>OZ024814.1:22145109-26945109 GCA_964017055.1 Chloromyia formosa
GCCAAGTGTGGGGGATGCTGTCACAAGCTTTGGGGTAATCGATGTAGCAGGAAAACAGATTTCTCCGTTTGCGTGTAGCTTGTCCCACTACAACCGAGTCGATCGCGAGTTGTTTTTTGCATCCCCTAGATCCGACTCGGCAGCCCTTCTGCTCCTCGTCAAGAATCTTATTTTGCTCGAGGTGTTCGTAGATCCTGCGACTAATAACGGCTGTTACATATTTGTAAAGGGTTGGTAAGCACGTTATCGGCCTTGTGTCAGCAGGATTGTTTACTGTTTCCCGTTTGGGCAACAGGTAGGTTATTCCGGCTGTGCGGAAAGGTGGAAACTCCTCAGGCTATTTGATTATCCTATTAATTTGGCTAACGAGCTGACCACATATACTCGAGAAACGCTTGTACCAGAAATTCTGCACCTTATCAAGCCGAGGCCCTTTCCCATTTTTGGACCGCTTTATGGCCTCGCGGACATCTGATTCAGTGACATCAGCGAAAGGCATACCAGGTAAGCTTGCATGGCAGGTGGATTCGGCCGTGATCCACTCTGCTTGCTGTGTCTGTCACTGAGAAGTTGATAGTGGGGCTGGGCTGTTGCTCTTCATTGATTGACTTAAAGAAGTTCCGCTGGCTTTTGGCAAAAGCAGCATTCTGGACGTGTCTGGAGAAGCTCACCATGTATCGTCGTAGACGATTCATGATAACTGCGAGCTTCTGTTTTAGTGTGTCCAGTACTTCTATCAAGGGAGTTCCGGATGGGGTGGAGTACTTGCGGAGAATTCTATTCACCTTATTCTTCAACCGCCGACTGGTATTGCTCGCGACAGATTGAGTCAGAAAACCAATATCCTCTCGCAAGGATTCTCACTTCCGTTCAAGACGAAATTTCCAGGCTGGGTCTTGTTTTTGTCTCAAGCCCTCAACGCTATCGCGGACCCTCTGACCGTGTAGAGTGATAGCCGGCACTGCACCACAATACACAAGGGATTGCAGTTCCAGTAACGTCGTATCTGCACTTAGTTTGGATGCGATTTCGCTATCGACTTGAAGAAGAATATCAGGTGTTGCAGTGGCTGTATGTAACCTGGGGATGCCAGGCCTGCGCAAAGGACCCGTGCCCTGATATTCCAAGCAAGCCCTTTCAAATGCGTCTTGAACTTCAGCAGAGACTTCCGCTTGGCGGTGAAGAAGGGTACTCCTTCTGGTGTTATATATAGTACTCCTTCTAGGGATGGTGCGGCGGTTAGAGGGTGTTGTTTCGCTCATTGGCGTCAACGGTTTTGGCGCTGAGTTGCCTCAAGAACCTCAAGCCGTATCCGTTCCCTAGTTATTTCCGAAATAGTGTTGTTGCGCAGAATGAAACAGTACAGTCCTGAAACCCGCTGCACCGACACATGCGCATACTTCGGAAAACGCTCAACGAATCTTTGGTGCAATAAAGGACAGTAAAAAGTTGTTGTCCCTCGTGAAATTGTGATTTCGAAGTAGGCGCGTATAATAAAAAGGTTCATTTCCTCAGTACATTTCATCCGTGTCCTACGCGTACCCGCAGCTGTGGTCACCTGAATGTCAGGCAAAATATCAGCCACAGGTGAGGCTAGGCCTCTGGTCGACGTGGCGCCTAAACGCCGCTCTGCCTCACGCCTAGCTGGAGTGACGTCGTGCTGTGACATAGTTGAGGTGGACCCAGTCACCAAATCCACCTCACCCCGGTTATCCGAGATCCCGGGCCTTTGCGAACAAGTTACGCGTCTCATTAGTTGATTATATTATTACTATCCTGATTACTCTATACAACACTATTAATTAAAAATAAAAAAAAACACAATTTACTGGTTAATTAATTGTTTCCTTATAGTATATTGTCAACACTTGGAACATATTTGAAAAAATCTAGATGGCTATATAGTGTCAGTGCTTACGTAAGCGTATGAGGGGTTGCTTACTTTTGTTGACGGGGAGAGGAAGTCATTTTCGTCAATAAAAACTTTACACAGCCGAATTTTTGTTGGCAAACCCCCGATTTATGTTCAGCACCCCAAAAAGCATAAAGGTACAGAAAAGAACAAAAGCCCCGCAAAACATTCCACCTCGGCCGCTTGTATAAACCACCATTCTTGAACTATTAAATTTGTACACCAAAAAAAAAAACTTAGACAAACCAGATGCTCTAGTATCAATGGCCAAGGCCGATTTAAGTATTATTTCGATACACGCAGTACGCAGTTGAAGTATTTTTGCGATTTTCGTACAAACTGCGGGTCGATGAACGCATGAGCGTTGAGGGCATGCGTAATTTTGTTCTACAGTAATTGAAAAAATTTGCAATATTCGAATATTTCCACTGATTGGTTTAATTGCATCATCCAAAGCAGATTTTCAACTGATTAATTTATGAATAAACTGGTTGGAAGTGTCAAAATGATTCAGCAGAATTCTTATTGTAGCAGTTTGCATCGCAACAAAAATGACAAAGTTCGTGTAAATTAAAAATACATTAGTAGTGTTTCGATTCAATAAAAGAAATATCCTTGCACACTCATTTGCACTTAGTGTTTCGCGGAAACGTGAATTGTCGAACAAAATATTGAAAAATACATTAAATGCACTTACATTATACAGCCTGTTTCAAAGCTGTAGCCGCAACCTTGAATTTATTTTACTTCTTCTATGTCGAAACTTGTCCTTCTGTAGTAGTTGAACCTGCATCAACGCAAAACTCTTCTGTAAGAAAATATTGGTTAATTGACAAAATGGTCAGTGTGGATATGCGGAAGCAGTCAAGATAGTAGAAGAGTGGTTCTAGCTTTGAAACAGAATATACATACTCGTACATCCATATTAAGAATAAATTTAATAATAAATAATTACATTTGCTAACTCAACAAAGGACGGACAGCAAAGCCGAGATGTCATGCTGAGCCAAAGTATAAACATGGTAACAGGTTTTCATAATTTTGTTACAATTCTGCCCTTTTTCATAATTGTGTCTGACTTGATGCTTATCGAATTGTCATCTTCTTCGAACATAGCAGACAGACTCGCGGAATATTTTTCTTATAGGCATGTACAAATTTTCAGACATTTCAGTCATCTGTTTCATTTTATCTGTAGCCGGACTTCAAATTAATGGCAATTAAAATGACGGGGGTTTTTGTGGAGATTTCTTCATTTTTTTAAAATAATTCTATTCAAATTTAATTGAAGATTTCATTTCGACCTTGATGATGACTGAAAAGGTTGTTTTGTGACCATTGGAGTCCTAAGTTTGAATTATTTATTACTTTTTTGCCTTAACTTGTGAGGCATAGTGCATCAACTACTTGTAATGGACGGGATGGTGGGCGTCCTAAGATGCCCGTTTGGACGGAGCGTAAGATAGCATGATAGCATGATAATGACCGTGCAGGTCGGGCCGCGCCATCCAGCGAAGAAAACGGCCCCTCAACGAGCTAAGCAGTGGCCTATGGTTGCTGCAGCTTAATTCGGGAGACGTAGGTGGAATTCTCGTCGCTCGTTATCCCTGTCCTTTACGTATTATTGTAGTAAAAATTCATAGGCCTAGAGAACACAACACAAACAAGAGAGGCAAAAATGGGGCATAAGAAAAAGTGGAGAGATAAGAATGGAACGATTGGTGGGCGGTCCAGATGCCCTCATGTTCGCATCGGGTTCTGGGTGTAATGGGACACAAGGCCTCTGATTTCGTACCACCGACAAACCCTACTCATCTGGTGCTGCTTTCGATCTGTCGCTGGGAGCAGCACAACCAGAATATGGTTCATTGCATACTCTTAAGAAACCTAGTTGACATTTCGATAATTTATTTCAAGTTTGAGATTATGCGTGTTGCTGGTATTGACATCCTGCCCGTGTAGTCATATTTTGAGACAAGCCTGGAAAGGCTGTATCTTGTTGTTGCCCCACAATACAGACTGAAGACAATACAAACAGCCATTGCCACGGCTTGGTTCGAACCCACGAGCCGGTATGAAGAATTATCGTTGTGCAGTCTAAACAAGCAAATTAGGTAATATTCTGGCTACACTGCTGTATTTATAATGATAATAGGCGAGTCTTTTTCAACAATCCAGATCAAGAGCAGAACAACAATCGGACGCATTACACTATAAACTTGCTTTGTATAGAACAATTTTGTTAGTGTCACGCATCCAATTTTTTTCGACTCTGATCTGGACTGTTGAAAAAAAACACGCCTATTAAATCATACGAGTATTTTCATCTGAACACTTTCCCCCTTTTTCTTGACTTTAAATATAGATAAAGCTGCATATACAAATTAGTTAATCACTGAAAATAAATCGAAACGTTTATTTCAAATTCGCCATGAAATGGTGAATATTATTTCAATGAACATCTCTCCGATAAAAGACAGATTGGTCCAAGTTGAATGCCAAGGTTTTAAATTCGTATTTTTTTGTAGTCTCATTCATAGATTGAACATAATGTTTATGTACCTACCCATCTATCTCGCTATTACGATGTTCTTTTTTTTTTTTGAATGAAGTCATGAATGAATTTTTTCGATTACTTGTTTTTGCTCTTAGAAAAACGAAATTTCCGGAATGTGGAAATAAAAATTGCAGACAGATATTTGAAATAATTATAAAGAATAAAGTGCAGTGGGTTATTACGAATCTAAGTCACAATGAGTCAGCCTCGCCATCCACTATCACACAAAAATAATCAGCTAGAAGCCAATTCACTCTATCATTTGGTCTTGTCCACACCAAGGATTTCGCTCATCAGGATATAACTTAATCCTTAGCAGCTCGATTCAGCCGGTTCGTATTCCGACCCAAATTAGAATACGTTCCTAAGTGCAATGGTTACACTACATGCAGGGTGTCCGGAAATTGCCGGATAAACGCACTGCCACATGATTCTCCATATAAGTGGCAAACCATCTGGTCACAAGAAGTTTGGAGTAGCATTTACAGTGAACAATCACCTCAAGCCGCACATTACTGACTTCAAACTCATAAATGAACGGCTGTGTGCGATTTGCATTAAGACTCGATTCATCTGGCTCATCAAGGTGCATGCCCCCACAGAAGTTAGAGGAGATGCAGTAAAAGACGTTTTTTACGCCCGCCTTGAGACTCTCTTTGACTCACTCTTACAAACGACGTCAAAATGCTGCTGGGAGACGCGAAAGTCGGAAATGAAAGTCGGCACCGGGGGACCACTGGAGGCCACAGTCTCCATGAGAAATGTAACGACAACGGCCAGCGACATATCGACTTCGCCTGCAGCAGCATTCCGGTCATAAGCCCAACGTATTTCCCGCATCGACTCATTCACAAGCAGACGTGGAAATCTCCAGACGCACATACCGTCAACCAAATTGATCACGTCCGTATTTGCGAGAGATGAACGTCTAGTGTAATGGATGTCCGCTCCTATCGAGGTGCAAACTGCGACTCAGATAATCACTTGGTGAAGACGACCTGCAGATGTAGGATTTCCTCAGTGCACGAATCGAAAATCAGTCCTTCCAAAATCTCTGCGGTTGATAAGCTTCTGAGCGATGCTACGGCGGTGGCGTATACTACCACCGTTGAGGAAAGACTATCACCTATGCTACACAACATCAGCAACACAGGTGTCCATGGGTTCTGGGAAGAACTCAAGGGTACAATCAATGAGGTCGTAGTGAAGGACGTGGGGTATAAAGCCCGGCGAGCGCGAAATGATTGGTTCGACAAAGAATGCAAAATTTCACTTGGCGCGAGAAACGAGGTTTATAGGCAATGAACTCAACGACCACCCAGAGCCAGAAGAGAAAAATATGACGAGCTACGGCGAATGTCGAATAGAATAATTAGACGTAAGGAACGTAAATACTTTGACGAGCAGTTGCTGAATATTAACGAAAACTTAGCTAATAGGAACACCAGACAAGCGTACAAACTAGTAAATACAATTAAGAACGGCTACCAACCCAGGACTAGCCTTTGTAAGGATAAGGATGGAAACATCATCAGCGACACCGATGGCATTAGCTAAGGATGGGCCTATTATTTTGAAGAGCTTCTCAACCTACCATCTAACATCCCCACACAAGAAGCTCTCTACGATATTGTTGATCTAGGCCCTCCCATTCAACCCCCGACAGTAGAGGAAGTTGATCTCGCGTTGCGGTCACTAAAACGAAATAAAGCGCCGGGCGCTGACGAGATTCCACCTGAACTGCTAAAATTCGGTGGAACGGATCTGGCTAATGCCATACATCAATTACTCCTGCGAGTATGGGAGGACAAGGAGATCCCAGACGATTTTCGCAGAAGCATCATCTGTCCAATTCACAAAAAGGGAGATAAAATGCGGTGTGAGAATTACGTACAAGCTAGTGATATGCTAGTGACATCCTGCCCGTGTAGTCGTATTTTGAGACAAGCCTGGAAAGGCTATATCTTGTTGTTGCCCCACAAAACAGACTGAAAGCAATACAAACGACAGTAAAGGAGTTGATCTCACGTTGCGGTCATCATCATCGTGGCGCGACAGCCAGACGTCGGGCCTTGGCCGCCTGCGGTCACTAAAACGAAATAAAGCGCCGGGCGCTGACTAGATTCCACCTGAACTGCTAAAATTCGGTGGAACGGATCTAACTAATGCCATACATCAATTACTCCTGCGAGTATGGGAGGACGAGGAGATCCCAGACGATTCGCAGAAGCATCATCTGTCCAATTCACAAAAAGGGAGATAAAATGCGGTGTGAGAATTACGTACAAGCTAGTGATATGCCCCTATCACTAGTTTGCACGTCCTATGAAATTTAGACGAAAATTCTGGAAAATAGAATAAAACCGTACGCAGAACGAGTCATTGGCGAATATCAAAGCGGTTTCAGACCTGGTCGCTCCCCAACCGATCAGCTCTTTACGGTCAAACTGATACTCCAGAAATGCTGGGAATGCAACGTAAACGTAGACCAAATCTTTGTCGACTTCAAGCAGGCAAACGACAGTATCGATCGTGGAGTACTGTACAACATCATGCTGTAATTTGGTATACCAACTCCGTCTCACAGGTCAGGATCCATAATAGACTCACTGGTCTAGTTTCAACACGCACTGGTCTGAAACAGGGCGATGGACTGGCGCCGACGCTCAACCTAGCACTGGAATATTCGGGCTGTGAATATGGACAACAGCAAGACGCTGCTCATCAAGTCGAAACAATTAGCAGCGTACGCGGACGGCATCACCATCATGTCCCGAAGATTGACCGACGAAGTTGGACTACGTATCCACGAGGGTAAAACTAAAATAATGATGCAATCGACGACAAGGACACCTGCACAACCGAGCATCAATGTGGGGCACCTCAACATTGTTGAACGATTTTATATAGCTGGGTTGCACTTGCAACTTGTCAAGGGACGCCAACGAAACTGACGAAATCAAGCGACGGAGACAGTTAGCTAATAAGACTTTTTTCCCGGTTCTCCCCACAATGAAATCGAAGCATGTGCACAGAAACACGAAGCTCCGCGTGTACTAAACCATTATACGACCAGCTACGCTGTGGCTGCGTAGCCATGATCCGAAAATGGTCGCGGTCCTGAAAGCCTGACCGGTTAAGGAAATGACAGTGAGCAACAGAGATAGCAAAGCATTGTGTATCCGTAAGTGAAAGAGAGACGCATTTAACTGATACATTTACTCATTTGACGCACACGAGAGAGCAGAATGACAACCAACCAATTTTCGTTAGGCCTGTTTCTTAGTAATTGCACTAGAGCGAAAGAGACAGAGACAACAATTTTTTCCAGTATATTTCCCATCTAAAGATCCTCTCAGATAAGCGACTCTCTCTCTCTTCAACTTACAATACTTCACATCTCTGTTACTCACTGTGAAATTGTCTGATCCTGTAAGTTTCCCAGAACGCAGCCAATGCAACAATTGCCTCTTCGAATGCTTTTGGGTATATAGTACATTTTACGCCTACTACGAGTATAACTCATGAAATACTATTAATTTGAAACTACAATTATAAAAACGAATGATATCCGTAAAAAAAATTGGCTAGAAAACAAGCAAATAAATAACAAATTGCCTAAATTGTAGGCAATAAACCGACAGAAATAAATGTTATTCCTTGTTAGAATGTACCTGCTTAGGAAGCGTTCTATGACTGACTATGAACGCTGGAAAAAAAAAAAAAAACAAATTTAAATCGTGTTTGGGAATGTATAAATCTTTATGTCCAAGAATTTTTATAGCGTACTTCATTAAATAAAAAGATGAGACATAAGCTTTGAAGCCCGAAACGTACTATCTCAGAAATAGATACATTTAGCACTTTTTTGTAGTCACCTGTGTTAAAGGTTACAACACTGTGCAAAAAAAAATACGTCCCAGGGTAACTAGGCGGTTAAATGTTGAAAGTGCAATTGGAATCCTGGCGTAATTTTTTTAACCATTCCGATTATGCTAGATGAGAAATCAAAAACCTATCCATATACACAAAAAAAATAATTATTAATACCAAGTTAGTTAGTGAACGTAATGTCCACTATTTCTTAGGCGGCTATTACACCATAAAAGTTCTTTGTAAAAGATAATTTATAAAAGTTTTTGTAAAACTTCTTTTATAAAAGATATTTTACCATCAAAATTTTCTATATTACACTGCGTAAAATATTTTATAAAAGTTTTATGAAATCTCAATGTTGTCGGTGTGTTGATGCAACAGTTCGACACGATATTGTTTTACAGTAGTTATGGAATGCGTATGATGCTCTAATTTTACGGATCGGATCTAGCACGGTACATGATCTGGGTCCGAAAACAGGTTGGCGGACCTAGTCAATATCAGTTCGTAAACCCTCGACATTTATGTTGCATGATATTACATTGAGACCATGTCGAAAATATGTCGAGAACACGCCGTACAAAGTCCGAGTCGGGGTGGCGCCGATCAATGTATGAGCTTCTATTCACTTATATTTGTACCTTGTCTTACTAAAAAAAAATAACGAGTTTCTGGTTCTATGAATATTATTATTATTATATTACTAGTGAATTTAATACATTTATTTGTATAAGTAAAGGAATCCTATGCTCACTCTGATACGAATAAAATTTAAATCAAATCTACCACGTTCATTGGCATCTCATCAATCTGCGCCGATAGTGCATAAAATACGAATCTCCCCCGACTTGACAAAATTGACTGCGAACCCTTGCGCCCGAATAGATTCGACTAGCCAATTATGTGAATGTACATTCTCGATTGTTCGGCAAATCGTAATTTACGACAAGCGAGTTTTGCTGCACATCAATGACGTGGGTCCACACATCGGTCGTGATCAGGACCTGACTCTGGCCCGATCGGAACTCCTTTATGATCTGCGGTATATCGCCATGCCATTGGCCTCGCGCATTTTACCGTTAGCCGGTCGACATTTCCTTTCGTGTTGCACAAAATCACGGCATGTGTGGTAGTCAGCGTGTCGTATAGATCGAAGAGTGTATCGAACCTCTACTCCTCCCTCTCTACGGCTACGAAAAATTATTTAACGCCTTCCAGTGTCAATTCATCACTGAAATAAAAAAGATATTCGGGAAGGATTAGTGGAGTGTATCTACGGAATTATGGTCTGAATCCACCCGTTTCACGAAGATTCGAATTGAGTTTGTTATAAATTTGGTCGTCATCTCGAGAATCACGTGCGGCAGAGTGGGGAAATTAGAACGACCCGTGTGGCTGGTGGCAGGTAGCCATAAACATCGTAGATCTGCTCTTTGAATCCTTTGTTCAACATTTCAGCGGTTTCGTCCAGAACCAGCATTTTGATCGATAGTGTTCGCACTCGTCCAAGCGTTCCACTCACAATGTGTTGTCCGTAGTCCAGTTTCCGAATGTCCTCGCCGAAGTTTGTGCCGTCGATTCAAACCTGACATTGGACGTTAATGAAATCGCTCAAAGTCAAAATAACTTTCTGGATCTGGACGGCCAATTCACAGCATTTGAGTCTCGCACAGCGTCGTGTCCAAACTCTGGAGGATGAAGATGGAGAAAATGGATGTATTGCCGGTACTCGATTGTGCCTGGGCGATAACATCACGTCCATTCACTATGGGTGCAGTATTTCCAGAAAACAACCTACGTACAACTGATTTTGTTGTAGTAGCGATGCTTCGAATACTGCAAATCTTCTTGCATCGAGGGGGTTTGGCAGCTCTTGGCCGTTGAAAACGGGTCGTTCCGGTACGGAGAACCGGCTGCCGCAGGAACGAGCTGATTTTGTCTTCTTCTGCTCTTGCGTGTCAAAATACTTTGATAAAATATAGGATGAAAAGGCGAACTATCATAAAATAACTTCTATAAAAGTTACCCTATTACACTATAAAAGATTCCTGCCTAAGATCTTTTATAAAAGATTTTTGTAAAAGAAATTTTATAATGTAATAGCCGCCTTAGCCATATTCCGATTCGGAGCGGGAAGGGAAATACTTTACTTTTTATGATAAATTTCACATTTTAGCGATGCAAGCGACATCTGTGGACACATCTATCCGGGTCAGGTTCACTACCCTGTTGAATTTTCCAGATTTATCCAGGCTAACGCATTTCTGTAATTACGAGTTGTTTATCGTAATTAAAATACATGGGAGTGCAAAAAAAGCCTATAAATAAAATGTGTTACGATAGCATCAACTTTTATTGTGAGATAAAATTCATTTTATCTGTTTACATGGAATGAAGGTCTGACTACGTCACAGTGGACATTGCACGCGTTTTACTATAAATGTAATTAATAGTAGATAATAATGGGAAAATAGTGAATATTAGAGAATATAAGAAATAGAATATTACTTATTAAGAAAATGAACATCAGCAAGAAACGGTTTATGATCACATCAAGTTGAAACGCGGTGGATAACGTATCGTATAAAATATAATCTAAACTTAACGCGGATTACAAGGATTCAAGTGATTTCAAATTATGTCATTCTGTCGCTAAAGCAAACTTTGTGATTTTTTTTTTGTAAGCAATTGTGTAAAGAATTTCAGAAGCGTATGTATTATACATATCAAATTTATAATATTTATAATAGTAAGTATAGTTCGTTTACGGCAAATAAAAAAGTTACAAGTAACTATTAAATTAAAATCGAAGATTTTCTCATGTTTTAAGTGTGAATTTCATTTAAATTTAGAAAAGTGGTTAATGTTTTTTTTTTTTTTTTTGTGTAGAGTGTCTGTGTGAAAAAATTTTGGGTATACATATAGGACTATAATGGGAGGACCAGGTTAATGTTAAAAATTGAAATTGAAACATCACAAATTAGGCAAAACAAAGGACTGTATCAAAATAATTCGATCATTAAACATTTTTGTTTTAAATACTCGTAATGCCAATCGGAATAAATAAAATATGTTCTAGTTCAGAACCTAAGATGATGACCTAACACCATTTCGTTACAATATTTTGAAAGTACACTAAAAGCTTGATGTACCTAAATCACATGGACCTAACTGCATCCCCCCTTTACTTCTCAAGTGCTGCCCTTCTCGTTTATCCAATCCACTGCCGTTTTCCGACAGACGGCTGCATCGGTGAGGGCTGGTCAAAATACGTAGTTCAAAAGTGTCACAAAGTGAGTTTTGACGTCTGTGAACGTATCGACATCCTCGCATTAGCAAAAGTTGTTCGCACTTTCTGTCTGTTTTCGACCCAAGTTCTCGTCATTTGCGGGAAGTTTTGATTTTCTGCTTCCATTTGAGAAAACTGCAGCTGAGGCTCTTCGAATGCTCTCAGATACTTACGGTGAGGTTGCTCTGAGTGACAGAACATGTCGTGAGTGGTTTCAACGTTTTAAAAGTGGCGATTTCAATGTCGAGGGCAAGCATGGTGGTGGAAGAGACAACATTTTCAAAGACGACGAATTGGAAGCACTGCTCGGTAAAGATTCGTGCCAAACGCAAGAAGAACTAACTGAATTATTGGGAGTGACTCAGCAAGCTATCTCAAAACGCCTCAAGGCTATGGGCATGATTCAGAAACAAGGATATTGGGTTCCGTACAAGTTAAAACCGAGAGATATTGAACAGCGATTATTTGCATGCGAACAACTGCTTCAAAGGCAGAATCGGAAGGGATTTCTACGAGTACATCGCATCGTAAGCGGCGATGCAAAATGGGTCCGTTACGATAATCCCAAGCGCAGAAAGTCATAGGGAATACCCGGACATGCCTCAACTTCAACGGCAAAACCTAATATTCACGGCGCCAAGGTTATGCTTTGCATTTGGTGAGACCAGCCCGGTGTGATATACTACGAGCTACTGAAACCGAATGAAATTATCACAGGAGATCGGTACCGAACGCAATTGATGCGTTTAAGTCGAGCATTAAAGGAAAAACGACCACAGTACCAAGAGAGACACGACAAAGTCATCCTCCAGCATGACAATGCGCGGCCACACGTCGCAAAAGTGGAAACCCTGAAATGGGAAATCTTGCCCCACCCGCCGTACTTCGCTGACATCGCTCTTTCCGACTACCATCTGTTACGTTCCATGGCGCACGGCCTGGCTGATGAGAATTTTCGTTCGTACGAGGAAGTCGAAAATGGATCCAATCATGGATCGCGTCGAAAGACGCCTCCTTTTTCCGAGGTGGAGTCCAAAAATTGCCGGAGAGATGGGCGAAAGTTGTCGCTAGCGATGGACAGTACTTTGAATAATACATCTGTAAGTACTTTTTGACAATTAAGCTTTTAATTCCAGGAAAAACGGCGGAAGCAAAGTTGTACACCCAATATATAAACATCTTATGGCGTAGTACGGTGTCAAACCATGAAATCTGTGAAATGCGTAAAGGGCATTCCGTTCGTTTTCTCAATATCCTGTTAAACTGCTTGTTAACTAACAGGGACATGAACTTATCGAAGCTATAAACTGCCCGGTAAATATTTCCATTTTCACATACGTCGGTTAAATTACCAATCCATAATGTATGGAACGCATCTCAAAGTCCCCAAGTCGAAATCGCCCGATTCAGAAGATTCCCATATCTATCAAGTCAATGCAAGAATGCCATTATTTTCTGACCCACGGACTTAGAATACCATCAACAGTAGTCTTCGCTTCAACACCCTAAATCATATGATATCCATCTTGCCTAAACATCACTTTATAGCCAGGATTGCCCTTTTTGACATGGATATGTCTTATGGTTGGGGACCATCCTAAAAATTTGTCCGTCATGCCAGATGTCATCATTTTCACCCGGCAAGCAGAAGAGGAAACAAGTCAATTGAAAATTGTCCAAATAAAATATAAAAATTATACATTACAAAGCTACAGCACTTCATACGAATTAACGCAGTGTCTAATAATTGCATATGTGTTGGTTCCCATATTGCGTACACAGAGGGGTAATGCCAACTTATAGCAGACTCGCACAATGAACCTCTATAGGCAGTTATCATTAGTGAAGTGCTGCCGTCGGTTTTCGTTTGAATTGTTGGCACCGGAAGGTTTATTGTGGGTGAATTTGTATTAAGTGCAGTATCTTTCTAATGTATAATCTCAGAACATATCTCCCTCCCGATCCCGGCTAGTGCGTGCATGTAAAACTTTCATGACCAGTAAAAATTTAAACGAAACGTAAACTGGCACATCACCTCCCTCCCTATAGGGAGGTTAAGGTGCAGGGATGCTCTCTCTCCCCATAAATGGGTACTCATTTAACAGCTGAGTGGGCTCATAGTCCGACACGTAAATCCCCCTTTTTTATCGAAAACTACCGCATTCAGTAGGAATCGAGCCGGGGCCCAGTTCGTAGAAGGCGAACGTGCTAACCGTTGCGCCATCCGGACTACCAGTAAGTGACAAACCAAAAACATTTACTCGATGCTGTCTAAAGCGATAAATCCAATATGTACTCGTAAATAAACATCAATAAAGCTAACATTACGTGCATTTCTTTTCACTCTGTTGTGAAGTAACTGACGTGATCGGTCACCGCTCTACAATGCTACCTCTAGAGACACGGAAGTTCAATCCCCGGGGCGTTAATAAAAACTGTCTGTGGGTACTATCAGAACTCCCACCGAGCTTCGAGCTTGTCAGTGTAAAGACGGCGCCGATAGGAGGCGCACCAACAAAAAAATATATGCTGTCGAGACGTCAACAACGCTGCTTATCCTGTTCTATTCTATTTCCAAACTAGTGGGTCCAAGCTCCGCTAGAACCACCGGATCGATTATTTTGAACAATACTCAATTTAAAGTTACTCGCTTTAATCTTTCGTTTCGATACCACCCAGTATACGAGTACGTACCATAATGACCATAATTTGCATAGAAAATCTACGGCCTCGAAAATCAGCGTAAATTTAAAGGAGGTAGAAGAGAAAACCCATTTTGATTCTTGCCTTTTGATTACACTTTTTATATTAGCTTAACTCGCATATGATTCTCGTATTTAGGTGATTAGAATACAATAGCTAATACTTTTCAAGAATCTTAATTGTTTGATTGGTTGAAAGGTCAGCATCTTTGATGCAGTTTAAATCTGCTGTTCAGATTTATGGAGTATCTGAAATACAAATAAAATGACTGCAAAATTCCTCTAGTTATCTTTTATGCTTAGCTTATTTGATACGCTATTCTCCTGTACAAGTAAATTTCTTCTCGTAATCTGTTGACTGTATCTTTAAACAAAGTCCAAAGCATCACCTCAAGTTCAAGTTCAAGATGCCACTAATTTATTACGTTATTACATAAATGAAAAATAAACTTCAACGAACTTTTAAAAGTCCGTATCTGAAGATGTTTTTCGCAGATTATATTTTTCGATCTTAATTTGGTTTATAGCTATTGTTACGGCTTTGATAACTAATTCTTTCAAGAAGCCACCATACACTATACGGATAAAAATATCAAATGAACTCCCAATAGAATTGAAGAGGTCAGGAAATGATATCTTGCTGATATTGGTAAAAAAAATGCAGTTTCTTGCAACATTAGGCTGATCAAATGTCCAAGTATCAAGGTTTATGTTTGATGTTACTACGAGTATGAGTGCTGTCAGCAATTGAGATGTGTTAATACTAGAGTAAGTACAAATGAATTGGGGAAGTAATTAAGCTGGTGATTAAAAATGATGGTTTATGAAGGTTTTGTTTTTGTATGTAATGCGATTTTTTTTAATATTTATAGATTTTGAATCAAGTGGTAGTAATTCAAATTTTTATTAAGATCATTGAACGGATTTTATATAAGTATGTAATAATAATAAGATGAGTTATTCGGCACAGGATGAAATTTAGCCGATATCGCTCTAGAGAATCTCTTACCGCTGCTTGAGTACTTACTATTTGGCTTAGCCCCAGGCATAACGCATCAACTACTGTCAAAAGACTTAGTTGACGGTTTCATTAGAATGCAACTGTTTTCGGACGATGCCTCAGCATTTTCCGACTTGTTCTAGAATTCGACTTATGGAGAAAAGCTGTATGCCGGACTTTTTCTACATAAGTCGAATTCTAGAACAAGTCGGAAAATGCTGAGGCTTATTTTACTCCCCACACCACATGGAGAAGACAGTTCAAACACTCAAGGCTACGGTGGAATTCGAACCCTCGACACCGGTAACCGGTACCAGACTGACGCCTCAAGATTTAAATAAATTACAGCCCAAGATCCGACAGTATATTGTGCTCCAGCATAAACATCTAAGCCTGAAGAACTATTTTGATGAACAATATTGCTAAGCCTTAGTTCCCATGAGGTAATCGCTACCAGAAAATGGGTCACCGAGACATGCCTTTCGGCGGTGAATAAACATAATGTCTCATTTATAGAGAAACTGCTGAGAAAGAGTCAAACTGATAATCTTTACCTTTTTCCAGTCCAAGCCCAGCAGTCTGATTGCATCATGGCTTAATATACTCATTTTGGCTTTTCTAAGAGCAGTGACACCGCTAACGAATTAGCCAAGGCGATTTCATTCTTTTTTTTTCTATGATCCAAAATCCTTAGGCCTTCCGCATATGACGCAACTCGTTTGAAACTCGAGTTGGAAACCAGTTTACTATGCAACCAGTTTCGAACGCAGTTGTAACCAGTGTGCGACCTCCGTCCGCACATGGTGCGATTGATTTGCAGCCCGAAAATCAAACAAGTTGCACACTATATTTGCAATCACACTTATCACACTGGCATTTTTCACTTTTTATACTCTACTTACCTGTCAAATTAACTGCGGCCACCAGCCGCCACCTTTTACTAATAATGTTAATAAACTCAAATATTTGAAACCCAACACATTTCAACCATCGCGAACGCTACTTACACATTTTGACAGACTGAACAGCTGATCAGATTTCTTGTGGTCTGTGGGCAACAACAAAATACATATGCAACTTCCAACTGCAACTTTAAATCTACGATACCCGTCCCGTGTAAACAGAAAACTGGCTTACGTCAACGCGAAAGTTGTTAGCTGACAACCGGTCCCGGTGGGTACTCATCCGCCGTTGAGAAGTCGATGATTCCAGCAACAAATACATGACAAAAGATTATTTCAATAATCGCACATATGGCTGTTGAATCGTAAATGCACCTCGTGTAAACACAACGACGTGTGCATTATTTCCGCGTCAGTAAAATTCGCTTCGATACCCGTTTCAGACGGTTCGTGCGCATAAAGCCGACTAACGTGTAAATACTAGCCGCGCTTACGCGACTCTGGTAAAAATCACGAAAAATCACGATCGCGTATACCCGTTCCGTGTATTAGAATCTTTTGTCGGGTTTACACGCTGGCGAAACGTTAAAAACGGGTATCGAAACGAATGACTGACGCTGAAGTAATGCGCACGTCGTTGTGTTTACATGAGGTGCGTTTACGATTGGACAGCATATGTGCGAGTACTGGAATCATTTTTTTATGTGTCTGTTGTTGAATTTATCGACTCATCAATGGTGGATGAGTAGCCGTCGGGACCCGTCGTCAGCTAACAAATACCGTGTAAACAGTAAACCCGTTTGCTGTTTACACGGGACGGGCATCGAAGATTTAACGCGGCCGACGATTGTACGCGTCTCGTGTACTAGAACCTTTAGTCAAGCTAGCTACTCATAGCGCGTTAAATCTGTCACTTACTGTGGAGGTTTTGGTCCTTAGGATGTTTTGCACAATCACACGCGCAGCCTTAGGCCCCACTAAGGCTTCTATTTATTTACCAACAGAACTAAAATAGGCGAGTCCATCTGCATACAACCGGTACAGATAACCGATGGAGTTGTTGCTGCGCTACGCTCCACAAGGGGTTAAGGTAAACTGGTGTAAGATTCCTTAAGATGACCAAAAGGTTTAATTCTCACGTCAGTTACTGGGAAAATTCGCAAAAATGTTTGAAAAGGCATCAAAATATTTTTCTAATATGTGGGACCAGGCTGATTTTATCTAGTCAATAAAACTGAAACGGGCAGACGACTAGGTGCACTATACCGTTAGTCAAAAAACGCAAAACCTGAAAAAGGTCAGGACCTAAAAGCTACCTAAAGCCCGGCGCCCAATGTTACGTCGATGTGATTTAATCTAGTCCGTGAAACCGAAATATAGAATCGGATAGGTGCGCGATGCAGTTAGGCCAAAAATACTTACTTTAAGGCTACTTTTTGAAATTTAAAATGTAACTCGCGCCTCTACATAATGACACCTAGTTCAAACGTACAGTCTGCACATATAGTAGAGTTGGGCCTGCATATAAGTACAAGGTGGGTGATGCAAACGCGAATTTTCTAAATTCAAGATCTACTCAAATTTATGTTTAAAATAAAACGTGCTTCGTTAAGTAAGTAATTAACAATAATTAGATACTAATTTATTGTTTGATTAATTCATTACAGATTACAACCAATTATACCTCAACCAAAATGCTAGCTTTTCGGCAATCTTCATCATGCCTCGCCCTAATCGCCATCTTGCTTCTAGCTTCATTTCAATCCACATTTTCACAACGTACAATTCTCGACGATCAAGGCAGGGGGATCTACCGACAAATTCGACAAATCTGGTTTAATTTCATCGGTCGAAGCGGCCATGATAAACGAAATTTTCAATTGCTTCGAAAAATGGGTGTAAGTCCTGAAGAAACAAATTTCGATTCTGTTTTTTTTTCCTAATTCTCCTTACAACAGAAATTGCAGGATCAAATCCCACAATCGACGCCATTCTTTTGTGACGTACGAGGACCAGGCGCTCGAAGTCCCACACCACCCGAAACGGTTCACGAACTTCGTCCAGGAGACATAGATATTATTGCGGCAATGGGGGATTCTATAACGGCTGGCAGCGGAGGGATGTCCACCGATATACTTCAAGTTACAATGGAGAATAAGGGTGTAGTGTTTTCGGTGGGTGGTCAGGGTGATTGGAGGACATTCTTGACGCTACCAAATATTTTAAAAGAATACAATCCTAATCTGTATGGGTATTCTTTGGGTGATGCACTGCCGTTTCAGCGATTGACGAGGTATGGTATATGATTTGGAGGAGATCTTTCTCCTGTTCATTGTATAAGAAAGAGTTCCTAATTTAAAAAGTACTCCTTAAGAAAATTTGCACCCAATGTGAGGTATTGTTAATTGCCTTGACCCCTTCAGGGGCATGGGCTAGTGAGGTATTGAAATCACTGTATTGTGAAAATTTTATATTCACTATATCTATTTATCTATCAATCCTAACAACTAATTCCATTCAGATTCAATGTAGCCGAAATTGGTGCAATATCACGCGATATGCCCTTTCAAGCTCGTGTCTTGGTCCAACGTTTGTCGGCCGATCCGAAAGTAAATATGACACATCATTGGAAGCTGGTCACTATCCTGCTTGGTGCTAATGATTTCTGTGCGCACATGTGCTACGAAAGTGATCCTAGACATATACTAAAAATTCATGAAACATTTATGGTAGACACTCTTCGAATACTTCGCGATAACATTCCTAGATTGATGGTCAACGTTGTCCCACCACCAAATATCCGAATCATTGCCGAATTGAAAGGATTTCCGCCGAATTGCATTACCACGCTTCAAACAGAATGTCCGTGTTTCTTCGGGAGTAGAGTAAGGAAATTCAGAAAGGAATTTTCGGACATCATAGATGATTTTCATAAATTGGATGGCGAGATTATAAATCGCGAGGAGTTTCATAATAAGAGTGTAAGTACTTAACACTTGAACAGCTCCGACGTTCAAATGGGTTTTGACAATTATTATTCCACAAATTTCAAATCCAAGAATAATATCTTAGATAGAGACCAACCACACGATCATTATTGTAATACATGAACAAATTTCCAAATTTATTTCAATTAGAATGGAGTTATCCTTAAAACAGAATACTGTCTAAAAAGTATGATCAAACAGCCTGCTATGCGATGGTTCTTTTTTTAATGTTGCGATGCGATGTGGAGGGTTTTTATACTGCACGTAACGCAATGCAATGAACTCGATGGGCGCAATGCGATGATGTCTGCTTCGCAATGGGTAGGATGGATCCACTCGATGCGGTTGGGCAAATAGAAACCAGTTTAGTTGATTCCATAACTCGGGGATATCACGAAGGGTGAAGCGACCGAGGCACTTGCTTTGGGCTCAATTAAGAAGGGGGCGCCAGAACTGTGGAATATAAAGGAAAAGTTTTAAATTTAAAAATTGAAACGAAAAGGAAAAAATTAAATCAACGAACGTTCCATTTTTTAGCCTGTTCCTGCCTTAATGAAATATTGATTTGCAGTTTTCTTTTTTTTAATTAGTAAACGAAGTTTACTAATATAGATCGCAACATTATACAGAGCACACATCGAACTCCACTGGGTCCCTTGTGATACCACTATAGGCTCCAACAACCAATTCGCACCTGGAGCAAGCTCTTCGATGAAGCAATGACAAATGAAAACCCCCATACCATTTCTAACGTGTGTTCTATCCAACAATAGCAATATTCATTGTATGCCACATTTGCTTGGTTACATGGCATGTATTGCCAATACTGTCTGGTATTCGCCCTCACAGTCGCAATGGCTTTTGATGCCAATTACGAACTGCCAGAGGCATCCCCGCGTTATAAAAACTTTCTGGAGATGACACTAGTAGTACATTCATGGACCAGGTCATCTGCTTTACAGTTTCCGATAAAGCCGCTATCGTTGTCTGGAATCCGACAACGAGTAATGTTAAAAAACATATCTTTAGGATTGAGGTACGACAGTCCAAAACTGACTTCGAACTAGGCAGTAGAATCGAGCGATTTAATTACCGATTGACTATCAGTGTAAATTATTCCTTGCTGTCCTAGCCGTAACAACATTGCGCCCTAGCCACAACAGAGCTTCGTTGATCGCTGGGACTTCAGCCTGGAAAATACTACAGTAATCTGAGAGAAAAAAAGTCAAGCTAATACACATCTGAGTATACGACAGCCCAATACCTTCATCAATTATGGAACTGTCAACAAAAATGCTTCTGGCAGCACTGTCAGCTATTTCATTCAATCAGATTTCGCTCACTTCCCCAGAATATAAATGGCCTTCTCCGTTAAATCACCATAGGCAGCTATTGACCGCCAGATTCCAAAGAAGGAGAGAGTTTTTAAAAGCGCCTTCGATATCTAGGGAGGCGACCAAAGTATACTCCTTGTACCCAACAGATTTTTTGATATTAGTTACCAGAGACTGTAGTGCCGTATCCACTGATCTCCCGTTCCAGTATGCATGCTGGGAGGTAGCGAGCAGATGTTTAGGAATGGACCCATTCTCCAGTGTGTTTTGACATGGGCATAGCCTTTTAAATAAATCAGCGACTCACCGGTTCATTTACTCATCGCAAGCTCGACCCATATGCAAATAATGAATGAATGCCTTTGAACCCGTTTTTGTTTTTATTTTTTTCACGAGGGAAAGGGAAGGAAGACGGATAATTTCAAATTTGCCTCACGTACGCAAATTAATGTTCATTTCAGAACGCTCCCATTCCGACAAATACACAAAATAGGGAAGTCAATTGCCACTTGTGTTGCCACGAAATTAAAAAGGCAATTACCGCTTGTATTGTACCTGCATCAAATCACAAATTGGTTTGCGATTGAATTTTGCTCATTGCACGTCATCGCAGAACGCCCGATTTCGTTTAAAATAAAACACTTATCCTAATATTACGAAGACCGCAACCTATTGCTGAGATCGGCATCGCATCGCAGACAGTGTGAACGCCATGTACGGCATATGTACGTCGAAAGAATAAATACACAGCTTTCAGTTCAGAATCTTTTTCATTTTTTTCTCCCCAGGATTTTACAGTAAATTATCAGCCTTTCGCAAAACGCATAATGTTTTCAACTACCCGTAATGGAGTCTCTGATTTTGGATATCACGCAGCGGATTGCTTCCATCTCAGTCAGAAAGGACATGCACGAGGTGAGTATATTGCCAGTCTGAATTTAGAATTTAGGTAGTAGATTATTTTTTTAAATCACGATTTCGTTGAATTAGTGATTAGTGTATGTATGATTAGTGTATGTAGGGACATGGACGCTCAACCTATCGAGTTTAGATATTATATAAATAAATAAATAAAGTATTGTATATTAATATTGGCTAAAAAAAATATTCACACGGTGTTCTGAATCCGATATGGAGTCGTAACCCGATGGATTATTAAAAATACATCTCGTCCTCGGGAAGATGGTTAATGCAGGCATATACGAAATACTCAAATTATCCACAAGAAGAAACTGGGAGTAGAATTTAAATTGGGGAGCGGGGAGGCCAGCAACTCAGTGCATTGAGGTGTCAGTACGATGTCTGATCATACCGGTTCGGCCACGGGTCATGCATTTTTGTGGTGTCTTCCCCCTGTTGTGTGGAGTCTAATAATAAGCCACTGCTATTTTCGACTTGGCTGCATGTTGTCACCTATATTGTTTTTGATTACCATTAACGACGTACTCTGCAGCGCGCTTAATGAACACCAGAGCAAAGGTATCAGATGGATCCTGTTTGAATACCTTCAACACCTGAATTACGCTGACGATATTTGTCTTCTTTCAAATAGATCGGATCATTTAGTTCAAATGACGGATGCCCTGCACTGCAAAAGTGGCAATGCGGGGCTTAAAATCAATGCTGCCAAAACTAAGTACTTGAGCTTGGATCCAAGAAGACAGAGCGAAATTTATGTTTCGGGGCAGACGGTGGAAAAAGTGGACAATTTTTGCTACCTCGGAAACGTAGTTACTGCAGATGGTGGAGCGGATGCTGATATACTATCTCGCATTAATAAGGCTCGGGCAGCTTTTTTCAATTTGACTCCTTTCTGGCAAAACAACAATATCTCCAGACGTACCAAACTCAGGATCTTTGAAACGAATGTAAAATCTGTGCTCTTTTATGGCTGTTTACTTTGGAAGGTGACCAAGGCGATCACAACTAAATTGCAAACTTTCGTCAACCAGTGTCTACGGCGCATCCTACACATACGCTGGCCGGAGGTCATTTCTAACGACGACCTCCTGTTCATTACTGGCCAGGACAGGATAGACACCTCCATAAAAAGGCGAAAATGGCAATGGATTGATCACACACTTCGAAAAAACCCGGAAAACATTGCTAAACAGGCCCTTGATTGGAGCCCACAGGGAACCGATGGAAGTCGCCGCGCTGAACAACCTAGAAACACCTTGAGAAAATCAGTGGAGATCGAGGATAACTCAATAGGCAAATCGTGGAGTCAGTTGGCGGCGAACAGGACGAGGTGGAAAGTCGGCTTGGTTAATGCCCTAACCCCACAAGGGGTTAACAGAATCCAGAAAGAGATTATCGACTTGCTGGAATAGTTCACGCACTTATGCCCCACTAAGAGGGTAGTATAGTAAGAGAATTGTAAAGTCATTTGTAAGAAAAAAGAATGATAAAGCAGGTCGTCCTGCTATTGTTATTTTTTCTGTAAGTCGAAATCTCCATTGCAATTGTTACAGTGCATCTGTAACTACTTTCTCTCAAGGGTTGCAGTACAGCTTATCTAAGATTTACCCGGAAGAGCTGGCAAATTCTGTTCCTAAGCTGAGCTACCGGTTTACTTGCAGGATTCATGCTTCCTACAAGTCGTGTCAAACGTCCACCAGTAAAGAGCTCTTTCCGGTAAGGCAGTAAAGAAAATAATTTGACCTGTGCTTTTATTGGTGACCATTTATATCTCAATTTAAAGACAAAATGTCAGAACTTATTTTATATCGGAAATAGATTTGCCTAGGCGGAATCTACACACATATGTATTAAATTATTGTTTTCAGACTGCAATTCGCCGATTCATTTGGTAGGCCAGTAAATAAAATTTTAATTCTGAAAATTAGGGAAAAATCTGAAAATAATTTTAATCTCTTTTTATGTACTGAATACATTAAAACTGAGTTTGCACAGTTGCAGAAGGTGAGCTAAAGTTTTGGTGGGCGAAAATCCGAGAAATTTGAGCCCCTTTTTTAATATTATCCTTATAACTTCTAAACGGTAGCTCGGATGGAAAAAAAAAGTGTAAGAGTAGATTAAAGAGCATTAAATTCTGCGTCCAATCCACTGCTCAGAATTCAGACACGGTTCAGTAGTATAGCTAAAATCGGTAGTGAAATAACGTCAATTTTCGAGGCGGCAGTGAACAATCACACTTTATCACATTTTAAGCTCACAGATCCTTAAAATGGATGCTCCAAACGGATAAACTTATATGTAAATTTTAAGAATAATCTGATTGCAAGTCTAACCTGGCGAATATTGGCATTTCGGTCCATTTTTGGAGTATCATAGTCATAAGCAAATATTCAAAAATTCCTGCATTGCGATTTCTGCCTTAATAGTTCTATCTCGGTACGTACATGTTAACAAGTAGAAATTTCATTTTAGTCTCAAATTGTAGATAAACTACTCTAGTTTAAAAAAGCTTTTCAAGGTTTCTGGTCAGACTAATTTAGAAGATATTAGAAAGAAACTGGACAAGCCAAACAATTAAGCGCTTTTCACCACGGTGACGGCATGCGCAGTGATGAGGGGAAATAGAAAACTCGATTTTTTAAACAATATACCAACTCCAACAAATAGGGGCGACCGATAGCGCAGTGTGTTGAGGCATCAGTCTCGTGTTTGACTACCGGAGTTTCGGGTTCGAGTCCCGTCCACGACGAGTGCGTGGCCGTGGATGTGTGGGAGGTGCATGCTGGCAACTGTATTCTCCGAAACCAGTTTATACCGACGGAATGGAACATGGAACAGTTGACGATCAACGACAAAGTTCAAGATCACATTCGTAATTGTCCGCTGGTTTTCTTATGCTTCGTTTACACGCGAACTTTAGGCAAAACACGGTTCCGTATTTTGAAAAACTGTTTTAGAAAGCACCAACAACAACAAAAAGATACCTTTCTATTCTTTCGAGTACATGGTCAACATGAATTCACGAACATTTGAGTCGTTCTCATCTCTTGTTTTTCTCAATGTTCACGTGTAAATGAAGCCTTGTATAAAATCCATTCATGCCACAAAGAAAAATGAAACGAATTCACCGGTTCGGATAAGCTTCAACAGTGTGCTTGGGGTTGAACATTTCTCTTCGCTGAGTGCTCGGCATCAGCTTTCACTCTGTAGTCGCCCTGAGAACGAGCATTAAACTTGGCGATGGACTATTTAATTCTGTATATTTTAATTACCTTATAGTACTTAAAAAAATATTCCTGTTTCCCTGTTTAAGACGATTGTGACAAAATTTGATCTTGTAATCAAATAATACTGATGGTACTAGATTTAATTAGGTGTTACAGTTTTATTTTCACATATTTATATATAATATCTTTAGTTTTATTGCTGTGTATTATATTGCATATTTAGTGATTTTTATTGCATATTACATGGCATGTTTTGACCTTTTTGACTGCATATAAATCCGGTCTTTAATTATAACTTTGTGTGCCTGTACATTATTCAATTATTTTCAAAGAGGAATTTCCTGTGGCGTAGATTGCCACTAAAAGACTGCGAAAAGTATATCTTTTAAATGTTGTTAACTTGAAAACTACTGATCCGATTTAAATACCGTTTTCCGTTATTGGTCTGCAAAATGTCCTGACATCTGAGTCCTCTTCAAATGACTAATTCTCTACTCAATTGTGTATTTCCAGGAGCCAACGCTTTATGGAATAATATGTTTGAAAAAGAAGGCGAAAAATACGATTCTTGGAAAAAGGAATTTACAGAGTTCAAATGCCCGACAAAGGAAAGGCCGTTCTTTGCCACGAGGGAAAATAGTCGCATATAGTGCATCAGGAGGCTGGGGTTTTGAGATGGAAACTTTTGAAGCACCTTTATTTTTTGTGTATATTGGGGTGCTGAATCTGAGGTTTGTCAGCAAAAATTCGACTGGGGAATTGAAATATTGTCGCCCCTTTTTTTTGTTTAGTGACCCATATTTCCAAAAATATACATCCTGTGGAGAAAATCATCAACATATTTCTTAAGTACACTAATTTTGCCAAAATTTGATACCAAATTTAGTTAATTACGTACAGTCAATCTATGAATTAGCAATATTTCTCCTTATTACATAGTTTTTATTTAATGACAGTTGTGTTATTTGTGTGAAAATTACAACCCCCATTTCTTAGTTAACCCAGCGTTACAAAAAGATCCTTGCGTGTATTGGGTATTTATTCCACAAAAGTCTTTAGGATCCTTTTGACTTGGTTTCATACTTCCCTGGGTCCAGACTAACATTATGCAAAAATAAACCATTCGGCAATATTTGTGTAATACCAATTATTTATAAGTGTACCTATACGAACTACATATTCTAAATTGACAAAAGTCGCGTTCTTTTGCATATCTATCGAGAGTAGTGTAGGGCAAGGGTTCCCAAACTATGGGTCACGAAAAAAATTGCCAAATACATAAGGAGAGGAGAAAATTTTATACTTCACTATTAAAATACATAATCTTCAGTCCAATTTAAGTTGTAAAATTAAATTACATAGGCGGAACTCCGCCAAGAAAATCAGCTGACTTTCTACTGCTGCTCTGTGGACTGCATTATCATATTTTGAGCGTTGCATGCGCTAAGGTTAAATTTAGTGTCCCGGATAGCTAACTGGCAGTTTAACCAGACATTGAGAAAACGGGCCTAAATGTTGGCAAAAAAACGTTATTTTGTCATCAATAAAAAGTTTCCGAGCCGAATTTTCATTGTCAAACCCGGGATTAGTGTTTAGCACCGCGAAAAACATAAAGGTACACAAAAAAAAACAGAAATACTGCAAAACTTTCCACCTAGGCCGCTTATATGAACCAGCAATCTTGGGCTATTTGATGTGATGTTTTAGATTAAGTATTCGTGAATTTAATTATACCAATGGCCTATTACGTTGTAAGTACTCGTAGATATAAATGTAATTTTGAATTCCCACTTCGAATAGATAAATGTGTTCAAATCTAAAAAGTTAAAAGTTATGTTAAAGGGCATTTGATAAATGGTTCTGTGAATAATTTTAAATAGATAAGTGGAAGTACGAAGGTTTACCAAAGAAAATGAAAAATATTTTTTCTCATGATAAATGTTAAAAAAAAGATTATAAATGAATATTTAATGAATAAAATATTTTAATTCTAATTTATTCAAATTCGACAGCTTCATTAAATCATGCAATTTTTTCCATGAAAGGTGAACAATAGTATCATCATGTCGAACAGTCACAAATTCTATTCTTACTACAACTCTCATTACCATACAAATTATGTCACTTGGTCGCATAATCAGAATACTTTATCAAATTTACCAGAGATTTAATAACTTACAGTCTATCATAAAATTGTACAGTGTCGAGTCCATTGATTTATTTGAATTAATTAATATTCGTCGCAGAAGTTGCTACACATAAACGAGTATAATAACACTAATGATAATCGGTGTTAAACGAGCGTACACGTTCAAACCTGATTAGCATTAATTTGATATAACTGTTTATCGTTTTGTGTGTAACCTTGTAATTTAAATAGATACGAACATGTTCGGATAATGTAAAGCCCGGTGACTTTTTGAACAAAAAAAAAGAAAGACAAAACTACAAAAATTTTCAATGTCAGAAATGTTGTCGAGCGACATTACTTTTTTGATTGAAAAATTATCTTTTATTTATAGATTTTCATAAATGAAATTTATTTGTTATTTTAAAAAGTGTCGGTGTGAGTGATAATTTTATCACTTTATTTATTTAATTAAACTGTCGATAGAATTATAGTAGAAATGTCCTGTAAAGATAAAATAAACGGTTTACTAGATTTAGCTCTGTAAAGCAAAGTTGTTGTGTTTTGGTCCCATGAAATTTTGCTATTTCACTTCTTTTTTCTCGGATTTTCACATGATAAACATTTTCATTTAAAAACTAAATCGGTGTTTTATTTTGATTAAATCGTGTCACCATAATTTTAACCTAATTTTCTAATTTCGAGCAGTTGCTACTCTAGTTTTTAAATAATATTTTATATTTTACATTGGGATCTGCATAGCGATTTTACACAAATCCAAACTTTAGAGCTAATTGTTGAAGCCATTTGCATAAGCCTAAGTTCGGTCACCATCTGCATGGTGTTTTTCCAAAATAAATGATATTAGTGCCGAATTCATGGTTTGCGGAGTCGCAGAATTCAGTAGTGCGAGTTAAGCCGCTCCGGAAAGGTATGAAACTGGGGGTGAAACATAATTGCAGCTCATCGTGCAGTTCGTACAGCTCATGGTTGAACCGGATGCGCCATTCATTCTGATCGCAAATTGCTCCGAGATTTCCCCGAAAGGACTTTTCGTTCAAATGTGTTCAGCATGTTTTCTGAGTCTTGAGCTAGGGTTCAGGTTTCTTCTGGCATCACCTCATCGTCCCACTTTCGCAGAAATAGTTGATGTATTGCATTTAATAGACCCGTTTCACCAGATTTTAGCAGTTCAGCTGAAACTTCGTCTGGACACGGCGCTTACAGTCGAGGCGGGATTAACTTCTTCTACTGTCGCGGGTTGTGTATTGGGGCCATGATCGACCATATCGTCAACGATTGGGGTTTCTTGTATGGGGATGTGGGATTAAAAATCTCTTCAAAACATGTTGTTGTTGTAGTAGCAACTTCAAAGTTCTGACTTTCGGTATTGTTGTTCTCCTCTAAGTATAGGTGGAGAAAATCAGCAGCCTCAATAAGATAAGATAAAATAGTCGAGCTACTGTCCCAGCAGGAAGGCACTGCGAACATAAAAGATCTATTGTGCCGTAGCTATCATTAATCCAAAAGACCGTCCACCTTTCTAATATAGGGCAGTAAGTCTTTAGCAGGAATCAACCTGAAGTCTGCTGATAGTAGCCTGCCTGAGGAGTGAGATTCTCAAAACGCGCGACGGCGGGACATTCGCACAAAATGTGTTTGGTCGTTTCCACTTCTCCAGACAAAGACGGCATTCAATCTCACTGGACAGATCTTGTTCATGTGATATCTGACCAGGTGATGGCCAGATAAAGTAGTACCTTTGTGACTGAAGGGCATTATCAGCTCCTTTGATTGACGTTGCCCTGGGAGGTTATTCCAGTGCTAACGACGCAATAGTGCAAATCAATCTGTGACTCGCAGATTGGCCGAGGCCAGCCCAAAACCACTGCAAGGCTCAAGTCCATGAAAACGACTGGATGATCCTTGTCTAACTTGTCTTGTTTGCCAACAGTTGAAGGAGTTCGTAACACTCCTTCACCAGTTTTGAAGAGACCTTATATGAGGAGAACGCAGTTTCAATAGAATTTTCCCATAGCGCAATAGGTGTTAGGCGAGTAGGAGCTGCAGGACAGTTGAAGATGTGCTCAAGATAATGTGGAGTGAGGCCACAGGCTGGACAGGAGTTTTGAAGGTTGTCATCGATACGGAGAAGGTACGAACTCTGACGTGTGCACCACTCTGAGCGTAGTTGACCCAACGTCGATCTAGGTAGTCGAATTTCGTCCCAAGATAGCAGGTTGCTGTACATCAACTGCCCCATTTGGTTTGAGGTCGGCTATCGAAGAAAGCACTTCTTCTCTGTGCAGTGTTGACACAGCTGGCTTTAAGCCGGCGTTTTCGAAGGGAACTCTTTTGAATCTCTGAACTTCCCTCGCACGGTCCCTCATATTGCGTCTAACGTGATGTGGTAGTGGGGTGGCGGGGGGCATGGGCCGACGAGGGGGCCATGCTGTAAAGGGTGATGCCGAGCATTTTTGGATGGTTAGTGGTGGGAATAGTTTGACTATCTACTGCGATATTCAGGTGTTGGTTCATCTCTTTCGTCCATGGGGTGAACAGGGTAGCGGAGGACTTCGGAACTGAAGAACTTAAGCTTTTTTTGACGAAGAAGTTGTTAAGTTCGTCGAAATACCCGTTTATCTGGTTGGGTGATATCATTGCGGGTTGCCAGGATCGAACAGTCGTCAGCATAGCTGATGATTTGGAGTCCGTCAGGTGGTGTTAGGAGTCCTGACATGTATAAATTAAACAGGGCGGGAGATAGGACTCCTCCTTGGGGACACCGTATTTAATTTTCCATAGTTTAAATTTCACAGATCTAAATTCTGTGTACGACTGTCGGCCGGCAAGATAGTTGGCGATCCACTTAATAAAATGCGACGGAATCGATGTACCACAGATGCCAGATAGAAACAATGAGTGCCTGACAGTGCCGAACGCCTGTGAAAAGTCTAACGCCACTAGGATGGTTTTTTGACATAGACATGCTTGATTAAGGCTATTGTGTATTGTTGAATGTTATTGCGTCCAAAGCCTTCGTGGTGCTGCACATTTTTCGGAAGCCGTGTTGGTGATTGGCTAGTTAAATATACGTCGTAATGATGAGCTAGCATCAACAAACGAGGACCCCATGGTTGTTGATGCTAGCGATGTCGCTAATGATGTTTCCATCCTTGTCCTTACAGAGGCTAGTCCTGGGTTGATAGCCATTCTTAATCGTGTTTACAAGTCTGTAGGCTTGTCTGGTCTGGTGTTTCTATTAGCTAGGTTATCATAAGTGTTCAGCAGCTGCTCGTCAAAGAATTTTCATTTCTTACGTCTAATTATTCTATCTGATATTCACCTTAGCTCGGCACATTTATCTCTCTTAGCTCTAGTTGGACGTTGGATACATTGGCTCTAAGCTTCATTCTTTACGTCAAGTGATTTTTGGCATTCTTGGTTGAACCAGCCATTTCACTTTCGCCGAGTTTTATATCCCACGACCTTCTCTGTGGCCTCTTTAATAGAACCCCTTAGTTTTTCCCAAAACCCGTGTACACCTATATTTCCGATGTTGTATAGCATAGGTGTTAGTTTTTCATCAAGGGCGGCTATATATGCCTGAGTCGTAACATCGTTCAAGAGTTTGTCAACCGCAAAGTTTTTGAGAGGGTAGATTCTTGATTGGTGCACTGAACAGCTCCTACACCGATAGGTTGTCTTTACCAAGTGATGGTCAGAATCGCAATTTGCTCCTCGGTTTGATCAGACATCCATTACACTTAAAGTCCATCTTTTGCATATAAGAATGTGGTTAATCTGGTTAACGGTGCGGGTATCCGGAGATTTCCAGGTTTCTTTATGAATGCATCGGTGCAGAAAGCATGTTGAGCTTACAACAAGGTTCCTACTGCACGTAAAGTCGGTTAGTCGTTTACCGTTGTCACTGTATTCTTTGTGGAGGCTGTGATTCCTCGATGCCAACTCTGGTTCTGAACTTTCACATTGAAACCTCCCAGCAGTATTTTGACATTGTTTGTTGGTAGTGAATCGAAAAATGTCTCCATTCGGTCGTAAATCTCATCTTTCACTGCTTCTTCCTTCACTTCATTGGGGGCGTGCACGTTGATGAGCCCTAGGTTGAAAAATCGAGTCTTAATGCGAATCGCACACAACCTGTCATTGATGGGTTTAAAGTCAATAACTTGCGGTTTGAGGTGACTGTTAACGATGACCGAAACTCCAAACTCCTTATGTCCAGATGGTTTACCACTTTTGAAAATTTGTGCTATTTCTTGTTGTTGATCTCGCTGCCTAGTTTTTTTATACCCTAGACTTTTAGTATAGGGTATATTGTTTTTGTCACGACGGAAATATGTAACACCTTAAAGGAGGCTCCGGAGGTATAGCAATGTATATATATAAATGATCAGCGTCACCTCCTGATTCGATTTAGCCATGTCTGTCTGTCTGTCTGTCTGTCCGTCTGTCCGTCTGTCCGTCTGTCCGTCAGTCTGTCTGTCTGTCCGTTCGCACGATAACTTTCGATAGAATGAAGCTAGAGCCTTGAAATTTTGGTCAGATATTGGAAGTATGATCTAGTTGGTTGGTATTGAAAATGGGCATGATCAGGCTAAGAGAACGCCTACCTCCCCTACAAATTTACAACAGTTAAATGTATTTATAATTCCCGACTAAGCAAACATGAAAAGCTCTAGCCTTGGCAGATAGCTCGTGAGGATAATCTTTTACTTTCCTGAAAAAATAAAATCGATCAGTTGAAAACTAACGGTAATTTTCTTACAAAGAGCCCCGTACTACCCTACTTTTCGGGTTTTCTGTCTATAACTCTTGAACCAATCGACGTAGACACCTGATTTTTGGCATGTAACCCTGGGGTGGGAAGCTGCTTAAGTTGTAGTAAGTTGGGCATAATCAGATCAAAGGAACGCCTACCTCCCCTACAAAATTTCAAAAAATTAAATATTTTTTAATTACGATAACTTTCGATAGAATGACACTGGCAAATTGAAAAGTTGGTGGAATGTTGTTAGTAAGATTTATTTGGTTGATATTGATAATGGGCAAGATCCGACCCAAGCAACCCCTACCTCCCCTACAAATGCAACTTCAAATAAGCGATAACTTTTGACAGAATCAAGCCAGCGACTTGAAGTTTCGGTCAAATGTTTGAAGTGAGATTGAGTTAGTTGGTATTCAAGATGGGTTAGTTCTGACCTAAGGAACTCCTACCTCCCCTACAAATGAAACTTCAAATAAGAGATAACTTTCGATAAAGTGAAGCTAGAGACTTGAAATTTTGTTCAAATGTTTGTAGCATGATTTTATTTGTTGGTGGCAATGATGAGCAAGATCCGATCCAAGAAACCCCTACCTCCCCTACAAGTGAAACTTCAAATAAGCAAAAACGTTCGATAGAATGAAGCGACTTGAAAAATTCGACAAATCTTTGTAGAATGGCTTAGTTAATTGATTTTGATAATTGTCAAGATCCTCCTGAATGATTGCCAACCTCCCCTATAAACTGGCCATATAGGAAACTCACTTTTAACGCATATGGTCGTTACCAATTGGTACTTTTGGTATCACCACTAGGTCTGTACAAGTCTAGGGTATATACGCTTCGGACTCCGGGCCGAAGCAAAGCTTCGGCCTGGTTTTTTTTTGCCTGCACTGCAGTGCTGCTCAGTTTGTGTTTTTCGACCCGGTTTTTCAGGGAGCGTACATTTCAGGATCCGAAAGAATAATCAGTTAAACATTTGCGTGGTGGTCGTTGTTGATCGCTCGAATCCGAGGTTTTTTTTCAGGTTTCTTGACATGGAGTAGTTCTACTAAGGATGGGCTGTCGGCCAATCGCTAAACCCTACTCAGGGGCGGCCTCGATGACAACTGCTTCAGGTTGCTCATAACGTCCCAAAGTTCACACAACTATGTTGCAGGTCTGACCATGTGATTCAAGTCACCCTAATGACTTGAGACGCTTAGGTGTAACTAGCCAGTCAGGCTAGAACTATCGTTCCCTCCTCCTCCTTACACAACGGTGGCTTGGGACAGGCTTCAGTGGAATTAGAACAAGGTTTTACTGTATGTGAAAACATCATGCATACTTCCATCCCCGCCTTCCTAAATATACTCGTGTTAAATTTCGTTATCCCAAATTATGCCGCGCCGCCCACTCTGGTTTAGTTAATAGGGGCTTTACGTATGTGGTATCATGTTGGAGTGGTGAAGCACCTTAGCTTCTTCTCCGCCTCTTGAAAATAATTATGGAGAATCTCGTTATGCCAAATGACGCCACACACTTGGGTTCGGTTAAACGGGATTCCACTGTATGTGGCCTACTCTCTAAATATTTTCAGCGGTGTATCTAACATAACCCATAAGTTTGAGCGCGTTCCGTAGTACGACATACGAGTATATTTGTGTATAAAGAAACGTTCTATCATTTTTATATATGTATTTGTATATATAGGTAGATAGATATATCGTATTAACATTATTTCATCCTGATTTTCTAATTTCGGGCAGTTACAGCTCTTTATATACGGAAAGACAAAATTGAAAAAAAAATTACGATTGGGTTTTAAGTACTTTGGGATCTGCAATAACGATTCTGAACAAATACAAATTTAAGAGTTCATTATTGAAGTCATTCGCATAATTCAACTCGTTGTGGATAGTTATGCGTCCATGAGAATCAAATTTTCGCAGAGATTTATTTGAACTGGCGGCATACCAAGCTATCAACAGCGATCAGAGATCGCTCTTATACCCAACATACACGGAGCGATCCGTCGCCCGATCGATCGGCCGATGGATCGCCACAAAATATCAGCTGATCAAAATTATATGGAACTGTCAAAAAAATCGTCAACGATAAGCGCATACACTGGCTGATCCATCGGCCGAAATCGATATCGGGCGCCGGATCGGCCGATTGATCACTGCGTGTATGACACGTTTTAGAAAGTTGAGATTGGCTATTTTACTTTTTAAATTTTATGAAAAATCTAAATGTGTTTCTTTAAAATTGCATGAGGTAGGTAAAAAACGTAGCCGATAAGCTCGCAGCCAAATGTAAATATAGTACAATAAAAAAAATAACTTCAAAAATCCAACGATCTACAATGAACCAGGAAATTTCCAAAATCACACATCATGTGTCATGTTAATTGAAAATTGGAATCCCCAAGATCATTTGGTATTCTAAATAAGTAGATAAGTCTCGGACCTCTAAGAACTTGTGATTATCTCGGGATAATCTAAAATTTAAATATTGCCCATAAAGTACAATTATTTTTTAAATGGATAAATTGCCGGCGATCATTGTGTTACTATTCTCTCGGAAAAAAAACATACTCACTCCCCTAGACGTGCTCAGATTTTGAAAATAATATAACTGAAAATTTACTTTGATTATAGTCGCAGTTGAGTTTTTTTTTCTATTCGTAGGTAAACACGTACCATCAAGAAAAAAAGCTGTCAATTTCCTTTTGGATTTGTTGTAATAATGCGAAGAGATAAATGGAATAGTTGATCATAAAAATTAATTGGCTATTTCTGAGGGCATAATGGTCCACTTTAAAAATGGAAGTCGTTGTTTGTTGTCTTTGCCTTCTTTTACTATAAAAAAAATACTTATGTTATTTAAAAATAATTGAACCTCAACTTCTTAATATTCAGGTTGGGTTTCTTAGCCCATGAACGGTGACTCATGTAATAAGCTTTGGTGGAAAATTTTGCAGGAATTTCGATTTTTGAGCACCCTTATATTTGGGATCCTCAACACGAATCCGAGGTTTATTGGCATCAATTTTGACTGGGCAACCCTTGACAAAAACAACAGGTTTCTCAAACCTTTCGACATAACTGTTGTTAACAAAATGGAACGAAACACTAAGCCTCAAATTTTTAAAGCATTTATTTGGTTTTAAATGATCACCACGCCGACGCGAAAAAAAATCGCCTGCGGTGGAAGTTTGCGGTGCAATGTGGGGATTCTCGTAAGACGCAGTGGTCAGATTTTTGACGCAGCAGAAATTTCCGCCGCGAATTCGTCGTGTGAAATCTTCGCGTCGGTGTTATGAACATTTTAATAATAACGAGTGCCAAGGCTAGTCGACGAGTAAAATCGGCGAGTGATACTGTCACGAGCAAGACCGCTAGTGGTTCACCGCCTTGTGTGAAAACACACCGCATCAGAAAAGTGTTTTTTTCTCATGAGGCAAGGAAACGTTTTTCATTGCAGCACACACCAAACGAAATACAGTGAAACAAAACAAAACGTTTTTTGTCTTGTTTCGTTTGGTGTGTGTTGAGATAAGACAAAATTGAATTTGCATCGATGACGGCCATAATCTGCAAAATTTTACATCAAATGACCAGCTATTAAACGGAAACAAATTTTCGTTTCCGAAAGACAAGTGACGGGGTATTTTTAGTTTCCGGGGCCCGGGGTGAAAAAATCGTTTTCCACTCGGATTTTTTGCCACTTATCACTCGCGTCACCCTAAGACTCTCAAATTTGCAAAAAAAAAATTTTTTTTTAATTTTTAATTTTTTTTTTATTTTTAATCTTAATTTTTTAATTTTTTTTCCTTATTTTCTTGTTCTAATGATTTATACTGAGTGTTTGGTGTGTTTAAAACTGATCAAAACGCTGTTGCACGCAGAGCGAGCGAAGCGAGCGTTCATGTTTGTGCGATACTGAGGGTTGCGATCCCTTAAGCGCGGAGCGAGCGTAGCGAGCGGAGCCCACGCAAGGGGATTTGCGAATATTTCAATTTTCCATGCCTCCAATATTCCAAACACTCAGTATAAATTATGAAAAAAAAATTAAAACTAAAAAAAAAATTAAAACTTAAAACAAAAATTAAAAATAAAAATTAAAAAAAATTTTTTTTTGCAAATTCTTGACTTTTAGAGTGACGCGAGTGAAGAGTGACAAAAATCCGAGTGAATAGTGATTCCCCCAGCCGGGGACCCGGAAACTAAAAGGTTGCCCAAGTGACAGTCTAATGGCAACGAAACATGTCTTTGAAATATGCTTAGAAGACTATTCTTGCAAAAAAAAATTAATTTCTTTATTAAAATTGTAAATTGAGTACAAATAAGAGCACTAGTATTTATTTTCGATCTCAACAAACTTCTTAAAAGCGGCATAATCGTCACCCTAAAAACAGAAAACAAGAGGGACATTAGCATTTTTGAAAAAATAAAACTTTAAGCAAAATATTATCAACACTTACTTTCATATACGACACCATTTCGTCATAATAATGACTCCTTCCATGGATTGTTAATTTTAACGTCCTAATCATGCTTAAGGTTTTCCTTATTGCAACGATTGCCTTATATAGACTGACACTGTAACAATTTGGAATATGTATATCAGCATATACCAAATTTTTTGATTGTCGAAAGAAGTCGAGAATAACGTCCGGCGTAACATCCATATACCAACTAGACCCAAATGTTACCCTCTCCAAACGAGGACAAATATTGGATAATGTTCGCAGCAAAACATCTACGTCTACAACCTCGGAAATTGGCACAATTAATTCAATAAGGTTGGGAAATCGCAAGCTCTCCGAGAAATCGAAATCAGCCCAATCGTTAATGGTTAGGCTCGTCAGTGTCTCACCAAGAGTATTTGAATATCCTCGTAGAATTAGCTCGCAATATCTCGAATAGCATTCGCCTCCAATTGTCAGATTTTTCAAGTGATTCAATCCTGGTATAAATTTACGTTTCAAAAGGCTATCCGCATCAAATTCAAGCGATTCGAGTGGCCTCAACTCTTTCACCATACTTCGATAAGCTTCGGGCCCGATATTTCCGCATCCGATGATGTTGATCCTCGTCAAATTTCGATTGGCCCGAAAAGCGTTGATGAAATGCTCCGTGGTAACTTTTTCACAAAATGATAAATTCAGTTCTTTTAAATTTTTTAACTCATCTAATCGAGAGCCAGTAAATGAATCGCTTTCTATACGAAGACGTTCTAAATTCTGCAAATTAATAATTTCCTCAAGAACATTTATGCCCACCTTGCCTTCTACAACTAGACCTCGTACTGATTGCATGCGCCCAAGAAATGTCATGTCAATATTTTTCGTCACTTTAGTTATCTCCAAATTCAAATTTTCTAGATTTTTACAGCATTCAGGCAATGCGTTCAGATGTTTTTTGTCGTCTTGTGGAATGAAAACTGTAATATGCTTAATGCAATTGCCGAAAACGGCAAGAAAATCGCAAGGATCCACGTGACATGAGTACGCAAGGTCACTTAATTCCGTGAATTCATTGTTAGCCATCCAACGACTCATCCATTGTTGGGCACTCGTTCGGAAACGTTGTGACACTAAATTCAGTCGAACCACATCTTCGAGCTCTAGGAACTGAAACAGGTGATTCAAACAGTCATCGTTTAGTTCTTTCAGTGCTGATATCTTTTCCATGTTGGTTCTTTATGAAGTGCTAACTTTAGAGCGCCCAGCGATTAGATGACATTGAATATTTTTGTACAATATTTAAGAAGAAACACTCATCACTCACTTTGTAATTTTTCACGTTACTAACACACTAGTAAACAAGTACGAAAATAACCGAATTACTGGCTTTCACTATTTTTTTTTCTATCCTGTGCACGTCCACAGTCGTCCTTGGTTCCTGATGAAACGCTAACAAAACAGGATTTCACGAGTAAGGCTACGGACATAATCTATCTCTGTACAAAACAAACCCACATCACGAAGGAATAGACACACACATAAGGAGAGCTCCTTCTGAGAACCGAGAAAAACCGGCATACAATGGCCTAACATTTCTTCTCGCTGTCCTTTTCTTTTTTGTGTAGAAAAAGAAACTTTCTAGCAAACGAGAACACGAATAGACACCAAGAGAGAGATGGTCATCACACGCAATCCATACGTACCTACTTACAAGACCATCTGAATGGTCGCGGTTCTGAAAGCCTGATTTTTTACCACTGGTTAAGTTAATGGCAGTGAACAGCAGAGATGGCAAAGCATTGTGTATCAGTAAGTGAAATACGCATTCGACTCATACATTCACACATTCGACGCACGCGACTCATGCCGAACCATCTACATACGAATCTCGAGAGCAGAATGGTAACCAATCAAGTTTCGTTACTCCCTCTTAGTTATTGCACTAGAGCGAAAGAGACAGTAGATACGGGTAGATGGATTTGTTTAAAAATCATGGGCTGGTGAAACGGACCAGAAATTTTGTCCGGTCTATTTTCGACACTCTCTTCCACTTACGGATATACATACAATACTTCACTTCTCTGTTACTCACCATCAAATTATCTGATCCAATTAAGTTTGCCAAACCCAGGCAATAACAGGCCACGAAGTAAGAAAATATTTGAGAGAAATTGGGTGCATTCCTACAAACGAATCAGGTTTCGACATTTCTCGAATTCTCCTCCATATGCTTTCCCCTCCGGTAAAATTTGTACGGACAACTGTCATGAAAATGCTTCTCTCCGGATCAGAATACTTCTCAGATTCGGAGGGGAACAAGACAGTTGTCCGTACAAATTCAATGTGCGGTCAACTGTTTGTTTGATCCGGTTCAAGATTATTTTTGCCATCAGTTTCGAGACTGCTGGGAGAAGACAGATTCCATGCCAATTATTGCTATCCTTCAGGTCGCCTTTTTTCGGGATCTTGGTTGGTATAAGTGGTGGCTGAAGGCTGAAGCACAACTTGCCAGAGCCCAATTAGCGCGAATGCGCCGTTTTGTAACCACAAACCTCGGCAAAATCGGTTATAAGATGGTTGGGCTAACAGGGGATGGAAGGATGCCTAGATCCAGCCGGAGGAGTTCAGAAAGTATAGCAGCTCCCCGATCTTCACCCCCGATACATCCCCCAGGTTAACGAGAAAGGCCTCGCCCAATGCTCGATGTCTGGCCCTAGCAAGGGCCGGGCATTCGCACAGGAAGTGAGTGAGGGTTTCCTTTCAATCCTCATTTCCACAGCTGCGCCAGTGCGGATTGTAAGAGATGCCAAGTCTAATTGCATGTTCTCCGATAGGCCAATGTCCTGTAATGACCGCCGTGAGCCTGGCGACATCCCTACGGGACTTGGTTAATAGCTCAGATGTTTTTCTACTGTCATAGGAGGGCCAAATCTTCCTTAATACGGCGCAGGTGGGCAGATTCCGCCATTTGGAATCCGCAAGATTGAGGTAGTAAGAGGAGATCTTGCTCTTAACAGTCTTCAGCGGAATACAAACAGATTCCGCATGAGAATTTTCTAAAACGGCCCCCTCCTGGCCAGCTCGTTGGCTTTTTCGTTTCCCTCAATGTCTCTATGACCAGGCACCCAGAGCCGTCTGCCAAGGCGAGTTAACTCTTCCCCACACCGCTCGACCAGTTTGGAGAAAGTACTCACCGAGTTCAGTGCCTTGACAGCGGCCTGGCTGTCTGAGCAAATGGCGATGTTCTGGTTATCTGGTATATCACGGAGAGTGAGACACGCCTTCATAATTGCGAGAGTTTCCGCCTGGAAAATGCTGGCATAGTCCGGGAGGCGATAACTCTCCGAGATATTCAGTACTTCAGAAAAGATTCCTGCACCGACGCCGCAGTCCATTTTCGACCCGTCGGTGAAAACCGTGATGTCAAAGTCCTTCACCACCTCGTCCCCCCTCCATTCAGCCCTGGTGGGGAATTTGGCAGAGAAGCTTCTGTCAAACCTCAGTTTGGGCACAGTGAAGTCTGTCCCCATCTTTTTCCGAAGGTTTTCTTACAGGCGTAGAAAGCGATGCAGGCTTTCTTCACCCGCTCTTCAATGTTTAACTTCCAGCTGAGCTTCGTATCTAAAATGACAGCTAGATACTTTGCGCTGGGTGATAGTTGGAGTAACTGACCGTTTAGTTTAGGGAGGGTAATATGCGGTTCTTTGATTTTAGTGGTAAATAGCATTAGTTCAGTCTTGCCTAGATTAACGCCCAGTCCACAGCTTGTGGCCCAGGCGCTCACCATATCCAGAGCCCTTTCCATGATTTGACTTATCACGGATCTTAATAATGACGCCCTTCTTCCACTTTTAAGGGGGAGAAGAATATCCGCAGTAGCATTGGCATCCTCTTTAAAAAGTTCCACCGGAATTCCATCTATCCCCGGGGCTTTACCCACATCCAACGATTTAATAGCCGCAGCTACTTCCAGCTTAGATGGTGGACTGGTATCAACTCTGTCTATTTGCGGAATATTTTCTGCTATTAATGAAGATGCATTCGAAGGTCCAAAGTGAAAGTGTTCTCTCCATCTGCGCAGTTGGTGCTCTTCGGTTACCAGTAGAGACCCATCTTTATCTTTCTCAATATGTTCTGTTGCAGTTGATGGCTTGATAAACTGAAAAAGGGTTCCACTGTCACCGCGGTTAGCCGCTTCTTTTGCCTTCTCCGCTAATGTGTTGATGTAATTTCGCTTGTCCCGTCTTACGCTTCTTTGCACGTATTTCTGTAGTGAACGGTATTCAGCTCTGAATTGGTCTTTGGCTAAGCCATCAGCAGCTGAGTTAGTCTGTTTCCTAACTCTTTTGCGTGCTGAGATTAGAGACCATGTAGAATCGCTAAGGAATAGTCTCCTACCGCGCTCCAATCGACCCGCAAGTGTTACGCCACACGAAATAAATGAGTCCTTAACGACTTTCCATCTATCATCAATTGCAGGATTCTCACAAGGTGGTGGTGCAATAGCTCTCTCGTGCAAGGCGGTGGAATATGCACGTCTTAAAGATGTATCTTTAAGCTTTTGCACATTAAAATGTGGCCAGATTCGTGCATTTTGAGGGCGCTGGATCGTTGCTGTGCGAAATATTACGTTTACACTATCCCCAGATTACTTCATCTGTTGCTTAATCTGGGTGTGATGAGTTTAAAATTGAATGTATTTGACAGTTGCAGATTAAATCAGCCGGCGCAGATGAAGTAATCTGGGGATAGTGTAAACGTAATATAAGCGTATTTTTGCGATAACAAGTTGGTGGTCGCTGCCAACATCAGCACCTCGCTTGGACCTGACGTCCAAGAAACAATTCCTCCATGAATTGGAAACGGCTATTTGGTTAATCTGGTTTTCTATTCTGCCATCTGGAGAGTTTCAGGTTGTTAAGTGGCAGCGATTGTGCTTTAACAGGGTACCGCCAATGACGAGTTGACGAGAGTTGCAAAACTCCACTAACATCTCGCCATTTTTGTTCCTGTTGCCTAGTCCATTAGGTGTTCTAAGCCTACATTGTCAGACCCAACTTTGGTGTTGAGATCCCCCGTGATAATTTTTAGGTCACATTTAGAAGCCAAGCCGTTGATAAGAAGCGTCCTTAGCTGATTAATCCGCTAGTTCAGTCAGGGCGAAGCACTGGATTATTGAGATGTTTCAAACCCTGGACTTGAATCTGGCTGTGGTGATACGGTCGTAGATGATGGGCTTCCAGTCAATTAGAGATAGGCGTGCCTCCCTAGTCAACAGGATTCCCACGCCTGTCATTCTAGGTGACGTATCGTCTACATTTCCAGAGTAGAGCCGAACTGTTTGAGCTTGGTGATAAAGTCGTTCCCGATCCAGGCCATCTTGTTTCGTGCAGTCCCAGTCCTAGTATATCTATGTTATATGCGGTCATATCCCGTTCGACTTCAGTGAGCCTTGCACTATTGCACTCGCCCCACATCGTTCGAACGTTCAAAAAACCGATCGTGGTCCATTGTTTGTAGCCAAAGACGTTGTCGTTTAATCAGTCCGTGGTATTCGAGGCTCGTTTAATGATTCGAGTGTAAATTGATCAGGTTACAAGCCTACATACCCAATGTTAAGGGAAAGGTTGCTTCCTTAGGTGTCCAGGAGTCGCCGGGAGCTATTTTTTATATAGCGCAGAGGTAGCTCTCCAATGGTTTTGTATAGTAGTTTACAATATTCTTTTTGAAAGAGCCAAGTTTTACTCGTATAGAAGTAGTTGAGTGCTTTATTAAAGCCTTGATTTGGATAACTTTTTGCAAAACAACGAAAAAAATTGTTTGTTGTTTGTTATTCTGTTAGAAAGTCCATCTTTCAACGGCTACTTCGAAGATATATTACGGATCTAAATCAAAATAAACAATTTATACGCTTTAAAGTGCATTGTTCAAATTACATACTTAAATACACTGCATCGCATGCATAGTACCCGCAATTCTCAACATCATTAAATATCTCAAAATTTTCATTGCCAAGTTCAAGATGCAACACTTGAACGCCCCAGGGTCATTTCGATCGGGCCAAAACATTCTTGAAACGGTCGAAATCAAGTGAAAAGACCATAAATCGTATTTGCGCACCTTATTACACTAACACCCACCTCACATTAGCGAATTTTCGTACAAATTTTTCAACAGAAACTTAAGGCTCTGGTGTTTGAGCGAAAGCATGGGACCAGAATAGTGGTGTTGCGGTTAAGTTTTTGTTCAGAAATTTTTGTGCAAAAAATTTGCTAATGTGAGGTGGGTGTTAGGATGGAGTGCGTTTCAAATAAGTACCGAATTTTAGCAATTGATTAAATTTCAATAATTAGTCGAAACAAATAAAACTGAAGGTGTATATGGCCATTTAATTCGCTTGTCGACTAATTACTTACTAGTAGCAAGAATTTGCCAAGGCTAGAGCAAGTATTTATCGAGTTTTGTCTAAACATTAGCAAGTTCGGCATTCGAAATGATTGATAGTACATATTAGAAGAATATCGCATTTCCCATTGTTGTTTAAATGGTCAAAAAACAAATCGATATGCTTCCGGTTTTTATAACAATAAACATACCGAAGAGTTGCAATGAAAATAAATGCTGCATATTTCTGTTTTCTGACTAATAAAGGCCAAACAAATGCACATGATGATCAGATAGATGCAATTAGTGATGTGGGTATTATTTTACAAAAAAAAAAAAAATTTGGGATCGGGACCTTTCCACTTGTTAATAGTTTATTCATTTTATTCAATTCGTCGCTCATGAGCATGCGAGATAAAATAAAAATCCTTGGCGAAAAGAACTCGTATCGACCTTATGCTTCATCAGCATTGTTAGCTTATGCTTTCAATTCATCATCGTGGCGCAACAGCCCGACATCGGGCCCTGGCCGCCTGGATTGTCGTCCTCCAATTATCTCGGTCAAGTGACAGTGTCCTCCAATTTTGGACGCCCAGCATTATGGTTATTATGGTTTTGTACTCGTATATGCTGAGCTTAGTATTTCTGTGCACATGCTTCGAGTTTATTATTGGGAGGACCGAGAAGAAAGTCTTATTTGTTGGCTGTATCTGTTGCTTGATTTCGTCAGTTGACAGGTTACTACCCAAGTATAAGAAGTCGTCCACGAATTCGATGCAGAGGTCCCAGAAGTTAGTGTTCGGTTGTTCTGGCGTCCTTGTTCTCTATTGCATCATTACTTGTGTTTTGTAATGCGTTGTCCAACTTCATGGGGGGGTTTCGGGACATGATGTTGATGTCGTTGGCGTACGCTATCAACTGCGACGACTTGAAGAGCAACGTGTTGCTTTGGTCCACATTCACTACCCGGATGGCATGTTCAAGTGCATGAAGAGCGTCGGAGGCAGTCCAACGCCCTGCTTCAGTACGTGTTTGAAAGGGATCAGTCAGCTTGTATTGGATCCTAATTTGTGATACAGAGTTGTTCATCGTCATCTTTGTTAATCGTACTAACTTTACTGGTATACCAAATTGCAGCATGATGTCTTACAGTACACCACGATCGATACTGTCGAATGCTTGCTTAAAATCAACAAAACTTTGGTATACGTCAACGTTGTATTCCTATTACTTTCCAGGATCTGCTTGACCGTGAAAAGCTGATCGTCCAAGTCTGAAACCGCAATGATTCGTTCAGCGTACGGCTTTATTCTATTTTCCAGAATTTTCGTCAGTATTTTGTAGAACGTAATGCCTCTGTAATTCAGCTGGAGTCTCATCAGCACCCGGCGCTTTGTTTGGTTTGAGTGACTGCAAGGCGAGATCAACTGCTTCTACTGTCGGGGGTTGTGTAATGGGGCTATGATCGATCATTTCGCCAACGATTTTGAGAGCTCTGGTATGTTATGAACCACCTGAAGCAGCTATCACCGAGGCCCCATCCCTGAATAGGGTTAAGCGATGGGCCAACAACCCATCCTGGTAAAAACTACTCCATGCCAAGAAACCCAAAAAAAACTCGGATTGGACGGATCAACGAAGACCACGCAAACGTTTAACTGATTATTCTTTCGGATCTTGGAGTGTACGCTCTCTGAACCAACCGGGGGCCGAGAAGGACCTCCTACAACAGGTTGAGAAAGACAAACTGAGCATCACTGCGTTCAATGAAACAAATTGGCTTGACGGCGAAATCAACGACAAGAAATCGCACTCAATTTTCAAAGACGGTAAACCATCTGGACACAAGGAGTTTGGAGTTGCGTTCATCACGAACAATCACCTCAAACCGCACGTTATTGACTTCAAATCTACCAATGAAAAATTTCGTGCGATTCGCATTAAGACTGGATTTTTCAACCTCTGGCTCATCAACCACTGAAGTGAAGGAAGAAGCAATGAAAAACGAGTTTCACGCCCGCCTGGAGACATTATTCGACTCACTTCCAACAAACGACGTTAAAATACTGCTGGGAGATTTCAGTGCAAAAGCTGGGAACAAGAGTTGGCATCGGGGAGCCACAGGAGGACAGAGCCTCCACAAGGGATGCAATGACAACGGTCAACGGCTAGTCGACTTCACATGCAGTAGGAACCTTGTCGTAAAATCAACATGTTTTCCACACCGACGCATTCATAGAGAAACCTGGAAATCTCCGGATATGCAAAAAATGGGCTTCAGGCGTAGCGTGATGTAAATCCGATCAAACCAAGGTACAAATTGCGATTCCGGCCATCATTTGGTAAAGTGGATGTAGGATATCCGAGCTTCATCAAGCAGTGCCAGGCGTAATTGCCGAGTTGCTGCGCCCACTTATTTTTATAGCGTGAAATACAGATACCTTTCCCACTGAATGGAAGGAAGGATTGATCATCAAATTTCCCAAGAAAGGTAGTCGTACACTGTACTAATTTGAGAGGCATTTGTGTGCTTCCTGCTGTTGCCAAGATAATAGGTAAAATCGTCCTGGAAAGACTAAAGGCTCACTTAGAAAGCACAATTGATGAAGAACATTAACACCTTGCGAATCATCATCGAGCAATGTGCTGAATACGATTCCCTGCTACAATTAGGTTAGGTTAGTTTGATGGTTTGCTATGATTATCCAGCACAGCACACATAGACCGCATCTTGGTCTGTTGAGATATGTTGTCCCGACCCACTCTAAGCTTTGAATCAGCCCGCGCCCACAACGAAACGTTGGAGCTGGCTAACATCGACGTCCTGCATGTGACCTAGGTAGGCAAAGTAGTAGGCTTCAAGAGTAACCCTCCTAACACTTTCCAGGCCCGGGCATTCACAGAGAAGTTGGAAAGTACTCTTCTCTACCTCCTCAGCCCCACAGTTTCTCTATAAGTCGTTATACGGAAATCGAAGCCTCCTGGCGTGCTCCTCAATTATACAGTGCCCACGACTGCACCAATGTGATGTCTTTTTTAGCGACAATAGCTTATCGGAACGACTCATGTCCAACCTGGGCCATATCAGCTTTGTCTTATAACAAGTGCTGCTGTGCACTTAGCCATCTCGTGTTAGTGATACTAATCGCGGCCTGCATTATGCTATGCTTACTTGCACCAAAAGGCATCTCAACTTTGCAGAGAGTACGTTCGAATTCTTCCGAGGTCCCTCTTCCAGCAAGTTCGTCAGCTGGGCAGTTGCCAACGGAACCACTGTGACCCGGAATCCAGCACAAGACAATATCAAAGATACCACTTATCTCTGTGAGAAATTCGCGGCACTCCAACGTACGGTCTGTTACAATAATGATGTTCCTTACAAATACGTCATGATGATGGCGTCCCAGCCAAACCAGGACATCCCAAATAGCTACCAATTCAGCTTGCAGAACGCTACAGCAGTCGGGTAGTTGTACCGATAGGTTCAGATTCGGACAGACGGAGTAAATGTCAGCTCCCACACCATCAGTCTTAGACCCATCTGTGTCCGTCCTTGCAGGGAAATCTCGATTATTTAAATCGTTGAGTGCCCACAGTTTAGAGTCAACCATTGTTCTGCATCGCAAAGGCGGACGATATGGCGGCGATACCAACGTCGTCCGCGTAAGCAGTCACCTTGCATCCCAGATCCAGGAGAAGTTCATTAACCACAACGTTCCATAAGAGGGGAAAGAACACCATCCTGCGCTGCACTTGCTTTTCATCGAATTCGAGAAGGGCTTTCGATAGTGTGAATCGGGACTCTATACGGGCGATCTTGCGCAGGAAAGGCATTCCGGAGAAGCTTGTGGTTATTATTAAGGCAACTTATGACGCCGTAGAATGTTGCGTTCTGCATAAAGGTAAGGTGTCGAGTGACTTTGAGATTCGCAGTGGCAGGAGTACATTCTCTCATCGATCCTATTTCTCATAGTGATGGGCGATGTGTTGCATGCAACCCTATCCGGGCTAGATGAAGGAATTTAATGGACTTCAACATCTTGACTACGCTGACGACAAATGCCTACTCTCCCACAAAATCATGGATCTGTCGGCAATAGCGTTAGATCTTGAGAGGGGGGTAAGCAAGGTTTGGCTAAAAATTACTACCAACAAGACCAAGGTTCTTAGCCCGCCATTACGAAAAAGAAATCCTTCATTTATTGCCATCAATATTATTGGGCAGCCTGTGGAGGAGGTGGACAACTTCGTCTACCTGGGTAGCATTGTTGCCAAAAATGGTGGTATGGAGCAGGACATCGCTCGTCTTAGGTTAAATGCGCATACCGCCTACGGCATGCTGTCCAAAATCTGGCAGAGCATTTTTCTTAGCATCCAGACCAAGCTGGTCTGTTTCGCTCCCTGGTACCGTCTGTGCTTTTGTATGGAAGCAGTACGTGGAAACTTTCCATAAGAGTTACCAAAAAGCAGCAAGTTTTAATCTACTCGTGCCTTCGTCGAATTCTGAAAATTTTCTGGCCCTAAACAATATCAAATGAAGAGCTAAGTCGATGTACGGGTCAGATGCCAATCGACGAATTGATACTCAAGCGAAAAAGGCTGTGGATAGGTTACACATTGCAGAAGAATAATAACTGCATTGCTTTACATGCCAGGATATGGAACCCCATTTCCAACCAAGGCCGACCAAAAGGAGATCCTAAAATCACATGGCACCGATCTGTGTAAGGAAAGGAGTGTAAGGCGCTGGGTAAGTCGTTTGGGGAGTTGCGCCTATTGCCCAAAACAGAGTACGATGACGGGCAGGAGTAGTTGACGCGTTATGCCCCACTAGGGGTTAAGGAAAAGTAGTATAAGTTACATACTTGGCGGAAAGGGCAGCATTACTGAGATTGTTTCACGTATTGCAAATGTAGTGTGGGGCCTAAAATGGAACCCTGATGAACACCTGTATGTAACATTATTTCATCGGTTATTTTATTGTGTAAATCGGTAATAATTGGTATATCTTTTAAATAGCTTTTTTTTTCAAAATATCGGCGACTCCTCTGATGCCAAGTTTATAAAGAATTTCTGATAGAACTCTACGATTTACAGTATCAAATACTTTACTTAAGTCGATAAAAATTGCCGTCACGTATTCTGAATTATAAAGTTCAGAGTTTATAAAATGAAGTGCATCTGTAAGCGTTACAGTCGTGTTACTTTCTGCTAAGAAACTATATTGCTGTTATAAATCGAACAATTCTGGTATTCATCGCCTTTTCAAATAATTTGCTAAATACGCTTATTAGCACAATGAGTCTGAAGTTTGACTGGTCATTAGCATCTCATTTTTTGAAAATTTGATTGATTTTGGCAATTTGCAACACATCAGGAAATGTGCCTTCGCAAAGGTGTTTATTAATAATCTTGCATGTGAGTGGAGAAATGACATCACAATTGCAGATAACTGGTTTTGATCCCATCAAACGCAGCAGATACGTTACGTAGGCTATAATAAAAGAGAATTCCTCTATGTTAGTAGGTTCTAAAAATATTGTTTGTTCGTTTAAAATATTTGGGCATCTTTCATTGTTAATTATTTGCCAAAGTTTTCTGATATTTCCGGAAACATTCACATATTGTTTATCTAGAGAGGCTGTCTTCTTGATAGAATCAATAAGTTCCAGATTTAATCCATAATTGTCTTGTTTGGACTTTCTTCAGAGTCGTTCATTCGTTTTTAATAGACGCAATGATATCAATCAGATGTTTGAAGTCAGCAGAATTTTCATTCAGACTGCTTATGTTAACTCCTAGATTTTCTCTGAAAGAATCTTTATCAATTCCTTTTATAAAAATAGCTTCCATTCTTTTTTTAAGCACAGTACCTACTCTTATATTTAAAATTACAGTTTTGTGATCAAGGTCGGCTTGGTTCTTCACCTACAAGCCAAGCAGGAAGACTGGCTGAGCTATTCTGGGAATCATACAACCTACACCAATTAGTAGATTCCCCAACCAGAATACCTGATATAGAAGGTCAAAACGCCAACTTATTGGACCTGTTTATAACCTCACACCCCGACAAATATTCAGTATCTGTTTCATCTCCTTTGGGAAACTCCGATCATAAATTGATATCGACCAAATTCACAACTAGGTCACTAAATGTCAATAATCTATCTTCCAACAAGAGACTATTGTGGCATTATGATAAGGCGGACAGGGTCGCATTTAATCAATTCATCAGTGAACTGAACTGGTCTGACTGCTTCTCTACGCAGAACGTCGATTATATAAGCGAGTCAATTAGTAACATCATTTGGTATGGAATGCACTGCTTTATCCCACACAGTTCTAAGAATACCAAACCAACCACCAACTCTTGGTTTAACAGAGATTGCAAAGAGGCTATAAAGAGAAAAGAAGCGGCATACCGTGCATACAAACAATGCCCCTCTGTCGAACTGAGAGAAGTTTACAATTCTACGCGTAACATCTGCAAATCAGTCATAAATAAGGCTAAATTCCAGTTTGACAGCAAAATTAGGCAGAAAGTGTTCGTTCAACGGAAAGGTAGCAAAGGTTTCTGGTCACTCGTCAAATCTGTGAAGAATAACTTCACCTCCTCTTCTATTCCACCACTGGTATATGATGGCAAAATATACAGTGAACCGCAAGACAAGGCCAACCTGTTGGCCGAAACTTTTGTTGCAAACTCTTGCCTACTACCCACTACTCAGAGTCCACCAGCCATACCCTTATGTGATCCACACCAGAGACCTTTGCATTTCCGCACTAGGGAAGTATTTAAAGTACTCTCAACACTCGATGTATCAAAATCGGCTGGACCTGATGGCATCTCCTCCTTAGTTCTCAGACACTGCGCTTCCTCGCTAGCCAAACCTCTCCGAAAACTCTTTTACCTGTCCTACGCAACAGGAGTGTTCCCATCATCGTGGAAACTAGCTCATGTCCAACCAATCCCCAAGAAAGGAGAAGCATGTGATCCATCTAACTACCGACCAATAGCACTAACTTCGACCCTATCAAAAGTCTTCGAAACCCTGGTTAACAACCAACTAATGAGCTACCTTGACTCACATCATCTCATCAATGATCGGCAATATGGTTTCCGGTCTTCGCGCTCCACCGGCGACCTAATGACATACCTCACCGAAAGATGGAATCGCTGTATCCACCAATTTGGCGAAGCTAAAATCATTGCCCTCGACATTTCGAAAGCTTTTGATAGAGTCTGGCATCCGGCTCTTCTAGCTAAGCTCCTGGCTTTTGGCTTGGACCCAAAATTAGTTAAATGGATCGAAAGTTTCCTTCACGGCCGTTCGCTTCAGGTCGTCCTTGATGGAGTTAAATCAAATTGCCATACCACCAACGCAGGGGTCCCCCAAGGTACTGTCCTTTCACCAACACTCTTCCTTCTCTTCATCAACGATCTTCTCAGCGTGACTTCCAACTCAATCCATAGCTTTGCAGACGATAGCACCCTTGACTACACTTACTCTTTCAACTCTGTAGCTGACTCTCGCCGAAATTCAACATCTATCAACAGAGATCGCATGTTTGACTCACTAAATGAAGACATTTCAAAAATTATTGCATGGGGGAAAGCGAATCGAGTAGAGTTTAACGCCTCAAAAACTCAATGTTGTCTACTTTCCAATAAGCGATGTGCTCCACCTACCGCCCAACCCATTCTTGTCGATGGGGTCAGCATTCCTGATTCGCCCATACTGAACATACTAGGTATTAACATCTCCAGTAAACTAAATTGGTCCGACCACATTTTTTGCGTTGCAAAAAACGCAATGAAGTGTCTGGGCTTTCTGAATCACTGTAAAAGATACTTTTCACCATCTGATCTGGCTCAAATTTACAAGGCTCATATAAGACCGAGACTTGAATTTAATTCCCACATATGGGCAGGCGCAGGTAGAACCGCATTATCCGCGTTAGACAAAGTTCAACGGAAAGCCTTCAAGCTTATTGGCGAGGAACCCATAACATCTAAAATCGAACCGCTTGAACACCGGCGAAGTGACGGTTGTCTCTCACTCTTCTATCGCTACTACAACCGCCGTTGCTCTGATGAAATAGCTAACCTCATTCCTGAGCGTTCTTTTCCTTAACACCCGACTAGCCAGTCGTGTCCATCCTCATCTTCTAGAACTCAGCAATAGTCGCACCGCCAAATTCCATGACTCGTTTGTATCTAGAACAACACGAATGTGGAACGATCTACCATCTTTTGTTTTCCCCCGCAACTATGACCTACAAAAATTTAAACGGAATGTACACCGTCACCTTATTCAAACTCAACCCATCTCCCCACTACCTTAATCCCTTACCGCCAACGCTGTGCTCTCGCATCAAAGGGTTACCCCCTAAGCTTTGGTATAAACATAAAAAAAAAAAATTACTTGGAAATTGGAGCTAAGTGTGGAGGTTAGCGTAGCTGAAATGGTAATGACCTTTGTCGGCTCATTATCGTTAATAATATTCATGTTATTCATCGTAAGCATGTCCAGGTATTCTTTAACTACAGTAGAGTTTGAATCCAGGATAACTAAATCCGATTATTGTACTGGTGGTACAAATCATCTATATATTCCATAAAATGCAGTATGTTCCTACTCTAATAGGCACTCCTGTAGTTGATAACTCTAATATTATTGAATTATACTGAGGTGTATTTAAAATTACCTTGAATATCATTGTGCCACCCCCAGTTGTATCTCGACAGTTGAAAGTAGCGATGTATCCTTTGGGGGGGGGGGGGGGGGGGGGCAAAAGTTCTCTTCTATTGTCTTCCCTGCGAGAGACCTCTGGAACAGCTAAACAAAGGCAACCAAGTTTTGCAAAGTAAAACATTTGGTTAAGGCAATTGGATAACTGTAGCTTGATCGACAACCTAAGCGTCTCAGGTCATTAGGGTGGAATGAACTACGTTGTCAGACCTGCAACATAGTTGTTTGAACTCTTGCACGTTATGAACCAGCTGAAGCAGCTATCGCCGAGACCACCCCTGGATAGGGTTTAGCGATGGGCCAACAACCCATCCTATACTAAAAAATACTCCATGTCAAGAAACCTGGAACAAAAGCCTCGGATTGGATGGATCACAGAGGAGGACCACGCAAACGTTTAACAGAGTATTTTTTCGGATCCTGGAATGTACGCTCCCTGAACAAACCAGGGGCCGTGAAGGCCCTCATTCAACAGGTCGAAAATTACAAACTGCGCATCAATGCAGTCCACGAAACAAATTGGCTTGGCAGCGAGATCAGTGACAAGAAATCGCACACAATTTCTAGAATTGGCAAACCATCGAACTACAAGGAGTTTGGAATAGCATTTATAAGTGAACAATCACCTCAAGCCGCACATTAGTGACTTCAAACCCATAAATGATCAGTTGTGTATATGTGCGACTCGCATTACGACTCGATTCTTCAACCTCTGGCTCATCAATGTGCTCGCCCACACTGAAGTTAAAGAAGACGCAGTAAAAGACGAGTTCTACGCCTGCCTTGAGACTTACTTCCAACAAACGACGTCAAACTACTGCTGAGAGACTTTCACGCGAAAGTCGGAAATGAAAGTTAGCGCCGGGGGACCACTGAAGGCCACAGTCTCCATGAAAAATGTAACGACAACGGCCAGCGACTTATCGACTTCGCCTGCAGTAGGAATCTGGTCGTAAACTCTACGTGTTTCCCGCATCGATGCATTCACAAGCAGACCTGGAAATCTCCAGACGCACATACCGTCAACCAAATTGATCACGTCCTTATTTGCAATAGATGGGCGTCTGGTGTAATGGATGTCGACTCCTGTCGAGGAACAAACTGCGGCTCAGATCATAAGTTGATGAAGAAGACCTACTACAGATGTAGAACTTTTTCAGTGCACCAATCGAGAATCAGCCCTCCCAAAATCTTTGCGGTTGATAAACTTCTGAACGATGCTACGGCGGTGGCGTATACTGCCGCCCTTGAGGAAAGACTATCACATATCATACATAACATCAGCAACACAGGTGTCCATGGGTTCTGGAAAGAACTCAAGGGTACCATCAAATGGGTCACAAAGAAGGTCTTGGGATACAAAGCTCGACGATGGCGAAACGACTGGTTCGACGAAGAATGCAAAATTTCACTTAAGGCGAAAAACGAGGCCTATAGGACAATGGATTATACGATCAACCAGAACAAATAGAGAAAAATATGAGGAACTACGGCGAATATCGGCGTTTCGGGTTCGAATCCCGCCCACGACGACGTTCGTGGCCATGGATGTGCAAGAGGTGCATGCTGGCAACTGCATTCTTTGAAACCAATTTATGCCAACGAAACGTCAACTGGCCACTTGGAACAGTTGACACGCTATGCCTCACAAGGGGTTAAGGCAATTGAGTAAGCTAGGAATGCAATGTGGAGACTGCGAACATTAAAGTCTCGGTGGCGTAGCTAAAGTATTTAGCCCCCGGGGCAAAACTTCAGTAACCCCCCCCCCCCCTACTCAGTCCAAACAAAAATCTTTTTAGTATTCAAACAGAGGGAAGTCCATGGTTAAAATTTAATTACTACATATTTGGGTTACAGTAAGTATAGTAGGAGGAGTTTTAGCGTTTTGGCGCCCCGGGTAATGGCCCCCTTCTCCCTCCCCTAGTTACGCCACTGAAAAGTCTAATTGGTATCTAACTGAAAGATTTAATTATTGCTGCAAATGGAAAAATATCAGATACGTTTCAGGAGAAAAGGCGTAACAGTTTGTACCATCACGATAACGCACCGTCACACACGTCCTTGAAAGCGATGGCCAAATTATATTGTATTACGTTTACACTATCCCCAGATTACTTCATCTGCAGCGTAATATTACGTTTACACTATCCCCAGATTACTTCATCTGCGCCAGCTGAGATAATCTGCGACTGTCAAATACATACAATTTTGAACTCACCACACCCAGATTACGCTGCAGATGAAGTAATCTGGGGATAGTGTAATATTACGTTTACACTATCCCCAGATTACTTCATCTGCTGCTTAATCTGGGTGTGGTGAGTTTAAAATTGTATGTATTTGACAGTTCCAGATTAAATCAGCCGGCGCAGATGAAGTAATCTGGGGATAGTGTAAACGTAATATAAGCGTAATATATTCTGGGTGTGGTGAGTTCAAAATTGTATGTATTTGACAGTAGCAGATTATCTCAGCTGGCGCAGATGAAGTAATCTGGGGATAGTGTAAACGTAATATTATAGACCAATTACGATTCGAATTGGTTGCTCACCCACCGTATTCCAAATATGTAACGGACGGTTTGGTGGGCATCCGAAGATGCCCGTGGGGACGGAGCCTAAGGTAGCATAATTGACCGTGAAGGTCGGGCCGTGCCATCTGGCGAAGAAAAAGGCCCCTCAACGAGCTAAGCAGCGGCCTATGCTTGCTGTAGCTCAGTTCGGGAGATGTGGGCGGGGTTTTCGCCGCTCGTTGCCCCTGTCCTTTACGTATTAACAAAAATTCATAGGCCTGGGGAAGACAACACAAACAGGGGAGGTAAAAATGGGGAATAAAAAAAAATAGTCGACACGAATGGAATGGTTGTCGGACGGATCAGACGCCACAAGGTCGCACCTGGGTCCGGGTGTAATGGGACCCTCGGCCGATGGTTTCGTACCACCAACAGATCACTACTCATCAGGTGCTGCCTCGATCTGCTGGTGGGAGCAGCACTACCAGACCATAATATGGTTCATTACAGGTGGTTCATTACAGGGCAGCTTCTACTTCGAGGCCTGCCAAGAAGAAGAAGCTGAGGACAAAATGTGCTGCTAAACAAAACAAAAGCGAGCTGGTTACAGGAGCCGACAACCATTGTAGAGGGGAAAAATTGGCAAAGCAAAAAAAAATACTACATTTCCCAATTATTCAGATGATCAACAGGTTACAAAGATTTCTGAGGCCAGCAGAGGCGCAACACTGCATTCCTTGCCGTAATTCACTCATAAACTCTGCATGCTGCTGAGCAGATGAACAACAGAAAAATGCAATACTGTGTAAATAAATTTTTTTAAGTTACCTAGAAGGACAATCCTGGCGAACAAAAAGGTATCCAGGGCTCCTCCGCGCTTCGTCCGGTCACCGAAGATGCTCCAAATGCCGGCAATTCAAAGCATTTATGAAGGCCTTAAATACGTGGCTAAACCACAAAAGACAAACACAACACCAGGACTGCCTTGTTGAACTGACTCTAAAAGGATAATCTACTCTATTGGAAGGATTGGGGTGCTACAGAGGAAAGCACAGCTACTTGAAGGGAAAATACGTGAAGTAAAAATGGCTAAGTCCTAAGACTTAGAGCAAGTAGCCTTAATGTGCTTGTGGGGATACAAATCGGTGGAAGGACTAAAAAGGAACCCAAAGAGGTCCTTCTTAGTCCTGTTCTGTACCAGAAATGGGCCCCACGTTGGGCGCCAAATTTTGTAATGCGACTTTTAGCTATCCTCCTCAATGGCAATGCATACACAGCTACTATTCCAGCGATGAGCTGCATTGTGTGTAGCATGCATAACAATTTTGTAACGACTTTTTTTTCAAAATAACCGCATTTCGACCATTTTCTTCATTTGAATAACATTGCACTTCGTCGTGTGGCTAACTTCAGTTGGCAACTTATGTCGATTTCGAAAACCTGGAGAACTAATAAACTGTTGTAGAATTTATCACTAGATGCAACAAAATTAAATTCTTCCACGTCTGATTGAATAAAATTAACATAAAAACCCCTCAAAACGTCACATTTCGCATTAACTTCAAATTACAATTCCCAATCCAACAACCTTTCCACCAACAACTGGACTGTAGCAGCCCTGCTTTCGACCATTTCCACCAACTTATTGGTGTTATGACGTTGGTGTACGTGACTCGTCTGGTCTGTCAAAAGTGCGATTTTTTCCGTCTTCGTCGCGAAGTTGTTGCAAACGTAAAGTCTTTTTCTCGAAATTCACGCCATTTTTTGTCGGAATTTTGAATTCGTTCTCACCGCAATTATCGCGTGTGTTGGCCCGTCGACAAGAAAGTTGACCAATCAAATCGGGAAATTGAATCGATGAATTGATGCCCCGCCAGCCGTCAGTGCACGGGACGAAGTTGCTGTTGCCTTCGTTGCGTTGTTGGACAACTGAACTGTCAGATCGCTGACCAAGGAGAAATACATTTCCGCAGACGATTTTCAAGCAATTGCGCTTGACCTGATTGTGATTTTCTAGTGAAACAGGTAAGTGCAAAATGTAAAAATGATTTGAGAGCAAGTAGTTTCGGTTTTTAAGGTGTCCGAAGGCGTAAAAAGCCTTCGTTCCCAGTGGGACGAGCCCCAGTGATCTCATCTTGACGTTTCTAGTATGGAAGTCTCCATGAATTGTTTCTTTTTCGTGTGTGCGCGAATGTTAGGAACAATGGTCGAGTGACGAGTAATTTCAGCAACTTACGATCGGCCGATCGCTGACCATTCACGGTGCAGCGAATTCGAGAGTGGAGTCCGCACCTGGTCGAATTGCATCACGGCACAGCACAATCTTTGTCATTGCGCTATTCACCCACTTGCCTCGTATGGCTTTCCTCATATGCATGACTCACATGTTGCTAAAAGTTAGTGAGGCTCCCTCCCTGCCTCCCCTCTGGCACATTCAGTTGAATCTGATATTACATGCACATGGTGCGGTTCTTGTTCGTGGATTTAGCAAGTTAGCTACTTCCTCCCGTCGTCGCTCGATTTCCATAGTCGTGTCCATAGTGCGCTAACAGCCAACGATGCGATGCATTTCATCTCGCATACTCGGTATTTGATTCATTTACTTGTTCACCAGTTTCCGCTCCGGGCTTTTATCACAGCAGCCGCGAGCCCGCGGAACAGATGTTTTGGTTGATTAGCGCACGAGATAAATGGGGCGCAAGAAGCGTCCCGACAGTTGACTTTCGTTTACACACCTCTTCCCGGTTTTCTGACTCAATCGTGCGATGTGACGATGTGTGTATTGCGATTTGGCTAAGGTCGTCAGCCAGAACGGGTTATGAAAGTTGCAATTAAACGAGAGGCGGTCGCGGCTGTGGCCATACGGAACTGCTGTGGCTTATTAATGCTAATGAGATAGCGCTTAAGACGCGTTCCGAGCGGAAGAATGCATTCAGCTGTTGTGTGCACAATTGTGCAGTTACGAGTGACGTCGTTTAGAAAGTCTTGGGGCGAAGTGAAGAATGTGTGAAGTAGCTGTTTGGCCGAGGTTAAACGGGAATTAGTATTAACCCGAAGTACTTAACACTAATTTTTTCTTCTTTTGTTTTAGTCTTCTTTCTGTTTTCTGTATCTTATCAGCTTTTTTGATTGCGGGTCGTTACTCCTCAGAGCATTAAACTTAGAAGTTACATTCGTATTTCCATTATCGACGGAATGAACGCAAAATTATTTTCGTGCATAGAAATGACGCGCTTGGTGGCCGTGTTCGTTCTGTCACCGCTCTACTAACATGGAGAACAAAAAACTGCCTCTGGGTACTAATATGACTCCCACTGCGCTCCGAGCTTGTCATTGTAATGACGACACGTCCGAAAAAAAATATGCTATTGAAACAACAACAACAAGGCATACAAATGCAGGGGACGTTGACGCGCTCATACCCCTGGAGGGGTAAAGGCAATCAACAAAGAAATGGTCGAGATTCAAAGAAAATAACACAGTGACGATGATATTGGTAGAGATCCTGACGGGGGCACTAAGGACATCAGCTGGTAAAATATGCCCTGCTTGTAAGCAAAGAGGTAGGGCTACAACGGCGTGGTGAAGCGCTCAGCTCAGTGCGCTTAGGGCCACATGCTGAAGAAGCTTCAATAAGGCAAAATATTCCAAGGAGAACTCAGATTGGGTAATCTATAAAGTCAATCTTGGTTTATACTAGAAAGAGCTGAAAATGGCCAAACGTAGGTTAGGATAGGTAAGAGGGTTGACGCTCGAGCAGCTCGCATTAAGCCTCCGTTTGGGGCCCATTTGCCACCCTCCGTTTGCTAATTAGATTTGCCAGGTGACGCTAAATTGAATCAGCTGATTCAACGAGACGAGACTCTTGCCACCTCTTATAGCTCTTGAAAGCTGTAGGCACCTAAGATGTTGAGGAGTTTCCAATTTAGAGCTGGACACTTACACAAAGTATGTTCTGATGGTGTTCTCTTCCATCTCGCATCTTCTGCATAAATTGCTGGAGGTCAGTCCCAATCTTCTCACATGAGATGCTGTAAAGCAGTGTCCTGTGAGTAGAAAGAAGAAATAGGCTGGCGACGGTAGGTCGCCAGCTTATTTCTTTTGAATTTGAGCAACATCCTGCTCTTGCTCAGATCAAGTGATAGCCACAAGATCCTGGCTACCCTGCAGTCTGTCCAGTCAGATTGTAGTTTAGTCCATATGGCTCCATTATTTCGTTTGTGATGTCCGCAAGTGGCCGTGGCCGGTGGGCTGTTCACGGCTCCCGAACCTATTCTAGCCAGTTAATCGGCTTTCTCGTTGCCTGCAACACCACTGTGGCCGGGCACTCCCATAATCCTTATAAGAGTATGTTTAGCCTTTCTGTCGACAGCCTCTCTGCCTACGTTTACAGTTCTCGAAGAACATCTGTATGACGCAAGAGCCAGAATGGCTGCCCTACTGTCGACGCAAATCGTTGTCATCCTCGTTGAAGTTCCTTCAATAGACTCTACCGCCATACGTATATCACGTAACTCCAACTAAAATACGGTCGCGTGGTTCGCCAGTCTGAACCACTCAGGCCCAGATCCGCCGAGTAGACGCCTGAGCCTACTCCAGTATAAGTCTTTGAACGATTCGTATAAATAAGGAGGTCACCGTTATTGATGGCTTCTCTGCTCTCCCAGTCTTTCTTTGTAGGAAACTTGTAATGAAGCATATTCTGCATCGGCAGATCGCTGGCAGCACCCGACAAGTAATGATCTGTCGGTGCTACGAAACCAGAGGCTGAGTGTCCCATTACACCTGGACCCAGATGCGAGCGCGGGGGCAAATGAGCCGTCCGCCAACCATTCCATCTTCATCACCTCATTTTTTTATTTTATTTGTGTTGTTTGTGTTGTCTTCCCCAGGTCTATGAATTTTTATTAATACGTAAAGGACAGGGGCAACGCGCCGCAAAAACCCCGCCCATGTCTCCCGAACTGAGCTAGAGCAAGCGTAGGCCACTGTTTAGTTCGTTAAGCGTCCTTTTTCTTCGCCAGATAGCACGGCCCGACCTTCACGGTCATTATGCTACTCTAGGCTCCGTCCCCACGGGCATCTTCGGATGCCCACTAAACCGTCCATTACAAACTTCTTTTCGAAGTTCCTCTCGGGGTATGTTTGTTTGGTCATGTGATCCGTACCCTCATGACCTAGACTATTGTCTCTGATATGTAGTCAGGATGCAAGAGTGGCCTTCTGTTGAATCGTGCCACATGCTAGAACTTTTAGCGCGTATTGCTGTCAAGCATGCGCTTCGTTTACCTGCCCTGCCCATCGTTGGTAACCTTAAGTTAATTGTTAATATTGAACTTGCCCGAGAGTAAGTTGATCCTCTTGATCATTTGAGGGCCTGGTCTTAGATTTGAGAGTCTATTCATCATCGTGGCGCGACAGCCCGACGTCGGGCCTTGGCCGCCTAGATCATTGTCCTCCAATTATCTCGGTCACGTGACCGCGTCCTCCAATTTTGGGAGCCCAGCAGCTGCGCGGCGTCCACACCTACTGAGCTCTCCCAACGAGATCTCGGTCGTCCTCGCAGTCTCGCTCCGTCGACCCGTTCTGCATTCATTACTCTCTTAGGCATGCGATCATCGTCCATTCTTTGTACATGCCCTGCCCATTGAAGTCGTTGTAGTTTGACGATTTTCGAGACTTGCAGCTCATCGTACATTTCATACAACTCATGGTTGTACCGGATGCGCCATCCATCTCGATCGCAAACAGCCCCGAAAATTCGCCGTAGAACCTTACGTTCAAAAGTGTCTAGCATGTTTTCGGAGGCTTGAGCTAGGGTCCATGCTTCGCAGCCATAGCATAGCACTGGTCGCATAATGGTTTTGTACACGCGGAGCTTCGTGTTTCTGTGCACATGTTTCGATTTCATTATGGGAGAACCGAGAAAAAAGTCTTATTAGCTAACTGTATCCGTCGCTTGATTTCGTCAGTTTCGTTGGCGTCTCTTGACAGGTTGCAACCCAGGTAAATGAAGTTGTTCACGAACTCGATGTTGAGGTCCCCCACATTGATGCTCGGTTGTGCAGGTGTCCTTGTCACCGATTGCATCATTATTTTAGTTTTACCCTCGTTAATACGTAATCCAACTTCCTTTGCAGCGGTATCGAGCGTATGCAGAAGTTCTTCTGCGCCGGTCAATCTTCGGGACATGATGTTGATGTCGTCGGCGTACGCTGCTAATTGTGTCGACTTGATGAGCAGCGTCTTGCTGTTGTCCATATTCATAGCCCGAATAACGTATTCCAGTGCTAGGTTGAACAGCGTCGGTGCAAGTCCATTGCCCTGTTTCAGACCAGTGCGTGTTTCAAATAGATCAGTAAGTCTATTCTGGATCCTGACTTGTGAGACGGAGTTGGTCATCGTCATCTTTGTCAGTCGCACTAATTTTGCTGGTATACCAAATTGCAGCATGATGTTGTACAGTACTCCACGATCGATACTGTCGTATGCCTGCTTGAAGTCGACAAAGATTTGGTATACGTTTACGTTGTATTCCCAGCACCTCTGGAGTATCAGTTTGATTGAGAAGAGCTGATCGGTTGTGGAGCGACCAGGTCTGAAACCGCTTTGATATTCGCCAATGACTCGTTCTGCGTACGGTTTTATTCTATTTTCCAGAATTTTCGTCAAAATTTTATAGGACGTACAAACTAGTGAGATGCCCCTGTAATTCTCACACCGCAGTTTATCTCCCTTTTTATGAATTGGACAGATGATGCTTCTGCGCCAATCGTCTGGAATCTCCTCGTTCTCCCATACTCGCAGGAGTAATTGATGTATGGCATCAACTAGACTCGTTCCACCGAATCTTAGCAGTTCAGCTGGAATCTCGTCGTTTTAGTGACCGCAACGCGAGATCAACTTCCTCTACTGTCGGGGGTTGAATGGGTGGGCCTAGATCAACAATATCGTCGAGAGCCTCTCGTGTGGGGATGTTAGATGGTCGGTTTAGAAGCTCTTCAAAATAAGAGGCCCATCGTTTGTTAATACCATCGGTGTCGCTGATGATGTTTCCATCCTTGTCCTTACAGAGGCTAGTCCTGGGTTGTTAGCCGTTCTTAATTGTATTTACTAGTTTGTACGCTTGTCTGGTGTTCCTATTAGCTAAGTTTTCGTTTATGTTCAGCAACTGCTCGTCAAAGTATTTACGTTTCTTACGTCTAATTATTCTATTCGATATTCGCCGTAGCTCGTCATATTTTTCTCTTCTGGCTCTGGTTCCTCGTTGAATCCATTGTCTGTAGGCCTCGTTTTTCGCGTCAAGTGAATTTTTGCATTCTTCGTCGAACCAGTCATTTCGCGCTCGCCGGGCTTTATATCCCACGACCTTCTCTGCGACATCCTTGATGGTACCCTTGAGTTCTTCCCAGAACCCATGGACGCCTGTGTTGCTGATGTTGTGTAGCATAGGTGATAGTTTTTCCTCAAGGGCGGTAGTATACGCCACCGCTGTAGCATCACTCAAGAGCTTATCAACCGCAAAGATTTTGGGAGGGCTGATTCTTGACTGGTGCACTGAGGAAATTCTACATCTGTAGATCGTCTTCACCAAGTGATGATCTGAGTCGCAGTTTGCTCCTCGATAGGAGCGGACATCCATGACACTAGACGCCCATCTCCTGCAAATGAGGACGTGGTCAATTTGGTTGACGGTATGTGCGTCTGGAGACTTCCAGGTCTGCTTGTGAATGCGTCGATGCGGGAAACACGTAGAGCTTACGACTAGATTCCTGCTGCAGGCGAAGTCGATAAGTCGCTGGCCGTTATCGTTACATTCTTCATGGAGGCTGTGGCCTCCAGTGGTCCCCCGATGCCAACTTTCATTCCCGACTTTCGCGTTAAAGTCTCCCAGCAGCAATTTGACGTCGTTTGTTGGAAGTGAGTCGAAGAGAGTTTCAAGGCGGGCATAGAACTCGTCTTTTACTGCGTCTTCTTTAACTTCAGTGGGGGCATGCACATTGATGAGCCAGAGATTAAAGAATCGAGTCTTGATGCGAATCGCACACAGCCGTTCATTTATGGGTTTGAAGTTAGTAATATGCGGTTAGAGGTGATTGTTCACTATAAATGCTACTCCAAACTCCTTGCGGCCCGATGGTTTGCCACTTGTAAAAATTGTGTGCGATTTCTTGTCATTAATCTCGCTGCCAAGCCAAGAGAGTCTATTAGTGACGACGAATTTGCCGCTATAATTTTACTCAGAAGATTTATTCCTTGGACTAATTGCTGGTATTTTCGCTGACGCTATTTCCATATCTGTGATAGATTCTTTTTAATTTTCGCCTCTTAATCTGCTTGATTTTCGACGTAATGCTCGCTTGAGGCCGTCACCAAAAGTAACCCAGTCCGTATCTTTAAAAAAAAAATGAAAAAAGTTGGAGAACACTCTAATAATTGGGCGAATGATCCTATTTGCAGTTTCATTAAAACTGCTAAATGGTCGGACGTTCCTGGGGTTGTGGTACAGCTAGGACAAATCGTGAAGGATTCTAAATCATGGGGAAATTATAAAATAGTCTCGTATAGACGAACTCTCTAGTCTTGTTGGCTCTCCTGGGGATATGATGGAATACTTTACTGGGGGCGTAGAGTCGTTCAACAATTTGTACAGAGTTTGCATCAGTTGAATCTCCCCAGGCAGGATGTCGGGAGTTAAGGTCTCACCCTATCGCGACATATTTGAACTGGTCGTGCAGACCGTTTAATATATTGAAGTCGTGCCTCAATAGGGTAGCATTACTACTTGCAGTAATACAGAGATACCAAGAGAATGTGTCTATTGTCACGAGTCTTAATGGCTGCCGCTGCAGCAGAGCTGTGCAGAAGAGGTGGTAACTTAAAGTGTTCGAAGACGAAATTGTCTTTGATGAGCAATGCGGCACCTCCATAAGAGCCATCTCTAATAGCGCACTATGTGTTTGCTTTTCAAACTTATCTCGGTTATGGAGAAAAAGTCGGCTTTGACATTATCAATGAGCTCCTGAGTAGTTGCTGTCCGGGCGTGCGAAATCAATGATCTCGCATTGAATGCAGCCATCTCAAACTCCATTAACAGAATCCAAGATAGCCGCAATGAAATTTTGGTTTCTGCTGCAGCAGATGAAGCCCATACCGCACAAAGCAGTTGATCTGTCTTGTTGTGAGAGGGTTGTGGGACTGGTGCGGGATTCTCCGCTGTTACTCGCTCCCTCATTCCGCGTATGAAGCTCCTTTGCGAATATTGTCTAAAGGTGAGTTTCCTCAACTTTTTAGAACTTGTCTTGAGAAATGTTAAGCTGTAGCTTTCCTTGATGGAGTTGGAATTAGATTTTTTTTGGTCCAGTCTTTGTTGACTGGGCAGCCTCTCCAACTAGCCGAATGACCCGTGCTTCCGCAATTGCAGCATACTGGCTGATCTTCCACTTGTGGCGGGTATGCACCCAACTTGTTCAGGTCTACACATTTCACACAACGGTTAACAATCGAGCAATGTTTTCTCAATAACGTTTTGAGAGCAAACATATTTGACTCACTTACCTTTACTTTGACCGGTACGCGTTTCTTGTTTCGCTTCTTCCTCGCCACTAGGTTGAATGTTTTTACAGCCTGTCCCACTGGAGCTCCCTCGACGGAGCGACCTGCACCGAGCTGGCGAGCATCTTCAGGTGAGATAGAATCGTGTTGATCAATTTCTGCCACGTCAACTGCAGAAGGTTCAGCCGCCGTCATCGCGGAGGTAGATGTAAGAGCGACAGCTGGTAATTTTTTAGCCGCTTTCTTCGCCGAAGCGAGTGTCACAGTGGTACCTGCTAATTTTCTAGCCGCCGTCGTCGCGGAGGCTCGTGCTGAATTGGTAGCTTTTGTAGATTTCACCGCATGTGAAGATGCGGTAGGCAAAGGCGCAGTCGGTGTGAATGTTTCTGGATTGACAACCTTCAGTTGCGCTGTATGTGGGGCTGGGACGAACGAAAATATCGCCGATGATAATCCGGAGGCACACCAAGGATAGCACTGATCTGATTTCTCAGCTCGAAAATCACGCGGTCCATTTCTAACTTCTCCTGTTTGATTTGATCTACCTTGCGTTTGAGGTTAATATTTTCCCGCATCATCTCCCTCATCAAAAGCGATGAGGCAGAGGACACAATCGTACCTTCGATGATCGAGGAGTCGTCAGACGAGTAATCACCTTTCACCTTTGAGTTACGTGGCCTTTTAATCCCCTTCATCTCCTTGCAAGATTCCTGCAGCTCATTGGCATATATTAGCCCAAATCTCTCCTGTTCTTCGTCCACCATATCCGAAAAGTGTCTGGACAACTGTCTAGGCTAATGCCTAACTGTTCAGACTCACAATCAGACACCCGTCCAGACGCCACAACGGACACTGCAATGCACAGGTAACGGACACTGTACAGGTGCAGCCGTTCAATAACTGGAACAGCGGGCACTATACAAACTCCTACTAGCCAACTTACAGTCATTTCCACAAGACCGTATACCTCACAAAATAAAAACAAAATGTTACAAGTAAGAAATTTTATTTTTTATTGAAAGTAAATACAAAATACATTTTCGCAATTATATTTAATACATGGTCCAATCGCCGTCACTATTGATTATTGACTGGCATCTTCGGTGACAACTTTCGGCCAATTTTTCCGCGTAGTCTGTCGATAAGTTCGCCTTAAATGTGCTTCTCCTTTTATTTGCTTTCCTTGTAGCTTCTGCTTCATTAATCCCCAAACATTTTCAATAGGATTGGCATCCGGCGATTGCGAAGGCCAATCAAGTACTTGAATGTTATTTTCTTCTTTCCAGCGTGTACACAACCGGCTTCTATGTTTCGGATCGTTATCTTCTTGTAGAAACCAATCGGTGTTGTCGTTGCCATATAGCATCCTAGCAGACTTCAATAATCCTTTCTTGTACAAAATGATCATCCTTTCAGCAGTAAGAATTCCGGTAAACGTTACTAATTTGATGGCCTTATCCTGGGTTTTTGAAGTGCTTCGGGTTTTACCCCTACCAGGTAGATCGTCTACATTTCCAGTATCTTTAAAACGCTTTATCCACTTATTCACCAACTGTGTCGAAACTTTCAGGTACTTTCCGGCCGATGCAGGTGTAATTTTTGGTCCTTTCGGATGACTTACTGAAAAAACAGCTTCGAATCGTTTTTTGTAAATCGCACTCATTTCACTTGACGTCTTATCACTCTCCTACTTGAACTTAGAATGACCAAATTTATACAATGTGAAAAAGTGGAAAAATGCAGGTAACTAAAAGTCCCCCACCACTCTTTGAGAAATGGTGCATTAAAAAGTTACAAAGTATACGCTCTTGTGGAAATGACTGTAAATTCGCAAAAAATGCTCCAAGAGCATTATGTACACCTCGAGCTACACGAACGAACTCCTTTACTGGTTTTATGTATCGATACTGCGTCTCATAATGATGCATGGGATCATCGTCTGGTGGACGGCACTCAGCATAGTGTCGTACAGAATTCTGTTGGAGAAGGTCCAAAGACTGGCATCTGTTGCTATCACAGAAACTCTAAGGACGACACCGACCGCTGCTTTAGGCGTACTATTAAATTTGCTTCCCTTGGACATTTTCGCAGAGCAGATAGCGGCGAATACAGCTGTTCGCCTCCGGGAAACCGGTCCGTGGACCGAGTCAATCGTAGGTCAGTAGACCGAATCAATCGTAGGTCACTCGGCAGTACTGAGAAACATTGACATTCCCGAGTAACGAACTACATCTCTCCGATGTACCTGCTCGACAAATGCTTTACAAGCCTGATCCCATCAAGGAATGAGTGGTCAGAGAACGCTATTATGGGATCTGATGCCATTAGCGTTTTCACTGACGGCTCCAAGTCTGAGGAAGGGCCCCAGGTATATTCAGAGAAGTTGAATATTGGTTTGTCGTTCTGCCTTCCGGAATACAGTAGCGTTTTTCAGGCGAAGTAGCTATTTCCGAGGCGCTAGTCTGGCTTGCGCATAATGTTATATCTACTAGGGATATTGTAATCTGCACAGATAGCCAACCGGCAATTAAATCGTTAGCTCTGTCCTGGTTACATCAAAGACGGTACTAGACTGTCGCGACTTTCTCATGCTGATGGGAAGTTTTTTCATACTGTAGGGCAAGGGTTGGAAGCCTTCTTAGGACAGTGGCCACTTTCAAAAGAAATATCTTTAGGCGAGTCGCATTCTAAAGAAAAAATATTAAGCGTCCGTTTAAGACAGTAGACCAAATGGACACTTTTGGAAATTTGGCATTTGCCTACCAGGAAACTGTCCGTGATCTCAGAAGAGCACAAAATTATTTTGAATTTCTCTTAAGGTGGATACACATTAGCGTCCATTTAGACGCGGTACATAATAGACGCACTTCGAATGATCGTAATCCAAATTTCGGGAAAACACACTGCAATTGGATTTCAAAAGTTTTGCATAACCTTACCTTGGCGTAAAAAACGATTTCATTGTTTCTATTTAACAGTGACAGCACGAAACAAACAATATTTGACTCCGTTCAGTTCAGATTTCGCGCACAAGTGTCGTGGCAGTCGGGTTCTGGCTCGTCAAATATCCAAATTCGATCGCGAAGCCATCAACTTGAAACCCACACACCATGGATTTTGACTCGGACCGGGATCAGTTTCGCTTTTGGGCGTAAGTGGATAAGACTTGGGTCCACCACTACACGCCAGAAACGAAACAGCAACCGAAGCAGTGGGTGGAAGCCAGTGGTTCAGCGCCAAAGAAAGCGAAATCATGGCCAGCGTGTTTTGGATGCGAAAAGGATCCTGTTAATTGATTACCTTGAAAAAGGCAGAACAATAATCGGCGAATACTACTCCAAACTTCTTGACCAGCTGAATGTCAAAATTCGCGAGAAAAGGTCTGGCTTGAAAAAGAAAAAAACCATCTTTCACCAGGACAACGCACCTGTACACAAGTGTGCGTTGGCGAGGGGAAAACTGCGGGACTTAGGGTACGATTTGATCGACCATCTTCCCTATTCTCCTGATTTGGCACCCTCAGACTTCCATCTGTTCCCAAACTGGAAGAAATTTGTTTCTGGGAAGCGCTTCGCATCCAATGAAGAAGTTGAGAGGGCCGTAGATGAATATTTTTACAGCCTTCCAGACTTTCACTTCCGGGAAGGAATACTGATGTTGCAGAAACTCTGGACCAAGTGTGTTAAAGTCAAGGTAGATTATGTAGAAAAATAAAATCATTTTTTAACTGAAAATCGCATTCTTTCAATGACAGGCCGAGAACTTTTCACCTTACCCTCGTACCTACATAGCTGTAGGAGCTACAAATCCTATGTTTTAGGTTCCTACCACCTAAAGCGGATATGCGCTTTGGAGCCGCACTCAAGGAATCTTGCAAATTCTCTCTAAATGCAATGGAGAGAATTGTTTGCGAAACAGGAATGTTATTTTTATCTTCAAAATATCGCCAGTTCTCCGGGTACGTCAATCAACGAGTTATGCAAATAACCTCTATCGACACCTAGGTATCATCATTACCACACATGCCTACCTGTAAACCACTTAATCCTAATGAGTGGTCAATAAAAGTATGTTTAATATTAATTACTGTCGCTGCCATAATTATTAAACTAAAGTTGTGTCCTCTTCACTCATCACTCGTCGCACTGTCTGTTTGTTTTCAAAACATCATCAAAAATCCCCGGACCTCCCAACATACCAGACACGTTGCAGATGTTATCCAAATGATGGACGCATTATGCAGAACTCCCACCCAAACAACTCCTCCCTTCACCTCCTCGGATTGTTCAAATGACCTTCGATTTTTCAATAGATACCGAACTGTACATTGGCATCATTCAATACACCGAGTATCTATCCATATCATAAACATACGAGTGCAGCACATTTATGTAGTTACATATTTTTCCTTTTCTCCTACGAGTATTTACCTGGACCAAGAAAATATGACTAATCCAGACAGGTAGAAAGAACGCATTGTTCTTTTTCTTAGGAAGGACTCAAGTTGGTGTTAGACCGGGATCCTTATTGTAAATCAATTGGACGGAAATTGAACAATGAAGGATCGTTTTGTTATTGTTTTAAGAATGTGGATTTCGTTGCTAGGATTTTTATCCGTGGTTCTCAAAGGAAGCGGTATATCGCTTCAAGCGGAAAATTCTAATTCTCCTTCGGATGCAGAAGGAAGGATATCGGATTTAACATTTAAGATCCCGATTAAGAGCTTAGCTGAACAATTTTCTGGCATTACGAATTATCCGAAAGCTTCTAATGTTCGGCGGAACAAGCCGGTACTAACTAATCGCTTCTTCCATGGACATAGAGTATGTACGAATAGTCACGATTTCCCCGCAATGAGCATTATCCGCGAGCATGCGCGCTAAATTCTTGTCAAACTTTCATTAATGTTTGCAACACATTTTATGCTCGCTGATGCAACGCATACCCATACCGCCGGATGAAGTACTCGCAGGATGTGCAATGTGTGGCCTTAAGCTGAATCATAAATTACAATTCGATTTTCCAGAAATCTAAAGATCCCCCGGGGAGAAAGTGAACACATAGTTTGACATAGACATATTCCAAATGAGTTGGTGGTTCGGGAGGAGTATGATGATTGACTTCGCTCAACACAGCACAACTCTCTCCATTTGTTGTCAATATGTGTTTTTCAGTAGCTGGAAAATTGCTTTTCCCATATGGCACTTGCGCTGTTGTTAAAAGGGTTGTCGAGATTTTATGGTTTTGTCATTTTTACGGAATCAAATTTATCATTCCCCGATTTTTATGATGATGTTGTAGTGGCAACGCCCTCTGGCTTTAAAGAGTTTTGGCAGCTCTTGGCCGTTGTTGATGAACGGATCACTCCGGTGCGTGGAACCGGCTGCCGTAAGAGCGTTGATTTTTTCGATCGCTCGCTTCAGTTGTCCTAACTTCATCTTTGATCTATGTGAAGGATCTGTACGAACGTTCGTTTAATATGTAGTGAATAAAACGGAAAAACTTCTGAATGAAAACACTTGGCTTATCGTTCACGTAAAACTTTATTTTCAACCTCTTCGCGAGGTGAGCTTCACAACAAAACTGAATATCTTCTTTTCCAACATGAAAATCGATTACTAGCTTATTTCCTCCTAAAAGTCCAACGCAACAAAACTCGCAATTGCTTCATGCCGAGCGATGAACTTTGCAACATGACCCATATCTAGGTCAGTTAAAAAGTGCAAGCAGCGTCATCAAGGTGATTGCGAAAGTCCGTAATATGATTATATGCAAACATGATTATAAGTACGTGCCTTGGTCATTGCGTTGAACTTTGGAATCGGGGAATATTCTCATAAACATGTAGTGTAGTTCTTGTAAAGTAAATTAATACCCTTTCCGTCCCGAATCGAAACTTCATTTTCGAGACCGTTTTTATGGGAAGATGATAACTGGAAGGTGACCTAGTTAGTACCACGCACGTCCCGCCTTTATTCCATTATTTATTTTATCAAATAGCAGCTGAGTCGACTGGAGAGAATAGCAAATGCCATCAGCAAAGAAGCTTATGGCTTCCAACTCAGGGATACTATCTGCGTCCCGCTTCTGCCGCGACGGTATTAGGCTCGTATACCCTTTGTCGAACGAGTACACTGGAGAGCTGTAGTCCGTGCCTTCGCATTTTTCAAATTATGATTTATGCGTGGCATTGTAAAACCTTTTGGTTTACTTTGTTTGGTAAGGTCAAGGATTATAGGCGATATTCAGATTAGCTACATTTTCAGCTCCGACGCAGCCACGCACAATAGCCAAGCATAGTCGATCGTATCGCATGCTGAGCGATGAGTGTGAATCCGCCCATTTGATGCTGTGTATCTCGACTGAAATTTCAAGCAGTCGTGCAGCGCGGTGTCGTTTGTCTGAATTTCGCCATAGATTGAGCTGTTTGGACTACTTTATGGCCCTACCTGCGATACACCCTAAAGATATTTCCGATGAGTGTCAGTTGATTGTGCACTCGATCTGATCTAGTCTTTGGTTTTGAACTTCAGATTGATGGAGGTGCGTAATAAAATTCAGATTTATAAGGGAAGAATTTTGAACAGTTTAATACTGAAATAGAGTAACTCAATTGTGATTCATTAATATATAAATAGCACACATCATTATTGTGACGGAATGGCCCGTTGTCGGACTTTGTCCGTCCAGATAATTTTTTTCCAATTATTGTCTCGGTGAAATGATCGCGTCTTCCAGTTTCGAAAGCCCAGCAGCTATTTTGCGTCCGCCTCAACTAAGCCTTCCCATCATAGATACACATGGAAAAGATTGGTAATAGTACTATTTCCACTCTGTACTTCTGGTTATTTTCGAACAAATTCGCGCATGCGCACTGCTACCCGTTTGCTGTGGCTATATGTTCGGTCGTCACGCAATCGGCCGCTCAGCCATAATTTTGACATTTACGAAGCATTTGGCCCCTCGGCCATATGTTAATGCGTGTTGTGCGTGTTTCACTGCGCAGACGCGAATATGTCAACAATAACTCGTATTCAAATTTTTACCCCCACTCTGTGCCTATTTCCTATCTGTTCTTTGTATATCAGCCTCCACCGAGCTCTCAGTCTATCTATCAACCTTATTCCGCTGATGCTGTCTTTCAGAACTAACTTATACATTCGGCTGTCGTCCATGCGTTGCACGTGTCCTGCCCATTGTAGTCGTTTTAATTTGATGATCTTCGAAACTTTCAGCTCATTGTAAAAGCTGTACAACTCATGGATGTACATGATCGGCCATCCATTTCGGTCACGTACCGCCCCAAATATTCTTCGATGGATCCTCGAAAATGTTTAGCATGTTTTCGGAGGCTTCGGTCAGGGTCCAAGTTTCGCAGCGAACACGGCAAAGATCGTAGATGTGGAGCTTCGTTTTCCTCTGATTTGATTGGCCACTCACAGTTCGATATCTTACGTCAGGCCGTCGTCAATCCGGCTTCGTGCAGAGAAGTCGAAAGATTGTAGTAATGGAACGGGGAGGAAGAGGATTGATATGGCCGTGTTGAAAAACCACTCTCCAATGACCACCCGTGACATGCACTGGAAAACCAGCTCAGCCGTTGGGAGTAGCGAGGTGAGTGAAAACGGCAGTCTTCGGCCTACTCCAATACGTCTGCCCGTTAACCAGAACTGAATAAACTTAAATCCCCGATACAAGTTGCAATAAACTTGAAAAGCTCAATGGTGGTGCCTATGCACAAAACTCCCGATGACTCAGAAATAAAGTCCCGTGCAAGGATTTGAGGCTGCATCAGCCAAAACTACAAAACTACATAACACAGCCATTGAGGCCAATGATATGTTAAATATAAAACGGGGAAAACCGTCCAATCAGGATTGAGCCTCAATATGGAAAATTGGTCCACGAAGAGGACTGGCATTCGCTCGGCCCCTTCCTTCACACACAAACAAAAAATCCAAATGGCACGACTTTATTATCATTTCCAACAGTCACCCGCCGCGTATTCGAACGCTTCCCACACGCTGTCACAGATCCGCCGGCGACGGCCAAAATCAGGCAATCCGACTCTCGACAATTCACGGACAAATATCCACTGATCCCCACGCTAATTTCTCGCGCACTTTGAAAACAATTCCGCGAGGCGACTTGCATTTAGGGTCTTTCACGAATGAAAATCTACACTTGGGCTGGAAAAGAATGTATTCCGCTCATACGATCTTGGACATGAATCTCCACTGCGCAAAGACATCTAAAAGGATGCGATACAGTCCCACGGCAGCCGGTTCTACGCACCCGTTGGCGACGGCCAAGGGCGGCCAAACCCCTTCAACGTCATCAGGCGTTGTTACAACAACAACAACAACAAAAGGATGCAAGACTGCATCAGTTAAAATTACTAAACCAAGACTAGACACTTATTTTACATATCAAGCGGGAAAACTATTGAATCAGAACAGATCCTTTTTCCCTTCACGTATTCTAAGACATCTAAGGCCCAATTTATACATGCGTTTTTTAAACGAATTTCTCTTGCGTGAAAAAAAAACGCTTGTGTAAATACAATCGCATTGCAGCGCTTGCGTATTTTTCACCGCAGTGTTTTTTCACTGCAAGCGTTCGTTGTTTGCAACGCAAGCGTTGCTTTTTTTTCACCGCAAGCGAAAATGCGTTGTAAAAACGCAAGCAACGCAATTGTAGTTATACAAGCGCTTCTTCATGCAAAAGAAATCTGTTGAAAATACGCATTTCTCTTGCGTTAAAAAACGCTTGTATAAATTGGGCCTAGGATGGTGTCCATTTTTTTTGTGGACCTCTATAAAGACTCTTCTATGTATCTCCGAGAAGCAACGAGCCGTCTCCAAAAGGCAATGAGGTTGTTCTGTTTGAATTTTTTGAAAGAAGGATCACGAACTAATAAAGTGTCCACGATATTCCTGATGAATCAAAAGCTGCTTACTATCAATAAAGCAATTTCTAGAAGAAAAAAAAAGAAACCCATGGACCATGCAGCATCATCCTTCACAAAACAACAAAAGACAGATCAGTGTCGTTAGAGATTGACAACATTATCTTAAAAGAATAAGTGGTGAGTGCCGCAGTGGCATATACGGGGAGTGTGTAATAACGATTGAAGATTTGATGTAGATCAATGTCACACAATGTAGGGGGGCAAAGACCTTTTCCATAGTCCTCCGCGTGGGCGCCCCCTGGTAACGGCAGTGTATCAAATCGCTGACGGCCAATGTCTTAGCGATAAGACAGTTTGGAAAAGGCAGATAGCTGTAGCCTGAATGGCTGACGAACACCTAAGCGTCTCAGGTCTAGTAGGATGGATTGACTTGCGTAGTTGGACCTGCTACATAGTTGTGTGAACTCCAGCACGTTTATTAAACCATCTGAAGCAGCTATCTCCGAGGCCATCCCCTGAATGGGGTTAAGCGACGTGCTGACAACTCGTCCTTGTAAAAACCACTCCATGTCAAGAAACCTGGAACAAAAGCCTCGGATTGGACGGATCAACAACGACGACCACGCAAACGAATAAAGGATTATTCTTTCGGATCCTGGAATGTACGCTCCCTGAACAAACCGGGGGCCGAGAAGGCCCTCCTTCAACAGGTCGAAAAGTACAAACTGAGCATTACTGCAGTCCAGGAAACAAATTGGCTTGGCAGCGAGATTAATGACAAGAAATCGCACACAATTTTTACAAGTGGCAAACCATCGGGCCGCAAGGAGTTTGGAGTAGCATTTATAGTGAACAATCACCTCAAACCGCATATTACTGACTTCAAACCCATAAATGAACGGCTGTGTGCGATTCGCATCAAGACTCGATTCTTCAATCTCTGGCTCATCAATGTGCATGCCCCCACTGAAGTTAAAGAAGACGCAGTAAAAGACGAGTTCTACGCCCGCCTTGAAACTCTCTTCGACTCACTTCCAACAAACGACGTCAAATTGCTGCTGGGAGACTTTAACGCGAAAGTCGGGAATGAAAGCTGGCATCGGGGGACCACTGGAGGCCACAGCCTCCATGAAGAATGTAACGATAACGGCCAGCGACTTATAGACTTCGCCTGCAGCAGGAATCTAGTCGTAAGCTCTACGTGTTTCCCGCATCGACGCATTCACAAGCAGACCTGGCAGTCTCCAGACGCACATACCGTCAACCAAATTGACCACGTCCTCATTTGCAGGAGATGGGCGTCTAGTGTGATGGATGTCCGCTCCTATCGAGGAGCAAACTGCGACTCAGATCATCACTTGGTGAAGACAACCTACAGATGTAGAATCTCCTCAGTGCACCAGTCAAGAATCAGCCCTCCCAAAATCTTTGCGGTTGATAAGCTCTTGAGTGATGCTACAGCGGTGGCGTATACTACCGCCCTTGAGGAAAAACTATCACCTATGCTACACAACATCAGCAACACAGGCGTCCATGGGTTCTGGGAAGAACTCAAGGGTACCATCAAGGATGTCGCAGAGAAGGTCGTGGGATATAAAGCCCGGCGAGCGCGAAATGACTGGTTCGACGAAGAATGCAAAAATTCACTTGACGCGAAAAACGAGGCCTACAGACAATGGATTCAACGAGGAACCAGAGCCAGAAGAGAAAAATATGACGAGCTACGGCGAATATCGAATAGAATAATTAGACGTAAGAAACGTAAATACCTTGACGAGCAGTTGCTGAACATAAACGAAAACTTAGCTAATAGGAACACCAGACAAGCGTACAAACTAGTAAATACAATTAAGAACGGCTACCAACCCAGGACTAGCCTTTGTAAGGACAAGGATGGAAACATCATCAGCGACACCGATGGTATTAACAAACGATGGGCCTCTTATTTTGAAGAGCTTCTAAACCGACCATCTAACATCCCCACACAGGAAGCTCTCGACGATATTGTTGATTTAGGCCCACCCATTCAACCCCCGACAGTAGAGGAAGTTGATCTCGCGTTGCGGTCACTAAAACGAAATAAAGCGCCGGGCGCTGACGAGATTCCAGCTGAACTGCTAAGATTCGGTGGAACGAGTCTAGTTGATGCCATACATCAATTACTCCTACGAGTATGGGAGAACGAGGAGATCCCAGACGATTGGCGCAGAAGCATCATCTGTCCAATTCATAAAAAGGGAGATAAACTGCGGTGTGAGAATTACAGGGGCATCTCACTAGTTTGTACGTCCTATAAAATTTTGACGAAAATTCTGGAAAATAGAATAAAACCGTACGCAGAACGAGTCATTGGCGAATATCAAAGCGGTTTCAGACCTGGTCGCTCCACAACCGATCAGCTCTTCTCAGTCAAACTGATACTCCAGAGGTGCTGGGAATACAACGTAAACGTATACCAAATCTTTGTCGACTTCAAGCAGGCATACGACAGTATCGATCGTGGAGTACTGTACAACATCATGCTGCAATTTGGTATACCAGCAAAATTAGTGCGACTGACAAAGATGACGATGACCAACTCCGTCTCACAAGTCAGGATCCAGAATAGACTTACTGATCTATTTGAAACACGCACTGGTTTGAAACAGGGCGATGGACTGGCTCCGACGCTCTTCAACCTAGCACTGGAATACGTTATTCGGGCCATGAATTTGGACAACAGCAAGACGCTACTCATCAAGTCGACACAATTAGCAGCGTACGCCGACGACATCAACATCATGTCCCGAAGATTGGCTGACGCAGAAGAACTTCTGCATACGCTCGATACCGCTGCAAAGGAAGTTGGATTACGTATTAACGAGGGTAAAACTAAAATAATGATGCAATCGGTGACAAGGACACCTGCACAACCGAGCATCAATGTGGGGGACCTCAACATCGAGTTCGTGAACAACTTCATTTACCTGGGTTGCAACCTGTCAAGGGACGCCAACGAAACTGACGAAATCAAGCGACGGATACAATTAGCTAATAAGACTTTTTTCTCGGTTCTCCCCATAATGAAATCGAAACATGTGCACAGAAACACGAAGCTCCGCGTGTACAAAACCATTATACGACCAGTGCTATGCTATGGCTGCGAAGCATGGACCCTAGCTCAAGCCTCCGAAAACATGCTAGACACTTTCGAACGTAAGGTTCTACGGCGAATTTTCGGGGCTGTTTGCGATCGAGATGGATGGCGCATCCGGTACAACCATGAGTTGTATGAAATGTACGATGAGCTGCAAGTTTCGAAAATCGTCAAACTACAACGACTTCAATGGGCAGGGCATGTACAAAGAATGGACGATGATCGCATGCCTAAGAGAGTAATGAATGCAGAACGAGTCGACGGAGCGAGATTGCGAGGACGACCGAGATCTCGTTGGGAGAGCTCAGTAGGTGTGGACGCCGCGCAGCTGCTGGGCTCCCAAAATTGGAGGACGCGGTCACGTGACCGAGATAATTGGAGGACAATGATCCAGGCGGCCAAGGCCCGACGTCGAGCTGTCGCGCCACGATGATGATGAATGTCACACAAAGGTGAATAAACATAAGTCATCTATCATGTTGGGTTTATAAATATAACGCTCCGCAACGGCCGCATCTATGTGCGCGAGCCTTGAAATTTATTTTATGTCAAATAGCAAGGTTTCAAGAGGGTCAGTCAACTTTATTTCCTCGCACTACCAGTTAAATTTTCTATTTTATGAACTACCCTATTTTATTATTAAATGCGCGGATGCTTTTCATACTAAAGAAGAATTTGTACCGAATAAATCTAACTAAATTGGGGACTTCAACCGAGAATGTTCTTGTGGCTATACACAGCGGTGATCCGACCAATTCTTATATACGGAGCGCTGGTCTAGTGGCCAGCGCTGCGCAGGAAATATAATATTGAAATGCTGAGCAAAATGCAAACGACTGCATGCATCGGAGTAACGGGTGCTATGCGATCATGGCCGACAGAGGCACTAAATGTTCTCTTACACTTACTCCCTCTTGACCTACAAATTAGCTTCAATGCAGCTTGTAGCGCGGTCAGACTCAGAGAGAGCAATGTAGCTGTAAAGCGTCATTTTCCAAGCTGCGGAACTCCGCTTCGTACTGCGGAAGAGACTGACTCGAAATCCTTGTTCTCCTATTTTCTGTTCTTACGTGGTCAGCACGAATTCGCGATCATTTGAGTCATTCCCATCTCTTGTGGGATCATGTTTCGGTTTCGTTCGTTGACAAAAAGCATTAACTCATCGGGCACCGCTGTCGCCAGCAATAACATCGCGATCGAGGATGGCGAGCGGATCAGAATCACACTTTTCTTCCGTATGTTTTCCCCTCCGGTAAAATATGAACGGATAATTGTTAATATTTGAATCTGAAAATGTTCCCCTCCGGATCTGAATACTTTTGCGGATCCAGAATACTTTTCAGATCCAAATATTGACAGTTATCCATACATCTTTTAAGGAGGAGGTAGCATATGGAGGAAAAGTCTGTTCTGATCCTCTCGCCAGAAACGCAGCCAGTGTTCCCCTCCGGATCTGAAAAGTATTCTGACCCGGAGGGGAACATTTTCAGATTCAAAAATTGACAGTTTGCGGTACATATTTCACAGGAGGTGAAAGCATATGGAGGAGAAATCCAGAAAAGCCAAATCCATAATATTTAACCAGAGCTCACCAAAACGCACTCATTTACTTAACCAGTGGTAAAAAAATCCGGCTTTCAGAACCGCGACCAAAGACAACTCTTGATCCACTCCGATAATCACTTGACCCCTTCACCTTTCTCTCCACACGTCTACGTCACAAACTCACTTGTGCATCAATAAATCACCGCCGTGTCTTTGCTCAGACATCTCAAACAATAGACCGAGTCTATACCAAACCCGTGAAGATATCAGAAAACCTAAATTCCATAAAAGAAAGCCACTTGGACTTGATCCCTCAATCAACAAAAAACTCCTTAACATCAATCCGTCTACGAGTATGCCACGCTTCCACTCAAAATTCCTACCGTAACCATCTGCCCACAGCTTTGGCGGCAACTCTTATCATACACACTTTCCAACAGCGAGCCATCATTGATTTTTCCCTTGTCGGAAAATCTTTCCGCCGCCGCCATCCAGGAAACGCCATGCCAACGTCCGTACGCCCATACCACCCCCTATGCTGAATTGTCAAGTCCGTTTTCCTTTTCCACACATAGTCACAGGGTTGCCTCTCCGCAGCGACATTAGTGCTGAGTTGAGTTCCTGTGGGCATAGCAGCACACAACACAAAACATTTCGTAGTGTACTCAACATTCAGTTCACGGCTTGCGTACAGGGAAAGCGGAGAAAAATCAGTCGTTCGTTTGAAAGAGAGAAGAAAATCGAGAGTTGCTATTTTTTCCGATTTCCGAGCAATTTTCCCAATGTGTATACTACTAGAGTAATTTTTCTGACGTCCCGGTTTTTTTTTTCTCGAGTGTGTTTATATCGCGGGCCCTTGGATCAAATCCAATTGATCGCGATAAATAAAAGAAAAAAGTGAAAAATAAGTGACATAGAAAAGTGCATTGAAAGGGAAAATTCAATTCCATGTGAAAGGAAAAGAAAAATTCCTTCGTTGGCAATTACTTTGAATGAGTCATCTCCATAGAATGAGCACTATTGCCTGTCCCTTCCTCCTCGTCGTCTACAACTGCCCGCAAAACTTCTATTTCTAATATTGTTGTTGCCTGTGGTCTGTTCTTGCAATAGCGACGGCATGTCTATTTAGTGTTTTATATTTGTTTGTTGCTACGAACATACTTTGCGGAGGAGGAGATTCCTAAATAACACACGCGCTCCAAACAAAACAAAAAACATTGTCGCTGTCGTGACTCTAATCTAGAGGATTGAATCCACTCTGAAAATAATTAGAAAGCAAGAAATTAAAACCGAAAATCAGCATAGTACATGCAGTGGATGATTTTGGCTGTGATATATCTACGGAATAATTAGATTAGTCAGTACAATTTGTAAGAAGAACCATAGTATCTCGTCGTAACAGAATATCGTGCAAAATCGTCGTCGCCTCCGCTTTATGAAATAAAAGTCATTTAATTCGCAGGCAACGCAAAACAAAGTATTATTAAAGTGGCTTATTATGGTCTTATGCTGTGCTTTTAGGATAATCGTTAGTTATACACGTACATCTAAATAAGCGCTTTTTCCACAAGTATTTCTTGAAAGTTTGCGTTTTTTTTAATCTATTATCGTGTGCGCAGTACGTTTCGTGCTAACTCTTATTCGCTACTTTGCCGTCTCGCAAGTGAACATTGGAAATCACCTCGACTTCTACTAGTCAACCTCGTCGTCGATAAAAATCTCGGTGTGCTAATTAAAGTTATAAACTTAGATAAGAGATTGAATATGTCTAACATAATCACCACTACGCTAAATTAAGCCGAAAAACATTGCCGGCAGCCGTCATTGAAGATAACGAACCGACTAAAGAAAGACGGAGACAAATACTAAATGATGTCCAAAGTGATTAACGATTATCGAATGTGAGTATTGATGTATAGTAGATTGATAAAAGAAATAATTATGTTGTCTTATCTTTTAAATTTCGAAAAACGCTTAATATCTGTAAAGATAAGGCACGTAAGCCAAGAGGGTCTATCTCAAATCAGAACAATAGCGTATCTAATAGAACTTCTCCCGCATTAGGCATGATATGATCCGCTAATTTTGCGGATCGGATCGGACCTGATCCGGTACGGTACATGGCCTAGGTCCGAAAACCTAGGTCGGCGGACCTACGCCTTGTTTATGGAATGAAATGGGTTAATCCACACACATTTGCAATGCAACTAATTTTTATTTTAGAAAAGCATTTTGTATTGTTTACGATGTTGTTGTGGTAGCGATGCTTCAAATACTGCAGTTCTTCTTGCATCGAGGGGGTTTGGCAGCTTTTGGCCATTGAAAAACGGGTCGTTCCGGTACGAAGAACCGGCTGCCGCAGGAACGTTATTGCTTACGATCGTTTGGGTTTCTTTCACGATAAAATAAAGATTAATGTATAATCAAGATAGAAGTTTAAAACATATGATTGATTAATTTCTGTTTTTGTCCCGCGATATTTGGGTCACCCTAAAAAGCTGCGCAAACTCTCGTTGAGACGGTTGGCAGGCAGAGCCTATAACACCAGCACATTATGCATGCAGTTGTAGAGTGCTGTCTATCTGGGTCCCATATTTTTTTAAATTTTGACTTTGTCCGTGTCCGAAAAATCCCTACTTTCAGCCATAACGGTCTTGTTTAAGAAAATAAAGTGTTGCCGTTCCGGAACCGCCTTTTTTAGGGTTTTGTAGTAAAACAAAACCCTTATGAAATCGGTCAAATGTCTGTCTGTCCGTCTGTCCATGGAATATCTCAGGAACGGCTGAAGCTACATACATGAAATTTTGTAGGAATGTGTAGAATTACTATAATTCGCCGGAGAAAGCGAATCGTCGTAATAAGTCAACTTTAAGGGGAGGTCCCCATAGAGGGGAAATGAAGGTCGAAATTTTTTTTTCGTTTGGTACAGGCAAGTGGGGTATCATAAGAAAGGTACTGTCAAGTACATTCTATTTTTGAAATTTTTTTCAAATTTGAAGAAACGGGAAAAGAGGGAGAGGGGAAAATATGTCATCCGAGTTTGTCCCCCCCCCCCTTGCATTTCGAGACCGTTATACTTAGAAATATGAAAATTTACAGAAAAGCGCCATTTTACTAGTGTAGAAAACCTAGATTTCTAGAATTTTGAAATTTCATCTGAAAAGGTTAATAATAGTACATTTCTATAGTTTCAGTTAGCACAACCCTGCACCCCTTACGCGTAGCCGAGGTCAAAAATATTGATGGCCAATGATAACCAACATCATAGGCAATAATATCTCTAAGTTTCATTATAATCACATAATATTTAATAATAGTACATTCATTTAAAGTTCGGCATTTTGACACTATCCACACAAAAAATACACCAACCGGCCTCATAGGTGTGAGTAGTACTTTCATGTTGTTTTTCGTAGTGCGAATTGCAGTTATTTAATTAATCATTTTTTAAAGGGTAAAGATTGGTTGGGAGCGCTGTGTCTTAATTGGCCAACTTTACCGGGTAGAAGGAAGGGGGGGGGGGGGGGGGGGGGTCCACATAGAGGCGAAATTAAGGTCAAATTTTTTTATCGACTGATATAAGCAAATGAGGTGTCGTGAGAAAGGTAATGATGAGTATATTCCATTTTTTTGCATTTTCTCGAAATTTACAGAAAGGGGAACAGTGGGGGAGGAGAAAATATTAGTTCGTAATTTGACCCCCCCTTGCCTGCATTTTGAGACCGTTATACTTAGAATTATGAAAACTTACAGGAAGTGGGTTTCGAAAAACATATAAAATGGAAAATAGTGGTATTTGTATATCTTCTCAGAATAGGTCAATAATAGTTTATTTGTATAGTTACAGATAGCACACCCTTGCACGCCTTAAACACGTTCGAGGTCAAAAGTACTGATGGCCAACGATAACCAACACCTTAAGCAATAATATGTTCTAAGTTTCGTTACAATCACGTAATATGAATTAGCATGTAAAATGTAAGTGGGTAAGACATTTTAATTACGTTTTTTCTATCCATCTGAGTGATATCAAGAAGAGCAAGGAGCCGATATTTATATACCAAAATAAGCGCTTGCTACAAAACCCTCGGATTGCGGGCGTAGCCCTCTATATTCCGGTTTCATTTTATTTTAACTTCAGGTTCGCAATTAGCGATTGAAAAACCCCTTTCTTTTCCAGTAAGATTGGCCGTGTTTATATAAAAAAGTGTTGCCATTCTGGATGCCCCAATTTGTTTTTTGCCATTTTGACTTTAGATTCGTGATCAGCGACCCAAAAAAACCCTATCGGTTTTTTTTTCCAGCGATTGACTTTTTTTAAAAAAGAGCTGCCGTTCAGGATTTGATTTTTCCCAATTTTGACTTCAAGATTTGGACGGAGTTGAGCGGAGGCCCCGCTGATAGCCAAACAAGCCGCTCTGTGTACCTTTCCCAACAATGTGAGATTCGACACTGTTCGTAGGACATTCAACCCAACTACTACCCCATGCAGCAGTATCGGGCATAGGACCGACACATAAATCCGGTGGGTTTTTTTGGTTGCAGACCCCATGTCTTCCCTATAGCTTTCCTGCAGCAGTATAGCGCTACGATTGCTTTATTCACCCGTTCCTGAACGTTCGGCCTCCAATTGAGCTTCCTATTTAGTGTAACACCCAAAAAATTCGCTCTTTCTGAGAAGGTCAGTCTTACACCCCCTAGGGCAGGAGGTTCTACGGGAGGAATTTGATGTTTTCTCGTGAATAGCACAAGCTCAGTTTTGCTTAGATTGACACCAACTCCGCAGTCCTTAGCCCAGTTAGCTAAGACATTGAGAGCAGTCTGCGTTACCTCACTAAGGGTACTTGGGAATTTACCAACTGCGGCGATCGAGATGTCATTCTCATAAGCAGTTACCCTGCACCCCATCTCCTCCAGGTCTAAAAGCAATCTGTTGGCCGCTATGTTCCATGTTATCAGGGGAGAGAGCACACCACCTTGCGGAGTTTCCCTACAGACACTCCTGCATTCAGAGGATACGCCCAATTTGGAGGAAACAACCCTAGATATTAATTAACATCAGATTAATTAGCCCAACCCGGTTCGCATTCACGTTAAGCCGTGAGAGTGCACTAATACTGAAAAAACCCCTGAAAGTTTTTTTTAGCAAGTTTGGTCGTGTTTTTGAAAAAATAAGGGTTGCCGTTCAGGATCTCCTGTTGTTTTTGATTTTAGCCGATTTTGACTTCAGATTCGCGATCAGCGACTTAAACGACCCCCTACTAGTCGTTCCTTCGGCAAGCGGTTCTACGTACCGGAGCGACCCGTTATTCAACGGCCAAGAGCTGCCAAAACCCGTTTTAGGAAGAAGGAAAGTACATGTGTGTGTCACATCTTTTGCATGTTCGTTTTTTACGGAATCCGGAAGCAACAACTCCTCAACCGCGCCGGCATTGAACTCAAACCCGGTCCGTGGATCTGCTGCGTTTGCAGCAAGATGCTGCATCCAAATACCACCTCAATAAAATGCAACTGGACTATGCCGAAGGTGTGGGTGCTGGAGTATTCTCTGAGGAGCTGAACCTTCACCTATCCTTCCGGCTACCGGAATACTGCAGTGCTTTCCAGGCGGAAATTTTTGCGATTAAGGAAGCGGTGACTTGGCTGAGTCTTCACGCGATCTCCACGACGAAAATCACTATCTTTACGGATTGTCAAGCCGCAATAAAATCCCTCGAATCAGGGTTCTGCACTTCGAAAAGCCTATCGGAGTGCAGGGGGAGGCTAGCGGAGATGGGTGATTTCTTCGATATTATCCTGTGCTGGATACCTGGCCATCATGGCTTTTCTGGTAATTGCAGGGCTGATGAGCTCGCCTGGAGGGGTGCCACCGATGTGGCTCTGCAGCTTAGCAGCGATATCGCTACACCGATTGCCCTGGTAAAATCCAGAATGAAATCAGCTGCGATCAGGGAAGCCCACCTTAGGTGGACTGATGGCGCTTCCTGCTATAATGCCAAGCTAATCTGGCCGAGGCAGAATATCAACCGCACTACTAAACTACTGTCGTTGACTAAATACCAGATCAGCCTGGTGGTCGGCCCCGTTACTGGCCACTGCCTTATCGGCGAACATGCCAGGAGGCTACGGCTTCCTTTCTTTGATTACTGCAGAAGCTGTGGGGACGAGGAGGAAGAGGAAAGTATTACTCATCTGCTCTGCGAGTGCCCTGCTTTTGCGCAATTGAGAAGGTCAACTCTTGGTAAATACTTTTACAACCATCTTGGGGAGCTGGCGGAGCTGGAGGTGGGACAACTCCTTCGTTTCGTCAGCGGCTCCGGGTGGTTACGTTGCTGTTTGGTTCTCCTAGGGTATCACAATGGACCTATGTTTTCTGGTCTAAGTGTGCTGTTTTCAGCAACCCTGTTACCTAACCTAACCTAACTGGACTATGTAGACACAGAGGACAGCATTCATCTATCATCTATCACCTGTTAGCATACAAACGAGTTCCTAGCTGTCCCCAGTGCCTCCAGTTCCACCCATACAATCCACACGCGTCATACTCTAACACCTATACCACCCGTCGTCGACTTTACCAGCCTATCCATAGTTAAGCTTAACATCAACGGGCTGCTGCGTAAAACCACTGAACTCATCAAATTTATGGATAGATATCACATCTTAATTGGAGCTATATAAGAGACGAAACTAAATGTGAACTCGTCCCTCAACTCCCACGGAAACTATAACATCATTCGAAAGGACCGGCTAATGAATGCTAGAAGTGGACTTACCATCCTCATCCACCAATCTGTGCCATACATCCCATAACATTCTTGAAGCACAGGCATTGCAAATCTGGTAATGTGGACGTAGAAATAGTTAATTTTTATTTAGCACCGGTATCCTATCCCTCAGGATACAACGTGAACATAAGTCCCTTTCTGACTGGTCAGTACCGCCTCCTGCTCGGTGACATTAATGCTCACCGCAAACTGTAGCACTCCAACCTCGATAATGATGCCAGAGGAGTTACAATAGCAGAACAAATGATGCATCGGACTTTTGTCCGCTAAATGATGATGTTCCCACTCGCATTGCAGGAACATGTTCCAGTTCCCCCAACATTTCAATAGCAAGCGCAGGTCTCATCAATGTGGCCCAATGGGAATCAGTCCTCACGCTACCTTCCGACCATCTACCAATTATAATAAAGCTCGACCGACCATCTGATGTCTGATGTACTTCATGCAGACCATCGCACTTTCTTAAATTACAATAAAGCTAACTGGGACGGCTTCAAAGAGTACACCAATGAGGCCTTTCTTGCCCTACCAACACCAACGGGCGTACGTGTAGCCGAACTTTTAAACTAAGACAAATCATCAAGAAAGCGGCGGCCAGGTTTATACCTGCTGGACGGACCCCCCAGTCTGGCCTAATTTCCCCACCTCAGCAGCAAAACTGACAGATGAACGCGACCGCATACGTAGCACTAACCCGGATCAAGGATTTAAACCTTGAGATACAAAAGCAGGTATCTGATCATAGGAGACAAAAATGGAGTGCTCATCTAAGGGATTTCAATTTAACAACCAGTATAAGTAAGGAGCCGTTACCAATCCATCGAAGCATAAAGCGAAACTAGTCATTCAGTTTGGTAACACTACAACAAACGGTTCTACACAGTGTGCTAGTCTCTTCAATAAACAATTTATTGAACATCCGCCACGCGATAGACTAAAACGCAAGGTTTGTAGAAATATCCGCCACCTTTCCACCCAACAAACCACACCGAGGGAATTCTTTCGGAAAATGGAACCATTTTCCGTAGATCCGAGTCGGAATCCAAGCCTTAACATCTCGGAATACTGACAGTTCGTCATATGAAAAGTGTCCCAGCATTTCCGAGAGCACTGTATAGAATACATGACACATACAATGACAAATTTGGAAAATGCAGAGACATTTCCGAGACTTTTCTGCACAGTTATCGTTACAGACTTCGGTTTGGTCATTTCGGAATTTTATACGGATTTTGAAGAGAATTCGGAACGGAATCGAGTATCGCTTTTGGAACATAACAAGTGGGAATATGCAGAGCAGTGATCTCAATTCGAGGGTTTTGTATTGTTACTATTTTTTTTCTATTTCAAAAATGGAAAAATTCGGTTGAATTTTAATTTATTGTGGAGGTTTCCGAAGGTTGTGTGGTGCAGGAAACCCGTGGCAGGGAGCGTATGTAAAGCACCCGGGACGCACAACTATCTGGGGTCCTCCACCATCGCCGACCAACACCTAAAGTTGATGGTAAGCCAATATCCTGAGAGGAAAAAGGATCTGCCCGAATTGGACGGTCATCTCGTCCCTATAATGGACGAGGGTACATGCATACTGCACAACTCTTAGGGCATGGGTAAATATACATATGTACCTGTCATAGTGTCAGTCTGGGGCGGAATGTTCTCCTTGTCTTCCTCCCCCATTTCCCGTGTCGACGTTATTGGTACACGCTCTCCTAATTTGTTAAAAAAAAATAGATATGTATTAAATAAAAATAAAACGTATTTATGAAAACTCCAAAATTACCTCCTTGAATATGTAAGAATTCTGTATATGACTGTGGGTCATTGATAACATTTTGGAGGACTGTAATATCTCCTGTTGATGGAGGTGGACTTCCATTATTTACACTTGTTGATACGGCTTCAAATAATATTGAAACTTAGTAAGAGGATTTTTACTAATTCAATTAATTTTCGTACTTACTAGGTTTTAAATATTGAAAAATTGATTCACTGTAATCGCTCATAATATTATAATATACTGCTACTGCTACGATTTGATGGTGGTCTATAGTAATGGAATGAATGTGGACATAATTTTCATGACTTTGAATTGGATTTTTGTAACTGGGTAGGTTAAAATATTTTCTGTATATATTTATTTTTCGCTGCATACAATATTCATGTCGAGTGATGAAATAGGCCTAGTAAACAATTCATGTCTCTCCTTAAGAATAATAACTGAAACTGTAGTTACTTCTTCTTGTTCATGTATATTTCATATTTTACAAATCTGGCCGTCGATCAAGCATAAATTGTTGGGAGGATGCTTCCCCAATTTCCAAGTTTTATACATAAAGGATGATATGTTATCATCTATGTCCCTTTTGATATCAACTGACGATGTGTTCTCTTTACTAAAAAAGCTTCCAGTGGCACATAGCTCATGCAATCGGTTATTTAGTTGTTGTAAGGGTCGGTTTCCTTGACGAATTTTTTTTTTAAAAACTGCATAAAATTTTCGAATTTGAACGCGCTATAATTATCTACAGGCCCAAACATTTTTACGTCAGCGGGAATGTGTACAAGATTGTGTACATTGTATGACACATTTTGTTCTCCATAAAGCACAGGAAAATCGGAAACAAAAGATTTTAATAGTTGTTCAGCGCAGGTAATATTTCGGAGGCAGTCTAAATTACCAAAAAGAATTCGGAATGAGCAAGATAGTTTCAAAAAATGGTCGTAATACTCTGATTTAATGTATTCACGGAGAAATATCGGTCCAGTGTACAATAAAAATAGCCTTAGTTCGGTAGCTTTCCATCTTTCAAAATCTTTCATGGACTTTGGTTTCCTTGCAAATTCTGGAACTACTTTAATTTCACCATACTTTTCAGCCATATCTTTTCGTTTTTCATCAATCCAGGTACTTTTCTCCCGTAAAAAATATTTTATCAACTGACGGGTAACTCCCAAAAGAGTGCAATGCATATAGTCAATCGGAAATTGAGAAACACATCCAATTCCAATTTTTTCAAAACACGTTTCTTCCTGCTGATGATGATGGTATTTTTGATATCTCTCTGTAAAGTTTGTGTCATTTCTCAATTCTGCACTACTTCCTGGATAGGTAACTCGTCCTTCAATGTAAACACCCTTATCCATACATTTTGTGCAGGCGTAGTAACCACTATGGCTTTTGACTTTTAAAATAAAAGCTCTAGCTGGGGAATCACATATCACCGCTCTTAAACGTAATGTATACTTTTCATTCTCAAAATCTATTCCATTTGATAGTGAATCCTTCAATTCTTCGGCAAATGGTGTGAGAAATTCGTTAGAATCGACAGGTTTCCGATCGCCATGAAATACACCGATTAAGAATACGCAATTGGTATTTATAATATTACCCAAAATAGGCCATATTTGACTCTTTGAGCTTTTTGAAAGTGGTAGACCATCAATTCCAATATCAATTTCCAAATTTAAATTTTTTTCTGGAAATGACCTTGTTTTAAGGAAATCAATCAACGCTGTTTTTAGTCCATAGTGGTAATATTCGCCGCCCCTTATAGTGTTTAATATGACTTTTCGTGGAGTTTGTAATAAACTTCTCGAATCCTTCGGTAAGGATGGAAAAAAGTCACTTAAAATACACAGTAAACTGTTTGATGCGGTAAGAGTAATATTATTTTCTACTATCCACTTGGCGAGTTTTTCGTGTATGGAAATATTGTTTCCTGCGTTAATTGCAGAAAAATCATCATCTTCGGATAATTCACCAATATTTGGAGGAGTTTTAAGGCCAGAAAGAGATTCGGGATCAGGGGATTGGAAATCAGAAGGGGACTTTGGAAATGGACTGTGAATGGGAGGTGCCATGCGGTGAGAACTAGGCTCTAACGATGAATATCCGAGGAACTGCTTTGCAGCTTTTGAAACATCTCTGTTGAATTTTCGGGACATTATCTCTAATACTATAATAGATCCAAATTTGTCACAACTATTACAGAATAGATTAAAAAAATAGAAAATACGAACCAAACTGCTATTGTTTGAAATTTTACTTCGGTTAATGTTATTTTTTCAAAAATTACAACAGGCACAACACAGAACTCACTTAAGTCTTCCACATTCAAACTGATGCACTACGATCGAAAAATAACATCAATTAACGGTGAATGCATTTAGTTTGTGTGCTCCCGGACTTTTCTCGGAAAAGTTTGATACTTTTCCGAAACAATTCAGAGACCGTCTTCACGTGGAGACGGTCTCGGAATTTTCTCGGAAAAGTTGATATTTTTTCGGGACAATTCCGAGACCGTCTCCACTTTTTGGGAAAAGTACAAACTCGAACAAAAAATTTTACAACAGTGCATGTGTTAGTGCGGTCTTGGAATTGTTCTCGGAAAAGTGTTGTGAAATCCGAAATGAATTCCGTCGCTCGGAAAAAATGTTTGTTGGGCAGTGACCATACGATTCGATTCTCACCAACCGATGTAGCCACTGCAACAAAGAAAGCTAAGAGCTCCAAAGCCATGAGACCAGATGGTATTTTAATAGCCATGCTGAATAACCTCGACTCACTAGTAATCGACTACATAGCCGCAATCATCAAACTCTCCATCTCTTCGTCCATCATTCCCGAAGTTTGGGAAAAAGAAAATGTGTTTCCCCTTCTGAAACCGGGGAAGAGACCTACGCAAGGCGAGTCATATTGTCCCATTAAACTATTGTCTCCGGTTGCCACAACACTTGAAGCTTTACTTCATCCTCTACTTACGACCAACAATATGGCTCCAGGAAAATGCACAGTACTAACGCGGCGCTGGATGCATAATTATGCGGTCCATGTATGTAGGGCTGGTCAAAGGCTAAGGCGAAACAGGCGGTTACCTGTGGCGCCGACTCTGAAAGGGTGTCGAGGAGGGCGCCAAGAGAAAAGCCAAGTTTGGGAGTGAATTTTGTCAATTTAAAGCTGAATGTACTATATATAATTTCATTTAGTTATGAATATCGAAAGTGATTCTTATAGTTCAAATTTACGCACGTGAACTATTCAATTTCGAATTTTTCTTAATATACAGCCAAAATGTAGTAAACAACTCGACAGCACGGATTGAAATCCCAGCCTAGCGCAAACCTCGATGGCATGTATTTCTGCTTGAAACACGCACGGCGTTTTACCCATCGAAATGAAGATTCGGTGTTCAGGACCAACAATGCCTACACCGGAATCTTCTTCCGCTTTGTAGCCGTCTGTGAACCATTTGATTGTGTTGGGTCGGAGAGAGTTGTAGCCATCCGCCCACCTTTCTTTGTCCCAAATGACTGATTGAAACAAGTGGTGGAATGGAATGGTTTTAACAAGATAGTCAGTTGGCATGCCGACTACCTTGTCACTTTCCAACCAGCCTAATTGATTTGAATTCAGCTTGATGCGACATAGATCGCAGACCCTGAGTCCGACCGTTGCCATTTATGCCTCGGCGTCAATCCACATACCTAGTCTAGCCATAAATATTGTTACAAGGTTTGGCAACCCTGCAGAAAGGAACCGTTATATTGCATTTCTTAAAAATTGAGCTAATCGCTATAGTACGCTTGTGCTTGATGCATTTGTCATCATTTAAGTTTAATTTTTAGTGTAGCGAACATGGATTGGGGTGACAAAGAAAATAGATTTGCTGTGATTGCACTTCATAAAGTAGGAATGCAACCAAGTGATATTTTTAAGACTCTGCATACCCTTGGTATAAGCCGAATGTTTGTATATCGGGCTATTGAAAGATTTAATGATACGTCTGGAGTAAGTGACCGTGAAAGAAGTGGCCGTCCGCGAACTACTCGAACACCTCAAGCGGTTAAAGCCGTGCGCGAGAGAGTTCGCCGTAATCCTCTTCGGAAACATAAAATTTTGTCGCGTGAGATGAAAATACCCCAAAGAACAATTTCACGTATCATCAGAAGTGACTTGGGGTTGGGTGCTTATCGTAGATCTACCGGGCATTTACTAACAGATTCGTTAAAAAAATAGAGTGGAAAAATCAAAACGATTACTTTGCCGGTACGCAAACCAAGAACACCGTAAAATTTTGTTTACGGACGAAAAAATTTTTACTGTCGAAGAAACATTTAATAAACAAAACGATAGGGTTTATGCTCGCAGTGCCAGAGAAGCTTCTCAAGTTGCCCAAAAGGTTCAAAGAGGTCATCATCCAGCCTCAGTAATGGTTTGGTGGGGTGTTAGCTACAACGGGGTGACAAAGTTGCATTTTTGTGAGAAGGGCGTCAAAACGTCTGCCAAAATTGATCAAGAAAGTGTCCTTGAAAGTGTAGTGAAACCTCTCAACACGTCATTATTCAAAAATCAGCCTTGGAGTTTCCAGCAAGATTCTGCACCAGGTCATAAGGCGAAGTCAACCCAAAAATGGCTTGAAGAAAATGTTCCAGATTTTATTAAAGCTGAAGATTGGCCTTCCTCTAGCCCAGACCTGAATCCGCTGGATTACGAATTATGGTCTGTCTTAGAGCAAATGACGTGCTCTAAAAGACATTCTAATATCGAATCCTTAAAGAAGTCTCTTCCACATGCAGTCGCCAACTTTCCGATTGAAGTCGTGCGTGCTTCCATAGATAAGTGGCCAGCTCGATTAAAGGCTTGTGTAAAGGCAAAAGGCAATCACTTCGAATAACTTGTTGCAATTTCCGTTGTTGACAATGCATTTAATAAATAAACAATGATTTCTTAACATATAACACCTCTTTTATTGAACAGTGCTTCAAAAAGTTTGTAACAGTATTTATGGCTAGACTAGGTACATAGCCGCAACCATCAAACTCTCCATCTCTTCGTCCATCATTCCCGAAGTTTGGGAAAAAGAAAATGTGTTTCCCCTTCTGAAACCGGGGAAGAGACCTACGCAAGGCGAGTCATATTGTCCCATTAAACTATTGTCTCCGGTTGCCACAACACTTGAAGCTTTACTTCATCCTCTACTTACGACCACCAATATGGCTCCAGGAAAATGTACAGTACTACGACGGAGCTGGATGCATAATTATGCTGTCCCTGTACATATGTAGGGCTGGTCAAAGGCTAAGGCGAAACAGGCGGTTACCTGTGGCGCCGACTCTGAAAGAGTGTCGAGGAGGACGCCAAGAGAAAAGCCACGTTTGGGAGTGAATTTTGTCAATTTAAAGCTGAATGTACTATATATAATTTCATTTAGTTATGAATATCGAAAGTGATTCTTATAGTTCAAATTTACGCGCGTGAACTATTCAATTTCGAATTTTTCTTAATATACAGCCAAAATGTATACGGATTGAAATCCTAGCCTAGCGCAAACCTCGATGGCATGTACAGTAATTTCCACAAGAGCGTATACTTTGTAACTTTTTAATGCACCATTTCTCAAAGAGTGGTGGGGGACTTTTAGTTACCTGCATTCTTCCTCTTTTTCGCATTGTATAAATTTGGTCATTCTAAGTTCAAGTAAGAGAGTGATAAGACGTCAAGTGAAATGAGTGCGATTTACAAAAAACGATTCGAAGCTGTGTTTTTAGTAAGGACCAAAAATGACACCTGCATCGGCCGGAAAGTACCTGAAAGTTTCGACACAGTTTGTGAATAAGTGGATAAAGCGTTTTAAAGATACTGGAAATGTAGACGATCTACCTGGTAGGGGTAAAACCCGAAGCACTTCAAGGCCATCATTGATATTTTTAAGAAAAATCCGTCCGTTACCACCTTAGTGCAAGCAAAGGAAATGTTATCGAAGAAGAATATTTACGTGTCCTTGAATACGATTCGGCGAAGATTACAAGAGGAAAACATCAAAACCAGGTATGCCTTGATGAAACCATTACTTACCGAAAACCAGAAGCGAAGACGTGTAGAGTGGGCTAAGGAAAACATCGATCGTGATTGGGACAACGTTATCTTTACGGATGAATCAAGTTTTGCTGTAAATACGTTCAGGAGACGAGTGTGGTCACAAAAAGGAGAAGCTGTCGTGAACCGAACCGTTAAACACCCTGTGAAGGTCCATGTTTATGGATGCTTTTCTGCACGCGGTTTCGGAAAATTAATAACGTTTACCGGAATTCTTACTGCTGAAAGGATGATCATTTTGTACAAGAAAGGATTATTGAAGTCTGCTAGGATGCTATATGGCAACGACAACACCGATTGGTTTCTACAAGAAGATAACGATCCGAAACATAGAAGCCGGTTGTGTACACGCTGGAAAGAAGAAAATAAATGATTGGCCTTCGCAATCGCCGGATGCCAATCCTATTGAAAATGTTTGGGGATTAATGAAGCAGAAGCTTCAATGAAAGCAAATAAAAGGAGCAGCACATTTAAGGCGAACGAATCGACAGACTACGCGGAAAAATTGGCCGAAAGTTGTCACCGAAGATGCCAGTCAATAATCAATAGTGACGGCGATTGGACCATGTATTAAATATAATTGCGAAAATGTATTTTGTATTTACTTTCAATAAAAAATAAAATTTCTTACTTGTAACATTTTGTTTTTATTTTGTGAGGTATACGGTCTTGTGGAAATGACTGTATTTCTCCTTGGAACACGGACGGCGTTTAACCCATCGAAATGAAGATTCCGTGTTCAGGACCAACAATGCCCACACCGGAATCTTCTTCCGCTTTGTAGCCGTCTGTGAACCATTTGATTGTGTTGGGTCGGAGAGAGTTGTTGCCATCCGCCCACCTTTCTTTGTCCCAAATGACTGATTGAAACAAGTGGTGGAATCGAATGGTTTTAACAAGATAGTCAGTTGGCATGCTGAGTACCTTGTCACTTTCCAACCAGCCTAATTGATTTGAATTCAGGTTGATCTCTATGTCGTAGACCCTGAGTCCGACCGTTGCCATTTATGCCTCGGCGTCAATCCACATATACCTATATAGTACCTTATCAAGATACCACGTTTAATATATCAGGCTCCGTAAAAAGACGGATAACTAGAGTCGACTCCCGTCAAAAAAAAACTCGGAGAATGGAGGAAAATAATAATGGAGGCCCCATTGTTTTCTCCATACGCACTTTTGTGCTCCATCTCCCATATTTCATCGGGCACTCAAAAAACTACCACCCAACAATCACATTATTTCATTTCTGACGACATACTCTCAATAAGAATTCATCGTGTGTGAAATACAGACCGGCTTGCTAAATTATCTCCGCTATTTACTACATATAGTACATCCCATGACTAGAATGAGTGCATTCATGTGCCAACCGACACGTACAACTTTCGACTTTCTTTCGTCGATCCTCATTTGAAAGAGCGGCAACAGAAACATGTCTGGAGCATACTTGAGTTTCCATTTTGTGCTTTCTGCATTCATATACATACATTTCTTCCTTATATCGATTATATGCACAACACGGAGTGCATATCTTATGCAAGTCCTTTGTCCATACAACCACACACACTTTCTCCTATAATACTTACCTCCTTTAAGACCTCACACTTCGCATAAAAGCATTATATACTGGAAAAAGTGAGCAGGATAAATATTTTATGAAACCCTGTGGATATGTACGAGTACTTATATCAAAAAGCTATCGATTTTCTCGATATAAGCCCGGGGCCACGACTAGAGTCACTAGCACTCCTAGCACCGATCTGTACGAATAGCAGTTGCCTATTCGATGCAAGCATAGAGTGAGTGCCTAATCCACAGCCTCCACCTTACATTGCAGGTGTTGCAAAATGATTCCGATGACTTGGCAACAATATGGCTTCGTTCTCGAAGTCTTCCGCTTCACTTGTTCATTGTGGCAATCCATCGGTTCGTGTGTTCATTTAAGTGCATTTCACCAATATGGCATCTCGTGATAAAAGTTCGACATGCGATAAACTTCTGGTCTACACCCCAAGATCCTAGTATCGATTACATAACGATGAAGCTGAGTGTAATTCAATACGCAAACAGGTCACAGGGAAGTAATCGCGAACTGCCCGGTATATTTGAGCGAACAATAAGGAAGCACAAATTTGAAGTAATTCAATTTGCCCAGCTAATTAATTGAATCCCATCGGGCCGGTTCATTATCCGCCCAGTGACTCGCATAGCCATATCGGATAACAAAGCGCAGGGTTCAAAAACCTCGCCTTGCGTTTGATTTTATCGTTTTACTTACATTTCAGTCAAATGTAAATTTCGAATGACATCAGGAAAACAAGGAAAAACAATTTCTCATGAAATAATATCAATTTCCCCGACAATAACAATTTTCCTTTCCTTACATTTGGCGTAGCGAACAATAAATGAGGATTGGAATGAAACGCTAGAAGATTCGTTGAGTCAAGGTCAGACGAAATGGAGCCACTACAAAGTTATTAAGTTTCATGACATGAATAGCACACAAAAACACTGAATATTGAGAATGTACAGGAAAAAGGACGACTTTCGCCGATTAGGGGGAGTGGGAGAGATATAAGGCCGAACCGATAGTTCGGTTCACCTTCAAAAGATTTTCCAAGTCGCCATTTATACAATGTTGCTGGTGTGATTAATGTTCAGGGCAAATGGTATTTCATTGAATACTAGATTAGCATAGAGCTGGGACACACAAGTTCAGATGGTACGTGGGGACACTTTTCATGTACATATTATAAAAATGCGTTTCTACACAGATATCCGTACAATGAAGGAAATGAAGAGTTAAATTTGTCTAAATGATACGTTTATGCCTGGAGAAAAGACCATCAAAATGTACTCTTCGTTGAATTTTGATTCACAACTTTTTGAATATTTATAAGACATCCTTTTTATGATTCACTCGCCCTAAATTGTATTCACTATGAAGACAGGATATTTGGCAATACATTTTTATGTTTCGCTCAATTTATTTTATGACTCTTGGAGCGGGGGTTATGTTAGATCTAGGGGCTGCCATAATGCATCACGGCACACTTAGGCCACCACTGGGTCTGTTGTGGTACCACCAAAAAAGTCACCTCCATTCATATCAACCCAACCTGTCATATTCCTTAGGTCATTCAGATCATAGAAGACTCGAGAGGCCAGAAATTACTTTCTCCTGCCTGTCGATGGCAGAGAACGCTCTTCTCCTCATCCACATCTTCACAGCTCCCACAGAAGTCGTGATGAGGAATATGGAGCCTCCATGCGAGCTCCCCGATTATGCAATGCCCCATGATAACCCCTACTACCGTGGCGATATACTTTCTCTTCAGGGACAACAGCGTGGCCAAGCGGACAGGGTCGAAAATCGGCCAAATCATCCTCGTTGTTTGGCGTGTGTTGCCGTTGAGCCATCTTATATTTGTCCTGTTCACAGCGTTGGCCTTAATTGACACTTTGCACTACTCATGGTTGCCAATTCACGAACCTACTCTTTTTAACCTACTCCGTACACCAGACTAGGTCGACCTACTTCGCAATCGAAAAATGATCAGTGTCGGATCATGAAAACGAACCCAGATCATATGGTTCCTTTAAGTTCAGGTCGGAGTCAGAGCAGTTGAAAAATAAACAGTGAATAGGTTTAAGGCGAAATTCACACACACGACACCGCGCTGCACGACTGCTTGAAATTTGCATTGAAGGGTTAAAATCCGTGCCCTCTCCAATCCACCGAACAAGAAAGGGAACGTCGCCATACAGTTCGGCGAATATTCAACAAGTGACCCTACTCACTGCGCAAGTCGTTTCAATAAACAATTTATTGAACACCCCGCACCAGACAGACTTAAGCGCAAAATCCATAGACAGATTCACAACCGAACCACAGACAGCATACCCGTTTTCACCACGGACGAAGTAGTTGCAGCTATAAGGAGGGCAAACAACTCAAAAGCATTGGGACCAGATGGCATTTCAATGACTATGCTCAAACACCTCGATCTGCCAGCCATCAACTATCTCACGGCTACGTACAATCTATCCATCTCCTCGTTAATCGTCATCTCAATACTAAAACCTGGGAAGAAAGCGACACTCGGCGAATCCTATCGTCCAATAACTTTACTGTCACCAGTTGCCAAGACGCTTGAAGCACTAATCCACCCTGTTCTTACAGCCCACATCCAGCTAGCTGATCACCAACATGGCTTCCGAAGCATTCACAGTACGACCACGGCCTTGGATGCCATTACAACCCGCATCCATAATGGTCTCAACCAGGCTCGTCCTTGTGAAAGAACAATATTGGTGGCGCTTGATCTGTCGAAGGCCTTCGACACTGTCAGCCATTCAGCGCTTCTGTCTGACATCAACTGTTCACCGCTTCCGACGCAAATTGTGAAATGGATTGCCAATTATCTCGCTGGCAGGCAATCCTACACAGAATTCAGGAACAGCAAATCAAAGCTTAGGAAGATTAAACAAGGGGTACTTCAAGGAGGAGTTATATCTCCTACCTTGTTCAACCTATACCTCTCAGGACTCCCAGCACCACCTGAAGGGATTGATATTATCTCCTACGCTGACGACTGTTCCATTTTAGCAACAGGGAATGACATAGCGGCTATGTGCAGAAACATCAACGGTTATCTTGAACGACTAAACTCGTTCTTCATAAACAAGAACCTGACCGTCTCAGCGCCCAAATCCTCGGCAACCCTATTCACCACCTGGACGAAGGAGGTCAAGATGCAGCTTGATATCTCGATCGGGAATCATCCTATTCCTACTATAAACCATCCTAAAATCCTAGGAGTTACGCTAGATTGCATGGCCACATCATCACCCCATGCCTTAACTGTATGCGACAGGATGCGTAGTAGGAATAAGATCCTCAAAGCCCTGGCCGGTAGCACCTGGGGCAAAGACAAAGAAACTCTACTGGTCACGTACAAAGCAGTCGGAAGATCAGTGGCCAACTATGCGGCTCCTGTGTGGTCGCAGAATCTCTGTGACACGCAATGGAAGAAGATTCAAACGTGCCAAAACGCCGCTCTCCGCACTGTTACAGGCTGTCTCCTGATGTCACCCCAGGACCATTTACATCAGGAAACCAGTATGATGCCTTTAAGAGATCACAACCAGCTTCTTGCCAAGCAATACCTTGTGGGCTGCTATCGCAGCGATCACCCTAATTTCAATCTCATGGACAAGACGCCGCCGCCCAGACATGTCAGGCGCGACCTGAGGGACCTTGAAAGAGACGTCCAGAGATACAAAAGGGAACCATTTGATAGTAACGCACATAGGTCGGCCATCGCAGCAATACATCGAGAGGAGGTCAACAAGTCAATAGCAAGCTTAGGTTCGAATCCAGTGCTCTCGTCCATACCACCAACGATATCTCAGGAAGAGGAAAGACTTCCAAGAGCTACGAGAACAACACTAGCCCAACTTCGGTCAGGCTGGTGTTCGCGACTGAACTCTTACCTATCTCACATAGACCAGAACATCTCAAACATCTGTCCTGCTTGCAACGGAACTCCTCACGACGTAAACCAAATCTTTCAATGCCCAGCTGCGCCCACTCACTTGACTCCAAGAGCGCTGTGGGAGAACCCAATAGATGCAGCTAACTTTCTATCCCTCAACACCGGGGATGAAGACGAAACTGTTGGCATGTAACAGACAAACACATCGAACTCTGACAATGAGTGGAGTGAAGCTTTCGTCTTTTATTTTGTTGTGGGTGGTCGTGGCCGATGATGGATTGGTGTTTTTTTGTGGTCGGTGATTGCGAATCTGAAATTCAAATGGCACAAAACCAAACGGGGGATCTAAAATGGCAACACACACAATTTTTTATAAACGCGGCCAATCTAGTTGAAAAAAAAACTGATAGGAGATCGATTGGGTCGTTGATTGCGAATCTGAATTCAGAATTGCAAAAAAATCAAAAAATAAAGGAGTTTCTGAGTGGGAACTCTTTTTTTCCTCAAAAAACACGCCCATCTTGCTGGTAGGTAGGTTTTTTGGGTCGCTGATTGCGAATCTGAAGTCAAAATAGCAAAGTAGAAAACAAAAAATAAAGGAGATTCTGAACGGCAATCCTTTTTTCGAAGAAACGGCCAATCAGTTTCAAAAAACTGATAGGGGGTCACGTGAGTGGTTTCGCTTAACCTAACCGCGCACAAACGGTTTTCGGGGAAAATTACATGAAACATGTACAATAGTTAATAAAACTTAAATTAAAGTAAACGCTCTTCACAAGTGCGCACATTATTTCCACTAGGCGAGAATGCAAACCGGCCATAAAAGCTCCACTCCACCTAATATCAATAAAATCCAAAAAAAACAATCCATTTTATTCGACACTGCAATATAGCGATATGTAGATATTTCATCTAGTCTAGTCAGTAGTTCAGTTCTCCATTCTTTTATTTACAATTACGACTCAGACTTCGACGAACCTAATTCACCCACTCTTCTGTTCTTTCACTACATCTCCAACTCCATGACGGACGACAGATTCGTTTTATATACGGAGTAGGTCTGCGAACCTAGTTTCTTCAACCTAGTCCGTTGTTGGACTCGGAGTAGGTCGACCTGTTCCGCAAGAAGAGCAGGTCATATCATGACTACTTTGCACATGATAAATGGCATTTTGATATCCTCACATCTTTCGTCAATCATTCTAGTTGTACCCTGCAGAGCCAGCTCATTCGCTTTGCAGTTACCAATAAAACCACTATGTCTCGGGATCCAACAGAGGGTTGTAACGGACGGTTTGGTGGGCATCCGAAGAAGCCCATGGGGACGGAGCCTTAGGTAGCATAATGACCGTGAAGGTCGGGCCGTGCCATCTGGCGAAGAAAAAGGCCCCTCAACGAGCTAAGCAGCGGCCTATGCTTGCTGTAGCTCAGTTCGGGAGATGTGGGCGGGGTTTTCGCTGCTCGTTGCTTCTGTCCTTTACGTATTAACAAAAATGCATAGGCCTGGGGAAGACAACACAAACAAGGGAGGTTAAAATGGGGAATGAAAAAGGATGGAATGGTTGGCAGATGGCTCGGTTGCCCTCGCGCTCGTATTGGGGTCCAGGTGTAATGGGACCCTCGGCCTCTGGTTTCGTACCACCGACAGATCCTTACTCATCAGGTGCCGCCATAAATCTGCCGGTGGAAGCAGCACTACCATATGGCCCATTGCAGAGGATTCATTACAGGGTGATATTAAAGAAGCCCCCCATCTCTGCGAGGGCTGAGTGTCAGTTCTCAGTGGTTTTAGATGTCGTCAAGACGGATTCGAGTGAGCGAATCGCCGCTTGACTGTCAGTGTTAATAATGAGGGACATCAATATTTACACTGACATAAATGCCCCGTTCTTGCGGCAGTCGGTTCTACGCATCGGAGCCACCCGTCAAATAAGCAACAGTCAAGAGCTGCCAAACCCCTTCAACGCCAGATGCGTTGCTACTACAACAACATGAATTCCCAGCCAAGACGAGACTTCAAAGATCGCCGACACCTCCGCCTGCGGGACACTGCGATAGTCGGATAGTCGGGAAGACGGAATGAAAGATAAATCCGCAGTAGTGATTATCAATTCCGACGCCATCTGTATAGATGACAATGGATTCGGTCAAGGGCATTTTCCCCGTCCATAGACTCCTCAACGGAATCAGACTAGTGAAGTTTCTACCAAAATGGTATTTTGGAGAAATGTAGTCCGTCTCCCTGGAGAGATCCAGGTTGATCAGTATGGTAGAGTGTCCCACCTTAGCACACGCCATTGTCCCGTCTCGCGAAGGCGCAAGGCCGTGTTTGCTGCGAGTTATTCGTACAAAATATCCAACGGGAGCAAGCCGACTATCATATCTAGGCCGGTTGACAGAGTGGTTCTAAAAGCCCTCCTTACGGCCAACGCAGCTAGCCTAGTACCTTGCCCAGCAGACTACAGACCACACTTTGCATGCTATCCACCACACACTGATACAATATACCGCTTTGGGATGCAAGCCCCAGTTTTTACAAATGACCTTCCTGCATGAGTAAAGTGAAATAGTAGCCTATCTTACCCATTCTTGAATATTAAGCTTCCACCCTAGCTTCCTGTCGAAGATAAAGCCGAGAAATTTAGCTTTATCAGTTAAAATCCTTCCCTTCAGTGTAGGCCTTTTCCATTCCCTCTCACAATTAAAAAAAAGAACATTAATCGATAAATGCTAACAGCCTGAGAGTGGTAAGCACTAGAATGGAATCTGTTGCTAGCCGGTCAACAATTACAAATCAGCGACCCAGAATCAATAAAATTTTATTAGGCACTTTTATGAAAGAAACTAAATATAAAGACGTCGATATACCTATATTTATGCTTGTCATTCATGTCACTATCTCTCTAATCGTAGCGCCAGCCATTGTTATACCAAAATACACGCAAATTCTAATGCCGCCGCTAATGGCCGGTCGACATGTGAAATTAAAAATCAAAGGACGTTTGCTTAGTCGACTATTGATTCCGATAAGGAGCGAAACGACACAAAAACTGGTCATTAATTTCTTTCTATGGATTTATGGGAGTAGACGAAATTATGTTCATTTGAAACTTTTGAGGATCGTTGAAAAGTTGAATGTCTGAACTAGAAAATTCGGTACATTCCTAATTGAACGTTTGGTTCGCGTTTTGGCCAATGGTGGACTTGAGTAGATTTCTCACTTCCCTTGCGTAGGCTCCGCTCGAAGCGGCTTGAAGGGGTTGCAACCCTCAGTATACCAACCTATAAGGCTCGTTTCGCTCGCTCTATACCCTAAAAGGGTAAACCCACTATTGGCCAAGGCGCAAAAGTAGCGTCGATTAGGAATGTACCGAAAATCCTTTACATCTTAATATTGTATATATGGCATATGTTCCGAACATGTCGAGCAATTAGGGTACAACTCATTAATCTTGAGTTTTTTTTTTCCAGAACATAGTACTTAAAGAAATTGTGTTTGGTCGCTCGGTGTGAGTGTCACCTTTACTTATAATTTTCACTGCGGATATATTCATATACGACGTAGATTTTGGTTTGGTTATTTATATTTTGACGGGTTTTTTGAAGTTACTGTGTTACTGCGGGTGTTCTCGCAGGTTTTGGCTGGGCCCCCAATTGCGACTATTTGAGGATCTAAGAAATTCTAGTGCTATGTTAGGGTGTTCGTCGATCATGTCAAAAAGCTTTAAAGCTCTGTCAATGCTGTGCTCCCATTTAGCAATTTGGGCCTAATAATATGTTTGTACACCAGTAATTTGTTCTTGAGGCTCAGTTTTCCGGATTTTGTTAGTGGTAATTTGGTAGCATTAATTTTTATTTTCCACCTCAGGAAGTATTCCATGATCCTATCGATGGAAGTTTGCAGGTTTAGAGAGATGAGTTCTGCTGCTCTGGCAGTATGAAACAAACAGGTATCATCTGCGATTAGTGCGGTGTTTTGCGCTGGGTAGCATCAGGAAATCAGCTGTACGTGCACAGCTTATAAAGCATCGGTGATAAGGGAGATCCTTGTGGAACTCCTACTTCTATGATTTTTGACTCGAAAGGACCTGTCTTTCAGAAATAAGCCGATAAGCTGTATGAATAGAAGCTGAAATTCCAGTTCATGTAATTTTACCAAGAACCCCTCGCGCCATACTTTATCGAAGGCTTTAGCTATGTCGAACATAACTACCTAATTCTGTCGATTCGCGTTTGTTCAACCCATCTATGATATGTATGTATATCATATTAAACCACTTCTACTAATTGGAGCTCAGTTGGGTGTTGGGGCCTGAATCCAAATTGTTCGTCGGGGATTAGGTGTTTATTTTCCACTATTTCGCGGATTCGTAAAAGAAGTATGGTTTCCGCTAATTTGCCTAGGCATGATAGTTGGCTAATCGGTCGCCAGTTCTGAGGGAAAGTTAGGTCTTTCCCCAGTTTGGGGATGACTGTTATTGTGGCTGTTTTCCAGGATTTTGGATACTTCCTGAACTGGAAAATAGCGTTCATAATGCTAACCAATTCTTTGAGGATGTTATCCGGCAGTTTTTGGATAATTGAATTGGTTATATTGTCCAACATAGGTGATTTGTGTTTCTTGAGGGAACGAACCAATAGTTTCAGCTCGTCGAAATTTGTTGGTCTGATCTGTGTGCAGTTCTGGAAGTCGACAGCAAGTAGACCTCGCGCTGACTGGCATATGAGTTCGTCGTGGTCTGGTTCTTCGTCGTCCGGGCTATTTTCGCTTTTCGGGGTTGGGATTAGTTGGTGGGGGATGCACATTTTGATGAGCCGTGCGTCCTCCTCTACGGGTTATTCTGTCATTCCTGCATGTAATATAGTTGGGCATCTCGAAATCCATACTAGGTTTCAGGAAAGATTCCTGAACCAGTACGATGTCCATTTTTACGTCTAGCAGAAGCTGCAGTAACTCGTCTTTTTTATGCATTATGGAGTTTGCATTCCTTGTGAGGATTGAGACATGGCTAGGGAGGGACATTATTTATTGGGAACGGACGTTTGTTGTTTGACGTTGGGGAAAGCTGCAATCATGCCCTGGAATATGCTCTCCATCATGGTCTTAAACATGAACTGAAACTGTTTTGGACATTGGCAAATAAGTCCGTAACTTGCTTGGCGTTATTTGCTTGCGCTGGCAATGGTGCTGTTCTCTTCTCATGGACCACCTGTACGAAGAACTTCTTGACGTTCACCGCCGAACGTGGTGATCCCCCCGCAGTTGACACACTTTGGTCGGTCTTCCATTTTCTTAGTGCATTGCGAAAAGTGATGCGTGACATTATATTTCACGCACCTGGGCGTCACGTGGCAATTACGCGCCGAGTGGCCAAAATGTTGACAGTTGTGACATTGCGCCTGCCCGCTCCGTTCGTTAGGGGTCTCAGCTTTGATTGTTAAGTTGTACAATCCCGCTAACTCAATTGCTACTGTGATCACATTGATCGCAGTCCTACGAGCTGGGACAGGAACAGACTTCTCCTCCACATGCTTTCCTCTCCGGTAAAATATGTACGGACAACTGTCAATTTTTGAATCTGAAAAGTATTTAGATCTAAAAATTAACAGTTGTCCATACACATTTTACCGGAGGGGAAAGCATATGGAGAAATCTGTCCCAGGGTGATATTCCACTTTAGGCAGTACGAGCGGAAGAACGAACAATTTCACGCCGAAAAACGCAAGTTCTGTTCGCTCTCCCTAAAGCTAAGATCCACTTGAGGTTGGGTTAAAGGTTCGTCTGGCTAGGCACACGAACGTCACATATTGTTCGCGATTAGCGATTAAGCCATAGAGCACGGAGCACTATTTGTATGTATTTGTTCGATCGGCGCCTAAGATCGAGACAGCGTGATGTCTACCGAGACGAAGCTTAAGAGTGGATTTTGGTTTTAACTGTTACGAACGTACCCATCCCTTCACATCGAAAAATGTGGGTTCCTCGTGCCTAAAGCGGAAATATATTTGAGGGTGGGCTCTTAGTGTAATCCCACTTTAAGCCAAGTACTAAGATCAGTTTTTCGTCCAAAATCTCACAAAAACTGTTAGAAATTTTCTCTTCCTCGGTACTAACATTTCACACGAAACCGCACACCAGAAAAATTCTACACACCTTTGTGAGCAATTTCCACGCGAACACAATTGCTTTGCGTTTTATTCTGCCTGAGAACCGGTCAGGTGTTAGTCCTTTCCGAGATATAGCGAAATTACGAGTGGACTTATCTTAGAGCTTCTTAGGATTAATTGACGCGCTATGCCCCACTAGGGGTTACTGCTAATAGTAAAAATTTACACTTTTAAAGGAAAAGCTCGAAGCCAGTGCTACTTGACATAATATTCTCGTCCATTTTTATTGTAACTGTAATTCAATGCATAAGCGTAAGCAAAACTCTTTATTAATACATATTTATGTATGGGGTCAGTCTGATGTCTCATGTTACCGGTCAGTTACGGGTTCGAGTCCCATCAACGTTGCGGCCATGGATGTTTGTATTGTCTTTTCCTGTGGTGTGGACCGTAATAATAAGCTACAAACTTTCCCGCCTTGTTGCAAGTATGCGGCTAAATGGGCAGAAGGTACATGCCAGCAACATGCATCGTCCGCAACCAGTTTATGCTAATGAAACATCAATTAAGCCACATTAAAATAGTTGACGTGCTACGCCCCACAGGGGGCTAGGGCAATTAGTATGTGTGTATGCATATATGATCAGTTGGCACTGCTGATGGAAATCTAGTAATTTAGGCCACAAATAAAGAGGAAACTGCTCCTCATTGTTTCCACGGCTCACATTTGAACTTTCTCATGCGCATATTCATAATAAAACTCCGCTCAAGGATCCAACCGCATCCCTAAAGGCCTATTAAAGTAATTCCCCAGAAAACCACACTCATAGACTCGAGCCCTAGCAACAATATGCCACAAAACATATTTGGAAAATGGTTCAGGGACAACTATATTGCTTGGCGACATCCCAAAAGGACACACAAGAATATTTGCGCGAAAATCCCAACCAGTTCGTTTTAATTTTGCAGAATTGGCCTTGCAGGTTTTCTGAAATTGTAACCATTAGTTTCACTTGATACTGTACAGTTTTCTTTGTATGATTCTCACCAGTCTGTAAACATTGTCGTACAGAGAAGCAATCAAGAACTTCGCAGAATCAACAAATCCCTTTTGCTCATCGTCATATACCTTGCCAAGATAGTTTACCCTCACAACACCTTTATTCATTTATCACACTTTGAAAATAAACCAAACGTGGAAGGAGTCTTCCTTTAAACTAGGTCAGCTATAAACAACTTTTTCTTGTCTAATGGGCTTTGATGCGTGTTTCTGGGCATGTTGGCAACAAATCGATTTGTTTGATAGACAAACATGTGTTTTCTTTTTAAACCATAATGATGGAATAGGTGGGTATGAAACGATATAATCTTTTATTATATGGCGACGAGAGACCGTTCGTTAAGGCTTTCTCTTTTTTTCTTGCTTATGTACGCTCAGTCAACAAAGATAACCGCCACGGCACGAAGACTTGACTTTCCGAGATTATTATTTTTTAATAGACGGAACACACGTCACGTGCATCCTTGGTTGGAAAAACAAATCGTCGTATGCTATGTATGTCCATTAGAAGAAGATATGCGTTTTAATTAGACACATACAACTGCATTGAAGCAGGAGTTTGTCGGTAATTACTTCGCTTAAGTGTTTCTTTCATGTCAACTACAAAGAAGAAAATCTTTTCATTCAGGCTTCTTGGCACAAACAAACAACCCTCATCGAGCTTCGCGCTGAATTAGGTGTCGAATTGAAGGGGCTGATGTCCTCTTTCGGAAATCCAATCCTAGCTCACGAAAGCTTGCCGGAAGTGGGTGACAGGAGCGTGGTTATCGAGGTTTCCGCTTAATTAGGTGTCGAATTAAAAATTTTGATTTCGTCTTGCTGAAAAATCAATCCTGCCTGGCGGCAAACTGCCGGAAGTGGTTTGCTAGAGCGCCCTAAGTTGACGTGTGAGGTCGTCGCGGTTTGCGCTAAATAAGGGGTCAAATCATAGGTCTTGATGTCCTCTTTCCGAAAAACCATCACCTTCTCGCGAAAGCTTGCCGGAAGTGGGTCATCCTGCAAACACAAGTTTGCTGATACGTTTCAATTACCTATCCTGCCACCCACTTCCAGTAAACTTTCGCGAGGCAGAATTGGTTTTTCCGAAAGGGTACATCAATCCCTTTAGATAGATAGATAAAGGAGGTGGGCCGTGGGTCGTATTGGAACCACAAGCACTGCGACCTTGAGGTCTATTGTGCTATTGCCCTTTCTATCAAGAAGCAGGCTAAATCAAAAGATTCAGCCGACTCTTCTCGATAAATTGACTGATCTGGCAAGGTTTTATGGAAGTCAGGTCCTCGGCCAAGGGAAATGTTATGCCGAAGCATTCGGTACATCTTTGAGCACGCCTTTCGCACTCGCAAAGGATGTGCTGTGAGGTTTCGTCATCGGCCTCGCAAAAGCGGCAGGTAGCGTCTGATACAATATGCATGGTTTTGAGTGTCCCGTTAAAATTCTACAAATTATTCTGACCCTGTTTTTGCCCAACCGCAGCAATTCCAAGGTACGAGCGCGTGGGCGGCCGGAAATAGACAGTTTGACCTGCCTTAGGCGTGGGAGGGCCTCCCATTGGTATGAAGCACGTGTGCTCTCCCAGTCTCTTATGTGATTTCTGCAGTAGCAAAGTGGTATCCCGAAAACGGTTCTGGGCCATAGATGGGGACGGCGGAGGCTCGGTTTGCTAGCCTATCTGCTAGCTCATTGCCCGCGATGCCCGATCAACCCCTTTAATTCGACACCAAATTCAGAGAGTTGTTCGACGACCTGAAACGTCAACTTCGCCGGCTCCTGCCCGTTCGACCCATTTTTTTAAATTTTTATAATTCATTAAAAGGCATTTCCGGCAGGCTCTGCTCAGGCAGGATTGATATGGGGCGACCGGTAGCTCAGTGTGTAGAAATGTCAGCCTCATCTCTGACTACGGTCGTTACGGGTTCAAGCCCCGTCCACGGGGTTCGTGGCCGCGGATGTTTGTGTTGCCTTCCTCCTGTGGTGCGGGGCGTAAGAATAAGCCACAGTATCTCCTGACTTGTCGCAGGTACGCTGCTAAATGGTAGCAGCAAATGCATGCTTACAACGTGGATCGTCCGGAACTGGTTTATGCCAAAGAAACGTCAAATAAGTCACATGGAATAGTTGATGCGCTATGCCCCACTAGGAGTTAGGGCAAATTAGTACATGTCAAATCTTTGTACTAATTACGGTGCGGAAATTAGTTCGATGATTCTATAGCAGGACACAATCAACTGAATTATGTGATAAATCATTTCTGTTTTTTTTTTCTACCAACTGTATTGAGTCGTAATCGAATGTTGTTGTATCAGCTACTTTTTTTGTCCTGTGACTATGCCGGGCTTTATTCTCGATGTCTCCGCTGATGAAATTAGAAGTCCACGAGTGAGGCTGCAAATATAGTTGAACGTTTACTTTATTTCAGATGGTTTGTAGTTTTGCTATAATAAAACAATTGGATAGCTTGTGAAATACTAGTATCTACACTAACTTAAATATATTTGTAGTTGAAACACAAGCTATCCAATTGTTTTATTAAATATAGTTGGTTGGCTAATCCACAAAGAGGATTATATTGCCAGCGGTTGTGAATTGTGTTTAATATTATTCAAGTTTTGAACGCCTACTGCCCTTCTAGACGATTCTGAACCAATTGAGTCATCCATCAAGAACATCCAATTGCAGTCGTTGGTTGGCCCATGTGCGCTGATTCGCACTACAATCACTGCACTATAAGGCAATTCACTAACAAATTTTCAAGAAGGGAAGTATTAACTAGTTTGGACAAATAGGTTTGTAGGTTATTGCGCAGCAAATTAATAACAGCCACTTTACTTACGCCCTCCCTGAACGCTGGCTAATGGATGATTCCGTTGTAGTAGCAACGCGTCTAGCGTTGAAGGCAGCTCTTGGCCGTTGCAAATGCAACGTGTCACTCCGGTGCGTAGAACCGGCTACCGCAGGGACGAATCCTAATCAAATCAATTGAATTAGTTCTTGTGATAGAAAGAGACTATCGACAGCATGACCTACAACTAGCACCCTTTTTTAATTCAATTTACTTATAGATAATTTTCTATTTTCAATCGAACTTTATAATAATCCTTCCCACTTTCATCTCTCCTTTCAGTCGTAAAATCGAAAATATTGGCAAAATGACACAAATGACACAAGATGAAATTATCAGCAACACAAAAACAGTCCTACAAGGACTTGAAGCGCTACGCGTGGAACATATGTCATTGATATCGGGCCTGGCCGAAGCCCGTCGCGACAATGAAAAATCGGAAATTGTTCAGAAAAATATGGAAAGTATAGAGTTGGGATTGGGCGAAGCACAAGTGATGATGGCCTTGGCCTCACATCTGCAAAACATCGAAGCGGAAAAACAAAAGCTCAAGACACAAGTGCGACGCCTGTATCAGGAGAATGCATGGTTACGCGACGAATTGGCCAATACGCAGCAAAAATTTCAAGCCTCCGAACAATTGGTGGCACAATTAGAGGAGGAGAAGAAACACTTGGAATTTATGGCATCCGTGAAGAAGTACGATGACAATCAAGAGCAAGAGGAAAACAATGAAAAGTCACGAACGGATCCTGTTGTTGAGCTCTTTCCGGAAGAGGAGCATGAAGAGCGCAATAATATGTCACCGACGCCGCCAAGTCACTATGCAAATCAGGCGAATTCAGGCTATGAAATTCCGGCACGATTACGCACATTGCACAATTTGGTTATACAGTATGCTTCGCAAGGAAGGTTGGTGTGGTGTTTTAGAAAATGTTCACGAAGTTTTAAATTGACTTGTATTTTCGTTTTATTACGTATTAGGTACGAAGTAGCCGTTCCGCTATGCAAACAAGCTCTTGAAGATCTGGAGAAGACCAGTGGACATGATCATCCAGATGTTGCAACGATGCTTAACATTCTTGCACTTGTTTACAGAGATCAGGTAAGTTTTGAACAGCAATTCTTTAATTTTTCAAATACACAAAACTATTGCGAGAATGAATCCAGGTCCTTCGATTTTGTGCCTAAAACTTATACTAATTATCCTGACCATTTGTGGGGTATAGCGCGTCAACTACTTCTACTCACAGTCACAGCAGACTTCCGGCCATCGCTCGTATCTTCTCCACTTTTTACCCAACGATGTATACCAATCGTCTGATCTGTACCACGACCCCTTTAACGCACTGTATAGGAGAAGGGTTTTCTTTGCATAGCACAGCCAGCAAAGCAGTTATGGCTCTATACGGAAACAAGCTCTTCATTTGATATTCTTTTGGGCCTGCAAAATATTAGAATTCATCGAAAGGAGGAATTGACGAACATGTTCAGGCTACTTTCCATGCAAAAACACAGTCATCACATCGGTGAGCGAAACACGCCCAGTTGGGTCTTAGGTAACGGCTTTGCCAAAAGCGAAGCTGAATGCGCTTTAGTCTGATTGAACGAACGATGTCCTGCTTCCTACCGCCCCATTTGTCCATTTCCTCTACATGCTGCCTATTGATGTCGATGGGTTGAATTTCTTCTTTTTCTTGTCAGTGTTTTGATTTTTAATCCTACTTTTTTTTCTCAAGACTCTCTCATTTATAGCCATTTGAACTTGAAACCCAGGCTAAAATAGATAGATGATGGGGGGTGGATCGTGTTTAAACCACAAGCACAGCGACCTTGGGTCTATTGTGGTAAAGTCGTTTATACCGAGAAGCTAATCTAGACCATATGATCCAGTCGACTATTCTCGATAAATTGACTGATCCGGCCAGGTTTACTAGAGGATATGTCCACAGCCAAAGGGAATGATACGCCGAAGCGTTCCGTGCGCTGTTGCACTCGCAAAGGATGTGCTTCGACGTCTTCTCGCAAAAGCGGAAGATTGCATGCGTTACACTAACAACACTTGCTCTTCAGAGCAGTTATTGTTGTTGCTAGTGTAACGCGTGCAATTGTTGTTCTGCTATGATCTGCACTGTACAAAAAAAACACGGCTCTGCTCTGTATATACTTCTCCCAAGATCAAACAAGGAAGCACAGGCAAGTAATAACTGAAATTATAGCAGTTAATGCCATATATAATATTGTTTCATATGAATCGTTTAATAAAATAAAAATAATAAATAACTGGCGCAACAGTCCAATTTGAACCACGGCCTCGAGATGAGTTAGCATCATCTCATTTTCTAGATCGTGACGGTTTTTGTGCAGAGGTATGTGATCAGCAACACGCTCAACCGAGTTATTTACCCCATAATGGGTACTCATTTAACAGCTGAGTGGGCTCATAGACCGACACGTAAATCCCCGGAATCGAACCGGGGCCCAGTGCGCTGAAGGCGGACGTGCTAACCGTTGCGCCATCCGGACTACAATCGTTTAATATTTAACGATATTACACGCAATTTTTTTTTGAGTGAGGAGGCGATGATCAGAGTTGGGGAGGATCTAGCAGTCTCACTAGACCCGAATGAATCAGACTTGTGTTTCCCACACGAATGATGATTTATTGTTCAGTCTTATTGAATTCATACATAACTAGCTGAAATTAGGGTTAGCAGCGCTCACTGATACTAATTTCGGTCATTTTGGACATTCTTTCACGGCGATTCACCCCGGGAGAGGGGGCACATTGATCACATTTTTTTTGCAGTCTCGTTTACGTCTGGGTTTATTTCGTATCACATAATCTCTTATTCGAATTTGCATGTCCTCCGTTCCCACTCGGTCTAATGCAGTTCGGAATAGACGTACCAAGGCATTTTCCGCTTATAAATGACTTTTGCCAATCAATCACAATTATGATTTGCTCAAGGAATCTTTTGCAAACGCTGATCCACTTGCTGCTGTGTTCTTCGTTGCCCATGAAATAAATTTGCAAGAACTTGTAGTCTTGGTCGGAGATTGGAAGAAGTAGGCCCACTTGATGGTATATCTTACCTTAAACCTTAGCATGAATCTACCCTCGTTAATTTTATTTCTTCTCATTCATTCCCAAGGGATGGAGGGAGTAGGAGTGGGGGTGGGGGGTCTTCGGGAATAGTATCATTCATCTCAGTGACTCCAAAGTCAACGGTTTTGATATTAATCCCGGTCATATAGGTAATTTTTTCCACAGTAACTCAATTGCGGGGGTGGAGCGGGAAAAGAGGTGGGTTTTCGGGAGTGTCACCATATATCTAAGCAACCCGAAAACTATTAATCTCGTTTATTATGGAATTTTTGTCCATTGTCACTTAGCCGCGGGTGTGGGGGAATGAGGAAGGGTGTGGAGTTTTGGGAATATCATCATGAATCTCATCGACCCCGTAAACCAATCTTTTGACGCTAATCTCGGTCAGTTTGGAGAATATTTTATTGATGCTCACTTACCCCCATGTAGTAGGGGTCGGGATTAGTAGATGCGGAGATTGCGTTTAAGAAATTTTCATGGAAATCGATCGAGTCGTTTGGCCGCAAAAGACGAACAAACATGTACTCCAACGAACCACGAACGCGAACCATTTTATCTCCCCCCCCCCCCCTCCCTCCCTTCCGAAAGTACTTATGAAAAATTTCGTTATCCAAAATGACGCCGCACCCTTGGGTTCGGTTAAATGGGGTTTTACTGTATGTAGTCGCGTACCACTTTACTATCTATTCCAGCCTGCCATATCCTGTAAAAATTGGCAAAAACCGCCCCAGTGGTTTTTGCACGACAAACATACAAAAATAATTTTCACTTTTATATATTAGATTATTGCTGACTTGATCTAGGTACAAAGGTGCAATGAATTTAAAAAAAATTCAATTGGTAACAAAAAATATTTATTATTTTCTACGTTAGGGATCAGGGCAAACCCCGATCTTGCATTCTTGTAAAAAAGATCCTAAATGCGCACTTGGTATCGCCTTACTGCGATGGGGACTCTGTGGTTGTCAACCTGGAGATCGGAAAGAGGTCGTATTGGTTGATCTCATCCTACTTACCACATGATGATGATATTCCATCGACTATTCTGAAACGTATCATAGATGCAGCCCATTCGCAGAATATCAACGTCATTCTCGGGTCAGATTGCAATGCACATCATGTGGTGTGGGGCAGTTCCGACACGAATGTGAGGGGAGAATTGTTCTTCGACTACTTATTGGGAACAAACCTCCTTATTTGCAACGTTGGTTGTGAGCCTACCTTTATCACGAGGTGCAGACAGGAAGTATTAGACATTACTCTTGTTTCGGACAACATACAGCATTTGATACGTGATTGGAGAGTGTCTCCGGAGCATTCGTTCTCTGATCATCGTTATCTTCAATTTAGCTTGGACAAGCAACCTAACAGTAAACCAGTAATTGTAAATCGGAAAATAACTGACTGGTGTAAGTACAGGGAGTGTTTTATGAATACATTACCCCCGCTACCTTGTCAGCCAAGCAACACGCAGGAGTTGGATGCAATGGTGGAGACTCTGACGGGAGTCTTCATGAAATCTGCTGATAGATCATGCCCTGCTAGTAGACAAAGAGGCAGGACTAAACCGGCGTGGTGGAGTGCTCAGCTTAGTGAGCTTAGGGCCACATGCCGAAGGTGCTTCAATAGGGCTAAATTTTCTAAACAAAGCTCAGACTGGGCAATCTACAAGGGTCAACTCAGCCTTTATAAAAAGAACTGAGAAGAGCCAAGCGTAGTTCGTGGAGATCATTCTGCGAAAGCATCGATAGTTCCAGCGATACCTCTAGACTTCGGAAGATTCTGTCGACAAACCCAATAACACCTTGTTATCTCTTAAAAGATGACGGCACTTGGACATCCTCAAGTCAAGAGACGATCGAAGTCCTTTTAGACATACATTTTCCGGATAGCTCTTCTGTGGCCTCGCTGGAAACTGTTTCTACAATTAATGTGGCGCCATGCGACTCCGCGTCACTTTTTTCGAAAGAAAAGATCGAATGGGCCATAACCAGCTTTGACTCCTTCAAGTCTGCTGGCCCTGATCGTATAATTCCTGCGGACCTACAGCACGTGCTGGACGTAGTATACCCTTGGCTTGACTCGATTTTTAAAGCCTGTCTTGAATTAATCTATTTTACATTCCTCGAATCTGGAGGGAGGTTAAAGTAGTCTTTATCCCGAAAGCGGGTAAAAGCTCTCACGCGAGTCCGAAAGACCTTAGGCCCATCAGCCTATCATCGACTTTGCTGAAAGTATTGGAACGTTTGATTGACATACACTTGCGGAGCACTATTCCAGCGGATCTTCTATCTACCTCCCAGCACGCTTACTGGAAGGGTAGATCCGTAGATACTGCCCTGCATTCTCTGGTGGGTCTCATCGAAAAGTCTCTTGCCTGCAAAGAGTACACGCTTGTGGCCTTCCTTGATATTGAGGGTGCCTTTAACAACGTGAAACCTGAGGCCATCACAGATGCCCTCTCAAACCTTCGGGGGGATGACTCGCTCTGCAGGCTAATATACATGATGCTTACATCACGAATTATCTCCACTAGTCTGGGCACATCATCTGCACGTAGACACGTGAACAGAGGTACTCCTCAGGGTGGTGTTCTTTCTCCCCTTCTCTGGAACTTGGCGGTCAACGGACTGCTTTTGGAACTGGAAGGGATGGGATGCAAAGTTATTGCTTATGCGGACGACATTGCTATTGCCATCTCGGGTAAATTTCCCTGTGTGCTTAGTGGTATAATGCAGAACGCCCTCTCCATCTTGGCGAACTGGGCTAGCAAGATTGGTGTCAAAGTAAATCCGCTTAAAACGGAACTTGTCCTCTTTACTAGGAGAAACAGCCTACCTTCATTCGAGCTACCATTGATGGAGGGCGCAAGGCTTGTGCTCACTGATAAAGCCAAATTCCTTGGTCTCATCCTGGATAGGAAACTTTCCTGGAAGCTGAACATTCAGGAGCGTGTTAAAAAGGCAACTGTTGCACTATACTCGTGCAAGAGGGCTATAGGGAAGAAGTGGGGCTTACAACCGAAGGTTGTATACTGGCTCTACTTATCGGTTTTGCGTCCTATTCTACTGCATGGGGTTGTCGTCTGGTGGACGGCACTTAGGATTTTAGCTTACAGAACCCTACTGGAGAAGGTCCAAAGATTGGCATGCATTGCCATCACGGGGGCTCTGAGGACTACACCGACCGCTGCCTTGGGCGTAATGTTGAATTTGCTTCCCTTGGACATTTTTGCAGAGCAGATGGCGGCGAGCACGGCTGTTCGCCTTCGCGAAACCGGTTATTGGGCCGCGTCAACCATTGGTCACTCGTCTGTATTGAGGAACTTTGATATTCCCGAAGTGACGGACTATACCTCCCCGAAATACTTGTTCGAAAGGGGTTTTACTAGCTTGATCCCCTCCAGGACTGACTGGTTAGCTGACGCTATTCAGGAATCAGATGCTATTAGCATTTTTACTGATGGCTCTAAGACTGACGATAGAGTGGGGGCTGGCGTATACTCGGAATGGATGGGTTTTAATTTATCGTTCCGTCTCCCGGACTTTTGTAGCGTTTTTCAGGCGGAAATTACAGCAATATCTGAAGCTCTAGCCTGTTTGGCGCAAAACGTCACATCTGCTGGGAACGTTGTGATCTACACGGATAGCCAACCGGCGATCAAATCGCTTAGCTCTGCTTTGGTCAAGTCGAAGACAGTACTGAATTGTCGCAATTCCCTCTTAGAGATGGGTAGACTTTTCAACATTTCCGTGTGCTGGGTGCCTGGCCATAGTGGCTATCCTGGCAACTGTAGGGCCGACGAACTAGCTCGGGCGGGCTCGACTGATGAGACCAGCGGGTTGTTGCGTAGTACTAGCATGCCTCTAGCTGCTTGTAAACTGGCTATTAAAGATGCGGCATATGATAGGGCTAGCACCAGATGGAGCAATGGTAATACCTGTCATGTGGCTAGACAGATGTGGCCCAAACTGGATCCCAAGCGATCCTCTGGGCTGCTAATGTTAAACAGAAATCAGCTGAGAACTGTCATAGGAGTTTTAACCGGACACTGCCTAATTGGGGAGCATGCTAGAAGACTTCGTCTTCCCCACAATGACTTCTGCAGGAGCTGTGGGGACGAAGAGGAGGAGGAAACTATGTCTCACCTTCTATGTACCTGTCCCGCCCTTGCAAATTTTAGGAAGGACCTTCTTGGCTCCTACTTTTTCACCGATCTGGATGACCTGAAAGAGGTTAGTGTGGGTCGGCTTCATCGATTCATTGTGTGCTCTGGCTGGTTTGACGAGTGAGTTGGTCTCAGGTTGCTGAGTCTTAGGGGTATCACAACGGATCCAGTGGTGGTCTATGTGTGCTTTTTGCGTTATCTTTAAGCAGCCCTTTCAACCTAACCTAACCTAACAAAAAATACCATCAAAGTGCAATATTGCCGATTGTATGAATTTTGAATTAATTGAATTGTGCGAAAGTCAACAACATTTTTTGTTGAGTTCGATAAATATCGAACACATAATATATGACTGGAGGTGAGTCCTTTGGTCAGGAAAAGAACAACTTTTTGGACATGAATTGAAGCAGAAACCAAACCTAGCAAACATCGCCAATTTTTCGATCGGGGTGGTGACACCAATCATCACGAACGTAGGGGTTTTATAGGATATAAAGGACATAACGGTCATAAAGATATAATGTCCTCAAAGACAACTCAAATTTATGTCAAAGGCACATTTACTCAAAGATGTGCACCTAAAGAATTAGTTGTTAGGGGACAACATTTTTCAAAGAAAATCATAGACAAGCACAAATGGATCAAAATACAAATGTTTTACATGGGACGGGCCTAAACTGCCAATGAACATCGCTCTTTTTGTGTCATTATGGGTAAATATGTGTCCCTCGTCGGGTTTGGTACTGTCTTTTACTACTAAAAAACTGACTACTGAAATCAGACGCTTTTTTGTCACATTTCGAACACGTAAATTTTAAAGCCTGACTTCTCTCATCATGTTTTTTCTCCTTCTGTGAACTAAAACATTTTTATTATCTAAAAATAATATTTATGCTTAACTAACTACTCTCCTCTCCTCCGAGCAGAACAAGTACAAAGAAGCCGCCAATCTCCTCAACGATGCTCTTTCGATTCGTGAAAAAACATTGGGCGAAAATCATCCGGCTGTCGCTGCAACACTCAACAATTTGGCTGTGCTCTATGGTAAACGTGGCAAATACAAGGAAGCCGAACCACTGTGCAAGCGTGCATTGGAAATTCGCGAAAAAGTCCTGGGCAAAGATCATCCCGATGTGGCGAAGCAATTAAACAATTTGGCTCTGTTATGTCAGAATCAGGGCAAATACGAAGAAGTGGAAATGTACTATCAACGCGCTCTGGAAATTTACGAAACAAAATTGGGACCGGACGATCCCAATGTCGCGAAAACGAAAAACAATTTGGCCAGTTGCTATTTGAAACAGGGCAAATATCCGGAAGCCGAAGTCCTCTACAAGCAAGTGTTGACACGTGCCCATGAACGGGAATTCGGAGCGATCGATAGTAAAAATAAACCAATTTGGCAGGTGAGTGTTGCTCGATGATGTCTTTTTTTTGTCAGATTTTATTCGTAATAGTTTTTGGTTCTATTCTCAAAAGTTTAGTTTTCATTTCATTTGAAATTGGTTCACGTACAACCGTTTACCTTGCGTGTGTCCAACGGGGGTAAACGATGAGAGAAATTTAATTTTGATTACTGAGTGTCGCTTTTATGTATTCATAATTTCAAATTGCTTTGCTCTATCAATTTTTTTTATACAGACGTATCTGTGTTTGTTTTCCCCATCATTTTCATATTACATATATTTTTTGTTTATGTCAAAAAAAAAGAAAAACATATGAAAGTGTTACCTATAGGAATGCTCGCTATTGTTTCTGATTACACACACACACATTATATACATTTAAGTTTAGTAAAGTTGTTCATGCACCTGTTATTCGTTCACGTACCGTTGATAATTTGCACTGCATTGTATGTAATATAAATTGCTTCATGATTTAGTATTTTCAGGATACAAATAATGTTAAGTCGTCTCTTCTCTGTGTACGACACGAGAAGACTATGTTAAGTTCTGATTGCCTGTAAATGAGATATCTGTTTTCAATTTCGAAATTCTACTTTTTTTTTTACACTATTCAAGGAACTATAGACTAAGGTTGGTATAAGAAAAATATTGCAGTTGAAAATCGTTTTGAAAATATTCGCGTTATTGAGTCATGAAAATATTTACCCTGTTTATTAACATAGAAAGCAGTATAGTTCGGCCCCTTACAAAATCGTTCACGACCCATGGTTCCTGAACCAAAACGAAACCCTCAGCACTGCATGCCAAGCGTAGTAAAAGAGCAGCCGATAGTGGAGATTAATTTGCAAAAATTTAGCACAATCAATCAGTTGCTAAGTTATCTTTCTCCACCACGATGACGTTAGTCTCGTCAGTATGCACGTCAATATCCAACGGCCCAAAAGCAGAGAGAGAGAGAGATATTGTGTCCTCTTCATCGTCACGATAATATGGCGCAGTGGTTTCGCATGTCACAGTACAGTTTCTGCCTGCACGGCTACTCCCTCGTCTATCGCAGTCGCTACCGACTCTTGCCTTCGGCCCTCTCGCTCCTCCCTTTTATATACGCTTAGCGTAATCGTGGTGATGCTGAAGTTGGTGACTCCATTTGTTTTAGCCAGAGGAGCAAGAGATTCCTTCCAACGGGTTTTCTTCTTGGCCTCCTCCAGCTTGGGAGGTTCGCATTACAAGCTGTAAAGACTTTAAGAATGTCAATTGCATCCGCAGAGCGTTCCAGTAACCAGGTTCTAACTTTAGGTCGAATAGGAATCTCCTCCTTGGGTATGACTCTAACCTCTAACCTAACCACCTGGCCACGGTTCTCCCACCGCCTGGCTTGTTATCTTAAATAGGTCAATAGACCGTTGATTTGCGAACTGCATCGCTTTAATTCGACCTTGATGCCATCCCCCATCCCTGTATTCTGAGGCGGGTCCCGGATGCGCATCTAGTAGGTCAAGAAAATTCGAGGCAAGACAACACTCGACCTCCTTCCAATTTTCAACAGAGATCCTGCCATCAGCAGCGCTTTTTTTTCAAGGATGGCGAACTGCTCCCACTCCTTTAATGTGTCTGCATAGGACAGAGCTGATCCGCTTGTCGCGACAGTCCGCTGCTCTTTAGTGATCTTTGATGACACTTCATCGGACCTATTTCTATTCGAGGTAGAGATTTCCTCCGAAACACCATTCGTAGCACTGATAGCCCACACGAGCGACCTTTTCTGTTTTTCCGTCCTACTTTCTTCAGGGATATTCTTCAGAAAGTCACGGAGTCGAAGTGAGCTTTAGACAGGCAGAGGCAGGTGCTTATCACCAAAGCCCTCATCATCCTTTTGTAAAGTTACGTCACGGCTCGGGCCAGGTTTAACCAAAGTTACGTCAGGGCTCGGGCCAGGTTTAACCAAAGCCAAGTCTGATGATCCTTGAAAAAGTGTCGCTTTTCTCGACCTACGATAATACAGTGTACGATTTTTTGGAGAAAATTGCGTTTGCTTTACTTTATTCACAGAAAGTTTTGCTGTAAAATTGGTAGTTACAGGGATATAAGCCAAAACTTAGAAAAAAAAAGTTTGAAGCGTCTCTGTCGTATGATATACTCCTCGTACCCACCAACAAATCGGGCCAAGTTTCAAACTTTATTTTTTTCCTTCGATCACCAAATATTGTAACACTTCAACTGGGGTAACTATTTTTAATACATATTCGTACAGTCAATGATTTCCTATTTCATGTAGAAAACTGACTTCTCTCTACCCTTCGAAATATTTACTATTTTCCACCCGATAACTATTATAATAATAGGGGTACCGGTTAATTCGTGCGGTTTTCTAACAGATGGCATAACTTCATTTTTATTCCAGTGATTCACCTTTCCAAATATGTGTTGGAAAGCTACTGTCATATAGTTTCAGAATCAGTATGTGTCATTTAGCTGAAGCGTAAACAACAATACTTTTTTTTACTCTGAAAATGTTGAATTTCGTGCCGAATAAAGTGTTTTTGCGGGGAGTACTTCTTCATTACTTCAATATGAAAAAAAAAGGCTGCCGAAAGTCATCGTATTTTGGTGGACGGTTGCACGGTTTAAAAGTGGCAATTTTGACTTGGAGGACGATGAACGGCCCGGACAGCCAAAAAAGTATGAAAATCACGAATTGGAGACATTGCTCGACCAAGATCCATCCCAAACGCAAAAAGAACTTGCAAAATCACTTGGCGTCGCTCAACAAACCATTTCCGATCGTCTAAAAGCAATGGGAATGATCCGGAAGGTAGGCCATTGGGTGCCGTATGAATTGAAGCCAAGAGACGTCGAACGCCGATTTTTCACGTGTGAACAACTGCTTCAACGGCACAAAAGAAAAAATTTTTTGCATCGAATTGTCACTGGCGATGAAATGTGGGTCCATTACGATAATCCAAAACGTCGGGCAACGTATGGATACTCCGGCCATGCATCATCATTATCGACGGCCGTTCAGAATATGCATGGCCTGAAGGTTATGCTGTGTATTTGGTGGGACCAGCTGGGTGTGATCTATTATGAGCTGTTGCAACCGAATGAAACGATCACAGGGGAAGTCTACCGACGACAATTGATGCGTTTGAGCCGAGCACTGCGCGGAAAACGGCCGGAATATGAACAAAGGCACGACAAGGTAATTTTGCAACATGACAATGCTCGGCCACATGTTGCACAGGTCGTCAAAACCTACCTTGAAACGCTCAAATGGGATGTCCTACCCCACCCGCCGTATAGTCCAGACCTTGCGCCATCCGATTACTATCTCTTCCGATCAATGCAACATGGCCTGGCTGACCAGCACTTCTCCAATTATGAAGAAGTCAAAAATTGGATCGATTCGTGGATAGCGGAGAAGCCGGCCGAATTTTTCAGAAAGGGTATTCGTGAATTGCCAGAAAAATGGGAAAAAGTTATAGCTAGCGATGGACAATACTTTGAATATTAAATTTGTAACCATTTTTTCACAATAAAGCTTCAATTTTCTGTTAGAAAACCGCAGGAATTAACCGGTACCCCTATTATGTTATACATATTTAACATTTCACTTATTAACAAGCTCACTGTAGAACCATTGTAAAAAGTACAACAACAAAAACACTAATCAATCAGTCCAATGTCACGCATATATCACCTGTCGTCCCTTGTCTTGGTGAATGATACGTTTAGTGCCTTGCTCACACATTTGAATAATACTCGCGTCCAGTTACAAAAAAAGAAGTATGTGTGTCTCGTATAATATATTGTCGCGAGGTTGCTCGTTCGTCCATCACTTCGCTAATGCGCTTCGCATCTTTTAATTTCTCCAACCTAACGAATTCGTAAGTCTATTAATGACATGGTCTGCAAAATTAAAAAAATATTTGTGCAGTTCAACAGTCGAAACTTGTGGACAACATACTGACACGATGAATATGAATTCCTATTTTCAGGCGGAGAATTTTCCGTTCGTAGATCTTTCCTATCTGTGTTCCGTAGTGAGTAAAAATACAATCAATACAAATGATAATAAGTAGGATAAGATATTGATTTCCTATAAATATCTACGCCAAATTGCAAATATTAAATATTAAGTTTGATTTGGATAATTGTAAAATGCGTGTGTGTCGAAATAAGTAATAGTTGACATGGGTTGAATAACATTAAATCTCGAAATTAATAAATAAGGATAAAACTCAAAATAATCTCGCCTGAAAATGGCATTTCGTCCTTTCATATTAACTTACCAGCCTGTTTGTCCTCTGCGGGATGTGCTTAATACTAGGGTTTGACGACAATCATATTGGGGACAAGAGTCGATTGATAAATGACAGTAAATTCAACTAAACAACTTATTATTTCATGCACACAATTTTTTTCTAACTCTATAGGATATTTTACCAATTTGGACGATTGTTGAGAAGCTCATCGTCTTTGCTATTTGCCAATTCTATTGAAAATAATTACAACAGCCGTACACAGGTGACGGTCATCTTTCTCCCCTTCGAGATGGATTTCTTGAGTGGCAAACACACATTTTCGGGCCCTTTCCTATTTCCGTGTCTGGTGAAATGAATTTAAACTTGAATGGGTAAGTTCTTAAAATGTATCTAGTATCTACTGGGCTTTGTTCTTGTCTCTATTGCGGGTCTTGTATTGTTCTCAAATTACGCATATCGCTAACGTAATTGCATTTCAGTGTTGCATAACGTACTAATACTGGCTAATTGCATTCTCTGTTAGGGGAGCCTTTTTCATTGAGGAAATTTACACCGGACAATCTTAACTGTTTATATTGAACTACAGTCATCATGAATCGGTTGAATTGCCTGATTGCATGTGGCATGATGGGTTCAAATTGTTATTCGTTGACATTTTTTCCGCTTCAGAACCGTTAGCGTCTAGTTGCAACGGCGTAAAGGCGTCTTTATGCAACATTATTCACAAATGCATCCACAAGAAACCTAAAGAAGGTACAACTAATTTAAATGCCAAAAACAAAGTTAATTTTTCTTTGGACAACGAGATATTTTCGTTTTTATTGATAAATACGCAGTTCTGCCCCTCTTCGGGTTTCTTACTGTCGTGTGCTATGACAGAACTGATTGCGTACTGAAATCAAACGTTTTTTGCCCTTTTATCACATTCCGAACACCTCATGTTTTTCTTCTTCTGTGGGATATTGCGCTGATGAGTCCTGCTAGATGAAACTCAAGACTGACAAGACAAGTAGGGGGGATTCTCCCGGGCCCGGTATTTCGGAGAGGGCCAGGATTTTTAAAACACAAAACTTTTTTTTTGGAGGCCTTTTGTACATTATGATAAATAATGCTTTACATTCTTACAACACATGATTATTCACTACTAATTTTCTTTAAAATATTGCCATCTACGTGCCTAATGTATTTGGTCCATATTTTCTACAAACGAAGAAACTGACCGGCCTAGTTTATTGCATTAAAGTGTTATGGGACCCTCAGCTACGACACATAACATAAAGGGGGGAAATTGAGAAACGAAAGAATCGTCGGGATGGACTGCAATCTGTAGCCCACGAGTCTTATGCAGATATAAGCTTGACGATCAAGTTTGATCTGGCCAACAAAACTGTTCAACTGCCTGTCAGGGATCACCGAGGCATTCTAAGCGACGACGGCAAAGAGCCTCACACTTGCAGAGAATGTGCTGGGAGGTCTCGTCATCAGCTTCGCAGAAATGACAGCTGGCGTGAGAGATAATACCCGTATTGTAAAGGTGGGACCTCAGGGTCGAATGCTCTGTGAGAAGGCTGCAAATGATTCCGTGTTAAGCACTAGAATTGTACAGCGAGATCCCTTTACGGACTCCTCAAGTTTCACGATTTTCAATCCTGAGCAAGAAGATCTTTATTACACATCCTTAAGATGGACAAAATTTCTCCCACATTGTCAACGGTGGATGGAATCCAGACGCGAGCTATTGGTCGTGAAGGGATCATGTCGTTCGGAACGACTACAAGATTAGCGCTTGTCCATAGCTCACCCACTTTAGTGATGGCTAGCTTGGACAAACTTACTGAACGTTGATCAGCAAAATGGCTTCAGCTTGATGTGGCCTTGATATCATCCACCATCTTTACATTTAGGACCATTGCCTTCCGGAAGTTTAATGTAAGTCCTCCCTCAACCTTCCTCCAATTTACGATCGAAATGCTTCCATCTGCATTACCCTTATCGACCACCGCCAACTCTATCCATTCTTTAAGCGCTTCGGCGTAAGAGGATCCTGAAACGCTAGTAGCGGTAGACTTTCTCTTATTGGCGATCTCTGGCGATTCCTCCACCGATTGCTGTCTTTTCGTCACAGGTGGAAGTGCCTCCATCCCTTTCTGAAACTCCGTCGCCCTTATCCTCTTATCTTCTGAGATATTTCCCACGATATCTCGGACCAGACTAGCGATGCGCCTCTCCCTGAAATGGGCCTTGGATGACGGCAGGCTATTGCGACCTACGACACTACCCTTTTTCGCCCTTTGAGCACTATGCGCTCGACTACTTGGGCCAGGTTTAACCAGAGCCGAAGTACCTAGTCCCATGGCTGCGGAGTCATCCTTCGATGCATTCCGCAGTCGACGACCGACGTGGTCTGCCGACTAGATACGGAGTCATCTTTCCATGCCCTCCGTGAGCCACTCGGACCAGTACATCAATAGGTGAGAAAATTATTATTTTTTTTAAATTTTTATCTGTTCTTCTCGGCTACATATTTCAAATGAAAATTTTACTTGATTGGGGGTTGAACAGTTTGGAGTGGGGGCACGGAATCACTGAACTCCCTGGCTCGGATTTCTTCTTCACGGCGCTGATGAAACGATGATCATCTTCAGTTTATCTGAAGCAGCCAAGCTTGAGTATGTTGGACCAAGACGTTATCCTCATATATCATCTAGAGTCTAGGGAACAATGCATTTATGACTAGATACTTTGCTAATACACACACCACAGCGTTCCAAGCTTGTCAGAAAAAGACGCATAGTTTGTGTATGTTAGCAACATACTCAATGTTAGCAACTTCACCATCAGAAATTTATCTCTCTCTCTCTCAATTGCCCTAACCCCTTGTGGGGCATAGCGCGTCAACTGTTCCATGTGGCCCAGTTGACGTTTCAATGGCATAAACAAGTTTCGGAGAATGCAGTTGCCGGTATGCACCTCCTGCACATCCATGGGCACGTCGTCATGGACGGGATTCGAACCCGAAACGCCGATAGTCAAACATGAGACTGATGCCTCAACACACTGCGCTACCGGCCGCTAACTCAACGTCTTCCAGGCATTGGTAGAGATTTGACACGCCCCTGCCCCACTGGAGGGGATACGGCAATTAGTAGGTAGATGTAGTTTGTAGACTGATTGATCGGTGAATCGACAATCGAATGCCATCAGACCATCTTGTGAAAGAAATATCATGCAACCAACGGTTCACGGCCGTAATATGGAGCAAAGAGCATTGGCAGGAAAAATTTGCCAACGTTCCCCCTCACACCATCAAGTGGTTCACGGATGGCTCGAAAAAATTAAAATGAAGAAACCGGGGCAGGCGTTTTGGGTCCCAATCCAATCATCAGGTTTCCGTACCCATGGGCAAGTTTGCCACTGTCTTTCAGGCGGAAGTGCATGCCATCGAGGCATGTGCTGAGTTATGCCTGAAGACCGGCTACCACAAAAAAAGTTTGGCAATATTCACGGACAGCCAGGCGGCCATCAAAGCTCTATTAAAAAGGACGACATCATCTAAGATCGTACGTACTTGCCAAAAGGCACTGCATCGATTAGTCTCTTTTAGAGTAACACTACTCTGGGTCCCTGGCCATGCTGGCCTCAATGGCAACGAATAGGCGGACGAACTGGCCAGAACAGCTTCAGCTACCCTCTTTTGCGGACCAGAGCCCTTTTGCGGAATTTTAACCTGCATAATAAAGAAACTCATCAAAGACTGGGAATGCAGCGAAGCTGCTGCGCATTGGGACAACCAGCGAGGACTGAGGCAGGCTAAGCTTTTCATCTCAGGCTGTTCACAAAGCAGGCTGATAGAACTGCTAAAGATCACTTAAAGGTTAGAACCATCTGTCGTCTCCTAACTGGACACTCATGCCTGAGAGATCACTTAAAAATCATGGGAATTATTTCGGACTGGAGCTGTCGTTTCTGCGGTGAGGACGACGAGACATCGACCCATATCTTATGCGATTGCGACGCCTTGGCCCGGCGACGCAAAGGCCGCTTTGAAGCCGCCTATCCGGAGGCTGATGATATCGCTTCAGTCTAACCGCACCTGATTAAATTTATTAGCTCAATCGAACTCGACCGACAGGTTTAGGCCTGATTACAGACTCTGGGCTATAACTCAATAGACTATCCGGCCCCAGTGCTCTGTACCCTGCGGGGTTCAATGCCCATTTCACAATTTAATCTAATCTTTATGTTCAAATATCGTTATTGTTTGTGTTTCTCAAAATCAGTTTGTCTTGCATCAGTTCCAGATTACAGGGAGTATGTACTATACATACATTGTACATAATGTAGAATTTCCAACTAGGATTAAAGTAAAAATGAATTTCAAATATGTACATACGAGGGTAAGGTGAAAAGTTCTCGGCCTGACACAGAAATACCGTTACAATCAGCAAAAATTTATATTTCCTGCCTGGGTGCACGTGTCATTAGATCGTATGACAAGTTTCAACTTGTTCTCTCAAGTGATTTGTTTATACGAATTTTTGGAGTAGACGTCTTACCTGTTCGTTAAAATGGACAAACTTGAATATCGTGCGGTCATAAAATTCTTCGTTTTGGATGGATTAACCCCTAAGGAAATTCATCCGAAATTAACAAAAGTTTACGGGGACTCTGCTCCTTCGATGTCAACCGTTAAGAAATGGGCAGCTGAATTTAAACGTGGTCGCACGTCCCTCGAAGACGACCCACGTGAAAGACGGCAAAAACCCGCAACCACACCGGAAACCATCGAAAAAGTGCATGATATCGTGTTGGAAGATAGGCGAATGAAAGTGACTGATATTGCTGAGGCTGTGAGGATATCGGACGAAAAAGTTCGAAACATCTTGCACAAAGAATTAAAGATGCAAAAGCTCTGCGCACGATTGGTGTCGCATGTGCTGAATGCCGATCAAAAGTAAATGCGCAAACGATTTTCGCTGCAATCTTTGCACCGATTCAATCGGGATCCGACCGATTTTGTGCGGCGATTTGTCACCATGGATAAGACTTGGGTCCACCACTACACGCCAGAAATGAAACAGCAGTCGAAGCAGTGGGTGGAAGCCGGGTCCACCACTACACGCCAGAAATGAAACAGCAGTCGAAGCAGTGGGAAGCCGGTGGTTCAGCGCCAAAGAAAGCGAAGTCGATCGCATCTGCCGGAAAGGTCATGGCCAGCGTGTTTTGGAATGCGAAAGGGATCCTGTTAATTGATTACCTTGGAAAAGGCAGAACAATAACAGGCGAATATTACTCCAAACTTCTTGACCAGCTGGATGCCAAAATTCGCGAGGAGAGGCCTGGCTTGAAGAATAAAAAAATAATCTTTCACCAGGACAACGCACACGTACACAAGTGTGCGTTGGCGATGGGGGGAAACTGCGGGATTTGGGTGTACAATTTGCTCGACCATCCCCCTATTCTCCTGATTTGGCACCCTCAGACTTCCATCTGTTTTCAAACTTGAAGAAATTTGTTTCTGGGAAGCGCTTCGCATCCAATGAAGAAGTTGAGAGGGCAGCTGAAGAATATTTTCACAGCCTTCCAAACTCTAACTTCCGGGATGGAATAATGATGTTGCAAAAACGCTGAACCAAGTGTGTTGAAGTCAGGGAAAATTATGTAGAAAAATAAAATCATTTTTTAACTGGAAATCGAAACTAACTTGGAATGTTCACGTTGATGAAAAGATCCAAAAAGTGAAAAGGGTTTTGCATCAATGTAAGAGAGTGTGTGCTCGTAGGTGGGGAATTTCACCTAAAGCGACACACTGGATTTACACAATGATGGTAAGACCCATTCCAGCCTACGCATCAGTGGTATGGTGGCCAAAAGCCAAGCAGAATACCACAAAGCAGAAGCTGGATGGGGTACAAAGGATAGCTTGCGTAAGCATATGTGGTGCAATGCGCACCACACCAACGCGAGCAATGGAGGCATTGCTGGGACTGCCGCCGTTGGACTTATTTATAAAGAAAACGGCGGCGCTTTCGGCAATACGCATGGCAAGGGATGCCATGTGGCATCGCTTTGGAACTAGCAGACTAGACATTATTCATGATGAGGTCAGGGAGACTCTAATGCCGGTAGAAGGCATGAGTAGACGTAGGGTAGTAGAAAGACTACACAAGATTCACATTGCAGATGGAAACATACACAATGAGTGTATGTACAATGACATCAGCATTTTTACTGATGGCTCTTTAATGGACGGTAAAGTGGGGGCGGGGGTTTACTCTGAAGAGCTAAACCTAGCATGTGCGCTTAGTCTAGGAGAGTATGTGTCCGTATACCAGGCAGAGATGCTTGGCTTGTTGCATGCGTTGGACCACCTGCTTGAAGGTCAGGTGCGGGGGAAGAAAATCCTTATTGCACTGGACAACCAATCGGTGATCAGACGCATGCAGCAGACGAACATAAACTCTAAACTGGTACTAGAGTGTGTCCGGAAGCTCAACACGTGTGCCTCAGAAAATGAGGTTACGCTGATGTGGGTAAAAGGACACATAGGTACAACAGGAAATGAGTCGGCGGATGCTCTAGCAAAACAGGGATCTGCGGCAACTTTCATTGGCCCAGAACCCAGAGTTGCTCTGGGGAACGGCATGATTGGAGCGAAGGTTGGGGAGTGGATGGACTCCATGCATCAACAAAGATGACAGGAGCTAGTCACTTGCAAACAAGCTCGGAATGCATTGACCAGCCCTTTAGGCAGGGAAGCGAGAAAGGTACTCAGTTATAAACGGAGTACCCTAAGCTGGATAACTATTGTACCTTGGTCACAGGGCATGGTAATTTTAAGGCTCATCTGGCCAAGATGAAAATCGGGGAAGATGACGTTTGCAGGCTATGCCTGGAGGAGGCCGAGACGGTAGCACACATTGTGTTCGAATGTCCAGCACTGGCTAGCACGAGGTTGAGGATCACAGGCAAGCACACGATAAGTGTGGAAGCCATGAGTGAACTCAGCCTTAAACAAATGCTAGCAATAACACGGGACTCAGTCATGAAGAAAGAGGTCGACAACTATCAGTCGACATCTGGAAGCCACTGATGACCGGGAGGGGGCGAAAAGGGACCCAAACGTTAGTGGTCTGCTTCGGCTATCCTCCAGAATATAATACGAATAATAATAACTGAAAATCGCAGTTTTTCATTGTCCGGCCGAGAGCTTTTCACCTTACCCTCGTACATGCATACATGTGCTATAATCATTTGTTTATTTGCGCTTCTACCCATTCCTGTAATGATAACTCTCGTTATTTAAAACTTTCAATAATTTGAAAAATTTTCGGCATCCTTGGGGTTTCAAATTATCGAGAGCCGACTGTATAAAGAATTGTACTGCGAATATTTAAATTTATATTTCATTCTTTGGACAATTCATAAAAGTAGGCTAAAAACAACGTGACAATGTTTCTTTATCTTGCCAAGCATGTTACTATATTTATCAATCGACTCAGTTATTGACCATTAATTTTTGTAATTTTATGTGCATGTACGGACCGAACCAAATTATTTCATTTGAATCGTCACAACCGATCAAGGATGGGCATCATTTAAGTAATTTGGCTTTAGTGCGATTGCAATTTAAGCTAAATAGAGAGATAATCTAAAGACTAACCATTCTCAATTCTGTGTAAAAACTTAAAATTACATTTGAACCAGTTTAAACAATGTTTATTCAAAAACGATCAGTCTTAGAGTACTAGAATTAAGAACACATATCAAAGTGGAGCAAATATTAAGAAAATTTCTTTCAAATGCCGGTTAAATATAAGTTAACAAAAAATGAAATTATATCCTCACTATAAAACTCGATTATTCAAACAAATACACATACATACATATGCATATAATCAACAAAAATAAATACATATTTAATTTTTCATGTAATCGAAAGTAGCATGAAAGCGACACTCGCTAATTTTGCATAATTTTTTGTTTTACTTAGCAAGAGAGATTAAATCCCCCCGTTCATTAAATTTCAACCAAATGAAAACTTCCTAAAAATTGTCCTTGATCCATCCAATCTATCATAGTTCCATTACACTATATTTTTTTTCTTTGATTTCCTAATTTCTGCTTTTTCGTTTGTTTCTCTTCCCCACTTTCATTCGACTAAACACTTTGACACTTTATATCTAATTCCTTGTTTTTTTTTATCTATGTTCCATTTGTTTTTTTCGTTTATTTATTTTCTTATAGAAAGGGGTAAAGGAAATGTTAAACAAGTTCTTACCAAACAGAACAAGCTGAACAGGCACATTTTCCTGAACAGACTACTAAAAACGAAACATATACAATGAAAGAAAACAAAAAAAAATATAATAAGAACAGCCCAAATGTCGCTCGCTACCACTTGCTTAATAAACACACAAAAGATACGTTTAAATACGATTGGAAAATGTATGTACGTGTATTTGAATTGAAAATCGAGAAAATAATGATCAACAGACGTGGCATGAGACATCGACGAAGAATCCGGATGATAATCCAACCGTGATGGACAACGTATTTAAATCTTCTAATCAATCCGTAGAGCACGAAAGCACACATTGATTGGTTATTTGTGTTTCTATTGAATAGTTAAAATCATATAAAATTTAGAAATACATTTTTTATTTTGTTTGAAATTTATTATAACTGAAATTCACTAGATCGGTCTTGAAATTATATATTGTCATCTTAATGTAGAAAGGGCGTAACTAACATTATTTTTGGAGTAAGTTTTTCGGTTATTATGAGATATTACCCTTAGAATACGTGCGCCTTGAAAATTTCAATTTGCTATAATAAACAAAGTAATTGATTCAATTGACTACGTTTTGAGTTTGTGGTAATTCATAATATTTTTATTCAAAATACAATTGTTTTTGTGTTCACCACGATTTTTATTATTCCTAAAGTGTTTTGCTCTTTCGAGCATAGTCAGAGGAATATTCCTCTGAAGATGCTCTAAATAGCGAAACGAATATTCCTCTGAAAATGCTTGAAATAGCGAAACGACTCAGGAATAATAAAAATCGGATTTTAAATAAAAGTAAACAAAGTAACGAATTGAAAATGAATAGAAATTTTTTAAGGAAGTTGTATTTTGAAAATGATCTATCAGAATCCACAAAAAAACTGGACTTTGAATAAAATTTTAGTTTCACTCTTTCTTCATTAAGACGAAGTTATCTTTATTCAATTAAAAAATACACTGGACAGCAAATAAACTGAGCCACCCGCCACCTTAGAACTCTAATCCAATTTTCTCAAAAAGTATAAAACTCACAACTATCAAAGTTATATCTAGAGGAAGTACGTTTCATGACGATTAAAATGAATGAAAACGCATTGGGATATATCAATTAAGCGTTTATTAAGGATTTTACAAAGAAGAGTCGTTTTCCAGTCGTGTAATCACCAAGTGAAAAAAGAAATTATTTAATTTAAGCCGAAAACAAAGAAAAAATTGTAAAAAAGTTTTTGGTCAGTGTTCCCTCCTCTTGCTCGAATAACTGCTACCATCCTCGTATTCATAGACCTCGCGAGGCTGACGATGAAATCTTGGGGAATTGCATTCCACTCCTCTTCAATTGCGATTCGCAGCTCTGGGAGCCTTGTTGGAGCAGGCACCCGGGCTTGAATCCGACGTTTCAGCTCATCCCATAAGTGTTCTATCGGATTCAAGTCCGGGCTTCGAGCTGGCCAGTCCATCGTACAAATGCCGACGTCGTGTAGATACTGGGTCACCACATGAGCAACATGAGGCAATTCATTATTATGCATCAACTGGATATCCTGCCCGATATAACCTGCGTAAGGAACCACATGGTCTGCGAGGATTTCAGTGATGTAGCGATGAGAAGTCGATCCACGTGTACGGCCCGTCGGTTCGATGAAAACTAATGCTGTACGTGCGGTTAGCGAGATGCCGCCCAGACCATTACAGATCCTCCTCCATAAGCAACAGATTCCTCGATGCAACACTGAGAATAACGTTCTCCAGGGCGACGATATACTCTCTGACGTCGATCACTTCCATGTAGACTCACCCTGGTGATGAGTACATTACCCCACGGTTCTAACGTCCAATCCCTATGCTCTCGTGCAAATTCAAGTTGTGCTCGACGGTGGGCTACAGTTAATGCTGGACCTGTTGTAGCTCTCTTTGGAGTCAGGTTCCGTTCTTCTTCTGACGGTATCTGAACTTATGACCACTTGGCGTTCGTCACGTAGACTTTGTTGAACTTAAACTGCGTTGAGGCGGCGATTTCGCAGAACAGTAAGTTGGATATAACGACCATCTGCTGGTGATGTAGCCCTAGGTCTGCCCGTTCCTGGACGGCGATTGAATGCTCCAGTCTCTAAGTATCGTCTGTAAACTCGTTGCACCGAAGATCTGCTGATTCGAAGTCTTCGAACGACCTCACGTTGCCCAAGGCCTGCTTGAAGTAGTGCTACAGCTTGAGCTGCTTCCTCAGGTGTCGTATCTGAGCAAAAAATGGACAAAAACTAAAGAAATTATAAGAAATATCCGACTACCCTCACTGTAGAAGACAAGAACGATAAGCGCGAACTCTAGTCAAAACAGAGCAAATCGTTAGCATTGTGTTTGTTGCTTGATTACAATGTGTATTTATGGTACTTTAGATTAAATTTATAGTCATTTAAATCGCCATTAAGCGCTCCTTCTGCAGGTATAACTTTGATAGGTGTAAGTTTTATATCGTTTGAGAAAATTGGATTAGAGTTCCAAGGTGGCGGGTGGCCCGGTTTATTTGCTGTCCAGTGTAGTTCACCATCGTCCACGTCCACGATAGACAGACCGGTCAAAGAATTTAAAATTCCCATATCTCGGCACATATCTAAGAGTGTTGATTTAAATTTACGATTACATATGGTTTATCTTTGTTTCTATTCTAACTTTTGTTTTTATCTACCCATTTATAGAATCTAAATATGTTTTTCTTTATGTATAATCTCAAGTCTTCCTAGTTTATACATATACATATTACTTGTTTTTATCGATATTTAATTCAAAGTAAAATATATTAAAACTAATTTTGATCCAAAAACAATAAAGAAAAAAATTAGTAAAAAAAACACCGAGAAAAAAATCCTAACGGCATGTTCCTTTAACACAACAATCTGTTAATTTGAATACACGTCTTCTCCCCTAGCGGAAGAAACACGTAATCAACTATTTTAATTTTTATATAAAAAGTTTAAATAATAATTTATAACTTATAATTACAACAAAACAGTATCTTATCTTGCCACAATATGCTATGTGTTGTGTTATGTTTTGATAAGTAACAAAAATAAAATTAAAACTACATAATTCATTATGTAACATTGAATGGAACGCTTTGTTTTTTACAATATTGTTTCTATGGTTAAAATTTCAACACGTTTTGGAAATATGATAGAAATGAAGTGTATTGTTTGAAAAGCTTTTATTTTCTCAGATTAATGTAATTGTAATATTATGCAGTCTTTTTGCTTTTGTACTATTGTGCAAATAAAGAGACAAATTTATTAGAAATACGAGAAAAAAAATATTTATGCACGTGAAAACACCAACGTTAAAACATTAAAACGTAAAAAAAGAAAATATTTAATTGAAAATAACAAAAGAATAAAAATATGAATGCATAAAAAAAAACTATGTAGGGATTGTAACGTATAGACTTCTCTAGAAATAAGATACGAAATTTATCGTTTTTATACTAGTTTTTAGATAAAAATGCTAGTTTTATTATAGACAATAAATGAAAACACGCCTACATAGAAATGCAGTTTTTCTTCTATTTTATCGTACAATATTTATCGGTTCGAATTTAGTGCTTGTAGTGTGGTAGGAAAATCGGATACTATTGTATATTTTTTTTTGTACATGTGTGTGTGTGGGAAATCAGCTGTTTAGCTTTGCATGACTTAGATCAGTTCATTTCCAGATTTAATGATATGTTTTTCATATTGAAAAAATCAAATAATCTCTTTCAACATACATAAGTTACGTAAATACGACAGACATGTTTAGTTATTGTTCTTACTACATTATCTCAAAAAAGATGGGGAAAACACCACGAATATCATCATCTAAAATACAACTCCACAATAGCAGCAATAATTTTATTTTGAGTAGGAATTCATTTATATATTTACGAACCCACAGTTCATCTATGTATCTATGTATTGTATAATGAGATGAATTAATGAGAGTGCTTTTGTTTGTTTCGTTATGGCCCATTAAATGATATGTTATCCTCATGGTATAGTATCCTTATTGAATTATTTGCAAACCACCATAACACTCGATGAACTAATAGGAACAAACTATAAAATTTTCATCTAAATCGGTTCAGTAGTTTAGGCGCGCCCCGTACGGAGATACATTTATGACATTGATTTTTATATAAACAGGGTTGGGTGGGCAATACTGATAGGAACGATACTACAATCTGTTTGAGGAAAAATTGCACCAATAGAATTCATCATCGTCGTGGCGCAAGATGCTGACGTCGGACCCTGGCCGCCTCGATCATCGTCCTCCAATTATCTCGGTCAAGTGACCGCGCCTTCCAATTTTGACACGCCCAGCAGTTGTTCGCCGTTCTCAACTACTGAGTCTTACCAACGGGCTCTCGGTCTTCCTATTTTCTTAGGCATGCATTCATCGTCCATTCGTTGTATATGTCCTGTCCATTGTAGACGTTGTAGTTTGACGATTCTCGAGACTTCCAGCTCATAGTACAGATCGGACAGCTCATGATTGTACCGGATGCGCCACCCATTTCGGTCGTAAACTGCTCTGAAAATTCGCAGAAAGACCTTACGTTCAAATGTGTTCTATCATGTTTTCGGGGGCTTGAGTAAAGGTCCTGGTTTCGCAGCCATAGCATAGCACAGGTCGTATGATGGTTTTGTATCAGTTCGTCGATTAGCATCTGCCCTCTACACCGACTTAGCTCTTCATTTGATATTGTTTCGGGCCAGAATATTCTTAGAACTCGACGAAGACATGAGTTGACGAAAACTTGCAGCTTCCTGGTAACTCTTACGGAAACTTTCCATGTACTGCTCCCATACAAAAGCACTGACAGTGCCAGTGAGCGAAACAGGCCCAGCTTGGTCTTGATGCTCAGATAACTGCTCTACTAGATTTTGGACCGCATGCCATATGCGCAGCGGCGTTGCTAAGGGGGGGCGAAGGGGGCCGTTGCCCCGGGTGCAACTGATGGGGGGCGCCAAAACGCTTTCCCCGGACTAACTTTTTCTTCCCTCCGTTTGAAAATTAATTCATACTGAAGTTTTGCCCCGGGCGCCAAATACTTTAGCTACGCCACTGCGTATGCGCATTTAGCCTGGTTAATACGACGAGCGATGTCCTGCTTCGTACCACCAACAATGCTACCCAGATAGACGAAGTTGTCCACAGGCTGCCCATTAATATTGATGGCGTCGGATTTCTTTTTCGCAACGGCGGGCTAAGAACCTTGGTCTTGTTGGTATTAATCTTTAGCCCAACCTTGCTTGCCTCCCTCCCGAGATCTAACGCCATTGCGGACATATCCATGATTTTGTAGGAGAGTAGGCATATGTCGTCAGCGTAGTCAATATGCTGTAGATAAGATGTCAAAGTCCATTCCTCTGTCGAGTCCGGATAGGGCTGCATGCAACACATCGCCGATCACTATGAGGAATAGAATCGGTGAGGTGAATCTCAAAGTCCCCCGACATTTCGCGCCATCATAGGTTGCCTTAATAATAGCCACAAGCTTCTCAGGGATGCCTCTCCTGCGCAAGGCCGCCCATATAGAATCCCGGTTTACACTATCGAAAACCTTCTCGAAATCGATAAAAGGCAAATGAAGCGGAGAATCGTATTCAGCGCACTGCTCAATGATGATTCGCAAGGTGGTAATGTGATCGATACAGGAGAATCCGGATCGAAAACCAGCCTGCTCTTCATCAATTGTGCTTTCAATTCAATTCAATCTTTATTCCATATTTTCATATTTTATGTTTAACATGTTATTTGATGTAGATACCGGCTAAAGCCTTAACTCTTATGTTTTAGAAATAGTTAGCGCAATCAGTTATTTTGGTTTAGTTCTGGACTAATTGGGATTAAATTAAGGAAAAGTATATAAAAACCTTATGAGGCAAAAAAAAAAAAAAGTTATGTAAATAAATAAAAATCTTAACCTACAAATTAAGTCTACATCTATGTTAATCCAAGTTAAGTTATGATTAAGTATTCACTAAGTTTCTAATAATACTATTATTAACATTCGAGCAGGTTGCCAGAAATTTAGGAGTACTATTACTTACTAATTTATTCAGAGTCATTATTTTCGTTTCATGGTGCAACTTCTCAGTTGAATAGTAAAATGGTTTGTCAGCAATATGTTTAAGGATTTTGTTCTGTGTGGTTTGCATTTTGTTTTTTACGGTTTTCGCATAAAGGCCCCATACAGGAGAACCGTAAGCTGCAATGGGTTGAATAACCATCTTGTAGATTAATAGCTTGTTATCTAAGGACAACTTTGACTTCTTATTCAGAAGAGGGTACAGGGAACAAAATGATTTGATCATTTTTTCTGACGTTTTGTCCATGTGAGGTTGACCTGTTAATTTCTTGTCGAATAGTAATCCTAGATAACTAAGCTCATTGCTCCATTTGATAGTATCCCCAAGGAAATTCAAGGGTAATCCTGGGAGATTTTTTCTTTTTCTCTTCCTAGTGAAGAAGACAGCTTGTGTTTTGGGGGCATTCAATTTTATTTTCCACCTAAAATTAAATTGATACAAGGATTCAAGTTGGTGCTCGAGTTTCGAAGAAATCTGGTTTGGATCATTACCATTGCAATATATGCATATATCATCTGCGAAGCATGCTATATCACAGTCATTAGTCTTCGGAATATCTGCCGTGAAAACATTAAAGAGCACAGGGCTAAGGCATGATCCTTGAGGAACACCAGCCGATATAGTTTTGATGGTTGAACGTGCTTCTCCTACTTGCACGCAGAAAGTTCTGTTTGACAAATAGGATTGCAGGAGTTTAACTAGGTAGATAGGGATATTAAAATTAATTAGTTTGTATAGAAGTCCGTCATGCCAGACAGAATCAAATGCTTTTTGTATGTCGACCGCTACAACACCTACGAATTCTTTATTTGCAAACGATTCTTTAATGTGTTTATAGAGCCGGAAGGTTTGGTGTGTAGTTGAGTGTTTCTTTCTGAAGCCAAACTGGAAGTCAGGTATAATTTTCAACCTTTCAATTTCCTCATTTAGACGGGATAGTATTATCTTCTCCATTATTTTGCTTAAGGAAGGAAGTAAACTTATTGGCCTGTAATTGTCGGGTAATTTGGGATCTTTTCCAGGTTTGGCGATTGGAATAACGTTAGCGTGCTTCCACGAAGAAGGAAAGTATGAAATTGTCATACAGGCATTTATCAAAATGTTAAGATGTACAACCGCTTTTTTAGGTAAATTTTTCAGAACAATGTTTGAAATTTTATCGAACCCCGGAGCCTTCTTAATTTTGATGGATTTTATGATTTTTTTAATCTCACCTGGAGAAGACAAATAAGCTGCATGAAAGTCGCTCGTGGAGGATGTTAGGTGGCTAATCCCGTCGTTTATCAATTTGTTATATAGAGGGTTCCCTAAGTGGGAGGACAATTTATGTGACTCTTGAAATTTTTCGGATATAATTTCGGCTTTATCCTTATTATCAAACACCAAATTTTTATCAGCGGTTAATAATGGAGGCATTGGTTTTCTTCGACGAAATACAAGTATTTTGTTTAGTTTCCAGATAGTTCTACTATTTTTAGGGAGACGTCGCAGCATGCCATTCCATTTGTCATTACGGCTGATAAAAATTCGGCATTGGATCAATTTTGAAAGATTATTCACGACCGTTTTAGTTGACGAGTTTCGATAACGTTGCCATCTGCGTCGGAGAAAATTTCGAGTTTGTATAAGCCCCCTGATATCATCATTTATGACATTATTTTTCATCAATGTCTTGTCTACTTTAATTGATGCAAAATCTAGAGCACAGTTCATTTTATTGTAGAACTCATTTAAGGCTGAATCTACTTGACATGAATTTACTACTCTAGACAGATCTTGAGATCTCAGATCTATTTTTTCGTTCAAGTATTTTTTGAATTTCAGCCAGTTTATTTGTTTTATGTTGATATTTCCTAAATCATGGTTAAAATCAGAGTCGCCAACTTCTAGGTGAAATAGCACCGGTAGATGAGGGGATGTGCTTTCTAATTCGGCCTTTTGTCTTTCTAGGACGATTTTAGCTATTATCTTGGCAACGGCAGCAAGCACACAAATGCCTCTCCAATTATTACAGTCTGTGAAGCTACCCTTCTTCGGAAGTTTGATGACCAAACCTTCCTTCCACTCAGTGGGAAATGTTTCTGTATTCCACGCTTTATCAACAAGTGGGTGCAGCAACTCGGCAGTTATGCTTGGCGCTGCTTGATAAAGTTCGGCAGGGATACCGTCGAGTCCGGCAGCCTTTTCTCGTTTTAGTGCAATAATTGCAGTGACTATTTCCTCTTTAGTCGGGGCAGTGGACCTTATACGCACATTTTAATGGTTAGCTAAATTATCTATATGAGGGGGAACTTCACCAAAGGTTACACGGTTCAAAACCGCGGCCTCATTTGATCTTCTTCCAATATAAGTAGGTTTCCATCACTATCCTTCACCGGATGTTGGTAGGAGTTACGACCACCTGTAAACTCCTTGATGACACCGTATATGGCGTTTAAGTTGTTACTTCTTGCAGCTTCTTCTGCTGAGGCTAAAAGAGAATTCGCGTAAACTCTTTTATGTGCGACGCGATATGCTGAACTTCTCGAGCTTTCTGACGGTAAAGGAGTTCGATGTTGCTTCGATTGTTGTCTGATGCTGCAGCCAAACGAACCTTCAGTTCTTTTCTTTGAACAATCCGCTTTCATGAAGCGTCGGACATCCAGAGCTTATTCCGGCAATCTGAGTTTGTGCCAAGGATGGTATCTGCACTATCAATGTACGCATTTTTTTGGCATCCCAGTTTTCATTTATGTCACTATCTGGGTGACTATAGTTATTTCAGCTGCTTTTTGCGCAAGATGGTCGTTATATTGTTGTAAGACAGCTGGATTTTTATGTCGAACGGTGTTGAATTTGCGGCGCCTGGGTCTTTCGTCGCTAGGACGGCGCACGGCTGCAATACGCAATCGAACATTAGCGATCATAAGATAATGGTCTCTTCCCATCCCAATATCGGCCCCCTTCTTATTTCGCACGTCCAGGAGGCAACTCTTGAATCTTTTACTAATGGCAAAGTGGTCGATCTGATTTTGTGTTCTGCGCCGATCAACAGAGGACCAACTGATTTTGTGGTGGTCCTTATGCTCAAACATAGTACCACCGACGAAGAGACTGTGAAAGTTGCAGAGCTCTACTAATCTTTCACCGTTGTCGTTACAATCACCAAGACCGTGTCTCCCCATCACACGTTAGAGCCCATAGTTATCAGCGCCAACTTTTGCATTCAAATCTCCCATAGCCATTATAATGTCACCTTTGGGTGTTCTGCTCTGAACGGCATTTAGTTCTTCGTAGAAGGAGTCTTTCGCCAAGACACTATCGGGTTCAGTTGGAGCATAGCATTGTATTATTGGGATGTTTCTCATTTTGGTCCGGAACCTGGCAGTCATGATTATCCCAGGATAAGAGACAGTTACGTGCGGCTCTGGTTAAAAGGAGCCCCACACCTGACTCATGACGATTACCGGTTGCTCTAGCGGAGTACAACATTACAGTGCTACCCATTGGAGAGATAAATTCTCCGTTGTTCCACCATCTTATCTCACTAACTCCTAAGATTTTTAAGTTCTACCTCTCTAATTGAAGAAATTGTGCGTTCTGGCGAGCTTCTGATCCATTGTCCAGGAGAGTACGCACATTCCAGAATCCGATCTTTGTCATTGTACGATAGCCAATAGTAGTAACCGCTGAGTCAGTCCTTATCCGAGGCATAGTTGACGTTTCGCTAGCATGTAGAAGATTTCGGATAGTGCAAGTTGCTGGCATACACATCCTGTCCTTTGATTGTCGGTTTTAACGACAGGCCCTCAAAGGGAAAGGCCGTGGTATTATTTTACGCCCCACACCACTGGGGGAAGATTTACCTCAACCAAATCATCGCACCGCCATTACTGACGGCTTGACATTGGTTAACAATAGTCAGTGACCACTACCGGTCCAGAGGGCGCCCACGCGGAGGACCATGGGTGAGAAATTTTTGGTCCCGTTGCGGGGCTTGAACCGTAGAAGACCGTGTTTCGGGAGCAAAAAATGCCCGGTACGTTACCGAACTAAGCTACAGACGCATACTAAGTTGGTGTAGAGAATAAAACCAAGTCTCGCAAAAAATTCCAATTTTCACTGAAATAACTCGCACTTGCACATTGGAAGAACATTGAATACATAAAGTAAATCTCAACGATAGATGAATCCCAGACCCCAAACGTTGGTACTATTTTATGATTTACGAAAATCGCAAAAAGGGATGTGGGAAAGCACGACGACCGAAGAAATGGTCATACTTTTTAGATGTTAGATTTTTAATCACAAGTAGCAGTAATCAGGCAGCTACTCCTAAGAGCGCTAGTTGATGTTTCGTTAGCATATAACATTCCATTTGGTCGCATTCTGCGAAGCTGGGAAAGGCTGTGGCTTATTCTTAGTCTTCTTCCCCACAGCGGAAAGACAACACTCCGTTTTCGATGGCCACGGCGGGATTGGAACCCAAGAACCGGTAGGATGTACATAACATCGTAACGACTCCTCACTGAGCTATACCACTCCACAAATCTATTCTGTTCAGGACTATAGATAATAAATTATTGCACTTAGTTTAAAAACAACCTTAGTTTCATAGTCAGATTATCATTCTTTCACTGGCTCTGCCGATGGAAAGTTGAAGTAAGGCTGGTCCCCGCTTTTAATTTTCGCTGGAACGATTTATTCTGTAGTTTGCCACCGAAGAAACAATATACGCTTTTTATATAGAAATAGAGTTGACTAGTCTTATTAGCTCAATTTAGAATATCGGAAGTCACTAGACGATCGAGAATCAGGGATTGTTTCTGGCATAAAAAAAGAATTGTAAAATTTTTTATTGAACTCTTTTTTAAAATGCTATAATAATACAGATTTATTTACAATTCTCTTAAGTTCCCCTAAGTTCTTCATTTGAAATGTTGCATGTGATTTAATAGAGCAAAGCATGGACCACATTAAATACTTTTTTTTCGGAAATAAATACATTCATATGTATCCTCCATTCAAACCTAACACAACAAAATTATCACCCACTACCAGCAAAAAAAATTAAATCACCCCCTTCTCGTATCTTTTCAACACAAACTAACATTTCAGGTGGCCGAAGAACGTGAAGAGCAGAAATATGAAAATCGTGAAAATACCCCCTACGGTGAATATGGCGGCTGGCATAAGGCTGCTAAAGTCGACTCACCGACCGTGACAACAACCCTGAAAAATCTTGGAGCCCTGTACAGGCGACAAGGCATGTATGAGGCTGCCGAAACTCTGGAAGATTGTGCAATAAGAAGCAAACGAGAGGCATTGGAAATAGCAAAACAACCAAAAGTTAATCAATATTTAAGTGGCAGTGATAGGCAACGATCACGATCGCGACATCTTAAAGATGAGACGGAAAGTTCAGAAAAAGAGGAGGTAAGTTGTTATTGAATTGTTAGTATTGTGTAGTGCATAAAAACAATTATGGTTTGTATATACATGTGTTCCCTTAACATTCGATCTTTAAAGGGAAATATAAAATATCGTTCAAGCTATATTGGTACGAACTTACTGTTATTTTAAAGTAAATTCGATTAAATTATGCTTTAAAAAGGATGGCCGTCGCGATTCCGTGCGATGGTTATAATTTTTGGATAAAATTATAATACAAAAATTGATTATCTTATCTTCTTCTTCTATATGTGAGGCGTCTACAGATTTCAGCAGTTACTTTGATTGTTTGAAACAGTTATATAAGCATTTTACAATCTTTTTGTTTTGACTCCTTGAGTTCCGACCAACTTGCGAAGCTAGGTTCCGCCCTTGACGTATCCTATGCGGTGGTAGTCCACGCGCCACTTGGGGCTGTTAAGAGGAAAATGCACAACCACTACATGAAATTGGCAACGACAGATAGAGCGCGCTGACGATGTGTGCCGCATCTGGCCATCCTACAATGCACAAAAAAGCAATACTACAACAATTAGCACAGTCGAAGCTGTAACAATAGGACGGAGAAGGAGATCCTAACACATCTCCCTTGCGAATGTCCAGCTATAGCTGGGGCGCGGCACCGTGCTTTAAACAGTGCGTTTTTCACAGATACTCGTATATCGGAGATCGCCTACAATGGTATAGGGGAGTTACTTCGTTTCCTTAACTCCACAGGTTGCATTGAAGGAAACAACCCGGTTAACCCCTTGAACATACGTCAATTTCAACGGTCTTTCTCTTGCGAATTTGTGACATATAAACGGCGCACACCACCGCTAATTGGGTTTTCCCTTTTTTTTAGCCACCTCAACTAACCAACCAACTCCTTGAGTTCGGATCATCCAAAATTCAAAATTTCTTTCTTTGCGATTTTCTATTACGATCCCTTTTTTGCATCGGTAGCTTAAAAAAAATTTGGTTATAATATCCAAAGGCTGATTTTAATAAATGAAGCTGCTCTCATGTATTTTTGCATGCCTTCAATCGGGCCAAGCCATTTCATTCACCCACAATACTGTAAGCTCGTGAGCTGGTGTTTATGCCGGCGTGCGTGGGTGGCACGGAAACCACAAAAACGTCATGAGTGATGGAACGATTTAAGCCGAACTGAGATCTATGATTTGATGTGACGACGCAGAGCAAACGGGTATATAGGTATTGTTCGAGCAGTTCAATACACATGTTTCTTGAAATCCGAAAGGGGCACGAAAGACCACCCACTTGTCACTTCCTGGTCGATCCGTGCTTCATATCAAGCCAGCACTCGCATGTGGTGTGGATCTTTCCTTGGGGCGCTAGAAATACAAAATAGACAATCGAACTAAAAAGTGTCAGTCAGGCGCGCAACTATGTGGCCGAACGATCCCCCCTTACGTTTCACCCACAGGAGTGGGAGTTACATGTTGCACGGAATCAATTTTGCGGTTTTGGTCTTTCCCATTATTACCTTCTTTTTTTTCACTTATTATTGTAGTATCATCAGAAACGCAGACTGAGCTCTGTACCCTTAGAACATAGAGGCATGAAATGACTTGTCCTGTATGTCTCCATAGAAACAGTGGCTCCAAAATCTGGGTACTAAGTTTAGAACATACAGTACATGGAATGAGCATATCCCGTTTATCACCGGCTCCAATATCTGGTGAATAAGTCGACAGTCAGCCTACTCAGTTGGCGTTTAATACTGACAAATGTTGACTGTTCTGTAGAATTGTGCATAAACAAACGTCAATTATTGTCAATATTTGAATTTCGTAAGTCTACTGAGTTAGCTGACTGTCGACTTAGTACCCAGATTTTGAAGCCACTGTTTCTATGGAGATATACAGGACAAGCTCATTCCATGGCTATATATTCAAAGGTACTAAGTCGACATATGGTCGACAGTCAGCTAACTTAGTAGACCGTTTAGTAATTATGAAATTTAAATATTGACAAGAATTGACGTTTGTTTATGCACAATTCGACAGTGCGGTCAACATTATGTCAATACCGAAACGCCAACTGAGTAGGCTAACTGTCGATAATCTGACAAAAATTGACCTTTATTCATGCACAATTCGACAGAACGGTCAACATATATTTTAGTATGTACTACTCAAGTGCCCTAACCCCTTGCGGGGCATAGCGCGTCAACTGTTCCATGTGGCCCAGTTGACGTTTCGTTGGCATAAACTGGTTTCGGAGAATGCAGTTGCCAGCATGCACCTCCTCCACATCCATGGCCACGAACATCGTCGTGGACGGGATTCGAACCCGAAACGCCGGTAGTCTAACATGAGACTGATGCCTCAACACACTGCGCTACCGGTCGCCCCAATATTAAACAACAACCGAGTAGGCTGGCTGTCGAGTTATTCGCCAAATTTTGGAGCCAGAGACATACAGGACAAGCTCATTCCATGCCTCTATGTTCTAAGGCTGCACCCCAACACAAGAGCCTATTTGGATCAAAACTCAACTCTACGATCGTTTGATTCGAAGAAACGTTAGTTTCATTGATAAATATAGTGCGTATTCTTACTCTATTCTTATTCTTATTCTATTCTCTTCCAAGCTACGCTGAAGTCTTGCCCAGCCAGTAAGACGAAAGGTAATAATAAAAAAACGGTGTGGTGGCATAGGGAACTTACTGCACATAGAGCTGCTTGTAAAAAGCAATTTAACAAAGTGAAATCTTCTAGGGAGGAGTCAGGATGGACCACTTGTAAGGGAGCTTCTCGGTGCTTACAAAAAAAAAATACGGAAAGCTAAACGTTGCTTATGGCGTCAACATCTCTAGCATTTCTATGCCTTGTTGACGTTTCGATAGCACATTTACTTTTTGGAAGTGCAGTTGCTAGCATCCACCTCCTATCCTCGCCGTCTTTATACTGGCAAGCTCGGAGCTCTGTGAACTAGAACTCTATTAGTACTCACAGACAGTGTTTGATCGCGCCGAGATTTGAACTTCGAACTCTAGATTAGTATCGTAGACCGGTGACCGGAGCGCGACAGTATATTTGTACATACTAATTGTTTGAAGTCATTTTTGGCTTTTTTGGTAGTATCATATCTCCGTTGCTATTGATCGTAGAAAAAAAACTTGGGTAATGAAATTTGTAGAAAGTTTTGTGCTGTAAAAACTGGACTTGACATAATTTGCGTTAAAATGGATTGTAACGGAGTTACAGGCGAAGAACTGATATAAAAGTGCCAATTTTTTATGATTTTTGCAATATGGCGGCGGAAGCACAAGAGGTAGAATGACGCAATTTTTTTTTTTTCCTAATACCCCACCTGTCTATACTTCTTCTTCCTTGCCCTTTCATGCCACTCTGCGGCTTTGCGTTGATCTGCCTGTGGTGTTGGCACTTCGCCCATTTTGGCGGTATGATCTCAGCTTCCTTCTGCAGGCAGCTCGGTCTTGGATCGTATCATCGCCGAGATTAATGCGTTGTTGTTGCTTCTTCATCTGATCGATCCATGTGTGTTTCCGTCTGCCTCGGGGTTTGGGTCCAGCAATTAGAACATTCATTGATAGTGCCTTCATGACTGGGTTCTCAGGTGGACGCCTTAGAACATGGCAATACCAATCCATACGACGATCTTCGAGCTTTTCAGTAATCGGTTGCTCAATAAACAAGCTGCCTCGAATGTAGGTACTTTTGATGCGATCCTTTTTGGTCACACCGGCTGACATTCGTAGCATTTTCATCTCTGTCGCAGTCATGCTATGCCCCACAAGGGGTTAGGGCAATTAACTAGTACTCAGACGCATACATGAGTGCGGGACGTACGACCATTTTGTACAACTTGCCCTTAAGCTTTCGTGTCCAGAGTTTTCTCGCCACTTCATCCAACCGACACTAATGCGATGTTTGATGTCGTCATCGCAGGTGGCTTCCTTGTTGACCATCTAGCCCAGGTCAAAGATTAGCCATAAGGAAGATACCCTACTTCATACAAATTAACGCGACTGACTAGTAGTTGCATACGTGTTGGTTCTCATATGCGTACACGAAGGGGTAATGCCAACTAACAAGCATGTTACTCACATATTGAAACTTTATAGGCAGTTGCCATTACTGAAGTGTTGCCGTCTCTATCTCTCTTAAGGGAATTTACCTTTGAATTATTGGCAAAGATTAAACATCACTCATGTTTAATCCCGTTCTAAAAATTAAATCGTACTAAGTGAGGTATCTTCCTTATGGTTAATCTTTGCCCAGGTATTTGAACCTTGTACAGGACTTCAGCTGCTCTCCTTTAATGTAGATATCTGGTATCTGTTTCTCTGGATCTGAGAAAGGACAGCAAACGTACTCAGTCTTTGGTACGCTAATTCTCAGTCCATGATCCCCCAGTATCTTACACCACTTGGTCAGTGCAGCCTGCAAAGCAGCGATGTCTTTGCTATCCAGGACAACGTCATCGGCAACCCACTTGCCTATACAACAATCTACCGCACCTTTTGCACTCTCTTAACCCACCTCCCCCCCCCCCCCCTTATTTGGTCTCTATTAAATGGATTGGATTAAATGTGGAAACTGAAATTAGGCACCACTATTAGTCCAACAACCCAGAAAGCTGTCACTAGAGTCGCGCGCTGATTCTTCTTAGAAGTACCTAGTGTTTTTTCGCCTTTCAGCAACGAGCTCTATAGTTTGTATATTTTTTTAAAACTCATTCTTTTCATTTCAGAAACGATCCAGACCGTAAGTTAGCAATTAAGGTGCAAGTGATTTCAACATCCCAGTAATAGAAGATTTAACATTATGGATTGACATTCAAACAATTCTTTGTGGTTTTTTTTCACACACGACACACATCGGGAAACTTCGATGGAATATAAATAAAAAGATTGCTATCACAATAAACATGCAATAAAAATATCTATCAGCTTTATCAAGCTGATTATTCATAAATAAAAAAAATAACAACTGAAAAGATCAAATAAAAAAAAACACATACACAACAAATTCATTGACATGTTCCATACTAGAAGTATGGCAATGCAAATTTCTAAAGCAAAACAAACAAAAAAAAGTCATAACAATAAACATCAATCATATTGCTATGTAAACCAGGAAACTAATAACTAAACTCTATAACACGAAGATTCAGTTGGATGCAGTTAAGTATGTTAACGTTCACACATTTTTTTGATGGGTAGATAGAAAGTATTCATATTGCTTTTTTTACAATTTAGATTCACGATATCCGAAGCGCCAACAATATACAGACTACAGTGATCTATTTTATTGTTGAACATTTTTGTATTTATAAATGACTTTTTTGTTTTAATGTGTCCTTTTTATTGTATTGTACATTTTATTTCGTGTATTGCATTTTAGTATAGTTAAGTGAAATAATACAATAGACAGAACTAGATGAATAACACGAACGTTACACAACGGCTTATAGCTCATAATTTTGGCTACAAGCTTCCTATGTAAGCCTTTCATACTTATTCATCAATATCTTAGTATTGTCAGATAGCTTTGTCTAATTCGATGTAGATAAACTACGATCCCAAAATCGAAGATTATAACGACAATAAAATTGTCACTATGCAATGCTGGTTTCAAAATCTCTCTTTAATTAAAATTTAATTAAACATCATCAAACACAAAAACCTGTTAAGTTGTTTGAGCGCTTCGATATCTGGATTTGTCAACCAAAATAAAACCGAAAAAATATATGTCACACACAAACTACAAATTAAAATAATAATATATATTTGACGAATACAATGATGAAGAAATAAACTATATACAAAAAAATTTAATATACTCTTTCATATTTTTATTGCATTATAATATTTTTTTTTATACATATACCTAAATGAGAATCTTAGATTATGATTAAACAACACACACGACTTCTTTTTACATTAACTTAAATTATTACTATATAAATTATGATTGTTATTCAATTTATTATAAATAAAAAAAAAACAATGCTAGATAAATTAAACAAAAACACATTACCATCCGATCACACATCATTGCAATTTATTGACAGAGCTACAATTTAATTTAAAATTAAAAAAAAAAAACTAAAAATTAAAAATCAATTTTAAAAGGGAGATTGCTGCAACAAAAAATAAATAAACAGCATAGAAAACCATGTTAAAATATCAAAAGAACTCACAAAAATAAACGGGAAAACAATAAAAGTATTTTAATATTCAATCACATTGCTTGTTCATTTTTAAGAAGATACAATTAATAATTACGATAATAATGTTTATGAAAACAAGCAAAGAAATTTATCTTTGTTTCTGGGAAATTGCATGAGATAAATTTAATAAAAAATCTGAATGATGTGGAGTTAAAAGAGAAAACAAAAACGAACTAACGGGTGAATCAAGAAGAACAACCATAACAGAGAGAGAGAATAAAATGAGTAAAACAAACTGCACTTTTTGTATCAGAATAAATTTAAGCATAACGGTTCAAAACAAGGACAAAACAGCAACAAATGTTTATTATACAAAATATACATATTATATGTGGAAGCAGAACTGGAATGAGATCAATAAAAGAAAATGTATATTTATGCTTAAAATTGTGTATTGTGTATATTTGTCTTCCATTATCCACTCTTTGACGCGCTCGATAGCCATGATGTCTCGGTCGTCACTCTACGATGCTTGAATCTAGAGTGTAATATCACGAGATGCTGTAACAGACAGTTCGGTGGGCATCCGAAGAAGCCCATGGAAACGGAGCCTAAAGCAGCATAATGACCGTGAAGGTCGGGCCGCGCCATCTAGCGAAGAAAAAGACCCCTCAACGAGCGTTCCTGCGACAGCCGATTCTTCGTACCGGAACGACCCGTTTTTCAACGGCCAAGAGCTGCCAAACCCCCTCGATGCAAGAAGAATTGCAGTATACGAAGCATCGCTATCACAACAACAACAATCACAACCCCTCAACGAGCTAAGCAGCAACCTATGCTTGCAGTAGCTCAGTTCGGGAGACGTGGGCGGGGTTTTCGTTTTATGTATTGTATGTATTAACAAAAATTCATAGGCCTGGGGAAGACTACACAAACAGGAGAGGTAAAAATGGGGAATAAAAAAAAATAGTCGATAAGGATGGAATGGTTGGCGGGCGGCTCACTTGTCCTCGCGCTGGCAACGGGGTTTAGGTGTAATGGGGTCTTCGGTCTCTGGTTTCGCCATTACTCATCATGGTTCATTACCATTCATTCATTCGCCATCGCCGAACAACTCGACTCCTCTGATTTCTGTCCCTTAAATGACGACGCTCCAATAAGGATTACAGGCTCATGCACCAGCTCACCTTACATCGATTACGATTGCTAGTGCCAGTCTCATCAACAATCTCATCTGGGAGCCACATCTCACCCTGTCATTTGATCATCTGCCAATCATCATAAGACTTAACCGACCTTCACATCAAATGTCTGCAGAACGCTGCACTTTCATCAACTACAATAGAGCAGATTGGAATGAATTCCAACTATTCTCTGCTCTCCCAGTACCTATGAATGTGCCGAATTTAGCTCCATAAAAATCATCAACAAGGCAGCAGCTAGATCCATACCTGCAGGCAGAATCCCTATGGTCCGGCCAAACTTTCCAACGTCTGCCGCCAGACTTGCAGATGACAGGGATCGCATTCGCCCCTCAAACCCAGACGATCCACAAATAGGAGTGCTAAATGCTACAATTAATAAACAGGTAGCTGAACATAGAAAGACCAAATGGTATGCCTACCTGGACACCTGCAACCTCAAGTCCAGTGCATCTAGGCTTTGATCCACTGTTAAATTGGTGACCAACCCCACCGAGAAAAACGGATGTATCGCCATTGAATTCGGGAACAAATCCTGCTACGACCCGATTACGTGCGCCAACCACTTCAACCGGCAGTTTGTCGAACACCCACCCAGCGACAAGCTCAAGCGCACAATCCGAAGGAACATCCGCAATTTAGCAGTGGGCCAAATGCTTCAGGTCACCCCAAGCCAAGTAGCCAAAGCTATTAAGGACGCTAACAACACCAAGGCATCAGGAACTGACATTAGTGATACTGGAAGTATGGAAGACGGGTAAATAATTCCCAAACTAAAACCCGGTAAGAAGGCTAACTTGGGAGAGTCCTACCGTCCCATCTCCCTGCTCTCCCCAGTCGCGAAAACTCTCGGGGCCCTACTCAAACCGATAGTAGAGACTCACATTCGACTTGTCGACCATCAACCCGGCTTCATGAAGATGCATAGCACGACTACAGCCGTAGATGCCATCACGACCCGCATCCACAATGAACTAAATCAGTCACGCCCATGTTCCAGAACAATTTTCGTGGCCCTTGACTTCAAGAAGGCGTTCAACACGGTCAGCCACACTACACTTCTGTCGGACATTCTGTCATCATCTCTCCCAGCTCAAGTATTAGTTACCCATTCCTCTCTCAGTCCACTATAAGTATCCTTTTCTAACTAATCTATTCGAATGCAAGGATTTATGGACTACTAGTCGTAGTCGATATATTTGCACCAAAAATTCATGTGTTCCCCTCTCAAAAATCATCGTTTTATTCGAAGTCTGTTGGCTTTTACATTATTGGGCAGTGGTGCATCGTCTGAAACTAATTCATACAAACGAAACGTCAGCTATAATACGAGTATTACATTTACACTATACCCAGATTACTTAATCTGCGCCGGCTGATTAATCTGCAACTGTCAGATACATACAATTTTAAACTCACCACACCCAGATTAAGCCGCAGATGAAGTAATCTGGCTATAGTGTAAACGTAATATAAGACACACAGAATAGTTGACGCGCTATGTCCCACTAGGGGTTAGGGTAAATGAGTAAGCTAGTCCCCGGCAGACAAAAATTTTCAATGTCAGACTGCTCATCACACGTACGAATCAACAACAACTTGACCGCAGCTTTTATAGTAACACGAGCCGGTCTAGCAGGGCTATGGGCTCGCCCCCATGCTATTTAATCTCGTACTTGAATATGTGGTCAGAAAGATACCTGTGGACACAACAGGAGGTTTTCCTGGTGGCAGTTTCCATATAAACACACCCAAGGCGAAGGTGTTGACACGAAAAAAAAACAGGACAAGTAGATCAGTTATGCCGGAGGTAAAACTTGACGATCAGACCATCGAAAGAGTAGAAAATTTTATATACATACCTTGGGAGTCCAAACTGGCAGAAATGGGCGAAATCAAATAGCGAACTTATACTAATTTGGTCCGAGTACTATAGGAGTATAGTATATTCGTCTAATGGATATCGAATTGCTAATTAGCGCCCGAGATTGTCCCGTGTTGTGGAATCAAAAAAATAAGCATTACCACAACCGGGATCTGGTGTTACAGGTTGCTTGAAATTGACGATACTATGTAATCGAACGTGGTTGTGCTCTTACGAAAGTAACTTCAAAATCTTTCTTCATCTTGTCTGGGGTCGCGGAATAGATGATGAAATTCATCAACACTGGTCCCTTCTTCATTAATGGGATGTACCCAATGGCGACGTCCTGTCGTCGCTCTGCTCGGCATCAAATCGCAAGCCATAGCTCGGCTCGGCATCGCACGGCGTGGAATGTGAACACCTATCACATCGCATCGCCCGGCTCGGCTCGCAATGTGAATACAGCCTTACCAGGGGGGTGGCACTTCATACGATTTAAGCAAAAGTGCATTGCCAATTGATACGCAAATAATCAAATGAAAGTTGCCTTTAGAGGGATAGGGACGGCAACATTTTAAAAAGCTCTTCAAATTCCAACTGCCTAGTACGTTTCATCGTATGAGTAACATACTTGCTATTCCGCATTACCCCTTCGTATACTGATGGAATCCAACACACATGCAACTACTAGGCAGGCACTCTTAATTCGTATAGAGTCCCATTTCTTGTTAGCAATAATCTCTATTCTTTGGCCTTACCGTCACTATAGTCTGCTAATGGATCGCCCATTTGGGAGCGACTGCACTGGTTAGCAAACTAATAGCATTTTTATACCCTAGACTTTTAGATGACTTTTAGTATAGGGTATATTGTTTTTGTCACGACGGAAATATGTAACACCTTAAAGGAGGCTCCGGAGGTATGGCAATGTATATATATAAATGATCAGGGTCACCTCCTGATTCGATTTAGCCATGTCTGTCTGTCCGTCTGTCCGTCTGTCTGTCCGTTCGCACGATAACTTCCGATAGAAAGGAGCTAGAGCCTTGAAATTTTGGTCAAATATTGGAAGTATGATCTAGTTGGTTGGTATTGAAAATGGGCGTGATCAGGCCAAGGTAACGCCTACTTCCCCTACATATGTAAAATAATTAAATGTATCTATAACTCCCGATTAAATAAATATGAAAAGCTCTAGCTTAGGTAGATTGCTCGTGAGGATGATCTTCTACTCTTTTGGAAAAATAAAATCGATCAGTTGAAAACTAACGGTAATTTTCTTACAAAGATCCCCGTACTACCCTACTTTTCGGGTTTTTTGTCTATAACTTTTGAACCAATTGATGTAGACACTTGATTTTTGGCGTGTAACACTGGGGTAAGAATCTGCTTGAGTTCTAGTAAGTTGGACATAATCAGATCAAATGAACGCCTACCTCCCCTACAAATTTCAAAAAATTAAATATTACTTTAATTACGATAACTTTCGATAGAATGACACTAGCGAGTTGAAAATTTGTTAGAATGTTGCTAGTAAGATCTACTAGGTTGGTGTTGAAATTGGGCAAGATCCGACCCAAGCAACCCCTACCTCCCATACAAATGCAACTTCAAATAAGCGATAACTTTTGATAGAATCAAGCCAGCGACTTGAAGTTTTGGTGAAATATTTGAAGTGAGATTGGGTTAGTTGGTATTCAAGATGGGTTAGATCCGACCTAAGGAACCCCTACCTCCCCTAGAAATGAAACTTAAAATAAGCGATAACTTACGACAAAATAATGCTAGCGACTTAAAATTTTGGTCAAATTTTTGCAATAGGATCCTGTTGGCTAATATTGAAAATACGTGAAATCCGACTAACAAAACCCCTACTTCCCCTACAAATGAAACTTCCAATAAGCCATAACTTTCGATAGAGTGAAGCTAGAGACTTGAAATTTTGTTTAAATGTTTGTAGCATGATCTAATTTGTTGATGGCAATGATGAGCAAGGTCCGACCAAGGAACCCTTACCTCCCCTACAAGTGAAACTTCAAATAAGCAATAACTTTTGATAGAATGAAGCTAGCGACTTGAAAAATTCGACAAATATTTGTAGAATGGGTTAGTTCATTGATTTTTAGAATGGCCAAGATCCTCCTGAATGATTGCCAACCTCTTCTATAAACTGGTCATATAGGAAACTCACTTTTAATGCATATGGTCGTTACCAATTGGTACTTTTAGTATCATCACTAGGTCTGTACAAGTCTAGGGTATATACGCTTCGGACTCAGGGCCGAAGCGAAGCTTCGGCCTGGTTTTAATTCTCTTATCTGACTACAATTGCACCGTCTGATTTTAATGTCAATGACACCGCCTACAGCATGGCAATTCTCTGTTTATTCTTTAATTCATTGAAATTACCTTCTGCTCATACTTTCTATTTACCTCCCCCGTCATTTTTTATTTTTTTTTTTGCAACCATCGAACCATTCATATTTACATGGCGACGAGACGATTCTATAAACAAGCATGCATGCTTTCAATGATTTATCCATTTACCCCACACATTTCCTGCATAAATTTTATACCGCACTCTTCAGTGCTTTATAGCTTCAGTTTTTATCTTTTCATTCGGTTGCTGTACCGGAAATCAGTGGCGTATCCAGAGGTGGGCCTTGGGGACCCGAGCCCCTTCCAAAATGTCTGGCATGTTGAGCTTAGTCAATGAATATTCGAAGAAATACTCGAAAACGATTTAGACAAATTACAGCGAAAACAAAAGATACCCGCCAAGGGTTGATTTCTTTGCGCCATGCATTCCTCTTGGGTTTTCTTAACGAATCTCATGATCCTGGTGATGTTACATCATCTGAAGGACTGGTCAGCAGGATGACATTGCTATTACCATAACTAGTAAATTTCCTGGTGTTCTTAGTGAGGTATTGCAGAATGCCCTCTCAAAACAAACCATTTGGTCTGATAACTATGGGGTAATTCAAACAAAACATAGCTTTTTCTCTTCCGAAGTATGAAATACTTCCAGTCGAGCCTCTTCAGCTGCATGGGACCAGCCCAGTGACTGTTGATAAAGCGAAATGTATATGTAGCTGTTTAACTCATGTTTGGGATACTTTTTTGGTGGACTGCTACAGAGGATAACCGTAGCTTGCTGGGAAACGTGCAAAGTTTGACTAGCGTTACTTTTTGTGGCACTCTAAGAACACCTACTTCTTTCGCTTTGAACATGGCGTTTAACTTGCTTCTTCTTGACAGTTTTGGTGAATAGACGGCCGCAAATACCATCATTCGACTCCATAACCCTGGTCAGTCGCTTACTTAAGGCTCTGAACCCGATGCTATTCTGAACAGCGCAAATATTCCCGCAACAACAGACTACACCTTCACCAAAAATGCGCTTTGCAAGCATTTTATCATTCGGATCAAATCGCGCTGCCAGTGGGAGGACAATGCGTTTCTGTTGACTAGTTCAATAGAAATAGGCTACAAGACAAATTAAGGATTAGGGAGGATGGTAGTGAGTTTTAAGTGATGGGTTTAACTTTAGTCTGTTTTTAAGTCTGCCTGAATGCTGCATGTTTTCCAGCAGTTTTGTATGTTAAATTCTGGATCACATAGTTTTGCTGGTAACTGTAGAGCAGACAAGTTCGCCAGTCAGGGTATAACAAACAATGCTGCTCGTCGGAACAATTATACATCAATCCCTGCTTCCAAACTAGCTCTAATGTTTGAAGCGATTAGCAGGACCAATTTCAGGAAGATAAATGGTAAAACATAAGAAAGGCAACAAATCATGCATCCCCTGTGATGAGTACCGTAGAAGCATCGGTGACGAGGAAAATCAGGAGCGTTTTTTATCTTCTCTGCTCATGTCCTACTCCAGTAAGAAGGTGAAAGACATTTCATGAATCCCACTTCTTCACTGAAGTGGATGACTAAGCTTAAGCTGTTGATTCTGGGAATCTCCATCGTTTTATAAGAAGTTGTTGGATGATGAATCGCTGGTGGTAACAGAACGAACCCTATTGCAGTCCATGTATCTCTCTAATTGCCTTGACCCTCCAGGGGCATGGGCGCATCAACACCTCTACCATTTCTACGCCTTGTTGACGTTTCAATAGCATATCTACTTTTTCGGAAGTGCAGTTGCTAGCATGCACCTCCTATCCGCGACGTCTTTATACTGAAAAGCGCGGAGCACTGTGAGCGTTCTATTTGTACTCACAGGCAGTTTTAGATCGCGCCGAGATTTGATCTCCGAGCTCTAGATTAGTATCGTAGAGCGGTCACCGAAGGATCACGGCCACCGAGCACGACAGTTTTGCACGTTCATCATTGTATGTTTCACTCCAATAAGGAATGTATCCACGTCCACGTCTTCAATAGACGCATGCCTCTTTAAAACCGAAAGTTTAATAAATGTGGACATGCCCTTAGCTCTTCGGGTAACAAACAAAGTCGGCCCCCCTCCAAACTTGATTTCTAGATCCGCCACTGACGGTAATCGACGAGCTACAAGATACCGACATACGATGAAAGTGCACGCTTTCATTACCACGCTGAGTGGCCCATTCATAATGTGATTCATTCATCCATAGGATCCATACGGGATCGATTCGTGGGGATGTTGGGCACGATACGAGTGAACAATGAGCACATGATAAACATAGAACCAGATGATGTCAAATCAGAAGCGTGAAGCGTAAACATATTCCATCCCATCTCATTAGAGCGGGATATTAATGCAATCAATGCAATGATGATACCGAAGTTCATTGAATTAATAAAAAAGTAGGTGGGAGATAAAAGAACATATATGTACCTATATATGTGTAATACCTTAAATTTTCAAATAGGTATTTACTTAAGCACACGTACGTACGGTTATATGTACGTACATATCTTTTTTTCGACAGATGGAATGTAGGCAGTATATTCGTCGTTCTAATATATTTTCTGACAAGTGGCGATGTTAGCCTGGCATTACACTTTGCGTTTTTCTGCATGAAGAGCAATCCCGCAAAAAAAAACGCATTGTCGTACAAGAAGAGAACCCTATATTTACACATTGCGTTTTTCTGCGGGAAAAGCTTGGGAAAGAAATAAATATATCCCAGTGAGGATATTGATGGTTTTATTTTTGTGGCAATATAGTACAAATAGGTAGAAGTCGGAGGCCGATACAATTTCAGCCAGTCCTCAATGGATGCACTGCATAAATTTCCTCACTGGGTGAATGCGTTTCTAGTTTATCGTTGAACCAAAAAACGGAAGGTGTAATGCGTTTCATATACCACCGTGTGTTCATCTTCTCACTTCGTTTTTTTGCGGGAGAAGTCTTCCCGCTTTCGTTGTAAATAGTTGAATTGTACTGAAGAAGAACACAACTGGTGTCCGAAATGCGCATATACAATTAAAAAAAGAAATCATCCCGTCTTAAGCTCTCCACAACCACGACCAAACTTCCATCGAACCATCAATTCCATAGAACGTTTGGAAAAAAAATTCCCCCTATTTCCACCGTTCTATGATATTTGATGGTTCGATGGAAGTTTGGTCGTGGTTGTGCTCGTTCATGGGTGGCGAGCTTTAACAAAAACAACACAGATGTCTTCTTAAATAACCAAATTTCAAGTCATTAGCTTCATTTTATCGGAAGTTATCGCTTATTTGATTTCATTTGTAGGGGAAGTAGGGATTTGGTTGGCCGGATTTTACGTATTTTCAATATCAACCAGCTGAATCCTACTAACTACAAGCATGTAACTAAAATTTCAAGTCGCTAACTTTATTTTATCGTAAGTTATCGCTTATTTTAAGTTCCATTTGTAGGGGAGGTAGGGGTTCCTTGGGTCGGATCTTGCCCATTTTCAATGTCGGCCAAATGGATTTTACTAGCAACATTCTAACAAACTTTCAACCTGTTATATTACGTTTACACTATCCCCAGATTACTTCATCTGCAGCGTAATCTGGGTGTGGTGAGTTCAAAATTGTATGTATTTGACAGTCGCAGATTATCTCAGCTGGCGCAGATGAAGTAATCTGGGGATAGTGTAAACGTAATATTAGTGTCATTCTATCGAAAGTTGTCATAATTAAAGTAATATTTAATTGTTTGAAATTTGTAGGGGAGGTAGGCGTTCCTTTGATCTGATTATGCCCGTCTTACTAAAACTCAGGCAGCTTCTTACCTCAGGGTTACATGCCAAAAATCAGATGTCTACGTCAATTGGTCGAAGAGTTATAGACAAAAAATCTGAAAAGTAGGTTAGTACGGGGCTCTTTGTAAGAAAGTTACCGTTAGTTTTTAACTGATCGATTTTATTTTTCTAGGGGAGTATAAGATTACCCTGACGAGCAATCTATCAAAGCTAGAGCTTTTCATGTTTATTTAATCGGAAGTTATTGATACATTTAAACATTTTACATATGTAGGGGAGGTAGGCGTTCTCTTGGCCTGATCATCCCCATTTTCAATACCATTTAACTAGATCATACTTCCAATATTTGACCAAAATTTCAAGGCTCTTGCTTCATTCTATCGAAAGTTATTGTGCGAACGGGCAGACAGACGGACAGACAGACAGACAGACATGGCTAAATCGAATCAGGAGGTCACCCTGTTCACAATATACCCTATACTATAAGTCTAGTCTGGACTTTATCCAAACTATTTTTATGCACGCAAAGGAACTTGTCAGTTCCTTTGCGAAGAGATTGGGTGACATGTTGCACTGCTTATGCTGACGATGCTGCTAGCTCTGGCTAGGAAGTTCTCATTGAGGTACTGCAAAATGCTTTATGTATTCTAACCGAATGCACGCTGACTAGTAGGGAAATGAATAAAATTTCTACGTCTCGTCTCTCTTATCTCTAGAACTTACCAAGAAACAGGTCTCGGGGTCAAGAAAAATACTCAATACGCGAGGATTTCTCTAAAGATTAAATTTGTAGATATATAAATTTAAAACTTGTAATGAACCATATTCTGGTCTGGTAGTGCTGCTTCCACCGGCAGATCTATGGCAGCACCTGTTGAGTAAGCATCTGTCGGTGGTACGAAACCAGAGGCCGAGGATCCCATTACGCCTGGACCCTGATGCGAACGCGAGGAAATCTTTGCCGTCCGCCAACCATTCCATCCTTATCGCCTCATTTTTTATCATTCCCCATTTTTATCTCCCCTGTTTGTGTTGTTTTCCCCAGGCATATGAGTTTTTGTTAATACGTAGGACAGGGGCAACAAGCGGCGTGAACCCCGCCCACGTCTCCCGAACTGAGCTACAGCAAGCATAGGCCGCTGCTTAGCTCGTAGAGGAGCCTTTTTTTCGCCAAATGGCACAGCCCGACCTTCACGGTCAACTATGCTACCTTATATTACGTTTACACTATCCCCAGATTACTTCATCTGCGGCGTAATCTGGGTGTGGTGAGTTCAAAATTGTATGTATTTGACAGTCGCAGATTATCTCAGCTGGCGCAGATGAAGTAATCTGCGGATAGTGTAAACGTAATATTAGGCTCCGTCCCCACGGACATCTTCGGATGCCCACCAAACTGTCCGTTACAAACTTTAACCTCGGAAGAGGCTCATAGTTCCAAGGTTGCAAGAAAAAGGACCCGAGACTACTACGACACTACAAGCAATGAAGAGTTTTGGGTATTAGCGAGATCAGCCTCAATACCTGTCATTTCTGTGAAATAAGGACACGATGCGTATGATTAATCTTTTCGCCTCAACACATTAAGATTCTAGTTTCTAAATTAAATTAAATCGAATAAACGCTGTTTTTATAAGATCTGCACCAGCAGAAAAATAAAAAATTTATTTCAGAAAAAGCTGGTGAAACACGCAAAATACCGTTATTTTAGTAAATAAAAAGATTCCCCAATCAAATTTCAGTCGAGTTCAGCACTCTGAAAATATTAATGTACAAATAGCCTTTTCCGACCCAGGTTCGGGACTTTTATACTTACTGGGTTGGTATCAACTATGGTATGCTCCTAATTTTGAATAATTAATAGGACCACCCTTATCAAGATTTCTGGTATCAAATATGTGGACCGCCTCCGAAATAAAATCCTAGCTACATACATATGTCACTTGCCTGGGGTAGTGGCTCAGAACGTTCTCTCTGATATGTTCTAACAATTTCAGCAAGCGTCAAGAGATTTGACGAGATTGTTGACACCGCATCCGCAAACCTAAAATCGTTGCACCCATAATTGCCATTTGAGTCTCTTCTCTTCACCACTGCGTCGTCACTGTCACGGTGATAAACTTCTGCATTGGCAAATCAGATCTACAATTGTATATTGGCCTGACCATCACTACAATTGTACTTTTCTCTGCATAAAAGAGACACCAATACACCCCTCGCTCTATATAATGCTCATGTACAGTCATAGTACAGCTGATGACATTTGATGTCGCGATGCATGTCTGCAAAGTCTGCAAAGTGTTTTCGTGCCGCACCGGCCGCAGTGAACGGTCGGAAAACAGCGAGGCGCGGAGCTCGCATTCCCAAGCAGCTGGTCTGGTCGAGTTGTTCTGTCGGTCGGTTTGAGTTCGAGTTGTCGGTCCAGTAGTTTTGTTGTTTGGATTTGGATACCGTACGGGTTGTGCATTTCAAAGTGCGACTTGTGACCCAGGAAGCGATTTTCATTGGCCAGTTCCGGGTCTTGTCTGTCTGACTGTCGCAATTTCGTTGCTTCCAAGAGTGTTATTTGCGTCTTGCCGTAAAGACAGTGATCCGCCCGCATGACGTGTTAAGTGACGAACTGTGTCCGGTGTCTGTGTTTCAGTCCCCAGTCTGGTAAGTCATCCGCAATTCGGGGACCCTATCTCGCTAATCGCCCGTTCGTGCACCAGCGCCCCTCATAATGTGCCCTGCGAGCGTCACCGACTTCCGGTCGTCCGTTTTTCCCGTGCAAAATTGTGTAGACGACGCTTAGTGTTCGTGACTGCGATTTCCCTCCCCAAAATCGTCCAGGAAATATCCAAAATAAGAAAATTAACATCCGTTCGTGACCCCGTGCATCGCTCGCGGCTCGCCCACCTCCGCACAGTTCCAGAGAATTCGTGTGGTGCAGTGGCGTTGTAGGCGCTAATCGGCGGCCTCCTCGAGTGTCGGGTGTGCTCCGTGTGTTCGTTCTGTTTGTGCGGTGAAGTGGAAATTTATGCGATTAAAAAAAAAGCGAAGACAGGAGAAGAATTTATTGCAAAATCGAATCCACGGCCGCCGTAGTAAGCCCGGTCGCGTGGAAATAAACATTCGAGCCCAGGGCGACGACGGCGCGACGGTGCACCGCACAGACGTCTTGAGATTGCAGTGGGCTTCTTGACGGACTATGGCTTCCTTGCAGCTGTCAAAAATCCTGCCGTCGAAGAAATCAAGTGCCGAGGTCGAGCAAGAAACGCTCGAGAAATGCCAGGTGAGTGGCTGGGTGGTTTGAGATTCGCACGCCCGAGCTGCGTGGACGATGACCAGGTGGGCTGCCGATCCGCCTGCGTCTTGTGTGCTCGGACTGCATGCATGTGTCCAGATGTCCGCAGAGAACTGGTTCTGCGGAATTTAATTTCGAGATTGATATTGAATTGTGTGTACGATGATTAATTTGTAGATACACGGCGCGTATTCCCTGTGCAACAGTGAGCATGTGGTGTTTGGTGTGGTCCATGCATTGTAAAACAGGAGACTTGAAGAGTGAAGGATACATCACTCTTCAAGTCTTTAGGAAAAATCTAAAATAACACAATAAGAGCGATGATGTGCATCGGATCTTTATGTTATGTTAATTGCTTTGGGCCCTCCAGGGGCATGGGCGCGTCAACATCTTTAGCATTTCTATGCCTTGTTGACGTTTCGATAGCATATCTACTTTTCGGAAGTGCAATTGCTAGCATGCACCTCCTATCCGCGCCGTCTTTATACTGACAAGCTCGGAGCACTGTGAGAGTTCTATTAGTACTCACAGGTAGTTTTTGATTGCGCTGAGATTTAAACTCCGTGGTCTAGATTAGTATCGTAGAGCGGTGACCACGGTCACCGAGCGCGCACTTTAGCCCCGTCCCATACACATACATTTTAATTATGATCCATTTGCTTTAAGTTGTCTATGATTGGCTTTGAAAAATGTTGTCCTTATCGCCCGATTCGGGAGATACCCATATCTGCCAGGCGAATGCAAGACTCCCAGTCATGACACCCATGTTGCCTATTAATCACTTCATGGCCAAGAATGTCCTTTTTCGTCGCCAAAGGACTCAAAATACATTCAATAGTAGTCTATTGCATTCGTCTCAATACCCATATTGCCTAGTATTCGCTTCATGGCCAAGAATGTCCTTTTTTCATCACCAGAGGTCTTAAAATGGCATCAGTCCTGGCGAAAGGAATTGGTATCATCATCCCGAATCAGAAGATACCCATATTAACCAGATTTGGTTTCTGTTTCATTTCTTGATCAAGAGTCCTTTTTTCCTGACGCACACCTGCGGCAAGACCAAAATATCACAATGTGGTCCTTGTAATAACCCAAGGAGAGGACGTACCAAATTTTGTTCAAATCGGACCACAGGAAATGGAACGGCAGTGGTCACTTACCATTGTTAACCAATGTCAAGCCGCCAGTGATGGTGCGGTGCGATGATTTGGTTGAGGTAAACCTTCCCCCTGTGGTGTGGGGTGTAAAAATAATACCACGGCCGTTCCCTTTGAGGGTCTGTCGTTAAAACCAACAAGCAAAGGACAGGATGTGTATGCCAGCAACTTGCACTATCCGAAATCTAAATCGGAAAAGGACTGACTCAACGGTTACGACTTTTGGCTATTGTACAATACAATGACAAAGATTGGATTCTGGAATGAGCGTATTCACCTGGACAATGGATCAGAAGGTCCCCAGAACGCACGATTTCTTCAATTAGAGAGTGAATTTCTGAGGTACAAATTAAACATCTTAGGAGTTAGTGAGATAAGATGGTGGAACAGCGGAGAATTTACCTCTCCAACGGGTAGCACTGTAATGTTGTACTCCGGTAAAGCTACTGGTAGTCGTCGTGAGTCAGGTGTATGGCTCCTCCTAACCAGAGCCACACGAAACTGTCTCTTATCTTGGGATAAGGTCTCCGATCGAATCTTGACCGCCAGGTTCCGGACAAAAATAAGGAACATCTCAATAATACAATGTTATGCCCCTACTGAACCCGACAATGTCTTGACAAAAGACTCCTTCTACGAAGAACTAAACGCCGTTCAAAGCAGAATACCTAAAGGTGACATTATAATGGCTATGGGTGATTTGAATGCTAAAGTTGGCGCTGATAACCATGGGCTCAGACATGTGATGGGGAGACACGGTCTTGGTGATCGTAATGACAACGGTGAAAGATTTGTAGAGTTCTGCAACTTTCACAGTCTCTTCATCGGTGGTACTATGTTTGAGCATAAGGACCACCACAAAATCAGTTGGTCCTCTGTTGATCGGCGCTGAACACAAAATCAGATCGACCATTTTGCCATAAGTAAAAGATTCAAGAGTTGCCTCCTGGACGTGCGAAACAAAAAGGGTGCCGATATTGGGATGGGAAGATACCATTATCTTATGATCGCTAATGTTCGGTTGCATATTGCAGCCGTGCGCCGCCCTAGTGATGAAAAAACCAAGCGCCGCAAATTCAACACCGCTCGATTAAAAAATCCAGCTGTCTTACAACAATATAATGACCATCTTGCGCAAAAAGCAGCTGAAATAACTAGTCACCCAGATAGTGACATAAACGAAAACTGGGATGCCATAAAAAATGCGTACATTGATAGCGGAAATGCCATTCTTGGAACAAACACGGATTGCCGGAATAAGCCCTGGATGTCCGACGCTTCATGGCAGCGGATTATTGAAAGAAAGGAGCTAAAAGTTCGTTTGGCTGCAGCATCAGACAACAATCGAAGCAGCATCGAACTCCTTTACCGTCAGAAAGCTCGAAAAGTTTGGCGTAGTGTACGACGCGATAAAAGAGTTTATGCCAATTTCTTTTAGCAGAAGAAGCCGCAAGAAGTAACAACTTAAACGCCGTATACGGTGTCATCGAAGAGTTTACAGGTGGTCGTAACTCCTGCCAACATGCGATGGCTGATCTATATGCGTTGTTGTCAAACGGAGCCCTTTTGTATCTTTGGACGTCTCTTTCGAGGTCCCTCAAATCACGCCTAATATGTCTTGGTGGCGGCGTCTTGTCCGTGAGGTCGGTGTTGGGGTGCTCCCTCCGGTAACAACTCACCAGGTACTGTTTCGCAAGAAGCTTGTTGTGGTCCCTTAGAGGCATCATCCTTGTTTCCTGAGGCAGATGATGACATCAGGAGACTGCCAGTCACAGTACGGAGAGCGGCGTTTTGGCACGCCTGAATGTTATTCCATTGTGTCGCAGAGATTCTGTGACTCCACTCGCAGTGAAGTTCGGCAGGGGTGCATCCTCTCACCGATCCTCATAGTGATCGGCGGTGTGTTGCATGCAGCCCTATCCGGACTCGACAGAGGAATTCAATGGACTTTGACATCTTATCTACAACATCTTGACTACGCTGACGACTTATGCCTACTCTCCCACAAAATTATGGGTCTGTCCGCAATGGTGTTAAGGCGGAATTCCACTGAGGCAACAATTACCGCATGCTACATGTCGAACAATGTCGCCGCTATCCAATAGCCAGCGGATCGGTGCGGCTTGTAGCATGCGACACTGAAAATGTGTGAAAAAAACTGAAAACAGGCGACACTAGGCAGCATGTAGCATGCCTCTTGTCGGTCACTGTTGCCTCGGTGGAATTCCGCCTTTAGATCTCGAGAGGGGGGCAAGCAAGGTTGGGCTTAAGATTAATACCAACAAGACCAAGGTTCTTAGCCTGTCATTGCGAAAAAGAAATCCGACACCTATTGCCGTCAATATTAATGGGCAGCCTGTGAAAAAGGTGGACAACTTCGTCTACCTGGGTAGCATTGTTGCCGAAAATGGTGGTACGGAGCAGGACATCGCTCGTCGTATCAACCGGGCTAAATGTGTATACGGCATGCTGTTCAAAATCTGGCAGACCAGTTATCTCAGCATCAAGACCAAGCTGGGCCTGTTTCGCTCCCTGGTACTGTCAGTGCTTTTGTATTGGAGCAGTACATGGAAAGTTTCCGTTTTCCGTTTCCGAAAGTTTTCAGAAAGCTGCAAGTTTTCGTCAACTCATGTCTTCGTCGAATTCTAAAATATTCTGGCCCGAAACAATATCAAATGAAGAGCTAAGTCGGCGTACGGGTCAGATGCCAATCGACGAATTGATACGCAGGCGAAAATGGCAGTGGATAGATCACACATTGCGGAAGAGTGATAACTGCATTGCTTTGCATGCCATGAAATGGAACTTCATTTCCAACCAAGGCCGACCAAGAGGGGGTCCTCGAATCACATGGCGTCGATCTGTGGCAAAGGAGTGTCAGGCACTGTGTAAGTCGTTTGGGGAATTGCGCCCCATTGCCCAGAACAGAGCACGATGGCGCGCAGGAGTAGTTAACGCGTAGGGTAGGGGTTAAGGCAAAGTAGTACCCACTGAAAAATTGAATGTATATTTTATAACGGTACTTTGAACTAAGATGTCTGCAAATTTGTTTTTCTTTTGTCTGACCAATACCCGTTTCTAAAAACGTGTCAAGTAAACAACCATTGACCATTTTATAATTGGGTTTTGGTAAATTAAATTCATTAATAAATTAAAATGTTGTATCTAGATGTGTATAACTGTACATGTACGAGTATAGTACGTATCACCAAACCAAGGAGAAACTTCTTGAAGTCTTCTAATCTACTCTCTAAGCTACATACATACATACATACTTCAATCAATGAGTGCGTTCAGAAGGTGGCAAAAGAGCAGAAACCGCTCGCGAGCAGCTCGGCAACTGCTCGCGAGCAGCTCCGGAGCTGCTCGGTTTGGAGTCTGCACCTGCTGAACGCTACTTCACCAGCTGACAAATCGACCAGCTGAAAGCTGACGATGACAATTTTAGACGTCAAGTGCCGAAAAGTGGAAAATACATGAATCCCACGCTGTCCATTACAAAAATCACGAACAACGAAAAAACAAATTCAAAAGCACCCGAAAACCAAAGAACTAGAAGCCGAAAACGGCGAAAACACAACAACCAATTTGATAACTGTCAAAACTCGGAAACTCGCAACATGAGCGTGAGGTTGAAAAAGAAGAAGAAGAACCTGAGCACTGATCAGTGAGCAGAAATATTTCTTGCTCGGTGAAATTTGATCATGCTCACCCGAGCAGAAGTTGCTCAGTCACTTCTGAACCCGCTCGTTCTGAACATGTTCGCTGAGCGGAAGTTGCTCAGTTCCTTCTGAACGCACACAATGTCATGCCAAAAAGCAAAAACCTATCTTGCTTGCGAAAAAAAAAGTATTTCACAAAATTAACACCTGCATTTCACAATCGGAAATAAATCTGTAACTCCACTTGTTAAGTTCCTTCCACCCAAATGAAAAAAGTTCTGTAAGTCAGTTTTGCATACATACAATGTACAAAAATCGAAGAGCCATTGAAATTCAATCTTATGCAATGCTCCCCTACAAATGTGAAATATTCCCAGCAACCAATCAATATAGATTTGTTATCGATAGTTTTGTTTATTTTTTTTAACAAGATTGATAAATCGTGGTGTTGAATCACTAAGCCGGAATTTATTTTTGCTTATGGGGCAAAAAAAAAATAGATTTTGTCCAAACACTTGAATATCCAATGAATCACCAGAAAATCAAGGTGGGCAAGTAGGTTTTATGATCTGGACACGCATTTTTTTGTAACTCCAGCACAAAAAAAAAAGAACAAACGCCAAGTCAAATAGAACGTTCAAATTCAAATGCGTGAAATTATAACCACGAAAATTTGACATTTTGTTGATGGTTTGGATCCATCCAATTACACGATTCAAACAACAACCTGTCGAACTTCTCATGATCGGTAATCATTTAGAAGTCGTTGTTTTGGCGAACGGATTTTTTATTACTGATTAAATGTAAATGATAGTGAGCAACAGAGACGGTAAAGCTCTGTGTATCTGTAAGCGTACGTTTATACTATGGCGGTGGCGGCGACGTTTTTTTTCCGTCGACGTTCGACGTTAAAAAAACGTCGTTGGCTTGTGATTATATTACGACGTTTTTTAACGACGTACGTGGAATCATTCGGTATTTCTTGAGCCTACATCATGGATAGACGGAGAATATTGCTGCTTTGTGCATTGGAAGCAGATGTGCTTCTCATGTTTACAACTACATAATATTTCACATGTAGAAACAAATCAACAAATATATCCCCATCCTCACCCTTATCCGTATCCTCATCTTTTCATTATCAAATATCCTTATCCTCCTCCGCATTCTCGAGATCGAACAATTTTTTATCCACACCCTCATCCTCATCCGCAAAACAATATCCCTACTAAACCACCACAACAAAGAGTAATTGCATGTAATTATAAAAAAGATTCAAGAAAAAACGCTGCCGTTACCGTCGTAATATAAACTCTGCCATATAATTGCATGTGTTTATAGTGGACGTCGACGTCGACGTTCGAACGCCAGTCCGCCAACATGCGACGTTAAAAATTTTGGACGCGACGTTCGACGTTTTAACGTCGAACGCTACCGCGCCTAATAACAACGTTCCCATTCATTTCCATGTGTTGCTAGCCATTAATTGCTTCGACGGAAAAAAAACGTCGCCGCCACCGCCATAGTATAAACGTACGCTAAGTGAAAAAGAGACGGATTATCTGAATAGCTGAACCCTAGTTAGGGTTGTACTGCTAGCGATTGTTATCAAATTAAATCGGATATCGTTTAGAACGACATCGGTTATAACGACATTTCGGCTATTACGACGTAAATGCAACGAACATCGAGACTAGAAGGAGCACTCAGTACAAGATGCCCAAAGGTTGTTTTCTATTCCCGTAATTGTCAATGTGTTAAATTTCATTATCCGTACACAATCGCTTTGCGAGAGGATTGCGGAAAATAGACAGATATAAACCTCTTCATATGATCCCGTGAGTCTGAAAAGGATGTCGAACCCGAAATGCATGAAAAATAGTACACACACCACTGCAATTGCGGGTAAAAGTGATACCAATACAAATATAAACGGGGGCTGTTTTCTCTCAGGCTACCAATACATTTAAAAACGTGGGAAGCTTGTCATTTGAACAGCTGATTATGAAGTGATGCTGTCCTTATCTACCCAATGCATTTTCCCGTTTAGGTTCCTGTCAAAAATGGGTAAACATGTGTGGGGCTGACTATTTGCATCCCGCTTCACAAAAATTAATGTACTGAGTGCCTATTCTATGTGTTCCATGTTCCTTGGTAAATGTCAGGTCCGGTGATTAGGCCTGTTCCTAAAACCGGTCCACCGATTTAAAGCCGGTCTTCTGTTAGTATCGGTCCCGAGATTCCCAAGTACTGGTTTCCAAAAAACCGAATCATTAAAAAAAACCGTCTTATGGTCATAAAACCGACTCATTAAAAACCCGATTCACCAAAAAACCGACCGACTCCGACGAGTTCAAAACCGACTCACTAAAAGACCGATTCACCAAAAAACCGACCAAAAACCGACCGGCTCTGACGAGTTAAAAACCGTTTTTTTGATGAATCGGTCTTCTAATGAGTCGGTTTTTAAGCCGTTTTTTTTAACCATGAGCCGCTCGGTTTTCGAGTACTCGAGTACTCGGTCGGGTTTTGGTGAATCGGTTTTTTAATGAGTCGGTTTTTAATTCGTCGGAGCCGGTCGGTTTTTAGCAAGTCGGTTTTGAGTACTCGAGTACTAGGTCGGTTTTTTTGGCGAATCGGTTTTATAATGAGTCGGTTTTTAACCCGTTTTTTTAACCATGAGCCGATTTTTTTAATGATCCGGTTGACCGCTAGGAAAACCGGTTTTCATAAAAACCTAAAACCGGTCTTGAAATCTTAGGACCGAACAGGTCTACCGGTGATTCATGAAGCTCTTGTAATGTGCTCTTGTATGTATTATGAAATCATAATTTTGTGGTCGACAAACCCAAGTCGAAGAAGTTCCAAATGAATCTACGTCTTGAAAATTTAGAAGAGAACAAAATCCTTGGAAGAAAAAATCCACATATGATGGAGAGTCCAATAATAGTCTGGCTGAATAACGAAATGAAAAGGTGTTATTACGTTGGCGCTGCGTTTCTCTGACCCTGTTCTGCTCTGGCATAAGAAGGAGAACACATTTCCTGAATCCCAACACCCAAAATACGACTAAATATGGGGTTTTTCTCCCCTTTTTGAACTGCATTATCGTATTTTGGGTGTTGTATATGGTTTAGGCTTAGGCTTTTGAAAAATAAATCCCTGTTAGCTAACAGGCAGTTTAACAGGACATTGAGAAAACGGGCCTATGTGAAATATTGTAACTTCTTCTTTATTCGCAAGAGATGTGGGAAAATTGATTTAAAAAATACAGGGTAGAACATAATTGTGGGCTGGTTTTGAATTACGCACATTAAAAAAAAATGTGGCAATTATCTCATTGTATTATACAAAAGCGGGAATTGAAAAAGTTCTTCAGTGCACTCCAGAGTTGGACCATTAGCTTTATCAAAATTATCGTTATTTCAAAATTGCCTTTTCTTCTGTCGCACCCTAATATACACTTGCGAGCAAAAATACTGAATCAAACCGAAGTACGTGTATTTGTATGTATATTTTTAAAAGTACGTTATGTATCCCTACAAATCGTATGTCATTTGAAAGTTTGAGATCTTAGCTTTACAATTGATACCTTTTTTTTATCACCATTTAATGAGTGTTTTATGAATGAACGCTACCTGGAGCTAAAAAGTCGGGAAATTGAACATTTATGAATGGGTTATTACAAGGCAAACTAACCCTATAAATGCATCCGCAAATGGTTTTCAATGGTCAGTTGAATCTGGAAGGTCGATTGAATAAGTTTAAAGCAATAAAAGTCACAATTTTGTCATTCATGAGTACCACGCCTCAGCAGGCGGCTCAAGTTGTCGCCCTATTTTCGGAAGGGCTTACTCAGAGAACAGTCGCTCGGAATGAGTCAGTCTACTGTGCCAAGAGTGTTTCGGGGGGAAGGTAGCTACAATCAGAGACCCCGACCCGGCCGCTCTAGGTGCACTTCCGATGGAGACGATCATTTTATTGTGACAAGTATGCTACGAGATCGGCACCTCACGGGAGTTGACGTGCAGCAGAATCTCAGGGACGTTCGCGGAGTAGCTGTAAGCGAGTGGAAAGTGAGGAGACGACTAAAGGAAGCGAATTTGCCTCCAAGACGGCCCGCCTCAGGCCCAAAATTGACCCCACTTCACCGACAAGCGCGACTCACGTTTGTCAGGAATCACTTAAATTGGACCCTCGAGCAATGGCGGTCCGTATTGTTCACCGACGAGACCAGAGTGTGTCTACATGGCAGTGACAGAAGAGGTAAGGTATACAGGCGTCCAGGTGAGCGATTTGCGCAATGCTGTATCAGAAAAGGTAGCATACGGGGGCGGTTCGTGTATGGTGTGGGCCGGTATCTCTGTGGATTCAAAAACGGAAATTGTATTCGTGCCCCCTGGAGGCCGAGGAGGAGGACTGACAGCCGAACGGTATATTACCGGTATTCGACATGGCCATGTTGTTCCCTACGCAGCATCTATTTGCGACAACTTTACTTTAATGCACGACAAGCACAGCAGTTCCTAAACGAAACTAATATTGCGACAATTGACTGGCTTGCACGCAGTCCAGACTTAAATCCCATTGAGCACTTGTGGGACAAGCTCAAAAGAAGAGTCCGACACAGAGATCCTGCACCTTCGACTATCGACGAATTGAAGGAGGCCTTAATAGAGGAATGGAGCGAAATTCCTCAAGATACCATTAAAAAATTAATAATTTCAATTAAAAATCGAGTACAAGCTGTGATTAGAGCAAGAGGTGGTAATACCAGATATTAATAAATAAATAATTTTGTTACTTTTTGAAAATTGTTTGTTTTATTTAACAAAAACCTGACCCCACTTTCTAAAATCCCCATTTTTACTACTTTTTGATTTCAAGCCCCACTCTTTTAAAATCTATCTTCAAATATTGTTAAAAATGGTATTAATGTAAAGCTAAGATTTCAAGTTTTCAAATGATATACGATTTGTAGGGATACATAATGTACTTTTCAAAATATGCATACAAATACACGTGCTTTCGGTTTGATTCAGTATTTTTGCTCGCAAGTGTAGTTTGACCTTAATGTAGTGTTCAGTTGATTCAATAAAATTATTAAGCGGTGCATTTTATTTTTACAAGTGACTACAGTTTGAAGGAACTATGCAATGAAATGCATACTGTAAAGGTATTCACAAACTATCATCGTGCAGTTTTACACACTTACCATAAATTTTCGATTCAACCATAATCTACTACATTGCACATACTAATCGTCGTTCGTGACTGGAAAAGTGATTAAAGCGAATGCAATTCAGTTTATATTTTCTGAGAAATTGTGAAAGTATGTACTCTTACGAGACCGCGTTTCCATTGCAATAACTCGAGAACGAGGTTATTATGTATGTTAGAAAATCGATGCCCTCCATTCGATTATTTGTTATTCATTAGATCTCAACAACAACAATCTCGCGCAAAGAAAATAAAATGAAACCTGAAAGTAGAGGGCTTCGCCCGCATACCGAGGGTTTTGTATTGTCCGATGCCAATAGAAGTAACTCTCCTACTCCTGGAGATGCTGAGTTTCAAACGTTATAATTATGATTCTGTAGTGAATAAATTCAGTTTCATAAAAATTAAGAATCGGGATAATTTATCAATCAGAAAAATTGGTGATACTTTCACTCTATTTAGTGTCGTTTTCTAACGAAGCAGGATTTCTCTCTACGTTGCGTCATCGTTGCAGCAACATTGAGTAAATGTTGCGACAATGTCGTGTCGACCTTGCGTCAACCTTGAGTCTGCCTTGCGTCAACGTTGTGTCAATGTTGCTGCACTAACGTTGCTTATGTCAACACCAGAAAACGCAACACTCCAGTGCATTGGCCCCCCTCACTCCGATTCAAACGGCACCCTTATTTCCTTGAACGCTTATAGCAACACTCCAGTTTCACCCGTTTCCTCTATCCTCACCGTAACTTTACCCTTCCATTTTCCTCATACCTTTTCTATTTTCCTTATGTAGGACATAACATGCCTTTCACAGTACTTCTGTGCATTCTCCTAATCATCTCGAGCCAGAAGATTCTCGGATTGCCTAGATTTCGCCTCATGCTGAAAAATGTCCTTACGTCCTGATGAAAGGTCTCAACATATTTTTAATAGTACCGAATCTTTGACCGATTTTTATAAGGGGTTTGTTTTTTACTACAAAACCCTTAAAACGAAACCCTTAAAACGACAAAGAAACACTAACGGACGGTTTGGTGGGCATCCGAAGATGTCCGTGGGAACAGAGCCTAAGGTAGCATAACGACCGTGAAGGCCGGCAGTGCCATCTGGCGAAAAAAGGTCCCTGGACGAGCTAAGCAGCGCCCTCACTTCATTCGCCCAATCCGTCTAAATGGAATGAAAGTGTCATTCTGCCTCACTAATTGTCAGCGAACGTGACGATTTTAGGGTCCTGGCCAAAGGACTTAAAATACCTTCAAAAGTAATCGAGTGCATTTCACTGTATCTAAAAAGATCAGCCGCAACCCTTATCGGTCGTATGCGTCAAATCTCTTAAAAAGATAAATTCCCCCAAAGCGGACCCAAACATGTTATCCAGTTTCGAAAAAAAATTTTTTACATACAATGTGCTGAGGTGGGATACTCAATTGCCCTAACCCCTTTGTAATGAACCATATTCTGGTCTTGTTGTACTGCTTACACCGGCAGATCGATGGCAGCACTTGATGAGTAATGATCTGTCGGTGGTACGAAACCAGAGGCCGGGGGTCCCATTACACCTGGACCCCGATGCTAGCGCGAGGGCCTCTGAGTCGTCCGCCAACCGTTCCATCCTTATCCCCATTATTTTATTATTCCCCATTTATACCTCCCATGTTTGTGTTGTCTTCCCCTGACCTATGAATTTTTATTAATACGTAAAGGACAGGTGCAACGAACAGCGAAAACTCCGCTCACGTCTCCCGAACTGAGCTACAGCAAGCATAGGCCGCTTAGCTCGTTGAGGGGTCTTTTTTTTTTCGCCAGATGGCACGGCCCGACCTTCACGGTCATTATGCTATCTTAGGCTCCGTCCACACGGGCATCTTCGGATGCCTAGAAATGTCCATTACACCTTGTTGGGCATAGCGCGTCAACTGTTCTATGTGGCCCAGTTGACGTTTCGTTGACATAAACTAGTTTCGGTGAATGCAGTTGCCAGCATGCACCGCCTGCTTCCCCATTTAGCCGTCTACCTGCGACAAGTCAAGAGATGCTGTGGCTTATTATTACACCCCACACCACAGGTGGAAGACAACACAAACATCCGTGGTCACTAACGTCGTAGTGGACGGGACTCGAACCCGAAACGCCGGTAGTCAGACATGAGACTGAGTGGGATGGAATGTATTTGATCAATTTATCTAAATTTAAACTTTTGGAATACGTACATGTCTGACACTCACTTAGACACCGAGCTTGATCTAGTATGTATTAAAGTTCCACGATTATCATGAATAGCTTTAATTAAATCAATGAATTTGTCGACCAAAGGTGCGAGTAAACAAACTCGTTACTTCTATCTGCTGCATAAAATATTCTTCGCTCCAGAAACTACGCTGAAAAAAAACACCATTCGTTGTCAATACCGTATTTCAGTTAGCGTTTCTTGACTCTTCGACCTCGATATTTAAACCCAAACTAGAGTGTGTAATTCCAAACAAAATTACGTAACTAGTAGTGTTTGACACTGAATTAAACTTTAGTTCTCATTCCCATTTCTTTTGAGCCACATTGGTAGCCACGATGTGTGAATATCTGTTTTGCTCCAGACTACAATAAATTCTACTTAATGAAACCGGTTATTAGAACCTGCATTCTTGATATGTATACTATAACCGAATTGAAAGCGAAATTTTGCAACCGATTATTGTACTCAAGATTACAAAAACTCTATTTTTATTTATGTACGAGTATATGTATTGAATTTCTTCGATTATTCTTAAACTAATCTTAACTAATCTTGTAAACACAAACTCGCATCAGGGGGAAAGAAGCTGCAAACAAGGTGGTAATCCAATTTGTGTATGCGGATATTGATTAAGCCTTTTCGAGCAATTGAATGTTTTATACGTGTCTTACAACCAGATGGAGTTGATGTGAATATGGTAGTGATTTTTGGGTGTTTGTTTCTCCTTATAGAGATGTAGGTGTCATTTGGCGATTTATTTTTAACCGAAAAATAGGTGCAGCGTCAGATAATTTCTATATTATGTACATATAGGGTTTTTCAATTTCAATGTTTTTGACATTTCTCGAATAGGAGTGAAGTTGGCTTCGCAATTCTTTCACATTTTGAAGCGTCAGTTTATGCCATTTAATCATGGAGAGATACACGCTTCAAGAACGTTTGCAAATTATTAAACTTTTTTATCAAACTCCACGTTCCGCGCACTTACCCCAATTTTCGGTCGACGAAACCGTCCAACAAGACGGACTATTGAACGTTTGGTGCAAAAATTCGAAACAACTTATGCATTGCTCATTGCATAATGTCCCAGTGCCTATGCGACAACGTAATGCTCGAAGTGAAGAAAATATCGTGGCCGTTCGAGTGAGTGTGGGTGAGCAGTCAAGTATGTCGATTCCACGCCGATCGCAGGCGTTGAACATCAGTATGACCAGATTTTGCGGAAGGATTTGGCTCTCCGTCCGGATAAGATTGCGTTGACTCAAGAATTGAAGCCAACCGACCATTTTAAGCGTCGCACATTTGCTAATTGGGCTATGGACCAGATGCAAGCTGACGACGATTTTCACAAGAAAATCATCTTTTCGGATGAAGCTCACTTCCGGCTCGATGGTTTTGTCAACAAGCAAAATTGCTGCATTTGGTCGAGTGAGCAGCCTGAAGTGATGCACGAGACACAACTTTATCCGAAAAAAATTAACTGTTTGGTGCGGTTTCCACGCCGGCGGCGTCATCGGCCCATTTTTTTCTTTTTTGGCATACAGCGTACGACACAATCGAATTATTGAAGACTAAGTTCGGCGAGTGAGTTATCTCACGCAAAGGTCCTCGCGAATGGCCTCGTTCATGCGATTTAACACCTTTGGACTTTTTTCTTTGGGTTTACATTAAATCGCTGGTCTATGTCAATACATACTAGTAAGCCAGCAATTTTAGAAGAGCTGCAGGAACATCGAACGCGAAATTCCTGGTATTTTATATGTATTCTTGGTTAGTATGATGAGACGAGTCGATTAAGCTGCGTCCGTCTGTCCGTCTGTCCGTCTGTCCGTCTGTCTGCCTGTCCGTCTGTCTGCCTGTCCGTCTGTCTGTCTGTCTGGTTCTGTGTAAACTAGTCCCTCAGTTTTAAAGCTGTCGACCTGAAATTTTGTACAAAGCCTTCCTTCTATTGCACGCTGTAAATATATCGGAACCAACGGAATCGGACCACTACGTTATAAAGCTGCCATAGGAACGACCGGTCCAAAAATTAGTCTTTGTGAGAAAGACTTTTTTATTTTTGAAGCTATCTTTTTCAAATTTCACACTAATCCAGTCAAATCATATTTCCGAATTTGGTTGAAATTGGACAATTCTATCATATAGTTGTCATAGGAACGGCCGTTCCAAAAGCAGGTTTTAGCTAGGAAAACTTTTTTATTTCTGAAGATATCTTTACCAAATTTCATATTATTTCATCATATTGACTGCCAAATCACGTCCCTAAATTTGGTTGAAATTGGCTCACTACGATTATTTCATACACCTCTGATAGGAACAGTGAAATGGGAACAAGTTTTACTACTACATAATTTTAAAGTGGCAAATGCACCACAAGTTACAACGAAGGCAAGTTAGCCGAAGGCTAGCTTGCTTTTTTTTTAAATGATTTTTTTTTGACAATCTCAAGTGGGTCTACCCCCTTAAAAAGAATATTATCCATCTCTAAACGCAAATTTATCAATTGGAGAATGATATCACTGGAGAAAGAAGTTGTAAAAACTATTAGAAATTACTAGATAAAATATAAAAATAGAACTCAGATTGTATAACACAAACACATAAATACAGACGAAGGCCGTATGGGGTATTTGTTATGACTTATGAATGACTATGTATGAATGTTAAGCAGACCTTATTTTATGATGTGTTTTCTTCCTATGACGAAGACCAACTTTTTAGGTTAGTAGAAATAAAAGAAAATACAAAGGCGAAGTTTATGATGAAACTTACTATTATTTTTATCGGTCATTGGTTCTTACATGGATATACGGTTTTGAATTTAGATGCAGTATCCAGTGTGGTGATGTTTTTTTTATTAGATAAAGGCTTTATGGGCCACGAATAGCATTTTTTGATGAATGTTATTTCAATGTATTGTAGATATTCACATGCTAGTTGATAGCTCCCTTTCCACCGAGAATGATTTTCAACTGCTTCGAATACAACTTGGTGACGACGATTATCATAACATATACTAACAAACAGAAAATAACTACATTCTACTGAAAATTGATTACTTAATTTTCAAAAGAACTATACGAGTAATATATACCAAACCTAACCCAGATAACAGCAAGTGTTCATTCCCATTCGTTTTCAAATTCAAATCAATCATTCCAAGCTGTTATTTTGTACGAAACGAAGTGATATAACGCTACACAATCACCAAGTCAAAGAATAGAGATTGTTAACAAGAAATGGGACTCCATACGAATTAAGAGTGGCTGCCTAGAAGTTGCATATGTGTTGGATTCCATCAGTACACGAAGGGTAATGCCAATAACAAGCATGTTACTCATACGATGAAACGTACTAGGCAGGCAGTTGTTATTTGAAGAGCTTTTTAAAGTGTTGTCGTCCCTATCCCTCTTTCATTTGATTATTTGTGTCTCAATTGGCACTACGTTTTTGCTTAAATCGTATAAAGTTCCACCTCTAGTAGTAGTTACTTTATGACCAAGTGTTGCCACCTTGTTCGTTGACGTTTGTATTTAATTAGATTTACCTTAGTATTGAAAGCAATAAATGAAGATGATATCCTGGTGAATTAACTTTTCAGATGTTATTCTGAAAATGGTCACTCGTATTGTAATGGACGGTTTGGTGGACATCAGAAGATACCCGAGGGGATGGGACCTGGGGTTGCCATAATGACCGTGATGGTCGGGCAGTGCCATATGGCGAAGAAAAAGTCCTCTCAATGAGCTAAGCAGCGGCCTATGCTTGCTGTAACTCAGTTCGGGAGCCGTGGGCGGAGTTTTCGCCGCTCGTTGCTCCTCTCTAGGTCATATTCGTTTTTACGTTATTGGCAGGTTTGCAAGAATAATATCTGTAGGGAAGGTAGGCGTACCTTTGGTCAGATCGTTCTTATTGTCGGTACCAACCAACTAGTTTCCAATCGAAATATTTGACCAAATTTCCATGTCGCTAACTGTATTCTAACGGGAGTTATCGTGCCGTTTTTCCTTGTGAGGAAATCAGTTTACCCTATACTATTTTATAGTCTAGACTAGACTCTAGAGTATAAAAGACCATTTTGTAGTCGAGGGTATTATATGTCGATTTGTAGGAAATTTTATGTACTAAATGCCTTAGAACATTTTTTTGTAGAATCCTTAGTTTTCAAGATAATCAAGAAAAACTTTAGAAAGGGACCTTTGACCCCGTCTCCCCTGCACTTCCGGACCCTCTATCATAAGGGACTTTTCAGCACATAATCAGGGGACTGTCTCCAACAATTATGTCAAATTTCAAAACTACACTATTTTTTTCCTACTCAATCTCTTTCGGACTTCGTAGCCTGAACTATTAAGAAAAGGTGCCATTATTATAAAGTTAAAGCTGAAAGTGGATGTGCAGTAGCACCACGAAGATGCAAACCAGTTGACACCGAATGTAAAACTTACTTTAAATTTATTTACTTATCTTTTTACTCCGTTATTCATCTTTTTTATCATTTCATAAAATTATAATCTAAGCAATTTAAATACAATATGTACAGGGTGGGCCAAATTCTTTTTAAAAATGCAATAAAATGAACAAAATTAAATTTTCCCCATGTATTATGGCTTCATTAGTAGGAGCAAACATTCCCATTAATGATGAAACACAACTTCGTTCAAGTGGGTGCCTCGGCGGGCTTCGCAATAGCGCATTCTGTCATTCAAATTTTCCAACACCATGTCGATGGTTTCGGGCTGTTGCTCACGGATTGCTTGGATTATATTGGCCTTAAGTGCTTAAATCGTTTCTGGATTGTTGGCAAAACATCGGTCCTCCACGGTTCCCCAGAAAAAAAAAGTCCAAAGGGGTCAAATCGCAGCTCCGAGGCGGCCAATTGACATCGCCAAGACGGCTGATAACACGATTTGGGAATTTGGTGCGTAAAAGATCGATTGTGGCATGGATTGTGTGGCATGGCGCGCCATCCTGCATGAACCAGATGTCGTCCAAATCCATGTCTCAATTTCAGTAAAAAAAAAGCTCTGGCTATGTAACATGTACCGTTGACCGAAACGTTGTTCCCAGCCTCACTTTCGGAGAAAAATGGTCCAATGATGCCACCACTCCACAATGCGCACCAAACTGTCACTCTCTGTGGATGCATTGGCTTCTTGACAATAACGTGCGGGCCCCAGCTGCAGCAATTTTGTTTGTTAACGTAGCCTTCGATATGAAAATGCGCCTCGTCAGAAAAGATGATTTTTCGCCCAAAATCGATGTCCAATTCAAGCTGCTGGGGCGACCGGTAGCGCAGTGTGTTGAGGCATCAGTCTCATGTTTGACTACCGGCGTTTCGGGTTCGAGTCCCGTGGCCATGGATGTGCAGGAGGTGCATGCTGGCAACTGCATTCTCCGAAACCAATTTATGCCAACGAAACGTCAACTGGGCCACATGGAACAGTTGACGCGCTATGCCCCACAAGGGGTTAGGGCAATTGAGTAATTCAAGCTGCTCTAAGGCCCAAACTGCGAAGCGGATGATCGTGCGCCTTCAATTGCTGAGTCAATTGGACCTTGTAAGCGAATAATCCGAGATCTTTGTGCAGAATTCTCCTCCGTGAAATGTTGAGCTGTTGAGATCGATGGCGAGTTGATGTTAGTGGAGTGAGTCTCACACTCTCGGCTACAGCAGCCACATTCTCGTCTGTGCGCACCGTACGACGACGGGGACCATGAGTGTTGTACAACTAGCATGCCAGTCTCACGAACTTTTTGCACAGAATTGCGTACTGCAGGCGGGGTGGGTGCTTCATTTCGGCCAAAACTTCTTTTCAAAAAACCCACTGTTTGGGCTACTCAGCACTCACTTTGGAAATAAGTTTTCAATATTTCCCAACGTTGTTCAAGTGTAAAACGACTCATTTCGTTCTGCGGAGGTATGATACTGACTTTCTGTCAAGATTTCGAGCGGGAAACAGCTTTCACTGTCAAAATAACCTATGATTTAAAAAGAAACCACTAGATGGCTCACCCTGTATAATGATGAAATTTATATAAAATTTTTAGTTATTTTAAATTTATCCTAAACTTCCGGTCTGTACGATTTGTTATGATTATTTGGATGCATCATCATAATTTTTTTTTTTGCATTTTTATCAACACGATTCCTATCGGCTCTTTTTACTTCGAATTTAAATCTGTGCAAACTCATGGTCGTGTCTGATGATTCAGAGAGGAGATATTGCACATACTTTGTGGACAGAATCTTGAAATTGTCTTCATAGTGAAGGAGATTTTTTTTTCTTTGTTGTAAAATTCGCATACTCTTGATAATAGTCACGTCTTGATTTCATTCATTAAGGGATTTTTTTTATCTTGGATGTTTGATAAACTTTAGGAGAAAAAGTGTTCAACATCACGTTCACGAGATTACGAGGATTTTTTTTATAAGTGCCTGACGAATCCTGGTTGAAGCAAATTTCTCGATATTTTCTAGGAGTTTGATTGTCTCACTTTCAAAGAAAAATATTGTTATGCAGATTTATGTTGAGAGATATAATTCTGTTCATTTAGTAATAATCTGACTGATACAGAAAACGTGATGACATTTCTCCGTACCACCTTCGCGCAAAATTCAATTACTTTCATGGGGATTATATTCTTGAGTTCTAGATAGGCATTCTCATTAGAATGCTTTTTGGATTGCGTCATCCATGAGAACAGTTCTTATAACTATTTACACGCACAGCTATTTTTATTCTCATGAGAATAAATTTCATGATAATATTCTCATTCATTTCTCATGTGAGAATGTCGCCGCGCTATGATTTTCATGAGGAAATACTCGTCCGATCGGGCTGGTTCGAATTGCAAGGTAATTTTGGGTCGCTGATTCCGAATCTGAAGTCAAAAAAGGAAAAAAATGGGGCTGCCCACCCCAGAACGGCAACCCTGTTTTCATGGGGAAATACTCGTCCGATCGGGCTGATTCGAACTACAAGGTAATTTTGGGTCGCTGATTCCGCATCTAAAGTCGAAAAAAAAAATTTACTCCTGTTTTCATGGGGATTTTGTTTTTTTTTTGTAATTATGACTCAAGATTCGCAATCAGCAACCCAAACGACACCCTAATAGTCGCTCCCACGGCAGCCGGTTCTGTGCATCGGAGTGACCCGTTCATCATCAAGGGTTGCCAGAGCTTCTCAATGCCAGCAGGTGTTGTTATTACAACAACAACAACAACTCCCTAATGCAGGGTTATCCATTTTCTCTTTCGGAAAGTAAACTTAAATTAAACACAGTAAATATTTGAATTTCGATGGAATTTTTATTTCATAATAAAGTTTGGATTATGCCATTATACGTGGAATACAATATCTGTCAAATGTCCCCCACGGGACCGCTTGCAGGACTCGATCCTTTTGATTACCTTTTCACACATTTCGTGCAATAACTCGGCTATAACTCGACGGATTTCGTCCTTCAATTGACCAATCGTCGTGGGATTGTTCGCATAAACACGGTCCTTCGCATAGCCCCACAAAAAGAAATCTAACGGCGTTAAATCGCAAGACCTTGCTGGCCAAGCCACATCGCCGAATCTCGAAATTACGCGTCCTGGGAATTACTCGCGCAATAAAGCCAAATTTTGTCGCGTGGTGTGGCATGTGGCCCCGTCTTGTTGAAACCACATATTGTCGAGATCCATATCTTCAATTTCCGACCAAAAAAAGTCATGAATCATGGCGCCATAGCGCTGGCCATTGACTGTAATGGCGGCTCCTTCATCGTTTTCGAAGAAAAACAGCCCAATGACGCCGCCGGCCCACAATGCACACCAAACAGTCACTTTTTGCGGGTACAATGGTTTCTCAGCGGTCACTTGCGGTTGCTCACTGCCCCAGATGCGACAATTTTGTTTGTTTACATAGCCGCCGAGCGCAAAATGGGCCTCATCGCTAAAGAAGATTTTCTTCGAAAAATCGGCATCGGTGGCCTGCTGTTCGAGGACCCAATCTGAGTACTCACGACGCAATCTGTGATCAGTCGGCTTTAATTCTTGCGTGAGCTGGACTTTATAAGGATGGAGATGAAGGTCCAAATGCAAAATGCGCCACAATGTGCCGTAAGATAGGCCTAAATGCTGGGATCGGCGCGGAATCGATAAATTCGGGTCTTCGGCCACACTTTCACTCACAGCGGCGATGTTTTCGGTCGAACGAGCAAAACGATGATGCACAGGTGTAGAAATGTCTGTCATCGATCCAGTTTCTGCAAATTTTTTTTACTGTGTAGGCAATTGTGCGCTCATTGGGACGATTATGTCGACCATAATCTGCGCGTAATGCACGAAACGTGGCCACCGCAGATTCACCATTTTGGTAGAATAATTTAATAATTTTAACGCGTTGTTCAGACGTAAAACGTTCCATATTGTAAAATGGCGAGCCTTCAACTAAACCAATACCGGTTTGGAATACACTGACATTTGACAGATGTCGAATGGCAGGGCTTTACTTTCCGAAACACGAAATGGATAACCCGTTAGTTTCTTCCGGCAAGATTGGCCGTGATTTAAAAAAAGAACTGTTATCATCCTGTGTTCCCCATTTTGTTTCATGGTATCAATCGTTTAATATTGAACGATATTCCATGCCAGGTTTTTTTTTTTTTTTAAATTTTATTCCTATTTCGCCCCTCAATCCGTCGTAGCTATTATACTTCGAGTCGGGGAAAAAATGCAAGAAATAGAAAGGGCTAATTATCCCATTTAATATAATACCCAACATGCCTATAGTCGATGAAATAAACTTTCACCTCCTTTTTTTAATCCTTTTTGGATCCTTTTGAATATTTTTTTTGCAAAATCAGTTTTCGATCCCTACGGATTAGAAAAAAAAATGCCCTACTAAATTTTATTATTCCAGCAAAATAACATGAACTTCTATAAAAGAACGTCCGTGAGAATGATTGTTCTCACGATCAGCTCGTGAGAATAAACTTCAGCCATGAGAATGGTTACGATCATGAGAATATTCCAACGCCATCTATTTACACGATAATGAGAATAATTCCCTTGAGAATACATGAGAACGGAAAATTTTTCATGAGAATTAATTCTCATTGCTTTTTAGATGATTCTCGAGAACAAAATCAGTCTCATGATACCATTCTCATGCGAATGTATATCTAGACCTTTAAAAGGCAAGCTATATTATAATAGGCCCACCGATTGTTTGGTCGAGATCATGAAGCATATGTGCACAGAGGATCGGTATATCTTTGGGAGGAATATGATGATATCGACGACGATGCCTTACAACCACCCCACCACTTGGCTGAAAAGAGAAATGTCTCTCCAACCAGGAGAAAAGCAACCATTTGACGTAAATGCACTGCAATAAAGTCAAGAAGTATGCTTGTAATTTACTTGCATTTACGATTTAATTGCACTAAAAAAAACAACATTCCTCAAAGAGAATGAACCCCAAGTTATCAGCACAATAATAGCATTATCATGTGATAAGTTATCACGAGCGATTTTCGGTTTTTGTGTTTTTCATATCTGGTCAATAGCCGATAAATCGTTAGTCAATTTTAGTTGGCGTCTACTTACAAAAGCTTGCAACACACCGGGGAAATGAATTCTTCTAATTGTTTTGTTAAACAAAAGTCTATTTTTCTTTCTTTTCAAAAAAGTTCCCAATAGTAATTTGTGAGAAGTGGAAACAATAAATAATACTAGGTAAATACTAAGAAAATAAGTGGCATGTACAATAAGGTAAAGTACCCAGACTAGCGAAGAAGTGTAGGAATGTGTTAAGATATGGAAGAGTGTCAAGTGTGAGTTGTTTAAAAAAAAAACCATCTATGTACTTCTGGGCTTTTATTTGTGATCTTTTTATTGTGTATCGTGAAAAATTGTCCTTCAATAACAATTATTCAAATTGTGTGACTTGCTTTGTTAGCGTGCAATTTAAAATGAAAATATCTACTAGGCAATACAATTACAATTGCAGCAACACAATACAAATGTAACCTCAATTTGATAATTTTATAGAATCATAACCATATACAAGTTAAGTATCTATAGTATATTGGCACGCCCTTATCAGTTCAGTCGGGAACTACATGATACCAGCACAGCACCAAATATGCACAGAAAATAACTGAACGTATTTTGGGGAGTTGAGTTCGATGGACGACAGTAGCGTATTTTGCCATCATCTCCTTAAATGTCATCTTTCTGATGAAAGCCTTATCTGTCGTACTAAACGATGGAGAGGTACACAATACCGAATTGCTCCCTTTAAATTGTAGAATCAAATTTTGGGTTTTTGGGCTTGAGTTGTTTAAAGGTTTCTCTAATATCCTGGAACTCGCTGCCTCTTAAAGCGAAGCCAGTCCACATTTCATCCGTAAAGGACTATCCGTGGAGCGCGGATATCCCGTTGAACTTTGGCTACTATGTGTCCTTTCTATATAACCAAATAACTATGAATCGTTTGACTCTGAAGCTACGCTATCGGCGCTAATAAACTACAGAGGAATTGACCGGTGTGGGATCTGGAGTATATGCCACTAGTCATACATCTCTACAAATTAAACATAACTTGCACGGCACAGATAAGGAAGGCATGCGAGTGGCAATGTCATAGTTCTAGCCCTGGGACTAATATCACTTTTATACTTTCGAAGTATGTATATGATGAAACGATACATGGCTACTCACTACTTGCTACATACGTGAGCTTCATCAACGAATTCATAAAGCGTAGCTGATGAAATACTTGATGAAACTCATTGATGAATTCATCAGCTAATGAGACACTTGATGAGTTTCATTGACCAATTCAACAAGTTGTTGTAACAACGCGTCAGAATTGAGTATTTGTGTGTGTATTCGCCAAGAATCAGCAGCGGCTTTTTCTCCTTCAAATCGAGCCCAAGGAAGATTGCTGTTTCAATTGGAGCGGGTTCTAATCGAGGGCCTGTTGAGCAATGTTGTTCGGCCCTTTTCGGAGAGTGTGACCTATCCATTGTCACTTTTGCCTTTTAATGGAAGTGTCTATCCTGTCCTGACCAGTAATAGTAAGGAGGTCGTCGTTAGAAATGATCGCCGGCCACCGTCTGTGTCGGATGCGCCGTAGACACTGGTTCACAAAAGTTTGCAATATAGTTGTTATCTTATTGGTCACTTTCCAAGTCGAACAGCCAAATAAAAGCACTGGTCCGGAGTTTGGTCATCTGGGAATGTTGTTGTTTTGCCAGAAAGGAGTCAAACTGAAAAAAGCTGCTCTAGCCTTGTTGATTCGAAACTGTACATCAGCATCCGCTCCATCATCTGCTGTAACTACGCTTCCGAGATAGCAGAAATTGTCAACTTTCTCGACTGCCTCGCCCGAAACACAAATTCTGCTTTGCCTTTCTGGATCCAAGCTCAAGTACTTGTCTTGGCAGCGTTGATTTTAAGCCCCGCATTACGGTTTTCGTAATGCAGATCATCATACTGATCCGATCTATTTGATAGAAGACAAATATCGTCAGTATAGTCTAGGTGTTGAAGGTATTTGAACAACTTCCATCTTATACCTGTTCTGTAGTCCTTGAAGCGCGCAGCTTAGTACATCATTAATGGCAATTAAAATCAGTATAGGTATAGGACAAAATGCAGCCTTGTCTCACTCTGTTATGCACCTCGAAAGGATCTGATAGCTTACCCTTGTGCAAGACGTGACATTGGGCCCCCTGGTAGGAGTCTTTGATGATGGAAATTATTTTATCTGGTATGCCTCTCCTACGTAAAGCCCTCCAGATGTATTCCCGGTCAACGCTGTCAAACGCCTTCTCGAAATCGATGAACATGAGATGTAATGGGGATCTCCACTCTGCGGATTGTTCAATAATAATTCGGAGGGTTATCATCTACAGCCTAATTAATTCATCAATATTTTAGCATAATTTTGCTTCCTCCCTGTTTCTCCACAAAAAAGTGGACTAGTCTCGTAAAAATTTCAAGTCATTCCGAACACATTTCTTTGGCACTCTTCTAAAGTTGTCAGCATACGTCTTTTTTTCAACAATGGAATACCGCGTCGTAAAGGCGGCCATAGACGATCCGGAATTCCTTTTCGGAAAGCTGATCAGGTCTGGCCTTAATGAATTCCGGATCGTGTATGTGGAAATTTGGCCGGTTCAGGCGGCCGGATGCAAAATCTGATCAGCCCTGACCTTCACCACAGACGTTCCGGAATTCCCTTCAGGAAAAAAACTGATTAGGCCTGGCCTTGAGGAATTTCGGACCGTGTGAAAATTGGACGGTTCAGGCGTTTTTGCTCTAGTTGGTTTCATAGTGACACCTAACCGCATTAAAAGTCGAAGGTAAAAAAGTTCGTAAATGTTGGTCCAAAGATTGTTACAAAAACGTCACAGTTGGCACAACTTGCTGTCAGAGATGAAGTTTGTGGCTAAATATTGTCAAAATTACTTGTAACATTGAAGTAAATTCCTCCAAAAATTCAATCTGGTCAGTTATTCCGGATCGATTTTGATTATGCATCCGGCCAACTGAATAGGGCCGCCTGAACCGGCCAATTTCTACATACACGATTCGGAATTCCTCAAGGCAAGTCCTGATCAGTTATCCCAGAGAGGAGTTCCGGAACGTCTGTGGTGAAGGCCAGGCCTGATCAGATTTTGCATTCGATCGCCTGAAAGGCCAATCTGACCGCCTGAAGGCCGCCTGAACCGGCCATATTTCAACATACACGATCCAGAATTCCTCAACGTCAGGTCTGATCGTTTTTTTCCGGAGAGGAATTCCAGAACGTCTGTGGTGAAGACCAGGCCTGATTATATTTTGCATCCGCTCGTCTGAAAGGCCAATCCGGCCGCCTGAACCGGCCTAATTTTTACATACACGATCCGGAATTCCCCACAGTTTTTTCGGAGAGGAATTCCGGAACGTCTGTAGTGAAAGCCAGGCCTGATCAGATTTTGCATCCGGCCACCTGAAGGCCGCCTATATCGGCCAAATTTCAATATACACGATCCGGAATTCATCAAGGCCAGTCCTGATTAGTTTTTTTCCGGAGAAGAATTCCGGGACGGTTTTTGGTGAAGGTCATACCTGATTACATTTTGTATCCGGTCGCCTAAAAGGCCAATCCGACCGCCTGAAGGCCGCCTGAACCGGCTAAATTCCTACATACACGATCTGAAATTCCTCAAGGCCAGTCCTGATTAGTTTTTCCGGAAAGGAATTTCGTATTGTCTATGACGGCCTTAATAAAATTTCTTAACTTAATGAAAAAAATAACAGTGCGCTGACTGCCGCATTTAATGAAAGCGCCATGCTGGCTATGACACATGTTGGATTGTAATTTTGGAGCTTTATTTCCCTGATTGTGTGGTTGAATATTAACAGTCGCATACATCACATTCCCTTCTATTACCATGTCGTTACAAATTCGAGCGCCGGCCCGGATAACTCGATGGGTACAATGTCAATTTACCAATCGAGAGGTCACCGGTTCGATTCCAGCTTTGAATGAGTACATTAATTTTTTAATGAAGTAAAAGCAGAGACATACATTTAGTAAAAAAAATTGTCCTCAAAGGTTTTTTTTTTGTTTTATTTAATTTTAGTTAGTACATTCTTAAAAATAACAACAGATAGTAGCATGATCCCTCTTTTTGATTTTAACAGATTTGTTTTTCTTCTAATTACAGACTGCTTAAAATATTCCATTCTTATAATGCTGTGAATTTTTTTGTATTTAAAAAAAAAATCCTAACTAATCATCCTGGGTTTTGAAAATCCATTTGACGACATCATACTAATATTTCTAGTTGAATCAAGTACATACTAAAACGTAACAAAATGTCGGTCTCAGACAAGGAATTCTATCAAATGGTAAGGAGGATTGATTACTATTCATTTCTATTAAATATGCTCCTATAAATATAGTCCACCATAAACTAAAAGTAATAACACCGCTATCACTTTCTTCCCATTGCAGTCAATCAGTATCAGCAAGGCGCTGAATCCTGTAGAAGCTGCGCTCAAAGTGAAACATGCTCGAGCGGCAATTATCGGCACATTCCGCACGAATGGCGGTCAAATGTTTTGGACGGTCAGTTTGCGTCAACCTCTAATGGACAATCGTTTCACTGCCTGGAAATTTTGCCATTTGCTACACAAAATATTGCGTGAAGGACATCCGCTTTGTATAGAACATTCCATGCGCCATCGTAGCATGTTGAAAGAATTGGGCAAACTGTGGGGACATTTGACCGATGGCTATGGCGTTTGCATTCATGCCTACACAAAATTGCTGGTCACCAAGTTGGAATTTCACGACCGAAATCCCAATTTTCCGGGAAATATGACAATGTCCAAAGTGGAATGGGATCATTTGGGCGGAAATGATATAAATGTTCAGTAAGTAGCCGGACTTAGTTGAAAGTGTTCAGATGTATCTCAATTGTTTGTTTAGCTTTCAGCTTGCTGTGGAAATGTTTGACTACATAGATGACATAATGGCGCTACAGCAAACCAGTGAGTGTTTCACCCTTTGATGGAAAAGGTCATAACTAAAAATTGATTCCATTCTTTCAGTATTCACATCAGTCAACACCTACCGTATAACATCAATGACACCGGCCGGACAATGTCATCTAGCACCGCTCATTCCTCTAATTCAAGACTCCAATCAACTATACGATTTCATCGTCCGTCTAATGTTCAAGCTACATTCACATCTGCCAAACGATCTACTGTCCGGCCATCGTGAACGATTTCGTGTCATATTCAAGCAACTGAAAAAATTCTACGATCAATCACGAAATCTACAATTTTTCGTGAATCTGATCACAGTTCCGGAACTGCCCGATACAGCACCGAATTTCAATTCAAAGGTTGATTTCGGCAACTATCAAGCACCGGTTGTTCATGTTCCCGAACCCGATCCGGAACCAGATCCGGTCGTTAATGATTTAGTTGATACAAGTATGCCAACACCACCAAACAATAATGATATACACCGGATGCCGGAACCAACTCCATCACCGTCGCCACCCATTGATTTCGATCGATTGCTCAAAGACCGCGATCAACTGATACAGCATTTGCAGTTGGAAGTTGACCGACTGGGAAAATGTTTAAAATCGTTAACGGTGGCACATCGCGAGGAGCTCAATCATTCCGAAGAACACATATCAAAATTGAATAATCGTATTGCCGATATTCAGGAAGAATTGACGAATACACGACTGATTAAGGATGAACTGGAGTTGAAAGCACAAACTGCGCCGACGTTGGAACGTAAGTGTTTTATAATATTTTCATTAATTTATAAGACGGGTTAGTTTGTCGAAACTCTTGTACATGCAGATCAGCTCATTGGCCTCGGGAAGGCTATAAAACCAAATGCCACACTACGAAACGATGTGGCACTTAAGGCTAAGATAGAATTGCTGTAGGTGTGAGATGCGGTGATGCTTAACATTGCGAAGCTTCATCAACTGCTTGTCTCACTTTATTTACGAAACTTTGCATCCTTTACAACGCTTGGAAAATTCTATGAAAGGAATTGTTGCGGAGTAATTGAGAACTAAAATAACATTTTTTCATCTCTGTGCAGGCAATCAACGCATGAAATGCCGTCGGTAACATGAATAACCTCGTGTATGCACGAATCCCCTGCAAACTTCTCGACGATCACACGTTGCATAGGGAGATCCCACAAAAGGGCTCCTGACCATAGAAAGGGGTGGCCGAGGCCGTCCTGACCAACTCGTCGGCCTCCTCATTCCCTGCAATGCCAATATGTCCAAGAACCCAGTTAATGTGGACTCCATTTAGAGCACCCAATCTCTGAAGCACTAACTGGTGTCTGCATCTGGCATCTTGGGGCGACCGGTAGCGCAGTGTGTTGAGGCATCAGTCTCATGTTTGACTACCGGCGTTTCGGGTTCGAGTCCCGTCCACGACGATGTTCGTGGCCATGGATGTGCAGGAGGTGCATGCTGGCAACTGCATTCTCTGAAACCAATTTATGCCAACGAAACGTCAACTGGGCCACATGGAACAGTTGACGCGCTATGCCCCACAAGGGGTTGGAGCAATTGAGTATCTGGCATCTACTGGAAAAGGGAACCTACACATAATGCCTGCCCCAGTTTCATCGTCAGCCTTCGAATCATCCATGAAAACTTATGGTGTCTGGTGGAAGTTTGGAATATTCGTCATCCCAGCACTTTCTGCTCCAAGTTGTGGCTTCAAACAGATTATTGCACGACGGTTCTTTCACCAAATAGTCCCTGGGCAGGGCATGCTAGTTTCGATGCTCTCATTGAGCCAACTTTCCTGTTCTGAGTTGAACTTGATGCATGCATCGCATGCTTTCAGTTTAGCGATAGTTATTTTTGCTTCTGCTTTCATGCTTTGGGGCGACCGGTAGCGCAGTGTGTTGAGGCATCAGTCTCATGTTTGATTATCGGCGTTTCGGGTTCGAATCCCTTCCACGCCGACGTTCGTGGCCATGAATGTGCAGGAGGTGCATGCTGGCAACTGCATTCTCCGAAACCAATTTATGCCGTCGAAACGTCAACTGGGCCACATGGAACAGTTGACGCACTATGCCTCACAAGGGGTTAGGGCAATTGACAGAGAGAGAGAGGAAGATCAAACAGGCCACCGTAGGGCAAGTGCGAATGACTACTGTTACCATAAATCAGGCAAGCCTCTGAATTTTGGGCAGAGTGTCTTTCCCATTTGTGGTAAAGGCTCTCTTCCACCAAACTACTGCGCCGTATTCTAAAATGGGTCTGACGATTGATTTATAGACCCAGAGGACGATAGGGGGTCTGGTTTGGTTCTCCATGTCCTCCCTACATATTGTCGGCATATCCACAGAGCTTTGGTGGGCTTGTCTGAGATGCTCTGAGCAAATCAATTTACTGTCAAGAATGATGCCCAGGTATTTGGCGTTGTCTGCCACGAGAATTTAATTGTTATACATGCATCTGGTTTGTATAGTCTGCCTTTTCCTTGTGAATGGAACTACGACTCTCTAATTGCCTTGACCCCTCCAGGGGCATGGGTGCGTCAACATCTCTAGCATTTCTATGCCTTGTTGACGTTTGAATAGCATATTTACTTTTCGGAAGTGCAGTTGCTAGCATGCACCTCCTATCCGCGCCGTCTTTATACTGACAAGCTCACAGGCAGTTTTTGATCGGCCACCGAACGCGACGAACTACGACTGCCTTGGCAGGATTAATACGAAGGCCATTGTCGTTGCACCATTCTTGTACTATACTCAGTGCTGATTGGAGGATGTCCGTTAAAGCCTCTTCAAATTTACCCTTGACAGTGATTACCTGGTCATCTGCGTAACCCTGTGTGTAGAATCCCCGCGAAGCCAGTTTCTACAATAAACTGTCCACAACTATACACCAGAGAAGGGGCATAAAACTCCTCCCTGAGGACATCCACGGGCGACACTCACCGAAACAGTGCAGTCTCCAATATTGGTAATGATCCTTAAAGCATTTGACTCATCCACTTCACGGTGGTGGGGTCCGCTGCCTTGGCCCTTAATGGAATATCGATGGCATTGAACGAGGCATTATCGAAGGCACCCTGAATATTGAGAAATGCCTATAGAACGGTCAACATAATTTCATTGACAAAATTGTGAAGAGCGGTCTCAGTTGATTTTTCAGACTGGTAGGCGAATTGTCTTATCATATAAGGGATTCCTCTTTATTAATGTGGTCAATGATTTTTTCCATTGATTTTAACATAAATTATGTTAAGCTTATGGGCCTATAGGATTTAGAGTCTTCCTTGGAGCGATTGCGCATCTTGGCAATAAATATTATTTTACTTTAACCGCTCTCCAGGCTTCAGAAATGTGCCCGAGAACGGCCGGCACTGTGTGACCCACTAGATTCGGGTACTTGTCGACTTAAAATCTTACACCCAGGGAAGTGCGTGCTGAAAAGTAGTTTACCTGTACTCTCGGCATTTGTTGTTATACTACCATCCGCTCCGCTAAGAGTGCTGACCTGATCAGAGCCCTTTTTAGCCAGGACACGATCCAATCTTTTAGCCTTGTGCCACGAGCCCCTTTTCGCAGACCAATCTCAATGATGTTGTTGGTATACTCAGAGAGGGAGGTACGATATGTTTCCCCACTCGCCAGTTTTCTTTGCTCTGTTAAAAAGCCTCCTGGATTATTTTCTTAAGCGGGAGAGTTCGGGACTCCACCAAGTGATTCCCCTGGTCTATGATGGTTTTCTGTGGACAGTTTTGTTCGTAGGAGGCAATAATTGCACTTGTTACATTATTGACAAGGCTGTCTAGACTATGCCACCCTGAGACTGTCCTGTCGATTGCCGCTAGGTTTTCATGCAGAGATATTGCATGATTTGACCAGTCCGTTTTTTACTCTAGGTTCTGATAGGCAGGCATCAAGATCGAACCTAATGTGCCTATGGTCGGATATGGGGGGGGGGGGCAAAAACTCCTCTTCCATAGTCCTCCGCGTGGGCGCCCCCTGGAACGGCAGTGGTCACAGACCATTGCCAACCAACGTAAAGCCGCCAGTGATGGCGGTGCGATGATTTGGTTGAGGTACCCCTGTGGTGTGGGGTGTGAAAAAAAATACCACGGCCTTTCCCTTTGAGGGCCTGTCGTTAAAACCGACAATCAAAGGACAGGATGTGTATGCCAGCAACTTGCACTATCCGAAATCTTTATATGCTAACGAAACGTCAACTATGCCTCGGATAAGGACTGACTCAACGGTTACGACTTTTAGCTATCGTACAATGACAAAGATTGGATTCTGGAATGTGCGTACTCTCCTGGACAATGGATCGGAAGGTCCCCAGAACGCACGATTTCTTCAATTAGAGAGTGAATTTCTGAGGTACAAATTAAATATCTTAGGAGTTAGTGAGATAAGATGGTGGAACAGCGGAGAATTCATCTCTCCAACGGGCAGCACTGTAATGTTGTACTCCGGTAAAGCTACCGGTAGTCGTCGTGAGTCAGGTGTGGGGCTCCTTTTAACCAGAGCCGCGCGAAACTGTCTCTTATCCTGGGAACCGGTCTCTGACAGGGTCTTGACCGCCAGGTTCCGGACAAAAATGAGGAACATCTCAATAATACAATGTTATGCCCCTACTGAACCCGACAATGTCTTGGCAAAAGACTCCTTCTACGAAGAACTAAACGCCGTTCAGAGCAGAACACCTAAAGGTGACATTATAATGGTTATGGGTGATTTGAATGCGAAAGTTGGCGCTGATAACTATGGGCTCAGACATGTGATGGGGAGACACGGTCTTGGTGATCGTAATGACAACGGTGAAAGATTTGTAGAGTTCTGCAACTTTCACAGTCTCTTCATCGGTGGTACTATGTTTGAGCATAAGGACCACCACAAAATCAGTTGGTCCTCTGTTGATCGGCGCAGAACACAAAATCAGATCGACCATTTTGCCATTAGTAAAAGATTCAAGAGTTGCCTCCTGGACGTGCGAAACAAGAAGGGTGCCGATATTGGGATGGGAAGAGACCATTATCTTATGATCGCTAATGTTCGATTGCGTATTGCAGCCGTGCGCCGCCCCAGCGACGAAAGATCCAGGCCCCGCAAATTCAACACCGCTCGACTAAAAAATCCAGCTGTCTTACAACAATATAATGACCATCTTGCGCAAAAAGCGGCTGAGATAACTAGTCACCCAGATAGTGACATAAACGAAAACTGGGATGCCATAAAAAATGCGTACATTGATAGCGCAAATACCATCCTTGGCCCAAACCCGGATTGCCGGAATAAGCCGTGGATGTCCGACGCTTCATGGCAGCGGATTGTAGAAAGAAAGGAGCTGAAAGTTCGTTTGGCTGCAGCATCAGACGACAATCGAAGCAGCATCGAACTCCTTTACCGTGAGAAAGCTCGAGAAGTTCAGCGTAGTGTGCGACGCGATAAAAGAGTTTATGCCAATTCTCTTTTAGCGTCAGCAGAAGAAGCCGCTAGAAGCAACAACTTAAACGCCGTATACGGTGTCATCAAGGAGTTTACAGGTGGTCGTAACTCCTGCCAACATCCGGTGAAAGATAGTGATGGAAAGCTACTTATCTTGGAAGAAGATCAAATGAGGCGGTGGAAAGAACACTTCGCCGCGGTCTTGAACCGTGTAACCTCTGGTGAAGTTCCCCCTCATATAGATAATTTAGCTAACCATCAAAATGTGCGTATACGGTCCACTGCCCCGACTAAAGAGGAAATAGTCACTGCAATTATTGCACTAAAACGAGGAAAGGCCGCCGGACTTGACGGCATCCCTGCCGAACTTTATCAAGCAGCGCCAAGCGTAACTGCCGATTTGCTGCACCCACTTGTTGATAAAGCGTGGAATACAGAGACCTTTCCCACTGAGTGGAAGGAAGGTTTGATCATCAAACTTCCAAAGAAGGGTAGCCTCACAGACTGTAATAATTGGAGAGGCATTTGTGTGCTTCCTGCCGTTGCCAAGATAATAGCTAAAATCGTCCTGGAAAGACTAAAGGCCCACTTAGAAAGCACAATTGATGAAGAGCAAGCTGGTTTTCGATCCGGATTCTCCTGTGTCGATCACATTAACACCTTGCGAATCATCATCGAGCAATGCGCTGAATACGATTCTCCGCTTCACTTGCTTTTCATCGATTTCGAAAAGGCTTTCGATAGTGTGAACCGGGATTCTATATGGGCGGCCTTGCGCAGGAGAGGCATCCCTGAGAAGCTTGTGGCTATTATTAAGGCAACCTATGACGGCGCGAAATGTCGCGTTCTGCATAAAGGTAAGGTGTCGGGGGACTTTGAGATTCGCAGTGGAGTTCGGCAGGGGTGCATCCTCTCACCGATCCTATTCCTCATTGTGATCGGCGATGTGTTGCATGCAGCCCTATCCGGACTCGACAGAGGAATTCAATGGACTTTGACATCTTATCTACAACATCTTGACTACGCTGACGACATATGCCTACTCTCCCACAAAATCATGGATCTGTCCGCAATGGCGTTAGATCTCGAGAGGGAGGCAAGCAAGGTTGGGCTGAAGATTAATACCAACAAGACCAAGGTTCTTAGCCCGCCGTTGCGAAAAAGAAATCCGACACCTATTGCCATCAATATTAATGGGCAGCCTGTGGAGAAGGTGGACAACTTCGTCTACCTGGGTAGCATTGTTGCCGAAAATGGTGGTACGGAGCAGGACATCGCTCGTCGTATCAACCAGGCTAAACGCGCATACGGCATGCTGTCCAAAATCTGGCAGGGCAGTTATCTCAGCATTAAAACCAAGCTGGGCCTGTTTCGCTCCCTGGTACTATCAGTGCTTTTGTATGGGAGCAGTACATGGAAAGTTTCCGTAGGAGTTACCAGAAAGCTGCAAGTTTTCGTCAACTCATGTCTTCGTCGAATTTTAAGAATTTTCTGGCCCGAAACAATATCAAATGAAGAGCTAAGTCGGCGTACGGGTCAGATGCCAATCGACGAATTGATACGCAGGCGAAAATGGCAGTGGATAGGTCACACATTGCGGAAGAGTGATAACTGCATTGCTTTGCATGCCATGAAATGGAACCCCATTTCCAACCAAGGCCGACCAAGAGGGGGTCCTCGAATCACATGGCGTCGATCTGTGGCAAAGGAGTGTCAGGTACTGGGTAAGTCTTTTGGGGAGTTGCGCCCCATTGCCCAGAACAGAGTACGATGGCGCGCAGGAGTAGTTGACGCGCTATGCCCCGCTAGGGGTTAAGGCAAAGTAGTATGGTCGGATATAGATTGTTCTTCCGACACATGCAAATTTTGTATCCAATTGGCCGCCAGATGGCTTCCGAAACTAATATCAAGCATCACCTATCAAGGTTGAGCTATTTTCCCATATTTATGTGCATACGGATGATGTTTTAATTATATATCCTCCTCTTTCGTTGTTATTGTTCAGGCTAGTGGAAAATTCATAGGTAGATGCAATTTTAATTTTTCAATCGAAGATTGTAGAAATCCCATGACTCATGGAAATGAATATGTGGGACGTGTAAGTGGATAGATAGGCTTTTCTTTGGGTTATCTTACTTACAAAAATATTTCACCATGTCATTTTCTTCTATTTGCTTATAGAAAAAGTCATGGAGGAAGAAGAACGAGCCAAAGCCAGCGAAGAAAAATTCCAAAAATTAAAAACCATGTACACACAAATTCGTGATGAGCATGTCAAACTTCTCCGAACGGTAAGTAGTAGTGAAACGCCAAATCATAAATTCTAACTCTGACAATTTTCCCCAGCACGGTGAAGTCACTAAACAATTATCCGCCGCTAAAAAAGAATCCGCCGATCTAAATACCACCAAAGAACTTCTTCACGCTCAACTCGAAGAATTCCAACAGAAGCAAACTCGCATGGAGGAGGATCTTCAAAAGAACACCGAATTTGCTCAGAAAGAGAAAGAAGTCATCGAAAAATACGAAAAGCTCAATCGCACCCACGAAGAACTGAAATGTCGTTTTGACGATTTACAGGCCGACAAGAGTGCCGAAATTGCCGACTTGAAATCCAATATTGTTGCTCTAGAGGAAATTCGCAATGATCATGCTATCCTTAAGCAGAAATTCGAAGAAATGGAAAAGCTGGTGGAGGATAAAAAGCAAATTGAACAAAGTAAAAATGATGCTGAAGTGCTGCTAGTAGAACTTAAAACTAATTTGGAGGAAACGAGTAGAAAGGAGGCAGAGACGCGTATTGAGCTTGAAAATGTGCGCGAGGAGAGTGCAAAGGAGGTGGAGAGTTTACGTGCGACAATTCAGGAAAATGAGTCGAATCATCAGGTGAGTTTTTTTTTTTGGGATCGGAGTTATATATTTTTGTGTAATCGTTGTCCATAATTGTAGAAACGCTTGTGTAATAGGAATAATGCGTAAAATAATTGCTAATTTTTTTGTTCAAGCAGATTTATGTGTAATACTTGTTGACTGACACAACTTCATATTTTTGTCCCCCATTTCATAATATAGAATTTTTAATTAATTTGTAGTTTAAGCTTCTGATACACGGGACGCTTATAGGCGATCGCGTAATTTTCACCGGAGTAGCGTAAACGAGATTATTGTTTACACGTAAGTCGGGTAAGCGTATTTATGCTGATGTACCCGTCGTCGTGTAAAATGTTACGAACTGTCGTGTACTCGTTTGCTGTTTACACGGGACGGATACCGTGGATTTGTCACGCGCGACGCGTTTACGCGTCTCGTGTATCAGAACCTTTAACATTTCCTGTTCATTATCATAAGTTTGTTTATTCCTAATCTGCTTAAAGTATTACCGTCGAGTTTTCATTTTGACATGGCTCACACAGTAGGGCGCTAATGAAAGAAGTCCAGACATACTACACCAGGTGGTCCCGTAGCTATAATACTTAATGTTATATCATTGTTGTCGCAGAGTCCATGTACATAATCCATTCATCGTTAATCAAGTCGATGAATTACATCAAACGCCCGGTTCATGTTCTGTTCCGTGTTATTGTTCGAACCGATACTCTTTCAAATATTAATAGTTCAATTCTTATTCAACGAAATTTCAAATCACAGGCAACATGTGCAATAGTGGACCGATTGACAACGGACAAAACCATTATAGAAAATGATTTTCACGATTTACTCCACCAACAGGCCGAAATCAATGAGAAACACAAGAGTGCATTGGAAACGATACGTGCTCTTGAACTATCACTGCAGGATACTAAAATTCATGGTGATACTTCGATTCGTGCTTTGCTCGAGACATGTATAAAATCGTCGGAAAAGCTTGCCGTGCGTGCTATGTCGGAGAATGAATTCACCACTGCAGCCGGTACATCGTCATATTTCATGATGATTGCCGAAGAGTTGCAGGAGGTGTTGAATGAGCTGCAGATTGTTTATGATAAGTATGCGAGCGATAGTAGTCAGGTTGAGGGTTTGGCCAGAAAAACAGTACTATCCGGACATTTGTTGGCTACAATTCAAATTCAAGGAATGACTATTTGCAATACAACATCCAATATTGAGCAGGGTGAACGTAAGTCGCTAGCCTAATTGTTTTTAATTAAGTCGTACGAATCTAAGAAGTCATTTTAACTTTGCAGATATCGCGAACGAAATCAAACTGTTCAACAATGACATCATGTCGCTGTTCGAGTCACTTCATCAATTACCATCGCAGGATGTTGTGTCGCCGAAAATCGGAACCGTTAAAGAGAAACTTGGCAAACTTACAACTATGATACACGATCTAACAACACAATCGGATAACAGCGATCAGTTGGGTGATATGCTGGAAACTGAATTGTCCTCGATGGATAAAGCAATCGAAGCGGCTGCGTCGAAAATTGTGGAAATGCTTTCGAAAGCCCGCGCGTCCGATTCAGGCATAAAATTGGAAGTGAATGAAAAGATTTTGGATGCCTGTACAAATTTGATGCAATGCATACGTGTTTTGGTGCAAAATTCGAAACATCTACAAGCAGAAATTGTATCGCTGAGAAAAGGTGAGTGTCTATTCTGTAAATTTGTAATTTAAATCAGCAACTCGACAAAACAGAGTTAATAATAATCGATTAGGAATTCGATATTAGGCGCGTTTTCTAACAGTCATGCAGAGCAGAGCAGGTTAACACCACACAATTACACTAACAATTTGCTCTGATCTGCTCTGGATAAAAGGTTAGTGCAAGGATGTTGTTCCGTTAGTATTTCCACGTTTTAAAATGCAGGCGGCGCAGATGTCGAAGTTTTCGAGTAGTTTACATTTTGGGGAGCACATTAAATTCATTTCCTGCCAATAAAATGTTCGTTGTGTGTAATTATATGGCATAGTAAACGGGGTATGTGGGCTTTAACCTGCGTACCTGAAATAAATTAACACTCGAAACATGAAACGAGCCTCGCATACCACGGACTGATTCATCGGCAACGACTTTTTGCTACAAACAACGGACCACGATCGGTTTTTAGAACGTTCGTACGATGTGGGGCGAGTGCAATAGTGCGAGGCTCACTGAAGTCGAATGGGAAATGACCGCATATAACATCGATATACTAGGACTGAGCGAAACAAGATGGCCTGGATCGCGAACGATTTTATCACCAAGCTCCCAAACAGTGCTGCTCTACTCTAGAAGTGAAGACGATACCTCACCTCGAATGGCAGGCGTCGGAATCCTGTTGACTAGGGAGGCACTCCCATCTCTAATTGACTGGAAGCCCATCTCCGAACATATCATTACAACCAAATTTAAATCCAGGGTAAGAAACCTCACAATAATTCAGTGCTACGCCCAGACTGAACCCGGATCAATCAGCTAAAGACGCCGACTCGGCGACACCTTTGACAAGGCTCCCAAAGGTGACATAAAAATTATTATGGGGGATCTCAATGCCAAAGTCGGGTCTGACAACCTTGGTTTGGAACACCTAATGGGCAATCATGGTCTAGGCAACAGGAACCAAAATGGCGAGATGTTCGTGGGGTTTTGCAACTCTCGTCAGCTCGTCATCGGCGGTATACTTTGTTCAATCACAAAAGATGCGATTTAACAACCTGGGTTTCTCCGGATGGCAGAACAGAGAACCAGATTGACCATATAGCCACTTCCAAGACATGGAGGAACTATCTTTTAGACGTCAGGTCGAAGCGGGGTGCTGATATTGGCAACGATCACCAACTTGTTGTCGCAAAAGTGCGTTTACGAACGGCAGCGATCCATTGCCCTCAAAATGCACGAATCTTGCCACGTTTCAATGTGCAAAAGCTTAAAGATCCATCTATAAGACGTGCTTATTCCACCGCCTTGCATGAAAAAGCTAATGCACCACCACCTTATGAGACTCCTACAATTGATGATAGATGGAACGTCGCTAAGGACTCATTTATTTCGTGTGGTGAAACTTTTGCGGGCAGATTGGAGCGCGATAGAAGGCCATTCCGAAACCAGTTTATGCCGACGAAACGGCAACTGTGCCACATGGAACAGTTGACGCAATATGCCCCACAAGGGGTTAGGGCAATTCAGAGAGAGAGAAGGCCATTCATTAGTGACTCTACATGGTCTCTAATCACGCAAGAGAATTAAAGAACAAATGAACTCAGCCGCTGACGACGCAGTCAAAGACCAACTTAGAGCTGAATACCGTTCTCTTCAGAAAGGCGAAACAACATCAATGCATTAGCGGAGAAGGCAGAGGAAGCGGCTTACCGTGGTGACAGTGGAACCCTTTACAAACTTATCAAGCCATTAACTGGCAAATCTTTTACAGTTGAACATCCCGTGAAAGATAAAGACGGAAGACCAACTGCGATGGTGGAGAGAGCACTTCATTGAGGTCCTCAACAACGCCTTTGGAAATTTGAACTCATCTGTACTAGAAGTAGAAAATATTCCGCAAATGGCCAGAGTTGATACCAGCCCACTATCTAAACAGGAATTAACTGTGGCTATTAAATCGATGGAAGCGGGTAAAGCCCCGGGGATAGATGGAACTCCAGTGGAACTCTTTAAGACGGATATCAACGCTACTGCGGATATTCTTCTCCCCCTTATCCAAGAGTGTTGGGAAACCGATTGTAATAATTGGCGTGGTATTTGTCTCCCCCCTTCCCTCACCCCGCAGTCTCCAAACTGATGGCGAAAATAGTCTTTAACCGGATCAAACATACAATTGACCACACACTGAACGATGAACAGGCTGGTTTTCGCGAGGGCTTTTCATGTAGCGACCACATCAACACCCTCCGAATTATTATTGAATAATCCACAGAGTGGAGATCCCTATTACATCTCATGTTCATCGATTTCGAGAAGACGTTTGACAGCGTTGATCGGGAATACATCTGGAAGGCTTTACATAGAAGAGGCATACCAGATAGAATCATATCCATCATCAAGGAGTCCTATAGCCGAGCCCAATGTCACGTCTTACACAAGGGTAAGCTTTCAGATCCCTTCGAGGTACATAGCGAAGTGAGACAAGTCTGCATTTTGTCACCTATATTGTTTTTGATTGCCATTAACGACGTACTTTGCAGTGCGCTTTATGAACACCAAAGCAAAAGTATCAGATGGAACCTGTTTGAATACCTGGATTACGCTGACGATATTTGTCTTCTCGCAAATATATCGGATCATCTAGTTCAAATGACGAATGCCCTTCACCGCGAAAGTGGCAATGCGGGGCTCAAAATCAATGCTGGCAAAACTAAATACTTGAGCTTGGATCCAGGAAGACAGAGCGAAATTTGTGTTTCGGGGCAGACGGTGGAAAATGTGGACAATTTTTGCTACTTCGGAAGCATAGTTGCAGCAGATGGTGGAGCGGATGCTGATGTACTGTCTCGCATCAATAACGCTCGGGCAGCTTTTTTCAGTTTGACTCCTTTCTGGCAAATCAACGACATCTCCAGAAGTACCAAACTCAGGATCTTGGAAACCAATGTAAAATCTGTGCTTCTTTATGGCTGTTCAACTTGGAAGGTGGCCAGGGCGATAACAGCTAGATTGTAATTTTTCGTGAACCAGTGTCATTTCTAACGGCGACCTCCTGTTCATTACTGGCCAGGACAGGATAGACACCTCCATAAAAAGGCGAAAGTAGCAATGGATAGGTCATACACTTCGAAAAGGGCCGGAAAACATTGCTAAACAGGCCCTCGATTGGAACCCACAGGGAACCGATGCAAGCTGCCGCGTTGGACGACCTAGAAACACCTGGAGAAGATCAGTTGAGGTCGAGGGTAAGTCATTAGGCAAATCGTGGAGACAACTGAAGGCGATGGCGGTGAACAGGACGAGGTGGAAAGTCGGCGTGGTTAATGCCCTACGCCCCACAAGGGGTTGACAGGATCCAGAGAGAGGTCCTGACAAACCGGGTCAAAAATTGCGGTCTCAATGTAATCCATGTAGGGGTCATCACCTGCCACCCGTTGAACTTCCTGTATTGGAGGGAGTGGGGCTATCCTTCATGAAGAAGGCGAATTTTCTAGGTCTTGTACTTGATAGAAACTGGAGGCTGAATATTCTGGAACGCACCAACAAAACTATCATGGCACTCTATTGCTGCAAGAAGGCCATATGCAAAAAATGGGGTCTGCAACCAAAAATGCTCCATTGGCCTTTTGTATGGGTCCTTTGTCCCATATTGCTGTATAGGGTGGTTCTTTGGTGAAATGCCCTATGCACAGAGACAAACCGCAATGTCCTGGCAAAGGTATAGAGAGCGGCGTGCGTGGCCATAGGTGGGGCTTAACCTCATCAGCAGCTTTAGAGGCAATTTTGAATCTTCTTCCTGTTGTTATTGTAAGTGAACAAGTCACTGCCAACACGGCGATTCGCATAAGGTAGACAAGTCAATGGACGCACTCACACATTTTTCATGCTTCAGTCCTGAACAATATTAGGCGCGATCTTTGGAATTGGAACTCCAGTTTAGGTTAATTTTGGTTAACAACAATGCATTAACCCGAATTAACCTGGATAGCTCTACGGGTTAATAAGCCTTCACTGGATAGATATGTCAAGAGATGGCGCTTGATTCGCTAAATGGCGAATTTTTTATGGAAAATAAAAAATTATTGTAGTTTAATTTAATTAATTAATTTGTAAACATATCGTAGATGTTTTTCCGGATATACTACTTTGCCTTAACTCCTAGCGGGGCATAGCGCGTCAACTACTCCTGCGCGCCATCGTACTCTGTTCTGGGCAATGGGGCGCAACTCCCCAAAAGACTTACCCAGTACCTGACACTCCTTTGCCACAGATCGACGCCATGTGATTCGAGGACCCCCTCTTGGTCGGCCTTGGTTGGAAATGGGGTTCCATTTCATGGCATGCAAAGCAATGCAGTTATCACTCTTCCGCAATGTGTGACCTATCCACTGCCATTTTCGCCTGCGTATCAATTCGTCGATTGGCATCTGACCCGTACGCCGACTTAGCTCTTCATTTGATATTGTTTCGGGCCAGAATATTTTAGAATTCGACGAAGACATGAGTTGACGAAAACTTGCAGCTTTCTGGTAACTCCTACGGAAACTTTCCATGTACTGCTCCCATACAAAAGCACTGATAGTACCAGGGAGCGAAACAGGCCCAGCTTGGTCTTGATGCTGAGATAACTGCTCTGCCAGATTTTGGACAGCATGCCGTATGCGCGTTTAGCCTGGTTGATACGACGAGCGATGTCCTGCTCCGTACCACCATTTTCGGCAACAATGCTACCCAGGTAGACGAAGTTGTCCACCTTCTCCACAGGCTGCCCATTAATATTGATGGCAATAGGTGTCGGATTTCTTTTTCGCAACGGCGGGCTAAGAACCTTGGTCTTGTTGGTATTAATCTTTAGCCCAACCTTGCTTGCCTCCCTCTCGAGATCTAACGCCATTGCGGACAGATCCATGATTTTGTGGGAGAGTAGGCATATGTCGTCAGCGTAGTCAAGATGTTGTAGATAAGATGTCAAAGTCCATTGAATTCCTCTGTCGAGTCCGGATAGGGCTGCATGCAACACATCGCCGATCACAATGAGGAATAGGATCGGTGAGAGGATGCACCCCTGCCGAACTCCACTGCGAATCTCAAAGTCCCCCGACACCTTACCTTTATGCAGAACGCGACATTTCGCCGTCATAGGTTGCCTTAATAATAGCCACAAGCTTCTCAGGGATGCCTCTCCTGCGCAAGGCCGCCCATATAGAATCCCGGTTCACACTATCGAAAGCCTTTTCGAAATCGATGAAAAGCAAGTGAAGCGGAGAATCGTATTCAGCGCATTGCTCGATGATGATTCGCAAGGTGTTAATGTGATCGACACAGGAGAATCCGGATCGAAAGCCAGCCTGCTCTTCATCAATTGTGCTTTCTAAGTGGGCCTTTAGTCTTTCCAGGACGATTTTAGCTATTATCTTGGCAACGGCAGGAAGCACACAAATGCCTCTCCAATTATTACAGTCTGTGAGGCTACTCTTCTTTGGAAGTTTGATGATCAAACCTTCCGTCCACTTAGTGGGAAAGGTCTCTGTATTCCACGCTTTATCAACAAGTGGGTGCAGCAAATCGGCAGTTACGCTTGGTGCTGCTTGATAAAGTTCGGCAGGGATGCCGTCAAGTCCGGCGGCCTTTCCTCGTTTTAGTGCAATAATTGCAGTGACTATTTCCTCTTTAGTCGGGGCAGTGGACCGTATACGCACATTTTGATGGTTAGCTAAATTATCTATATGAGGGGGAACTTCACCAGAGGTTACACGGTTCAAGACCGCGGCGAAGTGTTCTTTCCACCGCCTCATTTGATCTTCTTCCAAGATAAGTAGCTTTCCATCACTATCTTTCACCGGATGTTGGCAGGAGTTACGACCACCTGTAAACTCCTTGATGACACCGTATACGGCGTTTAAGTTGTTGCTTCTAGCGGCTTCTTCTGCTGACGCTAAAAGAGAATTGGCATAAACTCTTTTATCGCGTCGCACACTACGCTGAACTTCTCGAGCTTTCTCACGGTAAAGGAGTTCGATGCTGCTTCGATTGTCGTCTGATGCTGCAGCCAAACGAACTTTCAGCTCCTTTCTTTCAACAATCCGCTGCCATGAAGCGTCGGACATCCAGGGCTTATTCCGGCAATCCGGGTTTGGGCCAAGGATGGTATTTGCGCTATCAATGTACGCATTTTTTATGGCATCCCAGTTTTCGTTTATGTCACTATTTGGGTGACTAGTTATCTCAGCCGCTTTTTGCGCAAGATGGTCATTATATTGTTGTAAGACAGCTGGATTTTTTATTCGAGCGGTGTTGAATTTGCGGGGCCTGGATCTTTCGTCGCTGGGGCGGCGCACGGCTGCAATACGCAATCGAACATTAGCGATCATAAGATAATGGTCTCTTCCCATCCCAATATCGGCACCCTTCTTGTTTCGCACGTCCAGGAGGCAACTCTTGAATCTTTTACTAATGGCAAAATGGTCGATCTGATTTTGTGTTCTGCGCCGATCAACAGAGGACCAACTGATTTTGTGGTGGCCCTTATGCTCAAACATAGTACCACCGATGAAGAGACTGTGAAAGTTGCAGAACTCTACAAATCTTTCACCGTTGTCATTACGATCACCAAGACCATGTCTCCCCATCACATGTCTGAGCCCATAGTTATCAGCGCCAACTTTCGCATTCAAATCACCCATAACCATTATAATGTCACCTTTAGGTGTTCTGCTCTGAACGGCGTTTAGTTCTTCGTAGAAGGAGTCTTTTGCCGAGACATTGTCGGGTTCAGTAGGGGCATAACATTGTATTATTGAGATGTTCCTCATTTTGGTCCGGAACCTGGCGGTCAAGACCCTGTCAGAGACCGGTTCCCAGGATAAGAGACAGTTTCGCGCGGCTCTGGTTAAAAGGAGCCCCACACCTGACTCACGGCGACTACTGGTAGCTTTACCGGAGTACAACATTACAGTGCTGCCCGTTGGAGAGATGAATTCTCCGCTGTTCCACCATCTTATCTCACTAACTCCTAAGATATTTAATTTGTACCTCAGAAATTCACTCTCTAATTGAAGAAATCGTGCGTTCTGGGGACCTTCTGATCCGTTGTCCAGGAGAGTACGCACATTCCAGAATCCAATCTTTGTCATTGTACGATAGCTAAAAGTCGTAACCGTTGAGTCAGTCCTTATCCGAGGCATAGTTGACGTTTCGTTAGCATATAAAAATTTCGGATAGTGCAAGTTGCTGGCATACACATCCTGTCCTTTGATTGTCGGTTTTAACGACAGGCCCTCAAAGAGAAAGGCCGTGGTATTTTTTTTTTCACACCCCACACCACAGGGGTACCTCAACCAAATCATCGCACCGCCATCACTGGCGGCTTGACGTTGGTTGGCAATGGTCAGTGACCACTGCCGTTCCAGGGGGCGCCCACGCGGAGGACTATGGAAGAGGAGTTTTTGCCCCCCCCCCCCGGATATGATCCATATTTTTAATCTCGCGAGTACAGTCGAAAATGTTGGAAAACTAAATTGACGGAAGGGGTCCATTGCACTTTGACACTTAACCAAGAAACTAACCCGGACCGTTTTTCTTGCACGGCCCTTAAACTTCACCCGAATTACCCCGGACTGGAGTACAAAAGATCGCGCCTACTGACATCTCCTCTTCTACGAACCACTATATACCAAAATACTGGTTCAGAAAAAAAAACTATGCTTGCGTAATTCCACCCCGAGTTACTGGGAAATGGATGACCCGACGGTCCTAAACTCTATGTATATCTACAGTGACGGTTCAAAGACCGAAGAAGGAGGATTTTGCTGTGTCTTTCCGCCTCCCAAACTACTGCAGTGTCTTCCAGGCGGATATCCGTGCAATAGAAGAAGCAGTGTAATGGCTCGGGCGAAGTATCATATCTGTGAGAGATTGATTTACACAGACAGTCAGGCCGCAGTGAGATCCCTTGAATCCAATTTGTTGTGGTCAAAAATCGTGGCAGGCTGCCCACAATACCCTATGGAAATGAGAAATTGCTTCAATACTTCATTATGCTGGATACCAGACCATATCAATTTCAGTGGAACTGTAGAGCGGATGAGCTCGCTAGAAGGGGGTACTATCGATGTTAATTTGTAACTGTGTAACTTGTAAGTGTGGAATAAAATTAGCCCCTATTGACAAAGCCAATTCGAGCTGGATAAATGGAGATACCTGCCACAAAGCGAAATTTGGCCGAAGCTAGATGTAAAACGATCCGCTAAACTGCTTTCGATGAAGAAATCCCACATCAGCCTAGTTGTGGGAGTCATTACGACGGGCCATTGTGTCATTGGGGAACATGCCAGAAGACATCCATACCATACCACGACTTGTGTAGAAGTTGTGAGGATAAGGAGAGCACTTTTCATCTGCTCTGTACTTGCCCGCCATTGGCACATCGTCATGGTTTTATTTCTATGATCATCTGTGGGACTTATCTAGCGCGAATGTGGCAAACTGCTTCATCTGCTATTAGCTCATGTTAGTTCAATCACTAGATGATGAGACTGTCACAAGGGACCTGTGCTTGGTCTAAATGTGCTGTACTTTTCTTTCGGCAGCCCTCCTTACCATACCATACCAAATATTCTTTTGTTAATTTTATCCAATTCTGAAAAATAAAAAAAAAATACTAAAATCGTTTCATCCATCTTCATAATAATTTTTATTTCTATGAAAACTGCCTTTACTTCTTCATTACTTCCAGCTTCCTTTTACTCCCATTCGCTACGTCTATTTTCCCTAAAGCCCGAAGTTTGCTTCGAATTATTTCGTGTCGTTTTACCTCTTCTTCCCGATAATTTTCATCAGCCAGTAATTCTACGTCTGAGCAAAAATTTAATAAAGCTCGTAAAATTTCAATAACACGCTGCTCCAGAAAAGGCAACGACCACGTGAAAACATCCATACAGTTTGGGAGCCAATACGGTCGGGGTGAGTCGACAAATTGTTTTACACTGACATCCTTATCAATGCACAGAAAAACTCCTTTATTCGGATAACCATCTGAATATCTTGGAGCGGAAAAGATTGTAATTAATGATGGGTATCCAGATTGTTTGTTTTCCTTGTACATTTTGATGCCACTAAATTGCACTTCGTGTGCCCTTATAACGGACGAAAGTTTGTTGCGATTCAGAAAATCGCAACACGCCTCGTATGAAAAATAGTAGGACAAACCGCGTGCTTTGTTTTCCGTAAAGTCTTCTAGCGAAATTGCTTCATTGTAATCTGGCGTTGGATCTGACCACAATAAATCACACATTGGTCCAAAAAAAGGTATTTCGCGGAAGCGATTGATTTTCTTAATGTCACTGAGTGTGTAAATATCTGGCGATATTCCGCCATGCATGCAAATAAATTTTTGATTTATTGTTGCCGCTAGAGGAAGACAATCGAAAGCCTTCATCACAATAGCGTACAATTTGTCTGAATATTTGATCTCGCACTCTCGTTTGAACGTGACTCTCTCGGTCATGTGTCGACATTCATGATTTCCCCGTAGCAAGAAGATATTGTCTGGATGATTGATTTTCATCGCAAACAAACATAATATCACCTCAATGCCGTAGGGGCCACGATCGACATAGTCACCTAGAAACAAATAGCTCACAGACGGTGGATAACCGCCGATGCTAAATAGCCGAACCAAGTCGAAAAATTGTCCGTGGATGTCACCACAAATATTCATCGGTTCACTCAATTCCAGAAGTGTCGCCTCGTCTCGTAGAATGTATATGCAGGCCTCTATGATATCGACTGCTACTGATTCTTGAAGACGACCTTCTTTTTGAAAGTGGTCAATAAGTTTCGATGTGATGGGTTTCTTAGTTACTGGATTGAATATATCGTTTGCTGTTAGTTTACGAATTTCAGGATATGGAACGCTGTCAATAACTCGATCGATGCAGGATGGTTTGGTTGGTTCTAATACTGCGATCTTCTTGACCGACTGTTTTCGTTTAGTTTGTCTGCGATATTTTGTTTGGGGATGTAAGTTAGCTTGTGACAATATTGCAGGCGATTTATTCATATTTGATTTCCGTTTTTATACCCTAGACTTTTAGTATAGGGTATATTGTTTTTGTTTATTTATTAGTTTAATTTTGATGGTTGTGAAAATATAATTGTTGACATTTTAAAGTTTACTATGAACTGAACCGATTATATGGGTATGTTATAAATTTTAAAGTGAAATTTTACGAAACTGGAAAAAAATAAATAACCATGACTAAACCCACCATAGCACAACATTCCGTTCAGCAAAAACTAAGCTGCGAGCGATGTGATTTGTTCAGTGAAATTGAATTTGTTTAAGCATTGTCGGATGATAAATGCCCGATGTGTGCTGTGCCATTTACAACCTCAGGAAAGCACAGCTTCGGTGAGTTCGTTCCAACTACCATCCCACATTCTAGTGTGTTAACATTAGGATTAAATTAACCCGCGCGTCCTAGAATTCAGATCGTAGGTTACGTTGTTTAGTTCATAACCGGCACAGTTACGTTCTGAACATCGTTCCTAATCAGATTATAGGTCACGGCTGTCTCCATCTGTGCCGTTGTATCGTCCCGTTCACTGAACTCAGGAATTTTCAATTAACTTCTGCAACATTCGAGGGATTAACTCAAATCATATTTCAGTGTACTGTCACCTGGCTACCCGCAAACCGGCCGTTCTCGCTTTAAGTGAAACTAAAATCGGATCTGATTCCGATACCGACTACTATCATGTCGATTTTTTTTTATCGGTTTCTGACATGCCACCCCAACCATTGAAATCACTCTCGCTGGCGATTTTAATGTGCACAACGCTCAATGGCGTAAGCATTCCTCCAGAACCGATTCTGTTTGTAGATAGACAATTGAAAATGTGTTCATCATCATTTGGAGTGAGGCCAGAAGCTGGACAGGAGTTCTGGATATTGTTCTCCATGCGAGATAGGTAGGATTTCAGACGTGAACACCATCGAGAACACGAAGTTGAGCCAACGTAGTTCTAGTTGTTCTAAGTTGTCGAGTTTCGTCTGAAGATACTCGTATGGCAACTGGTGTGCCATGAGTACCATACTTGGTTTAAGGTCCACTATCGGAGAAAGCACCTTCTCTCTATGCAGTGTTGAGATGGGCGATTTGTAGCTGGCGTTATCGAAAGGGATTTTTTATGAACATGGACTTCCCTTTCGACGTCTTTCATGATGCATCTCACGTGACGCGGTGGTAGGGTTTTGTCCGTAAGGTTAGAATTGAGATTATCGTTTCAATAACAGCCAACTAAATACTACTTAGTGAGAAGATTGTTGTGGCTTCTTAGAGGCAGCATTCCGGTTTCTTCATCATCATCGTGGCGCAACAGCCCGACGTGGGGGTCTGCCAGCCTGGATCGCTGTCCTCCAATTATCTCGGCCACGTGACCGCGTCCTTCAATCTTGGAAGCCCAGTAGTTGCTCGGCGTCAGCATATACTGAGCTCTCCCAACGAGCTCTCGGTCTTCCTGGCAGTCTCGCTCCGTCGACTCGTCGTCCGTCCACTACTTGTTTAGGCATGCAAACATCGTTCATTCGTTGTACATGCCCTGCCCATTGAAGTCGTTCTAGTTTGACGATTTTCAAAATTTCCAGCTCATCGTACATTTCATACAACTCATGGTTGTACCGGATGCGCCATACATTTCGATCGTAAAATGCTCCGAAAATTTGTGAAAGGACTTTCCGTTCGAATGTGTTTAGCATGTTTTCGGAAGCTTGGGTTAGGGTCCAAGTTTCGCAGTCATAGCAGAGCACTGGTCGAATGCTGTTTTTGTGTGTGGGCGCCAATCCATCGCCCTACTTCAAACCAGTACGTGTTTCAAAAGGATCAAACCGCCTTGATACGCGCCAATGATTCGTTCTGCGTACGGTTTTATTCTATTCTCCCGAATTTTCGTCAGTATTTTGTAGGACGTACAGACTAGTGAAATGCCTCTGTAATTCTCAGAACGCAATTGATCTCCCTTTTATGTATAGGACAGATCATGCTCCTGCATTAATCGTCTGGGATCACCTCGTCCTCCCAGATTCAGAAGTAGTTGATGTATGGCATTTAATAGACCCGTCCCACCAGATTTTAGCAGCTCAGGAATCTCGTCAGTGCCCGGTTTGGTTTGAGTGTCCGCAAGGGGAGGTCAAGTTCGTCTATTGTCAGAATTACAGAATCAGGGACGCACGTACGTGAATTTCATTCATTCGCATTTAATGACAATCCGTTTTTTTTTTTTTGTATCCAATCGCAGTTTACCCAAAATTGCGTTTAGGTTGTAAGCAACGTGAATATTTTAGAGTTTTGTACTTGCAGTTGCCGCCATTTATGTTATGTTATGTTTAGGGCCATACGAAATAATTCATTTCCGAAAGTGTCCATTGCAGAGAAAAACGAAATAAGCCGTGTATAGACAATATCGGTATCAAAACGAAATTGGGCGCGCGAAAAAAGAAACGAAATTGCCGTGCAGTGTTCATGGTAGGAACCTGACCACAAACGCAAAATTGACAGTTTTGTGTGTTGCCGGCCTTGCATCCAGAGCGAGCGAAGTGAGCGTCTATGTTTGTGCGATACTGAGGGTTGTGATCCCTTAAGCTAAGCGTGGTGTGAGCGTAGCCACGGCGGCAACCCTATTCGGCATCTGAAATTACCCTTGGTTCGAACCGTGGTATTATCTAATCTATCTCTTCATGTGAACAAAAACGAAAATATACATCAATGCACTCTCGTTCTAAAACGAAATTGTACATTGAGGAAAAAAAACGAAGTAGTTCATGCATGGCCATTTTCGGTTTCAAGCCGAAAGTGTCCAGAAATGACTTATTTCTGAATGCCTCATTACATTGTGCCCAATTTTTCCAAAATTGTAAACATTTTTTCCTATGCAGGATACATGGATCGTGGAAAATTCCAAGCTTCGGGGGTTGTTAACTTTCCGCGGAGAGCAATAAAATTAAAAAAAAAAAACTTGCTTGCATGTTCTAACCGAATAATTTTCACAAATGGCTGCAGGGGATTTTGCATGATTTGTGTTAAGCTCAGCTGGCTGCAGATCGTATTTGTGCGGATCATGTGCATTTCATACATTTCCAAAAGTTGAACTGCCACGGTCAATTCAATTTCGCTTTTTTCTGCGCCGAATCTTACACAGTATCTCTCTCTCTGGTTCCTGTTAACCCCTTGCGGAGCATAGGGCATTAACCACGCCTACTTTCCACCTCGTCCTGTTCATCGCCATCGCTTTCAGCTCACTCCACGACTTGCCTATTGAGGCACCCTCTATATTAACAGATCTTCAGGTGTTACTAGGTCGTCCAACACGGCGACTTGCGTTGGTTCCCTGCGGGTTCCAATCGATGGCCTTTTGAGCAATGTTGTTCGGCCCTTTTCGGAGAGTGTGACCTATCCATTGCCTCTTTCGCCTTTTAATGGAAGTGTCTATCCTGTCCTGACCAGTAATAGTAAGGAGGTCGTCATTAGAAATGACCTCCGGCCACCGTATGTGCAGGATGCGCCGTAGACACTGGTTCACAAAAGTTTGCAATTTAGTTATTATCTCATTGGACACCTTCCAAGTTGAACAGCCATATAAAAGTACTGATTTTACGTTGGTTTCGAAGTTCCGGAGTTTGGTGCGTCTGGAAATGCTGTTGTTTTGCCAGAAAGGAGTCAAACTGAAAAAAGCTGCTCGAGCCTTGTTGATGCGGGACTGTATAGTACATCGGCATCCACTCCACCATCTGCTGTAACTACGCTTCCGAGATATGTCAACTTTCTCGACTGCCTCGCCCGAAACACAAATTCGGCTTTGCCTTCCTGGATCCAAGCTCAAGTGCTTAGTCTTGGCAGCGTTGATTTTAAACCCCGCATTACGGCTTTCGCAGTGCAGAGCATCAGACATTTGAGCTATTTGATCCGATTGATTTGATAGAAGACAAACAAATGTCTTCAGCATAGTCTAGGTGTTGAAGATATTTGAACAGCTTCCATCTTCTATGTACCTTTGTTCTGGTGTTCTTGAAGCGCGCCGCTTAGTACATCATTAATGACAATTAAAAACACTAAAGGCGACAAAATGCAGCCTTGTCTCACTGCGCTATGCACCTCGAAAGGATCTGATAACTTACCGTTGTGTAAGACGTGACATTGTGCTCCCTGGTAGAACTCCTTGATGATGGAAATTATTTTATCTGGTATGCCCTCCAGATGTATTCCCGGTCATCGCTGTCAAACGCCTTCTCGAAATCGATGAACATGAGATGTAATGGGGATCTCCACTCTGCGTATTGTTCAATAATAATTCGGATGGTGTTGATGTGGTCGCTACATGAGAAGCCCTCACGAAGGCCGGCCTGTTCAGCATTCAATGTGTGGTCAACTGTTTGTTTGATACCGTTCAAGATTATTTTTTCCATCAATTTGGAGACTGCTGGGAGAAGACAGATCCCACGCCAATTATTGCAATAATAATGACGCCCTTCTTCCACTCTTTAGGGAGAGTTTCGGTTTCCCAACACTCTTGGATAAAGGGGAGAAGAATATCCGCAATAGCATTGGCATCCGCTTTAAAAAGTTCCACCGGAATTCCATATATCCCCGGGGCTTTATTCGCATCCATCGATTTAATAGCTGCAGTTACTTCCAACTTAGATGGTGGGCTGGTATAAACTCTGGCTATTTGCGGAATGTCTTCTGCTAATGATGAAGGTCCAAAGGTGTCGTTGAGGGCCTCAATGAAGTGTTCTCTCCATCTCCGCAGTTGGTGTTCTTCGGTTACCAGCAGAGACCCATCTTTATCTTTCACTGAATGTTCTGTTGCAAAAGATTTGTCCCGTCTTACGCTTCTTTGCACGCCTTTTTGTAGTGAACGGTAACACAGTATGTACACGTTTTAGAATTATTCATATAAATGAGTTCAACAGATTTTCATTCTAATGGTAATCAGCATACTAACTGTTCAATTATTCTCTCCATTTTAGGAACTGCCTCCGCCAAAGAATTCTACAAACGCAACTCACAATGGACCGAGGGTCTCATATCAGCCGCAAAAAGTGTCGCTCAGGGTGCCAACTTACTTGTCACAGCTGCCAATAAAGCCGTATCGGGTGAAGTTAAACATCACTTCGATATTATCGTTGCTGCTCAAGAAATTGCCGCATGTACGGCTCAACTCGTGGTCGCGAGTCGTGTTAAAGCGCCTCGTGGCAGTCAAAAACTAACATCGCTCACCGAAGCCAGCCGGAACGTCACTCAAGCTACGGGTACAGTAGTTGCCACGGCAAAAGATTGTACCCAACAATTGGAAGAATCCGAAGAAATGGATCTAACGAAATTGACCGTTCATCAGGCGAAAACTCATGAAATGGAAATTCAAGTTAAAGTCCTAGAGTTGGAGCAGGCACTGCAAATGGAAAGATTACGTCTGGCGGCGTATCGCAGAAAAATGTATCATCAGAACTCGGACGAAAAGTAGAGAGTAGACTAGGTCAAACTTATCAGCGTATTTGATATGCATGCTCGTCATCACGTAAGTAAGAGATTATGATGCATAGGATTGAAATGAATATGTAGGAAAGAATATTTGTTTTGAAGGAACTAAATACTCTGAAGCCTGTGTGTGAAAGAAATAAAAAAAAAGTACATAATTACAGTGCAGATGATTGTAGTTCGTTGTAATTCGCATCAGTCTTTCCTCTTCATATTATAAAAACTTTTCCAAATTACTGTAAACATAGATGGGTATAACTAGTTTGAATGCTGGACATTCAGTAGTTAAGTGGAAATTAGAAGTTATCGCGGACTTGTCTACATATTCTAGAAGAACCACATTTGTGTTTTTCCATGGAAAGTAGGGCCAGTCGATGTATGGCGTTTACAATTTTTTAAAGATACGAGTACATATTCTAAAGATTTTTATAACATCTGATGTCGATCAGATCATTTACCTTTCATTCTTACAAACGCGATTGTTCAAAAACACATTCATTATGCAAATTGTTTGTATAAGACTTTTAGTACGACGACCACCAATATGTATCAATAAATTGAGTGCCTTTGGTTTTAGACTCACAGAAACACACACACACGCGCCCTGATAAACAAATATGTAATAGTGAAAACATGCGCTCCGTCATAAAACATAATAAAATCTGGTTGCGACTTTTTATCAATACCTGAATTTTTGTATTACGAAACGAAGAAGGACGAATAAAAAGGGGGAGTCCAGACAAATTTTGTGTATAGTTTTATTAATATAAGGATTCCATATAATATATATCTAACTACATTGTATGCGTCTAATATATGTTTAGCATTTATGTATGCCGATAGAATATAATTATTATCCAATAAATAAAGAAAACGACGGCCACTCTAGTATAAAATACAATAATCTTATTTTATGATGTATCTAAACAGTCTAGCGAATAATTTTACACTATTACAATTAAGTTTAAATATATTTGTATGCGACCAGACAAAATATCGATTAACAGCGTATTAAGCATGGCGATACATTCGTTTTATAATATCTTTATATGAAGTGAAGAAACAAGAAATTAATTGTTTATATATGTACCAATATTTTTTCAATTATATAAAATTGTTATTTATACGAGAAATAATAAAGCAATAAATGAAAATAAAATCTCGAATATTAATTTTATTGGCGCTATCAATTTAAACACGCACATTTTCTTTTTATTCACTTTAGAGATGGTACGAGTAAGTTATTCGAAATGTATTTGTGAATTGTCATCATTCATCAGTCTCATGTTTGACTACCGGCGTTTCGGGCTCGAATCCCGTCCTCAACGACGTTCGTGGCCATGGATGTGCACGAGGTGCATGCTGGCAACTGCATTCTCCAAAACCAGTTTATGCCGACGAAACGTCAACTGGGCCACATGGAACAGTTGACGCGCTATGCCCCACAGGGGGTTAGGGCAATTGAGAGATTTGTAAATAGGGAAGTTTAGTAACGAATAATTCGATTTATGAAAGTTAACGAATGCGCATCGGTTCACTGGTAAGCTTTCTTTTAATCCACTAAATTTATCATTTTTCTGTCAACGTGAATCATTTCATAAGTTGTCAGCCAGTTGCAAAACCTGCTAGAAGTGTTTCAAGGATTTTTAACAAATTGGCGAAAATTGTTTTCTTTTTTTTCAGTTTTCAGGCAAAGCTTGTACTTATCTTCTATTGTAATATATATGTAAAAGTGAAGATTATTTTTGTATGTTTGTCGTGCAAAAACTTTTCAACCACTCGGACGATTTTCGCGAAATTTCGTAGTTTATTTGTCATTTTGCAAAACGAAATTTTTCATAAGTACTTTCGGAAGGCCGAGGAGGATAAAGCCCGGGCCACATCTATCCGATCATACTCCGATCATGCAGTCGAACTAGTGTATGATAAGGAAATGGTATTGGGCTTCGAACGTAGTATGATTGGACGCGTATCAGAAAAGTGTGAACTAAAGCCCGGGCCACAACGCGTCCGAAATCCCATATAATTTCCCTCTCCTCGACTGTATGATCGGAGTATGATCGGATAGGTGTGTCCCCGGCATAATACGGTGGTTCGCGACTTCAAAATAATACCACATATATTAAAAACCCGATTAACTGAACCAAAAAGGGCGGCGACATTTCAGAAAACGAAATTTTTCACAAGTATTAGGTGTACAACTTTGCTTTCGCCGTTTTCCGACAGACGGCTGCATCGGTGAGGGCTGGTCAAAATACGTAGTTCAAAAGTGTCACAAAGTGAGTTTGAACGTATTGACATCCCCGCATTAGTAAAAGTTGTTCGCATTTTTAATAAGATTCGCAATTCAAAATGTCGTGTTTTCTCGTCATTTGCGGGAAGTTTTGATCTTCTGCTTCCATTTGAAAAAAAACTGCAACTGAGGCTCATCGAATGCTCTCAGATACTTACGGTGAGGTTGCTCTGCGTGACAGAGAGACCGTGGTGAGAGAGAAAACATTTTCAAAGACGACGAATTAGAAGCACTGCTCGATGAGGATTCGTGCCAAGCGCAAGAAGAATTAGCTGACTCACTGGGAGTGACTCAGCAAGCCATCGAAACGCCTCAAGGCCATGGGCATGATTCAGAAACAAGAAAATTGGGTTCCGTACGAGTTAAAATCGAGAGATATTGAACGGCGATTATTTGCATGCGAACATCTGCTTCAAAGGCAGAATCGGAAGGGATGTCTACATCGCATCGTAACTGGCGACGAAAAATGGGTCCGTTACAATAATCCCAAGCGCAGAAAGTCATGGGGAATGCCCGGACATGCCTCAACGTCGACGGCAAAACCGAATATTTAAAGTGTCAAGGTTATGCTTTGCATTTGGTGGGACCAGCTCGGTGTGATATACTACGAGCTACTGAAACCGAATGAAGCTATCACATTAACTGGCAAATCTTTTGCAACTGAACATCCCGTGAAAGATAAAGACGGATCCCTACTGGTCACTGAAGAAGACCAACTGCGACAGTGGAGAGAGCACTTCATTGAGGTCCTCAACAACACCTTTGGACATTTGAACTCATCTTCACTAGAAGTAGAAAATATTCCGCAAATAGAAGAGTTGATACCAGCCCACCATCTAAACAGGAATTAACTGTGGCTGGATGGAATTCCAGTGGAACTCTTTAAGGCGGATATCAACGCTACTGCGGAGATTCTTCTCCCCCTTATCCAAGAGTGTTGGGAAACCGAAACTCTCCCTAAAGAAAGGAAGAAGGGCGTCGTTATTAAAATCCCGAACCCGAAGTAAGGTAACCTGAAGGATTGTAATAATTGGCGTGGAATTTGCCTCCTTCCCACAGTCTCCAAACTGATGGCGAAAATAGTCTTTAACCGGATCAAACATAAAATTGACAACACACTGAACGATGAACAGGCTGGTTTTCGCGAGGGCTTTTCATGTAGCGACCACATCAACACCCTGTGAATTATTATTGAACAATCCGCAGAGTGGAGATTTCCATTACATCTCATGTTCACCGATTTCGAGAAGGCGTTTGACAGCGTTGACCGGGAATACATCTGGAAGGCTTTACAAGGGAGAGGTATACCAGATAAAATCATATCCATCATCAAGTAGTCCTATAGCGGAGCCCAATATCACGTCTTACACAAGAGTAAGCTTTCAGATCCCTTCGAGGTACATAGCGGAGTGAGACAAGGCTGCATTTTATCACCTATATTGTTTTTGATTGCCTTTAACGACGTACTATGCAGTACGCTTCATGAACACCAGAGCAAAGGTATCAGATGGAATCTGTTTGAATACCTTCAACACCTGGATTACGCTGACGATATTTGTCTTCTTTCAAATAAATATATCGGATCATTTAGTTCAAATGACGGATGCCCTTCACCGCGAAAGTCGCAATGCGGGGCTTCAAATCAATGCTTCCCAAAACTAAGTACTTGAGCTTGGATCCAGGAAGACAAGAGCAAAATTTATGTTTCGGAGCAGGCGGTGGACAAAGTGGACAATTTTTGCTACCTCGGAAGCGTAGTTACAGCAGATGATGGAGCGGATGCTGATGTACTGTCTCGCATCAATAAGGCTCGGGCAGTGTTTTTTTTTCAGTTTGACTCCTTTCTGGCAAAACAACAACATCTCCAGACGTACCAAACTTAGGGTCTTCGAAACCAATGTAAAATCTGTGCTTCTTCATGGCTGTTCAACTTTGGAGATGACCAAGGCGATAACAACTAAATTGCAAACTTTCGTGATGCAGTGTCTACGGCGCATCCTACACATACGCTGGCCGGAGCTGATTTCTAACGACGAACTCCTGTTCAATACTGGCCAGGACAGGATAGACACCTCCATAAAAAGGCAAAAGTGACAATGGATAGGTCACACACTTCGAAAAGGGCCGGAAAACATTGCTAAACAGGCCCTCGATTGGAACCCACAGGGAACCGATGCAAGTCGCCGCGTTGGACGACCTAAAAACACCTAGAGAAGATCAGCTGTTGATGGCGAACAGGACGAGGTGGAAAGTCGGCGTGATTAATGCTTTATGCCCCACAAGGGGTTGACAGGATCCAGAGAGAGAGAAAGAGAGATAATACAGGGGCCCTATCATATCATGTAATTCGATTTGAATCGAATTGCTTTCGAAAGGATGAAAATGGTACCATATACCTCGAAAACGAGTCTCTCAATTTCAGTAATCAGCGACTATTCGTTACGAAATTTTTTAATCGAAACGAATACTCAATGATTTTTTGAAATTAGGAATTTCGTTTTCAAGTTACATGGTACCATTTCTATCCATTCGAAAGCAATTCGAATTACATGATAGGGCCCCTGATTTAGAAAAATTATTCTTTTTTACATATTTCCGATACAAATGGACTACAAGCCAAAAAAGGACAACAAAACAAATGTTCAGAACAATATATTCGATCATCCCAGGGGACAACCTTTTTTTTACAATTATTGTCCGAAATGAAAGAAGAAAAAGTTATCTTTTGAATAGTATATGGTTTTCCTTATTTAAGGATAGCCCTGAGTATACAAGAAAAAGATAAGCGATTATAATATGAAAAAAAAACTTTCGTAATTAAAAAAAAAAAGATTACGGTCCAACTTTATTGGCCAGGCTGGTAATGGCATTTCACTCCGGAACGCTATCCCACTACTGCTTACCACGGGGACTCTTGGCTGCTGGTTTTCACCCCTGGCCCGGTGCGTCCCTCCTTAGCCAACCTGAATGCCTGAGACTCCTCCCTGGCACCCATATTGATGGCAAGCTTAGTGCGGACGTCCCGTCAACATGATCTGACACATTACACAGAGCTCCCGACCTCAAATCATTCCGCAACCTGACCTCCGAGTAGCCGGATTACAGAAGCAGCCAAACTTCCAGTCGACATCTTGCATTCGAATTGGTGCTATAAATGACATGTTCTACGAGTAGTTCAGTGGCTTTTTGGTTTTCGTATGTGCTATATTGGAATATGTGTATCGGATAAACAGGTGGATGATTTATGGGTTCAATTCCTGGCAGAAATAATTGCTTTTTTTCAAAATAAAGGTTGCGTTGGTTTAAAATCATCAGAATCCGTTTGTGTAAAAATAAATTGCTAGCTTAAAACTGATTTTGAATCGGAGTATACACGCACTCTATGTGTGCTATGTCTACGAACACAGTATTATAAATGAAATGACAGGCAGAACTAACATTAAAGCAAAATGTAAGAAAATAAATATACAAGGAGAAATAGTAGATTTACAAGACAATCCAAGAAAAATAGCAAATGAAATTAACTGTTTTTCGCTAACATTGGAAAAATACTGCCACATAAATAGAAACTAAAAGACTAGATGCTATTACATCTACAGAAATTACAAATATCAGTCGGAACTGCACTTTTACAAAATAAGTGAAAAGGAAATTGAGGAATATAATTTTAGTTAGTTTTGTTAGTAATAACACACAGCCCCATTTTCCAAGCTGCGGAACTCCGCTACGTCTTACGGAATAGACTACTTTCAGCATGTTTTCGAGGCTGTCGGATACTGCTGCGTCTTGCTAGATAGACTGTTTCGAAAGTAGTCTGTTCCGCAACACGCAGCGGTATCTTACAGCTTCCAAACTAGGAAAACGAGGATTTTGAGGCAGTCTGTTCCGCAGCACGCAGCGGAGCTCCGTAGCTTGGGAAACGAGGCTTCAGGGAATATTTACTCCTATGACGTAAGGTTTTTTATACCCTAGACTTTTAGTATAGGGTATATTGTTTTTGTCACGACGGAAATATGTAACACCTTAAAGGAGGCTCCGGAGGTATAGCAATGTATATATATAAATGATCAGGGTCACCTCCTGATTCGATTTAGCCATGTCTGTCTGTCTGTCTGTCTGTCTGTCTGTCTGTCTGTCTGTCCGTCTGTCCGTCTGTCTGTCCGTTCGCACGATAACTTTCGATAGAATAAAGCTAGAGCCTTGAAATTTTGGTCAGATGTTGGAAGTATAATCTAGTTGGTTGGTATTGAAAATGGGCATGATCAGGCCAAGAGAACGCCTACCTCCCCTACATATGTAAAATAATTCAATGTATTTATAACTCCCGATTAAATAAACATGAAACTCTCTAGCTTTGGTAGATTGCTCGTGGGGGTAATCTTATACTCCCCTGGAAAAATAAAATCGATCAGTTGAAAACTAACGGTAATTTTTAGTTGAGAAAAAGTGTGCAAAGTAAAGTACTTAAAGATTTTCGTATTGCTCCAACAAAACTCAAATTTATTTAAAAACCCTTCCAGGGCACTTCACATTAGTGTATACCGTGAACCAACATAAAAATTGTCAAAATAAAAACAGCTCTTGAGAAAGAGGAACATAAACTCAACCCTATTCTCAGCGAAATCCTTGGATTTATTACACCGATTTCTGATTTGCAAGCGCTTATTACCTTCAAAGAATTTTAAGTCAAGAAAACGTGTGCAATACAGAAAAACCTCCGTCCCCTTTGTTTAAATTATTGACTTACGATTAGACCGTTTTCAGAATCAACAGAATGAATTAACGATCTGTATTGTTAAACAATATTGAAAAACTAAAGTGTTAACAATAATATTTACATTGTAACGCTGCACAGAAATAAGTCATGGCGAAATAAGCCATACGAAATAATCCATATAAATACTTTCGTGTGGAAACGAAATTATTCATCGGAAAGTTAACGAAATAATCCATGCATGGATAATATCGGTTTCAAATCGAAGTAAAGTATGCGAACGAAAGTGAAAATAACCATTCACTCACTTTCGTTTTTAAACGAAATTAAACATTGAGTGTGAAACGAAAGTGTCCATTCATAGACATTTTCGATTTCAAGCCGAAACAAAATATACGGTAAAAAACGAAATGATGTATGCATCGGGGCACCGAAATAAGCCATGGCAAAAGTTGCCTTCCGAAATAATCCATTTGGATACTTACGTTTTGAATCGAAAGTGTCCTTCGGAAAATGAACGAAATAAGCAATGCATGGACAATACCGATTTCAAATCGAAATAAGGCATGCGATAAAAACGAAAATAGCCATGCAGTGACCAGAGCGAGCGAAGCGATCTTTAATATTTGTGCGATACTGATGGTTGTGATCCTTTAAGCGCGGAGCGAGTGGAGCCCACACAAGAGACTGTTGTACCTAGAGCGAGCGTTCATGTTTGTGCGATACTGAGGGTTGTGATCCCTTAAGCGCAGAGCGAGCGTAGCGAGCGAAGCCCACCCAATTGACTGTTGATTCACAACCCGCAGTATCACACAAAGTGCGCATGGACAATTTCGGTTTGAAACGAGCTGGGCTAGCTCCGCCTCTAGGGGGTTGCGACCCCTCGTATATAGCCCTGGGTCGTCCGTTTCACTCCTGCATTCGTTTCGTCCTAGCATATCTGCATCCAGCATTTTTTCTTATCTATGCACAATTTCAAACCGAAATAAGGTATGCGAAGGAAAGCGAAAATTGCCATATATAGTACATCTCTAACTGCCTTGACCTCTCCAGGGGCATGGGCGCAGCATTTCTATGCCTTGTTGACATTTCAATAGCATATCTACTTTTCGGAAGTGCAGTTGCTAGCATGCACCTCCTATCTGCGCCGTATTTATACTGACAAGCTCGGAGCACTGTGAGAGTTCTATTAGTACTCACAGGCAGTTTTTGATCGCGCCGAGATTTGATCTCCGAGCTCCATATTACTATCGTAGAGCGGTGACCGAACGATCACGGCCACCGTGCGCGACAAATATACATACTCACTTTCGTTTTTAAACAGAATTGAGCATTGAATGCGAAGCGAAAGTGGCATTGCGTGGCCACTTTCGGATTCAGCTAAAATTGTCCATCAATGGCTTATTTCCAAATGGCTTATTTCATGGTGCCGTAGGGCACCGAAATAAGCCATGGCGAAATTAGCCATACGAAATAATCCATATAGATATACATACTTTCGTTTGGAACCGAAAGTATTCATCGGAAAATTAATGAAATAATCCATGCATGGATAATATAGGTTTCAAATCGAAGTAACGTATACGAACGAAAGCGAAAATAGCCTTATACTCGCTTTCGTTTTTAAACGAAATTGAACATTGAGTGTGAAACCGTGAAATCCATGCATGGCCACTTTCAGTTTCAGCCAAAAGTATTCATTAATTTCCAAATGGCTTATTTCATGGTGCCCGTGGAATTGCCCGTATATGGTAGTTGCGCGACACCCTGTATAGTTAAATTGGGCACCATTTTCACAGAAGCATACCGTTTTAGGCAGAAATATCGTTTATAAATAATATTTTAAAAGAACTTTTATAGTGTAATAGCCGCCTAAGAAAAAATTTTCGACTTGAACGTTGCTTGTTTCAAGTACTTTTCTTACAAGCTTCCGTACCTTCCCCTTAGATGGCTAATATCATTCATGAAAGTTCTTTTAAAATATATTGCATAAAAGATATTTGTAAAAAAAAACTTTTATAGTGTAATAGCCGCCTTACAAACATGCGGTAGTTCGGCTGATCTAGGTTTTCGGGCCTAGATCATGTGCCGTACCGGATCAGGTCCGATCCGATCCGTTAAATTAGCGCATCATACCATGACTAATATAGCTCTTGAAGCGCTACTCGACCTTCCGCCGCTTCACATTCATATAAAGGCGGAGGCAAAAATAGCAGTAGCAAGACTAAAAGCTTGCCAGAATTTCCTCAAACTAAACCCTGAGCAGACCAACTGGGTAAATGAGGACCATGTACTTAGTATGCCATCAGACCATTTGGCTAGGGAGCTTTGCTTTAAAATTCCATTCTCAACCGAAATATGGAGCAGAGAGGATTGGAATCTGAAGCTCGACACTCTCCCCTCAAACGTTGTTACGTGGTACACAGATGGATCTAAAACCGAAGATGGTACAGGGGCGGGCGTCGTAGGTCCGTCTCACAAGATATCCATTCCAATGGGAAAGTACGCCACGGTATTTCAGGCGGAAGTTCACGCAATCGAGACTTGTGCGAACACATGCTTAGCAGCTGGATACCAAGGCAGGAATATTGCAATCTTCACTGACAGCCAGGCGGCGATCAAAGCACTAAGTAACTTCTCCGTCTCGTCGAAAGTGGTGCTTAGTGGTCGTGAAGCCCTGCAGAGATTAGGCTCCGTAAATAAGGTTACCATTTACTGGGTCCCCGGACACGCTGGTATCCCAGGAAACGAAACAGCGGACGAGTTGGCCAGGGGAGCATCTGCAACCCCACTCGTCGGTCCGGAGCCATACTGTGGAATTCCCTTGTGTAGTGCAAGACGGCACATCAGGGAATGGGAACACTCAGTAACCATCGCGCACTGGGATAATACCCCTGGTCTTAGACAGGCCAAGCTGTTTATAGCTGGCCACTCACGCAACCGTATCCACGAACTGCTGAGACTACGCAGAAACCGGGTTAGAACTATTTGTGGGCTCCTTACGGGTCACTTTACCCTGAGGGGTCATCTGCATAGAATGGGAATTGTCTCTGACCCAAGCTGTCGCTTCTGTGAGAGCGAAGATGAGACTTCCCAGCACATTCTCTGTGACTGTGATGCACTTCATCTCCGACGCTTGAAGTGCTTCGGCGATGCATTCCCTGAAGCGGAAACGATTGCCTCACTAACATTCGAACAGCTGAGCAGATTTGTTGGGATGATTGGTCTCGAGAATTAGTCAGATCACTAATCTGCGTAGACTTCAGGGTGTAGCACAATAGACTTCCGGGTCGCAGTGCTTGTTGGCCCTCTAATCTAATGACTAATATAATGTAATAAAATTAATACATATCCGTACATTGTTTGCCGAGCATTTCGTGAAATGACGGGTTTCACTGAACGCCTACGACATATACAGTTGTCCGGTAGTTTGCAGACACTGTATTGTCTATCACAGACTTCCCTTTATGTAGCTAATTTGTCTTTATAGCTTCTACTAAAAATTGACAAGCCTTCCAAGTTACTGGTATTATTTAAACGAAATTCATTCAAATTATCTCTTTATATCATTGAATTCAATAGTTGCTAATTTTTTTTATCAAACTTTCTGTATTATTTTCAGAATCTAACGTTATTTCTATGGATACATTTAGTTTATCATGGATCAAGTAAAAAGAATATGTAAAATACTATAATTTTCCTAAAGGGAATCTTCATTAGTTGCCGATAGGTCTGTGTTGCTCATTGAGGCAGGGCGACATACCTATTGAAGCTTAGATTTTAAGAGTTTTTGAACTACTCGTATATCAGCTATATTAACTCCTTCATTACATTCTCCAGTGATCATAAGACATTTATGTATACACATAAAAAAAAAACCTTACACCAAGTTTCGTCTAGAATTTCACTTTTTGAACAATTCAAGATGACGCTATCATTACATTTTTCATAGACAAAGACTAAATATATAAATTTTTACACATATCCAAGCAAAATTCCATTTAGTATGTCACATCATAATCATCGTAATAGTCCCCGTGTCTGTGGACAAGCGAAAATATTTTCCCACAGGAAATCGCTAACGCTAACACAGAGTATCGAGTTACTACCACACCGTACACATACCTTCTTCGTGACTGCTGGACTTGGTAAGGCGATTGTCGCGTCATTCGTAATGAAAAACAAAGTGCAGAATATTCGCAAAGAGTCCATCGTTTGGCAAAAATGAAATCATAAATATAAACAACAATTAAAAAATTACTCATAAGGGATGATACATGCTAATAAGGTTCGTGCATGCCCGTGCTGAAGAACTTTGAAGTACGAATACATTATCTTTTCACCACTCGTATCTGAGTTTATTTAAAATAAATTTATTTTGGAATCATTCATATCGAATTTCTTGACTTGATAATGGATGTCGTCGAAAAAACTGGAGGAGACGAAGAGCTTGACCAATAACTGAGACTGAGTACTGGGCAATTTATTTTTATTTATCGAATTTTCATCACGATTATAACAAATTTTTTTCTATTCTCGAGGCTCAGAGTTGTGTGCAGCTCGATATTTGCCAATGTTAACATTTTTGAATATATCAAGCCAATTAGGAGGCTTTATTGGAAATATTAGCGAAAGATCTGGAAATAATTTTAATCCCCTCTATAGATCCTTAAATACATGAAAACTGAATTAATAATTTCCTTATAACTTCTAAACGATGCTCTGGATCGAAAAATCATATAGGATGAAGTTAAAGAGTTGTAACGGACAGGTTGGTGGACATCCGAAGATGCCCGTTGGGACGGAGCCTAGGGTAGCATAGTGAACATAACAAAAATGCATAGGTCTGGGGAAGACAACACTAACAGAGGAGGCAAAAATGGGGAATAATTCAGAAAATGGGACGATAATGATGGAATGGTTGGCGGATGGTTCAGATTAGAGATGGCAAAAACCTGCTCTTTTTCAATCGCAGTGATAACTGCGATTGCTCTTTTTCAATATCTGTGAAAAAGAGCAGCTCTTCTAATAGCAGTGATTTTATTGAAAAGGAATGGAAAATAGTGATTGCTAACAGCTCGCAACGCAAAGCGCTAAGTTCCGATCAGCTCTTCCGACGAGCAGTACTGCTCGAAGATAGCTGATGAGAAATTCTGGTATTGCTCTTTGGAAGAGATCGGATCAGAAATTCTTATACTGATCGTCGGAAGATTGCTGATCGATGAACGAAACTGAGCAGGAGCACATTGCGAGCTGTGTGTTAGCAGATCGGCGAGTTTAGAGCTGGTAGTACGCGCGAAATGATTGTCGGGCTCTGGCGCCGACACTATCAAGAAACGTAGATGATGCAAGAATGCTCGCATTCAATTCATTTCTGTACAGCATTGTTTTTGTTGTTGTTGTTCGTGGCGTATAGCGTTGTTAGTGTTTTCACATTGGTTTAATGTGTGGTTTTTTTCCCGTGTTTTTTTGCCCGTGGTTTTTTTGCTCGTGGTATTTCGCCCGAATTTTTTCTTCAATTTGTTTTCGTAGAAAAGAGATACGAATAAAAACAAAAACCTTGCGTTGCGAGCTAAAACGAAGTGGCGAGAATTGTATTGGCGATAGACCGTAAATAATACGTAGTATGCAGTACTCATTATTTCTGCTCTTCCAATCGCAGCTCTTTTCAGTTTTCAATCACAATATGCTACTGCTTTTTTAAAAGAGCGGTGAAAAAATCGCAGGTATGAAAAGAGCATAACATCTCTAGTTCAGATGCACTCGCGCTCGCATCAGGTTCCGGTTGTAATGGGACCCTCGGCCTCTAGTTTCGTACCACCAACAGATCACTACTCATAAGGTTCTGCCTTCGATCTGTCGGCGGAAGCAGCATAACAAGAATATGGTTCATTACAAAAGGTTGCATTCTGCGTCTAATGAACTGCTCAAAGTCGAAATTGGGTTCAGTAGTATAGTCAAAATCCATAACAGAAAAAGGCTTTGGCTTTAGGCTTTGAGGAAAAATTACACTTCATCACCTTTCAATCTCACATGCTCATGCCCTTCGTCATTTATTCTATGGGGAGACGGACAGACAAACATTAAGATACAAAACCAAACAAAAAAGGAATATTATGAATAAGATAAAATAGTCGAGCTACTGTCCCAGCAGGAAGGCACTGCGACCATAAAAGATCTGTTGTGCCGTAGCTCATTAATCCAAAAGACTGTCCACCTTTCTAATAAAGGGCAGTAAGTCTTTAGCAGGAATCAACCTGAAGTCTGCAGTGCTGATAGTAGCCTACCCGAGGAGTGACATCCTAAAACGCGCGATAGCGGGACATTCGCACAAGATGTGTTTGGTCGTTTCCACGTCCTCCAAACAATGGCGGCATTCAGTCTCGCTGGACAGACTCATCTTGTTCAGGTGATATCTGACCAGGTGATGACCAGATAAATACCCCACTGGGAGTCTTAGGTGGGTTCTACTCATTTGAGTAGTACCCTTGTGACTGAAGGGCATTCTCAGCTCCTTTGATTGACGACGCTCTGGAAGGTTATTCCAGTACTGATGACACAATAGTGCAAACCAATCTGTGATCAGCAGTTTGGCCGAGTCCAGCCCAAAGCCACAGTAAGGCTCAGGTCCATGAAAACGACCGGATGATCCTTGTCTAGCAAGTTCATCCGCAGCCTCGTTCCCCTCAGGCCCTGGTGGCCTGGCACCCAACACAAGAAGACTCGGTTTTTGGCTGCCAACAGTTGAAGGAGTCCGTAACACTACTTCACCAGTTTCAAAGAGACCTTATATGAGGAGAGCGCTTTTATAGCTGCTTGACTGTCTAAGTGGATAGCAATGTAAGCGTCGCGAAGTCCAGTTTCCAAGATTACCCTGGCGCAGATCTCAATGGCGTGGATCTCAGCTTGAAAAACGTTGGGCGAGACTGCCATTTCGATCGAAATCCTGATGTTGGGTCCAAAGACACCTACACCAACACCCTGTTCTGTTTTAAACCCATCGGTGAACCACTTAATACATCTAGGGTCTGGACAGGTTGTCCCATTTACCCATTCAGAGCGGTCAGGGATGAGGGCTAAAAATTTTCTGCCGAAGCAAACCTCCTGGGGCTGGGGTAGGACAAGTGCGCATAGCTCCAGTGATGCCAAGGCGTTGAAGCTTATTGCACTTCAGTAAGACAGAAAATTCCTGAGTTTTCGGCCACCACACAAGCGCTGCGTAGGTCACCATAGGCCGCACCAGCATGGTATATATATAACCACTCAATTATCTTTGGGGTGAGCTCCTATGTCCGTCCGAAGAGACTTCTGGAAGCTGACTGAGAATCTAGGGTTTAAAAAGAAAAAAAAATTGGGGTCGCACATCCGAGATTGGCAACCCCGTTTTCGTGAGGAAATAGTAGTTTCATCCGGCTGGCTCGAACTAAATGGCATTGGGGGTCACCGGCTTCGAATCGGGGGTAAAAAATAAAGGAAGAAAACTGATTTTATTTTAAAAACTACGACTTTTATTGAATAACAAAGTTTCTGACTCTTTGGATGCCTCTTTTTGAACGACTCATTGGAAAGAATCAAAGCTTATGTGCCGGCACAGTAAAAAGAATCATTATGCCCATTACTAATCCTTATGTTTTTTCATAGGAGCTATTGAATCAATTCGAAATTTAACACTTCCGCGTTTAACAACTTTTACGTTTTGTAACGGACAGTTTGGTGGGCATCCGAAGATGCCCGTGGGGACGGAGCCTAAGGTGGCATGTTGACCGTGTAGGTCGGGCCTTGTCATCTGGCGAAGAAAAAGGCCCCTCAACGAGCTAAGCAGCGGCCTATGCTTGCTGTAGCTCAGTTCGGGAGATGTGGGCGGGGTTTTCGCCGCTCGTTGCCCCTGTCCTTTGCGTATTAACAAAAATTCATAGGCCTGGGGAAGACAACACAAACAGGGGAGGTAAAAATGGGGAATAAAAAAAAATAGTCGATAAGGATGGAATGGTTGACGGACGGATCAGACGCCCACCCGGTCGCACCTGGGTGCGGGTGTAATGGGACCCTCGGCCTCTGGTTTCGTACCACCAACAGATCACTACTCATCAGGTGCTGCTTCGATCGGCTGGTGGGAGCAGCACTACCAGACCATAATATAGTTCGTTACAGGTGGTTCATTACAGTTTCATAAAGCGAAATAATAACACTTGACCAAAAACTACATTCCTTTGGAAGTGAGCTAAAAAGGAAAATCACCTAAAATTGCAGATTGGGAAAAATTGAAAAAGTTGATATTTTCTATAGAAAGTGTTCTCTGAATTTAAATTAAAGAGTCTCTAATGTTACGAAAAATGCGTTGAAATTTTAGAGGGTTGAAATTATCGTGGGTCGAAATGATTGCGAATGTACTGTATTTCCGATTAGAATTTTACTTTTACTCCCCTTTTTATACCCTTCACGGATGTGATAGAGTATAATAACTTTCTCATGAAGTTTGCAACGCATAGAAGGAAGCATCTCCGACCATATAAACTACATATATATACTCGTAGTCAGAATGATGAGACGAGTCGATTAATCTTTGTCCGTCTGGTTCTATGCAAACTAGTCCCTCAGTTTAAAGCTATCGAGCTGAAGTTTTGTACAAAGCCTTCTTTCTATTGCACGCTGTAAATATGTCGGAACCAATGGAATCGGTTGCTAGCTAGCTTGTTTACTTTGATAAGTGGAATATCAGAGCATAAACAATACGTAATGATGTCATAGTTTTCAGGTTAACATTTCGCGTTATTGACCCTGAAAATTCACAAGTGCAGAGCCATTCTCAAAACCCTTTTTTTTTGATGATCTTTCGATTATTAGTTATACTCTTAGTAACCCATTGAAATACATTTGAATGAATGAACAATCTCTATAGTAGAAAACGTGTCCGGTCTCTAGACAACAACAATGTATTCGTATCTACGTGCGTATTTATATTTCCCAAATACACCACCAACAAAACCAACGAAAGTTGCTACGGATTTATCCAATATTATCAGCAAAATCAAATCTAAAACATTGAAAAACCTTCTCGCACTACGAAAAAAATATTTTATCAGTCGGATTAATCGAAGTCTAAACGACACTTTGCACTTGTACATAACACAAAGTGAAGACAGGAAGAGATTATCCCTTCGGTTTGGGAGTGTTTGCATTTTGCACCTTTCTTCCTATGAATCACGAATCGTTTATCAGCATGGCATTCCTGATCGTCCCTCTTGAGCCTTGACTGAGATGTGTGAGGAGTACTCGCATTTTGGTTGGAAATCATTTGATCTAGTTTTGCCTCATTGGATGGTAGTCAGATTTAGTCCTTTATCTCCAGGGCTCAGACAATCCGGAGCAAACGAGGCAGGTGACTTTGGCGCTAAGCCGTCAATCAGACTACCTGAACGTATGTTCCCAATTACCCACATTGTCATGTGCAAACGCCCAGTTGGCTGAAAACAACAACAATGTTATTAAGTGTAATTAGTTGGGTGTATGTATCGGGCGAACACCATAATAAGCCACCATATGCCATCACAGCCACCCTTTTTCATCGAACGCTGCTTGATTGAAATTAAACGGTACAAGGACGCTGTCATCATCAGCCTTTCAGCATCGAGTATCCCTCGACGCAAAAAAAAGGAATAGCAGCGGCGCGGGGCATCGTGGACCAAAGAAGATCCTCATTATTTTCATGCTATTCCTTCAATTATTTTAGTGCACTGCAGTCAGTGATTTATTGGAAGGGATCAAGTGGTGTCCATTTTCAGTTGTTAGGATCAAGTTATTCGTGTCTTTTTTTGTAACTTTAATTTTAGGGGTTTCACCCCTGGATAGACTTATATGTCTTTTTGAGGCATGTGGAGTTAAAGGGTGTTAATATTAATTAGCGACGTGAGGATTAGAGTTCTGGTAATTATTATTTAGTGGAAAATGTGATTCTGAATGTAACCATTTATGATTTATTGTCATTAATTGCACATAGTCGGGTTGATTTGAATATCAAGTTTCGTATAATTTATTGTAATTGGAGTTATTTGTACTCGTACATTTAGCGTACATAATTCTATGAGTTTATTGAAGACTAATTTAGGTAATTGGCTTCATATGAAGTACACGTGTGAATGTGCAAAAGTGTAGAGACGATAAACTGGCAACTAACTAATTTAAAATTATGAATTTTTTTTTACAGTTTTGCAATTTTTTTTTCATGTCCTCTCTTGCCTACTTTTGGTATGAATACGACTCGAACCCGTCGCCATGACTGGAGAACGTGGTTGAGACGGAGACAGCTTCTAAAGAACACCAGCAACCTGGGAACTACTAAATCATGTATAGGTAGTTCTTGCAGCATAATGGGCAGTATGTTGTCTGGCCCGGGTGATTTGAAGGGGAAGAATCTGTTGATTGCCCAGGATATATAGGTACTTTCCTCAGTGATGACGAATAGCATAAATTCACTCTGCGTGCAATCCGCATCACGCGGGTCTGGGCTTTCTGTACAGGTTTCTTTGCAACCAGGAAACCAGAAAAGAGTGTGTTTAGAAGGAGCTCAAGTGATTCAGAAGTGAATTCCGTCCAAGTGCCATGCGTTCTTTTCACTAAGGACAGATTGGAGTGCTCCTTGTACTGGATTTTGCTGATCCTTGCTGTGTCCTTGATATTGTCCAAAGATTGGCAGAAGTCCTCCCACACTTGGGCTTTAGTCGGTCTAATTTTTTTATATATATAGGTATTTTCAGGCAGACCTTATACGACTGCCAGAACCTTAAATATCTCCCTAGTCAGTTTCCTGAGAATAGAGCAGAGGCTTTCGTTCCACCATGGGGTAAGAGTTTTCTTACTTCTTTGCGCCGGACATCTCTCTTCTCTTCCAATCGATTCTCTTAGGGTTCCTGTAAGGCTTTGGAGTCTCCCTGGAAACATTTATATTGAAAAGTTGTGGTTCGAAAAGGATCTCATCTCGGATACTCCATTTTTGAACCTTAGGCCCTAACCAGATTGAACGCAGAATGCAGCAGCAGCGGCAGAAGCAACAACAACAGGTAGATCTGTCATCGCCGCTGTGTCATCGCGACAGATCTACCTGTTGTTGTTGTTGCTTCTGCCGCTGCTGCTGCATTCTGCGTTCAATCTGGTTAGGGCCTTACTCGTAAATATATTGTTGTCTGTCAGGAGTATGATATCTAGGACCAGTTTACAGAGTTTGCAAAAACGAAGGTTGGGACGTTCCCCTTATTACACGCTACTTGGTTAGAATTTAGAATGAAGTCAAACAGGGACTCACCTCTATCGTTCATTTCGGTGTTCCCCACAGTATGTGACGTGCGTTGGCCTTCCTGGATGTGATAAATGCCACAAGTTGTTCCAGCTTCTAGTCGTTCAGGTCTTCCATGTAGGGGGAGGAGATGTGTAGCTCACCCTTCTCTGGAACTTCCGTTCTAACTACTGTTAGAGCGGACGTGCCGAAATTAGGACAGAGAAAGGCGTTAATGCATTTTTTAGCTAAAATGCGTGGTTTACTTTGATCCAGGTTACTTTTGCTGTAAAACAGATTGTACTCCTTGTCCATGAGTCTCAAAAACGCTCAACACGGTCAGCATGGGTCACGAACCCGGGCAGGAATGGGTTGACGTACGTTTTCATAGTCTTCGTACTATGTTTTACAAGTGGTGTAAATTCCAGTCGGTTGCAGATGACGAAGGCTTTCTTGAAGCGGGTTCTTACACTATTAAGTCCAGGTTAAAGTAAATTTGTTTCATCACTAGACCATGTTTCTTTTTCCTTTCTCTCTCTGAATTGCCCTAACCCCTTGTGGGGCATAGCGCGTCAACTGTTCTATGTGGCCCAGACCATGTTTCTTTTTCCTTTAATGCGTACTATTTGGAAATTTTCGGATCCAAATATCAAAGAAATATACCATCGGAAAGTCAACGCATTTGGCAAACTTTTGTTAAATTTGCAGATTTGGCAGTTCAAGGTACCGTTATAAAATGATTATTTGAATTTTCGGTGAAAAATCGATTTTGAAGTAATTTTATATGAAATTTTATGTACTTTCAGAAAGTGAGGTCAAATCTCGGATTAAATTACTGGGAGAAAGGCAAATTTTGATCTTGTTCAGCAAGTCAAACTTTATTACACAATTTACAAAGAAAGCTATAACTCTGTAACGGTTAAAGACAGTGTGTCCATTTTGATGTTAATTTTCCACAAGTTAACGGTACAATCTCTGGTGGCCGTGTTCCTTTGGCCACCGCTCTACGATCTAAAGCCTGCTGCAGACAATGGGCCGTCCCCGGCCATTTGAAGCCATCACCATTGTGTGGACGGGCGGATAGCGTTCAGTGGCCAATGGCGCGTAACCGTCATTACTGTCAACAGCGATAGGCCATGGGATGGCCACAAATGACTTCGAAAGCCATTTCCCTCTATGCAATGGCCCATCGCGTACGCAATTTTGAACAGCTGGTTTAAGTTGACAGGCTACTACACAATTATCGCAATGCTACTATCACCGACCTTTTGTCATACGCTATCCGTTTAACTATAAGGCCGGCCGCATCTTGGACGTAGGCAGGGCAGGGCAGCGCAGCGCGCACATGGCATTGTTGTTGTAACAATTGTCAAAATCTGATTTTGCAACAACAATGCCATGTGCGCGCTGCGCTGCCCTGCCTACGTCCAAGATGCGGCCGGCCTAACTGCCGTCACGCACAGAGCGAGAGCTTTCAATTCCAATGGCCCACTATGCGCAATTTCCTGATACTCAATTGCCCTAACCCCTTGTGAGGCATAGAGCGTCAACTGTTCTATGTGGCCCAGTTGACGTTTCGTTGGCATAAACTGGTTTCGGAGAATGCTGTTGCCAGCATGCACCTCCTACACATCCATGGCCCCGAACGTCATCGTGGACGGGATTCGAATCCGAAACGCCTGTAGTCAAACATGAGACTGATGCCTCAACACACTGCGCTACCGGTCGCCCCAAAGACCTTTGTGTGGACGGACAATATTTGAATTGACATTTGGTGTGTGATGGCGGCCATCAAAGTTACCAACGCGATGGGTCTTATGCCTGTATCAGGCATAAGAATGGAGGTTCGATCCTCGGCGCGAACAATAAACTGCCTGTGTGTACTAGTAGACCCCCACTGCGCTCCGAGCTTGTCATAAAGACAGCGCGAATAGGAGGTGCATGCTAGCAACTACACATCCGAATAGTAGCTATGCCATCGAAACTTCAACAAGGCGTAGAAATGCAAGAGATGTTGACGCGCCCATGCCCCTGAAGTGGTCAAGGCAATTAACAACATCTACCATTAAAGTATTAACCATCTGAAACGGGACACCTTCTGCAGACATTTCTCTGTAACTTTGAACACAACATCTTTTTTTTTTAGGAAGGATAGAGTGCTACTTTTGACAATTGACCAGATGTAGTCATCTAAATGCTGTAGATTCGACCTGAAAATACGCCAGAGCTGCGTACTCACTTGCGTTAGTTCGTCTAGTATTCACACAGTTTTTGACAATAATTTTCAAAAAACAGTTGTTTCATTCTATAGTCAATATTCTTTTGCATTTTGAATTCAGTAACTATTTTATTATAATGAAAGATTCACATAAAATTAACAGAGGAATTCGTACTGAAGATCTAGTACAGATTCCAGAATCTTTCAGAATAAATTCAGATAGTTCAGCAACAATAGGCTCTATGGAGGAAAATAAAAGGAATAATAGTAATACCGAACCCGAAGCCCAATCAACAGCCTTACCAGCCGAAATTTCTTCATCTGCAACAAACGAAGACGATCTATACAAACTGAAAACGGACAATGCTCAACCAAAAACTTTCACTCCAGGCAAAATCGAACTCAGACGCATAAAGAACAAGGCATGTAAATGTCTTTACATATCACCCCAACAAAAAATACGAAAAAAGGAAAAACATCCGGAAACAAGAGCTCTTGTCGAATCTCCTCCTAAACAAGCCATTGACAAACCGGGCGACACTTGTCTATCTCGCCTGAAACGATCTTTTACCAATATGAATCACGGAAAACTCTTTGTTGACGGTCATAATCAGAGTATCCGATCGCCTCGGAACCAGGATCCCGAGAAAATTGATATCTATTATTTTGACCATGGAAATGCTGCGTATTTCAGGACTACGGATAGTCCACCCACCATCCTGTCGGAGATGTTGGCCCAACAATCCACCTACTATGCTACACGTTTTTGGGCTGAGATTTTCGGAAGTTTACATATTGGGGTGACGTTTTTTATTACGTTCTTTTTGCAAGCCTATCGTTTTATCCTGTGCAGTTTTGTACGGGCAACTGTTGTTGGAGTCTTTCAAATGACTTCCGATTATTTGTTCAAACCCGTCTTGACGGCGATTTTTAATGACGCGGTTCAGCCGATTTTGATTCTTCTTTACAACATACTGTCGTCGCTAAAGGATATGTTAGAGCCAGTTGCTGAGACGATTGGAAACTTCCTAACTCCAGTTGCTATGTTACTGAGGTCCACTCGCCTGATATCGTTTACGAAAAAAACCATTGTGTGTCATAAGGACATTTCTATGGAAAGGCGTGAGAACCTCGATGTTTGAAATACGTTATTCTTGTATTTAATAATAAATTAGATAACGAAATACTCCCCACTTTTCACTTGATAAGACGAGGACAGAAACCAAACCTTTAATGGACATTTTGACACTTTTTCACAACATACGTTAGTGCAAGGGTCGTTAACTGCAAAAATGACACAAACCTGTCACAGTCACTATTTATTCTTTTTGTAAAGGGATTAATCCGCAAAATAACCTTTGTGCGAAGGATGTTCTATCAATGGGCCGAGGTGTGAATGGAGGAAAACATCAGGCAGCTAAAGATGTCACGTTAATCCTGTCTTGTGCAAAAAGTAACAAACGAAGTGGTAAACATTCTTCACAAGCAATTACACAATGTAATCTCTTGTAATAAAAAGGATAATCCTCAAATTATTCCGTTTTTGCGTAGATGTGTGTCAACATTGTCCTGGGCGAGGGTGGATTATACAATGCGACAATGAATAAGAGTGTGAAGGAAGAGCACTGCAGGGATTAAACCCTGGAAAAGTCATGTTGTCTAGGATATCCTATCGCTGGAATTTCGTTTTGTGTCCTATCCCTGGAATTTCGTTTTGGCAAAGTGAACTGTGCTGAGATGGTATCCAACCAAAGCTCACTTTTGTCAGATCCACCTTGAAAATGTAGTGGAATCAAAGAGTTCTCTCGAACCATTTAATTGAAACAACACAATACCTTAAATACGCATCCTCTTCAAAAATGTGTTTATTTCGAATTTCTCGTCCTTTTTTCCCAATGCACCCCAAAACCTATCACGCCTATTGAAATGTCGTCACTAGGTAACAAACAATTGGATCTTGCTGAATGCTGATGTGACAACACCAAGTGTTATATTACATAGAAATCCTTCGTGCAATGCGCGTGAACGAATGTCAGGACAATCCTCTTTTACACACCTTTTCACCAGGCCACGTTATACGTTTAGTGTCAGAGGATTAGAAAAGAACAGTTCAGAATAATGAGTGTTCATTTTAGGGACAATTTCATTTATCGGTTTTTTTCTTCGTTTTGTGGATGCCAGACTCAACAATGATGCATATAATGCTCATTGAGGTATCCTATGGTGCAACGATTCTAACATCATCAAACTGAATTGAAGATTGTGTCATACTTGTAGTACACTGCAAGGATATTCACTATTGGGACGAGAGTGTTTGTTTGGTGAGGGGCTTTTCATTGGATTGTGCAGTGTTAAACACCTTGTAATCCGCATGGTACTGGGGTGACAGACCTCATCATCAAACTGATTTTGACGGGAAGACAAAATGATGATGCTCATTTTGGGTTTTTATTGCGAGTGTAATTTGATTCGGTGTAACGGGATTTGTTGGGATTTTTGATGATGTTAGCAAAAAACTAATTGTAAACTATCGCAGAAATTTTTTGGGGGGCAAAAACTCCTCTTCCATAGTCCTCCGCGTGGGCGCCCCCTGGAACGGCAGTGGTCACTGACCATTGCCAACCAACGTCAAGCCGCCAGTGATGGCGGTGCGATGATTTGGTTGAGGTACCCCTGTGGTGTCGGGTGTGAAAAAAATACCACGGCCTTTCCCTTTGAGGGCCTGTCGTTAAAACCGACAATCAAAGGACAGGATGTGTATGCCAGCAACTTGCACTATCCGAAATCTTTATATGCTAACGAAACGTCAACTATGCCTCGGATAAGGACTGACTCAACGGTTACGACTTTTAGCTATCGTACAATGACAAAGATTGGATTCTGGAATGTGCGTACTCTCCTGGACAATGGATCAGAAGGTCCCCAGAACGCACGATTTCTTCAATTAGAGAGTGAATTTCTGAGGTACAAATTAAATATCTTAGGAGTTAGTGAGATAAGATGGTGGAACAGCGGAGAATTCATCTCTCCAACGGGCAGTACTGTAATGTTGTACTCCGGTAAAGCTACCGGTAGTCGTCGTGAGTCAGGTGTGGGGCTCCTTTTAACCAGAGCCGCGCGAAACTGTCTCTTATCCTGGGAACCGGTCTCTGACAGGGTCTTGACCGCCAGGTTCCGGACCAAAATGAGGAACATCTCAATAATACAATGTTATGCCCCTACTGAACCCGACAATGTCTTGGCAAAAGACTCCTTCTACGAAGAACTAAACGCCGTTCAGAGCAGAACACCTAAAGGTGACATTATAATGGTTATGGGTGATTTGAATGCGAAAGTTGGCGCTGATAATTATGGGCTCAGACATGTGATGGGGAGACACGGTCTTGGTGATCGTAATGACAACGGTGAAAGATTTGTAGAGTTCTGCAACTTTCACAGTCTCTTCATCGGTGGTACTATGTTTGAGCATAAGGACCACCACAAAATCAGTTGGTCCTCTGTTGATCGGCGCAGAACACAAAATCAGATCGACCATTTTGCCATTAGTAAAAGATTCAAGAGTTGCCTCCTGGACGTGCGAAACAAGAAGGGTGCCGATATTGGGATGGGAAGAGACCATTATCTTATGATCGCTAATGTTCGATTGCATATTGCAGCCGTGCGCCGCCCCAGCGACGAAAGATCCAGGCCCCGCAAATTCAACACCGCTCGACTAAAAAAATCCAGCTGTCTTACAACAATATAATGACCATCTTGCGCAAAAAGCGGCTGAGATAACTAGTCACCCAGATAGTGACATAAACGAAAACTGGGATGCCATAAAAAATGCGTACATTGATAGCGCAAATACCATCCTTGGCCCAAACCCGGATTGCCGGAATAAGCCCTGGATGTCCGACGCTTCATGGCAGCGGATTGTTGAAAGAAAGGAGCTGAAAGTTCGTTTGGCTGCAGCATCAGACGACAATCGAAGCAGCATCGAACTCCTTTACCGTCAGAAAGCTCGAGAAGTTCAGCGTAGTGTGCGACGCGATAAAAGAGTTTATGCCAATTCTCTTTTAGCGTCAGCAGAAGAAGCCGCTAGAAGTAACAACTTAAACGCCGTATACGGTGTCATCAAGGAGTTTACAGGTGGTCGTAACTCCTGCCAACATCCGGTGAAGGATAGTGATGGAAAGCTACTTATCTTGGAAGAAGATCAAATGAGGCGGTGGAAAGAACACTTCGCCGCGGTCTTGAACCGTGTAACCTCTGGTGAAGTTCCCCCTCATATAGATAATTTAGCTAACCATCAAAATGTGCGTATACGGTCCACTGCCCCGACTAAAGAGGAAATAGTCACTGCAATTATTGCACTAAAACGAGGAAAGGCCGCCGGACTTGACGGCATCCCTGCCGAACTTTATCAAGCAGCGCCAAGCGTAACTGCCGATTTGCTGCACCCACTTGTTGATAAAGCGTGGAATACAGAGACCTTTCCCACTGAGTGGAAGGAAGGTTTGATCATCAAACTTCCAAAGAAGGGTAGCCTCACAGACTGTAATAATTGGAGAGGCATTTGTGTGCTTCCTGCCGTTGCCAAGATAATAGCTAAAATCGTCCTGGAAAGACTAAAGGCCCACTTAGAAAGCACAATTGATGAAGAGCAGGCTGGCTTTCGATCCGGATTCTCCTGTGTCGATCACATTAACACCTTGCGAATCATCATCGAGCAATGCGCTGAATACGATTCTCCGCTTCACTTGCTATTCATCGATTTCGAAAAGGCTTTCGATAGTGTGAACCGGGATTCTATATGGGCGGCCTTGCGCAGGAGAGGCATCCCTGAGAAGCTTGTGGCTATTATTAAGGCAAGCTATGACGGCGCGAAATGTCGCGTTCTGCATAAAGGTAAGGTGTCGGGGGACTTTGAGATTCGCAGTGGAGTTCGGCAGGGGTGCATCCTCTCACCGATCCTATTCCTCATTGTGATCGGCGATGTGTTGCATGCAGCCCTATCCGGACTCGACAGAGGAATTCAATGGACTTTGACATCTTATCTACAACATCTTGACTACGCTGACGACATATGCCTACTCTCCCACAAAATCATGGATCTGTCCGCAATGGCATTAGATCTCGAGAGGGAGGCAAGCAAGGTTGGGCTAAAGATTAATACCAACAAGACCAAGGTTCTTAGCCCGCCGTTGCGAAAAAGAAATCCGACACCTATTGCCATCAATATTAATGGGCAGCCTGTGGAGAAGGTGGACAACTTCGTCTACCTGGGTAGCATTGTTGCCGAAAATGGTGGTACGGAGCAGGACATCGCTCGTCGTATCAACCAGGCTAAACGCGCATACGGCATGCTGTCCAAAATCTGGCAGAGCAGTTATCTCAGCATCAAGACCAAGCTGGGCCTGTTTCGCTCCCTGGTACTATCAGTGCTTTTGTATGGGAGCAGTACATGGAAAGTTTCCGTAGGAGTTACCAGAAAGCTGCAAGTTTTCGTCAACTCATGTCTTCGTCGAATTTTAAGAATTTTCTGGCCCGAAACAATATCAAATGAAGAGCTAAGTCGGCGTACGGGTCAGATGCCAATCGACGAATTGATACGCAGGCGAAAATGGCAGTGGATAGGTCACACATTGCGGAAGAGTGATAACTGCATTGCTATGCATGCCATGAAATGGAACCCCATTTCCAACCAAGGCCGACCAAGAGGGGGTCCTCGAATCACATGGCGTCGATCTGTGGCAAAGGAGTGTCAGGTACTGGGTAAGTCTTTTGGGGAGTTGCGCCCCATTGCTCAGAACAGAGTACGATGGCGCGCAGGAGTAGTTGACGCGCTATGCCCCGCTAGGGGTTAAGGCAAAGTAGTATCAAACTGATTTTGACGGGAAGACAAAATGATGATGCTCATTTTGGGTTTTTATTGCGAGTGTAATTTGATTCGGTGTAACGGGATTTGTTGGGATTTTTGATGATGTTAGCAAAAAACTAATTGTAAACTATCGCAGAAATTTTTCGATTCGATTTCCCAGGAAGTGGCGATGACTAGAATGAGACTTTAACTAAATTCAGCTACCAGACTCCGAATCATAATATTATAGGTGGTGTTACAACCACGCCTTACTCACTTCATGAGTCATTCAAATATGACTCAGCAAAATAAGTGAAAAATAGTAGCATAGTACGATGTAAAGTCGTGTAAAATGCCTGAATTCCCTTTGATGATGATGAGTGGCTTTACTTTGATATAGGGTCGAGCCAAACATTAGTAACTAGGTTAATGAGCGCAAAGAGATCGGACGGACTACGTGGTATAAGAGCCGTCCTCCAATCATGCACTCAAAGCAATAACCAGGAGCCAAGGGTACTGGTGGATGGAATACGCGAGCACAGTTTAACGGATGGTTGAAAGATGAAGAAGGGAACTGGTGCAGGCATTCCGGGTCTAAGTTATCGAGCCTCTATGCCTATGACAACGTTTATCTTTCATGCAGAAGTTCACACCATTCCAGCGTGTATTGTAACATTGCCTGGAAGCCGGTTACCATATAAAAATACTAGGGCAGAAGGTGCGCTAAAAAAGTGCATCCAGAGTGATAATCCAGAGTAAATACACATCAAAAATTAGTTTCTTTGGCTTCACTGCGCCAGGTGTCTTTTTTTTTTCAAACTCACAATTTTCCAAATCAAATTCATATTTTTTCGAATCAATTTCATTATTTTATCGAATAAAGCTCTAGAATACGCTCCCGTTAAATTCATAAAATGGGTGCGTTCAGAAGGCATAATCGTTGCGCAACGGTTGGTTAAATATCTACACATTGGCGGCCAAAACACTTGTCGGGAACTGGTCAGACCACTTTATTTGAAACTGTCACATACATGCAAATGTCAGTTTCGGATCAATATTTCTGTTCACTTGGCGAAGCATGCTGTCAAATATTAGATTATATCCCGCCGTCAGTTTGAAGAGTGAATGAGCTTTTGTGAACACATACGCTAAAATTGTGAAAAGGATAGTTCAGAAAGTATCCACGATTGTCAGTAATTGTCCATCATTTTATGAAGTTAACAATTTTCCCACATATTCTCAGTCATCCGCTGTGAGCTGTTCAGTTTGTTAAAAATGTCGCAGCTGATGATTTATGCCGTTCAGAAGACCCAAAATGCATACAAGAGCGGTTGCGCAACCGATCCACAATAGTGTTTTTCTGCACCTTCTCATATTATACAATATAATGATGATGATTATATAATATTTATTATATATGTATATAAGAACCGCCATAGACTGTGCGATCCATCGTCAGATCGATCTGCCGATCTCCGCTGCACACACACTGTACAATTTTCGTGCGATGTCCAAAATCTGGCAGAGCAATTATCTCAGCATCAAGACCAAGCTGGGCCTGTTTCGCTCCCTGGCACTGTCAGTGCTTTTGTATGGGAGAAGTACATGGAAAGTTTCCGTAGGAGTTACCAGAAAGCTGCAAGTTTTCGTCAATTCATGTCTTCGTCGAATTTTAAGAATTTTCTGGCCCGAAATAATATCAAATGAAGAGCTAAGTCGGCGTACGGGTCAGATGCCAATCGACAAATTGATACGCAGGCGAAAATGCCAGTGGATAGGTCACACATTGCGGAAGAGTCATAACTGCATTGCTTTGCATGCCATGAAATGGAACCCCATTTCCAACCAAGGCCGACCAAGAGGGAGTCCTCGAATCACATGGCGTCGATCTGTGGCAAAGGAGTGTCAGGCACTGGGTAAGTCTTTTGGGGAGTTGCGCCCTATTGCCCAGAACAGAGTACGATGGCGCGCAGGAGTAGTTGACGGTTGACGCGCTATGCCCTGCTAGGGGTTAGGGCAAGGTAGTAGATCAGTGAAATCGTCAACGATAGTCACATATACTGTGCGATCGATCTGACGATCATAATATCATCAGATCGATCTGACGACGGATTGCATCGTATATGGGGGCTATTATATTGTCATATTATTTGGAATAAAATTAATTTATGCCAAGTGCATAATATACTTAATAGACAATAGCAGTTCCTAATTTGATTCGAAAAAAAATGTTATTTTGGCATTTTGACCCATCTTCTCATTCCATTATTTTTTTTATTTGCAGAAATTATGAAATCAATAAAAACCAATACAATAAACAAAAATCGCATACAAAAACATAGTAACTCAATTGAATTATGTAATTACATTCTCACTAACTGCATCTCTTACATCATCCCCCTGCAAAAGCTAATAATTTGAAAAACACTCCCTTCCCTCTATGGGGTGCGAACGATTTGTAGCTCCCTCGGGATGCAATTATTATTTCAATCATTTCATTATTCGGCTCAATCACATCGCTGCTTACTTGTCCTTTTCGTGCTTGTGGACTTGTTTTGTTGTTGTAACCATTGCAAGAGGAAAAAAATGGTTGTCCTATTAAAAATCTTCGAGCTGAGATTCCACCTTTTCACAGATTCTACATCATCGATACCGTTTTAAGTGAGAGAATCCCATTATGAATTGTTGTAACTTGATATCCTTACTATAGTCGCCATATTTGAAAGGAGCAACCAAACAACAATAGGGAAAAGGGGCGAGCTCGTAAAGGCAAATCTCCAAATGTTCACGAGGATAGTGAGATGGTCAGGATGTGTGTATTTTATTCCTTTGTGTGTTGGTAGTTGTAAAAGTATTTGAACTGTATCTGTTAAAGGATATCTAGCTGATGTACGGGTAAGACCACGCCCTTTGCAGCCAAGCATGAACCAATCATATGGTCACGTTGTTGTATAGTTGCAGAAATGTTCTGGTTGTATAGCATCATCGCAATTATATGTATGTTTGAATGCTGAATGAAGAACGTTGATGACAAAGAGGATGCTTGCGTGAAATAACCAAATGATAATCCGAAACAAGTCTCTGACTCTGTGTGTCTGATGGGAAAGTATGCATTCGCGGGCAGCAATTTTAAGGAAATATTAAGAAAATTTGTCATCATTTTCGCTGGAGCATATTTTACGAAAATATCGCTTGAATGACAACGGTTCTATGCGAGATGTGGTCAATATTTCTTAATTAACTTTGAAGTACTATTGGGTGTCATTCATAGATGAGTCCAATTAGCGATGTTGATATACTCGAAGACTCTATCTATTAAATATTCTAGGTAAGTATTAAAATAGGCCTATGAAATTCATTCACATACATAAAAATGAAGAAATGTATCGATAAATAATAACAGATATTTTTTATCGAAATGCCTACTTAGGAATTAAAATATAGAGCTCAAAAATGCAGACGAATTTAATTTTTCTCGAAGAAGAATAATCTCCCAAAAACAACTCTGTTGTAAAAAATTTCCGGCCAAAAAAAAAAAACCATCAGTCGCAAAAAGGATTGATATTAACATAATTCCGCCAAAGCACTCGTAGCTTTGAGCCTCGCTCTAGCGTATGCATGCATATTGAGCCCTGATTAAATTAGTTAATTTCTTTTAATGCTGATTGGCGGAGAGCTTTGTGAGCTTAAGCTCTGATGCCAAGTACTGTCTTCTCTAGACTAGAGATGCACTTCAGACAAGAAGTGATCAATGGACTATATCCGTATTGTGTGCACATATTTTTTTTTATGTTTATGCTAAGGCTTAGGGGATATCCTTTGATGCGAGAGCACAGCCTTGGCAGGAAGGAAATTAGGGTAGTGGGGCTAGTGCGCTAGTGCGCTTCGTGAACACCAGAGCAAAGGTATCAGATGGAACCTGTTTGAATACCTTCAACACCTGGATTACGCTGACGATATTTGTCTTCTCTCAAATATATCGGATCATCTAGTTCAAATGACGGATGCCCTGCACCGCGAAAGTGGCAATTCGGTGCTTAAAATCAATGCTGCCAAAACTAAGTACTTGAGCTTGGATCCAGGAAGACAGAGCGAAATTTGTGTTTCGGGGCAGACGGTGGAAAAAGTGGACAATTTTTGCTACCTCGGAAGCGTAGTTACAGCAGATGGTGGAGCAGATGCTGATGTACAGTCTCGCATCAATAAGGCTCGGGCAGCTTTTTTCAGTTTAACTCCTTTCTGGCAAAACAACAACATCTCCAGACGTACCAAACTCAGGATCTTCGAAACCAATATAAAATCTGTGCTTCTTTATGGCTGTTCAACTTGAAGGTGACCAGGGAGATAACAATTAGATTGCAAACTTTCGTGAACCAGTGTCTACGGCGCATCCTGCACATACGCTGGCCGGAGGTCATTTCTAACGACGACCTCCTGTTCATTACTGGCCAGGACAGGATAGGCACCTCTATAAAAAGGCGAAAGTGGCAATGGATAGGTCACACACTCCGAAAGGGGCTGGAAAACATTGTTAAACAGGCCCTCGATTGGAGCCCACAGGGAACCGATGCAAGTCGCCGCGTTGGACGACCTAGAAACACCTGGAGAAGATCAGTTAAGGTCGAGGTTAAGTCATTAGGCAAATCGTGGAGACAGTTGAAGGCGATGGCCGCGAACAGGGCGAGGTGGAAAGTCGGCGTGGTTAATGCCCTATGCCACACAAGGGGATGACAGGATCCAGAGAGAGAAGAAGAGAGGGGCTATGATGGGTTGTGTTTGAATGAGGTACCGGTGTACGTTTCGTTTAAATTTTTGCAGATCATAACTGCAGGGGAAAACAAAAGATGGTGGGTTGTTCCACATTCGTGTTGTTCTGGATACAAATGTATCATAGAATTTGACGGTACGACTACTACTGAGTTCAAAAAAATGAGGAGGGGCACGGCAGGCTAGCCGGGTGTTACGCGATGGATCGGCCGATGGATCACCACAAAATATCAGCTGGTCAAAATTAGATAGAACTGTCAAAAAATCGTCAACGATAAGCACATACACAGGCCGATCCATCGGCCGATATCGATTTCGGGCGACGGATCGGCCGATCGATCGCTGCGTGTATGGCATGTTTAAGATTATGTGGGCCACCTCTGGCTTCGAACGTTTTAAATCTGCTGGACCCGAACGTATTATTCCGGCAGACTTGCGGTAATGTTCGGTTATTGTATATTCTTGGATAGAGGCTATCTCAATGGCCTGCCTGGAGCCGGTCTATGTTCCCCGCAGCTGGATGGAAGTTCGGGTTGTTTTTATCCCGAAAGTGGGCGGAAGTTCGCATGCGCGCCCAAATGACCTCAGACCCATAAGTCTATCTTCAACACTGTTGAAACTGCTAGAGAGACTGATTGTTGTCTATCTGCGAAATACCATTACGTCATGTACTTTATCTACGTCGCAGCATCATGCGTAGGGTAGATCGGTGGCTCTGCACTCTTTGGTTAGCTTTATTGAGAAATCTCTTGATCAAAAGGATTACGCGATGGTTGTTTTGGACATCGACGGTGCTTTCAATAACATTACATCAAGTGGGATACATGAAGCACTCTGGAGCCTGCAGGTCCATTATTAAATTCTATATTGAGCAGATGATCTCTCTCTCTAATTGCCTTGACCCCTCCAGGGGCATGGGCGCGTCAACATCTCTAGCATTTCCATGCCTTGTTGACGTTTTAATAGCATATCTCCTTTTCGGAAGTACAGTTGCTAGCATGCACCTCCTATACGCGCCGTCTTTATACTGACAAGCTCGGAACACTGTGAGAGTTCTATTTGTACTCACAGGCAGTTTTTGATCGCGCCGAGATTTGATCTCCGAGCTCTAGATTACTATCGTAGAGCGGTGACCGAACGATCACGACCACCGAGCGCGACAAGCAGATGATGCATGCTGAAAATAGTTAACCGCAATGAAATACAGTACTGGAAGAAAAAAGTGGCTTAAACTATTTTATTCACTTTTTCTTAAAAATTCTTCGAGTGATTTTGTTTTATTGGCCCAGGCTATAACAAAGTATGTGTATCTAGAAATAGTGAACAGTTTTAAAAGAAGTTCACTCATTCATGATAATAGCGTAATAAACAGAAAAGTGTAGTTCGGGTGAAAAAAATAGGAAAAAGTTAGTGTGGAAAAAGCAACCGACCCCAGTTGACCCCATTTTTACTGTTACAAAGCCATCCGAACTGATTCAAAACTTCATCTGGCCTTAGGAACGATCCAGTTTACGCAAATCTCAGCAAGTTTGATGAGAAAAACGGCTTGCGAAAGCTGGCTTACGTACGTGGAAGCCAGTCGGTAGGCCAGACTTTCCGTTAAAACATTACGCTAAAACGTCTGAAATGGATTCAGGAGCATGGAAGATGGAGAACACTGCAATAATTCCGAGATAGTTGAAATTTAAGCAACATGTTGGCGGTGGAAGATTTTGAGTCCGGCGGAAAATTTTAGGAAATCCAATAGCTGTGAATGCCTAACGCTGCTGCTACTACTTTTGAGCTGGGATAGCATATTCCACCACCTTCGTGCCCGAAAAAAATCTCCACACATTAAATCCTTCAGATTTCGGAGGAAATCTCCGAAGCCATTCAGTGCTGAGCGTTTCTCGAGTTTTCCGCCGCAAGCATATTCATCGGTCGCCAACATGGTGCTTAAATATGAGCCCACAAAAGAAGATGGGAATGTTCCAAATCTTCTGAGTTCATATCACATGCTCCTGGGGTCGTTTCAAACATTGTAGCCTGATTTTTTAACAGAAAGTCTGGCTTATGGACTGGTTCCAACGCACGTAAGCCAGCTCTCACAAGCTTTTTTCAACAAACTTGATGAGATTTGAAACACGATGCTAGAACTAGATCGTTTCTAAAGTCAGATGAAATTAATTTTCAATCATTTCGGATGGCTTTATAATGGTAAGGAGCGATCTACAAAGAGGTTAGTTTTTTCCTGATCGTTTAAAGCCTTTCTTACGCTCCGCGCGACCCATTTCCCGAAACTTCCTCGAGTATCATTGCACATTACACTAAGGAACATCCAGTCTTCCACTTCTTTTTCAATTAGTTCGATTGTCTCGAGCCAAATTCAAAATATTGCTTTTGTTTGTCGCATTAATTTTTTCCTATTTTTTCACCACAACTGCACTTTCCTGCGGCAAACGTAATTCCATATCAAGCTTATTACTGAGGACATGCAATCGCGTAAATAGTTTTTTATCAATTTGAGAATTGTTTTTAATTAATTAACATTACGAACAACTTAATTAATGACACACTGGTATGTTGTTCTGAGGAATTCAACAGTAAACACATAATTTTTCAACCCCGTCGGCACATTCCTCATCCTATCCAACTCTTGCATCCTTTTTTTCTCGTATAACTATCTCGCTAAAGTTTATTTGCCTACTCTCCAGTCCAGTTCTTTCCATTGCATAAAGCTAAATATATCCTTTCCTGAGTTCATTACCCTAAAATGTACGAAAAATATTCCCACCATATCCGTAAAATACTCAAAACTCTATATTGTGCGAACCTTGTTGATGGCCAAATTTGAGTATTTATAAATATCTACCCAAGGCTGTTGAAGAAATCTGAACCTCTCCGATTGGATTATGTTCATTTAACCGATTAGATCTCTCTCAGTTCAATTGAACATGAAGTAAAATGCTCATATTGCAGATACTTCTTAGATTTGGCAATCCATCTCACCGCAGCCCACAAAAAAAGTGCACTCATTGTTTGTTCCTGTCGAGGCATGGAAAGGATGAATGATATGCCATGCCCATACTCCATACATATGTATGTACATCTTCATCAAGGCGTTTAAGGACGTGTATGCACAAATAATACAAGTGGAGGTACATACGACTACTATGGATGCAGCACAGCCAGCAGCTAAATGCCATGTCTGCAAAGATCCTCCAAGTATTCAATTTTCCTTTCAACCAACGACAAATCTGTTCAAATTGAAATCCTACACCCATACACAGGCGTCATGCCAACCCGCGTGATAAGAGGGTGTGGACTTGTTCGGAGCTTCAAATTTTCTTTTGCCCTTGTTGCAGTCAAATGTGAATAGTACTCGGCAGTCGATTTGAAACGTTCGGACGGATTATGTGTGCCATCGGGATGACGAGTTGGTTGTGATCCGCAATAGTGGCACCGCCAAAGGGTTTATCAATTGGAAGATAGTTTATAGAGTGCATCGTCAGTTAAGATATTCGAGTGCTATTAGCGACAAATTGTAAACTTTGGAATGTGATATTAGGCGATGGTGTATAGTGCAGTGCTAGCTTAAATTTAGTTTCAATATAGAAAACAATCAAAGAGTGATTGCAAATTGGTGATAGATAATTCAGTAAGAAGATGGACAGGATGGATAGTGGATTATCGCCTGTGGGGGGAGATTTGGACTCGACAAGTTCAGCTGGAACTGTATCTGATACAGCAACGAATCAAGGAATACTATCTTACAATATGCTATTTAAGCAAAATTCAGGTGAGGAAGTTGTTTGTGATATTCAGTTTTTTATCCGCTGACTTTGAAGTAAAAGATCACAGATCTAGGTACTATTCCTAGATTTTACTAAATGGAAGATTGCTGACTGATCCAGTTTTATTTTTTGCTGGATGAATTAGGTTTTGATATTTTCTCGAAGTTTGAATATTTTTTAGATATTAAATCTTTTATTAGAATTGGAAAGTGCAATGAGTTTTACTTGTTGCCGGCCAAAAACTGTTTTACGTCTTAATTCTTTTTATTGCTCTAAAATACAATACTACAGACAATAACGAACAAATTATTGAAAAACGGGCAGCTTACAACTTTTTTAAAATTTCAGTTTAATATTTGGAAGCATTTGATACTAATTCTGGCAGATTGAATTTGGCCAGCCCAGCCAGAGATTGTTCAGATACATACTAGATTAAATACTAGAAAATAGTCGAAAACCGGGTGAAAAGGCCCAAAAATATTCTGCGCCCAATGTGTGGTCTTGATATATCCTAACCAATGAACCAAAATGGGCAATCAAATAGGCGCGCCATAAAGGTCGACATACACGACAGGCATTTTGGTCGCGTGCTCTATACTCTATAGAAAAAAATCTGCTCATTTCCACCGTTCTATGATATTTGATGGTTCGGTGGAAGTTCGGTCGTGGTTGTTCATGTGTGGCGACGTTAAGACACAAAACCAGAAAAAAATTTACATTTGATATCAAGGCTATCTTAAAGCTGCCTAAAAGGTTCTATTGTAATACACGGGACGGGTATACGCGATCGCTTGATTTTGATTTACCACAGTCGCGTAAACGCGACTAGTGTTTATACATAAGGCGGGTTTATGTGGAGGGAACGTCAGAAACGGGTATCGAAACGAACTTTACGGACGTGTGTGTTTAGACGAGATGCGTTTACGATTCGACAGCATCTGTGCGAGTACTGAAATTATCTTCTTCATGTGTTTGTTGTTAGATTCATCGACTGATCAACGGTGGATGGGTACCCGTCGTCGGCTAACATGTTACGCGTTGTCGTAAACCCGTTTGCTGTTTACAAGGCACGGGTATTGTAGATTTGACGCGCCCGACGGGTTGGCGCGTCACGTGTATTAGAAACTTAAAGGTTCTGATACACGGACTATTTAAGGTTTTAATACACGGATCATGATTTTTACCCGAGTCGTGTAAAAGGTCCGACGTGTAAACCCGTCGGGCGCGTAAGATCTACCTATGATACCCGCCCCTTGTAAACAGCAAACGGATTGACGACCACGTGCCCAGCCAGAGATTGTTCAGATACTAGACACTATATATTTATCCACAATAGTGGATTTCTATACATTTTATCGCAGATGCCCTTACATTTATAAAACAATTTGATCAGGCCTTGAGCTAGCGGTTGCAAAACCGAAGGTGTTTGGTGGAAGAAAGTTCAGCTAGATACTCGAAAGTCCTGCAAAATGACCGCGTCTTTCAATTTTGAAAGCCCATTATTTGTTCTGCGTCTGAACCAACTGGACCTTCCCATCGAGCTCTGGGTCTTCCTCTCAACTTTGTTCCGTTGATAATAATATAATTCATAAAAGTTATTTTACAAATATCTTTTATAAAAGATATTTTAAAGGAACTTTTATAGTGTAATAGCCGCCTAAGAAAAGATTTGCAACTTGGACGTTGCTTGTTTCAAGTACTTTTCTTATAAGCTTCCGCGCCTTCCCCCTTAGGCGGCTGATATTATTCATAAAAGTTCGTTGAAAATATCGTTCATAAAAGATATTTGTAAAAGAACTTTGACGGTGTAATAGCCGCCTAATAAAAGTATTTATAATGACACACATTTACATATACATATTAAAAAAAAAATCTTTCGCGCTTTTGCATTTGAAATGTCATCAATCACCAAGTCCCGGATATTAACCTTTTAGCCTACGTCTTTTTAGATTGAAAGTGTAGCTATTGAGCTCAATCTTTCTTGCCTCGACTTACTACAATAGTTAATTTTTAATTATTTTCAATTTTGAGGATGATCTCTCTTCGCTTTTGCAACGGTAACTAGAATTGTTAGAAACGGCATGTTGTGCCTATTTCAAAATGACACAAAAAGAACAATGTTCATCGGCCCTTTAAGCTCTTCCCATGTAAAAAGAGTTTGTTCCATTTATTTTCAAGAAGTTTGTGATGTGCTTTGAAAAATATTGTCTAAAGCGGTCGTTCCACTGCTTAGACCATTTAGCAATGGACCGTGCTTCGACCATTTAAAAGTGCTCCAACATTTGGGGAATAAGTCGACAGGCAGCCTACTCAGTTGGCTCGATATTGACATATATGTTGACTGTTATGTCTAATTGTGTTGTTTTAATAACAACATTACCGATTATTTCAACAACAACAAATAACAACAATAAATTCATTTAATTCAAATGTCGGAATTTTCACATTAATTTAGAAAATGTTTGCATTCTAAAACACTTTTCACTTAATTAACTGATGCCGACCGCTAGATTTTCAAAAATCGAATAAAGCAAAATGTCGTCTAAAAATCGTTTAAGATCGTCACCTAGCTTAAATTAAAACAGTTAAGCCACACATTTAGCTCATTTCTTTCTTTTGGGTACCTTGAAAAATAAATGGTAATTAGCAGATAAATTGTCTTTTCTGGATATAATTTATGTATTTGCAGGTTTTCATCTCTCTGCTGGTGAAGAAGTTTCATCTTCCCCCATTTTCGCTGCGCCACAAACAAAACTAAAAAGCCGGCTGCCTGAAAATTTATACTTTTCACTCTAATCAATCAATACACCATATTTTTTCCGTTTATTTATGTACATAGCGTCCGTACTGTCAATTCCTGTCAACACTTAACTGTCATTCATAATCACTAAAATGGTCTACTGAGTCGACCACTTGTCGACTTAGTACCCAGATATTGGAGCATTGAATTTATAGCCATGGAATGAGCTTGTTCTGTATGTTTCCATAGAAACAGTGGCTCCAATATCTGGGTACTAAGTCGACAAGTGGTCGACTCAGTAGACCATTTTAGTGATTATGAATGACAATTAAGTGTTGACAGGAATTGACAGTACGGACGGGATGTACATAAATACACCATATTTTTCCGTTTAATTGATTGATTGATTTTATTCTGTATTGTCCCGCGATGCTTGGATCACCTTAAAGATGCGCAAACTTTCTGCCTTGCCAACCGTCTCGACGAAAGTTTGCGCATCTTTAAGGTGACCCAAGCATCGCGGGACAATACAGAATAAAATCAATCAATCAATCAAATAAACGGAAAAAATATGGTGTATTGATTGATTAGAGTGAAAAGTATAAATTTTCAGGCAGCCGGCTTTTTAGTTTTGTTTGTGGCGCAGCGAAAATGGGGGCAGATGAAACTTCTACACCAGCAGAGAGATGGAAACCTGCAAATAAATTATATTCAGAAACGACAATTTATGTGCTAATTACCATTTATTTTTCAAGGTACCCAAAAGAAAGAAATGATCTGAATGTGTGGCTTAACTGTTTTAATTTAATTTTTAGGCGACGATCTTAATATTTGCTGCTAACCTCGTATAAAGTATCTTTCGTGCAATTACCCATCAATAAATTTGATTGAAGGAACAACACCATTTTTTAATTTGCGGGGACCTCCAGATTCGAAAAAATCTAATGCAGCGAAGTGTCTGCTGCATAATCGAATTTATTGTTGTTATTTGTTGTTGTTGAAATAATCGGTAATGTTGTTATTAAAACAACACAATTAGACATAACAGTCAACATATATGTCAATATCGAATCAACTGAGTAGGCTGCCTGTCGACTTATTCCCCAAATGTTGGAGCACTTTTAAATGGTCGAAGCACGGTTCATTGCTAAATGGTCTAAGTATTGGAGCCACTGTTTCTATGGAAACATACAGAACAAGCTCATGGCTCATATATTCAAAGTTCCACTGTCACGCGTTTGACATCAATTTTTTTTTTTGTAATATCAGATTGGTTGCTATGATACAATAAGTATTAATGTGATTATTGTCAAACTTTTGAAAAAAAAATTATTGCTATTATACTACAATATTAGTCAAAATTTGACTCAGAATGTAGTGAAATATCTGATTTTATAATGGCCGCTTCATTAATTGTTTAGATGCACATCCCTGAATAAATGTGCTTTTGACATGATTTGAGTAGCCTTTAGGCACATTACATCCTATCTATTCTTTATGTCCGCTTTTTTCTTTGCATCCTATATGTTTCTAACGTCCAGAAGATAGTATCATCACCCCAATCCAAAAATTACCGGTGTTTTCTAGATTTTGATTTCTGTTTCAATAGATTCTGAAGAAGTTGTTGTTTTCCTGACCAATCGACCCAAAATGCCTTCAAAAGTAGTCTAATGCTTTCGCCTCAACACCCCCGATCATATAATATCCATCTTCCCTAAATATCAATCTATTGCCAAGATTGCCCTTGTTCCTTACCAAAAACTGAAAATGCCATCAGTCCGGACCAAAGGAGTCGAAATGCCTTCAATTGTACTACCGGACATTGTACTCATCATCCCGAATCAGAAGATTATATTTACCAGGTCTGGTTTCTGTTTCATTTTTTAAGAACCAAAATATTACCATGTGGTATATATAATAACCCCAGTAAGCTACGTACTAAATTTGATTGAAATCTGAACACGGGAATTACCTGGAGCGATCTTTGAAAAGACTTAGGCGAGTAACTCTCTGAACGCACTAGTCGTAGTCCAGTCGATAACCAAATCCCTAGATACCAAATTTGGTTAAGATTAGAACACGGGAAGTGCCCGGACAAACGAACTAACGTACTAACAAGATGTGTTTCATTGACCAACGAACAAACATAGCATGCATAGACGATATGCCCGTCTATAATATTTATACCCTTCACGGACGTGATAGCGTATATTAACTTTGTCATGAAGTTTGCAACCCACAGAAGGAAGCATCTCCGACCATATAAACTTATTCTTGGTCAGTATGACGAGACGAGTCGATTAAGCTTTGCCCGTCTGTCTGTCTGTTTCTATGCAAACTAGTTTCTCAGTTTTCAAGCTATTGGGCTGAAATTTTGTACAAAGCCTTCTTTTTATTGCACGCTGTATATATGAACCAACGGAGTCGGACCACTATGTCATATAGCTGCCATAGGAACGACCGGTCCAAAAATTCGTCTTTGTGAGAAAAAATTTTATTTCTCAAGATATCTCTTTTAAATTTCACACTAATCAATAATATCTTCAGTTAAATCACACTGCCAAATTTGGTTGAAATTGGACTACTCTATCATATAGCTGTCATAGGAACGACCGTTCCAAAAACAAGTTTTTGTCAGGAAAACTTTTTTATTTCTAAAGATATCTTTACCAAATTTCATATTATTCAATCATATTGACTGGCAAACCACGTCCCTAAATTTGGTTGAAATCGGAACACTATTTCATATACCTCTCACAGGAACAGTGAAATCGGAACAAGTTTTAGTACTAATTTCAAAGTGGCAAATGCACCATAGGTCGCAACGGCAAGCTTGTTTTTATATGGAACGGGCCAGGAGTTTTCGACAAAAAATTGGAGAAACGATTCTAGAATCGTGTAAAATATTTCTCAACCAGTACTGCGTTGTTTTAACTGCGTAGCCATAGTACCAGAGTTCTATTAAATACGAGTACATTGACTCTGAAATAATCTTCATTTACATAATTTTTTATTTAATAAATAATTACGAGAAAGAGAAAACAAAAGGGATATTTTGTATCTCGAAAATTCGATTCTAGTTTGGGGGGAATAAGTAAGAATAATTATCCCAAAAGGTATGTATTTAACTGATGAATGATCACCGCGAATTCGGAAGATTTTTCCATATTTGTTTTGCGGGCCGTTTCTGGATATGAGATATATAGTATAAGTGGTAGATTCTTCTTGCCTAAAGCGAAAATTCGCTTAAGAGTGAGTCCAGAGTGGATTTTCGCTTCAAGGTCTAACTATGAATCTCCGAACCAAGTCCGACTCCAAGTACAGCCGGTAGCTCAGTACGCATCAGTCTCATGTCTGACTATCGGTGTTTCGGGTCCGAATCTCGTCCACGACGACGTTCGTGGCCATGGATGTTTGTATTGTGTGCGTTCAGAAGGAACTGAGCAACTTCCGCTCAGCGAACATGTTCAGAACGAGCGGGTTCAGAAGTGACTGAGCAACTTCTGCTCGGGTGAGCATGATCAAATTTCACCGAGCAAGAAATATTTCTGCTCACTGATCAGTGCTCAGTGCTCAGGTTCTTCTTCTTCTTTTTCAACCTCACGCTCATGTTGCGAGTTTCCGAGTTTTGACAGTTATCAAATTGGTTGTTGTGTTTTCGCCGTTTTCGGCTTCTAGTTCTTTGGTTTTCGGGTGCTTTTGAATTTGTTTTCTCGTTGTTCGTGATTTTTGTAATGGACAGCGTGGGATTCATGTATTTTCCACTTTTCGGCACTTGACGTCTAAAATTGTCATCGTCAGCTTTCAGCTGGTCGATTTGTCAGCTGGTGAAGTAGCGTTCAGCGGGTGCAGACTCCAAACCGAGTGGCTCCGGAGCTGCTCGCGAGCAGTTGCGGAGCTGCTCGCGAGCAGTTTCTGCTCTTTTGCCACCTTCTGAACGCACTCATTGTCTTCCCCCTGTGGTGCAGAGCGTAATAATAAGCCACAGCATCTTCCGGCTAAATGGGAGCACGAGGTACATACTGACAACTGCATTCTCCGAAACTAGTTTATGCCAACGAAACGTCAACTGGGCCACATGGAGCAGTTGGCACGCTATGCCCTACAAGGGGTTAGGGCAATTGAGTAGTACATATCTTAGCAAACCGAGTCCAGTTTGTTTTGTTCTAGATTCCGTGGAAGACGATGCAGTATAGATGTTGTGTGTTTCGACCCTTAGGTAGTACGAACAGGCCCGGCTCTACTATATGAGCAGCCTGTGCATTTGAAAAGGGTGTAATTATCTAGGGGCGCGAAATCTCTTGCCTAATCGAAAAATTTATTACATTCTAAAATCATAAGGCGGTCCTGGGGTGAAGTTTAAAATGGTTTCGGTTTTCACGCCTAACGCTACTGCGTGCCTATTGTCCATTTCGGTGTCGGACTGGATCAAATCTGACCCCACGTTGGGTGCCCAATATTTTCGGGACTTTTCGACTTTTTTTTCTACTGTTTCTTCGCACTTTCTGTTTATAATTGTATGTAGAATGGGGTGGAGTATCATCCCTGTAAACCATCGTTCAACAGCCGGCAATTTTTTTGCGGAGAAGCAGCGGGGGAAGAAAATCATGCAAAAGATATGCGTGTAGGCATACACATTCCCATTTCGATTGCTTATGTAGCTTCATAAATTGCTCACTCTCAAGACTTATTTTGTTTCCCCTCGATGATGCAATACTTTACAAAAGTTTCCATTGAGGGCTTTGATATTCGCGTAATTACCTTCGGAAGAAAATGGTTATGGTGGCTGGTGGGTAGAGATTCGGTTTCATAATTTGTGCGGTCTGGGATCAAGTTCTCCCACGAGCAAATACTTTTTTTCTCACCTTGATAGCCCTCGATGAAACTATACATGACCACCTACGAGTTCATACATGAGTATCATTGACATATTCATCAAGCCGGCTTGAATGAATTCAATAGGAGTAGTCTTGCAAACTGAAGGTCTCAAATTTATATAAATCTGTGTTGGACTAGAAGCTCTCTGTATCCCCCGACCTGGCCAATCCTTTTTATCAGCTACGTATTGTCACGAATAATAATCTTACTTTTCCCACACAATTTAACTAATAAACTCAATGCATTCGATTCATTCTTGCATTCTTGGTTGTCGCAATATTGAATTAAAAATAAAAAACACTATGACACTTAATATTGACGAATACGAATTTCAGTATCTTTCCAACCAACTTCCATACTGCAATAAAAAACAACCCCGACGGTCCTGCGTCTGAAGCTATAAATAGTTACTCTACGTTTATTTCAACAAACAACCTGGTAACGATCCAGTCTCAAAACAATTACTTCGTGCCTGCAACTTCCATATTCTAAAGCCTCGTATACATATGAGCAATCGTGCGCGCACAAGAAATTGTGTGCTCACGGGGATCCACTAGCAATGGATCGTGTTCGTGCGGGTAAAATTGTGCGCGCACGCTTGCTCCTACCGTACACATATGAGTATTTGTGCGCGCACAGCGTTCGTGCGCGCACGAATGCTCATATGTATACGAAGCTTAACAATAAACATACCTCGTTTTTAACGATTTTTTTATTACACGCTCAATTTTCAGATTATCGTGGCAATGTTTCATGCAAGACGCTTTTCTTTTCGGAGAAACTACAGCAGTTTTCACCGGAATCGAGTCCGGGAGCTCCCGATATGAGTTCGGTTGAATTTCTTCCGAGCAGTACGAGCAATAATAACAATCACCCTCATCACCACAATCACCATCAACTCCAACATCATCAGCAACAGCAGCATAATAACAATGATTTGACGAATGGTGTGAAAAGCTCATCCTCGATGCTAGCCGATCTGGTTGGTCAGTCAAATCGCAGTGGCAGTGATGGGAATGGCAATAGTCTTCAGTTCAGTTTAGGTGATAATCAAGGCAGTGGCGTTGTTAGTTTGGAATTAGGGAGGAAATGTTTTTCGTTTAGTCCTGATCAGGTAAAAGCCATAACCTTGAGGTTGGTTTCAGATGGCACTTACGACATACGAGTTTTCACCAAAAAGCCTCAAAGCTTTTTACATACGCTTATGCAATTTTTATTCGGTCATCTTATAGCCCCCATATACGATGCAATCCGTTGTCATGTCATGTTGTTGACGATCACAATATCGTCAGATCGATCGCACAGTGTCTGTATGTATGTGACGATTTCACTGATCTGACGATCAAAATTTATCTACCGATTTTTGGTGCGATTTTACTGTAATCCTTCGGTCTAAATTACTCAACTATGAATTTGGGGGATTTTGATGATTTTAAATGACTCTGCAATGGAAGTATCAAATACGCAGCATACGAAAATGCCACACAAATCCAAATAGTTAACTAAAATTATTGCAGGTTAGATTGGGAGTGAATCATAACCTATTTTTTTAAATTGTCATTCGTTATCGCATCGCACAAAAATCGTACAGTGTGCAGCGGATATCGTCAGATATTTTGTGGCGATCCATCGTCAGATCGATCTGACGAGAGATTGCATCGTATATGGGGGTTCTTAAACGTGCCATACACACACCGATCGATCGGCCGATCCGTCGCCCGATATCGATATCGACCGATGGATCGGCCTGTGTATGCGTTTATCGTTGACGATTTTTTTTGACAGTTCCGTATAATTTTTGATCAACTGACATTTTGTGGCGATCCATCGGCCGATCGATCGGGCGACGAATCGCATAATGTATGGCGGCTGTAACATACAAAGCTCGTTACCACTGATGCTGTTTGATGAAATCTCGTGTACCGTACGTGCCGTTTAAAACTAGCCTAACGCTTGAAGTTAATTTATCTTGAATTAAAATTTTCTCTGATGGATCCAGGTACAATGCATGTGCGAAGCACTTCAACAAAAAGGCGATGTAGAAAAGCTGGCAACATTTCTTTGGAGCTTGCCACACAACGAACTCTTGAGAACTAATGAGAGTGTACTAAGGTGAGTTTGAAGTACCCCGAAGGTTGAATCATCGTACTAAACTTCATTCATTCCAGAGCCCGAGCGATAGTGGCCTATCACAGAGGACTCTATCACGAACTCTACAGTCTTCTGGAGTCGCATTGTTTCTCCCTGAAATATCACAATGAACTTCAAAATCTTTGGTTTAAGGCACACTACAAGGAGGCCGAGAAGGTACGCGGTCGACCGTTGGGTGCTGTTGATAAATATCGTTTGCGCAAAAAGTATCCATTGCCCAAGACCATCTGGGACGGCGAAGAGACCGTGTACTGTTTTAAGGAGAAAAGTCGAAATGCACTGAAAGATTGCTATATTAATAATCGCTATCCGACACCCGATGAGAAGAAGTCACTGGCCAAGAAAACAGGCCTAACATTAACACAAGTCTCCAATTGGTTCAAGAATCGACGGCAACGTGATCGAACGCCACAATCAAGAACGTAAGTAGTCATCTATTTTCATATTGTGCTTCTGTTTGTTTACGCTACGCTACAATGTTGATATGAGTGTTAATTCAGACTTTCACTGCACTGTGGATGGACTACTCTATTCATGATGGAATTGCGGAATGGTGGGATTTTATTCCCGAAACAATTAAGACAAAACAAACGTGATTGAGATGAAATTTTCAGGCATTATGTTCTGATTTTGCGGGTTTCGTGCTTCCGAGGAAGGCGAGTGGAACTGGTAGCGGCTATCGAGTTGCCATGTAGATTAAAGGCAGGAATTTTGTTATTTTGGAATGTTTAATAACAATTTTTTTCTCGCATGCAAAAAAAAGTTGGGTTTCTCCTAAGACCCCACATAGTCGGAGCGATCCGTCGCCCGATCGATCGGCCGATATTGTGATCGCACAGTGTATCCTATCATTGGCAATTTTTTTAAAGTTCCATATATTGTAATTGACGAAATCAAGCGACGGATTCAGTTAGCTAATAAGACTTTTTTCTCGGTTCTTCCCATAATGAAATCGAAGCATGTGCACAGAAACTCGAAGCTCCGCGTGTGCAAAACCATTATACGACCTATGCTATGCTATGGCTGCGAAGCATGGACCCTAACTCAAGCCTCCGAAAACATGCTAGGTACATTTGAACGTAAGGTTCTACGGCGAATTTTCGGGGCTGTTTGCGATCGAGATGGATGGCGCATCCGGAACAACCATGAGTTGTATGAAATGTACGATGAGCTGCAAGTCTCGAAAATCGTCAAACTACAACGACTTCAATGGGCAGGGCATGTACAATGAATGGACGATGATCGCATGCCTAAGAGAGTTATGAATGCAGAACGAGTCGACGGAGCGAGACTGCGAGGACGACCGAGATCTCGATGAGAGAGCTCAGTAGGTGTGGACGCCGCGCAGCTACTGGGCTTCCAAAAATTGGAGGACGCGGTCACGTGACCGAGATAATTGGAGGACAATGATCCAGGCGGCCAAGGCCCGACGTCGGGCTGCCGCGCCACGATGATGATGATATACATATGTAATTTTAATCGGGATATTTTGTGGCGATCCAGCCGATCGGTCGGGGGTCTAAGACAGGATACTTTTGTTGAATGCACTTTTCGGATACTGTTGGGAACACATATCACCATTATCACACTGAAGAACGCCATGATTTGTATCAGAAATGCACATTTGAAAATGACGATTCCCGTCTCAAAAGAAATCAAACTCGAAGTTCAATAGAAAACTAGGAATAGGACATCTACCATATCAGTCTCCTCGTCAGTTCTACTATTGACCTTCGGTAGATCCCTAAAAATTTTGTAAAATAAAATCTTGCATAATCCGGAATTTATAAAAAAAAAACTAGGGTATAAACAGTTATACTTTTCAAAGTAGACAACACGTCCCTGTTCGAACAAAGGGCCCATCACATATGGTCCTACCTCTGTACCTAGGAACGCTGCACTTCCGCCACTATGACTCGTGCGATACATGTGCATGTCATGAACCAAACAATCTGCATCTATCCCGCAGAGAATGCCTATGACATTTGAGACTATCGAATTTGTTGTTTTCCTCAAACGCTTGCAGGCATGAATTGTTTCTTCGAATGTATCCCATTCGATGTGAGGCTCGGTTCTTTACCGGGCACAATGCATCTATGGTCGGTCATTTATGTGATAAATTTTAATATTTATAGGTCCCAGATCTGACCAATCCCAATGTGTGCAATTGGTCGATTTTCCATTTTTTGTCACAAGGGACTGTAAAGACAAAAAAAAAATGAGCACGCATGTAAAACAAAAGATTGTAGAATGGTGACAGATTTTACGAGTTTTATGGTCATTAAAAAATCACTTGGGCCTAAGGACTTTATTATTATTCAAGTTGCCGCTGGTTTAAGTGGATTTTTGGAAGATTTGGTTGTCAGGTTGAATGGGTAAGTAGTCACCCGCTGATCCATCCATATTGGTAATCGATTTGCATGCATGTTTATAGACATGCGGGCAATTTCAGTTATATGGGAAATGTTCAAACATCCAAAAAGAACTTAAAGAATGGTCTCAGAAACGATGGAATGACAAAATCAGATTTTATTATTCGAAGGAACTTGCACTCGCATATACGAGTATATTCTGAAGTTGGTACTTAAGGTTATTAACTTTGTTATGAAGCATTGCACTGCAGACAGTACTTAATAATCCGAAAATTATTAATAAATACTTACATATATCCAATTCAGTTATTTGTGACCACCGGTTGAATATCTTCGTCCTTTTCTTCGAAACGCTTCCGACTCGCAGTCCCTAAAGATATAGAAGAAAAATGACGTAATTTGCAATCAAATAAGATCCCTAAAATCTCTATAAAGGGTTTAATTTAAGCTTTCAAAACGCACAATATCTGCGAACAGATGATGGTGGTTTCTAATTAAAGGCTGGTAATCCAATAAATAGAGACCCAATAAGGGGGGTTAGCGTGCAAAAGGTGCGGTAGTTCTGAATTTTTGATATGTTGTATAAGTCGGTGGGTTAGTAAAAAATCCAAGTTTGCGTCACTCTCCCCCTGTGCTCCCCCCGCTATCTTGAAAAAACTGGCACTTTTATCAGTTTTTGGCCTATAACTCCGTTCCAGTCCATTTGAGCGCAAAATATGTTTCACCATTTTTGTAGAGCACAAAATTTACTACAAATTTCATCTGACAAGTTTTTTTCTACAACCAATAGCGACGGAGCTAATCTAATTTGAAAAACACTTTTTGTCAATTACCCCTTTGTTCCCACACAGTGGAAAAATAATCATTTTTTGGTGTATTTCATCAAATAACGAGTTAAATATTAGTCCCACAAGGAAAATTATTAGGATCAATTTTTCTTTAAACTAAATAAGCTTTAATTTGAGGTAAGTCAAATGCCCGTAGGTATGACAGTTACGCATAAAAGGGGTAAAACCCCATTATTTTTAAAATTAGGTAGTTTTCCCCCTTTTCGTGCGAATGCAACTTTTGCCAGTTTTTGTATGAGAGCTTAACGAAGAAAGTGTGTGTTTTTTATGTAATTTACGTATTTTTCCCCTTTAATAAATTTTAAAGGGGCTTAGAGTAAAGGACGGTACTAACATCCGTTTTTCGTGCGAAATCTCAGACAAAAACTGTCAAAAATCCGATTCGCACGAAATTTTTCACTTTTCTCGGTACTCAGTTCTTCGTACAAAAATCCCATACGCAGACAAAAGTCTCCGCACCATTATGGGCAATTTCCACGCAAACAATCAATTACTTTGCATTTTATTTCGTGTGGAAACCGTTCATTACAGTGTTGGTCGCTCTCTTTTCAGTGAGAAGGGGAAAATCAAGTGTCGTGTAGAGCGTCGCGGATATGTGCTGTGTGGAAGTTTCCACTGTCACTTTATCGTGGGAGAGATAAGTGCAACATTTTCGCGCGAAGAGCTTAGTACCAGCCTTAAAACAGAGAAAAACTTAAAACTTTTTTCTTAACATGAAAATGTTTATTGGGAAAAAAGCGGTAGAAAAAAACGACCGACCAGAAAAGCAGATAATTGAAACTCGCTAGCATGGAGTAGTGGGGGTTGCCCGCGTGCGACATCTAGTAAACTATAAACAAAAACGAGAGAAGCCCTTAATTTTTGGGAAATTTTGCATTTTTGAATTTTCACTTTGTTTTATAAACGGTTTTTGGTAAAGCGATGGGAATTCCGCGGTATCGTGTTCATCCCCATAGACATACATTACGAAAAAGTGCTCGTAATGTATGACTAATGTAAAGACAGCTTTGTACTAAAGCGGAAATCCACTTAAGGGTGGTTAAGAGAAGATTTACGCTTTGGGTAGTGCTAACTTAATAAATTGGTTATGATTGACTGTTCGCTAAGGCGATCTTAATTTTATTATATAGGAATACTATTCGTGTTCAATATTTATAATACTTGGCCATGATTTGTTTTTATTACTAGCTGTCGCCCGCGTACAACATCTAGGGTTCGCTACGCTCACGATTGTGACAATTTTGAATGCTAGTGTATTAACAGTATGTTAACAGAATGTTAACAGTGTATTTGGGTGTGTATGGGGGGCAAAAATTCCTCTTCCATAGTCCTCCGCGAGGGCGCCCCCTGGAACGGCAGTGGTTACTGACCATTGCCAACCAACGTCAAGCCGCCAGTGATGGCGGTGCGATGATTTGGTTGAGGTACCCCTGTGGTATGGGGTGTGAAAAAAAATACCACGGCCTTTCCCTTTGAGGGCCTGTCGTTAAAACCGACAATCAAAGGACAGGATGTGTATGCCAGCAACTTGCACTATCCGAAATCTTTATATGCTAACGAAACGTCAACTATGCCTCGGATAAGGACTGACTCAACGGTTACGACTTTTAGCTATCGTACAATGACAAAGATTGGATTCTGGAATGTGCGTACTCTCCTGGACAATGGATCAGAAGGTCCCCAGAACGCACGATTTCTTCAATTAGAGAGTGAATTTCTGAGGTACAAATTAAATATCTTAGGAGTTAGTGAGATAAGATAGTGGAACAGCGGAGAATTCATCTCTCCAACGGGCAGAACTGTAATGTTGTACTCCGGTAAAGCTACCAGTAGTCGCCGTGAGTCAGGTGTGGGGCTCCTTTTAACCAGAGCCGCGCGAAACTGTCTCTTATCCTGGGAACCGGTCTCTGACAGGGTCTTGACCGCCAGGTTCCGGACCAAAATGAGGAACATCTCAATAATACAATGTTATGCCCCTACTGAACCCGACAATGTCTCGGCAAAAGACTCCTTCTACGAAGAACTAAACGCCGTTCAGAGCAGAACACCTAAAGGTGACATTATAATGGTTATGGGTGATTTGAATGCGAAAGTTGGCGCTGATAACTATGGGCTCAGACATGTGATGGGGAGACACGGTCTTGGTGATCGTAATGACAACGGTGAAAGATTTGTAGAGTTCTGCAACTTTCACAGTCTCTTCATCGGTGGTACTATGTTTGAGCATAAGGACCACCACAAAATCAGTTGGTCCTCTGTTGATCGGCGCAGAACACAAAATCAGATCGACCATTTTGCCATTAGTAAAAGATTCAAGAGTTGCCTCCTGGACGTGCGAAACAAGAAGGGTGCCGATATTGGGATGGGAAGAGACCATTATCTTATGATCGCTAATGTTCGATTGCGTATTGCAGCCGTGCGCCGCCCCAGAAACGAAACATCCAGGCCCCGCAAATTCAACACCGCTCGACTAAAAAATCCAGCTGTCTTACAACAATATAATGACCATCTTGCGCAAAAAGCGGCTGAGATAACTAGTCACATAAAAAATGCGTACATTGATAGCGCAAATACCATCCTTGGCCCAAACCCGGATTGCCGGAATAAGCCCTGGATGTCCGACGCTTCATGGCAGCGGATTGTTGAAAGAAAGGAGCTGAAAGTTCGTTTGGCTGCAGCATCAGACGACAATCGAAGCAGCATCGAACTCCTTTACCGTCAGAAAGCTCGAGAAGTTCAGCGTAGTGTGCGACGCGATAAAAGAGTTTATGCCAATTCTCTTTTAGCGTCAGCAGAAGAAGCCGCTAGAAGTTACAACTTAAACCCTGTATACGGTCTCATCAAGGAGTTTACAGGTTGTCGTAACTCCTGCCAACATCCGGTGAAAGATAGTGATGGAAAGCTACTTATCTTGGAAGAAGATCAAATGAGGCGGTGGAAAGAACACTTCGCCGCGGCCTTGAACCGTGTAACCTCTGGTGAAGTTCCCCCTCATATAGATAATTTAGCTAACCATCAAAATGTGCGTATACGGTCCACTGCCCCGACTAAAGAGGAAATAGTCACTGCAATTATTGCACTAAAACGAGGAAAGGCCGCCGGACTTGACGGCATCCCTGCCGAACTTTATCAAGCAGCACCAAGCGTAACTGCCGATTTGCTGCATCCACTTGTTGATAAAGCGTGGAATACAGAGACCTTTCCCACTGAGTGGAAGGAAGGTTTGATCATCAAACTTCCAAAGAAGGGTAGCCTCACAGACTGTAATAATTTTAGAGGCATTTGTGTGCTTCCTGCCGTTGCCAAGATAATAGCCAAAATCGTCCTGGAAAGACTAAAGGCCCACTTAGAAAGCACAATGAATGATGAAGAGCAGGCTGGCTTTCGATCCGGATTCTCCTGTGTCGATCACATTAACATCTTGCGAATCGTCATCGAGCAATGCGCTGAATACGATTCTCCGCTTCACTTGCTTTTCATCGATTTCGAAAAGGCTTTCGATAGTGTGAACCGGGATTCTATATGGGCGGCCTTGCGCAGGAGAGGCATCCCTGAGAAGCTTGTGGCTATTATTAAGGCAACCTATGACGGCGCGAAATGTCGCGTTCTGCATAAAGGTAAGGTGTCGGGGGACTTTGAGATTCGCAGTGGAGTTCGGCAGGGGTGCATCCTCTCACCGATCGTATTCCTCATTGTGATCGGCGATGTGTTGCATGCAGCCCTATCCGGACTCGACAGAGGAATTCAATGGACTTTGACATCTTATCTACAACATCTTGACTACGCCGACGACATATGCCTACTCTCCCACAAAATCATGGATCTGTCCGCAATGGCGTTAGATCTCGAGAGGGAGGCAAGCAAGGTTGGGCTAAAGATTAATACCAACAAGACCAAGGTTCTTAGCCCGCCGTTGCGAAAAAGAAATCAGACACCTATTGCCATCAATATTAATGGGCAGCCTGTGGAGAAGGTGGACAACTTCGTCTACCTGGGTAGCATTGTTGCCGAAAATGGTGGTACGGAGCAGGACATCGCTCGTCGTATCAACCAGGCTAAACGCGCATACGGCATGCTGTCCAAAATCTGGCAGGGCAGTTATCTCAGCATCTAGACCAAGCTGGGCCTGTTTCGCTCCCTGGTACTATCAGTGCTTTTGTATGGGAGCAGTACATGGAAAGTTTCCGTAGGAGTTACCAGAAAGCTGCAAGTTTTCGTCAACCCATGTCTTCGTCGAATTTTAAGAATTTTCTGGCCCGAAACAATATCAAATGAAGAGCTAAGTCGGCGTACGGGTCAGATGCCAATCGACGAATTGATACGCAGGCGAAAATGGCAGTGGATAGGTCACACATTGCGGAAGAGTGATAACTGCATTGCTTTGCATGCCATGAAATGGAACCCCATTTCCAACCAAGGCCGACCAAGAGGGGGTCCTCGAATCACATGGCGTCGATCTGTGGCAAAGGAGTGTCAGGTACTGGGTAAGTCTTTTGGGGAGTTGCGCCCCATTGCCCAGAACAGAGTACGATGGCGCGCAGGAGTAGTTGACGCGATATGCCCCGCTAGGGGTTAAGGCAAAGTAGTAACAGTGTATTTACATTTGGATTAGATTAATCGGTACTTACAGTTGATGAACGGAGTACAAATTATAATCGCTAATGATATACTCACGGTTTGAGAACGACAAATTTTCCTGACCACAAAATTAATCAAAAAAAAAACCGATTGTCAACGTATATTCGAAGTATGACTATTGACTTAGTAAGCTTTGTGTCTGTTTCTTGCCGTGTGATTAAGTATTTTCTATTTCACAACACAGTTACTAAGAATTTGCAACTCTAGCCTATAGCCTGCGCAGTGACATAATGAATCGTTGTACAAATTTACATGTCATTCTGTGCAGCGGTTTAGGCGGTATAAGCGATCATACATACACACATTCACTTTTATAGATATAGATGAATTCTTTCGTTGGGCTTTCGGGCGAAAATGCCATATTAGAAATTGGGATCATTTGGCTTTTGTTCCTGACTTGGGAGAGAAACTGTGGCATTGTGAGAGGGCTACAAGAATGGTAAAAAAACGCACTGCCTATTAGGGTCGCCACACTGTCGAACATGGCACAATTGTCCTCCAAATGGCTCAAGACCCACACACACACACACACTCCACGCAAATCTGAAGAAAAATGTGCACCTTACATAAAGCTCGCCAAAGACGAATGGACCGAACCGCTCGTGAGCATCACCGAACCATATCTATTTCATAGAACGTGTGGAGAAAACATTTTCTCATGAAATTGACGGTTCGGTTCGATCGTATGTGGTGAACTTTAAAGAATTCTCTCAGAACCAGAATAACCCTGGTAAAACAGATAGGATTTTTTTCCGTCAGGAGCAAAGCTGAACCCATATGTGGACATACATACCAGTTAAAATATCCATTACAAAACAGAGTTGAAATCTTAATACATAATTATCTTAGCGACTTTAATTGTTAAAGCTCGACACACACGTCGAACCAAATAGTTCGCGACCACCACCGAAACAGGTCAATTCCAATAGAACGGTTGAAATGAGGATAATTTTTTCCGCACGTTGTAACTAGTTGTCGTGATTGCGTAGTGATCGCGAATCGTTTTGTTCGATTGTCTGTGCCGACCATAAGGGCCCGCGCAGACGGAAAACTTTTTAGTTTGCAGAAAAACTAAATAGGTTAGTCAGAAATATAGAACACACAACGGTTCAGACCGCGCACTCAGCACACTATACTATTTAGTAATCGCTGTGTGCGCCGTCTCATAAAATACCGTGTGTTCTATTTTTCTGAATTAACTATTTAGTTTTTTGCGAACTAAGAAGTTTTCCGTTTGCGCGGGCTCTAAATCTTTTAGTAATCGGAAAGTCAGAAAACCATTTTGCGCGAGGAAAGATTGGGAGGAAGGGTCCGAAAAGGCCAAAAAAGAAGGATACAATTTGTGTTTATCGGGTATGTGGAGTGTCATATTAAAAGTTATTTTTCAGGGACATCCCATTTCTGGTATCTTTTTGTAATCCAACAACAAAAACTCAAAAGGAATAGATCTGCGTATCACACTTATCACACTTATTGGCCCGATTGAACACCCACAATAGATCTGCGTATCACGAAAGCAAAACTTTCTCTAACGGACATACAGGACATCATTTTGTTTTTGGATTCAAACTATTTCTCTTTACGTAGCTAAATCATAATTTTTTTTATCTCCTCATAGCATTTCTTTTCCACTTCTTAAGTGGACTATGCATACTTTCATTTTTTCAACTCGACGCTTATCATTTTTTCAATTCGACGCTCATAAGCATGCAGCTTAAAAATTAAGTACACTCGAATACTTGATTCATATTTTCAATTCGACGGTTTATTTATTTCGTGAGTATCTTGTAATGAATGACTTTTCTGATGGTCTATTCGCATTGTTGATTGTCAAATATTTTTCTAAAATATTTGCCTCCTAACAATTCGAACTCTCCATCAGGAATTTTTCAAGAACGACAACTCTGTCATTCTATCACACTGTGGGTCGTTGACACTTGCAAACGCTATATTCTGATGGACTCTTATGTGTCCTGTAAGAATATGCTGTTTGATCTGGTGTCATCGACCTCGCATTGGGATAGAAGAGACAAGCGGGTAGCGATATTCCATGTCGAGTTTCATGCAAACGGAGAATTCCGTTGCATGAAACTCGATTGACGAGATTTTTCAGCCGATGCCTGTGCTGGATCGAGGGTCGCGACCTGCTGGGAGAGCGATCGCTCGAGAGTCCCCTATCGCCCGTCATAGCCGTCACATCGGCACACCACCGCCGAGACGTGCTATAATTTTGTTGAGGGGGTTCACTTTGAACCGCCGCCCGGACAACATCGGCGTGACTATAGAGAGGTGGACTTTCATCCGCCGTCCGAACAGCATCGGTGCGATTGCCGCGACGGAATTGCGAATTTTCTCGATTCTATCTGTCATCCCGGGCATCCAAGTTGAGGTGCATATCGATTTTTGAACCGGGCATTGTTGCGACATCGCAAGAATTGAGATTTTTTGTTCGCTTTTGGCCGACGCGTCGTTTTTTTTTTATTCGCACGGCTGAAAAATGATTGAACTTGTTTAAATTGGATCGCGGCGTTGTCTTCCGTCGAGTGAGCGTGGAGTGTTAAGTCTCCGTGGCTGTTTGGGTCAGTTATCCAATATTGCTATCGCGTTCGCAGTATTCTGAAAGTGAGCAGAAAGAAGAATTGAAAAAAAGGCGCAATTTACAAAAAAAAGAACGGCGTGGAGCAGCAGGAGTAGTCAGATTTGACAGCGACGGTCCAGTACGAGGGCACCGGATTACCGCCCGATCCATCACTTCGGAGCTTGTTCAAAGCTAAGCCCTTGTGTAGGTGCAAGAGTGAACGTGAACGCCATATAGTGCCGTGGTCAAACAGCAACAACAACCATGCCGGTCCATAGCAATATGCTCAATACTATGCTACAGTTTTGAAGCTAATAGCGACAAGTGCCATCCGACGGGGTTGCCGCCCTTGGAACATCCTTTTTTTTTTGTTTTGTTTATTTAGTCAATTTTTAGTTAGTTTCATTTTTTTTTATTTGATTAATTCACTCTAAGTAGTAGTAGTAGTTATTTACTGGTGGTAATAGAAAAAAACCTTAAGTTACAGTGCTCCCATCTGCAAGTGGCCACTTCGGATATCGGGTGAGTAATTACATATGTTTGTTTCTTTATTTTTTTTATAAATTTTTATTCGAATTGTATATTTTTGTTTCACACCTCGCGAATAATTTATGCCACAATTGGTTTCTTTTTTGACATATTTTTTTTGTTTGTATTCTTGAATTAATTTTGAGGTTAGAATAAAAAATGGCCTTATAACGTTTTCTTTAAAAATCTGGGCTTTTCCTTTAAAGGAATCACCTCTTCCCCGTTTCAGGTCGTCGCTGGTTCAATGAGGTGAAAGCCTCGTTATTGCTTTGCTTTGGGAGGTACCATAAATTGGGCCAAGGTACCTCATTGGTAGGGTGGGTTTTGAGGCCAGGGTCCGCTCCATCAGGACCCGGAGCAGTGTCGAGGTACATGAGCCGGTCGACGGCCATTGCCTTTACTTAGTATCTTTCTTTTCTTTTTCTATTTTTTTTTTTTAGGTCGTGGGACCTTTGGTACCAGTGTGTGTGCTGTCGTCCTTAGGCACGAGATTTTTTTAGGATGGTAATGGTACGGGGCAGCGAGAGGGCAAAAACCCCGCCCACATCTCCCGTCACTGAGCTACAGCAAGCTCGTGCCGCCACCTATCCCGCTGAGGAGTCTTCGCCAGATGGCGTTGCCGGACCTTCACGGTCAGTTCGGCAAACCTTCACTCCGTCCCCATGGACACTTAGGTGTCCGCAACACCTGTCTATTACATTCATGGCGCCCAACGTGGGGACTAAAAAGGACCTCAACATAAGAGCTTTTTAGTCCTTACACCAAGTGGTACCCCTAGATGCACATTAAGACTGACTGTTCTAAGGCATCTGCTTTAGCCATTTTTACTTCACGTACCTCATTATTCAGTCAGTTGTGCATCCTCTGTAGCATTTCCGTCTTATCCTTGTAGAGTAGAGTACCTTTTGTATTAGCTTCAGTAGACAGGGCGATCCTTTCCTTGTGTTTGTCTTTGTGGTTTACCTTCCACGTACGTAAGGCCTTCCAACAATCTCATGAATTACTGACTCTGGCAGTTTCTGCAGAAGTCTATCTGAGATTCTTGGAAGTGTCCTTAGTACCTTTATGTGGCCAAGGATCGTCCTTTTCATTTTTTTTTTCCTCAATCTTGTAGGTTTTTCATCCCTGAAACGAAAAGATGGTATCAGGGGAACATAATTGGAAACATGGCATTATGCATCATGCTTACTCAGCGCTATCGCCATCCAATTATGTTCCACTGTATCAGCTGTTCGTCTCTTGGATGAGAACCTGCGATTCACTTTTGCATTAGTTTATTTTTTAGTCTATTTCACTTTCTCCAACATGCATAGTCGCCGGCTAGCTCATGTACCCAAAATTCATTTACAAATAAAATACCTTCATAATACAATATTACACGCTCCAAATTTTTACCACCGACCTGAAAAGGGGAACGGGGATTCTTTAAAGGAAAACGCCCGTATCATTTTATTTCATATATTTCATTGCTTGGTAAATGCCAACAGCATAGGACGAGAGTGTCGCTTTTGGTATTTGCAACAATTATTACATTTACATTCTTATATACTTTCTCGCATTTTTGAATATGTACTTCTATTTGTCACCTTCTTTCTTTCTTACGATTGTATCTTTCTCTTTTACAATGTTATTTAAAATTTGTATCAGGCTCTCAGAATTGCATTGAGCCTTTAAGTCATATTACACTCAGTCATAATAATTCTCGAGCATCGCAATTGCTTTTAACAATTCTATTGCACTCACTTGCATTCTTAATGCACGCGTTTTTGTTTGAGCGGCAATAGAATTATTGAATTTCGGACCGGTTTTGAAACTTTGTCAAATTCAAAGCACATTGCTTTGTTGTAGTTACAATAGAACAGACCGGCATTGCACTGGGCTTTGGATTTGGTATTAGCCGGAATTTTTCGAAACACTCTTGCTGTTGTTGTTTGAGATTTTTGATTGTTCATCTCATGCACTTAGAGTCATCAGTACATACCAAACACAATCAGTGCTTCTATTGCATTATTGTTGTCGTTTTTTTTTGTAGTTTTGTGTGTCATACGTATTTCTCTCTGGCGCTTGCACAAGTGTTTTTGCTTTTTTTTTAAATCTAGCCACCATCTGATTTTACTTGCTTTGCACTGCTAATTGTTGTTGTTTATGCCTAAACCTTTTAATTGCAATTATTTATTTACCTTTACCATAGGCGGTGCATACTATTGGCTATTGATAGATAGCAGAATACATAGTACATAAAAGTGTGGGAACACCTTTTATTTATATTGATTGTCCTATTCGTTTGTATTTTAAATACCGATCAATAGAACGATCCTTTTAATTATTGGGCATTTATTTACACAAACTGACTAAATTTAAAACGCAACGCCTACCAAGATAATATTGGGTGATTTGGTTTTGTAAATTACAAAAATATACGCTCTAAGTATTTCATCTTTAAAATCGGACTCTTGCCATTTATGTATATTATATTAGTATCCTTGGATTCGTCCAATTGATTTACATTTATAATTTAAACGGTGTAGAGTGTATATTGTACATTATTTTTGTTGTTACAAAACAAAGTTCACATATTATCTCACGTTTAGTCTAGTTGAGAATACAAAATATCGTCAATTAGGGAGCGAAATGTCCGATTCCATGTTGATCATGAGGATCCGACTCGCTGCTCCATATGCATCGACCATCTTCTCTGTGACAATGTTTCGGTGACACCCTGTGGCCATCGATTTCATACACATTGTATATTGAGATGGCTTTCGCAAAATCATTCTTGCCATCTGTGTATGAAGCCGTGTTGGCCACACCAAATTGTGTCACCCGTCAATTACCAGCAACCTCGCGTTGATCACCCGTATGGAGCAGCGAGCCGAATTCGAGGTGATCAACATGGAACCCGACTTTCTAATTCCCGTGAGCATGAGACGTCTGTCCTTGCTTCCAGTTGGATGTCAACCGAAACGGAATGCGGCTCGCGTCCTAGTCAGTCGTGGGTTCGAGGCTCAGTCCCACCAGATCAGCAACCCCTTCTGTCATCAGATTGGCGGGTTCCTAGAACAACACCATATGGTTCCCTGTCGGATAACTCCATCCCTCACGGTACATATGTGAACCCGTCTGGCAGAAATTTTAGAGGTGAAATACCCTCCACACCATCTGCTATCGGTTTTTCGGGTCCTTCTCAGTCTGAAGTTCAGAGAGAATATCGGACTCAATCTAATTACGACATCATAGATCCTCTTCGAGCGGCCAAAATCATCACTGGCTGGAACATTCGGTTCAGTGGTGATAATCCCCGTCAGACGATTGGTAAATTTATTTACCAAATCCAGACGCTGGTCATGCAAACTCTCGAAGGAAACTTCAACACCTTCCTTATGCAGCTTCATCTGCTATTTGTTGGCAAGGCGGCCAACTGGTTCTGGCGTTATCATAGAAGCGCCGGACGATTCGATTGGCCAATGTTTTGCGACGCCTTACGGGATCAGTTCCGAAATAGAGTATCTGATTACGATATTTTGGTACAGATCCGCAGTCGGAAACAGGGACCAACCGAATCGTTCGACAGTTTTTATGACGATCTGATGGAACTAGTTGATCGTCTTGAACGGCCAATAGCAGAGCCAGATCTCCTAGAGATAGTGAGACATAATCTCTGCTTCAGTCTTCGGCGACGACTTTTACATTTTTCAATCGAAACTATAAGTCAACTTAGGACTTATGTGTATCGAGAGGAAAATTTAGAGGCGGAGCTGAAGATTCAGCCAGCTCTGGATTCGTCTTTGACCGAAGAGCCGCCAATTGAGTTCGAGGATCTCTCTGAGCTTGGGAATGTTAAAGACTCGGAAGATTCGACTGATTCGACTGTTTGCTGGAACTGTCGTGAGACTGGGCATCGATACGATGATTGCCTGGCGAGGCGAACCGTATTCTGTTACGGTTGTGGGGCACCCAACATCAACAAGCCCCATTGTCCAACATGTCGGACAGCAACACCACCACCTGTTGTCTCCGCTTCACCCAACACTGACACTTCGATCTCTCTCTCGACAGATCGAAATCCTCGACCATCATGTGCATCGGCTGAAATTTTATCGCCGGATGCAATACCCGCTACTACCTCTTCTTCACCATCTACTTCCACTGCCAAGGAAGTTCTAGACCGGCCAAAACACTACAGTTTTAAACCCTTGCATGTCAGGTTGCAAGAATATCAGACAGCACGCCGTCGTATTTTCGGTGCGGATGAAATCCAAACTCGTCCGCCCAAGCGATCAACTGTCCGGTTGCGGCAGTTCTGGAAGACGGTCCTCCAGAATCGCCGGCGTTACTGTTCTGCTGTTTTTGCAAACCACCCCAAGAACGACATGCGACCTTATGCTGACGTGACACTTTTTGACGAAAAAGTGTGCGGCTTAGTAGACACCGGAGCCAGCGTCAGTTGTATAGCCTCGGATTTGGCAAAGAAATTTTTGAGGGAAAATAAATACACCTGGGTGAAATTTAACCTCTGCATTTCAACCGCAGATGGCTCTCCCCATTCGGCTGTCGGTAAAGTCTCTGCAGACATAACCTTCCGCGGTCGAACCCTCAAATTGACCTTGCTAATAATACCAACATTAAGCCAAAATCTGTACCTCGGTATAGATTTCGTGCGCCTATTTGGACTTGCATCGGATTTATTTGCATCTCCACTATGTTCAGCGAATCTCTCTCTCAACCAAATTTCCATCAGCGACAATCACCATCCACTTAGTCCCGTTCAAGAGGCGAAGCTCAATGCAGCCATAGCTATGTTTCCGTCCTTTTCTTCGGAGGGCTTAGGACGTACGGATCTCGTAAAACACGTCATCGATGTCGGCGGCAGTAAGCCGATTAAGCAGAGACACTTTTCAGTCTCTCCCGCCATCGAAAAGCTCCTCTACTCTGAAATCGACAGAATGCTAGCTCTGGGTGTGATTGAAGAGTCTCAGAGCCCTTGGTCTTCCCCAGTGACACTGGTAGTGAAGCCTGGTAAGGTCAGGATGTGTCTGGATGCTCGAAAGGTAAACAGCGTCACTGTCAAGGACGCCTATCCTTTGCCCCTGATCGATGGTATCCTAAGTCGACTCCCGAAAGCCAAATACATCACGGGTCTTGACTTAAAAGACGCCTTTTGGCAAATACCACTCGATGAGGGGTCAAAGGAACTAACAGCCTTCACGGTTCCTGGTAGGCCATTGTACCAATTCGTAACCATGCCGTTCGGATTGTGCAATGCGCCTCAAACCATGCAACGGCTGATGGATCGAGTCATTCCAGCACATCTTCGCCACAAGGTCTTCATCTACCTAGATGATCTTTTGCTCGTAACGGAGACTTTCGAAGACCACATTCTCCTATTACAGGAAGTCGCACTTTGTATGAGAAAGGCAGGTCTTTCCCTGAACATAGAGAAGAGCAAGTTTGTGATGAAGGAAGTTCGATACTTAGGCCACGTTATTGGAAATGGCACTATTTGCACTGATCCTGACAAGGTCCAGGTCATTGCTGATTTTCCTTTGCCAAGTTCGGCTAAACAAATGCGCAGATTCCTTGGGATGTGCGGTTGGTATCGTCGTTTTGTTGACAACTTCGCGTCATTGTCAGCACCACTGACAGACATGCTGCGCAAAAACCGAGGTTTTGTTTGGACTGATGAGAGCAAAAGAGCCTTTGATGCTCTTAAGGAGAGCTTAACATCTGCTCCCGTTCTCCATAGCCCAGACTTCTCGCGACCTTTCGCCATCCATTGTGATGCAAGCCAGTTTGGCGTAGGCGCGGTGCTCGTACAGAAACTGGACGACGGTTCAGAAGCACCGATTGCCTATATGTCGCAGAAGTTAAACTCAGCCCAGCGAAACTATTCGGTTACTGAGCAGGAATGTTTGGCAGCGGTGTTGGGAATAAAAAAATTCCGTGCCTATGTGGAAGGGCATGAATTTACGATAGTGACGGATCACGCGTCTCTAAAGTGGCTTATGTCGCAGACCGACCTACACGGTAAACTTGCGCGGTGGGCTTTGAAGCTGCAAGGCTTCAAGTTCACCATAGAGCACAGAAAGGGAAGCCAAAACGTTGTACCTGATACTCTCTCTCGAATGTATTCAACAGAGGCAATTGCATCGATTGAACAATTCGAGACAACGACTGAGGTAGATTTAGAATCTCCTCATTTCCAATCTCCAAACTACATTGCTTTGATCTGTAAGATCGAGGAGAAATCCCATCAACTCCCGGATCTTAAGGTTATTGACGGCTATGTATATCGTCGATCTGAATATGCGACCGGGGATGAGACCCAGGAGGAGAGCTCTTGGAAACTTTGGATTCCGGATGAGCTGACTTACACTGTCATTGCACGCGCACACGAACACCCTTTGTGCGCACACGGAGGTTTTGGCAAAACGCTCAAGCGTTTAAAGGCGTTTTATTATTGGCCAAAAATGACGAGACAAGTCAAAGACTTCGTCGCCTCCTGCATGACATGTAAGGAAACCAAAGCTCCAAACCAGGTTCTAAGACCTCCGATGGGGAAACTCATTCTTCCTGATCGCATTTTCCAGCGTCTATACATAGACTTTCTTGGGCCTTATCCGCGATCTAAATCAGGCAATGTAGGACTAATCGTTGTTCTCGACCACCTCTCGAAATTCTCGTTCGCCGAGCCCATACGTAAAATGACGGCGAACGCTCTAGTTGAATACTTAGAGAGGAGAATCTTTCATGTGTTTGGCGTCCCGGAATCCATTACTACGGACAATGGTGTTCAGTTCAAGTCCGTAGCCTTCAAGAACTTAATGGATTCCTATGGAGTGAAGCATAACTTCACAGCTCTTTATTCGCCACAAAGTAACGCCTCAGAGCGCGTGAATCGGTCACTGGTGGCTGCGATTCGAGCGTATGTCACCCCTGATCAACGAGATTGGGATGTCAAGTTGTCGTCCATTAATAGTGCTCTTAGATCCGCTTTTCATTCTTCAGTAGGATTCTCGCCCTACTTCGTCGTTTTCGGGCAAAACATGATTTCTCATGGTTCTTCATATGCCCTGTTACGCAGTCTAAATTTGCTCGAAGAGCCCAGAGCTGACGTAACCAACGACGAAAAGCTTGAATTACTACGCAAGCAGGTTCAAAAGAATCTTGAGCGGATGTATGAGACTAATACTGCGACGTACAACTTGAGATCTCGTCCCGTAGAATTTATGCCCGGAGAAATAGTGTTACGGAAAAACTTCGGCCAGAGTAAAGCCGCGGCGCATTATAACGCGAAACTTGACCGCACATCACTACAGGCCAAGGTCGTCAGAAAGGTAGGGTCTTCCTGTTATGAATTGGCAGACATGACAGGCAAAAGCCTTGGTATATTCCATGCCAGGCATATCAAGAGGTAGTCTTCAGTCTCGTTTGCTCGATACGATCTTGCAAACGAGGCTGTGTTGTAATGAATGACTTTTCTGATGGTCTATTCGCATTGTTGATTGTCAAATATTTTTCTAAAATATTTGCCTCCTAACAATTCGAACTCTCCATCAGGAATTTTTCAAGAACGACAACTCTGTCATTCTATCACACTGTGGGTCGTTGACACTTGCAAACGCTATATTCTGATGGACTCTTATGTGTCCTGTAAGAATATGCTGTTTGATCTGGTGTCATCGACCTCGCATTGGGATAGAAGAGACAAGCGGGTAGCGATATTCCATGTCGAGTTTCATGCAAACGGAGAATTCCGTTGCATGAAACTCGATTGACGAGATTTTTCAGCCGATGCCTGTGCTGGATCGAGGGTCGCGACCTGCTGGGAGAGCGATCGCTCGAGAGTCCCCTATCGCCCGTCATAGCCGTCACATCGGCACACCACCGCCGAGACGTGCTATAATTTTGTTGAGGGGGTTCACTTTGAACCGCCGCCCGGACAACATCGGCGTGACTATAGAGAGGTGGACTTTCATCCGCCGTCCGAACAGCATCGGTGCGATTGCCGCGACGGAATTGCGAATTTTCTCGATTCTATCTGTCATCCCGGGCATCCAAGTTGAGGTGCATATCGATTTTTGAACCGGGCATTGTTGCGACATCGCAAGAATTGAGATTTTTTGTTCGCTTTTGGCCGACGCGTCGTTTTTTTTTTATTCGCACGGCTGAAAAATGATTGAACTTGTTTAAATTGGATCGCGGCGTTGTCTTCCGTCGAGTGAGCGTGGAGTGTTAAGTCTCCGTGGCTGTTTGGGTCAGTTATCCAATATTGCTATCGCGTTCGCAGTATTCTGAAAGTGAGCAGAAAGAAGAATTGAAAAAAAGGCGCAATTTACAAAAAAAAGAACGGCGTGGAGCAGCAGGAGTAGTCAGATTTGACAGCGACGGTCCAGTACGAGGGCACCGGATTACCGCCCGATCCATCACTTCGGAGCTTGTTCAAAGCTAAGCCCTTGTGTAGGTGCAAGAGTGAACGTGAACGCCATATAGTGCCGTGGTCAAACAGCAACAACAACCATGCCGGTCCATAGCAATATGCTCAATACTATGCTACAGTTTTGAAGCTAATAGCGACAAGTGCCATCCGACGGGGTTGCCGCCCTTGGAACATCCTTTTTTTTTTGTTTTGTTTATTTAGTCAATTTTTAGTTAGTTTCATTTTTTTTTATTTGATTAATTCACTCTAAGTAGTAGTAGTAGTTATTTACTGGTGGTAATAGAAAAAAACCTTAAGTTACAGTGCTCCCATCTGCAAGTGGCCACTTCGGATATCGGGTGAGTAATTACATATGTTTGTTTCTTTATTTTTTTTATAAATTTTTATTCGAATTGTATATTTTTGTTTCACACCTCGCGAATAATTTATGCCACAATTGGTTTCTTTTTTGACATATTTTTTTTGTTTGTATTCTTGAATTAATTTTGAGGTTAGAATAAAAAATGGCCTTATAACGTTTTCTTTAAAAATCTGGGCTTTTCCTTTAAAGGAATCACCTCTTCCCCGTTTCAGGTCGTCGCTGGTTCAATGAGGTGAAAGCCTCGTTATTGCTTTGCTTTGGGAGGTACCATAAATTGGGCCAAGGTACCTCATTGGTAGGGTGGGTTTTGAGGCCAGGGTCCGCTCCATCAGGACCCGGAGCAGTGTCGAGGTACATGAGCCGGTCGACGGCCATTGCCTTTACTTAGTATCTTTCTTTTCTTTTTCTATTTTTTTTTTTTAGGTCGTGGGACCTTTGGTACCAGTGTGTGTGCTGTTGTCCTTAGGCACGAGATTTTTTTAGGATGGTAATGGTACGGGGCAGCGAGAGGGCAAAAACCCCGCCCACATCTCCCGTCACTGAGCTACAGCAAGCTCGTGCCGCCACCTATCCCGCTGAGGAGTCTTCGCCAGATGGCGCTGCCGGACCTTCACGGTCAGTTCGGCAAACCTTCACTCCGTCCCCATGGACACTTAGGTGTCCGCAACACCTGTCTATTACAATCTTTTCTAGACGGCTCCACTCACAATCCAATGAACGCTGTTCCACCCACCGCTGTTCCACCCACAATCTTATGAAAGATCCTTAGCGGATACATCTACCCAAGCTTGGTTATACATGAATCGAATCCCCGCAAAGCCAACGAACATCGAGACTAGAACTGGCACTCAGTACAAGATGCCCAAAGGTTGTTTTCTATTCCCGTAATTGTCAATGTGTTAAATTTCATTATCCGTACACAATCGCTTTGCGAGAGAATTGCGGAAAATAGACAGATATACACCTCTTCATATGATCCCGTGAGTCTGAAAAGGAAGTCGAACCCGAAATGCATGAAAATAGTACACACACCACTGCAATTGCGGGTAAAAGTCATACCAGTACAAATATAAACGAGGGGTGTTTTCTCTCAGGCTACCAATACATTTAAAAACGTGGGAAGCTTTGTCATTTGAGCTGCTGATTATGAAGTGATGCTGTCCTTATCTACTCAATGCATTTTCCCCTTTAGGTTCCTGTCAAAAATGGGTAAACATGTATGGGGCTGACTATTTGCATCCCGCTTCACAGAAATTAATGTACTGAGTGCTTGTTCTATGTGTTCCATGTTCGTTGGCAAAGCCACGACATTATATACATGAACCGAATCCCCGCAAAGCCACGAACCGCTGATCCAACGCTGTAGCGAATACATCTGCCCAAGCTTGGTCACGAACTGCTGACTCAACGCTGTAGCGAATACATCTGCCCAAGCTTGGTACAGCTTGGATTCTAAGCTCGCAATGTTTTACGAATCCCCGCAAGGCCACGAACCGCTTCTGGCCAAGCTTGGATTCTAAGCTCGCAATGTTTTTCGCGGATTATAGCTAAAGTATTTCGCTAATTTTAATAAAATATAAAATTTGCACACCTTCGAAAGAATACCTTTCTAATGGTGTATAAATCATTAAAATCGGTTCAGTAGTTTGGGAGGAGTTCCCGTCACAAAATTCCCATACAAAAATTGTTAGCCTATTAATACATATATAGATGTATGAATGAAGAAATTTCCCGTTTTTTTTTTAATTCAAACATGTTCCGTTTTCACAGCCATTCATTGTTGAATACGGCTATAAATTCTGTGAGAATGCTGTGCGGCAAGACTGAATTTAAATACAATTTAAATTTTGAAACCGCGGCCACTGCCGCTTGTTTGCATTTATAGACGTCAACTGCGCCACATGGAACAGTTGACGCGCTATGCCCCACAAGGGGTTAGGGCAATTGAGAGAAAAAGCGTATTCGTTTCACCCCGGAGATCGGTCTGCAAATTTGTATGAAGATCCAATGAGATCCGGACGAATCGAATACGCCTAAAGAGAGAATTAACTGGTAGAACACAAAAGAAATTAACTTTGCTTAAAGAAATCCTGTCGTAACTTGTATTAGATACCTGTTTTTTTTTTTAACTTTTCGAAATGTCCTGTCTACCGCAACAAAATTTACTGCAAGTTTACAGCAAAAGTAAATCGATGTCGATTTTGTGTTAAATTTTTCCGTCGTTAGTTTGTTCCATTATGTTTAGTTTTTACGGGACGTACAAACATATTTGCATCCTTACTTTTCTTCTTTTATATTGGTTACAGATCTTCGTCATTTAATTCATGCTTAATTTCTTCTATTTCAGAGATCTTATGTCTGTGATTCCAGTGAGTCAGATTGATCCAGCAAATTTTCCAAGAATGTTTAATGCACCTAGTTACTATCCCGAGTCCGTGTTCAATGGTCAATAAAATACACTTCCAACATAGTTCAAGTTCCTCGCATAATTTAGAAAAAAAAAGAAGTAAGAAACAAAAAAGAAAAAAAACATACGAGTATGTGTAAATAGTTTCAATCAAATTGTTTTATTACACATTAAGTCTTGTTATTTAATTGTAGCTAATAATAGAATGTAAAGTACTGTATTTTAATAAGTTCTGAAATTTGTGCAATTGTAAATATGCCGAAAATATATTAATTTAATTCATAGGAAATTTTTGGGGTATTTTACTATCTATCTAGGATCGAAAGAGAAAATCAAATGTTCTGTTTTTTGGAAGGTCGCATCAGCCAGGATGCGATATGGGGTACACTGAATCACGTACTTATTCTAATTTACTTCTTGCCCTAACCCCTAGTGGGCATAGCACCTCAACTATTCCCATGTGGCTTAGTTGATGTTTCGTTAGCTTAAACTGGTTTCGGGCGATGCATGTTGCTAGCATACCTGCGACAATTCGGGAAAGGTTGTGGCTTATTATTACGCCCCGCACCACATGAGGAAGACAACACAAACATCCATGGCCATGACAGAATTTGAACCCGTGGCTCACCAGTAGCATCTCTCAGCCTCTCCAAATTCTACTTTGGTGTAGTTTTAATTCTCCACTTTCATACGCGTTGTCCACAACTGATCAGCTATAATAAAAACGAATGATGGTAATTTGCGAAAAAAAAACACAACTTTTCGTTAGCAAATAATGCTTATTATTTACAAAGATCTTCGAACGTTCGTTTATCGTCGACAACAAAATTATGAACATTTTTTATTTAGCTTATAATGTTAACTTTTCCATTTCCACTATTTTTCCGGGTGTGACCAAAAAGATAACGGATTGGTTCTAAATCCCGCCCTATTCACATGATGCTATCCATTTCTTTCTTCTCTGAAGATTTTGGAGCTTGTACTGGAAATATTATACTCGTAGTTTTCGTGACAAACAAAATTATTTTTTCATTTATTATGGTCGAAACTCCCGGCGTTTTTCGAGATGTTTAACATCCGTGTGCTATTGTATACACACGCAACGTGCATACACCATTACATTTATTGCAAGTTATAGTACTACACTTACTGACAGATTTTGGCTGATTAATACGCAAACTAAAATCTTGCTTTATCTTATAAACTCCTTAAATATGTATTGTATTCTTCCATACTCGATTTCGCGATTCGAATAACAAATTCCTTGTCCGTACCTTCCACAAGATGTCGTAAGGAAACGTATAATTCCTTACTGGAATCATACTGAGCTCTTCCTAAGTAGCTCAAGAATCCGTGGCGTTCTTTCAGTCGAAATAGTCTTGATGTTAAAATTTCGGGAAATTGAAGTATTTGTTTATGTGAAATATTCATGGTTCGGTGAATGTAATCGAAACGTTCGATTAGTTCGTCGGAATCTGGAAGAGAAAAAAATGTTAATTTTGACAAGCACTTTACTATTAATTACAAGTATATTGCTCAAATCAAAAGACATTTATATATAAGGACGGGTAGTATGTACTTTCTAGAAAATCATAATCATATCGTATTGTAAAGGCCTTTCAAAGATCAGGGGTTCACTTCACCGGCGCGTTAATAAAATAAAATGAAACCGACCAAATCATCCTTGTCGTTTGGCACGTGCTGCCGTTTAGCCATCTTATGTTTGTCCTGTCCACCGCAGCGGCTTAAATATCTAATTTACACCAATGCGATTGGCATTTTTTTAACAACACCCATTGTTCCTTCACGAGCCAGCTCTTTCGCCCTGCAGTTTGTAACGGACGGTTTGGTGGGCATCCGAAGATGCCCGTGGGGACGGAGCCTAAGATAGCATATTACCGTGAAGGTCGGGCCGTGCCATCTGGCGAAGAAAAAGGCCCCTCAACGAGCTAGGCAACGGCCTATGATTGCTGTAGCTCAGTTCGGGAGATGTGGGCGGGGTTTTCGCCGCTCGTTGCTCCTGTCCTTTACGTATTAACAAAAATTCAAAGGCCTGGGGAAGACAACACAAACAGGGGAGGTAAAAATGGGGAATAAAAAAATGAGGCGATAAGGATGGAATGGTTGGCAGATGGCTCGCTTGCTCTCGCGCTCGTATTGGGGTCCAGGTGTAATGGGACCCTCGGCCTCTGGTTTCGTACCACCGACAAATCCTTACTCATCAGGTGCTGCTTCGATCTGCCGGTGGGAGCAGCACAACCAGACCAGAATATGGTTCATTACAAGTTGCCCACAAGGCCACTATGGCTCGGTACATTAGTTGCCTTGACCCCTCCAGGGGCATGGGCGCGTCAGCATTCCTAGCATTTATATGCCTTACTCACAGGCAGTTTCTGATCGCGCCGAGATTTGAACTTTGAGCTCTAGATTTGTATCGTAGAGCGGTGACCGAACGATCACGGCCACCGAGCTCGGTATCCAACAGAGAGTAATATTGGAAAAGCCACCAGTCTCCTTGAGAATTGAGCGAAAGTTCTCAATAGTTGTAACGGACGGTCTGGTGGGCATCCGGAGATGCCCCTGTGGGGACGGAGCCTTAGGTAGCATAATGACCGTGAAAGTCAGGCCGTGCCATCTGGCGAAGCAAAAAGGCCCCTCAACGGGCTAAGCAGCGGCCTATGCTTGCTGTAGCTCAGTTCGGGAGATGTGGACGGAGTTTTCGCCGCTCGTTGCCCCTGTCCTTTACGTATTAACAAAAATTCATAGGCCTGGGGAAGACAACACAAACAGCGAAGGTAAAAATGGGGAATGAAAAAAAAATAGAGCGATAAGGATGGAATGGTTGGTGGACGGATCAGACGCCCACGCGGTCGCACCCGGGTCCAGGTGTAATGGGACCCTCGACCTCTGGTTTCGTACCACCATCGTACCAGATCACTACTCATCAGGTGCTGCTTCGATCTGCCGGTGGGAGCAGCATTACCAGACCATATGGTTCCTTACAGGTGGTTCATTACTCAACTTACTCAATTGCCCTAACCCCTTGTGGGGCATAGCGCGTCAACTGTTCCATGTGGCCCAGTTGACGTTTCGACGGCATATACTGGTTTCGGAGAATGCAACTGCCAGCATGCACCTCCTGCACATCCATGGCCACGATCGTCGTCGTGGACGGGATTCGAACCCGAAACGCCGGTAGTCAAACATGAGACTGATGCCTCAACACACTGCGCTTCCGGTTGCCCCCTTACAGGTGGTTCATTACATAGTTTTCTATTTAGTCAGGACGGATTCAAGTGATTGAATTACAGTCTGACTGTCCGTGTAAACAGTAGTGTCTCTCGCAGTCACGACATGACTCTTCAGTCAGGTCAGAGCTTCCGAAATCCCCACTTTCGGTCTATAGGGGACATACATACCTTCAGTTTATCTGCGCAGATATCTGTGCTAAATATCTATGAAAAACTCTGTGCAGTTATCTGAACTGAAGGTGTGTAGGCTACATTCAATTTTCGCTAAATTAGTTCCCATATTTTCTTCAGTTCTATCAGTTTTGGCGAAGTGTGCACATCGTACAAACTAACTGTGCCCTGTGCAGGACCGGTGGTCATGGTGAAGTCTGCTCGACAACTGATAAAACTGAGCGATAAACTGTGTAATCTGCGCAGTTTATCGTTGCAAACCAGAGTTCGAATGCACAGATCTGCGTAAAAATCTGCTAAAATTGCGCAGTTCACACGGATTATCGTTCAGACATGATGTCATACGTGATAAACTGAGCGATAAACTGAAGGTGTGTAGTCCCTCTATGGAATGACAATACGCCCCTTACCACCTAATCCATAGTCATCTACCATCTCTAAGAGGGACTACACACCTTCAGTTCAGATAACTGCACAGATTTTTTCACAGATATCTGCGCAGATAAACTGAAGGTATGTAGTCCCCTACAGACTTCTTGGCGATATTATCCTGGTGTGGTTACCACCAAAAGCAGTCATGTAGTCAGTCTCTAGGAGATCCAAGTTGCCCAATAAAGCTGAGTGTCTACCTTTCAGCGTACGCCACTTCGCCGAAAATGTCCCAACGGGAGTAGGCCGAGCACAACATCTACTTCGACTGACGGAGCCCTACACCTGACTCACGACCACTACCGGTGGCTGTACCGGAGTACAATACAATGCCCCCGTTGGAGATATAAATTCTCCGCTGTTCCACAATCTTCTCACTAACTCCTAAGATTTTTAATTTATACCGCAGAAATCCACTCTCTAATTGAAGGAATCGTGCGCTCTGTGAGCTTTTCATCCATTGTCCAGAAGAGTAGGCCGCACATTGCAGAAACCAATCAACAAGGCATTGCTAGAGATGTTGACGCGCCCATCAGAGGGGTTAAGGCAACAACTAGTGGTAGTACATAATTGGTAACAATTTAATAAGAGCCGTCGTAAAAAGAAAACCGTTTATTACTTACCCATCATCCAAATCCTCGGCTTACTCAGCAACAAGCTCTTCACTTCGTCCTTCTCGAATCCCATCTCCTCCCGTATACAAAACGTACTTTTCCTTATATGCTCCATATTGTAAGTAATGAGTCTGGGCTGCTTGGTCGCCAGATATCGAACATCATTGCCCGTCAGCGCGAAATTCTTTTGAAAGTGTCCGAGTCTACGATCGATCCGCTTCGTCGAGAGCATCAACCAAAATGGATTCCTCTCCACTATTCGAGCAATCTGGCTCTTTTCGAACTTTTTAACTTCCAAATAGTTCACGCGGACCTCCAAATCGCCCAAGTCCTCCTTAAAAATCAACGGATTTTTCGTTATAAATTCGCCCAGCTTGTCGGCCGGAAGTCCTAGATCCGTAAGAAACGTGATGTGCTCTTTCATGTCGCGCTCAAAGTCCAACTTCAGAATGAACTGTGGCAGTCCCTTGCGCTTCTCGATGCGACTCAAGTCTACGCCCAGCTTAATAAGTTGCTGCAGGCTTTCGGATTTATTCACGTAGGCGGCCAAGTTGAATGTGGGCGGGAAGTTGGGAACTAAATCGGGTGGATCTTCCGGATCGACTGGATCTAGTGGAGAGGGAAGTGAGCTTCGTCGTGGTACCGATCGCTCTAGCTGTTGACTGTTGTTTCTTGTTTGAATACTCGGCAGGTCGGGTTCCAGTGCAAAATGGTCTCCAAAAGGCAACTCCTTCTCGGATGGCTCAAGTTCTCGTTGAACCCTTGGCCAGTCATCGCGAACATATTCCGGCTTCGACAGCGGTTCAAAGCTCCGGACAACTTTGCGAAGTTGTTGTACTCTGGTATAGTTGATATTGCCAGTAGTATTAACTATTGCACGGACGATGCGAAATGTTTTCAGAGAAAACATTTTGTGAAGTAGCCGGTAACGTTCAGCACATGTCAAATATGATAGAAAACATATGTTCCGATTGTTAAGGTCCGGTTTGCAATCAACCGTTTCGATATGTTTTATATCTGGCAACGCTGCAGGATCGCAGCAAACATCAGTGAAAATGAATTAAATGGGAAAATATTCATTTAAGAAAATAAGTCGTATCAGTCGGACCGATGTTATATTGAAGTTGAAGCAAATTTGTAAGCATAAAAGCAGAAAATGTTAACTAATTTAAATTTGCTTTCCCTCTTAATCGATACAAGCGCCACTACACTCCATCGCGGGCATTTTAACAAACTTTTGACAGTCAGGACATTAGTATTTACGTTTATAGGCCGTTCACTGTGATTCTACTTCCTCGTTGCAAGCCGAATTTACCTTACCATCTTCACTAAATATCACAAAAATAGTACAAAATGTCTCTGGCTGATGAACTTCTGGCCGATCTCGAGGAGAACGACCACGAGGACTTGATAGAAGTAATCAAGCAGGAAGTAGACGCTGAATATGAAGAGGCTGCCGCCTTGGAAAGTATGCGACCGGTTTTCGAGCCAATGGAAGTGGACGTGAAAGTGAGCTCAATCCGAGAACTCTGTAAATTACACGACTCCAATCGGCTGCAGAATATTCTCATGCAAATCAACAAGTACGCCGCTAATCCGCGAACTTCGTCAGAAATGATTGGCACCGTGGAGTCGGATCCCGAGTACCAGCTCATTGTCGAGGCCAACGGAATTGCTGTGGAAATTGATAATGAAATTTGTAAGTTGTAAGGGACGATTTACTTCGACTGGGAGGTCTTAATCGCCTGTCTTGATTTCAGCAATTATCCACAAATTCACCAAGGAGAAGTATCAAAAACGGTTTCCCGAACTCGACTCGCTCATTGTGGGCGAGATGGAGTATTTGCACACGGTCAAAGTGTTGGGCAACGATTTAGAGCAGATCAAGAATAATGAGGATTTACAGCAGATCTTAACGCAAGCCACGATTATGATTGTTTCTGTTACAGCGTCTACAACACAAGGGTTAGTATAATGACTTTTCTTTTGATCAAATTTTGGTTTCTTATTATCGAATTGATACTTTTCAGGACACAACTTTCGGAGTTGGAGAAGTGGCAAATCGATGAAGCCTGCGATATGGCCATCGATTTGAATAATTTCAAGTTGAGAATCTACGAATACGTTGAGAGTCGCATGACATTCATAGCTCCCAATTTGTCTATGATCATAGGTAAGTGGAGCGCATGGAAAAGGATGCGAAAGTCATGTTCATATACAAAAAAAAAATAAATTATGGCTTCTTTCCTAGGTGCATCTACGGCTGCAAAACTATTGGGTGTTGCCGGTGGTCTGACGAAACTTTCCAAGATGCCAGCATGCAACGTTCTTGTGCTCGGTTCGCAGAAGAGAGTCTTATCAGGGTAAGGTATTGTTTTTTTTTTTGTTTTGTATTCTACGAGGGTAAGGTGAAAAGTTTTTGGCCTGACACAGAAATACCGTTACAATGAGCAAAAATTTATGTTTCCTGCCTAGGTGCACGTGCCATTAGTTCGTATGACAAGTTTCAACTTGTTCTCTAAAGTAGTTTGTTTACACGAATTTTTGCGGTAGACGTCTTACGTGTTTTTCGTTAAAACGGAAAAACTTGAATATCGTGCGGTCATAACATTCTGCGTTTTAGATGAATTAACGCCGAAGTTAACAAAAGTTTACGGAGATTCGGCTCCTTCGATGTTAGCCGTTAAAAAATGGGCAGCTGAATTTAAACGTGGTCGCACATCCCTCGAAGACGACCCACGTGAAGGACGGTCAAAAACCGCAACCACACCGGAAACTAAAGAAAAAGAGTGCTTGATATTGTGTTGGACGAATGGCGAATGAAAGTGAGTGATATTGGAAGAAAGGGTTCGAAAACTCTTGCACAAAGAATTAGAGATGCGAAAGCTCTGCGCAAGATGGGTGCCGCATTTGCTGAATGCTGATCAAAAGCAAATGCGCAAACGATTTTCGCAGCAATCTTTGCACCGATTCAATCGGGATCCGAATCTAAACTAAGGAAAATTAAACGGGGTGTCCCCCAAAGAGGAGTCTTATCTCCCACCCTGTTTAATCTATATATGTTAGGACTTCCGACGCCACCTGATGGACTTGAAATCGTCATGCGGGTAACTGTTCGATTTTGGCAACCGGCAATGACATCACCCAAATGTGTGAGCAGATAAATGATTATCTTGAAGAATACAACAACTTCTTCGTTAACAAGAATCTTACTCTGTCAGCACCGAAGTCTTCTGCTACTCTTTTTACCGCCTGGACCAAGGAAGTGATGCTACAACTGGATATTCCCACAATTTACCACCCAAAAATTCTCGGTGTCACTCTTGACAGATTCGCCACCTCCTCGGCTCATGCATCAACCACTTTTGACAGGATAAAAGCAAGAACAAAGTCCTCAAAGCTTTAGCTGGCAGTTCCTGGGGGCAAGATAAGGAGACCCTACTCGCGACGTACAAATCCATCGGGAGATCTGTGGCCAATTATGCAGCTCCCATCTGGTCAGATAATTTGTGCGACACTCAGTGGAAAAACATACAGACTTGTCAGAATACTGCTCTTAGAACTGTCACAGGCTGCCTCCTGATGTCGTCGCACATCAAGAGACCAAAATGATGCCCTTAGAGAGCCACAACACTTTTTTCACCAAGCAGTTGTTTGTTATCGGAATGACCATCCTAACTAAAACCTGATGGACAAAACCCCACCGTCGCGTCACGTTAGACGCAACATGAGGGACCGCGTCCAAAGGTTCAGAAGCGTTCCCTTTGACAACGCTGGACAGTGAAGAAGTGCTTTCTTCGATTGCGGTACTAAAACCAAATAAGGTATTGAATGCGCAATCACCTCCCATATCTCCAGACGAATCCTAGCTTCCAAGAGCAACCAGAACTACGTTAGCTCAACTTGGTTGTGGTTGGTGCTCGCGTCTGAACTAATACCTGTCCCGCATCGACAGTGACATCCAAAACTCTTGGCCAGCATGTAGCCTCGCTCCACACACACGTGAGCGGGGGTTTCGCCGCTCTTTGCCCGTGTCCTTTACGTATTAACTAAAATTCATACGCCTGGGACCGGTAGCTCAGTGCGGCAAAAATGGGAAATAATAAAAAATGGGGCGATAAGGATGGGACGGCTCAGATGCCCTCGCGCTCGCATCGGGGTCCGGGTGTAATGGGACCCGCGGCCTCTGGTTTCGTACCACTGGCAGATCAGTACTCATCAGGTGCTTCCTTCGATCTGCCGATGGTGGTTCATTACAGGGCAGCTTCTACTTCAAAGCCTGCCAAGAAGAAGAAGCTGAGGACAGAGTGTGCTGCTAAAAATAAAACCAAAGTAAACTGGGCACCGGGGTCAGCCGGCAACCATTGTAGAGGGGTAAAATTAGCAAAGAGAAAAAAAAATACATACTACATTTCCCCATTATTCAGATGATCAACAGAATTCAGAAAATCATGAGGATAGCAGAGGTACAACACTGCATTCCTTGGAATAATTCACTCATGAACTCTGAAAACTGTTGTACATCTCAGTAATAGAAACAAATGCGATAATGTACACAAAAATATTTACGTGAAAGGACAATCCAGGCAATAGAAAGGCGACTCCGCGCATTGTCCGGACACCAAATGCTCCAAAATCCGGCAATTCAAAGCATAAACCACAAAAGACAAACACAACACGAGGAATGCCTTGTTGAACTGAAACAAGGATAAACTACTCTATGAGAAGGATGGGGGTGCTACAGAGGAAAGCACAGCTACTTGAGGGGAAAATATATTAAGTAAAAATGTTCTTAAGCTTAGAGCAAGTAGCCTTAATGTGCTTGTAGGGATGCATAACGGTGGAAAGACCAAAAAGCAACCCGATGAGTTCTTTTTTAGTCCTGTTCTTTACTAGAAATGGGCCCCACGTTAGGCGCTAAATGTCTAATGGACGGGTTGATGGGCATCCGAAGATGCCCGTGGGGACGGAGCCTATGCATAATGCCATCTGACGAAGAAAAAGGCCCTTAAACGAGCTAGGCAGCTCGCTGTAGCTTAGTTCGGGAGACGTGGGCGGATTTTTTGCCGCTCGTGGCACCTGTCCTTTACGTATTAACAAGGAAGACAACACATACAGGGCAGGCAAAAATGGGAAATATAAAAAAAAGTGGGGCGATAAGGATGGAATGGTTGGCGGACGACTCAGATGCCCTCGCGCTCACATCGAGATCCGGGTGTAATGGGACCTTCGGCCTCTGGTTTCGTACCACCGACAGATCAGTACTCGTCAAGTGCTGCCTTCGATCTGCCGGTGGAAGCAGCACTACCAGGATATGGCTCATTATAGGTGGTTCATTACTTAAATATTATGAAAAATGTTTGGGGATGACTTAAGAAAGGACGAAGGAAGCACGCAGTTCGAGGGCAAAAAACAGCTAATTGAGGCCATTCAAGTCATTTTGGGTGACCTTTCATTATATTACGGTAAATTCTTAACCGTATCCAAGTAGATTAAGATTTTTGACATAGTTTTCGATAGAGGAAATAGTGCTTTTTATTAAGAAAAAAAAGGAATTGCATACTATAACTGTCTTGTTCTTGGTGTAAAAGCAGAATTTTGCTAGTGTCCTTATTCAAGTACCCCAATTTTTAACGTAAAATTGATTAGTGCATCAACACAATGTTAAGGGAATTTAACTGTTATTATTTAAAGCTCAATTTTTTTTAAACTATGAACAAGGAAGTAGCCTTTCATAACAGATACTAAGTTTGCGCTCCTACCTAAGGCAGTGAAGATTTTGACTTAAAGGATTCTTGAACACGCTGTCCCTATTCAAGTGACCGGGAGTGTATATGTTATGTACACAATTGAGGAGACATGCTTGTTAAATTTTCATAAGTATCATCATCATCATCGTGGCGCGACAGCTCGACGTCGTGCCTTGGCCGCCTGGATCATTGTCCTCCAATTATCTCGGTCACGTGACTGCGTCCTCCAATCTTGGAAGCCCAGTTGTTGCGCGGCGTCTACATAAACTGAGCTCTCGTCCTCGCAGTCTCGCTCCATCGACTCGTCGTGCGTTCATTACGGCATTCGGCATACAATCATCGTCCATTCGTTGTACATGCCTTGCCCATTGAAGTCGTCGTAGTTCGACGATTTTCGAGACTTCCAGCTCATCGTACAATTCATTGAACTTATGGTTGTACCGGATGCACCATCTATCTCGATCGCAAACAGCCCCGAAAATTCTCCGCAGAACCTTACGTTCAAATGTGTCTAGCATGTTTCCGGAGGCTTCAGTCAGGATCCATGTTTCGCAGCCATAGCATAGCACTGGTCGTATAATGGTTTTGTACACGCGGAGCTTCGTGTTTCTGTGCACATGCTTCGATTTCATTATAGGGAGAAACCGAGAAAAAAGTCTTATCAGGTAACTGTATCGCGTATTCCAGTGATAGGTTGAAGAGCGTCGGTGCCAGTCCATCGCCCTGTTTCAAACCAGTGCGTGTTTCAAATAGATCAGTAAGTCTATTCTGGATCCTGGCTTGTGAGACGGAGTTGGTCATCGTCATCTTTGTCAGTCGCACTAATTTTGCTGGTATACCAAATTGCAGCATGATGTTGTACAGTACTCCACGATTGATACTGTCGTATGCCTGCTTGAAGTCGACAAAGATTTGATATACGTCTACGTTGTATTCCCAGCACTTCTGGAGTATCAGTTGGACCGTAAAGAGCTGATCGATTGTGGAGCGACCAGGTCTGAAACCGCTTTGATATTCGCCAATAATTCGTTCTGCGTTTTTTTATTCTATTTCCCAGAATTTTCGTCAAAATTTTATAAAACGTAGAAACTAGTGATATGCCCCCGTAATTCTCACACCGCAGTTTATCTCCCTTTTTATGAATTGGACAGATGATGCTCCTGCGCCAATCGTCTGGGATTACCTCGTCCTCCCATACTCGCAGGAGTAATTGATTTATGGCATTAGCTAGACCCGTTCCACCGAATTTTAACAGTTCAGCTGGAATCTCGTCAGCGCCCGGCACTTTATTTCGTTTTAGTGACCGCAACGCGAGATCAACTTCCTCTTCTGTTGGGGGTTATATGAGTGGGCCTAGATCAACATATCGTTGAGAGCTTCTTGTGTGTGGATGTTAGATGGTAGGTTTAGAAGCTCTTCAAAATAAGAGGCCCATCGTTTGTTAATGCCATCTGTGTCGCTGATGATGTTTCCATCCTTGTCCTTACAAAGGCTAGTCCTGGGTTGATAGCCGTTGTTAATTGTATTTACTAGTTTGTACGCTTGTCTGGTGTTCCTATTAACTAAGTTTTCGTTAATATTCAGCAACTGCTTCTCAAAGTATTTACATTTCTTACGTCTAATTATTCTATTCGATATTCGCCGTAGCTCGTCATATTTTTCTCTTTTGGCTCTGGTTCCTCGTGGAATTCATTGTCTATAGGCCTCGTTTTTCACGTTAAGTGAATTTTTAAATTCTTCGTCGAACCAGTCATTTCGCGCTCGCCGGGGTTTATATCCCACAACCTTCTCTGCGACATCTCTGATGGTACCCTTGAGTTCTTCCCAGAACCCATGGACGCCTGTGTTGCCGATGTTGTGTAGCCTAGGTTATAGTCTTTCCTCAAGGGCGGTAGTATACGCCACCGCCGTGGCATCGCTCAGAAGCTTATCAACCGCAAAAATTTTGGGAGGGCTGATTCTCGATTGATGCACTGAGGCAATTCTACATCTGTAGGTCGTCTTCACCAAGTGATGATCTGAGTCACAGTTTGCTCCTCGATAGGAGCGGACATCCATCACACTAGACGCCCATCTCCTGCAAATGAGGACGTGATCAATTTGGTTGACGGTATGTGCGTCTGGAGATTTCCACGTCTGCTTGTGAATGCGTTGATGCGGGAAACACGTAGAGCTTACGACTAGATTCCTACTGCAGGCGAAGTCGATAAGTCGGTGGCCATTGTCGTTACATTTTTCATAGAGACTGTGGCCTCCAGTGGTCCCCGGTGCCAACTTTCATCTCCGACTTTGGCGTTAAAGTCTCCCATCAGCATTTTAACGTCGTTTGTTGGAAGTGAGTCGAAGAGAGTCTCAAGGCGGGCGTAGAACTCGTCTTTTACTGCGTCTTCTTTAACTTCAGTGGGGCATGCACATTGATGAGCCAGAGATTGAAGAATCAAGTCTTAATGCGAATCGCACATAGCCGTTAATTTATGGATTTGAAGTCAGTAATGTGCGACTTGAGGTGATTGTCTACTATAAATGCTACTCTAAACTCCTTGTGGCCCGATGGTTTGCCACTTGTAAAAATTGTGTGCGATTTCTTGTCATTGATCTCGGTGCCAATCCAATTTGTTTCCTGGACTGCAGTAATGCTCAGTTTGTACTTTTCGACCTGTTGAAGGAGGGCCTTCTCGGCCCCCGGTTTGTTCAGGGAGCGTACATTCCAGGATCCGAAAGAATAATCCTTTAGTCGTTTGCGTGGTCGTCGTTATTGATCCGTCCAATCCGAGGCTTTTGTTCCAGGTTTTTTGACGTGGATTGGTTTTTACAAGGACGAGTTGTCAGCATATCGCTTAACCCCATTCAGGGAAGATAGCTGCTTCAGATGGTTTAATAAACGTGCTGGAGTTCACACAACTATGTTGCAGGTCCAACTACGCAAGTCATTCAATCTACTAAACCTTAGACGCTTAGGTGTTGGTCAGCCATTCAGGCTACAGCTATCTGCCTTTTTCTAGACTATCTTATCGCTATGACTTGGCCGTCAGCGGTTTGAAACTCTGCCGTTACCAGGGGGCGCCTTTCAGGACTATGCAAAAGGTCTTTTGCCCCCAAAATATCTTTCTTACACTATTTAATTAAAAGTTATACATTTTCAAACCACTAACATGTAATCTACCACTTAGGAAAAAGAGTGCCGTTTGGAACTTCTTTGAATCGAAGGAAGATGGAAAAGTGAAATGTTCCTTATGTTCGAGCGAATTGTCGTTTAGGGGTGGATCGACGTTTAATTTAGCGAGACATTTAACTTCGAAGCATCCCACTGTCTACGAGTCTCAAACGAAGCCAAAGCCATCAAGTTCACAAAGCCAACCCCATCTGCTGGAGGAGGAGAGTCAGACAAATGTCGTTGCTGGATCAAGTTTTTCCGATCAGTCATCAGCCTCCAGTTCGTCAGCATATGCTATTTCCGGACCACCTGCTAAACAACCGAGAATTCAGCAGTCAGTGAGCCAATTAATTTCCAAGCCTTTGCCAGTAAGCGAGTCCAAGCAAATTGACAGACAATTAGTTAGAATGATCGTGAAAGAATATCAACCTATTAGTATTGTCGAAGGCTCAGAGTTTAAGACACTTATACAGATGCTCAATCCAGAGTATTCGTTGCCTTCGGGAAAGAAAATATCCGATAAGTTTTTGCCTCGGTTGTACAGTGAAACAAAAGAAAAGGTTTTAAACAGCCTAAAATCTGCAGAATCGGTAACGATCACGACGGATTGCTGGACTTCATCATCTAATCAGAACTATATTGCGATGACGGTTCATTTCATAAACGACGATTGCTCGCTTGTCTCTCATTTGCTTGATTGTTTCGAGTTCTCCGAACACCATACTTCAGAAATCCTGGCAAATGAAATGAAAAGGGTTGTTGCGGAATGGAAATTACAGAACAAAATTTGTGCTGTCGTGACCGATAATACACCCAACATTTCGTCAGCTGTACGCAGTAATTGTGATTGGCCTCACATAACGTGTTTCGCGCATTCTATTAATGAAATAGTTCTAGCAGGCTTAAAGGAAATAAAGGAAACCCAAGATAAAGTGAAAAGTATTGTTGAATTTTTCAAAACAAGTTTCGAAGCCACTAACACATTGCTTACTATCGAGAGACAGATGGGATTCGACGAAAAGAAGCTTAAACAAGAGGTGCCCACTAGGTGGAGCTCAACGTATTATATGTTCTCTCGAATTTTGGAGCTAAAAGGGCCAGTTTTATCCACTTTATCGCTAACGAACTCCGCCTTAACATTATCCCAAAAAGACTGGCAGATAATCGAAAAGTCATGCAAAATGTTATATATTTTTGAACAAGTAACGGTTGTATTAAGCAATGAAAAAACCGTCTCAATATCAATGGTAATGGTACTGTGCAATGCAATTAAATCCGAATTGGAAGATATTTCCGAGCAACTGGGAATCGAAGATCCCGAAGAGTTGGAAAAAATGCTAGCGAAACTTCTGGAAGAGCTGTCAAAACGTCTTTCTGTAAACGGGGAAAACACCCTATTGGCTGAAGCTGTTCTTCTTGATCCCAGGTTTAAAAGGCAAGGCTTTTCACAGGAGCATCTGTTTAAACAAGCTTATAAAGGAATTTCACGACAAGCTAGTTCCATTAATATTTCCAATCAGACAAGTCGTCTACGGGCATCCGAGAGTACCGACGCGGGGCCATCGTCTACACTTCCCATTTGGAGGAATTTCGACAATAAAATGTCAAAAATAATATCCAATCCCATCGCTGCCGGCATCGCGGAATTAGACAAATATCTGCAGGAGCCATACATTAGGCGAGACAGCGATCCTTTGTTGTGGTGGAAAGAGCATAAATTGCTATATCCACGCCTTTTCAAAATAATGAAGAAGAGATTATGTGTCATGGCTACATCGGTCCCATGTGGAAGAGTCTTTTCTAAATCAGGACAACTGTTAACGGAGAGAAGGAATATGTTGACATCTAGCAAAGTGAGAAACATGATTTTTTTACACAATAATCTTTAGTCATATGTTATATTTCTATTTATTCTTATTCTTAAGCTGAGTATGTGTAACTATGTGAATGTTGCTGAATATGTATAAATATACATATGTACGTATGTACCTTGAATTCCTAAACAATTACGACTTTTATTCAATATGTATTCAATAGTCCTCCGCGTACTTGTTAGGAACGTTATTATTTTAACAAACAGCCAAGCTGCGATTAAAGCGCTGGAATCCGTAGTTATAAGTTATAACCTCAAGTATGGCGCGCAATGCTTGTTAGTACACAATATTTTTATAGTGTTGTTTGGCGCATAGATAAACAGATTGGCTGATCTATCTACTCGTGAGAAAGCGACATATAATTGTCCATGTGAAAAAATGAATTTACCAAAATGTCTTCAGCGATTGTCCTTGAAATTTGTTGATGGTCTCTGCGAAAGCAAAAATTCCTCTTCCATAGTCCTCTGAGTGGGCGCCCCCTGGAACGGCAGTGGTCACTGACCATTGCTAACCAATGTCAAGCCGCCAGTGATGGCGGTTCGATGATTTGGTTGAGGTAAACCTTCCCCCCTGTGGTGTGGGGCGTAAAAATAATACCACGGCCTTTCCCTTTGACGGCCTGTCGTTAAAACCGACAAACAAAGGACAGGATGTGTATGCCAGCAACTTGCACTTTCCGAAATCTTTATATGCTAACGAAACGTCAACTATGCCTCGGATAAGGACTGGCTCAACGGTTGCGACTTTTGGCTATCGTACAATGACAACGATTGGATTGTCGAATGTGCGTACTCTCCTGGATAACAGATCAGAAGGTCACCAGAACGCATGAGTTCTACAATTAGAGAGTGAATTTCTGAGGTATAAATTAAACATCTTAGTAGTTAGTGAGATAAGATGGTGAAACAGCGAAGGATTTATCTCTCCAACGGGTAGCACTGTAATGTTGTACTCCGGTAGGGCTACCGGTAGTGGTCGTGAGTCAGGTGTGGGGCTCCTTTTAACCAGAGCCGCACGAAACTGCCTCTTATTCTGGGATCCGGTCTCCGATCGAATCATGACCGCCAGGTTCCGGACAAAAACGAGGAACATCTCAATAATACAATGTTATGCTCCAACTGAAACCGACACTGTCTTGGCGAAAGACTCCTTCTAAGAAAAACTAAACGCCGTCCAGAGCGGAACACCTAAAGGTGACATTATAGGTTAGGTTAGGTTAGAAGGGTTGCCATGAATGACACAGCACACTTAGACCACATATATGGTCCCAGGCATTTACCAACCTGTATACTAGAGTTTAATCATTGAACCAGCCGGAGCTGATAATGAAATTAAGGAGCTTATTGATATCCATGTCTTTAAATTCATCTAAATTTCTGAAAAAGAAGGACCCAAGAATCTGATGCCTTCTTACGGCCAAGGCAGGGCAGGCACAAAGAAGATGGAAAGTACTCTCCTCCTCATCTTCGTCATCGCAACTCCTACAAAAATCCCTGTAAGGAAGTTGGAGTCTTCGGGCGTGTTCGCCTATCAAACAATGTCCAGTTATAACTCCCACCAACACGCTGATGTGCTTTCTTCCCATTGACCGAAGTTTGGAAGAGCGGCCAGGATCGATGTGAGGCCACATCAGTTTTGTTATTTGGCATGTGCTGCTGGTACTCCATCTGGTGTTAGCCCTGCTAACCGCATTAGCCATTATTAACATTTTACAGGCAGCCGTGGGCATTCCAATTTTGTGAGGCTCCGGCATCATCTCCCTTGTCCCTGCTCGAGCAAGCTCGTCGGCCCTGGAGTTGCCAGCGAAACCGCTGTGACCAGGAATCCAGCACAACACAATGTTGAAGAAATTCCCCAGCTTAACTAGAGACAAGCGGCATTCTTCCACCAACTTGGATGAGGTGGAAACGGAATCGATAGACCTTATTGCTGCCTGGCTATCTGTGTATATAACGATGTTTCTAGAGGTTACGATGTTACGTTCCAAACATGTCAGAACTTCTAATATCGCCGAGACCTCCGCCTGGAAAACGCTGCAGTGATCCGGTAAACGAAGTAAAATAAAGACTTTAAGGCTTTCGGAGTATACACCGGCACCTACTCCTTCGTCACTTTTCTAGCCAGCAGTATCTAGTATCAGTATCTAGCCAGCGGCTTCGCAAAGGAATCAGACTTGTAAAGTTCTTTCCGAAAGCAAGCTTAGGAGACGTGTAGTCGGTCGTTATGGGAATATGCAGGTTGTTCAGAATAGTTGAGTGGCCGGTACTTAATGTGACCAGTCTCGCGAAGGCGAATGGCCGTATTTGCAGCTACTTGTTCAACAAAAATATCTGGTGGCAGTATGTTTAACAGCACATCGACAGCAGCGGATGGTGTAGTTCTAAGAGCCCCAGTTATTGCTATGCAAGCTAAACGTTGGACCTTACCCAACAGATTGCGATAGGCCGCTATACGTAGTGCCGTCCACCAAACAATAACACCATGTAAAAGTATGGGACGCAAGACTGACACAAATAGCCAGTAGACAACCTTTGGCTGCAGGCCCCATTTTTTACCAATGGCTCTCTTACAAGAGTAAAGAGCCATATTAGCCTTATTCACACGTTCTTGTATGTTGAGCTTCCACGAAAGTTTCTTATCTAGGATTACACCCAGAAACTTTGGTTTATCAGGTGACATTATAATGGTAATGGGTGATTTGATTGCAAAAGTTGGCGCTGACAACTATGGGCTCAGACATGTGATGGGGAGACACGGTCTTGGTGATCGTAACGAAATCGGTGAAAGATCTGTAGAGTTCTGCAACTTTCACAGTCTCTTCATCGGTGGTACTATGTTTGAGCATAAGGACCACCACAAAATCAGTTGCTCCCCTGTTGATCGGTGCAGAACACAAAATCAGATCGACCACTTAGCCATTAGTAAAAGATTCAAGAGTTACCTCCTGAACGTGCGAAACAAGAAGGGTTTCGATATTGAGATGGGAAGAGACCATTATCTTATAATCGCTAATGTTCGATTGCGTATTGCAGCCGTGCGCCGTGCGATGAAAGACCCAGGTGCCGCAAACTCAACACCGCTCGACTAAAAAATCCATCCGACTTACAACAATATAATGACCATCTTGCGCAAAAAGCAGCTTAGATAACCAGTCACCCAGATAGTGACATAAATGAGAGCTGGGATGCCATAAAAAAATGCGTACATTGATATCACAGATACCATCCTTGGCACAAACCCGGATTGCCGGAATAAGCCCTGGATGTCCGACGCTTCATGACAGCGGATTGTTGAAAGAAAAGGACTGAAGGTTCGTTTGGCTGCAGCATCAGACGACAATCGAAGCAGCATCGAACTCCTTTGCCGTCAGAAGGCTCGAGAAGTTCAGGGTAGTGTGCGAATTCTCTTTTAGCCTTAGCAGAAGAAGGCGCAAGAATTAACAACTTAAACGCCATATACGGTGTCAGCAAGGAGTTTACAGGTGGTCGTAACTCCTGACAGCATCCGGTGAATCTTATCTTGGAAGAAGTTCAATTGAGGCGGTGGAAAGAACACTTTGCCGCAGTCTTGAACCGTGTAACCTCTGGTGAAGTTCCCCCTCATATAGATAATTTAGCCAACCATCAAAATGTGCGTATACGGTCCACTGCCCCGACTAAAGAGGAAATAGTCACTGCAATTATTGCACTAAAACGAGGAAAGGCCGCCGGACTCGACGGTGTCCCTGCCGAACTTTATCAAGCAGCGCCAAGCGTAACTGCCGATTTGCTGCACCCACTTGTTGATAAAGCGTGGAATACATACACCTTTCCCACTGAGTGGAAGGAAGGTTTGATCATCAAACTTCCAAAGAAGGGTAGCACACAGACTGTAATAATTGGAGAGGCACTTGTGTGCTTCCTGCCGTTGCCAAGATAATAGCTAAAATCGTCCTGGAAAGACTAAAGGCTCACTTATAAAGCACAATTGATGAAGAGCAGGCTGGTTTTCGATCCGGATTCTCCTGTGTCGCTCACATTAACACCTTGCGAATCATCATCGAGCAATGCGCTGAGTACGATTCTCCGCTTCACTTGCTTTTCATCGATTTCGAGAAGGCTTTCGATAGTGTGAATCGGGATTCTATTTGGGCGGTCTTGCGCAGGAGAGGCATCCCTGAGAAGCTTGTGGCTATTATTAAGGCAACTTATGACGGCGCGAAATGTCGCGTTCTGCATAAAGGTTAGGTGTCGGGGACTTTGAGATTCGCAGTGGAGTTCGGCAGGGGTGCATCCTGTCACCGATCCTATTCCTCATAGTAATTAACGATGTGTTGCATGCAGCCCTATCCGGACTCGACAGAGGAATTCAATGGACTTTGACATCTTATCTACAACATCTTGACTAGGCTGACGACATATGCCTACTCTCCCACGAAATCATGGATCTGTCCGCAATGGCGTTAGATCTCGAGAGGGAGGCAAGCAAGGTTGGGCTAAAGATTAATACCAACAAGGGCAAGGTTCTTAGCCCGACATTGCGAAAAAGAAATCCGACACCTATTGCCATCAATATTAATGGGCGGCCTGTGGAGCAGGTGGACAACTTCGTCTACCTGGGTAGCATTGTTGCCGAAAATGGTGGTACGGAGCAGGACATCGCTCGTCGTACCAACCAAACTAAATGCGCCTACGGCATACTGTCCAAAATCTGCCAAAGCAGTTATCTCAGCATCAAGACCAAGCTGGGCCTGTTTCGCTCCCTGGTACTGTCTGTGCTTTTGTATGGGAGCAGTACTTGGAAAGTTTCCGTTAGTGTTACCAGAAAGCTGCAAGTTTTCGTCAACTCATGTCTTCGTCGAATTTTAAGAATTTTCTGGCCCGAAACAATATCAAATGAAGAGCTAAGTCGGGGTACGGGTCAGATGCCAATCGACGAATTGATACGCAGGCGAAAATGGCAGTGGATAGGTCACACATTGCGGAAGAGTGATAACTGCATTGCTTTGCATGCCATGAAATGGCCCCATTTCCAACCAAGGCCGACCAAGAGGGGCTCCTAGAATTACATGGCGTTGATCTGTTGCAAAGGAGTGTGAGGCGCTGGGTAAGTCTTTTGGGGGAGTTGCGCCCCATTGACCAGAACAGAGTACGATGGCGCGCAGGAGTAGTTGACGCGCTCTGCCCCGCTAGGGATTAAGGCAAAGTAGTATCTTTGTAGAGAACAAAATTTCCTTCAAATTTCATTCCTCAATTTGTCTATGATACTATCAAAAAAGGCAAAATTATGGACCCTGTAAAAAAATTTTTTTTATGTTGGTGGCCGCTGAGGTGTTAATGGAAATCATTTGCAATCCAATTGTCGGTGCGTGAAATTAAGTTGAATAAATTAAAATTGATTTCGTCGTCGAACTTGACTTTCAAAATAGCGTCTGGCTCGCGATGGCTCGGCTCCGCAATGTGCGTCCTCGTAATTTGGATCGAGATTATTCTGAGCGGATCTATTTTGATCCCCGTCCAAATGGACGCATGTGTGTGTTCACCTTTAGTAAAACTTTAATCTTTAATCAAAAGTAAGCTAATTCAATGCTAAACAATATGTGACCAATAACAATCTGGAAAAAATGTACCGAAAGGTAAAAAAAGAATCAGACCGTATATTTCGGCACTGTAAAAAGAATCATTGCACCCATCACTACTGTCTAGCCTCTGTGAAAATAGTTGAAGGGGGATAGACGTACCTCCGTTCTATCTTCAACAGATCGCAAGATCGCGGCATGGAACTGACTGAACTTGATTGCTTCACTTTTTTCTTGTAGATTTTCCAAAGTGCAAATGTTACCTCATACTGGATTCATTTACTATTCACAAATTGTTCAAGATACGCAACCAGTAAGTATTATTGGTTTTTCTATTATTATTCTTTGACCTTTATTTATAAACTAACTAATTCTAATTTTAAGGATTTACGTAGAAAAGCAGCTCGCCTAGTTGGTTCGAAATGCACACTGGCAGCACGAGTGGACGCTTCCCATGAAAGTGTGCACGGTGAAATTGGCTTGAAATTCAAAGAGGACATTGAGAAGAAATTGGATAAACTCCAGGTAGGTATCATATTACTGAAATTCGAAGACGATTTTAACTTTTATTTGTTTACCTTTATCTTATTAGGAACCTCCACCAGTCAAATTTATCAAACCCCTGCCAAAACCGATTGAAGGCAGTCGCAAGAAACGGGGCGGTAAGCGAGTTCGTAAGATGAAGGAACGTTATGCCCTAACTGAGTTCCGTAAACAGGCCAATCGAATGAATTTCGGCGATGTATGTCCCACTATCGTATCATCATTTTATTCATCAAATTGTTATATTGTTTTTGTTGCCCGTCTTGATTTCAGATCGAAGAGGATGCCTATCAAGGCGATTTGGGCTATTCGCGTGGTACCATTGGCAAAACGGGCACCGGACGTATTCGTCTACCGCAAGTCGACGAGAAGACCAAAGTTCGTATTAGTAAGACGCTGCAGAAAAATTTACAGAAGCAACAAGTCTACGGCGGCAGTACGACTGTACGAAAACAAATTTCGGGTACTGCATCGAGTGTTGCTTTCACGCCGTTGCAAGGTCTAGAAATTGTCAATCCACAGGCGGCGGAAAAATCAACTGATGCCGGTGCCAAGTATTTCTCAAATACATCAGGATTTCTGTCGGTCGGTCGACGAACAACATAAATTTTTAAAATTATTCGAATTGTTAAAATGAGATGAGATTACGACAGGGGAGAAAATATATGTATTTAATTTATGAACTATTTGTGATTATTTCTGATTTTCAGTAGTCGAACTCGCGCGATCTAGCGACGGCTCTGCGAAATATCCGCCCGATTTGTAATAGCGGTATAGAAGAGATAGACAAGACACATTGTGTCAAGGGATCCATGTAAGGAGTAAGGGAATCGTCGCCAATAAGCTTGAAAACCTTCCGTTATACTTTGTCTGACAATGGGCAGCGCAGGAAACAGACAGTATTGTGTTTTAGAAGCATTAAAGACGACACGTTGTTATGCTATTGATAGTCAGTGCAGGCCTCTTAAATGAAGCCCAATGGGAGCCGTGCGCGCAACCAAAGGACACAAATAAGAATGACTGCTGTGAGAAACGCTGATTCAATTCCGAGACAAAATCAACGGAGAGATTTGATGATGGCTGCATTCCAATATGACAAACATTTAGATTACAGCGTCCATTCAAGCGTTTCAATTGGGTAGGGGAAAAAAGTGTGTATATACTGCGATGCTTTAAAATTTGGATAAAGAACGCCCGGAATGTGCTGTTCAGACGGAAAAGTTCAACTGCCCCAATTATGGAGCCACCAGAAGCGTTTTTTATATATTTTGGATCAAAATATTTCCTCCAAATTCCAGCAAGTACAAAGCTTGCTTCCAAATGACATCGTTTGGGGCAAAAAGAGTTGTTAACGAGGGTAGATTTATGCCAACGTTTAAAGTACAGGGTCATCAAGTGGGCTCACTTCTTCCACTCCCCGACCATAACTACAAGTTCTTGCAAATTTATTTCATTGGCAACGAAGAACACAGCAAGTGGATCAGCGTTTGGAAAACATTCCCGGTGCAAATTATAAATTGTGACTGATTTCCAAAGACATTAACAAGCGCAAAATGTATTGATACGCCTATTCTGAACCGCATTGGATCGAGCGGCAACGGGGGACATGCAAATTCGAATGGTTTTCGGGGTCGCTGGGACGAATGGTGGCGCTACCAAAGCTTCCTTCTCCGGGGTGAAGGACCGTGAACAAATGTCTAAAACGACCAAAGTGTGAATGCTGTGAACGTAGCGAACCCTAGATGAAGTAAAACAGTTTGTTATAAGCAAAAGTTTTGGTAGTTTCAAGTCAATTGAAAGCACTGGAGCTTCAGCAAAGCTGCACAAGATTCTTTTAAAAGCCATAGTTTTCCGTCATTACTCAAGAGGCCGAACGGAACCTGGACCGAATCGGCGACTGAAACCCTTGAGCTCCGGATGACAACACTCTTTCCGGGCAACGAGGACCGCTACGCCACCGACATGTCACGTGAGCAGTCCTTTTCTTGGGAAGGAATAGCATCGGTAATCACAGAAGAGAGAACGATTTGGGCCATCAACAGTTATTCGCCGTACAAGTCTCCGGGATTTGATGGCATTTTGCCGGTCATAATTCAGCAGTTACAAGACATAACTCCATGACTAGTGGCCATGTTCAGCAGGTGCATAGCACTTAACCACGTTCCTATGTCTTGGAGACGTGTACGCCTAATGTTCATTTCGAAGGCGGACAGATGTGGTCATGAGTCCCCAAAAGACTTCAGGTCTATAAGCGATTTCAACAACAGCTGTCGAATATGGGTATCCAAGATTCGTTCCAGTGCCTTCATTACGAAGGAAGTGGGCTTCGTAATGAAGGCACTGGAACGAATCTTGGATACCCATATTCGACAGCTGTTGTTGAAATCGCCAATTTCAAAAGGTCAGCATGCGTACCTCAAAGGAAAATCGACGGAGACGGCTCTCCTCGAGGTAGTATGCACGATAGAGCACTACACTACAAGCACTCTAGCCGCTTTCTTGGACATTGAGGGTGCGTTTAATAACATCCGAACTGATATCATTCAGAGATCCCTCATTGAGCTTGGATGGTGACTTGTTTTAGCAGCTGGATAGTAGCGATGTTAAAAAGCAGAACGATTCAATCGGAGCTGGGAGGATTTCAAACTACCAAATACGTACACAGGAGAACCCCCAACGTGGGGTGATGTCTCCCCTACTATGGATTATAGCGATGGACGGACTCCTAAGAAAGCTAGAAGTGTAAGTAGCCAAGGTAATTGTATACGCAGATGATGTGGTAAATCTGATTTCGGGTAAGTTCCTATAAAATTCATGAGCGAAACTTTGAGCATAGTAAACACTTGGACTGCAGAGTGCGGATTTAGTGTGAACCCGAGCAAAACCGAGCTAGTCCTCTTTACCACAAGGCCAAAATACCGGAGTTTCAACTTCCACAACTTAATGGCTGCTTTTTAAAGCTATCACACAACGTTAAGTTCGGCCAAAGATGGTTTTATGGCTGTACACGGATGTAGTGTGACCAATTCTCGCTTGGAGCACTGGTATGGTGGCCAGCTCTTCGTAGGAAGTATAATATTGACATATTGAGTAAAGTGTAAAGAACCGCTTGCATCAGAGTCACGGGAGCTATGCGTTCATGTCCAGCAGACGCACTAAATATCATCCTAGGTCTAGACCTACAATACAAATAGAATTCAACGCCGCGTGCAGCGCTGCTGGACGTCCAAACCATATGGGCATAGCAATATATTGGAGTCTCTACCTGACGGAGTTCGAGACATGTTGCCAACAGGTATATCGTCACCGAAATAGACTTTGACAAGCACTTCGTAACTAGGTTCCCAACGAGAGCGGAATGGAGTGAGAGCGAGGTGCCCGGGAGATACGACTGCAAAATATTCACTGATGGTTCTAAAATGAATTGTAGAGTCGATGCGCGGATCCTTTCTGAAGATCTCAGAGCATCAATGTCTTTTCGCCTCCCAGACGATGCAAGCGTATTTCAAGCTGAAATGCTAGCGTTAAGGGAAGTGTGTAGGATGCTGAAGCATAGCGCAGGAACCACTAGGAGTGTCGCCATCTTCTCAGATAGCCAGGCCGCGATTAAGTCTCTACAATCAATAACAATCTCATTGAAAATTGTTAAACAATGCCGCAGTGAACTGGCTGGACTGGCCGACCTCTTCAGAGTTTCTCTTCTATGGGTTCCAGGACATAGGAATATGGAGGGGAACGAAAGGGCCGATCAACTGGCGAGACAGGACTCTGCACTGCACGAGTCCTACGCGGTGACTGTTCACCCGCCTTTCAGTGCCGTAAAAAGGGCGATTCATACACATTTCATGACACGAGCTAGTGAAAGATGGGGCGCACTGACAACGTGTGCCACGTCTAAGAAACTATGACCATCATACGACGCATTGTGGTGGACAGTTTGCTTTGGAAACTTTACATCACGGGGCTTCTCTACGCAAGGTCTTATCAGACATCTTTCAATCAACACTATGAAACGCAACTGGCCTTCAAGTGAACCCTTCCAAAGCAGTTGCAGCCCCTTTACCAAGAAAAGACACCTCAGACAAATCACATGCGCCCTAATGTGCAATCTACCCATACCGTTGGCAGACAACGCCAAGTACCTGGGGGTCATCCTTGACAAAAAACCGCTCTGGTCAGAGCATCTGAAAGTAGTATTAGACAAAGCCACTAAAGCTCTGTGGATATGCAGACAATATGTAGGCAAGACGTGGGGAATCAAACCTTCTATCATCCTATCGATTTACAAGGTGATCGTTAGACCCATGCTAGAATATGGTGCAGTTGTATGGTGGAAGAGAGCCTATATAGTAACTGGCAGATCTACGCTAGGTAATATTCAGAGACTTGCTTGTCTCATGTCTACCGGAGTCATTCACTCCTGCCCTTCTGCGGCGCTTGAGGTACTGCTAGACCTTCCACCATTGCATGTTCATGTAGTAGCACAAGCAAAGCTGACGATCCTCAGATTGAACGTTCCTGCGGCAGCCGGTTCTTCGTACCGGAACGACCCGTTTTTAACGGCCAAGAGCTGCCAAACCCCCTCGATGCAAGAAGAACTGCAGTATTCGAGCATCGCTACCACAACAACAACAACATTCTCAGATTGAAGGATTGCGATGCCCCCACTAAGCCGAATCCGGAACATGAAAGTTGGCTCAGTGAGAGCTGCATAACCTGCATGCCATCGGACCATCTGGTGAAAGAACCATCCAGCAACAAGCTCTTCAACATTATAATCTGGAGCGGAGAAAACTGATTGGAGGAACATTCCACTCTTCTTACAGATACCATCAAGTGGTTCACGGATGGATCAAAGACGGTTAATGGCACAGATGCCGGAATAGTGGACCCCAACTAGGGTATTTCTATACCTATGGGTAGGTTCGCAACAGTATCCCAGGCAGAAGTACATGCCATCGAGTCGTGTGTGGAGCTCTGCCTGAAAGCCGAATTCCATAGCAAGAATATAACTATAATTACTGACTGCCAGGCAGCCATACTGACGCTAAACAACTGGTCTGTTTCGTCCAAGCTAGTGCGCAGCTGCCAGAATACATCACAAATAGTCGGCTCCTCGAACACCATGTTATACTGGGTTCCTGGCCACGTCGGCATTTCTGGGAATGAACAGGCTGATAAGCTGGCCAGGATGGCCTCGCACACGCCCTTTTGTGGACCTGAGCCCTTTTGCGGGATTCCGCTAAGTTCCGTCAGTAAATGCACCAGAGACTGGGAGCGTACTGAGGCCACCGTCCAATGGGACTATCTTCCAGGCCTGAGGCAAGCCAATATGTTCATATCTGGATACTCGCGCAGCAGGACATTTGAACTTTTAAAAATGAACCGCAACAGGGTTAGAATCATTTGTGGCCTTCTAACTGGACATTCTTGCCTAAGGGGTCACTTAAAGATCATGGGTATAGTATCGGACGCTAGCTGTCGTTTCTGCGAGGGCGATGATGAAACGTCACTGCACGTTTTTTGCGAATGTGAGGCACTGGCCCAACGTCGCCTAGTACACCTCGGCTTCGCCTTCCCTGAAGCAGATGATATTGCTGCGATTCCGCTCATACTTTTAAGCAAATTCATTCAAATTCAAACTTGATCGACAGGCCTTGGCCTGTTGCCAGACCTGGGGCTATAGCACAATAGACCATTTGGCCTCGGTGCCAGTGACCCTTTTGGCGCCCGCAGCCCCTCTCTCAATCTAATCTAATCATACGACGCACGTAAAACTAATGCCCTTCTGAAGAGAACCAGATGTCACAAAAGTTACAGCGGTTACGATGGGGCATTGGTCGGTGGGAATACAAGCAGCAAGATTGGGTATACTTTAGAATATTTTTCTGCCGAAGCTGCAGAAATGAAAAGGAGAAGGAAACTCTGATCCATTTCTTGTGTAAATGTCCGGCTTTCGCTCTTGGCAGAATCAGACATCAAGAACTGGGCAGTGCTTTCTTCCAAGATATATCCGACATCTCCTCGTAGAGTATCGGGGAGATGATACGTTTTCTTAACTCCACAGGCTGGATTTAAAGACGAATACCTCAGAACGTTCTTGATAGCAACGGTTTATGCCTCCTATGAGACGTGTGGCATCAAAACGGCGCACACTTAGCGCTACATTCACGCAATTTAACTGCCGTTTAGTGAAAAATGTCCATACTCAACCTTTCTCTCTTACCTATATTAATTACGAGGAGCTAGAATTTTATCACCGTGCGTACAATGAACATACGTTCTAGTATTTGGCAAAAAAAGATATGAAATAATTTATTTACAAGTGGGAAAAAACAACGGGCTCAACCGGGATTTGAACCCGGGACCTCTCGCACCCAAAGCGAGAATCATACCCCTAGACCATTGAGCCGCCTGAAGAACATTTTTCTCAAACAAAACTTAATGCCCCGCCCTTTATCATATTTCCCATATTGGGTAAGTAGTTCCTTAATTTGTTGTTGCTGTCAAAATTCCTACGTGACAGTTGAAGTGTAATCGATAAAAATTCCCAAGGTACGTCGGGGCGCCGGTTTTTAACACCCCACTCATTTCTAATTTCGCAAGCTACTAAACAAATGACATACATCTATTTTTTAGCTGCAAAGCATCTAATTTGTGGTAAACCATTGAACGTCATCGAAATTCATAGTGGAACGCTCGAACACTAGCACGAAAACATGCCGTTGCCAAGTAGCGCCTACAATCAGCAAGGACCAAGCTGTTTTGACAAAATGAAAATGGGATTTACGATTGGTTTCTGCGTGGGAATGGCCAGCGGTGCATTGTTTGGAGGATTCTCTGCATTAAGGTAGGTTGTAGGTATAGTCTGTGGGCATGATACCCAATGAACAGTATAAGGTTATGTTTTGGTCGCTGTTTCAATAAGCTGCGACCAAATTCGCCGCTATTATGTAATTGTCGAGAAAGAGAGCCGGACAATGCAATCATCCTGTTTATCACTTTTCATTTTAGGTATGGTCTGCGGGGGAGAGAGCTGGTAAATAACGTGGGCAAAGTAATGCTGCAAGGTGGCGGAACATTCGGAACCTTCATGGCAATCGGTACCGGTATTAGGTGCTAGCGCATTTCCAATCATTTGCAGTTAAACGACATTAAGGAACATACTATCAATTTACTTATTGGTTTATTTCATTGTTTTTCATTTTTGAAACAAGAACAAACGATATTTTTAAATTTAATTGTTGATGAGATCTGATAGATCAACTAGATTTAGGACATCATAGAATATTAATTGATTTCCAATTGCTTTTGACATAGGGAATGAATAAATAGCTGATTGAAGTCCATGCGACATGTTTTTCCTCATCTCCATTACTCACCAAAGTCAGCGATGTTAAATTTTAGAAATGGGCTTGTTCTCATGAGTAAATTGTACAAAAAGGACTCATCTGTACCGATGTAATCGATTAAATACTTGTTTACAACTACACACTGGGTTACTTTGGAATTTTAGACCCGATAAAGTTAAGATTTAAAAAACTTAAATTAGGCATTTAGGACTAAAAGGCTTTTAAATCATATTAATAATTACTTTTATTAGCTGCACAAATTTCTCCAATTTTCTGCAGTTAGACTGCGTCTTTTATCAATTATCCATTACCATCAGCATCGTGCGCTACAACCCGACGTCGGGCTTTGGCTGGCTGGATCACCACGATTGGTACTGTCGTATACTTGTCCTCATCTACCGAGTCTTTCCAACAAGCTCTCGGTCTCCCTCGCAACCTTGCTCCGTCGATGCATCGTCCGTTCAATATTTTCATCGTCTATTCGTTGTACATGCGCTGCCCATTGTAAAGGCTGTAGTTTTACGATTCTTGAAACTTCCAGCTCATCGTACAGTTCGTACAGCTCGTTCTCGTTGTACCGATGAGCCATCCATTTCGGTTGTAAACTGCTCCAAAAATTCACCGAAGGACCTTCCGATCGAATGTGTTTAGCATGTTTTCGGAGGCTTAGTACCGATCGTATGATGGTTTTGTACATGCAGAGCTGCATGTTTCTGTGCACGTGCTTCGGTTTCATTATTGGGAGGACCAGGAAGAAAGACTTATTTGCTAGCTGTATCCATCGCTTGATTTCGTTGGCATCCTTTGACAGGTTACTAACCAGGTGTGTGAAGTAATCTACCGCTGAGATCCTCGACGTTGAAGTTGTTCTAGGGTGCTACTACTACTTTGCCTTAACCCCTAGTGGGGAATAGCGCGTCAACCACTGCTGCGCGCCATCTTACTCTGTTCTGGGCAATGGGGCGGAGCTCGCCAAACGACTTACCCAGCGCCTTACACTCTTTTGCCAGTCTTGGTCGTGCTTGGGTGGAAATAGGGTTCCATTCCATGGCATGTAAAGCAATACAGTTACCATCCTTTCGCATTGTGTGATCTATCCACTGCTATTTTCAGGGCCGACGAAACATATGTGGACTACGTGGATTACTCTATATACCAGACGTTGTCCTATGTGGAACTCCACACACGGGAGTTTTTCGGCTTTGAAAAGAAAAAAATATATATGCACTACTATGTTAGATTAGATTAGATGGAGGGCAGTTGGCCCAGAGGGCCAACAAGCACTGCGACCCGGAAGTCTATTGTGCTACACCCAGGAGTCTATGCAGATTAGTGATCTGACTAATTCCCGAGACCAATCATCCCAACAAATCTGCTCAGCTGTTCGAGTGTTAGTGAGGCAATCGTTTCCGCTTCAGGGAATGCATCGGCGAAGCATTTCAAGCGGCGGAGATGAAGTGCATCACAGTCACAGAGAATGTGCTGGGAAGTCTCATCTTCGCTCTCACAGAGGCGACAGCTTGGGACAGACACAATTCTCATTCTATACAGATGACCCCTCAGCTATAAACAGCTTAGCCTGTCTAAGACCAGTGGTATTGTCCCAGTGCGCGATGGTTACTGAGTGTTCCCATTCCCTGATGCGTCGTCTTACACTACACAAGGGAATTCCACAGTATGGCTCTGGACCGACGAGTAGGATTGCAGAAGCTCCCCTGGCCAACTCGTCAGCTGTTTCGTTTCCTGGGATACCGGCGTGTCCGGGGACCCAGTAAATGGTAACTACTATGTTATAAGCGCGTCTTAACCATGTAGCTTTCGTACATAGGTATTTATGATGTAGCCGATAAATTGGCATTGCAAAATTAATGGACGAATTTATAGTGAAAAATTCCAAAGTACAACAACATTTGCATATACCTATATATAGCTATTAATAATTTATTAAAACCGATAGAACCCAACCAAGCACCCCCTCTGAGATCCGGAGGGGAACATTTTCATGACAGTTGTCCGTACAAATTTTACAGGAGCGGAAAGCATATAGAGTAAAATTCGAGAAATGTCAAAACCTGATTCGTTCGCAGGAACGCAGCCATTGTTTCGGGAAGAAAATTCTCAGAATTCAACAAAGACCTGAGTTGACGAAAACTTGCAGCTTTCTGGTCATCTTTACGGAAACTTTCCATACAGTGCTCTCATACAAAAGCACAGACAGTATCAGGGAGCGAAACAGGTGCAGCTTGGTCTTCATGCTGAGATAACTGCTCTACCAGATTTTGGACAGCATGCCGTATGCGTATTTAGCCTGGTTGATACGACGAGCGATGTCCTGCTCCGTGCCACCATTTTCGGTAACAATGCTACTCAGGTAGACGAAGTTGTCCACCTTCTCCACAGGCTGTCCATTAATATTGATGGCAATAGGTGTAGGATTTCTTCTTCGCAATGGCGATCTAAAAACCTTTGCCTTGTTGGTATTAATCTTTATCCCAAACTTGCTTGCCTCCCTCTCAAGACCTAATGCCATTGCGGGCAGATCCATGATTTTGTGGGAGAGTAGGCAAATGTCGTCAGCGAATTGAATTCCTCTGTCTAGTCCGGATAGGGCTGCATGCAACACATCGCCGATCACTATGAGGAATAGGATCGGTGAGAGTATGCTCCCTTGCGAATCTCAAAGTCCCCCGATACTTTACCTTTATGCAAAACGCGACATTTCGCGCCGTCATAGGCTGCCACAAGCTTCTCAGGAATGCCTCTCCTGTGCTAGGCCGCCCATATATAATCCCGGTTCACGCTATCGATAGCCTTCTCGCAATCGAAGAAAAGCAAGTGAAGTTGAGAATCTCAGCGTAATGCTCAATGATGATTCGCAAGATGTTAATGTGGTCGACACAGGAGAATCCGGATCGAAAGGCTGCCTGCTCTTCATCAATTGTGCTTCCTAGTCCTAAGTGAGTCTTTAGTTTAGTTTCTATGACGATTTTAGCTGTTATCTTGGCAACGTCAGGAGCACACAAATGCCTCTCCAATTATTACAGTCTGTGAGGCTACCCTTCTTCGGAAGTTTGATGATCAAACCTTCCTTCCGCTTAGTTGGAAAGGTATCTATATTCGACACTTTATCAACAAGTGGGTGCAGCAACTCGGCAGTTTGCTTGGCGCTGCTTGATAAAGTTTGGCAAGAATACCGTCGAGTCCTCGGTCTTTCCTCATTTTAGTGTAATAATTGCAGAGACTATTTCCTCTTTAGTCGGGGCAGTGCACCTTTTACGCACATGTTGCTGGTTTGCTCAATTTTCTATATGAAGGGGTAGTTCATCAGGTTCAAGACCGCGGCGAGGTGTTCTTTCTATCGCCTCATTTGATCTTCCTCCAAGATAAGTAGCTTTCCATCACTATCCTTCACCGGATGTTGGCAGGAGTTACGACCACCTGTAAACTCCTTGAAGACCTCTTGGGGCTAGAAGAGAATTCGCATTAAACTCTTCTATCGCGTCGCACACTACGCCGAACTTCTCGAGCTTTCTGATGACAAAGGAGTTCGATGTTGCTTAGACTGTCGTCTGATACTGCAGCCAAACGAACCTTCAGCTCTTTTCTTTCAACAATCCGCTGCCACGAAGCGTCGGACATCCAGAGCTTACTCCGGCAATCCGGGTTTGTACCAGTTTTCAGTTATGTTACTATCTGGGTGACTAACTATCTCAGCTGTTTTAAGCGCAAGATGGTCTTTATACGGCTTAATTCCTTAGTCGAACGGTGTTGAATTTACGGCGCCTGAATCATTCGATATGATATGATTTTGTGCTCTGCGCCGATCAACAGAGGACCAACTGATTTTGTGGTCGTACTTATGCTCATACATAGTACCACCGATGAAGAGACTGTGAAAGTTGCAGAGCTCGACAAATCTTCCATCGTTGTCGTTATGATTCCCAAAACCGTATCTCACCATCACATGCCTGATCCCATAGTTATCAGCGCCCACTTTTTCATTCAATTCCCCCAACCATTATAATGTCACCTCGAGGTGTTCTGCTCTGGAGGGCGTTTATTTGTTCCTAAGAGTCTTTCACCGTAACATTGTCGGGTTCAGTTGGAGGATAACATTGTATTATTGTAATGTTTCTCATTTTAGTCCGGAGCGCGGCGGATATGATTCTGTCGGAGATCGGATTCCAGGATAAGAGACAGTTTCGTGCGGCTCTGGTTAAGAGGAGCCCCACACCTGGTTCACGACCACTTCCGATAGCTCTACTGGAGTACAACATTACAGTGCTGCCCGTTGGAGAGATGAGTTCTCCGCTGTTCCACCCTCTTATCTCACTAGCTTCTAGAATTTACAATTGACTTACAATTATCCTGCTGGAAAGTCAGTGATGTCACTCGCCCTAATATATGATAGAATAGACTTCCATTTTTTATTACATTTTATTATTTATTTCAAAGGGTAAAAATTGCTAATTCTTCTCTTTCCTGATTTAATTAATAATTATTATTATTTAATTAATAATTATTATTATTTAATTCTACAGTCCGCTTAGTCTTAGTCGAGTCTTAGTCTTTTGTTTTGTTTTTTCATTTCCTTTCGGTTGAATGGCAGGTAGCTTGCTATTGCTAATATCGTCTACAATATTCTACTATATGCATCGACAATAAAAGGAGCGTTATTCAGGTGCCAGAGTTCATCTTTTGGATGGCGTATTCTAGTGGTGCATGTGTAAATGATATCTAGCACCTAATGATATGTCGAAGAGCTTAGGAGCCCGCAAAATTGATTTACTTTAATCCTTCTTTTTTCGTAAGTTCCAAAATTGTCAGGCAGCCTATTTTCGATCCTGGCCTGTGAAACGGAATTGGTCTTCGTCATTTCAGCTAGATTGTCAGTATCATTACCGTCAAGAAATTGGTTAATAGCTAAGGTGATTATTGATGCAAAGTTGAAATCTGTAAGGAATAAAATACAATAAAAATATACATAAAATCCTTAGCGCATTTGTAGTATAGTGTACAAAAAGAAACTGAAATTGTCCGCCAAAACTATAGAAATATGAAAAGAATGAAACATTCAGTATTACTTTCTACTATTACATACAAATAGTCTAAATAAAGTAATTTATATTCACTAAGTTCAGTAGTCCGGATGGCGCAACGATTAGCAAATTCGCCTTCTATGCACTGGGCCCGGTTCGATTCCTACTAAATGCTGCGGCAACAGTATCGAAGCAGCTTTGCAACAGGTTGTGTTGTGTTCTGAGCTGCGCTCGCATCTAGTCATCCATTAATTGTCAAATTTCCAGCTCAAAACTGGCTACTGACGAAAAATCGCATGAATACGACAGCGTGAGTGTCATTTCAGGATCGTCATCATATGCTGGTCCTAGCCAGCGAGAAATTTTTGTGATGGGGAAAATGACATTTTCCACAGCATGTTGTGTCCATCAAAAACTCAGTGGAGAGAGTTCATAAAACAAATTGGCAACAGTATGCCAACGGTTGTGTGTTATGAACTTAACCATTAACTCGGTTGAACGGGTTATCAACACACCTCCGCACAGAAATAAAAAACACGCCGTCACGATCTAAAAAACCAGGTGATGCCAACTAATATCGAGGCCCCATGGTCGCAGAGTGGACTGTTGCGCCAGTTATTTGTTGTTTATACCCTAGACTTTTAGTATAGGGTATATTGTTTTTGTCACGACGGAAATATGTAACACCTTAAAGGAGGCTCCGGAGGTATAGCAATGTATATAAAATATATAAATGATCAGCGTCACCTCCTGATTCGATTTAGCCATGTCTGTCTGTCTGTCTGTCTGTCCGTCTGTCCGTCTGTCTGTCCGTTCGCACGATAACTTTCGATAGAATCAAGCTAGAGCCTTGAAATTTTGGTAAGATGTTGGAAGTATGATCTAGTTGGTTGGTATTGAAAATGGGCATGATCAGGCCGAGAGAACGCCCACCTCCCCTACATATGTAAAATAATTAAATGTATTTATAACTCCCGATTAAATAAACATGAAAAGCTCTAGCTTTGGCAGATCGCTCGTGAGGATAATCTTTTACTCTCCTGAAAAAATAAAATCGATCAGTTGAAAACTAACGGTAATTTTCTTACAAAGAGCCCCGTACTACCCTACTTTTCGGGTTTTTTGTCTATAACTCTTGAACCAATTGACGTAGACACCTAATTTTTGGCATGTAACCCTGGGGTGGGAAGTTGCTTGAGTTCTAGTAAGTTGGGAGTAATCAGATCAAAGGAACGCCTACCTCCCCTACAAAATTTCAAAAAATTAAATATTCATTTAATTACGATAACTTTCGATAGAATGACACTAGCAAATTGAAAATTTGGTAGAATGTTGTTAGTAAGATCTACTTGGTCGGTATTGAAAATGGGCAAGATCTGACCCAAGCAACCTCTACCTCCCCTACAAATGCAACTTCAAATAAGCGATAACTTTTGACAGAATCAAGCCAGCGACTTGAAGTTTTGGTCAAATGTTTAAAGTGAGATTAAGTTAGTTGGTATTGAAGATGGGTTAGATCCGACCTAAGGAACCCCTACCTCCCCTAGAAATGAAACTTATAATAAGCGATAACTTATGACAAAATAATGCTAGCGGCTTAACATTTTGGTCAAATGTTTGTAATAGAATCCAGTTGTCTAATGTTGAAAATATGTTAAATCCGACCTGCGAAACCCCTACTTCCCCTACAAATGAAACTTCAAATAAGCGATAACTTTCGACAAAGTGAAGCTAGTGACTTGAAATTTTTTTTAAATGTTTGTAGCATGATCTTATTTGTTGGTGACAATGATGAGCAAGATCCGATCCAAGAAACCCCTACCTCCCCTACAAGTGAAACTTCAAAGAAGCGATAACTTTCGATAGAGTGAAGCTAGAGACTTGAAATTTTGTTTAAATGTTTGTAGCATGATCTTATTTGTTGGTGGCAGTAATGAGCAAGATCCGACCCAAGGAACCCCCACCTCCCCTACAAGTGAAACTTTAAATAAGCAATAACTTTCGATAGAATGAAGCTAGAGACTTCAAAAATTCGACAAATACTTCTTGAATGGGTTAGTTCATTGATTTTGATAATGGTCAAGATCCTCCTGAATGATTGCCAACCTCCCCTATAAACTGGCCATATAGGAAACTCACTTTTAATGCATATAGTCGTTACCAATTGGTTCTTTTGGTATCACCACTAGGTCTGTACAAGTCTAGGGTATATACGCTTCGGACTCCTGGTTTTAAATTCAGTTATCAGCCTGTGTTTGTGTTCGTGCGTTGGACCACCTGCTTGAAGGTCAGGTGCGGGGGAAGAAAATCCTTATTGCACTGGACAATCAATCGATGATCAGACGCATGCAGCAGACGAACATAAACTCTAAACTGGTACTAGAGTGTGTCCGGAAGCTCAACACGTGTGCCTCAAAAAATGAGGTTACGCTGATGTGGGTAAAAGGACACATAGGTACAACAGGAAATGAGGCGGCGGATGCCCTAGCAAAACAGGGATCTGCGGCAACTTTCATTGGCCCAGAACCCAGAGTTGCTCTGGGGAACGGCATGATTGGAGCGAAGGTTGGGGAGCGGATGGACTCCATGCATCAACAAAGATGGCAGGAGCTAGTCACTTGCAAACAAGCTCGCAATGCAATGACCAGCCCTTTAGGCAGGGAAGCGAGAAAGGTACTCAGTTATAAACGGAGTACCCTAAGCTGGATAACTGCCTTGGTCACAGGGCATGGTAATTTTAAGGCTCATCTGGCCAAGATGAAAATCGGGGAAGATGACGTTTGCAGGCTATGCCTGGAGGAGGCTGAGACGGCAGCACACATTGTGTGCGAATGTCCAGCACTGGCTAGCACGAGGTTGAGGATCACAGGCAAGCACACGATAAGTGTGGAAGCCATGAGTAAACTCAGCCTTAAACAAATGCTAGCAATAACACGGGACTGTGATGAAGAAAGAGGTCGACAACTATCAGTCGACATCTGGAAGCCACTGATGACTGGGAGGGGGCGAAAAGGAACCCAAACGTTAGTTTCGGCTATCCCCCAGAATATAATAATAATAATAGAACTGGACTTCGTATAACCGTCGCCTCCAGTCTTCTCGGTCTCGGCACTGTGTTCTCCACTTTCCGAAGCCAAACAGTTTACTGCGCCCAGCGCTTCCTTGGTCTACCATGAGCTCTTCCACCTCTAATATCAACATTGAATGCTTTTCTGGTTACTCGGTATTCGTCAATTCGCTCTACGTACCCAGTCCACTCTGGGACCTCTGGTTCTTCATATATGTCGTACAGCTCGCTGTTGTACCTTTTCCGCCATGGGTCGTAATCGCGAAACACTCCTTTCGAAGGTGTTTATCATCTTCTCCGATGACTGGTTAACTCGGGCCTGATTATAACTTTTTAAATTTGGAGCTTTGCCTTCCTGTGTAACATGTAGCTTTTTAAGATGGGGGGCCTCGTGTTAGTGTCACCACACACTGTCGAACTCGATCTCGAACCTGGTACAAATGTCCTCTGAATAGCTCAAGACACACACACACGGTTCACATAAAACGCGAAGAAAACCGGTTCACATGTAGGTACCATATTCGAGTTCGAGTTCGACATTGTATGGTGACACTTATGGCTCCGAGTTGCGATTCGGATTCGACATTCGATCTCGAGAGTTTCGTCGCAATTGTTTGTAAATAAAGTTATTCACTCTTTCGATAATTTGATCGCTTAGTCGATTATTTTTATTTTCGGTCTTTATATTTTGGATTGCGACAGCACTCTGGTCTTCGCCTTGTTGATTTTTAGACCAACTTCATTTGTTACCTGGTCGGGAACTCCTCCCAAACTACTAACCGATTTTAATGATTTTTACACCATTAGGTTAGGTTAGGTTATAGAGGCTGCTGTACATGAGCACAGCACACATAGACCACAAGGGTCCGTTGTAATACCTCAACATCTCAAAACCATGAGATTCTAGTCGTCGAACCAACCGGAGCTGTCAATGAATCGATATAGATGACCAGCACTTACGCCCTTCAGGTCATCCAGGTCTATGAAATAGAAGGACCCCAAAGTGTCCTTTCTTCTACCGGCCAGCGCAGGGCAGGTACATAGGAAATTATGTATAGTCTCCTCCTCTTCCTCGTCTTCACAGCTTCTACAATAATCATTGTACGGAAGCCCCACACGCCTCGCATGCTCACTCATCGGGCAATGCCCCGTAATGATCCCCACGAGTTTCCTAAGATGCTTCCTCTCCAGCATCAGCAGCCCTGAGGAGCGGCTAGGATTGAAGTTCGGCCAGACCTGTCTTGTAATGTTGCAGGTACTTCCATTTAGCCATCTGATGTTAGCACGACTTAGAGCTCCTGTCTTGACTAGCTTCTTGCAAGATTCTATGGGTAGATTGACAGTTCGAAAACATCCCATATCCATATAAGTCCTACCAGCCCGAGCCAGTTCGTCTGCCTTGCAGTTACCGCCGAAGCCGCTATGCCCTGGAATCCAGCACAAAGTGAAGTTGAAAAAGTCGCCAAGCTCTTTGATAGCTGAGCGACATCTCACTACGGTTTTTGAATTGGCGTCCAAAGATTTGATCGCCGCCTGACTGTCAGTACAGATAGTAATATTCCTTACCGACACGACGTTACCTCGTAACCATGCAAGAACTTCGGCAATTGCCGTAATTTCCGCCTGAAAGACGCTGCAGAGAGCTGGGAGACGGAGTGACAAGCAAACATCTAATTCCTACGAGTAACTCCCAGCGCCCACACCCTCTTCCGACTTTGATCCATCAGTAAAAAAGCTAATACACCATTAGAAAGGTATTCTTTCAGAGGTGTGCACAATAGAATCCGATAATTAGTTTAGGTGATATCCGCGAAAAATATTGCGAGCTTTCGTAGAATCTGAGCTTGATCCCATGGTAGGAAGAAAAATGCAGAAAGAAGCTTTGCGGTACGGTTCGTGTATCCGCTGTGGGATTTGCAACCTGGTGCCACGGCATAAACGTGGCCTTTGTCGCCGAAAAATATTGGTTTACATAAAGCAATTGTTTGTATCTTCCTGTGCTATTGTATCTTTCTATGCGGGTCTATTTATAGATACTGCATGGCATTGAGTTGAAAAACAGCATTAGAGAAATAGTTTGTATTTTCCTATAACGGTTCTATAGGTGCAGTCATAAGATAAGATATACATGAAGTAAACCAGAGTGCGTGATATGTTTTATAATGCACTTACTAGAGATATCAGGGGTGCGGATATGCAAAGAACCTGACGAAACCGAGTATTTTGGCTATCCACACAAGCGTCTCGGTGTAGCCGGGCCACTAGATGATCCGGGTCGTCTAGTATTTAAAAAACATACTATTCCACTCGAAGATGCTTGCTAATTGAACTACATATATAGGAAATAGGAGAGAGAGGATAGAGAGAGAGGCTCTGAGCAATTAAGGTCCACAAACAATGAAATCGAGTGGTCTATCATATATCACAATTAATCAATAATTATCATCGCGCGGTGGCCGTGGTCGTTCGGCCACCGTTATACGATACTAATCTAGAGCTCGGAGTGCAAATGTCGGCGCGATCAAAAACTGCCTGTGGGTACTAACAGAACTCGCACAATGCTCCGACCTTGTCAGTATAAAGACGGCGCGGATGGGAGCTGCATGCTAGCAACTGCACTTCCGAAAAGTAGTTATGCTATCGAAACGTCAACAAGGCGTAGAAATGCTAGATGTGTGATGAGTTCGTGCCCCTGGAGGAGTCAAAGCTTAACAACAACACAATTAATGACGTGCTCAGGAAATCACCCTGGTAAGATGTGGCAGACTACTTGACTAGAGCCGCTTGACAATCTTTGAAGATTTATACATTTCTATTACGGTCACCTCAATGGTGTAAACATCTGCCTGAAAGACGGCAGGAAACCTGTTCACAAGCTTCGATTTCATTATTGGAAGAGCCGTGAAAGATGGCTTATGTGCTAGCTGTATCCGTCGTTTCATTTCGCTGTTTCGCTGGCGCTCATTGACAGGTCGCTTCCCATGTAATTGAAGTTCGTCTGCAAATCCGATGCTGGGGTCCCCGATGTAGGGAACAAACTAGTAGCCTCTGTGTTTTGCACTAGTTTATTACTTGATCGGATGATTCTTTTCTCTGCTAATTTTGATTATCTCATTGAAGTAGGCACTTTTAAGGAGCTCGAGCCTATATTAAACGCACCCCCCCCCCCCCCCCCCCCCTCCACAATTTGACGCTCTGGATCCGCGTCTGGTCTGCTGCTCTTAGATTAGACCACGCACTAGACCACCTATTAGACCACTTAATATGCGGTCTAATGCGTGGTCTGATAGGTGGTCTAATCCCTGGTCTAACACGAGCAGTAAAGTAAAAACAGCCTAATGCCCGAACCAGAATGAACGCAGAATGCAGCAGCATCGGTAGCGGTTGCGAAATGTCAAATTATAAACCACGGATTTCCCATACGCGACCTAGATTGAACGCAGCAACAGCGGCGAAAGCAGATCTCCATGTTGTTGTAGTTGGTGCTGCTGCTTTCTGCGTTCATTCTGGTTCCAGCATAATCCATTATCAGTATTTTACGGTAGACGTACCCCTAATTCTGTTTTCAAGAATCGAAACAGTGATGTGTGATGTTTTGAGATGTAATTTTACCGGCGCGCGGAAACAGTTATTATAAATTATTATTAGAAGCAAGGACGAGACACTGGGAACAGACATCCGGAAAAAAAATAGAATAACTAAACGCATGTTAACTTACAAAATTTTGTTGTACAAACGGTACAGTTTCTTCCACCAGCCGTCAGTTATCGGAGAAATAGGTATTGTTAGACGTGAATTTCGGGGAAGGATACAACGTAGCAGATGCAGTTACGACATGATCTGGAAATTTGAAAATTTTAATTGGTTTCATTTTCATTTTAAAAAGGTTTCTTACCTCTATTTATTGTATCATAAACAACTACTGTTATAAAACTGTGTCGGTCGATCAATAATCATTTGGTTCCATTCCAACTCATCATTAGATTCGCACCTATGAAGAAAGCGGAGATGTTAACTCAAGGTTTCATGATTTCGAAAACATCTGCAAACCATCGTACATCTGTGTCGAATCCCAAACTACTCGTAGTATCAATCAGTTAACCTTAGAATTATGCAATCAAAAAGTTGTCCCTAAAACACTATCTCTTAGTGTCTCGAGAACTCCTTAAACTTTCATGTTGATGCGTAGACCATTGCGATGGATAGAGATATTGATAACTTCGTTGCTCTAAGTCCAAGGTATTCCTGTTTGGTTCATTAGAGCCAAAGTTGGTAGTCAGTCTTTGATCGAGCAATGGCTGATTCAGTGGAATGTTTGAATATGGAATATCTTCGAAAACTGGACGGAAATGTGACTCTGACGGAGGATACCTTAACAGATAATCTCTTATACGATTATCAGGGCCTATCTGACGAGGTGGCCTTTCTGACGCGCTTCTGAAAATTTCCAGTGGAGCATTGTGCTGGTATTGTGAAAATGCAGTAGGTCTCTCCTGCCTTTCACAAAGTGTGTTATCATTAATCAACGAGTTCTGAATGAAAATGTATTGTCTTTCGTTTGTAGAATAATTCGGATATGAGTTTGTGAACTGTCTTTGATTTGAAGAATTTCGCCTTTGGGGATAGGGGTTTGTGTGGTGCCGCTGATGTAAAGAATTATACGAGTAGGATGGATGCATTTGATTAAATACGAAGCACCTCTCAGGATCTATCGAATGATGACGATGTGATGCTGATGATGATGACCTCGATGGATGTGAATGTATTTGCGGAACATGAGGCGTTCTATATATATTTGCAACATGAAAATCAAGCTGAGAATTAGTAGAACGCAGTTCTTCTCTTACATCCTGGGCCAAAAACGGATGAGGGTAACTGTACGAATGACCCGGATAGTGGACGATGTTATTTGGTTGTAGAAGAGGCAGAGGAAGTGGCTGACGTTCATTAATTTCTCTAGGGTTTCCATAATACCGTGGAACATGATTGGACGCTGATACTCTTGTCGGACGCGAAGATGGCTGCAACGCAGCTGCGATGATTTCAGTCTGACCTGTAAATGTAGCAATATAAATTGATTGAACAATTTTCAGTTCTATTCAATAGAGTCACCTACACGTGCTTGTTGAAAACGGTATTGGTGGCTGCTGCAAAACAACCCGATGCCTATATCTGTGGGGCTCGAAATGTTCACCCGTTGACTGACGATTTTCATGATTTTCATTTACCTCGGAGGGTATTCGGAGTTGCTGCCGAAGTAATGAACTAGTAGAGCTTTGGTTCTCAGGGCAATTTTTGGATGTCGGCAAAGTTATAGATGTCGGCAAAGTTATAGATGTTGGGCCAACCTCTTCCCTATGTATGAGTGTCTTAAAATGTTCATTCGATTTATGTCTATGATTTTCAATTCCTCCTTCGTTGGGCAATCTTTGTTGCTGCCGAGGTAATGAAGCCGTGAAACTTTCTTGCTTCCTAGGACGTTTAGCGGATGACGCCGAAGGCATCGAAGTTGGGGCTAACTCTTGCAAACGTGGTGGATCATTAGTACAATCGTTGGTGATCACTTCACCACTTTGAGTGCAGCCAGTTACTTCTCTTCTGGGTAAACTGTTGGATGATTTTGGTGAATGGACAGTCACTTTGATGTCCACCGAAATGTTAGGACTATTATAAGCAGTCATTGTTGTAGATGTACGAGTACCTCCTCCTTCATTGATTGCTTGCAATTCTTCCGACATTCGCCAATAACTATTTAAAATTAGTGGTACAGAACTTAGCGTTTCTGTTGACACAACAGGAGCCATCAATTGACTCTGTTCGTTAGGTTTCTTAGTGTGTGTCGCACAAGGGACCAATGCTGGTAATGACGGGGTGGAAGTATTTTCCAAAATGTTTGTTCTTTGATTTGAATCTAAGCCTTTGCGTGTTCCAGGATCGCATCCTGATTTCGAATCAGATTGATTATCTTCCTGTGATAACCGCGTTGAAACTACCACTTCGTCATTGTCTACACTACTTGACTGAACATGGTCATTGCGATTGACCTTATCTTTATCCAAAGGCGGAAGTTTATTATCTTTATCCAAAGGCGGATGTTTAAGGCAAAGTGGTTCGTCTAGTTTGGAACTGTTCAATTTCGATTTTTTTCGTTTTTGGGAAACAAGTTCAGGAGACATTTTTAAATCGTTACTAGTACTGTTTGTCATATATGTAGATTCTGAAATTTTGTTAACACCACTTTGATTTTTAGTATGGAGAAACATTTTTAAATTGTTGCGTGTAATGGTTGTTATATTTTTAGATTCTTTTATTTTACTAAAACCACTTCGAGTGCTGGCTTTGAGGAACATTTTGTCAGTTTTGGCCCTAATTGCACGATTTCGCTCCCTAAATTTATGATTCCGTCTATATATTAAATTAATACTTAATTGTGATAATAAGTCACTTACTGTATTATCGCATAGCGCTTCTGTAAGGGGAGACCATGGTGTGGTGTGGTGCGTTTTTCTGCAATGAAAAAAAAACAGGCTGAAATTTCAAGCGTGCTGCGATAAATTCGAGAGTTTTGCATTGTGTAAATATATAACTAGAACTAACATGAAATTTGAACGACTGCAGTGGGAAGTACATGTACAACGCACGGACGACAGCCGAATGCCTAAGCGAATTCTTAAAGGAAGCATTTCCGAAATAAGGTTGCTAGGAAGATCAAAGTCACCAGGAGTAAGCTCACTTGATGCCAACCCTGAACAACTGCAGGGCTTTCGTAATAGGAAAATTCGGTCATTGGATTTTCACGATTTTCCTAAGAGTGAAGTCCTGAGGTACCCCTACTATAGAGTGTAGACTCGAAGGAAGTACATACTACCTACTTTTTTCCCGACCTAGGTCTGGTAGGTACCATTTGCAAAATATCTAAGTCACCAGGTCTGGGTAGGTGTCTAGTTAGATATACAAGTCTGAGTAGATACGCAAGTTTTGAAAGAACAGAAGATCAATGCTGGTTAGGTATATATCTACGAGTAGGTCTAGCTAGGAGACTATCCCTCTACAAACTCCCTAAACGCAAGAAGGCGCAGTCGCCCAAAATATCGCCAAAAAAGAAGGCAACGAAAAAAAGTGAAAGGGAAGGCCCCAATACAACCCGGGATCTAGCTCCTTTGGGAGTTTAAAAGGTTCTGGTACCAAGGGAGATCGCAATGATGATCCTCCAAACGGAGGTTCAGGTGAAAAGAAAGATCCTGTCGGTGACAGTGATTCAAATTACCGGTCCACTTGCACCATGTTCGAGTTCGACAGTGTATGGTGACACTTAGGATAAAGGCAACGAGCGGCTAAAACCGCTCAAGCACATGTCGCGGCTTAGCTCGGTGAGGGACGTTTTTTTGTCAGATAGTGCTTCCGGGCCATCAAGGTGAATATAGACTCCGTCCGGTCCCCATGGGCAACTTCGGATGTCCCCCAAAACTTCCATTACAGATCCGACTTCTTCGCTGAACTTGATCCAGCCAGTGATGCTGTTGGAAAACTTCGCTTTCATGATTGGTGGTGAATTTTCAGTGGTGGACTCTCTCAGGGTTTTTGTGTACTGTGGTTTGCTCCCCTTCGACTAATGTAATTGTAACAAATTCCCTATTGACATGGCAACGTCTTACATTTTGATTGATTGATTGATATTCAGAAAGTGAGCGCCACCAAAATTTTCAGTTGGTAAATAATGACCCAACGAAGACTATGTAGCTAAGTATAGGGAACCTTTAACAAAATGATGACCAGATGTGACACCATAACAAATCCACTCGTCTCAATGCAGAGTAGAAAAGTAAAATAAAAAATAGGCCCCGGTGTATAGCTTATTCATTTTATTCAAACTACCTTTTGTAGTATTATCATTCGCAGAACTAGTTGTCATTTCTTTCTGTGGGGTTTCTGGTTCCTGGAAAGTCGCTCGTGGTGACCTCACATTTGAGCCTTGGATTTCAAGAAGATTCATCTCATTAATGGGAGCACAATGAATTGCGGATTGATCGATATTGTTGATATCGAAGGATGTATCATTCAATCCGATCCCTTTATCAGCTTCGCTCGTTGCTTCTGAAGCGGTTTCGTTTATTATTAAACGTCCATCGTCTTCGTCCGACGATAAACCAGTGTCATTCATAAATATTTCTTTATTATGGTCCGACCGATCAAATCCTTTTTTGGAATCATCCTCCTCAATGGAGCAATGTGCATTATATAAATTTGGTCGGTCTACGGTCGGTGACCGTAGTGCAGTGGAACCCTCTGATATGTTTGAAAAATACATGTTTCGTGTTTGACGCAACTTTGCAACTTCGTCTCCCTTGACTTTTATATTTAAGGCAGATATAATAACTAGAGATGGTTTAGCCGGTTCGGATACCTTAACAAACACTTTAGATGTATGTTGAAATTCCCTGTAAAAGAAAATAAATTTTTTTTATTATTTGTCCTTTTCACGTAATCAGAGACTACACTACTCTGATAAATATAAATAAAACAAAAATAACAAAAACTACGTGCATAGGAAGTGTGCCGACGTTAAAGCCACATTTGACATTCTGCATAATGGTTCGTATCGATTTTGGGAAATAAACGATATCTACATTATAATTGTTCTCTTTTTTGATGAATTCAAAATAAAGTCGATTTGTTGACGGACGACGGAGAATGCTCGACAATTTCAAGCCTGGTAGATTCATCGAAATTACGGGAATTGAATCTGTAAATAAAGTTAGAAAAAAAAAGAAATAATAAAAACTTGGCAGACTTAACCGTGTTCAAGGATGAAGGATTATCAAATATTTGCTTGTTTTTCAATTTAACAAATTTTAATATCTGGTTTTGGAAAATTGCAATGTTTTCTTCCCATCTGATATTGTATATATAGTAAAATGGGCTACACATTACGGAAAGTAGCACAAGATGTTTCGGAGCACCTAATCAACTAGCTGCGTAAAACGCTTATAAAATTCAAAAACTAAACAAACTAAACTCACATTAGGTTCCCACTGATAGTTAAACTACTTGATCTGGCAGATTATTTGTTCAGAAACAAACATTTCTGAACAAATAATCTTAATAATCTTTCCAGTTTCGAGTGCATGAGCATTTTATACAGCTATATGGGCATATCTGGCAGTTTCAGATCGAGCGGAATGGCCAGATCAAGCGGTTTGATCGGAAACAATCGAAATGAAACCGAAATATATAGAGGGCTACGCCCGCAATCCGAAGGCTTTGTAGCAAGCACTTAATTTGGTATGTAAATACATATACTCAGGTGGATAAAAACACCATAATTTAAATGTCTAACCCATGCCATAGTATCTAATATTACGTTTACACTATCTCCAGATTACTTCATCTGCGCCGGCTGACTTAATTTGCAACTGTCAAATACATACAATTTTAAACTCACCACATCCAGATTAAGCAGCAGATGAAGTAATCTGAGTATAGTGTAAACGTAATATTACTACTGTGCACAAATATAACCCGGAATTTTGTTATAATTTTTGAAATTATTATTTATTCTTAAATTTATTTCATCGCCTTTGAAGTAATCCCCCTCGGCTGCAATGCGCTTATCCCAGCGAATTTTCCACTCATCAAAACACTTTGAAAAGTCCTGTTTTGGTATGGCCTTCAGCACTTTCTTCGATTCGGCTTGAATCTCTTCTATCGTGTCAAAACGGTGTCCCCGGAGCGGTCTTTTCATTTTGCTGAATAGCCAGAAGTCACATAGAGCTAAATCAGGCGAATACGGCGGTTGCGGAACAATATGGGTGGAATTTTAGGCGAAATGATCACGAATAACGAGGGCAGTGTGAGATGTTGCGTTGTCATGGTGCAAAAACCAAGAGTTTTCTTTCCACAAATCCGGCCTGTTGAGGCGAATAGCTTCACGCAAACGACGCATAACGTACAAATAATATTCCTTGTTGACAGTTTGGCCCAGTGGAAGAATGTGCATTACGTAACACCACGATAATCCGAAGAAAATTGTCAACATGACCTTAATTTTTGAGCGACTTTGGCGCGATTTTTTCGGTCTTGGCTCACCTTTGGCACGATATTCACTTGATTAATCGGTTGTTTCGGGGTCGTAAGCATAAATCCAAGTTTCATCGCCCGTAATAATGCGTAATAATAATCTTGTCCTGATAGTCGGAAAGCATTGTTTCACACACATCAATGCGACGCTGTTTTTCCAAAAAATTGAGGGTTTTTGGAACCAAACGAGATTTGACTTTTTTGACGCAAAAAACTTCCTTCAAAATGGTGTTGACTGATCCATTTCAAATGCCAACGATATCAGCAAGCTCTCTAGTTGTAAATCGACGATTTTGGAGCACCAATTCCTTAATTTTCGCGACGTGCTGTTCGTCAGTTGATGTTCTTGGTCGTCTTTGATGTGGTTCGTCTTCAACGCCTTCATGACCCTCTTTGAACATTTTATACCATTCGTATACTTGTGTTTTAGGTATAGACAGTAATACATGCCAATTCCTAAAAAAGACTCCATCTCTAACCTAGACCTAGATCATGAAATATTCTATGGTATATTGATTTATTCACAAGGAAAAACTGCACAATAACTCCCGATAAAATTTAGTAAAATATTCCTACTAACATTGGTTAGTTGGTTTGGTTTGCACCGATGGGAACGATCCGACTAAAGGTACGCCTACTTTCCCTACAAATATTATTTTTACAAACATATCAATAACGCAGCATCGAATAAAAGCAGGTTAAATTCGAGAGGAAGACTGCTTACCCTACTTTTACGGTTTTGTAGTAAAAACAAAACCCTTATGAAATCGGTCATGCGTCCGTCTGTCCGTGAAATACCTCATGAACCGCCGAAGCTACATGCATGAAATTTGGTGGAAATATGTAGAGGTACAATAAGAGAAAGCAGTGCATAATAGGTCAACTTTAAGGGGAGGTCCCCATAGAGGGGAAATGAAGATCGAATTTTTTTTTCGATATAGGCAAGTGGGGTATCGTAAGAAAGGTACCGTCGAGTACATTCCATTTTTGTAATTTTCTTCAAATTTAAAGAAAGGAGAAAAGAGCGGAGAGGGGAAAATATGTTATCCGAGTTTGTCCCCCCCCCCCCCCGCCTTTGCATTTCGAGACCGTTATACTTAGAAATATCAAAATTTACAGAGAGGCGAAATTAAGGTCAATTTTTTTATCGACTGGTATAGGCAAGTGAGGTGTCGTGAGAAATTTAATGTTGAATACATTCCATTTTTTCGCATTTTCTTGAAATTTGTAGAAAGGGGAAAAGTGAGGGAGGAGAAAATGTTAGTTCGTAATTTGTCCCCCCTCCCCTCCTGGCATTTCGAGAGTGTTATACTTAGAATTATGAAAACTTACAGGAAAACCAACATGAGCTCAATGGGCTGAAGACTGGCTTACAAGATCAGACACATCTACACCGATGGCTCTTAAACCGATCGTGGAGTTGGCGCGGGTGTTCACTCCGACACACTGAATTTAAACCTATCGGTACGACTGCCGGATTACTGTAGCGTTCTTCAGGCGGAATTGCTAGGAATTTGGGAAGCTTTGGCCTGGCTGGGGCGTCATGTTCTATCTGTGAGGAACAGACAGCCAAGCTGCGATTAGATCGCTAGAATCCGTACTTACTACCTCGAGGATTGTGTTGGAGTGCCGTATATCATTAACGGAGTTGTGTAGCTTCTTCGACATTTTTCGTGTGCTGGATTCGAGGTCACAATGGATTCGTAGGCAATTCTAGAGCTGACGAACTGGCTCGTCGGAGTACAACGGCTGAAGCTGAAAGTACTCTTTGCCTTTCGACTCATGCAAATTCGCCATTATGCAGGCTGTGGTCAGCAGGACTAACTTGAGATGGCTGGCCAGCGGCACATGTAATTTCGCTAAACAGTGGTAGCCCAGGTTGGACTTGGTTCGCTCTGCTAAGTTTTTGTCGTTGAGGAGGCAACATATCGGTGCTGCCGTTGGGGTTATCACTGGGAATTGTCCAATCGGAGAACACGCCAGGAGCCTTAGGCTTCCGTATAACGACATTTGTAGAAGTTGTGGTGATGAGGAGGAAGAGGAGACTACCTTCCATCTTCTTTGTGGATGCTCAGGCTTGGCGAGTCTGAGGAGGTTAATTCTTGGCTCTTACTATTTTAACGAGTTGGCGGACTTGGTAAACGTTGACGCTTGTCAGTTACAACGTTTTATTGTGTGCTCAGATTGGTTCGAGGTATAGGATGGTCGATTTCTGTATCCCGTGTGGTGACACAACAGACCCAGATGTGGTCTATGTGTGCTGTGGATAATCATGGCAGCCCTTTAACCTAACCTATACAGGAAGGTGGATTCCAAATAGCATACGAAATGGAAAATAATGGAACCTTTATATCTTCTCAGAATAGGTCAATATTAGTTTATTTCTATAGTTACAGTTAGCACACCCCAGCATGCCTTAAACACGTTCGAGGTCAAAAGTACTGATGGCCAACGATAACCAACACCTTAGGCAATAATATGTTCTAAATTTCGTTACAATCACGTAATATGAATTGGCATGTCAATGTCAAATGTAAGTGGGTAAGACATTTTAATTATGTTTTTTTTTATCTATCTGAGAGGTATCAAGAAGAGCAAGGAGCGGACATTTATATATCAAAATAAGTGCTTTCTACAAAACCCTTGGATTGCGGGCGTAGCCCTCTATATTCCGGTTTCATTGAGACTGTGATTATTTAAGAAGCAGGGATATTATTTTTGTTTGGCCTTAAACATAAAATTTAAAAAAAAAAATCTTTAAAGCAGTTATAAGTATTTTAATCGTCGGCAAATATGGGACACTCTGCATATGGGCCAATAGTTACTCAGACCCGGGCCCGGATTTTCTCTCAACGGCCCTGGTTGGACATACACTTGCAAAGAAAAAAGTTATTTTAATAAAAAATTTCAATTATCGAAAAAACTAAACTTTTTTTTTTTTTGTAAAAGTAATGAAAGAAGTGAAATCTAAAAATCATACTTACCTTTCAATTTCAACTTCAAATGGCACTCCTCAATAAGACTATTAAGTTTCTCCATGCCAAACGGTGTTTTTTGATATAGATTATCCGCTCGTATGTTGTTCTGTACCATCTTCTTCAAATAAAAGGATGCGGGACCACGACGAGTAAAATCACTTTCCAGAGAATCCCTGAGTACTTTATCAATATCCACTCCGCGACAAGATCCACTTATGGCTGCATCATCTTCACAAGCAGTGTCCTTTAGCAAAATGCCTATGGACATATTACTCAGAGTTGCGAGTGCATAGTTTGGTGTATCAACCACTTGAAGCTTTCTCAAGCGATGCGGCCGGCTGTGAAACATTAACTCGAGTCCGTAGTTGAAAATATTAAAGTTTGACTTGGAAGTTTTATCGCGATTTTTGCAACGAATTTCCGATATACATTCAACCTCAAAGGGAAGTTGATTTAGTCGAACTGGTATCGAGACTGATTGAATGGTTAAATGTTCGAAGGACTCATCTGGATAATTTAAAGAACGAAGTGAATTTAATATGGTTTTACATATTTCAAGATTGGTTTGAAAGTTAGTCCTTAGTATTGATAGTTTTACAAACTTAAATACACTGGATATCGTTTATAGCGACATCGGTTATAACCACATATCGGCTATCACGACGAAAATGCCAAGTGCATTACCTGAACTCAATAAACAGAGCGATCGGATATAGCAACGGTTGCCTCTCAGAATTCTTACAACCCCTGTCCAAAAGTATTTTTTTATAGCTGCTGCACACAATGGCACATCACTAGCAGTTGGAAACCATTCCCATCTGGGCGGATAGTGTAAAGTGGTGATAATGGCTGTCTGAAAATGGCTCGCAATTGAGTCATTTGTTGACAGCCACCATCCCCACTACGGCTATCACCTAGATACACCAACTGCCAGTAATGTGTCATTTGTGTGACAGTCGTTATACATAACTTGACATGGATACAACGACCACGGTCAAAACTTGAGGTGGATATAGCGATCATGGTCGTTATAAACAATATGACGTTTATAACGACGATCGACTATAAGATGTAATCTGCTGGGTCCTTTTAATGTCGTTATAAGCGATATCCAGTATAATAAGGTAAATGCTCAAGCAGGATTGTCCTTGTAGTTGCACTAGAACAACTTGCTCTTACATCATAACTATAATATTATCAAACGAAAAAAAAACCGATCGAACATGCGTATAGCTAAAATTCAAATTACCTAATTTTATCCCGTTAACTTGATCTGAAGTTGCGTCAGTGATTGACTCCTTGTCTGACGGGAAAAATGCAACAGTGGTCGTTAATCGTTGTAGTATTTTCAAAAATACGCCCTGAGTCACTTTAATCTGGGTTTCTTCGAGAACATCCAAACCATCCAAATCGTCTCCTTCCAAACATCTAAGATTCAACGTCCGTGGCAAATCATCATTCAAGGATAAGTTATAAGGATTTTCGTGCCACTTTCGCAGCATATTACTACATACTGCTGCCACGTAAGTTTTATCCAGAACACTGTCGCCAAATTGTTCGCAGGCTTGGGCCATGGACATATTTTGAGTGCCCTCTGAAGGCGTATATATTTCGCCCAACATGTAGACATCTTGGTACGCTAAGTCGTATGTCAATTTTTCTAGATTTATTAGCCACAAATTTCGAGTTCGATTGTGGAAACTTACGCGGACCAAATCGAAATTGAGCACTTTGGGAATGTATCCTAGCAACGTGTAACATTTACAATACCTCGAATCTAGCCCGCAGCAAATATTCAGAGGTTTTTTAATATATATTGGACTAGCGGGGAAGACTAGTCTGGTTCTACTCATGCTTATATATTATTATTCAGATATATATATATGTACGAGTATTTAATTATTTTTAAATCCGCTGTGAATGTGTGAAATCTGCAAACAAAAACACAAAACAATAATAAAGACATTTAATAGGAAAATTACGGTTATATTAAACGGATCATGCATTTCTACAATGGAGATAGAAGAATCAACTGGTCTATGTACAGCGAAGCTCTTTTAGAAGGGCTATACCACCTCTACCAAGTGAGCTCACTAACGAACAGGAGTTGGATGACTTGATGAATACTCTGACGGGTTCAATTAATGCGAAAACTCAGTCTGGGGCAACGCCAGTATCTCTAATCTAAGGGCTATGTGCAGGAAATCCTACAAAATACACATGAGCTCTTCTAAGAAGGAACTGAGGGTTGCAAAGCGCAATTCATGGAGATGTTTGTGCGAACGCATAGCGTGGCCCGGAGAGGCATCCAGATTTCGCAAACTTTTGTCGTCAAACTCATCTATGGCTTTGCCTAGCTTTACTCAAAAGCCAGTTGGGACAGGGACATGGACGGCTTCCAGCAAGGAAACTGTTGAGCCCCTGATCGACGGTTTCCTCGCTCGAGAATAGCTCAACTCAGCGGATAGCGCCGTGTGTCTTCGCATCCATTCTCTTCTAGGACGAGATTCTGTGGTCAATCTCCAGTTTCGTACCTTTCAAATCTGCTTGACCCAACGACATAATTCCGGCGGATCTACAGCAGTCTTCAGATATTGTGTATCCATGCTTAAAGGACATCCTAATGGCCTGCCTAGAGCTAATCCATGTCCTCGGACCTGGAAGGAAATGTTGGTCGTGTTCATCGCGAAAGTATGTAGGAGCTCGCATGCGCGCCTCCTTAATGACTTCAGACCCATTAGTCTCTCTTTCACCATGCTAAAATAGCTTGAGAGACTGATTGACATCCATCCTCGAAGCACCATTCCGTCACGTATTTTTTCCGTTTCGCAACATGCCTACTGGTGAGGCAGATCTGTGCACACGGCTCTACACTCCCTGGTCAGCCTTATTGAAAATTCCCTGAGACCGCGCTCAATAATGTCCGACCCAGTGTGATTGTGGAGGCACTCTTGAGCCTGCATGTTGTTGAGTTGCTCTGCAAACTAATAAATAAGCAGTTAATATATACGCGTATTGGCGCCATTTTGGGTACATCATCTGTGAATAGACGCGTTTACAGAGGGACCCCCCTAAGGCGGTATATCGACGACTTGGAGGGCCCCAAATAGCTAATTAAATACCTATACTTTAGAGTGAGGCATAAAGATTCTGGTGGTATCACAACAGACCCATACGCGCTCTAAGTGTGCTATGATATACCACGGCAGCCCCTGCACCTAACACCTAACGTAACTAGAGATGGCAAAAACCTGCTCTTTTTCAATCGCAGTGATAACTGCGATTGCTCTTTTTCAATATCTGTGAAAAAGAGCAGCTCTTCTAATAGCAGTGATTTTATTGAAAAGGAATGGAAAATAGTGATTGCAGTGATAAATATTTCTGACTAGAGCTCGGTTTTATTTTTATACCCTAGACTTTTAGTATAGGGTATATTGTTTTTGTCACGACGAAAATATGTAACACCTTAAAGGAGGCTCCGGAGGTATAGCAATGTATATATATAAATGATCAGGATCACCTCCTGATTCGATTTAGCCATGTCTGTCTGTCTGTCTGTCCGTCTGTCCGTCTGTCTGTCTGTCTGTCCGTTCACACGATAACTTTCGATAGAATGAAGCTAGAGACTTGAAGTTTTGGTTAAATGTTGGAAGTACAATCTTCTTGGTTGGTATTGAAAATGGGCATGATCAGGCCAAGAGAACGCCTACCTCCCCTATATATGTAAAATAATTAAATGTATCTATAACTCCCGATTAAATAAACGTAAAAAGCTCTAGCTTTGGCAGATTGCTCCTGAGGATAATCTTCTACTTTCCTAAAAAAAAAAATCGATCAGCTGAAAACTAACGGTAATTTTCTTACAAAGAGCCCCGTACTACCCTACTTTTCGGGTTTTTTGTCTATAACTCTTGAACCAATTGACGTAGACACCTGATTTGTGGCATGTAACCCTGGAGTAAGAAGATGCTTAAGTTCTAGTAAGTTGGGCGTAATCAGATCAAGGGAACGCCTACCTCCCCTACAAATTTCAAAAAATTAAATATTCTTTTAATTACGATAACTTTCGATAAAATTACACTAGCGAGTTGAAAATTTGACAAAATGTTGTTAGTGGGATCTGCTTGGTTGGTATTGAAAATGGGTAAGATCCGACCCAAGCAACCCCTACCTCCCCAACAAGTGAAACTTCAAATAAGCGATAACTTCCGATAGAGTGAAGCTAGAGGCTTGAAATTTTGTTTAAATGTTTGGAGCATGATCTTATTTGTTGGTGGCAATAATGAGCAAGATCCGACCCAAGCAACCCCTACCTCCCCTACAAATGCAACTTCAATAAGCGATAACTTTTGACAGAATCAAGCCAGCGACTTGAAGTGTTGGTCAAATGTTTGAAGTGAGATCGGGTTAGTTGGTATTTAAGATGGGTTAGATCAAACCTAAGGAACCCCTACCTCCCCTACAAATGAAACTTCAAATAAGCGATAACTTTCGATGGAGTGAAGCTAGAGACTTGAAATTTTGTTTAAATGTTTGTAGCATAATTTTATTTGTTGGTAGCAATGATGAGCAAGAGCCGACCCAAGGAACCCCTACCTCCCCAACAAGTGAAACTTCAAATAAGCGATAACTTCCGATAGAGTGAAGCTAGAGGCTTGAAATTTTGTTTAAATGTTTGAAGCATGATCTTATTTGTTGGTGGCAATAATGAGCAAGATCCGACCCAAGGAACCCCTACCTCCTCTACAAGTGAGACTTCAAATAAGCAATAACTCTGATAGAATGAAGCTAGCGACTTGAAAAATTCGACAAATATTTGTAGAATGGGTTAGTTAGTTAACTGATTTTGATAATGGTCAAGATCCTCCTGAATGATTGCCAACCTCCCCTATAAACTGGCCGTATAGGAAACTTACTTTTAATGCATATGGTCGTTACCAATTGGTACTTTTGGTATCACAACTAGGTCTGTACAAGTCTAGGGTATATACGCTTCGGACTCCGGGCCGAAACGAAGCTTCGGCCTAGTTTTTTTTTAATTTGGCAATGATTGAAGTTGAAAAAGAAAAAACCATATGAATTAAAAGTAAAGTTCTGTACTCTTCACTCATTGGAAGTATATTTATTTACATGAAGGTTAAAGAAATTCAATATCAAAATAACAACAGAAAGATCGTTCAGAACACTAAAGAAAATTGGAAAAATATACGTTCAATTCACGTTCAACCAAAGCTCTAAACTCGCCGACCTGCTAACAGCTCTGCTCTTCCAATCGCAGCTCTTTTCATTTTTCAATCACAATATGCTACTGCTTTTTTAAAAGAGCGGTGAAAAAATCGCAGGTATGTAAAAGAGCATACCATCTCTAAACGTAACCTACAGTGGAAATTTCTCAGTGATGAATAGTGCACCGATATTGTAGAAGATATTAAGCCAAAGAAAACCATGAAAACCTTAACATAACAGTAAATAAACGGCTCAAAAAAATATGAATGTGATTAATATTCGAATCATGTCCAAGCCATGGTTGTGAAAGGAGGAGGGAAGGATAACTGTAGCCTGAATGGCTGAGTCACACCTAAGCGTTTCAGGTGAGTAGGGTGTCATGAATTACGTAATCAGACCTGCAACATAGTTGTGTGAACTCTGGCACGTTACGAATTGGACGGATCAACAACAACAACCACGCAAACATTTAACTGATAATTCTTTCGGATCCTGGAACGTATGCTCCCTGAAAAAACCGGGGCCGTGAAGGCCCTCCTTCAACAGGTCAGGTCAGAATTACAAACTGAACATCACTGCAGTCCAGGGAACAAATTGGATTGGCAACGAGATAAACGACATGCATTCGCACATAATTATCAAAACGCAGCAAACCATCGGGTCACAAGGAGTGTGGAGTTGCATTCGTAGTGAACAAGCAGCTCAAGCCGCACGTTATTGACTTCAAACCCATTAATGAAAGCTTTGTGTGCAATGCATTAAGTCTCGTTTTTCAACCTCTGACTCATCAACGTGCACGCCCCGACTGAAGTTAAGGATGATGCAGTGAAAGACGAATTTTATGCCCGCCAGGAGACACTGTTCGACTCAGTTACCATAAACCACGTCAAAATACTGCTGGAACCACTGGAGGAGATAGCCTCAATGAGGGATGTAATGATAACGGTCAACGATTAATCGACTTCGCCTGCAGTAGGAATTTGTAATGAACCACCTTCAATGAACCATATTATGGTCTGGTAGTGCTGCTGCTGCTCCCACCGGCAGATCGAAGCAGCACCTGATGAGTAGTGATCTGTTGGTGGTACGAAACCAGAGGCGGGGGTCCCATTACACCTGGACCCAGATTCGACCGCGTGGGCGTCTGATCCGTGCGCCAACCATTACATCCTTATCGACTATTTTTTTATTCCCCATTTTTACCTCCCTTGTTTGTGTTGTCTTCCCCAGGTCTATGAATTTTTGTTAATGCGTAAAGGACAGGGGCAACGAGTGGCGAAAACCCCGCCCACATCTCCCGAACTGAGCTACAGCCGCTGCTTAGCTCGTTGAGGGGCCTTTTTCTTCGCCAGATGGCACGGCCCGACCTTCACGGTCACTATGCTACCTAGGCTCCGTCCCCACGGGCATTTTCGGATGCCCACCAAACCGTCCGTTACAAATTTTATCCTAAGCTCCGCATCGATGCATTCACAAACATACTTGGAGATATCCAGACGCACGTACCGGCAACAAAATTGACCACGTCCTCTTTTGCAAAAGGTGGGCTTCCAGTGTATTGGTTGTTCGATAGTCCATCGAGGAGCAAACTGCGATTGAGACCATCACTTTGTGAAGACAACTTATAGGTGTAGGATTTCTTCAGTGCACCAATCGAGAATCAGTTGACAAAGGCTGCGTTCCTAAAACGCCAGCGCTTAGTAAGCACCTAGAAGTGATTAGTCGTGCATGGTGATTTTTCGTAGAAACCCTTGCGCTGAGGCTAAGCGCTTTCACTTTTGGTCAGCATAAAATTTTCTCGCTTTTCTGGCTCAGCGCGATATTTGACATTTGCGACAATTGTCAAACTTCGATTCTAACATCGGTTGTGTTGTGTATGGTCGATGGTCGTGTTTTAAACGTAATTGTTAAATCTTATTGTGGGAAAGAAAGTTGTTACCATATCTTGTGTGTTACCTGGGACTCAACAAAGCAAAAAATTTCGAGCTTTCTGTCAAATGCCAAACTGAACATGGCCTTGGACAAATGAGACAGACGGTATGCCGCTTCTAAAACACGAAAATAATCACAATGTGCTGGTCAGCGGCTGTGAAGCGCTGACTCAGCGATTTTTTTTAGGAACACAGCCAAACTTTTGGGCGATGCTACGGCGCAGGCATATATGTACAGTCACTCTTGAGGAAAAACTATCACCTATGCAACACGACATCAGCAACACAGGGCACCATTCAATAAGCCATTTTGAAATAAGGCATTAATAGTTAATTTCGGTTGAAACCGAAAGTAGCCATGCATAGATTCATTCGGTTTCACACTCTGTAATGAACCACCTCTAACGAACCATATTATGGTCTGGTAGTGCTGCTTCCACCTGCAGATCGAAGCAGCACCTGATGAGTAGTGATCTGTTGGTGGTACGAAACCAGAGACCGAGGGTCCCATTACACCTGGACCCAGGTGCGATCGCGTGTGCGTCTGATCCGTCCGCCAGCCATTCCATCCTTATCGACTATTTTTTTTATTCCCCATTTTTACCTCCCCTGTTTGTGTTGTCTTCCCCAGGCCTGAATTTTTGTTAATACGTAAAGGACAGGGGCAACGAGTTGCGAAAACCCCGCCCACATCTCCCAAACTGAGCTACAGCAAGCAAAGGCCGCTGCTTAGCTCGTTGAGGAGCCTTTTTCTTCGCCAGATGGCACAGCCCGACCTTCACGGTCAATTATGCTAACTTAGGCTCCGTCCCCACGGGCATCTTCGGATGCCCACCAAACCGTCCGTTACAACTCAATGCTTAATTTCGTTTTAAACGAAGGTGAGTATGTATTTTATATGGCTATTTTTGCTTTCTTTCGCATACCTTATTTCGGTTTGAAATTGTGCATAGCCAGAAAAAAAATGCTGAATGCAGATATGCTAGGACGAAACGGCTGCAGATACATACAAAGAGTGAAACGGGCGAACTAGGGCTACATGTGGGGGTTCGCAACGCCCTAGGAGCGGAGCTAGCCCAGCTCGTTCCAAACCGAAATTATCCATGCACACTTGTGCGATACTGCGGATTGTGAATTAACAGTCACTTGTGTGGGCTTCGCTCGCTCCGCGCTTAAGGAATCATAACCCTCAGTATCGCACAAACATGAACGCTCGCTACGCTCGCTCTGGGCACTGCATGGCTATTTTCGTTTATATCGCATGCCTTATTTTGACTTGAAACCTATATTGTTCATGCAGCTTATTTCGTTTATTTTCCGATGAATACTTTCGTTTCCAAACGAAAGTATCTATATGGATTATTTCGTATGTCTTATTTCGCTATGGCTTATTTTGGTGCCCCGTTGGAAAAGCATTTTAACTCAAAATGATGAAGATGAGGATGACAATATTCCTCTGGCTCAGCTTCGGAATCGGGAAGAAAAATATATTATAGGAAATAGGACGAACAGTAGAAGTTATTAGCACTATTTTCCCCGAGATCTGTTTAATTTTTCTAATTTAACATATGTAAGAAGTTTTGCAGCAAAAGGCCTGTGAAATGAATGCTTATTGTCCGCAAAAAGAAACGGACACTCGAGACTTTTCTCGTAATAAATAAACCAATACATTTTTAAATGTAAGCATGGAATAAAAGGGTTACCGATTAAACGAACATTTCTATATACCGTATGACCCTGGACATTATATCTTTCGTTATACTGGAGCACCACTGTAATTTCTATTTTATGTAATCCATCATATTTTCATAAACTCGACAATGAGCTTATAATCTCAATGAAATCATAAAATAAATTCGTATATAAAAAATCACTTACCTATTATCCTTCAATAGAGTGTGGAAAAACAGCTGACAATCTAGTACTTGCTATATTCACTGTATACTTAAAACACTATAATTTCGTAATATTTCTGGGGTGCATGTGCAAGCAACAAACAAAAATCCAATAATAAGCTTCTAAAAATTCAAACATTCAAACCTTTATTTCAAATGTCTATATAATTAGTAACAAAAATCGAAAACATAACACCGTCTTAGCTCGAAGTGTTAATATACGAGTATAAAGGACACCGGCATTAAAAATATATACTAGCCACTGTGAACGAACTCATGATTAAGAGCCTTTCGTGTCCGCGGTGGGCGCACTACTACTGTCCGTCAAATAATCAAAGCACGGATATACACATCATGCCTATAAAAAGTTGCACATGACCTGTAACAAGTAATTTAATCGTCATGTATAGTGGTAGAAATTCTCAAACTGTCTTATCCTTTCATTTGGGGTTTGGTCTGATATATTTATACAGGGATATTTTCAGTGATAAGACTAAGGAAAAACTGTGGCATAGCCTCTACGATTAAAACAAGTAGTAACGGACTTGAACTGTTTTATTTCTAAAATATATATGTGTTAGGCTTTTGGCAAAATACGTCATTTTGTGAAATTGCCCGACAAATACTGTAGAAAATTAATTACATTGGCTAAGTTCTTAATCCAATAAATAGAGACCCAATAAGGGGGGTTAGCGTGCAGAAAAGGGGTAAAACCCCATTATTTTTAAAATTAGATAGTTTTTCCCCTTTTCTATGTAACTGTCATACCTACGGGCATTTGACTCTCAAATTAAAGCTTATTTAGTTTAAAGAAAAATCTATCCTAATAATTTTCCTTGGGGGACTAACATTTAACCCGTTATTTGATGAAACACACCAAAAAATGATTATTTTTCCACTTTGTGGGAACAAAGGGGTAATTGACAAAAAGTGTTTTTCAAATTAGATTAGCTCCGTCGCTATTGGTTGTAGAAAAAAAACTTGTCGGATGAAATTTGTAGTAAATTTTGTGCTCTACAAAAATGCATATTTTGCGCTAAAATGGACTGGAACGGAGTTACAGGGGAAAAACTGATAAAAGTGCCAGTTTTTTCAAGATAGCGGGGGGAGCACAGGGGGGAGAGTGACGCAAACTTGGATTTTTTACTACCCCACCGACCTATACAACATATAAAAAATTCAGAACTACCGCACCTTTTGCAAGGTAAAAACTCTCTGTTCATTGGACTATCTTAACACACAGCGGAATCGCAACATGCTGTGGCAACAGTATCGAAGCAGCATTGCAACACGTTGTTGTGTTCTGAACTGCACTCGCATCTAGTCATCCATCAATTGTCAAATTTTCAGTTCAAAACTGACTACTGTCGAAAAATCGTATGAATATGACAGCGCGAGTGTTGGCCAATGGCTAAGTTCATATCACACAACAGTTGGCATACTGTTGCCAATTTGTTTTATGAACTCTCTCCACTGAGTTTTTGATGGACCCAACATGCTGTGAAAAATGTCTTTTTCTCCATCACAAAAATTTCTCCGCTAGCTAGTATCATCATATGATGACAGTCCTGAAATGACACTCGCGCTGTCATATTCATACGATTTTTCGTCAGTAGTCAGTTTTGAACTGAAAATTTGACAATTGATGGATGACTAGATGCAAGCTTTGAATATATAGCCATGGAATGAGCTTGTCCTGTATGTCTCCATAGAAACAGTGGCTCCAAAATCTGGGTACTAAGTCAACATGTGGTCGACAGTCAGCTAACTCAGTAGACCGTTTAGTAATTATGAAATTTAAATATTGACAAGAATTGACGTTTGTTTATGCACAATTCGACAGCGCGGTCAACATTATGTCAATACCGATACGCCAACTGAGTAGGCTGACTGTCGATATTCTGACAAGAATTGACCTTTAGTCATGCACAATTCGACAGAACAGTCAACATATGTCAATATCAAACAACAACCGAGTAGGCTGGCTTTCGACTTATTCGCCAAATGTTGGAGCCAGAGACATACAGGATAAGCTCATTCCATGGCTATATATTCAAAGGATGCAAGTGCAGCTTAGAACACAACAACTTGTTGCAAATCTACTGCGATACTGTTGCCACAGCATGTTGCGATTCCGCTGTGTGTTATGAACTTAGGCACTGATTCCTTAAATGTGACTTCAGAGTCCATTTCCGCTTTAGGTGGTAAGAACCTTTGCAGTTCCTAAAGCGGAAATCGCTTTTGTACCTAAATAAATGACGTATCTCGCTAAAAGCCGACGACATATAGTAGATACATATGTACTTCTAAAGTCGTAGTGTCCTATGTATCGTTATTGCTATTAGTGAGCTATTTATTCCGTGAAAGAATATTGTGGTATTCGCCTTCTTGGAGAAAAAACACTAACACTAAAGATATTATGACTAAAAGTACTCTCCAGGTCTGCGTCCAACACGATTACGAATATGTAAGTCGCGAAGGCACTTATTCTTCAATACTGGAGAACTTAAGCAAATTATAAAAAGTTGGGAATTTATGAATTCAGTAATTTGTCCTATCTAAGGATTCAACCAGATTTGCAATAACAAAAAATGTATGTTGAATGAAAATATAACAAACGAATATCGCAATTGTTACTTGCACTTGTTGGGGCACTTGTTTCAAACACACACTATAGATTAACACTTTTTACCCATACTATTGTATTTTTGTTTTTAAAGGATTTTTAACAAAACACTGCTTACAATTTCAAGTTAACACTTCGGAACAATTATGTATCGATTGACTCAAACGGATACAAGTACCTACAACCGATTTCCAAAACGGTATTCTCGCGACTGCGCTATAAGTTCGACCCCTCGATCAAAACCAATATTGCTTGCAGCTACAGTCTTCACACGTGTGCATGTGCCCTGTATGCGAGTGTGCTGATAAACAAAAGTGTATAGATTTAAACAATAGATGGTACTTTGAATAGTTTTTATTTTATTTTTTCTAAACGATGCAACTAGTTGTGCAGCTAATAGTTGGGGAGCTAGCGACGGGTTCTGTTACGGTAGTACCAAGGCTAGTTTCCGGTGCCCCGGAATATTAAATATCATATCTATGTTAAGCCGGCCATTTGCGTTTAGGTTTACCTTTAGTTACAACTGTACAGATCTGGACGCCTGTGCAGCGAGACAGACAATATATACTACGGTAGACCTGTGAAGGTATAGCTCAAGGATCTAGAAATCGAGTTTGGAGGGGACACAATTTTGTTTTGAATAGAAGAAAACTGCAGTTAGGTATAGGTACCTCAAGGTATGTGTATACCTGTACATAAACATTTTTTGCTAACATATTCATCCTCACACACACTTTTGGTTATCAAACACTGACGTAATGCCCATACTACGTGGCCAGGGCCGGCGGACCGCGAAGTTACCGTATGTGGAGTAAGACGAGTGTGAAGAGAGGGTTGGCGGGGGTTGGCTGTGACATGGTACTGCGAATATAATTTTTTTGCCTTCTCAAAACCGAAAAGCTTCATTCGTTGGTACTTGAGGATGCTGGAATTGTCAACATACATAAGTAAGTGTCACCACCACCACTGTCGAAAAAATGTCCTCTGACACACACACACACTTCACATTAACGTGAAGAAAACCAGTCCACTTGTACCGGGTTCGACAGTGTGTGGTGACAATCGAGACAGCACTGGAATAATTCCCACACAATACCGATTTTCCCGCATAAATTCAACAATGTCAGATAAATTATTAATATTTGCATTGCTTCTATGAGCTAAATTTAGGAAAAAAAAAACTCTATCTTTCTTCTCTGACCTTTATCGAAATCATTTTTATAAAATTTAACGATTTGACCTATGTATGTACATAAGTCAAAAGCTTACATGTTTCTGACGAATTGAGATGATTTGTATTGAACCGATCTTTAATAGACATCAAATTTAGATCACATAGTTCATTAAATTTTTTTTCGGTAGAATTCTTTCGGGGTTTTTTTTACATAGATGTAGTTTTCAGAATTCGGTGCCTATTTGAAGGGTTTAGCAATCTTTCTGACTCGCGGTGATTTCGGCTTGTTAATCGTAAAATTTGAAAACTCTCCATAAAAACTTGCCCATATGTATAATACATTTGCTATGGGAAATTCTACTGGTGCAAAACGCTCTGCAGCTCCCCTCACATGAAACATAACTAATCAACACATACAGTGAGTCACAGTCGAAATGAACCACCTTACGTTAGAGAAAGAATTACTTAAAATATGACTGAAAAACCATTCAGATTAAAATTATTTTTATGTAAATTGATTGTCTCAACACGTAATTCTCTTATTTCAGTGTGTTTTATAAATATGTTTTGTTCTTAGTACACGAAAAATGCTATAAACTTCAAAAGTTCAAAAATACACCTCACAGTCAAAATGAACCACTTAAATTAAAGTAGAAAGCATATACAGGGTGCCCGATTTCAGGTGGTAAATATTTTAATGGTAGATAGTACCGATCATTTGTCGAAAATCGACACCAAAGTGGACACTCTGTTTTTACCGTTACAGAGCTATAGCATTTTCTGTAAATTGTGTCAAAAAGCTTGACTTACCAAACAAAATCAAAATTTGCCACTCTTTCAATCATTTAATCTGAGATTCGACCTCAATTTCTGAAACTACATAAAATTTCATATAAAACATATAAAATTTCTGCGTTTCGAAATTCACCGTTACTTCAAAGATGCAACTGATCAAACTACCAAAATCGATTTTTCAACGAAAATTCAAATGATATTTTTACAGCGGTACTTTGAACTGAGAAATCTGCACATTTGACAAAAGTTGCCCCAATGTTTTGGCTTTCCAACGGTATATTGCTTTGATACGTTTGGATTTGAAAATTTTCGAATAATACGCATGAAAGGAACAAAAAAACATATCGTGGTGATGAAACAAATTTACTTCAACCTAGACTTAACAGGTAGTTCATACCATTAATCAAAAATAGGAAAAAAGATCGTATACTTTTGAAATTTATACAGGGTGGCGCAAAACTACCGTTATGGTTTGAATGTTTAATAACTTTTTTATTTAATGGTTAATTATTATAATTTTTTTTTGTTATACAGTATATTAATGGGGAATAATTTTGGCTTAAGTATTAAAAATTCTATCCCGCAAGTGGTGGCCACTTTCGGCTTCGCACATTCGTGCTCTTTCCAGTACATTTTCCATAACTTTTTGTAAAATTTCGGGTGTTGTGGCTCGAATTTCATTGCGAATGTTTTGTTTTAGCTCTGGTATGGTCGCTGGCTTATTTACGTATACCCTTTCTTTCAAATAACCCCAAAGAAAACAGTCTGGCGCTGTTAAATCCGGTGAACGTGGGGGCCAATTGAAATCGCTTCTGCGCGAAATAATGCGTTCGCCAAAGAGGTCCCGTAACAGAACCATTGTATCCCTTGCAGTGTGGGCTGTGGCTCCATCTTGTTGGAACCACAACTGTGGATGGTTTTCTACAGCTGGCCTCAAAAAATTGTCCAGCATCTTTCGATATTCAGCACCATTAACCGTAACTGCGGCGCCATGTGCATTTTCAAAGAAATATGGACCAATGATCCTTTCAGACGATACGCCGCACCAAACAGTACACTTAAGTGGGTGTAATTGTTGCTGATGAACTGTTCTTGGATTTTCCGTAGCCCATATCCTGCAATTTTGCTTGTTTACGAAACCATTTAATTGGAAATGGGCTTCATCGCTCATTATCAAATTGTGAATGAAATAGCGATTTTCTTCTGCTTCAACAATTCAACAATTTTTGATCGCTGCTGTGTTGTGTACTGTTCCATTTCAAATTCCCGAAGTTTTCTTCACAAAATTCTGAAATAAAAATAAAAAATAAAAATTAAATTAAAAAGTTATTAAGCATTTGAACCATAACGGTAGTTTTGCGCCACCCTGTAGCATAATTAATACAAAAAGTCTTCTGGATATATGATCCAAAGTATATGTTGCTAGGGGGTCCGGAAATCTAGGGGAAAGGGGGTCAAAGGTCCTTCTTTTTAGAGTTTGTCTTGAATATTTTGGACCGGTTTCTCCAGGCCATGTTTTTTTCCTTTAATGCGTATTATTCGGAAATTTTCAAATCCAAACGTATCAAAGAAGTATACCGTTTGAAAGTCAATACATTGGGGCAATTGATATCACATTTTTCTTAAAACTTTTTTATTTCTAAAGATATCTAGACTAAATTTCATATTTTTCAATCATTTTTACCACAAAATCACATTCCTAAATTTGGTTGAAATCATCTGAGAAATCGGAACAAGTTTTACTACTAATTTCAAAGTGGCAAATTCAATTATAAATCCAAATGATCATACCTTCAGCAAGCTAGTATTTTCCTATAATTTTTTATGCTGTTTTTACACGCTAGACCAACTACCCGTGTTAGACCACGCATTAGATCGTCCATTAGACCACTCATTAGACCGTCTATTAGACCGCCCATTAGACTGCCCATTAGACCGTCCACTAGACCACGTAGCAGAGCAGCTACTTGATTATAATGGTTTATCATATATATTATAATAAACGGTCTAATGTGTGGTCTAATGAACGGTCTAATGCATGTAAAAACTGCATTATTTAGTTTCAAATTGTTTTTTGCTAGGACAAGTTACAGTGCAAAAAAATAAACTCAAAAACGCTTCGGTAAACAGTAGCTCTCGCACGGATAAGTTTATTTATGCCGATATGCAGCCAACTTCTGACAGGGATTGCAATTGTAGTCCTGTAGCAGTGTTAGCTGTTAAAAATAAATAAACCATTTGAAAAAAAAACACGGCTGTGAAAATTTAAAAATATCGTCGAAAAGAAATCAGCCTGATACGGTACGACGCCGGTGAGAGCACTGTTTGCACCGTCACGTGCATGCTTCGGGCAGATGTGAATAGTACACAGTAAATTTTTTTCAACTAGATTCTAGTTAAACACAACTAGAATTTAGCTCCTAGATATTCTAGTAAAGATCTAGTGATTAAGTAACCACTAGAATATCAGGAAATCTTTTTAATGATTTTCTATCAGAAGCTCGTTGAGAATCTAGTTCAATTCACTAGTATTTCAGTTGTTTTGACAAACATCTCGAAAGGAAATACACTAGTAATCTAGGAAACAAAGCTGAGTAGATAGTAGTAGCACAGGTATAAACACTGGTAATCTAGTAAACGAAACTGAGTAGACAGTGGTACCTCACGTATATTTTGTCGCTTTAATGCAGAAAGGCCACAACTAACATTTTATTCGAAGCCAAGTTTTTGGGGTAATTTTGATAGGTTGCTTTCGAAATGTTGTTAATTGCCTTGACCCCTCTAGGGGCATGGGTGCGTCAACATGTTGTTGCTGTTGTTTCGATAGGATATCTACTTTTCGAACGTGCAGTTGCTAGCCGGTCTTTATACTGACAAGCTCGGGGCACAGTGGGAGATGGGAGTTCTATTAGTACCCACAGGCAGTTTTATGTTCGTGTCGAGGATCGAACCTCTATTCTCTAGATCGTAGGGCGGTGACCGAACGAACACGGCCACCGATCGCGAATAGGATGGCGTGTTTTTAGAAAATAAACAGTTCACTTTGCACCTTATGAACTTCTGCCTCCACACGCAAAGACAATAATGATGCCTGGCTTGCCTTCATCACCGCTTTAACAGTGAATTTATCCAGTTTTCTAGGTGCAAACATTTTTTTCCTAGAAACAAAGTGGTGAGCACTAGAAAAACAGCCGAATTTACAAGACGAACTGTACTTCTAGTTATTTTCACTTGATTTTTGGGCAGGAACTTTACTTCTAGGTATTTTCACTAGATTTATGGGCATACGACATTTTTCACTAGATTATCAGTAGGAAATTTTTACTAGATTTCTTCTAGTTGAACTTTACTGGAAAAAAGATTTGCTGTGTACCCTTCAAAATTCGTGGAATATTTTCGACCTCGTCGGTGGAATCACGGGCCGGTCACGGCAGTGTGCCGTCACTGTCGTGTGTGTGTGTGCGAGTGTCGCTCTTTAGGCTGAACAAACAAATGTCTAATCTTTGGCACAAATTTACCCTGTTTACATCATACCATTCTTTTTTTTTCTAATGAAATCCCTAAAATTAAAATCCCTAAAGTGGCAAATTTTTTCGCCAACCGCAACCCCAACCAACCTTTAACTTGAAATTTCAGAACTCTTTTGAGTTCGTAAAAAATTGAAATGGCAATATTAAAAAAAAAAATTTAATATTGAGTTAGGGAGTTTTCGTTTAAAAAGATGCTAAATTGCTAATGGAGATTTCGCATGGTTTCGATACCATCATCATCATCGTGGCGCGATAGTCCGACGTCGGGCCTTGGCCGCCTGGATTGTCGTCCTTCAATTATTCCGGTCACGTAACCGCGTCCTCCAATTTTGGAAGCCCAGTAGCTGCTCGACATCCGCATATACTGAGCTCTCCCAAAGGGCTCTCGGTCATCTTCGCAGTCTCGCTCCGTCGACTCGTTCATTACTCTCTTTGGCATGCGATCATCGTGTTTCTGTGCACATGCTTCGATTTATTTATGGGGAGAACCGCGAAAAAAGTCTTAGCTAACTGTATCCGTCGCTTGATTTCGTCAGTTTCGTTGGCATCCCTTGACAAGTTGCACCCCATGTATATGAAGCTGTTCACGAACTCGATGTTGAGGTCCCCCACATTGATGCTCGATTGTGCAGTTGTCCTTGTCGTTGAGTGCATCATTATTTTAGTTTTACCCTCGTTGATACGTAGTCCAACTTCTTTTGCAGCGGTATCGATCGTATGCAGAAGTTCTTTTGCGTCGGCCAATCTTCGGGACATGATGTTGATGTCGTCGGCGTACGCTGCTAATTGTGTCGACTTGATGAGTAGCATCTTGCTGTTGTCCATATTCATAGCCCGAATAGCGTATTTTAATGCTAGGTCGAAGAGCGTCGGTGCCAGCCCATCGCCCTGTTTCTGACCAGTGCGTGTTTCAAATAGATCAGTAAGTCTATTATATATCCTGACTTGTGAGACGGAGCTGGTCATCGTCATCTTTGTCAGTCGCACTAATTTGGTCGGTATACCAAATTGCAGCATGGTGTTATACAGTATACTCCACGATCGATACTGTCGTATGCCTGCTTGAAGCCGACAAAGATTTGGTATACGTCTATGTTGTATTCCTAAAACTTCTGGAGTATCAATTTGACAGTAAAGAGCTGATCGGTTGTGGAGCGACCAGGTCTGAAGCCGCCTTGATATTCGCCAATGATTCGTTCTACGTACGGTTTTATCCTATTTTCCAGAATTTTCGTCAAAATGTTATAGGATGTACAAACTAGTGATACGAGTATGCCCCTGTAATTCTCACGCCACAGTTTATCTCCCTTTTTGTGTAATGGACAGATGATGCTTCTGCGCCAATCGTCTAGGATCGCCTCGTCCTCCCATACTCGCAGCATTAATTGACGTACGGCATTAACTAGACTCGTTCCACCGAATTTAAGCAGGTCAATTGAAATCTCGTCAGCGTCCTGCGCTTTCGACTCCTGCGAGTTTTTTAATTATGCCCATTATTTAATGGGCATAACCCAATTAGTTTGTCTGAATCAATTGAAATTCTGCATGTCCATATTTTCAATTTTTAAGAAACTCGCGATTTAAATGCAAACATCAGAAGATACGAGTAAAAAGAAAATGTTGTTATGTTGAATGCTAGGACATTGGCCATTTTTCATTAACATTAACACTACTGACTCCTACCATACTTTTGGTGATCCTAATTCCAAACCAGCGAATTTTGACAACGCCCGCTTTTCTACCAAGGCATTAATTGCCTGCCAACCCCTCCAAGCTTGTCCCAAACCATGGTTGTGAAAGGAGGAGGGAAGGATAGCTGTTGCGCTTAGGTGTGACTCAGACACACCTAAGCGTCTCAGATCAGTAGGGTGTCATGAATTACGTAGTCAGACCTACCATAGCTGTGTAAACTCTGGCACGTTTTGAACCTCCTGAAACAGCTTTCACCGAGGCTACTCCCGGATAGGGCTAAGCGATGGGCCGACAACCCATCCTTGTAAAAACTACTCCATGTCAAGAAACCTGGAACAAAAGCCTCGTGACGTCGGGCTGTTGCGCCACGATGATGATGAACCCCTCCAGGGCATGGGCGCGTCAACATCTCCAGCATAGCAGTGGTTTGTTGGCGTTTCGTAGGATATAAATTTCAAATGGTGCAATTGCAATACCAAGATTCAGAATTAAAAATACTTTTTATAATGATCAGATACAGGGATATACAGGGCAGATTTTAAATCATTTATACCATGTACAATACCGGCCATGCAGTCCTACATAATAACGACTGAAAATCGTCTTATAGCATGCAGCTTCGAAACTCAAAGCATCCAATGCGCGAGGTAGATTGCTAAAAACCCCTTTCTCCTTAAATATACATGCATGTAAGTATACGTATGAATATATGTATATGTACTTTGAGAACTACTGACATTTCTTTATTACGACATTAATGTCACCTGTATCTAATAGACACGTCAGGATTTTCAACTATCATTGTCTCGTATCAACCACGTAAGTAACAATTGCACCACCTGTTGAAGATCCTGCAATGTCCTACTACACAACGTACGAGCACTATTACTTCATGCATTGCCTTATAGAGGAACGCGCCACGTATACGTGTTACGTACATACGAGTAAATACAAAAAGGACAGTATGTAATTATACATGTATTTTCGTTATTTGAGGGAGTAACAACTATTTTTAGACCTATGCGTATATTAATAGCGTTTCAAGATAAGTGAAGGGTTTTGTCCAATTTATTTGTATGTCGGCATAATGATGATGGTATTGCCATTGATTCATTATAAAATTGTTTACTTAATTTGGGACTGCAAAGAATCAAAACTCTGGGTATTGGATGCAAGCGAACCCTTGTTGCATCCACTAAAGACCTCTGCACTGTACAGCTCCTGCGTGTTACGTTAGGCCTGGCGCATATTGGTCCCAGCCTACGCACAGCTCACACCTAGGCCACGCGTGGGTCGTTTTGTGTTTCACTGTTGCCCATATACTACCGCATATTGAACTTAGCCCACGAATAGCCCACGTAGACGTCACCCATACGTGGGATTGTTTATCTTGGTGGGACAGTTTCATGTGCGTGGGTCGGCCGTTTGTTTTGTTTTGAACACCGTTGCACCTGTAATTTTGTTTTCGTTTCGTGACAGGAGGAATTCGGTAACGAAAAATTAATTTCTTTGGTGGAAAAAAAATCCAGTTTTGTGCCAGATGGACCATCCGAATTACATACGAACAAAATTGAAATACGAAATTTTGGTAAGATATAGGAAAGGTGCTGCTTCGATTTGCCGGTGGGAGCAGCACTACCAGACCATAATATGGCTCATTACAGGTGGTTCATTACAATATATGGCGTACAATAGAAAGAAGTGTAATGAGCCACCTGTAATGAACCATTTTATGGTCTGGTAGTGCTGCTCCCACCGGCAGATCGAAGCAGCACCTGATGAGTAGTGATCTGGTACGATGGTGGTACGAAACCAGAGGCCGAGGGTCCCATTGCACTCGGACTCAGATCCGACTGCGTGGGCGTCTGATCCGTCCGCCAACCATTCCATCCTTATCGACTATTTTTTTTTCTTTCCCCATTTTTACCTCCCAGGCCTATGAATTTTTGTTAATACATAAAGGACAGGGGCAACGAGCGGTGAAAACCCCGCCCACGTCTCCCGAACTGAGCTACAGCAAGCATAGGCCGTTGCTTAGCTCGTTGAGGGGCCGTTTTCTTCACCAGATGGCACGGCCCGACCTTTATGGTCATATGCTACCTTAGACTCCGTCCCCACGGGCATCTTCGGATGCCCACCAAACCGTCCGTTACATATTTTATTTTAAGTTACTTAGAAGGACAATCCTGGCAAACGAAAAGGTATCCAGGGCTCCTCCGCGCTTCGTCCGGTCACCGAAGATGCTCGAAATGCCGGCAATTCAAAGCTTTTATGGAGGCCTTAAATACGTGGTTAAACCACAAAAGACAAACACAACACCAGGATTGCCTTGTTGAGCTGATTCTAAAAGGATAATCTACTCTATAGGAAGGATTGGGGTGCTACAGAGGAAAGCACAGCTACTTGAAGGGAAAATACGTGAAATAGATAAAGTAGCCTTAATGTGCTTGTGGGGATACAAATCGGTGGAAGGATTAAAAAGGAACCCAGGTCCTTCTTAGTCCTGTTCTGTACAAGAAATGGGCCCCACGTTGGGCGCCAGATATGTAACGAAATTTTGCACAAAGCCTTCTTTCTATTGCACGCTGTAAATAAGTCGGAATCAACGGAATCGGACCACTACGTCATATAGCTGCCATAGAAACGACCGGTCCAAAAATTCGTCTTTGTGAGAAAAACTTTTTTATTTTCGAAGATATCTTTTTCTAATTTAACACTAAATTAGCAAATTCCAAAAGCAAGTTTTTATTAGAAAAACTTTTTTATTTCTGAAGATATCTTTACGAAATTTCATATTATTCAATCATATTGACTGCCAAACTAGGTTCCTAAATTTGGTTGAAATTAGCCCATTATTTCATATACCTCTCATAGGAATAGTGAAATGGGAACAAGTTTTACTACTAATTTCAAAGTGGTAAATGCAGCATAAGTCACAACGAAAGTATGATGGTATGGTGGTATCATACCATGTTTTTTAGGAACATTTCTGTTTCGTGAATATTACGAGAATTCTCTCTATTGCATTTAGAGAGAAGTTTTAAAATTCCTTAATTGCGCCATTTCCGCTTTAGGTAGTCCATTTCGGCTTTAAATGGTAAGAACCCTAGAACCCACGCGGAGGGCCTTAGGTCCTTACGCGGAAACTTCTTGAATTTTGTGAAAATTCTATCTAATCGAATAGAGAGAATTCTCTTAATTTTTACGAAACGGGAATGTTTTTTATTTTTTATTTTTTCTTTGCTATTTTGACTTCAGATTCGCAATCAGCGACCCAATCTATCCCCTAGCAGTTTGTTTTTTTCCAGTAAGATCCACCGTGTTTATAAAAAAAAAGGTATTGTCATTCTGGATCCCCATTTGTTTTTTTGCCATTTGGACATTAGATTTGCAATTAACGACCCAAAAAAACCCTATCAACTTTTTCCAGCAAGATTGGCCGTGTTTTTGAGGGAAAAGGGTTGCCGCTCAGAGACTTCTTTATTTCTTGCAATTCTGACTTCAGATTCGTAATCTGCGACCCAGTCGACCTCCTACCAGTTTTTTCCAACAAGATTGGCCGTGTTTATAAAAAAAAAGTGTTGCCATTCTGAATCCCTCATTTGTTTTTTTTGGCATTTCGACTTCAGATTCACAATCAGCGACCCAAAAAACTTCCTATCAGCTTCTTCCAGCAAGATTGACCGTGTTTTTGAGGAAAAAACTGTTGCCGCTCAGAAACTTCTTTATTTTTTTGCGATTCTGACTTCAGATTCGCAATCAGCGACCGAATCGACCTCCTATCAGTTCTTTCCACCAAGATTGGCCGTGCTTATGAAAAAAGTTTTGCCATTCTGGATCCTCCATCTGGTTTTTTGCCATTTGGATTTCAGATTCGCAATCACCGATCCAAAAAAAACCCAATCCATCATCGGCCAGCGTAGCGACATCGTATATATGTATTTGCCTTACCAAGGCAGTGGCAAGCCGGAAAGGACGTCAAATTGACGTCAAAATAGAAGTTTCGATCAGCTAAGCGGAGGGTTGTCTATTAAGATGGCAATGGCAGTGACAAGACCTCGCCGCGATCAGCTGAGCGGAGGCCTGTATATTAAGATGGCAATGAGATATGTCACATCATATAATCTAATCAATAGTTCAGTTCTCTCATCTACTTTTCTATTCTCCCACATTTAAACGATCTGATCTGATCATACTCCGACACCGACAGACGGAACTATTAAACCTAAGCACTGTTCATTAGGGTTTTGTATAAAAACAAAACCCTTATGAAATCGGTCATGCGTCCATCTGTCCGTCTGTCCGTCTGTCTGTCTGTCCATGAAATATCTCACGAACCGCTGAAGCTACATGCATGAAATTTGGTGGAAATATGTAGAAATACTATAATTCTCTGGAGAAAGCGATGCGTCGTAATAAGTCAACTTTAAGGGGGGGTCCCCATAGAGGGGAAATGAAGGTCGAAATTTTTTTTTCGTTTGGTATAGGCAAGTGGGGTATCGTAAGAAAGGTACCTTCGAGTACATTCCATTTTTGGAATTTTTTTCAAATTTGAAGAAAGGAGAAAAGAGGGAGAGGGGAAAATATGTGGTCCGAGTTTGTCCCCCCCCCCTTGCATTTCGAGACCGTTATAGCTAGACATATGAAAATTTACAGAAAAGCGGCATTTCACTAGCATAGAAAACTAAAAATAATAGAATTTTTAAATCTCATACAAAAAGGTTAATAATAGTACATTTCTATAGTTGCAGCACACCTGAGGCCAAAAATATTGATAGCTAATGATAACTAACATCATAGGCAATAATACCTCAAAGTTTCATTACAATGACATGATATTTAATAATAGTACATTGACTTAAAGTTATGCATTTTGACACTATCCATACAAAAAATACACCTACCGGCCTCACGCATAGATATGCGTGTACTACTTGCATGTTGTTTTTCGTAGTGCGAATTGCAGTTATTTAATGAACCAACTTTGGAAGGGTGAAGATTGGTAATTGGTGATCCTAACAATAACTATTCACACAATTAATTTTTTTAGGGTTTTGTGTCTTAAATCTTACAAAATCGGTCATCTGTCTGTTCGTCTGTTCATAGAATATCTTACGAACGGCTGAAGCTGCACATATAATTCGGCGAGAATGCGTATAAATGCTATAATTTGCTGGAGAAAGCGTTGTGTTGTAATCAGCCAACTTTAAGGGGGGGGGGGGGTCCACATAGAGGCGAAATTAAGGTCAATTTTTTTTTATCCATTGGTATAGCCAAGTGGGGTATCGTGAGAAAGGTAATGTTGAGTACATTCCATTTTTGGCATTTTCTTGAGATTTGTAGAAAGGGGAACAGTGGAGGAGGGAAAAATATTAGATCGTAATCTGTCCCCGCCGCCCTGAAGCCGTTACACAAGTTTGCAATTTGCAATGTCGTCGTAACATGAATGGTTAAGCATCTCGAAGAGTAGGACAGTTTATCTCGTATACATACATATCTATCTACAGCTTCTCGTATTAAAACTATTACTTTGAGAGGTGACAGATGCAGTCTTTTTGTGAATTGGCATGTAAGATACTATATCATGGGTAAGACATTTAATTATGGTGTTTTTATTCAGCTGAGTGGTACCAAGAAGTGCAGGGAGCCAATATTTAGATACCAAGATAAGCGCGTGCTACAAAACCCTCGAATTGCGGGCGTAGCCCTCTATATTCCGGTTTCATTTTTCAACTGCTCCGACTCCGACCTGAACTTAAAGGAACCATAAATGATCTGGATGGACTGATGAGCTGTTTTTTCGTAGGGTATTTTCCATAGAATACAACGACCGTGAAGATGAAGCTACCGCACATACTACAAGGACCACGGGCGGGCGAAGATAATTATTTTAGGCAAATTATTGAATGATTTGATTTATTATTTATTTATTTGGAATTATTTGCTAGGCAAAATGTATAGTAAGCTGAGAAGCATTGTTTAAAAGGAACAGTATCAGAGCAATATAGCCAGTAAAATAAAATCTGTTTCAAGTCCTTCTTTTTGCAAAGCTGACACTGTAATCATTTAAGCTAGGGCTATTATTTTTAATTAAGCAATAAAAAAAACACAAATTTGTAAAGACCCATTATAAGTATTTTAAATTATCGGGAATTATGGAACATTTTGTTATATGGGCCAATAGTTATTGGGTCCTGGGCCCGGATTTTCTCTCAACGGCCCTGCCTCTATCCACGGGTATACGAGATCTGAATTCCGAAAGGCACGCACGAATGATGCCATCGGGTCCAGCAGATTTAAAAGGCTCGAAACTATCGATCGTCTCCAAAATCTTTTCCCTTGACTTTACGAAAATTGGATGAATTGCTGAGCCTAAATTTTCATTGACTGTGGGGTAATGATGATTGTCGAACACGTTCAGGTTGTAATTACTTACCTGTTGTATAGGAAAGTTGAAGAAGGATCCGCCCATTGATTCATTCCACCGACGCGTTGCTATGTTAAAAAGCAGTGCAGATAAAATAAAATAGAAAAAGCAGTTATTTTATTTTTCTAAAAAAAATCTTTAATTATCATTTCCTTTAAAATAAATGAAATTACAACGTATTATAAATGAAGTGTTGAAACTCATCACATGCATAATATTAATAATAAGTTAATTTGGGTTTTCCTTCTTCAGTTCGACAAACAAAAAGTAATTTACATAAGTACATAATTTTTAAACATTATTTCTTTGTCAGTAGTATTTGTTCGATTAAATACTGATTTTACATAGTATAATAGATTTGGATAAATATATTATTTTATTTTGTATTTTTGTATTTTCTTTTTCCCCTCTCCATTTTATCGATATTTTCGATTTTATTTTCTCCCCGCATTATTACTCTGAATATTATCAACTTGCAATGCAAATGGCTATGTATGTAACAATCTGAGAACATTACCAACGGTAATACCATACTATTCATATTCATTCAACTAGACTAGATGTTACTTTCTACAAATTTTATTTACAAAATAAATTAAAGTCTAAAGTGTGGGGAGGAGAGGACTAAAGGACTAAAAATTTTATAAATATTTGTTTACATTTTGGTTTGTTGTATTTAAGTAGGAGTCAACGAGCTTTTGCTTGGAATAGATACATTAGGTTAGTCATGTTAGGTTCTTAAAACTATTTAATTATACGTGTCTCACGTTCCATTCTTAGGTTACGGTCGAATGATACGATTGCCTGCCTGGGGTTTAAAATTAAATAATAAGAAAGTAACAATAAAAACAAACGTTGAAATATTTCTAGATTTTAGTTACGAGAGAATAGAAACTGTCCGTTGGGGTCAGACCCAAAACTTAGCCATGGATAGTAAAACGCCGTACAATTCAATTCAATAGATACATAGAAAAATACTTTTAATCTCTGGCGATAATATCGATTTTTAATTGTGCATCCGACTGACTTAAATGCCTGTCCGGCTGGAGGCCGCCTGAAGCGGCCATACACGATCCGGATTTCCTCAAGGCCGGGCCTGATCAGTTTTTCCGGCAGGAATTCCGGATGGTGTGTGGTGTTTGCTGAGAGTATATTCAGGGAAGCAGCACCTGGAAAGTATGTAAGAGTTACCAGGAAGCTGCAAATTTTTGTCAACTCATGTGTCATCAGTTTTTTCCTGACAGGAATTCCGGATGGTGTATGGCCGGCTTTAAGCACCGAATACTTTCAAGCTTTTCGATTATTATTTGGTGGTAACCAGTAACCCAAGGTAGATTAAGGTAGCTTGAAAGTATTGTCTAAAAAGTTCTCGGTTTCTGCGTCTTGTGGCTAACAGTACTCACTGCGGCCATGGTTCCTTCGGTTTTCTTCACCCCCCTGCGGTATGGAGTATAAGAATTAGCTACAACCTTTCCCACTATCGAACATGAACTGGAACACGAACATGGTACAAATGTCCTCCGAATAGCTCAAGACACACACTTCACACAAATCTGAAGAAAATCGTTCCACTTTTACCATGTTCGTGTTCCAGTTCATGTTCAACAGTGTGTGGCCAGGGTTATGGGCAGAAGGTGTATGCTAGCAATATGCTAACGAAACGTCAACTAAGCTTGCTGCATGGGACCTGCATTATGTCCCACTAAGGGTTAGGGCAAATGTAGTATACATCTTGGGCGCCAAGTGAGTATACTCAGGCTTTGGTGACCATATTTCGACTGTTTTCTTCTGTGAACGACGCGACGCGAAATATTTTCGGCTATTTTTTAGTGTGAATTTTCAATGACGTAGGATCAAAACAAAATGCCTTAACGTGGCCATCACCGTGTATGCATGGCTCAAAATCACGCCACAGAGAAAATGTCGTGAAATAAAGTGGCGTCGATGTTGTAATGAACCACCTGTAATGAACCATATTATGGTCTGGTAGTGCTGCTTCCACCGGCAGATCGAAGCAGCACCTGATGAGTAGTGATCTGTTGGTGGTACGAGACCAGAGGCCGGGGGTCCCATTACACCCGGACCCAGGTGTGACCGTGTGGGCGTCTGATCCGTCCGCCAATCATTACATCCTTATCGGCTATTTTTTTTTATTCCCCATTTTCACCCCCCCCCCCCCCTTTTTGTGTGTCTTCCCCAGGCCTATGAATTTTTGTTAATATGTAAAGGACAGGGGCAACGAGTGGCGAAAACCCCGCCCACATCTCCGGAACTGAGCTACAGCAAGCATAGGCCGCTGCTTACCTCGTTGAGGGGCCTTTTTCTTCGCCATTGGCACGGCCCGACCTTCACGGTCACTATGCTATCTTACGCTCCGTCCCCGCGGGCATCTTCGGATGCCCACCAGACCGTCCGTTACAATGTACATATACTGTTGCTTTACTTCTACTATATACTTCTAGTAAAGTTTTTGTGTCTCTACTGGTTATGTGAAGATAAATCGCCGCTTTTGATGTTGCTTTTCTACAAATGAAGAGCGCGGTTAACTAAGGATCGATTTTAAGAAGCAGAGACATTTCGAAGGGGAATATCCTGCGTATGTCCAAGAGCTCGTGCACACGGCAAACTTTTTAGTTCGCAGAAAAACTATATAGTTTAGTCAGAAAAATAGAACACACAGTATTTTATGAGACCGCGCAGACAGCGATTAATAAATATAGGTAGTTTAGTTTGCTATGTGCGCCGTGTCAGAAACCACTGTGTGCTCTATTTTTCTGACTAAACTACATATTTAGTTTTTCTGCGAACTAAAAAGTTTGCCGTGGGCGTGAGCTCTAATATGAATTTATGATATTAGTTAAAATAGGACGCTAGAATAGTTGAAGCCGGCACTGCTGCCAGAAGCACAGTCGTACTGACGAAGCTTGTATGCATTTTGTACTTCTGCTTATCACTTCAATTTCTGTGTATATTTTGTATTGCAATCGTTACGAATTCATTTAATTTCTTCAGGATTTAGACAGTTTTTTTTAAACTCGAGGTAAGGACAACATAGAAGCGATTGTATACGACCTCTTGGAGGAGGTTAATCCCTTATTTACGCCACTGCTCCTTTTTGTTCCGAAGTCGAAATATGAGATACAAAGTGCAGTAGAGCACTCCAATTTGTACAATTTTTTACGGGTTCGTAATGATGGAGGGGAAGATGACTGGTCGATATCATGCACAATCCGTATTAACTTCAGTAATTTCATTCAGTAGCATCTCAACCAAAATAAATTGCAATTTCAACTATGAATATTGTGTAGAAATTTCATTGTCCAATAGGCCCTAATAACAGCTTGAACAGCATCCTATCAGGGTCATCAGGCATGTTGTCCTATTCTTCGATAACAATCTTTTCTAGCTTTTGTAAGTTGTTGAAGTCAGATTCCCGAGCTCTAATTTCTTTATTTGCCTAATCTCACACGTGCTCTACTGGTTTGGGATTAACGTCTGGAGACTGAGCAATGAAACTCCATTGGAACGATAACAAAGTCAGTAAAAATTTAAGACGTACAATGTGCACCACTTCCAATGTAGTGCAGCATAACAATATGATTATGTCAATCTGCAACTGCATTTAAGTAAGCAATTTTATAAATTTTATAGCCAGATTGTTTAATCGATTTTTATCGTGCCAGAAATCCACAGCCTCTACAGTTTCATAGAATTCCGTTTAAGCATTTGCAGGAGTTTGCGGAAATCGATATTTGCAATATGCAGTTAAATAAACAATGATATGAGTTGCACCACTCTGTCATTGTTCGCGGTCCTGTGGCAATCTGGATCAGATGGATCTGTCTTTTTCGATTTCTCCAGCTTATTCTTTCCCCTCTGGTAAAACATGCGCCATCAGCTGTCAATTTTTGAATATAAATACTGTTCAGATTCACAGGGAAATATTTTTCAGATCCAAAAATTGACAGTTTTTTTTTCAGATTCGAATATGTTTCAGATTCAAAAATGTAAAGTTGACGGCACATGTATTACCGGAGCGGAAAGCATATGGAGGAGAAATCGAAAAAGTCAGATCCGAGGGCTTTCATTAAAGAAAATGCTTTTAAATAAATGATCGCGGTCCTGAGAGCGTGTGATAAAAAATCATGGATCTGATTTTTTCGATTTCTACTCCATATGCTTTCCCCTCCGCTAAAACATGTGCCGTCAACTTCCAATTTTAGGATCTGAAAAATATTCCCCTCCGGATCTGAAAAGTATTCAGATTCAAAAATTGACAGTTGACGGCGCATGTTTTACCGGAGAAAAAGCATATGGAGGAGACATCGAAAAAGTCAGATCCATAATATTTCAGCAGACGCTTTCAGGACCGCGACCAATGTAACCCAGAACAATGAATCGTACCATCCGACCGATAGCATTTAAGTTTGTTGTCCATTCGTATCGATTCATGTTTTTTGCTTTTGATATAAATATACGATGGATTTATGGTTCTGTTTCATGCAAGGTTGTTTAATATACCTATTTGTTTTTTGTTTTTGCTTATTTTACTCTCCTTTGTTTTTTTTAAATAAATACTAATGGTTTAGTCTTCTCTTTTGTTTTGTTAAGCCTTATTCAATAATTAATGTCATCTACTTAATGTCCGTATATCAGTGTTCTGGGTAAACAGCATTTGAGTTGTACTTACACGCTACATCTTATTTTTCTTTTCCGTTCCTGATACGTATGTTTAATTTAAGGTATTTTCTTGCATATCGTATTGTTTACTTTTGAAATTTTCTTTTGTTTCCTTCCTTAGATTTACATACATTTTAATGTTCTTAAGACTAGACTTTGATTTAGATTGTATAAAGATGAAAATAAAATAATATGCTTACACGAGTACATGTTGATTTGTATAATGTATGTATCTCATTTTTTAACGTATAAAAATTATATTAGTTTGCTGTTATCTCTGATTTTTCTTGTTTTTATATTGGTACTTGTTGTAATCAGTTCCTAGCTTGTACATGTTAACGACAAAATTGTCTGGCAAAAACAAAAGAAAAATAATTTTCGAGGATTTAGTGGATTAGTTGTTAGTAAGATAGATTGGATTCGGTTTCTGTATTGTTTGTCGATTAGTTGAAAGCCTGAAATTGAAAAGAATTTTTGAATAAGGATTAGTATTATAATATTATTCAAATGCTTTAAAGTTTGTATTTTTATAGATGAATTTGAACACATAGTCTCTTTACTAGACGATTTCTCATGTACAATAATAATTCTAAGCAAAAATGTTACTGCTATGAGTACATTTACGCAGGTCTCGAAATGCGCATTATGCTGGACATTTGTAATGAACCATATTCTGGTCTGGTAGTACTGCTTCCACCGACAGATCGATGGCAGCACCTGGTGAGTAGTAATCTGTCGGTGGTACGAAACCAGAGGCCGAGGGTCCCATTACATCCAGACCCCGATGCGAGCGCGAGGGTATTTGATCACTCCACCAACCATTCTGTCCTTATCGCCTTTTTTTTTATTATTCCCCATTTTCGCCTCCCATGTTTATGTTGTCTTCCCCAGGCCTATGAATTTTTGTTAATACGTAAAGGACAGAGGCAACGATCGGCGTAAACCCCGCCCACGTCTCCCGAACTGAGCTACAGCAAGCATAGACCGCTGCTTAGCTCGTTGATGGGCCGTTTTCTTCGCCAGATTGCACGGCCCGACCTTCACGGTCATTATGGTACCTAGAGCTCCGCCGCCACGGGCATCTTAGGATGCCCACCAAGAAGTCCATTACACATTGGGTGCATTCGGGAGTCACGGTTGCTAGCTAGCTTTAAGTGCTGCCTCGTGATTTGTATTCCGAATGCTACGCTAGACCACTGCTAAACTTAGCGCAAATAGCTAGGCGCTAACACTTTTTTCGCTGTCTTGGCTTAGCGGAGATTTGACAGTTCGAACGAATTGCCTGCATTCACAAATCGTAGCGCTGCCTGAGCGCTCCCAAAATTGGGACAAAAATAGGAGCGCTCAAGTAGAGCTACCGTTTGTGAATGCAGGCATGTCAATTTACAACAGGTGAGCCAGCATACCATTCGGGCGTCACAAAAAAAATTGTTATGTGCTGCTTAGGAATTCGCTATTTCTATGCAGCGCATTACGCTTTTTTCCGTGACGCCCGAATGCACCCATTGCCTGCGTTCACGTTCTTGAGCGTTGCGGTTATTCAGCAATTGAAATGCATGTAAATGGAAAAATCAGTGATTTTTTCCGTTTACATGCTTTTCAATTGCTGAATAACCGCAACGCTCAAAAACGTGAACGCAGGCATTAACGGACGTCCAAAAGCCAAATTTCCCCTGGTCGAAGAAAAAATTTCCCTGGTCGTACCATGGATTTGACGAGGACATTTTGGCTTCAACCAGGGAACATTTGGATTAGTTTTTTTTGTTGGTTTTAAGAAATTTGAATTGAATTTCATAACATTTAATATAAAAATCATCTCCGTGCGTGACATGCAGGGTTTTCAGAGAAAGTCCTCAAAAATTGAAAAATGTTCCTTTGAGAAATAAAAAATCTTAATTTAATTAGCTTTAATTTGAGATGCACTGAACGTCTGTAGGAACACCAGTTACCTAGAAAATAGCAAAACAATTTTAAATTTGTACAGAGCAGAATAGAGCAGGATAAGCGGCAAAAAACCGCTATAGAGTAGTAATCGCTATAGAGGTTAGAGTAGGAAAGACTTAAACGGGGCGTGTCTTTGTTGGAAGTGTGTCTTCGTTTAGTTTAGCATTCAAACGTCAACTCAAATTTCAACAGGAAGCTTAAATCCCTAGTACAGATACTCGTACAATCGGACAAATTTCCTGTAGGCAGCAGAATAATTTTGGATGTAATGTAATGTTTAACACATTATGAAAAAAAAAATTCCTTAATTGCGGGATTTTCGCTTTAGGTAATTCATTTCCACTTTAGGTGGTAAGAACCTAGATCCCATGCGGGGGAATTAGCAGGTTCTAAAGCGGAAATTTCTCGAGTTTTGTGAAAGTTCTCTCTAATCAAATAGAGAGAACTCTCCTAATTTTTGCGAAACAGGAATGTTCTCAATCTACATCTTTAGCAGGAATCAACCTGAAGTCCGCGGTGCTGATAGTAGCCTGCCCGAGGAGTGACATCTTAAGACGCGCGATGGCGGGACATTCGCAAAAGATGTGTTTGGTCGTTTCCACGTCCTCCAGACAGGGACGGCATACAGTCTCGCTGGACAGACCCATCTTGTTCAGGTGATATCTGACCAGGTGATGGCCAGATAAGTACCCCACTAGGAGTCTTAGGTGGGTTCTACTCATTTGAGTAGTACCCCTGTGACTGATTGACATAGCCCTGGAAGGTTATTCCAGTACTGATGACGCACTAGTGCAAACCATTCTGTGATCCACAGTTTGGCCGAGGTCAGTCCAAAGCCACAGTAAGGCTTAGGTCCATGAAAACGACTGGATGATCCTTGTCTAGAAAGTTCATCCGCAGCTTCATTCCCCTCCATGCTCTGGTGGCCTGGCACCCAACACAAGAAGACTCGGTTTTTGGTTGCCAACAGTTGAAGGAGTTCGTAACTCTCCCTCAACAGTTTTGAAGAGACCTTATATGAGGAAAGCGCTTTTATTGCTGCTTTGCTGTCTGAGTAGATAGCAATGTGAGCGCCGCGAAGTCCAGTTTCCAAGATTACCCTGCCGCAGATCTCAATGGCGTGGATCTCAGCTTGAAAAACGCTGGGCGAGACTCCCATTGTGATCGAAATCCTGGTGTTGGGTCCAAAGACACCTGCATCGGTGAACCACTTAATACATCTAGGATCTGGCACACCTTGTCCATTTACTCATTCAGAACGGTCAGGGATGAGGGCTGAAAATTTTCTGCCGAAGTAAACCTCCGTGATCATGTAATCTGATCTCAAGCAGATCTGCACGTCAGGAATTTGATTCAGAATGTTCATGTGACCGCTTTCGTCGCTACGTACGTCGGAAGTTAAACGAAGTCAGAGCATTTAGAGCTGCTGTTTCTTGAATGAACATATGCAACGGAGTAAGTCCAATAATCGCCTCCAGAGCTGGCGTAGGACAAGTTCGCATAGATCCAGTGATGCCAAGGCAGGGAAGGCGTTGAAGCTTATTGCACTTCAGTATGACAGAAGATTGCAGAGTTTTCGGCCAACACACAAGCGCTGCGTAGGTCACCATGGGCCGCACCACTCAATTATCTTTGGGGTGAGCCCCTATTTCCGTCCGAAGAGACTTCTGCATCCAGTTAAGTTTCGAGTCTACTGTTACCCCGAGACATTTAACTTCAGTGGAATAATCTAAGGTCGTATATTTCGTTTTCGCGTGAACGGCACAACGATAGTTTTCTGTGAGTTTACATGTAAGCCCAAAAAGTTGTTTTGTAGTACTCCGTACGGTAAGGGATATGGTGGAGGCGGAAACTCGGGCGATGGGCCGACAACCCGTCCCCAGAAAACTGAAGGCAAGCCTCGGATACGATCGGATTTACTGAAACGACCACGCAAACCAAACATGGAACTCTCTTGGAACTTGGTATGTCCGAACGCTGAACAAGACTGGTGCAGTCAAAAATCTATTACGACAGGCCAGTAACTACAACCTAATTGCTTTGGCAATCTGGATAAAATCATTAAGTGCAAAAAGCGAAGCTACTTCGATGATAAATTGCGAGGCATCAACGACAATCTCGAGAGAAATAAAGCCAGGCAGACCTACAAAGTACTGAAAATTATTAAAAGTGGGTTTGTTGCGAAAACCACCTTGTGCAGAGACAAGGATGACTCTATCATTAGCGACACACAAGAGAACAAAAGATGGGCATCCTACTTTAAAGAACTTCTCAACCCCGAAAGCAACGCAACATCAGTTGATATACCACTTGACCACCAAATGGAAGAACCCTTACTGACTCCCCCAACACTCGAAGCCGCCAACAGGACACTAAAGAACTGCAAAGAGTCAGGCATCGACGAAATACCAGCAGAACTCATTAAAAATGGCTGATGCGCTACCATAAATTCCATCCATACGCTGATTCAAGGCATTTGGCAAGAAAAAACCATTCCAAACGAATGGGGCCGGAGTCTAATCTGTTCCATACATAAATGAAACCGGAATATAGAGGGCTACGCCCGCAATCCGAGGGTTTTGTAGCAAGCGCTTATTTTGGTATATAAATATCGGCTCCTTGCTCTTCTTGATACCACTTAGATAGACAAAAAAAAAACTTAATTAAAATGTCTTACCCACTTACATTTTACATGCCAATTCATATTACGTGATTGTAACGAAACTTAGAACATATTATTGCCTAAGCCCTAAGGTGTTGGTTATCGTTAGCCATCAGTACTCGAAAGTGTTTAAGGCATGCAGGGGTGTGCTAACTGTAACTACAGAAATAAGCTATTATTTACCTATTCTGAGAAGATATACAGATTCCATTATTTTCCATTTTATATGCTATTCCGAACCCACCTTCCTGTAAGTTTTCATAATTCTAACAGTCTTGAAATGCCACGGGGGGGGGGGGGGGGCAAATTACGAACTAATATTTTCTCCTCCCCCACAATCCCCCTTTCTACAAATTTCAAGAAAATGCGAAAAAATGGAATGTACTCAACATTACATTTCTCACGACACCTCACTTACCTACACCAGTCGATAAAAGAAAATTTGACCTTAATTTCACCTCTATTTGGACCCCTCCCCCTTCCACCCGGTAAAGTTTGCCAATTACGACGCAGCGCCCCCAACTAATCTTTACCCTTTCAAAAATTATTAATTAAATAACTGCAATTCGCACTACGAAAAACAACATGAAAGTAGTACTCACACCTATGAGGCCGGTAGGTGTAATTTTTGTGTGGATAGTGTCAAAATGCCTAACTTTAAATCAATGTACTATTATTAAATATTATGTGATTCTAATGAAACTCAGAGATATTATTGCCAATGGTGTTGGTTATCATTGGCCATCAATATTTTTCACCTCGGGTGTGCCTAAGGCTTGCAGGGGTATGCTAACTGCAACTATAGAAATGTACTATTATTAACCTTTTTTGATGAGATATCAAAATTCTACGATTTTCGGTTTTCTATACTAGTAAAATGCCGCTTTCCTGCAAATTTTCATGTTTCTAAGTATAACGGTATCGAAATGCGAGGGGGGGGGGACAAACTCGGATCACATATTTTCCCCTCTATCTCTTTTCCCCTTTTTTCAAATTTGATGAAAATACCGGAAATGAAATGTACTCGGTGTTACCTTTCTCATGATACCCCACTTGCCTATACCAGATGAAAAAAAAATTTTGACCTTCATTTCCCCTCTATGGGGACATCCCCTTAAAGTCAACCTATTACAACGAATCGCTTTCTCCGGCGAATTATAATAATTCTACATACTCCCACAAAATTTCATGTATGTAGCTTTAGCCGTTAGAGAGATATTTCATGGACAGACGGACAGACGGACAGACATTTGACCGATTTCATAAGGGTTTTGTTTTTAATACAAAACCCTAAAAAGGGGATAAACTCGAATGCAGTAACTACAGAGGCATTTCACTACTATGTACTTCCTACAAAGTCATCACAAAAGTCCTAGAGGCAAGAATTAGGCTGCGCGCAAGTTGGCACACGTTCGCGTGTCGCGTTCACGTGTTTTATGTCAAACGGTTTGAGTCTATGGTTTGCAACCAAAGATGCGAATCTGTCAATTTGATAGATGCTCGGCTGTTGTCGTATCACCAAATTGGATTCATTATTGTGTATTAACGCCAATAATTTAGTATGAAATGTGTGTTTATGCACATCCTAATACTCCCCAGTCGTTTGTTTTGCCACTCAATTCTTACCTAATTATCCATTTTAAAGCACAATAATGAACTCAATTTGTTGATACGACAATAGCCGAGCATTTGTCATATTGACAGATTCGCATCTTTGGTTGGAAACCATAGACCCAAACCGTTTGACAGCAAACACGTGAACGCGACACGCGAACGTGAGCCAACATGCGCGCAGCCTAAAGCCATACGCGGAAACAATAATCGGCCAATACCAGGGAGGAGGTAAACGGTAAAACAAATCCTTGAAAAATGTCTTGAATTCAATAGAGAAGTCCACCAAATATTTGTTGACTTCAGACAGGCATACTACATCATGGACCACAAATTTAGTCCGACTGACCAGTATAGGCCAGTCGAATTAAGCCAATTTTGGGGCTTTTTAATAATAATGAGGCAAATATCTGGAAATAATTTTAAACCCTTCTATAGATACTGAATACATGGAAACTGAGTTTGCACGGTCGTAGAAGGTGAGCTTAACTTTTGGAGGGCGAAAATCCGAGAAATTTGAGCCCTTTTTTTTTTAATATTATCGTTATAAATCCTAAACGGTGCCTCGGGTCGGAAAACCTTGCAGAAGTAAATTAAAGGCCGTTGAATTCTACATTCAATGCACTGCTCAAAGTTAAAATTCGGTTCAGTAGCGTAGTTAAAATCGATAGTCAAAAAATTACAATTTTCGAGGCTCCCGAGAAAAATCACACTTTTTCACTTTTCAAGCTCACAGATCTTTGCAACGGATCCTCCAAATAAAAAAGCTTGTCTGTAAAAGTTGGGGACAATTTGATTGTGAGCATAACGTGGCCAATATTTTTCAATTCAGCCCATTTTTAGACTAGCTATGAGCAAAAATTCAAAAATGAATGCTCATCGATTTATACCTTAAAAGCTCTGTCTCAGTAAGTATAACAGCTAGAAGTTTTATTTTAGTCTCAAATTGTAGATGAAGTACTCTAGTTAAATAAAGTTTTACAAGATTTTTTTGCGAGACCAGTTTAGGAGATACTGAAAAGAAACAGGACAAGCCAAACAATTAGGCACATGGTGGCGGGGGAAATAGAAAACTCGAATTTATAAACAATGTACCAACTCAAACAATATATCAAAAATCGAAACCACCCTAATTAAAGCAACCAGTGTTATAACGATTTGACTGACCAAAGTATTTTAACTTTTGCAGAATCACCAACTTTTTTTTTATTAAAAACAAAATTACTCAAAAACTATACCAGCTAGCATATTCTAGTAAAGAGTGAATCGCAGGTAATATCCTACTCAAAAACAGAAAATAACCTGTAGAAATCAGATAAACTGTTAATTAGATATGACCTTGGAAAATAAAATGAAAAAAAGTGTGAACAAATTATTGTTTTTAATTTAAGGGCTGTAAATGACTCGAAATTTAAAAATTAGTATGATATAATGTTAAAACAAATTGTTTACAACAAAACAGGAAGTTTTTATTTTTGATAAAATTAGTATAATATACAGGTAAAACTCGAGAAAAATAAGATAAAACAGCAAAATGTTGATAGTGGGCTACATATCCTTCTTATTTTTTCGAGCTATATCTAATAAACAGTTTATCTGATTTCTACAGGTTATTTTCTGTTTTTAGGGTAAGATATAGCCTGCGATTCACTCTTTACTAGAATATGCTAGCAGGTATAGTTTTTGAGTAATTGCGTTTTTATTAAAAAAAAGTCGGTGATTCTGCAAAGGTTAAAATACTTTGGTCAGTCAAAATGTTATAACACTGGCTGCTTTAATTAGGGTGGTTTCGATTTTTGATATATTGTTTGAGTTGATACATTGTTTAAAAATTCGAGTTTTCTATTTCCCCCCTAACACCACGGACCCCGCCACCATGTTGGAAATGTGCCTAATTGTTTGGCTTGTCCTGTTTCTTTTCAGTATCTCCTAAACTGGTCTCGCAAGAAATCTTGTAAAACTTTATTTAACTAGAGTAATTTATCTACAATTTGAGACTAAAATAAAACTTCTAGCTGTTATACTTACTGAGATAGGGCTTTTAAGGCATAAATCGATGAGCATTCATTTTTGAATTTTTGCTCATAGCTAGTCTACAAATGGCACGAATTGAAAAATATTAGCCACGTTAGGGTTACAATTAAATTGTCCCCAACTTTTACAGACAATCTTTTCCATTTGGAGGATCCGTTGCAAAGATCTGTGAGCTTGAAAAGTGAAAAAGTGTGATTTTTCTCGGGAGCCTCGAAAATTGTCATTTTTTGACTATCGATTTTGACTACGCTACTGAACCGAATTTCAACTTTGAGCAGTGCATTGAACGCAGAATTCAACGGTCTTTAATTTACTTCTGCAAGGTTTTTCGATCCGAGGCACCGTTTAGGATTTATAATGATAAATATTAAGAAAAGGGCTCAAATTTCTCGGATTTTCGCCCTCCAAAAGTTAAGCTCACCTTCTACGACCGTGCAAACTCAGTTTCCATGTATTCAGTATCTATAGAAGGGATTAAAATTATTTACAGATCTTTCCCTAATTATTATTAATAATATTTAATTTGACTGGCGTAGTATGACAATGTGAAACTTAACATTGCAGCTCAGAATCAACAACAACTTGACCGAACCATTTGAAACACGAGTCCTACAACCCAGCCCTACAGTCATCCGCGCCTGATACTCTTGGAGGAATCAAAATTTGTCTCGCTTGCAATACCTGAACTATCTACTTAGAGGAACGTGCTGGACGACCCATCCAGTCGCTGGATTGACCCTACATTTTAGTAGACAAATGTGATGCAGGTTAAACATTTCACTCGAGAATACAGATTAATCCGAAATACGTGCTGTTTCAATGCTGAGGAACTCTGGAGCAACGCTTCATGCAAATGCGAGGCATAGCGTTACACATCTCTACTATGCAGAATAGTCGTTTCGATATGTTGTTCTTGTTCAATAAATCTTCTCCGAAAATCTCATGAAATTCTTATCGCTCCACAGAATATTTTTATTGTAATATTTCATGTTCAAGTTCTACTTTCTCCCATCCACTGGAACAAGTCAGTGTGCTATCAAATGTTGTCTGAAGCCAAAACTCAGTTGCCCTCAATCAATACGCTCTCTGAACCCTCAGTGTTTTGTCCACGTCTAGAACCACTTTCTTAATATTTTCAAGGGCATGTGATTGATGCTACGAAAAATCATTCCCATTCATCTTTACACACTGATAAAAATTCAATTACTGAGAATAATTTACAAATAGTACTGAACCTTCCACTCTGCTGGTTTATCAACGCAACTTTTACACAAACGGTTAGAGTGGCAGGTCATTTAGCGAAGTCAGTTTGTCCGTTAAGACGATTTGAGGTGAACAGTTCAATTGTTTCGGTTTTCAAGTGATAAGAGTGTCATATTAGTTTCACGAGTGCGTACTGCTAAAATGTTACAAATCCTTGAATTTCTCGTTTTGATCCTATTGGTAATAGTGTTGCAAATAACGTGTAATCGATATAGTCCTAATTTAGTGTCAATGCAAAAATTGGCTACATGTAAGGAATTTGTTACTGACTCGAAGGAGTGTGAACACTATTTTCCCGTTGACTACATGAAAAACTATCACGACGAAAAGTACAATTTGTACTTTAAGCTGTATGTGTTGTCATACCATGATGCTAATATAATCCTGTCGAATAGTAAGAGCGGAATGGATTGCCGAATTGGTGAGTGTTGCGGGAAATAGAATTTCATAAAAAATACATAAATTCATTGGATTATTATTCGTTTCAGTTGTTGGTGGTTGGGCAAACACCCTTTCGGTCCTACATTGTAACGGCAAAGATTTAGATAAGAGCTCTATCAAGAATATAACTTCACCAATGTGGCCAATTGCAGTACTTATTCGACAGACCTCGTGTAAGTAAAGCGGACACATTTTCTATTATAGTTACACATGATTTTAAAAGCATTTCTTTTTCTATCAATAAACAGGTGGATGGTTGGACGTTTCAATTCCCGGGGTAGCAGAACCTCTTCTCACTGCCAACATTCCAAATCTCAGTCTCAACTATATTTGTATGTATGCATACGGACAAACTAATCGATGGTTCTACAATTGTACAGAAGAAGAAGGTAAAAGGACATTGTAATTGCAAACTGAACTGAATATAATCGTAATCTCTTTCATCCTCGTTCACAGATACTAATTATGAGTCACGTGCGAGTAATTGTACCATCTTTAATGAGTATCGACGAATTGAAAAACCTAGTCAAGGAAGCGGTAAAAACTGTAATTAGGGAAACGTATTTCGAATAAATTGTATTAAGTTAGATTTTAAAACTAATGTTTTATTGGCCGAATCCATTCGGCCGCCAACTTTTGTGTAGTTTAGGTCTCCGTATAAGTTCATGAAAGATACATGTAATTTGATCAAGGACAACTTGAAATCGGTCGCAGAACAAGTCATAGGATACGATAGGAACTTCCACGGTGTAAGAAGGACTGATTCGACAATGAAAGTCTGGAAGCGGTGAGGAATAACAATGAGGCCTACAAACAGTTTATGGTGATAGGAACAGGACAGAAGTAAGAAATGTGAAATATGAGAACATCATATAGCCGGGAAAAAAACAAAACTTCATCGCAAATTACGAAGCATCGATGGAGGCCTCGAAAGAAACAAAACCAGACAAGCCTATAAAATTATGAAAGCTATAAGAGCGCTGTCGTAAGTGACCCACAGAACGTCAACAAAAGATTGGCGTCATACTTTAAAGAGCTACTCAATCCAGAATATAGTACAGCACAGGCTGATATAACAATCATAGGAACCACAGAACACTGGAACTGGAAGAAGTCGAATCAGTCATCGATGCGTAAACGAACATCAAACTACCGGACATCGACGATCTACTAGTGGTGCTAATCAAAAATGGCAGATGGGTGACCCAAAACACCATATACTATACATGCTGAATCCAGGCAACTGGCAAGCAGAAACTATGCCATAGAATGGGGCCTAATCGTTAAATGCCCGACTCATAAAACAGGAAGATAATCTGGTCAACTATCGAGGCATTTCACTACTCTACACAGCCTATCAAATTCCCACGAAAATCTTAAGAGAAACCAGACTGAAGCTTCGCGATCAGACAATCGAAATATTATAATATTGCAGAGAATGGCGATGAGACCCGTGAAATCAAACGGCGGATTAGGCTTGCAAGCCATGCTGCTAAACAACAGCTTTATTCGTCGAAAGCGAAGTTCCAAATCGACAAGACAATCGTTCGCCCTGTGCTATGCCACGAGTGCGAGACATGCTCCATCACTCAGCCGCCGGAAAAAATATTAAATGCCTTTGAAAGGAGGGTCCTCCGACTAATCACTGGAGCAACGGCCGAGAAAGGCCAATGGCGAAGACTGTACAACCATGATTTGTACGAAATATTTGACGAACCGGAGGCTTCCAGTTTTATCCAGATACGAAGGCTACTGGGGTCGGAGCGAGTGCCATTTCCTTCTCCTGTAATCTCTCTCTCCCTCTCAATTGCCCTAACCCCTTGTAGGGCATAGCGCGTCAACTGTTCCGTGTGGCCCAGTTGACTTTCGTTGGCATAAACTGGTTTCGGAGAATGCAGTTGCCAGCACGCACCTCCTGCACATCCATGACCACGAACGTCGTCGTGCACGGGATTCGAACCCGAAACGCCGGTAGTCAAACATGAAACTGATGCCTCAACACACTGCGCTACCGGTAGCCCCTCCTGTGATCTGCTACCTGCTTAAAGATGTCAAGGTTTAACTCCTCGATCCTTGGATCGTCCAGGTTAGTGCTACGTATGCGGTCTCTATCATCTGCGAATCTAGCAGCTGAAGTAGGGAAATTTGGTCGAATTTTGGGTATTCGACCTGCTGGGATGAACTTTGTAATCGCTTTCTGGAGTATGTGACTTACATTTCGTTCGGGCGTGCGCACGTCAGTTGGAGTTCGTAAGGCAGCGAAGGCCGTGTTGGTGTAGGATTTGAAGCCATCCCAATCCGCTTTATTGTGATTGATGAACGTGCGGTGATCAGCAAACTAAGTATTTGATGGTTTGTCCAATTTTATTAGGAATTCGTACGTATTTCAGCACGAAAATGAAAACACTGATCGTCAATAACTTTAACAGATAGTTCGAATAAAAACGCCAAAACGATATGGTTAAACCACGATAAAAAAAATGAAAAAATCGGCGATACCGTCGCTTGAATCGATAATTTCTACATAAAAAAGGTTGGGAAATGGGAAATTGGAAATGAGCAGCTTTTTCAATATAACTGTTTGTTGGATTCCAGGCCATAGTGGTTTCACGGGCAATTGCAAAGCTGAGGAGCTGGCCCGTCCAGGGACAATTGGGGCTACTCATACGTATCTTAACCACAGTAGGTCGCCTATAATAGTGTGTAAAATAGCAATCGAGTCCACTGCGATCGGCAGGGCCAATCGTAGATGGCTCGGTGGTACTTGCCAAAGATACGGTCCAGGATAGATCCTCATCGCTCTTTCTTATTGCTCTCATTGAATAGGAAGCATATTGGCAGGATGGTGGATGTTATTACAGGACACTGTCCAATCGGCGAACATAGGAGGCTTCACCTTTCTCATCACGACTACTGCAGAAGTTATCAGAAAGAGGACGAGTAGGAGAGTGTTCCTCACCTTCTTTGTCAATGCTCAGCCTTGGCTAATAGGAGGAGGAGGTTTTCGGAACTCTTTTTTTTTGCAGGACCTAGAGGGTTTCGTGGATGTTAATGCGTTTCAAATCAATCGCTTTATTGCCAGCATCGGCTAGCTGGGTACCTCGGATTAAGAGTTTAGGTACAGAATCTTGGTGCCAACACAACGGACCATGAGTGATCTATGTGTGCTGTGGTTAATATTGTTGTATGTACGAAGTACGTCGCTCTTACGACACACACTGTACAGTACACTGTAAGCTCCATCATAATCTCGAATGGTCGATGACAAGTACCAACTGAATGGGCACTAGCGGAATCTCGAACCTTCTTCTGTGGAAACCCGAGACTAGAACATCTCGAGCAGTCTAGAATCTTCACTAACTGGTCTATTCCCTGTATATAAAGGCAGATGTCACCAAGAACAGAAAGAAGTAATAAGACTCGACACTCAGTGGAAGTCGGATCGCTATAAAGTATCCGCTCGGAACCGGAAAGTAGTACAGACGTTATCCGCAGTTACAAATAGTTCGAGCTAGTTTGACGTTGGTTGTTAGTTACGCGTGTTTAGTTCGTTTAGTAAATAAAGTGTGTGTGTTTTTCAATCGAAGTGTTTTCATTATTCAGCATAAGAATATCTAACGAACCTGGTTTCGCTAGGTTAAAGAAAACATTACAATATGCAAGGCAACACTTGAACCTTCCCTCCTAGTGCCAAGGGCAGAAAATCCAATAATTCTCTCGGAAGTAGCACTGAAACATTTAATAGCAGTTGGAAGCTCGGTTGCCTCTGAGAGGTTGGCGTCAACAATAAATAACGTTGTATATAAGGAAAGATATCGGCTAACGAACCAGCCTATTACAGAGAGAGTATTTATGGCTAAAGTCCAGGTAAGGTAATGCTTACCTGGAACAGCTTAACTTCTTCTTCACGGGCAAGAATTTAATCGTATCCGCGCCCAAATCCTCGGCAACATTATTCACCACCTGGACGAAGGAAGTCAAGATGCAACTTGAGATCTCGATTGGCAACCAACTCATTCCGACCGTGAACCATCCTAAAATTCTAGGAGTAACCCTGACAGTATGGCCACGTCATTCGCCCATGCTTTAACAGTGTGTAATAGGATGCGCGGAAGGAACAAGATCCTTAAAGCCTTGGCCGGTAGCACCTGGGGTAAGGCAAAGAGACCCTACTGGTCACATACAAAGCAGTCAGAAGGTCTGTAGCCAACTATGCGGCTCCAGTGTGGTCACAGAATCTCTGTGACACACAATGGAATAACATCCAGGCCTGCCAAAAACGCCGCCCTCCGTACTGTAACTGGCTGTCTCCTGATGTCTTCCCAGGACCATCTACATCAGGAAACGAGGACGATGCCTCTAAGGGACCATAACAAACTTCTTGCAAAAACGGTACCTGGTGGGTTGTTACCGTGAGGAGCACCCCAACTCTGACCTCATGGACAAGACGCCGCCACCAAGGCATGTTCGGCGTGATTTGAGGGACCTCGAAAGAGACGTCCAGAGGTACAAAAAGGACCCCTTCGACAACAACGCATACAGAACAGCCATCACAGCAATACACCACGAGGAAGTACAAGCATCAATCGTGAGACTAGGTCCAAACAAAGTCCTCTCGACACAACCACCAGCCATTTCTCCAGACGAGAGAACGCTTCCGAGAGCAACGAGGACGACACTTGCCCAACTTAGGTCGGGTTGGTGTTCGCGTCTAAACTCCTACCTGTCTCGCATTGATCGGGATGTCACGAACACATGCCCCGCCTGCAATGGTACACTTCACGATGTAGACCACATTTTCCGATGCCCAGCTGCACCCACACACCTGACCCCCAGATCGCTGTGGGAGAACCCCGTAGAGGCAGCTACCTTCCAATCACTCAACACCGAGGAAGACGAAGAACAACACAACATGTAACACACTCACACAACGAACTTCTGACCATTGCTACAACAACAACAACATGGCTAAAGTCCACGAAAAATATTGTCTTTGCACAGTGATTAAATTTTTGAATTTTCCTATACCTATGTACATACATAATTGAAATGCGAGTTAATTTCCTTTAGTTATAAAAAATAAACAGTACAATTTTTTAATTTCTTTTTTACTTCCCTGTACCCTGTTTCTTGTTTTTAATGATCGGTTTTTCGGACTAACTGGTACTTTCTGTTTGAGAAAACCGGACAATTTTTTTTTGATTAAAAAAATAACCGGTACAACCGAAAAGCGGTACTTTTAAAAATTTCGACATTCCTACTTGCAATGTTACGAGGCAAATTTGGCCGCACTTCAATCCTGGCCGCTACTCAGGCTTGCTGATGCTGGAGAGAAGACATTTCAGAAAGGTTATAGGGATCATCACGGGGCATTGCCTGATAGGTGAGCATGCTAGGCGTCTTCGGCTTCCATACAATTATTATTGCAGAAGCTGTGGGGACGAAGAAGAGGAAGAGACAATACATCACTTCCTGTGCACCTGCCCTGCTCTGGCCGGTAGAAGAGAGGATATTTTAGGTTTCCTCTATTTTATTGACTTCGATGACCTTAAGGACGTAAATGCTGGTCATCTGCATCGTTTCATTGATTGATCCAGATGGTTTGACGACTAGGCTCACATGGCGTTTTGTGCTTATGAGGTATCACAACAGACCCAGTGGTGGTCTATGTGTGCTATGTTTGTGCGCAGCTGCCTCTTTAACCTAACCTAAACTTGGCCACATACACTGAGCGATTCGTCGTTCAATCAATCGAGCAACGAATTGTCACAAACTATCGGGCGATCTAGTTTCTATGAGACAGTCAAAAAAATCATCTACGATAGATACATACACGGTGCGACCCATCGGCCGATCGATCGATCTACAACGCAATTTTTCACAAGGTTGTTTCAAGTAAAGTTACTCTCCGACTTACGAAAGTATTTCGTTCCAAGGGATTTAACGTGAGTCGAGGTTCGTTCTAATATGCATAGCAATATTGTCTTAAATGTCAACAAACTCAAAAACTCGGTTTTAAATAGGATTTATTAAGATAATCAGCTTCATTATAGCAAAATATAAAATTAATCGGTACTAAAAACTTGAACTCTCCTAGCACAAGTCGACTTTCGAGACCCTCAGTCTCGAAACACTGACCATGGATGTCACCTCACCTCTTACGAAGAAAATTGTTCCTTTAAGACTATTGGCGACAGCGAGGGAGCTCCGTGGTGGAACACCGAAATCTCTTGCTTGAGAAAATGAACAAGACAATTGTTCAACAGAGCTAAGCGCAATGGTGAGTCGGATTTACATCGTACCACACTGACTGACTACAACAAAAAGATTAGGGCTGCCAAACATAATAGCTGGACGCACTTCCGCGAGGGCGTATAAAACACCAACCTAGCTACCAGACTCGGTCGTGTTCTGACCAAATCTTTAAATCAGTAAGCGCACTTAAAAGAACGGACAGTATTACAGAAAACTCTGGTAGCACAGATACGCACTTCCCCGCGTCTATTATCGAACACGAAGACAACCACAACTTTAACAATCATTTTGCCCCCAGAATCAGCCTAACTTACTTCTGCAAAGAATATCTTCATATATGACAGTGGGGGGCCCTATAAATCGACAAGCACTTATGCAACTTTTAGAGCTTTTCTTCAAAAAGGTAACAGTCACTAATTCTATACCTCCTACCCCTTGTCGCGCGCGATCAAAAACTGCCTGTAAGTACTAATAGAACTCTCACAGTGCTCCGAGCTTGTCAGTTTAAAGACGGCGCGGATAGCAACTGCACTTCCGAAAAGTAAATATGCGATTGAAACGTCAACAAGGCATAGAAATGCTAGAGATGTTGACGCGCCCATGCCCCTGGAGGGGTCAAGGCAATTAGAGAATACCTCCTAAGCATTTTCAGATACCGCTTTATTTTGGGCAACATTCCTAGGTTTTGGATATTAGTAAGAGTGGTTTTTATCCCAAAAATTGGAAGTAGACCTATGGAAGACCCTAAGTTCTATCCGCCAATCAGCCTTACATCATTAATGCTAAAACCAAAAAAAAACTATGCTTGCGAGTAATCCGCTTTACTGCAGAAAATTTGTCTATCAACCCGCAAATTTACTGAATACTCGCTAGACAACCTTGTCGGTGACATCGAAGCGGCCTTCGACAACACCTCTTTTGATTCACCGGCGCTCCCCATAGCAAAAGGTGTCACTCTCATCGCATTCTGAGCGAAATGAATATTTTCTTCCAGAAGGGTCATCAATCACTGAAGTTCAAGATTATCCTCGTTGGGATTATCAACACCATGATACGCGGACAATATCATGATCGTCAGGTGTAAATTTGAAGAAGTTCTACCCATCACATAGAGTGTTACGCGTAGTTCAAGAATGGTGTGACATTAGCGGACTTCGGGTCAGCCCGGCGAAGGGCATTATCGTCCCATTTCTAAAAAAAAACTCGGGACGGTGAAATGCTCTACTCACTCAGGGGAAGTGGCAGACAAAGTCAAGTTGGGAGTTACAGTTGACAGCATGGTACTCTGACGGGATCATCTTAGGGTAACATCCGAAAAGGCTTTATGGATTTGTAGGCAGTGTGAAGGAGTAACTTGGAGCACCAAGCACGCATTGTCCTCTGGATCAACAAAGCGATTGTTTGGCTAATTATTGAATATGGAGCAGATGTTTGGTGGAAAAGAGCGACCACCCTTTCCTCTCACTAAAATACAAAGGCGTACATCCCACTCTATAACGGGATCCCTTTCCTACTGCGGCCAATGAGGTTTTGCTCGATCTACCGCTATTGTACATTCATATCGAACAGAGGCGAACATTATACTAGCAAAACTTAGAGCCTCTAATACACAAGTTAGACCTAATTCATAAGAAAACAGCTGGCCGCTAAGTTATAGTACGTTTAGTATGCCATCTGGTCAGGAAGCTATGCGTTAAGCACCCCTTTCTGTCAACTGTGTAATATAGAGAACCAATGAAACGAGTCCTGCAACTCGCTCCATTCCAACATAATAAAAAATGTTGGCCCAGGATACGACTATACCGGGCTACAGGCACGACAACACCGCACTACTGCTCCCTAAGCTGGCCTAAATTCTTTTCGTGGTCTAGCAAACTGAATTGTCAAGATGCAGATCAGGGGGTGGGAACGGGAGAAACACTCCCCGGTCTGAGACAATCTAAATTGTTTATCACGATATAATTCCGTAGCCGTACTCTTGACTTGCTCAACTTGAGCAGAAGCAGGGTTGAATTATCTGGGGACTTCTCACAGCTCACTTCCGTCTTCGAGGTCCAACCAAAACTATGCGTATCGTTTCAGACGGAAGCTGCCGCGTTTGTGAGGCCGACGACGAATCTCCAGAATACATCCGCCTCCTACTTACGACTGTGAAAGTCGTATAAGAAAAACATATCTAATTTCGCGTTCCGTCCCCAAAAATCTGCTAAACAAGGTAGTTAGAATATTTTTCATAAATTTTGGCATTTACGTAAGTACGGATTTACGTAAGTCGGCCATACGTTTGTCGGGGAGAGACTGTATTCCATTTCGATTGGGAATGAGGCATGTACGGTAAATACACACCGTATACAATGTCGCGGAACCGCTCTGACATGCATCGACACTGTAGCGATACAGATAAGATAAAACTCCACAACACTGTTGCGGCATGAACAAGGCTTTAGGGATTCGATTAAGCTCTCATTGAATAACATAAAGAGCAATCGGTTTACTCAAGAAAATTAAGGAAAAAAAAAGAAAGAAAAAAACATAATAAACCAAATATGTATAATTGAAATAAATGTTTTATTTCTAAAAAAATCTGTATCTGATATAAACATATATTTTTTAGGATTTTTCTTTGTAGTATTTCAGATATCATTCATATTATCAATCATACGGATTAGTTGAGAGAAACAAATGAGAAATAAGAGAAAAAGAGAGAATGGAAATGAATTGCTAATAATAATCATACTAATCACGATTCAACGTTATCTATGTGTGTAACTAGTAAGAACTAATTTCTCCATACCAATTTCTATAATTAAATATGTTATGTTTGCTTTGTTGCGGTTGTGCTACGATTGTTTACGACGAATCGTCTGTAGCATAAATGTATCCTTGCTGCTGGAGAATGTTCAAACGTTTTTCGACAGCGTCTCTATCTGCAAGCCCAAAAAAATGGAATTGTTAAATTTTTTTTTTATTAAACAAAGAAAAAAATCCCAACAGGAATAGAATTTTTACTCACATCTTACTAATAAGGTTTTATCTTGTTCATGATTGCACTTTTGAGCTAACGAATGTAGTAGGATGTGTGCCGTGTGGTATCGTTCAAAACAATTCTTTTTATTGCTAAACAATTCATCTAGGGCAGCCGATTGACACTGTGAATAAAGGATAAAAATATGGTCCATTATTTCTGAGAAAAGTTTCGTGTAAGGGCAACGCATCATTTCGGAAACTTACCATAGCTATGGCGTGATTGTAAAGAATTTTGTCCGCTGTTATATTTGCAGCCGCTGCTTTTTGTAGTAAGGCTGCACCATTTAAACGTTTCGATTCCGCCAAAAGTGCACGATATTTTGAATTCATTGCTAGAAGGGCTGAAAGGGTAAAAGCAAACGATTCTTTAAGTTTTTTTTTAATTTTAAATGACGATTGATCAACATACCATTTTTAACATTGGCAGACGGCTTCAAATGTCCATTCTGTAGTTGTTGTGATGCTAAGCTCAAACCCGACGAGAGTAATTGCAACGCCCTTTAAGCCAAAAGAGTTTTAACAAATTTATTGACGTCCCCCCAACTTACAATAAAAATCCTTACCTAACTAACAGCACTAATCGCTCTAACCGTTTACAATCTTCAGGTGCATGAGGTGGGATAATTTGTGCATCGGTCGACATTAAAGCCGACAACGGAGCACACTGTGAGTCGGCCACTTCTTGAATACAATCGGTTAATGCTAAAACAAAATTCAATTTCGACAAGGTCTCGTTGTGCTCTCGTCCGAGTAACGTCTCCTCATGCAATTCGGGCGCTTGGAACGGAATTGTCTGATGGTGAAGATGATGTCCGTCCGAATTGTTGGTGTCGAGAAGACTTTGAAGGCCACCGGTTGCTCCCATTTCGGGCAATGTAAATGCTCGTGGCCCCAACACATGATGATTGTTGTTTTCGCCAATCATAACGGCCGTCGGACTGCCCAGCGTTGGCAATTTCGATAGGGCCGATGATGGTAGGACGGGTGAACTGGTACCAGATCGTCGTAGCGGTGATTGATGCGATGCTGGACTCACTTGCCATTGACATGGTGCGGCCGGTGGCGTTTCCGATAGTGAGCCGCCCGATGTTGAACGTCGTCGACTACTACCGCCAGGCGGTGTTCCAATTGCAAATTGTACGGCCGGCGGTGAGATTGAATTTATGTCGCTATTATTGCTGTTTCGATGCTCGGAACGTTTCATACTAATCGGTTGAGATCGCGGTATTGCAGTATTGGAGATAGCTTTTGGCGGTGACGATGCAGAGTCGGGTTTCTTTTGTCGGTCCTGTGTCGAGAGGCGACGTGTCGGTACGGGAACCGGTTTTGGCTCAGATATTGGCAATGTACTCGGTCGCGGTGGACTCGCTTGGGGATGTGTCGGCTGCATTCGATTGCCGTACCTGAAACCGTAACTGCATTACAAGAATAATATAATACGAGCTGATAAAACTGCGCATTTATCAAGAAATCTACATTAAAATTTAAAACTTTTTTACTCACTTTCTTTCATAATTCACGATCTGCTGATCAACTGGAAGATTACTTGGAACTAAAACAAAATCATCGGAATCCTCGGGACTACTCGAACCACTATTGGGACAACTTCCATCACCTAGAATCTTTGCATTTGTTAATGTGGCCGCAATTGTATTATCCAATGCTTCTGTAAGGGGATAAATATTCGTGGATGAAAAATTTGTGTATTTGACTTGAGAAAATGTTGCGCGCGTGGCCCTAACTAGCTGACCAAAATCTAACAATAAACTAAAATAGAAAATTTACGTAAGTATTGTTTTCAACGTATCTAGCGCGAGATTAGATATACTACAATGATTTTCATTTCAAAACAGAGAACGAACCGAGAAACATTTTCTTCGGAGAGCTGAAAACCGAAAAATGTAACAACACTTACCCACGGGCTCCCCAACCCCTGGTTGATTCTGATTTGTCTGCTGCTGTTGATTTGGGGCCACCTGTTGAAGAAGCGGACTTGGCAGTTTGGCCGATGGTGCCGGTATCATATCAACTGTAAAATACGTAAACAATTAAATATTGTAGCGTCCTCAAGAATTTACGATTCAAAAAAGATGATGAGAAAATCTTGTGGCGGATATTAATAGATACACTTCCTGTTGAAGAGTGTGGGGCAAGGAGCGATACATACTTGGCGATTCGGGTGTTTGTGGCCGTTGTAAGAATGCATGATTAAAGAACACTTCGAAAGCCATTCGGTCTTTGGCATTGCGACGCAAGAGTCCCATTAATAAATCGGTCAACTCGGGCGATGTTCCTGGCGGAATTCTAAAATGCAAAAAGAGGTAAATATGAGTACGAACGGTGCAAAAAAAAAACAAAGAAAATATTGGAGAATGTCGACCCACTACACAACCCCTGCTAATTTAAGAACATAGTTGTTGTTGTTGTAGCGACGCATCAAGCTCTGATAAATGTGTGTGTCAAAAATTCTGACTATCAATGCATGTTGGTTTCCTCTATGTCTAGGTGGAGAAAAGTAGCTGCCTCGATGGGGTTCTCCCACAACGCAATAGGAGTTAAGTGTGTGGGGGCTGCTGGACATTTTAAGATGTGCTCAACATCTTATGGAGAGGCCACATGCTGGGCAGGAGTTTTAGATGTCACTGCCGATGCGGGGCAGCTATGAATTCAGACGCACGCACCAACCAGAACGAAGTTCAGCTAAGGTGGTTCTGGTCGCTCTTGGGAGCCGGGATTCGTCTGGAGATATAGCAGGTGATTGCGTATTAAATACCTTGAATGAAACAATTTGATTTTAGTTCCGCAATCGAAGAAAACACTTCTTCACTGCGCAGCGTTGTGATGGCCGACTTATAGCTGGCGTTATCGAAGGGAACTCTTTTAAACGTTTGATCTTCCCTTTCGCGGTCCCTCATGTTGCGTCTAACGTGACGCGGCGAGGGAATTTGGTCCGGGAATTTAGGACGGCCAATCCGATATCAGCCAACTATTTTATATACTGCTTAGTGAGAACAGTGTTGTCATTTTTTAAGGGCATCATTTTGGTCTCTTGATGCAGATGGTCTTGTGATGACATCAGGAGGCAGCCTGTGACAGTTCTAAGAGCAGAATTCTAACAGGTCTGGATTTATATGCCGCGAGTAGGGTCTCCTAATCTTTCCCCCCAGGAACTGCCAACTAAAGCTTTGAGGAGTTTGTTTCTGCTTCTCATCCTGTCTCAAATGGTTGACGCATGAGCCGAGGAGGTGGCCATGCTGTCAATGGTGACACCGAGAATTTTCGGGTGGTTAATTGTGGGAATAGTTTGACCATCTACCGCAATATCCAGTTGTAGCTTCACTTCCTTGGTCCAGGTGGTAAGAAGAGTAGCAGAAGACTTTGGCGCTGACAGAGTCAGATTCTTGCTAATGAAGAAGTTGTTGAGCTCTTCAAGATAATCATTTATCGGCTCGAACATTTGAGTGATGTCATTGTCGGTTCCTTATCAAAAGAATATATTAAAAGTGAAATTTACGTTTTACTTAAGTAGGAAAACGCTGCTAAAAACGAATTTAAACGATTTTCAAGAAGAGTGCTGAGTTTCGTTGGGCCGTAGCAACTTATGTAGATGATGAAGACCGTTCGTGACGAAAAACAATTTCTAAAAATATTTCCTCCTCCATACCTGTCGGACCGCAGCCTGGAACAAGCAGGGAATGCAGAAGGGGTAATGCTGCTCTAACCGCGTCTACTATAGAAGATCCCAAGGAAACGGAGCCTATTTATTCAAACTCCGATGGTGAAACCGCATATGAACCCAATTCTGACGATGAGACAGACCACTGATTCGAGGACTGGTGTGATCCCAATAAATCTACATCACACCAAAAATGCCTCGGATATTGTAGTAGGCAGGTTTATTAGAGAAGAGTGGAATTCATTCAAGAACCATGGCATGGTCAACGGATAATTAACACAACCGAAATTTACAACTCTGGAGTTTCTCGACCAAGAGCCTCTATTATTAAAGAACACCATCAAAGACATATGCCTTTCAGACTTCACCAGCTGTGACCTAGTGGCAGTAGCTATTGGTTCGGCAGTAAACCGCTCCCTATGAGGAAAACTGTCCCCTGAGTTGTTCTACGGACTCCAGAGGCGTTCCATGGTGGAACTCTGGACTCTCTGCGTTACGCAAGAGTACTAGAAGACTATTCAATAAAGCGAAACGCACTGTTGAGTGGAAACAGTACAGGGCCTCACTCACACTCTACAACAAGGGTGTCCGTGGTGCCAAGAAACACAATTGGATCAGTTTCTGCGAACGTGTCGATAATACCAACACTGCTGACAGACTCCATCGTGTTCTGGCCAAAACAGGCACCTATCAAGTCAACACTTTAAGGTGACAAGATGGTAGTTTCACAGAAGATGCCAAGTTCACAGGCAAATGACTTCTCGTTACCCGTTTTCCTGGATGTGTAACTCTAGAGGGTACACGCTACTCGGTCGGGGTGTGCTATGAGGCATCCCGCTCAGACTAGACTATTGCCAAAGATATCTTCACATTCAATAAGGTGAAATGAGCCATTGACTCCTTTGACCCGTATAAATTTACTATCACATATGGAATCTTCCCCTCTCTGTTACAGAAAGGGAAGGATATAGTAATCTTCTAAATATGTTTAGAGGTAGCTTTACCCTTGGGTATATCCCAAATTCTTTTGAGTTCGGTTAAAGTAGTCTTCATACCGAAAATGGACAATCGTCCTAAAGATGAACCTAAATCATATAGCCCTATCAGTCTGACCTCCTTTATACTTAAATCGATAGAGAAAATACTTGATCCATACATCGGATTCACACTCCTCTAAAAATTCCCGCTACATTGTAAACAGTTTGCATACCAAGCGGGTAGTCAACTGAAACTGCTATCCACTGTCTAGTAGAAGAAACTGAGACAACTCTGGCGGCAAAGGAGACGCCAGTATGCGCCTTTCTGGACATCGAATGTGCTTTTGATAATACATATTTCTAAGATCTAAGAGAGCAGAAAATACAACCGCATTATGGGCCCTTCTTTCAGAAGGGTTATCACGGAGATTGGAGACTACACTTTAACAGCAAACGTCATTCGAGGATGTCCGCAACGAGGGGTACTATCTCCCCTCTTGTCGTGCGTCGTAGAAGACAGTTCATTGTGGAAACTTACCACGATGAGATATTCATCTCAGCGATATGCCCAAGACCTGGTTATGACTGTTAGGGGAAAATTTGAAGATGTCCTAAAGGAAATTCCCCAATCGACATAAAATTCAGTAGAAAAATGAGGCAGTGACAACGGCTTACGGATCAACCCGGCTAAGGCAGTCATTGTTCCCTTTCCGAAGAAAAGAAATACAAGACAAATGAGATGCCCTACTATGTACAACACTCCAGTGCGGATTCCGCCAAATAGCCTGGTGTTACTCTGATGGGAACACCTACGGTTAATATGACAAAGCCATCAAAGCCCTATGGATTTGCAGGCAGTTTGTGGGGAAGACTTGGGGAACAAACCCTCACAGTATCCTCTGGATCTATAAGGCGATTGTGAGACCAATAATATTGAATATGGAGCTGCTTGTTTGGTGGAAAAAATCAACCACCAATGATGGAAACATAAAACTGAGAAGATTCAGAGACATGCCTCACGGTAACGGGGGCTATCTGGAGTTGCCCCACTGCAGCTCTTGAAGAGCCACTCAATCTACCGCCGCGCCATCTCCAGGCAAAAATGACAGTAGCCAGATTAAAAGCATGCCAGAATTTCCTCAAACTAAACCCAGAGCAAACCAACTGGATAAGTGAGGATTACGCATCTGTTATGCCATCGAACCATTTAGCTAGGGAGCTACGCTTCAAACTTCCAACCCATTCTTATGGGACAATATCCTACGGTATTTCAGGCGAAAGTTCGACGAACGACAAAAACAAAATTTTGTTGATTAATTAAATAATTAATTGATAAATGAATTATGTTTTATCTGTAGAAAAATATGAACGAAAATGTTCCAAACACAGATACAAACAATAGTTGGCTATGCAAAGATCTTAAAGCCACTGAATTATGAAGTCGCAGTGCCACTACCTTCTTTCGATCAAGCATCCAATATACATAAAAAAAATACTTACTTTGGTGCCAAATTGCAATTCTGTTCATAGAACATTTTCAATTCCTGCGGTGTATGAGCCTGGAAAGGTGCTTTTCCTGTTAAACATTGAAACACTATCGTTCCCAATGACCAAAGATCAGCCTTTGCATCATACTGTAGTGACATTATTACTTCCGGTGCCTGAAAGGACAAGAATCAGATTTTTCTTTTAATTTGTTCGAAATTTTGGCATTGTTTTTCACATTATTATTTTTATAGTATTAGGTGTACAACTTTGCTTCCGCCGTTTTCCGACAGACGGCTGATTCCGTGAGGGCTAGTCAAAATACGTAGTTCAAAAGTGTCACAAAGTGAGTTTGGACGTCTGTGAACGTATCGACATCCGCGCATAGTAAAAGTTGTTCGCATTTTTAATAAGATTCGCGATTCAAAATGTCTGTTTGCGAGCCAAGTACTCGTCATTTGCGGGAAGTTTTGATCTTCTGCGTCCATTTGAAAAAAAAACTGCAGCTGAGGCTCATCGAATGCTCTCAGATACTTACGGTGAGGTTCCTCTGAGTGACAGAACATGTCGTGAGTGGTTTCAACTTTTTAAAAATGGCGATTTCAATGTCGAGGACAAAAAATTTTCAGACAACGAATTGGCAAGCACTGCTCGATGAAGAGTCGTGCCAAACGCAAGAAGAATTAGCTGAATCACTGGGAGTGACTCAGCAAGCCATCTCGAAACGCCTCAAGGCCATGGGCATGATTCAGAAACAAGGAAATTGAGTTCCGTACGAGTTAAAACCGAGAGATATTGAACGGCGATTATTTGCATGTGAACAACTGCTTCAAAAGAGAATCGGAAGGGATTTCTACATCGCATCGTAACCGGCGACGAAAAATGGGTTCGTTACAGTAATCCCAAGCGCAGAAAGTCATGGGGAATGCCCGGACATGCCTCAACGTCGACGACAAAACCGAATATTCACAGTGCCAAGCTTATGCTTTGCATTTGGTGGGACCAGCTCGGTGTGATATACTACGAGCTACTGAAATCGAATAAAACTATCACAGGAGATCGGTACCGAACGCAATTGATGCGTTTAAGTCGAGCATTAAAGGAAAACGACCACAGTACCAAGAGAGATACGACAAAGTCATCCTCCAGCATGACAATGCTCGGCCACACGTTGCAAAAGTGGTCAAGACATACTTGGAAACCCTGAAATGGGAAATCTTGCCCCACCCGCCGTACTCCCCAGACATCGCTCCTTCCGACTACCATCTGTTTCGTTCCATGGCGCACGGCCTGGCTGATCAGAATTTTCGTTCGTACGAGGAAGTCGAAAAATGGATCCAATCATGGATCGCGTCGAAAGACGCCTGCTTTTTCCGAGATGGAATCCGAAAATTGCCGGAGAGATGGGCTAAAGTTGCCGCTAGTAATGGACACGGACAGTACTTTGAATAATACATTTGTAAGTACTTTTTGACAATTAAGCTTTTAATTCTAGGAAAAAACGGCGGAAGCAAACTTGTACACCCGTAGTACAGTTAACTAGGAAATTTACCATATACATCGGAGATCCGCATAATGTTGCTGCCATATTACCATCTTGCAAGAATCGCGCAAAACCAAAATCCGCTGTAAAATAAAATTAAAATGAATCGATTCTCTTTGAATTTTGAACTCGAAAGTATTCGCAAAAAAAAATTAAAAGAACCTACCGATTTTCAGTGTAATTTTTGCTGGTGCGGGTAAGGCTTTGCCACAGTTATGCGATAGTAAGATATTTTGGGGTTTGAGATCTCTGTGTACGATTCCTTTGGCGAATAATGCTTTCATTGCACCCGCTGAAAAAAAAGGAAAAATAAAATAAAACATTTTAATAACAATTCATACACCATAAAAAAAATCTCCCTTATTTGAATTGGAACATTTCTGTTTCGCGAATATTGTTTCGGGTTCCAATCCGATCCACGACGACGTTCGTGGCCACGGATATGCAGGAGGTGCATGCTGGCAACTGCATTCTCCGAAACCAGTTTATGCCGACGAAACGTCACCTGGGCCACATGAAACAGTTTACGCGCTATGCCCCACAAGGGGTTAGGACAATTGAGAGAGAATATTAGCGAATTCTTTCTATTGCTTTTAGAGGGAATTTTTAAAATTCCTTAATTGCAGTATTTCTGCTTTCAGTCCATTTCCGCTTTAGTTGGTAAGAATGTAGAACCCACGCGGGGATTTGTAAGTCCTAAAGCGGAAATTTCTTGACTTTTGTGGATATTCTCTCTAATCCAATAAAGAAAATTCTCTTAATTTTCGCGAAACAGCAATGTTCTTTCTAATTGAATAAAAGGTTTGATTTCTTCAATAAATCCTTACCAAGCTGCATTAAAAATAAACGAATTGTATCCTCACTAAGCGTTCCCTTGACACCGAGATAATCAGCTAGATCGCCACCACTGCAATACTGAAATGAAGAATAAAAAAAATCAATTCAACTCAAGATTGTTGAATACAAACAAATTTAAAAATATGAAATAGATTTTATATTTATTATTAGAATAAAATTAATTACATAAATTACAGAGTATTATGACTTATTGCCATTGGGGTACGTTCTAAAATCGCAACCGTTGCAATCCGATTCCGATCGCACATCAAGCAGCTGAACAAATTGCGATTAATATCTAATATATGTACATCAAGAACGGAATAAAACTTCACATATATTTGCAGGTTTCTTGTTGAGGGGTTACACAGGGCGGCCAAGGCCCAACGTCGGGCTGTCGCGCCACGATGATGATGATGGTTACAAAGGGTTGGGGGTGGTTTTTTGAAATCATATGTACTCGTATATCCATAGTCTTGGAGTTCCAATATACAATTTTACTTTTACATGGTTCAAAAAGTCCCGGCAATTTTGGTGGGATGGCGCCACCACTCTCAAAACGATATCATTTTTCGGAAGTGCCAACTTTTTAATGAAGAATATCAAATTTTCATGACATTTCATTTAGTAGTTTGGACGCTATCGCTGTTTGAGTGACGCTACTTTTGGTATTTCGTAAGCAATGGAAAAAAGTAAATTTCGCATTTTGATAAAACATTGCTTTGTGATCGGAAAAAAACGAGAAGCAAACATTGGAATGGCTCCAAAAACATCACAGCACATCTGCTCCGTCGAAAACAACTGTTTACAGATGGTTTGCTGAATTTAAAATGGGTCGTACGAGCACCAGCGATGCACCACGTTCGGGCCGACCAAATGAGGCTACCACTCCAGAAAACATCAAGAAAATCCATCTGATCGTTTTGGAAGACTGCAAAGTGAAAGTGAGAGAGAGAGCTAGCAGACATAATGAAGTTGTCGATCGGCAGCATTTTGAATATTTTGCATGAGCATTTGGAAATGAAAAAGCTTTGCGTGCGATGGGTGCCGCGGTTATTGACAATTGATCAAAAGCAACATCGTGTCGGTGATTCGGAGGCCAATTTGGAGCTGTTTCGGCTTAATTTGCGTCGATTCGTCGTCCGAAGCGCCCAAAAACTCAAACGTCGGCTGGGAAGGTGATGGCCAGCATATTTTGGGATGCAAATGGCATAATTCTCATCGACTATCTTGAGAAAGGCAGAACCATCACGGGCGACTATTACGTAGCGTTATTGGACCGTTTGAACAATGAAATGAAGACAAGATGGCCGCATATGGCAAAGAAAAAAGTGCTGTTTCACCACGACAATGCACCGGCTCACTCATCGATCAAAGCAATGGCAAAATTGAGCGAATTGCGATACGAATTGCTGCCCCACCCACTATATTCTCCAGACTTGGCCCCCAGCGACTATTATCTGTTTCCAAACTGGAAAATATGGCTCCGGAGAAAGAGATTTTACTCAAATGAGGAGGTCGAGTTCGAAACTAATGCCTATTTTGAGAGCCTCGACGTCGACTACTATAAAAAAGGTATCGAAATGTTGGAGGATCGTTGAAGTGTATCTCCCTCAAAGGGAACTATGTTGGAGAATAAAATCGATTTGTATCAAAAAGTTTGTGTTTTAATCATTTTTCCCGGGACTTTTTGAACCATATAGTACATCAAAATAGGAATAAAACTGTTGATAAATTTGTAAATTTCCTCTTAGGAGGTGAGAAGGGGATGGGGTGGTTTTCCGAAATCCTATGTTGACAACAACTTTCCCTTAGACTTTAAGGTCTAATGTACAGAGTTTCATTAAGATTGAAATAAAACTGTAGATACATTTTTTTTCTTTAGGGGTGGGAAGGGGGATATAGTGGCTTTTCGATATCCGATGTAGACAGTCATCTTCCCCTTGCCTAGAAGGTATCATTTACGAAATTTCATCAAGATCGGAATAAAATTGTAGAAAAATTCGCATATTGACTTGTAGGGGTGTGAAAGGTGATGAGGGTGTTTTTTGTTTTTAAATCTTATGTGATTACCTTCCTCTAATCTTGGAGGTCCAATATATAAAATTTGGTAAAGATAGGAATAAAACCGTATATAAAAATGCAAATTTCTTTTAAGATGGGAAAGGGGGGTGAATTTTCGAAATGCCATACTGAGAGTAACCTTCCCCTTGTTGTGGAGGTCCAAATTAAAAACTGCATCAAAATCTGTCGATTTGAAAGCAATTGTTCTTTCAAAAACCATGGAATTTCGTACAAAATGTGCGCGCGTATAAGAAAAATTGAAACTGTGACATCATGAGCTTTCTCACTCGTTCGGTGGCAATTTTTTTTTTAATGAACAATGACAAAATTGATTTTTCCATAACTAATTAGCGACTAATTAGCGGCAAATTATTGCTCATTTTCGCTAACTTTATATACATTGAACCAACAACTCTTCCATCAATTGGCCTAGATAAAGATAGATAGATAAAGGAGGTGGGCCGTGGGTCGTATTGGAACCACAAGCACTGCGACCTTGAGGTCTATTGTGCTATTGCCCTTTCTATCGAGAAGCAGGCTAAATGAAAAGGTTCAACCGACTCTTCTCGATAAATTGACTGATCTGGCAAGGTTTAATAGAAGAGAAGTCCTCGGCCAAGGGAAATGTTATGCCGAAGCATTCGGTACGTCTTTGAGCAAGCCTTTCGCACTCGCAAAGGATGTGCTGTGAGGTTTCATCATCGGCCTCGCAAAAGCGTCAGCTAGCGTCAGATACAATATGCATGGTTTTAAGGTGACCCCTCAGACGCGAGTGTCCCGTTAAAATTCCACAAATTATTCTGACCCTGTTCTTGCTCAACCGCAGCAATTCCAAGGTACGAAGGCGTGAGTGCCCGGAAATAAACAGTTTGGCCTGCCTTAGACCTGGGAGGGCCTCCCATTGGGATGAAGCACGTGTGCTCTCCCAGTCTCTTATGTGGTTTCTGCAGTAGCAGAGTGGTATCCCGAAAAACGGTTCTGTGCCATAGATGGGGACGGCGGAGGCTCGGTTTGCTAGCCTATCTGCTAGCTCATTGCACTCGATGTCCGAATGACCAGGGACCCAGTACAGTGTGAGTTTATTCGTTGAACCCACATTATGACAAGCCAGTACCAGCTTAGAATTGATAGTGATATTAGTAAGCGCTTTGATAGCTGCCTGACTGTCGGTGAATATTGCTAATTCCCTGTTAAAATAGCCGGCGGTTTGACATAGTCTAGCACAAACTTCGATGGCGTATATTTCCGCTTGGAACACGGACGGCATTTTACCCATTGAAATGGAGGCTCTGTGTTCAGGACCGACAATGCCTGCACCGGAACCCTCTTCCGTTTTGGAGCCGTCTGTGAGCCATTTGATTGTGCTGGGGCGGAGAGAGTTGTAGCCATCCGCCCACCTTTCCCTATTCCAAATGACTGATTGAAAAGAATGGTTGAAGCGAAGAGTTTTCACAAGGTAATCAGTTGGCATGCTAAGTACCTTGTCACTTTTCAACCAGTTTTGTTGGCTTGGGGTCAACTTGATCCCTATGTCACAGGCCTTGAGTCTGACGATTGCCATTCTAGCTTCCGCTTCGATGTGTACATCCGTAGGCGGGAGATCGAGCAAAACTTCTAAAGCAGCTGTTGGACAAGAGCGCATGGCCCCGGTGATGGCATTGCAGGCAAGTCTCTGAATTTTATTCAGAGCCGTTCTACCGGCTGAGGTAATGGCTCTTCTCCGCCAGACCACCGCACCGTAATCTACTATAGGTCTGACGATCGCTTTGTAGATCCACAAAACTATGTGGGGCTTAGTCCCCCATGTCTTGCCGACATATTGTCTGCAGATCCACAGAGCTTTAATTGCCTTATCGGAAGTCACTTTAAGGTGTTCTGCCCAGGATAACTTAGTGTCAAGGATAACACCCATATATTTGAAGTTTGACATCAGTTTTATAGGAGAGTTGTATATGAGCGGACACCTGAGTGTCCTGAGTTTCTTTTTCTTAGTGAATGGCACTATGGCAGCTTTCGAAGGATTTACACGTAGGCCGCTGTTATCGCACCATTCTTGAACTGCACGTAGCGCACCTTGAATGATATCGGGCAGAATTTCCTCAAATTTGCCCCTGACCATAATCACCAAGTCGTCCGCGTAACCTTATGTGGAAAACTTCATGGAGGATAGTTTCCACATCAAACTGTCAACTACGATGCACCATAGGAGGGGAGATAATACTCCGCCCTGCGGGCATCCACGCATGACGTTTGCTGAGAGAGTACAGTTTCCTATCGTAGTGATGACCTTTCTAGAGGACAGCATACATTTCACCCAGACTGTGGTGGTGAGATCAGCTCCTTCCGTTCGAAGGGCACTTTCAATAGATTCAAAGGATGTATTGTCAAATGCCCCTTCGATATCAAGAAACGCACACAATGCCGTTTCGTTGGATGACATAGCCGCTTCAATTTCGACAAACGAGGTTGTGGAGAGCCGACTTGATAGGCAAACTGTCTAGGGTGAAGTGGGTTATTCACTCCTGATGTGAGCGTCGAGGATCTTCTCCATGCTCTTCAGCATGAACGATGTCAGGCTTATAGGTCGATAGGATTTAGGATCATCCATAGGTCTGCTGCCCAATTTTGGAATGAAGACCACCCTCACTGATCTCCAGGCATTGGGAATGTGGCCCAGCGCGAAGCTGCTTCTAAAGATGTTAACCAGGTATGAAGTAAGTTCTTCCTGTCCTTTTTGTAACAGGGCTGGAAAAATTCCATCAGTGCTGGGTGATTTGTATGGGTCAAATGTTCCAATCGCTCATTTCACTTTATCGTGAGTGAAAATTCTCCTAGCTGTTAACCAATCAGAACGACTTGCTATGTAGAACATGTCTTGCGTTGTGCTACCGTCCGGTTTTTTGAGTGTGCTGACTAAGTTAGGGCTTTTCTTTGCCAAGACCCGGTGTAGTCTAGCAGCTTTGCTGGTGTTGTTGACATTCTCGCAGAAAGTCATCCAGCTGCGACGTTTAGCATCCCTAACCTTCTTACTGTATTCTGAAAGAGTGGATCGGTACAGACCCCACTCTCCAATGCGCTTGGCCCTGTTGAACAGCTTTCTAGTCCAATTGGCCTAATGAATACCAACACGTGGATGGATAACCAAAAGTTGGACCAATTTCGTGGCCAACGCGTTGACCCACACCGTCCAATATGAAGAAGCTACTTTAGCAAGATCCATATTATTCGTAACAATTAAACAGCTGAGATAAATCGGATTTGTTATGTTAATGTGTCTGAGAATGAAATAATATATGTAAATGTTGATCCTCTTTGAATAGCATTCAATTGTACAAATATTTGATTACATTCAAGTTGTTCGTTTATTAATTGTGATAAGAATGAATGATTGCATTCAATAAATTTCGTGTTTCACAATAGGTCATATATGTATGTATGTACAAAGCTTAGATGTGCGCTAACTACAACGTTCTCGTTGACGCAGATGAAAGGTCATAGAATAAGTCGATGCGATGCATATATGTATGTACATGTACATATTTTAATTTTAAATGTTACGAAATTCCATTCTCTGGTGAAACGCGATAGACATTCTCTTAGTCCGAGAAATTGATTAGTTCCATTAATTCGGATTTGTATAAAATGTGTTGGTTCCGCACTACTTTATCAATAAATTCCCATTTGAAATCTGCCCTTGGCGACAATACTGATTACATTTGGTCGCGATATCATCAACTGTCGATATGAAAGCTAAATTGAATTAGACTCTTTCGTCACTGAATGGACTTTAGAATATTTGTGTGTCAATTACGCAGTTGCCTAAAAAATATTGGGATTATCCACAAGTCCAATGACAATGAGTGAAATATTATTCAACGTCATCTTCGAATTCTATAGAATTGTATTGTAAATATGTACATATGTATGTACCAAGAAAACCCATTTCTGTTTTATCTAGAAATGTTTATTAGCCCAAAAATTGTGGTTCATACAAGCGGCCGAGGTGGGAAGATTACCAACACTTTTTTAGTATACCTTTATTTTTTTTGGGTGCTGAACACGAATTCGGGGTTTTTCAACAAAAATTCGGCTGGCAAATTTTTATGACAAAAATAACGTTGTTAAAAATAACCTTTTTTTTAATATTGTATTTTATTTTCAACCATTATTATGTGTGTAAAAAATGCTACTTTAAACTTTAAATGATTAAATGCTTTATTTATATTTTATTTTTACATCACCATTCACTATTTTAAATATCAAGAGATATAGAGTTTCACTTATGGGTCCATGGCCAGGATTTTGATATATGAAGGGGTCTATAGGCACAGAAAGTTTGGGAATCACTGGTCTAGATGAAAAGTATGTAGGCCATTAGTGATATCGCGCGCCAATCTAAAAGCTGATAATACACTGAGGTTCTCGTACGTAGAGTCATGTAATTTTTTTTATTTGTGTAAAGCCCAACATACACCATCCGGAATTCCTGTCCGGAAAAACTGATGAGGCCCGGCCTCCTGGTTTGCCTGAATATAGAATACACCATCCGGAATTCCTTTCGGAAAAACTGATCAGGCCCGGCCTTGAGGAATTCTGGATCATGTATGGCTGCTTCAGGCCGCCGGACAGGCCGCCTCAAGGCGAACTGTCCGGCCGCGTGACTAAAATGAATTTACACTGGAGTTTTTTTTCAACAGACGAATGTATCTGAAGCTTGGCTATGGAAAGTAAAATGCCGTACAATTCAATGCAATAGGTAGATACTTTCATTCTATGGCGATATGATCGATTCCTAATTATCCATCCGAAACGACCATACACGATCCGGAATTCCTCAAGGCCGGGCCTCATCAGTTTGGATGGTGTATGTTGGGCTTAATGTATGCAGCTAGGGATATTAACTACAGACAGCCAAATTGCGATAAATATTAACTGGCGAAAAAGTTCAATTTAGACCAAGGCCTCGAGATGAGTTAACATCACTCATTTATAATAAGACATGCTCTTTACTCATTGGTCTACGCCAATCATTCCCTCCCTACAAAAGGACACCGCATACATTTGATTTTCCAAGTGTCTGACAATGTGCCCAAGGCACCAGTCGGTGTTGCCCTTGGAGCACCCGAGGATGGCAACATATGTTGATTTTTTTCACCTTCTCCAACAGAGTTCTGTCCGACACGATGCTGGGTGCCGTCCACCAGACGACAGGACGCAATGTCGATGAGTAGAGCCAGTAAAACAGACAGCTACATATAATCCGGACATCTCTAGTAATGCCTTGTTGACGTTTCGTTTACAAATAAATTTCGGATGGTGCAGTTAGGTTCTAATAACTAATACCCGCAGGTGGTTTTTTATTTTACTCTGTGGATTTAAGCATGGTAAAGTGGCGACCGAAACCTCACGGCTACCGAGCGCGTCAGAATTCCAATTGGCCCATTGATTCACACGATTGGGTTATTAGCAATTGAAATGCATACTCAGCCTATGTATGACATATGAAAGTGTACATATAGAGGCAATAGAATATTAACGTATGTTAATACAGCCAATCGAATTGCAAATAAAGTAACAAGTGCATGTGGTATATGTTATGTACATATGCTATACATAAAAATTACACGTTGGTGCTAGTACCATGTATATGGATCAAATATCGGATGATGTTCCTCGGCCAGGCCTAGACACCAAACATCATCAAAAAACATTCGTTTTCTGTTCTTTTCATTTCCACTGTCTGATGATGATGACTACAGGTATCACATGCCGTCATATATTGTGAGTGATTCAGATTCAGGTAACAAACACCTATACATAGATCCAAAGTCTTGCACTATGTGGTTTTCCGAACGGGCTTAAGAGTACGTCCAAGAGCAGGGTCAAGAGAGTTTGTGAGAAAAACTGATCGTATGATGAGAGATACAGGGTTGCCAGTCAAATGTATTTAAGTTTTCAATGTCGTTTACAAAGAATTTGAGAAATTGAAAAGTATGAATTTAGGTTGGTCATGCCGATGGTAGTGCCCCTGTAGACCATTAACCACAACTGACGACTGATTCAGGTTTAAGATTGCATCTGTATGTCTTTCAAGAAATCACTGATAGACTGTATCAGATATGTATCTAAGAAAATAGAAGCCAATCTTGCTATTTGACATGTGTGAGTTGTTGTTATGTGGTGTTTCTAACCCTAAGATAATAGTCTGAATGTGAATCTCTAAATTGATTGGATTAATTCTTACCTAATATATATTGCGGACTATTATCAAATCAACTAATGAAAAACCCACAACACTGGCCCAATGAATCTAAACTTATGTGTACATATATAAGAAAACTAAGGACGGTTTCAGACGGTCGCGACTCTGGAATTCATCGACTGATGGATCAACACTGGTGCAAATGGACGATTTCAGACGGTCAGTCGGTGAATTGGAATCATGGACCGTCGTCAAACGTTCAATTGAGCGTATGTTAACACCTGTTGTAATGAACCATATCCTGGTAGTGCTGGTTCCACCGGCACATCGAAGGCAGCACCTGAGCCTTCTCGTTCTTGTGTTTCGGCGACGACCCAATTTTTCCATCGGCGGTACTCCCACAGACGCTTGAGCTCGATTGTGGGCAGCAAATTGGCTGACTGCACCTGGATTTACGCTGCCCGGGCACTCAACGATGAGATAAAATGCTGCTCCACCCTCGACTAACGCTACTGCGGGCTGAGGGTGACGACGACCACTTCGATAGTGCCCATCACTACTTTAGTGATGGGCACTATCGAATAACTATCGGAAAGTTATTCGATAGTTTTTACTATCGGGACTATCGGTCGATAGTTATTCGAAAAACTGTCGGCCTATAGAAACTATCGGGACTATCGGTCGATAGATATTCGAATAACTATCGGGAGTATCGGTGGATAGTTTCGATAGCCCGATAGTATGCTTTGAATGAAAAGTTTATTCGACAGCCCGATAGTTTGATATGTAGGAAAAGTATAGTCGAATGATTGACTGTGCACTTTGGCAGGTTGGCTGCATCAATATCATGTGCATTTTAGATTTATAAGTCAATACAGATTTTCCTGAACGAAAACCCTTTTTTTTCAAAAACATGGCCTATATTGCTGGAAAAAGCTAATAGGGTTTTTTTTTGTGATTGCGAATCTGAAGTCCAAATGGCAAAAAACCAAATGGGGGATCCAGAATGGCAACACTTTTTGTTATAAATACGGCCAATCTTGCTGGAAAATAGAGGGTCAATTAGGTCGCTGATTGCGAATTTCCAATAATCAAAAAATAAAAAAGGTTCTGAGCGGCAACCCTTTTTTTTCTGAAAAATACAGCCAATTTCGATGGAGAAAGCTGATAGGGGTTTTTTCCGGGCCGCTGATTGCGAATCTGAAATTCAAATGGCAAAAAGCCAAATGGGGGATCCAGGATGGTAACACTTTTATTATAAACACGGCCAATCTCGCTGAAAAAATCTGATAGGAGGTCGATTTGGTCGCTGATTTCGAACATGGAGTCAGAATTGCAAATATTCAAAAAATAAAAGAGTTTCTGAGCGGCAGCCCTTTTGCGAATCTGAAATCAAAATTTCAAAAATTAAAAAATGGAGGAGTTTCTGAGCGGCGACTCTTTTTTCCTCAAAAACACAGCCAATCTTGTTGGAAAAAACTGGGTTGATTGTGTCGGACTCACAATGCCATCAACAGTAGTCCAGTACATACGCCTCCTACTCCTACCAGTCCTTATGATACCCATCTGGCCTCACTTCATCGCCAAGAGTGTCCTTTTTTTCTTATCATCGCATTCACCTACACAATGTATTGTATTATATATGGATGCAATCATATTCATTCAATCATGCAAGAAATGTATCCCTCGTCAGCCGAATTTTCCATGAATTCGAAAAGGTTATTCGATAGCAAACTATCTATCGGCCTATCGAAATTATCAGGACTATTGCAATTTTCGTCCGATAGTTACTCGGTAGTTTTTCATAATACTATTATAGTTACTAGTTTTTAAAGCTATCGTTAGTTTTTACTAGTTACTATTTTTTTAAACTATCGATAGTTTTTACTAGTTACTAGTTTCTTAAGCTATCGAATAACTAACAACTATCGATAGTGCCCATCACTACTTGAAAGGTTGCACACTCCAAAGCACTCCTTGCTCGTCTTTAAAAAAAATCGTGGAATTTTACCAATTTACGGGCACGTCACGGTCACAATGTACGAACTTTGCGAGGACCATCACCGGAAAAATCGTATTTTTTTTTGTAGCGATGACGAGACAAAGTGACCTAATAAACCCCACCCACACTACCCATAACTGAGCTAGTTATCGAGCACGCGTCACCTCTGGTCATTTCTGAGGGGGTTTTCACATTTACAACACAGAATACCTGATATCGAAGGCCAAAACGCCAACCTATTGGACTTGTTTATCACCTCACACCCCGATAAATACTCAGTATTGGTTTCATCTCCTTTGGGAAGTTCCGACCACAAATTGATATCGACCCGATTCACTACTTGTGCCCTGAATGCCAAAGGCCTATCTCCCACCAAAAGACTATTATGGCATTATAATAAGTGGGATTGGGTCGCTTTCAATCAATACATCAGTGAATTGAACTGGGCCGACTGCTTCTCCACGAAGAACGTCGATTATATAAGCGAATCAATTATAAATATCATCTGGTACGGAATGTACTGCTTTGTCCCGCATAGCTTTAAGAACATCAAACCAACTACCACCTCTTGGTTTAACAGTGATTGCAAAGAGGCTATTAGGAGAAAAGAAGTGGCATACCGTACATACAAACAACGCCCCTGTGCCGAACTGAGAGAGGTCTACAACTCTGCGCGGAACACATGCAAATCTGTTGTCAATAAAGCTAAATATCAGTTCGATAGTAAAATCAGACAAAAAGTTTTCGTTGAGCGAAAATGTAGCAAAGGCTTCTGGTCACTTGTTAAAGCTGTGAAGAATAACTTCAGCTGTTCTTCTATTCCACCACTTGTACATGATGGGAAAATATATAGTGAATCACTAGAAAAGGCCAATTTGTTTGCTGAAATCTTCGGTGCAAACTCTTGGCTACTGCCCACTACGCAAAATCCACCAGATATACCCTTATGCGATTCACACCAGAAGCCTTTACATTTCCGCACTAGAGAAGTATTTAAAGTACTCTCGAAGCTCGATGTATCAAAATCGGCTGGACCTGATGGCATCTCCCCATTAGTTCTCAGACATTACGCTCCCTCGCTAGCGAAACCTCTTCGAAAACTATTTTATCTATCCTACTCGACAGGAGTATATCCATCAACATGGAAGCTGGCGCATGTTCAACCAATCCCCAAAAAAGGTGAAGCATGTGATCCCTCTAACTATCGACCAATAGCATTGACTTCGGTCCTGTCAAAAGTGTCAACAACCAACTTTTGAGCTATCTTGATTCACACCATCTCATCAGCGATCGACAATACGGTTTCCGTTCTTCGCGCTCCACCGGAGATTTAATGACATATCTCACCGAAAGATGGAATCGATGTATTCATCAATTTGGTGAAGCTAAAATCATTGCCCTCGACATTTCGAAAGCTTTTGACAGAGTTTGGCATCCGGCTCTTTTAGCTAAACTCCAGGCTTTTGGTCTGGACCCAAAATTAGTTATATGGATTCAAAGTTTCCTCCACGGCCGTTCGCTTCAAGTCGTCCTTGATGGAGTAAAATCGAATTGCCATACCACCAACGCAGGGGTCCCTCAAGGTACCGTCCTATCACCAACGCTTTTTCTTCTGTTCATCAACGATCTTTTAGTGTGACAACAAACCCAATTCACAGTTTTGCAGATGACAGCACTCTTGATTCTATTTATACTTTTAACTCTGCAGCTGACTCCTGCCAAAATGCTACATCTCTCAATCGAGACCACATGTCTGACTCACTAAATAGAGATATCTCAAAAATTATTGCATGGGGGAAAGCGAATCGAGTAGAGTTTAATACCAACAAAACTCAATGTTGTCTTATCTCCAATAAACGACGTGCCCGATCTACCGCCCAACCCATTCTTGTCGATGGTGTCGGCATTACTGATTCACCCACATTGAACGTACTAGGTATAAACATCTCTAGTAAACTAAATTGGTCTGACCACATCTTCAACATTGCAAAAAATGCAATGAAGTGTCTGGGTTTCATGAATCGCTGTAAAAGATACTTTACTCCATCTGATTTGGTGCAAATTTATAAGGCCCACATAAGACCGCGACTTGAATATAATTCCCACATATGGGCAGGCGCAGGTCGAACTGCCCTATCCGCATTAGACAAAGTTCAACGGAAAGCTTTCAAGCTTATTGGCGATGAATCCATAACTTCTCATATAGAGTCGCTTGAACACCGGCGAAATGTCGGTTGCTTATCACTTTTTTATCGCTACTACAACCGCCGTTGTTCTGCCGAAATATCCAGTCTTATTCCTGAGCTTGCTCTTCCTTCGCGTAACACCCGGCTAGCCTGCCGTGCCCATCCTCATTTTCTTGAACTCAGTAGTAGTCGTACCGTTAAATTCTATGATTCATTTGTATCCAGAACAACACGAATGTGGAACAACCTACCATCTTTTGTTTTCCCCTGCAGTTATGATCTGCAAAAATTTAAACGAAACGTACATCGGTACCTCATTCAAACTCAACCCATCCCAGCCCCACTACCCTAATTTCCTTCCCGCCAAGGCTGTGCTCTCGCATCAAAGGGTATCCCCTAAGCCTTAGCATAAACATAAGAAAAAAAAAAGGTGTCACGGCTGGTCTAAACGACCATACCTCGACCTCCGTCCTCATTCGGAGCCCGGCTCAATGAAATATTCATTAAGGTTGGTACTAACCCCTTCGTGCGAAAATATTGCACTTATCTCTCCCACAAAAAAGTGACAGTGCAGACTTGCACATACCACATATCCGCGGCGCTCTACACCACACTTGAATTCCCCCTTGTCCCTCAAAAGAGAGCGATCACCATTGGAATGACCGGTTTCCACACGAAATAAAATACTACTACACAATTGCCCTAACCCCTTGTGGGGTATAGCGTGTAAACTGTTTCATGCGGCCCCGTTGACGTTTCGTTGACATAAACTGGTTTCGGAGAATGCAGTTGCCAGCATGCACCTCCTGCACATCCATGGCCACGAACGTCGTCATGGACGGGATTCGAACCCGAAATGCCAGTAGTCAAACATGAGACTGATGCCTCAACACACTGCGCTACCGGTCGCCCACGCCCCCTAACGAAATAAAATGCAAAGTAATTGTTTTCGCATGGAAATTGCCCACAACAGTGTGTGTGTCTGTGTATGGAATTTCCTTGCGAAGAACTGAGTACCGAGAAGAGCGAAAATTTTTGCGCGAACCGGATTTTTGACAGTTTTTGTGAGATTTCGCACGAAAAACGGAGGTTAGTACCTTCCTTAACACTATAATGCCGAGGAGACCAAGTCACTTGGTTTTGCAGTCATCGGTCGATTATTTCGGTAATATCATTAGCGCCAATTTTGATCAGCCAGATAATGTTTCGAACTTGTGCTGAGTTGGTGATTCGGTGACCGCTTGAAAAGTTCCATTATTGAGTCCATGTTAAAAGTCATCGGTCGGTGAATCGATGACTTCATGAGTCGGTGATCTCACGGACTGCATTGGTGACCCGGACACAAATAAAAGCAAACTGAACTCACCGACTCATAAACGCACCGTGTGAAACAACACTAAACTGTATTGAGTAGATAGCCCATAGCGATAGCCACAAGCCAGAGAGCCAGTCCATTCCATTTTTTTCGATTATTTCGTACGAAATTTAAGAGATAGAAACCATAGCTGGTTGTGGCTGGCACTTTGTGACTGCGACTATACGACATGTTATCGCGTATCTTTCACGACACACATACAGGCAACATTGGGAGAGATACAGAGTCGCGCGCTATGGCATCGAATAAAGATTGTATGAAAAACTGAGTGTGAGCTAAGAAGAGCATGCGTTCACATTGCCGACAGTCCGTAGAAAACTCGTCTGCTGTCCTGTTGCCCGACTGAGGCAGACGCGAGTGACAACACGCTGCGAATTTTATTTTGATCAACAATATTATTACTTTTTTCATAATAATAATAGCAGTAGTACCGCGCGGGATTTGTGAGAGATAGTTATAGTGTGTTGAAAGCAGTGGACCGCCAAGAAAGATCGAAAGTTTAAATCAAAGAGTTGTTTTTTGTGAAAGTGTACAGTGTTGTGTATGATCACATCCTTTGAATAGGGAAACCCTTTCTATAAATATCCGCCTACATGCCTGTCAACGAATTTGTTATTATGTATAATCACTGGTCGATTGAACAAAGCAACCAAGTGTATGATTTTATTAGTACGTCTCGAGGCTCGCAGTGTTGCAAAGGTCATGCCGGTTCCGAAGTTCATTTGTGTACAATGACGAGCGGTGTTGATGATCAACATTTGTGTTTTTAATGATACTGTTGTTTGCAATAATATAGTAGTGACTAGTGTTTGAAATTTCTTGTCTAGATTCTCGCCGTAACGACAATTCCCACAAGACTTTTAGCAAGCACAATAATCAGTTCCTAATCAGAGTTCGGCAGGATTACGTTCATCTTGACACTTGCTTCGAACTTTTTTTAATTGTACAACTTTTAATAAGAGTTCTGTAAAAAAAATTCCATTCGTGTTTTAGATAAGATAGTAAAGTGTATGCCGGTAGTGTTCCCTGCGTAGCGTTAATCACTTCTCAATCGCCTGCACTTGTTAGTACAAATGTGTGTTGTGTGCAATTCAGTGGTGGTTATTAACCTATAAATAAGAAAACTAAATACAAACAGTGAAAAGGATTAGTTCAAGTGCAAAAAATCTAAAAATACATGTTTGAATGTGCCGATTTAAAGATATTTTTGAGAACTATGGATTATCGTCGTGCTGCTAAATAACTGCTTAGCATACATGTGGCATAACATGCTACTGAAAATACAGTAGAAACAAAGTTGTTTCATTAAAAACCAAAGACGCACTCGTGTGATTCAGCATACTCAGTAAACATGAATATCTCTTATACAATTGGAATACTTTTATTCATATTCATACTAATCAGGTAAAAACTGAGGCCATGTAACTACAATATAATACATAAGTGGTGTACATTACACTCTGACGTAATAAAAAACAACAGTTTTGCTTTTAGTCATAAACGCCAATATGTAAACATGGAAGCTCATTAAAATGAGCAGTTCAACCAACACTTGTACTTATGCTTCTGAAATCGTAATCACAAAGCCAACAATGGCTGTAATGCCTTCACACTAATATGGCGATAATCTTAAATGTGAAATTTGTATATTATGCTTCGTTTACACGTGAACATTGAGCAAAACACGGAACATTGAAAAATTGCATTGAAAAGCACCAACAACAAAAAGATACCTTTCTGTTCTTATATGGAGAACATGAATTCATGAGCATTTCCCACAAGAGATGAGAACGACTTAAATGAAACGAAATTTGCTTCATAGTTGTTCGTATACTAGTCCAAATGCTCTAGAATACAGCAGAATGGTCACCCGAATGCTTCATGATTTGCTCAATGATCACGTGTAAACGAAGCATTATGTTTACAGTAAAGTTAACATGTCAGAGATACATGTGTTATCAATTCAATTCTCAAACGACAAAGACACATCATTTACAAATTAGGATTTAATGTTTCTTATTATATTTAGAGGCGAAGTAGTGGCTTAGAAATAATCACTCTAAGGAAATTGTTGGGTTGTGTACTATCTGCTGCGCTTCAGTAAGTGTAGGTTAACAACACACAACACAACAAGAAGGCTGCTGGGTCGGGTAGCTAAACTGTAATGCTTGATAATCGGATATTGGCTGCCCATAAAAAAAAAAGAAACAGGTTTCGATTTTTATATGACCGGCATCATCCCGGCTGTCATGTAAGCTGACATTCTGTACAGCTGACGACATTCCAATTCCAGCCTTTTAAATGTTTAGTTGTGTGTTGTATGTAGGCGCGTTCTTTTGAACTCTCGTTGGTCCAGGTTAAGCTACCGTGCAAACAACGGTTCCGGGTCAAAAGCTCAAGTTAAGTGTCAGTGAAGCCCTGGCATTCATTTCATTTTTATACCCTAGACGTTATAAAGCATAGGGTATATCGTTTTTGTCGCGACGAAAATATGTAACACCTTAACGGAGGCTCCGGAGGTATAGCAATGAATATAAATGAACAGGGTCACCTCCTGATCCGATGTAGCCATGTCTGTCTGTCCGTTCGCACGATAACTTTCCATAGAATGAAGCTAGAGCCTTGACATTTTGGTTAAATGTTGGCATGGCAGTATGATCTAGTTGGTTTGTATTAAAAATGGACATGATCCGATCAAGAGAATGCCTACCTCCCCTACGTATGTAAAATGATTAAATGTATCTATAACTCTCGATTGAGTAAATGTGAAAAGCTCTAGCTCTCTTTGGTAGTTGGCTCGAGAGGGTAATTTAATACTATCCTGGAAAAATACAATCGATCTGTTGAAAACTAACGGTACTTTTCTTACAAAGAACCCCGTACTACCCTACTTTTCACTTTTTTGTCTATAACTCTTGAACCAATTAACGTAGACACATGATTTTTGGCATGCAACCTTCAGATAAGAGCTGCTTCAGTTTTAGTAGGATGGGCATAGTCAGACCAAAGAAACGCCTACCTCCCCTACAAATTTCAAAAAATGAAATGAAAATGAAAATAGCTGGTTGAAAGTTGGTAGCATGTTGGTAGTAAGATGTAGTTAGTTGATATTGAAAATAGGCAAGATCCGACAAAAGCAGCCTCTACCTCCCCTACAAATTAAACTTCGAATAGGCGATAACTTTCGATAGAATAAATCTAGTAAGTTGAAATTTTGGCCAAATGTTTGTAAGAGAATGCAGTCGACTGGTGTTGAAAATAGGTATGATCGGGCCTAAAAGATGATGCCTACCTGCCCTACAAATATGTACATATATGGTGACTTTCCATAGAATGGAGCTAGCGACTTGAAATTTTAGTCAAATATTTGTGGTGTGGGTTAGTCAGTACAGTGCTCCGAGCGTATAGGAGGCGCATGCTAGCAACTGCACCATCCAAAAAATATATACTATCGAAATGTCAACAAGGCTTAAATTACACTTGGGTTTTTTTGACGCGAAAGCAACGCGCCTTTTTTTTCGCTGCTTTGCTTTTGCGTCGAAAAAAACACGAAGCTGTGTGGTACATTACACTTGCGTTCTTTCGACGCAAAGTTGACGCTACTTTTCGCTGCTTTGTGTTTGCGTCGGAAAAACGCAAGTGTAACGTCATAAGCACCGCGTCTCTTTCCGCGTCTTTTACGACAAAGCAGCGAAAAGACGTGTCAACTTTTACGACGAAAAGACGCAGGTGTATAGTAGTGCATGTCATTTACTTCAATGTGTTGGCGAGCTGGCGGCGCTGCTTATGACATTACACTTGGATTTTTCCAACGCAAACACAAAGCAGCGAAAAGACGCGTTACTTTCGCGTCGAAAAAACGCAAGTGTAATTCAAGTCAAATGCAAGAGATGTTGACGCGCCCATGCCACTGGAGTGGTCAAGGCATCAAATAACATAATTTGGTTAGATGAGTTGCAGAATGCAAGTCATGCCATTCTGCCTATGTTGCCATGAGGTATTTTCGTTGTTCCTTAGCAAGCGGTCTTTAGAAAAAGACGGGCTAATTATACCACTGATGTCCTTTAGCCGACTCAGATCAACATATGTGATCACGAACCAGATTCATGTTTACCAATCTCAACTACTCCTTTGTTCAAAATAATCCCTTGTTATTGGTGTGATTGTTCTTTTACAGATAACGTTGACTCTTCTTGATGCGAACACGAATAGGCACCACCGGCATACTGACGTATCAGCAATGCGTCTGAACAGTCAGTAAATCCGGAATCGTAGATTCTGTCGGTGATTGTACCCAGGGAACTATTGCATAGACAAGCGAATGTTCATGAATTCAGCCTTAATAAAATATAACGCGACATCTAGGAGCAAATCTCAGTACTTTCTCTACTACTGCCCAGATCAACCATAGCTGAAGGGACTTTCACTCATTACTCGACTCGTCCTCTGCTCAAACTCTGTACGAAATCGACATCCTCTCGGTATTCAATATAAATGGATGGTCTGCTCGACCTCTGTACAGCATCTTTATGCTCTCGACATATCCTGGGAATGTTCCCGGTAAAATAATGCAACAGAGATAGAGATATCGAACACACCGAGGATGGCACATGAAGTGTGTGTGAACGTGAAGCTGCGTTTTTTTTTTGTACATAGCAGGTTAAAAAAAAACGATCGAGAGCAAATTAGGGTAGCGAACACAAAAACGGGGCTTGTCATTGCTGGGAATGGGTCTTGGTTTAGTCAGAATTCAAACGTCAACTCAAATTTCAAGAGGAAACTTAAATCCTTGGTACAGCTACAATCGGACAAATTTGCTTTAGGCGCACGCAGACTACTTAACCAAGTAGAATTATTGCACTAACCTTCTATCCAAAGCAGTTCAGATCAAATTGTTTGTGTAATTGTGTGGCCTTAACCTGCTCTACTCTGCATAACTGTTAAAAAAAACGCGCCTAATAATAATTCAATATTGATGGCAAGAAGATATTTTTTGGGGGTGGATTTCAGCGAAATTTATCTGCTACCGGAACGTCAACAAGGCGTTACTATTATATAAAAATAGTAAGAATTTGAGATAATTCAGTTATGTCAAGATGAATTCTATCTCCAATATTCCTCTTTTTACTAAATAAATGATTTGACAGTAATTCTACCGCTCATTAATGGCAACGAAAATTTGGAGACATGGAAAAAACGTACGTGCTGAAGGCTGGTACTAACCTCTTCATGCGAAAATATTGCACTTATCTCTCCCACGAAAAAGTGACAGTGTAAACTTGCACACCGCACATATCCGCGACGCTCTACACGACACTTGTATTTCACTTTTTACTCAAAAGACCGGTTTTCAAGCGAAATAAAGTGCAGAGTAATTGTTTTCGCGTGAAAATTGCTCATAATGATGTGGAGACTTTTTTCTTCAAATGAAATATGTTAGTACTGAGAGAACAAACATTTTTTGTGCGAACGAGACTTAAGACAGTTTTTATATGAGATTTCGCACGAAAAACTGATCTTAGTACCTAGCTTGAGCTAAAATGAAGTGCAAATTTTTACTTTTAATGCAGCATACAACTTATTTGTGATCACCAGCGAATTTCACATGTTTCACACCTAGTCTAAATCCCAGCCTCTCACGAGGAAATATGTATAATCAACAATAAACGTTTCACGATATAAATTATGGCGTCATGTAATCGATAATGGGTGTGATTAGTCATTGCCAAGTTAATTATTATCAAAGAACTGTAGAATTCATGCGATAATCATACTTTGATGTATTTATAACTTCATATCAAGAAATAAAAATGTTAAAAATAATAATCGAGTAAATGGAAAATCGGGGTAAGAGTATGCGAAGTAAGCGAAGAAGTGCTCAATGCAAATATAATCGTTGAATATTATACGGTTGAGATGATACTTTGCCGGCATTTTTTTTGCTAATTCCATTGACCCCTCCAGTGGCATGGGCGCGTCAACATATCTTGCATAGCTATGCCTTGGTGTGCAGCATGCACTTCATACATGTGCTGAAATGAACTTCCTGCTTCCATGTGCCCCCCAAAAAAGACCTAGGGGGACAGTAACAATATCAAATATCAGAAATGGAATGCACTCGATTGAACAATGTCTGGAAATTGTTAAAATGTAAAATACATATTATCAAAATCCATGCTGTGCCTTAGAAAAAGCTCCCAATGTCTCAATCGGGGTGGTGGAAGATCAAACAACAAACACCTGTATGTCGTCGACGTTGGGGCTACCAGTAGCGCAGTGTTTTGAGGCATCAGTCTCATGTCTGACTGCCGGCATTTCGGGTTCGAATCCCGTCCACGACGACGTTCATGGGCATAGATGTGTAGGAGGTGCATGCTGGCAACTGCATTCTCAGAAACCAGTTTATGCCAACGAAACGTCAACTGGGCCACATGGAACAAGGGGTTAGGGCAATTGAGTATGTTGTCGAAGGACGATATACATCGCTATGATATGGGGTAGATGTGCAGGAGGTATCACAGTATTTATCAGAAGTCAACAACGAATTATGCGGAGATTGAGAATCACGTCCTCTAAAATACAGATGGTCGTGCATTATCATCTCATATTAAATCTACGAAGGCCTTATTAAACCTATCCTATCGTTTTAACAACGTGAAACCTGAAGCCATCACGGATGCTCTCTCAAGCCTTCGAGGAGATGACTTATGCTTACATCTCGCATTATCTCCACCGGTATGGGGTGGGCTCATCATCTGCACGCAGACAGATGAACAGAGGTGCTCCTCAGGGTGGTGTTCTCTATCCCCTTCTTTGGAATTTGGCGGTCAACGGACTACTTTTAGATCTGGAAGGGCTGGGATGCAAAGTCACTGCTTATGCGGACGACATTGCTATTGCCGTCTCGGGATGGTTTCCCTGTGTCCTAAGTGGTATAATGCAGAACGCCCTTTCCATTCACAGCCTTCTACCTTCATTCGAGCCACCATTGATGGAGGGCACCCAGGCTTGTGCTCACTGATACAGCCAAGTCTCTTGGTCTCGTCCTGGATAGGAAACTTTGCTGGAAACTGAACATTCAGGAACGCGTTAAAAAGGCATTGCACTATACTCGTGCAAGAAGACCATGGGCAAGAAGTGGGGCTTACAACCGAAGGTAGTATACTGGCTCCGTTTATCAGTTTTGCGTTCCGTTCTGTTGCATGGGGTTGTCGTCTGGTGGACGGCACTTAGGATTTTAGCGTACAGAATCCTGTTTAAGGTGGCCCAAAGATTGGCATGTATTGCCATCACAGGGGCTCTAAGGACTACACCGACCGCTACCTTGGGTGCATTGTTGGATCTGCTTCCCTTGGACATTTTTGCAGAGCAGATGGCGGCAATTACGGCTGTTCGCCTTCGTGAAACCGGTCATTGGGCCGCGTCAACCATAGGTCACTCGGCCGTATTGATCAACCTTAATATTCCCGAAGTGACGGACTATACCTCCCCGAAATATTTATTCGAAAGGGACTTTAGAAGTCTGATACCCTCTAGGAGTGATTGGTCAGTAAACGCTATTCAGGAATCAGATGCTATTCGCATTTTTAATGATGGCTCTAAGACTGGCGAAGGAGTGGGAACTGGCGCATACTCGGAGAGCATGGATATTAGCTTATCGTTCCATCTCCCGGACTTTAGTAGTAGTAGTTTTTCAGGCGGAAATTACAGCAATATCTGAAGCTCTAGCCTGTTTGCCGCAAAACATTGTATCTGTTAGGAACGTTATGATCTACACGGATAGCCAACCGGCGATCAAATCGCTTGGCTCTGTCTTGGTTAAATCGAAGGCAGTATTGGTTTGTCACAACTCCCTCTTAGAGATGGGGAGACTCTTTAACATTTCCCTGTGCAGTGTGCCAGGCCATAGTGGCTACGTTGGTAACTGCAGGCCCGACAAACTAGCTCGGACGGGCTCGATCAATGAGACCAGCGGGTTGTTGCATAGTACCAGCATGCCTCTTGCTGCTTGTAAACTGGCTATTAAAGATGCGGCATATGATAGGGAGCATCAGGTGGAGCAATGGCAATACCTGTCACGTGGCTATCTGTCTAGCCACCTGACAGGTATTGGCCCAAACTGAATCCCAAACAATCCTCTGGGTTGCTAATGCTAAACATCTATGAACTGTCATAGGAATTTTAACTTGAGTTTAACATGCTTCCTAATTAGACAGTGTCATCTAATTAGGGAGCATGAAAGGAGACTTCGTCTTCCACATAATTATTTCTGCACGAACTGTGGGGACGAGGAGAAGGAGGAAAGTACTTCTCACCTTCTGTTAACCTGTCCCGCCCTTGCGAGTTTGAGGAAAGACCTCCTTGACTCCTACTTTTTCACCGTTCTGGATGACCTGAAAGAGGTTAATGTGAGCTCTGGCTGGTTTGACGATTGAGTTGGTCTCAGGTTGCTGAGTCTAGGAATATCACAACGGATCCAGTGGTGGTCTATGTGTGCCTTTTATTTCTGTAAGCAGCCCTTTTTAACCGAACCTAACCTAGTTTCTCTATATCCTATGTATAAATACAGAACCCTCAGTTTCCGAACCGTTTCAGTTCTCTCTACAAAACATATGGAAAACATATGAAAACTGACGCCGATCGGCGCCGATTATCGTATAGTAGGTATCCACTTTTCATCGCAGGTCACAATTCAGCTCAAGAAGATCCCTTATGGTTTGGTGGGAGTCAGACTCCACTAATGCACGCAGCTCGTCGCTATCAATCGATGGTCCTGGGTTTGCACGTGGCTCATTTCGAAGGTTCGTATCTCCGAATCGAAATTTTTCGAACCGCCGATGAGTGGTTCGTTCGTTAACCGTATCAGGTCCAAATGTTCTGTTGATATTCCTCGTTGCTTCCGTTGCGTTGTGCTCTAGATTAAATTCGTAAAGGAAAAGTAGCCGTTTTTCACTCGCTTCCATGTTCTTTTTCTTTTTTGTTTCACCGCTCACCATGAAGTGCCGCGAGCATCAACAAAAAAATTGTCAAATGAAGGAAAATTTCAAGGTGAAGAGCACAAGTATATTTACACTTATTAATGAAACAGAAAAATATGTTGATGCTAATAATTATTGTTTTCTTCATTTTGCATTCAAAGCAGAAATTGCCCTTGAAAAGTACAACAGTGGTATCACGGATATGTGCATTTCCAGTTGCGTGTTTTTTTCTGTGGGATTTTATACCTACATTAGAGTGACATGCTGAATATAAATGAAATTATTAGAAATTTTTAGATGTTCTATGTGATATGTATCCGCTTAGAAACGAATACTTTTTCAGATTGCTATTATTAACTTGAATTATAAGTTTTAGGAGATGCGATGAGGAATGATTATGACAACTCTAAATATTCAAGTTTAATATAGCATGATATTACTTACAAGAAATGGAACAGGATAATCAATACACTCGTATGTACTAGTACTAGTTTGTTCTAGAAAATACAAGTGCTTACATGAAAGATAAATTTTGTAATTTCGAAAGTTAACGGCTTCTACTTTCTAGGATAACCAATAAAAGAATTTTATATAGACGTTATCCATTCAACTTCATATTACCTGAATACGAATCAATCAACAAAGTAGTTTTCAGGTAGTGCTATAGCTTTTCAATTGTCTGTAGTATTTCCCGGACAACTCGTGATTGATATAAGGGATGATACTGCATCTTAAAAATTGACACCCAACCAAAGCGATGCCTAGGTTCAGGACTATAGCGCCAGTACCCATTTATGGGGTAAATAACTCGGTTGAGCGTGTTGCTGATTGGACTGTTGCGTCAGTTATTTACTTATTTTATTTATTCGTTCCTATGGCAGCCGGTTCTACGCACCGGAGCGCCCCATTCATCAGAACGGCCAAGAGCTGCCACACCCCCTTTAACGCCCAAAGAAAGTATGCTAATACACACACATACTCAAACTTGACGCGTTGCTACAACAACTTATTTTAATAGAATGAATCAATCATGTTTTTGACGACATACGGAATCATACCACTATCTTGCCTTAACCGCTTGTGAGGCATAGTGCATCAGCAAAGACTATGGCTTATTTTTACGTCGTACACCACAGAGGAATACGGAATCATAAGTACTGTAAAATAACTCGTCGGATTTAACTACATCATTAGACCGTCAATCCTAGATCAATAGAGCGTTATGTGAACAACATCGACCTAGAGCCACCTAACATATTCGCTCCTCAAATGATTGTAACATTTTATATCCTTCCGTTAACATGAACAACTTAATGGGAAATAAACACGCCATTTTAAATCGATTTTATTTTCACTTTTCATGTTAATCGTAAATTTTGTAAAACTTGCACACCGTCCTCGTTCCTTGCCAAGGACACTGACCTAGTTCCATATTCCCTTTCGGGTCATTCAGTTAGACTGTTAATTTAAATCGATTGTTGGCTATGTCTATTGATTATTGAACGGTCATCCGTTGGTTAATTTAATTAGCTTCTATTGAACAGCGTATTTGATTTATTTATGGGTTTCTGATTGGCACTAGAAGTTTGTATTTCCAGAAATAACATTCTGCAAGAGGCATCTTTAAAGACAGTGGAGTTGTGAAGAAAAGAAAATAAATTTCACGATTGATTTGCATCAATTAGGATGTCTTAAGAATGTTGAGAGTTCAATTCGGTGAACATGTAGGACATTGCAGAATATGAAAATGTCTTAAATTGCAACTTAATTACTTCTGTAAATTTTACTTTTGTTTTCAGTTTTAAAAGATGACCAATTTAAGGTTTATAGTCCGGATGGCGCCATGGTTAGCACGTTCATCTTCTATGTATGCACTGGGCCCCGGTTCGAATCCTACTGAATGCAGTAGTACCAATTTGGGGTAAATAACTCTGCACAAAACACACCGTCACGATCTAGTTAATGAGATGATGCTAACTCATCTCGAGGCTTTAGTCTAAATTTGGACTGTTGCGCCAGTTATTTAATAAATAATGAATATTTTTTAGCGACCGATAGCTTAGTGCGTAGACGCATCAGTCTCTTGTCTGACTACAGGCGTTTCAGGTTCGAATCCCGTCCACGACGACGTTCATGGCCATGGATGTTTGTGTTGTATTCCCCCTATGGTGCGGGGCGTAATAATAAGCCAGAGCATCTCCCGACTTGTCGCAGGTAAGCGGCTAAATGGGGGAGCAGGAGGTGTATGCTGGCAACTGCATTCTCGGAAACTAGTTTATGCCAACGAAACGCCAACTGGGCCACATGGAACTTTTTACGCGCTATGCCCCACAAGGGATTAGGGCAATTGAGTACTCAACGAGTCTCCGGTTGACACAAGACAATTTAGAACAAAAAGACGAAGAGTATGTACTCGTATGTACGAATTTTGAGATCAAATTAAGTTTGGAAGGCTAAGAAATCAAGTACCCAAACGAATCATGCTGTACAGGGAATTTCACAAAACGTATTAAAATTGTCTTTATTCAACATCGACCAAAATGGCTATTTATCATTTACTATGATTCATAACAAGAAAATCAAAGTTTCAAAATACATATGTACAACATAGACCAATGACTATGTTGACCAATAATAATTGATTACCGTAAGTTAGTCATCACTTTATTGCTTGATAGTTATTATAACTCATCGATAAAAAAAAATAATCTCAAAGATATGAACTACAAACGTCTGTTCCGACACATAGCAGGTGGGTAGAAAATCATACAACAGTCGACGCAGGTGTGTATTCGTTTTCCGACAGAAGTGGAAAATTGAACATTTTGTTAGGGTGCGTTTTTTAACTCCTTTACGGTGTAGGTTAAGTGAAAGAGAGTGGCACTATTTGCACCCGATTCATTTTGGAGCATCTACACAGGAATCCCGAGTGCAGAATGTCGACCGGCCTGAATAGAAAGAGACAGAGAGGACGGCTTCTCTCAATTCTCTCTCTCCCATCTTGTATAGAAATGTATTTGTTTAGAAATCATGATCTAAGGAAGCAAACCACAAATTATTTTCCGGCCAATTTCTCCTCTAAATATCAACATGATTTAGGGTCTGATACAACGACACTTTCTCTCCCACTTACTTTGACTGTAAAAGACGGTCTTACGGGTAGGAGGTGTATGCTAGGTTAGGTAAAGGGGGCTACTGTCATATCTCACAGCACACATAGACCACAATTAGGTCCCTTGTGATACGACCAAGAACACATCACTAACCTAGATTTCAAAACCAGCTTGTAGTGGCGATGTAGCGATTGAGCTTATGCCCATATCCATAAGGTCCTCCAGATCTTGGAAAACCCAATAATCCAGAAATTTCCTCCGCCTTTCAGCCAAGGCCGGACAGTGACACAGAAGGTGAAGAACGCTCTCCTCCTCATCCAAGTCCTCACAACTCCTGCAATAGTCATTGTGAGGAATACGCCCTGTAATAACCCCCACAACAATGCCAATTTGTTTCCTGTTTAGTGACAGTAATGTGGCAGAGCGGCTAGGGTCAAGTTTCGGTCAAATCACTCTTGCCGTTTGACACGTGCTCCCGCTTAGCCATCTTATGTTTGGCCTGTCCATCGCAGCGGCTTCAATTGCTTCAATTTACACGATGCGATTGGAATTTTAATGTCTTTGCGATCCCCTTCAAGCTTCAACAACACACACTGTTCCTTTACGAGCCAGCTCATCTGCCCTGCAGTTACCCACAAAGCCACCTGCTGTTACCCACAAAGCCACTACGGCTCAGTATCCAACAGAGGGTAATATTGAAAAGGCCACCCATCTCCTTGAGAACTGAGTGATAGTTCTCAATAGTTTTCGATGTAGTCAGGACGGATTCAAATGATCGAATTGAAGCCTGACTGTCTGTGTAAATAATAATACGTCTCGCAATCACGACATAATTACCCAGCCAGGTCAGAGCCTCCAAAATCCCGCAACCTCCGCCTGTAGGACACTACAGAACTCGAGAAGTCGGAATGACAAGTTGATTCCCAGTGTCTCCGAATAAACACCGACCCCGATTTCGGTCTTAGACCCATCTGTTTAGATGACCATGGATTCTGTGGGCAGCGGCATACTGTAATTTTTTGACTCCTTGACGATATCAGGCTGCGATGTGGTTCCTATTAAAAGCGTGTTTTGGAGAAGTATAATCAGTATCTATGGGCAGATCCAAGTTGCCCAGTAAAGCCGAGTGTCCACCTCTCAGTGTACGCCACTGGCCAGTTTCACGAAGGCATAAAGCTGTGTTTGCCGCCAGCTTTCCGCCGAAAGTGTCCAACGGGAGCAAGCCGAGCACCACATTTAGTCCGGCTGACGGAGTAGTTCTAAAAGCCCCCGTCGTGGCCAGCACAGTTAGCCTTTGTACTTTCCCCAGCAAATTATGATATGCCGCTATTCTAAAGGCCGTCCACCACATGCTTATACCGGAAAGTAATATAGGATAATAACACGTTCTTTAATATTGCGCTTCCAACTAAGCTACTTGTCTAAAATGAGACCGAGGAATTTGGCTTTGTCGGCGAAGACCAGTTTAATGCCATCCAGTGTGGGAGGTTCGATAGGAGGGATTATGTGTCTTCTAGTGAAGAGCACAAGCTTCGCTTTATCCGGGTTAATTCCAACGCCACAGAAATTTGCCCACTCCGTTAGAATGGATAGGGCATTCTGCAGTAACCCACTGAGGACGTCAGGAAATTTATCTGTAACAGCTATGGCAATGTCATCCGCAGGTCCAGAAGCAGTCTGTTGATTTCTATAGATTCCAGAGAAAAGGAGGCAATATACCACCTTGCGGCGTATGCCAGCAACTGCACAGTCCGAAATTTATATGCAACGAAACGTCAACATGACCTTGCTATGCCAGAGTGGTTAAAGCAATTAACAAAAACAAGCATTGTAGCCATGCAAGCGATATCTGGTGACATATCTATTTGGTGCAGGTTGACTCAGTGGCGGATCTAGAAATCGAGTTTGGAGGGGGTCCAACTACGGTTACCTGTAGCGCTAAGAGTATGTCCACATTTATTGAGCTTTCGGTGTTCAAAAGGCATGCATCTATGGAAAGCGCGGACGCATTTCTTAGTAGAGAGAAGTATGATATGATGAACGTATAAAGCCATCAAGGGCTACTGTGCTTACCACAGCACAGATGGTTTGCATTTGAGGTTCGCTCTGCTACCACAAGGGACTTATTATTCGACAGTCTCTTAATCATTGAACAAGACTGAACTTCCAGTTTAGTCAACCAGTTCAGTGAAGAAGTGGGATCTAAGAACATGCAGCTTCTTGCCAGAGTAGGACGGTTGTAGACAAAAAATGCGCCTCCTTGTTGTTGTCACCGCTGCTTCAGCAGAAGTCATTACAGAGGTTGCGAGGCCTCATAGCGTGCTCCTCAACTATGCCCACTGATGACTCCCAGCTCCAATGTGTTGCTTTTTCGGCGACAACAGTTTAGCAGTCCGACTAGAATTCAACCAGGGCCACAACGTATGTTTTACTACATATTTACCCATCTAGCGTTCGTCCTGTCAATCGCGTTAAACTTTAGAGCTAGTTTGGAAGCAACGATCTTTGACGTAGCGTAATGAACCACCGGTAATAAACCATATCCTGGTAGTGCTGCTTCCACCGGCAGATCGAAGGCAGCACCTGATGGGTAGTGATCTGTTGGTAGTACGAAACCAGAGGCCGAGGGTGCTATCACACCCGGACCGCGAATCGAACGCGAGGGCATCTAAGCCGTCCGCTAGCCCGTCCACCCTTATCGCCCCATTTTTTTCTTATTCCCCATTTTTGCTTCCCTTGTTGTGTTGTCTTCCCCAGGCCTATGCATTTTTATTAATACGTAAAGGACAGGGCCAATGAGCGGCGAAAACCCTGCCCACGTCTCCCGAACTGATCTACAGCAAGCATAGGCCGCTGCTTAGCTCGTTGAGGAGTCTTTTTTCTTCCCCAGATGGCACGGTTATTATGCCACCTTGGGCTCCGCCCCCACGAGCATTTCGAATGCCCACCAAACCGTCCATTACAGTAGTCAGACCCATTTCGAAGGATTTAACTACAGCTTTCCTGTCGATGAAAATTACATTGTTTCTAGTTCATATCAGGTGATATCCCTGCTAGATAAAAGCTTGTGTAAACGCCGTATCGTTGATCTGAAAAACATCGCAGTATTCAAGGAGACTGAAAGAGAAATTTAAGTTAAGTCCTTCACAGAAAAACCCAACCCCTCATGGATTAGGCAAGAGAAGCGCTTTGTTTTTCCCACTGGCTGTGTGATTTTATCAGAATGAGAAAATACTTATGAAGCGCATTCATACTTGGTAGAGATTCAGTTATTCGTTACTGGAATATTTGGGTTGCTCAGAATAGCAGCGTGTTCAGTGCTTTAAGTAGGCCACTGACTAGTGTCATGAAGTCGCATAATCGTATTTGCGGACATCCATTCAGCAAAAATATCAAAAAGTAGCAGCTTAAACAGCATGTTCAAAGCAGCAGAAGTGGTTGTCCTAAGAGCACCACAAAAAGCATAACAGACCAATCATTACACTTTTCCCAGTAAGCTACAGTTAGGCTCTGTAGTAGTCTACCAAAAAACTACCCCAAAACATTGGTAAAACAGCTATATAGGAATTTCGCCTTATAAGCAAAAACTAGGGTCTTCTCAAGCAGCTCAAGAGGCTCGACTGGAAGTATCCCAAATCTCTGAGAGAGAACAAAATCTAAGAGGAACGCGTAGCGCAAAGAAATCCAGTCTTGTCTGATATCTTTTGTATTCGCTGTCATTTTTATAAATTATTTTCGAGTATATCCTCGAATAATTGGAGAACCAAGCTCTATCTACCAAACATTTTGGAGGGGCCCGGGCCCCCATGGCCCCCTCTGGATCCGTCACTGAGTTGACTGCCCCGTTGAGTTGTCTAAGTTAACGCATTGTAATTATACGTGTTGTTAACCTGCACCCAACCATACGGTAGTACAAAAAAGTCTCATCTTTTATCTATCGGTTATTCATAAAAGATGATATATCTACGAGTACATACTCGTATGTAAGTGTTTTAAAGAGAACACATTTAAATTGTTTGGAAAAGATATTTTCAGAAAATATTGCAGAATTAATTATGATACATGGTCCGTATTTGTTGATAAGAAGTCGACAAAAGATAGATAAACGAGCCATTTATTGATGATTCAAAATGCAAAAGTGAACAAAACAAAACTATTAAAAAGAGGTCGTTTGAAAGGCTGTCAAGGTATTTTTGCTTAAATTCACAACATACAAAGTGCATCTACAAAATCAAATTCCAAAGACAAAAATACACGCAGATTTGTGGGTAGAATATGCCTTATATTTAATTTATGCAAATTCCCCAGCGCCCCAGCGGTAAAGCGAATCGCACTCAAGTCAGACTTGGGACTATCCATTCCATTCCAACTACATACGTGCATAAAATGTCTTACATTAAGCGAAACTTAAAAGGAAAACTGTTGCTCGCATATTAAAAAACATTTTTATTGACTCTTTATAGCGTGATTAAACAGATTTCTGTTTTCTGAATTGCAGACCATCATTACACACATCGTTGAATAATAATGGTCTGACTGAGGATGATGCTGATTATGAGGAATATGACGACGATGATGACTTTAATTTAGAAGAAATTCTTAATGAAACCGATCCACCAACAACCACCACCACAACAACACCAATGCCATCATATATTGCAAGTACGACTGAGAGAAAATTGACTGATCGAGTTTGGGACTCATTTACTAGTATTTTTATGGGTAACTATCAGAATAAATTTTGAAGATTTTTTTCTGCATTCAAGAATCAAAAAACAATAAAGGATTTGATTATCGTTTACTTCCTTTTCAGATACTCCAACAGCCAACTATGTATGCCCCACCAATTGCATTTGTAACGACAATTTCAAAATCGTCAATTGTTCCAGCCAAAAACTTGAACAAGTGCCATCCGATCTGCCAGATATTGTCGAAAAATTAGATTTAAGTAGCAATCTTATAGAGAAATTGGGCAATGACGATTTCAATAGATATACAAAGTTAAAGGAACTGATTTTAGATAGTAATCAATTGACCAGCGTAGATTTTAAGGTATGCACCAAGCACCAGTAGTTTCTCAATTTCACTTCAAGCGATCAATTATAAAATGTTTCGAATTTTTTCAGACTATCTCAGGACTCAAAAACTTAGAATATCTTTCGCTTGTGAATAATCAATTGGCGAGTGTCGATCGAAATGCATTTTCAAGTTTAGCCGTATTAAAAACACTCAACCTAAGCCGAAATCCTCTCGAGTATTCAAGTGCCACTAAGGCAGAGGCGAATGATCAGAGCAACAGTGAATTTCTGAATCAACCAAAATTGCAGGAATTGATTTTGAATGGATGCAAAATACGGGGCATTGGGAAGGATTTATTGAACAACTTGAACGGATTGAAAGTGCTCGATTTGGCGAATAATGTTTTTAATGAGGTGAGTTCGTATTTTTTATTTTTTTTTGCGATTTTTCTAGAATACAAAAATACCATAAAACCAAATCGTTTATTTTAATTAAATTAACAGTAAAGATATCTATCGATTATAATAGACGTGCTCTTTTGTACTCTCGTGTAGTTCAGAGTAAGACGCCGTGGTGAGTTAACTTATTCCGGGTTAACTCATCTTAAATGCCAAAAGTGCGGTGGACCCCTGATGCCATTCCATTTTATTGCATTGAAACTAGATGGTTCATAAACTGAACGTCCAAAACAAACTCTAGATCTGCTGGTTTCGGACCCATTTTCCAGGGTCCGTCCTATCAGAAGATACTCCACGGGTTCCTGAAAACCTTTTAATGAACCATATTTGGGTCTGGTTGTGCTGCTTCCACCGGCAGATCTATGGCAGTGGCAACACCTGATGAGTAGAGATCTGTCGGTGGTACGAAACCATAGGTCGAGGGTCCCATTACGCCTGGACCCCGATGCGATCGCGAGGGAATCTGCGCCGGCCGCCAACTATTCCATCCTTGTCGCCTCCCATGTTTCTATTGTCTACCCCAGGCCTATGAATTTTTATTAAAAGGTAAAGGGCAACGAGCGGCGAAAACCTTGCCCACGTCTCCCGAACTGAGCTACAACAAGCATAGGTCGCTGCTTAGCTCGTTGAGGGGCCTTTCTCTTCGCCAGATTGCACGGCCCGACCTTCACAGTTACTATGCTACCTTAGGCTCCGTCCTCACGGGCATCTTCGGATGCCCACCAAACCGTCCATTACAGCCTGACACGCAGTTTATCGGGGAAGGACAACATAAAATGGGCGATAGAATCCCTTGAGCGGTTTAAGGCAAGATGGAACTTTCGAGCCCCCTAATCGTATGCAATTCGCTTACACGAAGGGAAGTCAACAGTGACCACCTTGCATAACCTTGTGGGCACAATCGAAAATGCCCTCAGTGACAATAAAATTACGTTGTGTGCTTTTCTTGACATTGAGAGGGCTTTTAATAACACCGGCTACGATTGCATATCCAGAAGACTAAAACTAAGGGTATATCCCACTCGATACCATTGCATAGATAGACGTCATGCTCCGTGGAAGGGTTCTCAATTAATTCTAGGCAGAACCTTTATATGTGTGAATGAAGCAAAGAGTTGTCCGCAAGGTGACCTTCTCTCCCCTCTTCTGTCGTCCCCTGTCGTATACAAGCTGATTTACATCTCTAATTGGCTTGACCCCTCCAGGGGCATGGGCGCGTCAACATCTTTAGCATTTCTATGCCTTGTTGACGTTTCAATAGCATGTCTATTTTTCGGAAGTGCAGTTGCTAGCATGCACTTCCTATCCGCGCGGTCTTTATACTGACAAGCTCGGAGCACTGTGAAAGTTCTATTAGTACTCACAGGCAGTTGTTTTTGATCGCGCCGAGATTTGATCTCCGAGCTCTACTAGATTAGTATCGTAGAGCGGTGACCGAACGATCACGGCCACCGAGCGCGACAATAGCTAAATACTAAGATAAATTTTTCTCTTATAAAAACTATCAAAAGTTTCGTTCGCATGAAAAATGTTCGCTCTCTCAATAACATATTTTATTCGAAGAAAAAAGTGTCCACATCACTACGCGAAAACAATATACTTTGCACTTTATTTCGCTTGAAAACCATTCTTTTGAGTAGAAGGAAAGTTCAAGTGTTGTGTAGGGCGCCACGATAATGTGGTATGTGCAAGTTTACACTGTCACTTTTTCGTGGGAGAGATAAGTGCGACATTTTCGCATGAAAAGGTTAGTACTAGCCTTTAATGAGCACGGTTATCGGACAATCGGAAACGTGGATGAGATAACTATTATTTTCAAGGGTAAATTCGAATCTATCACAACGGAGGTAATAGAGCCGGCCTTCGACATAGTTCTACACTGGTGTGTTACTGTACTACTCAATTGCCCTAACCCCTCGTGGGGCATAGCGCGTCAACTGTTCCATGTGGACCAGTTGACGTTTCGTTGGCATAAACTGGTTTCGGAGAATGCAGTTGCCAGCATGCACCTCCTGCACATCCATGGCCACGAACGTCGTCGTGGACGGGATTCGAAACCGAAACGCCGGTAGTCAAACATGAGGCCTCAACACACTGCGTTACCGGTCGCCCCATACCGTATAATTCACACAAAGATGAAACCTAACATTGGGACGAATCTCGTTAGGCGGTACGACTTTAGAATATTCCACTGAAGTTAAACGTCTCGGCCCGGCGTAGTGCTAGACTCGAAACTTACCTGAAATACTCAAGTAGGTAATGTAATAAGCAAAGCTATACGAACACTGTGAGCTTGCAGGAGTCTCTTCGGATGGACATGCTTCTGCGTCCCTGGTGACACACGCTGACGGGCTGCGATTGTGTGTTGATCGAAAATTAAGCAATCTTCTGTTTGACTAAAGTGCAATAAGAGAGAACGCCTTCCTTGTCTAACACTCGCCCAACGCCATCCCGATCATTTGTCTTACTCCGCTGCATTTATTAATTCAAGAATCAGCAGCTCTAAATGCTCTCAGAGCTCGTTTAACTTCCGACGCACGTAGTGAAGAAGGCAGTCATATGAGCATTCTGAATCGAACTCCTGACGTACAGATTTGCTTGGGATCAGGTACAGACCCTAGATGTATTAAGTGGTCCACCGATGGGTCAAAATCAGAACAGGGTGTTGATGCAAATATCTTTGGACCGAACACCAGAATTCCGATCGCAATGGGAATCTCGCCCAGCGTTTATCAAGCTGAGATCCATGGCATTGAGGTCTGCAGCTAATCTTGGAAAAGTAACTTCGCGACGCTCACATTGCTATCAACTAAACTAAGGTGCTCTCTTCGTTTAAGGTCTATTCGGGATTGGTGAAAGAGTGTTACGAACTTCTCCAACTGTTGGCAATCAACAACCGAGTTTCTTGTGTTAGCTGCCAGGCCACAAGGGCATTGAGTGGAACGAAGCTGCAGATGAGCCTGCTAGACAGTGATCGCCCAATCGTTTTCATGGACCAGAGCCTTATGGTGGCTTGGGACTAGCTTCGGCTAAAATGCGAATCAAAGACTGTATTGGAATAATCTTCCAGGGATGCGTCAATCGAAGGAGCTCATCTAACACTTCGAGTGGGGTACTTATCATGCCATCACCTCCTCAGATATCACCTAAACAAGATAGGTTTGTCCAGCGAGACTAAATGCCGTCTCTGTCCGGAGGCGATGGAAACGATTAAACACATCTTGTGCGAATGGCCCGCCACCGTGCGTTAAGGCCCAAATACATGCAGACGTGGACGGACGGACGTATTTTCCATTTGGGTATTATCACGGAGTCAGGGGTAAACGTGCATGATTTCAACTGAACTCATTTGTTTTCAATTTCATTCAACGGCTATCAATTGTTTCCCCTTGGATCGCTCACGAAAAAATTTTTTTTCAAAAGTTCATTATGTTTATAGATGCGGGACGTTGCCGAAGTATGCTACTTCCTCACGAGGCGAACATTTCAGAGCTTTGTGCTTTCATTTACCACCCACACTGATGAGAAACTCATTGTTGCTCATGGGGAAATAGATCTTCGGAGTTCATCGTCGTACATGTCCAGTATAAATTATGCATACGTCGTGATCCTCGACTTTTCGCGGAGAGCAATGAAATTTGTAAGCTTTTGTTGGTAAGCACTAGCCAGCTCCTTTCTACAAATGGTTGCAAAGCATGATACAAGGAAGACAAGATATCGCCTTGCACATGTCGGCTCTCCGAATACCCACGTCACAGGCTCAAACAATTGTATGAATATTTCGTTTTTGGCTTTTATCTCTGTAACTATTAATCCTAGCAGAAAACTTTCTGAGGCGAAATTGAAGATCATGAAAATATGTGTGACAAAATGTGTGATCAACTTTTTTCTATCTTAAATAGTTTTCGAGATAATCTCATTCAATGGCTCCCCGTTCGCACAAAGTTGAAAAAATATATCAAGCAGAGCCCACACAAGAGACCGCTGCTGAAAGTTATAAACAACCAGTCTCTCAAATATGCGCTAATGACGAGATGTGCAGAACGATACGAAAATGAGATGCGGGAAGGCGATATGTATGTCTTCCTTGTATCATGGCTGCAAGGGAGTTATGGAAATTGCATGATTTGAGAAAAATTTCATACGTTGTGTATGCAAATTGACAGCGAATGAGAATAATTGATCAAATACGTCTGATCCGTCTACTTTTATTTCGGCCTTTATAGAATGTCGTTCCTCGGGCAGGCTACTATCAGCTCTGCAGATTTCAGGTTACTTCAGTTCAATAGATCCGATCCAAGAATGGATAGAACGGTACAGAGGTTTCATTTTGATCCTCGTAAGGTGATAATCGAGAGATAGATCGTTTATCAACCGATTTGATTTGTTGATTGGGGCGACCGGTAGCGCAGTGTGTTGAGGCATCAGTCTCATGTTTGACTGCCGGCGTTTCGGATTCGAATCCCGTCCACGATGACGTTCGTGGCCATGGATGGAGGTGCATGCTGGCAACTGCATTCTCCGAAACCAGTTTATGCCAACGAAACGTCAACTGGGCCACATAGAACAGTTGACGCGCTATGCCCCACAAGTGGTTAAGGCAATTGAGTAGTAAGTATTTGTCACATTTTTTTTTCCGGCTAACAGCCGACTCAGCTGCGAATGAGTACTTTAATTTACTGAAAATTAATGGCGTAATGGCGGGAAGAGGGGGATATTGACCTCACTGCACCCCGTAAATGAAGTGCTCTATCATACTTCGTACGCTATACTCCGAACAAAAAGGGAGGTTGCCTTATCTTATTTTTTAAGGTTGTTTACAATATGGATTCAAGTGCAAAAGGACTAAACAGGTTAGGAAATTCGAACTACATATGTATATATAATCCAAAAATAATTTCTTCGATTGCATTGGCGGGTAGGTGACTATGCTTTAGCGGGCTGTAATATTTTTAATAGAACTACAAAAATCGTATTTAAATTAAACTCTTAACATATTGCACAAACCACATTGCAAACAATCAACTAACATTCACTCCCCTCTTTTCTTCATTCCTGCATTTGCCGCAATTCACTCTACCCATGTGCGACTGCAAACGTGCAACAAACCAACCAACGTCATAATCATCGGCAGCAAATCGATACGAAAGCATTTGAGCCCATGAATGATTTGGTCATATTAAAATTACCCGAATTGGAGCAAAACACCATAGCCGATTTGTGTAAAATTCTAACGGCCATCGACACAATCAGCTTTCCCAAATTTGATATTAGCTGTTTTGAGCTGGTGGCAGGTACATCGTTCGAGGAGAGTATCATTCCTAGGGATTCGTCAGCTGGGAATGGTAATGAGCTCCTGAACAATGACGATACGGGAAAAGGTAAGCCACCTTAATAAAAATGTGTTCTACCTAACAGTTACTCATACTTTTCACTTTCTTTCTCTGAAATATAGGTGGCCAGAAATCCGTCTCTTCGCGAGATGATATAAACAGCCAGCAACCGAGTAAAAACGGTGAAAAATCGATAACAACTCGAAAGCCTGTTCAGCGACCGTCAGGAATGGAAGCACCAGGAAGAAATGTCACGGAAGCCTCGAATCAACAACAAAGTGGTGATTCGGAGGAGGAGTATAAGGTTGCGATATCATCGCAAACAATCAATTATATTCTCATCGGTGAGTGTTGGGAGTCATCTTTGGTGGGACGACACTCTGTTTACAGTTTCGTAGGAGACGTCAAGCTGTTTGTGCTGAAATATTAACCCGACTCCCGCGTTCTTCTTTTTTTTTTAGGTATTATAATATTTGCAGTCGCTGGCATCATAATTGGGATCATATGTCGACGTGATATTTGTGGGATCAAAACGAAAATGTGTCGCACGAGGCGACCTCCACCCACGGATCAAGTTCGACCCGCTGAAGAGATACCACTGAATAAAGTCTAAAGTCGAGTACACACTGGGACACATTGAAACTACTTATTTCGCGGAATCAACGAGTTCGTGAATCTGATATCGGACGAGATCCGAAATATGCAGAAAATAATACTAACCTATGACACACATAATTCACCGCGAAAATGATTCGAGATACACACGTGATCCGACGAGATGCATAGAATCGACTCAAAGAGTTCCAGTGCGTACTAGCCTTAAGAACAACCAATTGTGTTAAATTATTATTAGTGATTTTGTTTTGTATTTATAAATGTTTGAGATTCATTTAATTTTTGATCGAAAGCATTTAAGAATAAGTGATGATTCCTATTATAGGCGCGTTCTTTTGCGTACCTATCAAGTGTAGTGTAGGCTAACAAAAACGCATTACACAAACAATAAGCGACTTGTTTGTGTAATGTGTGTTCGGAACCCTAACCTACACCGATAGATACGCAAAAAACGCGCCTTATGTTATTTTTATAAGGAGAAATGTACTTTTTGTTCACTAGTAGGCAATATAGCCGCGAGATTAGCATTTCAAAGATCTTCTATTATTTATTATGTAATTTTGTAAAGTAGCACGAATGTACGCGATTAGAATATTTATAAAAGCCAAAAAAGGAAAATAAATTTGATAATGTTAATATTGTCACAGATATCAAAATTACTGTGAGGATCAGATAATATTCTAAAATTAGAAAAATACCGTAGACGTAATTTTAGGTGCTTAACATGGTCGAGTCAGTCATTTATTGTAAAATGATTATCATCATATTCAATGAAAAGGGTAGTAATTAAGAAACAATAAAGAATACGTTTTTTAGTAGTATACTTGTAATATTTAAAAGTGGAAATACATCATAGAAATATACAATGTACTAGGCTTTGTAGAATAATTTAGTTCACATTTGGCCATTGAAGGAACTTTTGACAACACCACTCTTAACAAGCGTATAAACTAGTAAGTACAATTAAGAACGGCTACCAACCCAGGACTAGCCTTTGTAAGGACAAGGATGGAAACATCATCAGCGACACCGATGGCATTAACAAACGATGGGCCTCTTATTTTAAAGAGCTTCTGAACCTACCATCTAACATCCCCACACAAGAAGCTCTCGACGATTTGTTGATCTAGGCTCACCCATACAACCCCCGATAGTAGAGGAAGTTAATCTCGCGTTGCGGTCACTAAAACGAAATAAAGCGCCGGGCGCTGACGAGATTCCAGCTGAACTGCTAAAATTCGGTGGAGCTAATGCCATACGTCAATTACTCCTGCGAGAATGGAAGGACGAGGAGATCCCAGACGATTGGCGCAGAAGCATCATCTGTCCAATTCACAAAAAGGGAGATAAACTGCGGTGTGAGAATTACAGGGGCATATCACTAGTTTGTACGTCCTATAAAATTTTGACTAAAACTCTGGCAAATAGAATAAAACCGTACGCAGAACGAATCATTGGCGAATATCAAAGCGGTTTCAGACCTAGTCGCTGCTCCACAACCGATCAGCTCTTTACGGTCAAACTGATATTCCAGAAGTGCTGGGAATACAACGGAAACGTATACTTACCAAATCTTTGTCGACTTCAAGCAGGCATACGACAGTATCGATCGTGGAGTACTGTACAACGTCATACTGCAATTTGGTATACCGGCAAAATTAGTACGACTGACAAAGATGACGATGACCAACTCCGTCTCACAAGTCAGGATCCATAATAGACTTACTGATCTATTTGAAACACGCACTGATCTGACACAAGGCGATGGACTGGCACCGACGCTTTTCAACCTAGCACTAGAATACGCTATTCGGGCTATGAATAATGGACAACAGCAAGACGCTACTCATCAAGTCGACATAATTACCAGCGTACGCCGACGACATCAACATCATGTCCCAAAGATTGGCCGACGCAGAAGAACTTCTGCATACACTCGATACCACTGCAAAAGAAGTTGGACTACGTATCAACGAGGGTAAAACTAAAATAATGATGCCATCGACGACAAGGACACTTGCACAATCGAGCGTCAATGTGGCGGACCTCAACATCGAGTTCGTGAAGGACTTCATATACCTGGGTTGCAACTTGTCAAGGAACGTCAACGAAACTGACGAAATCAAGCTACGGATACAGTTCGCTAATAAGACTTTTTTCTCGGTTCTCCCGATAATTAAATCGAAGCATGTGCACTGAAACACGAAGCTCCGCGTGTACAAAACCATTATACGACCAGTGCTATGCTACGGCTGCGAAGCATGGGCCCTAACTCAAGCCTCCGGAAACATGCTAGACACATTTGAACGTAAGGTTCTACAGCGAATTTTTGGGACTGTTAGCGATCGAGATGGATGACGCATCCGGTACAACCATGAGTGAGTTGTATGAACTGTACGATGAGCTGGAAGTTTTGAAAATCGTCAAACTACAACAACTTCTACGGGCAGGGCATGTACATACAAAGAATGGACGATGATCGCATGCCAAAGATAGTAATGAATGCAGAACGTGTCGACGGAGCGAGACTGCCTAGACGACCGAGATCTCGTTGGGAGAGCTCAGTATATGTGGACGCCGAGCAGCTACTGGGCTTCCAAGATTGGATTAGCGATCACGTGACCGAGATAATTGGAGGACAACGATCCAGGCGGCCAAGGCCCGACGTCGAGCTGTCGCGCCACGATGATGATTATGACTCTTTGACTCCATTGATAGTGCACTCCTAACAAAAGAAGCCACAACACAACACAGGCGTCCATGGGTTCTGGGAAGAACTCAAGGGTACCATCAAGGATGTCGCAGAGAAGGTCGTGGGATATAAAGCCCGGCGAGCGCGAAATGACTGGTTCGACGAAGAATGCAAAAATTCACTTGACGCGAAAAACGAGGCCTACAGACAATGGATTCAACGAGGAACCAGAGCCAGAAGAGAAAAATATGACGAGCTACGGCGAATATCGAATAGAATAATTAGACGTAAGAAACGTAAATACTTTGACGAGCAGTTGCTGAACATAAACGAAAATTTAGCTAATAGGAACACCAGACAAGCGTACAAACTAGTAAATACAATTAAGAACGGCTACCAACCCAGGACTAGCCTTTGTAAGGACAAGGATGGAAACATCATCAGCGACACCGATGGTATTAACAAACGATGGGCCTCTTATTTTGAAGAGCTTCTAAACCGACCATCTAACATCCCCACACAGGAAGCTCTCGACGATATTGTTGATCTAGGCCCACCCATTCAACCCCCGACAGTAGAGGAAGTTGATCTCGCGTTGCGGTCACTAAAACGAAATAAAGCGCCGGGCGCTGACGAGATTCCAGCTGAACTGCTAAGATTCGGTGGAACGAGTCTAGTTGATGCCATACATCAATTACTCCTGCGAATATGGGAGAACGAGGAGATCCCAGACGATTGGCGCAGAAGCATCATCTGTCCAATTCATAAAAAGGGAGATAAACTGCGGTGTGAGAATTACAGGGGCATATCACTAGTTTGTACGTCCTATAAAATTTTGACGAAAATTCTGGAAAATAGAATAAAACCGTACGCAGAACGAGTCATTGGCGAATATCAAAGCGGTTTCAGACCTGGTCGCTCCACAACCGATCAGCTCTTCTCAGTCAAACTGATACTCCAGAGGTGCTGGGAATACAACGTAAACGTATACCAAATCTTTGTCGACTTCAAGCAGGCATACGACAGTATCGATCGTGGAGTACTGTACAACATCATGCTGCAATTTGGTATACCGGCAAAATTAGTGCGACTGACAAAGATGACGATGACCAACTCCGTCTCACAAGTCAGGATCCAGAATAGACTTACTGATCTATTTGAAACACGCACTGGTTTGAAACAGGGCGATGGACTGGCACCGACGCTCTTCAACCTAGCACTGGAATACGTTATTCGGGCCATGAATATGGACAACAGCAAGACGCTACTCATCAAGTCGACACAATTAGCAGCGTACGCCGACGACATCAACATCATGTCCCGAAGATTGGCTGACGCAGAAGAACTTCTGCATACGCTCGATACCGCTGCAAAGGAAGTTGGATTACGTATTAACGAGGGTAAAACTAAAATAATGATGCAATCGGTGACAAGGACACCTGCACAACCGAGCATCAACGTGGGGGACCTCAACATCGAGTTCGTGAACAACTTCATCTACCTGGGTTGCAACCTGTCAAGGGACGCCAACGAAACTGACGAAATCAAGCGACGGATACAGTTAGCTAATAAGACTTTTTTCTCGGTTCTCCCCATAATGAAATCGAAGCATGTGCACAGAAACACGAAGCTCCGCGTGTACAAAACCATTATACGACCAGTGCTATGCTATGGCTGCGAAGCATGGACCCTAACTCAAGCCTCCGAAAACATGCTAGACACTTTTGAACGTAAGGTTCTACGGCGAATTTTCGGGGCTGTTTGCGATCGAGATGGATGGCGCATCCGGTACAACCATGAGTTGTATGAAATGTACGATGAGCTGCAAGTCTCGAAAATCGTCAAACTACAACGACTTCAATGGGCAGGGCATGTACAAAGAATGGACGATGATCGCATGCCTAAGAGAGTAATGAATGCAGAACGAGTCGACGGAGCGAGACTGCGAGGACGACCGAGATTTCGTTGGGAGAGCTCAGTAGGTGTGGACGCCGCGCAGCTGCTGGGCTCCCAAAATTGGAGGACGCGGTCACGTGACCGAGATAATTGGAGGACAATGATCCAGGCGGCCAAGGCCCGACGTCGGGCTGTCGCGCCACGATGATGATGATGAACAAAAGAAGCCGATACCACTACATTACATCAGCATGAATGAAGCGCATGCTCAATTCGCTAAGAGTCATATCTGAAGTCCACTCTCACAGCAAAAGTCACACAGTGTTTCCCGCACACGGTGGTATAAGACACTATACCCTCTGCTTTGGTGCATGAACAGTCTAAAGAAGTAATTCCTAATGCTGTGTTTTGAGCCGTTCGCCTAAAGCCGTATGTCAAATTGCATGGAATTTAAAGGATTGCGAGAGTAGCCGTGTCACGATACACATTTATGACATTTATGTTTATGACAGGATAATTTTTCAAACCGTAAATTCGTAATTTATTTGATGCGTGAACATAATGAGTGATTAGTCGTTGTTATTAGCGTGGCTACTTATTGATTAATTAATTCCATACAATTTGACATGCGGCTCCAGTCGTACGTCTCAAAACACAGCAAAGGAATTCCTCCTTAATGTGGAAAATATCCTCGGTAGTATTTTTAACACAAAGATAAATGGACGACCTATTGATTATGTTGTTAATTGCCTTGACCCCTCCAGGGACATGGGCGCGTCAACATCTCTAGCATTTCAATGCCTTGTTGACATTTCGATAGCATATCTACTTTTCGGAAGTGCAGCTGCTAGCATGCACCTCCTATCCGCGCCGTCTTTATACTGACAAGCTCGGAGCACTGTGAGAGTTCTACTAGTACTCACAGGCAATTTTTTATCACGCCGAGATTTGAGCTCCGAGCTTTAGATTAGTATCGTAGAGCGGTGACCGAACGACCACGGCCATCGAGTGCGATAATTATGGTGAAGTGAAGGGTAAATTCGAAGAAGTTCTGACATCCCGAGAGCGCTCCGCATTCGAGAAGAATGGTGTGACCACAGTGGCCTTTGGGTTAGCTACAAACAGGCGACTCAGGGCGCTCAGGTTACCTCCCAAGTGCCCGAGATTGGGAGTTACACTTGACAACAAACTACAATACTTTGGGCGGAGCATCTTAGGCTGATATCGGAGAATGGTTGTGGATCTGCATGCAATATGCTACAAGACACTAAATCTCATATTGTCTTATGGATCTACAAAGCCATTATTAGCTGTTTTCGTTTCACCTGGTCTCAGATCCATTCCCATACAAAACGAGAGACTGGTTTTGATACAGATCTCGTATGAGATCTCATCGCATCAAAAGTGATTGAAAGTTAATTGGTTGAACTTCAACATCTATTTGTATATGAGTAATCAATTCGCCCCCATTTCCGCCGCGTATCTGCATGGTGGTTGTTTGAATTTGCTTTTCGCAAATCCGTGGCGTTCGATTCACTCTGGATCTGCCCGAGATCGGGTGAAACGAAAACGGCTATTAAATCAATCACTGAATATGGAGCAGCCGAGTGGTTGAAGAAAGCCATCACCTCGTTTGGCAGAAACACTCTCGAAAATTTCAAAGTCTTGCAAGAGCCATGCGCTCATGCCCTATAGCTTGGGTCGATTTCGTTACGTTTCAGCAGCAAATCGCAAACGTTAATTCGTTTGGTGAGGTGAATTTCCTTCAATTCGTGTGGAACCCAAATATCGAGCTTCGTAACGTATCCCAGCTTCTGTAAATGTTCGCGAACGATTGATTTGGATAAGTTGAGTTTCTCCGCTATCTGCCGTGTCGTACTGCGCCGGTTAGCTTCGATCATTGCCTTTAATTTGTCGTCATCGAGAGCTGTTGGAAGACAAGAGCGTGCTGCATCACTCACATCAAAATTTCCGGAACGAAAACGAGCGAACCAATTCTGATACTGGCGGTCTGTTAATGAGTCATAAACATCACACAACTTTTTCCGCGCTTGCACTGCGTTTTTGCCTTTCCGGTAGTAAAAAAAGCAAAATATGTCGAAAATGTTTACTTTTATTCTCCATTTTCAAGTCGATGCCAAATAAAGATTTGTAAACAGAGGACCACCAATTTGTGACTGATTATAGCTTAAAATGTCAGCTGTCAAATGGCAAAAAAAAATCTTGACTAACGCCACCATAATTTTTTTTCAATAACAGCGCTATCCCTTGAAAGGTAGCGAAATGACTTTCCGGATAACCCAATAGTAAACTGCTTCGGCGTAGGAGGATACCAAACCGAGTCTCTAGCAACTTTGATAGGGTCGAAGATGGGCTGATAGGTTTGACATAATTGCTACGCTTTCGGAATAGAGAAAACTTCGACCTCTGTCCGACTAAGCTCTTCATGTGTTTCGGGCCAGAAAATTCTTAGAATTCGACGAAGATAGAAATTGCCCAAAGCTTGTAGCTTTCTGCTAACAATTTATTGTGGTTACTTTCCATGTGCTGCTCTCATACAACAACAAAGACAGCACCAGAAAGGAATAGGCCTAGATTTGTCAACACACTAAGATAACTGCCCTGTCAAATTTTGGACAACATGCGCAATGCGTATTTAGCCGGGTTAATACGAAAACGAATGTCCTGCGTCGTTCGCCATAAACGCATAAGACCACCTATCAAGCGTTCCTGCGGCAGCTGGTTGTTCGTACCGGAACGACCCGTTTTTCAACGGCCAAGAGCTGCCAAACCCCCTCGATGCAAGAAGAACTGCAGTATTTGAAGCATCGCTACCACAACAACAACCACCTATGAAGCTGGTCTGACGTGTAGTCTAATGACTGGTCTGATGCGTGGTCTCATAGGTGGTCTAATGGATGGTTTAATGGCTGGTATGATGCGTGGTCTAACGGCTGGTTGGTCTAACGTGTAAAAAGCACTTAAGCGTTCACGAACAAAATTAATTGAACAGTTTTCAAAAAGTATCCTAATGTTTTTTTTTTATGTGTTTACCAAGGCTTTAGGGAATGACCCTTTGATGCAAGCATAGCCTTGGCGGAAAAGAAATTAAGGTAAGGTATGGGGAGAGGTTGAGTGAATAGAAAGTACCAGTCCACATTCCGCTTAAATATTTGCAAGTCATAATTGTTGCGAAATATAGTAGATGGTAGGCTGTTCCACATTCTTATTGACCGGCTTAAAAAGGAATCAAGGAATTTAACGGTACGACAGTAACTAATTTTAAGAGTATGTGGCTGGGCACGGCTGATAAGCCGGTGTTGAAATCCTGAACGCTCTAATTAAGTGCGTTCAGCCAAACACGAAACATGTTTTGTTGCTTTCAACTTCCATTCAATTTCAAGTGCAGATTGCATGTAAACTTGACAGATGAGAAGAGTACCACAATTTTTTCGGGTACATTTCTCCTCTTTTAGATTCATATGTATCTGGATTGCTGAATTGATTGTTGAATAAAACAATATGAATTTTAAAAACGCAGCCATTATCGCCATATAAAACCGTGCGTTCAGGATTTGAAATGTTGCGATTATTGAGCATATCAAATTCAAGTAAACCGATTAATTGGCCCCCGGGTCTATAAGAATTTGAATTGCTGAATTAAACATGTTTCTTTTTGTGAACGTACGGAATGTGGGTTCTTAATGATGACAATTTCGATTTTCTTTTTGTGATGTACTGATAACTTGAAAAGTGCCCAAGAGGGAGCCTTATCCGGAATCAGTTTTTATGCTTCCATTTTAATTTCGTTTCCCTTTTATCCAAAGCGCAACGAAACAAGGAATAGAACTGTGTGGCAATTTAGCACGTAACAACCATATAATGTCATAAGTCTTGCGAAAACCACAATGACTTCCAGCATTTCTTTAAATAACAAACACGGGAAACACTACGAATAAAGACATAGCAGCTTCGCATATAGAATAATATCAAATCGATAATGGGCAACACGTGACACGGAATAGTGCAAAGTAGCAGCGCATTACGAGGAGAGAAAGAAACTATAAATAACTCATACTACCGTAATACGTAACTTTTGGATTGGCAAAAAACGCGTTAAATATTAACAAAGGTACGTTTCGTATGTAATTTATACTAACGTTGTGCTTTTATTGAAATTAATGGATGAACTGGATTTTTTTCGTGGAGAGATAGGCTAGACCTACCTTCAGAAAATAAAAGATTTGTAGAAAAAAATCAGAGGTGATATGGGTTTCTGTAGTTACATTTTTATTTCGCCTACCGAATATATGTAAAAATGTTGACAAGGGTTTTCATGTTGTATGCACCGTGTGCACATACCCACCGGAAAAGGCATAGTGCGAGTGCGGCTGGCTACCTCCATGATACCAGAAAGTCAAGATAATGCCATCCCACGTATCATTTTCGTATCGTTCTACGCATCACGTCCCTAGAACATACAGCACATGGAATGACCTGGTCCTGTATGTCTCCGACTCCAACATTTTGAGAATAAGTCGACAGCCAGTCTACTCAGTTGTTGTTTGATATTGACATATGTATGTTGACTGTTCTGTCGAATTGTGCATAAAGAAACATCAATTCTTGTCAATATTTAAATTTCATAATTACTAAACGGTCTACTGAGTTATCTAACTGTCGACCACCTGTCGACTCAGTACCCAGATATTAAAGCCACTGTTTCTACGGAGACATACAAGACAAGCTCATTCCATGTCTGTACGTTCTAAGATCACGTCATAGGAGTGTGGTTATTTGAGAGACTGTTGGCTCATAACACTCACGACCATGATATAGTACAAGGAATACAAGATATCGCTTTCCGCATGTCGGCTCTCTGAGTACAGTATCGCCTACGTCACAGGCTTATACTCTTGTATGAAGACTTAGGGCGAAATTCATAGTTGTTTCTTATGGCTTAAGCATTTCCTTAAGGAATAAGGTTGCTGTATAAGTACCTTAAGTGATAGGCAAATGTCCAAGCAATTGCTTAAGCATTTCCTTAAGGGATTCCTTATATATAAGAGGTGACTACGAATTCCGCCCTTAGTTTTTGGCTTTTATCTCTGTTAGTGTCACCATACACTGTCGATCTCGAACTCGAACCCGAACCTGGTACAAATTTCCTCTGACACACACACTTCACATAGGTGTGAAGAAAACCGGTCCACTTGTACTAGGTTCGTGTTCGAGTTCGACAGTGTATGGTGACACGAACTGTTAATCCTGGCAAAAAACTTTCTGAGGCGAAATTGAAGATCACGATAATATACATGTGTGAACCACTCTTTTCTTTCTTAAATAGAGATAATCTCATTCAATGGCTCCCTGTTCCCACGACGTTGAAAAATCATCGTTTTTGTGATGTGTTTCTTCAAATAACGAGCAAAATACTAGTCCCACGAGAAAAGTGTCCAGGATCGATTTTTTTTATAACTAAATAAACTTTAATTTGGGATAAGTCATACGTCTGTAGGTATAGTAATTATTTAGAAAAAGGGGAACCGCCATTCTAAAAAAAAAATGGACTGCGATTGGTGTATCGCCTATATGTACTCACACTCAGAGCGCCGACATGCGCATGTCTTCTTGTATCATGCTACCCCTATAGCCTACAGAAAAAAAAAATTCTTTAGGGTACCCTCTCGTACATATAGTACAATACGAGATCTCAAGTCTAACATATGTCCAACAACTTTTAAAAATGCATACCATGAAATTAAATAATAATAGTCAATTAAACATGCAAATTCTGAACAATTAATGCAAATTTTAATATTGCCACATTACGACTTAACGAAGTTGATGATGCTTGAGTAACCCATAAACTGCAAGCCGATCTTCCCGCCCCCAACTCTAAGGTTAATACACTTTGCAGCGATAAAGTCACATTAATAAATGAGCCGATAAAATTGACAACAATGACCTAATCTCAGAAATTAATTTTGCAAGAAAAATTGCGTGTAATTTTCTGGCTTGTTTATTGTAAATGGAATATTCAAAATACGAGTACTTTACTCTTAAATTCTCTTTGAACAGATGAGTTTGTTGACTAAAATTACGTTTACACTATCCCCAGATTACTTCATCTGCGCCGGCTGAGATAATCTGCGACTGTCAAATACATACAATTTTGAACTCACCACACCCAGATTACGCTGCAGATGAAGTAATCTGGGGATAGTGTAAACGTAATATAATACAGATGTACACTTTCACTTTTATTTTTATTTTAAATTCAATGAATGTTGACGTACATAGAAGCGTGTTTAATCGTTGTGGTTAGATTTGCCACAATATACAGGTATAATAAGTGCGCAAATTACTTGAGTTTGTTAATTGTGTATGAGTATATTAATTAAGAATTATCTGTAGAGTTTCTTTGAGGTCTACGTTCTACGTAACTATTCTTATACGCTCTTTTTTGAAGTCAGTTAAATGTTAAAACATCGATTAAGTATCAGAGCTAAAAAAAAGTTCTCAAAACTCAGAGAGAAAACAAAAGTTTTTCCTTCCCAACGCGAAAAACCATGGAAGCATATCGATATTTAATTATTCCAAGCGTATGAAGACGATGTATGGGAAATACAAAATCATCGATGTAGAATCAGCAGTGTTAGAAGAGAATGGAGTGTCAATGAGAAATTCGCGAAACTCATTTACGTAATTCCTTCTCAGTACATTTCTACTTGGGAAATGTTTCTGCTTGTCGGCGTTTACCAATTATTAGATTAAAAGCACGCGGTTAAAGCTAAAGTATAACCTCTTCACAATGATCTGTGCTGTAACCATAGATATACATTGAACAGATTGGTAATAGTACTATCAGGTTATTTTCGAACCAATTCGCGCATGCACACTGTTACCCATTTGCACGCGGTCGCTATACGTTCGGTAAATGTCGTGACGCCATCGGCCACTCAGCCACAATTTTAACATTTACGAAGCACTTGGCCCCTCGCTCCTCGGGCCCCTGGACCAAATGTTAATACGTGTAGTGCATTTTTCACTGCACAAACGCGAATATGTCAACCATAACTCGATATTCAAATTTTTACGAGTACCACCACTCTGTGCATATTTCCTATCTGTTCAATATTATATCTAAGGCTGTGACGGAGTAGTAGTACAGGGGCCACATCGCCCATAGTTTGCGCATCCATAATCACGATATTATTCATCTTAAAGTCGAATTGATCAATAGGCGAAAGATTAAATTATCAATTATATATTTTACAGCAGACAAATAATACAATTCAACATAAACTAATACTAACACCGCGAGTACACGAACACAAACTGAAGAATGACAGGCTTACTGGTTCAAACTTTTATCCACTGAAAAATCGACTGATCGATAAAAAATTAAAGTGCGGTACTGTATTTCAATAATCAAACATTGCACCTCCCGCACATACGCCCGATACATCGACCATTGGACTACTACTACTATTTGTCCTAGCCCGGCGTCAACTATTCCCATCTGGCTTAGATGACGTTTCGTTAGCATTAACTAGTTTCGGACGATGCATGTTGCTAGCATGTACCTCCTGCCCATTTAGCCGTATAACTGCGACAAGTCGCCAAATATTTTGGCTTTTTTTTATGTTACGCCCCCCGCGACAGGGAGAAGACAACAACACTAACATCCATGGCAGCAACGTGGACGGGATTCGAACCCATTACTGACCGGTAGCATGAAACATCAGACTGACGCCTCAACACGCACTGAGCTACCCGCTGCCACCACGGTTAGATTTAAAAGGCTGCCGTGAGTGGTACAGCACACTCAGGACATTAAAAGGGTCCACGAATTCTCTATTCTCCCATTGATATTATCTAATCACTAAATTATTTACTGAAACACCCAGAGCTGGCTTATTGCGAAACAGCTTCAACGAGATCACGTCACTTAGATCATCTAAATTGGAGAAAAAGAGTACCATAGGGAAACTATTCTACTTTCTGCCAAGACAGTAAGAAGACAGCAAAGAAGGTGCCAAGCAACGCCATCTATTGTAGATAGACAGGCCTCCGCTCAGCTGATCGTGGTGAATTTGACTTGGTTTGTGACGTCAATTTTACGTTTTTAGTTCACTGCCAAAGCAGTGACTGTACACAACGATGTCCCCGGCGTCGGGCGGCATTTTAGTCCTCTAAAAACACACTTTCTGGACACTTGCAGCAATTTGGTCGTAGCCACAGCCTCGGGGATCAGTCGCAGAGCATCGTGGAACAGTTCACACTTGACAAAATACATCTTTTGACCGCACGACACACTTCCATCGCGCACGTGTTTGTTTTCCGGATCACTAGATGAAATTTTACTAAAAAATAAACACTGAACGCGGAAAACGAAAACTAAACACGGAACGCACAAAAGCCGGGGACTCGCCGCCATCAATCGCCGATCACGCCAAGTATGAGCTTCTAAAAGAGGTGATGCATAATACCGCGGTTTTGTTTCCACTACGGTAAAGCTCGCTAGTGTATCACTATAATACTGCGGCTTTGTACGTACATATACCGTGGTGCTGGCTAGCTGCTTGTCGTTTTTGCTTGAAATCTTGGCTCGCGTCGCGAGTAAAACGAGTGTATCATATCAGCGAGCCAAATTGACAGCTTCCCAGTTTAAACAGCAGATAGTGAGTCGTTCGGGTGTTAACAAAATTAATTTGAGAGCCTGAGAGAGAGTGTAAGTTACTCCCTCTCTTTTTATTTGGTTGAAGGAATATGGCTCACAAAATTATTGCCAAACATATGCTTAGAGGAGCAGGGAAATGAAAATTATTCAGACAGCTGAGTGGTCGGTGTTTAGAGCACGGTCTCACAAAGGCACAATGTTGTAATGTCCGAAAGCTGATTGAATATTTGGCCTCCCATCTTCCTATCCAGAATGGGACCAGGAATTTTGCCTTGTCGAGAAAAGTCAGTCTTACGCCTTTCAATACGAGAGGTAGAATGTGCAGTCTTGTGAAGAGCGCAAGTTCAGTTCCAAACTAATTCTGATGCCGCTTCGACTAGTCTACTATATCTTACTTAGGGCCGATATGCGTAGATGGACCACCAAGTTTCCGGCCATGAAATTTTACATGCCATTTAAATAAAAACTAGTTTTTTTCACAAGTCCTAAAAATGGGCGCATTCGGGCGTCACGGAAAACAGCGTAATGCGCTGCATAGAAATAGCGAATTCCTAAGCAGCACAAACCAATTTTTCTTGTGACGCCCGAATGGTATGCTGACTCACCTGTTGTTTGTGCATTCACAAATCGGTAGCGCAACTTGAGCGCTCCTGTTTTTGTCCCAATTTTGCACTGAATTACAACAACAAAAATGGGAGCGCTCGGGTAGCGGTATGATTTGTGAATGCAGGCAGTTCGTTCGAACTGTCAAATCTCCGCTAAGCAAAGACAGCGAACAAATTTTATGCTGCCTAAAAGTGTTAGCGCCTAGCTATTTGCACTAAGTTTAGCAGTGGTTTAGCGCACCATTCGGAATACAAATCACGAGGCAGCACTTAAAGCTAGCTAGCAACCGTGACTCCCGAATGCGCCCAATGTCTCTAATTAAGAGTAGAAAATGTCGGATCTATACTGCAGGTGCGCCGGAATGATACCAGCGTATTTAAAAACTATCGACTAGACCATAAGTAGTAAGTATAAGTAGCTCTATACACTCCGTATCCCGTGTTCGCCTTCAAAACAAAAAGACTAATTTACTTTAACCTAAGTTTCGACACGCACTTGCGGGTTACAGCTGCTGCGGCACCGCTACGCTGTTGCGGTCTGCAGTCATACAAAAGTGCTCATATAGTACTCTTAAATAAGCCTGTTCGGTCCTAAGATTTGTGAGTTTTCGGTATTTCTGTGTACCGGTATTGCAAGCGGTTTCCCGGTATTCCAGGTACTCGTTTCAGTTCAGGTATTAATACAGTATGTATTTAATGTTCTTGCAATGTACGAGGGTAAGGTGAAAAGTTCACAGCCTGACAGTGAAAAACTGCGATTTTCGGTTAAAAAATGATTTTATTTTTCTACATAATCTCCCTTAACTTCAACACACTTGGTCCAGCGTTTCTGCAACATCAGTATTCCTTCCCGGAAGTGAGAGTCTGGAAGGCTGTGAAAATATTCATCTACGGCCCTCTCAACTTCTTCACTGGATGGGAAGCACTCCCCAGAAACAAATTTCTTCAAGTTTGGCAACAGACGGAAGTCTGAGGATGCCAAATCAGGAGAATGAGGGGGATGGTCGAAGAAATCGTACCCTAAATCCCGCAGTTTTCCCATCGCCAACGCAAACTTGTGTACAGGTGCGTTGTGCTAGTGAAAGATGACTTTATTTCTTCTTCAAGCCAGGCTTTTTTCTCGCGAATTTTAGCATCCAGCTGGTCAAGAAGTTTAGAGTAATATTCGCCTGTTATTGTTCTATCTTTGACAAGGTAATCAATTAACAGGATCCCTTTTACATCCCAAAACACACTGGCCATGACTTTTCGGGCAGATGCGATCGACTTCGCTTTCTTTGGCGCTGAACCACCGGCTTCCACCCACTACTTCGACTGCTGTTTCGTTTCTGGCGTGTAGTGGGGGACCCAGGTCTCATCCATGGTGACAAATCGCCGCACAAAATCGGTTGGATCCCGATTGAATCGGTGCAAAGATTGCTGCGAAAATCGTTTGCGCATTTGCTTTTGATCGGCATTCAGCAAATGCGGCACCCGCGCAGAAATTCCGCATCTCTAATTCTTTGTGCAAGATGTTTCGCACTCTTTCTTCCGATATCCCCACAACCTCAGCAATATCACTCACTTTCATTCGCCTATCGTCCAACACGATATCATGCACTTTTTCGATGGTTTCCAGTATGGTTGCAGTTTTTGGCCGTCCTTCACGTGGACGTGGGTCATCTTCGAGGGATGTGCGACCAAGTTTAAATTCAGCTGCCCATTTTCTAACGGCATCGAAGGCGCAGGGTCCCCGTAAACTTTTGTTAACTTCGGATGAATTTCCTTAGGGATTAATACATCCAAAACGGAGAATTTTATGACCGCACAATATCCAAGTTACTCCATTTTAACGAAAAACACGTAAGACGTCTACCGCAAAAATTCGTGTAAACAAACTACTTGAGAGAACAAGTTGAAACTTGTCATACGAACTAATGACACGTGCATCCAGGCAGGAAACATACATTTTTGCTGATTGCAACGGTATTTTTTCGTCAGGCCGAGAATTTTGCACCTTAGAGCGTAATGTGCGGAATAATTGACTAAGCACAAGATCCGCATCAAATTTAGGACACGATATGTGCTTATATCTAATGATTGATATTAATCAAACGATTAAATAGTTCCCATTAGAAGCAATGACTGAAGTGTACTCCAATTTCTGCTCATAATTATGACGATGGGAGATATATTGAATGGGGCGATACATAGTATGGTTGTGTCGAAAGGATTTTGCATAAGTGTCACCATGTCGGTTACGATATTCGTATTTTGTTGACGATTACGGCCATTAAGTAGTTTGAATTGAATTGAATGTTACCATCATCAAGTAATGCCACATTCGGAGTATCTGTTCAGTTGTTGGATAGTGTTACTAGCTAGTCAAAGCCCAATTGTGTAATCTAAAGACAAATAAACGTAGTGAAAGGAAATGGTGTGCGTACGTATAGTATTAAAAAGTATAAGCTACAAAAAAAAAATCTTTCCGAAAATTTCAAATCCTCCAACAACATCTTCGACAAATCTCCTCTGATTCGGTCCAAATTTCGATCAATTTTAATTCAGTTTAAGCCACACACAACACAATATCCTCAAACAATCCATAATATGCTGAAATTCAAACCGTATCCATTTCAACACGACAGTTTTTTTTATAGGTTACTAAAACATCAGCCGTTCAATGGAGCGTTTGCTGTGCCGGCAATTCAAGAATTCTTACATCATATGGCAGATTGCCAACTGGGGAACAGTATCACACACACTGAACTTCTCCAGGACATAAATCTTTCGTCGTAACGTCCACCCGTTTGTACGAGCATAGGGAGATTTGGGAGTCGTTTCAAGTTACGTAGCGTAAAAATTCACATTCCATACTCGTATAATATCATGGGCTCCCCAGAATCGATTTCTTCTTGGATTTTTATAACGATTTACGAGTATAGTGGTCGCGTTCTACCATTTGCAGCGATTCAAGTAGGAAGCGGGGTTATTAGAGATTTCAACCACTTGACGCGATAAGGCATGGATTAATACAATATACGGAAGGTTTACCGAGTCACTCGAGCGATTGTTCGTACAAGGACCAAATGTAGCTGTATGACGCGAAGAAGGAGAAAAAAAAATGGTGTACTTACCTCCATCACTAAATATACATTATGCTGAGACTCCTTGCAATCCAACAAAGCGACAACATTTTCATGATGCAATTCAGTCAGTTCTTTTAAGATTTTTATTTCTTTTCCCAGGAGATTTTGTGATTTTGCCAGACTTTTCTTCGTTATACTTTTTATGGCTACCGGAAAATTTGGTTTCTAAAATAAGAGAAGCATAAAAGATAATTGAAAATTTAGAATTTTTGATGAAATGGAATCAATATACATTTTTCATATGACTTTTTAAATAAAATTATCAATTTGTCTTCCAACTACACCAAAAAAAAAAAAGATAAATATGCTGTCAAAATTGGTACTGGTATGACTCATAATTGGACTCCCGTGTTTCCTCCACCGGCGCGTGACATGAACTCATGAGGCTCCCTGGGCCGCTTATCATGCACCAGTTAGAGAGGCGAGATCAGAAACACAAGTTAGATTCTAGATTCTGTGACGGGCCTTGACCTAGGGTGAGGATACTACTACTCGGTTGCCCTAACCCCTTGTGGGGCATAGAGCGTCAACTGTTCCATGTGGCCCAGTTTACGTTTCGTTCGCATAAATTGGTTTCGGAGAATGCAGTTACCAGCATGCACCTCCTGCACATCCATGGCCACGAACGTCGTCGTGGACGGGATTCGAACCTGAAACGCTGGTAGTCAAACATGAGACTGATGCCTCAACACACTGCGCTACCGGTCGGGTGAGGATGGAGACTGGCGATATGGCCGTTCAGACCGTTCTGGATACCTAAGTGCAAAACCTTCTCAGCAAGCGAGAAGATGGATGCGTGCTTGGTAGGTAGCTCGGCTATCGGTAGTGAGAGCTTGAGTATAAGGAGGCGTCAGCTTTTGCCTCGCTCATTGTTATACAAAAAAAAAATGATAGTCACACGTTCACCCGATTGTGGAATAATATAAATAACTGGCGCAACAGTCCAATTTGAACCATGGCCTTGAGATGAGTTAGCATCATATCTCATTTTCCAGATCGTGACGGTATGTCTTGTGCAGAGGTGTGTGATCAGTAACACGCTCAACCGAGTTATTTACCCCATAAATGGGTACTCATTTACGGATAACAGCTGAGTGGGCTCATAGTCCGAACCGGGGCCCAGTGCGTAGAAGGCGAACGTGCTAACCGTTGCGCCATCCGGACTAGTACGATTGTGGAATACAAACCGAGATAGTTCTCAACCGAATATAACTACACTAAAAGATGGGCACCAAGAAATCGAGCTTTATCCCTAAAACTAGCACGGGTAGCCGCCTGATGGCGTTGAGGCAGCACGCACTTCCATTACGCCTAACGCCCATGGTGGGATGAAAGTGTTCGGTTTTAAAACTATCATGGAGAGCCCGTGCTAGTTCACCCTAACTCAAGCCTCCGGAAACATGCTAGACACATTTGAACGTAAGGTTCTGCGGTGAATTTTCGGGGCCGTTTGCGATCGCGATGGATGGCGCATCCGGTACAACCATGAGTTGTATGAACTGTACGATGAGCTGGAAGTGTCGAAAATCGTCAAACTACAACGACTTCAATGGGCAGGGCATGTCCAACGAATGGACGATAATCGCATGCCAAAGAGAGTAATGAACGCAAAACGAGTCGAAGGAGCGAGACTGCAAGGACGACCGAAATCTCGTTGGGAGAGCTCAGTTTATGTGGACGCCGCGCAACTGCTGGGATTCCAAGATTGGAGGACGCGGTCACGTAACCGAGATAACTGAAGGACAACGATCCAGGCGGCCAAGGCCTGACGTCGGGCTGTCGCGCCACGATGATGATGATGATGAATCTCGGGTTAGTCGGCGAAAGAAATTTTTTCTCAAGAAAGGGAAAATTTACAGATTTATCTGGCTTTCTTATTAAAATTATATAATTTAATCTTAAGCATCTTGTAGCATTTCAGAGACCCAAGGCGCTTTTAGGCGAGAGAGAACTATTAAAGGAGCATCATCATCATAGTCCCACAGATATACATAATAGAACTCAGTTCAGTGTCCTAGCTGTGTGTCTCCCTGTCTTATAAAACCATAGTTCCAAAGGATATAAACTGAAAAAGATCTGCATGACGATAACATACAAATGCACAATCTACAGCATCCACTCAGCGCTGACGACGGCAAATACGAATACGGCAGATTGCGAATTACCAAGTTAACCCACAAAGGCAAAATTATTTTCGTCCAAGATGTGGGATGATGAAAGAAGGAAATTGCATTAGTAAGCGCGTAAAATTTCAAATAATAATGCAATTTTTGCGTCATGCTATCTTCTGTAATCTTCAAACAAACTGGTAATCAATATTGGCTTAACACGTAGTATCAGCTTCTCGTCATGACTCAGCGTATTTATTGATAGGTACAATAAAAAAATGTATACAACCGCGTAAACAAAGCACAAAAAAAACTATTGCTCTACCAAACATCGAAGACGGTGTGTCTTTTTGTTGTACGTAAGCCCGGCCACAGACTATCGAACACGAACTCCAACGCGAACCTGGTACAAATGTCCTCTGAATAGCTGAAGACACAAACTCATACCAAAGATTAAACATTGCTAAGATACCTCACTTAGTACGATTTAATTTTTAGAACGGGATGCACTCATGTTTAATCTTTGCCAATAATTCAAAGGTAAATTCCCCTAAGAGAGATAGAGACGGCAACACTTCAGTAATGACAACTGCCTATAAAGTTTCAACGTGTGAGTAACATGCTTGTTAGTTTGCACCACCCCTTTGTGTACGCATATGGGAACCTACACATACGCAACTACTAGTCAGTCGCGTTAATTTGTATGAAGTAGGGTATTAGGGTATCTTCCTTATGGTTAATCTTTGCTCATACTTCACATAAATGTAGGGAAAACCGGTCCATTTGTACCATGTTCGTATACGAGTTGTAGTTCGATAGTCTGTGGCCGGGCTTATGTGCAACAAAAATACACATATACATATACACATATACATACATATATAGTCTAGTAGTATGTATATGGAGTAGCTTAGCTGCTTTGTTTACGTGGATGTATGCGTTTTTTGTTGTACCTATCGTATGCATACGCAAATTATGAAAACTCCTAGATTACTGCAACTTTCTCCTGACACTCGGCCACACTTTAAATCCGCCGGTTCCAATTGTACCTGAATTTTATTTTCGAGAAACAAGCGTCAGTATCAATTTGCAATTAAGAATGGATTAACTACCTTTATACAATTGGCATGACGATAATACCTTTCGTCGAATGACTTTAATTATTATCGGTGAATGTGCTCAAACTGCCAGTCCGCAATGGATCTAATGGCGTTGCGTTCAAGTACGTTATTATTACCTACATTTAACGTGAACTATAAACTCCTGCGATGTTTTTATTCATTGTCTGAGTACTTATACTACATGATACGAGCAGTAGTTACCCATCAATTTCCTGGTGTTGAGTAACGTATAACATGGTATGACCTAAATTCATACTTTGTTTTCGCTATTCGCATTTGTCCCAATTTATTTTGCTATCAGTTTCAATTAGGGGCCTTTTACACCCTAGATCAACCAACGGTTAGGCCACGCATTGGATCACCTTTTAATCCTGCTACAGACAGCTCATCGCGATGGTGATTTTGATGTAGAATTGCGATAATTGTGTAGTATAGCCTGTCAACTTGGATCAACTGTTTAAAGTTGCGTACGCGATGGGCCATCGCGTGGAGGAGGAAAATGACTCTCGAAGCCATTTGTGGCCATCCCATGGCCCATCGCTGTTGACAGTAACGACGGTTACGCGCCATTGGCCACTGAACGCCATCCGCCCGTCCACACAATGGAAATGGCTTCAAATGGCCGAGGATGGGCCATTGTCTGCAGCCGGCTTTAGAACATACAATTTTTAAACTCACCACACCCTGATCGAGTGATTTGCTACAGTGTGAACATGAACTAACGCGGCTAGTTGATCTAACGTGTAAAAGGCCCTTTAGAGACGGTGAATATAAAAACATTTTAATGATCGAAAAAAAATGTTAGCGATAAATTGTTTTATTTTGCGACTTTTTGCTAGTGGCATGTTATCAGTTTCGATCTTTGTAGTTCATCTGACTTTTTGCCGTTTTTTTTGCAGATTAGATAGTACGGAAAGTGTAGTTTGTAGACAGTGTTTATTATTTGTATAACAAATGTGCTTTAAGAAACTTTCCTTTGATGAAAGAAAGAGAAAAATAAATCAATTTTATTTTTTTTTCTCTCGAAAACTTTCCAGGTATTGTTACAAAATTGACTCATAGAATTATGTATTTGAAAAACCATTTACTACCCACAAGGTATACTATACAAATAAATAAATGGGAGTGAAGCGATCTGACCTCTGAGCCAAAAAGCATTGAGGCCGAAAGATCTATTGTCATTCCTGCGGCAGCCGGTTCTACACACCGGAACGACTCGTGTTACTTGGAACAACCTTGTCACACGGCCAAGAGCTGCCACAACCCCTTTGTAATGAACCACCTGTAATGAACCATATTATGGTCTGGTAGTGCTGCTTCCACCGGCAGATCTATGGTAGCACCTGATGAGTAAGGATCTGTCGGTGGTACGAAACCAGAGGTCGAGGGTCCCATTACGCCTGGACCCTGATGCGAACCCGAGGAAATCTGCGCCGTCCGCCAATCATTCCATCCTTATCGCCACATTTTTTATCATTCCCCATTTTTACTTCCCCTGTTTGTGTTGTTTTCCCCAGGCCTATGAATTTTTGTTAATACGTAAAGGACAGGGGCAACGAGCGGCGAAAACCCCGCCGACGTCTCCCGAACTGAGCTACAGCAAGCATAGGCCGCTGCTTAGCTCGTTGAGGAGCCTTTTTCTTCGCCAGATGGCACAGCCCGACTTTAACGATCAATTATGCTACCTTAGGCTCCGTCCCCACGGGCATCTTCGGATGCCCACCAAACCGTCCGTTACACCTTCGATGCAAGAAGGAAGATCTATGTGTGTGTCACACAATTTGACTGTCTATTTTTTCTGGAAATTGGGAGCAACACATGTCGGCGCTACTGCTCTTAACATTTCTTCAACGCGCCGGAATTGAGCTCAACCCAGGTTCAAATCTGGGGCCTTGGATCTACTGCATCTGCAACAGAATGCTGCATACCAACGCTACCACAGTAAGATGTACATGCTGCAACAACTGGTGTCACCTTAAAAATTGTTCCGGGCTGAAACACCATCTACAATGGAATTCCTCCTTCACTGCGAGCGAATGTAGATTCAGAGGACAACAAGCATCAACGCCATCGCAAACACCTAACGTACCATCACCTGTTAGTGCGAACACAAGTTCCCAGCCTTCCCCCTCGACTCCAGTGAACCATATTACCAACAGAAATCCATGGCAACACAACCTGACACCTGCACCAGCTGTTGCTAATCTTAACACCGTATCAATTGTACAATACAACCTACCTGCCATGAGTTAAAGCGAAAAATTGCAGAATTATCGGACTTCATGGATAGACACCGCGTCATGATTGGAGCTATACAGGAGACGAAGCTCAACACTAATTCGTCCCTATAGCAATTACAACATCATTAGAAAGGATAGAGTGTCCAATGCTGGTGGTCAGTACCACATCGTGAAATCGATGTCTCAGTCGCCGACAACATTTTGGAGGCACAGGCCATTGCCATTCAGTCGGGCAATATCGATATTGAAATCTACAACGTTTATATTGCACCTGTATCCCGTTGTCCCTCGGGATACAGTGTCAATACCACACCTTTGCTAGCTGGCCAATATCGTCTCCTACTTGGTGACTTCAACGCCCATCACGAATTGTGGCACTCTAACCTCGACAACGATGCCAGAGGGGTTACCATAGCCGAACAACTTGACGCATCAGACTTCTGTCCACCTAACGATGACACGCCCACTCGTATCGCTGGATCATGTTCCAACTTGTCCGATATTTCAATTGCCAGCGCTGGACTTATCAATGATGCACAATGGAAACCAGTCCTAATGCTATCCTCGGATCATCTGCCAATCCTAATAAAATTGGACAAACCATCAAGTACACAGTTTGCTGATCACCACACGTTCATCAACCACAATAAAGCGGATTGGGATGGCTTCAAATCCTACACCAACGCGGCTTTTGCTGCCTTACCAACTTCAACTGACGTGCGCACGGCCGAACGAAATGTAAGGCACATAGTTCAGAAAGCGATTACAAAGTTCATCCCAGCAGGTCGAATACCCAAAATTCGACCAAATTTCACTACTTCAGCAGTTAGATTGGCAGATGTTACGAGACCGCATACGTAGCACTAACCCGGGCGATCCAAGGATCGAAGAGTTAAACCTGGACATCTTTAAACAGGTAGCAAATCACAGATGATGTTGAGGGATAGAAAGTTAGCTGCCTCTATTGTGTTCTCCCACAGCGATCTAGGAGTCCGGTGCGTGGGTGCAGCTGGGCAGTGAAAGATATGGTTTACGTCGTGAGGGGTTCCGTTACATGCAGGACAGATGTTTGAGATGTCCTGGTCGATGCGGGATAGGTAGGAGTTCAGTCGTGATCACCAGCCTGACCGAAGTTGGGCGAGTGTCGTTCTCGTAGCTCTCGGAAGTCTTCCCTCTTTTGGAGATATCATTGGTGGTATGGACGAGAGAACTGGATTCGAACCTAAACCTGCGATTGACTGATGAACCTCCTCCCGATGTATCGCTGCGATGGCCATCCTGTGTGCGCCACTATCAAAGGGTACCCTTATGTACCTCTGGACATCCCTTTCTAGGTCCCTCAGGTCGTGCCTGACATGTCTGGGCGGCGGCGTTTTGTCCATGAGGTTGAAGTTTGGGTGATCACTTTGGTAGCAACCCACCAGGTATTGCTTGGCAAGAAGCTGATTGTGGTCCCTTAAAGGCATCATCCTGGTTTCCTGATGCAGATGGTCCTGGGGTGACATGAGGAGACAGCCAGTAACAGTACGGAGAGCGGCGTTTTGGCACGATTGAATCTTTTTCCACTGTGTGTCACAGAGATTCTGCGACCACACAGGAGCCGCATAGTTGGCCACAGATCTTCCGACTGCTTTATATGTGATCAGTAGAGTTTCCTTATCCTTGCCCCAGGTACTACCGGCAAAGGCTTTGAGGATTTTATTCCTACTACGCATTCTGTCGCACACGGTTAAGGCATGGGGTGATGATGTGGCCATGCTGTTCAGCGTGACTCCTAGGATTTTAGGATGGTTTATAGTAGGAATAGGATTGTTCCCGATCGAGATTTCAAGCTGCATCTTGACCTCCTTCGTCCAGGTGGTAAATAGGGTTGCCGAGGATTTAGGTAGTGAGACGGTAAGGTTCTTGCTTATAAAGAACGAGTTGAGTTCTTCAAGATAACCGTTGATGTTTTCGCACATATCCGCTATGTCGTTCCCTGTTGCCAGAATGGAGCAGTCGTCAGCGTAGGAGATGATGTCGATCCCTTCAGGTGGTTTTGGGAGTCTTATAAATTATATATTGTATATAAAATATAAATTAAACAAGGTAGGAGATAGAACTCCTCCTTGTGGTACACCTTATTTAATCTTCCTAGGCTTTGATTTGCTGCTCCTGAATTCTGTATAGGATTACCTGCCAGCGAGATAATTAGCAATCCATTTCACTACTTGCGTCGGAAGCGATGAGCAGTTGATGTCAGACAAAAGTGCTAAATGGCTGACAGTGTCGAAGGCCTTCGACAGGTCAAGCGCCACCAATATTGTTCTTTGACATGGACGAGCCCGGTTGAGACCATTATGGATGTGGGATGTCATGGCATCCAAGGCCGTGGTCGTACTGTGCATGCTTCGGAAGTCATGCTGGTAATCTGCGAGCTGGATGTGGGCCGTAAGAACAGGGTTTTGGCAACTGGTGACAGTAGAGTTATTAGACGATAGGATTCGCCGAGTGTCGCTTTCTTCCCAGGTTTCAGTATTGGGATGACTGTCCTTTTTTTCCAGATTTCCGGAACGATCAACGAGAAGATGTATAGATTAAAAGTAGCCGTGAGATAGATGATGGCTGGCAGATCGAGGTGTTTGAGGATAGTCATTGAAATGCCATCTGGTCCCAATGTTTTCGAGTTGTTCGCCTTCCTTATAGCTGCAACTACTTCGTCCGTGGTGAAAACAGGTATGCTGTCTGTGGTTCGGTTGTGAATCCTCCTACGATTTTTGCGGCTTAAGTCTGTCTGGTGCGGGGTGTTCAATAGATTGTTTATTGAAACGACTTGCACAGTGGGTAGGGTCACTTGTTGAATTTTCACAGAACTGAATGGCAACGTTCCCTTTCTGTTTTGGTGCATTGGAAAGGGCACGGACTGTCGACCATAACTTGCTCAACCCTGTAGGTAGATTGCAGTTATTCAGATGGGTGCTCCATTTTGACCTCCTGTGTTCGGCTACTTACCTTTGGATCTCGCAGTCCATCTCGTGAGTTCTAGGGTCGTCCGGGTTTATGCTCCTAATGCTGTCTCTCTCGTCTGCCAGTCTGGCGGCAGTGGTAGGAAAGTTGGGCCGAATTTTCGGAATCCGTCCCGCAGGAATGAACTTCGCAGCCGCTTTGTTCAGGACTTTCCTTATGTTGGATTCGGCTGTACGAACGTCGGTTGGCGTTGGCAGAGCGAGGAATTTAGCGTTGGTATAGGAGGTAAAACCGTTCCAATCAGCCTTATTGTGGTTGACAAATGTGCGGTGTTCGGAAGATATGATGTTTGACGGTTTGTCAAGCCTTATCACATTGGTAGGTGGTCTGAAGATAGTGTTAGGACCGGCTCCCATTGTGTTTCGTTTATGAGGCTAGCACTAGCAATCGTGATGTCCGGAGAAATGGAACATGTACCGGCGATGCGAGTGGGGATGTCGTCATTTAGGTTACAGAAATCGGAGGCATCAAGCTGTTCAGCTATTGAGATTCCTCTGGCGTCGTTGTTGAGGTTGGAGTGTCAGAGTTCGTGGTAAGCATTAAAGTCATCGAGCAGGAGGCGATGTTGACCGGTGAGGAGATGGTTGATATTTACATAGTATCCTCCTCTTAGAAAATGAGGTTACGCTGATGTAGGTAAAAGGACACATAGGTACAACAGGAAATGAGGCGGCGGATGCCCTAGCAAAACCGGGAGGGGGCGAAAAGGGACCCAAACGTTAGTGGTCTGCTTCGGCTATCCCCCAGAATATAATAATAATACATGGTATCCTGAGGGACAACTGGATACCGGTGGGATGTAAATATTGTAAATTTCGATATCAACATTACCCGATTTTATGGCGATGACCTGCACTTCCAAGGTGTTATCATTACTAATAATATCGATTTCCCGGTACTGCACGGAATGGTGAATAATGAAGGCAAGCCCTCCTCCAGCGTTGATCAACCTGTCTTGCCTGACAATAGCGTAGTTGCCATATGTTGTTGAGGGACGAGTTGGAGTGCAGTTTCGTCCCCTGTATGGCTCCAACTTGGATGCGATGTCTGTCCATAAATGATGCGAGTTCGGCGATCTTGTTCTGCAACCCACTGCAGTTGAGTTGGACGAGTGAGAGCGGATTGAAGATGGCAATCGGTGGTGCAGGCGTAAGATTGTGTTGAGAAATCCTATGGGAACTATTAGCATGAGTCATCAGGGATGGCTGTAAACCTGCCTGAGCACTCGATGGTGTTGGATGTTGAGGCGTGTTAGACGAGGTTGCTACTTGTTGTCCTCTGTTCCTACACTGACTGGCAGTAAAGGAGGAATTCCAATGCCTGTGATGGTTGAGTACAGAGCAGTATCTTAGGTGGCACCACTAATTGCAGCAATTGCATCTCACCGTAGCCGCGTTTGGGTGCAGCACTCTGTCGCATACGCAGCAGATCCACGGTCCTGGGTTTCTCTCAATGCCGGCGCGGAGAAGTAGCACTGAGAGCAGTTGCGCCGAGATGTTTTGCTCCCAGTGAACATTAAAAAAAGACAATACGAGGCATGTAACATACAAACACACTTTCCTTCATGCATTGAAGGGTTTTGGCAGCTCTTGGCCGTTGTAAAACAGGTCGCTCCGGTGCATAGAACCGGCAGCCGCAGGAACGAAGAGCTGAGTCGTCATACGGGCGAATTGATACGCAGGCGAAAATGGCAATTGATAGGTCACACATAGCGGAAAGGTGTAAGTTGAATTGCTAAGACATGCTATGAAATGGGATTTCATTCCCAATGAAGGCCGATCAAGTGGTCAGGGGGTCTGTGGCCGACGTTGTTAGGTAAGTCGTGGAGACAGATGCGTCCCATTGTCCAGAACAGAATACGCTGCCGCGTTGGTGTTGTTAACGAGCTATGTCCTACCAACGGTTAAGGCAAATTAGTACACAACAAACTATAAATACCTCAATAAAGATCCGGTGACACTGAACACCGTCGTTACTTTTATGACACCCTGCAGCTGTTCGATTGTTACTGGAGACATTATTTGTTGCCAGAGATGCCCTCGTACTCAACACCAAGACAAAAATCATGCTCATTCTAAGATTTATTCATCCTGTCTTGACCGAAGTAAACTCTATGCCCGCTAAACGAATTGATGAAGAGTTATAAAAACGTTCCACTTGACACCTCAAGGACCATCTTCCGAATCGTGAATGGTCATTAGCCGCCAGCTTACTCAGGCATTGCTGGGTCGAGCTGATCACTCACTCGCTGAACAAAACGTCCAATTTCATTATACTCGAAGTTTGATGGCAGAGTCAAGGTTACGATTTCGGCTTGGCGCAATTCGAAGCAGTTTTGGAAGCCACAGAAAAGTGGTTAGCGCTTATTTGCCTCTCCCACGCCATATCAAACAGGATGAACCCCCTGAAATCAGCATCCTCCCACACTCAACGGCCGCTCAATTCTTCTAATTGAAATACAAAAGAGGAACAGAATAGCACAGAGAACATCGTTTGTGGGTCACCACTTTGCTGGGCTGGCTACCTGCTTTGCGTTGCGACGCAATCACACCATTCACGCCGTGTTCTCGCCAATTGAAACGAGTTTTCGCGATCAGATGGAAAAGCAGTTGGCTCGTGTGCGTCCGAGCGAGGGAATCAGCTGAGAGGAGCACAATTGTTATGTTATGTTATGCTAGTGCTTGGCGTAACCAAAACAAAGTCGACAGGGGCGGGGACGACCGTGAGGTGATTAGCAAAACATTGATGAAGCTGTTCGACCCATGCCATTGCTTCCGCACAAGGTCACATACGGTAGAATTGTGTCGGATTCGATTCTGCCTTGTGTGGCGGCGGTGGCACATGTTACGCGAATTTCGACAAGTGTTTTCGCCCGGACTAGAGCCCAGCCGGGGAAGGCGTCCGTCTCCCGTGCTGAATGGGGAGCTGTGCGCTATTGATTAGTTGCAACACACTCGGGATTCCAATAAACAAAAGCGAAACGCGCTAGACAATGAGGTGACAAATGGATGGGGGGAGCTGCTCGCTGCCCGAGGTGTCGTCTTCTTACCTTGCGGTGGCGGCCCTTAAAGACCACAGCGAATGCCCCATGGCCGATGAGGTCCTTGCTATTGTACTCATAGTCGCCGACGGTTTCCATGTTGCATTCGGCTCAGGATTGCGGCTGGCCTGGCAAATTGGCTGACAAAAGGCCACACGATGTAGTGGAATGCAGGCAGGCGTTGCGGAAGGACAAAGATACGGCGAAAAACGAAAAATCACTTGCACCACAGCGTGTAATTGCGAGGGCGAACAGAACTCATTAAATTAGTCACTGACACACAAAACCTTCTCACGATTTTCTTAAGCAATTTAATCACTCAACACGAATTCCACATGCACTGTTAGAACGCTATACACATTTCACTGAAACTGCGACTTTGCAGATTCCTAGTGTCTCCTCCCGTAGAGACGATTTTTGTCGACACACGGGCGAGCAAAAAAGAAAACGACACTCGACTACGATTTTGACATTTCTGGACAGTGCGCCGCAAGGGAGACAACCGCGACCGACGGACCGCAACGCACCCAGCACTGAGCTTCACACACACTCGCAACGGCGTTGCGTGTGTTTACACGAGTGTTACTACACACTTGCGCACAATCAATCAAAACATTCACTCATACACGCCCATGAGACATCCTGCACGCATTCCCCGCCGTTGAATGAACGAGCGAAACAGCAAACGCACCAAAACGCAAAATACTGAGGAATGGACGTGAATCGATTTTGTTATGTTGACTCTCGCGACGGAAAAGTCCTTCAGGCTCTGACGTATTGCCTTCACGCCAAAATGCACGACGACGAAAAGGAGACAACAATCTGGGGCACTTGTACGATCGCGAACTACATACTGTCGTGCCGCTCGACGGCTGAAAATGTTTTGATGGCGGATTTCTGTTTTGATTACCCGAAAATGCACTTTCTCTGAGTCGCGTACGTATCAAACCGTTTGCTTTAATTAAAATGACACCTCTGGAGAAATCGTGTTAGCCTGTAATGTTGGCTGCCATGGGTGGTGTTTTGAAGAGGACTGTACCACTGAACAAAAAGAAAAAAAATTGGTTTTTTGCTAGGATTCAGGTGGTTTAATTCATCGTGATTACTAAGAGAATTCGCGTGCATATTCTCAATAATTTACTTAAGAGCTTGATTTCACAGGTGTCTATTTCACCAATACTGTTTTTAAGTTTTAAATTCAATTTTCCGACTGGGATTCTTTTTCACCGTGGTGGATAGTGTTGAGTTAAAAAAATGTCAAGTTGACACAAGCGAAAAACGTGCGAGCCAATTGTCAAAATACTTCAAAACAAATAGCGCACATTTGCTCGTTTACCACGTACGAAGTAATCGTTTTAAAACCAATTCATTTCTAATCATTGCCATAAAACAAAATCAACAATGTCCCTCTCGCTCCTTAAACGAAGCATTGCCATTGTCGAAGAAGATCTACCGGACACGAAGAAGAAAAGAAAGAACAGGCTGGCTCCATCATCGGCCCGCGAATCAAACTCCTCTCTGCACAGCCTAATTCCCGAAAAGCAGAAATTATTTGGAAAATTTCGAGACCGTCGTGGCAACGAGGTACGCTACGAAAAACTGAATCACGAGGAGAGACTCAGTTTAGATGATTTGCGAAGTGCATCGGCTCTCGAGGCTACCAAGGCGGAAAAGAATTTGGCGAAATTGTTGAGGATCAGTTCGAAAAAATTGGATCCAAAAATTGCCAATAAATTGCTGGAACATACGAAGCGGAAGCAGCGATCCAAACGGGAGGATGATGATGAGAAGGAGAAGCCCAAGGTTCAGGAGTCAATATTCACCGAGGAAGATTTCAAGAAATTCGAAAAGGAATATTTTGTGGAATAATGATTGTGCCTGTGATTTTAGTTGCTTAAGTGAATAATACATTTATTTCGTCGAATTTTGTTTGTTTATTGCCTTAACCCATCTAGGGACATGGGAGCGTTAACATCTCTTGAATAGCTTTACTTTATTGGGGCGACTTTAATATCTGAGGCGACAAATTTTAATGATGGGTTTCAATCAAATTCGGCCTGAAATGGACGAATCTGCAGTCCTTTTTCGCGAACTCAGAACCGTTTTTAACTTTAAAGTTAGAACTTTGTATGGGAACATCCAGTGCTCGAATTTTATATAGAATAAATTTCCGCTTTAGGTAGTTACGAATCTACTATGATACATCATCATTGTGTTGATTATGTGTTCTTTAATCTCTACTTTGAATATCAGTACCCCAGCGATACATTTATCTCGATCCTATAGCGGTTTCATTCATTGGTTTTTCTCCGAAGCTGAGAAATTCAAATCTTCTCGATTATATATCAACCTTTGTCATCGGCTTGTCCTGTATGTCTCCATAGAAACAGTGGCTCCAAAATCTGGGTACTAAGTCGACAGGTGGTCGACAGTCAGCTAACTCAGTAGCACTGCCCATTAATATTTTATAAAGCCGACAAACTTAGTATAAAATTTTGAATTTCGCAGTATATATGTATGCGTAAGACGTGCAATTCATATATCACGTACGCATTTAGAACGAATGTAGTATAAGTGTGAATTGACAGGAAAATGTGCGAATAAACAAAATCGATGCAAATCCACAAGGACATTAATGAGAAAAGGATGCCATCAAAACAAAATATTTCTCCGCTCTCGGTAACCAATGACAACACGACTCCCTGTAGTTAGGCAGCTAATACATGCAGAAAATTACAAATTTCTCACTTATACAGTGACAAATGTAGCAATATGACAGCTACAGCGTTACTTTTGAGTTAGTATTAGTTCCCCATTCCTCTCTCAGCCCACTATGAGTATCCTTTTCTAATTAATGTATTTGAATGCAAGGATTTATTGACTACTAGTTGATATATTTGCACCTAAAATTAATGTGTTCCCCTCTCAAAAAATCAACGTTTTATTCGAAGTCTGTCGGCTTTTACATTATTGGGCAGTGCTCAGTAGACTTATGAAATTTAAGTATTGACAACAATTGACGTTTGTTTATACACAATTCTACAGATCAGTCAACATATGTCAGTATTAAACGCCAACAGAGTAGGCTGACTGTCGACTTATTCCCCAAATATTGGAGCCGGAGACAAACAGGACATATGCTCATTCCATGTATTGTATGTTCTAAGGTTTGTCTCTGATATGAAAGGAATCGAAATATCTTCGATCATACATCGATTCTGGTAATCAATTTGCCTGAAATTTGAATTAATTTAAAAGTATCTTTGGCAACGCGACGCATGTTGTAATTTCTTCTTTTGTTTTCTATAAGCCTGGTATACAGTCCGCCGTTAAACAAAAAGTGCCGTGAAATCAATACAAAAATTTTAAACCGGCTCAAAATGAATTTTTCCGTAAAAAGTTTCACGTGAATTTTACACGAGATTTCACGACACTTTTAGTTTCCGGACGAATTGTATATCAGGCTTAAATAGATTCTACACATTTCTACAGTCATTGACCCGAATCCGATCTCAGTGTCGATTCTACGTTGACTCCAGTCATCGATTCTACATCGACTACCGTCATCGATTCCTGTCCTCATTTTCGGTATCAGCTTTTTCTCTCACTTCTGTGGGGGCGTGCACGTTGATAAGTCAAAGGTCAAAAAATCAAGTCTCAATGAGAATCGGATCCATTTAATATTTGGGTTTGTTTTGAAGCCAATGCCTGCATTCATAAATTGGTAGCGCTACCAGCGCGCTCCGATTCCTGTCCCTGTACTGTATCGCAACAATAAAAATGGGAGCGCTCCGGTAGTGCTACCATTTAAGAATTCAGGCAACATCCAAACTTAATGCCTGCATTCACAATTATAGAGCTACCAGAAGTGCTTTCAAAATATTTTGGGCGAGATCCCATATCAAAATATTTCCTTCAAATTTTTGGAAGTACAAAGCTTGCTTCCAAATGACATAGTTCAGAGCAAAAAGAGTTGTTAACGCCAATAGATTAATGCCAACGTTTAGGCCGGCCGCATCTTGGCATTATTGTTGTTTTAAAATGTGGTTTTGACAATTGTTACAACAACAATGCCATGTGTGCGATACGACGCAATGTGCGGCCGGCCTTAAGGAAAGATGTTCCATCAAGTGGGCCCACTTCTTCCACTCTCCGACAAAGACTACAAGATCCTTCAAATTTATTTCATGGGCTAACGAAGAACACAGCAAGTCGATCAGCATTTGCAAAAGATTTCTTGAATCTTATGAATTGTTACTGATCTCCAAAGACATTTCCAAGCGGAATCGCATTGGAGCGAGTTGAAATGGAGGACATGCAAATTCGATTAAGGGCTGTAACGGACGGTTTGGTATGAGCATCGGAAGATGTCCGTGGGGACGGAGCCTAAGGTAGTATAATGACCGTGAAGGTCGGGCCGTGCCATCTAGCGAAGAACAAGGCTCCTCAACGAGCTAAGCAGCGGCCTATGCTTGCTGTAGCTCAGTTCGGGAGACGTGGGCGGGGTTTTCGGCGCTCGTTGTCCCTGTCCTTTACATATTAATAAAAATTCATAGGCCTGGTGAAGACAAAGCAAACAGAGGAGACAAAAATGGAGAATGAAAAAAATGAGGCGATAAGGATGGAATGGTTGGTGGTACGGCTCATTTGTCTTCGCGCACGCATCGGGGTCCAGGTGTAATGGGACCCTTGGCCTCTGGTTTCGTACCACCGACAGATCATTACTCATCAGGTGCTGCCATGGACCTGCCGGTGGAAGCAGCACTACCAGACCATAATATAGTTCATTACAGGGCTTATATGATCCGAAATCAAGCATCATCTGTCCAATTCACAAAAAGGGAGATAAACTGCGGTGTGAGAATTACAGGGGCATTTCACTAGTTTGTACGTCTTATAAAATTTTGACGAAAATTCTGGAAAATAGAATAAAACCGTACGCAGAACGAATCATTGGCGAATATCAAAGTGATTTCTAACCTGTTCGCTTCACAACCGATCAGCTCTTCACAGTCAAACTGATACTCCAGAAGTGCTGGGAATACAACGTAAACGTATACCAAATCTTTGTCGACTTCAAGCAGGCATACGACAGTATCGATCGTGAAGAACTGTACAACATCATGCTGCAATTTGGTATACCGGCAAAATTAGTGCGACTGACTAAGATGACGATGACCAACTCCGTCTCACAAGTCAGGATCCAGAATAGACTTACTGATCTATTTGAAACACGCACTGGTCTGAAACAGGGCAATGGACTGGCACCGACGCTGTTCAACCTAGCACTGGAATACGTTATTCGGGCTATGAATATGGACAACAGCAAGACGCTACTCATCAAGTCGACACAATTAGCAGCGTACGCCGACGACATCAACATCATGTCCCGAAGATTGACCGGCGCAGAAGAACTTCTGCATATGCTTGATACCGCTGCAAAAGAAGTTGGACTACGTTTTAACGAGGGTAAAACTAAAATAATGATGCAATCGACGGCAAGGACACTTGCACAGCGGAGCATCAATGTGGGGGACCTCAACATCGAGTTCGTGAACAACTTCATTTACTTGGGTTGCAACTTGTCAAGGGAAGCCAACGAAACTGACGAAATCAAGCGACGGATACAATTAGCTAATAAGACTTTTCTCGGTTCTCCCCATAATGAAATCGAAACATGTGCACAGAAACACGAAGCTCCGCCTGTACAAAACCATTATACGACCAGTGCTATGCTATGGCTGCGAAGCATGGACCCTAACTCAAGCCTCCGAAAACATGCTGGACACATTTGAACGTAAGGTTCTGCGGCGAATTTTCGGGGCTGTTTGCGATCGAGATGGATGGCGCATCCGGTACAACCATGAGTTGTATGAACTGTACGATAAGCTGCAAGTCTTGAAAATCGTCAAACTACAACGACTTCAATGGGCAGGGCATGTACAACGAATGGACGATGATCGCATGCCTAAGAGAGTAATGAATGCAGAACGAGTCGACGGAGCGAGACTGCGAGGACGACCGAGATCTCGTTGGGAGAGCTCAGTAGGTGTGGACGCCGCGCAGCTGCTGGGCTTCCAAAATTAGAAGACGCGGTCACGTGACCGAGATAATTGGAGGACAATGATCCAGGCGGCCAAGGCCCGACGTCGGGCTGTCGCGCCACGATGATGATGATGATGGTATGATCCGAAATAAACCCGGAGGTGAAAGCGAATGCAAAAATGAGATGAACGGTGGCACTTCCAAAGCTCCACTCCCCGAGGTGAATGACTGAAATTAGTGTCAATGTTATGAGCGAAGCGAATAACTTGAGCGTAGCTTCGCTCGCCCTTTCAGCTAGTTTGCCATATAATTGACAAATTTACGTCACAGGTCAGAGGGGCCAGGAACGACTGCATTTAACATTATGAATTACGTATGTGAATTCATATATTGCTGCAATCCCATTAAATTTTCCTAAAATATTTAAATACTGACTTCCGGCAACAATTCAAATCAAACCGGGCGTCAAACAACATCCGTTTGCTTAGGGCAACCCTAAGTTCGCCGCACCAAGTGTCAGCTGACAACCCTATCCAATTTTCGGCATGGTTAGGACGAAAAAGTGTTACGTAGTGTGCTAAGTTGGGTGTCTCGTTTCTTTTTCCGCACTTTGTCGATAAATTTTAAGTCCTAAAAGCAAAATCAGCAGTGATAAAAATGTTCGCACTACGGGCCGCCACCAAGGCAGACGCCACTAAAGTTTTATCGTTCGTTAACGGGTACAACCGCGGATATGCGGCCAAGACAGCCGCCAAGGCGGCCGGAGCCTCCGCTGGCAAGGTGGTCGCCGTAATTGGTGCCGTCGTAGATGTACAATTCGACGAGAATCTACCACCAATTCTAAACGCCCTGGAGGTGGAGAACCGGTCACCCCGTCTCGTCCTCGAAGTCGCTCAACATTTGGGCGAGAACACTGTACGTACGATTGCTATGGACGGTACGGAGGGTCTGATTCGTGGCCAAAACGTTAAGGATACTGGCTATCCTATTCGTATTCCGGTCGGTGCTGAGACTTTGGGTCGTATCATCAACGTAATTGGTAAGAAAAAGTCTTGAGGTTATGCCCCCAGTCTGTGACATAATCATTCGCTTCGACTTTCAGGTGAACCAATCGATGAGCGCGGCCCGATTGAAACCACGAAAACTGCCCCCATTCACGCCGAGGCCCCCGAATTCGTCGAGATGAGCGTCGAACAAGAGATTCTCGTGACTGGCATTAAAGTCGTGGACTTGTTGGCACCCTATGCCAAGGGTGGCAAAATTGGTCTGTTCGGCGGTGCTGGTGTCGGCAAAACTGTCTTGATCATGGAACTGATTAACAACGTTGCCAAGGCTCACGGTGGTTATTCCGTGTTTGCCGGTGTCGGCGAGCGTACTCGCGAAGGAAACGATTTGTACAATGAAATGATCGAGTCCGGTGTCATCTCGCTCAAGGACAAGACCTCCAAGGTAGCGCTCGTATACGGTCAAATGAACGAGCCCCCAGGCGCCCGTGCTCGTGTCGCTTTGACTGGTCTCACCGTTGCCGAATATTTCCGCGATCAAGAAGGACAAGACGTGTTGCTCTTCATCGACAACATTTTCCGTTTCACACAGGCCGGTTCCGAAGTATCTGCCCTGCTCGGTCGTATCCCATCCGCTGTCGGTTATCAACCAACTTTGGCCACTGACATGGGTTCTATGCAGGAACGTATTACCACCACAAAGAAGGGCTCCATCACCTCCGTGCAGGCTATCTACGTGCCAGCTGACGATTTGACCGATCCGGCCCCGGCCACTACATTCGCTCACTTGGACGCCACCACTGTATTGTCGCGTGCCATTGCCGAGTTGGGCATCTATCCGGCTGTCGATCCTTTGGATTCTACATCACGTATCATGGACCCCAACATTATCGGACAGGAGCACTACAACGTAGCCCGTGGCGTACAGAAGATCTTGCAAGATTACAAATCGCTTCAGGATATCATTGCCATCTTGGGTATGGACGAATTGTCGGAAGAGGATAAATTGACTGTCGCCCGTGCCCGCAAGATTCAACGTTTCTTGTCGCAGCCATTCCAGGTCGCCGAAGTTTTCACTGGCCATGCCGGCAAACTTGTCCCACTCGAAGAGACCATCAAAGGCTTCACCAAGATCCTGGCCGGTGACTACGATCATTTACCTGAGGTTGCATTCTACATGGTCGGCCCAATTGAGGAGGTCGTCGAGAAGGCCGAACGTTTGGCCAAGGAAGCTTAAGCATTAATACTAGTACTATTATCTTCTGTGAGGTCAAAATGTATAATCTTTAATTAATAAACGAAATTCTTTCGAATGACAAGTTTATTAGTTTTGTTCTATGCCTGGGGAAAACAGTATAATTTGGCATACTCAATTGCCCTAACCCCTTGTGGGGCATAGCGCGTCAACTGTTCCATGTGGCGCAGTTGACGTTTCGTTGGCATAAATTGGTTTCGGAGAATTCAGTTGCCAGCATGCACCTATGTTAGTTGTTCCCTGTGAGGCAACTAAGCGCTTATCATAAGAGGATAGTTTTGGCCTTTATGTGTTTGTAATGGAATATTGAACACGGTCAGTAATTTATTCCATGATTGTAAACTCTACAATATCAAATGAAGAGTGGCATACGGGTCAGATGCCAAATGACGTATTGATAAGCAGGTGAAAATGGCAATTGCAACCCCCTAGGGCGGAGCTAACACAGCTCGTTCCAAACCAAAATTGTCCATGCACGCTTTCTGCGATACTGCGGGTTGTAAATCAACAGTCCCTTGTGTGGGTGGGCTCCTCTCGCTCTGCGCTTAAGGGGTCACAACCTGTAATGGACGGTTTGGTGGACATCCGAAGATGCCCGTGGGGACGGAGCCTAAGGTTGCGTAGTTGACCGTGAAGGTCGGACTGTGCCATATTGCGAAGAAAGAGGCCCCTCAACGAGCTAAGCAGCGGCCTATGCTTGATGTAGCTCAGCTCGGGAGACGTGGGCGGGGTTTTCGCCGCTCGTTGCCCCTGTCCTTTACGTATTACTAAAAATCATAGGAAGACGATACAAAAATGGGAGGCAAAATAGGGCGATAAGGATGGAATGGTTGGTGGACGGCGCAGATTCCCTCGCGCTTGCATCGGGGTCCAGGCATAATGGGACCCCGGCCTCGGGTTTCGTACCACCGAAACTCATCAATCAGGTGCTGTCATAGATCTGCCGGTGAAAGGAGCACAACCAGACCAGAATATGGTTCCTTACAAACCCTCAGTATTGCACAAACATAAAAGCTTGCTCTGAGCACAATAGTCTTGTGTAGGCTCCGCTCGCTCCACGATTAAGGGATCTCCGCTTCGCTCGCTCTGGACACTGCATGGCTGTTTTCTTTTTTTTTCACATGCCTTTCGATTTCAAACCGATATTGCCCATGCATGGATTATTTCATTTATTTTCCGATAGACATTTCGGTATATGGATTATTTCGGATGGCCACTTTCGCCATGGCTTATTTCGGTGCCCCTTTTTTTCCTTATTTCCACCATTCTATGAAATGATTCGATGGAGGTTCGGTCCTGGTTGTTGTTGTTTTTGGGGATAAGGGAAACGTGGCGTTCCCTAATCATGGAAGCACATCATAGCTTCTCGCGTAATAGTTTCAAAGGTAAACATCATCGTCATCTTGGTAGTTGTTTTTATTAGTCTTAAACTTTCTGCTCCCACACTTTGTTGTTGTTTTAGTAGCCGCGCCTTCTGACGTTGAACGGCTTTGGCAGCTCTTGGCCGTTGTTGATGAACGGGACGCTCCGGTGCGTAGAACCACACTTTGTTCAGAATAGTCGTTTTTTTGTTGGTTTTACTGATCTCTGTGTGTTTGTATCGGACAAACGCGTGTTTCTTAATGCCCGTACCACATTTTGCGTGACTCGCCGAGTCCCGAGCCAAGTGGAAAACACGTTGTGCACACCTAAGCACCTTGCGTCTCTCCCGTTCAGAGATTCCTCGAGTGAACAAATTTTATCTAATGTAACGAATGCCGAGCAAGCACTCATTCCAGCGGCAGCCGGTTCTCCCTACCGGGACGACTCGTTTTTCAACGGCCAAGAGCTGCCAAACCCCCTCGATGCAAGAAGAACTGCAGTATACGAAGCATCGCTACCACAACAACAACAGCAAGCACTCGTGGTAGCCATACGCTGCGGATACTGCGAACAATCGCCAAACACCGAGCATTTTGTTCACTCGATGAATCGCTGGCTGAGAGAGACGGAATGTGCTTGGGTGTGCGCAACGTGTTTTCCACTTGGCTCGGGACTCGACGAGTCACGGGCATTATATATTATATAATTATAACGAGTATGGCCTGAATTGGTCGTATCCTCCGTATCGACACGTAGTTTTCACGTCATTTAAAACTATTGTTTATGCATTATTCCTTTTTTTCTATTATTGAGATGCTCGACAGTTTTCAGAGATCATGATTGAATTATGGCGAAGAATGTGTTGCGCCTCTGCTATCGTCGGGATTCTCTGAACTCTTTGATCATCTGAATAATGGGGAGGTGTAATAATTTCTTTTTTTTTCTTTACTATTTTTCTCCTCTACAATGGTTGCCGGCTAGCTCAGGAACCCAGTTCGTTTTTGCTTTCCTTTTTGCAGCACACTCGGTCCTCAGCTTCTAACTCTTGGCAGGGCTCGTAATGCCTTGTAATGAACCATATTCCGATAGTGCTGCGGCATATCGAAGGCAGCACCTGATGAGAAGTGATCTGTCGGTGGTACAAAACCAGAGGCCGAGGGTCGCACTACACCTGGATCCCGATACGAGCGCATCTAAGCCGTCCGCCAACTGCTCCATCCTTATCGCCCCATTTTTATATTAATCCCCATTTTTGCCTCCAATATTTGTGTTGTCTTCTCCAGGCCTATGCATTTTTATTAATACGGAAAGGACATGGGCAACGACCGGCGAAAACCCCGCCTACGTCTCTTGAACTGAGTTACAGCAAGCATAGGCCACTGCTTAGCTCATTGAGGGGCTTTTTTCTTCGCCAGATGACATGGCCCGACCTTCACGGTCATTATGCTACCTTAAGCTCCATCCCCATGGGCATATTCGGATGCGCACCAAACCGTCCATTACAAGTGATTGCATCCAAGGCCGTTGTAGAGCTGTACATTCTCCGAAAGCCATGTTGATGATTGGCTAGGTGAGCATGGGACGTGAGCAATGGCAAGAGTAGTCCTTCAACCATCTTGGAAAGAGGTGAAAGTAGAGAAATAGAGCCACATAATTCACCAAGTGATGCTTTCTTCCCACGTTATAGTATGGGTATCACCCTTGCTGTTTTCCATATTTCGGGAACAACCAACAACGAAAGTGAAAGACTGATAGTGGTTGTTAAGTACTCTATGCCCGGCACGTCGAGATTCTTTAACATCAACATCGAGATGCCATCCGGACCTAAGGCTTTTGAGCCTTTTACATTTTTAATGGTTGCTGCAACTTGATCAGGAGTAAATTCGAGCGTCTGGTCAATAGTAAGGTCGTGGATCCTATGCGCCGTATTATACGCTTGGGTTTATCAGGAGGATGATGATTGACAAACTGCACGATTGCCAGTGCTAGTTTCATAAATGAAACACAATGGGAGCCGGTCCTAACACTATCTTCAGACCACCTACCAATCGTGATTAGGCTTGACAAACCGACAAATATCATATCTGCAACACCGCACGTTTGTCGACCACAATAAGGCTGATTGGAACGGTTTCACCTCCTACCTCCTACATACCAACGCTAAATTCCTCGCTCTGCCAACGCCAACCGACGTTCGTACAGCCGAATCCAACATAAGGAAAATCCTCAACAAATCGGCTGCGAAGCTCATTCCTGCAGGACGGATTCCGAAAATTCGGCCTTACTTTCCAACCACTGCCGCCAGATTGGCTGACGAGAGAGATTGAGAGGAGCTTAAATCCGGACGACCCCAGAATCCACGAGATGAACTGCGAGATCCATAGACAAGCAGCCGAACACAGGAGGTCAAAATGGAGCACCCGTCTGAATAACTGCAATCTAACCACAGGGTTGAGCAAGTTATGGTCGACTGTCCGTGCCCTTTCTAATCCACCAAAACAGAAAGGGAATGCTGCCATTCAATTCGGTGAAAATTCAATAAGTGATCCTACCCACTGCGCAAGTCGTTTCAATAAACAATTTATTGAACACCCCCGCACCAGACAGACTGAAGCGCAAAATTCGTAGGAAGGTTCACAACCGAACCACAGACAGCATACCTGTTTTCATCACGGATGAAGTAGTTGCAGCTATAGGGATGGTGAACAACTCGAAAGCATTGGGACCAGATGGCATTTCAATGACTATGCTCAAACACCTTGATCTGCCAGCCATCAACTATCTCACGGCTACTTTTAATCTATACATCTCCTCGTTGATCGTTCCGGAAATCTGGAAAAAAGGGAGAGTCATCCCAATATTGAAACCTGGGAAGACAGCGACACTCGGCGAATCCTATCGTTCAATAACTCTACTGTCACCAGTTGCCAAAGCGCTTGAAGCACTAATCCACCCTGTTCTGACGGCCCACATCCAGCTAGCGGATCACCAACACGGCTTCCGAAGCATGCACAGTACGACCACGGCCTTGGATGCCATTACATCCCGCATCCATAATGGTCTCAACGGTCTCAACCAGGCTCGTCCACGTCAAAGAACAATACAGGTGGCGCTTAACCTGTCGAAGGCGCTTCTGTCCGACTGTCAACTGTTCATTGCTTCCGACGCAAGCAGTGAAATGGATTGCCAATTATCTCGCTGGCAGGCAATCCTATACAGAATTCATACTGCTTCATTCTGGCAACAGGGAACAACATAGCGGATATGTGCGACGAATCAAGGGTTATCTTGAAGACCTTAACTCGTTCTTCATAAGCAAGAACCTTACCGTCTCAGCGCCTAAATCCTCGGCAACCCTATTTACCACCTGGACGAAGGAGGTCAAGATGCAGCTTGAAATTTGGATCGGGAATCATCCTATTCCTACTACAAACCATCCTAAAATCCTTGGAGTCACGTTGGACAGCATGGCTACATCATCACCCCATGCCTCAACCGTGTGCGACAGGATGCGTAGTAGGAATAAGATCCTCAAAGCCTTGGCCGGTAGTACCTGGGGCAAGGATAAGGAAACTCTACTGGTCACGTATAAAGTAGTCGGAAGATCAGTGGCCAACTATGCGGCTCCTGTGTGGTCGCAGAATCTCTGTGACACACAGTGGAAAAAGATTCAAGCGTGCCAAAATGCCGCTCTTCGTACTGCTACTGGCTGTCTCCTGATGTCACCCCAGGACCATCTACATCAGGAAACCAGGATGATGCCTATAAAGGGCCACAACCAGCTTCTTGCCAAGCAATACCTGTTGGGTTGCTACCGAAGAGATCATCCAAACTCCAACCTCATGGACAAGACGCCGCCACCCAGACATGTCAGGCGTGACTTGAGGGACCTAGAAAGGGATGTCCAGAGGTACAAAAGGGTACCCTTTGATAGTGGCGCACACAGGTCGGCCATCGCAGCGATAGGTTCATCAGTCAATTGCAGGTTTTGGTCCAAATCCAGTTCTCTCGTCCATATCACCAATGATATCTCCGGAAGAGAACACTCGCCCAACTTCGGTCAGGCTGGTGTTCACGACTGAATTCCTACCTATCCCGCATCGACCAGGACGTCTCAAACATCTGCCTGTAATGGAGCCCCTCATGACGTGGACCACATCTTTCACTACCCAGCTGCACCCACGCACCTGACTCCCAGATCGCTGTGGGAGAACCCAACAGAGACAGCTAATTTTCTATTCCTCGACACCGGGGATGACGACGAACCGTAGGCATGTTACCAACTAATACACCGAATTTCGACCATTGCTACAACGACAACACCTGTGCCGCCTGCATTTTAAAACGCGAAAATGGCAACGGAGCAGCAATCTTGCACTAATCTTTTATCCAGAGCAGCTCAGATCAAATTGTTAGTGTAATTGTGTGGTGTTATCCTGCTCGGCTCTGAATGGCTGTTAAAAATTAAAAAAAATACCATGAATATAACGTTTCAATTCTTTATTTAATGCACTTCTTATTTTCTTTTTTAATTTTGAAAATACATAATACAATGTAGCGAATTTTCTATTAAAAAAAACATACCATATTTAGCGTTGGTAATTTCACAAATTACAAAAACAATCTGGCTAAAACAATAAGCCGTTGTTCTAACAGACATTAAAATCTTTTTATATGTAACTAAAAAATAATTTTCAACAAATTACTATGCGAAAATATTTAATTGTTAGTATTAGAAAAATATAAATTTAATATCATATTTCATTGCTATTCCGCTTAATTTGTTATAACATTGGCGTACGATGATTCTTGTATTGAAATACAAATTGAAAATAGTCTACGCTTTATTGCTCCATAAATATCTGAGAATAGTTGTTGTGAGTTTTTCGGCTTGATTAAGATTAAGACAGATTTTGTATTTTAAAAACAGTTCATGATCAGAACCATTATTTAAAGACCATATATATGTGTGTAAGTGTGTAAAGTGCTCGAATAAGCAAATAGTGTGCTAAGAGCGTTCAAGGAACGTTACGACTAAATGACTGAAAAGTGCTCGATCAATAGAACTAAATAAACAAAAAGAAATATTTATCCAACGAAACCTAACTAAAATGAGGTATTCGGAAATGCATAAAATAGAAAATATATTCATGTGTATGTATACGACACGTGTCGCCTAACCTATGGACGAAAAATAATCAACGTACCAAAAATAAAATAATAAAAATATCCAAAATACAATTAAAAAACCTGACCATGATTTTTTCATAAGCGGTAAACTACATTTTCTGTAACACAAAGAAATGGAAATGATGGACAAACGGTAAAATGTCTTCTTGTTTGCGTGTTTTCATTGTTTGTAGGAAGAATGTAAACCTGGATATGTTTGAGCAATGAGCAAATGGAACTTGATAACTGGGCCAGTGCAGCTGATGCCGCATTACTATCCTTGGCTTTCTAGTGCATTTCATAGACAATCTAGTAGGCAAAACGCAAATCTTGATGATGGCCTAATTTCTCAAGTGCCGGTTGACAGGCAAAATTAACCATTGGCGGTGGACCACACATTAGGACAAGAGTCTCGCTGGATGGCGGAAACAAATGCTGCTTGAACATATCTTCATTGACAAATCCAGCGCTGTAGGCCCAACCTGTAAGTGGGGCGATTTGTCTTATTTGGTGTCAAATTGGCGTACAAATGAATGATTGGCACTTACCTTCGGGCGCTATGTCTAGTGTGTACCATACTTTGAATTGTTCTGGATGGTTTTTGGCCAGCTCGTCAAGTTCGTTTCGAAGAAGAATATCTTTTTCGGTCTGCAAACGAGAAGATCTCATAACAACGTGCCGATTCAATGCCCAAGACTAAACTCACCTGATTGGCGAAAATCAACGACAATTCTGTCTTATCGACAGCCTTGTGCTTCAAAACCTCGCGCACCAACTGCAACATTGGCGTGATACCCGTGCCGCCAGCAATCATATTAACTCGCTTTACATCCACCATACGTGGTGGATCCTTGCGCAACTTCTTGATTGAGAATTTGCCATTGCTTAAATACTGTAGACGACCTGATGGCCCACGGAATGCTATTGTATCGCCAATCTTCATCGATTCCAAATATTGTGACATTTTTCCGCCATCCGGGAATTTCGGATGAGTGTTTTTCATGTAAACTTTAACGACGAGATCGACAAAGCCATGATCGTCATCGCACGAGACGGGCGTGTAAGGACGAATGACGAGTTCATCGTTGATGGTTGTGATCAAGTGAATGTGCTGTCCAACCGGCAGACCTAAAACGTGTTTGTTCGATGGCAAGCCGAAACGGAAACGTCGCGTATCGTGACTGATGTCCTCGCGTTCAATCAACGGCAAAAGGTATTTGTCATTGGGATCGATGAGGGTTTTGAGCTTCGAGCTCTTTGTCGATGGTGCTATTGATTTGTTCGATTTCTTTTTCAGGTAGTTGAAGATGAGGGCGCCGGCTATGGTGGCAATTAGGCCAACGGCAATAGGAATTATCTGAAATGTAAATGATATTAGGTTTTAAAAACATAAATTACAAAATCGTTGTAATAACGATCTACAGTTTAGAATGATTTTGCCAGTCCTTAACATTCTTTTCGTTTGAAAAGTTTTGATTAAGCCGATGCAGTCTGAGATAACGACGTTACAGATGGAGATAGCTACAACTAGGCCTGTTCCTAAAACTGGCCTTCTGTTAGTACCGGTCCCGAGATTCCCAAGTACCGGTTTCGAAAAAACAGAATCATTAAAAAAAAACGGCTTATGGTCATAAAAACCGACTCATGACCGGTAAAAAAACCGACACATTAAAAAATCGATTCACATAAAACCGACCGACTTGTTAAATCCGACCGGCTCCGACGAGTTAAAAACCGACTCATTAAAAAACCGATTCTCAAAAAAACCGACCGAGTACTCGAGTACTCAAAAACCGACCGGCCCATGGTTAAGAAACCCAAGTTAAAAACCGACTCATTAATTAAAAACCGTTGAGAAAATGGAGTATTTTCTGTGTGTACAGTACAGGACAGAATTATTCATGAAAAGGTTTTAGCTTTTGATTTGAGTGTGATTTGGTATGTTGCAACGGACGGGCTGGTAGGCATCCAAAGATGCCCGTGGGGACGGAGCCTAAGGTAGCATATGACCGTGAAGGTCGGGCCGTGCCATCTGGCAAAGAAAAAGGCCCCTCAACGAGCTAAGTAGCGGCCTATGCTTGCTGTAGCTCAGTTCGGGAGATGTGGGCGGGGTTTTCGCCGCTCGTGGCCCCTGTCCTTTACGTATTAACAAAAATTCATAGACCTGGGGAAGACAACACAAACAGAGGAAGTAAAAATGGGGAATAAAAAAAAATAGTCGATAAGGATGGAATGGTTGGCGGACGGATCAGACGCCCAAGCGGTCGAATCTGGGTCCGGATGTAATGGGACCCTCGGCCTCTGGTTTCGTACCACCAACAGATCACTACTCATCAGGTGCTGCTGCGATCTGGTGGTGAGAGCAGCACTACCAGACCATAATATGGTTCATTACAATGTCCACGCATTTGGCCGTCAAGAGACACGCGTTCAAAGTTAAATAAATATTGAAATTGAATTTTTAACCATGAGTCGTTCGGTTTTTAACGTGTCGGTTTTCGAGTACTCGTTTTGTAATGAGTCGGGTTTTAATGAACCTTTTTTTTTAATAAGTCGGTTTTTAACCCGTTTTTTTTTAACCATGAGCCAGTCGGTTTTTAACAAGTCGGTTTTAGGTTACTCGAGTACTCCGTCGGTTTTTTGGTGAATCGGTTTTTGAATGAGTCGATTTTTAACTCGTCGGAGCAGGTCAGCTTTTAACAAGTCAGTTTTGAGTACTCGAGTACTCGGTCGTTTTTTTGGTGAATCGGTTTTTTAATGAGCCGGCTTTTAACCTATTTTTTTTAACCATGAGCCGGTTTTTTTTAATGAAAACTAGGAAAACCGGTTTCCATAAAAACCTAAAACCGGTCTTGAAATCTTAGGACCGAACAGGTCTAGCTACAACGTTTGGAGTCCCATCCCACCAGTTTAAACATTTAAGATGCCTTGTTACTGTTATTTCTAATTATTATTTCTTGACAATCGTTTATTTGCAGAAAGGGGGGGGGGGGTTGTGATTGCTCAGCTACAACACATCATAGCCCTAATAGAGATAACAGTGTAAGTAGTTTTTTACCTGCTAATTTGGTAAACTGGCAGGCTTTAAATTTGAAAAGTAGCTAATTTTGAAACAGCTAAACTGGTAACTTTTTAATCTACAGTATATCAGAGTTTTCACTGTGCTGCTATTATGGCTACTCTACTCTCCATCTGTTATTACTGCCAACTTGACCTGCTAATGCCAAAAATGATTAGCTGTTAAATGCATATTACTTGAACATCAAACTTTGTATATTTGTATTTAATTTTGAACTTGCCACGAATTATTATACCGTTTATTAGATGCCCTCTCTGGATCGTGTTAACCCCTTGTGGGGCATTAACCACGCCGACTTTCCACCTCGTCCTGTTCGCCGCCATCGCCTTCAGCCGACTCTATGATTTGCCTATTAAGTTACCCTCAGTTGAGTCTTCTCCAGGTGTTACTAGGTCGTCCAATCGAGGGCCTGTTTAGCAATGTTTCCGGCCCTTTTCGGAGTGTGTGACCTACCCATTGCCACTTTCGCCTTTTTAAGGAGGTGTCTATCCTGTCCTGGCCAGTAATGAACAGGTGTTCATGAAGCGCGCTGTAGTACGTTGTTAATAGCAATTAAGAACAATATAGGTGACAAAATGCAGCCTTGTCTCACTCCACTATGTACCTCGAAGGGATCTGAAAGCTTACCCTTGTGTAAGACGTGACATTGGGGGCCGCTATAGGACTCCTTGATGATGGATATAATTTTATCTGGTATATGTACCTCTCCTACATAAAACCTTCCAGATGTATTCCCGGTCAACAACGATGTCAAACGCCTTCTCGAAATCAATGAACATGAGATGTAATGGGGATCTCCACTCTGCGGATTGTTCAATAATATTTCCTTCATATGCTGATCTGTTATTTTTTCCAACAGTTAATCATTTTCAACATTAGCAGGTCAGGTTGACATGACAGTAACATTAGAAAATAACAGAAACAGATTAGCATTAAGCACAGCACAGTGAAAACTCTGATGTGTAGATTAAAAGTTTGCCAGTTTAGCATTTTTCAAAACCAGCTGCTTTTCAAATTAGCAGCTTGCCAGTTTAGCAGCTTTTCATATTAGCAGATAAAGTCGGACTTATGCTGCTAACTCTATTAGGGCTTTTCCCTAATGTGTTGTAGCTGTGTAATCAGAAAATCATTATTTGTTAAAGCATGTGATGTTGAAACAAGCAAGCTTTGCGTATTGCAAATAGATGGAAACATCGACTCTTTCAGATAGGCCCACATGTCCCAACCAACTACCCGAGTATTGTGCGGACTGCTAGTTTTAACGATTTGTTTTGGTTTGCAAGTCTGAAGTTTTATTGTTTAAATAAAAGATTAGAATTTGTTCCTTATACTGCAAGTGTATTTTTTACTATTGCAAACAATTGTTTCGGCAGCCTCGCGCTGCCTTCTTCAGTGCTAGCTCTAATTAGAATTTTTTTCATTTAATTCAACATCCCTACATGTACAACGCAAGACCCCGCAAGCGAGACGACCCCGCGGGTCCACAAGCAATGGCCGTGCTTAACGTCCACCTCAGTCAGCCGACATGCACAACTCGCAACTTCATGTAGCGTACATAAAATGCACTGAATGCATATTGAGAATTAACACAAACTATGCTGTTTACGCATTCCACAGATTCTACGGTTTTACACGGTACTGTGCCATAAGATGTTTACACATAAAAAACACGCGTATTGTTTCAGAAGCTGATAATTCCGTTGTGTCAAACATATATACGCATACGCAATGAATTGCTTTCGCGCCCTCAAATTGATCATATCTATTTTCATGGTCGTGGTGCAAACTTACGTTTTGCATATAGCGCCAGAATGCAATTCAAATAATCTCTTTACGGTTTACTCATTCGAATAACTATAGTTTGGTTCATACGATTCGATAATGAGACTCGGATTGACATGAGTTCAAAAAGAACACTCTTTGGAAGATACTTATGGAATTGGCAATATTCGTGCATGAGTACAAACCAGACCGAAGTTTCGCTTCGGCCTGGAGTCCGAAGTTTCATTTGTAGGAGAAGTAGGGGTTTCCTTCGTCGGATTTTATGTATGTATTTTCAATAGTAGCCAATTGGATCTTACTACAAACATTTGATCAAAATTCCAAGTTACTAAAATAGCTTAATTTTATCGAACGTTATCTCTTATTTCAAGTTTCATTTGCAGGGGAGATAGGGGTTCCTTAAGTCGGATCTTGTCCATTTTCACTACCAACTAACTAGATCGCACTACCAACAGTCTACCAAATGTTCAACTCGCTAGCGTCATTCTGTCAAAAGTTATCGCAATTAAAAAAAAATATTTTTTTTTTAATTTGTACGGGAGGTAGGCGTTGATCTGATTACGCCCAACTTATTTTAGCTCAAGCAACTTCTCACCTCAGGTTTACATGCCAAAAATTATGTGTCTATGTCAATTGGTTCAGGAGTTATAGACAAAAAAAATCTGAAAAGTAGGGTAGTACAGGGCTCTTTGTAAGAAAATTACCGTTAGTTTTCGACTGATCGATTAAATTTTTCTAGGAGAGTATGAGATTACCCTCACGAACAATCGACCAAAGCTAGAGCTTTTCATGTTTATTTAATCGGGAGTTATAGATACATTTAATTATTTTGCAATCGAAGAGGTTTTTTGTATTTATCTTTTCCTCTACTATCTATTCAATATTAGTATATCGTTTCGAGAGCTGCTTAGGCCACATTACTCAGCCTGAACTCCAAACTAGAATTTAAGAATCTCAACGACCTATGTCAAGATAATGATGAGAAATAAACATTGAATTGAATTGATAATTATTTTACATATGTAGGGGAGGTAGGCGTTCTCTTGGCCTGATCATGCCCATTTTCAATACCAACCAACTAGATCCTACTGTAAACATTTAACCAAAATTTTAAAGCTGTAGCTTCATTCTATCGAAAGTTATCGTGCGAAGGGGCAGACGGACAGACAGACATGGCTAATTAAAATGTTACATATTTTCGTCGTGACCAAAACAATATAACCTATACTATAAGTCTAGGGTATAAAAAAATACTCCGCGTATATGTAACAGCAGGTTACAGCCGTTTTTTCGTTATAATCGATTGTTGGTCGGCTGAATGGATAGCTAAGATTTTTGTATTTTAGAGTTTAAACTGACGAAAGCAATTTATCGTTTTATCTTAGGCAATGTTGAAAATATGTTACAAATGAAATGAAATTTTTCGGCTCATTTTGCGCCCCACATACACAGTATGCTCATATAATAGAGCCGGCACTGATCCTGAACGCAGCCAATATCGTCTTTGTGAAACAGATATATACATGATTCAATATTTTTCCCAATAAGGGAAAAGTTTCCGTGCCATTTTTTTATCGGAGAAGTTTTTAGGAGAAGTCTTAGCAAAACGCTACTGTTTTCCCCTGTAGTGTGGGGCGAAAGAAAAAGCCACAGCCTTTCCCGGTTTCCTGCATGTTAGAGGGCGATTAAACGGACAGGATGTGTATTCCATCAATTTTATTTTAATTATCGGAAAGCTGCTATAAGCTAAGGTAATTGGCGTCTACTTAGAGAGCTTTAAAAATGGGCTTTGCTCAATGATAGAGAATTTGTACAAGATACCAAAAGAAAGAATATAATTAAAATTATACGATTAAACGTGTTTCAATTATGCGATATAATGTATCATCTTTAAGAGGAATATTTATACAGAAATTAATTCACATTTCTTCTAATCATCTCATCATTTCAGGCAATAGTTCAACTACGCCAGCTATTTAAATGAAGATTTTATGACTTCATGTACTTCACACATAAGCTTGTGAGTACGTGTGCCAATAAATAGAATAGATAATGTCGGCGTTTATGTATTCCGTGTGAATACGTGCACTCAACCAGTAGATAATATTTTTAAATACAATGTCAATGAATGGCTACTAACTAGGCGCTTGCACGGAGACAAATAGAAAAGTTTGTGTGTTTACTTGAACATGCAAAATTTGTCTTACAAAAGCAAACGAGCAATCACGGATAGCTAAAAATAAGAAAATATTTCTTCTATCGGAAGAAAAATGTGGTAATGAAACAGACTTCATTACATATCGACTTCGTAGTATGTATCAAGTTGATATATTGTATAATGAAGTCTGCTGATCCCCTATCATTATGCCTAAAGGCCAACATACACCATCCGGAATTCCTGTCCGGAAAAACTGATGAGGCCCGGCTTTGAGGAATTCCGGATCGTGTATGGTCGTTTCGGATTGGCCTTTCAGGCGGCCGGAAGGAAAATCGTTCCCGCCAAGCCTCCACCACACACGTTCCGGAATTTTTCTCCGGAAAAACTGATCAGGCCTGGCCTTGAGGAATTCCGGATCGTCAATGGCATGTGCAGGCCGCTTTGGATAATTGGCAATCGATCTTATCATCATAGAATGAAAGTATCTATCTATTGGATTGAATTTTATATTCCATAGCCAAGCTTCAGATACATTCGTCTATTGAAATAAACTCCAGTGAAAATCCATTCTACTCATGCGGCCGGACAATTCGCCTTGAGGCGGCCTGTCCGGAATTCCTCAAGCAATTCCATCCGGCGGCTTGTCAGGCGGCCTGTCCGGCCGCGTGACTAAAATGAATTTACACTGGAGTTTTTTTTCAATGGACGAATGTATCTGAAGCTTGGCTATGGAAAGTAAAATGCCGTACAATTCAATGCAATAGGTGGATACTTTCATTCTATGGCATTTTACTTTCCATAGCCAAGGTTCAGATACATTCGTCTATTGAAAAAAAACTCCAATGAAAATTCATTTTAGTCACGCGGCCGGACAGGCCGCCGGATGGAATTGCTTGAGGAATTCCGGACAGGCCGCCGGACAGGCCGCCTTGGGGCCAGCGGATGGATAATTGGGAATCGATCATATCGCCATAGAATGAAAGTATCTAAAATATATATTGCATTGAATTCTACGGCATTTCACTATCCATAGCCACGCTTCAGATACATTCGTCTATTGAAATAAACTCCAGTGAAAATTCATTCTACTCACGCGGCCGGACAGTTCGCCTTGAGGCGGCCTGTCCGGCGGCCTGAAGCAGCCATACACGATCCGGAATTCCTCAAGGCCGGGCCTGATCAGTTTTTCCTGAAGGAATTCCGGATGGTGTATGGTGTATTCTATATTCAGGCAAACCGGAAGGCCGAGTCTCATCAGTTTTTCCGGATGGTGTATTGGGCTTAAGCAATGTTAGCACTAGATCCCAACCCAGCGGACATTTTGTTGAATATTCACTTCATGAAACCGATATGAAATCATCTTCTGAATGTTCATTTCAGTTAATCTTCGTCAAGTGAACAACAAATGAATGTCATTTCTGCCAGGCGGTTTGTAAGGTTTTCGAGAACTTATTTTCAGTTTTCTTTCAGGATATGAACAATAACTGAAGCTACATATGTTCTGGCCAACCAACGCATGAACAAAAAATATACTGTTAATTTTATCTATTGTTGTCAAAGTTTATTCATAAAACGTGCCATACACGCTCCGATCGATCGGCCGATCAGTCGCTCGACATTGATATCGGCCGATGGATCGGCCTGTGTATGAGGAAATCGCACTGATCGGCCGATCAATTGTGATCTGCCCATATTTTAGTGCGATTTTCGTGCGATCCGTCGGTGACGACCGATTGGATAGTGTATGTGATTATCGCAAGTGAATGTCAAATTACCAAATTATTAAATGATGAAATTTGAAGGATTCTAACGATTTAAATGGCACTGCAATTGAAATATCAAATATGTGGTATACGAAAATAGCACACAAATCTAAATAAATAATAATAAATAACTGGCGCAACAGTCCAATTTGAACCACGGCCTCGAGATGAGTTAGCATCATCTCATTTTCTAGATCGTGACGGTTTTTGTGCAGAGGTATGTGATCAGCAACACGCTCAACCGAGTTATTTACCCCATAATGGGTACTCATTTAACAGCTGAGTGGGCTCATAGTCCGACACGTAAATCCCCGGAATCGAACCGGGACCCAGTGCGTTGAAGGCGAACGTGCTAACCGTTGCGCCATCCGGACTACAAATCTAAATAGTTATCAAAAATTAATCTAAGTTGTGTTGGGAGTGAATCATAACCTATTTTTCGAATTTTCATTCGTTATCGCATCACACGAAAATCGTACAGTGTGTGTCCAGTAGAGATCGGCATATATTTTGTGGCGATCCATCGGCCGATCGATCGGACGACCGATCGGATAATGTATGGCGCCTATAAGCGATTTCATTAACTGAAGACATTTCATTTCAATTGGTGGGTTTAGTGCTGAGTTTAGTGAAAAATAATAAGTTTATCATTTTTACAAGTGAAAATCAAGTAAAGTAAGTATATTTAAAACCTATATGTTTAGTTATAAAAAACCTTTTAGACTAGTCAATTTGGATACTCAATACACTGCTACTCGGACATTTTCTTGAAACCGATGAGAGATACATATGCCAAACGACAGCTTATCGTTTCGTTATGAACATATCAATTTGTTTAAAAAAAGGCAACTCACCAACTTGTACCCATTATTTCAAGACAATTTCCCACTTAATCGCAAAAATAAGAATTTCTGTTTTTTAGCATTCCAAGAAATTCTTGGCTTTTTTTGTCGTATCAGTTAGCTGATAGCAGATTTTAAATTTATTCCAGGGCAACGTTAAATGTATCGTAGTTTACCTATCAAATGTATGGTAGTCTATACAACAATTGATGAGGGCGTATTCAAGGACTAGAGCTAATAATAAAACAAGCTTCAAAACGTTTACCACTACACTATATCGGTTTTAAAACGTATGATTGCAATCTATTATTTTCTTGAAAATTAATTTTTATCATATTCAATACACTGGATATCGTTTATAACGACATTGAAGGTAAATTACGTCGTTATAGCCGATCGTCGTTATAAACGTCATATTGTTTATAACGACCATGGTCCTTATATCCACCTCAGGTTGTGTATAACGACCGTGGTCGTTATATCCATGGACCGTGGTCGTTATATCCATGTCAAGTAGTGTGCAGGGCAGCAAAATCGTCTTGAAAAAATGTAAGTTTTTATAAAAACAGGGCTTTGGCGAGCAAATTGTTGTATCTATCCCCAAATCGTATTATTTTTTCGGTTTAGTTGAAGATGGTTTGTGAAGAAAATCAAGAATTACAATTATTTTAAAAGGTCGTTAGCAGTTTCAAAGAAGATAAATATTGCGGTTATCTAGGTTACTATTTGCCTTAACCCGTTGTTGTTGTTGTAGTGAGATTTGGGGTTCATCATAGGGCATCACTTAAAAACGCCTCCTCGTCTTCTCCTTCTATGTCGAGGCCAAGGAAGAATGCGACCTTGATGGGGTTTTCCCCACAAAGAAGGTACATATTAAGTTTGTGGGGGCCTCTGGGCATTCAAACAGATGTCTGACGTCGTGTGGAGTGCCATTGCAAGCGGGCACGTGTTATTGATGTTTCGATCGATTCGTGACAGGGATGAGTTTAGTCTCGAACACCATCCAGATCGGAGCTGCTCTAGGGTGGTCCTAGTACGCCTATGAAGATATGTTTGGTGGACGGGACTGGAGTACCGGGTTGGAGCGAAGGTATTGGATCAATCGTTGTGCCTCCTCAGTGCAATAGCTGTCTTGTAAGTTTCGAACTGCACCCTCTTGAAGCTTTGGACTTCCCTCTCAAGGTCCCTTAGGTTACCTCTGATGTTTCTGGGTGGGGGAGTTTTATCCATGCGATGTTGGTTAGGATGTTCGCTGCGATAGCATACAACAAGATATTGCTTGGACAGCAGGAGGTTGTGTTGTTTGACTGGTAGCATGTTGGTTTCCTGGTGAAGGTGATCCTGGGAGGACAGATGACAGCCCGTCACGGTGCGAAGGGCAGCATTTTGACATGTCTGTATCTTCCTCCAATTAGTGTCTTTGAGGTTCTCCGTCCACACAGATGCAGCATAATTTGCCACAGATCGTCCTAAGGCTTTGTAAGTAGTAAGCATGTTCTCTTTGTCCATTCCTCAGGAGCTGCCGACGAGAGCTTTTAGGACCTCATTACGGGCTCTCATTCGATTGCATACCGAAGAGGCGTGGGCCGATGATGTGGCCATATTGTCGAGGGTAACCCCTAGAATCTTCGGATAGTTGACTGTGAGGATTGGTATGTTACCTATGCTTACATTCAGCTGTGTGTTGACCTCCTTGGTCCAAGATGTGAATAGGGTTGCTGTAGATTTAGGCGCTGATAACTGTAGGTTACGATTGGCGAAGAAGGTGTTGAGTTCCGCCAGATATCCGTTAATCTTTCCATACATAATCGGGATAATAGTGTTCGTAGCAACAATGGAGCAGTCATCCGCGTAGGAGATGAGAAGCAGATCATCAGGCGGGGATGGCATACCGGCCATGTAGAGCTGGAATAGGGTGGGGGACAAGACTCCGCCCTGTGGGACTCCTTGCTTTACTCTCCCGAGTTTGGACTTTTTGCCTCTAAACTCTGTGAATGATTACCCTCCAGCAAGGTAGTTAGAAATCCACTTCTTGACTTGAGCTGGGAGAGATGATGACATGATGTCCGACAGAAGTGTAGTGTGGCTGACCGTGTCGAACGCTTTCTTGAGGTCAAGGGCCACGAGAATTGTTCTAGAACATGGACGTGACTGATTTAGTCCATTGTGGATGCGAGTCGTGATGGCATCTAGGGCTGTAGTCGTGCTATGCATCTGTCTGAAGCCGTGTTGATGGTCGGCAAGTCGAATGTGGGTCTCTACTATCGGTTTGAGTACAGCCTCGAGGGTTTTCGCGACTGGGGAGAGCAGAGATATGGGACGCTAGGACTCTTCCAAGTTGGCCTTCTTACCGGGTTTTAGTATGGGAATTATTTATCCGGTCTTCAATATTTCCTGGTAGTCTGGATGGCGCAACGGTTAGCACGTTCGCCTTCAACGCACTGGGCCCCGGTTCGATTCCGGGGATTTACGTGTCGGACTATGAGCCCACTCAGCTGTTAAATGAGTACCCATTATGGGGTAAATAACTCGGTTGAGCGTGTTGCTGATCACATACCTCTGCACAAAAAACCGTCACGATCTAGAAAATGAGATGATGCTAACTCATCTCGAGGCCGTGGTTCAAATTGGACTGTTGCGCCAGTTATTTATTTTATTCAATATTTCCAGTATCACTAACGACGATAATGATAGGTTCAGTGTCGTCGTTAGGTACTCAATGGCTGGCGTATCCAAGTGTTTCAACATGGTCATTGATATGCCGTTAGGTCCTGATGCCTTGGTGTTGTTTGCATTCTTAATAGCTTGGGCTACTTGGCTTGGGGTGACCTGAAGCATTTGGTCCACTGCTAAATTGCGGATGTTTCTTCGGATTGTGCGTTTGAGCTTGTCGCTGGGTGGATGTTCGACAAACTGCCAGTTGAAGTGGTTGGCACACTTGATCGGCTCGTACATAATAAGATTTGTTCCCGAACTCGATGGCTATATGCCCGCTTTTCTTGGTGGGGTTTGTCAACAATTTAACAGTGGACCAAAACCTGGATACATTGAACTTGAGGTTGCAGGTGCTCAGGTCGGCATGCCATTTGGCCTTTCTGTGTTCAGCAACCTGTTTGATTGTAGCATTCAGCACACCTATTTATGGATCGTCTGGGTTTGATTGGCGAATGCGATCTCTGTCATCTGCTAGCCTTAACCCGTCGTGGGGTATAGCGCGACAACAAATTCTAAGAAGCCTATTTGATGTTTCGTTAGCGGCTGGCCGATTACGTTATGAGTTGTTCATAGATATTTATTCAACTACTGAATAATACCACACATTTGATAAGCTTTCGAATTAAATTATTGTCGAATGACTTACAATGCGTTTATATTTGAGCTGCGATAAATAATGAAAGTATCGCTGTGAGTAGCCTAAAGAGCTTAGGTAAATCGTTTGCCTATCGTTAGCCCACGTTTGTCCAGGAAAAATTCTCGTTTGCCCACCTTTAGAAAAAAAGTTATTGACAAATGTAATTTTTTAAAGGTTGGGAGCCACTGAAAATCCAAATTTCGTTTTTTTTTGCGATTTTATACGTTATTTCGTTTGCCCATCGGTAGCCCAGGTTTGCCAAACCTTTACTTTCGTTTGCCCACCTCTCATTTTTTTTATTCGCATATCAAAATACTTGTAAAAAATAAAAAACGCAAATTTAAGTTTTTTTTTCGAGCAATTTCCGCAATTCGTTTGCCCATCGGAGGCCCATGTTTGCCCAAGAAAAAGTTTCGTTTGCCCACCCTTACAAAAAAAATGATTAACAAAACAATTTTCCGGGGCGAGTCGCAAAGAAACAAATTTTAATATTTTCTATATTTATGCGCTATTTCACACTGTTTGGTCTGCCCATCGTTAACACAAGATTGCCCAACCTTTAGTTTTATTTGCCCACCCCCCAATTTAAATTTATTGTAAATTTTATTCCTGCAATTTGTGCAATTCGTTTGCCCATCGTAGGCCCATGTTTGCCCAAGAAAAAGTTTCGTTTGCCCACCCTTAGAAAAAAAAAGTTGTTAACAAAACAATTTTTCTGGGCCGAGTCGCTAACAATAAATTTTCAAATTTACCATATTTATGTGCCATTTCACGCTATTTCGCTCATTAAAATGAGCTAAAAAAAACTGGGGGTGGGCAAACGAAACTAAAGGTTGGGTAATCTTGTGTTCGAAATTTGGATTTTCAGTAGCTCCCAACCTTTAAAAAGATACATTTGTTAATAACTTTTTTTCTAAAGGTGGGTAAACGAAAAATTTTCATGGGCAAGCGTGGGCTAACGATGGGCAAACAATTTACCTAGTTTGCATTAAAAAAAAAAGGTCCGATCCAATGGAACATGTTCCAGGTACCGTCATTTTTCGAATCTTCATTCTTCTGCGCTCCATTCAGGTGTTGTGGTGTTCTTAAGGTCACCACAATCGACAACCATTTTGGTCGCGAGCATACATCGAACCACGTCAAACTCAATAGAAAAATATCTGCTCATTTCCACCGTTCTATGATATTTGATGATTCGATGGAAGTTCGGTCGTGGTTCTGCGCGATCATGTGTGGCGAACTTTAGCTATGCAGTCGTCAATTTTCAATCGCTGTAGCGTGTAAATTGAGTAGTTCTTTTTTGTGAATTTGTGGAAGTTTCAATATTCGTAGAGAACAATTCAAATCGAATGTCTGACAGCTGATGGATCTGGATGGATCATAGGCAGCGTTTATACCGTGGAACTAAAAGGCGATTTAACTAAATCGTTTTAGTGTTAGTACTTGTTGGTGGGGTGTTTATACCGACCATACGGAGAGGTACTTCTTCTTCTTTCTCCGTTGACAGCACAGATAAATTTGACAGATATAAATTTTACGAGAGAAAAAGACTCTTCTTGCCCGTGATCACGCACTGCTTTTGCAAACAAAACAAACGTCAAAAAAAAAAAAACCACACAAGGGAACCGTCAACCACCCCGTCAACATTAGCGATGACAGCGACATAGTCCCAATTTTTTTAGTCCAGTTCCGCATCGCAAGTAGAAATAAGCCAAAACCAAAACTAACTAAACCGATACGTTTATATCGTCGAGAGTTAGATCGATTTAGTTAGATCTCGAAGATAGTCCCGCGATATAAACGTAGTGATAGTCGTTTCCAGGACAACTTATGATCCACGGACCTGGGTCTGGATCGGAACTGGACCACGTTCCTGATTTTGGTGTTTTGGTACCGCAACTAATAATTCTCGATGAACAGGTGTAAAGGTCGCCACCCATGAACGAGCACAACCACGACCGAACTTCCATCGAACCCATCAAATATCATAGAACGTGTGGAAAAAAAATTCCCCCTATTTCCACCGTTCTATGATATTTGATGGTTCGATGGAAGTTTGGTCGTGGTTGTGCTCGTTCCAAACTTCCAACTTCCATCGAACCATCAAATATCATAGAACGATGGAAATGAGTGAATTTTTTTTCTATTGAGTTTGACGTGGTTCGATGCATGCATGCGATCATGATCGCGACCGAAATGCTTCCCGTGTGTGTCGACCTTTAACAAACAACACATACGACAATCATTTTGGAAGCCCAACGTGTGCCTTAGAGGCCATCATTGGATTAACTCCGCTACACATCTTTATCCAAGAATCTGCAGCTATCAATGCTCTGAGAATACATCTCACCTCTGACGTACACATCAATCACGCCGGTCATATGAGCATTCTAAAACTAATCCCTGGATTGCAAATCTGCTTAAGATCAGATTACTTGACCACGGAAGTTTGCTTCGGCAGGAAATTCTCAGCTCTTATCCCGGATCGCTCGGAATGGGAAAATGGTAATCCCTGCCTTGATCCTAGGTTTACTATGTGGTTTACCGATGGGTCTAAAACTGAACAGGGAGTTGGTGCTGGGGTCTATGGACCGAACACTAGGATTTCAATCGCAATGGGATCCCATCCCAGCGTTTTTCAAGCAGAAATCCATGCCATTGAAGTCTGTGCCAGGGAAGCTCTAGATAAGAAACTCCGTGGTGCTCACATCGCTATTTTTTCAGATAGCCAAGCGGCCATTAAGGCGCTCTCTTCACATAAGCTCTCTTCGAAGCTGGTGAAAGAGTGTTATGAACTTCTACAAATTCTAGGTTCAAATAACCGAGTAATCTTGTGCTGGGTGCCAGGGCATCATGGCATCGAAGGAAACGAGATCGCAGACCAACTTCGTCTTCTCTTTTTCTTGGGCCGGAACCATACTGTGGTCTGAGCATCACCTCAGCTAAAATGGTTATTAGAAAATGGTCTGAAGAGTTAAGGCAGCTATACTGGCATGATCTGCCGGGCCTGCGTGAATCGAAGGAGCTTATAACACCCTTCAAGTACAATAATGCTACTCGAATGAGTAGAGCCGATCTACGGGTTCTTGCGGGATACTTATCGGGCCATCACTGGGTGAGATACCACCTAAATAAAATGGGCCTATCAAGCAAAACTGAATGTCGCCTGTGTATGGAGGAAGATGAAACCACTACGCACATCTTGTGCGAATGCCCGGCAGTCGCGCGGGCTAGGTTTAAGTTCCTGGGACAGGCCACGGTGAGCCCTGAAGTTATCAGGAAAGCTTCCGTAAAAGACATTATGCTATTCGTAAAAATGGTGGAGAGTCTTTTGCAATAATATGGGCTATGGCACAATAGACCTCTCCATGGTCGCAGTGCCCACCGGATGGGTAAAAAGGCCCCAACTAGTAATAAATAAATAAATCATTTTGATCGCGAGCATGCATCGAACCACGTCAAACTCAATAAAAATGGAAGTTCGGTTGTGGCTCTACGCGATCATGTGTGGCGGTCATTAAGGCTAATTTTAAGGTTGAAATATTTGAAATTTTCCTACAGCAGCTGCCCATGGAGAATGATCGATGATAATAATAATGTTGTGAGTGTATGGCATCGAATGTTGTTATGTTCCCGTACAGAGAAACGCAGCTAATAATTGCTCAAATTAACTAATTTGTAACTCAGTTTTCCACCGTGCAAATCTGATAAAACAATGACGTAATCACAGTCATTTCAGCAAAAACACGACATATCCTCTGCCCTCATAAAAAATACAATAGGCCACATTATCCTACACCTCCTCAAACCAAATCCTTGCAATTGTAGTGTGTTGTCTACGTGACCGTTTTTGCCTTATCGCTCACCCCACTAAGCAAACCCCAGTAGTGCTCACTGGAGTGTTTAGAACATAACCGTCTTATCGCTTCCCACTGGCCAGTAGCCATCGTTCAAAACTCGTGAATCTCATTCCACTATTCACTAGAGTGAGTACGCGGATTTAGCGAAATTATTCTCAAGATTAAGTTGCAGGTGCCGCAACTCAACGTTCTCGCAGTTCGGGCGAAAACAATGTCAAGGTTCAAAGCAGATAAATTTGTTATGAAAATCATGGAACCGGTTTTTAACTTTTTCATTTTTTTTACAAATTGGGTGCAGAGTGGGTTTTCCACATTAGAAAGTAGGTAGAGACTGGCTAACTTACATCGAAATCGTCGGACATTGTTCTGGTTACTTAAAAAACGCACAACTAGCTGTAGTCACTGAAATTGAAGAACCCCGCGAAAAAACTTGAGAGTGAAGCAGAACTTTGCGCCCGAGATCAATCTGCTGATCCATCCAACGACCGACGGAAACAACTCGCGACTGATTAGCGAATAGCGGGGGAATCTATCGATCCAACCAGCCAGCCGGCATCTCACTACTCCACGACTTCACTACGTCGCACAGTTCCAACAGAGTTTGCACTTGTGTCGTTGCAGGGCAGAGGGAACCGTCTATTGCCTAATAGCGAGACGAGCTTCCAATTGGATGTTTTTTTTTGTGTTATCTTATCAGCAGAGCGCCTCAGTAAATTGTGTAATTGTTTCGTGTGTGAGAGTAGGCCCGGGCATGTCTGTCGCTCGATAATTTTTCGCTGGTCATCACGCACTTATCTTTAGCAACATGGGGAGAAAATCATTTATCATGAAAATTGGAATAAGTTCGGCAGTCAGTCGTTGGCTTGAAGCACTGACCACAGGAGCATGCAACTTGCGGCAATCTGATCTAAATAAAAGTAGAAAAGAAAAAGGGCACCATATCCAACTTACATGTGATTTGTCCAGCATCCTGGCTGCGACGTCGTCGTATCTCCTCAAAACGCAATTGATCCGGAAATTCGAACCACACTGAACGATGATTCCTCACTTGCACTGGATCACGCGCTTCCGACCGACCGTTCCGTCTCAGAAACACTCCGCACACGGAGAAATTCTTTGGAATTATGTAATTTTTCCTCGCACAATCCTCACGTCACGGAATGAATGCCTTTGGCTGCGGGTGGAGAGACGGAATCTCGCGTCGCATCCGACCGACCGTCTAAACACACACGACCGGGCGATTCGGTCAAGTTTACCGATTTCTGTTGCACCTGAGATTTAGTCTGATGATCTCATAGATGTTATTAGTATGCAACTATTCAATCTAGCGGTTGGAAATTGTTCTCAGGAAGGGAGATTAACTGAAACAGAAAGAAAATAGAAAACCCCCCGTGGTGGCAGCATAGCATGCTTGTTTGTTTGACCTTTGACGGCTGTGTGGGTAATTTATTTTGTTTTGCTCGCATCTTTCTTCCATGTGGAACTTATATTGCGATCAGCTGTGGGATTCGGATTTGAACGAACTTGTTGAATGGAACATTTTTTTATAAACTTTAAATTTTTATTAATGAAAATTATGGGCTCTTAATATTGAAAAAACGGTAGTAAATTAAGATGATTTGTGAAATCCTCGAAATAACAGCATTATTGCAAGTAAATGAAAAAGTCAACAACTTGTTCCATTACCACATGTTCCATTACATTTGTAAACGTCACAGAAACCGTCTTTTGACGGCCAAATGTAGCTGACTCGGGGGGAGGTTTTGTTTACGAATTATCTGTTTTTAATTGGTTCTAATTTATTTTAATCTGTACATAGTGTTGAAGTAAGATTCAATAACGATGATTACATTGCTGTAAGTAAATTGTTTTAGAATCGCACGTAGAATTTTGGCACCGATTGCCTATGAAGATGAAGAATGCATGCAACAAGTGGTACACGAACCGTCCAAAGAATATTCTCTATAGTAAATTTCAAGTGTCAAGAGATTATCGAAAAAGACAAGTTTTTCGTGAAATATTTAATAACAATGCGGGAATAATTTACGGTAGGAGTGTATAAATGGATGTGTTAGCTAAGTTGTTTTTGTGATTCAAAAAACTACTAACTTTCTCAAAATCTTCGGTAAAATGTTATGGAGCGCATTCGGCTTATTTGTTTCGTCTTAATTAAATTTTAGGAAAATACTTCCATTAGTGAGTTTTTGCCTTCTTTTTATATCCATAAGAATATCGTCATTGTGACGCTACATCCCGACGTCGGGTGGCAAGATATTTGGATAAATAAAAATTCTCTAAAGCATCATCGAGAAGATTCTTCTTTTAAAATTCTATTTTTGTATAAAATGGTGTTCACCAGTCCAGCCAGGAAAACGTTGCTGATATACTCCTCAAAACAAAATAAGGGCCACTAATAATTTTCCGATTGTTTTTTGTGGTTCTCCATACTCTCATACGTCGATTGTCATTAAAAAAAACTTCACTTTACACTCATCCGTGAAAAGCACCTCACGCCATTCCTCCATGCCCATTCACTGTTATCGTTAACAAAACACTTGAAAACATAACGGCATTCATAAAAATTAGTTATCGAAGCAAAAATATTCGGGTGGCCCTTATTTTGTTTTGAGTAGTATACATATCTGCTTTTCAGTTTGGGATCTGTATGACCTGGTAAATGTCTCCTACTTTACTTGAAGGTCTGTCTTCGAATTTTGTATGACAAAAGAATAAAACAAAACCGAATGGAATCAGTCCGTCGAGAATATTTCCTGAACAGCTGGAGCTACATGCATGAAATTGGGTGGGAGTATGAAGGATTCTTATGATTAATTTTTCATCGTAATAGGCTTCAAGAGGAGGGGGTGGGCTTACTGGAGAAGAAGGGGCAACTTTTTGTTGTTGTAGCAACGCCGCCGAAGCCTGACCCCACTCCCATCGCCGGTACATGTTCCAGTTCTAGCCTCATAAACGAAACACAATGGGAGCCGGTCCTAACACTATCCTCAGACCACCTACCAATCGTGATAACGCTTGACAAACCGACAAACATCATATCTGCCGAGCATCGCACGTTTGTCAACCACAATAAGGCTGATTGGAACGGTTTCACCTCCTATACCAACGCTAAATTCCTCGCTCTGCCAACGCCAACCGACGTTCGTACAGCCGAATCCAACATAAGGAAAGTCCTGAACAAAGCGGCTGCGAAGTTCATTCCTGCAGGACGGATTCCGAAAATTCGGCCCAACTTTTCAACCACTGCCGCCAGACTGGCCGACGAGAGAGACAGTAGGAGCGTAAATCCGGACGACCCCAGAATTCACCAGATAAACTGCGAGATCCATAGGCAAGTAGCCGAACACAGGAGGACAAAATGGAGCACCCATCTGAATAACTGCAATCTAACCACAGGGCTGAGCAAGTTATGGTCGACTGTCCGTGCCCTTTCCAATCCACCAAAACAAAAAGGGAACGTCGCCATTCAGTTCGGCGAAAATTCAACAAGTGACCCTACCCATTGTGCAAGTCGTTTCAATAAACAATTTATTGAACACCCCACCAGACAGACTTAAGCGCAAAAATCGTAGGAGGATTCACAACCGAACCACAGACAGCATACCTGTTTTCACCAGGGACGAAGTAGTTGCAGCTGTAAGGAAGGCGAACAACTCGAAAGTATTGGGACCAGATAGATGGCATTTCAATGACTATGCTCAAACACCTCGATCTGCCAGCCATCATCTATCTCACGGCTACTTTTAATCTATCCATCTCCTCGTTGATAGTTCCGGAAATCTGGAAAAAAGGGACAGTCATCCTAATATTGAAACCTGGGAAGAAAGCGACACTCGGCGAATCCTATCGTCCAATAACTCTACTGTCACCAGTTGCCAAAACGCTTGAAGCATTAATCCATCCAGTTCTTGCGGCCCACATCCAGCTTGCAGATCACCAGCATGGCTTCCGAAGCATGCACAGTACGACCACGGCCTTGGATGCCACTACATCCCGCATCCGTAACGGTCTCAACCAGGCTCGTCCATGTCATCATCATCATCGTGGCGCGACAGCCCGACGTCGGGCCTTGGCCGCCTGGATCATTGTCCTCCAATTATCTCGGTCACGTGACCGCGTCCTCCAATTTTGGGAGCCCAGCAGCTGCGCGGCGTCCACACCTACTGAGCTCTCCCAACGAGATCTCGGTCGTCCTCGCAGTCTCGCTCCGTCGACTCGTTCTGCATTCATTACTCTCTTAGGCATGCGATCATCGTCCATTCTTTGTACATGCCCTGCCCATTGAAGTCGTTGTAGTTTGACGATTTTCGAGACTTGCAGCTCATCGTACATTTCATACAACTCATGGTTGTACCGGATGCGCCATCCATCTCGATCGCAAACAGCCCCGAAAATTCGCCGTAGAACCTTACGCTCGAAAGTGTCTAGCATGTTTTCGGAGGCTTGAGTTAGGGTCCATGCTTCGCAGCCATAGCATAGCACTGGTCGTATTTTATAATGGTTTTGTACACGCGGAGCTTCGTGTTTCTGTGCACATGTTTCGATTTCATTATGGGGAGAACCGAGAAAAAAGTCTTATTAGCTAACTGTATCCGTCGCTTGATTTCGTCAGTTTCGTTGGCGTCCCTTGACAGGTTGCAACCCAGGTAAATGAAGTTGTTCACGAACTCGATGTTGAGGTCCCCCACGTTGATGCTCGGTTGTGCAGGTGTCCTTGTCACCGATTGCATCATTATTTTAGTTTTACCCTCGTTAATACGTAATCCAACTTCCTTTGCAGCGGTATCGAGCGTATGCAGAAGTTCTTCTGCGTCAGCCAATCTTCGGGACATGATGTTGATGTCGTCGGCGTACGCTGCTAATTGTGTCGACTTGATGAGCAGCGTCTTGCTGTTGTCCATATTCATGGCCCGAATAACGTATTCCAGTGCTAGGTTGAAGAGCGTCGGTGCCAGTCCATCGCCCTGTTTCAAACCAGTGCGTGTTTCAAATAGATCAGTAAGTCTATTCTGGATCCTGACTTGTGAGACGGAGTTGGTCATCGTCATCTTTGTCAGTCGCACTAATTTTGCTGGTATACCAAATTGCAGCATGATGTTGTACAGTACTCCACGATCGATACTGTCGTATGCCTGCTTGAAGTCGACAAAGATTTGGTATACGTTTACGTTGTATTCCCAGCACCTCTGGAGTATCAGTTTGACTGAGAAGAGCTGATCGGTTGTGGAGCGACCAGGTCTGAAACCGCTTTGATATTCGCCAATGACTCGTTCTGCGTACGGTTTTATTCTATTTTCCAGAATTTTCGTCAAAATTTTATAGGACGTACAAACTAGTGAGATGCCCCTGTAATTCTCACACCGCAGTTTATCTCCCTTTTTATGAATTGGACAGATGATGCTTCTGCGCCAATCGTCTGGGATCTCCTCGTTCTCCCATACTCGCAGGAGTAATTGATGTATGGCATCAACTAGACTCGTTCCACCGAATCTTAGCAGTTCAGCTGGGATCTCGTCAGCGCCCGGCGCTTTATTTCGTTTTAGTGAGCGCAACGCGAGATCAACTTCCTCTACTGTCGGGGGTTGAATGGGTGGGCCTAGATCAACAATATCATCGAGAGCTTCCTGTGTGGGGATGTTAGATGGTCGGTTTAGAAGCTCTTCAAAATAAGAGGCCCATCGTTTGTTAATACCATCGGTGTCGCTGATGATGTTACCATCCTTGTCCTTACAAAGGCTAGTCCTGGGTTGGTAGCCATTCTTAATTGTATTTACTAGTTTGTACGCTTGTCTGGTGTTCCTATTAGCTAAGTTTTCGTTTATGTTCAGCAACTGCTCGTCAAAGTATTTACGTTTCTTACGTCTAATTATTCTATTCGATATTCGCCGTAGCTCGTCATATTTGTCTCTTCTGGCTCTGGTTCCTCGTTGAATCCATTGTCTGTAGGCCTCGTTTTTCGCGTCAAGTGAATTTTTGCATTCTTCGTCGAACCAGTCATTTCGCGCTCGCCGGGCTTTATATCCCACGACCTTCTCTGCGACATCCTTGATGGTACCCTTGAGTTCTTCCCAGAACCCATGGACGCCTGTGTTGCTGATGTTGTGTAGCATAGGTGATAGTTTTTCCTCAAGGGCGGTAGTATACGCCACCGCTGTAGCATCAAGAGCTTATCAACCGCAAAGATTTTGGGAGGGCTGATTCTTGACTGGTGCACTGAGGAGATTCTACATCTGTAGGTCGTCTTCACCAAGTGATGATCTGAGTCGCAGTTTGCTCCTCGATAGGAGCGGACATCCATGACACTAGACGCCCATCTCCTGCAAATGAGGACGTGGTCAATTTGGTTGACGGTATGTGCGTCTGGAGACTTCCAGGTCTGCTTGTGAATGCGTCGATGCGGGAAACACGTAGAGCTTACGACTAGATTCCTGCTGCAGGCGAAGTCGATAAGTCGCTGGCCGTTATCGTTACATTCTTCATGGAGGCTGTGGCCTCCAGAGGTCCCCCGATGCCAACTTTCATTTCCGACTATCGCGTTAAAGTCTCCCAGCAGCAATTTGACGTCGTTTGTTGGAAGTGAGTCGAAGAGAGTTTCAAGGCGGGCGTAGAACTCGTCTTTTACTGCGTCTTCTTTAACTTCAGTGGGGGCATGCACATTGATGAGCCAGAGATTGAAGAATCGAGTCTTGATGCGAATCGCACACAGCCGTTCATTTATGGGTTTGAAGTCAGTAATATGCGGTTTGAGGTGATTGTCCACTATAAATGCTACTCCAAACTCCTTGCGGCCCGATGGTTTGCCACTTGTAAAAATTTTGTGCGACTTCTTGTCATTAATCTCGCTGCCAAGCCAATTTGTTTCCTGGACTGCAGTAATGCTCAGTTTGTACCTTTCGACCTGTTGAAGGAGGGCCTTCTCGGCCCCCGGTTTGTTCAGGGAGCGTACATTCCAGGATCCGAAAGAATAATCCTTTATTCGTTTGCGTGGTCGTCGTTGTTGATCCGTCCAATCCGAGGCTTTTGTTCCAGGTTTCTTGACATGGAGTGGTTTTTACAAGGACGAGTTGTCAGCACGTCGCTTAACCCCATTCGGGGGATGGCCTCGGAGATAGCTGCTTCAGATGGTTTAATAAACGTGCTGGAGCCCACACAACTATGTAGCAGGTCCAACTACGCAAGTCATTCCATCCTACTAGACCTGAGACGCTTAGGTGTTTGTCAGCCATTCAGGCTACAGCTATCTGCCTTTTCCAAACTGTCTTATCGCTAAGACATTGGCCGTCAGCGATTTGATACACTGCCGTTACCAGGGGGCGCCCACGCGGAGGACTATGGAAAAGGTCTTTGTCTTTGTCCATGTCAAAGAACAATATTTTTGGCGCTTGACCTGTCGAAGGCCTTCGACACTGTCAGCCATTCAGCGCTTCTGTCTGATATCAACTGTTCACCGCTTCCGACGCAAGTAGTGAAATGGATTGCCAATTATCTCGCTGGCAGGCGATCCTATACAGAATTCAGGAGCAGCAAATCAAAGCTTAGGAAGATTAAACAAGGTGTACCTCAAGGAGGAGTTCTATCTTCTACTTTGTTTAATCTATACCTATCAGGACTCCCAACACCACCTGAGGGGATCGACATCATCTCCTACGTTGGCGACTGCTCCATTCTGGCAACAGGGAACGACATAGCGGATATGTGCAGAAAGATCAACGGTTATCTTGAACGACTAAACTCGTTCTTCATAAACAAGAACCTTACCGTCTCAGCGCCTAAATCCTGGGCAACCCTATTTACCACCTGGGCGAAGGAGGTCAAGATGCAGCTTGAAATCTCGATCGGGAATCATCCTATTCCTACCATAAACCATCCTAAAATCCTAGGAGTCACGCTGGATAGCATGGCCACATCATCACCCTATGCCTGAACTGTGTGCGATAGGATGCGTAGTAGGAATAAGATCTTCAAAGCCCTGGCCGGTAGTACCTGGGGCAAGGACAAAGAAAATCTACTGGTCACGTATAAAGCAGTCGGAAGATCAGTGGCCAACTATGCGGCTCCTGTGTGGTCGCAGAATCTCCATGACGAAGAATGGAAGAAGATCCAAACGTGCCAAAACGCCGCTCTCCGTACTGTTACTGGCTGTCTCCTGATGTCCCCCCAGGACCATCTACATCAGGAAACCAGGATGATGCCTTTAAGGGACCACAACTAGCTTCTTGCCAAGCAATAATACCTGGCGGGCTGCTATCGAAGTGATCACCCAAACTTCAACCTCATGGACAAGACGCCGCCACCCAGACATGTCAGGCGCGACCTGAGGGACCTAGAAAGAGATGTCCTGAGATACAAAAGGGAACCCTTTGATAGTGGCGCACATAGGTTGGCCATCGCAGCAGTACACCGGGAGGAGGTTAATCAGTCAATAGCAGGCTTAGGTTCGAATCCAGTTCTCTCGTCCATACCACCAATGATATCTCCGGAAGAGGAAAGACTTCCGAGTGCTACGAGAACAACACTCGCCCAAATTCGGTCAGACTGGTGTTCACGACTGAACTCCTACCTATCCCGCATAGACCAGGACGTCTCAAACATCTGTCCTGCTTGTAACGGAACCCCTCACGACGTAAACATATCTTTCACTGCCCAGCTGCACCCACCCACCTGACTCCTAGATCGCTGTGGGAGAACCCAATAGAGGCAGCTAACTTTCTATCCCTCAACACCGGGGATGAAGACGAAACCGCAGGCATGTAACAAACAAACACATCGAATTCTGACCATTGCTACAACAACAACAACAACCAGTAATACCTTACGGCTACATTCAACCTGTCCATCGCTTCGCTGGTCGTTCCTGCGTTCTGGAAGAAAGGGAGAGTGATCCCAATTTTGAAGCCGGCCAAAAAAGCGATACTAGGCGAATCTTACCGACCCATTACACTTTTATCACCAGTTGCCTAAACGCTAAAGCTTTGATACACCCTGTTCTTATGGACCACATCCAGCTAGAAGATCACCAGCCGAAGGATGCGCAGTAGAACAACGGCTTTGGATGCCATTACATCCCGCATTCACGTTGGCCTTAACCAGGCCCGCCCTTGTCGCTGGGTTAGTCGTTTGATCAGTTGCGCTCCATTGCCCAGAACAGGGTACGATGTCGCGCAGGAATAGTTGACGTGCTATGCCCCACTAGGGGTTAAGGGAAAATAGCATCAGATATATCTGTTATTTTGGAACATTTTTAGTTGATCGGTGCAATGGACGGTTTGGTGGGCATCCCAAGATGCCCGTGGGGACGAAGCCTAAGGCAGCATAATTGACCGTAAAGGTCGGGCTGTGCCATCTGGCGAAGAAAAAGGCTCCTCAACGAGCTAAGCAGCGGCCTATGCTTGCTGTAGCTCAATTCGGGAGATGTGGGCGGGGTTTTCGCCGTTCGTTGCCCCTGTCCTTTACGTATTAACAAAAATTCATAGGCCTGGGGAAGACAACACAAACAGGGGAGGTAAAAATGGGGAATAAAGAAAAATAGTCGATAAGGATGGAATGGTTGGCGGACGGTTCACTACTCATCAGGTGCTGCTTCGATCTACCGGTGGGAGCAGCACTACTAGACCATAATATGGTTCATTACACCGGTCCACGCATTGTGGTTCGCGTCTTTGAGCAATAGGGGGTTTTAAATTGAGACAATTTCGCACTCCCCTTGCGTGGGCCCCCTACAGCGTGGGGTGTAACAATAAGCCTCAACGTTTCCTGACACAAGTATGCGGCTAAATGGGCAAGATGTACATGCTAGCAACATGTATCGTCCGAAACCAATTCATGCTAACGAAACGTCAACTAAGCCACATGGGAATAGTTGACGCGCTATGCCCTACTAGGGGTTAGGGCAAATTAGTAACCCTCAGTATATCGACCTAGAACGCTCACTTTATACGCTACAGCAATAAAGCCACAATTAGCCAAGGTGCGAACCACGATGCGTCGGCCGGTGAAATAGCAACATACCGTTACTTTTTAGCAGTTAGCTAATCAATATAAGCATTGACATGTTTAACAGTTAATCAATGTTAGCTATTTTGCCACCACTACTAAGAATTTCCAATTAAAGGCGTTGGTTTGTTTTTTGAGATGCATTCTGATCTCAGTGTCTCAATTGAAAGAACCTACCATACGATCCAAATTCGGGCATACAATCAAACATTAAGATTATTAGATCTGCTACCTTGAACACTGTTGATTAACTTTGCTTCTTTTCCTTAAAAAAAATCTAAACCTTCTGCAAAAAACATTCAATCATCTCATTCCTTCCAGAACGAATATGAATGCTCGTGAAGGAAACGTAATACGTGCCTGGCAAAAGATTATCGCCGTCCTAGCCGAGCGAACGGTGGCCTTTCAAAAGATCCTGCTCTACAATCGTCGTCAGACGGCCCGACGAATCCGAAAACGCCATCGATTGCTGCAAATGCAATACAACAGTCGAATGATCGCACTACAGAATCAATTCCTCCTGCAGATTCCGCGTCCCGTACAAAAGCGTATCTGGCGCGAAGAACGCTCCTCCGACTTTTGGGACGTTCAAGTACAATTCTTCACCGAAAACGATTGGCTCGAGAAATTTCGCATGTCCAAGAAAACCTTTGAGAGTTTGTGTGATCGCGTCAGGGATGACATGACACCAAAATGCTCGACAGTTAATCGGCCCATCCCATTGGAGAAACGAGTCGCGATGGCTGTTTATAAGTTGGCATCCGGTGTGGAGTATCGTGTCGTTTCGGAAATGTTCGGCGTCGCCCGAAGTACGGTTTGTAGATTTGTGCGAATGTTATGCGAAGCACTCGTCGACAAACATTTGGATGCCGTTGTGTGTATGCCGCATCGAGATGAACAGGTGGAGATACTTCGAGAATTCGAGAAAATTTCCAACTTGCCTTTGGTACTTGGCAGCGTTGGAATCACGCATATTCCCATTAATCCACCGCTGGATGGATTCGAAAATTATGTCAATGCGGACGGATGGCCATCGATCATACTGCAAGGCGTGATTGATCATAAATTTGCGTGAGCATCCTTTCGACCATAACGCTGTATGTATGTCTGTCAATGTTAATTTGTCGTTGTATTATTCAGATTTCGAAAAATTGAACTGAATGCTCGTGATCCTGCCCTTTTTGTGGAAGACAATGACCTGCCCACTGTAAAAATTTGTTTCATTCCGTCGCGATTGTTTTTAAAATCTAACAAAATCATACTTTCAGCTCTGCCGAATAATTGACGAGAAGCGATTGCGAGGCTACTTGGTCGGCAGCACACCGTACCCATCGCTCGATTGGATCCTAACGAAATTCCCGAATGCCAAGGATGACAGTCAGGAGTTCCTGAATGCATGCATCGAAGAAGTCACGTCCATTGCCGAGGATGCATTCTGTCGGCTTTTTGCTCGTTGGCGGGTGATCAGTAAAAAGACCGACATCGAGTATCGTAACATGCCAAATGTGATCGGTGCCTGTGTCGTATTGCACAACATTATTGAGAGGAGTGGCGACAAATTCAACTATCAGTGGATTAATCAAATGAAGCCGAGCTATAAGAATATGCAACCGGAAACGCCGGATCCACAAAATATTCCTGACTCGAGCGGTGGCCATGCACTGCGAGAGTTTCTCTCGAATTTCCTAAAAACCTGTTGCAATTGAGATGAGTCGTAGATTTTATGTAGGTTAAGGAGAGAAATGAGATTTTTAACATGTATGGACATAATTTATTTTTATATTTGTATGACAACTTTAGACATTCCGTATCACAAGTTCAAGTTACAATAAATACAGATGCACTTTTTTAGAATGTTGTATTTTATCTATTAAAGCTAAGTCAAGTAGGTGTCACTACAGTTCCACTTTGAAGGGCGAAAAATAATGGTGCGGAAAAGAACGGTTGTGGAAATAATGGCTTCAGAAAAAATGGTTGCTGGAAAACGCCCGCGAAAACGACGACTATGAAAAAAAAGCTACGAAACAAACGACCTCGAAAAAAAAAAACGGTTGCGAACTAAGGACAAGAAACGGTTGTGGTAAACAACGCGAAAAAATGGCTTAAAAAAAAACAACTGCGAAACAAAGTGCTACAAAATGAGCGGGAAAGAACGGTTGGTGAAAAAGTCAGTATAAACCAGAAAAAAACACGTTTTTCCGCTGTTCCGCTTATTATCGATGGAATTTGAGTGAAGGGGCTGAACAGAATGCAACGTTCCCGTTCCGTGAGTATGTCAAATCTTATGTTCCCAAATATAGGGCCAGATTACTTAATCTGGCCAAATTTCTTAATCTGAAAAACGCACTAGTATGGTTGTCGCACGATGGCTGGTTGGGTTCTGAAGCAGCGAGTTCAGTGCGTTCAGGGGTAAGTTAGGTTAGGGGCGCTGCCGTCATTGCCACAGCACACTCAGACCAGGGATAGGTCCATTGTGTTATCCAAGTTGTGTCCAGTCTCTATGTTATATCGAACCATCCGGAACTAACCGCAAACCGGAGAAGTCGACCGACATCCACATCTCTTAGTTCACTAAGATGGTCATAGAAAGGTTTCCCAATGGTTCACCTCTTTCTATGTGCCAGTGCCGGACAGCTACAGAGCAGAAGATGGGTGTTTTCCTCCTCATTCACATCACCGCAACTTCTGCAGAAGTCGTTGTATGGACGTCCAAGCCTTCTAGCGTGCTCACCGATGACGCAATGGCCTGTAACAACACCAACCACCGCTCTGATCTGGAGTTTTGTCAGTGTCCTAATTTACAATAGCAGAGCGACTGAAATTCAGCTCAGGTCAGCTTTGCTTTTGGACATGTAGAGCTATTCATCCATGTAGAGTTGGCTTTCCTGACAGCAGCCAACTTCAATTCAGATTGTAAGTAGAGAGTGGCTTAAGGTCGCCACCCATTGACGAGCACAACCACGACCAAACTTCCATCGAACCATCAAATATCATAGAACGGTGGAAATAGGGGGAATTTTTTTTCCACACGTCCTATGATATTTGATGGTTCGATGGAAGTTTGGTCGTGGTTGTGCTCGTCAATGGATGGCGACCTTTAGACACCATCAGCGTAGACTCAAGTGTTCTAACTGCGGCTTGATTGTCCGTGGAAATAGTTATGTCCCTTTTGGTTGTTGTTGCGAAACCTAACGACATCGCGGCCTCTTTTATCACATAAACCTACGTCTTTCGAATGTGTATGGCTAAGTTTGCCGCCATTTGCTCCCCTTGAATATATAGAGGAAGTAGATCAAGCATTATGTCTAGCGCTGCAGATGAAGTTGATCGAAGAGCTCCGCAGATTGCGAAGCAGGTCGCTCTTTATACCTTGCCCAACAATTTACGATTGACTTCGGTGCGAAGGGCGTTCCACCATACAACAACGCCATATAAGAGTACAGGTCGCAGGACCGACACATAGAGCCAGTACAACACCCTAGGCGGCAGTAGAGTGCTTTGTTGGTACGTTCCTGGATGTTAACAACAGCGGCTTTGTTGTCCAGTTAAGCTTCCTATCCAATACCAGGCCCAGAAAGTTCATCCTATCGGTGAATGTTAGTCTCACCCCCTCCAAGGTATAAGGCTCCATTGGGGGATGATATTTTTCCGAGTGAATAGCACAAGTGGTTTTCTCATGATTAATACTAAAGCCGCACTTCTTGGCCCACTTAGTAGAGTACATATTGCGTAACCTCACTGAGGGTCGCAGGGAACTTACCGGACATGGCAATAGAAACGTCATCCTCATCGGTAGTCACTTTACATCCCACCTCCTCCAGGTGTAAAAGCAATCTGTTGACCACGATTTTCCACAAGACGGTGTAATATTTGAACGTGGAAATAATGTAGAAATGATGACAATGCCGTGGGATCAACTTGTCATTCTCACTTCCGGTGACATTCTTCTATTTTTCAGTCATCCGCAAGTGAAAACGATTGATCCAAACGGCCAACGGTTGGCTAAAAATGCAATGAAATTAATTATTACATGGCAAGTTGAATTTGAACTCATACTCACCACAACTGTCAGGTCAGCTGCTTTGATCATCAGCTGTTGGCATGGCCCCGCCATCTAATTGTCAGTACCTAACACTAATCGTCGAAAATGCGTTCAATTCGGCACCTTCTTTTGGCGTTAATTGGTAATATGGAAACTGAGCACAGGGACGAAGTGGAAACGGACCGGAGGCATGGAATTTAGTCCAGTGCGAGCCCCCGAAGTATGCGGTTGGGAAATTAGTGCAGAGGAAAACAAAAGAATCGAAGGCAGCCGAAAAACAAAGAGCGACTCAAAGTCTACGGGTAAGTAGGAGGGGAAACCCTGCCCAAAGGTGCCACGTAACGAAAAGGGAAAAAAATAATCAAAAGAGTGCTAACCCTAAAATCGGGCCCACTCGTTTTAGGGCTCCGCTGGACGACGTTTTAAAGAGGTGGCTCTAACCTCCAACGAGGCCACGATCCTATTGTGCGGCGGAACAAAGAGCCCCTGGCGCGTCGTTTGCGGAGAAAGTCTCCGGTTGCGTTTAAAGAGGTGGCCCTAACCTCCAACGAGGCCACGACCCTATTGTGTGGCGGAACAACGAGCCCCTGGCCGCGTCGTTTGCGGAGAAATTCTCCGATCGCGTTTTCAAGAGGTGGCTCTAACCTCCAACGAGGCCACGATCCTATTGTGCGGCGGAACAAAGAGCCCCTGGCGCGTCGTTTGCGGAGAAAGTCTCCGGTTGCATTTAAAGAGGTGGCCCTAACCTCCAACGAGGCCACGACCCTATTGTGTGGCGGAACAACGAGCCCCTGGCCGCGTCGTTTGCGGAGAAATTCTCCGATCGCGTTTTCAAGAGGTGGCTCTAACCTCCAACGAGGCCACGATCCTATTGTGCGGCGGAACAACGAGCCCCTGGCCGCGTCGTTTGCGGAGAAATTCTCCGATCGCGTTTTCAAGAGGTGGCTCTAACCTCCAACGAGGCCACGACCCTATTGTGTGGCGGAACAACGAGCCCCTGGCCGCGTCGTTTGCGGAGAAATTCTCCGATCGCGTTTTCAAGAGGTGGCTCTAACCTCCAACGAGGCCACGATCCTATTGTGCGGCGGAACAAAGAGCCCCTGGCGCGTCGTTTGCGGAGAAAGTCTCCGGTTGCGTTTAAAGAGGTGGCCCTAACCTCCAACGAGGCCACGACCCTATTGTGTGGCGGAACAACGAGCCCCTGGCCGCGTCGTTTGCAGAGAAATTCTCCGATCGCGTTTTCAAGAGGTGGCTCTAACCTCCAACGAGGCCACGATCCTATTGTGCGGCGGAACAAAGAGCCCCTGGCCGCGTCGTTTGCGGAGAAATTCTCCGATCGCGTTTTCAAGAGGTGGCTCTAACCTCCAACGAGGCCACGATCCTATTGTGCGGCGGAACAAAGAGCCCCTGGCGCGTCGTTTGCGGAGAAAGTCTCCGGTTGCGTTTAAAGAGGTGGCTCTAACCTCCAACGAGGCCACGATCCTATTGCGTGGCGGAACAACGAGCCCCTGGCCGCGTCGTTTGCGGAGAAAGTCTCCGGTCTCGTTTTTAAGACTAAATTTAAGTAATTTGCTCAGTATGTGCGTAGTGGTAAGAGTACCTGAAAGCCAGGAACCCTGTTTATTTTAACTTACTATTGCCTTGCAGATCGTGGAATCCCGTAGCGGCCGCCACAGGATATTCCTTCAAGAAAAAAACAGAAAAAAAAGGAAAGGTAATTCTCATTACATATCTCTTAGAGTCTATGTTGTTGGGGTTTGTATGGTACCAGACCTGTAAGGGTGTCCCATCTTTCAGTGGCGCTACTAGTCCGTGGCAATTTTTTTGTAATATTTTGTTTGAATATCAAATTTATTGTAATACTTTTGAATTAGCTTCTATATGCAAAGCACGTATTCGTTAAGTCGTTTCCCTGAAAAGAAAAATATAACAAGTATGAAGTACTAAAAGAACCATGGGCCTTTCCTTCTTGCTACCTTCTCTTTAACATCGGCGTTGGCTGACACCCTTGGTGTCTAGGAATTTGCATTCGGGTCAGATCCGCGTAAAGTATGTTTTCGTTGCAGGCACGTGATTTTTTTGGTTTTTGAAATCCGAATACATGAGAACATGGAGAAAGGACCTCCCCCACATCTCCCGAACTCGAGTTGCCCACCAGCACGTGCCGCTGCTCCAAGTTCTCATCAACAGAACACCATGCTGTGGTGACAGATGCCCGGAATCGGACGTCTGGTCACGGAACAACGGCTACAATTGTTAAATCGGAATTTATTACAAAATGGCGCCCAACGTGGGGCCCGACTTTGTCCTGTCTTAGCTGCAGGATAATGTTTGGTGCTCGGCGCAGTGAGATCTACTGGTAAAAATACCAGACTTCAAATTTTTTTTGAGGTTTGACACTATGATGGTCTCATTGCACACACACTACCGCATATTTTCCTTGTTTCTACCCTATTTGATCTGGAGTGCCTTCTGCACATTATTTTCAGGTAGTGTGAATTATTAGCAACTCTTTGTGTTAAATTACCGGACGTCACAGGTTATTTCTTTCTTTGTCCGTCCCATGGATTTTCTTTCCATGCATGGAGTCCTTCTCCGACTTAAGCGAATTATTGGATTTAGCAGTAGCTGCAATTACCAGTCCTTTAGTTGCTGAAGAGTCCGCCCATGCCTTTATGTGAGAAGGATGTGACCTTTTTCTAAAGGAGTTTACTCCACCTCAATATGCCAGTTTTTATATTTGGAACAAGTTTATGTTCAGAGATGATTGTGGAATTGCAAAAACTAGTCAGATAGCGTGACAGTTCTTAGCCCATGATACTTGAAAGAATAAGTTCCAGTTCATTATCTTGGTATGAACTATTCTTAAATCTTTTATTAACATTTTTTTTGTCTTTCATGGTAGCATTCATTAGTTAATGAATGTACCGAAAGTACTTTTTATTTTTTTTGTCCCCGAATGCAAAACTATTAAATGAAACCGCTGATTAGCGTCAGTGGTTCGAGGTCAAAAAGAGAAGGAGGTTTTCATGTAAGGAAAGGCCCCATTAGAAATTTTCTTTTCGTTTCAAACTATATAAATTTATTGAATAACTAGGTAGTATTAAGCTCGTTATTATATACTTATAAAAATGTCGATGAACCAAGGTAACATGGTGATCCAACGTAGCAATGAAGATTTGGCTGATGTAGCGGGTGACGATCTGACGCGTTGCTCGTTATGTAGCGTCGACTTTGAGAAAACAGACTCAGCAGTACTAACTCAGTGCGCTCACGCTTTTCATAGCCAATGTTTAGATAATTGGCTCGCGGATAAGCCGACATGTCCGCTCTGTCAGCATACTATCAATCCGAGTAACTTGTATCATCTGAACCTTAACAAAGATGTGGATGATGCAGCAGGAGCTAGTGCTCGTACCATTCGGGGTGCAGTTCCGAAATCGAAACCAGTTACCCGGTCACAGACTAGAGAACAGGTTCTGACCTCGGTGGCCGCTCAGCCCCCTCAGCCAAGCGGTGATAAGACATCAGTCCCGCTTACCTCTACTACAGCAGAACAAATTAGTCCCGTTCTCGAGGATTTGAGATCGCAAATCAATGCCATGGTGGCGGAAGCATTAAGTCAACAATTGTCTCCCCTGTCAATAAGTAACCGGTCGAGGCTGTCACAGCTTCCGTCTTTACCAACGGATAGCCGATCAGAATCCGTCAACCGAATGACCACTAACGTGCAAGCAGCAGCACCGCAAATTCCGTGGTCTGTGGAACAGCCTCTACAGCCCCCGAGGAATCATTCTCGTTTGAATTCACAACCCTTACCTGCCAGAATACCAACTCGGGCTCCCGAGCCCATGCATCAGACTTTTTTAGTCAACCCTAGTGCTCCAGCTCGCCCGTATTCCAACTTACCTAACCAACGAGATTCCTTGCCTTATTCCGAAGCGAGTAATCACGATTTTCGACGTGCAGGTGCAAACACCTATCCGGACGATAGGATTAGTAAAGTTATTGCCGGCTGGAATATCCGCTTTAGTGGGGAAGATTATAATCTGCCAGTAGAAAAGTTCTTGTATCAGGTACGAACTATGGCATCGATCACGTTCAATGGAGATTTGGAATTGGTCACGAGGCATGTACATATTTTGTTGACAGGAAAAGCCGCTAATTGGTACTGGAGGTTTCTTCGAGGAGTAGGTCAGATGAGGTGGGAGGTTTTCTGCAAAGCCTTGCGAGTTCAATTCCAAGAGCGACTATCAGATTACGACCTACTGGAATTAATTCGTAATAGACAGCAAGGGCCAACCGAATCGTTTAACGCTTTCCATGAAAGTGTTATGGAGATAATGGATCGCCTGACTCGCAATCTTCCCGAGTGGGAATTAGTTGAAATCTTAAAGCGAAATTTACGCTTTGAGACTCGGCGAGATTTGCTGCACCATTCAATAGAAACCATCGATCAGCTTCGGGCTTTTGTATATCGTAACGAAAATTTAGAGGGCGAAGTTCGCACCCGAGCTGCTACTTCGAAATCGTTTGTAAATAAAAGATTTGTGTCTGAATTATCGGAAGAGGTAATGCCCGAAGGTATACTCATTCCAGAAGTAGAAGAGATCGCGGAAGTCAATTCAGCCGTCACATGCTGGAATTGCCGTAAAAAAGGACACCGTTTCGCTGAGTGTTTTGCGCCTAAAACTGTGTTCTGTTACGGTTGTGGCACACCCGAGGTGTATAAACCTACGTGTTCCAAGTGTACTACTGTTCAAAAAAACGGGAAGTCCCAACACCTGACCTCCCAGCACAAGAATTAAATTCATTCTCGAACCCTGTTGAGGCTTCCTCCGAGGCATCCCTGACTGTTACCACAACAGTACCCCCTGCTACCACCGTGACGTCTTCGCCCGTTACTATCTTGACTAGACCGCCAGACAACGCTTCGGCAATTGTTTCGGTTTCGCCAGAAAATGCATACCCGTTCCTTCATCACAGCCTTAAACCTTGGCATATTCGTTGGCGAGAATATCGAACATCTCGTGATCGAATTTTTGGAGCGAGACCTCATAATCCCCCACGTTCAAAACGCTCAACCATGCGTCTTCGTCTATTCTGGAAGACGGTAAAACAAAACCGACGGAATTACTGTTCTGCCATTTGCGCGGGTCGGCAGGAGTCGGATCTTCGACCATATGCAGAAGTAATGATTCTTGGTGAAAAGGTCTCTGGACTAATAGATACCGGAGCTACTCTTAGTTGCTTAGCAGGTGCCTTCGCTAAGAAATTCTTAGAAGAAAATAAATGTCCCTGGGAACGTTTTAACCTCAGCCTCACCACGGCGGATGGAACTCCCCATTTGGCAGTAGGAAGAGTGTCAACCAAAATTACTTTTCGAGGCCAAACCCTCCCCATGACATTTTTGATAATGCCGTCGCTCAAACAAAATCTTTATCTGGGAGTGGATTTTGTACGCCAATTTCGTCTCGCGCCGGACCTATTTGGTACCCCGCTACATTCTGTGTCACCTCACATTGAACAAATCGAGACCAACATTAATAAACATGCACTTAACGCTATGCAACAGGCGAGACTCGACGCAACTATTGCAATCTTTCCGTCTTTTTCCTTGGAGGGCTTAGGACGTACGACACTCTGTAAACACGTCATCGATGTCGGCGATAGCGCCCCGATTAAGCAGAGACACTTCGCGGTCTCTCCCGCCATCGAGAAGCTCCTCTATAAGGAAATCGACCGGATGCTTGCACTAGGTGTGATTGAGGAGTCGCAAAGTGCATGGTCTTCTCCCGTAACGTTAATTGTGAAGCCTGGAAAGGTCCGACTCTGCTTGGACGCTCGAAAGGTGAATGCCGTCACTGTAAAGGATGCTTATCCTTTACCTCTCATAGATGGTATCTTAAGTCGGCTGCCCAAAGCCAAATATATTACTAGCCTCGATTTAAAGGATGCCTTTTGGCAGATACCACTCGATGAGAGGTCTAAGGATAAGACTGCCTTTACAGTGCCCGGAAGGCCGTTGTATCAGTTCGTGACGATGCCGTTCGGACTGTGCAACGCGCCTCAGTCCATGCAGAGGTTGATGGATCGAGTGATACCCTGTCACCTACGCCATCAAGTTTTCGTCTATCTGGACGACCTATTGATAGTCACTGAAACCTTTGACGAACACATTACTGTCCTTCAGGAAGTCGCTCTTAGCTTAAAAAAGGCCGGACTCACTCTCAATATAGAGAAGTCAAAATTCCTAATGAAGGAAGTTCGGTATTTAGGCCACATCGTAGGGAATGGAACGATTAGCACGGACCCTGATAAGACACAGGGCATTGCAGAATTTCCTCAGCCAAAGTCAGTGAAGCAGTTGCGACGATTTTTGGGTTTATGCGGCTGGTATCGCCGATTTGTGAAAGATTATGCATCAGTGTCGGCACCCCTGACAGACATGCTGCGCGGAGGACGTGGTTTCTCTTGGACGGAGAAGGGTCTTGAGGCATTTAATGCACTAAAGACGAGCCTAACAACCGCTCCTGTACTTCACAGTCCCAATTTTCAAAAACCTTTTGGAATACATTGTGACGCCTGCCAATCTGGTATAGGCGCCGTCCTGGTCCAACTAGCGGACGATGGAAGTGAAGTACCCATCGCATTTATGTCCAAGAAGCTCAACTCCGCCCAGAGAAACTATACTGTCTCCGAGCAGGAATGTCTGGCAGCGGTGACCGCACTGAAAAAGTTTCGAGCTTATGTCGAAGGACACGAGTTCGAAATAGTTACCGACCACGCATCGCTTAAGTGGCTCATGTCGCTGCCTGATCTGCACGGACGATTGGCTAGGTGGGCGCTAAAGTTACAAGGTTTTACATTTTCTATTAAACACCGGAAAGGCTCCCAACATGTCGTTCCTGACACTTTATCGCGTGTATACGCAGCCGATTGTTTAGAGTCGATAGAAATCGCGGAAGCAGATTTGGAAGTGGACCTGAATTCACCTCATTTTAAATCCGAATCCTACACTAATTTGATAACAAACATTATCGAAAATCAATCGCGACTACCAGACTTAAGAGTGGTTGACGACTTCGTGTATAGGCGCTCGGAGTATGCGACCGGGGATGAAACGCAGGAGGAGAATTCCTGGAAATTGTGGATCCCCTCAGAGTTAACGTCATCATTGATAGCACGCGCGCATGACAATCCACTATGCGCTCATGGCGGCTTTGGAAAGACATTAAAACGCCTAAAAACGTTCTACTATTGGCCTAAAATGTCCGTCGAAGTCAAGAATTACGTGAATGCGTGCAGCATATGCAAGGAGACTAAGGCTCCGAATAGAGTTCTTAGACCTCCAATGGGGAATCTTGTAATCCCCGATCGCATATTCCAGCGCCTTTATATTGATTTCCTTGGCCCATACCCTCGCTCCCGTGGCGGAAACATTGGAGCTATCGTCATCTTGGATCAGTTGTCCAAATTCGTTTTTATTGAGCCCGTGCGAAAACTTAACGCTAATTTATTGGTGGCTTTCTTAGAGAAGAATGTGTTCCATATCTTCGGCGTCCCTGAAAGCATACTGTCAGATAACGGCGTTCAGTTTAAGTCGACACTTTTCAAGGACCTCTTGTCACAATATGGGATTAAACACCAATTTACAGCCCTATACTCGCCTCAGGCAAATGCCTCGGAGCGAGTGAACCGTTCTATAGTAGCGGCCATACGCTCGTATGTCGAACCGAACCAATTGGATTGGGATGCAAAGCTTTCCGCAATTGGAAGTGCCCTTCGGTCTGGTTACCATTCTTCCACTGGGGTTTCTCCCTATTTCTCAGTTTTTGGACAAAACATGATTCAGCACGGTACCACTTATACTCTGCTCCGCAATCTAAAGATGCTGGACGAACCTACGGCTCATGTAACACCCGACATTAAACTGGCTCTAATACGCTCTAACATACAACAGAAAATTCAAGAGTCCTACAACACTAACCAACGGACCTATAATTTGCGATCCCAGCCAGTAGAATATAAACCAGGGGACATTGTGTTTCGACGAAATTTTGCGCAAAGCGACTTCACGAAACACTACAATGTAAAATTAGATCGAAAGTTTCTTCCAGCCCAGGTTACGAAAAAGATAGGAACTGCCTGCTACTTGCTATCTGATTTGAAGGGAAAATCATTGGGTAAATTCCATGCAAAAGATCTAAGACGTTAATCTTCAGGCTCTTGTACCTCATCTACCTTCGTTACAATAACCTGCCCTGTAATATTTGAACGTGGAAATAATGTAGAAATGATGACAATGCCGTGGGATCAACTTGTCATTCTCACTTCCGGTGACATTCTTCTATTTTTCAGTCATCCGCAAGTGAAAACGATTGATCCAAACGGCCAACGGTTGGCTAAAAATGCAATGAAATTAATTATTACATGGCAAGTTGAATTTGAACTCATACTCACCACAACTGTCAGGTCAGCTGCTTTGATCATCAGCTGTTGGCATGGCCCCGCCATCTAATTGTCAGTACCTAACACTAATCGTCGAAAATGCGTTCAATTCGGCACCTTCTTTTGGCGTTAATTGGTAATATGGAAACTGAGCACAGGGACGAAGTGGAAACGGACCGGAGGCATGGAATTTAGTCCAGTGCGAGCCCCCGAAGTATGCGGTTGGGAAATTAGTGCAGAGGAAAACAAAAGAATCGAAGGCAGCCGAAAAACAAAGAGCGACTCAAAGTCTACGGGTAAGTAGGAGGGGAAACCCTGCCCAAAGGTGCCACGTAACGAAAAGGGAAAAAAATAATCAAAAGAGTGCTAACCCTAAAATCGGGCCCACTCGTTTTAGGGCTCCGCTGGACGACGTTTTAAAGAGGTGGCTCTAACCTCCAACGAGGCCACGATCCTATTGTGCGGCGGAACAAAGAGCCCCTGGCGCGTCGTTTGCGGAGAAAGTCTCCGGTTGCGTTTAAAGAGGTGGCCCTAACCTCCAACGAGGCCACGACCCTATTGTGTGGCGGAACAACGAGCCCCTGGCCGCGTCGTTTGCGGAGAAATTCTCCGATCGCGTTTTCAAGAGGTGGCTCTAACCTCCAACGAGGCCACGATCCTATTGTGCGGCGGAACAAAGAGCCCCTGGCGCGTCGTTTGCGGAGAAAGTCTCCGGTTGCGTTTAAAGAGGTGGCCCTAACCTCCAACGAGGCCACGACCCTATTGTGTGGCGGAACAACGAGCCCCTGGCCGCGTCGTTTGCGGAGAAATTCTCCGATCGCGTTTTCAAGAGGTGGCTCTAACCTCCAACGAGGCCACGATCCTATTGTGCGGCGGAACAACGAGCCCCTGGCCGCGTCGTTTGCGGAGAAATTCTCCGATCGCGTTTTCAAGAGGTGGCTCTAACCTCCAACGAGGCCACGACCCTATTGTGTGGCGGAACAACGAGCCCCTGGCCGCGTCGTTTGCGGAGAAATTCTCCGATCGCGTTTTCAAGAGGTGGCTCTAACCTCCAACGAGGCCACGATCCTATTGTGCGGCGGAACAAAGAGCCCCTGGCGCGTCGTTTGCGGAGAAAGTCTCCGGTTGCGTTTAAAGAGGTGGCCCTAACCTCCAACGAGGCCACGACCCTATTGTGTGGCGGAACAACGAGCCCCTGGCCGCGTCGTTTGCAGAGAAATTCTCCGATCGCGTTTTCAAGAGGTGGCTCTAACCTCCAACGAGGCCACGATCCTATTGTGCGGCGGAACAAAGAGCCCCTGGCCGCGTCGTTTGCGGAGAAATTCTCCGATCGCGTTTTCAAGAGGTGGCTCTAACCTCCAACGAGGCCACGATCCTATTGTGCGGCGGAACAAAGAGCCCCTGGCGCGTCGTTTGCGGAGAAAGTCTCCGGTTGCGTTTAAAGAGGTGGCTCTAACCTCCAACGAGGCCACGATCCTATTGCGTGGCGGAACAACGAGCCCCTGGCCGCGTCGTTTGCGGAGAAAGTCTCCGGTCTCGTTTTTAAGACTAAATTTAAGTAATTTGCTCAGTATGTGCGTAGTGGTAAGAGTACCTGAAAGCCAGGAACCCTGTTTATTTTAACTTACTATTGCCTTGCAGATCGTGGAATCCCGTAGCGGCCGCCACAGGATATTCCTTCAAGAAAAAAACAGAAAAAAAAGGAAAGGTAATTCTCATTACATATCTCTTAGAGTCTATGTTGTTGGGGTTTGTATGGTACCAGACCTGTAAGGGTGTCCCATCTTTCAGTGGCGCTACTAGTCCGTGGCAATTTTTTTGTAATATTTTGTTTGAATATCAAATTTATTGTAATACTTTTGAATTAGCTTCTATATGCAAAGCACGTATTCGTTAAGTCGTTTCCCTGAAAAGAAAAATATAACAAGTATGAAGTACTAAAAGAACCATGGGCCTTTCCTTCTTGCTACCTTCTCTTTAACATCGGCGTTGGCTGACACCCTTGGTGTCTAGGAATTTGCATTCGGGTCAGATCCGCGTAAAGTATGTTTTCGTTGCAGGCACGTGATTTTTTTGGTTTTTGAAATCCGAATACATGAGAACATGGAGAAAGGACCTCCCCCACATCTCCCGAACTCGAGTTGCCCACCAGCACGTGCCGCTGCTCCAAGTTCTCATCAACAGAACACCATGCTGTGGTGACAGATGCCCGGAATCGGACGTCTGGTCACGGAACAACGGCTACAATTGTTAAATCGGAATTTATTACAACGGGTCAGAGTACACCATCTTGCGGAGTAGCTCTACAGACACTCCTGCGTACGGTCGAGTCCCCCAGTCTCGACGATATGACCCTGGATGTTAACATCAGGTTAATAATTTGAATTAGAGAGCAATCTACATCGACTCCCCTTAATGCATCAGTAATTGCTTCAGGTTTGACTTTGTTGAAGGCACCCTCAATGTCCAGAAAGGTGATCAAGGTAAACTCTCTGTAGTGTAGACACGTTTCTATGTATGTGACTCACAGGTGAGTGCAAAACTGTATCCACCGACCTGCCCTTGGTGTAGGCATGCTGCGCAGCAGAGAGTTTGTGTGTTAGAATGGTTCTTCGTAGATGAATATCAATTAATCTCTCTAGCATTTTTAGAAGTGTAGGAGACTGCCTTATGGGCCTTAGGTCCTTTGGGTTCGAATGTGACCTCTTCCCCGCTTTGGGAATAAACACCACACTGACCTCCATCCACACACTGGGAATGTGGACTAGGGTCAGACAGGATGTGAAAATGATTTCTAACCACGGAGCCACAACATCGAATGAGTGTTGTATATCGGCCGGAATAATGCATTCAGGTCCCGCGGCCTTAAAGGGCTCAAAGCTGGAAATCGCCCATAGTAGTTTCTCCCTTGAGACGATTGAACTAGGGTCACCTGAAGCCAAATCATATACCTGAGCGCTGATGCTATGATTAGGCATGGATGAGCTACCGGGAAAGTGTCTGTCCATCAGTATCTCAAAAGTCTCTTCGCTGGAGACCGTCCATGACCCATACTTCTTCTGAATAAAGTTTGGCATGGAAGGGATAGTGGATAAAATTTTGCCAAGTCTAGAGGTCTCAGAGGCTCCTTCAGTGTGTTCGCAGAAGAACTTCCACGAGCTACGCTTCGCCTTCCTAAGCTCCTTCTTGTGAACTTTACGGAGTTCCTTGTAAAGGGCCCAGTCTAATTCCGTTCTTGTAGCTTAGCCCTATTAAACCCTTTTCCACAGGCAGCTCTGTGAGATCCAGCTTCCTGGAACACCGCACCGGCTTCTTATTCCCCTTAAGTTTACTTAGTGGGCATTATATTGCCGTAGATTGAGCAATAGCGTGTGTTAAGGTGATCACCACGTTGTCCAGTTCCTGCTTACAGCGCGGTATACTAGGAAAGGTGGGCAGAACCTGCGAAATTGTTGGCCTATGCTTAGACCAGTCGGTTTTCCTTCTATTCCTAAAAACCGGCGGAATAATAAATTGACGGGTTGTCTAGAGAGAACTGTATGTAGCGATGAGAAGTTCTGCACGCAGTGTAGGATGTGCTCAGAAATCAGAGAAATATCTAGGACCTCCTGTCGGTTTCCTGTAATAAAGGTAGGTTCGCGGCCCACATTGCAGGGCAGTAGGTTGGTGGCCATCGAATACTTCGAAGAGCTGTTCACCCTGCGCATTTGTATCGGTGCTGTCCCATACAGTGTGATGAGCATTAGTGTCGCAGCATAGAATGAAACTAATTTTACTCGCTCTAGCTGGGGTTATGGCTTCTCGCAAGCAGGTTGGTGGGAGGACTACTCCTTGGTCATACGGCAAATATGCGTATGCAACCTAATACCGCCTGCCCCGCCCTCCAGAATGACTAGAACGATATCGTTATCACTGTACGCGGGGATCAGAAAACCGCTATTGCTACGCTTTACCATAACGCAAGAGCATGGCCTTCCTTGATCTTTAACGTGGAGAACTGTATATCTCGGGGATTCCATGCCACGCACTATGTTGTCCACGTCCCAGGGCTCCTGAATCAAGACGATGTCCATCGCAATACGTGCGTACTAAAAGCGAATGCTCCACAACGAGCTGAGCGGCGGCACATGCTTGTTCCAGCTCAGCTCGGGAGATGTGGGCGCGGTTTTTGCCCGCTCGTTGCCCCAGCCATCACATAGATAACATGTATCATGTGCCTTGGGGATAGACGATCACAACAAAGGATAAAGCTGGGTCTCACAGACCCAGAAAAACTAATAAAAAAAAACATTGTGGCAATGGCCGTCAACCAGCAACCATTGTAGAGGAGAAAAATTACCAAAGAAAAAAAAAACTACATTTCCCCATTATTCATATGATCAATAGGTTACAGAAAATCCTGAGGCCAGCAGCTAGAAGCGCAACACTGCATTCCTTGCCGTAATTCACTCATAGACTCTGTAAGCTGCTGAGCACATGGATAATACAAAAATGCAATACTAGGCAATCAATCACTGACGTGAAAGGACAATTCTGGCAAACAGAAACGTACCCAGGGCTCCTCTGCGCTTTGTCGGGACACCGAAGATGCTCCAAATGCCTTAGGTACGTGGCTAAGCCACAAAAGACAAACACAACACCAGGATTGCCTTGTTGAACTGACTCTAACAGGAAAAACTACTCTATAGGAAGGATGGGGGCGCTACAGAGGAAAGCACAGCTATTTGAAGGGAAAATACGTGAAGTAAAGATGGCTAAGACCTAAGACTTAGAGCAAGCAGCCTTAATGCCCGTGGGGACGGAGTCTAAGGTAGCATGGTGACGGTAAAGGTCGGGCCGTGCCGTCTGGCGAAGAAAAAGGCCCCTCGGCGAGCTAAGCAGCGGCCTATGCTTGCTGTAGCTCAGTTCGGAAGGCGAGGGCGGGGTTTTCGCCGCTCGTTGCCCCTGTTCCTTACGTATTAATAAAAATTCATAGGCCTGCGGAAGACAACACGAACAGGGGAGGTAGAAATGGGGAATGATAAAAAAAATGAGGCAATAAGGATGGAATGGTTGGCGGACTGCGCAGATTCCCTCGCATTCGCATTAGGGTCTAGGCGTAATGGGACCCTCTGTCTCTGGTTTCGTACCACCAGGCCATCAGGTCATCAGGTGCTGCCATAGATCTGCCGGTGGAAGAAGCACTACCAGGATATGGTCCATTGCAGGTGGTTCGTTACAACTTTCAGCACTATTCTCGAGAAGCTAAAAGAAATCTCGCCACTCGTTTCGGTGAGAGGTCCCAGAGAGTTCCGGTTAATTACGATGACAACGCCACGGGTTTTCCCTTGTGGGTCCTCCAGCTTAACAATCCTCCAATCCTGTGCTGGGAGGGTAGGATTGGATGACCTGATCGCGAATAGTATTTCCTTAGAATCGTCAGGTCGTGCTGGTAGTCAAGTGCGGGCTCGTGGTTGAACAGAGATCTCGCCCCTAGGGACTACCTCCAACCTAGCACCCGGCCATGGTTCCCTAGCCTTAGAGATTGCGATTTTAAAGAGATCTATTGATCTTTGTTCAGCGAAGAGCATCAACTTTATTCGCCCCTGGAACTATCCCCCATGCCTGTGGGCGGGGGTTGTTCCCGGATGCTCTGTCATAATACAGCGGAAATTTAAGGACATCTAGCACTCTATCTCCCTCCAATTATCAACAGTGATGCTCCTATCGGCATCATTCCTATCGAGGAATGCCAGCTCTGTCCAGCCCTACAACGCATCCGCGTAAGAAGGAGCTGAACCACAGGTGGCTGAAGTTCTTTTCCTCTTAACGAGCGCTGCAGACGAACCCTCTTCGGGCCTATTCCTTTCGACACCTACAGATTGATCCTGTATGTCAGCAGTAACGCTCTTCACCCATTGGAGCGACGCTTTTTGCTTCTCGGTCAGTTTCTTTACCCGCATCGCCTTACGTTATTCGCGAAAGCGCGCTTTCAAGGGTTGCATATGCTTGTGCTTCCCTATTTCCCGCTCTCGCACAGAGTTCCCAGGGCCAGGTCTTTTCAGAGCTGAGGCACTGTTTGGAGTGTTATAATCGGAGTCCATATTTTCGACATCCCGCGCACAGGGTTGCTCGGACCAGGTCTTCCCATAGCCGCTGTACAGCGTGTCGGAAGGTACGAATCAGAGTACTGACTTCGGACAACATCCTTGCTGCGACTAGGATCCGACACAGGGCTGGTGTTCTCAAATGCCCTATCGTACTAATTCGGGAGTCCCAAGTGCCAACTGAAACGGACAGTGGCCTATTCCAAGGAACTTTGTAACTACGAACTTTGCATTTTGCACTTTCATCACTGCGGCGCAACGACCCGTTGTCGGACCTTGGCCGTCTGGATAATGTGAATAGTCGGTCAAGTGACCAAGACAATTGTAGGAAAACTACCCAGATGACCAAGGTCCGACGACGGGCCATTGCGCCGCAATGATAAAAATTCAAAGTTCGGGATACAAATTTGTTCCGTGGAATAGGCCCCAAGTTTCATATCATCACAGCTTACTCGCGGAACTCCTGCAGGAACCTCTCATCGAGACACCTTGCTCATGGCTGGGACCTGGTACTGGACCTGTGCTCCCCTGCCCTTCCGAGCTGGGCGTAGCTTGAACTCGAGTGGCCGACTGTTTGCCGCATTCGGGCGCCTAATGAAAGTGCCGTGGTTCGGCTTGATAGTGAATGTCAACCTTTAGTATTTTAATTCACGCACTATGCCCCAAAAGGTGTTAAGACAAATAGTCGTAGTACTGTAAACAAAGTCGTGGAGGCCAATTGATTTGGGAATTTAAATTTTTGGCTGATATTACCTTCAAAGGATATTACTATTAAACGTACATTAATGCGCTATAAAAAAAATTGCCAAATCTCAAACAAATCTTTTACTTTTTTTTATTTTTAAATTTAAAATTTTGCATCAAAGGCCTTGTATTTTTGGTGATTTTTAAGCCCAGTTTGCCGCCACTCCACCTTGGTGGAAAATAAGAACTGGTCGAAAGCATTCGCCTATATCACTGAACTCTAATTCTTCGCCGTCCTCTTTCACTTGACACTCCACCGGTCGGGTGCTTGTCAACCCGACAGCCACCTTTCTTTCCTGATTTATACGCGGGGTAGTGCGCATCGGTCGAAGATGGCGTAAGTGGAAATTTGTGAATATCTTGACAATTCGTAGCCATCGTGTTGTAAAAATCTTTCTAAAGTATTCTTAAAAGTGTTTCTGATTCAACTATTTATAAATTTCCTATAAATTCTTGTGCGATGACTTCGAATTATCACTTTGAATTGTGCAATCAGAAACCAGCTTGACGCGTGAGAAATCCCTAGCGTCCCAAGTTTGGAAACGATTGCGAAAGTGACTACAACAGTGAATTAATTCGTAAAAAGATATTTTTGCCCAGTGCAGCCTTATCACAAAGAAATTCGCACATAAATACATACATTGAGTGGCTACGAAATTGTGTTTTTAGTTTGCTTGTGCAGCCGAAAGCTAACCTCCCATCATGTTCTCATTCGTTTCAGGTCTAAAGTATCACGCGATACGCTTTATGAAACTGTTGGAGCTGTGCTCCAAGGCTCCAAAACCAAGAAACGTAAATTCTTGGAAACCGTTGAACTTCAAATTGGATTGAAGAACTACGATCCCCAAAAGGACAAGCGTTTCAGCGGTACCGTCAAGTATGTGTCGCATTGAAGACGGGGCCCCAGTCGTGTAACGTGAAGATTCATCTTTTCTATGCGTGAAAAATGAAAGACGAAGGGAAAATATCAGTCTTGCCGACTCGCTGTGTGGCCCCCGACAGACCTGCACTCAGGGTCTTAAAATCAAAGTGAGTAGGCGCCGGTTCGGCGGTCGCGATTGGGTTCGTCCAGTTCCTGGTCGTGATGCGGCCGACCGGCGTCGAATAGTTTTAAGGATGTTTAGATAGGCACGAGGAAATTTGGGTGAGTTTACCACGAGAGGATTCTTTGGTAGAACTACCAGCATTTAGGCACTAAATGATGAATTTTTTATTTTACATGTATTAGCTTCCTACCAATCGTGACGGAATAATTACTCTGAAAACAGAAAAATTCTTTGAATGAAAACAGCGTGTCGCGAGCCGAATAACTAAAACCACCCTTTCTCGCTATTTGCAGATTGAAGAACATCCCACGGCCAAAGATGAAGGTCTGCGTCTTGGGAGATCAACAGCATTGTGACGAGGCCAAGGCCCAGAACGTGCCATGCATGGACGCCGAGGCCCTGAAGAAGCTGAACAAAAACAAGAAGTTGGTCAAGAAGCTCGCCAAGTCCTACGATGCCTTCTTGGCGTCCGAATCGTTGATCAAACAAATTCCCCGTTTGTTGGGTCCTGGCTTGAATAAGGCCGGCAAGTTCCCTGGTCTCTTGTCGCATCAAGAATCGATGACTGGCAAGATCGATGAAGTCAAGGCCACCATCAAGTTCCAAATGAAGAAAGTCTTGTGCTTGTCGGTTGCTGTCGGCCACGTTAACATGACGGAAGACGAGTTGGTACAAAACGTTCATTTGTCGATCAACTTCCTGGTGTCGCTGTTGAAGAAACACTGGCAAAACGTACGCTCGTTGCACATCAAATCCACCATGGGACAACCACAACGATTGTATTAAGTGTTTTGGATAATTTTTATATTATTGACGACTGAATAAAATTGATTTATTTGGTGTTGAGAATTGTTTGTCTTATTTTTTGGGGGTTGTTTTTTGAGTAGTTAGCTGCCTTTGTTGTTTTTTTTTATATGGCCGCTCGTAAGGATGGCAGCGCTTCGTTGGTTTCTAGGCGTTGTCTCTGATCTCGGTTCAGTGAAAGCCCATTAGCGGACATCTCTAATTAGCAGCAAACAATTTGGACCAGAGAGTGTCTTAGAGGCGTGTTGCCAAATATGGGGAAAAATCGCACGCCGTTTGCAACGAACCATTGAACTGGGACCACTTACCTGAGTTTTAGGTACTATAGGAACACTTAATTATGAATTATATGACTCTCTGGTTCCTGTTAACCTCTTGTGGGGCATATGACAATAACCACGCCAACTTCCACCTCGTCCCGTTCATAGCCATCGCATTCAGCTCACTCCATGACTTGCCTATTGAGGCACCCTCTCTCTCAACGGACCTCCAGTTGTTACCATATAGATCGTCCAACACGGTGACTTGCACTTGCGTTGGTTCCCTGCGGATTCCAATCGAGGGCCTGCTGAGCAATATTGTTCGGCCATTTTCGACGAGGCATATCCATTGCCATTGCAACTTTCGCCTGTTAATAGAAGTGTCTATCCTGTCCTGATCAGTAATAGTAAGGAGGTCGTCGTTAGAAATGACATCCGGCCACCGTATGCGTAGGATGCGTCGTAAGTACTGGCTCATAGTCATGAGACGATCTGCTAATTTTACGGATCAGTTGCAGCTGATCCGGTACAAAATCTGACCTACGTCCAAAAACCTATAGATCGGCGGACCTACCCCATGTACTGAAATGAATTGATCTGATTCACATTTGGTACCACTTTCATATGCAATTTGATCGATATTTATTCTATAAAGAAAAATTGAAAATTGACGCTGCTTATTCAATGATGATCGTGTGGACCCGTTTTGGTAGGCGGGATGTAATAAGCTTGGCGTTTGCAATTGTGGCTGAGCAATGTAGTGTAATGGCTTCGTGGTGATTGCGACTCTATAACTGTGAAATGTTCTGTATTTACATGAGGATGATTGAGGACGGCACCCAATGGTGGTGAAAACCTATCTTTTTTGTGTGTATCTTTTGTTGGAAAGTATTGTATCTTGTTTTGGGGAAATATCTTTTTCTCGCAATGCGCTTGCGATTTGTACGGATGGGAATAGAAGGATTTTTGTATGAAAATAGTACTCGCATGTGGCGCAGGATGTGTCTACGCAATCAAGGATTTTTATATGAACGTAAGGCGAATGAATGGAAAAATACGAATGTACTCTAGATGGCATTTCGAGTCCTTCAGCGGCAAAAAGTACATTCGAAAAAGGATATGATAACCATATTACCTAGGCTTTTAAAGTACCTCAAAGCATATAAGCGATTCATAAGACACCCATATTGCCCATATTTCGCTTCACTGCAAAAAATATATTTTTTTTCGAATATCTTTGTCGCCATCTACAGTACTCTAGTACATTAGTCTCATCACCCCGATTGCGAAGAGAACCATATTGCCTGGCTCCACTTCATGTCCAAGAAGGCCCCTTTTTTCCGACCAAGGGAATTAAAATGCGTTTCCCCTCCTTCCTTCATCTTATCCATCTCACCACTCTACTGTCCTAACCTCCCTACTCAACTCCTCCATTAAATAATCCACATTGATGTGAAACCTTCTATTCTTCTATTCTTTCAAAACCTGTGTATCCTGTAGAACCCATACCCAGATCCCAGACCTACTCCTGGTAATTTTTTCTTTTCTTTCCAAACCTTTATGTTTCTATTATCTACCTATGCCTAGTCTTCTATCCAAATCTTCAGACCTATTCAGCCTGCGGAACTACTCAAACCTGCGGACTATCCGGATAAGCGGAACTATCCGGATCAGCGGACCTATTCGGATCAGTGGACCTACCCGGATCAGCGAATCAGTGGAACTATTCCGATCAGCGGATCGGTGGAACTATTCGGATCAGCGGATCAGTGGAACTATTTGGACCAGCGGACCTACTCGGATCAGTGCAACTATTCGGATCAGCGGATCAGTGGAACTATTCGGACCAGCGGACCTACTCGGATTAGTGAAACTATCCGGACAAGCGGACCTACTCGAATCAGTGGAACTATTCGGATCAGCGGACCTACCCGGATCAGTTTAACTATGCGGATCAACGGACCTACTCGGATCATTGGAACTATTCGGATCAGCAGACCTACTCGGATCAGTGGAACTATCCGGACAAGCGGACCTACTCGAATCAGTGGAACTATTCGGATCAGCGGACCTACTCGGATCATTGGATCTTTTCGGATCAGCGGATCAGTGGAACTATTCGGATTAGCAGACCTACTCGGATCAGTGGAACTATTCGGATCAGCGGACCTAGATATTTTTAAATCGGGCCTACTAGACATAGGTCTCGGTGTGCGACCTAGGTCGAAAAGAGTAGATCTGATTTTTAACAACCATGACTACTGGCTTACAACAGCTTGGAATCTAGTTGTTAACTTGTTGGTCTTCCAAGTTGAACAGCTATGTAGAAAGCACCGATTTTTCGTTGGTTTCGAAGATCCTGAGCTTAGTGCGTCTGGAAATGATGTTTTGCCAGAAAAGAGTCAAACTGAAAAACGCTTCCCGAGCCTTATTGATGCGGGACTGGGCATCAGCATCCGTTTCACCATCTGCTGTAACTGCGATTCCGAGGTAGCAGAAATTGTCAACTTTTTCGACCGCATGCCCCGAAACACAAATTTTGCTTTGCCTTCCTGGATCAAAGCTCAAGTACTTAGTTTTGGCAGCGTTGATTTTAAGCCCCGCATTATGGTTTTAGCAATACCGAGTAACAGACATTTGAGTTACTTGATCCGATTTATTTGATAGAAGACAAATATCGTCAGCATAGTCTAGGAAGGTGTTGAAGGTATTTAAACAATTTCCATCTTATACCTTTGTTCAGGTTTTCTAGAAACGCGCCGCTTAGTACATCATAAATGGCAATTAAAAACAGTAAAGGTGACAAAATGCAGCCTTGTCTCACTCCGCTATGCACCTCGAAAGATCTGATGGCTTACCCTTGTGTAAGACGTGACATTGGCAGTGGCGTAACTATACCATCTGGGGCCCGTGGCAAATTCATTGGATGGGGCCCTCCCAGTAAAAATCGTAATAATTCGTTGTAATTTAATTTTAATAAATCACTTAAGTAGTTACCCAACAGCATTACTACAATAATATTGTGTGCATTTTAGTTAAATTTCTAATAATTTTTTGTTTCCAAAAGCATAGGTATTACATAATTTACAAATAACAATGCAATATTAACAAGGTATTTATTAATAAAATTCTTTTCTCCGAGCTTTCTGTTCCGCAAAAGTATCAGTAACATCATCAAAGTTTAAAGATCGGGCCATAGAATTTTCAATAGATAGAAAAGTCAAGTTACGTAACCTGTCTTGTCCCATAGAGTTTCTTAAATAGGTTTTTATTAATTTTAGTTTCGAAAATGATCTTTCAGCACTAGTTATAGTCACAGGAATTGTAACAAACAACATTAATGCAGTACATACTTCAGGAAAGCTGCACGATATAAAATGATTCTTTTATTATTAATAAATTAGCAAGTTCTCTAATACACGAAAAGATTCAGCTATGTCTTTTTTATATACAGGGTTATTGGTTAAGTCGACCTATTCCTTGTAATACGTTATAATAGGGTCAAAATGCAACAAAATGAGGCCATAAATGTTAGACCGATTTTCAATGGTCACTGAGATATTTGAATTTTTAGATTTTTTTGAAATAACCTAGAATTTTGCCATTTAAAGTAAAGATAAAACAAAACTAATAAGGTAATGGGTTAAAACTTATTTTTGAATTTCAGTCAACACTATAGCTGACATTTCTTAATCATTTAAAATTTTAAAAACCCATCACAATTCGAAATTCTTAATTTTAAATAAAAAAAAATTTTCTTAAATTTTTTTTAAGTTGATTTTTAATGTAGTATTACTAAAAAAAATTATATGGCACGGAGTCTGCCTGCAGACCACTGAAAAAACATACTCGTATTGTCAGCTTTCCAAAAAGGTGTCAATGTCAATACAAATATTTCAAATGATTGAAAAAACTAGCTGCAACTTGTTCGGGGACCATCATTTCGCTTGATAAAAAATGTAACAGAAGCTATGGTATTATCAGAATTCTTATAAAAAAACGTATCATATGATGTAAGCAGATATGAACGAGACGAGTGATTTCTCGTAAAAACTAGCGGTACGTATGTGCTCTTCGTTTCTTCTCTATATTTCTGGAGTGTTAACTATCCTAATAAGTGGATCGGAAGAGGTGGACCCATACCGTGGCCAGCTAGATCGCCAGACCTGACCCCAATGGATTTTTATGTGTGGGGACACATGAAGAGTTTGGTGTACAACGAGCCCAATCCAATAACATCTGTTGATATTTTGAGGCAGAAAATAATCGATGCGGCAAATGAAATGAGAAGAGGCTTAACAACTAGTGTAGAGAAAAGTGGCTTAAGGCACAGAATGAGAGTATGTGTGCGAAACAGAGGCGAACATGTGGAACATACATTGTAATAAAGTATTAAATTTAGTAATAAACGTTATTTTGTACCTATTTGTATTGTTTTAGTCTATTTTCTAAAAAAGTGAAATTTTTTTTTAATTTCAGTTGATTAATAATGATGTCCAATACTCGATAAAATATGTTCATTTTGAACAAACTTTCCGGATCTTGGAGACGCTCATCTTCGCAAAGTTCGTCATTTTCGCGAATGGCGGAGAAGCCGAGATAGCCGATGGTATTTCACTCTATCCTTCTCTCGTATATCAATGCTGCGTACATAACAAATAGAAATCCGGGATTCCCCTAACATCGTGCGTTGCTAGCCCGCCAGCACCACGAAAAAAAGTACTTCCTTGGTTAACAAAATGCGGAAATTTTCCGAGCATCACTAGCTCGCGCCACCAAATGAAACAACCAATGAATGAGGTCTATAATTGCCCAAAATCCTTTTCTTATGAATCCGTTTAAATCTTAATAATTTATTTGAATTTGTATATGGTCTTTAGTGTGTCTATCTTTAATTAATTTTAAGTACTTATGTAAAATTTATAATTTTTACTAAGTTTTGTTAAAAATGTTAGGTAACTTTTGAGCTCGCGGCCTCTCGGACCGGGGCGCCCATCGGGTCGGGGCCCGTGGCATTTTGCCAGCCCTGCCACCCTATAGTTACGCCACTGGACATTGGGCTCCCTGGTAGGACTCCTTGATGATGGATACTATTTTATCTGGTATGCCTCTCCTACGTAAAGCCCTCCAGATGTTTTCGCGGTCAACGTTGTCAAACGCCTTCTCGAAATCGATGAACATGGGATGGAATGGGGATCTTCACTCTGCAGATTGTTCAATAATAATTTGGAGGGTGTTGATGTAGTCGCTACATGAGAAGCCATCGCGAAAGCCAGCCTGTTCATCGTTCAATGTGGGGTCAACTATATGCTTGATCCCGTTAAAGATTATTTTAACCATCTTTTTGGTATCTACTGGGAGAAGGTAAGTTCCACGCCATTTATTACAGTCCTTCAGGTCGCCTTTTTTCGGGATCTTAATAATGGCGCCCTTCTTCCACTCTTTCCGTTTCCCAACACTCTTGGATAAAGGGGAGAAGAATATCCGCAGTAGCGTTGATATCCGCCTTAAAAAGTTCCACCCAAATTCCACCAATCTCTGGGGTTTTACCCGCTTCCATCGATATAGCCACAGTTACTTCTAGCTTAAACGGTGGGCTGGTATCAACTTTGGCTATTTGCGGAATAATTTTTGTTGTAAATTTATTTCAGGCACGCAGGTTACAAGTCTAGATAACCAATCTTAGGGAAACTGTTGCTTAATTATGAGCCCTAAGAGTCGCCGGGAGCTATGGTATTATTGATCGCACGTTCTTTTGATGAACTTTCAGCTGGGAGTGACGTGTTGGTGTTCTCCATTCCATCGTTTGTCTATTTCCTGAGACGTACTGTTATTGGCCATTCAGGATGATCATCATTATGTGCCTCTAACAAAGGTTTTGCACTGCAAAACTGGGTTGGCTTAGCTAGCCGTTCCAGAAGGTGCCATATCGAAAGCTTTGAAATTGTACAATAATGCCATGTATAGCAAATCTCCGGATAAAAAGACCTTATTTCGCACATTTTGAATGGGAATGAAAGTTGATTTACCCACGAATGGGCCTTGTTTTCTTTGATTCGATGAACAATTTGAAAGAAAACCAAAACCGACTATTGAAAAGCCATGTTTTTATTTGATTCTTAGAAAAAGGTTTGTACATAATATATGGACGGAATTGTTTTATATATCGTACACTGTTTTTATCTACACGACTTGTTAAAATTTATGTTAGCTAATCTAAAATATTTAGTTCTTTCTTCCACGAGCTTAAAAAACTCAGGATATGGATAAAAAAAACTTCAGTTTGCACATTTTATTATCCTTAAAAGTGCAAATATCTTATTCGAGTCACCGTTATTAAAAATATGGACGGAATGTTTGATAATACTTTCTAAAAACATGTTACGATCACATCGTCAATTTGATGCCCCACACAGTGGCCACAGCAACGACAAGTGGCAATACGATTGAAGTCAGTTTAATTGACTCGGCGCCGTTGCAGCGATGATCCAAGAAGCAAAAACAAAATGTGACATCAGAGAAATAGTCACGATGAACGTCCAACTCTTTAATGGTGTTGTTCACGTAGTGGCCCAAACGAACATCCTTTCCGGCCGGACGACATCCTTCGTAGTGATCCGGTGGAATGTCAGTTCGATGGCCGCGCAATGCACTCAAGCAATCGCGAATAATCGTTTCCGTGGCTAGGAATACAGAAACAAATTTGGTCTTAGGGTATCTGCATGGTAGTTACTGCCAATCTTAACTTACCGCCACGTCGTTCAGTCACTTTAACGCAAATATCGTTGTCTTCCGGACATTGTTCTCCCAAAAAGCCAATACCTTGCCAACGGAACTTATCGCCGCAGCCAGGCGTTGCCGATGTACAGCGATAGCACCAAATTGCTGAGCCTGTAATTGGATCGGGAAAGAGGGCATGAGATGAGTTAAATAAACTAATAATTAAGTCGACAGAATATTATGCATGGTACACGTATTACATTCTGATTTTTGGATAAAACTTCTTTAATTTTACATGCAAGCTACATCACTGTATCGATGCTCGTATTACGGAAAAAAAAACAGAAAGATACTTTCAACGTGGATCTAATATACGATGGCAGGAGAAAGTGCCAAACAACTCAGAAACACATTCGACTTAATATTTACGCTGCAAACCTTCGATGATTCACAACATCCGCCATGCATGGTTAGGTGTTGTTTACCTTTTTATCTTTAGAAACTCAGATATTCGCTTAAATATTTTTACTTACAAATATCTATTGTCAGGCACAGCGACAGAATAAACACAAAACAGAACTTTAATCCTAACATTTTACCGGAATTTCTAAAGTTACAATTGGGAAGCCTAGAACAACGCCCTTAAACGCTTTTGTTGACAAATTGGTCGTTTGACAACTCAACTGATGTCAACATGCTGTTCTTCTGGTTCTTCTTTGGATCGTTGGAGACCTCTGGTGATGATGGATGGTGTGTGAGTGGTGAGTTTAGAGTGGTGAGATTAAATTTTAAACGGAAAACTGAGGGCTCTGGGAAATTTTAAAAGAAAATTTAACTTGTAAAAATTCCGTTGAACTTAAAAAGAGTCAATGAGAGTCAACGTTTCCCGAAATGTTTTTCCTACCATACATTCTAATATTCATTGATCATTTAGCGTTGATTATCAGCCCTATAGCGAAGATCAATTAGCAATTGATTGACAATGTCAATTAAAATTGATAATAATAGCTGCTTTCGATTCATTAACCCGGCTTCACAGACCGAAAAGAACGCCACAGCTCTGCGGCTCAACCAATTTGCTTTCAACTTTGCTCCGATGAGATGCCATGTGAGAGCTGGATTAAAATTACGTTTACACTATCCCCAGATTACTTCATCTGCATCGTAATCTGGGTGTGGTGAGTTCAAAATTGTATGTATTTGACAGTCGCAGATTATCTCAGCTGGCGCAGATGAAGTAATCTGGGGATAGTGTAAACGTAATATAAAACCGGTCTGTCGTTTTGTATGAAAATGATCCGAAAATTGATTGAATCGAAAACGGCTATAATTGTGAAAAATCGAATAAATAAAAGTAACGATTATTTTTGTATGTTTATCGTTCAAAAACTTTAATATTACGTTTACACTATCCCCAGATTACTTCATCTGCAGCGTAATATTACGTTTACACTATCCCCAGATTACTTCATCTGCTGCGTAATCTGGGTGTGGTGAGTTCAAAATTGAATGTATTTGACAGTCGCAGATTATCTCAGCTGGCGCAGATGAAGTAATCTGGGGATAGTGTAAACGTAATATAAAACCACTGGGGCGATTGTCGCCAAATTTTGCAGGAGTATGTTTAGCCCTAGGTGGCGTTGTGTCACAAATTGGAAAACAATAATTATGGAGTGCAAATCCATTATCACCCAACACAAATATTTTTTCGTATTCGTATATTTTACTAAAAGCCGGTCGAACCTTCAAAGTAAACTTTGGCAAAGTACGTTGACAACCTACTTTGATGTTACTTTGAGCGTGTCAACCCCCTTTCAAAGTGCTTTGAAGTCTCTAGCGTCCCATCAAAGCAAAGTAGGATGGTGCTCAACTTTCCATCAAAGAATTGATTGTAAATCGACAAGTTCACAGAAAAAAGTTGTTGGGGCGGTAAATAGTGAGTTGTTTGTGGTTTTTATTCAATTTACGGTGGTCTGAACAATGTGTTTTGGTATAAATTCCCTAGAAATGCTAAATCCAGTGTTTTTTGCAAGTGGCAAAGTGGTAATTCACAATGGTGGATATTCTTGCCAAGTCATACTTTGGCAAAGTGTACTTTGAGCATGTCAACCGGCCTTCAATCGGAGTACACAGTTAAGGCCGGTTGACATGCTCAAAGTACACTTTGTCAAAGTATGACTTGGACAAAGTATCCACCATTGTGAATTACCACTTTGCCACTTGCAAAAAACGCTGGATTTAGCATTTCTAGGGAACTTGTACCAAAACACATTATTCACACCACCACAAATTGAATAAAAACCACCAACACCTCACTATTTCCCGCTCCAACAACTTTTTTCTGTGAACTTGTCGATTTACAATCAATTCTTTGATGGAAAGTTGAGCACCATCCTACTTTGCTTTGATGGGACGCAGAGACTTCAAAGTACTTTGAAAGGGGGTTGACACGTTCAAAGTAACCTCAAAGTAGGTTGTCAGCGTACTTTGCCAAAGTGTACTTTGAACGTGTCAACCGGCCCTTACTTGTTGAAATGTAAAATGACACTGCCATCACTTTGACGTTGTCTTCTTCTTCTTTTAGTAAGTAGTTTCAACTGTAAGGCCGGGCGCATCTTGGACGTAGGCAGGGCAGCGCAGTGCGCACATGGTATTGTTGTTGTAAAATCAGATTTTGACAATTGTTACAACAACAATGCCATGTGCGCGCTGCGCTGCCCTGCCTACGTCCAAGATGCGGCCGGCTTACGACTTTAAGATCTAGGCTGTTTTATTCATTCATGATCCAGACTAAAACGAATCGAATGCAGCTAATAGAAAAAAATCTTCTCATTTTCACCGCTCTATGAAATTTGATGGTTCGACGGAACTTCGGTCATGGTAGTGTGTGTGGCGACCTTAGGTTGGATCGCAACAACATACAGTAAAACTCGTTCAGCCGAACCCAACGGTGTTGCGCCATTTCGGATAACAAAATTTTTCATAAGTACTTTCAGGGACAAATAAGGTGGTTCGCGACTCCAACATGATACTCCATACAGTAAAACCCCGACTAACCGAACTAAAGATTGCGGCGGCATTTCACAAAATGGAATTTGTCACAAGTACTTTCGGGAGACTGGGGAGGAAAATAAAATGGTTCGCGATTCCAGAATGGCCATGTTTATATCGTGGAACTAAAAGGCGATTTAACTAAATCGTTTTAGTGTTAGTACTTGTTCATGGTACGCTTATACCGGCCACACGTAGAGGTACTAATTGTGAAAGATATCATTGTTGGCTTGTGACTTTGGTTTGGGAAATGTAAAGAGGCAGCAAAGTCCTAATAAAAGCGCGTTTATACCGCTACAATCAAAGGATGAAACAAATGCAGAGTTTCAGAAAAGGATGAGGTATTTATATAACTTGTAAAATGTAATTACACTAACAACGCCATTAGCGAAGACAGCAACACCATCTAGTCCCAATTTTTCAGTTCAGTTCTGCTTCGCAAGTGGAGCTAAAAGTTAACCAAAACTAATTAATCCGATACGTTTACATCGTCGTGAGCTAGATCGATTTAGTTAAACCCCAAAGAATGTTACAACATACAGTGGAACCCCGATTAACCGAACCAAGAGGGCGGCGAGGCGTCATTTCAGATAACGAAACTAGACACGAGTATATTTGAGAAGCCGAGGATGAAAGTAGGATGATTAACGAATGCATAACGTTTTTACATAGAGTAAAATCCAATTTAAGCCCGTCCAACCCAAACTCGAATACGAAACATGGTACAAGTGGGCAATTTTCTTCAGTTTTGTGTGAAATTTTTCTGTGTGTGTCTTCAGCCATTCGGAGGACACTTGTATCTTGTTTGTGTTCGACCATGAGTGGCGAGGCTAACCATACTAAAGAGACCGGCGTCATCTAGTTTTACGAAATTTACGGACAATCCATGGAAACTATTATTAAACAAAAGATTTAAAATAACGTTTTTTAATCCAACAACGTTCACAATTCAAATGATTAATAAAATATCAAGACACTGCATACTTCTGGCAGAGCGTTTAACCGTCTGTAATTAAAAAAAAGGGAAATGTGAGTTATAGCCCCCATATACGATCCAATCCGTCGTCAGATCGATCTGACGATATTTTGATCGTCAGATCGATTGCACAGTGTATGTGACTATCGTTGACGATTTCACCGATCTGGCGACCAAATTTTATCTCTGCCGATTTTACTGCAATCCGTCGGTCTGACGATCGATTGGATGGTGTATGTGATTATCGCCAGTAAATATTAAATTTTCAAATTATTCAACTTTGAATTTGGAGGATTCTGATGATTTTAAATGGCTCTGCAATGGAAATATCAAATATGTAGCATGTGAAAATGCCACACAAATCCAAATAGTTAACAAAAATTAATACAGGTTGGATTGGGAGTGAACCCTAACCTATTTTTTGAATTGTCATTCATTATCGCATCGCACGAAAATCGTACAGTGTATGTGCAGCGGAGATCGTCAGATATTTTGTGGTGATCCATCGTCAGATCGATCTGACGACGGATTACATTGTATATGGGGGCTATTACAGAAACTCAGTGGGGCATTTAAAATCACACACACACTCACACATGTGAATTCACACTCATTGTCCAGCGAATCCCTTTACCCTTCACGCAACGGATTCGGAAATCCAGTGTCGAGACAAACTTGCACACACAAGACTACAACAAACATAGGGTCTCCGGGATCGCACTCAAGATGAACGCAAAACTTAGATCTAAACACTACCCACCTTATCTCGACAGAGTCCCACTACGAATGGCACTCAACTGACAAGAAATTGGGCTTGTTGATTTTTGGTGGCATTACACTTAGTATTGCCAAGCTTACCTATTTCTTTGTAGCTAACACTATTTACCCCTATTTTTTTTTGTCTATATTAAAATAGACTTCTATGTTTGTTCTTTTTTCTGCGGTCAAACGGATCGTTTGATTTCAATGAAAATTTCATAAATATATCCGTTATGATCCAGAATAGGATCTAGTGTTCTGAATTTTTCGATTTGTCCGCAGCCACCAATCCCGACTCCCACATGGCTGTGGATGGGCGTCATAAAAGTAATCTCCAAAACGTCGAAGTTAGTGTCAAAATATTGGTTTCCGGCGTCGCTGAGATGACTAGTGGCAGTCCCAAAACTCATCACCCCTCTCCCTTCCTCACACTCAGGCTGCTAAATGACTGTGAATAAAATGTCCAAACTGACCAAAGTTAATGTCGAATCAATAGTATTCGGGTCGCTAGATGTATGGTGACACTCCCAAAACCCCACCTCCCTTCCCTGACAAAATAAACTTCTGTAATTTTTTTTCGGATCAGCCCTATTTTGATTCGAAATGACTGAACTAAAAAGAAAACAAAGGTTTTATTGTTTTCCTAAGACGAGGTAATTTTTTAAATGCATATCAAACATAGTGACTGAAGTGGTTGTTTCTTAAAGTTCATGTCAACTTCAGGTGAGTTTTATGTGCTTAATTATTTGAAACAAAATATGCTTTCTTATGAATCACTTGTTGTTGCATAAGTTGTCTTTGTTTTAAGATCGTATTTTCCTTCAGATTCAATTGCTTCCAACAAAAAATGAGATTTAAAAAATCTTCTTCTTCCTTGCCCTTTCATACCACTCTGCGGCTTCGCGTTGCTCTGCCTGTGGTGTTGGCACTTCGCCCATTTTGGCGGTATAATCTCAGCTTCCTTCTGCAGAGAGCTCGGTCTTGGATCGTATCATCGCCGAGATTAATGCGTTGTTGTTGCTTCTTCATCGGATCGATCCATGTGTGTTTCCGTCTGCCTCGGGGTTTGGCTCCAGCAAATGGAACATTCATTGATATTGCCTTCATGACTGGGTTCTCAGGTGGACGCCTTAGAACATGGCAATACCAATCCATACGACGATCTTCGAGCTTTTCAGTGATCGGTTGCTCAATAAACAAGCTGTCTCAGCATTCCACATTTGTGTTGGACTTTGCTCGTGGCAGTTGGTATTGTTTTGAAGCCACTCCTCAATTTTAACAATGAGCGAGTTACAACAGATTCAAAGCGTTTGTTGTTGAGATTGTGCCACTTGATTTTTTCGACTGGCTTAGGGATTGCATGCGGTCTTGTTCCTCCTTTTAAAATAAATTCCGTCAGGAGCAACCGGTGCTGGGTGACCGTAGATTCAACCAAGATCACTTTGTAGTCTTTCACCCAACTTCTCATGAAATTTAGACACAGATCTAGTCTAGCTGACTATGACGTTCCACACTCTTCCGCAGATAATCAATTTGATACTCATCAAGTGGTCGCTTATTTTCGAGATACTCACGATGCTGCCAAGTAAAGCCGATGGCAGAATAACGCCAACGCCGTTCCTATGGTTCGAGTTGCCATAATAGTACAATTTGTACTTCTTGGAATTTGTCAAAAAATGCGCTCGGTTGACTTGGTCATTTCGCCACTTGGTCTTCTGCACGTACATAATGTCTACCGTTCTCAGTTTCATGACGAACTCCAGTTCTTCGCTCTTTCCCGTCATGGATCCGACACTCCAACTTGCAACTCTCAGCTTCTCTATAGTGTACTTACACTGCCTCACAGTGCTCGCCCCCGGAAAACTTCGAGCTCTGGCACGAACAATTTGGCCCTGGTATCACTCAACTGCACATCAGAAGTAGTGCCCAGCGGGGTAGTGCTTCTAGCGTGTTCTACCATAAGGCCTTACATCCATTCTTTTACACCTATCTGGAGAAATGTAGAGTTGGGTGGGACTAGTGTGTGGAAAATAAATTTGTATGGACTTTCCTTTTACATCAGGCGGTGGTCTCCAGACCCGGCCACCCACTCACTCACACTGACCTGTGGGAGGTCCTAAAGATGTTGAACAGTGCCGTAGGCTCATCTAGAGGTGTTGTTATTGCCTGCACGTAATCAGTCCTATTATTCGCCTCGCACGATCAAGGTAAGACTCACCTAGGGGTGCATATTCTAAGCCCGTCACCCCACGGGGTGAGATTTAAAAAATCTACATACCTGAAAAAAAATATTCGACCACTACTCAAATAGTTCTGTGATGAGATTTCGGAATATTTTCGTGTACCAAAGAGATGCTTCAGTACACGGTACAAGTCAAAATTTTGGCTCTGTACCAGAAATTTCAGTACAGCTGGTCACCCTACTCATCCAGTTAAGAAATGGGTCAATTTTGCCCAAATTTCAATACCAGAAGTGCCATTGCCTATACCACTTTGCACTAAATTATGACTTGCACGGGTGCTTTTCCCTTAAATTCAATGTATTTACACACATTTGCTGTAGAGTCGTACGATTAGAGCTGAACAACTCTGTACGTATGGATTTAAATTCCTTATAGTTAGACATGCGACTCAAGTTGTACGTCTCTATTCGTTGCATAGGAATTCCTACTTTAGACTAAAATATTTTATTAATTAATGCCGCTTTAAATTAAGTAATTTATCTTTGGTGGTAACTTACTATTATTTTCATAATAATTATGAAAAATGTGGAGATGATCAAAAACTAAATAGGGATACTCGCTTAAATCTTTCGTTTTATGAGAATATACAAGTGTATTTAACTCATAATTCGTTGCATAAACTGTTAACATTGATGCGATTTTTAAATTCATTTTTTTGTTCAAGTTAAACAAACATATCTCTAAAGAAAATTACTGAACATTCATGCCAAAAAACATAATTTGTATTAGAAATTATTCGACCGACTTTGTCATTAGATAAGAAATATTATGTAAATGAACTGTGACAAAATGAATTTAAACGTGTACCTTTGCCCATTCATACTCTACCAGTCTCCTCTTTCGCACAAAATATGTATATAATAATTTGCAACTGAAAAGAGTATGAGATCATGACCATATAAATACGTCTTCATCAAGACACAAATGGTTTCTTTCACTGAATACGTTAATTTGAATTAATTACAAATTAATTCAGAATGCTCACAATATTGTGAGTCATTGGAACTAATTTACAATGTATTATAAAGTTAGCTACTGGTGGGTTGAACTGAGCCACAATGACCTGAATGGAAAAACATCAGAACATCAAATAAAATTGTTACAATAGATTGAATGAATAGATAGCGAAAATTTGGAAGATTTTTAATTGATTTCGTAGTCGTCTATTTTAAGATATTACTAATTTTAAAAAATGTTGGGACCCATTATCAACTGAAATAGAAAGAGATACAATATAAATTAAATTTCTAGTTGTTGCTATTTGAAGGCATGGATAATGGCTCATGACAGTATATTAACCCGATAATGTTATAGGAATTATAAATAAGGTAATATTTCACTGATAAAAATGTGTAGCCACGTAACTGATTTTTTTCGAAACTACAATACATTTCTGGTGTAAAATGATTCATAAATATGAAGATGAGTAGATCACCTTCGGCCTATCAAGCGACAGGTCTCGGGTTCGAGTCTCGCCCTAATCATATTCGAATTGCCGTTTGTCTCACCGGCTATCAGTCCACTTAGCTGAGAATCAGTACATACTTGCACACATACCAATTGAACTTGACTATAGATCTTTAGTGTATCTTATACATAAAATCATAGTAAAGTATTTTCAAATACGATGTTTGTGGCCATGGATGTGCTGGAGGTGCATACCGGCAACTGCATTCTCCGAAACCAGTTTATGCCGACGTAACGTCAACTGGGCTACATGGAACAGTTGACGCGCTATGTCCCACAAGGGGTTAGGACAATTGAGAGAGAGAGTACCTGAAATCAATTTACACTCGAAACATTAAACGAGCCTCGGATACAATGGACTGATTCACCGGCAACGACGATCGGTTTTTGGAATGTTCGAACGATGTGGGGCGAGTGCAGTAGTGCGAGGCTCACTGAAGTCGAACGGGAAATGACCGCATATAACATCGATAGACTAGGACTGAGCAAGGCAAGATGGCCTGGATCGGGAACGACTGTTGACTAGGGAGGCCCATCTCTAATTGACTGGAAGCGCATCTCCGACTGTATCATCACAGTCAGATTCGAATCCACGGTTAGAAACATCACAATAATTCAGTGCTACGCCCCGACTGAACCAGCGGATCAATCAGCTAAGAACCCCTTTTACCAACGGCTTGGCGACACCTTTGACAAGGCTCCCAAAGGTGACATAAAAATTATCACGGGAGATTTCAACGCAGGCTGACAATGTATGCTTAGAATACCTGATGGGCAATCATGGACTGTTCACCAGGAACAAAAATGGCGAGATGTTCGTGGAGTTCTGCAACTCTCGTCATCTCGTCATTGGCGGTACTCTGTTCAAGCACTTAACTACCTGGTCCTCCCCAGATGGCAGAACAGAAAACCAGATTGACCATATAGCCGTCTCCAAGACATGAAGGAATTGTCTCTTGAACGTCAGGTTGAAGCAAGGTGCTGATGTTGGCAGCGACCACCGACTTGTTATCGCAAAAATACGTTTACGAACGGCAGCGATACAACGCCCTCAAAATGCACGAATCTTGCCACGTTTTAATATGCAAAAGCTTAAAGACCCATCTATAAGACGTGCATATTCCACCGCGTTGCACGAGAGAGCTACTCGTATTGCACCACTACCTTGTGAGAATCCTACAATTGATGATAGATGGAAAGTTTCCAAGGACTTATTTATTTCGTGTGGCGTAACATTTGCGGGTCGATTGGGGCGCGGTAGGAAATCATTCATTAGTGACTCTACATGGTATTTAATCTCAGCACGCAAGAGAGTTAAGAAACAGATTAACTCAGCTTCTGACGGCTCAGCCAAAGACCAACTCAGAGCTGAATACTACAGAAAGTCGTGCAAAGAAGCGTAAGACGGGAAAGGCGAAATTACATCAACGCATTAGCGGAGAAAGCAGAGGAAGCGGCTTACCGCGGTGACAGTGGAACCCTTTTTAGGGTTTTGTATAAAAACAAAACCCTTATGAAATCGGTCATGCGTTCGTCTGTCCGTCTGTCCGTCTGTCTGTCTGTCTGTCCGTCTGTCCATGAAATATCTCACGAACCGCTGAAGCTACATGCATGAAATTTGGTGGACATATGTAGAAATACTATAATTCTCTGGAGAAAGCGATGCGTCGTAATAGGTCAACTTTAAGGGGGGGTCGCCATAGAGGGGAAATGAAGGTCGAAATTTTTTTTTCGTTTGGTGTAGACAAGTTGGGTATCGTAAGAAAGGTACCGTTGAGTACATTCCATTTCTGGAATTTTTTTCAAATTTGAAGGAAGGGGAAAAGAGGGAGAGGGGAAAATATGTGGTCCGAGTTTGTCCCCCCCCCCCCTTGCATTTCGAGACCGTTATAGCTAGACATATGAAAATTTACAGAAAAGCGGCATTTTACTAGCATAGAAAACCGAAAATAATAGAATTTTTAAATCTCATCCAAAAAGGTTAATAATAGTACATTTCTATAGTTGCAGTTAGCACACCCCTGCACCCCTCAAGCACACCCTAGGTCAAAAATATTGATGGCTGATGATAACCAACATTATAGGCAATAATATTTCTAAGTTTCATTACAATGACATGATATTTAATAATAGTACATTGACTTAAAGTTATGCATTTTGACACTATCCATACAAAAAATACACCTCACGCATAGATATGCGTGTACTACTTGCATGTTGTTTTTCGTAGTGCGAATTGCAGTTATTTAATGAACCAACTTTGGAAGGGTGAAGTTGGGGATTGGTGATCCTAACAATAACTATTCACACAGTTAATTTTTTTAGGGTTTTGTGTCTTAAATCTTACAAAATCGGTCAAATACCTGTCTGTCCGTCTGTTCATAGAATATCTTACGAACGGCTGAAGCTGCACACATAATTCGGCGAGAATGTGTCGAAATGCTATAATTTGCTGGAGATAGCGTTGTGTTGTAATTGGCCAACTTTAAGAGGGGAGGGAGGGAGGGGGGGGGGGGGGGAGTCCACATAGAGGCGAAATTAAGGTAAATTTTTTTTTATCCACTAGTATAGCCAAGTGGGGTGTCGTGAGAAAGGTAATGTTGAGTACATTCCATTTTTGGCATTTTCTTGAGATTTGTAGAAAGGAGAACAGTGGAGGAGGAAAAAATATTAGACCGTAATTTGTCCCAGCCGCCCTGAATTTCGAAGCCGGTACACAAGTTTGCAATTTGCAATGTCGTCTTAATATGAATGGTTAAGCATCTCGAAGAGTGGGACAGTTTATCTCGTATACATACATATCTATCTACAGCTTGTCGTATTAAAACTATTACTTTGAGAGGTGACAGATGCAGTCTTTTTGTGAATTGGCATGTAAGATACTATATCATGGGTAAACCATTTAATTATGGTGTTTTTATTCAGCTGAGGGATACCAAGAAGAGCAGGAAGCCAGTATTTACATGCCAAAATAAGCGCTTGCTACAAAACCCTTGAATTGCGGGCGTAGCCCTCTATATTCCGGTTTCATTAAACTTATCATTTACCATTAACTGGCAAATCTTTTGCAACAGAACATCCTGTGAAAAATAAAGATGGGTCTACTGGTGACCGAAGAGCACCAACTGCGAAGATGGAGAGAACACTTCATTGAGCTCCTCAACAACACCTTTGGATTTTCGGATGCATCTTCATTAGTAGCAGAAGATATCCCGCAAATAGCAAAAAGTTGATACCAGCCCACCATCTAAGCTGGAAGTAACCGCGGCTATTAAATCGATGGATGCGGGCAAAGCCCCGGGGATAGATGGAATTCCGGTGCAACATTTTAAAGCGGATGCTAATGCTACTACGGATATTCTTCTCCACCTTATCCAAGAGTGTTGGGAAACCGAAACTCTCCCTAAAGAGTGGAAGAAGGGCGCCATTATTAAGATCCCGAAAAAAGGCGACCTGAACGATTGCAATAATTGGGTGTGGAATCTGTCTTCTCCCAGCAGTCTCCAAACTGATGGCAAAAATAATCTTTAACCGTATCAAACAAGCCGTTGACCGAACATTGAGTGATGAACAAGCCGGCTTTCGCGAGGGCTTCTCATGTAGTGACCACATCAACACCCTCCGAATTATTATTAAACAATCCGCAGAGTTAAGAAGCCCATTACATCTCATGTTCATCGATTTCGAGAAGGCGTTTGATAGCGTTGACCGGGAATACACCTGGAGACCCTTAAGTAGGAGAGGCATACCAGATAAAATAATTTCCATCATCAAGGAGTTCTACCAGGGAGCCAAATGTCTTACACAAGCGTAAGCTATCAGATACTTTTGTTGAGCATAGCGGAGTGTGAGAAGGTTGCGGTGCGCTTCAAGAACACTAGAACAAAGGTATAAGATGGAAGTTGTTCAAATACCTTCAACATCTAGACTATGCTGACGATATTTGCCTTCTATCAAGTAAATCGGATCAAGTAACTCAAATGTCTGTTACTCGGTATTGCTAAAACCGTAATGCGGGGCTGAAAATCAACGCTGCCAAGACTAAGTACTTGAGCATGGATCCAGGAAGGCAAATCGAAATTTGCGTTTCGGGCAGGCAGTCGACAATTTGTGCTACCTCGGAAGTGTAGTTACAGCAGATGGTGAATCGGATGCTGATGTATAGTCTCGCATCAACAAGGCTCGAACAGCTTTTTTCAGTTTGACTCCTTTTTGGCAAAACAACAACATTTCCAGACGCACCAAACTCCGGATTTTCGAAACCAACGTAAAATAAGCGCTTTTATATGGCTGTGGCTGTAAGATAACAACTAGATTGCAAACTTTTGTGAACCAGTGTCTACGGGGCTTCCTATACATACGGTGGCCGGAGGTCATTTCTTACGACGACCTCATTACTATTACTGATCAGGACAGGACAGACACTTCCATTAAAAGGCGAAAGTGGCAATGGATAGGTCACACTCTCCGAAAAGCGCCAAACAACATTGCTCAACAGGCTCTCGATTGGAACCAGCAGGGAACTAACGCAAGTTGCCGTGTTGGACGACCTAGTAACACTTGGAGCAGATCAGTTAAGAGAGACGGTGCTTCCATAGGTAAGTCATGGAGTAAGCTGAAGGCGATGGTGATGAACAGGACGAAGTGAAAAGTAGGCGTGGTTAATGCCCTATGCCCAACAAGGAGTTAACAGGAACCAGAGAGAGAGAGAATAGAGAAATCAAGGAGGTGCACTGGTATTTTTTGAGCCTGTGTTCGCTTCATCGACCGCGTATTCGAAATCTCTCCGGCCACATGGGGGCTACAGGCCACGGCTTAGACACTTCCTCCCTGTGACCACCCATATATGTTAATTGCCTTGACCCCTTTAGGGTTATGGGCGCGTCAACATCTCTTGTATTTCTATGGCTTCTTGACGTTTCGATAGCATATATACTCTTCGGAAGTGCAGTTGCTAGCATGAACCTCCTATCCCCGCCGTCTTTATACTAACAAGCTCGGAGCACTGTGAGAGTTCTATTAGTGCCAACAGTCAATTTTCTATCGCGCCGAGATTGGAACCCTGAGCTCTAGATTATTATCGTAGAGTGGTGACCGAACGACCACGGCCACCGAGCGCGACCATCCGTATTTACATTTAACCACTTCACAGTTTTGCCCGAGCAGCACTCGGGCATCACTTTTCCAGTACACTGACGATTCCGAGTCTCGTTCGGGCAAATTTTTTGACTTGTAGATAATGATTTGGCCGATTATTTACCGTTGCCTATTTCTCAAGTAGTGGGGATAACATTGAACGATTTACACAGTAACATAAAATATTTTTGCGGAGTAATCGGTTTGCCTGCCGACAGCAGCATGTAAATATCCGGCTGTTAAGTGGTTAATAATTTTACATATGTAGAGGAGGTAGGCGTTCCTTTGGCCGCATCATGCCCATTTTCAATACCAATACCATACCAACTAGAACATACTAAGATCATGTAACAAAAATTTCAAGCCTCTAGAGCTATTCTATCGAAAGTTATCGTGCGAACGGACAGACAAACGGACGGACGTACAGACGGACGGACAGACAGACATGGCTAATTCAAATCGGGAGGTGACCCTGATCACCCTCCTTTAAGGTGTTACATATTTTCGTCGTGAAAAAAACAATATAGGGTATATTATAAGGTCTAGGGTATACAAATCTGGATAAAGTTGACATTCGGTCAGCCAATCACATGTGCCACTTTTATGGGAGATGCTGAACAAATCCATTACAATGTCATCAAACCGTAAACCAGCATTTTTCTATGGCTGTTATACCAACATTTCTAGCAAGGTGAGAGATAAATTTCCTTTTTGAGGCAATTCACGAGCTCCTTCAAATTGGCAATGTTTTATCTGTGAAGACATCACAGCAAACACCTGAATGCAAATTCGATTGTGGATTGATTTGGTAAATTCTTAAACTTTCGCAAAAAATGTTCTAATGGTGAAAAGACACGGACCTGGTGGCGATTAGAGAAAAAAAATTGAATGGAATTCCATTGAATTAGGCGAAACCACTAAGCGCCTGTAATTTAATTTAAGAGCGATCAGAGCTAGATCCGCTTCATCATAGTCGGCTTTCGGACGTAACGTATCCGTTCCAGAAATGCCACTTGTATAGATGAGGTCGCTTGGTTCTTGTATAATAGATTGCGCATTATGTCGATCGTCGTCCAACTTCTATACTTGTTTCAGTACAATATCTCCAAAAAAAGGTATTTTTTATCATACGTTTATGGGTTTCGTAATATGTATGATTAATTTGATCTATTTAATTTTTTTTTGATTTGTGGCTGCGTGTTCGCTTCGACCGAAATGGAAGCCGGATGAGGTTGAGTTTTTGCAGTTTAACCCCGTAAGTTGATTGCTGATCGATTGAAATTAATTTTAGAATAAGCGAGAAGTAGTCATGGCATGATCCGAATCGGATCGGACCTGATCCGGTGCGGCGCATGAAACATTACCTAGGTCCGAAATCCCTGTCCAATTTAACGAACTTTTTTTTGTTTGTATGTATTCATTAGTGACATCCAAGTAAACTTCCAATTCGAGCCATATTCCACGATTTGCATTACACCCAATTGAAAAGTTAGAAAGTCAATTGATCAGCCAACATTCAATACGATTATTACTAATAAATTAATAATAAATTAATTAATTAATGTACTCGACATTCCCTTTGAAATGATACCCACTTCCCTATATTCGATAAGGTGGTTCATCTACCCGAACGTACTACTTGTATACTGTTCATTCGAAACCTGTGTATCTATCCAGATCTGTAGACCTACCTAGACCTGCAGGCTACATAGACGACCTGCAGACCTAAAGATTATTTAAATCGCGCCTAATATTATTAGGTCTGCGTGTGTGAGCAAAGTCGGGAAGAGTAGATCCGGTAAACCATCTTTATTAGCAACCGCAGAAAGCCTCTGAAAATCAGAGCCGGAAACAGTATTATCATTTTCAAGCCAGCCATTCTTGGGGTGATAATTGACGCGAAGCTGATCTGCGGAAACCACATAAAGTAGGTATGTGAAAAATCGGCAAATTGCGATTGTTGCGCTGGCATGAATTATTCCAAAAATAGAGGGGGTCCTAGACCGATCAGGAGGAAATTACTGTGAAAAGTCAACTCAATTCTGCCATACTCGTCACTGGTGTGGGGCGAGGACTTTCGTTACGCATGCAATACTAAAAGAGTCAGCACAGTGTATCGTAGGAGTACGTTAAGAGTCCGCTGTGTATACCGAACAACGTCACATGAAGCTGCCTACGTCGCTTCAATGATCCCAATAAATATCCTAGTTTCGTCCACTAGGCGAAGCGACTTTATTAAGGACACATTTGGAGCCATTCGAAGTTTGCGAAGGACGTTTATGCAAAAAAGGAACAAGTATCTAAGAAAATGGCAGGAGTGGTGGGGAAAATCGCCGAAAATACGATGAACGTACGTACTCAGCCTGCAAATCAAGTTGTACATGAACCGAAAACACAGAGAGTTACACCAGTGACAGAATTCAGACAGAATGGTAGAAGGAAATATTGAAGTTGACGATGGCTGTGTGGCCGTCTTGCTGGGAATATTGGGGGTTGACGTAGTCTACGAGCGACATTTGAAGACAAGCGAATTTTTATCCTTTTCAAACTAGGGAAATAACAAACATCTCTTCGTATTTCCATCAAACCTTAATGCCTCCTATTTCGATTATTTGCATTCCTTGTAGGATGAAATGGTGGGTGGGGAAAAAATGTGAATTTGGAAGTCCTTTGAAATTTGATCCATTAATCGAATAAGTAAAAAAAATGAATCATTCTTAGTTGTACGGGCAACGCATAGTGTTTCTCGTCTTTGTCCAATATTTCGCGAGCTCCGCGGTTTAAGGGATTGTTGCTATCCTCAGTATACCGCCCTACAATGATCGCTCCGCTCGCTCTATACGCTACAGCGATGAAGCCACTATTAGCTAAGATGCACAATGCGTCGCCTGGTGAAATAGGAATATACAAAAAAAAAAAAAAAAACAAATTGCTTTAAATTTCGACGATCATCGTAAATGTGTTGTGAACCACCGTCATCAACGTGACTACCGTTTTCTTCCAATTGTCTCGGTCAAGTGACCGCGTTCTCCAATTTCAGAAGTCTAGCTTATGGTCGGCGTCAGCATCAGCATCCACTGAGTGCTCGCAACGACCTCTCGGTGTTATAAACGTTCTGATACACGGGACGCGAATATGCGATCGCGTGATTTTTACCCGAGTCGCGTAAACGTGTTTATATGCAAGTCGGGCTTGCGCGAACGAAACGTCAGAAACGGGTATCGAAGCAAATTTTACTGACGCGGAAATAATGCAAACGTCGTTGTGTTTACACGAGGTGCGTATACGATTCGACAGCATATGTGCGAATACTGAAATCATCTTTTTCCTGTGTTTATTGTTGGATTCATCGACTCATCAACGGCGGATGAGTACTCGTCGGGACCCGTCGTCAGCTAACAAAAGTTACGCGATATCGTAAATCCGTTTCCTGTTTACACGGGACGGGTACCGTAGATTTGACGCGCCCGACGGCTTTAAGCATCTCGTGTATTAGAACCTTAAAGCAGGCGCCATTGCAACATATCCGCGTTGGGTGCCATATAGTGGAGCGACGGTAGCTCAGCTACATAACAATGAAAAAAAAAACGGAACTTTTTTGGAAAATCCACTTTAGACCCGCCTAAGTTTGTACGATCCGTCGTCAGATCGATCTGATGATGGACCGCCGCAAAATATCTGACTATCTAAATTATATGTAACTGTCTAAAAAATCGCCAACGATAGGAGTGATGTCAAGTTAGCCCCTCCAATTCAACCAAAATTGAATTTAATTATTCGTATCCTTTGTTGGTTGTTTTTTGATGATTGTTGGTCATATAAAAACATTTATTGGTCGCTAATTAGTAAATTAAAGGCAAATTAAAATTTTTAGGTTAAGTTAGCCCCTTCCCACAAGAAAATCCCTAACTTGATACTTAAATTTTTAATTTGCTTATAATTTACTAATTAGCGACCAACAAATGTTCTTAATCAACAACAAACGATTTCAAGTCAGAGTTTTGCAAGTTTAGGTTCGTAACGTCATTTTTTAGGGATTTTCTTGTGAGGAGCGGCTAACTTAACCTAAAATTTTTAATTTGCCTTTGATTTACTAATTAGCGACCAATAAATATTTTTATATGACCAGCAATCACCAACAAACGCCCAACAAACGATTTCAATTCAGAATTTTGCAAGTTTAGGTTCGTAACGTCATTTTTTAGGGATTTTATTGTGGGGAGGGGCTAACTTAACCTAAAAAAAATTATTTTGCTTTTAATTTACTTATTAGCGACCAACAAATGTTTTTGTATGACCAACAATCACCAACAAACGACCAACAAACGATAGAATAGTTAAATTAAATCTTTGTTGAATTGGAGGGGCTAACTTGACATCACTAACGATAGGCGCATAAGCCGTGCGATCGATCTGACGATCACAATATCATCAGATCAATCTGACGGTGGATCGCATAGTATATGGGGGCTATTAGTCCTCTTAAGTTCATATGAAATGAACGGCATGTGTTTTACAAGCGAATTTTGTACTTTTTGCATGAGCGATTATTCTCAGTAGGGTGAATATTATACAATTATAATGGTAGCTCTGCTCAAAATTATGAAATTCTCGTGTACCTCTGATAAAATGAATGTGTAAAATCCACAAAATAAAAAAATACCCACGATAAACGCGGGTTAAAGTATTTTTAAATCCATTCCTATCCATTCCATCTCAGAACATTTTTTCATCGAATCTAACAAGAAAAAGTAAAAAAAAAAACACACACATATTTGTAATTATTTACAATATGCTAATTAATTTGAAATTACATATATTAATTTTGTCTGATCGTGTATTTCACGGATGTATAGTGGCGCCATATGCGAGTCAAATTCCTCCACGGCGACGCATATTTAATTAGTCACTCGACGACACCTAAACAAAATTAACAAAAACCGACAAAAAACGTATCGGAAAGATGGCCATAACCAGTAATTCGAATTCGGTAATGTTTGGTTTTTATTGCCGCATATACGTGTATGTAAACGTATACGTGCAAAGGTCGTAGCAGATGATGTTAATAACCGAAATTTTGTAGAACAATAAACACAGCAACAACAAAATTAGTAAAAACGGTCGGGAACGCGTATCTTTTGATAATTGCTAATCTGCATAAGCCCGCGATACACTTACATGAGAAAGAAGCATTTTGGATATTTCAATATTTTCTGAAGACCTCGTTGATTTTGCCCTGCATGGGAAAAAATTATAATTTGCACGACCGGTGAGGATTTGCAAATTTTGTCGCGTGATGTCATCGTATTGTTGATATTACTGTCGCTTGACGCAAACTATATCTGGCCATATGTTATGGTGAAATAAAATTTAATTTTCTTTTCGAATTAAGATTGTCATTTTGGAATGCTGGATGATTGTGGAAATTCTGGTTTTGATTGTTGACGTTTTTGGTTTGTGTGACTGTAATTTTGAGTCGTTAAATTGGATATGGGTCGATGAATGTACATCCTATTTGGAAATTGCTATTTTATTAAGATTTTTGGATATCTTAAGGAATGGTTGAAAGTACATATAAAAGAAAAATTTAATTAAATTGGTTGCTCTTCGGAGATTAATTTACATAATAGCCGCGTTCGTTTCATTGGATTTAGGTGTCAGATCGAAATAGTCCAAGATCCCAGAGTAAAAATCTGCACCTGTTTCTTTGATGAGATGTATCTCAAATGTAAGATCATTCAGAACATAATAAAGTAAAATATGTTTGAGGATGACATTAAATATCTGTTTACTTTAGGTAAAAATGTCGTTCTGTGTGGAGATTTGAATGCTAAACATAGGTATTGGAACTGTGTTAGGGCAAACAGAGCTGGCAAACGCCTTTATGATTTAGCGTGCCAAAATAATGTGATCATTCACACCCCCTCAGAACCAACCTTCCTCAATTCAAAGGGTCATGATTCGACTCTAGATTTAATACTTAGTAAATGCCCAAATAATATACCCCAGCCGCGTACTATTCACAATTTGTCGTCCCCTCATTTGCCGGTAGTATTCCATATTGAAATTAGACACTCTGATTTTAATAATCTCTGTGGGAATTCCAATTTAAAACGTATTAGTTGGATAAAATTCAAGAGATACTTGAATAATCATATTGACCTAAAATCACAAGACCTATCGAGCATTCCTTTCAAGTTGATTCCCTCATTGACTACTTATATAATAAAATTAACTCGGCCCTAGATTTCGCGTCAGTTAATATTGACAAGGCTCTGGTTAAAAATCATGGCATAGACGATAACATTAACAGACTTATTCACACTCGCAATTTCCTTCGCCGCAGATGGCAACGGAACCGAAACCCAACAGCAAAGGTAATGGTAAATAAGCTTTCGAAATTAATTCAAAACAAAATATCCACTAACCGAAATGAAAAATGGAATACGATGTTAAGACAATTACCAAAAAATAGCAGAACTGTATGGAAGTTGAACAAAGTTTTTCGACGTTGCAAAATTATGCCACCACTATTCTCTACTGATAAGACTTTGGTATTCGATAACAAGGACAAAGCTGAAATGATATCCAAAAGATTCCACGATGCCCATAAGATGTCAACTCATTTAGGAAGCGATATTCACAATGAAATGGTGAATGATCGGGTCCGAAATTTATCATCCTCCATCAGTGACTTCAACGCACTCTTTATGTCTTCCCCGAGCGAGATTATTAAAATTATTAAATCGGTCAAAGTTAAAAAGGCTCCTGGATTCGATAAAATATCGAACTTGGTCTTGAAAAATCTCCCTAAAAAGGCATTAGTACGGCTCAATTATATAATCAACGCCTGCATGGTGATATCTTACTTCCCTTCCTCCTGGAAGCATGCCACTGTAATACCGATTGCAAAACCTGGAAAAGATCCGAGATTGCCGGAAAATTATAGACCAATAAGCCTTTTACCTACCATGAGCAAAATCCTCGAGAAAATAATACTATCTCGACTAAATGACGCATTTGAAAGGTTGAGAATTATACCTGATTTCCAGTTTGGGTTTCGGAAGAAACACTCAACTGTCCATCAAGCCTTCCGGCTGCACAAACATATTAAAAAAGCATTTGAAAACAAAAAATCTGTTGGTGTTTTGGCGCTGGATATACAAAAAGCTTTTGACTCTGTCTGGCACAATGGGCTTCTATTCAAATTAATTAATTTTGGTATACCTACCTATTTAAATAAAATGATACAATCCTTCCTATTAAACAGAACCTTTTCTGTCCAAATAGGAGAGTCATATTCAGCCACAAAAACAATTACATCAGGTGTTCCTCAAGGTTCATGTCTCAGTCCTGTCATTTTTAATATATTTACTGCTGACATATCAAAGACCAACGACTGCCATATAGCATGTTTTGCTGCTGATGTTTGTGTATTCTGTGATGGTGACGATCCCACCATTATATTGTATCTTCAAAACTCGAGTTTCAATTGGAAAGTTTGTACCAATTCTATTTCAGGTGGAAAATAAAACTCAACACCTCAAAGGCACAAGCGGCTTTCTTCACAAAGAAAAGAAAAAGAAGAAACCTTCGGAGTTCTCCCTTGAATTTTCTTGGTGATCCTATCAATTCGAATAAGGAAATAATTTATCTAAAATAGGATTAGTCTTTGACAAAAAACTAACTGGTCTACCACATATCGAAAAGACTTCCGAGAAAATGGTCAAAACCTTCTGTTCCTTGTATCCACTCTTGAACAAGAAGTCGAAACTGTCGCTTGAAAATAAGCTTCTTATTTACAAGATGGTCATACAACCCATCTCTCTATGCGAAAACCATAAAAAATAAATTACAAACCACTCAAAACAAAATCCTCAAACATATTACTAACAACCCCTTCTACTATTCGACCGTGAGATTGCACAACGAAACAAAAACTCGGACTCTAAATGAAATAGTTAACAATAGTACACCTAAATTTATGGCAACCTGCTCCCAAATTAACAATAATATTATTAGATCATTAGTTAATTCCTAATACAGTAAGTTAGTCATGCATGCTTAGACTTAATTCGTAGGTTAAAATTTTATATTTGATTTTTTTTTGTTATCATAAGGTTTTTATAGGTTTTTCCTTAATTGGCACCTTATTTAGTTAACTGAACTAAATCAACTTAATTGATTACGCTTAATACTGAATAAAATAGAGTTAAGGCCATAGCCGGTATCTAAATTAAGTTCTTGTAAATTAAATTGTATTGTATTGTAGTATAATATGAAATAAAATATAATTGAATTGAATTGAAAAGTAAAATTGGGTTGTCTGTCGAAATCATGCCGCAACCTTCCTTAATTAATTAATTGTAACCAAATTTTGATACCAATTGATTTAATTTAACATAATTTGATTATTGTGTTTTTTAATTAAATCAAACCTAATTTGAAATAGAATTATGTAAAGAGTAATAAAAAAACTGATTGCCAGCTTTCCGCTTGTCGCAACCCTTGTTTAATACATGTTCTTTTGAGTTTATACACCTTAAAAAAATTATACCAAATTTAAATTTGAGCTAGGTCATAACTATTGTATTTTGTATCTTATAAATTGTGCTTTCAGTCAAAAAATTTCCGCAATAGGAGTTGGCAGTATTCAAATGTTTTCATGATATTGAAGTTTTCTTGTTCTGTTGCTTTTATATGAGAGCATTACCATTTTAAAATATATTCCTTTATAATTGTGAATAAAAAAATATATCTTAAATAAAAAAAAAATACATTTTCCATTCTGAGCAAGGAAACTAAAATATCATAAAATTATTTGAATGCTGGCAACCCCTACCTGCTGTTTTTTTACAGACTAGCACATAATCCTAGATACAAAGTAATTACATCTTAGATCAAGCGTGTCAAACTCGTTTGCTAGTGCGGGCCATAGAAAAAATCTTTAAGTTTATGCGGGCCACAGAAAATTAAAACTTCAAAATATCTGGTTTCAAATTCATTTCTTGTGGCAGCCACACACGACAACCACCATGGAACTACGTGAAAACCAATACAACAGAGGAAATGAGCCTTTCTTTTCCGCGCGTTGCATTGATTTTGACGTGGTTCGATTGTGGATCGCGACCAAAATAATTGTCGTGTGTGTCAAGCTTTAGGATTTGCACTTTCTCTGCGTATTATTTTTAAACTATGAAGCCCTACCTAAATTCAATTTGTTCAAGTTGCCTGTCAGAAATTGCGATTATCTTCAGCTTTCAACTGCTGCTCCCACAGAACTACCATTATTTGCCCCATCTCCTAGTGGAGTATAGCGCGTCAACTACTCTAATGTGGGTTACTTGACGGTTCGTTAGCATAAACTGCTTTCGGTCGATGCAGGCTTGCTAGCATGCATTCCTTTCCCACAGAACTAGCTTGCATTTAAATTCTTGAACTAATTCACACTCGTTGTTATAATCTGATTCTTTTTTTTTAAGTTTCAAGTTCAAATCTGATAAATGTTTAGTAATGTCAACCATGAAAGATAAAAAGATAGTTCAAATCTGATAAATGTTTAGTAATGTCAACCATGAAAGATAAATCTTGTAACCATATTTTATCAAAAAGCAGGCTCGTGTCTTGATTTTTAACTTTTCAGAACTTGGTTGGTATCAGAAGTGGCTGAAGCGCAACTTGCCACAGACCAATTAGCGCGAAAACACCTTTTTGTGGTCACAAAGCTCGTGAAAACCTGTTGTTGAAAGATGGTTTAACTAACTGGGGTGTTTGATACCTAGATCTAACGGGAACTTTAGGAAGTATAGCAGCTCCCCAATCCTCACCCCCGATATATCCCCCAGGTTATTAAGAAAAGCCTTGACCAGTGCTCGATGTCAGGCCCTGGCAAGGACCGGGAATTCGCAACAAAATTCATTCATCAGCATCTTCATTCCCACATCTACTGCAATACGGATTTTAGGGGACGCTAAGACTTATTGTGTGTTTTCATACGATAGGCCAATGTCCTGTAATGACCGCCGTGAGCCTGGCGATATTTCTACATGATTTGGTCAAAAGCTCAGAAGTTCTTCACCTGTCATAGGAGGCCATAGCTTTCTTGATACGGAGCAGGTGGACGGATCTCGCCATTTCGAATCTGCAATATTGAGATAGTGAGAGGAGATCTTACACTTAACAGTCTCCAGCGGAATGCCAACAGGTTCCACACAAGAGCTTTCTAGGACGGTACCTTTTCTGGTCAGCTCGCTGGCCTTTTCGTTGCGGTCAATGTCACTGTGACCAGAAACCAAGAACAGCGTAACATTGAGCCGTCTACCAACGCAACTTAACTCGTCCGCAAACTGCTGTACCCGCTTGGAGAAAGTACTTACCGAAGTCATTGCCTTGATTGCGGTTTGGCTGTCTGAGTAAATGGCGATATTCTGGTTATCTGGTATATCTCGAAGTGTGTGATAGGCTTTCATAGTTGCTAGCGTTTCCGCCTGGAAAATCCTGGCATAGTCCGGGAGGCGATAATTCTCCGAGTATTCAGTACGTTAGAAAAGATCCATGCACGGACGTCGCAGCACATTTACGACATGTGGCGTCGCATCGGTGAAGATCGTGATGTCAAAGCCCTTCACCATCTCACTATCCGTCCATTCAGCCCTAGTGGAAAATTTGGCAAAAAAGCATATCTCAGGCCTCAGTTTGGGCACGGTGAAGTTTGTTTTTATATTGGCCACATCTCGTGGCAAATGGTTAAGAATGTCGCTATGGCCATATGGCTTGACAGTCCAGCGTCCCGCCTTTCTGAGCCTGACTGGACTGCCCACTGCCCGCCGCTACCTGTTTGATAAGAAGGTCTTGAAAGATGTGGGATAACTTTTGGCGCTTCTCTCGGGCATGTTATCATGGCACCTGTAGTGCCAGTACATACCGTTCTTTACACTCTGCCAACCCGTTCGAAATGTAGAGTAGTTTTTTATTCAGCAAATTATATCTATAATGAAATTAACAAGTTGGCTGATGCGTAGCTGTGTTATGGCTTTTTATAATCGATCATCATTCGAAATTTACAGTAGAAAACAGACAAAAATATTTCGCGCCCAATGTGGAGTCAGTGGGATTTGATTTAATCAATGAACCGAGTTGATGGGCGTGATACCGATGGTCAAAAAACACAAAAACCGAAATCGTAGACCTTATTATACGCAAGGCGCCCAAAGTTTATACTACGATATATTTGCGCTAAGACCTAGTGCGACATCGCGCGTCAACAGGCCTAGTTAACGTTTCATTAGCATATTGCAGCATAGGCCTCCTGCCCTCCTGTGGCTTATTAAAAAACCTTATACCAAGGGCGAAGACAAACAACCCGTCAAACACCAGAAAATATTCGACGTAGATTGTAGGGTCGGTGTCATTTGATCTAGACAATGACAGCAAAATGAACAATAGAGTTAGTGCACGGTATCGTGATATCGCTACTCACAAGACGTCAAAACCGAGTCCCTTTTTGAGCGTTCCTGATGGCTTTTTATCCTACGTAGAAAATAATCGAAAATCTTGAAAGTATTCGGCGCTCAATGTGGGGAAAGCGTGATTTTATCTACCCAATGGAACCCGAATGAGCAATCGAATTGGCGCATGGTACCGTTATTCAAGAGACACAAAAACTGAAAGATTTACAGAGCTTACCTTAAGGATATCAATATAAGCCTCCGTATGACTTTGTTGATGACACTCTTCGAGTATTTCATCAACTGCTTGTCAGATAACTCATCGAATCTGGTTTGATATTTACTCAATTTTCTTCTAAAAGGACAGCAGGTGTAGCTGGTCTATGAATAGAAAGCGATTTTACTCAAGGAGTGAGTGGTCCGAATCCTTCCCCGAGCACAAAAAATGTAGTGTGATGGTATATCCCCTCCCCCGCTAAAAGCTATCTACGCCACTGCCAATAACAGTATGTATTATTATGCACGGTTACTGCACTAGATGCGGAATCTGATCGTAAGCATACTATTTCAATCATACAATAAAATTTTGGGAAAAACATATAAATCAGCTTCAAAATACAATTCATTTCAAATGGATCTGACTAAGATAGCAGGAAAAAAAATAAGTAACTACTTATACATCGGCAATCTGATAAAACCGAAATAAACTTTATTCTAGGAAAACGCAATAAATCGTTTCCAAAATTTGTCAAAGTGACAAATATTTCGAAGAAACTCCTCGTTTAAAATATGTACGATGCATTTGACCTCTAAAAATATTTTTTTTTGTTAGAAAAGTTAAGAATGTCGTTGATCGAATGCATATCGTAACCAAGAAGCGAATATTTATTTGTTTATACGAGTGATTGGCGTCAGATTGATCATAATAAGACACTGAACTTCGAATGGTAATTTGATGCAAATTTCAGCGATTAATATTGATATTTAAAATAAATGCTGACTTGTCTTTAAGATAAACACCAATTTGGTGCATTAGTGACGGAGACGGAATAGGTACGAGAATATGCTGGATAAATTTGAAAATTATTAAATTAATCAGTCTGGTCAGTCCACTTTCGGCAAGGACAAAGATTTAAATCTGCCATTAGTTTTACATCACTTCACAATTTTATGTGTTGTTGATCAATATTTTAAACAAGTAAAGAGCTTTGTTTTCGATTTGAGGATTTTATAGTCTGAAATAAATATAGAAGGAGTTCCTCGGTGTGATACCAGTTAATGCGACCTTAACTTGAATTCCGTGATTTTTCACGTAGATAATCTCCGAGCGGACACTTGAATGATTTCATAAATATTAACGGTTTTGTTAGAAGACCGTGAAATTAAAATATCCAAGTACTCTTTGTACTGAAGGTAAATTAGTTGTTTATCCCAGTAAACAATAATGCTCCGAATCATTTCTTAAAGGTACTTTTAAAGGATCGCAAAGACTCCAGTAGAGTCCTTTGAGAGGGTGGGAGGGGGTTTTCGAACAATAAACAGAAACATAAAATAATATAAATAGTACTGAAAATCAAATATTGCTAAAAATCTTGTAATTTGAGAAATTTGCCATTTTTTGAAAAGATGTATCCCCTAAACTACTGGTTCTACAATAACGACTCTGGTCTCAAATTATTGCAAAACCAGTCCTTTCGGGCGAAAATTGACAAAAACTGAAAAACGTCTAGAATTTCGACGTTTTTCTTGATTTTTGACAATGACGCGGTCGTCTGCTGAGTTCACAAGCTAGGATTTAACATCCTCTTTGTATCATAAACAACATATCTAAAATCATTTGATGCATCGTTCACCCCCTTTTCATGTCTAATTTGACTGTATTAAAATGGACATCATTATTTTTGTTGCCTGGCTTTAATGGATGGATTGGCATCTTCTGCGCCTGGGCTACATGCCATAGGCTGCTGTTTGGTTTCCGTGTCGTACTTGTAAAACCAAGATTCTTCAGCTGTTACGGTTTAATGGAAAGTGCTAAGCTTCCCCTTTTTAAATTTTGTAAGAAACGTACGAGCTCTTTTTTGGGTGTGTGACAAAATTCGACCTCTCGAGAGCGACGTTTTCGTCGACGTTAAAACATTTTGGGTGATCTTTACAAGACTCGTCCCCCACAGAAGAGAGAGAGGTCGATATTAGACACGTTTTATTGTTCTTGTACAACAAAGGTGTGAAAAGGCGACGGACGCCAAACGAGAGATATGCGCTGTTTACGGCGAGGAAGCCCTTAGTGAGGACACTTGTCAGAGGGGGTTTTCTCGCTTCCGTTCCGGAAAAACGGGTTTAAACGACTCTCCCCGCACTGGTCGCCCTGTCACCGTTGAAAATGATGTAATCTTGGACCTCATCAAAGCCGATCGGCATATGAGAACTCGCGAGATAGCAGAAAGGCTCAACATTGATCATTCAACCGTCGCAAACCAACTAAAGCAGCTTGGTTGGAGTCGTAAAAAAGTCCGACGTGTGGGTACCCCATGAGTTATCCATGTTACACCGAATTTCGAACTCTAATCTCTCTCGAATCTCTACTGAAATAGTATTCGTTGGAACCATTTTTGAAGAAGATTGTGACGGGGGATGAGAAATGGGTTGTTTGCATGAACATCAAGCGGAAAAAATCGTGGTGCTCGCCCGGAGAATCGTCCACAACCGTTGCAAACGCAGAAAAAGTGTTGCTTAGTATTTGGTGGGATAACAAGGGTGTAGTCTACAACGAACTTCCTCCACGCGGTTCAACTATTGATTCGAGGAAGTATTGCACTCAGCTGGAAAAGCTCCAACGAGCAATAGCCGATAAACGTCCGGAATTGGCTAACGAAATCATCATCATTTTTCATCACGACAACTCCAGACCCCATACTTCTGTGGAAACGAAACAAAAGCTACTGGGCTTCGGCTGGGAAGTGCTGCAACACCCGCCTTACTCACCGGATTTTGCCCCGTCGAGCTACCACCTTTTTCGGTTTCTTCAGAATCATTTGGATGGAAACCGCATTGAATCTGTGGAAGCTTTCAAATATGACCTTGATGAGTTTTTCCGCAATAAACCATATAGCGCATCATGAACGTACGGTGCCGGATAAAGCCAGCGCGGGGCCCGTAGCAAATATCAACAAGGGGCCCTTGATTTGCAGGTATTAAGGTTTAGAATACCCTGGAACATCGATTAACCAGAATAATTGTTGTAGTAAGTCATTATCATTCGGATAATCGAAAATCCGGATAATTGAATAATAACCTACGTCTCACGCATATGGTCAACGAAAATATGTAACAACTTAAAGGAGACTCCGGAGGTATAGCAATATATGTATATATAAATGATCAGGATCACCTACTGATTCGATTAAGTCATGTCTGTCTGTCTGCCCGTTCGCACGATAACTTTCGATAGAATAAAGCCAGAAGCTTAAAACTTTTGCCAAATGTTTGTAGAATGATCTGGTTGGTTGGTATTGAAAATGGATGTGATCTGGCCAAGGGAGCGAATGCCTTCCTTACATATTCGAAATAATTAAATGTATCTATAACTCCCTATTGAATAAACGTAAAACGGTCTTATTTTGGCAGATGACTCGAAAGGGTAATTGTGTACTCTCCCGTAAAAACGAGATTGATCAGGTGGAAAATGCGGTGCTTCCCTTACAAAGAGCCCCACATTACCCTATTTTTCAGGTTTTTCTTTATAACTCTTCAACCAATTGACGTAGGGAGCTGATTTTTGGTACGCAAACTTAAGACGAGAAGCTACTTGTGTTTTAGTAAGATAGGCATAATCAGGCCAAAGGAAAGATTGCCTTCCCTTCAAATGTCAAAGGATGAAATAATTCTTTAACTACGATAACTTTCGACAGGATAAAGCCAAAGAGTTGAAGATTTAGTCGGATATTGATAGTAAACTCTTGTTAGTTGGTACTGGGCAAGATCCGACCAAAAAAAACCCTACCTCTCCTACAAATTAAACTTCAAATATGCGGTAACTTACAATAGAATGAAGCTAGCGATTTGAAATTTTGGTCAAATGTTTGAACTTAGATCTAAATAGCTACTGTTAAAAAAACGACCAAAGAAACCCCTACCTACCCTACCCTACAAATGAAACCTAAAATAAGCAATAACTTTCAATGAAATGAAGCTAATGACTTGAAATTTCAGTCAAATGCAAATACTCGTACATTATGTTCAATTCAGCAATTCAAATTCGAACCATTCTGAACGATGAATAGGGGAAATTAATGAGAAGGGATTTGATTCATTTTCAAAAAAAAAAACATAAAACGTTGGTACGATTTTTTCTTTAAGGCAATAGATTATGACCACGCGCTTATTAAAGGCCACCTCACACGAAAAACGGCCAAAAGTGTAAATACGTCGCGTCGTTTCAAATTAATACGGCAACATTGTCCTCCCGTATCTAGAGGTATTTCGTTCGTTTTAACATTTTGAATATTTGAAACTTCGAAAGATATTCATTGATTATAAAATTAAAGTAACACCATGATTTATTGTGATGCATAACATTTCACTATTTATTTTTCTTTTCTTCGATAAATCTTAAAACACAAACTGAAACCGTTTAGTTTGACTTTTTCAAATTTTTATGCGTTTATTTAACCCATTTGAAAGATAAAATTTTCCAATAAAAAATTGTTTTCTAGGTTTTGAATAAATCTAAGTCGTCCAGACAAAAAAAAATGGCAATAACAAAATATATTTCTCTGCGACACAACCAATGACCCCATCCGAACAAATCTTTTGGAATTTTCTTCCATTTTCTCGTTCCTATTTCGTCGAGCCCCCGTCAACGTGATTCCCCGATAGAATCGATTTGACGTTTTTGTATCCGTAAATCTGTTTATTCCAAAATTGTATATTAATGTCATATTTATTTAAAATCGATTTTTTCCTCGCCACTCTTTTCGTATTTAACATATTCGCGAATATTTTTGTTTCTAGTTTCTAGATGTATGGATGCTATATAGTTCACGTGTTTGCTGTTGCTTTTCTAGATTAGATAAAATATGCATACGCATTTGTTTTTTTTTGTGTTAGAAAAACGAAAACATTTCTTCGCAAGCCTTCAAGGACGTTTCCTAGGAAGAGAGAGAGCAATGTTAGGGGGACCTTTTTTTTAAATCTTTAATTCAATCAATATTAATAAGGATGATGACGACAATTCACAGAGAAAATAATAAAACTGGCGACAGTGACTAAATCTTTTTTTTTTTGAGGACATGTCCCAGAAGTTTTTTTTTTCTTTCAAAAATCAATACAAGTAGCGCGAAGCGGAGATTGGATGGTGACTATATATACAAATAAAGTAGTAGTAGCAGATTGGATGATGACTGCGGATAGCAGATAAAGTAGTAGATAAAGAAGTGAGTACTAGATCAGGGGCATAGAGGAAAACTAGAATGCCAACAACACATTCAACCTACCGCGACGATAATCAATTCAGAGAAATATTTATGTCTGAATTAGAATATGATGATCATTTGCATTAACTGAGGTGAAATGCCGGACGATGTTTGGATCGGGTTGATCTTTCCTTCCAAAACATACACAATATCGAACATTCTTTTTTGTTGTATCTGAGAATTCCTACCTCCCAAACATCTTATTGACTCATTTCAGAATCGGAACTAATATGCATACGTGTATCTGCCAAAATGACAACAACGCAGTTTTTGAGATTATACCAGTCTTATGACGACAATACCGAATCCTGTTTTCCATTTTGTTAATATAAATTTATCTATTAAGAGGAGTTAGGATAATCCAAAATCGTATTTTAATTTGATATATTTTTACTTTTTGGTCAGTATCTACATGATTGACGCAATATTTTGTTTTGAACAATATACACGGCAGTCGTGTCAGCATCCATTTGGCGGATTCAGTAATTACATGTGTATTTTTGGTGGCTTTAAGATCAATCGGCCATTTTTGCGTTATTACTCCTGCTTAACTTAGTAGTGGTGGGGGTTGAAACGTCATTTTCATTCATTCAGATTGAACGGTCTGTGTATAGGTTCAATTCACATTTGAAGCTTCATAAGTATAGTACTCGTACATATAGCAAATATAACATTGTTCTTCTTATTAAAGATCCATGTAAAAATTATATTTTTTAAAAATATGAAATATTTTTTACGGATATATAACGGAGGTGAAAGTGTCAATGCATAAGGTTTCTGTCTCATTTTTTAATGTGTGTATAAGATATGAACTCTTTAGTTTTTTTTGTGTTAATTTAAATCCATACGTTGGCAATTTTATTTCAGTTATGTGTAGGAAATTTGTTCTAGCAGATATTTAGAAATGAATACAATAATATTTTATGTATGTATTTTGATACGAATAAATACAAAAGAAAAGTAATAACAAGTTTCATTTATTTTAGTAAAAATACAATAAAAATATGACCGTCGTGAATTATTTGCCAATCATTCAATTTTCAACTTTAAATGGGGGTATCGTTGGCTAGTGATTATTGTTGACTGCATTAACTGTTGTAATGACATAGTCCAACTGATAAAAGGACACTTTACGTGAAGTTTCTTTGGGGACATGTGCATCACAAATGTGCATCATCGTGTTTTGAAGTGTATGCCGAAATTATGTCTATTAATGCCAGCAAGTGTTGGTGGACTTTAATAAAGGGCCCGTCTCAAGGATTTGCGGGCCCGATGCCAAAAAGCTTTTGCAGGGCCTCTCTGGATGTTTTTTTTAGTTTGTCTGATTATAATTGTACCCAGCACACAATTTCTATGCTTCACGATAAGAATGTGTGTTTCCTCTTGGAAGGCAAATTTATCGTTTGCGGTATCGTTTTTTTTTCAAGGGAGTCACCTCCTTCGGGAAAAAATGGCTCACGGCGATACTTCCAGAATAATTGGCGATGTGAATCAGCTGCAAGAAAAATATATTAAATAAATTAAAATATATCATTGTGTTTTTTTTATTAGATAAATTTTAATCTGTCTGTTGTCTTAGATACTTTTTACGCGTATAATTTATATTTTGTCTTTTTTACGACTGATACTAGTAGGGTTAGAGCCAGGTGCCCATTTTACATGTCAAAAGTGCTAACCGTTACGCTATCTAGAGTACATACTATGAGAACGATAAAATCGTAACTTTATAATTTATTTTCAATTTGTCGCCCAGAAGACATAATGGAGAAATCCTTGCAAGGCTTTGAATAATTTGGATCCTTATCCTCTTGCCGATGCATGTATTTAATTGCAAATTGAAATTGTATCGCAATTCTTCCGCCCATAGGTTATCCCCTAAGCAATGACAAAGCGATAAGATACCATCACCTTCTCTGGGTGATTTATCTTGCGGGGGGCAAAAATCCCCTTCAGTAGTCCTTCTTGTGGACGCCCCTTGGAACGGTGGTGGCCAGTGACCACTGTTAACTAAGTCAAACCGCCAGTAATGGCTAAGGTAAATATTCCCCTTGTGGTGTGGAGAGTAAGAATAAAATCACGGCCTTTCCTTTTGCCGGCCTGTCGTAGAAACCGATAAAAAAGGACAGGATGTGTATGCCAGCAACTTGCACTATCCGAAATCTTTATATGCTAACGAAACGTCAACTATGCCTCGGATAAGGACTAACTCAACAGCTAACTCTGGCTACCTCCCAACATGCCTACTGAAAGGAAGGTCAGTTGATACGGCTCTGCACTCTCTGGTTGGCTGTATTGAAAAGTCCCTGGAATGCAGGGAATATTCTTGGATATCGAGGGCGCCTTGAACCATATTAAGCCTAGTATGATAATAGGAAGGAACCTGCAAGTCGATGAATCGCTCTGTAAATTCATTGATCTGCCGCTCACATCCAGGATCATTTGCACTACTCTGGGAACATCGTCTATCAGTAGAGGCGTCTGTAATGGCACCCCTCAAGGCGGAATACTGTCTCTTCTTCTTTAGAATTTAGTGGTCAATGGCTGCTTCTGAAACCGGAAGAAATTGGGTACCATGTGTCTGCCTATGCAGACGATGGTGTCGTTGCTGGTTCCGGTAAGTTTCCGGGCGTCCTAAGTGAGGTACTCCAGAATGCCTTATGTATTCTAACTCTATGGGCAGTCACCTGCGGCGTCGGGGTAAATACCGACAAAACCGATCTTCTGCTCTTCACTAGAAAGCGCAAAATTCCCCCTGTTGAACCTCTCCTTTAAGAGACTGGTTTTTACTGGCAAAGCAAAGTTCCTCGGACTTATCTGCGATAAGAAGTTAACATGGAAACTGAATATTCTAGAACGAATGAAAAAGGTAACTGTTGCGCTTTAATCGTGTAGAAGGGCCATAGGTAAAAACTGGGGCCTCCAGCCGAAAGTGGTGTACTGGTTTTACTCGTATACTGCAGTGGTACGGCCTATCTTATTATACGGCATATGCGTATGGTGGACGGTACTCAGAGTGGTGTCTTACTGTAACCAGCTGGGGAAAGTGCAAAGACTTGCTGCGATTGCCGCTACTGGGCAACACTGAGAACTACTTCGTCGGCTGGGTTGGACATGCTGCTCAACTTGCTTCCGGTAGATATTTTTGATGAACAACTGTCGGCTAAAAGAGCCCTGCGTTTTCGAGATACTGGACAGTGGTGCGCGCTGAGGAGTGGACGCTCCGCTATTCTGGGAAGTCTGGATCTTCCAGCAGTAACCGACTATCCCGTTCCAAAAGTAACCCTTGGCAGAAACCACATTAGCCTGATTCCCTCTAGAAATTAATGGGCGGGCAGCACCCCTACTACACCTGACTCCTTGGCTAAGACCGATGAAGGAGTGGATGCGGGCATTTATTCGAAGGGACTAAATATTAACGTATCGACCATTCTTCCCGACTACTGCATCGTCTTCAGGCGGAGATTTCAGCAATCGCGGAAGCTCTGTCCTGGCTGGTGAGGCATGTCGTTACTTTTAAGGACATTATTATCTACAATGACAGTCAAGCGTGCATACGGTCGGTTGAATCGGTTATTTTTACAACAAAAACAGTTGTAAGTTTTCGCTCGACAATCATGGAAATGAGCAGCTTCTTTGATATAACTGTTTGTTAGATTCCGGGACACAGTGATTTCTCGGGCAATTGCAAGGCTGATGAGCTGACCCGTCAAGGGGTAATCGGATTCACTGATACGTATCTTCGTATCTTAACCACGTTAGGGCACCCATAGCAGTGTGTAAAATGGCAATCGAGTCCGCTGCGATCGGCAGAGCCAATGCTAGATGGCTCGATGAAAGTACTTGCCAAACAACGAGGATGATATGGCCTAGGATAGATCCTAATCGCTCGGCTTCACTGGTCTCATTAAACAAGAAACATATTGGCAGGGTGGTGGGGGTCATCATAGGACACTGTCCTATCGGCGAGCATGCGAGGAGGCTTCGACTTCATCATCACGACTACTGCAAAAGTTGTCATGATGTGGATGAGGAGGAGAGTGTTGCTCACTTTCTTTGCTCCTGCCCAGCCTTGGCTTATCCGTATAGGAGGAGAAAGTTTTTGGGGCTCTCATTTTTGCAGGACCTAGAGGGTGTCGTAAAAGTTAATGCGATTCAAATTAATCGGTTGGTCCTCTGTTGATCGGCGCAGAACACAAAATCAGATCGACCACTTTACCATTAGTAAAATATTCAAGAGTTGCCTCCTGGACGAGGCGAAATAAGAAGAGTGCCGATATTGGAATGGGAAGAGACCATTATCTTATGATCGCTAATGTTCGATTGCGTATTGCAGGCATGCGCTCTCCTACCGATGAAAGATTCAGGTGACGCAATTTCAACCCCGCTTGACTGAAAAATGCAGCTGTTTAACAAGACTAAAACGGCCATCTTGCGTAAAAAGCAGCTGAGATAATTAGTCACCCAGAAAGTGACGTAAATGAAAACTGGGACTCCATAAAAATGCATACATTGATAGCGCACAAACCGGGTTTTGCCGGAATAAGCCCTGGATGTCCGACGCTTCATGGCAGCGGATTGTTGAAAGAAAGGAGCTGAAGGTTCGTTTGACTACAGCATCAGACTTCAATCGTAGCATCATGGAACTCCTTTACCGTCAGAAAGCTCGTAAAGTTCAGTCTAGTGTGCGACGCGATAAAATAGTTTTTGCGAATTCTCTTCAAGCCTCAACAGTAGAAGCCGCAAGAATCAATAACTTAAACGCCGTATACGGTGTCATCAAGAAATTTACAGGCGGTCGTATTTCCTGCCACCATCCGGTGAAGCATAGTGGTGGAAAATTACTTATTTTGGAGAAAGATCAAATGAGGCGGTGGAAAAAACTTCGCCGTGGTCTTGAATCGTCTAATTTCCCTCATATAGATAATTTAGCTAACCATCAAAATGCGCGTTTACGGTCCACTGCCCCGACTAAAGAGAAATTAGTTGCTGCAATAATAATAAAACGAAAAAAAGGCCGGCGGACTCGACGGTATCCCTTCCGAATTTTACCAAGCAGCGCCAAGCATAACTGCCGAGTTGCTGCTACCACTTGTTGGTAAACGTTTTCAACTGAGTGGAAGAAACGATTGATCATCAAACTTTCGAGGAAGGGTAGCCTTACAGACTGTAATATTTGAAGAGACATTTGTGTGCTTCCTGCCGTTGCAAAATTAATAGCTAAAATCGTTCAGGAAAGATTACAGGCTCACTTAGAAAGCACAATTGATGAAGAGCGGATTGGCTTTCTATCCGGATTCTCGTGTATCTGTCATACGGCGCTGAGTACGATTCTCCGCTTCACTTGCCTTTCATCGATGTCGAGAAGGCTTTCGATAGTTTGAACCGGGATTCTATATGGGCGGCCTTGCGCAGGAGAGGCATCCCTGGGAAGCTTGTGACAATTATTAAGGCGACATATAACGGCGTGAAACGTCGGTAAGGTGTCGGGAGACTTTGAGATTCGTGATGGAGTTTGGCAGGGCTACATCCTCTCATCGATCCCATTCCTCATTGAGATCGGCAATGCGTTGCCTGCAGCCCTATCTGAACTAGACAGAGGAATTCAATGGACTCTAACATCTTATCTGCAATATCTTGACTACGCTGACAACATATGCCTACTTTCCCGCAAAATCAGGGATCTATCCGGAATGTTGCTAGATCTTAAGAGGGAGGCAAGCAAGGTTGGGCTAAAAATCAATACCAACAAGACCAAGGTTCGGATTGAATCTCTGGAGGAGTTTATTTCATTGCATGTACCAATCATCATGTCTTTCGGAGTATTCAACCTGAAAAGTTGATTTCCAAAAGCCAATTAACTGGATGGACGTCTGCCTTCCATAAACATTACGAAAATCCACAGATTCATTGTTGAATATTCAGATACGAGCATCTTGTATCTGAAGTAACGTACCTTTCTTGTATCTGAAATTACGTTCGTGCACTCATCTATGAGTGCGTCTAGTCAAATGAGTTTTATTTTATTGAGCATCCGCCATGAGGCCGCTTGAAGGTCGCCTGAACCGACCAAATTTAGACATACACGAAATTCCGGAATTCCTCAAGGCCAGGCTTGATCAGTTTTCCCGAGAGGACTTCCGGGTTGCCTGGAAGACCTTATTAAGGCAATCCGGAAGGCCAGGCCTGATCAGTTTTTCCGGAGAGGATTTCCGGATTGTCTATGCCGGGCTTTACTGTTCATAAAGAATATGTTGAGAATACGACGAACGCATATCAAGGAATATGTCCATTTCTGGAGCAGAGGACGTGCAGACTGCAGAGTAGTGCCGAGGACGTGCAGAGGACGTGCAGAGGACGTGCAGAGGACGTGCAGAGGACGTGCAGAGGACGTGCAGAGGACGCGCAGAGGACAAGCAGAGGACGAGTTCATGTCGTGAATACTAATCTTAGCATTAATCTTTTTTTCTTGCCAAGTAGAATTGCAGGTTTTTTTTTCAAATGAAAAAACTCAAATGTTGAAAAGTCCAATCAGTTCTTGATTGATGTATTTGGAGTCTGGCGTTTAAAGCAATAATTCATTAGCATGTCGTTCCAAAGATACAAAAGTAACAACAACGATGCCTTACTCTCACCCGACCGAATCGAAAGAAATGTTCTTATGTAACTTTGGTTGTTGTTTCTTTTTTTAAATAAGTCTTTTAACTGTGTTATTACATATTTTGAGTTTGAATACAATAACATCAAACACAGCATATGTTCCTTGTTTGTTTTTATTGTAATGTACAATATTTGCATTCTCGATCGGGTAAGCATCTACATCAGTAACAACAACCATCCAAAACAAATGACAGTCTTGTAATTTTAATAGATTACGGTCGATTCTAAAAAGTGTGTCTATCATGTACTATAATATGTCATTCAACAATTTTTTTGAAAAAATAAATATTTTAATAAATTTATTCATAATATTAACATAACAGATTTATCAAGGGACTACTCGTATACATAATATCGTAAAACGTATTTGTACACGTTGTATCCAAGAATATCTTTGTCCTCATTCCTCCTGTTATTTTAGCAGGAATACTTCGACAGGCGTGCCATTGGACTAAGGCCTGTCAGCCACATGCAATTTTTTGTTGCTCTATCATTGAGATTCATGTCAGTGTCCTAAAGGCTAATATGAAGGTGCGCACATTTGCAATTCCAATTCACTTACAACAAAACGATTTGAGATTTGTCGCAAATTATTTAGTTGCAACTGCTTGCGCAATCGCCATTTGTCTGTCTGTCCGTTTGCACGATAACTTTCGATAAAATAAAGCTAGAGGCTTGAAATTTTCGTCAAATGTTTGTAGTATGTTCTGGTTGGTTGGCATTGACAATGGGCTTGATCCGTCTAAGGGAGCGCCGGCCTCCTCTATATACTCAAAATAACTAAATGTATCTATACTATAACTCCCGATTGAATGAACGCGAAAAGATGTAACTTTGACAGATGACTTGAAAGGGTTATTTTGTACTTTCCTGTAAAAATGAGATTGATGAGTTTGAAAATAACGGTACTTTTCCTACAAAGAACCCCACAATACCCTACTTTTCAGGGTTTTTGTCTATAACTCTTGAACCAATTGACGTAGCAAGCTGATTTTTGGTAGGTAAACTTCTGATGAGAAGTTGCTTGAATTCTAGTAATATAAGCATAATCAGGCCAAAGGAATGCCTACCTCCCCTGCAAATGACAAAAATTGAAATATTATAGAACTAGGATCACTTTCGACAGGATAAAGCCAGTGGGTTGAGAATGTGGTCAGATGTTTATAGTAAAATCTAGTTAGTTGTTACTGAAAATGGGCAAGATCCAACCCAACGAACCACTACCTCCCCTACAAACGAATCTTTAAATAAGCAGTAACTTTTGATAGAATGAAGGCAGCGATTTGAAATTTTGGTTAAATGTTTGAAGTAGGATTTAGTTAGTTGCTATTAAAGATGGGCCAGATCCGACCCGAGGAATCCCAACCTCCGCTACAAATATACAATAACTTAAAATATGCGATAATTTTCGATAAAATGAAGCTAGCGACTTTAAAATTTGGTCAAATTTTTGTAGTAGAATCTAGTTAGCTGATATTGAAAATGCGTAAGATCCAACAAAAGAAACCAGCGAAGCTTCGGTCTGGTTTTTTCATCTGACTTGTATGGAGATTGTCATACCTACGGCGCTTTAAAGGTGTGTAATCTACCTGCAGTAGAACCCCTCTAATTCGTCACTTTTGGAACTGGGGGTATGGTCGGAACGCGAAGTGTGAAAGGTATTGTACCTTCTGCAAGCTAGCCCAAGGCTATCTTGTTTTTTTTTACTGGTTATCAAAATTGTTAAAAGGATCTATCCTAATGGCAGATTCTTAACGCCGCTTTTTCTAATAATCGTAATAAAATTCTAATGGGACTTCTATTTTGGGCTTACATGGTATAATACAAGCAAGCAGACATCTTTGATTAATGTCATGGCGTTCCTGGAATATATAGTTAGTTTTTTTTCATAAATTAACAAATTTCGAGTGAATGTGCCTTAAAGACCGGGAGTGTATATGTTTTGACACTTGTTGCCGGTCCCGACCCCCGTCGTAGCCAGTTTTTTGTCGTTTTGGGACCGTGCATTTGTAGAACGAAATAACAGCGACTTTTATTTAATTGTACAGCTTCATTATGACAGGTGCTAAAGAGGATTTTAATTGATCGAATTGGTGTTAATTTGAGCAACAAGAAGTTAGCTCCCATTTTCATAAATACGTATTTTCGAGTTTAGAACGTTTGTCAGTAATTTGCCGATGAATTTCGGTCTCCTTAAAACGATTGTCGGTCTCCGGTTACTGCGTTACGAACGTATCAAATATTTGCGTGGAGTTAGCCCAGCCCCACCCGAATTAAGAAACAACCATTAGTGGCCTCGTTTATGCAGCGAAACTATGTTCGAGTATTAACTAATTCGAGCTAACTCACGACGACACAAACATGGCGCATTAGCTATTTTTGGTACTAATCTTAGCTCCACTTGCGATGCAGAGCTGGACTGAAAAATTGGGACTAGATGGTGATGATGTTTTCGCTAATGATGTTGCTGGTGAAAATTATATTTTATATGTTATATAAATACTTCATCCTTTCCTGCAACTCTACATTCGTTTCATCCTTTGATTGTAGCGGTATAAACGCGTTTTTATTAGGAGGCTACTGCCTCTTGACATTTTCCAAACCAAAGTCACAAACCAACAACTGACTTCTTTCATATTTAGTACCTCTCCGTATGGTCGGTATAAACACACCACAAACAAGTACTAGCACTAAAACGATTTAGTTAAATCGCCTTTTAGTTCCACGGTATAAACGGGGCCAGTGAAAAGAACTTTTTGCATTCCGATGGAAAATCGTTTGACAGTTTGAGTTTGGTTTGCAACCAAAAATTCAATGTGGACGCACAGCTTGCAACCAAATAGTGTACTTCCATTTGTGAGTGCGCAGCCGAGTATCTGCATGTGGACATCAGGCCTAAGAGTTATGTAAAAAAATGCATGCATGAAATTTGCCTGTTAACGGCCGTTTATCATGAGTGTACATTTAATACCGGCCGTAAAGCAACTTTGTATAGAGACCTTGTACACAGATTCAATTTTGGCGACAAACTTGCCCAGATAAAATATGATAATTTTATATTTGGGGTACTCTCCTGTGATTCCTGTTAGACCCGGCCAGGCAAAAGAAGTTTGGAGCTGAATATTTTTGAGAAGAATTATGGTTATTATCGGAGGATTACGATATGTACATGCGTCTTCGTTAAAAGCTTTCCAACATGTAAGGATTCACCTTGTTCTTAACGGGTAATTTATTGAAATGTATTTTTAACATTGTGTGTTATATTCTTTAGTTTCACACGTATGTATATGCAAATATTTGCTTTGCTCCTCTTTACATCTTTCCACTTTTTGGGCTCAGCACTATCCTCATAATATATTGTTAAATTTAATTCGACATAGTACGAGATTGCGTGTAAAAAAACCATACGGAAAAAACTCGGTTATCGACGTTATTGTTCTTATTTTATTATTAGCTGAACTTTACCAGTTAATCTTTTTCGGAATGGCATTTATAAGTTTTGACCTACTTTCGTAGACGTTACAACAGTATTTCCCAGTCAGTTGGTGGTAGTTTCCTAATATTTCAAAGAAAGAAGAAAAATGTGGAATCCAATTGCGGTAGAATGAGGCGAAAATAGATCGTAGAACAAAAGAATTTCCAGGAGCAACCGCTAGACGTAGCCTAAATAAGTGTAAAGAATGGAAAGCTTTATATTCCACCGATGTCAGGATCTGCTCTAGATAAATTATCAGGGCAGAACGTTAACCCATATAGGTTGATGTTGTTGTTGTAGTGGGTGTTATTTCTTTAACCTGTAAGGTTAAGATTCGCAAAAAAAAAACGCGCCTGTTAAATACTTACATGCAGATAAAAATTGTTTCTTTCATAATTATTTTATATAATTTTGGTACGGTACGAAGGAGCGAAGCCTGGAAAATTACAATAATAATAATAATTACTCTGCATAGAGAGTTGGAAGCTACTCGTATCGTCTCCGAATTAATTAAGAGATGATATCATCGCACGAAAGACACATCAACTTGTAGGTTAGAAAAAAAAGCATTGTACTATATTTAATCAACAAAGAATAAGCAATATAATACGCAACGTCTCTCATGCGATTCTCGCCAGTCCAAGCCCATGTCAGCAGTGCAGTAAATAGGGCAGTTCTTCGAGGAGAAAGCCTGTCGTTTTGATTGAACGGACATAAGCTAAAATTGTTAATACCTGTTTACTTACACCAGTGCCGGATTAAAGATGTGGAGGCCCAAGGGCCGGATGAAATGTGGGGGCCCTATTACAAAATTAAAATTCGATTCCTTCAATTATTCATTTACATATATTTCTGCCACTTATTCACTGTTTCGGTAATAAATTCTACATTTTTTTTTTCATGAAAAAGTCGGTCTTCTTTCATGCTTGTGCGGAGACGGTTTTCGATCAATCTTAATTTTGAAAACGATCTTTCGCTTGTGCAATTCGTTACCATCATCGATAAGAACAAGCGCAAAATAATTTCCGCATTGACAAACGTAGAATCCAAATTGTTTTCTATAATAATGCGATATAAATACATTTCAACAGATTTATTTTCCATTTTTGCATGGAGATTCGCGAAGGTTTTAAGTTGAATAAGCTCGTTTGACAAAGCGGCTTCTATATCTTGAGGATATTCGCTGAGTGCTATTAGCAATCTGTCAATTGCAGGTATGAATGATTCTGTTCGAAACTTGTCCCTCGCTGAAAGCTGAACCGTCGATGATGATTGTTCAATAGGCTGCAAGCGTACATTTGCTGATCTGGCACGGACAGATTCATAATCGAGAATTTTAGACAATGCTTTAGCTGTTTCTTCGTATGTTGCGAAAGCATTTCTTTTGGAATCGACAAAAGTTTCCAAAGATTTTAAACAATCCACTGCAATCCTCAGGGTCATAGTTGGATTTTGCAGCGATTTGCTAGTTGAATTGAACCTTTCGAGAATGTCATGCCAGAACACAATATAAAAAGCTGTCTCAAGGGAGCTCATTTTCTTCACAATACCTCGAGCTTGATTTCTTGCGACGTCCTTTTGTTCGACGTCCTTTTGTTCGACGTCATCTCGAATTGAAATCAAGGCTTCTCTAATAGAAACAAATCCAACTTTCAAAGCTTTTGTAGCGTCAGCGCGACATGACCAGCGGGTATCACTCAAATTTTTGCGTGTGTAAGATTTGTCTAAGCCTGACAACTTAACACTCAAAATGTCATACCGTGCAGTTGAAGACGTGAAAAATACGAACAGCTCCTTTATACCTAGGTAAAACCGAAAAAATCGACCGCTTTGGGACATGCGCTGGCCGCGACTTTGCCTATTAAATTCAGCGAATGCGCACAACATGGAATGAAAGCTGCGTAGCTATCCTTATTGAGTATAAGCGCTTGCATTCCTTTATATTTTCCGCTCATGTTTGGTGCATTGTCATACGACTGGCCACGACAATCCAGAATGTCAATGCCGTGCTCCCTGAAAAACTGAAGTAGAGCGTCTGCCATTTCTTGTCCAGTGTGTCCAGAATTAGGGAGGAAGGTTAAGAATCGTTAGACAGGTTTGTTGCCTTCCGTATACCTAATGGTTACGGATAGTTGATCGATGTGAGCTTGATCAGGTGTCGAATCGACGGAGAACGAGTAGTACTTAGCTTTTTTGATCCGTGCAATAATTTCTGCGAGCACTTTTTGTCCCATTGCTGTTATAAGTTCTTCGCATATAGTTGATGATAAATAATTTACATGACCGCGTCCCATATTTCCGTGTTCATTAATGTGTCCAGCCAAAAACGGATCATACTGAGCTAGAAGTTCAAGTATTGCGAGGAAATTTCCATTATTTGGTGAGCCGAAAATTTTATCGGAACCTCGGAGAGAAGGGAAAACTCCATGAGCATGTTTCACGTGAACGTTTCTCTTCGCTGAGTGGTCACAACCAAAACACTAGCAAGAGCTTCAGCTCTCCCTCTGTGGTCGCCGTTACATTTCTTGGATTTTACCAAAACTTTTATCGATATAAATTTTGCATGCTCTGGATTTTCATGTAACTTTTTCGTAATCCATATGTGGAGTCTCTCCAAATGTGGGGGCCCCGGGCCTCGGCCCCGTCGGCCCATGCCTTAATCCGGCCCTGACTTACACTGTGACAGATGCAAACTACTGCACCTGACTCGGTACAGCTTCCAGAATCAGTCAAAAGAAGCTACAAGGCAGCAATAACAATGTGCACTTCTTTGATGATTGCCTAGGAAATTACGTGGCAGCAACGTGTAAGCTCCGAAGGCAGAGCTGCCTCGGTACAACTTCCAGAATCAATCAAAGGAAGCTACAAGGCAGCTATGACGAAGTGCGCTTCCTTGATGATCGCTTAGGAAGTTACGTGGAAGCATTGCGTAAGCTCCGAAGGCAGAGCTGCCTCGGTACAGCTTCCAGAATGAATCAGAAGAAGCTATTTTACAAGGCAGCTATGGCGAAGTGCGCTTCCTTGATGATCGCCTAAGAAGCTACGTGGAAGCAATGTGTAAATTTTGTGATTCAACACGAGAACCGTTATGTTTCGTTGGAATTTCACAACGCAACGCAGTCAGACAATTAAATCCTTTACATGTCGTGTCCCAAACCGTGTGTGTATATTAAAAGTGAAGTGAAAGAAAGCGTAACAGGGGAATAAAAATAAAATAAATCTATTAAAGGAAAATAAATAATGGATAAAACAGGTAAGTGAAAATTTATAAAATTTAACGCAAAAATGAAAGCAACGGTTTTTGTAATTCTAAGTAGGTAAAAATGAAGGAATATTCCTGAAACATTCGTACTTGATCGGGCGAAGCATAGTGGTTCGCGTCTTTAACCAATAGTGGGTTTTAATTTGAGTGGATTTCTCACTCCCCATGAGCGTATTTTCTTATTTTACCAGGAGATGCATCGTGGTTCGCATCTTCGCTAATCGTGTTTTTCCCCGCTGTAGAGTATAGAGCGAGTGTTCTGTGGCTGTCTACTGAGGGTCGCAACCTGTTAAGTGCCGGAACTCGTTTCGCGAGAAAGAGTTCACGTAAATAGAATGCAAAATCTTCTCAATTCAAAACCCACTAATGGTCAATAACGCGAACCACTATGAGTAGCCCGGTCAACTACTATGCTGCGCGAGCTCCGCCACTGAAGGGGGGTGCAAAATCATCTCACCTCAAAACCCACGATTGGCCAAAGATGCGAACTACTATGCGAAGCCCGGTCAACTAGGAATGTTCCAAAATTAATAAAGAAGCTGGAATTAGCAAGCGCCACATCGGACGCTTCGTTGCTCGAAAAATAGGAATCGCTAGCAGGTGCTTTCGCCCTTTGAAAACTATTGCACTAGAGTATGGTGGAGGCGTAATTGACATCAATATTTAATAACACTGGAAAATCGGATTCGAGTGGATTCTGGTACTGCTGGCCATAGCGATCTAACGTCGATGGAGTGCACAGCACCAAATTACAAGGGCAGCCTGCGTTGAGTTGTCAGGAATTTTGAATAAAGAAAATCTAAGTGTTCCCCGAAAAGATTACTAGAATTTCTTTTAAACGAGAAAACCACCCCAACCAAGATAGTACTTTCATTTTGAAATAGAGAAATGAGCTCAAAACTTGAAATTGAATTTGTCTACATAGAGTATTCAGATATCAATGGTAACGATTGAAGAGATGCGATGGTGCCTTTATTCCTTAAAGTGTGGCATAACCCCTTTCAGTATTGCCCACCACCACCTGTATAGTATGCATTACACGACACGAGTGTCAATTATCATCCAATGAAATTTCGACTTGTTATTATAATTTTTGTGTTGTAGTGGATGGCGAGGTTGAGTCATTTTGACTCAGACTCGCAAAGACCCACTCCATTTTATTCAATATCCACAACGTGGATATGCGCTTATGCGTGAATAAATACAATCGTCATTTGATGAAGCTTCAATTTTTCTTCAAACATTCTAAAAAAAAAGACGGAAAAGGAAATACTCGAATATGTTTTTAACCATTATTATTTTAAGAAACATATTCACCGGGAATTAATTTCTTTATTATAGTAGTTTCTTACAAATGCTGCCATTTTTTTTGTTAATCATGTAACAATCTTAACGGAGAAAATACCACAATTATATATGTAGTTTTCGACTGGCTCACAAATTGCTCTAACTTCGAGCAAAATTTATTGAAATCCGTCTCAATGCCAATCGAACATTCTGCGAAATCTAATTTATGCTTAAGTGTGCATTTTAGTACATGATCCGAAGAAATATATCAGGTGTCAGCTGACAGTTCGCGTCACAATAAATAATATCAAATATATTTACTGGTACCTTATGTGATCCATTTTTTGAATTCCGATGACCAAAACGAAAAATTAAGATTAAAAACTTCGAAACTGTTTTCATCTTATCTTAAAATTTATTTATTTTTTTATTTATTTGTTGTCACAGAAAATAAATTGGTGTGAGTAAAAGTCAGAGCGACTCTGTCTTAAAAATTATATTTGATGATGCTTTTTTAGAGCAAATTTTATTGGGAAAAGGGCATGATTTAGGACAACCTCGATCCCAATCGAGAGCGGCATTGGACTGACTTTTTTTTAATTACCATACATACTACAATGGATAACTATATAATGGTAGAATGTTACATTCCGGTTTGATATTTTTATTAACTCATCTAAAGTAAACGTGGGCTCACTATTTGTCGGAGCGTTTATATTTAGATTTTTTGGAAAAGAGGTTAAAGATAGTTTACACAAGCAGAGCTAGGAACTACAAATATTTTGCCCACGCCTAACATTTTTAGTTTTTATTTATGATATGACATTAATTTGTTGAAAGTTGTTGCCATTGGCTTTGGGTATTGTTGTTGATTGATTTTTATCGTATAGTTTTAAATATTTTGTTCTTTTCTAAGGGAGTTGGCACTAAATTTAATTTTTTTTTTGTGTAAAATCTGAGAGACACCCTGTCGATGGCCATATCCATACTATTTGACCTAAACCTTAATGGAGGATAAGCGCGTCAATTGCTCCTAAGAGGCTTAGTTGACGTTTCGTTAGCAAATGGCTGTTTTCGGACGATGTATTATATGTTGCTAGTTTAGTTCGAAGTTCGGCTGGCGCAACGGTTAGCACGTTTGCCTTCAATGCACTGGGTCCCAGTTCGATTCCTACTGAAGGCAGTATTTTTCGATGAAAAAAAGGGGATTCACGTGTCGGACTATGAGCCCACTCAGCTGTTAAATGAGCACCCATTTGGGGTAAATAAAACGGATTAGCGTGTTGCTGATGACACACCTCTGCACAAACACACCGTCACGATTTAGTAAATGAGATGATGCTAACTCATCTCGAAGCCTTGGATCAAGATTGGACTGTCGCCAGTAATTTATTTACACCTACTACACATTTAGCCCCATTCTGCAAGTTGAATGGTTGTGGCTTTCTCTTACGCCCTACACCACAGGGGGAGACAACACGGCGGAACTCTAACCTTCGAAGCCGGCGAAACATCAGGCTGACGCTTCAATGCACTGATCTACCAGGCCCCCATAGCTATTCATAAACCAGCACATTAATAAAGCTCTGTTCCAAAAACGAAAACCCTTACAAGTTCTCGACACCTTTATACTTTCGGACCCTTTTTATGTCGGCAAGATAAATTTTCTAAGTGTTCCAGTTACTGTCATTATTTCCATACTCACAAAATGCTTAATTTTTTGCTAGCATCCACGACGATAATGCTGAAATGTTGATTATTGACTGCGTCTAATGTTAATGTATACCACTCTATCCTCAGCAACATATCTTCTAAACATGTGTCTCACAAACAAGCAACATTCAAGTTAAAATGCGGTTTGATATTGGAATTACGGCGATTTTTGTCTCATCTGAAACTCACACAGAAAAGGGAAGTAAGACAAAATCTGCATTAAAAAAATAAGCCACTAAAACAAAATCATCGTAAGCAAACATATACACGTAAAACGTAGTCAACAATTTTTTTTAATCTTATTCTCAACAACTCTCAACATCGTAGCTCTCGAAGTAAAAAACTTTGATCTGAAGATTCCCATTTAAGTTGGTGTAGATTGAAGATTGATTTTAGTTTGAAACGCGATCGTGAAGTGATCATATCAACCTGAGATACGAAAATTCAGAGTTTAGTACACACAAGAGAAAAGAAGTTGAAATACGTGAAATAAAATAAAAAGTTATTACATAAAAAAAACGGGATTAAATCAAGTTTTACGAAAAAACAAATCAAAGTGATTTAAAGAAAAATCCAAATTGTTGATTTCCAAAAAGTCCTTAAAACAAACCAAAATCATTTTAAATTGAATTAAAACACAAGAAAAAAGAAACCAACAAAAGACAAAATGGCTTTCAACAAATACTGTTTAGTTGCTGTGATTGTTATTGTTTGCAGTGCGGCGTGTTGTAATGCCGCCACATATTCAGAACCAGCTGCTCTTAATCCTGGTAAGTTTCTTCAAGTGATTGTTTAGTTGGATTTTTAGTTATTTGACTCCTGGGATATTCTCAACTTTATTAATTTTTCCAAAATCCTCAAAGGCTATGTCAGCTGAGATAAATTTGCTAATAAATAAATTATTAAATTAATAACAAAATTCAATTAAAAAATTAAAATCTATCCTATTCTAGTCCGGTAGTCCGGATGGCGCAACGGTTAGCACGTTCGCCTTCTATGGACTGGACCCCGGTTCGATTCCTACTGAATGCAATAGTCTTCGATAAAAAAAGGGGGTGTTCGTGTCGGACTACGAGCCCACTTAGCTGTTAAATGAGTGCCGATTTGGGCTAAATAACTCGGCTGAGCGTGTTGCTGATCAATCACATATCTCTGTAGAAACTGTCACGATCTAGTAAATGCTAACTCATCTCAAGGCCATGGTCCAAAATTGGACTGTTGCGCTAGTAATTTATTTATTTATTTATCCCATTCTCAGCTGTAGACAGTCAGGCCTCAAAATTTGCATATCTATCGTATGGATGAGAACAGTTGTATTCAGTTACTTCTACATCTACGTTTAGAAGCCTCTAATAAAGTCATAAATAGCGAACATCATTAAATGATCATATAAAGTGCTCCTAAGGTTATCAAGTTACTTCCACTTAACCGGTCACGAATAGCACGAAAAGATTAATTGCATAAGAGATTGAGGCGATTGCGGAAAGATATGTTTTTTAGCAGCTTAGCAGCACGATCTTCCAGTGCCCCATCATTAAATTAATTATATAAAAAAGGCATCTATAGCTTAGGCTAGTCACAGATAGTATTATTGTAAATTGCGATCTATAAAATGGTAGATGCCAAGGGAAGTCACTGTTAAGATGTACGATTGTGATAATTAGATGGCTTATTCGATGTTCTAAACATCTTTTTTGCTGAGTTTTAGGACTGTGGTTGATGAAGCTTTGAATTATATTGACCTCTTTGGGAAAATAACCTTCGAGCAAATTATAAATTAAATCTTATTTTAAATATTACATGACATTTTATGCTTAAAACCGAGTAGCTCCATTTTTACTTTAAGATACAAAATGATAGCTTCAACCGCCACTGGTCAGGGATACCGCTTTTAGGACGTTAAAGTCAATGTATTGTTTCAAGCTTTTTATTCCGATCATACCTGAATGATGAAAAATTTTGAAAACTCGATCTCTCCAACCTTATCCAGCTCAGCCATAATTAAAATGGGCACATTTGGAAAGCGATCGAAACAAACCAAAAGAAGATCACAAACCAGTTACATTCATTGGATGATCTCACCATACATTTTTGCTGGAGTTGACCTTAACAAGATAAATATTTTGGTTTTCTTCGACCATTGGGGCGTCATTATGTCGCCATAATTTACGATGTCAAATAATTTTTTTAATGTCTGAATTAGTAAATTATCTTTCAAAGTCATTTCGGTCAGCGCACTCTTTCCCCCGAATCAAATGAGCGCCCAATCTAAGATCAACCGACTGTTTTCTCTGGTCAACGAATATTTCTTCCCGTTTATTTTTAAAAGCTTTTTTTGATCTGAATATCTAATTTTTGCAAAAAGAATTCGCATATTTGCTGAAAATGTAAAGTAAACCAAATAGAGCTATTGAACTAATTTATGTGGGATTTTTTACGGAACGTGATTGCTATATGAAATAAGTGTAAACAATGTTCGTATACGTACATGGTTTCTCCCTGAAGATCGTTTCAGATAATAGTAGCACTAAATGTTGACTTTCGTGACAATTTATGTCTCAGGTTAATTGCAAAAAAGGGGTTTCCCAAGACGACATTGTGCATTAAATCGCAATTACGCGGATATATTTTTTTCTTCCCATCCGTCTCGGTTTTTTCGATAGTTAATCCAGACCGGTTGATTGCGGACAATTTTTGTAATTAATATAGGTATTTTTGATGGGACTGTTTTTAGTTGCAGGGATGCCTTGGAGGGATTCAGTTGAAATTATAGAACTTTTTTCGTTGTTAAGTGTCAAAAAAAAAAAAAAAAATGTTTTGAATTAGATTTGACCGGTCAAATGGTTCCTGAAGGCCTTCCCATTATTAAGACCAAAGTCCATCACTAAGCTTAGACCCCAAATTCATCCATCATTCCTCCAAAAACCAAATGGTCCAATGTACTTGATAAATAGAGCTTTGATCTGGCTTATCTTTTACAATTAGGGAAGGTCTTCCTTTATTAAAACCGAAGTCCATTACTTAGGGCCAAACTTCATCCATCTTTCCTTCTAAAGTCAATTGTTTCAATGCTGAACTAATTTGATCTATGATCTGGCTTATCTTTAAGCAACTGCTTGAAATTAAAAATATTCTTAATTTGAATTGTATTATTGAGATAAAAATCATTTGCATGACTCGGAAATTTAAGTGACCGTGAGAGATAATACCGTCGAGGTTTTCGACACTTGAGTGATAATCCTAATGATCAGTCAAGTCAAGTCGTAATTTTTGTCGAACATTTTTTATTCGAAGGTTGTAACTGTAAAAAAATATAATTAATTAATTTAAATATCAAGCATATAGCATGGTTTCCGGGGTATACCTCTGTGCTGTGAACATTTTTTCTTTGCACAGATTCATTGAGAGAAGAGAAATATTCAACGGGTGGAGAGAAATTAATTCTTCTTCTGCATCCACTATTGAAATTTTATGATAATCAGTTGCTATAATGCCTCTTCCGGCTCATGATTTATGTATATGACAATAAAAGCGAATAAAAAATCAAAATGATTTGCATCATCAGCCATCGTAGCTATAGTTCCTCTCTAGGCATCCACCGATCCATGTGCTCAGGGTTGTCAATTTAATAGCAGAAAATAAAATCTGCGGAAAAATACAAATTCACCTGAGTTATCTGACCAGACCGGTAAAGGTAAACGACAATAAATTCAGAACAACAACAAAACCACAAAAAATGTCTTGCAAATCAACATCGAAAAAGAATACAATCTGAAGATCCCATCCGGTTATTTTATGGTCATCGATTCGTGTTTCGCGATCAGCTTGTGGAATGCTATTGACGTCCTTTTGACGTCATTGAAACCGGCGCGACGGCAGCTCGACGTATCATTTGAATATGTTTTATTTTCTTATGTCGTACTACCGGAACCGATCAAGATTTAAGATACATATTTGTTTTTTATTTTTATTCTTCTTCAGGGAGAGATGTTTGTGCAAATGGAAGATACTTTCCATATGAGTGTTTTTTTTTCAAATTCGAGCAACTGATTTGAATAATAGCTCTTAAGTTCAAGGTTGTGATGGTGGCGGTGTTCTTTTTTTGCATGAGGGTGGCAAAAAATAGTTGCGGCTCTTACCTAGTTAAAAGTGGATATTTTATTGAAGTAGTCTCGTCGGTTGACAAGCACTCGATTGGAACATGTGATGTTTTGTCAGACGTTTTTCCTGCTTTTTTTTCTGACGTAAAACCGACCTCGTCAAATGGAGTGTGTTCTTATTGATACACGAGGAGACGTCTCATAGAAGATCACTTCTTCGCGAGGTATTTCTAAAATGGTTGACGTGCTTGTGAGCACTAAGTGGATTTTAACAACTCTAGTCCACTAGAACAACACAGCCTCTATTCTAGGTCTAGCAGTTTTGGACAATTTTAACAATTTTTGACATTGTCTGTAGACACTACGAATATTCAGAAAAATTAACCTAATCTTTCTTTTCACTTGAAATTGTTTAGAAAAGAGAAGCTGCTCAAGCAGTTTGAGTCGATGGCTCAAAATATATTTAAATAATGACATAAAAGATCTGTTAGTATTATTTAATGGCTTACAGGGCCGGTCAATGGCTAAGCCGAAATATGCGGTCGACTGGAGCGCCGTCTCTGAAAGGACGCCCAAGAGGACGCCAAGAGGAAAGCGAAGCTTGGGAGTTACTCAATTGCCCCTTGTGGGGCACAGCCCGTCAACTGTTCCATGTGGCCCAGTTGGCATTTCGTTGTCATAAACTGGTTTCGGAGAATGCAGTTGCCAGCATGCACCTCATGCACATCCATGGCCACGAACGTCGTCGTGGACTGGATTCGAACCTGAAACGCCGGTAGTCAAACATGAGACTGATGCCTCAACGCACTGCGCTACCGGTCGCCCCAAAGCTTGAGAGTTAATTTTGTTATTTTAGAATTGAATGTAATATAATTCCATTTAGTTGTAAATAATTCGCTATTTATCTATGAACGGTTCAATTTAGAACCTTGAAATCGTCACACATGATCGCGCACATCCACGACCGAATTTCAATTGAACTCCTCATATTCACCGTTCTATGAAATTGATGGCTCGATGGAAGTTCGGTCGTGGTTGTGCGCGATCGTGTGTGGCAATCATTAGGCTTCATTTCTCAGTGAGAGTGACTTATGCTCGACACTCACGTCGAACGAAATGTTTCGCGAAACGCGGTGGAAATGAGCACATTCTACGAAAGTGGTAACACGTGGTAACGACCGTTTGTTCGATCGTATGTTACGATTATTGAGTGCGTTCTAGATCTTAAATGTTGCATAAACGTTGCAAGTACTCAGCGATTTAGATGCATGAAAATGTTAAAATTCTGATTAATTTCAAATCATTTAGTTCGACGTGTGTGTCGAGCTTAAGGTTTTTTCAGAACGCACTCACTATCAACGATAATGAGTGTCAAGCAAAACAACCCGGGCAAGAGTGGTGTGCTCACAAAGAATTTTCTCTAAGCGGCGTCAATAATGAAGCGAAACGGTTTGGACAAAAGTGGCGCTTAAAAAAATATGCAACAAAGATTCAAAATGCATGAAAAAAATATTTAAAGCCATGCATCATTCTAGTTTATATGGAAAACTGTTTTGGAAAAAATGGGAAGAGGACGAAGTGAAGGGGGGGGGGGGGGTGCCTTAAGTTAGACCTTGACCGGCCCTGATGGATTAAATAATGAAATATTCACCCTCTGTATCGAAGCATGTGAAAAGAAAATCGGCGCCCAATGTTGGGCATACTTATAAAAAAAGTGCTTTAGTTCCGATTTTTGGTGGCCTTGCCCAGCAGAGTAATGCTTCAGGCACCTAGTTGCACTTATCAGGACTAGTTACCATTGAGTTGCACTATTTGAAGAATCGGTTGCGTAGTAATATGGTGGTGGAATCTGATAGGGATATCCGATTGCGATTAGGTATAACAGGGAAAATGTCATCAAATCAAGTCTTATCGTTCGTATACTAGAAAAAGAAATATTTATAATAGTCGCGTTCTTTTGCAGCTATCCAGGTCAAGGGTAGTTACCCCGAGCTTTAGTGCACAAAACGATGTATCTGACCCATACAGGGTAAAAGCATGTATTTGACATTCAATGGATTTAGTCTCAGATAAAGTTTGGATTTTAAGTGGTGGAGTAATCCCACTTTTTGAAATATATTAAAAACAAACTTCATTCTATTACATCAAGAGCAAGCATTGAACCTATCAAATGCAACTATGATAGAAGAAACTAATGGATTCCGAGTAGTTTCCTAATATTTCGATTAAAATCACTTTTCCAATTGGAAAAAAATGTAGAATCCCGTTGAATGTAATTGAGGTGAATTAGGTGGTACAGTGGAACATCTTCGAACGCACGAACTTCTTCTAGCAACCGGTAGATGCGCCCTAAATAAAAGCTTTACTTGTGTGCTATCCAGGTCAGGATCGGCCCTCGATAAATTACCAGGTTAATCGTTAACCTATATTGAGTAGCATTGTTGTTGTATTGCGTGTTATTTCACTAACCTATACAGGTTAAGAAAAGTAAAAGAACGCGCCTAATATAATAATATTTGTTCTAACCACAAGTGGGGCATAAAGTATCAACTATTTCCATGTGGCGTAGTTGGTTTTTCGTTAGCAAAAACTGGTTTTGGACGATACATGTTGCTAGAATGCACTTCAACACTTTGGGCGACCGGTAGCTCAGTGTGTAGAGGCATCAGTCTCATATCTGACGACGGTCGTTGCGAGTTCATGTCCCGTCCACGGCGTTCGCGGCCATGGATGTTTGTGTTGTCTTCCTCATGTGGTGTGGGCGTAGTAAGAAGCCACAACGTCTCCTAGATTGTCGCAGGCAGGCGATCAAATTTGAGTGGGAGGTGTACGTTGCCAGTGCATCGTCTGAAACTGGTTTATGCCAAAGAAGCGTTAGCTAAGCCACATGGAATCGTTGACGCGCTATACCCCACAAGGGATTAGGGCTAATGACTAATTCACTTTAGCACCCAATGTCGGGTTAGAGCTTAACCTATCGATAAACGCTAACCGCCACCTATTCTCCATGTAAAAATTTATCGAAAAGATAATTCCAAACAGCTAGAACTGGTTACGTTGGCACTTTCAAATGAGATAATTAAGCTGGTTATAAAGGAACAGAGTTCTGGAAATTCATTCGATGGAAAAAAATTTCAAACCAACTCAGCTGCAAATGAATGCTGAGAGACGGTACAGACGTAGAATAGAATAGAAAAGGCGGCAGAACTCCTCCAAGAAAATTAACTGATTTTTCTACTGCATTATCACATTTCACGCGTATACGCGCAGGCTTAGGCCTTCGATAGACGGGGTACGTTAAATGTCCCAGTTAGCTAATCGGCAGTTTAATCAGATATTGAGAAAATGGCTGTTATCGCATATCTGCGACTTATTGTTATGTTCTAGGTTCTACACCACAGGAGAAGACTACACAAACATTCATGGTCACGATGGGATTTGAACCCGAGAATAATCGGTATAATGAGACATCAGAATGACGCCTCTTCTACGCACTGAGCTACTGGCCTCGCCTCCTAATCCTCACTTCATTGAAAGATACTGCACAACAAGTATCTAATTAACTTATCCATGTGTTATTCTCAAATCCCCCGGCTAGATTATGCAATTTATTTAAATAGGTTTAAAAAAAAGCACAATGCTGAAGTCAACAGACTCGTATACTTGTTTATCTCTTACAGCTTATTACTTTTTTTGTGTTAGTTGAAATCGTTTTTGTTCCGAATTTAGCTGGGTCTCAACTGTGAAACCTGTTGTTGTTGATATTTTGTTTTGTTTTTGTTCTTTGGAGCAATCGGTCTGGTTTTTGATTTGAAATAAAATGCGGTTACGACTCCCTGTTGATGTTCAGAGTATTCCAGGCAGTCGATGGATTTACAAATCGCAGTTTGACTCTTCTAAAGATTAAACTTAATTTATTCACGCAATAATAAAAAACTAACTTAACATTTTCTTATTGGCAAATTGCAGCATATCCTGGTAAATGTTTCGACAAAATCACTAACCGTGCTATGTTGCCCGGCAAGGAGTACAAACCAAAAGGAATTTGTGCTGCCATGGTGTGCGATCTTGAAGCAAAACAGATCAACATTGAGACGTAAGTTAAACACAAATTGCCACCCACATAGAACGTATGTTCTAACAATCCGTCTTTCTTTCTTACAGCTGTCCCGACATTGAAGCTCCTGGATGCGTTCAAGTGCCAGTCGATCCACGTCGTGTATTCCCCAAGTGTTGTCCACAATTCATTTGTAAGGACGAGCATGGCAATGACGTGACCCTGGATTTCACAGAATAAACTCTATTGCGCACATACTCATACAGACACACTGAGATACTCAAAAAGCGTAGAGCTGCATAGATTTAAACGCTCCTAAATTATAGTTTAATTTTTAAAATATATGTATTCATCATAAATCACACATCGCGTACATATCGCACAATTTTTGATAAAAGGAATTTTATCTATATTATAATCTCACACAAGCTATTTTTTTTATATAAATCGCACATTCGTCATACCATAAAAATCGTTAATCATGTTACATAAAAAATCTGTTATTTGGTATATTTTATATTATTTAATTACGATCCTTCTATTTGTGGGATTTTCTGTATATACACTTTATAGTGTATATGGTGATATACAATCATCGTTATAATATTGTTACTTTTCATTAAAAGTAATAATTGAAAAAGAAAAATGTAAACACTTGAACACATGTGTGTTTTTGGTCGATATTTTTGTCACGTTTTGGGTATTTTAAATTAAAAGCTTCAAATATTATAATTATATTAAATAAAAAATGCATTAAAAGAAACTCCATTTAATGGTCAGCATTGTGTTTGATGTGCAATAACCACTGGCATGTTTAGTAATATTGAAAACGGTGCTGACTATTAAATAATTTTTACATGCGAAAAAAAAAAAATAATAAAATATTTATTTACTTTTATGTAAAAAGTAAATTAAAAGAAAATTAATAATGAAAATAAAAACATCAAACAAATTTAAATGAGCGTTGAACATCAATGTCAATTCCATTTTGAATATTATTTAAATACATTTTCCGCCTTATCTTGCCAACATATTGAACAAATTTAAAATAATTTACAGGAAAGAAAATATACTGGAAAATCATTTGCACAAATTGTCAATGAATCGTGAATATGCAACCGTATTCAAAACAAAATGCTAGAAAAAGAATACAAGAACAGCACACAACATTATAACAAAAAAAAATATTATATTTAAAATAGAAAAAAAAAATATTTCATAATTATATCATTTATAATTTGAAATATGTATATTATGAGGAAGTATGCGATATTTGCAATTGTACCAAATTATCCTTAATATTTAAATATACAATATGATAGTACAGTTGATTGTGTAATGTATGCAACAGTGTACATTCAAAACTAAAACTTAGTGTTTAGCAATTAATAATTTATATATGAATATCTTATTGAAAAAAATAAAAAAGTAAAAATACAAATCTATATTCTATTAAAATATTTGTTTTTCTTTTTAGGGTTTTGTAGTAAAAACAAAACCTTTATGAAATCGGTCAAATGTCTGTCTGTCCATGAAATATCTCATGAACGGCTGAAGCTACCTATACATATATGAAATTTTGTGGGAATATGTAGAACTATTACGATTCACCGGAGAAAGCGATTCGTTGTAATAGGCTGACTTGAAGGGGAGGTCCCCATAGAGGGGAAATGAAGGTCAAAATTTTTTTTTTTATCTGTTATAGGCAAGTGGGGTATCATGAGAAAGGTAACACCGAGTACATTCCACTTTTGGTATTTTCATCAAATTTGAAAAGAGGGGAAAAGAGGTAGAGGAGAAAATATGTGATCCGAGTTTGCCCCCGCCCCCTTGCATTTTGAAACCGTTATACTTAAAAATATGAAAATTTGCAGGAAAGCGGCAGTTTACTAGCATAGGAGACCAAAAATCGTAGAATTTTGATATCTGATCAAAAAAGGTTAATAATAGTACATTTCTATAGTTGCAGTTAGCACACCCCTGCACCCCTTAAGCATACCCAAAGTCAAAAATATTGATGGCTAATGATAACCAACATCATAGGCAATAATATCTCTAAGTTTCATTACAATCACATGATATTTAATAATAGTACATTGACTTAAAGTTTATTTCTATAGTTAGAGTTAGCACACCCTGAATGTCTTAAACACGTTCGAGGTCAAAAGTACTGATGGCCAACGCCAACGATAACCAACACCTTAGGCAATAATATGTTCTAAGTTTTGTTACAATCACGTAATATGAATTGGCATGTAATATCTAAGTGGGTAAGACATTTTAATAATGTTTTTTATCCATCTGAATGGTATCAAGAAGAGGCGATATTGGTATATAAATACCAAAATAAGCACTTGCTACAAAACTCTCGGATTGCGGGCGTAGCCCTCTATATTTCGGTCTCATTTTTTAAATGACTACATTGAAGTTATTGCCAACAGCCCTGATAGGTTGTTTTTTTTATCCCAATCATGAAGAAAATGTAGAACCGCCTTGGCCTGGATATTAAATCGGTTAGTTTTGTCCTGGTTACATCAAAGATGGTACCGGACTGTTGCAACTCTCTCATGGTGATGGGAATTTTTTTTTAGCATATGTTGGATACCGGGCCGCAGTTGTACCTGAGCTGAGTCCCAGCCGATCCTACGGGCTGCTGATGCCGAACATGAGGCATTCGAGAAATGTGGTGGGGCTTATCACTGGACACCGCTTTAGCGGAACGTAGAAGGGACATCCTTGGGTCGTTTCTGGCGATCTGGACGAAATAATAAAGGTTAGTGTCGGTTGATTTCATCGTTTCATTGCCAGCTCTGGCTGGTTTAACGAATGAGATAGGCTCAGGTGTGCTGAATCTAGGGGGGGGTCACCGAAATAAGCCATAGCGAAATAAGGCATATGGATACTTTCGTTTGGAAACGAAAGTATTCATCGGAAAATAAACGAAATAAGCTATGCATGGACAATATCGGCTTCAAATCGAAATAAGGCATGCGATGAAAACGAAAATAGCCATGCAGCGTTCATGTTTGTGCGATACTGAGGGTTGTGATCCCTTAAGTGCAGAGCGAGCGTAGCGAGCGGAGCCCACACATGGGACTGTTGTACCCAGAGCGAGCGAAGCGAGCGTTCATGTATGTGCGATACTGAGGGTTATGATCCCTTAAGCGCGGAGCGAGCGTAGCCCACACAAGGGACTGTTGTACCCAGAGCGGGCGAAACGAGCGTTCATGTTTGTGCGATACTGAGGGTTGTGATCCCTTAAGCGCGGAGCGAGCGAAGCCCATACAAGCGACTTTTAATTCACAACGCGCAATATCGCATAAGTCTCTCTCTGGATCCTGTATCGCATAAGTGTGGATGGATAATTTCGGTTTGGAACGAGCTGGGCTAGCTCCGCTCCTAGGGCGTTGCGAACCCCCGCATGTAGCCCTAGGTCACCCGTTTCACTTTTTATACATGTACCTGCAGCATATCTGCATCCAGCATTTTTTTTTCTGGCTATTCACAATTTCAAACTGGAATAAGGTATGCGAAGGAAAGCGAAAATAGCCATGTACATACTTACCTTCGTTTTAAACGAAATTAAGCATTGAGTGTGAAACCGAAAGAATCTATGCATGGCTATTTTCAGTTACAACCGAAATTATCCATTAATGCCTTATTTCCAAATGGCTTATTTCATGGTGCCAGCTTACGCGTATCTCGAGCATTTGGATCAAAATTGGACTGTAGTGCCAGTTATTTATTTCATGTTTTTAAGTTAAATATATCTTATTTTTGCAGGTAGTATTGTATTTTGCGGGAAGAGTGTGATTCCAAGTTCTCCTGGTGCACGTGTTGCTATTCTGAAACTTTTGCAATTTTGATTTCACATTCCCAATCAGCGACCTAAACTACCCTTTATCAGTTTTCTTTTAGCAAGACACGCTGTGTTTTCGAAAAAAGGGTTACCATTCAGGATATCCTTTTGTTTTTGATTTTTAGCAATTTCAACTTTAAATCGCAGTCAGCGACCTTCCTCCTCTTCCTCCTTGTGTAAGCAATATCAATCTTTTGTCTCCATTTCACCTATTTCTTGCCTATATTCCACTACATCGCCAAAGATGTCCTTTTATATTCATCAAAAGACTCGAGATGGCATTTATGCTACTTCAGATCATACGGTCCTTACTCCGATTCCTATGACACCCATCTTGCCTATGTTCCACTCTTTTGCTAAAAATATCCTTTTTTCCATACCAAAGGACTCGAAATGCAATTAATACTACTCCAGAGCATTCGCCTCTTCACCATGATTCTTATGGCACCCATCTTGCCTATGTTCCACTCTTTTGTCAAGAATGTCCTTTTCTCCCCATCAAAGGACACGAAATGCAATTTATATTACTCCAGGCTTTTCACCACGATTGTTATGAGACTTGTATTGCGTTTATTCTACTTCCTTACCAAGAATGTCCTTCTTTCCATACCAAAGAACCCGAAATGCAATTTTCACTACTCCAGTGCATTCGCTTCTTTACGATTCCTATATGACACCCATCTTGCTTATATTCCACTTCCTTGCCAAGAAGGTCCTTTACTCCCCACCAAAGAACTCGAAATGCAATTTACGCTACTCCAGAGCATTCACTCTTTCACCACGATTTCTATGACACCCATCTGTCCTATATTTCACTTCATTGCGAGGAATATCCTTTCCTCCCCACCAAAAGATTCGGAATGCAATTTACATTACTCAAGAGCATTCGCTACCTCACGATTCTTCTGATACCCATCTTAACTATATTCCAGTTCCTCGCCACCAATGTCTTTTTTTCCATACCAAAGGACTTGAAATGCAATTTACACAACTACAGAGTATTCACCTCTTCACCACGATTCGTATGACACCCATCTTGCCTATAATCCACTCCATTGCCAAGAATGTCCTTTTCTACTGACCATAGGACTCGAAGTTCCAGAGCATTCGCCTTTTCACCCCGATTACTGTGATACCGCCTGCCCTATATTACACTCCATTGCCAAAAAAGTCCTTTTCTCCCGACCAAACGACTCGAAATGCAATTTACACTACTCCAGAGCATTCGCCTCTTCACCAGGATCCCTGTGATACCCATGAACTACACTCCACTACATTACCAAGAATGTCCTTTTCTTTTTCAAAGAAAAATACCATCAACAGTAGTCTAGTACATTCTCATTAAGAGGCATATTCGCCTGACGTACACTTTTTCGTCACCAGAATAGGTTCAACGTTTGTGCAAAAGTAAAATAGCTCTACCTCTGTAACCAGCTGGACGAATTCAATGAAATAAATTTTTGTCGATAGCCCAAGATGTTGTTGATGAAGTAAAATAGTTTGGGATTTAAAGCACACATTATAATTTATTCATAATTTTTTTTCTAAAAAACATAACAAAAAGTTCATTTTAGTTTTGGTCACCGGAATAGGTTCAAACGCAAAATAGTATAAAAATTGATATCTAAAGCAAAAATTCAACCTTACATTGGTTGTAACATAAAAGTGATTAGTTTTAACATTTTTTAATATTTTAATTTTAATACCTCCTTGGCTCAAAATGACTTCGTAAATTCGGTCTGGCATTGAAGCATAATAATTTCCAATATCTCGATCCCTTTTAATGGCTTCCTTTAGGGTCTCAGTATCTTCGTACTGTCACCCCCCTTCATACACCCTCCGTGATAAAAGTCCCCACATATTTTCTATAATATTAAGATCAGGAGAGTATGACGGCCATTCAAGCAATTTGACATTTTGACCCTTGATCCACGATTTTACCTCTCTCGCAGTATGAATGGGGGCATTATCATGTTGGAGCGTCCATGTAATTGGTCCAAAAATATTCGAGAAGTGTACCGATTTGTAAGCGTTCGCGGTCATTTTGGGAGTTAAAAATTGTAATTAACAAGTCCCATAATATGAAATGGCTCCCTATACCATTACACTGCCTCCACAGCTGTGATGACGACTTAAATAGCTTTCAGGAATTCTTATATCGTGGAAATAAATGTTATATCCATCAGGTCCGTCGAGGTTGAACTTTTTTTCGTCGGAAAAGACGATGGTATGCCACTCCTTATTCCAGGTCATATGCTCTCGAGTAAAACGAATACGTGTAGCCTTACGAGCACCATTAAGGGATGGTTTTTTTTAGTTTTAGTCTTTTTAAGTTGCAAGTGTTGGTTACACGTGTTACAGTTGATAAGCTCGCTTTAACACCCCCTTTTTCCCTGATCTTCGATGCATAATGGCGAGAATTTGACGCAGCTCGGACAATATGTCTTCTGTCTGTTGCTGTTGTTGCTGAATAAAGATATCCTTTCATATTTTTTCCGTAATTTGCACCTTTTCGGATAAAATTGCTCACTACATTTTGACTTCGACCAATTTTTCTGGCAATTTTTCGCTGACTTAGGCCACATTCGAGGTAACCTTTTATTTTACCCTTTTCTAAGTCATCCAGTTGTTTACCGCGACCCATTTTGCACTAAAATCACTCTATACCACCGGAATTGTTAAAAGTAAAAGATTTCACACTGTTTGATAGCAAGCAAACTAAATGAATTATCGTTGAACCTATTCTGATGACCCAAAAAATGTAGTGTTTTGAGTGAACAAAACAATCGAAGCAAGATTTAACACAAGTAGGTATAGTCACGTAAATGTCCTCATTTTTGTAGTATCAAGTCTAAACAAAAGAAAGTTTAAAACATCCAACAAAAATAGAATGTTATACTTTTTGAGATATCAGAGAAAACGTAAATGAAAACTCTTGAACCTATTCTGGTGACGAGCAATGTACATACAAAAATCCATCCTGCATAGCCACAACCTGCAACATACAAGAATCATTTTCATGCAAAAGTTTTACATTTCAAATCGCAAGCACAAGAAAGATACATTGCTAAAAAAGATACATTGCCAAAGGAAGATACATTTTCTACACCATTGTCTGCCATGCTCAATCATCCTCTCGCCAAAATACTTTACAGCTTTATTGTGAAACATACGATTATTGATCATAATTAATTAATCGAAAAGATACGATTAATAGTATTCGTATGTAATCATATTCGATTATAATTGATTAATCGGAAAAATACGATTACCGAAAAAAATACGATTAGTTGTGCTTTTTCTCGATTAAGCGATTATCAGAAATAATCGATTATCATACGATTAATCGCACAGGGCTCTTCGCTTGGCGCAGATCCGTGGTATTCTTTTCGGTCTGAGGCCGAAATCCAGTGAAACAAACGCGGCTATTATCCCCTTTGATATGACCCCCAATATGCCAATAGTCGAAAAAACAAAATTTGGCGCACCTTTTTTCGTCTTTTTCGGACCCATTTGATTATTTTTTTTTGTATCAAAACGAGTTTTACGCCTAGAACGCGCTGCGACTCTTGAATAAATTCTTTTGAGTCACGCTAGAATCTCGCCTCCTCGACTCAATGTAAGATGCAGAACATACATACAAAATTCATGGCGACATTCTAACGAGGCGCAAAAAAATTGATTCAAAGAATCGCAGTGCGTACTAGGCGTTAGACTCCTCGACTACTACAGATTACAAAAAAAAGTAAAAAACAAAAATGGTCTTGGTGAATTTTTTCTTATTGGATATTTTTATGGTACTAATATACCAACTAGTTTGTTATTTGTATTCTATTTTCTGTATTCTGTTTTCTGCATTCTGTTTTTCTCTTACACCTTTACAATATTTACCTGAAATTGTCTTTTGGAACTCGTCGATCGAGTTGAAAATTTTTCATTCTTTTTGTTGTACTTGTGCCAATCGTTCAGGGTCTTTAATTAGAATAAAATTCGAGACGCTTCCTCATTGATATTTAGACTATTGCAAGTAGTCAAAGTTGATTCAGTAGAAGTTCTACCCCCATAATATGCATACATATATATTTTTTGCTGAACTAGAACGAAAATACTATAAATTTACTATTATTTTTTTTTAGCAATTTCTAAATGATTTTATAAAATCATTAACCGTGCTGTGCTACCGGGCAAAGAATAAAAAATCTTAGAAAGAGTTGATGTGAGATAGTGGCGCAAATACTAGTGAAACGTAAGTGTAACAAATTTGGATTTCAATCAAGATTTTTTTTTTCGTTCTAACGATTTATTTCTTTTCGTTACAGATGTGCTGACATTGTTGGTTGGTTGGAAGTCCCAATCGGTTTGCATTGTTCAAGTGTTGGCCACCCACACTACGTTTAAGAATATACCGTCCTATTCTGGTTATTATGTTTTCCAATTTCGCACCAGCTGCTTTTATCGCGCATTCATAGTATCATAATCGAAACATTAATCATGTTGCTGCATACAAAATTCTTTGTTGTTTTGTATATCATCGGCTACATATTGTATATCCTTGCAGAAGTGGGTCTCGCTCTCTATACATTGTACTGTGTTTATGATGATTTGCTATCAGTGTTATAATTTGACGATTTTTTATTAAAAATTATAATAAACAGCAATGTGAAAACGTTTCCTCAATTGAACGTGTCTCCCGTTTGTATTGAGCGTCTACACTATAACTTCAAAGGACTTTGTTTTTGCACCGATGACGTTACAAGCCCCTATTTATGTTGAATGTTGAAAGCAGGCGCATATTTATTTATTGTGCTGATTGTGCCGGAGCCCAGGGCGGCTAGTATCTCGTTTTGGGAAAAAATGAATGATGGGTGCGTTCCGCTGCACACCCCCTAACGCAAATAATGGTAAGCCACCCACCGCCCAAAGCGACCGTAGGGTCTATTGTGCTATAGCCCTGTAAATCTATGGGCGATCGAGTTTGATGGATCCCACAAATTTGCTCAGCTGACCAATTTTGAAAGGGCGATCGCTTCCGCTGCAGGGAATGCCTCACCGAGACTCTTCAAGCGGCGTCGGGCGAGTGCCTCACACTCACAGAGAATGTGCTGAGAAGTCTCATCATCGCTTTTGCAAAAACGACAGTTGGGGTTAGAGACAATCTACATTCTATATAAGTGGCTCCTCAGGGTTGAGTGCCCTGAGAGGAGACCGCAAATGACTCTCACTCTGCTTCTGCCAAGGCACACCAATTCCAGGGAGCGCTTGGGTGAGTGAGCTGAAATTAGCAATTTCGATTGTCTCAGACCAAGGAGGTTTTCCCAATGCGCAGTGGTTTCTAAATGTTCCTGCTCTCTTATGTGTAATTTTACCCTATCTTGAGGGATACCACAGAAGGGTTCGGGCCCTGTAAACGGACTTGAAGAAGCCGTTCTAGCGAGCTCATCAGCGGTTTCGTTACCCCCAATACCAACATGTCCAGGGACGCAATAGATGGTAACTTTATTGGCAGTGCCAATTCTTTTCAAAGCTTCAAAGCAGTTCAGAACCAGTTTCGATGAAAAGGAGAATTTGCTAAACGCCTTGACTGTAGCTTGACTATCAGTGAATATTGCAATCCTAGTGTCACGGTAGCAAGCTTCTAGACATAAGTTCGCACATACCTCAATCGCGTGAACTTCAGCGTGGAAAACCGTGGTGTATTTTCCCATGGGAATAGCCACTCTAATTGAGGGGCCTACGATACCCACCTCTGAGCTATCTTCAGTTTTAGAGCCATCCGTAAACCATTTAACTGTACTGGAACGAAGGGTTGAGTGCTTCATTTCCCATTTCTCTCTGCTCCAGATAGTTGTAGAGAAGAGGTGATTGAAGCGGAGTTCACTTGTTGAGTGGTCTGATGACAAGCATAGTTCATCATCCTCATGGAGCCAGCATTCCTGCTCCGAATTAAACTTGAGGTTAGTCTGGTTAGCTTTAAGCCTAGCTACTACTGATTTTGCCTCTTCCTTTAGGTGAATGTGGAGCGGCGGAAGATCTAACAATGCCTCAAGGGCAGCCGTTGGGTAGCTGCGAATAGCCCCAGTAATTGTGAGATATTCCAGTCTTTGAATCTATCCTAATATCGTCATTCCTTCATTGGTGGTAGCTTTTTTTTCACCAGATGATAGCATATTCAATTATGGGTCTCACAATTGCCTTATAGATCCATAGTATTATTCGAGGGCTTGTCTCCCAAGTCTTACCTACAAATTGCCTACAGGTCCATAGAGCTTTGGTGGCTTTGTCTGAGATTATCCTCAGGTGTGCCGACCACAGTAGCTTCTTATCTAGACTAACACCTAGGTGTTTGACGGTATCCGCCAGGAGCACTGGGGTATTATACATAGTGGGATGCCTCATTGGTCTGATGTTTCTTTTCCGTGAAAAAGGGACGATAACTGCCTCGGCCGGAATAACTCGTATTCCGTTATCATTGCACCAATTTTGCACTGTATTCAGCGCTGACTGGAGGTTTTCCGTTAGTACTTCTTCGAATTTTTCTCTGACAATTATTACCAAGTCGTCAGCCTACCCTTGTCTAGAAAATCCCATAGTGGAGAGTTTCCACAGCAGGCTAACTACTACGATCCACCCAAGAAGGGAACATTTTGTGTAAAGATGTATTATAGAAAGCTCCTTCAATGTCAAGAAAGGCACATACTGCCATCTCCTAAGCTGCTATGGCAGACTTAATTTCCCTCGCTAGACAGTGTAGAGCAGTTTCAGTTGACTTTCCTGATTGGAAAGCAAACTGCTTACAGTGCAGCGGGAATTTCATGAGGATTGTGCTTCTGATGTGCACATCAAAGATTTTTTCCATGTGCTTAAGCATGAAGGAGGTCAATCTAATTGGCCTATATGATTTAGAGTCGCGCTCGGTGGCCGTGGTCGTTCGGTCACCGCTCTACGATACTAATCTAGAGCTCGGAGTTCAAATCTCGGCGCGATGAAAAAAATTGCCTGTGAGTACTAATAGAAATCTCACAGTGCTCCGAGCTTGTCAGTATAAAGACGGTGCGGATAATAGGTGCATGCTAGCAACTGCACTTCCGAAAAGTGGATATGCTATCGAAACGTCAACACGGCACAGAAATGCTCGGAATGTTGACGCGCCCATGCACCTGCAGGGGTCAAGGCAATTAATTTCCTTGGAACGATTTCAAATTTTTGGGATGTAGACTACTTTAACTATTCTCCAGGAACCTGGGGTATAACCAAGAGTACAACTTCCTCTAAATATATTCAGGAGTTAAGGGATCAATATATCCTTCCCTTTCCGTAACAGAGCGGGGAAGATTCCATCTGTACCAGCCGATTTGAATGGCTCAAATGAATCAATGGCCCATTTGACTTTACTGTAGGTGAAAATATCTTTGGCTGTACTCCAGTCTACGCTGTTCGTTTTGTACCGCATTCCCGATTCAACTGTGTAGCGAGTATCATCCCCAACACACTTGCCCCAGGAAAAATGAGTGGGGGTGTAGAAGAACATTCTGCTTACAATCCTCCCCCCCCCCCCTTAAGAAATAATGAACTTATTCAAACCCGTGCTGGAGTTACATACATGCTAGTTATGTGCCGCATTTAAAAATTTCGTAAATTGGCAGACCAGTCTGCCAATTAGTAAGGAGACCCTTCGAGATCCGGGGCGAATCGAATACGCCTAACGTGTTCTGATAAATTTTGATCTGAATTTTCATAATATTGGTTGAATTTTACTAAGTTCCCCTGTAACTAAAACGTTGCATCAGTTACTTTGAAGTCTTTCATCATTTTTAAGAAAAAAGAATACACTCTATTCTTTTTAATTCAGCAAAGATACTTTTTTACATTGCTGTAAAAGTTTTCGTTACATTGTTGCCATCAACATCGATTGCATCTCTCTTATTTGTTCAACATAACGCTATTTGAAACAATGTTCCTTGAGTTGGGAGCATTTTGCTGTATGCATGTACGTATCTTTTTGCGTATTCTACTCGTTCGTTGTACGCTTTAGAGTTTATCTGAGGAGCACTATAAACATCCTTATACGAGTACGAACGTTTGCGATACGGAGCTTTGCAACAAATTGCTGACAATGTGAAGGATGGATATCTGGCATGCTGCGCAGTCTTTTCGAATACTGGAGAAAATGTTGTATTTACAAAATAAAATTTGAAAATACATATAGTTGCAGATTTCTTATTTTTTTATGTCTTTTGCCCTGAGTGTTCTTTCATTTCTCTGGCATTCAAGAATCAACCTTACCATCCTGTTTTTGAACACATTTGTGTAGAGATCAAGTTTTTTTGAGCAACCTTTTCGTTAAATCAGGCTCACCCTAAATCTAATAAGAAGAGTTTATTAAAATATAGCACCCTTGCCAAGTTGTGGTGGTTGGTATTCTTGTTAGGGCATATCGTACAGTACAAAGTGTGGTAAAACTAAAATATTCCCCTTTCCGTTCCGAATTGTAACATGTGTAACGATTGTAGGGTTGAGATAAAACTCAATTGAGGACGGAGATCGAGGCATGGTCGTTCAGACCCGCCGTGACACTTAAGAGCCAAAATCTCCTCAGAATTTACTTGAGATGACGCGTGCTCGACACTAGCGCAGTTGTCGGTAGTGTGGGCGGGGTTGTTGAAGGTCAAACTGCCTCGTCATCGCTGCAAAAAAAATTTCACGCTTCTGTCCGTGGCCGGCGTATCCCTTAGACGGAGGTGTCATTTTATAGGTAAAACATTAAATATTTGGATATGATGTGCTCATTACTGGTTTTTGTGAGTTTTCTGTCAGAAAATCGTTATTAAAATGTTTGTTTTGGTTTCTGATTCTCCGCTGTATATAAATCTGTCATTATCCGCGTCCTATTGGTGGTTGTCATTAATAGTCCCGTTCCTTTTCTCTCCCATGGAAAATTAATATCTCTCTTCTCTCTTTCCATAAATTTTGCTTATAGGCCACTCCATAGTTGCTCTGAGAGTTTGAGCACGTGTATCACCATGGAAAGCGCATTGAGAAGCTTTCATTTTAATCTAGATTAACTTCTATGGTGTATCTAGGACATGAGATTTTTCCCATATCATATACATATTTACAATTTCTAATCTTGCGGACACAAGCAAAAATCATTAGAATAATGAATGGCCAAAATGACGCCTAGTCTACCATGACTTCGATATTTAACATGTTTAGTTAACCAGGATCGGTTTTTACGCGCTGACTTAACCTGAACCACACGACTGTACGGTATAGTCCAAAAAAGTACCTAAAGAATTAGACTAAATCATTTAAATAGCTTCATTAGTAGTAGTATGTTGTTCTTTTTGGCACATGTAAAATGTAGTGCCCATTAGGGTCGTGTCATATATCTTTGATTATCAAAGAAGCTGTCCCGAAAATTAGACAATCAGCTAGTTGGGTGTTCGCCTATAGGGCCGCCGCACTATTACGTCGTCGTCTCGTAATAGTATCTAGTACAAACTTACATTACTCCTAGAGATAAGTATCACACCCATGGTAAGGCTTTTTTGTTTTCTCATCGTCATTTCACCCTGCACAACGGGAATTTATTACCAAAATTTCCCATGCTATTCGTGTAATATTCTATTCAATGATGCCTCGTTATGTCCTCTTGTTGGCTTCAGCTTCTTGTACGTTCGTTGTACTGACTATCGCCTGCCTTACTATCGTAAAGTGAAGAGGATGATTTTCGGAGTATGCACTTGTAATAAAATAGCACAAACATGTGTTGGTGTTCTGACTATCAAATTTAGTTTGCCGCCTATCCCACGCCTACTAATTAATAAAGTGAAATCAATTTCTCTCTTCATACTTCGTATAACTTTCGGTGGTAAAAGACGTATCTGGCGTAGACTGGTTCATTATTGGGGAAGAGAAAACACCATAGCTCATCAATTTCAATAAAATTAATTAAGGGCGATGTTTAGAGATTGGGCTAGAAATTTTAAAATGTTTCGGATTTGAGTGAAGGCGGTCTCCAATATCAAAGATTGGAACATCTTAATTATATTTCGCTAAAGTTTTGAATGTCGAGTTCATGAAAGTGCTAAATTGATGTTTCGGAACAGATAATTCAAGGATATTATCTAAATGATGAAAAATTTAGTTCAGTAAGATATAATTTTGTAAATAATTAGATACTGAAGTTTACTAAAGAATAAATGATGGCGAGTTCGGCAAAACTAAAGCCGAACATACACCATCCGGAATTCCTGTCCGGAAAAACTGATCAGGCCCGGCCTTGAGGCATTCCGGATCGTGTAACTATGGTCGTTTCAGGCCGGCGGCCGGAAGGAAAATCGTTCCCGCCAGGCCTCCACCACACACGTTCCGGAATTTTGTTCCAGAGAAACTGATAAGGCCTGGCCTTGAGGAATTCCGGATCGTCAATGGCATGTGCAGGCCGCCTTGAGCCGGATGGATAATTGGAAATCGATTTTATCGCCATAGAATGAAAGTATCTATCTCTTGCATTGAATTGTATGGCATTTTACTTTTTATAACCAAGCTTCAGATACATTCGTCTATTGAAAAAAACTGCAGTGAAAATTCATTCTAGTCACGCGGCCGGACAGTTCGCCTTGAGACAGCCGGACAGGCCGCCTGACAAGCCGCCGGATGGTGTATGGTTTATGATGTATGGTGTATGGTGTATTCTATATTAGGCAAACCCGAAGGCCGGGCCTCATCAGTTTTTCCGGACAGGAATTCCGGATGGTGTATGTTGGGCTTAATAAGAGTTCTGGCCGAAAGTCTCGAAAATCGTCAAATAACAATGAATGCAATGGACGGGACACGTATAGTACAATGTACAGACAAATTTAGTAGTATACCTATAGAATGCACAAGAGTGATCACTCCATAGAACTTTCGCCTCTGCGAGTAGATTTGTATGTATTGACAAATAGTATAGACTACACAAGAAAGCTCACTCCATACATCTCTAGCCTCCGCCGGTAGATTTGTAAGTATGGATTCTCTTGTGTATCTTTCTTGTGAGGCGAAAGTTCTAAGGAGTGATTACTCTTGTACTATTTAGTATTGACGATAACCGAATGCTTCAGCGATTTTTGAAAGGTAGCATAATCAGTTGATGCGAACAGTAGAATAGCTACAGGCCTTTCGAAATTGGAGGACACGGTTATTGGAGTCAAACAATGGGAATACAAATTATCCACGCGACCAAGGACAGCGGGCGACTCCTGGAAAGCTAAGACATTGAGGGAACTTTCGGCGAAGTAAGTTCGGATTCAATATGGGCGGTTTTGCGCAGGAGAGGCATCCCTGAGAAGTTTGTGGTTTGTATTAGGGCAACCTATAAAATTACGCGAAATGTCGCGTTCTGCATATGTCCGAAACCAGTTTATGCCAATGAAACGTCGAATGGACCACATGAAAGAGTTGACGCGCTATGCCCCACAAGGGGTTAGAGCAAAATTTAGTATATGGTGTCGGGCGACTTTGCGATGCAAAGTGGAGTTCGGCATAGGTGCATCCATCCAGATCAACTTCCCCTACTGTCGGTGGTTGTATGGGTGGGCCTAGATCAACAATTGCGCCGAGAGCTTCTTGTGTGGGAATTCCATCCTTGTCTTTACAAAGGCTAGTCCTGGGTTGGTAGCCGCTCTTAATTGTATTTACTAGTCTGTACGCTTGTCTGGTGTTCCTATTAGCTATGTTTTCGTTAATATTCAACAACTGCTCGTCAATGTATTTACGTTTCTTACGTGTAATTATTCTATTCGTTATTCGCCTTAGCTCGTCATATTTTTCTCATTTGGTTCTGGTTGCTCGTTTAATTCATTGCCTCGTTTTTCGCGTCAGCTGAATTTTTGCATTCTTCATCTAACCAGTCATTTCGCGCTCGCCGGGCTTTATATCCCACGACCTTCTCTGCGACCTCTTTGATGGTACCCTTGAGTACTTCCCAGAACCCATGGACGCCTGTGTTGCTGATGTTGTGTAGCATAGGTGATAGTCTTTCCTCAAGAGCGGCAGTACACGCCACCGCCGTAGTATCGCTCAGAGGCTTATCAACCGCAAAGAATTTGGGAGGGCTGATTCTCGATTGGTACACTGAAGAAATTCGACATCTGTAGGTCTTTTTCACCAAGTGATGATCTGAGTCGCAGTTTGCTCCTCGATAGGAGCAGGCATCCATCATACTAGGCGCCCATCTCTTGACGTGATCAATTTGGTTGACGGTGTGTGCGTCTGGAAATTTCCAGGTCTGCTTGTGAATGCGTCGATGCGGGAAACAAGTAGAGCTTACGACTAGATTCCTACTGCAGGCGAAGTCGTTAAGTTGCTGGCCGTTGTCGTTACATTTTTGATAGAGACTGTGGCCTCCAGTGGTCCCCCGGTGCCAACTTTAATTTCCGACTTTCACGTTAAAGTCTCCCAGCAGCAATTTGACGTTGTTTGTCGGAAGTGAGTCGAAAAGAGTCTCAAGGCGGGAGTAGAACTCGTTTTTTACTGCGTCTTCTTTAACTTCAGTGGGCGCGTGCACATTAATGGGCTAGAGGTTGAACAATCGAGTCCTAGTGCGAAGCACACCCAGCCGTACATTTATGGGTTTGAACTCAATATTGTGCGGCTTGAGATGATTGTTCACTATGAATGTTACTTCAAATTCCTTGAGGCTTGTCACTGATCTCGCTGACAAGCCAATTTGTTTCCTGGACTGACTAACTAACTAACGCTCAGTTTGTACTTTTCGACCTGTTGAAGGAGGGCATTCTCCTCCCTGGGTTTGCTCTAGGAGCGTGCATTCCAGGATCCGAAAGAATAATCCGTTAGTCGTTTGCGTGGTCGTCGTTGTTGATCCGTCCAATCCGAGGCTTTTGTTCCAGGTTTGTTGACGTGGAGTGGTTTTTACAAGGACGAGTTGTCAGCACATCGCTTGACCCCATCCGGTAGATGGCCTCGGAGATAACTGCTTGAGATGGTTTATGAAACGTGCCCCCCTGTAAACTCCTTGATGACACCGTATACGGTTGTTGCTTGTTGGGGCTTCTTCTGCAGGGGCCAGCAAATAGCGTACTCTGTTTTATCGCTTGGTACTTCGCTGAAATTCTCGAGCTTTTTGACCGTAAAAGAGCTCGATGATACTTATCGACTTTCGCCACAGCTACACGTGCCTTCAACTGATTCCTTTCGACAATCCGCTGCCATGATGCGTATGATATCCAAGGCGTATGCCGGCAATCAGGGTTTGTACCAAGAATCTGCGCTATCAATGTACGAACTTTTTATGACATCTCAGTGTTTGTTCACGTCACCACCTGGGCGACTTCTTATCTCAGCTGTTTTTAGCGGAAGGTTTTCATTTTACTGCTGTACGACAGCTTGATTTTTGAGTCAGGCGGTGTCGATTTCGCGGTGCCTGGCTCGCTGCACTCATCTATACACCCTTTTCTCTCCATACACGTTCAAGTACCGTCGATAAAAATGCAAATGTTATTTTCTCAAAATTCGAAAAAAGTGCCCGGAACTGTGCTGTAAGTCGAAACCAAAACATTGTAACTCGAGGTATTGTCCTTAATTTTTCATACGTTGTAAGTCGAAATGATGTAATTCGAAACGTCCCAAGTCAAGGGATAACTGTATATATACAGGTATGGTATGCACCTTTCTGTGATCGTTCTTAAATTGGATAAGTTTATCTTCACTAACAAGTACCATTTATTTCTCCTGAATTAATATCGAATTAGCCTCCGTGACGTTTGACTCACGGAAACCTTCTCACTTCATTATTCCGCCACTTCAACTGACAGATGAATTCATCTAAACTGAATAAATTTCCGTAATCAAAAACTTGGCCAAAACACAATAAATCATCTGTCGAATTCGATAGTCGGCGACAACACGACAACAACTAGCAGCAACATATTTCAGGATAATTGAAATAGGTCACTGTGTTGTTAGACTGATTGATTGATTCTGTTCTCCTTATAAAATAAATAGAAAATGGTGACTTGGCAGCACTGCTAGGGTACACTTTACCGATTATATCAATTACTTATCCGAGCAATGTGGGAAAAGGTATGGATGGAGGTAAATTCAATTGAAATATTGTTTTCTTGAGATATTGACCGGATATTGTTGAGAAATTGGCTGTAGTTGATATCAGGTGACATTTGAGAAATACATAATTTATTTTATATATAGGCCAGTAAAGTAAGCCAATTTAAGGGCTTTTTATTAAAAATTAGGGAAAGTGTTTAATTACTTCTATAGATACTGAATACACGGTCGAAGAAGGTGCGCCTAACTTTTAATGGGCGAAATTAAGAGAAATTTGAGCAATTATTTAATACTATCCTTATTCAAATTCAAATATATGGCAGTCAAGGGGTCACTTTGGTAAGAAATTTTCGGGGTTTTCGCAGTTTTTCGCCTGGAATGGTATTTTTAGATTTTGGGGCAGGGTTTAAGCTGAATTCTTAGACTAAATTCGACTCTCTAGGTGCCGCAGTTTTGAAGATAGAGCCATTTGAAAAAGTGCAAGTTTGGACCCTCTGGCTGCTGTAAGAACGAAGTTACAGGCACTTTTATATTAAGCGGTCAAGGGGTCAATTTGGCATGAAATTTTCGGGGTTTTTCGCAGTTTTTCGTCTGGTATGGTATTTTTAGTTTCTGGGGCAGGGTTCAAGCTGCATTTTAAAACAAAATTGGAGATAGAGCCATTTGAAAAAGCGCAAGTTTGGACTCTCTAGCTGCTGTAATAACGAAGTTGCAGGAACTTTTATATTTGGCGATCGAGGGGTTACTTTGGAATGCAATTTTCGAGGGTTTCGCAGTTTTTTGTCCAGAGTGGTATTTTTGGTTTTTGGGCAGGGTTCAAGCTGCATTTCAGGACAAAACTCAACTCTCTAGGTGCCTTAATTTTGGATATAAAGCCATTTGAAAAAGTGCAAGGTTGGAGCTCCTAGACCTCTCCTAGAGATGAAACTTAAAATAAGCAATAACTTACGACAAAATAAAGCTAGCGACTTAAAATTTTGGTCAAATGTTTGTAGTAGGATCCAGTTGGCTAATAATCCGACCAATGAAACCCCTACTTCTCCACTACAAATGAAACTTCAAATAAGCGATAACATTCGATAGAGTGAAGCTAGAGACTTGAAATTTTGTTTAAATGTTTGTAGGGTGATCTAATTGGTTGGTGGCAATGATGGGCAAGATCCGACCCAAGGAACGCCTACCTCCCCTAAAAGTGAAACTTAAAATAAGCGATAAATTTCGATAAAATGAAGCTAGTGACTTGAAATTTTGGTAAAATGTTTGAACTGGGATCTAGTTAGTTGTTATTAAAGATGCGATTCGACAAAAGAAACCTCTACCTCCCCTATAAGTGAGACTTCAAATAAGCAATAACTTTCAATGGAATGAAGCTAGAGACTTTGAAAATTCAACAAATATTTGTAGAATAGGTTAGTTGATTTTGAGAATGGCCAAGATCCTCCTGAATGTGTGCCAACCTCCCCTATAAACTGTCAGGTTTTTTATAAGGTTAATAGTAAAGACGGTGCTCAAATCGTTCGCCCACCAAAAATCAAACTCAACTTCTGCGACTGCACAAACTCAGTTTCCATATATTCAGTCTCAATAGAAGGGATTAAAATTATTTCCAGATCTTTCCCTAATTGTTAGTACTAAAATTTTATTTTGCTGGCCTATACATATATACAATGAAAGAAAGAATCTGTTGACTGTGGTATATTTCATTTCTGATTAGATATGAAACAGCAGAGTGGGGATTTTTTTTCACCAGCGAAAGAACTTCCTTAAATTTTTAGGCAATGAGTTTTGTAGGGTATTATCTTCGTGACTATGGTTTCGAAATATGGAAATACTGTCAATTCAGCTGTAAACCAATGGATTAAAAACAAAAAATGGGGAGTATTATGTGAAGGACAGGAAGCATTTCACAGGACGAGCGAGTAGAATAATAAATTTCTTGAGACAGCAAGCCCCCAATAGTTACCATTTTCCCTAACCACCACTACATAATGATATCGCATTAACTATTCCCATGTGGCGTAGTTGACATTACGTTAGCATAACCTGGTTTCGGACGATACATCTCTCTCAATTGCCCTAACCCCTTGTGAGGCATAGCGCGCCAAATGTTCCATGTTTCCCAATTGACCTTTCGTCGGCATAAACTCGTTTCGGAGAATGCAGTTGCCAGCATGCACCTCCTGCACATCCATGGCCACGAACGTCGTCGTGGACGGGATTCGAACCCGTAACGCCGGTAGTCAAACTTGAGAATGATGCCTCAACACACTGTGCTACCGGTCGCCCTTCGGACGATACATGTTGCTAGCATGTACTTCCTGCCCATTTAGCCGCATACCTGCGAAAAAGCTTGTGGCTTATTATTACGCCCCAAACCACAGGGGGGAAACCCATGACTAACCCGTATACTGTGACTGTGATCAGACCGACGCCAATATACTGAGCTACTGTCCGCCCCAAACTCCTAATGAGCTTGCATTAAAAGCAACCCTTGGATCGAGCTATATCCCTGGAAAAATCTGAATCGGTTCCTGGCGCTCAGTCTCATGAATTGGACTGCTGAATCCCTGATAAAAGACATTTGTATGTATTGTGTGTTGTGGTTGTGTATTTGACTCAAGCAAAGCACTTCTTTTTCGAGTAGCCTAAAGGAAAGATTTTTAATTATTAACCTTAAACCTGCCGAGGCTAATTTGGCTGCAAATGTCGTCACCTTGAAAGTTATTCTAATTATTTTTTCCAAAATTAATCACAAGCGGTTCCTGTTATTTAACCTATTTAAAATTAATTTCCTGCAAACCACAATTGTAAGCACCACCTAAAAACAACAATAGAAAAAGTAAATTTAGTCAATGTGGGTGCAACCATCATTTTATAGCGCCCGAATGAGGATGAATTTTCGATACCCGAAAATCGTAAACAGGATACGCAACGCTTATCTATACATGGGGGATTTCCCTATACGCGCTATTATCCCCAGAATGACAGTAAGGAAGGACGGGAAATATAAGGAAATCGATTACCGTCTTCACGCGTTATATTCGTTATGAATTCTCTGTAGAAGTTGAATTTTGACCAGGGAGTTCAACGGGGCCACCGTCATTATCATAACCAAGATTGTATTTGTTTAGTCGGGAAAATGTGAAGAAAAGATAAAGCAAGTAAAAAATGCCTTTCCCAGATCTCGCACAAGCAACCGCCTTTCATTACCCTAGGGAGATTCTATCCAAGACCCAAAATTCCCATTTACCTTCGAGTTTGTTTTTTTTCTGTTTCGCTCATCAATTTATTCTGAGCGAGATAAAAAATATTGGTTTACCTTCGTAAATTGAGTAATCCCCCCATGAATGAAACAATTGAGGGGGTGGTGAATATGAAGAAAGGCGGGTTAGAATGGGATTCGCGATAGGCCTGCACAAGCTTTTCATTTCTATCTTTGCCGCGCCAGTCCCATGCTTTCGTCCTTTTTTGCATTTTTCCATTTCATTCTTGAATAATTTTCAGGTCAGTGGATTTTAATAAGTTTACGCGTCACTACTATTTGCAGATTAGATTTTTAGTTAATTACGGAATAGCCTCGAGCTCTGGCAGAGTTGGACCCTTTTCCATCTTCTTCTTTCCGTTTACAGACCGGATAGGGAGAAGTTCTTAATAGCTGTTTGAATAAGGTGTAAATAATTAGGGATTTTAAATTGCCTGAGAATTACGGACAATTGATTTAGGGGTTCACTTTATGGAAAAAGTGTTGTTGATTTTTTGTCAAGATTCTTGGGTTAATTATTAAAATAGCACAGAAGAAGGACTGTTAAAATCCATGAAAACTTATGGCGAGGCTCATCAAAACTTTATATGTGTTGTTGCGCACCGGGCAAGCTTCTTAGTTCGCAGAAAAACTAATTAGTTAAGTCGGAAAAATAGAACATGCGGTGGTTGATGAGGCCGCGCACACAGCTATAACTAAATAGTTTAGTCTGCTGTGTGCGCGGTTTCATAAACCGCCTTGTGTTCTATTTTTCTGACTAAATAGGTTTTCTGTGGACTAAAAAGTTTGCCGTGTGCACGAGCTTTTAAGCCGCGTTCCCATTGAGCGATTTTTGTTAAAAGTGAATAGCGGAGACGCAAAAAGCTCACGAATTATCATCGTGGCGCGACAGCCCGACGTCGGGCTTTGGCGGCCTTTAATAGCCTTATCCAGGTCAATATTTTGTCTCTCGATTGGGTAGGTCCAGTGCCGGACTAGACATACAGCAAAAGTCAGCAAATGCTACGCGCCCCGCGCCTTGGGGGCTTATCCGCAAAAAAAATAACTGTCAAGTAAGATACCATCCAAATTCTAAAAGCGAGTGCTAGCCGCACCATATGCTTGACAACAATATTTACAGGGGAGTCCCCTAATATTGTCTTCGAACAGTTTATATAAACTGACCATGTAGGACAGTTTTCTATTGATTACCAATAGGTGTATTTGATTCGCCCCGGATCTCGTAGGATCTCCATATACATTGGCAGACCCAGGGCCCTCGAGAGAAGATCTAGGCCCGGGACTCAATTTTCATAGGGCCCCATTATATGATATAATAATGATGGGAGTTCTTGCAAGTATTTTTATACCCTAGACTTTTAGTATAGGGTATATTGTTTTTGTTACAACGAAAATATGTAACACCTTAAAGGAGACTCCGGAGGTATAGCAATGTCTGTATGTAAATGATCAGCGTCACCTCTTGATTCGATTTAGCCATGTTTGTCTGTCTGTCTGTCCAATCGCACGAAAACTTTCGATAGAATGTAGCTAGAGCTTCGAAATTTTAGTCAAATGTTGGCAGTGTGATCTATTTGGTTGATGTTGAAAATGGGCATGATCAGGCGGAGAGAACGCCTACCTCCCCTACATATGTAAAATACTTAAATGTATCTATAACTCCCGATTAAATAAAGATGAAAAGCTCTAACTTACTTGGTAGATTGCTCGTGAGAGTAATCTTATACTCTCCTCTAAAAATAAAATTGATCAGTTGAAAACTAACGGTAATTTTCTTATAAAGTGCCCCGTACTACCCTGGATACTGGATTAGTCACACATGGATGTTAGTCACACAATTATACAATACATCTGCGATTATCATAACATTGCGTATTTTGGATAAATAAGCTTAAATAAAGTCGAGCATTTTGAGTTTGACCTACTGCCTGATTCAAGCATTAAAGTCACCTGCGAGTATCACAGTAGATTGTTTTGAAGAAAGAGAAATTTGAAAATTTTGGGTCGATTTTCACGCAAACTATTTAGATCTTTTCAATCGTTTTAACTATGGAGATTAATGACACTTTCCACTGAAGCGCAGATCTTTTTTTTTCAAAATTGATAGAGCCACAAACCAACTGCAATATGGCGTAAATCAAACGAGCACACCACAGACTAGTGATGTGTAGCACATGAAAGGGTGGTTTTTTATGAACGACTCAACAGAATGAAAAAAAGAGTCGGCACAGTGATGTAGCTGCCGGCTCGTTCAAGAATGACAAACTGTGAATCTTGTCTTCTGACATAAATATCGTATATATATGTTCCGAAACCGCATGAATACTAGCCAACGGGTACACAATCCTCTCTCATTTAGAATATTTCATTGCATCCCCTATCAGCCAAAACTCTTTCAAATTCCTCGGGTCTTATTTATAAAATTTATTTGTAAGAAGGTGTTCGTAGCTTGGTTTTGTAGTAGTAAAGAAAAGTTCATTTCCCCACTACGAAGCAAGAAACGAAATCGGATTCCCATATCGTTCAGAGTGCCATATCGGTCTTTGTTGATACCACTGGAATAAACAAATTCGTCTCATTTTTTGTCGAATCTGAACCGTTGCTGTTTGACTGGTTGACTCTGAATCTTTATCCGGATGAAACGCACAGGCCTAGTGAAAATTTACTTCGCCTGATTCCGGGCTTTTCACAACCCTAATTAATTACACAACAAACCAAATATCGCAAACTTCCGAATACTTAGCAGACTAGACACCTGGTCTTCTAATAGTATCTTTGCTTTGATATGTCCATCCCTTTTTAGTCGTTCAATACAATTATTAAGAGGCAGGTGTAAAGTAAATGCAATGAAGCGTGAAAATGTATGAGGGCAAAATAGCACTTGTTGTCACAAAATACGTGCTGGTTTCGAAACACATTGTTAATAGTTTTGGTCCTTTTAAAATAAATTATAACCTATTCACTCCCTCGGGATACGACTAAGGCGTGTACAAAAATTCAGCTCCCGGGGTGCTCTCTATGAAGCTCTAGCTCTCTCAAAGGATGAACAAGGGAAATTGAAATAAATTGCGACTTTCAATCTGTTATACCTCGGGTGTTTTTGTTATTGAATCGAGCTGATTTTCGAAAAACGTCAAGCATATTCTTACCTAGTTTTAACCTTTAGGACCCATAAGGGCTTGAGCTACAGAGAGTTAAAAAAATGCAAAAAAACGCGAAATCGTTGAATCGCGTAAACAGTGTTTCTTGGTCGCTTTTCGTTTTTATTTTCTTGGCAGACGGGGCGCTCCCGCGTCCGTAGATAAAGCACCCTTTTTTAAACATCCCAAAATACTTAGCGCTAATCGATACTCTCAATTTACAATATTACATTACGCCTCTTCTTCGTAAGTACCATCAAATTCCACGGATTCCTGCTAAATACCCACTTAAAATTGAGAAACGTGCCAACATAAATCAAGGCACATGTCTACTTCAGAATCCTTGCAATTCACCATAAAACAAAAACAGCGTGGCGACTCCTTTTCTCTGTTTAAACACTTTATGGGCTCTTACATAGCCTTGAAAAGCAACCAAAATAGGAAATTTTTTATACCATATGGTCTTGGAATTGGGCAGAGTTTTATCATTTCAGCTCACGTTATCGCATCAATCGTGTAGTACGATGCATCGTCAAAGATGAGCCATTAGAAAGATACCACACTTCATTGAAATTAACGCAATGCCTAGTAGTTGCATATGTGTTGGTTCCTACAGTGAGTACACAAAGGGGTTATGCAAACTAACAAGTATGTCGCTCATACAATGAAACGTTATAGGCAGTTGCCATTAGTGAAGTGTTGCCGTCTCTATCTCTCTAAGGGCCTCTCAATGTCTGGTTAAATGTTATCTTGTAGATTAACGCTAAGCGGCGCTCATCCACCGGTTAAGAATTTATCGGACAATAATTCCAAACAGCTGATACGTACTGCTGAGATTTGGACAGCTAGAACTGTTTACGTTTGCACATTCAAATGAGACAATTAAACTGGTCACAAGGAACAGAGTTCTGGATATTCATTCGAAGGAAATGGATCTGAAACCAACTCAGCTGCTGAGAGGTGGCACAGACGTAGAATAGAATTGAACAGGTGGCAGAATTCAGAAAATCAGCTGACTTTCTACTGCATTCGCTGCGCTGTGGACTGCATTATCATATTTTGAGCGTTGCATGCGCTTAGATTAAATTTAGTGTCCCGGATAGCTAAACTGGCAGTTTAACCGGACATTGAGAAAACGGGCCTTAATGAGTTATTGGCACCGCGAGGTTTATTTGTATGCTTTAATTTGTATGAAGTGCGGCATCTTTGTAATGTCTAATCTTAGGAATCGTGTCCCCACTTGTATGACTGAATATCGCTTTAAAATATTCATAAGAGCATTATATGCGGTTAGAGTTTCAAACAAGTGGTTTTCAGTAAAACGTGTACGTATCTAATATTGCAGCAGGCGTACGTAACCATGATCATATTTGCTCAGATACACCTTCACGTTCTTGCACACTTTTCTCCATTTTGTTGACATTCAACGAACTTACCTTACATATAAACGCGTGGTCTTGGAGGAGATGGAAGAGGACATTTTTCGCTTCTATCAACATATCCCATTGAATCCTTTGAAGCTTTCGTAGAGCCAGAAAACATGACAGTGCAAAGGAAAGCTTCCCTTTGGAGCAATAATGTATCTTTTTGTGAGCATATAGAGACGAACGTATGTACAGGATGTAGGTAAAAGGATATTATATTAATGTTCTTTATTCATGGGAACTACACATCTATGTATGTGGTTATATATATGTATACAACGGAAGCGGAAAAGGAAATGAAGAGAAAAAGGACAATTTAGTAAGCCCCAACGAAGATGCATAAGCGGAACAGCATAGATAGGTAACAACGCTTGGTTAAGACAGTATAAGGTTCATTCTTCTACACAACCGAATAAGATGTTGTAGCTATCCCTTCTAAAAGGCACGTTCTTGTCCTTTTTTCTGGGTGGAAATATTCCTCGCCATGATAGACTGTAAAATTTCATAAATTTGCATATCAATACATGAGCTCATGAAAATCATACTCTGTTTTTGCATAAACTCATAGATAGTAGGAACTAGTGTTCATGTTATCTTTTTGAAACATTTTCGTTTTTCTAAGAGCCCGCGCAAACGGCAAACTTTGCAGTTTACAGAAAAATTAAATAGTTTAGTCAGATAAATAGAACACACGGTGGTTTAAGAGACCGCGCACACGGCGATAACTAAATACATAGTTGAGTCTCCTGTCTGCGCGGTCTCATGAGCCGCCGGGTGTTCTACTTTTCTGACTAAATATTTATTTTTTCCGCCATTTGCGCGGGCCGTAAAGATTGAGTTAAAATCGAAGTTCGTTCAAATTTTACTGCTGTATGAGAACTTGTTGCTAATCTTCGACATATATTTTTTCCATGTGGTGGCCCATAAGTAACCAACCCGTTTAAATAGCTTATATTTTTTTTGTGTTTATACTATAATTTGTTTCTTTCCTTTTTTAGAACTAATAGGATATTTGGGAAATCTATCAAGAACAAATACCCAGATACATATCATAATAAAATTATCCTCACACACATAAACACCCACGCACATACACCAAAATTAGGTTCCAACTCAACGGTTGTGTGAATAGGTAGAATTACAGAATTTGGGGTACCGAAAATTCGAGGGTCATACACCAGACGGAACTGCACTCCCTTAAGTGCACAGTTTGGTGCGAAATAGCGTCCCGATAAATTATTGGCCCGTACATCTCCCACAGTGCTAGTGGTAATGATAGCAGGCTATCGGGCCATGCTCAAAATTTTGTGCGACTTGCAGTTCAAAATCACCGTGGAAAGTGGTTTTAACAAAATGGAGCCATTTTCTATACTGTTGAAGCCATAATGGAACTTCTAAGAGAAATTTTCGTAGAACGCATAATTTCGAGAAGGTTGGCAATTGAATGGCCATCACGTTCTTTCCCCGACTTCTTTTTGTGATTTTTTTCTTTCTAAGATAAAGGGTAAGGAAGTAAACCTTAAATAATTCCATAACTACTGGACAATGTACACCCAGGGCAAAATTTTGATTTATGATCATATTTAAATTCGGTTCAAAAACATAGTCGGAGTTTGTGAATGTCAGAACTGTCATTTTCGGACGTATTTCGAGCAATATTAGGAATTATTACATGAAGGTATACCCTTTCCTGTGCTGTTTTCTAAATGTGTTACGGTAAAGTAAAGTGTTCCACCTTATTTTCTGAATCCGGGTGCGAAGTAGAGTCGAGCGCTTTATTTGCTGGACCGTTTCTGGGGGAAGATAGTAGATGAAATGCGTAATATTAAATAATGCCAAAATTCAAACATGAAATAATTTTTTTGTAAAAAGTGGGGACTTGTAGGTGAGACTATCGTTACACAATATCTGTATTTAACTTTTTGTTAAATGCATACTCTACCTTCGCCTAACACACTTAGGTTAGGTTAGATAGGCTGCTCAACCCAACAATGATCAAAGCACACTTAGACCCCACTGGGCCCATTGTGATACCCCTTAGTACAGCAACCCGAGCCTACCTCAGTCATTACACCAGCCAGAGCTGACAATGAAGCGATGAAGCCGATCGACCTTAACATCTTTTAATTCATCCAACTCAGTAAAGACAGTAAAGGGCAGGACAAGCACACATAAGGTGGAAAGGACTCACCTCCTCCTCCTCGTCCCCACAGCTCCTGCAGTAATCATTGTGTTGGAGCCGAAGTCTCCTAGCATGCTCCCCAATAAGGCAGTGCCCAGTGATAAGCCGCACCACGTTTCTCAAATGGTTTTTGCTGCGAGAGCGGCCGGGGTCCATTTTCGGCCATATTTGCCTAGTTGCATGACACGTACTGCCATTGCACCATCTGGTGTTAGCCTTATCGTGTGCCAACGCCTTATTGACCAGTTTGCTAAAGGCATCCCAGTGCTACGAAAGCATCCCCTTGTCATATTGGTAGTTCCAGCCAGGGCCAGTTCATCAGCTTTGCAATTACCAGAAAAACCACTATGGCCTGGTATCCAGCACAGGGCAATGTTGAAAAAACTCGCCATCTCACTGAGAGAGCTGCGACAAACACTGTCTTTGACATAACCAAGACGGAACTGAGCGATTTGATGGCAGGTTGACTATCCGTGTATATTTTAACATCCCTAGCAGATATGACATTACGCGCAAGCCAGGTTACCGCCTCGGAGATTACACAAACTTCCGCCTGAAAAACGTTACTGTGATCTGGCAGATGGAGCGATAAGCCAATACGCAGCTTCTCCGAATATACACCAGCCCCAACCACTTCCTCAGTCTTAGAGCCGTCAGTGAAAATGCTGATGGTATCAGATGCCAAATTAGCGTTCTCTAGCCACGCATTCTTCGATGGGATGAGGCTAGTGAAGCCCTTGTCGAAAAGGTATTTCGGTGAGGTGTAGTCCGTCACAACGGGAATAAGAGTGTTGTTCAAAACATTCGAATGGCCTATGGTTGCCCCGGTCCACTGACCGGTTTCGCGAAGGCAGTATTCGCCACCATTTGTTCTGCGAAGATATCCAAAGGAATCAAGTCTAACAGTGCGCCCAAGGCAGCAGTCGGGGTGGTTCTTAGGGTTCCCGTGATGGCGACACATGCTGTTCTTTAGACCTTTTCCAACCGAGCTCTGTACGATGCGGTGCCAAGTGCCGTCCACCAGACAACAATCCCATGCATCATTATGGGCCGCAGCACCGATGTGTGTAGCCAGTAGACCACCTTCGGCTGCAATCCCCATTTTTTTCCTATGGCTCTCTTGCAAGAGTACAGTGCAACAGTAGCCTTACTCACACGTTCCTGAATGTTTGACTTCCAGCATAATTTAATATACTATCCAGGATAAGTCCAAGAATGCAGGTGTACTATATCTTCTAGTGAAGAGAACGAGTTCCGTTTTCTGCGGATTTGCTTTGACCCCAACCCCACCAGCCCATTTCATCAGGATGCCGAGGGCATTCTGCATTATATCGCTCCGGACACAGGGGAACTTACCCGAAATTGCAATGGCAATGACGTCCGCATAAGCGGTAACATGGCAACCCAACTTCTCCAGGGTTAGGAGCAACCTGTTGGCCGCCAAGTTCCACAGAAGGGAAGAGAGAACACCGCCTTGAAGAGTGCCTCTACTTACGTACCTGCGTACAGATGATATATCGAGACTAGTGGAGATCACCCGAGATGTAAGCATCAGGTAAAGAAACCTGCAGAGTGCGTCATCTTCGCACAGGGTTAAGAGCACATCAGTGATTGCCACAGGTTTAACGTTGTTGAAAGCGCCTTCAATATCCATAAAGGCAACCAGCGTATATTTCTTACAGGCGAGGGATCTTTCAATGCAGCCTACTAGAGAGTGCAAAGCAGTATCCACAGATCGGCCCTTCCAATAGGCGTGTTGGGACATGGACAGAAGATTCGTTGGAATAACGCTCTGTAGGTGTGTGTCGATCAACCGCTCCAATACTTTTAGCAGAGTCGATGATAGGCTGATGGGTCGAAGATCCTTCGGATGTGTGTGAGAACTTTTACCGCTTTCGGGATAAAGATCACTTCCATCCATAGGAGAGGAATGTATACGAGTTCCAGACAGGCTTTGAAAATAGATGCCAACCAAGGGTACGCAATGTCCTGTATGTGTTGTAGATCTGCAGGAATGATACCATCGGCATCGGCAGACTTGAAAGGGTCAAAGCTGATTATCGCCCATTCAATCGTTTCCTTCGTGAGAAAAGAGGAGGAATCACATGGCACCATATTGGCAATAGTAGTAGTTCCAGGAGGGCTATCTGGGAAATGCGTGTCAAGCAAAACCTCGATCATCTCTTGGCTCGAGGACGTCCAGGTGCCGTCGCCCTTCTGCAAATAACTAGGCATAGTAGGGTTTGTGGATAGGATCTTCCGAAGCCTAGAGGAGTCGCTAGACTTATCAATGTTTTCGCAGAACTATCTCCACGAACTACGCTTAGCCCTTCTCAGTTCACTCTTATATAGACCGAGGTGACCCTTATAAACTGCCCAGTCCGAGTTCTGCTTTGAAGATTTGGCTTTGTTGAAGCTCCTTCTACATGTGGCCCTAAGCTCACTGAGCTAAGGGTTCCACCATGGCGGTTTAGCCCTTCCCCTTTGTTTGCTAACAGGGCATGATTAAGCAATAGATTTCTTTATTGCCCTTGTAAAAGTCTGCACCATTTCATCCAACTCCGGCGTATTGCATGGCCGACCGGGTAATGATGGTAATAAATCCACAATACAATTCCTGTACTTACCCCAGTCAGTTCTATTACGATTGACAATCACCGGGTTAGGTCCAGGCAGCTCATCCAGGCTAAATTGAAGATACCGATGATCAGAGAAAGAGTGCTCAGGGGACACCCTCCAATCCCGTATCAAATGTTGAAAGTCCTTCGAGGCAAGGGTGATGTCTAGGATTTCCTGCCTACATCTGGTGATAAAAGTAGGTTCACAGCCACTGTTGAAAATGAGGAGGTTTGTGCTCAACAAGAAGTCAAAAAGCACAGCCCCCCTATCATTCGTGTCGGAGCTACCCCACACCACATGATGTGCGTTACAATCAGAGCCAAGGATGACACCAATTTTCTGTAGATTGGCTGTATCCAGAGCTTGTTTCAAGATGGCCGATGGGATGTTACCATCATGTGGTAAATAAGCTGAGATCAGCTAGTATCGCCTCTTCCCGATCTCCAGGCTGACTACCACAAAGTCCCCGTCGCTGAAGGGCGATACTAGGTATGCATTTAGATGTTTCTTCACAAGAATGCAGGATCGGGGTTTGCCCTTATCCTTAACGTAAAACATATTATAACTAGGAGACCCCAGTCCCTTCACTACATCGCGGACAACCCAGGGTTCCTGTAATAAAGCAATATCTTTTCCCTCCCTCTCGAGCCGGAGAAGAAGAGCAGCCGAAGCTGCCTTACAGTGGTGGAGATTAACTTGCACGAATTTGACCATTATTGCAGCAGTTTTGTAGACTTTACCACAGTAATGTTAGCATCACTCTCAGCTTCGGATGCAGATAAGTCCGTGTTAGATTCAAAAAGACCTTGACATAGTTTAACCTCCATATTTGTCCCGTCGGATGCTAGCGATAGGCAGTCATCCTCACTGTCCAGTGCACTGACCGTATGGATTGCGGAAGAGTCACTCACGCCTAACACACTTAGTCCAGATAAATTAAATATAACTTGACAAACAGAAGCAGTACATCACACATCTGTAAAAATAACTTAAGAAGAAGCAATAAATGAGCAACACCCCAATGAATACTCGTATACCAATTTTCAATAAAAAAAAAACTTCAAAAACGAAAAGATTTCGAGGTCGAATCGAATAGACTTCTTCAGTAGTAATGGCCTGTCAAAAGGACAGACTAAAGGACGTAGTAAGTTGTCTGTATTCTTCGCAAATTCAATGAAAACAAAAAAAGATATCTTCTTATATCCTTTTGTTACTTATTTTCACCATAAAAACTTTCGCCTGTCCTCACAATTGTCCGGGCATATAAGCAATTCAGGTCACAGGACGAAAAATACGCAAACACTGTTAAAAAAAATGGGAAGCTCTACAAAACATCTTCCCACCGCCGAGGAAAGAGGCGGCTTATAAAGCAGAGAAAACAACATTAAAATTTACAAATGAATGGTTACAATCAGCTTTTTTCATCCGAATCTCCTCATTTTGCATCAATCGCAAGTTGAGCCCCGCTGTCAGACTACTTTCAATCGTTCCAGGAAAGATGAAAACTTTTCTTCAAGTTTCCTTTCACGGATTGATTCTGTGGAGTACATAATTCTTTTTTTTTGCTGGGCTTTCTCGATGGATAAGTGTAAGATTTGTTTTGATAAGAGAACAACAATTTGTTTCAGTCCTTTATACTTTTTTTATTGTATTATTCATTGCTGTAGTATGGATTAGATAAAATTCCTTTTGTGAGTCACAGATTGGTGAAATTGTAAGACAATCAATATTGAGTGTTTGTAATATGACTTCCGATTTTAAAAGGAAGATCTCTATCCAGAGTTCGGATATAATCGGATTGATAGGATTTTGTGTATCTATCGAGTGTAGTTTAGGGTATCAAATATGCATTACATAAGCAGCAAGCAACTTGTTGTTTGTGTAATGCGTGTTTGTTATCCTACCCTAAACAAATAAGTAAATAAATAAATTTGATAAATACGCAAATAACCGCGCCTAATGATATCAATTCAGTACATACAATTGGATAAAGGGAACATTTATAACTCACCGGGCGATATAGTGGTTCGTATCTTTGACCAATAGCGGCTTACTGAGATGATTTTGCAGTCCCTTTGCGTGGACTCCGCCCGCAATACGTGAGCTCTCCAGCTTAAGGAGTTGCTAGAAGGCGCGCTACACTCGATCTATACGCTACAGCGGTAAAGCCAAGATCCTAACCACGATTCGTCGCGTCATCCGGTGAAAAAGTTATGTAGAGAGGCGTCGACTATTAAAAAATATTGGGAGAGGGTGGGAGGGGGCGGGGGACAACAACTTTTCATATGTTTTTGATTGACTTGTTTTGTGAACATTTTGTGAATTGAGACGGTCGGTAGCTCAGTGCGTTGAGGCGTCAGTCTTATGTCTCATGCTACCGGTCAGTTACGGGTTCCATTCCAGTTCACGTCGTCAGTGGCGTAGATAGCTTTCAACTGCGGGAGGGGATATGTCATTGGCAGTATATTTTTTGTGCTTGGGGATGGATTCAATTTTCTGTGCATATACTTACTACAATTGTCCTTTTAGAAGAACACTACCATACTCAATGAGTAAGTTCACGACATTTTTCAATATATTAAGAACGAGTAATTGATGAAATACTCGATTAGTATCACCAGCAAAATCATTAGTAAGTTTGTGGTGATATCCCTAAGGTAAGGTCTGAAAAAGTTTAGATTTTTGCGTATCGTGAATGACGGTACATGCCCTAATCCGAATATCCATTCCGGTTTCATTGACTAGATAAAATCACACTGACCACAAGTTGAGTTCCCAATATTTTCAGGCTTTTCGATTATTTTCTATCGTAATATCTCACGGATGTAAGATAAAGAGCCACGAAAAGCCTTTAGGTTGCTTACGGCAACCTTAAGATAGATTAAGGTTGGTTACCGCAACTGTAACGGATAGTTTGGTGTGCATCCGAAGATGCCCGTGGGGACAGAGCCTAAGGTAGCATAGTTGACCGTGAAGGTCGGGCTGTGCCATTTGGCGTTGGAAGACGCTCCTCAGCAAGCTAAGCAGCGGTCTATGCTTGCTGTAGCTCAGTTCGGGAGACGTGGGCGGGGTTTTCGCCGCTCGTTGTCCCTGTCCTTTACGTATTAATAGAAATTCATAGGCCTGGGGAACAACACAAACAAGGGAGGTAAAGCTAGGGAATAAAAGAATGACGCGATAAGGATGGAATGGTTGGCGGATGGCTCGCTTGTCCTCGCGCTCGCATTCGGGTCCAGCTGTAATGGGACCCTCGGCCTTTGGTTTCGTTCCACCAACAGATGCTTACTCTCATCAGTGAGATGAGCCATAGATCTGCCGGTGCAAGCAGCACAACCAGACCAGAATATGGTTCATTACACAACCTTAATCAACCTTAAGGTAGGCTAGATGTAAGCTCAACAATAGATTCCGGTTTTGGCGTCTTGTGACTAATGATACAACGTTACTGCGCACCAAATCCGATTGTCCCTTTCGGTTTCATTGGCTGCGTTGTTCAAATAACAGCACTAAGATGTGCTTGGAGCAGCGTGGTAATTTGCTCTAGAAATGCTTGACTCAGCGCAATATTTGATACTTGCGACAATTGTCAAGATGGAAAACGACAAATGCCTGTTCCGTCAGACTGCAATTCTAACCTTGGGTGTGTACGGTCGATGGTTGTGTTGTGTTAACGTGATAGGCAAACTTTATTGTGAGAATAGAAATAGTGATGATATCTTTTGTGTCACCTGGGACTAATTAAAGTAAAAAATTTCGAATCTTCCGTCAAATGAAAAACTCAGAATGGAATTTGACAAATGAGACAGGAGAAACGCCATTTCTAAATCAAGGGAATGATCACAATGTTCTGGTAAGCAATTATGAAGCGCCGAAGTGCTGATCAGCGCTGGCGTTTTAGGAACGCAGTCATTGGGTGCATTCCGGAGTCACGGTTGCTAGCTAGCTTTAAGTGTTGCCTCGTGATTTGTATTCCGAATGTTGCGCTAAACTTAGCGCAAATAGCTAGGCGCTAACACTTTTAGGCAGCACAAAATTTGTTCGCTGTCTTGGCTTAGCGGAGATTTGACAGTTCGAACGAACTGCCTGCATTCACAAATCATACCGCTACTCAAGCGCTCCCATTTTTGTTGTTGTAATTCAGTGCAAAATTGGGACAAAAATAGGAGCGCTCAAGTAGCGCTACCGATTTGAGAATGCAGGCATGTCAATTTACAACAGGTGAGCCAGCATACCATTCGGGCGTCACAAGAAAAATTGTTATGTGCTGCTTAAGAATTCGCTATTTCTATGCAGCGCATTACGCTTTTTTCCGTGACACCCGAATGCACCCATTGACTAGATCAAATGACACCGGCTCCACATTCTGCGTCGCATATTCTCTGGCGTTTCGAAGGTTGCCTTCCCCTTTGGTATAAGGTAGAATAAGCAACAACCTTTCCCGACTTATGTAATGCGTGTTTGTTACCCTACACTACACTCGATAGATACACTGCGTCTTGCTAATTGCGATTCCCGGATTGTCTGGTGTTGGTAGTACTACCTACTTTATACTGGCCACGCATTCCGCCGGCCCTGAAACGATCTGGAAACACTGAAAAAGTTAGGCGTTGTAAGTGAAAAACATTTAAAGTTCTAATACACGGGACGTGTATATGCGATCGCGTAATTTTTACCCAAGTCGCGTAATCGCGACTAGTGTTTACCAATCGGGTTTACGCAGACGAAACGTTAGAAACGTGTACGAGTATCTAAGCGAATTTTAAGGACGCACACACACGGCGTCGCTGTAAACACAGCAGGTGCGTTTACGATTCTACAGCGTATCATCTTTTTTCATGTGTTTGGTGTTAGATTCATCGACTCATCAACGACGGATGAGTACCCGTTGGTACCGGTCGTCAGCTAACAAGTTACGCATTGCCGTAAACCCGTTTGTTATTTACACGGGACGAGAATCGTCGATTTGACGCACCCAACGGGTTTACTCGTCTCGTGTATTAGCACCTTAAGACTCCAAAATTAGATTAGTACAATTTTAAGGTATTTACCTGAAAAATGTCATTGAATTTCAAAAAATTTTCTATCATCGAATGTCCGGAATTTAGATTTGAAATCTAAGCAATGTATCTGAACTTGAAACTCAACGTTTAATTACAAAATTTATGTGCGACAATAAGGAAAGAAATTCGTAAAAAAAAAACAAACAAGAAAAAAAAATGCGATTGGAATTAACTGTTTTTGGTCATGGCTATTACCCTCATTTCATTCGTTTGGCTGGTAACCTTTCCTTCTTTGTACTTTCGTTGGAGAATTTTACAAGGTGATTTCATGGTCCATCATAAAATATGCCCTCCGGCCAATCGCACGAATTTATTTTCTCACGTGGCCAAATGTCCAGAATGAATCAGTTACATATATAAGAGGAAAACACAAAGAAGACGAATAAAATGCCCGTTGAATGTTAGAAAGTTTTTAGGATTTTTTTTTGGTTTCATGAGCGCAAGTTGACTTTCATGTTCAACGCCCGAAGTTCTGGAGTTGTTGGTGAGAAAATCGCAAGGCATGAAAGGAAGAAGACACTGTGGAAGTACGAGTATGGTGATGGATGCGAATTTAATCAGGCCAATAATCATTAAAAATTTACGATTCAATTTTGAGGAACAAAGTGTTTTGTTTTTTGCTTTTTTTTGGGAATAAAGTACGGTATATACTCGTAATCACACCACTGTAAAATTGTGTTCGCATTCCAGAGCTCGTGGAATTATTTTAGTGGTGATATTCATGGATTTTCTTTGAACATAACATTTGCCAAGTGTTTTTTTAAGATCACTTATTCAGTGTAATACTTCCGTTCGCATCGTCCCTCTCAATAACCGCCAACTCTGACCATCCCTTCAATGCCTCCACGTAAGAAGGAGTGGAGTCACTCGTAACGGTAGTTTTAGGCCTCTTTAAAGTGATTTGTGCATAGATCTATTCCTCTTGGACACAGCTTGCTGTGTCGGAATATCGGCGGTTACCCCATAGCCCATTCGGTAATGCTTTTTGCTGCTCCGTTCTTTGTTCCTCGGGAATGCCTGCAAGTCGGAGTTACAGCGCGCTTCGACGCTCCCGATGACGAGTATGGCGTATAGAGGAGGGTGAATTCCCGCCCGCCTTTGTGGATAGAGTTTGGTCCACCTGCAAGAGCGGATGCTTCACCTCACGGCTTGGGCCAGGCTTAGCCAGGGCCAAAGCAACTCTCGGAGAGGAGACTCCTTGCCGTCGACTTGGACCAGGCTGAGGCTAATCAGCAGAGCCACTCACCCACTCACGGGGCATTTGAATCCGCGGTACGATTAAAGCGGTTCCCGCCATTCCTGGACACGACTTTACGCGCTTTTGAGAGCTGCTGCAAAAAGGAATTTATTATTAGAGCAGGTAAATAGTCTTCATTGTCAAATTTCATTCACTCAAACTTTTGCGTGTATGTTTAGTCCATTTCAGCGCAATAGATCCGGTTAGCACGAACGTCCATCGCCAACAACACTCGGAATAATACTGCTAAGAATAGTATAAGCACTGGTTTAGCGCGTTCAACTATAGTCGGAATAGTGCCACTTTTAACCGCAAAAATTCACTGTTTCAAGTAACGCGATAATTTCAAGGACCTCTTCACTATTTCTGCAAATCCCGATTGACTATAATTGTGATCGACGACCCTGTGAGATGCACACTCCACGGTGGATACTATTTTTGAAACCTTGAATATTATTGCATGGTCTGCCTCCATCAACTGGCAGCATTTCAATCACTAACTAGTTACAATTGCCTGCCGAACTATCCCCAAAATGAGTTATCCCGCAAAACCGATATATACTCCTAACAAATTGTATGGCTTAATCCCAAACCAAGCTCAAATTTGGTTTAGGGTGTGAACATGACATGAAAAATTCGAAAATCAAATTTACATCCCGAGAGCTCATCAAAGCGCTGCAAAGATAGCGGTACTGTTAAGCGAGCGAAGCACATACTGAGGGCTACAATTTCGGAGGGCCTTGCGAAAACTACCATCTCCCATTCCTTCAATAAACGAAACCATAAATCGGAATGTTTTCTTTTTTAATAAATTAATTTTAACTTCTAAAATTATTTTGGAGTTATAATTCATGTGAAATGATGACAAATACCCCCCCCCCCCCCAGGTTTGAAAGATATGAGTTTTTGGGGATAATTCATCTTTCATGGGGTGTTTTGTCATGTTTTTTTTTGCTGGGAATAAGTTACGATGATAATGTAATGAACCATATTCTGGTCTGGTAGTGCTGCTTCTACCGGTAGATCTATGGCAGCACCTGATGAGTAAGGATCTGTCGGTGGTACGAAACCACCGAAGAGACTGTGGGTCCCATTACGCCTGAACTTCGATGCTAGCGCGAGGGATTTTGCGCCGTTCGTCAACCATTCCATCCTTATCGCCTCATTTTTTATCATTCCAAATTTTTGCCTTCCATGTTTAAAATGTCTTCCCCAGGCCTATGGATTTTCATTAATACGTAAAGGACAGGTGCAACGGGCGGCGAAAACCCCGCCCACGTCTCCCGAACTGAGCTACAGCAAGCAAAGGCCGCTGCTTAGCTCGTTGAGGGGTATTTTTCTTCGCCGGGTGGCACGGCCCGACCTTCACGGTCATTATCCTACCTTAGGCACCAAATCGTCCATTACAAATCTCTCCAAAATGGGGGCTTATGTCTTTTTATACCCTAGACTTTTAGTATAGGGTATATTGTTTTTGTCACGACGAAAATATGTAACACCTTAAAGGAGGCTCCGGAGGTATAGCAATGTATATATATAAATGATCAGGGTCACCTCCTGATTCGATTTAGCCATGTCTGCCTGTCTGTCTGTCTGTCCGTCTGTCCGTCTGTCTGTCCGTTCGCACGATAACTTCCGATAGAATGCAGCTAGAGTCTTGAAATTTTGGTCACATATTGAAAGTATGATCTAGTTGGTTGGTATTGAAAATGGACGTGATCAGGCCAAGAGAACGCCTACCTCCCCTACATAACTAAAATAAATAAATGTATCTATAACTCCCGATTAAATAAACATGTAAAGCTCTAGCTTTGGTAGATTGCTCGTGAGGACGATCTTCTACTCTCCTGGAAAAATAAAATCGATCAGTTGAAAACTAACGGTAATTTTCTTACAAAGATCCCCGTACTACCCTACTTTTCGGGTTTTTCGTCTATAACTCTTGAACCAATTGATGTAGACACATGATTTTTGGCAAGTCACCCTGGGGTGAGAAGCTGCTTGGGTTCTAGTAAGTTGATCATAATCAGATCAAAGGAACGCCTACCTCCCCTACAAATTTCAAAAAATTAAATATTCATTTAATTACGATAACTTTCGACAGAATGACACTAGCGAGTTGAAAATTTGTTAGAATGTTGTTAGTAAGATCTACCATTGAAAATGGATAAGATCCGACTCAAGCAACCCCTACCTCCCCTACAAACGCAACTTCAAATAAGCAATGACTTTTGACAGAATCAAGCCAGCGGCTTGAAATTTTGGTCAAATGTTTGAAGTGAGATTTGGTTAGTTGGTATTCAAGATGGGTTAGATCCGACCTAAGGAACCCCTACCTCCCCTAGAAATGAAACTTAAAATAAGCGATAACTTACGACAAAATAATGCTACCGACATAAAATTTTGGTCAAATGTTTGCAATAGGATCCTGTTGGCTAATATTGAAAATACATAACATTCGACTAACGAAACACCTACTACCCCTACAAATGAAACTTCCAATAAGCGATAACTTACGATAGAGTGAAGCTAGAGACTTGAAATTTTGTTTAAATTTTTGTAGCATGATTTTATTTGTTGGCGGCAATGATGAGCAAGATCCGACCCAAGGAATCCCTACCTCCCCTGCAAGTGAAACTTCAAATAAGCAATAACTTTCGATAAAATGAAGCTAGCGAATTGAAAAATTCGACAAATATTTGTAGAATGGGTTAGTTCATTGATTTTGATAATGGTCAAGATCCCCCTGAATGATTGCCAACCTTCCCTATAAACTGGTCATATAGGAAACTCACTTTTAATGCATATGGTCGTTACCAATTGGTACTTTTGGTATCACCACTAGGTCTGTACAAGTCTAGGGTATATACGCTTCGGCCTGGTTTGTTTTGAGGATAATTCGTTGGGGAGATAGTTCCAAAATTCGTCAAATATCCCTCCAAGTTAGGAAAGATATGTATGTAATCTTTGGAAGTGGAATTTATCTTTTATGAGAATTTTTGGCATTTTGTGTAGAGGGGGGGGGCTGTCACGATGAACAATTTATTCATGGAAATCTTCGCAGAGCCCGTCAAAACTTCAACCGCCATTTTATTGATGAATTCTTCTTCCACATTGGAACTACAATTGTACAAAGCGCACCATGTTACTCAGCAAATATTAGTTGAGGTGTTTCTTCCTTTGTTTGGACGTTACTCCCTTTGTGAAAATCTTCACACTGTATGTCTGCATAGACTATGATGACTATGAGACTATGTCTGCTAGACATGTACACAATAATGTCGTTGTCCATCTTCTGCAATAGTCTTCTCCTACATATCTCAAACGTTATTGCGATCACCCTTTTCTCCTGTTTCCAATTCTTGATAAAGGCTAATGCAAATTCATACTTATTTTTTTCAAAAGAACCTTCCAGCCATCAGGTTATTGGTACAAGGGATGATACTGCTAATTGTTTACAATGGACAAGACTAAAGGGTCACAAGTAGTGTCTAAAGAGCATGTGGGTGAGGTTTTTGGCCTCTAGCTGCTACAAATTATTATCCCGATCAAAATCTTGATTGGATTGGTAGCCCGATGGTTTCTGAAGCACAACGACCCGAGTTCGAATCCCAGCCGGACATGCGAACACAAAAATTTGATTTAAATGTTGAAAAAATTATAAAAAAAAATCTTAGGAAAATTATCCAACCGTAAAATCAAAAAATAGGCATACTAACCGGATGTAGCTGATTTTTTTATACCCTAGACTTTCAGTATTTATACCCTAGTTATACCCTAGACTTTCAGTATAGGGTATATTGTTTTTGTCACGACGGAAATATGTAACACCTTAAAGGATGCTCCGGAGGTATAGCAATGTATATATACAAATGATCAGGGTCACCTCCTGATTCGATTAAGCCATGTCTGTCTGTCTGTCTGTCTGTCCGTCTGTCCGTCTATCCGTCTGTCCGTCTGTCCGTCTGTCCGTCTGTCCGTCTGTCCGTCTGTCTGTCCGTTCGCACGATAACTTTCGATAGAATGAAGCTAGAGCCTTGAAATTTTGACTAGATGTTGGAAGTATGATCTAGTTGGTTGGTATTGAAAATGGGCATGATCAGGCTAAGAGAACGCCTACCTCTCCTACATATGTAAAATAATTAAATGTATTTATAACTCCCGATTAAATAAACATGAAAAGCTCTAGCTTTGGTAGATTGCTCGTGATGGTAATCTTATACTCTCCTGGAAAAATAAAATCGATCAGTTGAAAACTAACGGTAATTTTCTTACAAAGAGCCCCGTACTACCCTACTTTTCAGGTTTTTTGTCCGTAACTCTTGAACCAATTGACGTGGACATCTGATTTTTGGCATGTAACCCTGGGGTGAGAAGCTGCTTAGGTTTTGGGAAGTTGGGCATAATCAGATCAAAGGAACGCCTACCTCCCCTACAAAATTCAAAAAATTAAATATTATTTTAATTACGATAACTTTCGATAGAATGACACTAGCAAGTTGAAAATTTGGTAGAATGTTGATAGTAAGGTCTTATTAGTTAGCACTGAAAATGGGCAAGATCCGACCCAAGCAACCCCTACCTCCCCTTCAAATGAAACTTCGAATAAGCGATTACTTTTGATACAATGAAGCCAGCAGCTTGAAATTTTTGTCAAATGTTTGAAGTGAGATTGAGTTAGTTGGCATTAAAGACGGGTTAGATCCGACCTAAGGAACCCCTACCTCCCCTAGAGATGACACTTAAAACAAGCGATAGCTTACGACAAAATAAAGCTAGCGACTTGAAATTTTGCCCAAATGTTTGTAGTAGGATCCAGTCGGCTAATATTGAAAATGCGTAAAATCCGATCAACGAAACCCCTACTTCCCCTACAAACGAAACTTCAAATAAGCGATATCTGTCGATAGAGTGAAGCTAGAGACTTAAAATTTTGTTTGTATGTTTGTAGGGTGATCTAATTGGTTGGTGGCAATGATGGGCAAGATCCGACCCAAGGAACCCTTACCTCCCCTACAAGTGAGACTTCAAATAAGCAATAACTTTCGATGGAATGAAGCTAGCGACTTGAAAACTTCAATAAATATTTGTAGAATGGATTAGTTAATTCATTTTGAGAATGGTCAAGATCTCCCTGAATGAGTGCCAACCTCCCCTATAAACTGGCTATATAGGAAACTCACTTTTAATGCATGGTCGTTGCCAATTATTACTTTTGGTGTCACCACTAGGTCTGTACAAGTCTAGGGTATATACGCTTCGGACTCCTGGCTTTTACTTACGGTGGGTATTTAGGGGACCAACTTAGGAAAGGTAGTAGCCTACGTTAGTAACATTGGCGGGCATCATTGATTGGCAAAATACCTGTGACATTGATGATTTTTTTAATTATCCAACAGAAAGTGTCGTTAACTAAGTAGGGTAGGTAACTGGTTAGTCAAAACACGAGAATCTTAGCCCCCGCAAAGGTGGTAAGAAAAGATGAGGATAGGGTAATCAAAAAATTCATCAATGTTACAGTTATTTTGCTGACCAACGGTGCCCCCCAGTGCTTCTAACGTAGGCTACAACCGTATTTACCTCACCTAAGTTGGTCCCCTAAGTACCCACCAAAAATTACAAAAAAATCGACAACAGCCGGTTGGTATGCCTATTTGATTTTACGGTTGGATAATTTTTCTACAACTTTTTCGACATTTAAATCAAATTTTTGTGTTTGCATGTCCGACCGGGACTCAAACTCTGGTCTTTTTGTTTCGGATTCCATCGCGCTACCACAGACGCCATTGAGACTAATATAGAATCGCTTCCAAATAATGCTTTATAAGCAATACTGTTCCTGCATAAAAAGTGGTTAACTAAGTTGTGTAGGTACATGGGTTACCTAAATCATGAACATCGTAGCCCCCAAATAGCTATCTACGTTGGGTACGTATCTGCGTTACCTTGATCATGAAAATCGTAGCCCCGCGCCATGGTCAAAGCTCAGAAATTATAGATCTCTTGGAAAGCCTATGGGCTGTTGAAAATGGCGGGTATGCTAGGATGGCTATTTAGCATAACTATTTTGGGTAGTACGCGTTATCGGGGGGTACGTTTTTTTTTGCTGGGAGGTTTCCCGACCTAAAACTACGAAACCTAAGCACGTCCCTTCGACGAGCTCATTTCATGAAAAGTGGACGGGGTTTTATGTGTAAGACATATAATGCTCTCTCGAAAGTAATTAATGACGATGGGGCTGTGGATCCCTTATCAGGCGTTCCTGGCAGAGATGTTCTTTGAAAATATCGAGTCTGCGACATGAACGCCAGGTATTACTTATTAGCAGGTCTAACAAATTCAGGTTGAGTAAATAGTAAGAAAAAACCATAGTAAGCGATCTCATTTAACCTTTCTCCACAGTCCACTGAATTTCATAAATGAGAAAACTATCGACTAAACTTAATCGAAAATAGAAACATGTCTCTCGTTTTCTCTTCTTATATGATCCCTTCCGAAACGTATCTATTCAAACATTTTATGAAGACATCAAGATGCTGAACGAAGGAAATCAGAATCCCAAATATTCCCATTTGGATGACTTTGGTAAATTGAAATCCTAATCCAACTCTACGTTCCACGAGTCCAAAGTTGATTTCATTTTCCATCCTGCTTCAGTTTTTCTTTCGTTATCTCTCCTTGAACTCGATGTGTGTACCGAGTTCTATGACTGCAGAAGACATTTTATGGTGAGAAAGTAAACTCCGAAAATTTACCCTCGAAGAAAGAAAATATATTCCATGGACCCATAGCGATAGCAAGTGAGCGTGCTAACCACAATCTACATGGTTCGAAAAGACAAACATTGAGCAAATCATTGCAAACGGGGAATGGCATGATTTCGGTATTGTAGTATCCTTTGGAATCCCTCATTTTTCGTTTGTATCTTTTTTTCTTCATTTCGGAAGCAAAATATGCTCAACGGATGTCCTTCGAGCCTTAAAAGGTTATCGTTGGATCATCGGCTAAATAACTTTTACTATGTACGTTCTGTGAATCTTTTATCTATCATTTTATGTGGGGTTCAAAAGCGGTTGCTGTTTTGGTTTCTGGAATGCTTGACATATGCCTGAAGGTGAAATGTGGTTCTAACAGTAACCGAACTTCAGGTAGCCATAACCATAATACCTGTGATAAAGGAACCATCAAAGGCAAGTAAAATATCAGGAAAAATAGATCGATTAGTGGAGGAGCCGTAAATGTTTATTGCTAGTTTCGTGGATATATTTATAATATAGTTGATGGGAATAAGAGACTTCTGATTATATAAAAATATGGTGCAGCATGTATAGTATCCATTACATGGAAGAGAAGGACTTGACACGCCTTTATAGTCTTCCCGCTCTTCCAATTCATTTTTCACATAAATTTTACTCAATTTCAAAATAAACGCCCCTCCCTTTGAAAACGATTTAGCTTCCTTTAATGGTGTGGGCTTTCATGTCAACAATGTTTGAGTTGAGACAATGTCGCTTCACTTCAATGAAAAGCCATTAAGTCGTAAATGTCCTTGTTTCCACACGACATTGCCCACCATGACCTTTCATACGCCACAACTGAAACATGCAAAACAGATCTCATCCCCTGCCCTTAAATTGACAAAAATGATAACTCCCCCGAGTACACTTTACATTACCGAGTAAAAGCGAGCCGTATAACCGACGATTAATAGTGTCATTGTCGAAAAATCTGCTTGTAGCGTACTTACATTCAGGACATTACTTTCTTTTGAATTATAGTATGCAAGCATGTAGCGACATGGGCTATGTCCTATGTCTAATGTTGTTACACAGCGATTAGATTTTTAGAGGATAATCCCGACCGGCGTTGTATAAAACCCCAAAAACCTTGTTTATTGCCAAAAATAAACATTCATTAAACGACTGAAAGTTAGTACGCAATTGGCAATCGACCGATACCGTGTCCTATCTTTGTGCCGGATCCAATTTGGTTAAAACCGAAGGATATCTAATAAAAGAAAGTTTGTCTGTGTAATTTATGTGGATGTGAACAAGACTATAATTTCGTTCCTTCAAATGAAGGATAAAATGCGTACTGGAACAATGAAATAAAGTGGGGGAAGAAGGGCTTTTTAAATGACGGCCTCTGGCCACCTGAATGGCATTTGGTGTTCACGAATGATAAGGCTTACGAAATTTAATTCATTTCGGTCTAAGAAATTCCAGACATTGAAAACTGACTGTCAGACGGACTCATGATAACAGTGTAATTAATAATTAAAGAAAAAAGATGACTTCGACCTTGTTCCTTGAACAGTTCTTTATGGGTTGCGTGCAACGAATGTACACAGAATAGGTTTAACTGATGGACAAGTATAATGGCAATTAAAGCTTGACTTTAAGCATCGCTATATAAAATTTATTGTATTGCGTAGGATTTGACCTGATTTGAAAGAGAATAATAAAAAGGGATTTAATCTTAATCGTCAAAAGATTGATTTGGGTCAAAACCTTTGACTATATGATTGACGTTGGTTAAAAAATAGATTGGTCGTCCATTACCCAAAGAGAATTAAAATATTGCAATATTGTCGAGATTTAGTTGGGTCAAATATGCTTTGAATATAGATTTGGGAATATTTTAATAAATTGGAAGTTTTTGATAAATGAAATAAATAACTTAATGAATAGCAAAGCGAAAATATTTAAGTTTTCAAATGTTACCTAGTCTCAGTTCATCGATGCGACGGAATACATTTCTCGACTGTCACCTCTTAAGGCCGAAATACATGTAGATGTGGACGGACGGATGTATTTTCTTTTGCGTATTTTCACGGGGTCAGGGGCAGACATCCATGATTTAAATTGAACTCATTTGTTTCCAATTTCATTCAACGCAATCAATTGTTTCCCCACGCTCACACTCACGAGACAATATTTTTCAAAAGTTCATTTTATGTTTCAAGATGCGGGACGTTGCGAAGTATGCTACTTCCTCATGAGGCGAACATTTAAGAGCTTTGTGCTTACATTTACCACCCACTGATGAGAAAGTCACTGTTGCTCATGGGGAAGTAGATGTTCATTGATCATCGTCGTACATATCCAGTATAAATTAGTGTCACCATACACTGTGGAATTCGAACACGAACCTGGAACAAATGTCCTCTGAATAGCTCCATACACTGCCACACACTTCACATAAACCTGCAGAAAACCGGTCCACTTGTAACATGCTCGAGATCGAGTTCGAGTTCGACTGTGTATGGTGACACTTATGGAAACATCGTGTTCGACGACTTTTTGCGGTGAGCAATTAAATTTGTAAGCTTTTGTTTCCAAGCACTAGCTGTTATGGAATTTGCATAATTTGAGAAAAAATTTCATACGATGTGTGTGCAAAATTGATTGCGAATGAGAATAATTGATTAAAAAAATGACCAATCGAAAGTTGCCGTCCGTCCGTCTGCACGTATTCCGGCCTTTAAAAGAAGAGAAGCAGTTGTTACGTTGGTCCGATTAATTGCCGCTGCACATGCGTGTCAAAAGTTTTCGAGACGCACCGCGTCTTTTCAATCGGATGATGGCATAGCGCGTCAACTGTTTCATGTGGCCCAGTTGGCGTTTCGTTGGCATAAACTGGTTTCGGAGAATGCGTTTGCCAGCATGCATCTCCTACACATCCATAGCCACAAACGTCGGACGGGATTCGAACCCGAAACGCCGGTAGTCAAACATGTGACTCAACACACTGCGCTACCGGTCGATGTGCCCGCAGCTAAATTTCGATTAAGCCGGTGAAACACACTCGAATATGAACGTGCTCAATCTGGACAATTTTTGGGGGGTAAAACTTCCCTTCCATAGTCTTCTTCGTGGGCGCCTCCTGGAAGGCCGTGGTTACTCACTATTTCTAACTAACTCATGCTGCCAGTAATGGTGGTGCGATGATTTGGTTGAGGGAAACTTCCCCCCTGTGGTACGGAGCGTGAGAATGATACCTGTCGTGGTAACCACCACCAAAGACCACCACGAAATCAGTTGGTCCCCTGCTGGTCGGTGCAGAACACGAAATCGAAATCGACCACTTTGCATTTTTCAAAGATTCAAGAGTTGCCTCCGTCAGCCCGAAGGTGTGACAGGGGGACTAACATTTGGACCACCATGGTACATTTGCCGTAACTGTCATGCCCTAGGAAGTGCGACCTTTACCTCCGCGTGGTGACGGGTGGAAGCAGGCTGTTGGCAAAATCTTATCTGTGCCATCAGCGCTGACTAAACTTGGTCGGGCGGGGAGCGGTATCTCCCTTATAAACATACCCTAAATCCAAGGTGGAACAGCATACGCCGAGGGATGCATGGTCAAGAGGTTGCTTGGCCGCTAGTATGCGAACTCTGGATACCTGTCGACCTCCAGTTTTAAACCAGACTTCTGACGGCAGACCGGGTGATGCCGTCGGTGACTGTTTTTCCCGGATATTCATGGGCTTCTATGAATAATAAAAAAGAAAAACAAAACAAACCAGAGTGTGATGCAACTCCAAATGCATCAAACACAGTTTCCTCTGAGCTGCCTACTAGCTCACTGCTCGACGGAGCCTCCAGGCCCGTTGTTGAGACTGTCGATGGACTGAACGTTAAGCGATACAGTCCCTCTGAATCGTCCTTGGACTTCTTTAGCCCGAGGAACCTCAGCGGCTCTCACCGAAAGGAGCGTCAACAAAAGGGGGACGGAGGCAACAGTTCCCGACAGGGCAAGCAAAAGTGCCTTGTCCAACGCTCGCTATCCTCGCAGGACCATGAGCGCCATTAAGGTGCTTCAAGCGAACCTGCACCACGCAATAGGAGCATCGGCCACTGTGTGCAGGTTATTCGCCGATAAACAGGCCACCATTGCGCTTATTCAAGAGCCATGGGTGGCCCGTGGCCGAATTTGCGGTCTAAACACAACAACTGGTAAGTTGATATATGACAGGTTAGCGGGTTGTCCGCGTGCGGCGCTTCTGATCGACAAATGCGTCAACTACTTGCCACTAACCAATTTTATTTCTAGAGATCTAGCTGCAGCATTGGTGGAGGTATCCACGCTCAACGGTCGTCAGAAAGTGGTAGTTGCGTCTGCCTACTTCCCATCTGACAATGTTGAGATTCCACCACTCGAGGTCCAGCAGCTCGTTGACTTCTGTCGACGTACAAACCGGCATTATGTGATCGGTTGCGATGCAAACGCACACCACACGGTGTGGGGTAGCAGCGACATCAACGACAGAGGTAAGCGCCTTCTTGACTATCTTATGTGTAAACATATGAATGTCCTGAACAGGGGGTGCAAACCTACCTTTGTCACTGCGGCAAGGGCAGAGGTACTCGACATCACCCTTGCTAGCGGTTTCTTCTCCAGGTTCATTGCGAACTGGCACGTGTCGGACGAAGTGTCTCTTTCAGATCATAGACACATCAGATTTGACATCCTAGGACAATCCGACATTCGCTCGGATACTTTTTGTCCAAGGAAAACTAACTGGATTAAATTCCGTGAACTAGTTAGCTCCAAAGCGGAACTACTGGTCAGCCCCATAAGCACTACAGGGGAAATTGAGATTGCAGCTGAGGAGCTCAATGAAATTTTAACTTCCTCCTACAGAGATAGTACCGTTTCACGTTCGGTGGAGTCGGGGCGAAAAGTACCCTGGTGGAACGAGGAATTGGCCCGCAAGCGATCTAAAGTTAGGAGGATGTTCAACAAAGCCAAGCGCTTCAATAGGTGGGATGAGTACAGAACTGCTCTCACCGAGTACAACAAACTCATTAGGCATTCCAAACGAGAATGCTGGAAAAGACATTGTGAAAGCATTCAGTCGCTACCGGAAGCGGCGCGCCTTCACAAAGCCCTTTCCAAAGACTCAGCTAACGGCGTCGGCCTTCTATTGAGACCAGACAGTTCGTATACTGAAGGTCCAGAAGAAACATTAAAGTTGCTTCTTCAGACCCATTTCCCTGGGTCCGTACTGTCTGATGGTGACCCCTGCCCAACTGCGAGGCCCCAACGGGTTCCCGTAAGCCGGGCTCGCAGTTTATCGGGGGTCATCTTTGACATGGACAAAGTAAAATGGGCGATAGAATCCTTTGAGCCATTTAAAGCTCCCGGTGTAGACGGCATCTTCCCCGCTCTGTTACAAAACAGCTTGGAGATCATAATAACTCCGCTAATCGAACTTTTTAGGGCAAGTTACACCCTAGGGTACATACCACAACCTTGGAGGAAAGTTAATGTGGTCTTCATACCCAAAGCGGGCAATAAGCCGGAACATATGCCCAAATCCTATAGACCGATTAGCCTTACTTCCTTCTTCCTTAAAACCATGGAAAAGTTGCTTGATTTGCATATCAGGCACAAGATGGAACTGTCAATCCCCCTACATCGTATGCAATTCGCGTACACGAAGGGTAAGTCAACAGTAACCGCCTTGCATAGCCTTGTCAGTACAATCGAAAAGTCCCTCAGTGAAAAGGAAATCGCGTTGTGCGCGTTTCTTGACATTGAGGGGGCTTTCGATAATACTGGCTACGAGTGCATTTCCAGAGCACTGGAACTCAGAGACATCCCGCCCGCTACCATTGCATGGATAGACGCCATGCTCCGTGGACGGGATATTTACTCAACTCTAGGCAGTACATCCATTTGCGTGAATGCCGTAAAGGGTTGTCCACAAGGTGGCGTTCTGTCACCCCTTTTGTGGTCCCTTGTCGTAGACGAACTGATTTCCATGCTTAATGAGCGCGGTTATCTCACTATCGGATACGCGGATGATTTAACTATCATAGTCAGGGGCAAATTCGAATCTACCATCACTGAGGTGATGACGTCGGCCCTTGACATAGTTCTACGCTGGTGTGTGGCTGTGGGCTTACATGTAAACCCACAGAAAACTGTCGTTGTGCCGTTCACACGAAAACGAAATATAACTTTGGATCCAATTTCGTTAGGCGGCACGACCTTAGATTATTCCACTGAAGTTAAATGCCTCGGGGTAACTCTAGACTCGAAACTCACCTGGAATACTCACATAGATAATGTACTTGGAAAAGCCACACGCACAATGTGGGCTTGCAGAAGTTTCTTTGGACGGACATGGGGGCTCACCCCAAAGATAATTGAGTGGTTATACACCATGCTGGTGCGGCCTATGGTGACCTACGCAGCGCTTGTGTGGTGGCCGAAAACTCAGCAATCTTCTGTCTTACTGAAGTGCAATAAGCTTCAACGCCTTGCCTGCCTTGGCATCACTGGAGCTATGCGCACTTGTCCTACGCCAGCCCTGGAGGCGATTATTGGACTTACTCCGTTGCATATATTCATTCAAGAATCAGCAGCTCTAAATGCTCTTAGACTTCGTCTAACTTCCGACGTGCGTAGTGAAGAAAGCGGTCACATGAGCATTCTGAATCAAATTCCTGACGTGCAGATCTGCTTGAGATCAGATTACATGATCACGGAGGTTTGCTTCGGCAGAAAATATTCAGCCCTCATCCCTAACCGCTCTGAATGGGTAAATGGCACACCCTGTCCAGACCCTAGATGTATCAAGTGGTTCACCGATGGGTCTAAAACAGAACAGGGTGTTGGTGCAGTTGTCTTTGGACCCAACACCAGGATTTCGATCGCAATGGGAATCTCGCCCAGCGTTTTTCAAGCTGAGATCCACGCCATTGAGGTCTGCGCCAGGGTAATCTTGGAAACTGGACTTCGCGGCGCTCACATTGCTATCTACTCAGACAGCCAAGCAGCTATAAAAGCGCTCTCCTCATATAAGGTCTCTTCAAAACTGGTGAAGGAGTGTTACAATCTCCTTCAACTGTTGGCAACCAATAACCAAGTCTTCTTGTGTTGGGTGCCTGGCCACCAGGGCATTGAGGGGAACGAGGCTGCGGATGAACTTGCTAGACAAGGATCATCCAGTCGTTTTCATGGACCTGAGCCTTACTGTGGCTTTGGACTGGCCTCGGCCAAACTGCGGATCACTGATTGGTTTGCACGATTGCGTCAACAGTACTGGAATAACCTTCCAGGGCTTCGTCAATCAAAGGAGCTGATAATGCCCTTCAGTCACAAGGGTACTACTCGAATGAGTAGAACCCACCTAAGACTCCTAGTGGGGTACTTATCTGGCCATCACTTGGTCAGATATCACCTGAACAAGATGGGTCTGTCAAGCGAGACTGAATGCCGTCTTTGTCTGGAGGACGTGGAAACGACCAAGCACATTTTGTGCGAATGTCCCGCCATCGCGCGTTTTAGGATGTCACTCCTCGGGCAAGCTACTATCAGCACTGCAGAATTCAGGTTGATTCCTGCTAAAGACTTACTGCCCTTTATTAGAAGGGTGGACGGTCTTTTGGATTAATGAGCTACGGCACAATAGATCTTTATGGTCGCAGTGCCTTCCTGCTGGGAAAGTAGCTCGAATCTTTATATCTATCTATCTATCTGCCTCCTGGAAGTGCGAAATAAGATGCGCGTCGACATTGAGATGGGAAGAGACCATTATCTTATAATCGCTAATGATCGATTGTGTATAGCAGCCGTGCGTCGTGTCGTGATGAAAGTTTCAGGCGCCGCAAATTCAACACCGCTCGACTAAATTCAGCTGTCTTACAATAATGTTATGACCATCTTGCGCAAAAAGCAGCTGAGATAACTCGTCGCCCAGATAGTGACATTAATGAAAACTGGGATGCCATAAAAATGCGTACATTGACAACGGAACTATCGTTGGCCATAACGCGTATTGCCGGAATAAACCTTGGTTTTCCGAAGCTTCATGGCAGTGGATTGTTGAAAGAAAATAGCTGAAAGTTCGTTTGGCTGCAGCATCAGATGGCAGAAACCTTGAGAAGTTCAGCGTAGTGTGCGACGCGATAAAAGAGATTAAGCGAATTCTCTTCTAGCCTCAGAAGAAAAAACTGCAAGATGCAACCACTTAAACGCCGTATACGGTGTCATCAAGGAGTTTACTGGTGGTCGTTACTCCTGTCAACATTCGGTGAAGGATAGTGATGGCAACCTAGTTATCTTGGATAACGGTTCCTGAACCGTGGTACCTCTGGTGAGGTTCCCCCTCATATAGATAATTTATCTAACTATCAAAATGTGCGTATACGGTCCACTGCCCCGACTAACGAGGAATTAGTTGTGGTAATTATTGCACTGAACGAGGTAAGGCCGCCGGACTCGACGGTATTCCTACCGAAGTTTATTAAGCAGCGCCAAGCGTAACTGCCAATTGCTGCACCCACTTTAATAAAGCGTGGAGTACAGAAACATTTCCTACTGTGTGGAAGGAAGGTTTGATCATCAAACTTCCGAAGAAAGAAAGCCTTACAGACTATAATAATTGGAGTGGCATTTGTGTGCTTCCTGCCGTTGACAAGATGATAGCAAAAATCGTCCTGGAAAGACTATGCAGCATAATTGGTGAAGAGCAGGCTGGCTTTCGATCCGAATTCTCCTGTGTCGATTACATTAACACCTTGCGAATCATCATCGAGCAATGCGCTGAGTACGATTCTCTGCTCACTTGCATTTCATCGATTTCTAGATAGCTTTTGATAGTGTGAACCGGGATTCTATATGTGCAGGGGAGGCATCCCTGAGAAGGTTGTGGCTATTATTAATTCAACAGATGACGGCGCGAATTATTGCGTTCTGCATAAAGGTAAGCTGTCGGGGGACTTTGAGATTCCCAGTGGATTACGGCAGGGGTGCATCCTCCAACCGATCAAATTCCTGATAGTGATCGGCGATCTGTTGTATAGAGCCCTATCCGGACTAGCTGTACTCCGGATGGCGCAACGATTAGCGCGTTCGCCTTCTACGCACTGGGCCCCGGTTCCATTCATACTGAAAGTGGTAGTTTTCGATAAAAAAGGGGATTTACGTGTCGGACTATGAGCCCACTCATCTGTTGAAAATGAGTACCCATCTATGGGCTAAATAGCTGGGTTGAGCGTATTGCTGATCACACACCTCTACACAAAATATACCGTCCCGATCTCGAAAATGAGATGATGCTAACTTATCTCGAGACCATGGTTAAAAAATTGGACTACTGCGCCAGTTTTTTATTTGAAATCGTGAAAGGAAGGCTAGCGAGGTTAGGCTAAAGACTAATACCAACAAGACCAAGGTTTTTTTTTTGTCGCGCTCGGTGGCCGTGGTCGTTCAGTCACCGCTCTGCGATACTAATTTGGAGCTCGGAGTTCAAATCTCAGGGCGATTAAAAACTGCCTGTGGGTACTACTAGAACTCTCACAGTGCTCCGAGCTTGTCAGTATAAAGACGGCGTGGATAGGAGGTGCATGCTGGCAACTGCACTTCCAAAAATTCAATATGCTATCGAAACTCAACAAGGCATAGAAATGCTAGAGATTTTGACGAGCCCATGCCTCTGGAGGGGTCAAGGCAATTAACTAACTATTGCGAAAAAGAAATCCTACACCTATTGCCAGAAACATTAATGGGAAGCCTCTAGAGAAGGTGGAGAACTTCGTCTACCTGGGTAACACTGCTGCCAAAAATGGTGGTACGGAGAAGGATATCGCTCGTCGTATCAACCATGTTGAATGTGCATACGGCATGCTCTCCAAAATCTGGCAAAGCAGTTATCTCAGCATCTCAGATGCCGCTCGACGAATTGATACGCAGGCGAAAATGACAATAGGCAAGTCACACATGGCGGAAGGATGATAACTGCATTTCTTTACATGCCATGAAATGACCCCATTTTCAACCAAAGCCGACGAGCGACGAAGAGGGGTTCTAAAATAATATGGCGTCGATCTGTGGCAAAAAATATAAGGCGCTGGGTAATACGTTTGGGGAGTTGCGCTTCATTGCCCAGATTGGAGTACGATGTCGCGCAGGAGTGGTTGACGCGCTATGCCCCACTAGGGATTAGGACAAGGTAATAGTTGTTATAAGCCCTTGAAAAGGATCCGTCCGCCAAGCAGGCCTCAAACGTACCATCGAATTTAGCTGGTATCGTGCGAACCGCCACTTTTAACGTTTTGTTGGAGCTCAATAGGGGCCCGGCGTTTTACTATCACTGATTTTCGAAGCGATTTTCAGAAGCTCGTTTTAGATATGGCGGCTATAACTTGAGCAATTGAGGTTGCCCCCTGTCCAACGTCCTCTTCCTCACGCTAAGGAAATACATCTGAGACAATATTTCCAGAAGAATGGAACACTTCGGCGGGGGCGTCTTTTCGCAATTGATTTTCATCATTATGGGTTAGGACTGGACTGCACCAGGCCAGTATACTCCTTTCTATCTGCCGATTGCTAGCTGAGACTCTTTATTAAGCTACGAAAACTGCAATAGACCGGGTCCGTAGAGGACATGGACAAACACAGGTTGAGGTGAAAGCGTTTGTGGTCGACCAAAAAAGACGCTACTGTACTGCCTCCCGTAGCCATTGGGAAGTGATGAACCCGGCATGCACTGAATCCTTGTGCATCTATGCTGATGGTTCCAAGACCGATAAGGAGGTGGGGGCTGGAATCTTATCCGATGGGCCTGGTCTCCACCTGTCGATTCGTCTTCGAGACTACTGTAGTGTTCTCCAGGCGGAGATCCACGCAATTAAAGAGGCAGTGAGGTGGATTGGCCGCAAAACTATAGCAGCAACAGATATCATAATTTATACTGACAGCCAAGCTGCAATAAAGTCCCTTGAATCTTGTGTAGTATCGTCAAAAACCGTTGCAGACTGTCGCTCTTGCCTTGCGTAGGTGGGAGGTATCTATAGCAATAGACTATGCTGGATACCAGGTCACAGTGCTTTCGTTGGTAATTGTAGGGCTGACGAGGTCGCTCGGAACGGTGCAAACGATATAACTCTCAGATGGGTGAAGGTTTCGCCATGCCCATCTCCAGGTGTAAACAGAAACTAATTATGACAGCGATAGACAGGGCTAACTCGAGATGGTTAAGTGGTAGTACCTGCCAAAATGCGAAGTTATTATGGCCTTTATTGAACGAAAACCGCCCTTCTAAACTGCTGTCGATGAGTTAGCAACACATCAGGATAGTGGTCGGAATTATTACTGGTCATTGTGTTATCGGTGAATACGCCAGGAGGCTCCGACTTCCATACCATGATTTCGGCAGAAGTTGCGGAGACATAGATGAGGAGGAGAGCATCGTTCATCTACTCTGCACCTGCCCGGCATTAGCCTACAGGAGAATGTCGACTCTAGGTGAATTTGCGTATGCGGATCTAGGAGATCTGCATTAGCAGATGTGGGTCGACTCCTGCGACTCGCTATTAGCTACTGATGGTTCAGCAATGGATAACGGATGGAATTACACAATTCCAGGGCAACACAAGGGACCTTCCTTTGGTCTAAGTGTGCTGTAAAGAGATTACGGCAGCCCCTCTAACCATACCATACAATACTGTACTGCCTCTTTAGAGCGGTTTCATACTTGACAATTTTTGGTTAGAATATCAGCCGATATTCTTAAGCACTAGCTAGATGATCCGTAATGGGTGCCTCTCAAAGCGTTACGTTGCAGATCGTCTAAGAATATCGACCGATATTCGGATAAAAAATGTTCAATTTTTAAACCGCTCTTAGCCGGGGCAGTTGACCATCTGCGCGCATTTTGATGGTCACCTCAATCGATTTCTCAACTGATAGCCCCACTGAAGGAGAACGGATAGTTCAACTGATACTTATTAACTTAACCGTCAGCCAACTGAAACTGATATGACCGTTTCAAAATCCATTTGTTCCCTCAAATCAACTTCCTGTCTTTACTTTTTCTTTATACGAACATCTTATACAAGTTAGAAAGGTTTTCCAGTGCGTGCGTAGTATTTTGTGTACATGTAGGACCTGGCACGTAGCCTACCGTAGAGTTTTATTAAAGTGTCCAAAGACAGATCAAGACGTATTCAGCGAGTGATAACTTGAAACAGCAATGAATTTCTCCTGTTTGTTGATGATGACTAAAGGCATTCGCGTATGTTAATTTTTAAGCTTAAATTACTCGTATATCCTTCGAAATCTAATCCCATATTGAAACATCATATTGCTTCGTATTGTGTTGGATTCCAGAAACCCTAAACACAAATATCGAAATACATTTAATATGAACACAATCCCGCAATCAGCTTCGAATCCTAAAACTGCTACTTATGGTAATCATGTTTGATTGGATTCCATGAATTTCACCCTCCTGAAAAATTCGCAGAAAGGACGTATCCTGATCAAAAAAAACTTCGCATAATTTTCACAGCAGTCGAACTTCGCAGCCCGGCAATTTCCATCTACCTCGATAAACTCTTGAAACTTGAGCGCATACGAAACGTAAAGGGAAAGTTCTCCGTCTTGTTCGTCTGACAGAAATCGTGTTCCATGTCCATTATTCAGTCGCATTATACAGGCGTCTCTCGGCACCATTCTTCGTCCTTATTATGATTTCAGTGGCATTCCCTTACAAAAGCTCATTTTATTCTGAAATATTGCATTGTTTGGAAATCACATCATCGATTGTATTTGTGGAATTCGATTACATCCGTGGCTGGGACAACACGGAAGATTCCAAATTGTCCGGATTCATCGGTCCGACACATTCAGAAGTGTCGAGAGAAGCACGTAAATGGATATAATGTCGTGTCGTGCTTCTCAGGTAATCGTAGCGGAATGGATGGAGGGTGTCGATGGAATAGTGAGTGATGGTAATGTTGAAGGATAAGGATTGAGATTTTCCGAAATTTTCATTTCACTTGGCATTGTTGGTTTAATAGGAGAGACAACTTTCTCAACAATGTTTTTCTCAAGTCAAGGTGGAATCGATACATAATACAGGACTTGTCCACGCCAAAGATTCAAGTTATTCCATACACTTTCGTAGTGAGGAATGAAGTTCTTGGAAAAAGGACCTGTCTTATATCTTCGATCAACTTACTATCTGCTCACTTAGTTTCCTGAGCACTACTCGTTACGGCGTATACCTATATAACGACAACGGTTGTAGGTGTTACACGTGAAATGTAGTACGAGTATATTACAACCCTAAACATCCCATCTAACTTTTCTCCTGGCTAAATATAGTCGGGATATCTTCGAGATAAATATGACAACGTCTGATGGGAACTGTTAGTCTAGAGCAAGGACGATTAAGTGTTCAATTGTAGAAGAAAATGCTAGACACCTTCTCATAAAGGATTACTATCTATCCACATCCTGCTTTGGGTAAATTGATAACGACGAAGGTTGTCGGATTAGTGGCGAACTTGAAAAGAAGGAAGAAGCCTGCAAGGGACCAATCGGAGGACATGAATCGTATTCCATTCCAGTCACGTAGAAATTCAACTAAACGGAAAGTGACTCCGATGTTTCGGAAGGATGTAATTTCTAATGTAGGATTTGGGATGGCTTTACGATGCTGACATGTAGTCTTTTTATATATATAATTTCTGGTTACGTGATAGATAAGTTGGTATAGTAAAAGTGCTAGAAGCGTGCTGCATTATATTGTTAACAAGTATTGAGGGTGATGTGACGTTAACTTTAAAAAGAGTCTACCTTAATCAAAGAAAATTAGTAATTACCATGGTTTTAATTTGAACAAAACGTAGACCACGTTTTCGCTGGAGGGCATTACTATTTGACTATTACGCAGGAATATTGCTATCTTCTAGGCCATCAAAGCACTAAGCAATCTCCCAATTTCGTCGAAATTGGTGCTTATTTGTCGTGAAGCCTTGCAAAGATTAGGTTCTGTAAACAAGGCTATCATCTTTTGGGTCCCCGGGCGCACCAGTATCCCAGGAAACAAGGCAGCCCACGAGTTGGCCAGGAACGATTCTGCAACCTAACTCGTCGGCCCTGAGCCATGCTGTGGTCTCCCCCTTTGTAGTACATGAAAGCACATCAGGGAGAAGATCACTCTTGGTCCCAGACAGATGCAATCTTACCCTTGAGCTGTTAAGATTATGCAGTAATCGGGTCAGAATTACCTGAGGGCTCCTTACGGGTAATTTTACCTTGAGGGATCATCCATATAGAATGGGAATCGTCCCTGACTCAAGCTGTCGCTTCTGCGAGGGTGAGAATGAGACATCTCAGCACATTCTTTGTGACAGTGACGCACTTTAACTTCGCCGCTTGAAATGCTTCAGCGATGCATTCCCTGAAGCAGAAATGATTCTCTGTGGTTCCTATTAACCGCTTGCGGGGCATTAACCACGGCGACCTTGCACTTCATTCTGCGTTCGCCACCATCACCTTCAACTGACTCCTCTCTCTGGATCCTGTTGACCACTTGTGAGGCATAGAGCATTAACCACGGCCACTTTCCACCTCGTCCTGTTCACCGCCATCGCCTTCAACTGACTTCACGATTCGCCTATTGAGTTACTCCCGACCTCAACTGATTTTCTCCATGTGTTTCCAGGTCGTCCAACGCGGCCACTTGCATCGGTTCCCTGTCGGTTCCAATCGAGGGCCTGTGTAACAATGTTTTCCGGCCCTTTTGGAAGTGTGTAACCTTCCGACCCAAATCGCTTGAACGTTCCAAAAGCCGATGGTGGTCCGTTGTTTGTAGCCAAAAGTCGTTACCAGCGAATCTGTCTGTGGTATCCGAGGCTCGTTTCCTATTTCGACTGTAAACGTATTTCAGGTACGCAGGTTATAAGCCTACATACCCAATCTTAGGGGATATGTTGCTTCCTTAAGGGCCCTAGGAGTAGCCGGGAGCTATTTTTTATATAACGGAGAGGTAGCTCTCCAAATGTTTTGATCGCGCGTTCTTTTGATGATCTTTCAGCGGGGTGTGCCGTGTTGATGTTCTCACAACTATGTTGCAACTCCACGGTTTGCTTATTTCCTGAGACGCACTGGTGCTATTGGCCATTCTCATGCAAAACTTGGCTGTCTTGGTTAGCCGTTCCAGGGGATGTCCGCGAGGAAGACTATGGAAGAGGTATTTTGCGAAAACGGTTGCCTCACTAAAACTGGAGCAGCTGAGTAGATTCGTGAGAATGATTGGTCTCGACAATTAATCGCTAATCTGACTAGACACAGACCGGGTGTAGCACAATAGACCTTTGGGTCGCATTGCTTGGGGCGACCGGTAGTTCTGTGCATAGAGGCATCAGTCTCATGTCTGGCTACCGGTGTTTCGGGTTTGAATCGCGTCCCTGACGACGTTCGTGGCCATGGATGTTTGTGCTGTCTTCCCCCTGTGGTGTGGGGCGTAATAATAAGCCACAGCATTTCGCGACTTGTCACAGGTAGGCGGCTAAACGGGGAAGCAAGTGGTGAATTCTGGCAACTGCATTCTCCGAAACTATTGTAGTTTATGCCAATGAAACGCCAACTGGGCTACATGGAACAGTTAACGCGCATAATGTCCCACAGGGGGTTAGAGCAATTGAGTATTGCAATGCCGAAACTTGAACCTACGGGTAAAACATCAGATAAAGACGCACTAATATTGGGAATAAAATATTTATTTATATGTGCTTTCATAGCCATCACAAAGAACAATGGCAACAATGAAGCGTAAAAATTTATGCTGATATGTCCATAAATGGAAAATACCACTTGAAGGATATGCATTGAGAATGTGCGCTGTCATGTCAACATGGAACGTGATTGATTTGCAAATGACACAGAACAATATTCCGAATTCTGCACAGAAGTCACATTCGCATCAATAGCCTTTAATTCCACATACAAACAATTTGTGATTAATGCGACTTTTGAAAGATACACATCGCAGGATGAAGACAGACTATTGACGCAGACATTTGAACTAATGCGATTCGACTTGATTGAAATGCCCATAGAAGCCTTTTGTATGAATGAGAAAGTTTCCTAAAGATTTATTGGGTGTATGGGCTTTGTTAACCAGGGAATACAGAGACGCCTTGGGATGGGCATCAATTCAACAGAAAAATTAAAGAAATTCGGTCTCTCAGACTTCTGCGATCATAGACTACGTTTAGACCGTGGTGAGAATCGGAGTATTAACCGTGGTGTATTTGAGTTAGTACAAGTTCTTGTTGTATTTAGACCGTGTCGGATATACCAAGTATTACCGATGTCAGCTGTTGGTGTCTTGTCACTTCGGTTTGGAAAATTTTGGTTTAAAAATCGTGTGTTTGTGTCCCTGCTTAAAAGCCACTGTCCATACGTACTTTTAAAAGTGATCACGGTCATCAACAAGATTTTATATAAAACCATAAAAATGGGGAAGAATGCAATTCGATTGCCTCAAAGTTCGACCAAAAAAGTGTTATTTCCCAAATATTTCGGCGTTTTGGCTCTACACACATAGAATTTATTTGCCAGGTATGTAAACTGCCTTAAAGATTCGGGAAACAGAATGTAATCTTAACAAATTTTGTTTGCACGAGGATAGTTCTGCTAGGAAAGGGCTTTAGTAAATGTAAATGTTTAATTTTAAAAATCGTTTCAGGCAAAGCATAATGTAATGGTGCGGATGTCCTTAGAGATATCCGCTACAAATTTGGCTCATCATAGATTATAGTGGAACTTTACTCACTGAGGAAAAAGAAACGTTCTACAAGCGGGTTCATCAAAATAGGTTAAGCGTCGAACGATTAAAAGACCGTTGGCGTATGCTCTCAAAGCGTAGTAATATCGACTACTACTTAATGCCAGCTATTGAGTACGTTTAGACCGTACGAACTACTACTTGCATCGTGCTGCATCCTTCATAAGTTTGTTGAAGAAAAAAAAAAATGCCGATGAATTTATACAATAATCTCTCTCTCAATTGCCCTAACCCCTTGTGGGGCATAGCGCGTCAACTGTCCCATGTGGCCCAGTTGACGTTTCGTTGGCATAAACTGGTTTCGGAGAATGCAGTTGCCAGCATGCACCTCCTACACAACAATGGCTGGATGATATTGAGAACGACCAGGAAATATGAATCACATTTCAACAACAAGGACTGCAGATGGGAATGAGGCATTCATTATCAGATTCTGAGATCCGAGACGTTCTGTATGTATATTGTTTCAATAATGAATGCATTTATTATTGAAAACAGAAATATTTATAATTATTAATTCTTCTTTATTTTTTAGTAGATTAAATAAACTATTATAACTTGTCATCTTCTCCACTAAGCACTGAGATCTAAAAACGCAAAATACGCTGTCAAATCGAGGGTGTTGACGTCCTTTCTCTGGAAAACCTATCCTGCCTCGCGATAGTTTCACAGAAGTGCGTGTCAGGAGCTGGCAAAGGTGATACTTGAGGTCGATGAGCTGCTCTTATCTAGGTTTGCACTAATCAAGGTGTCAAAAGGTCTTTATGTCCTCTGTCAGAAAAACCAACCATGCCTTGCGAATTCTTGCCGGAAGTGTATGGTAGGAGTACGTAAAAGTGATTTCGAAGGTCGACGAAATACTCTCATCGCGGTTTGTGGTAAATAAGGTGTCAAATCAAAGGTCTTCATGTCCTCTTTCCGAAAAACCAGTCCCGCTTCACGAAGGCTAGCCGGAAGTTGGTCAACCCGTAAAAAGTGATTTACTCGTACGCCTCAATTACTTCTCCTGCCACCAATTTCCGGCAAGCTTCCGCGAGGCAGGATTGATTTTTCGGAAACCGGACATCGAGACTTTTTGAAACCTTGTTAAGTGCAAACCTCGATGGGTGTAATAATTCAATTTTAGGCGACACATTTGCTGGCTCCTGACATCCACTGCCGGCAAGCTTTCGTGAGGCAGGATTGGTTTTTTGAAAAGATGACGTCAGGGCTTTTGGTTTGGCACCATATTTAACGGAAAACGTGATGGAGGTAGTTCGCCGATCCGTAAATATCACCTTTGTGCTGTCTTGCCAGGGCTTTGCGAAAAGTTTTAACGAAGCGAGATCGCATATTCGGACGGCCTGCCAAGCCCTCTACGCTTTTATGCATTTTCAATAAGAAATCGACATGAGGGTAGTGTGTCCCATTTTTTTTTTTTTTGTAGTTCGTTAAAAGGAATTTCGGGCAGGTAGACTTGTTCGGTCCTAAAATTTCAAGACCGGTTTTTATGAAAACCTGTTTTATTAGCGGCCAACCGGAACATTCAAAAGACCGGCTCATGTTTATAAAAAAACCAGTTAAAACCAGACTCATTAAAAACAAACGATTCACCAAAAAACGACTCACTAAGAACCGTTGAGAAAATCAAGTATTTTTTAGTGTACTAGTACAGAAGATTACGGAATTATTCAAGAAGAGGTCTTAGCTTTTAATTTGAGTGTGATTTGATTTGAAGTATGTCCAAAGATTAAACATAAAAAAATACCCTACTTTGTATAAATTAAGGATTCCAGATACCCCTAGCAGTGCCAATAATTCAAAGGTAAATCGCCTTGAGAGAGATGGGGATGGCAATACTTCCGTAATGACAACTGCCTATAAAGTTTTATTGTGTGTATAACATACTTGTTAGTAGGCATTACCCCTTTGTGTACGCAAATGGGAACCAACACATATGCAACTGCTAGTCACTCGCGTTAATTTGTATGAGCTAAAATATCTTTCTAATGTTTAATCTTTGGTATGTCCACACATTTAGTCGTCAAGAGACATGCGTTCAAAGTTAAACCTCAGAATGGCAACCCTGTTTTCATGAGGAGATAATCGTCCGATCCGGCTGGCTCGAGCTACAAGGTAGTTTTAGATCGCTGATTCCGAATCTGAAGTCAAAAAAAAAATGTGGTTTCCCATCCCAGATTGGCGACCTTCTTTTCATGGGGAAACGCTCGTCCGATTCGGCAGGTTCGAACTACAAGGTAATTTTGGGTCGCGAAGGCTGAATTTTAATAAAAAAAAAACTAAAAAAAAATTTAAATTGTCCACCCCAGAATGGCAACCCTGTTGGGGCATGCGACACTTATATCGCCCATATCTCGCTTCATGCCCAAAAAGTTCATACCACATACCAAATCACACTCAAATCAAATGCTAAAACATTTTCTTGAATAATTCCGTCTTGTACTGTACCACAAAAAAATACTTGATTTTCTCAACGGTTTTTAAATAATGAGTCGGCTTTTAATTCGTTTTCTTAGCCTTTGCTTCTTGATGACGTGTGACGCGACCGATGATCGAATGGTCACATTTGGTCCTTTCCTCGACGTGGCCTCCCGGATGTGTTTCTTGAAACGCGTTGTTATCAATCTGTTCGTTTGTCCGATGATGTTGAATGATATTTTGTATATGCCGCTCTTCTCCTCCTTCGCACTTCCCAGGGTGTTCCTCAAAGTCATATTCCTACTCAAGCCGACCACCTATAAATAAAAAGTAGATAAGCAATTTCTAATTTTTTGGAACATGTGGGATAAGGGTATACTTATCCTTTTTAATACTTCGATGCTCTGGTCAAACAACGTTGTGGACTTTCGCCTCTCCTCCGGCTGGATCCAGACGGAGGAGAGGCGAAGGCGAAGAGCATCGAAGTATCAGGAAGGATAAGTATACACGTATCCCACATGTTCCAAATAATTAAAAATTTCTTACATTCTTTTAATTTACAGGTGGTCGGCTCGAGTGAGTAGAAATACGACTTTGAGGAACTTCCTGGGAAGTGTGAAGGACTCGGTAAAATTGGAGCAGAAGAGCGGCATATACAAAATATCATGCAACGATTGCGACCAGTGCTACATCGGACAAACGAAGAGATTGATCAAAACGAGTTTCAAGAAACACATCCGGGAGGCCACGTCGAGGAAAGGACCGAATGCGACCATTCGATATTCGGTCGCATTACACGTCATCAAGGAAGGACACAACGTTTATCACGAGAATCTGGAGCTGCTACGACACATAAAAAACCGAGCAGGTTGGACCCGTGGGAAAGTCTCGAAATAATGCGAGAAGATCCGAAAAATTGCTGAACGTTGACAAAGGGAATTACCAATCACTCCTAATTAAATTTCTATCAAATAGGCATAATAAAAAACAGGTAGAAAGCGAATAATTATCTAATAATTTTTTTTTTAATAATTATCCCCTGTCTACCTGTCATAAATTGGAGTGGAGTATTTATTGAATTGAAAATCTACCATAGTTTTAGTAATCATTGTACTAAAGAAGACAATAAGTAAAATAGCTCTCGAAATACATGTATTTGGATGCAAAATAAAAGTTGTAGTTTAGGACAGGTTACGCCGTCTATTATAAGCGATAATTAATTAACTCGATCTGAAACCGCTAATTGTTGGGCTGACTGGCGGTTCCCCATAGAGGCTTTTACAAAGTGTCTGTGTAAATGTTTTCTAGTCACCCACAGATGACGAAGGCTTTTTTTTTGCGCTGGGTTCTCGTACTATTAAATGATGCTGAGCTAAATGGAATATCATAAAGTTCTTTTAATTCTTCTAATTGAAAAAGGGTGGACTATAAAAAACACTTAGTAAGTATTCATATTTCCCTTGAAGCTCTTAACATCCAGGCACTTATTTTGCTCTCTTGCGAAATTTATTTGAATCACATTAAATACTATGTGGAGCATCCTTTTTACATACACGACGCTTTTGGTACAGTAAAAAAGCGACCATTCCCTATTTCCTACACTCAATCCTTTTCAAAGTTTCCACACTCAATTGTACTAATCCCTAAAGGTATTCGCATTACTAAGATACCCTCAGATATTATATGTTAATTAAGGTTTTAATATATATGACAGAGTTCTTAAGTGGCAGCCTTTTTCAGCCGAATAGTCTTTTTCTATCCGCACTTCGTTACCACGCGGAAGAGATGAAGGCACTAGGCCCGCAAGATTGCGGTTACTTCATAAATTATGCAAATTTTCTGATGTCATTTTCGTTTTTGTTTTTGCTCAGTCGTTTTGGTCGACTCCTTTACTCCACCAGGCGTTTGGGATGTTCAGATAGTGTTATTGTTCAGTCAACAACTAGGTCGGAGGAGCCTACAATAAAAGGATGACATTAGTTTTGACACGGCAACATATAAGAGAGCGTGCTTCAAGGAGCAGCTGTGTGAATTAGACAAATAGCCCAAGTGTTAAGTACAACAGTTCCACATGGGATGAAGATTTCTGCTGGAATGATCTGCTTAAATGAATGTTATTGTTGTCAGGTGTATACGAGATAGGAAGCCAATGAAGTGTTAAATCTTCAAAGATTGCATCAGAGTGGTCTCTGATTATAAGATGAAATGCTGATTCCTTTCTAACGTACCTTCAATCGGAAATCTCAGTCAACTTGAAACCCATTGAATAATAAACGAATGTCTTTTGCGTGTCTGTAACTGTTATGCTTTGACAGAAGTCAGCATTTCAAGGAGTTCACAATACATTTTCGAGACCATTACTTACACCAATTGACACTCTCTCCATGTCCTGAAATCTGTATCTTTCATGTGAATATTTCACATTTCATTGTGCCGGTTCAGTTAACAGTCAACAACAATGACTAGGACATGTCGCTCGGGCCAAAGGATTCGAAATGAAAGCTGAATTGACGACGACATAGTCATTGGGAGTGTCTGTGTCGTTTCTTGAACTAATGTTTTGATTCCCGAATCGATTGTTTTCCAAGCAAAAGTAACTTTTTAGCCAAAGAGTCGTTTTGTTGTCCTCGAAGCAATGAATTTCCGATGAGATAAGCACTTTTTCTCCAGCATATACGACTACTAACAGTAAGGACATTGTTAGCAAAGGTATGGAATATTTGTTCTCCCGATGGTATGGCGTTTCGTTTCACCAATAGCTCCCGGGAGATTTATGCTGGAAATTTTTCGATCTGTTTTTGTCTTGTTTTTTTTTGTTGTTGTCATTTTCACTTAAAGTTACTAGTATCGCATGGAGCTGCTATTCGTATCAATGGCCAACAGAAGATGCGCACGAGATGAAAGGATGCCTTGGCTGAATGTTTTTGTGTGGGATATGACATGGGATAGTTATAGGATAAGAGTCGGAAATGAAAAAGTAAAGATATAAGTTTTCTGTAAGAGAAACTATTGAGTTTTTGTGAATCAAAATTTTATGGTTGAGCACCTTCGCTTCGTGTTTTAACCTGTTTTAAAATTCGCCAAATGAAGAAATATACTATTTGCCCTGACGCATAGTGCAATATGGTTGGTTAGTTTTTTGAAGTGACTGTCAATCCACTGCTGCGAGAAGACACAAGGAGTGCTATTGTGCGCCGTTTCGTACCACACGCCTCGTAGGAGTGCAAGACCTTAGTTATCAAAGTTTCCCATGGTGGTCGATGGGAAAGGTTCTCAGAACTATCCCGCCGAATTAACAAAAACGAAATATCTGCCCAAACGGCTTCGAGGAAATGGCGGATATGCGAAGAATATTTCGATCAGTTCATGATGTTTCTAGCTGAAGCCATACATGCACACAGAATCAGGGTTTCTTTTTCACCTTTTTCTTGAAGATACGCATTGTAGGGATTACCTAGTTTGGCCGCGTGACCCTGGCTACGTTCGGTCGGGTTATCCTTAGGAGAGTGTCTGTGCTTCGTAAGACGTATAATGTCATAGCGCTCTATATGTGACGCTCGTCGGCAGCATGCCCCATCTATCATGTGCCAGGTAGAGTCTATGGATCTCCGTTTCTACTGTAATAAGCGGTGCGTGGATTACCCGTGGGGTTTAGAATATGCACCCCTAGGTGAGTCTTACCTTGATCGTACGAGGTGGCTAATAGGACAGACCACGTGCAGGCAACAACAACACCTCTAGATGATCCTGCGGCACTGTTCAACATCTTTAGGACCTCCCACAGGTCAGTGTGTGTGAGTGGGTTGCCGGGCCTGGGGACCACCGCCGAATGTAAAAGGAAAGTCCATACAAATTTATTTTCCACAGACTAGTGCTATCCAACTCCACATTTCTCCAGATATGTAGGTATAAAGGAATGGATGCAAGGCCGTATGGTAGAACACGCTGGAAGCACTACCCCGCTGGACACTACTTCTGATGCGCAGTTGAATGATCCCAGGGCGAACATTGTTCGTGCAAGAGCTCGACGGTTTCCGAGGACGAGTGCTATCCAAGTCCAAGCAGTCCAAGTACACTGTAGAGAAGCTGAGGATTGCAAGTTGGAATGTCGGATCCATGACAGGAAAGAGCAAAGAACTGGAGGACATCCTGAAACGAAGAACGATAGACATTATGTGCGTGCAGGAAACCAAGTAGCGAATTGACCAAGTCGACTAAGCTCATTTTTTGACGAATTCCAAGAAGTTCAAATTTTACTATTATGGAAACTCGAATGATAGAAACGGCGTTGGCGTTATTCTGTCATTGGCTTTACTTGGAAGCATCGTGAGTATCTCGAAGATAAGCGACCGAGTATCAATTGGCTATCTGCGGAAGGGTGTGGAACATCATAAGTGCCTACGCTCCCCAAGTGGGTTTGCAGCGAAGTGAAATAGAGGTATTTTGGAGCGACGATGATGCACTGCTTCAAAGTATACCAGATATCGAGCTAGTTTTTTTTCGGAGGGAATTTCAATGGCCATGTGGGAGAATCGAACTATGATTACGAAGATTGCCATGGTGGGAAGGCTCGCAAATCTACAGCCAGAAATGATGATGGTGAGGCTATCCCGTCAATGTCCAGATCACACAGTCTGGCCATCCTCAACCCACGGTTCATTAAGAATCAAAGGCACCTGATCACATATAGCACTGGAGCTCATGCGACGCAGATAGAATGTGTCTAAATTTTATGAGACGTTGGGTGAAAGACTGCAAAGTGATCTTGGGTGAATCTGCGGTCACCCAGCACCGGTTGCTCCTGACAGCATTTATTTTGAAAGGAGGAACGGGATCGCAAGTAGTCCCCAAGCCAGTCGAGAAAATCAAGGGGCAGAATCTCAACAACGAACGCCTTGAATTTGTTTTCACGCCACTCATCGTTAAAATGGAGGAGTGGCTGCAATACAACACCAACTGCGACGAGCAAAGTCCAATTTAAATGTGGAATGCTTTGGATGCAATGTTAGTAGGTGAGGCTGAAAAGATATTGGGAGTTTCGAAAGGCCGACGCTACACGAACAAGGAGACATGGTGGTGGTATAACGAAACTAAAGAAGCAGTGCTGGCCAAATCGAACGCATTCAAGGCTTGGACAACATGCGAGTCAAGCATTGAAGTCGAGAAGGTTCAACTTAGTGAAAAATATGATAAATGCCGGAAGGAAGTAAAGCAAAAGGTGGTTCAAGCAATTGAAGCCGAGAAGTTCTATCAAGAAGACTAGAAGATCAGACTGCGGATAACAGATCGCCATTGCAAGAGAAACCTGAAGACATGCCAGGATTTATAAGGTCGCTACTGGTTGAAGATACAACAATCTGTAGCAGAATGCGTAAGTACTTTGACAAACTTTTGAATGAAGAATTTCCGCGAGAAGCTTTCCAAGCTGTGGCGCCAATCACCACTGATATCGCTGATTTGTCAGTGGAGGAGGTGATGAAGGCAATGATGCAGATGAAACGCGGAAAGGCGTCTGCGATGATGACATCAAACATCGCATCAGTGCACTGCCATCTTTACTCTCAGGCCGGAGTGTCAGCTGATTGTTGAAGCACTAACGACATGACAAGCAGTCAACCAAGTGTGAACTCGCGCGGTCGACCGGTAAAATTTCGCGATATTTGTGCGTAAAAGTGAGTTTAGTGTCGGGATGGTGTTTAACACTTGGGGTTAGGAAAGTTAAATGACAAGACCGTTGTTCATTTAAAATATGTTCTTTATTGAACTGTTGAGTAATAACTGCCTTTCTTACGAACTAAACATAGCATTTATACATTTCTATCTTATCTCCTAACATGAAACCTTAAGACTATGTATATTATGCTGACCTTTAGAGTGTGATAAGAATGACACGGGTCATGGTATGAATATACATATGTCTGAGTCATCATGGCATAGTGATGAAACAAACATGCATTATGATAACGAAAATGCAAGTATGCATTTTCGCCTGTGACTCAGAACCAAGATTTAGGTTGAGTGTGGTAGTGAGGGGTTGGTTCCTTAACTAGGAATAGTTCGCAACATTATGGCCGCTTTTTTTTTAATTTTCTGAAAAACTCGATAAATTTGAGCCGTTTATGTGGTCTTTAAATCTGACCTCGACCGGTCCGTTTGTTCAACGTATCTTGCTGAACAATCTGGGCATTCCGGATTTTTATCCCCTGGTTTTTATATTTGTATGCTGCTACTTTGTGTGACTATTTGCATTACTTTTTGAATATGAAGAAAGATTCATGTAAACCGTCTAGAAGTAGTATTGCTTCAACACTCCCTAATTATTGTTGTATATAACCAATTCTCAATCAAACTCATTTATATTGTATAATATAAATATTTAAACTCCATTAAATAAAAATTTCACCCACAATAACTAAACAAATACATTTCTTTTAACCTTGAAAAAGATAATGATATTTTTTTCCTGTAAATTCATAGAATTACCACTTTGAACTCCAAAGAAAAACACGACCCCGAATGCCACCAAATTTTCAGCGAGGCTTGGAAGCGGCATTGAATTGTAAACAAAATTACCGGCGAAAAAATACTCTTAGTATTTTTAACAATTTATTGTCTTAAGATGAGAACAGCCTCAAGGCGGCCTTGCCTACTCGAGGGTTAACCTTTTCTTCCAATTTTCGACTCAGAGAGTCCCGTTGTTGCTAGTTTTCAGAGTGCTACCGAGGACGTCCTCCCACCCATTTCTTACTTGGAAAGGCGAAAGTCAGCGTACTGCCTCTGTTATTATGTTGTAATTAATAAAATGCCAATTTAGCAGCATACCTGCGACAAGTGGGCAAAGGTTGTGACTTATTGTTACGCCCCACACAACAGAGGGGAGACATCACAAAAATGCATGGCCACGAAAAGATTTGAACCCATTAATAAGCGGTATGATGTGACGAATCAATGCACTGAGCTAGTGGCCTACTCTCATGAAATGATGTCCAAATGTTTTATCCGGAGAACCAAGGATCTGGGACCAGCTTTACAACAGTCTACAACACCCCTAGTTTTTCGAATTTCCCAATTGTCTGATCCTTCCGATTCAGTTCAGATCTACCTTAGCTTAAAGATTACCAATAAAAACTCCAATTTCGACAAAAATTTAAATCAAGGGACATTCATTGCACTCCTTCAAAATGTTTGTCGCAGTACGATACGAATAATTTATAGCAATGAAACACTAGAAGTCATCACTAATAAGTCATAAACGGCAAACATAGACAGACATGGATCCCCAGGAGCCATGAGAGCCAACCAAAATGTGTAATCAAAATCTCCTCATCCTGGCTACGTTGTTTAATACTTTTCGTGCTGTATTTAATGTCACCAGAGAGTCAGTCATAAATTTCAGTCATCTCCATTTGCTTTTTTCATCATCTTTCGTCTCTCTTTCAAACACATTTTTTTTGTTCATAGTCAGTAAGTAGACTCATTCCTGGAAAATATAATTCTCTGCAAGTAAAGGATTTTATTCCTTCTCATTTTTCAGTAATATTTTTCATTTTTTTTTTTAGCTTGAATTGTTTGGGGTTTTATTTTATGTTCGTTAACAATAAGCTACCTTCTCGGCAATTGAGGTTGAAATATATAAATAGAAAACACGGCTGAGGCACCATATTTTCTTGTTTAGAAAAAACAAAGCGGATTAGGATATATTGTAGGATTCTGATGGCAGACGATTGTTGTGTCTGAATAGAATATGTCAGTCATTGGATGTTCATAGAATATGCTACAATTGACCGCTTCCATACAGGTCCTGTAGATTAGGAAGAGCAAGGATTAAATAACTGGCGGCGGCAGAATATAGGTACTTTGAACCCGGTTAGATGACGTGCTATATGCGATTCGGGCGATGTCCACCTTGTTACGTTGCGAAATTGATAACTCGCTTCATGAAGTGCCGGCGATATCCACTTTAAATGCAAAAGCAAAACCCAACCACTGAGTATCAGAACGTATACTAACAGGATAAACTAGGTTAGATCAGGTTATCCGGCTACCATGTTTGCCACAGCACACGTAGACCCAAGGACCGTTGTGTTACCACCAGAGAATTATCTCCCAACCGTCCTACGCGTTAAACCAGCCGGACTTTGCAATGAAACCATGAAATTTCTCAACATCAATAATCGCTTGAGGCGAGCTGGTTGCTTTAGTGGATGTTCACACTGCGTGCGATGCCGAGCCGAGCCGAGCCGGGTCGAGCGATGCGATGTGGTGGGTGTTCACATTGCACGCCGTGCGATGCCGAGCCGAACGATGGCTTGCGATGCAAAGATGATCCGAGCGATGGCTTGCGATGCAAAGATGATCCGGGATGTTCACTGCACGCAATGATGGTAGAGAGTAGAGACCAATTTAGTTCAAGGAATAGAATCTGTTCGACATCATGTCGTTTGTATGCTTGACCAAGTAAATTTATTTCTGTTTCAAAACAGTGCTCTAAAAATGGAAGAGCGTCGCCATTGGCTGCACCCCATTAATGAAGAAAGGCCCAGTGTTGGTGAATTTCATCATCTTTTCCGCGACCTCAGACGAGAGGTTTCACAAGCGGATTGAGCAGCGGCGCACCGCTGTGTATAAACGCAAAAATCGGCAGCCGCGGCGGCTTTAGGACGATGAATGTATAAACCGCTCGACTCGCCGTTGCGGCCACCGCCGCGGTTTGTGGAGCGGCGAGATTTCATTTGAATTCAAACCGCTTGTGAAACCACGCCTTCTAAACGCGACCTTATTACGGTGATAATAACCTTTCATTTGAGCCATACTGAATCAAAACCGGAGTCCAAAGCGTATATACCCTAGACTTGTACAGACCTAGTTGTGATACCAAAACTTCCAAATGGCAACGGCCATATGCATTAAAAGTGAATTTGCCATATGGTCAGTTTGAGCTGTGGGCGTGGATCCAATGAAAAGTTTCATCGTTCATCCATTCGAATTTTGGATATTTACATTTGAACTAACGTTTACAGTAAAGGTTGCCGTTCATTCAATAGGATCTTGCCCATTCTCAAAATCAACTAACCAACCCACACTATAAATATTTGTCGCATTTTGCAAGTCGCTAGCATCATTGTATCGAAAGTTATCGCTCATTTTGAAATTTCATCTGTAGGGGTTCCTTCGGTCGGATCTTGCCCATTTTCAATACCAACCAACAAGATCATGCTACAAACATTTGACCAAAATTTCAAGTTTCTAACTTCATTCTATCGAAAGTTATCGTGCAAACGAACAGACAGACAGACAGATATGGCTAAATCGAATCAGGAGATGACCCTCATAATTTCCATGTATACACTGCCACATCGTCGCGCCTAAAAGTCTAGGGTATAAAAGCAGACATACATGCATTTTTTTCAGTGTGATCTTACATCAAATATTACTTTACAGCTCGTACTTGCACCATACTGGCTCCAAAAAGCTTCACATCGCAAAGCATCGCAAAGCCCATAAACTCCATCGCAAAGCCCATTAAATTCCATCGCAAAAAATCAGCAGCCGGTACTCGCACGAAAAAGCAAAGAAGTTTGTGAAAACATCGGGCCATCGCTCGACTCATCATTGCATCGCGCGCAGTGTGTACACTCAAAGCGTGATTCCATTTAAAATTGAAGACTTTCCATTTTCTTGCTTTAAAAGCTTGTAATCGCATTGCATCGCTCGACCCGGCTCGGCTCGGCATCGCACGCAGTGTGAACATCCACTTAGTGTACCTATACATACTAAATCATCCAGCTCAAGCTTATTTTCCGGCTGGATTGAAAGAGATTGTAAACTTTCGAGAAGCATTTTTCGATGTTTAGTACAACTGAGGTCAGGACAAAAGGACCTTTTGGCACTTTGGTGAAACCTAGCTATTTTAATATGGGTATTTATTGATTTGAAGTGATGAGACTAATGCACTGTAGTACTGTTGGAAGCATTTTGTGTCCTTTGGTCAGGAAAACAGCATAAATTGATATAGAAGCCAAACCTAGCTAATATTAGTAATTCCTGGATTGGATGACGCTATAAAGGAGGTAACGGCAAGGTAACTACACCTATCACCCGATTTACTCGGCACATTTTTTACATGATTTCGCTTTGCACGAATTTGGAACTTTGACCTTTTACCCCGATTTAAAGGATACTTTAAAAGCAGAATTCGCATTTTCACGTTTTTTTAGTTTCATTTTGTATTCATAGGAATTTCCAAAATGCCCTTTGCTCCACATGGAGTTAACAGGAACCAATGAGAGAGTCATTCGCAATATACCTATATTAATGGTTCATTCGCAAATATGTATGTACATACTGACGACTGAATCTATGCTGCGTAACTGAATTTAGCGTAAATATGAGCCATAGTGAAATAAAGAAACGACACCTCTGACGCAATGATGCGATGATATTCTGCAATTTTAGTTTTGCTAGTGAAAACGAGGCAATCGAATCGTGCGGAAAATATTTAGTTAGGCGAAGATAAATTCTAAAAATCTTGATTTGGCTAAATTTTATTCTTTGAATGAAGCTACCATAAGGTCGATAAGGAAAAATGAAGAATTGATCAGGAAAAGCGTAGCATCTGGATCGTCAACGAGCTCAAGACCTGTTTCATACGTAATGGATGTTGCGATGGGAAAAATGGAGGAGGCCTTAGTGATGTGGATTGAAGATCAAACTCAAAAAAGGGTTCCACTTGATACAAGCACCATTGCCAACATGGCGTTGAAAATTTATGGAAAATTAAGCTTGAGTCACAATCGTCTTCTTCAGCAGAAAAGAACAAACCTTTTTGTGCAAGCTCTGGGTGGTGTGAGATGAAGATTCAAAGAGCGACATTTCTTGCACAATCTTAACCTTAAATGGGAAAAAGCCTCAGCTGATTCACATGCAGCAGAACAATACAAAAACCCCGCTCACATCTCCCGAACTGAGCTGGAACAAGCATCTACCGTCCCTCAGCTGGTTGTGGAGCATTTGCTTATACCGCCGACAGACCTCCACGGTCGCTGTGATATATTTCCGGCTCCTTCCCCATAAACACCACCTGGTGATCAGCTTGATAATTACAGGCTACATGATCAGTACCACGAACGCCTCGCCTTTCCTCCATTGGTTTTTAACAAATCAATCTATGTATCTATTCACATTTACACCTAAATCGACTTGAAGCCAGCGAGAAAAGTAACGGGTATCACGGCTGTATAGTGCTGTAAGTTGATAATGGAGAGAGTTAAAATCGTCGAGAGACTGATCTGCGATCCGTCGTCACGAATCTTTTCGTATGTAGGGTCGAGTCCTTCAGTTTTGGAATTTGGAGAGTTTACCAGAGTCTTAGTCGATGAACTGCGTCCTGCGCTACTTCTAGAGTTTAACCGTGTTTCACGCAGTTGTTGAAAGCTTCAATAAAAATGTCGTTCGTTTTAATTTGTGCTGTCAGTTCCATTCATTGTTATCTCGGTAAGCGGAACTAATTTCGGTGGAATGCCAAATAAACAAAATGCCACAATCCGAAATTCTTCAATTTCTACGTCTATGAATGTCAAACCTAAAAAAAACCCATAAAATTCAATTCCCGGTTCTGTCTCGAATTGTTCCAGACTTCGTGCCAATCTCAAATTTGTGAGAGATGCCCTTCACACTATTCATTCGCTTGCCCTTTGTCACACAATGACAATTTTTAAAAGAGCCGTATCAGATCGCCATTTCGTAAATAAGCGCGTATTCAATCCAATTCAAATATAACGAACTTTTTCATCTCCATCTGAATACTTGACAATCTTCCAATTCGATTTAATCCTTTAAGCCTATACAACTTTTTTTTTAAGTCGTTGTTGCTCACGTGTAACAATTGATTTTCAACGGCCGAATAGATACGCGTACGAGTGGCATAGGATATTCGCCGTAACACGTTCCCTTATCCCTACGAGTGATAAGAAAAAGCTTACTAGGAGTTTCGAGCGAAAAACGTATTTGCAGGAGCGTCATCGTTGAACTTACTGGGGTATGTTGAGAACGAGCATGTGGTGAAAATAAGTTCTAAACTTTTCTAAAGGAAAGCTTTGACAGAAAGAAAATAAAATAGGCTCGAAGTATTTGTTACATTGCAATACGGAAACTGTAATGGTAAGAGGTGTGCAGTGCATCATAGGTGATGCTTTTCAAACTAATATGCTACTGAAGTGCAAAAAAGTACCTTAAGCCCATAATAGCGAATGAGAGCCTGTTCGTGTTCATTATTCAAAACGACTAACAGAGAAAATCCTGTGGTCTATCCGGATTTTCTCTGTTAGTCGTTGAAATTCTTCAAATTAATAACAGCATTGGTATAGTAAATGCTGTCTTAATGCGGAACAAACCTGCTCTAATTTTACGTGCAATTAAAATAATAATAAATTTTTCATACTACATATAAAGTAAAAAAAACAAACAATTAATCCCACAATGGACGCCAAAATCAAAAATTTCGACAGAGCGAAGAGTTTTGCTTATTTAAAAAATTGGATATTGCAACATATATAGGAATATGTATGTATCTGATTTATAAAACTCATCAGAGAAGAAAGAAGGGAAGATATTCAAATGATTGCAGTGTGAAAAAAGCCGTCACTTATCGTACGAAAGAAAATTCACGCCTTAGGAGAACGTATCTGGGGAAATGTTTTCGCATATTCTATCAAGGTGGCCGCAGGAAATCAAACCGAACGGTTCGGAACCACCACAGAACCACATAATTTTCGTGGGAACGAGGATATTTTTTTTTTCTCGGCATGTTCTATAAAATTCAGATGCCTCGTCCGAACCAAAAAATAGGTTTGGGTAGATAGTGTGTAGCAGGCTTAAGTGATGTTGTGCCGAACAGAAGTACCAACTAGACATCGGATTTTTAGGCGAATGCCTATATTCGGCTAAAATGTACTAAAGTACTCGTGACCGCCAAAATTTGCGTATTTTCAGTATTTCTTCTCAAAACTGACCTAAAATGTAAAAATAATGCCACCGCTTGAGGTTTGGGAACATATACAATAATAGTATAGTCGCTGGGGGCTGAAGAGCTTAGAGAATACGGTGGGTGAGCAACCAATTCGTATCTTAATTGGTCTAATTTGGCCATCACTTTCAAGGACGTGTGCGACGGTGCGTTATAGTGATGGTACACAACATTTTTGTTTCGCCATATTGGGCCGTTTTTTTTATTTCGTCGTTCAGTTTGTCCAATAACGCTGCATAATACTCTCCTGTTCTGTTCTTCCCTTCTGCAGGTAATCGATGAAGGTTATGCCATGCACCCCTAAAAACGGAGGCCATAACCTTCCCGGCCGAGCGTTGGTCTTTTGGTCGCCTTAGTCGGCTTTCGTGGTTTTGCAGTCACTCTGCAGACTGCCTATTAGACTCTGGCGTATGGTATAATGGACCCATGTTTCATCCATCGCCACAAAACGTCGAAAAAATTCCGCTCAATTACGCCGCAACAACGCTAAACCGGCCAACGTGCAGCTGTTTTTGGTCGACTGTCAAGAAACGCAGCACCCATCGCGCCGATAGCTTTTTCATCTCTAAAAGATCGTGCAAAATGTATTCAGCCCATTTTTTTTGAGGTGCCCACGGCCTCAGCTAACTCGCGCACTTTACGATCATTCAAAACGATTCGATGCACTTGCCCTAGGATTTCCGCATTCGTAGCCTCTTTTGGCCTTCCAGAGCGAGGTGCGTCTTTGGTGCTTGTACGACCCATTTTAAATTCACTAAAGCCTGGCATTCATGTACGGATTGGTCCTACAGATTGTTGCGATCACAGTCCAACCTATGTGTGAATGGTAACGGCGGACTGCCTGGGGTAGGGTCCGGTGCGAGTCGTGGGTCCACTGTTGAGAACATCGATCATCGAACACGACCTACAACAGCTAAAGAACGTCCGCACGTGTATGTGCGCAGTTGCGATTAGTCTTGGGAATCTGAATTAGGATCGTGGTCAGTCGATGAGAAATTTTCTGCACGTAGGTGGTGAAAATTTCTTTCTACGACAACCAAGTTTTTTTGGAAGAACTTATTTCTCTGTAGAATGTAAAATCCAAAGCACATTGCAATAAACAAGCAAGAAATGCAGCATACGATCCTTTGGTGGAAGAATGCAAGGAATTATTTCCAAATGCAAACAAGGAATTGGTCATTAAAAAAAAAACAATTCATTGCGAAGTTCTTCCGACGGCAACGATGACACAGGGGCAACGAGCGGTGAAAACTCCGCCCACATCTCCCGAACTGAGCTACAGCAAGCATAGGCCGCTGCCTTAGCTCGTTGAGTTGCCTTTTTCTTCGCCAGATGGCACGGCCCGACCTTCACGGTCATTATGCTACCTAAGGCTTTGTCCCCACGGGCATCTCAGGATGTCCACCAGACCGTCCGTTACACACAATCGGATTATTGAAGAACCAAGTTCAGCGAGCGAGCTATTTAACGCAACGGTCCTCGCGAATGGCCGCCTCGTTCGTGCGATTTAACCCCTTTGGAATTTTTTCTTTGGCGTTACATTAAATTGCTGGTCTATGCCAATATGCCAGCAACGTTAGAAGAGTTGCAGGCCAACAGCAAACGCGAAATTCCTGGTATTTCGGCTGATTTGTGTGCTCGAGACATGGAAAATTGGGTCCAGCGTATTCATTCGTGCCAGCGCTTCCACGGCAGAAATTTGAACGATGTTGTATCTCTTAATTAATGGCATTGATTGTACTTTCATTTGAAATAAAAATCATTTCCATAGTTAACCCATAAGTATTTTAATTGAAAAAAAAAAAAAACAAAAAGCATCGCTCTATTTGAACGACCCCGTATATGCCTGCGCCGTAGCATCGCTCAAGAGTTTGTTAACCGGTGAAATTTTGGGATGGCTGATTCTCGATTGGTCCATTAAAGAAATTTTGCACCGATAGGTTGAGTTCACCAAGTGATGGTCTGGATCGTAGTTTGCCACTCGATATGATAGGACGCCCACCTTTTGCAAATGAGGTCGTTACCAATTTGGTTGACGGTACGAGCGTCTGGAGATTTCCAAGTCTGTTTGTGAATACGTCGATGCAGAAAACAAGTGGACCTTACGATAAGATTCCTACTGCAGGCGAAGTCGATTAATCGTTGATCGTTTTCATTGCATACAACTTTCTTCCTTTTCCGTTAATTAACGGAGGCAACCGGTAGCGCTGTGTGTTGAGGCATCAGTCTCATGTTTGACTACCGGCGTTTCGGGTTCGAATCCTGTCCACGACGACGTTCGTGGCCATGGATGTGCAAGAGGTCCGTGCTGGCAACTGCATTCTCTGAATTCAGTTTATGCCGACGAAACGTCAGCTGGGCCACATGGAACAGTTGACGCGCTATGCCCCACAAGGGGTTAGAGCAATTGAGAGAGAGAGAGAATAGGTTTGAAGTCAATAACGGCTTGAGCTGGTAGTGACCTTGTGGCTCGATGATTTACCGCTTTTGAAAATTGTGTGCGAATTCTTGGCGTTTATCTCGCTGCTTATCCAATTTGTTTCCTGGACTGTATTTACACACAGTTTGTAATTTTCGACCTGTTGAAGGAGAGCCTTCACGGCTCCTGGTTTGTTCAAAGAGCAAACATTCCAGGATCCAAAAGAATAATCCGTTAAACGTTTGCATGGCCGTTGTTGTTAATCCGTCTAATCCGAGGTTTTACAAGATTTGTTGTCGGCCCATCGCTGAATTATTGAGGGTGGCCTGTAGCAGGTATGGTTTAAAATGAGTAGAAGAAGCATTCTAGCAACATACATAATAAGCTAATAAAAATATCAGATAAGCTAGTAGCAACCCATCTCACTTCCAAGTGGCTGATTCACCCTAGAAGATCGTGGAAACGCTGCTAGATTATTTGTGGTAAATTTTACCACAGTAGCATATTCTAGTATCTGGAGATCCGACAAACTGAAATCGAGTTATGAAAATTCCCACTTTAAAAATAGTTCACAAAAAAATTTGCAATACAGCAGGTGAAGTGAAAAATGTTAGCTTCTTGCATCCAGAGCTACCACCACCTTAACCATCAACAACCACTTTCAAATCTCCCCACAGCAATTTTGCATTTCCCAAACAATTTGCAGATTTTCTGGAAAAGCTTTTCGCGGGTAGCTTTTCAGCGACTTGTGCTTACTGTGTGAGGCGGCTGCAAACAGTCGAAGACCAGGGAAAATTTCGGAAAATTGGGCACCCTTTGGGATATCGCCTGCACAAGTGACATTGAAAGTTCTCGACTTTCAACAGTTTTCCCCGGGCATTCGATGCGACTCGACTAGGAAAAGTGGTAACTGCGTCGTGTGAAGAAGTAGTTCAACGGTTTGGTGATAGAAGGTAAATAAATTTTATTTTTGTTGGTCAACAGAGAGTGGTGTTAGTGCACAAAAATTGGTTCCCATGCAATGTTCGTAGACCGGAAGGAGAAAGTTGCCTTTCAATTACACTCACTTTGCTGGATTTGTAAAACTTCAAATTCTGGTAGTTAAACTTATCAACAACAAGTGCATCAACTTTCATTCAATTACGTATTGTAAGGTGGCCCAATCGCTGAGGGCAGAGATCGAGTGAGTGCAAGCATTCGGGAGTATCTGTTTGAGGTGCAAATTGTGCAGGTGGATGTTATCGTGTTTGTCTAGTAGTCGGTAGATACAAGAAATATACGAGAAGTACGGAAGTGCAGTGAGTTTAGTGAAGTTCTGGTCAAAGCAAATTCAGCCATTTGTCGGCAGTCGGCGTGTGCAACAAGCGTTTACAGCTAAATCCCGGCAACACATTCACAAGGTAGAGTATCCTCCCAAGCCAAATTGAATAAAGTCCTAGCCCTGTTGAATGTCGAGTAGTACGAGTAGATGCAACAGGCAATATGCAGACAGGTTACATTCCAGGGGGTTGAGGAGTTTTGCTGTTGTTCTAGTCGGTCGCTACGTAGAAAACGGCTTTGATAAATAATCATTGTTGGTGTAATCTTGATAGAGTGCCATGTTTTTTTTTTCGCTGACAATAAATGAACATTAATTGGTTTTAGTGGGAATGGTGGCATGCGGGTATTTAATGGTATTACGTTGTGGGTTATTGGTTGACATAGTAAATTGCGCGACAATCATATTACTTAAATGTTCCTCAATTGGAAACGAATAGTTGATATCGTTAACCGAAAAAATCCGATGACTATAATCTGGACTCGTGTTTTAGATAATATGCAATGTCCTGATTAACTGTAGTCTACCCCAGTTGACTGGCTTTCGAGTTCAATTCGATAGCTGGACTGCAACGTTATTAGCTTCGATCGTGATGATAAAATTCATAATGTCCCTGAAAATATACAAATTATGATTGAATATGTTTGTCTTCGTATCCATCATACATGCATGCTGATTTTGACTACAAAGCGGAAGTAGGTCATGGGTGAATTCATGAGAATGATTGACTTGTGCATTGTTTCATTATCACCAGGATTTGGATAGTATGTAATATCAACAGGAACGTTGAAATGAAAGTAAGCCTTTTGTACATTTCTACTATGTGTTCATTTCACTTCTTATCTGTATTCTTTTTATTCAAGATAATCACTGAGGTAGCAAACGGCTTCTGTTCTAATAAAACATCAGAACAAAAGCAAATCTTTATCTTTAAACACAAAGAATTTATTAGACGCCTGGTTGAAAGCATTTGGAGAAGTGGCGGATCCAGGGTTTTAGTTTTGAATAATAAATTTTCTTCCAAATCCTACTTTTTTTTAGGGTTTTGTAGTAAAAACCGAACCGAAACCGAACCGAACCGAAAATCGGTCAAATGTCCGTCCGTCTGTCTGTCCATGAAATATCTCACAAACCGCTAAAGCTGCATGCATGAAATTTGGTAATATGCACAAATATTATAATTTTCTGGAAAAAGCTATGTTCGTAATAGGCCAACTTGAAGGGGGAGGAGGATTATCAGAGGACAAATGAAAGTCAAATTTTATTTATCGTGAGAAAGAGAATAGACAGAGAGGGGAAAATATGAGATCATAATTAGTCCCGCCCCCTTTGCACTTCTACTATTTATACTACGCATATCAAAAATATACCTACCGACCTCATGCGTAGGTACGAGTTGTTTTTGGCTGGTCCCATATACATATGTACATATGTACGTATGTATTACTATAATAGCGGCCATATAGTCCGATGCATCCTGTACATACGTTAATTCGTTTGTGCGGGTAATTCCCGTGTTCTGATCGTAACCAAATTTTGTATAGGTTCCTGGTGTGACTCTGACCAAAAATCGCAAACCGCAATTTCGATCATCGATTAACAGTATTAACAGTACTTATATTATTCAAATCGGAGTTACTTGCCTAAGTCTTTTTAAAGATCGCTCCTCCAGGCATTTCCCGTCGTTTGACTTCAACCAAATTTGGTACGTAGCTTCTTTGAGTTATTATAAGTTCCACATAGTAATACTTTGGTCCTATTGCTGGTGTGCGTCAGGACAAAAGAACACTCTTGATCATGAAATGAAACAGAAACTGAACCTAGATATGGGTATCTTCTGATTAGGCGTAATGGGACCAATGCACTGGAGTACTGTTCAAGGTATTTTGAGTCCTTTGTTCAGGACTGATAGCATTTTTGGTAGTGAGGAGAAAGGGCATTCTTGGCAGGGCAGTGCAGTGGCGTAGATAGCTTTCAGTGGGAGGAGGGGATATGTTAGGTTAGGTTAGATGGGCTGCTTCAACCAAACAATGATCAAAGCACACTTAGACCCCACTGGGCCCGTTGTGATACTCCTAAGTACAGCAACCCGAGCCTACCTCAGTCATTACACCAGCCAGAGCTGACAATGAAGCCGATCAACCCTAACATCCTTTAATTCATCCAAATCAGTGAAGAAGTAGGACCCAAGGATATCCTTCATGCGTCTCGCCAGGGCAGGACAACCACACATAATGTGAAAAGGACTCTCCTCCTCCTCCTCATCCCCAGAGTTCCTGCAGTAATCATTGTGTGGTAGCCGAAGTCTCATAGCATGCTCCCCAATAAGGCAGTGCCCAGTGATAAGCCCTAGCACGTTTCTCAAATGGTTTTTGCTCACCAGCAATGCCTGCGAGAGCGGCCGGGGTCCATTTTCGGCCATATTTGCCTAGTTGCATGACACGTACTGCCATTGAACCATCTGGTGTTAGCCCTAACGTATGCCAATGCTTTCGTGACCAGTTTGCAGGCTCCTAAAGACATCCCAGTACTACGGAAGCATTCCCTGGTTATATTGGTAGTTCCAACTCGGGCCAGTTCATCAGCTTTGCAATTACCAGAAAAACTACTATGACCTATTATCCAGCACAGGGTAATGTTGAAAAATCTCGCCATCTCACTTAGAGAGCTGCGACAATTTAATACTGTCTTTGACATAACCAAGACGGAACTGAACGTATGCCAACGCTTTAGTGACTAGTTTGCAGGCTGCTAAAGGCATCCCAGTGCTACGGAAGCATTCCCTGGTCATATTGGTAGTTCCAGACCGGGCCAGTTCATCAGCTTACCAGAAAAACTACTATGACCTGGTATCCAGCACAGGGTAATGTTGAAAAATCTCGCCATTTCACTTAGAGAGCTGCGACAATTTAATACTGTCTTTGACATAACCAAGACGGAACTGAGCAATTTGATCGCAGGTTGACTATCCTTGTATATTTTAACATCCCTAGCAGATATGACATTACGCGCAAGCCAGGTTACCGCCTCGGAGATTGTACAAACTTCCGACTGGAAAATGCTACTGTGTCCTGGCAGGTGGAGCGGCAAGCCAATACGCAGCTTCTCCGAATATACATCAGCCCCAACCCCTTCCTCAGTCTTAGAGCCGTTAGTGGGAATGCTGATGGTATCTGATGCCGAATTAGCGTTCTCTAGCCACGCAATCTTCGATGAGATGAGGCTAGTAAAGCCCTTGTCAAAAAGGTATTTCGGCGAGGTGTAGTCCGTCACAACGAGAATAAGAGTGTTGTTGAAAACAGTCGAGTGGTCTGTGGTTGCCGCGGTCCACTGACCGGTTTCGCGGAGGCGGATGGCAGTGTCCGCCGCCATTTATTCTGCGAAGATATCCAAAAAAATCAAGTCTTACAGCGCGCCCAAGGCAGCAGTCGAGGTGGTGCTTAGGGCTCCCGTGATGGCAACACATGCTGTTCTTTAGACCTTCTCCAACAGAGCTCTGTACGACGCGAAGCCAAGTGCCATCCACCAGACAACAATCCCATGCATCATTATGGGCTGCAGCACCGATGTGTACAGCCAGTAGACCAGGTTCGGCTGCTATCCCCATTTTTTTCCTATGGCCCTCCTGCAAGAGTACAGTGCAACAGTTGCCTTACTCACACGTTCCTGAATGTTTGCCTTCCAGCATAATCTACTATCCAAGATAAGTCCAAGAAATTTGGCTTTATCAGCGAGTATAAGCCATGTGTCCTCTGTCAGTGGTGGTGCAAATGTAGGTATACTGTATCTTCTAGTGAAGAAGTAAGGTAAGGTCTGAAAAGGTTTCGGTTATTGTCTCTTGTGACTAACGGTACCAGGGAGTCAATTCTATTGTTCAATTAAATTTTATTCATTATCATCATCATTGTGGCGCTATCGTCCGAACGTTGGGCCTTGGCCGTCTGAACTACTGCCCTCTAATTATCTTGGTCAAGTGACCGCGTCTTCCAATTTCGGAAGCACTGCAGTTGCTCGGCGTCAGCACCCACTGAGTCTACCCAACGACCTTTCGGTCTTCCTTGCAGCCTTGCTCTACTAATGCGTTCTTTTAATATTTCCATTGAAGTCGTTGTAGCTTGACGATTTTCGAAACTTCCAGCTCTTCGTATAGTTCGTTCAACTAATGGTCGTTTTCGATTTCATTGACTAGGTAAAATCACACTGACCTCACAGTGAAAAGGAAACCCGTGGAAACGGCACTGCACGAAGTAGTCTCCACCATCGAAAACACTCTACAATACAAAGAATACACGCTCGACACGTTTCTAGACATAGCAGAAGCCTTTAATAACGTTACAACACAAGCGATAATGGATGCCCTCTACAATTCAGGGGTCAACGCAAGTATAAGGAACTGGATCGCAGCATTGCTATCTAGCAGACTTATATCGTCTGCATGGGGCAATGCCACGGCCACTAAAGCGGCCAGAAGAAGAACGCCACATGGAGGGATGCTGTCACCACTTCTATGGATACTAGTGATGAGCACTCTACTAACAACTTTCGAAGTGATAGGCATACGCGCTGTGGCTTACGCAGATGACGTTGTAATGCTTGTATCTGGAAAGGACACTGGCGTTCTATCAGACCTTACAACAATGGCTCTAAGTAGGCTACTGAAATGGGCAGGCAAAGTCGGGCTAAGTGTGAACCCGCAAAAGACTGAACTGGTTCCCTACACAAGAACCAAAACCAAAATTCAGGAATTCCACCTCCCAAGGATGGGCATCACCGAGTTAGCTTTGATGACTCACGCAACCACTCTAACGAACTTACCCCCACTGGACCTGTTTCTAATGAACGCTGCGTCCAAATGTGCATTAAGACTTAGGGAAACGGGGCAAGTTAGCACGAGACTTGGCCATCGAAAGATCAAACTGCCATTCGAGAATACAGATCTCATCAAACCGGTAATTGACTCCAAGAGAAACTTCAGGGTAATCATACCAGAAAGAGACTTCCACTCTACAGGCGAGAACAGACCTAAGAATTCCCTGAACCTCTATACGGATGGCTCTAAGACGGAAACAGGTGTTGGAGCCGCGGTTTATTCGCCGGAGCTCCTACACAATCTATCGCTCCGACTGCCGAAAAAGTGCAGCATCATCCAGGCGGAGGTTCTAGCGATACAAGAAGCTGCAGAGCTAGTCTCAACAACACACAGGATGGGCAACATCTACATTTACTCAGACAGTCAGGCTGCGCTGAAAGCGCTGCAGTCGGACACTATCAGATCAGGGACGCTGCTTAACTGCCTCTCAATTCTTCAGAGATTGGGCACTTTAAAGAAGCTGGAACTCCGATGGATACCAGGCCACAGCGGCTGCCTTGGCAGCGATATTGCGGATGGACTCGTAAAGCAGGGAGCTGCACTGGATGTCACAATGGCAATAGCAACTCCTCTTCCAATACAAACACTAAGAACAAAAATAGAATCTGACATGATGCAACTGGCCAACCAAAATTGGAACAGAACCATCATCTCCAGAATAACGAGAGAACTTTGGAACTCATATAACACTAAGAAAACCGACCTTAGGGCTCTCTAAGGGTAAATGTGGAATGCTAGTCGGCTTATTAACGGGTCACTGCCTAATAGGAGGGCACGCACACGAACTGGGACTGATCACAGACAGCGGCTGCAGGAATTGTAAGCTGCCAAATACCAAAGAAACTTTGGAACACCTCTTGTGTGAATGCCCGGCACTCGCAAGGACTAGACATATATGTCTTGGAGCCTACTTTCCATGCAACCTTAAAGTGATTGCAAACCTTAACATAACGAATCTTCCAAGAGCGACGAAAACCTTCGAGCTCAACAAGGACTTGTTCATTACGCCTGATACCAACACCTAACGACCTCTGTTGTTTTCTTTGTGGCATCGCTATGAACCCAAGTGGTCTATGCGGGGCCGGGAGGCGGCCACCTAACATAGGGGAGGGAGGCGTTTCATTGGCCCCTGTTTCTATACCAACTAACTAGATCCTACTGCAAACATTTAACTAAAATTTCAAGCCGCTAGCATCATTCTATCTAAAGTTACCGCCTATTTGAAGTATCACTTGTAGGGGAGGTAGGGGTTTCTTTGGTGAAACCTTATCCATTTTCAATGCTAACCAACAATGTACAAATATTTGACCAAAATTTCAAGTCGCTAGCTTCATTCTATCGAAAATTGTCGTACGAACGGACAGAAAGACTGACAGACGCTCAGACGCTTAGAAACATGTTCTGAGCTCCCCAAAAAGCGGTTAGTTTTCACAAGAAATTTGTAATTGTAATTAGGTTGATGTGTACTCGTAAAATGTGATGCGTAAGTAATATGTTTGTGATTATGTAAAAAAAAAATGTTTGATCGTAGAAAAAAAAAATAATTATAATTGATAAATGAAAAATTCAATTAAAGGGTCTTATTCCCCCAAAATTTATTCATATGTCAATGAGCTCATGTTTTCTTGCCATTTCTAATTTTTTTATTTTAATTCAATTATTCATTCATATCGTTGCACTCAAATGTTTCAGGCACTTCAAACCATGTCCCATGTCTATTTCGTTGAAGTGCAAAATGTTTTTTTCACTCAACTTCACTCAACAATGGTTTACACTTCCATCAAACAGCAACCACAAATCAAACAAAAATATAATTGAATTGAAATTGATTATGTTTCAGTCTGTTTATTTAATTATTTAGACACTCTTCGAATGAATGCGTGGGTTAGTCTACCAGATATTTCCATAAACTTAATTAACAATTTTCCTCAAATGCTACACACTCAACTGAACATATCCAAACACACCGTCCCAAGATTCCTTTTTGTGAGTGTGTATTGTTTGATGCGTACTCGTATTCCCATGACAAAATACCTTTTTCTGAAGAATGAATGGGGAATACGGCTACTGAATGAGTTACTACTTTCTTGATAAGAAGAAAACACAAAAATGAATAAAATTTGGTTTTTGCAGATGATGAAGTGTTTCGGGGAAGATTGTTTAATGCTGGAAAAGCGTTACCAATTTCTTTGTAGTGGAATGGTTTGAATGTGTAATAGCCGTGCTTCTTTGTGAATATAATAGAATAGAATAGCAGCAACAAAAAGCGTTCATAAAAGAGCAGAATAGAGAGAGGGGAATTTTGACGAAAATATAGCGTTTTTGTGGTTCAACATGTCTTGGGTTTAACAAGCCTTCAATCCTCAACTAAAATGTCAAAAGAAAACTTGAATTCTAATATTTAATCAGTCGAAAAATAGTCCACACTGCAGTAGAATTTTTCTTTTAATTATTCAATGTAATTACAAAAGGCCTTTCCATCGTCCTCCTCGTTGGCGCCCCCTGGTGACGGCAGTGGGTCCAACCGCTGCAGGCCAAGTCATAGCGATAAGTCAGTTTGGAAAAAGGCTGAAGCTCTAGCCTGAATGGCTGACTAATACCTAAGCATCTCAGGTTTAGTAGGATGGAATGACTTACGTAGTTGGACCTGCAACATAGTTGCGTGAGCTCCAGCACGTTTAAAACCATTTGAAGCAGCTATTTCTAAGGCCACCAACTCAATGGGGTTATGCGATGTGTTGATACCTCGTCCTTGTAAAAACTACTCCACGTCAAGAAACCTGGAACAAAAGCCTCGGATTGGGCGGATGACCACGCAAATAACTAACGGATTATTCTTCTGGATCCTGGAATGTACGATCACTGAACAAACGGGGGGCCAAGAAGGCCCTCTTTCATCAGGTCGAAAAGTACAAACTGAGCATTACTGCAGTCCAGGAAACAAATTGGCTTGGCAACGAGATCGGTAACAAAAAATCGCACACAAATTTTAGAAGTAGGAAACCATCGGGCCACAAGGAGTTTGCTTAAATATGTAACGGACGGTTTGGTGGGCGGAAGATGCCCGTGGGGACGGAGTCTAAGGTAGCATAATTGACCGTGAAAGTCGGGCCGTGCCATCTGGCGAAGAAAAAGACCCCTCAACGAGCTAAGCAGTGGCCAGTGGGAGATGCGGGCGGGGTTTTCGGCGTTCCTGCCGTCCGAATTGCTTTCGTTGACCTTTGAGTGTCGCTCCGCAATTCCCTTTGTTTTGGTCGCGACTCCGATTTTTCCTCGCTCCACGCTGGCATTTATAGTGAACAATCATCTCAAGCTACACATTACTGACTTCAAACCCATAAATGGACGGCTGTGTGCGATTCGCATTAAGACTCGATTCTTCAATCTCTGGCTCATCAATGAACATGCCCCCACTGAAGTTAAAGAAGATGCAGTAACAGACGAGTTTTACGCCCGCCTTGAGACTATCTTCGACTCACTTCCAACAAACGATGTCAAATTGCTGCTGGGAGACTTTAACGCGAAAGCCGGAAATGAAAGTTGGCACCGGGGGACCACTGGAGGCCACAGTCTCCATGGCAAATGTAACGACAACGGCCAGCGACTTATCGACTTCGCCTGCAGCTGGAATTTAATCGTAAGCTCTACGTATTTCCCGCATCGACGCATTCACAAGCAGACCTGAAAATCTCCAGATGCACACACCGTCAACCAAATTGATCACTTCCTCATTTGCAGGAGATGGGCATCTAGTGTGATGGATGTCCGCTCCTATCGAGGAGCAAACTGCGACTCAGATCATCACTTGGTGAAAATGAACTACAGATGTAGAATTTTCTCAGTGCACCAATCGAGAATCAGCCCTCCCAAAATCTTTGCGGTTGACAAGCTTCTGAGCGATGCTACGGCGGTGGCGTACACTACCGCCCTTGAGGAAAAACTATCACCTATGCTACACAACATCAGCAACACAGGCGTCCATGGGTTCTGGGAAGAACTCAAGGGTACCATCAAGGATGCCGCAGAGGAGGTCGTGGGATATAAAGCCCGGCGAGCGCGAAATGACTGGTTCGACGAAGAATGCAAAAATTCACTTGACGCGAAAAACGAGGCCTACAGACAATAGATTCAACGAGGAACCAGAGCCAGAAGAGAAAAATATGACGAGCTACGGCGAATATCGAATAGAATAATTAGACGTAAGAAACGTAAATACTTTGACGAGCAGTTGCTGAACATAAACGAAAACTTAGCTAATAGGCACACCAGACAAGCGTACAAACTAGTAAATACAATTAAGAACGGCTACCAACCCAGGACTAGCCTTTGTAAAGACAAGGATGGAAACATCATCAGCGACACCGATGGTATTAACAAACGATGGGCCTCTTATTTTGAAGAGCTTCTAAACCGACCATCTAACATCCCCACACAGGAAGCCCTCGACGATATTGTTGATCTAGGCCCACCCATTCAACCCCCGACAGTAGAGGAAGTTGATCTTCGCCTTGCGGTCACTAAAACGATATAAAGCGCCGGGCGCTGACGAGATTCCAGCTGAACTGCTAAAATTCGGTGGAACGAGTCTAGTTGATGCCATACATCAATTACTCCTGCGAGTATGGGAGAACGAGGAGATCCCAGACGATTGGCGCGGAAGCATCATCTGTCCAATTCATAAAAAGGGAGATAAACTGCGGTGTGAGAATTACAGGGGCATCTCACTAGTTTGTACGTCCTATAAAATTTTGACGAATAAAATAAATAACTGGCGCAACAGTCCAATTTGAACCACGGCCTCGAGGTGAGTTAGCATCATCTCATTTTCTAGATCGTGACGGTTTTTGTGCAGAGGTATGTGATCAGCAATACGCTCAACCGAGTTATTTACCCCATAATGGGTACTCATTTAACAGCTGAGTGGGCTCATAGTCCGACACGTAAATCCCCGGAATCGAACCGGGGCCCAGTGCGTTGAAGGCGAACGTGCTAACCGTTGCGCCATCCGGACTACAAAATTTTGACGAAAATTCTGGAAAATAGAATAAAACCGTACGCAGAACGAGTCATTGGCGAATATCAAAGCGGTTTCAGACCTGGGCGCTCCACAATCGATCAGCTCTTCTCAGTCAAACTGATACTCCAGAGGTGCTGGGAATACAACATAAACGTATACCAAATCTTTGTCGACTTCAAGCAGGCATACGACAGTATCAATCGTGGAGTACTGTACAACATCATGCTGCACTTTAATATACCGGCAAAATTAGTGCGACTGACAAAGATGACGATGACCTACTCCGTCTCACAAGTCAGGATCCAGAATAGACTTACTGATCTATTTGAAACACGCACTGGGTTGAAACAGGGCGATGGACTGGCACCGACGCTCTTCAACCTAGCACTGGAATACGTTGTTCGGGCCATGAATATACACAACAGCAAGACGCTACTCATCAAGTCGACACAATTAGCAGCGTACGCCGACGACATCAACATCATGTCCTGAAGATTGGCTGACGCAGAAGAACTTCTGCATACGCTCGATACCGCTGCAAAGGAAGTTGGATTACGTATTAACGAGGGTAAAACTAAAATAATGATGCAATCGGTGACAAGGACACCTGCACAACCGAGCATCAATGTGGGGGACCTCAACATCGAGTTCGTGAACAACTTCATTTACCTGGGTTGCAACCTGTCAAGGGACGCCAACGAAACTGACGAAATCAAGCGACGGATACAGTTAGCTAATAAGACTTTTTTCTCGGTTCTCCCCATAATGAAATCGAAGCATGTGCACAGAAACACGAAGCTCCGCGTGTACAAAACCATTATACGACTATGCTATGGCTGCGAAGCATGGACCCTAACTCAAGCCTCCGGAAACATTCTAGACACTTTTGAACGTAAGGTTCTACGGCGAATTTTCGGGGCTGTTTGCGATCGAGATGGATGGCGCATCCGGTACAACCATGAGTTGTATGAAATGTACGATGAGCTGCAAGTCTCGAAAATCGTCAAACTACAACGACTTCAATGGGCAGGGCCTGTACAAAGAATGGACGATGATCGCATGCCTAAGAGAGTAATGAATGCAGAACGAGTCGACGGAGCGAGACTGCGAGGACGACTGAGATCTCGTTGGGAGAGCTCAGTAGGTGTGGACGCCACGCAGCTACTGGGCTCCCAAAATTGGAGGACGCGGTCACGTGACCGAGATAATTGGAGGACAATGATCCAGGCGGCCAAGGCCCGACGTCGGGCTGTCGCGCCACGATGATGATGACACTTAGAAATATGAAAATTTACAGATAAGCGGAATTTCACTAACACAGAAAACTGAAAATAATAAAATTTCAAAATCTCATCAAAAAAGGTTAATAATAGTACATTTCTATTGTTGCAGTTAGCACACCCCTGCACCCCTTAGGCACACCCGGGGTCAAAAATATTGATGGCCAATGATAACCAACACTATAGGCAATAATGTCTCTAAGTTTCATTACAATCGTGTTATATTTAATAATAGTACATTCACTTAAAGTTAGGCATTTTTACACTATTCATACAAAAAATACACCTACCGGCTTCGAAGGGTCAAGTACTACTTGCATGTTGTTTTTCGTAGTGCGAATTACAGTCATTGTTACATTATTATGGTTACACATTTATGAGAGGGTAAAGATTGGTAGGGGGTGATGTGTTGTAATTGGCCAACTATAACGAGCGGGGGAGGGGGGGTGGGGCGAAATTAAAGTCAAATTTTGTTTATCGACTGGTATAGGCAAGTCGGGTGTTGTGAGAAAGGTAATGTTGAGTACATTTTATTTTTGGCATTTACTTTAAATTTAAAGAAAGGAGAACATTGAGGGAGGAGAAAATATTAGATCGTAATTTGTCCCCCCTTGCATTTCGAGACCGTTACACTTAGAAAAATGAAAACTTTCAGGAAGGTGGGTTCCGAATAGCATATATTGTAAAACGGGAAATAATGGAATTTGTATATCTCCTCAAAATACAATAGGTTAATAATAGTTTATTTCCATAGTTACAGTTAGCGCACCCCTGCATCCCTTAAACACGTCCGAGATAAAAAGTACTGATGGCCAAGGATAACCAACATCATAGGCAATAATATGTTCTAAGTTTCATTACAATCACTTATTATGAATGGGCATGTAAGATACTATATGATATGTCACACATTTTTATTATGTTTTTTTTTACCCATCTAAGTGGTACCAAGAGAAGCAAGTAGCCGATACTTGCGTACAAATATAAGTGCTTGCTACAAAACCCTCGGATTGCGGGCGTAGCCCTCTATATTCCGGTTTCATTTTTATTTACTTTTGATACTATACTTGTGTGTGTTATTTGTTAAATTAAATTGAAACAAATTGCTTCTATCAATGACAAATTCTTTCTTCCAATTACCTTTTATTTTACTGTACTCCTTCATCAATTTTGCTAATTCATCTACTGAATACACGTAGTGACTCACATTTTGTCGGTCATCCAATCTCATTGGCGTATTGTTATCTGTTATCGGCCCATTTTATCCAAAATTATTACACAATAACGCTGCAAGATAAATAACAGTATAAATACACTTGTCGAATATTATAAAGAGTAATTTTAATGGCCTGGCCTCTGGCTACCATCGATATCAATATGATATATAAAATACTCGCACATAAATAATATTTATAATGGAAGATAGCGGGTAATACGAGTATGAAACGATATAAAGGCTTGTGTATATCGGCGTATCTTCGTATGATCAGGGTCGTGAATCGATGCCACACACGAGTATGGTTCGATGGAGCTTTACAATATTCCCACGAATTCATGGTAGCTACTCGAATTGCGATGGCAGGATGATGATGATAACCAAAGTCGATGACAAATAATAGAGGGGTGAATTCCTTTTAACGACACCATTAAAATGTTATTTATGGAGGTTTGAATATTATTTATTGGGGAAAAAATATTATTTTTTTTTGCGATGTTGGCCTTTTTTTTCGCCAAAGCTATTTTCTCGTGAAAATTTATGTCAAGGTATACAAGAGCCATTCAATCAGATCCTGTTTGGGTAGGGGTCGCCGTGAAAAATTTTCCAACGATATTAGAAGTGATGAAGACACATATCTTAGGGAGGTTATTCAATTTGATTCTCCTTATAGTGATTTTTACAAATAAGGCTAATCAGTTGCGAGACTTTCTGGGAAATCTGCCACGAGGTCTACTGTGGGACCTGCAATGACACATGTTGTGAGGCACGCCATGAGGTATGCTGCGACGACTGCCGCGAGGTTTGACCAAATTATAACGGATTTTTTTTAGGCTGGTTTTGAAACTGTGAAACGGGAAATTTCGCATTTTTGATTAATTTGCCGGCAATTTGGCTAATGCGAATGGTGCAGCACTACCCTGGGACTAATCCTCGGGCCGTTGAATTCAGGGGAAACACCCGGAAGTGCCCCAAAAAGTGACTTTAAAGTGGTTGTCAAATGACAACATTCCAGACAATCTGTAACGGACGGTTTCGTGGGCATCAGAAGATGCCCCTGGGGATGGAGCCTATGGTTGGCGAAGAAATCGGCCCCTCAACGAGCTAAGCAACGGCCTATGCTTGCTGTAGCTCAGTTCGGGAGATGTGGGCGGGGTTTTCGCCGCTCGTTGCCCCTGTTCTTTACGTATTAACAAAAATTCATAGGCCTGGGGAAGACAACACAAACAGGGGAGGTAAAAATGGGGAATAAAAAAAAATAGTCGATAAGGATGGAATGGTTGGCGGACGGATCAGACGCCCACACGGTCGCACCTGGGTTTGGGTGTAATGGGACCCTTGGCCTCTCGTTTCGTACCACCAACAGATCACTACTCATCAGGTGCAGCTTCGATCTGCTGGTGGGAGTAGCACTACCAGACCATAATATGGTTCGTTACAGCTGGTTCATTACAAATCCCCGGCCTTTCATTGGAATTCATAGTGTAAGTATAGGCTTTTTTTTGTGTTAATATTTTAGTGGATCGGTGCGCCTGAAAATGCGGGTCTTGAACACGATGTTGACAAGCCAGACGAAAGTTTCACTGCAGCTGACAGGACTAGATGCCTGGCAGTGAAACTTTCGTCTGGTTCGTCAACATCGTGGTCAAGATACGCATTTCCATGCGCTTCACTTGATTAAAATATTAGCACAACAAAAAAACGTATACTTACCCTATGGATTCCGACGAAAAGGCCGGAGATTATCTGGAACGTTGTCATTTGACAACCACTTTACAGTCACTTTTTGACTCATTTCCGGGAGTTTTCGCTTAGTTCACCGGCCAAAGGATTAGTCCCAGGGTAGTACTGCACCATTTACATTAGCCAAATTTCCGGAAAATTAATGAAAAATGCGAAATTTCCCGTTTCGCACTTTCATAGCCCGGCGCGCTTTCGAGCAGTTCATTTCGTCGGTAGGTCACGGCACCTTGCATTTTTTTCACTTTCTCAAGCACTACTTTCAATTGCACTTAAAATCGCACCACTAAACTCACTTCTACGCACGAAAATCGCGAAATTTTACAAAGTCGACTGCACGCGTTTTTCACTTCGTTTGACTTCGTGACAGTCCGACCTGTTAGTAAAGATATCAGTGGTGCGGGTCGGATGGCAATCGTCGAATTGATACGCAGGCGAAAATGGCAGTGGATAGGTCACACATTACGGAAGAATGATAACTGAATTGCTTTACATGCCATGAAATGGAACCCCACCTCCAACCAAGGCCGAAGGGGTCCTAAAATCACATGGCGTCAGTCTATGGCAAAAGAGTGTAAGGTGCTAGGTAACTCATTTGGGGAGTTGCGCCCCATTACCCAGAACAAAGTACAATGGTGGATTTAGTAGTTTTCCCGTTATTTTTTGAAGTATGTACATCACAAGAAGGGGGGCAAAGACCGTTTCCATAGTCCTCCGCGTGGGCGCCCCCTGGTAACGGCAGTGTATCAATTCGCTGACGGCCAATGTCTTAGCGATAAGACAGTTTGGAAAAGGCAGATAGCTGTAGCCTGAATGGCTGACAAACACCTAAGCGTCTCAGGTCTAGTAGGATGGAATGACTTGCGTAGTTGGACCTGCTACATAGTTGTGTGGGCTCCAGCACGTTTATTAAACCATCTGAAGCAGCTATCTCGGAGGCCATCCCCTGAATGGGGTTAAGCGACGTGCTGACAACTCGTCCTTGTAAAAACCACTCCATGTCAAGAAACCTGGAACAAAAGCCTCGGATTGGACGGATCAACAACGACGACCACGCAAACGAATAAAGGATTATTCTTTCGGATCCTGGAATGTACGCTCCCTGAACAAACCGGGGGCCGAGAAGGCCCTCCTTCAACAGGTCGAAAAGTACAAACTGAGCATTACTGCAGTCCAGGAAACAAATTGGCTTGGCAGCGAGATTAATGACAAGAAATCGCACACAATTTTTACAAGTGGCAAACCATCGGGCCGCAAGGAGTTTGGAGTAGCATTTATAGTGGACAATCACCTCAAACCCCATATTACTGACTTCAAACCCATAAATGAACGGCTGTGTGCGATTTGCATCAAGACTCGATTCTTCAATCTCTGGCTCATCAATGTGCATGCCCCCACTGAAGTTAAAGAAGACGCAGTAAAAGACGAGTTCTACGCCCGCCTTGAAACTCTCTTCGACTCACTTCCAACAAACGACGTCAAATTGCTGCTGGGAGACTTTAACGCGAAAGTCGGGAATGAAAGTTGGCATCGGGGGACCTCTGGAGGCCACAGCCTCCATGAAGAATGTAACGATAACGGCCAGCGACTTATCGACTTCGCCTGCAGCAGGAATCTAGTCGTAAGCTCTACGTGTTTCCCGCATCGACGCATTCACAAGCAGACCTGGAAGTCTCCAGACGCACATACCGTCAACCAAATTGACCACGTCCTCATTTGCAGGAGATGGGCGTCTAGTGTCATGGATGTCCGCTCCTATCGAGGAGCAAACTGCGACTCAGATCATCACTTGGTGAAGACGACCTACAGATGTAGAATCTCCTCAGTGCACCATTTAAGAATCAGCCCTCCCAAAATCTTTGCGGTTGATAAGCTCTTGAGTGATGCTACAGCGGTGGCGTATACTACCGCCCTTGAGGAAAAACTATCACCTATGCTACACAACATCAGCAACACAGGCGTCCATGGGTTCTGGGAAGAACTCAAGGGTACCATCAAGGATGTCGCAGAGAAGGTCGTGGGATATAAAGCCCGGCGACCGCGAAATGACTGGTTCGACGAAGAATGCAAAAATTCACTTGACGCGAAAAACGAGGCCTACAGACAATGGATTCAACGAGGAACCAGAGCCAGAAGAGAAAAATATGACGAGCTACGGCGAATATCGAATAGAATAATTAGACGTAAGAAACGTAAATACTTTGACGAGCAGTTGCTGAACATAAACGAAAACTTAGCTAATAGGAACACCAGACAAGCGTACAAACTAGTAAATACAATTAAGAACGGCTACCAACCCAGGACTAGCCTTTGTAAGGACAAGGATGGAAACATCATCAGCGACACCGATGGTATTAACAAACGATGGGCCTCTTATTTTGAAGAGCTTCTAAACCGACCATCTAACATCCCCACACAGGAAGCTCTCGATGATATTGTTGATCTAGGCCCACCCATTCAACCCCCGACAGTAGAGGAAGTTGATCTCGCGTTGCGGTCACTAAAACGAAATAAAGCGCCGGGCGCTGACGAGATCCCAGCTGAACTGCTAAGATTCGGTGGAACGAGTCTAGTTGATGCCATACATCAATTACTCCTGCGAGTATGGGAGAACGAGGAGATCCCAGACGATTGGCGCGGAAGCATCATCTGTCCAATTCATAAAAAGGGAGATAAACTGCGGTGTGAGAATTACAGGGGCATCTCACTAGTTTGTACGTCCTATAAAATTTTGACGAAAATTCTGGAAAATAGAATAAAACCGTACGCAGAACGAGTCATTGGCGAATATCAAAGCGGTTTCAGACCTGGTCGCTCCACAACCGATCAGCTCTTCTCAGTTAAACTGATACTCCAGAGGTGCTGGGAATACAACATAAACGTATACCAAATCTTTGTCGACTTCAAGCAGGCATACGACAGTATCAATCGTGGAGTACTGTACAACATCATGCTGCAATTTGGTATACCAGCAAAATTAGTGCGACTGACAAAGATGACGATGACCAACTCCGTCTCACAAGTCAGGATCCAGAATAGACTTACTGATCTATTTGAAACACGCACTGGTTTGAAACAGGGCGATGGACTGGCACCGACGCTCTTCAACCTAGCACTGGAATACGTTATTCGGGCCATGAATATGGACAATAGCAAGACGCTACTCATCAAGTCGACACAATTAGCAGCGTACGCCGACGACATCAACATCATGTCCCGAAGATTGGCTGACGCAGAAGAACTTCTGCATACGCTCGATACCGCTGCAAAGGAAGTTGGATTACGTATTAACGAGGGTAAAACTAAAATAATGATGCAATCGGTGACAAGGACACCTGCACAACCGAGCATCAACGTGGGGGACCTCAACATCGAGTTCGTGAACAACTTCATCTACCTGGGTTGCAGCCTGTCAAGGGACGCCAACGAAACTGACGAAATCAAGCGACGGATACAGTTAGCTAATAAGACTTTTTTCTCGGTTCTCCCCATAATGAAATCGAAACATGTGCACAGAAACACGAAGCTCCGCGTGTACAAAACCATTATACGACCAGTGCTATGCTATGGCTGCGAAGCATGGACCCTAACTCAAGCCTCCGAAAACATGCTAGACACTTTCGAACGTAAGGTTCTATGGCGAATTTTCGGGGCTGTTTGCGATCGAGATGGAAGCGCATCCGGTACAACCATGAGTTGTATGAAATGTACGATGAGCTGCAAGTCTCGAAAATCGTCAAACTACAACGACTTCAATGGGCAGGGCATGTACAAAGAATGGACGATGATCGCATGCCTAAGAGAGTAATGAATGCAGAACGAGTCGACGGAGCGAGACTGCGAGGACGACCGAGATCTCGTTGGGAGAGCTCAGTAGGTGTGGACGCCGCGCAGCTGCTGGGCTCCCAAAATTGGAGGACGCGGTCACGTGACCGAGATAATTGGAGGACAATGATCCAGGCGGCCAAGGCCCGACGTCGGGCTGTCGCGCCACGATGATGATGACATCACAAGAACCTAGATTCTTCATGGGAAAAAAAGAAACAATTGACTGAAAGTGTTTTCCAAGTGAGATTATCTCGATAATTACAATATTTAGGATAGAAATTAGATACGTGGTAAGAAGATTTTAATGTATTTGTTTGTGCTCTTTAATTCTGCATCAGAAAGTTTTTTGTTATGATTAATAGTTCCAGAGATAACAGGAAAAAAACTAAAAAGACTCCCAGTCCCGCGTGGCGAGTGAGCTCGCGGTGAGGACTTTTAGAATGATATACTCCAAGTACCACTCAAAAATCTTGCCAAATTAAAAAAAAATTATTGAATTTTTACACTCGCTTTTCACTCGGTTTAACTGCAAATTGCAATGCGGAATTTTCACAGAATTTTTAAATGGTTCTAACTTGCCATCTGTTCAAGATACAAGAATGAATTTTATACTCATTTTGAAGTAAATTTTATCCTCTACAACATTATCCTTGACAACTATTCTCTGAAACGGGCAACAAGGAAAATTAAAGGAAATAAACTTGGAGAAATGTGAGGTAAAATGATTTTTTTTTACACGTTCGATTTTAAGAAGCATATATCTCTTCAACTATGAAAGATACTAAAAAAGTAGAATCTCCTCAAAGAGAATTTAATGCTTTTTGACACTGAACTTTTTCTGCTACGGTGAAAGTTTTCCGAGATATATGTGAAAATCTGGAAACGCCATCATTTTCTTCCCCCTCTCCCTTTTCCACATCTCGTATGTCCGGGGACCTTTAGTATGTTGACCTCCTAGCTAGTCCAAACAAACCCCATACTACATTTTTTGTTTTACCAATATTTCTATCTAGAAAATCTAATTGACTAGAGTACTTCGTTAATTGTCTTGTCTAAAATTTATGAATCATGGAATTTGAATTGATTGCTCTCGTCCTTAATAAAGAGATCTAAACGACTGTGATTATTTTCTGTTCTGAAAAGTTAAAGCATTGCTCCGCGTGAAAAAAAAAGATTTCCATATCATATAACGATAGCAAATAACGAGGTCATCTCAGAAGTAATACTTACTTTAGAGATCTGGCCGCGAATCAAAACTTGGAGGGTATGAAAAAATCGACCATCAATTTTCCAAGTGCATTGGTTCTCAAAGTGTGGGTCTGTTTCCGGGGGTCGAGAAGATGTGTTCAAAAATTCGAAATTAAACGTAATATGTATTCAAAAATCAGTTTTTTTTTTAGAAAATAATAAAAAAAAAATATTTTATTTCGACGTGATGTTTGTTTTTGTTTGTCAGAAATTCATTTATTGAATAAATGATTTAGTCATTTTCCAGCTTGAAGCAACGTCTGAATTTGATATTAATGCCACGCTTTTTCAATAGTCTTTTCATCTCACATAAAAAAGAATATGTTTCGTGCTTCATGCTTTTTTTCCACTAGAAAACTTTTGAACTTTGAATTTTCTGAAAATGTTTTCTTGGAAACGTTTGAATATACAGAGCTGATAAACAAATTTAATGTTCTTGAAAAAAGTTAAGATGATTTTTTCAGTAGAGTACTTGAGCAATGTTTTCATCGGTTTTACACAGGCTCAATTAGTTTTGTCAGTTTCTAGGTAATTATTGTCCCATTCAGTGTATTTCAAATTAAAGCTAATTAAATTATTTACAAAGTCATTTCTACTAGGTATATTTGTCAATATACACCACCAAACCAACCCAAGATTTTTCACCTCTCAAAGATAATTTTCCAATTTGCGAGTTACTTTCTATGAAAACCAGCATACCACTGCTTGATACTGCTTAATGTTAACTTCATACTTTGTTGGGACTTTGGTATACTTATTTTTCCATAAACACCACATAAATAGAAAGAGAAGAAAAATAAATAGACACGGCGCCGCCGAGCCGTTGCGAACCGTATTAAAAATTCGGAATCCTTCCCCTAAGCTCAGATTATTTATTTATTTACTTTTTTTATTTATTTGTTTAAAAAAAAGTTTTATCCAAAGTTCCAAGGCTTTATTTTTCAATTTTTTACAAAGTGTTTGAAGAAACATTACATTAAAACTCCGCTAAATTAAAAAAATATTTTGGAAATTATTTTTAAAACGCCTTACACAGCCAAAAATACAACTGAGTCAAAAATTAAGACCACAAAGAAATGCTTACATCACCACTATATCGGAATTTTAAATCTATTGTCAAACCGAGGGGGTCGCCTGCAACTTTTTTCTCTCTAAGAGATCACGACGCCGAAAAAATTGAGAACCAAATTTTATTTCTCATTTCTCTCAAAGTTGAAAAATAAAAATAAAATTTGCCCGAGGAAGTTTTGTTTTCATTACATTTCCACGGACTTTTCAGACCGCCTTCGTACATACTGAATACACTTTATACAAAAATTCGAATCTTCAAAACATGACTCGTGATTCCAAACACAAAACTTTTGTTCTGTAATTTTAGGAAATTTAAATTTATTTGGTTGAATTTATTTGCACAGCATTTACATTCTACTTTGTATGACAAAATGCAAATAGACATTTTTCGAAGTTTTCCCCTTGCGAGAAGCGGTACAAAATCTACAATTTTCCAAGCTGCGCTAATTACCAGCACCCTTATTAACATAAAATTCTCATGCGACATTTACGTACTCTTTGTCGACTTTTCTGTGTTTACTACACATCTATCTACATGTATGAAATGAAACGTACAGCAAGAGTGAACCTTGCCCCAAAAGCGTTATCGAAGACAATTAAACAGTACAAGAAAATTAATGGTTTTTATCATGACGGTTCTAATTTGAATAGTTGATTACCTTCATTAATACACATGTGCGTATACTTGCTTATAAATATGTACTAGATGCATGTCTTTAATGTAATTCCTAATTAATATGTACATACTCGTTCCCAACAAGTAAAAATTCGTTTCTCACACCTTCGCCGTTACTCTAATGGCAAATTCGTAATATATATTCGCAAATTGTCTAAATTCTAAAACAATAAAGAATTTATCATCGTTTGAATGAGGTAGAATACATACATACATATAGGTAGAGTACATTTTGTTCACCTACATATGATTTGGCCCGGGAAAGTACGAGTACATACTTACGAGTACATGCCGTATTTATATATTCAGCCATTTATATCTAATATTTCCATTAGTGGGTGGTGCTAAAAGTAATTACGGAGATGAATTTGACTTTAAAACAATTCTGAGAAACAGGAGTGTTACTCATCTTCTTGTGCAGGGTTTGTGCACTAACGAAATAGGCCGCGAGGTAAGTTGAGGGTTGCTTTGTTGATAGTATCAGATATGACCTCTCTACAAATGGTATTTACTAAATCTCGAAATGTGGCAATCCCGCTGACTTCATATGGAAGGAGATTGAATAGGCTGAAAGTCCCCGTTCCTGTGTTATTTTATGAGACGTGACTTTCCCGCATTTTCCTACTTTCTAAAGGTTACGAAAGCGACTCTAGGCGCATTCTTTGGAGAATCATTCCTTGCCACTTTCCTATAGATAAGACACGATAAAATTACATTTTTAATGATTTAAGAATTACCTATTTACCTATCATTGTAAACTACCCTTTTATACAACGAAATTTTCTATTACAAAATTAATGATTGCTCGTAAGAGTTGTTTTGATTATTTAAAAAAAAATTGTGTTGGCAAAATTTTGTTTCTTCAAATAAACTAAGTTAGAAAATCGAAATATGTATAATTCAAGTTGCCCGTGATAACAAATTTTTAATTTACATATATGTGCATATATTAAATATGGGTATGTGGGCTGGTAACCTGCGTACCTGAAATTAATTTACACTCGAAACATTAAACTAGCCTCGGATATCACGGACTGATTCACCGGCAATGAATTTTGGCTACAAACAACGTACCACGATCGGTTTTAGGGACGTCCAAACAGTGTGGGGCAATAGTGCGAGCTCACTGAAGTCGAACGGGAAATAACATCTCCATACTAGGACTAAGCGAAACAAGATGGTCTGGATCGGGAACGACTTTATCACGAAGCTCCCAAACAGTACTGTTCTACTCTGCAAATGAAGACGACACCTCACCATGAATGGCAGGCGTCGGAATCTTGTTGACATGGGATGCACACCTATTTCAAATTGACTGGAAGCCCTTCTTCGACCGTATCACAGCAAGATCCAAATCCAAGGTAAGAAACATCCCAATAATTCAGTGCTACGTCCCGACTGAACCAGCGGGGCAATCAGTTAAGGACGCCTTTTATCAATGGCTTAGCGACACCTTCGACAAGGCTCCCATAGTTGACATAAAATTTATCAGGGGGTATCTCAACGCCAAAGTTGGGTCTGATAGTGTAGGCTTAGAACACCCAATGAAGTTTTGCAACTCTGGTCAACTGATTATTGACGGTACCCTGTTTAATCACAAACGCTGCCGCTTAACAACCTGGACCCCTCCGAATGGCAAATGGCGTAACATTTGCGGGTTGATTGGAGCGTGGTAGGAGACCCTTGATTAGTGACTCTACATGGTCTCTAATCTCAGCACGCAAGAGGGTTAAGGAACAGATTAATTCAGCTGCTGACGGCTCAGCCAGAGACCAACTCAGAGCTGAATATAACAAAAAGGTGTGCAAAGAAGCGTAAAACTAGACAAGCGAAATTACATCAAAGCATTAGCGGAGAAGGCGGAGGAAGCGGGTTACCGCGGTGACAGGGGCCATTTACTGGCAAATCTTTTGCAACTAAACATCCTGTGAAAGATACAGATGGGTCTCTACTGGTAAATGAAGAACACCAACTGCAGAGATGGAGAGAACACTTCTTTCAGGTCCTCAACAACACGTTTGGACATTTGAACACATTTTCACTAGTACCAGAAGATATTCCGCAAATGCCAGAGCTGATACCAGCCCACCACACAAACTGGAAGTAATTGCGACTATTAAATCGATGGATGCGGGTAAAGCAGATGGATGGAATTCCGGTGGAACTTTTTAAAGCGGGTGCCAATGCTACTGCGGATTTTCTTCTCTGCCTTATCCAGGAGTGTTGGAAAACCGAAACTCTCCCTAAAGAGTGGAAGAAGGGCGTTATTATTAAGATCCCGAAAAAGGACGACCTGAAGGATTGTAATAATTGGCGTGAGATCTGTTTTCTCCCAGCAGTCTTCAAACTGATGGGAAAAATAATCTTGAACTGGATCAAACAAATAGTTGACCGCACATTGAATGATGACACCCTCCGAATTATTATTGCACATTACGCAGCGTGAAAATCACCATTACATCTCATGATCATCGATTTCGAGAAGGCGTTTGACAGCGTTGACCGGGAATACTTTTCCAGGGCCTTACGTAGGAGAGGCATTCCAGATAAAATAATTTCCATCATCAAGGAGTCCTACCAGGAAGCTCAATGTCACGCCTTACACAAGGGTAGGCTATCAGATCTTTTCGAGGTGCATAGCGGAGTGAGACAAGGCTGCATCTAGTCGCCATTACTGTTTTTAATTGCCATTAATGATGTACTAAGCGGTGCGCTTCAGAACACCAGAACTTAGGTATACATAATATGGAAGTTATTCAAACACTTTCAACACCTAGACTATGCTGACGATATTTGTTTTCTATCAAATAAATCGGATCAAGTAACTCAAATGTCTGATGCTCTGCATGGTGAAAGCCGTAAAGTGGGGCTTAAAATCAACGCTGCGAAGACTAAGTATCATACTTCAGGTTGGATCCAGGAATCCAAAGCGAAATTTATGTTTCGGGGCAGGCAATTGAAAAAGTTAACAATTTCTGCTATCTTGGAAGAGTAGTTACAGCAGATGGTGGAGTGGATGCTGATGTACAGCCTCACATCAACAAGGCTCGAGCAGCTTTTGTTTGTTTGACTCCTTTCCGGCAGAACAATAACATTCCCAGACGCACCAAACTCCGGATCTTCGAAACCAGCATGAAATCCGTGCTTCTATATGGCTATTGAACTTAGAAGGTGACCAATGGGATAACAATTAGATAGCAGACTTTTGTGAACCAGTGTCTACGGCTCATCCTATACATACGGTGGCCGGAGGTTATTTCTAACGGAAACCTCCTTACAATTACTGGTCAGGACAGAATAAACGCTTCCATTAAAAGGCGAAAGTGGCAATGCATGGGTCACACTCTCCGAAAATGGCCGAACAACATTGCTCAACAGGCCCTCGATTGGAACCCACAATGAGCCAACGCAAGACGCCTGCTGTGTTGGACCACCGAGAAACACGTGGAGAAGGTCAGTTGAGAGCGAGGGTGCCTCTATAGACAAATCGTGGAGAGAGCCAAAGGCGATTGCGGAGAACAAGAACAGGTGGAAAGTAGGTGCGGTTAATGCCCTATGCCCCACAAAAGGTTAACAGGGACCAGAGAGAGAGAGAGTACAATTCCGATGACACCCATCTTGTCTATATTCCGCTCCATTGCAAAAAATGTCCTTTTCTCAGCACCATAGGACTCCAAATGCAATTTACATTACTCCAGAGCATTTGGCTCTTCACCCATCAGACCCATCTATATATAAATTCCACTCGATTACCCAGAATATCCTTTTTTTCCCCACCAAAGGCATCGAAATGCAATTTATACAATACTAAAATACTTCAGAGCATTCGCCTCTGCACCACGATTCCTATAATACCCATCTTTCCTACATTCCACTACATTGCCAAGAATGTCCTTTTCCTTATCAAAGGACTTAAAAGGGATCAACAGTGGTCTAGTAGATTCCCATGAAGACGTACATTCGCCTCACGTAAATTAAAAAATCCGTCATTGCATAGCCTGCCCTGCCAGAACCTGCGCGTCATACATCTTTTTCAAGCAAATGTTCTACATTTCAAAGCCCTTGAAAACGCAAAGGCAAAAAAGATATATTGCCAAAAAAGATACGTTGCCAAAAAAAGATACATTTTCTATACCACTCGTCAAAATACTCTACCCTTTTGATCGGAAAAACTACTATTAATCGTATCAGTATATGATCATAATCGATTATAATCGATTAGTCGTATTATTTCGATTATTCGTATTATTTCGGTTAATCTTAGTCTTTCGGTTAATCGATTAATCGTATTTTTTCGATTAATCGATTATCATACGATTAATCGGTTAGTCGCACAGGGCTAGTCGTAATAATAAGCTACAGCATGACCCGATTTGTCATAAATGGGGGAACGGGAGATGTATGCTGGCAACTGCATTCTCCGATATTAATTTATGCTAACGAAACGACAACTGGGCCACATGGAACAGCTGACGCGCTTATGCCCCACAAGGGGTTAGGGCAATTGAGTAAGCGAATGAGGATAAAGGAGGGGGCTGAGAAGGAATTTTTTGTTGCATAACTATTATTAGGTCACAGTTCGTAGTCTGTGTGAATAAAAAAAAATTGCTTCAGCCGAAAATGTATGACCCTCAAATTTTTACTTCATGCTCATGTGTCCTTCCAATTTGCTGCTTCACCCGCACTTGGCTCCACTTATTTCTCTCGTCTTTGATACTAACAATAGTTTTTGCAACATTGAACAATCAGATATTCAATAAGTCCAATGTGAATTGTCCGTTCGGTTTAAATGTCAATCTGAATCCTATCTCCACCATATATTGCAGGTGAATGTTTAGTCAAGACTAGAGAGAACCCATTGTACGTGTGTGACTATCTCTCCTTTGTGCTTTTGACTTTGGTCTGCCTTCACATATCCTGACATCTTACCATTCCTGTTTTTTGGCGAAGAACATTAACACACAGCTGTTTGATTTCACCTTATCTCGTTATATTTACGGACTTCGGTCGGGGCGAGTGTAGACAACTCGGCAATTTATATCGCGTATGTGGCAAGACCAGATGCTTTTTGTGGTTTTTCATAAATTCTAGGTGTCGTGTCGTTTACGCGGGCTACGTACGTAAAATAGAACGCAAAACGCGGCATTGAAGATTGTACTTATAACGTTTTCAGGCTACCCATAAAAGCCATACATGCCGATGTCGGGCATAATGAATATGAAATGCCGCTGGCAAGATTCAGCTTCCTCCATATGTGTATACCTATATATAGTGTTGAGAAGATCCACTGTGTCTAATGGAGAGGCACTAGTTTAATGTTCATCTGTATCTCTGCGAAAAGTTTGCTTGCCATGGTGGTTGGCATCCTAGTAGTCCTGGCATTGAATCAGCATGAAAAACTGTGATATTCTCTTCTCTGGCACTAATGAAATTAATTAAGAAAATGTGTTAAGAAGGATCAGTGAATAAACAAATTTTGCTAATTTAATTCCTTCGGGCAATACGAAAATGCGGTTTCGCTGTAGTAGAACCCAATTTGTCAAGAAACGTCCAATTCGGCAAATAATTGGGAAAATAATTTTCAAGGTTAGATGTAGTTGTATTTTGGGTCGTATAAGTTTTCAGTTAGTTCAGTGACTTCAAAACTTTTTTCATGAGTGACCCATTTTTATCAATGACATTTTCTCACGACTGCAGATATTAAATATGTATAAAGTATTGTACTACTTGTTTATAGGTATTTTTCACAAAACTAATTTATCCTTTACAATAACAATATACTCGTACATACACTCCCGATCATTAGTATGGGTCCTCTCGAAATTTGGCTATATCTTGAAAAGGACTCACAGCATATTTTTGAAACTTCATGATATTTGGTGAACAACTTTGCTTCCGCCCTTTTCCGACAGACGGCTGCATCCGTGAGGGCTGGCCAAAATACGTAGTTCAAACGTATCACGAAGTGAGTTTAGACGTCTGTGAACGTATCGACATCCCCGCATTAGTAAAAGTTGTTCGCATTTTTAATAAGATTCGCGATTCAAAATGTCTGTTTTGGAGCCAAGTTTTCGTCGTTTGCGGGAAGTTTTGATCTTCTGCTTCCATTTGAAAAAAACTGCAACTGTGGCTCATCGAATGCTCTCAGATACTTACGGTGAGGTTGCTCTGAGTGACAGAACATGTCGTGAGTGGTTTCAACGTTTTAAAAGTTGCGATTTAAATGCCGCGAGGACAAGCATGGTGGTGGGAGAGAAACAATTTTCAAGACAACGAATTGGAAGCATTGCTTGATGAAGATTCGTGCCAAACGCAAGAAGAGCTGGCTGAATCACTGGGAGTGACTCAGCAAGCCAACTCGAAACGCATCAAACAAGGAAATTGGGTTCCGTACGAGTTAAAACTGAGATATATTGAACGGCGATTATTTGTATGCGAACAACTACTTCAAAGCAGAATCGGAAGGATTTCTACATCGCATCGTAACCGGCGACGAAAAATGGGTCCGTTACGATAAACTCAAGCGCAGAAAGGCATGGTGAATGCCCGGATATGCCTCAACGTCGACGGCAAAACCGAATATTCACGGCGCCGAGGTTATGCTTTGTATTTGTCGAGACCAGCTCGGTGTGATATACTACGAATACGAACTACTGAAACCGAATGAATCTACCACAGGAGATCGGTACCGAGTGCAATTAATGCGTTTAAGTCGAGCATTAAAAGAAAAACGACCACAGTACAAAGAGAGACACGACAAAGTCATCCTCCACCATGACGATGCTCGGCCACACGTCTCAAAAGTGGTCAAGACATACTTGGAAACCCTGAAACGGGAAATCTTGCCTCACCTGCCGTACTCCCCAGACGGCGTTCCTTCCGACTACCATCTGTTCCGTTCCATGGCTCACGGCCTGGCTGATCAGAATTTTCGTTCGTACGAGGAAGTCGAAAAATGGTACTTTGAATAATACATCTGTAAGTACTTTTTGACAATTATGCTTTTAATTCCAGGAAAAAAAAAGGCGGAATCAAAGCTGTACACCTTAATATTTTCTGAGTTATCCTTTTTTCGACTAATTAACAAAATTGTCAAGTGGACCTACCCTAACGATCGTTCTTTTTCTGATGATTTTTAAAAAACTGCCAATTAAATCCTAACAGGGCTTTCGACTTGATATCACTTGTAATAAAATGAACAAATAGGCTACCTTGTATAATGGCATGAAGTTTCAAGATTATGCCGTTAGTCCTTTCCTCGATATAGCCAAATTTCGAGTGGACCTATTCTAATGGGAGTGTACATATAAAAAAAAGTTTAACGATTTGTTTCAAGTACATACAAAAAAAAATAAAAAATAAAACCCGAAAAAAATCAGCTTTTGATGATTTGGTATTCTCGCCCAGCGTTTTTCAAGCTAAGATCCATACCATTCAAAAGTGACTTCGCGGCGCTCACTGTACTGTCTACTCAGATAGCCAAACAAATATAAAAGCGCTTGTGCATCACAGGAGCTGTAAGGTTTTGTATAAGGTATCTTCGGGACTGGTGAAGGAACTCCTCCAACTGTTGGCAATCAAAACCCGAATTTTCTTGCGTTGGAAGCCAGCGCACCAGACAAGGATCATCCAAACGCTTTCATGGACCAGAGCCTTACTGTGGCTTGCGACTAACCTCGGCCAAATTGCAAATCAGAGACAAACATATCTTGTACGAATGTCTCGTCATCTTGTGTAATAAAATCCCGCTATTCGTGCGGGCTACTATCAGCTCCGCCGATTGCAGGTTGACTGCTGCAAAACCATACTTCCCATTTATTAGTAGGGTGGACGGTCATTCGATAAATTAATGGGCTACGACACAATAGACCTCCCTATGGTCGCAGCGCTGGATCAGTAGCCCGACTCTCTTATCTAATTTTTTGCTACATGAGAATCCATATCTTAGTAGAATATTTGACACTGCTGAGCCTTCTAAAGCAAGCATCTTTAACAATTTTCAGTGTTGAACGATATTTGGATTTAATAAGAGCTGAAAAAGTTACTCGTATTTCACTTAAGTATGTGGCATTGAATGGCAAAAGAACATTTAATGCCGTTTATGAAACTGCGGGGATTTCATTTATGCAAGAGTTAAAAATAACAGTTAACGATTTTTGTGAAAATTTAAGTTTTAATTTGAGTCACTCGGTAGCTCAGCAATACGTCATGGGCTTGAAGTGGCAGGTAATAAAATAAAATAATTTTTGATTCCAAGCTAATTTTTTAAAGTCAAAATGTAATGTTAAATGTACTAATTTAAAATTCAATTTGACCTGAACTACGATTTTGTAATGTAACAATGTAATGTATAAGAATTTAAGATAATGGAGGGACCGCGATGAATGTTTCTTCTAATTTGTGAATTTGAAAATTTTTTTTGCAACCCCATTAGGGGTAGTTTGGCAACCGTTGAGTTAGATGAATGATTGAGCTACTATTAAGGAGAGTTCACACGTCGCAAATATTTGAAAAAAAAAAACTGATAAATATTCGCGAAATCTTTGTTGAATGTGTAAACCACAGATATCTACGCAACAAATTTGATTTTTTGCTATATTTTGGGCAAATATAAGTTACCATGACAATTATGTGAAAAACATGTCGAGAATAACTTAGTAGCAAACATTTACCGCCATGTGAGCATGCGAGAAACCTGCTTTGCCGGAATGCTCCTTTTGGGACGAATATTTCCTGAAAAAAATTTGGACAAATATTTTATACGTGTCAGCTCACGTAGACAAACAAATAATTTGACGCATTTTACATGAGATTTCTTTGACATTAACTAATGCTAGTATCAATAATTAAAATCTATTATTTTTACTATCATCAAACCCAAAAAAAAAATTAATTAAAATGGTTACATGCATATTATTTGGCAGTACTGATAAAACTTACTAAGAGGTCAAGGATCACCTATGAGACATCACGCACGTACACCGGCCAGCGGGCTCTTTTCGCCTTAATATAAGGGAAATTAATCATCACCGCTAGAGGCTACAACTGGATTCGAATTCAATAAGCGTCAAACACTCTCCGCATAATCAATCATCCAAAAAAATCGTGTTTTTCTACAGAGAACTTCTTTCCTTTGAAGAAACTAGTAACATAAATAAAATATCAGGAAATTCGTCATAAACGTCTGAAGCGTGAAAATAAGCCAACCGACAGCAATGATAAAATATACAACGCCAGAAAGGATATCCACATACGAGTACAATGTCTAGAGGCCATTCTTGCAATTCGACAATGATGAGAATTTATGGAAAAGTCAAGACGGAGAATATTCGCATCGTCTACGTCATGATATATTACTTTTGCTGGCTCGCAATCATGTTGCATTATACAGGGTGTCCCGTTTCAGATGGTAAATATTTTAATGGCCCCGTTTATGGAGGGTCCGGAAGTGTAGGATAAGGGGGGTTAAAAATCATTTTCGCCGATTTTTCGTGAACATTTCGGTTCTTTAGTCAAGACATCGATATCATAACAGGAAATCAAATTCAAATTCATGTAATTTTGAAATTTTGAAAAATTAATAAAGGCGGTCTTCTGAATGTACGCTCGAAAATCTCCATTCATAGTCCGGAAGTGTAGAGCAGAGATAGTTAATAGTTTTCTTTCAGTTTTCCTTGGTTTATGGTCTAAATTGCAATATGCTAAAATATTTTATGTGTGGTACAAAATTTTGTCTGAAATTTGATGTGCTTTCTCTTTCTCTCTGGATCCTGTCAACCCCTTGTGAGGCACTGGGTATTATCCACACCGACTTTCCACCTCGTCCTGTTCGCCGCCATCGCCTTCAACTGTCTCCACGACTTGCCTAATGGCTTACCCTCGACCTCAACTGATCTTCTCCAGGTGTTTCTACGTCGTCCAACGCGGCGACTTGCATCGGTTCCCTGTGGGTTCCAATCGAGGGCCTGTTTAGCAATGTTTTCCGGCCCCTTTCGGAGTGTGTGACCTATCCATTGCCACTTTTGCCTTTTTATACAGGTGCCTATCCTGTCCTGGCCAGTAATGAACAGGAGGTCGTTGTTAGAAACGACCTCCGGCCAGCGTATATGCAGGATGCGCCGTAGACACTGGTTCACGAAAGTTTGCAATCTAGTTGTTATCTCCCTGCACTGATTTTATATTGGTTTCGAAGATCCTGAGTTTGGTACGTCTGGAGATGTTGTTGTTTTGCCAGAAAGGAGTTAAACTGAAAAAAGCTGCCCGAGCCTTATTGATGCGAGACTGTATATCAGCATCCGCTCCACCATCTGGTGTAACTACGCTGCCGAGGTAGCAAAAATTGTCCACTTTTTGCACCGTCTGCCCCGAAACACAAATTTCGCTCTATCTTTCTGGATCCAAGCTCTAATACTTACTTGAAATTTGATGTGCTTTAATTCACCGTAGTTGTAGTCCGGATGGCGCAACGGTTAGCATGTTCGCCTTCTACGCACTGGTCCCCGGTTCGATTCCTACTGAATGCGGTAGTTTTCGCTAAAAAAAGGGGATTTACGTGTCGGACTATGAGCCCACTCAGCTGTTAACTGAGTACCCGTTTATGGGGTAAATAACTCGGTTGAGCGTGCTGCTGATCACACACCTCTGCACAATACCGTCACAATCTAGAAAATGAGGTGATGCCAACTCATCTCGAGGCCATGGTTCAAATTGGACTGTTGCGCCAGTTATTTATTTTTTATTTTTTTATTCACCGTTATAACTCTTTTTGTAGTAGCTCACAGTTTTTGAAATATTCAAGAAAAACTGGAAAAAAAACTTTTGATACCCTTTCAACGGAGACTTTGGAGCATATATTCGGCAGCCTGCTTTTATTAACTTTGCAAAATTTCAAAACTATTGGGTTCTGTAAAAAGCTCCGCGGTTCTTTTGCAATAAGAATTTTCATATGCCGGACAACACTGTATACCTATATACTGTTTATATCCTGGTTAAAAGGTTACTCAGTGTACTTAAATTTCATCAATTTTTTTTAATTTAATCTAATTTGTTTTATAAATAAAAAAAAGTGATTGAATGGAAGAGAGAAAAGTCCATATTAGACACGTTTTTTTTTTCTTGTACAACAAACGTGTTAAAAAGTCGACGGACGCCAAACGAGAGAAATGCGGTGTGTATGGCGAGGAAGTCGTTAGTAAGGACACTTGTCAGAGGTGGTTTTATCGCTTCCGTTTGGGAAATCCGGATTTAAACAACTCTTTCCGCACTGGCCGCACTGTCACCGTTGAAAACGATGTAATCCTGGACCTCATCAAAACCGAATGGCGTATGGCAACTCGCAAAATCGCAGAAAGGCTCAACATTGATCATTCAACCGTCGCAAAACAATTAAGGCAGTTTGGAGTCGTAAAAAAGTCCGATGTATGGGTACCCCATGAGTTGTCCGTTATTAAACCGAATTTCGATCTGCAAATCTCTATTGAAATGGCATTCGTTCGAACTATTTTTGGGGAAATCTGTAACGGGGGACGATAAATGGGTTGTTTACAAGAACATCAAGCGGAAAAAATTGTGGTGCTCGCCCGGAGAATCATCCACGACCGACGCAAAGGCGGATTTGCATCCGGGAAAAAGTGTTGCTTAGCATTTGGTGGGATTACAAGGGTGTAGTCTACTATGTACTACTTCCACGCGGTCAAACTATTGATTTGAGCAAGTATTGCATTCAGCTGGAAAAGCTGCAACGAGCAATAGCCGAAAAACGTCCGGAATTGACTAACAGAATTGGGGTGGTTTTTCATCACGACAATGCCAGACTCCATACTTCTGCGGAAACGAAACAAAAGCTACAGAGTTTCGGCTGGGAAGTATATATAACACCCGCCTTACTCACCGGATCTTGCGCCGTCGGATTACCACTTTTTCCGGTTTCTTCAGAATCATTTGGATAGGAACCGCTTTGAATCTGCGGAAGCCATCAAAAATGACTTGATACGTTTTTTTTGCAATAAGCCAGAGCGCTTTTATGAACGTGGCATCATGATGCTGCCAGAACGTTGGCAAAAGGTTGTTGAAATGAACGGACTATATTTGGTTGATTAAATGCATTTTGAAGAATAAAAAGTTTTTGTCTTATTTTTGGAGCAAAAAACCGCAGAGCTTTTTCCACAACCCAATACATGAATTTGATTTCTTGTTATGAAATCGATGTCTTGACTAAAGAACCGAAATGTTCAAGAAAAATCGGAGAAAATAACCTTTAACCCCCCTCCCTTCCTCCTACACTACCGGACCTTCTATAAACGGAGCCTTTGAAGCATATAAGAGGTGTGATCAAAAAGTATCCGACTTTTGTTCATAAAATCAACGTTTATTATGATATAATTATTTAATACATATCCCCTTCAAAGTTGTCCTTGGGCTGCCACACACTTCTCCCAACGCTTCTGCCACTGTTGGAAGCATCGCTGGAAGTCCTCCTTCGGTATAGCTCTCAGATGGTCTGTCGCATTCGACATAATGTCATCTCTGGTCTGAAATCTGGTCCCTTTTAGTGGCATTTTCAGCTTTGGGAAAAGCCAAAAATCGCACGGAGCCATGTCAGGAGAGTATGGAGGTTGACGAACCACTAGTGTGCTGTGTTTTGTCAAGAAGTTCGGAATTAGGTGTGAAGAATGTGCGGGAGCGTTATTGTGATGGAGCTTCCAACTGCCTGCTGCCCAAAGATCCGGGCGCTTGCGGCTCAGGCGACGCAGAACCTCTTGGTAGTACTCCTTGGTGATTGTAGTGCCGTGTGGTGCGTACTCGTGATGTACCAAGCCACTGGAGTCAAAAAAGGCGGTTTGCATGACCTTGACATTGCTGCGGACTTGCCTTGCTTTTTTGGGCCTCGGGGATGAAGGATGCTTCCATTGTGTTGACTGGAGCTTGGTTTCTGGGTCATACGAGTATCCATAAACCCATGACTGCGATTTTTGGCTTTTCCCAAAGCTGAAAATGCCACTGAAAGGGACCAGATTTCAGACCAGAGAGGACATTATGTCGAATGCGACAGACCATCTGAGAGCCATACCGAAGGAGGACTTTCAGCGATGCTTCCAACAGTGGCAGAAGCGTTGGGAGAAGTGTGTGGCAGCCCAAGGGGACTACTTTGAAGGGGATATGTATTAAATAATTATATCATAATAAACGTTGATTTTATGAACAAAAGTCGGATACTTTTTAATCGTATTCTAAGGACTCTCCCAATCAATTGCACCAAATTTCGAAAACATGCGATTTTTTTCCTATTTTTCTTCCGTAGTGTGGACTATCTGTTAAGTCAAGGTTGAAGTCAACTTGTTTCATTTCTTGACCATGTTTTTTCCCGTTAATACGTAACATTCGCAAACTTTCAAATTTATTTGCTGTTCGAAAGATAATAAGGGGTGTTTCAATAGTAGATGTGGTACTTTGTTATCGATTAAATTGAGCATTATCGACCCTTTTCCGCCATATTTTAAGCCATTGTCATCGTGACAGTACAGAATTTTAGTTATAGATCGCTACACGAAAGAACAACGCATTGAAATCGTCGAATTTTGGATCTTGAATTCCAAGTCGATGGTGCCAACGCTACGATCGATTCACCCAAAATGGGGTCGCAATCACCACATTAGTGAAACAACTGTGCGCAACATTGTGAATAAATTTTATCAAACTGTGTCCGTACTTGATCTTCCGAAGCCAACCAGAGTGCGGAATGCACGCAGTGCTGAGAATATTGCTGCCGTAAGTGAAAGTGTCTTCGAGTCCCCAGAAATGTCTATTCGCCATCGTTCGCAACAATTGGCCATTTCCGCGACCTCCATGCATCGAATTTTGCGCTTGAAGTTACACCCATATAAAGTCCAATTGACGCAGTAGCTGTTACCTCGTGACCATGCACAACGCCGTACATTCGCTGATTGGGCCCTGCAAATGATTGCTGAAGATGATGATTTTCTCCAAAAAAACATTTTTTTCGGCCGAGGCTCATTTCCCCCTCGGCAGTTATGTTAACAAGCAAAATTGCCATATCTGGGGCTCGGAAAATCCACAAGTGATCGTGGAAAAGCCAATGCATCCACCGCGAGTCACTGTTTGGTGCGGTTTATGGGTCGGAGGCATCATCGGGCCGTATTTTTTCGAAGATGAGGACTATGTTGGAGGACTAGTTTGTGCCGAAGGTTGAACCTCAGGGTCTGGACGATATGTGGTTTCAACAGGACGGCGCCACACCACACTCAACTCGCTCAATTTGGTTTTTTTGCGTCGCAAATTCCTGAACCGTGTAATTTCTCGTCGCGGTGATTTGAATTGACCGCCCAGATCATGCAATTTGACGCCGTTAGACATTTTTCTGTGGGTTTACACGAATGATAAAGTCTATGTGAATGATCCAAAGACGATTCCAGACTTGAAACGCAATATATCATCGGTGATTCGGGCCATTGCGGAGGCCAAACTGCAAAATGTCATCGAAAATATGGCCGAAAGAGTGAAATATCTACAGAATAGTCGCGGTGAACATATCCGCGAAATAATTTTCCACACATAATCCTATTGTGTGGCCTTTCGAACTAAATCAAATATTTGGAAAAATTCCGAACCGTTTACGGTCAATTTAAAATCAATGTACCATACGTCTTAATGGAACACCCTTTAAAATGGGGAACGTTGCAGTTTTGTCAGTTCAAAGTACAGTTAGTCGTTTGAATTAACGATGAAAAATCGATTTTGAAATTTCTTTAAAGTTTAAACAGTTGTATCTTTGAAGTATCGGTGATTTTCGCAGCCGGAAAAAAGTTGTTTGAAGTTAAATTTTGTGTAGTTTAAGAAAGCGAGGAAAAATCTCGAATTAAATCATTGGGAGAGTGGCAAATTTTGATTTTATTCGGCAATACCAGCTTTTTTACTAATTTACAAAAAAAGCTATAACTCTGTAACGGTTAAAGACAGAGTGTCCAAGCCAGGCATCAGTTTTCCACAAATGAACAGTTCTATCTGCTATTAAAGAATTTACCATCTCAAACTGGGCACCCTGTATACTCGTATATTCTTCTTGGACCAAAAACGACAGTGTCATTCCCATCCTTTCGATTTGATTCTAAAAATAAACAGATACAAAATGTACCCGCTTGTAAGTTTTGTCCTACATAACAAATATTTTTGTTTGGTTCGAGATAATTCCGAAAATGTAACAGCCATGTCCGTTTGCGATGTTGAGGAGGATTCAACGGTCGTTTCAGTCGAAGTAGTAGTAGTATGATATAATCCAATTTGAATCAACCATATCATAAATGGAATCTTCAGTGTGTCTTCGCAAAAATTATTACAAACAGAGAGTCGTCTTTTCTGTTTGTGTACCCCACAATGTATTTTATGTAATGTGTGTGTGTGGTCAGTTTTATTTTTATTTTTGCAAAAACATCTAGTTTTGTTTGTTGCTGTTTGAGCTTTATTCGTATTCGTTATATAGCCCTCGAGTGAGTAAACGAACAAGAAATTTGAACGGTCGTTGGAGAGGACATGCGAAAAATTGGATGAAAAACAAAAGAGCAATTTCATAATAGTAACGGAATTCGTTCAATATGTATATTGGTTTTAATATTTTGGTTCGATGAAAGCTGTAGCTAATGCCTCTGATGAAATTCAACAACAATTTTTTATTGATAGCCTTTCAAATTGCCTTATACGCACAATGGAAATTAGACGCGAACTTTATTAAGAAAATATGAATTCGGGTCCAGAATGGCGGTCGAAAAACAAGGAGTATGTATTTCCACTATGGAGGTTGGCGGTTTGGCAGTTTATAGCATTCGATTAAAACTGGTGCCAATACAACCAATTTAGCATGTCTATGGCATGATGAAGGCAAATTGATCATTAAAGGTTCCCGTAGATGCAGACGGACATTAGCGGTAGTAATATTGGACTGTGGATGAATTACGAGAGCAGGGAGGGACGAACGTTAATTAAATTGAATCCCCTCCCCCTCCACTTAGGTCCCTCACTATTTTATTAACAATAACTTGAAATAGTGTGAAAAGGACGCGATGCGGTATGGTAGCCTGAGCATACCTACATATATATTCAGAGACTGTTCTTATTCCTTCCGTCGAGTTTCAAAACTACACGATTTTTTCCCCATATTTTTTGTTCGATTTTAGAGAAAAAAGTTGAAATTTTCGAGGAAAATATGAAGAAAAGGCCTTTCACCACCCTCCTCTGATACTTCCTATATTCAGGTTAGGTTAGGTGAGGTGGCGGCCTTAGAGCCCGGCATAGACCGATTGGGTCCATAGCGATGCCACAAGCTGACAGCGGAGCAAAGGAACTAATCATTGAGATAAGTTAATATCGTTGGGTCATTGTTGAGTTCGAAGGTTTTCGTCGCGTTCGCGAATTCCCAAAGACTTTTTATACTCAGGCCCGCGACCGCCTTCAAGTTGCGGAAGAATTAGGCACATTTTTGTCTTGTTCTTGCGAGTGCTGGGCATTCATACAAGAAATGTTTCAGATTTTCTTTAATGTCAGGGAGCTGACAGTTTCTGCAACCGTTAGAAGTTATCAATCGTAGCCTATAGGCGTTCTCTCCTGTCAGGCAATGGCCAGTAAGTAATGCGACTAGCATCGCAGACTTACCCTTGGATAGTTAATAGGAGTATTTTTGTTTTCCTTGGATTATAAAAAGTCCAGACTTCCCTCGTTATCCTGGAATTGATGGCTCTGTTCCAATCCAAGAATGCTGCTATGGACTGGTGCTCTTCGGAGTCCTATCCTTCTTGAAGTACCTAGTATCCAAAGAGCCGAAAGACATCTGAGCACTGTCTTTGATATTATAGTGTCGGACTATAACGTTTTTAAACCAGCTTGACTGTCCGAATGAATAAAATTTTTTCCCTTCTTGCTTTTTGAAGCGCTACCACTTGCGCCTGGAAGATACTGCATTCGTTCGGCAGTCGGATGGATAGATTGTACTGGAGTTCTGGAGGGCGAACTGCCGCTCTAACACTCCCTTCCATCTTTGAGCCGTCAGTGTCGAGATTTAGTGATATCTTTAGCACATTCTCGCCATGTAATAATCTCTTTCTGGTGTAAATACCCAGAAGTTTTTGTTGTAGTCCATCGCTACTTTAGTGAAGTCGGTGATTGCGACTGCCAGTTTGATGTTTTGATGACCATACGACTTTGTTCTGAATTACCCTGTTTTCCTGAGTCTTAGGGCACATTTAGACGCTGTGTTAATTAGGAACATATCGATTGGGGGTAGGTTCAAGGGAGTGTTTAGGGAATCCGTTGACGTGGTTCTCATTGCACCAGTGAATCCCAGGCAACCCAGTCTTTGGATCCTTTCCACTTTCCGTTTATGGGCTTTAATTTTAAGTGGAGTCCACCAGACCACAATTCCGTATAGTAAAATTGGCCTGACAACGGCCTTGTACATCCAGTGCATAATGTCTCTCTCTCTAATTGCCTTGACCCCTCCAGAGGCTTGGGTGCGTCAACATCTCTAGCATTTCTATGCCTTGTTGACGTTTCAATTGCATATCTACTTTTCGGAAGTGCAGTTGCTAGCATGCACCTCCTATCTGCACCGTCTTTATACTGACAAGCTCGGAGCACTGCGAGAGTTCTATTAGTACTCACAGGCAGCTTTTGATCGTGATTTGAGCCCAGAGCTCTAGATTACTATCGTAGAGCGGTGACCGAATGATCAGTGCATAATGCGAGGTTTCATTCCCCATATCTTACCAAGCTAACTTTAGCAGGTGAATATAGCGATAGTTGCTTTCTTGGTGCGTTCTTCAATGTTGAGCCTCCAAGTAAGCTTGCTGTCTAGAATCAACCTTAAGTACTTTGCATGAGTCGTCAAAGTTAACTCGGTGACACCCATCCTTGCGAGGTTGAAGTTCTGAATTTTGGTTCTCCGTGTGAAGAGAACCATTTCAATTTTTTTTTGCGTGTTCACATTTCTGTTGGATAGCATTCCTACATTCAGAGGAGTGTTCTTAATAATTGTGTCAAGTTTCAAAATTACACGATTTTTCCCATATTTCTTCTTTGATTTTAGCCGAAATATTTGAGGAAAACTTGATAAAAGGTCTTGGACCCCCCTTTCGACACTTTTTGACCTATCAACGGGGACTTTTGATCATGTATTCAGAGCACTGTTCACATCAATTGTATCAAATTTTAAAGCTTAATAATTTTTTTTCCCTATTTCTAGTTAGATGTCAAAATTAAAAAAAAAACATAAAAGAACTACGATTGGGGTAAACCCCAATCATGCAATACTCTAGATGAATTTGAACCTGAAGCTTGAAGCTTTATATTCCAAATTTCAGACTAATAGCTGTAACACTTTTCGAGAAAATCAGCTTATTGTCAAAAGACAACATTTTGTATTAGCTCAAAGCGATATCAAGCTAGAGAGCAACGTTGGTAAAATGTGTCATATTGTATAGGAGGAGGTAGACGGAGTAAGGGTAATCGACTATTTTTTTTTGAATCTAACTGATATTGTTAATTAAGTGTTAAGTACAAAATTTCAGCCCGATAAATTGTATACGTACTGAGTAAATTGGCTTAACGTATTTCATGAAATAGTGCAGTTTGTATGGGAGGGGGTAGAAGGAGGGTGAGGATTACAATAAGTTTTATAACATAGGTTACAATTATCATAAAAGAGATATATTAAAAATTTCAAAGCAATATGTTTTATAGTTTCTGAGAAAATCTGATTATTGTAAATTTTCAAAAATGTGTCATTTTGTATGGGAGGGGGTAGAAGGGGTGGAGCGATTTAGCCCGTTCACGAACTTAGCCTTCATTTTTTGTCAAAAATAACGTGTGCAAAATTTGAACTTCATAGCTCAACGCGTTCTCGAGCTAGAGAGGTCACGGACGGACGGACGGACAGACGGACAGACGGACAGACGGACAGACGGACAGACGGACATCCGGTTTTGAGATATTCGAGTGATAATATGAACTTCTGTATCATTCATTTTTTTCTGCGAGCCTTATTTCTTAGCGTTACAAACTTTGTGGCAAACTTATAATACTCTCAGATTTCATCTAGAGTATAAACATAAAAGAACTACGATTGGGGTAAGCCCCAATCATGCAATACTCTAGATGAATTTGAACCTGGTTTTTGAATCTAACTGATATTGTTAATTAAGTGTTAAGTACAAAATTTCAGCCCGATAAATTGTATACGTACTGAGTAAATAGGCTTAACGTATTTCATGAAATAGTGCAGTTTGTATGGGAGGGGGTAGAAGGAGGGTGAGGATTACAATAAATTTTATAATGTAGGTTACAATTATCATAAAAGTGATATACTCAAAAATTCAAAGCAATATGTTTTATAGTTTCTGAGAAAATCTGATTATTGTAAATTGTCAAAAATGTGTCATTTTGTATGGGAGGGGGTAGACGGAGTAAGGGTAATCGATTAATTTTTTTGAATCTAACTGATATTGTTAATTAAGTGTTAAGTACAAAATTTCAGCCCGGTAAATTGTATACGTACTGAGTAAATTGGTTTAACGTATTTCATGAAATAGTGCAGTTTGTATGGGAGGGGGTAGAAGGAGGGTGAGGATTAAAATAAGTTTTATAACATAGGTTACAATTATCATAAAAGTGATATATTAAAAATTTCAAAGCAATATGTTTTATAGTTTCTGAGAAAATCTGATTATTGTAAATTTTCAAAAATGTGTCATTTTGTATGGGAGGGGGTAGAAGGGGTGAAGCGATTTAGCCCGTTCACGAACTTAGCCTTCATTTTTTGTCAAAAATAACGTGTGCAAAATTTGAACTTCGTAGCTCAACGCGTTCTCGAGCTAGAGAGGTCACGGACGGACGGACGGACAGACGGACATCCGGTTTTGAGATATTCGAGTGATAATATGAACTTCTGTATCATTCATTTTTTTCTGCGAGCCTTATTTCTTAGCGTTACAAACTTTGTGGCAAACTTATAATACTCTCAGATTTCATCTAGAGTATAAACATAAAAGAACTACGATTGGGGTAAACCCCAATCATGCAATACTCTAGATGAATTTGAACCTGGTTAAAGCCAATAAATAATTTTGGTTGCAATCTCGGATGCATTAATCGATTACTTTTTTTGAATCTAACTGATATTGTTAATTAAGTGTTAAGTACAAAATTTCAGCCCGATAAATTGTATACGTACTGAGTAAATAGGCTTAACGTATTTCATGAAATAGTGCAGTTTGTATGGGAGGGGGTAGAAGGAGGGTGAGGATTACAATAAATTTTATAATGTAGGTTACAATTATCATAAAAGTGATATACTCAAAAATTCAAAGCAATATGTTTTATAGTTTCTGAGAAAATCTGATTATTGTAAATTGTCAAAAATGTGTCATTTTGTATGGGAGGGGGTAGACGGAGTAAGGGTAATCGATTAATTTTTTTGAATCTAACTGATATTGTTAATTAAGTGTTAAGTACAAAATTTCAGCCCGGTAAATTGTATACGTACTGAGTAAATTGGTTTAACGTATTTCATGAAATAGTGCAGTTTGTATGGGAGGGGGTAGAAGGAGGGTGAGGATTAAAATAAGTTTTATAACATAGGTTACAATTATCATAAAAGTGATATATTAAAAATTTCAAAGCAATATGTTTTATAGTTTCTGAGAAAATCTGATTATTGTAAATTTTCAAAAATGTGTCATTTTGTATGGGAGGGGGTAGAAGGGGTGAAGCGATTTAGCCCGTTCACGAACTTAGCCTTCATTTTTTGTCAAAAATAACGTGTGCAAAATTTGAACTTCGTAGCTCAACGCGTTCTCGAGCTAGAGAGGTCACGGACGGACGGACGGACAGACGGACATCCGGTTTTGAGATATTCGAGTGATAATATGAACTTCTGTATCATTCATTTTTTTCTGCGAGCCTTATTTCTTAGCGTTACAAACTTTGTGGCAAACTTATAATACTCTCAGATTTCATCTAGAGTATAAACATAAAAGAACTACGATTGGGGTAAACCCCAATCATGCAATACTCTAGATGAATTTGAACCTGGTTAAAGCCAATAAATAATTTTGGTTGCAATCTCGGATGCATTAATCGATTACTTTTTTTGAATCTAACTGATATTGTTAATTAAGTGTTAAGTACAAAATTTCAGCCCGATAAATTGTATAGGTAATGAGTAAATTGGCTTAACGTATTTCATGAAATAGTGCAGTTTGTATGGGAGGGGGTAGAAGGAGGGTGAGGATTACAATAAATTCTATAAGGTAAGTTACAATTATCATAAAAGTGATATATTCAAAATTTCAAAGCAAGATGTTTTATAGTTTCTGAGAAAATCTGATTATTGTAAATTATCAAAAATGTGTCATTTTGTATGGGAGGGGGTAGACGGAGTAAGGGTAATCGATTAATTTTTTCGAATCTAACTGATATTGTTAATTAAGTGTTAAGTACAAAATTTCAGCCCGATAAATTGTATACGTACTGAGTAAATTGGCTTAACGTATTTCATGAAATAGTGCAGTTTGTATGGGAGGGGGTAGAAGGAGGGTGAGGATTACAATAAGTTTTATAACATAGGTTACAATTATCATAAAAGTGATATATTAAAAATTTCAAAGCAATATGTTTTATAGTTTCTGAGAAAATCTGATTATTGTAAATTTTCAAAAATGTGTCATTTTGTATGGGAGGGGGTAGAAGGGGTGGAGCGATTTAGCCCGTTCACGAACTTAGCCTTCATTTTTTGTCAAAAATAACGTGTGCAAAATTTGAACTTCATAGCTCAACGCGTTCTCGAGCTAGAGAGGTCACGGACGGACGGACGGACAGACGGACAGACGGACATCCGGTTTTGAGATATTCGAGTGATAATATGAACTTCTGTATCATTCATTTTTTTCTGCGAGCCTTATTTCTTAGCGTTACAAACTTTGTGGCAAACTTATAATACTCTCAGATTTCATCTAGAGTATAAACATAGAAAAGTAGGGTAGTTTGGGGCACTTTGTATAGGAGGTAGCCTGGGTTTTCATCCAATTGAACTAACTTTTACAGAGGAGTGTAATGAGGATATTATTCGGTGCTGCGTTATTGGCATATTTGTAAAAAAAATATCTGTAGGGGAGGTAGGCGTACATTTGATCGGATCGTCCCCATTTCCGATACAGATACAATTGTTAGTAGGAATATTTTACCAAATTTTCATGTCGCTAAGTGTACTCTGTCGGGAGTCATCGTGCGGTTTTTCTTTATGAATAAATCAATATACCATATTATATTATATTTCATGGTCTAGAAGACTCTAGAGTGTAACCATTTTATGGTCTAGGGTGTATTATGTCATTTTATATGGAATTTTATGTACTTTGATTCGGCCTTGGAACATTTTTTTTGCAGAATCCATAGTTTTCAAAATAACCGAGGACAACTGAGAAAAAAGGATGAATCCTTACGACCGCTGAGCTTACGATGGAGTCTCCAAGAAACAGGAGCCTGGAACGGGCTACCGCTCGACATTCGTAGAGAAGACGTTTAGTGAACTCTGTGTCCTCCAGGCAAAGCTGGCACTCTGTGTCAGTTTATAGACCCACTTTGTTGAGGTGATATCTCACCCGGTGATGCTCCGTGTGGTAACCCACGATTAGTTTCTGTTCCCCTCTGCCTAGGCGGCTGGTTTCTTTGAGACCGTAGGGTTTTATAAGTTCTCGGAGACAATCTCAGTGACGCAGTCTTTCATTGGCTGACCACTTCCTCACTAATGATCTTGTTTTAGCCCAACTTAGACCACAGTAAGAACCAGGCCCGATAAATTTATCCGAGGAGCCCTGTCTAGCAACTTCATCGGTAGCTTCGTTACCAGGAATGCCCCGATGGCCTGGTACCCAACATAAAGTAACCCGATTGGTGTTTGTGAGACACTGATGGGTATAAAAACACTCTTTCACTAATTTCGAAGAGAATCTATGTGAAGAAAGAGCCTTAGTGGCTGCCTGACTATCAGTGCAGATAGCGATGTTAGCGCCGTTGAGTCTCATATTCAGAATTTCTCTGTCGCAGGTTTCAATGGCATCAACTTAAGCTTCAAAAACGCTAGGCTAGACGCCCATCGCGATGGAGATCCTGTTGTTCCATAAACTCAAAACTCCTTGCTCCGTTTTTGATCCGTCGGTAAACTAAATGGAATACCGGGCGACAGAGCCAGGAATGCCACTGTCCTATTCCGCGCGAGTGGGAATGGAGACCGAAAATGTTCTACCAAAATGTATTTTCGTAGTCATATAATCAGATCTCGAGCAGACCTGCTCCAGAATGCTCATGTGTCCTTGGTTGAACACATGACCGTCGTATGTTAGACGCATTCCAAGGGCGTTCAGAGCCACAGACTCTTGTATGAAAATATATAGCGGAGTAAGTCGAACAATCGTATAAATAGCCGATGTCGGACAAGTACGGATGGATCCTGCCATACCAATGCATGCAAGACGATGAAACTTACTACATAGTTGTATGGTGTATGGCTGATTCGTTTTGGACCACCAAACTAGCGCGACATAAGTCACAACTGGACATACGTCCATTAAATATAGCCACTCGATAATTTTCGGGGTCCTCAAGTTTTGCCAAACAGAGACCTGCAACCCCCACATGATCCGATTGGCCTTACTAATAACAGCCTCGACATGATTGCTTCAATTAAACTGCCAATCCAACAAAATGCCTAAGCATTTGACTTCAATGGAGAACTGAAGTACCTTACCGCCAAAGCTGACCGAACTTAAGCTTAGATTCATTCTTCGAGTGAAGGGAACTCAGACGGTTTTTGAGGGTTGACGCTCAGGGCAACTTCAGTGCACAAGCGAAGTACTAAATCGAGTGCCGCGTTCATCACCCCAGTGACGGTCGAAAATAACGCTGTCATTCAGGATGAAAATTTTATATGCTGATATTGTCACCCCTGGGAATGGTTGGTGGCCTGAAAAAACGCGATAGCCATTAATTTCGCCATTGTCACGGTCGCTGATAGTAGGAGTCGTGAGTCCCTTCTGGGTTGGATCTCCAGGTAATTTAAAAAAGGGGATTGTGAAAATTTGCTAGTTGTATAAGAATAAAAATTGGAAAAACACGGACCGTCGCACGGGGTTACAGAGGAAGGCGAACCGGAGACGCAAGAACCTCGTTAAGGGACTCTAATTTACATGTTATTCGTAATCATAAAAATATAATTGTAATATAGAGAAATAAAAACAACATAGAATGAAGAAACTAAGAAGCTGAGCTAAGCATTAACGTACTACTCAATTGCCCTAACCCCTTGTGGGGCATAGCGCGTCAACTGTTCCATGTGGCCCAGTTGACTTTTCGTTGACATAAATTTGTTTCAGAGAATGCAATTGCCAGCATACGCCTTCTGCAAGCATTAACGTACCTTGTAAAGAAATTAGTAGTAAGAGGGTTGGATACTTTTATAGTGAAATAAAATGTTTATATTATACAGCATGCCATAACTTAATTTATTATTTTCATTCTAAAGCGAATTGCGTATAGTACTTGAGCTTGGATCCAGGAAGGCAGAGCGGAATTTGTGTTTCGGGCAGGCAGTCGGGAAAGTTGACAATTTCTGCTATCTGGGAAGCGTAGTTACAGCAGATGGTGGAGCGGATGCCGATGTACAGTCTCGCATCAACATGGCTCGAGCAGCTTTTTTCAGTTTGACTCCTTTCTGGCAAAACAACATCATCTCCAGACGTACCAAACTCAGGATCTTTATGTCTGTTCAACTTGGAAGGTGACTAGGACGATTACAACTAAATCGCAAGCTTTCGTGAACCGGTGTCTACGGCGCATCCTACACATACGCTGGCCGGAGGTTATCTCTAACGTCGACCTTCTGTTCACTACTGGCCAGGACAGGATAGACACCTCCATAAAAAGGCGAAACTAGCAATGGATAGGTCACAGACTTCGAAAAGGGCCGGAAAACATTGCTAAACAGGCCCTCGATTGGAACCCACAGGGAACCAATGCAAGCCGCCGCGTTGAACGATCTAAAATCACCTGGAGAAGATCAGTTGAGGTCGAGGGTGAGTCATTACGCAAATCGTGGAGTCAGTTGAAGGCGATGGCGGCGAACAGGACGAGGTGGAAAGTCGGCGTGGTTAATGCCCTATGCTCCACAAGGGGTTGACAGGATCCAGAGAGATAGCGTTTTAGTCTGGTATCGTAATGGGGACCAGTAACATTTTCGCGAAGGTCCAGGTATGGAGGGTCAAGAGTGAAGAAGCGCTCCATCAAGGCTCCTAGTTGTTTCGGCTTCCTGGCTGTAAACCTCCCAATCCCATAGTCCTGTTCCTTTCCGCTTATTTTATAGGGCCAGATGCGTGATCAACTTTTTTTGTGCGAACGACTGTGCTTTGATCTCGACAACCCTTTACCTCACCCCACAACTCCGAAGCCTGAGCTGCCACGCAAATACGCATCAACGTAAAGTCAGCGAAGGACCGTTTAACACCTGTTCTCCGTCCACTTCAGCGTTAATAGTTGTTAGACAAATTTAATCGGTACAGAAGGCTGCGAATGGTGAGATCTACTATAATATAATATCTCTTACTTTGTCTAGTGACATCGACAGACCCTAACATAATGAAGTGATGGTGGTTGCTACTATCAGTATGTACTTCCCAAGATGGTTTGGTAACAGGACAAGTTTTTTAAACTAGTAAAGCTTTTCCTTTTTATCGTTTTTGTTTTTTTCATTTTTCTTTTTAACTTTAGTACTCGTACAATTAAACGATTTTTTTGTGTGGTGATGTTTATTTAAACCTGGGATGATCAACTTTAGAAATTCTAAAATGCTTTACTTAGAGAAGTAGCTTTTCTCAACTTAAAAAAAATAATATAATTGGATTCCAAGACGCAAACAATCAATTTACTTTAAGAGTCAAATCAAAAATTCTTGTCAGCTAAAAGGTCATCCTTCCCAATTCCATAATGTCAACGTTTCACCGAACATATCCTTTCAATTTCGTCCGGTGTCCCCGCGCACTATTTTGAACATCCACTTTCACACAAAATCCTGGAAAGGATATATTTTTCTTCTGTAATAATTGTTTCCGACGTTTTACCAAAAAAATATAAAAAACAAGTATCCGATAGACAATATAACCATCGCTGTCTCCGTTATCATATAAAACAGTCCCATTCTTATTCTGGTTTTTTCGTTTTCGGGTGAAAGAACTTGTTGTCGGGTCTTGATTTTGGGATCGTCCTTTTACATAGTTAAAATTTGATAGGGTGGAAATTCATGGATAGCGTGTTTTTCTTTGCTTCTAGTACGTCTGCATTTACCTCGTATTTTGCTGAATATTCAATGTAGGAATAACACAATAGACGGCAATGCCGGATTTCTACAATTGAAGAAAACGGAAAGTCTGCGAAGAAGGACCATCATGTATATGACATGAAAATAATATTTTCCATCGTCGATTTTTCAAAGTCCTTTTTTCGTTGGCATGATGAATATTTTTCTTCAACTTTTCGGGCAACCATCGATCATACATTGTAGATGCGATGTCTGTTTCGGAGATTTCTTGTTCGGATTGGAAGTGAAAGTGAAAATGAAAAGAATTTAGAGCCTTATGTAAACAGGATGTGATTCATTCATTTTGTATGAGCTATTGAACAGCACGAGCCAGTTTTTTAAGAAAAGAAAAATCGAATGACCTATTTATGAATTGGGTTGTCCTAAGAGTTCTGAAAAAGTTCTGACTTTCCAAACAAGCAGATCATTAAATGAATTTTAAGAGGAAGGATGTCTGTACAACGCGGTAGTTAGGATCCTGTAAATGCTCCCACTTCCGCCTCTGATACTGGATACCATTAAACTTTTTTTGTAATATGGGGTGATACGGGATACTGTTGATTATTCTGTTGTTAAGTTCCCCGGTATCCCGCTTTTTGTGTGGGAGGAGACGTACTAGTAGAGGGCTGTCTTGTGTCTTGGAACCAATTAGGTTCTAAATAAGGGCAGTTTAAAATATTTTTCACTCGAAAAGGAAGGAAAAAATACTCGTTCAAATCCAGACTTGTGGTATCTTTGTGTCTGGAGCAATTTTGTTTGTTTTCGATCGTCATTATAACATAATCAGCTCTACTGAGGCAATACTGGATTTTCTTACGCACCATATGCATTTGCAAGTAGTTCTCAATTGCAGGATTTTTGCTTCGATATTACGCTGTTGAAGATGTCGCCTGAGCTCAGTGGCGTAGATAGCTTTTTGCGGGAGGAGGGGATATGCCATCGGCTGTATATTTTTTGTGCTCGTGGAAGGATTCGGACACCTCACCCCTTGATTGAAAATAAGCTTTCTATGTATAGACTTGCTACGACTGTCCTTTTAGAAGAAAATTGAGTAAATATCAAACCATACTCAATGAGCTAACTGATGACATTTTTCAATATATAGAATTAAGAACGAGTAATTGATGAAATACTCGATGAGTGTCATCACCAAAGTCATCAGGAGGTTTGTGGTGATATCCTTAAGATAAGGTCTAAAAAGGTTTCGGTTTTTGTGTCTCGTAATTATGGCAATGCGCCAATTCTATTGTCCATTCCGGTTTCATTGACTAGATCAAATCACATTGACCCTACGTTGAGCGCCGAATACTTTCAAGATTTCCATTTATTTTCTACCGTGATTTCTCACTGACGTAGGATAAAAAAGCCATGAGAAACCTAAAGGTTGATTATGGTAACCTTAAAGTAGATTAAGGTAGCGTGGAGGAACCTTCAAAAATAGAATTCCGTTGTGGCGTCTTGTGACTAAGGATACTGCGATGCTGCGCACCAACTCGATTGTCTATTTTGGTTTCATTGACTAGATCAAATCACACCGACCCCCTGCGTCGAATATTTTCTGACGTTTTCAATCCTTTTTTTTTACTATTTTCTACTGTGCTTTTGCAAATTTAAGGTAAATCAGTATAGCCTGAAAGTGTGGTTTAAAAAGTTATGACCAACGGTAACGAATAAAAATTTATTGGGAGTACAAATTAATTCGGTCCGTTTTTTGTGTGCAATGTCCGGAGAATACGGCGGGTGCGGCAAAATATCCCATTTGAGCGTTTCCAAATATTTTTTCACGACTTTAGCGACATGAGGCCGAGCGTTGTTATGCAGAAAAATAAGTTTGTCATGTCTTTGCTTGTATTCCGGTCGTTTTTCTCGTAATGCACGGCTCAAACGAATCAATTGCAGTCTATACCGATCGCCCGTTATAGTATCGCCAGGTTGTAGCAGCTCATAGTACACAACACCCTTTTGGTCCCACCAGATACACAACATGACCTTCGAACCATGAATATTCGGCTCTGGTGTTGATGTTACGGTCGATGGCAACGATCGACCGGGCATAGCGTAGTATTTTTTCTACTTGGGGTTGTCATAGAATATCCATTTTTCATCCCCAGTAACAATTCTATGCGAAAAAAACCCTTTCTTTGTTGCCTTTGAATGAGCTGCTCGCAAGTGAAAAATCGCCTTTCAATGTCTCTCGGTTTCAGTTCATAAGGCACTCAATTGCCTTGCTTTTGAATCATTCCCATGGATTTTAATCGTACAGAAACTGCTCGTTGAGTCACTCCCAATGATTCTGCGAACTCCTCTTGCGTTTGACTCGGATCTTCATCGAGTAATGCCTCCAAGTCTTTGTCTTCGAATTTTTTTGGCTATCCAAAGCGAGGCTTGTTTTCAACGCTGAAATCTCCATTCTTGAAACGTCGAAACCATTCCCGACATGATTTATCAGTTGGAGCATTGTCAGCATAAACTTCCACAAGCATTCAATGCGCTTCAGCTGCACTTTTCTTCCAATTAAAACTAAAACCTCCCGCAAATGCTGCTTAGTTATTTTAACACAAAATTGGACATATTTAACACAGTGAAAAACAAGGTTTTTTATGAAACTCGAAGCGATATGAACTGAATATTATTGACAGATGTCTAACCTCTCTGAAACTACCGACATCAGCTGTTACTATTAAATATTCGTAACAGCCAGAGCCACCTTTTGAAAACGGACCGAACTTATTTGTACTCCCAATATTTTCTTTGTTTAGATATAATAACACCGACCACACATTGGACAGGCAATAGCACAGTGCGTCGAGGCGACATATCAGTCTGATATCTCAGCACACCGAATTCGAATCTCGCTGTGTCTGTTCTTCGGGTTGTCTTCCCCCTATGGTATAAGGTGTAAGAATAAGCCACAACATTACCCGACTTGTCGCATAATGCGACTAAATGGGCACGAGGTGTATGCTAGCATATTGCTAACGAAACGCTTGATAGACCTGTAAGGAGTAGTTGACGCGCTATGTTCCACTATGCGATATTGCCAATATAGTATACACGTTGGGCGTCAAGTAATCTCAGGCTTCTTTAACCATTTTTTCGACTGACCCCGCATTGGGCGCCAACTGTTTTCTACTGTCAATTTTCAATGACGTGTGATTGAAAAAAGCCATAAACTGTGCGATCGGTCGTCAGATCGATCGGCCGATGGATCGTCACAAAATATCTGCCGATCTCCGCTGCATACACACTGTACGATTTTCGTGCGATTGCGATAACGAACGACAATTAAACTTGCTCTAAAATGTCGTCAGATAAAAATTGATCATCCGATCAGTCAAATCGTTAACGATAGTCACATACGAGTACAATGTGCGATGATCCATCTGACGATCACAATATCGTCCGATCAAACGACAGATCGCATAGTCTATGATAGCCACGTTGTATCAGCCAACTGATTGATGGGATTGTGGATGATTGGCTGAAAAAAAGAAGGCACGGTTTCGATGTATATATCGGACTGATGATGCTTTTGTGTTTGGTTTTTGATTTTGAGTGTTAAGTTAAAAGTAGCAATTCGACAATTTTTGTTATTACATTGTTTGGATTTCAACACCACAAAGCCTTTTAAATTTCTAGTTTTCTTGCAAATTTTACGTTTTTGATAAGTTTTCTGTTGTGGCAGATGGTTGTGGTTTCGTGAAGATAAATCGCCAATTATCTATGGTGAACTAAGGGTCGAATTTAGGAAGCAGAGACATTTCGAAGGAGAATATCCTATGTGTATTTCCTATTAGTTGAATATGACGCTAAAATAGTTAAAGCTTGTACTGCTTAGGAGAGTAATAGCTCCAGGATGATTGTCCATGAGCGCAATTGAACTGACGAAGCTTGTGCGCATTTTATTCTTCTGTTTATGTTTTCTATTTCTTGTGTGTGTTTTGTATTGAAATCGTTATGAGTTCATTCAATTTTGTCAGGAATGTAGGCAGTTTTTTCTTCTCAATCTCGAGATAAGGACAACATAGAAGCGATTGTATAAGAACCCATGGTGGGAGGGGATTGATCCCCTTAGTCCCCCTCTTATCTACACCACTGCCTTAGCTGTGTAATTGTCAGCTTCCATATGCAATTAAAATATCCATTTAATTGTACATCTCTACTAAAACAAAGGCTATCACCCCTAGCTTCAGTTTTTTCCGAAAACTTCTCGACCATAAAATCGTTTTCGTTATTCCATAAAAGGAAGTATCTATTCCTGTACTATGCATACTCGTAAAACCGCCACCCATTATAAGTACACGTACACTGTATACAGCATTTTATGACCTACACTGCAAACTAACTTCTTGGAACATTCTTGAAGAACCTGAATAAAGACGAGTGCATTTTGTAGTTTTGCTTGAGAGTGAACTCTACTCGTAGCACTAAATCTTTATGACAATGACAAAGATAATTTCGTGCTGCATTTCAACTTACTATTCGCCACTCATCATCGTCATCGTAATCCTCTTTTTCTCCATCACTCCACCTCATTGTCGTCCTCAAAACTCCAGAACTTTGAAAAGGACTCTTCTACTAAGGTTGGTAGTCATTTGCAGTAGCGGAAAATGCATGACAAGATAATATTTGTACATTTTGCTCTTATTGTTCGTGGAACCCATTTATATGATCATAGAGAGCATGCATTCGTGTGTACGCTGGAACAATGGTAACGTGTGCAAGATGGAACTAGATTCTTGAACGTCACTCAAATGTCCTTTGAGGCGTTTGTGGCTGTATAGAGCTTCAGATAAAATTAAGGTCTTTAGGTGAAGACAAAAGTGAAGTAACGTGACTATATCCGAATCCGTCTCTATGATAGGTTTTTGGCATGAGTTGGAAAACTTACTAGGCTAGATAATTATTCGAGTTGCTTAGGAATTTTAGGCCAAAAGAATGACGCGCGAATTCATTCGAATATGTTGCTAATACTATCGTGCTAGATCGCTCTCCTTAACTCCCAGAGCTTCAATGATTGTTGTTCCTTTCTGGCTCTGGCGTTCGATTTGTATCGGGCAGATGCGTGTTATCTTAAATCTTAAAATTATAAAATAACTTGTGTCGTAAACCCTCCCCCATTTATAACTTCCATCACTGAGCTGCCCTGCATATTTTAGCTAACCCACTTGGGCTGGAATCTTCATTACAATGTCAAACTACTTCCGATTCTGCTTCCATTACACCTACCAAAAAAGAACAAATGAAAATGAGTCAAGGCAGTACTATAAAACAAAAAACAAAATCTAACTCTAATCATCATCATCATAGTGGTGCAACATCTCGACGTCGGGCACTGGCCGCCTGTCATCGTCCTCTAATTATTTTGATCAAGTGACCGTGTCCTCCAATTTTCGAATCCCAGCAGTTGTTCGGCGTCATCATCTAAAGTGTCTTCCTGATGAGCTCTTGGTCTTCCTCGCAGCCTTGCTCGCGTCGTCCGTTCAATATTTTCTTAGGCATGCGGTCATCGTCCATTTATTCTATTTGTCCTGCCTTATAGATGTTGTTGTTTGATAATTCTCGAAACTTGAAGCTCATCGTACAGTTCGTACAGCTCATTTTTCCAACGGATGCGCTATCCATTTGGTCGCAAACTGCTTCGAATATTCGCCGAAGGACCTTCCGTTCAAATGTATTTATCATGTTTTCGGAGACTTGAGTAAAGGTCCAGGTTTCGCGGCCATAGCATAGCGCAGGTCGTAAAATGGGTTTGTGCAGAGCATAGTATTTCTGTGCACATGCTTCGATTTTATTATAGGAAGGAACGAGAAGAAAGTTTTATTTGCTAGCGGTATCTGTCACTTAATTTCGTCAGTTTCATCGGTGTATGTTAAGTCGTCTACGAATTCGATGCTGAGGACCCCAACGTTGATATTCGGTTGTTCCGGCATCTTCGTTCTTGATTGCATCATTATTTTTGTCTTATCCTTGTTAATGCGTTGTCCAACTTCTTTTGCAGTCGTGTCAAGATTATTTGGAAGTTCTTCTGTGTCGGTCAGGTTTCGGACCCAGATTCGACCGCGGGGGCGTCTGATCCGTCCGCCAACCATTTCATCCTTATCGACTATTTTTTCTATTCCCCATTTTTACCTCCCCTGTTTGTGTTGTCTTCCCCAGGCCTATGAATTTTTGTTAATACGTAAGGACAGGGGCAACGAGCGGCGAAAATCCCGCCCACGTCTCCCGAACTGAGCTACAGCAAGCATAGGCTGCTTAGCTCGCTGAGGGGCCTTTTTCTTCGCCAGATGGCACGGCCCGACCTTCACGGTCATCATCGTCCCCACAGGCATCTCTGGATGCCCACCAAACAGTCCGTTACATATTTGTTCTTGAAAAATTCCTGATGAAAAATTCGAATTTTTAGGTGGCAAATTTTTAGAAAAATATTTGACAATCAACAAACCGAATAGACCATCAGAAAAGTCATTCATTACACAGTCCACAACGTGTTTCAGATGGATCAATCAGCCTGTTATGGATCCTGACTTGTGAGACGGAGTTAGTAATCGTCATTTTTGTTGATCGTACTAATTTTACTGGTATGCCAAATTGCAGCATGATGTACACCACGATCGACACTCTCGTATGCTTGTTTAAAACCAACAAAGATTTGGTACACGTCAACGTTGTATTCCCAGCATTTTTCCAGGATCTGCTTGACCGTGAGAAAGCCTATCTATTGTGAATCGGACAGGTCTGAAACCACCTTGATATTCTTTAAGAATAAAGTGGATTGGGTCGTTGCGAGTCTAAGTCAAAAATGTCTCAAATTCGCTCTCCACTACCACACACAAATTAATGAGCTTAAAACCAATTCCTTCTGTAACTTGGTTTCGTCCACACCATGGATTTACTCTTCAGGAGCTTCCTTAATCCATGGGGAGGCAGCTCGACCAAGCCAGGGATTTACTTTATTCTTAAAAACTATGATATGCGCTCATAAACTCATAAACACAGTGACTTTTCACCTTGATATTCGCCATTGATTCGATCAGGGTACAACTTTATTCAATTTTCAAGAAATTTCGTCAGTATTTTGGAGGATGCACAGACTAGTGAGATGCCTGTGTAATTCTCACACAGCCATTTATCTCCCTTTCTGTGGGCGGGGCAGATCAGACAGGGATCACCTCATCCTTCTAGATTCGCAGAAGTAGTTGATGTATGGCATTTAGTAGACCCGTTCCACCAAATTTTAACAGTTCAGCTGGAATATCGCGCCCAGTGGGTACTAGGTTTGGGTGACTACAAGGCGAGATCAATTTTTTTTTACTGTCGGAGATTGTGAATTGAGGCCAAGATCGTCAGCGATTGGGGCTTCTTGTATGGGAACATCGGATGCGGGGCTAGGAAGCTTTTCGAAATTAGTGCGCCCATCGTTTGCTGATGCTATCGGTGTCGCTGATGATGTTTCCATCCTTGTCCTTACAGAGGAGGGAGGGCTGATTCTTGATTGGTGCACTGAAGAGAACCTACACCGATTAGTTGTATTTACCAGGTAATCTTCAGAACTGCAATTTGCTCCTCGGCATGATCGGACATCCATCAGGCTTAAGCTCATCTCTTGCATTTGAGGATGTGGTGAACCTGGTTGACGGTGCCTGTATCCGAAAATTTCCAGGTTTATGAATGCGTCTATGCGGGGAGCATGTTGAGCTTACGACAAGGTTCCTATTGCATGCTAACTCGATTAGTCGTTGACCGTTGTCATTGCATTTCTTGTAAAGGCTGTGTCGTCCAGTGGCTCACCGATGCCAACACTAGTTCCCAATTTTCGCATTGAAATCTCCGAGCAGTATTTTGACGTTGTTTATTGGAAGTAAGTCGAATAATGTCTCCAGGCGGTCGTAAAACTGGTCTTTTATTTCTTGTACCTTCACTTCAGTGGGGGCGTGCATATTCATGAAGCAGAGTTACAGATGGAATCGAGTCTTAATGCGAATCGCACACAACCTTTCATTGATCGGTCTGAGGCCGATAACGAGCGATCTCAGGTGATTGTTCACGATAAACGCAACTCCAAACTCCTTGTGTCCAAATGGCTTACCGCATTTGAAAATTGTGTGCGATTTCTTGTCGCTGATCTCGCTTATTTCCAGGACTGCAGTGATTCTCAATTTTTATTTCTCGATCGGTTGTAGGAGGGCCTTTACGGTCCCCGGTCCGTTCAGGGAGCGTACATTCCAGGATCCGAAAAAATAATCAGTTAAACGTTTGCGTGGTCGTCGTTGTTGATCCATCCAAACTGAAGATTTATTTGTTTCAGGTTTCCTGGTATGGAGGAGTTTTTAAGAGAATGGGTTGTCATTTCATCGCTGAACCCTATTCAGGCGTGGCCATAGTGATAGCTGTTCAGTAGGTTCATAATGTGCCAGAGTTTACACAACTATGTTGCAGGTCTGATTACGTGATTCATGCCACCTTAATGGCCTGAGATGCTTAGGAGTAACTCAGCCAGTCAGCTCATTGCCTGATTCTTTTATAACCATGGCTTGGGCCAGGTTTCAGCTGAGTTAAATCTAATCCATACTGCCATTTTCAAGCCATGCCCTCTATATGCTAATATAATGGCATTTTGTTTCCATAACTACAGAAAGAAGTCACGTTTCAGGAAAAATGCAGGATTACTTTTCAGGCATACTCAGTTGCCCTAACCCCTTATGGGGCATAGCGCGTCAACTTTTCCATGTGGCGTGGCCCAGTTGACGTTCGTTGGCATAAACTGATTTCGGAGAATGTTCAATAGTTGCCATCATGCACCTCCTTGTATGGCAGGCTTACCAGGCTCGTTGAAACTCAACTCAATATACATCAGAAGACATTAGACCATCCGGTGCTAATATTGGGCTTCATTGGATTGAATTCAATAAATTATTATTGAACCCCTTAAAGTTCTGTTTTAAATAGCGGAAGAGATACCACTGCGTTTGAAAGTTCTGGAAACAGGAGTACAAGCGAGACTTATGAAATATGGAAAATATGTGTGAAACGTACTAGAAGGTATAAATGTTTTTAGTGATGAATGTTACAGAATTACAAGTAACATGAAGTAAAACGTCTACGTAATTCGTTTCTTCTACGTGCGTATTCACACCAAAAATAGATTATGAAGAATTATTGTAGGGAGAGTTATTTTAAATTATTATAAATTACAATTCCCTGTGAATCTGTTTTTTTGTTTTGTTTTTTAGAATGTTATATATTTAGTATTCAGGGTTGACTTACCCTTCAGTACGCTCATAGTCGAGAATGATAGCACGAGTCAAATCAAAGTTTCAACATCAATTTATGTAGTTTCACAGGATGCGGGCATGATATCTTAAAAAATTGTTTCGTTTTTACTATTTTTACTGCCTTAATTCTACTGATGGGAAGCTCTCTCTTTTCGTTGGATTTCGGGACACAGGGGCTGTGGCGGCAACTGTAGGGCTTATGCACTGGCTCGCCAGGGTACTACTAGTGAGGTCAGTGGTAGTTTTCAAAACGTTAGCATGCCTCTGGCAACTTACAAATTGGCCTTAAAGGCTGAGGCGACGTCGAGGGCTAACATCAGGTGGAGTACTGGTAATACATGTCGCGTAGCTAAGCAAATATGGCCTAGGCTGAATCCTAGGCGCTCCTCGGGGTTACTTTTGTTGGATAGAAAGCGAATCAGCAGTGTCGTAGTTGGTGGTGTGGCAGTTTTCGAAACGTTGGCAGGCCTCTGGCAACTTGCAAATTGGCCTTCAAGGCTGAGGCGACGGCGAGGGCTAACATCAGGTGGAGTACTGGTAACACTTGTCGCGTAGCCAAGCAAATATGGCCTAGGCTGAATCCTAGTCGCTCCTCGGGGTTACTTTCGCTGGAAAGAAAGCGAATCAGCAGTGTCGTGAGGGTTATCAGGGGCCATTGCCTCATTGGCGAGCAAGCCAGGCGACTTCGAATACCGTACAATGATTACTGTAGAAGCTGTGGGCACGAGGATGAGGAGGAGTGTTCATTTCATCTGCTCTGCACCTGCCCTGCTCTTGCAGGTAGTCGGAAACACACCCTTGGCTCTTATTACTTCACCGATCTGGACCACTTGAAGGAGGTGAGTGCGGGTCAGATGCATAGGCTCATTGTTCGCTCCGGATGGTTCGCGGATGGTTAAGTACTGATCGGAAGAGCTCTCTATTGAGTCCATTTTAGTGGTATCTCAACGGACCCAGTGGTGGTTTATGTGTGCTCCGTATGTCGGAGCAGCCCCTAACCTAACCTAACTATTTGTACTGAACTGATACACTTGAATTATTACAGTAAACCTATAAACCAAAATTTAAATAAACCTCACTATTCATTGTTCTTATTCCCTAATCCCTAAAGTTTACAAGGTTTTACAACATCAAACACCTCTCTATATTACAATTAAATTGCCTGCGGACTACTCGCAACTAATTACGAACTTGATGTCCTCCGCATTCTACACGATGTAACCACTTCGAAACTCGATTTTCCATCAAATTAAACTCTATCATAGAATCATGATGATGTACTCCTTGTACAGCCCTCAATTTGAGCACTATACACCGAAGCCTAGTTTGCTCCTCACCAGGATCCACCACCACCGTTGGCCGCCGCGCTGCATCCCCAAGAGTATACAAAGTTCAACCACCAATGACATTGTAACATGTATTCTCTCCTACAGCCTGATTGCTGTACAGCGCCCATTGTGTTCGATTTTCCGGATGTGCCAAATTGATTGGCAGGTAATACACAATTCTGCATCAACATCCTCGATAATTTATGAAGACAGACATTATGAAATGGTTTAATGCGTGATAAGCCATGAATGTCCTTTCCATGAAATCATACACTCGCATAATGGATGGTATGTCATTTAGGTGCCGAAAGAATGTATGATATCAGGCACTGAGCCACCGCGGAGCATTCTCCATATCTCTTGTTGGAGTATTCTGTGTGTCATGTTTTGTCGGTGGCTTTTGGTTTCTTGTTGTGTCATCAAAAACAAAGAATGAATCTGCCGTCGGCCGGGAATTTGAAGCTTATATGGGCTTGAGGAATGTTGGCGTGAGATTAGTCTGAATATGAACTGAGTCCTGGGGACAACGACATTATGACTTGTTACAAAGCAAATGTTTGTATTGTGTTCTATGTGTAAAATTCGCACAGATTTCGCATTTCAAAGGAAGAAAGAAGAAGCTGATAAATGAGACAGCCGACTCACCTTCTTGAAGATTTATGATTAGACAGTGAACGTGGTATGCGTAGAAATGTGATGCGGATCTGCTGTTTCATCGGTTATTAAGAGCAATCCTGGCAGAAAATGGAGGTCGAAACGTTGCGGGTATGATAAATGAAAGGAGTGTTCTTCCGTTAATATTGCAGAGATTCTTGGTGGTAGATTATATGGGAAGATCTACATCCTACATTGGTTTGTGTTTTTACTAGTATAAGGAAGCTTTATTTGACATGGATATGTCTTGTGGCTGGGGGTCATCCTGAAAATTTGTCCGTCACGTCGGATGTCACGATTTCCAACCAGGCTCACGAAATTGTCAGCTGGTCAAGTTTAATTTAAACGAGTGTAATGAATATTACTCTCATTCGCAGTCAACTTGGCACATTTTAGTTTCTTAAATTGAACAAACAAATTCCATATGAGAAGTTATATGGTAAACATTTGTCGAAAGGATCCGGCTAGTACATGTAAGTAAAGCTTTCCAATGTCATTATTCTCTGCATAATTTAAAATGAATAATAATAATAACAAGGACAGGCTAAGATACCCAAGGATGGGCACTGCGACCGTGAGCTTTATTGTGCCATTGCCTTAATTAATCCCAAAGACCCTCAACCAGCCTAATGAAGGCTAGTAGATCTTTTGTAGGAGTGCTCCTTACAATCGGTGCGCTTGCGATGGAGTCTCCAAGAAACTAGAACCTGGAACAGGTTACCGTCGGATATTCGTAGAGAAGATGTTTAGTGGACTCTGTGTCCTTCAGGCAAGGCGGCCACCCCGTATCATGTGGATAGACCCATTTTGTCGAGGTGGTATCTCACCCAGTGGTGCTCCGTTAGGTAACCCACGATTAGTCTCAGGTTCGCTCTGCCCAGGCGGCTGGTTTCTTTGAGACCGTAGGGTTTTGTAAGATCTGTGGACTGCCGTAGTCGTGGAAGACAATCCCAGTGACGCATTGGCAGACCACTCCTTCACTAGTTTTCTTGTTTTAGCCCAACTCAACTACAGTAAGGATCAGGCCCGAAAAATTTATCCGAAGAGCCTTGTCTAGCAACTTCATCGGCAGCTTCGTTGCCAGCGATGCCCTGATGGCCAGCTACCCAACATAAAGTAACCCGATTGGTGTTTATGAGAAACTGAAGGGTATAAAAACACTCTTCCACTAATTTCGATGAGAAACTATGTGAAGAAAGAGCCTTAATGGCTGCCTGACTATCAGTGCAGATAGCGATGTTAGCGCCTTTGAATTTCTTGTCCAGAATGTCTCTGCCGCAGGCCTGAATGGCATGGATTTCAGCTTGAAAAACGCTAGGCCAGACGCCCATAGCGATGGAGATCCTGGTGTCCGGTCCATAGATTCCAGCACCAACTCCTTGCTCCGTTTTTGATCCGTCGGTAAGCTACAATACATGGTATACCGGGAGCCAGAGCCAAGAATGCCGCTGTCCTATTCCGCGCGAGTGGGGATGGAAACCGAAAATTTTCTACCAAAACATATGTCTCTAGTCATATAATCAGATCTCGATCAGATCAGCATGCCAGGGGTCCGCTCCAGAAAGTTCATGTGTATCTGATCTGAACGCATGACCATCGTATGTCAGACGCATTCGAAAAGCGCTCAGAGCCGCAGACTCTTGCATGAAAATATGCAGCGGAGTAAGTGCAACAATCGCCTCTATAGCCGATGTCGGATAAGTACGGATGGACAATGCCATACCAAGGCATGCAAGACGCTGTAACTTACCACGAAGCGGTGTGGTGCAACGCTGATACGTTTTGGGCCACCAAACTAGCGCCGCGTAAGTCACAGCTGGACGTACGACCATCAAATATAGCCACTTGATCATTTTCGGGGTTAGTCCCCAAGTTTTGCCAAACAGAAATCTGCAGCTCCACATGATCCGACCGACCTTTCTGATAACAGCCTCGACGTGATTGCTCCAATCAAGCCGCCGCGCCAGTGTAACAAAATACCTAAGCCTTTGATTTCAGTGGAGAACTGAAGTACCGTACCGCCAAGATTTAAGCTTAGACTCTTTTTTCGAGTGAGTGCTCAGGCCAACTTCAGTGCACAAGCGAAGTGCTAGATCGAGTGCCTTGTTCATCACCTCAGTGACGGTCGATTCAAACTTTCCTCTGGTTATGATAGTTATATCATCGGCATACCCGATTGCATCATAACCATAATCACACAACCTAGCTAGTTACTCGTCTATAACAAGTGAGCAGAGAAGTGGGGACAGGACCCCACCCTGAGGGCAACCCTTAACAGCATAAACACTAGTTTGAGTGAATTGCTCGCCTACGAAGCATTGCGTCGATCCACATGATTGTAGCAGTAGGTATATCTCTGAGCTCAAGTGCTCTAGATATACAGCTGTAGCCAGTATTGTCAAAAGCTCCCTCGATGTCAATGAAGGCACAGAGAGCAATTTCCTTATCTATAAGGGTTTTTTCAATCGTTCCTACGAGATTGTGTAAGGCAACCACAGTCGACTTACCTTTGACGTAGGCGAATTGAGTACGATGCAAGGGAGACGTGCAATCCATTTGCTGTCTGATGTGCAAATCCAGTAACCTCTCCATAGTTTTTAAAAGAAACAATGAAGGGCTTATCGGTCTGTAAGATTTCGGTAGCTCATCCGGCTTGTTTCCGTTTTTCGGAATGATTACCACATTCACCGATCTCCATAAACGTGGAATATAACTCAAACAGTAACTGCCCCTAAACAGAACAGTCAAGGAGGTGATAATAAAATCAAGGGTGTATTGTAAAAGTGCAGGAAAAATACTATTGGCACCAGGTGCCTTAAAGGGTTCGTAGGACTCCACGGCCCATTTGACCTTTTCTTTATCGAAAATTACCTCCGAGAGGCTGCTTAATTGGTTGATAGGCACACGATGGTCAGCCGATGCAATTAACTTAGGGTTCAGCTCGGACAGAACCAGGAAAATGGATGTAGAGCGGAGATCAGAACTACCAGTAATATAAAAACGATGGATATGTGCGACTCCTATCTACGAAAATCTATTTCCCCCATGAGCGACAGTGAGTTTCTCATCACAAAATGCAAGCACAAAGCTGTGAAATGTTCGCCTCTTGAGGAAACATGTAACGGACGGTTTGGTGGGCATCCGAAGATGCTCGTGGGGACGGAGCCTTAGGGAGCATGATGACCGTGAAGGTCGGGCCGTGCCATCTGGCGAAGAAAAAGGCCCCTCAATGAGCTAAGCAGCGGCCTATGCTTGCTGTAGCTCAGTTCGGGAGATGTGGGCGGGGTTTTCGCCGCTCGTTGCCCCTGTCCTTTACGTATTAACATATTGTAAATTCATAAATATGGGAAAAATGAAAATGGGGAATAAAAAAAATAGTCGATAAGGATGGAATGGTTGGCTGACGGATCAGACGACCACGCGGTCGTATTTGGGTCCGGGTGTAATGGGACCCTCGCCTCTGGTTTCGTACCACCAACAGATCACTACTCATCAGGTGCTGCTTCTGCGCGCCCAGCGTGAGAGTGTCAATCAAAATAGACTTGATTCCTTTTTTACTTACAGATTTTGTTAATTTCTTCTCACAGAAGAGAGAGTTAAAAGGAAATGGAAAAGAGCGAGAGAAATGAAGTAATTCGACATAAGTAGGAAGTAGGAAGGAGATGGGAGTTTAACATCTCATGTGTCGGCTATATGGACTGAGTGGGTGTTGCGGGGAAGAGGGCGTGAGTCTCTCTGTTTACTTTTTACGAGTTGAATTGCTTCAAATAGTTTAGTGTTGAGTATACGCGGATTGCTCCTCCATTCATTCTTTATGTTTCTTACGCTCTTAGCACGATAGGTCGTGAACGGTTGTTGACTAGAATCAAGAATTGTATAATAATACAGCTTGTATTTTCGCGTTCCAGAAATATTCTTGGAACAGATGAACGGATGTCTGTCCAGATTTACAGGGGCTTTATACTAAAATAATTTTGTTTCCCTCATTTAATTGATCTTTATTTAATCCCGCTTCGTTAACGAATCAATTAGCGTTCAATACGATTCTCCGAATAAACATAACAATTTCCATTGGCTGCCATAAAATCCAATATAAACGAATTACGTACTACTTCACAGACATTTTCTCGACTTTTCCAACAATAAAACCTGGATTAGGAATACGCTTGAGATGGATTACGTATAATGAAAACGAGTGAAATATTATTAAATTTCATTTATGAAAGATTTTTTTTTTGTGGGCTTTTCTAGCCATCGTCCTTTATTGAGGGTGTTTATGTGGGTTAAATAAATGCGACGACAAAAGTTTGTTTGACTTGTTTTTTCACTTGAGTTCTTTCTGCAATGACACTTGTCGAGATTAATTACACACCAAGCTATATTATCCATGACAAGGGTATTATTGCTTTTTTGTGAAGGATTTCGTACGCCCATACAACTTAGATGGATGCTTTCATACGGATGTATGTGCAAGTAGTGGTCAATGGATTGTCGATATTTGTTAGAGAATAATTTGCAATTTTTTCCTTGAAGAACCTTTCGATTTTACAAATAAGAGGCAATCAATCATGATCTTAGATTTATTAATCGTGATTCAATAAATACTTTGAAAATACATGTAAGAATCAGAACTCTATCCTTATATTTATAAAATTTGGATCCAATGGGGAAAAATAAGCTTTTACGATAGAATAGTTATGCGGTTAGTTTTAAATGGGGGAACATTGCACATTATGAATTGTGTGATCGACAGGTCAATAACAATAGAGATTATGAATAAAAAAAGTTGAGACTTGGTCCACCACAACGTTAGGACTGGTTTCACCTACGGCAGGTGGAATGCTTGCCCTCGCTTTTTATTACGTGGGTGGTACATTATCCGCCGTAAGACGATTGCATTTACACAGGTTGAAGGTAACATGCGTGAAACGGTACGCAACTTTACCCTTGCGTTCCATCAACTGCTCCATCGTAGCGTCGTCCGCAGCCAGGACGAGATGTAAGGAGTCCTCTTTCTCTTTTTGACTTAATACCTTCCAACTACCAGTTGGAAGGCGATTTTGTGCACCGATGGACCCAATGACCCTTTTATTGGAGAGCATGGCGCTGCGGGGAAATAACCTCGTATAACGTGTGGACGAGGGAAGTCCTTTTTCTCCACAAGTGAGATACGAGTAGTTCTTTAAACAGATTTTTGTTACATCCGTCTTGGAAATTAACCACTTCAGACCAAAAATATTCCGTGGAATCTATATTTTCTCATTTATGTATAATTTAGGAAAAAAATTCCATTGATATTGGATTGGACTTATTATTGCATCGTTTACATAATAACGAAACACATCTAACTGATAATAAATCCAGTGTTTTGAGTGATACAAATTTAATCACGGAGATGCTATCGATAAGCCGAAGGTTCTAAAAATGTTTGACAATTTTTGCTGGATTTCGTCTACTTTAATTTTATTTTCTAGTTTCTTAATAAATGGCACACAGTTTTTCTTTGGAAATCTCTTCGGATTTTTCTCAGCTTGTTCTCACAATTTTCTCAATTTCGGAAGAATACTTCAAGTATGGATAAGGGAGCAAATTGAATACCTCGACGGAATTAACGTGGTAGCAATTTTAATAGAGATCCTATAGATCATTGAAGACTTTAACTGTATCTACGTTTTCTGACTGAAATATTGTAAATATGCAATAATCTTCACCTTATACCACTATTATTAGCATACTTTTCATTCAATTCAACCAAAAACGGTTGCTCATTGCTTTCTTGAATGTCGTTTTCCGCAATATGTTAAGTGAAACCATAAATTAATAAAGTCATTCCAAATTTGTAGTTTTAGTATAACCTCTAGGTCCAACCCAAATCTAGGTCGTATAATCAATTCTATGGTATTCTCGTTTGGTACAGCTTCGCATTGGTTCTTTATTCAAAAGCGGTGATTGAAATTTTTCAAATGAACGTAAAGGCCGAAATACATGTAGACGTGGACGGACGGACGTATTTTCTCTTGGGTATTATCACGGGTTCAGGGGCAGACGTGCATGATTTAAATTGAACTCATTTGTTTTCAATTTCATTCAACGGTAATCGATTGTTTTCCCTTCGTTCGCTCACGAAACAAAGTTTCTGAAAAGTTAATTATGTTTATAGATGCGGGACGTTGCGAAGAATGCTACTTCCTCACGAGGCGAACATTTCAGAGCTTTGTGCTTGCATTTACCACCCACTGATGAGAAACTCATTAGCCGCTTTCGATCCACTGAATCTCAGACTATTTTTATACAAAACGACAGACCGATTTAAATTCAGGTCTCGTGTGGAATCTCACCGGATCAAAATTTAAAGCAAATTTGTTGATCATCAACTTATTTCGCCGCGATCTAAATGTATACTCAGTCCGCGATTCGCCCCCACGACGGTGAAGGGTCTGTATGGTGACTGTTTAAGTTCGCTCGTCGCAGAGCCGCCGTAAAGTTCTTTTCGGTCTGAGACCGAAATGCAGTGAAACGAAAGCGGCTATTGTTGCTAGTGGGGAAATATATCCTTGGAGATGATCGTCGTACATATGCAGTATGAATTATATATATACGTATGTACATCGTGTTCGTCGACTTTTCGCGGAGACCAATTAATTTTGTTAGCTTTTGTTTGCAAGCACTAGCTGTTATGGAATTTGCATAATTTGATAGAAAGTTCACACGTTGTGTGTACAAAATTGATTGTTGATGAGAATAAGTGATCAAGAAGATGATCTATCGAAAATTGCCATCCATTCGTCTGTCTTCATTTATTTGGGCCTTTAATGGGAATAACCTTGCAAGGCAAAATCGGCCTTGAAAAAATAAATCCGTTTAGGCGTTAAAGACTGTTGAAATTTGACAACAGTGCCGACAGTTACTCAGGAAAACTTCCTTGGCAATTCGAGAAATAAAAGTCGGATAATTTCCATGATTATGTCTAAACTAAATGAGGACTTCTATGCACTGAGTCCCGTTTCTATTCCTACGCTGTTGAATGAGTACCCCTTGGAGGTAAATAACTCGGTTGAGCGTGTTGCTGAGCACACACCTCTACACAAAAACACACCATCACGATCTAGTAAATGAGCTGACGCTAACTCATCTCGAGGCCTTAGTCCAAAATTGGACTGTTGCGCCAGTTATGTTTTTTTATTTTAAATGAGGCCAGTATTTTTTGTAAACAAGCAAAGTAAGACGCTGATAGGCTTATAATAGTTACAGCCAATAGCCTGGCATCTCGGTATGACAGAGTGACAGTTGTTGGAGAGGATATAAACCTTCTGGTCATCATGGTAGGACTGTGCATACCTTCTTACTTTTTGAAGCCAGGGAAAGGAAAAATCTCTTCAACATTGTACCATCCACCAAGTTCAGTTAACGAAACTCTAGCTTAAAACATGCTGTTTTTATATGCTATGAGTGGTTGTGATACAACGTCAGCTCTTTACAACCAAGGCAAGCTTAAGTTTGGAGAGACATTGAGGAAGAACCCTGATCTGGAACCTATAATCAAGATGTTTATAGACCATGCAGGAAATATAGGGGAGATAGTCAGGGGAGGTCAGCAATTTCTCATTTCTTTGTACAGGTTAGTGAAACCATGCACATCATTGAATAAGTTTAGGTCCAAGCTGTACATTACCTGAGCTTATAAGGTGACACCAAATGCAATATCCTCTACTGAATCAGCAGCTCCACAGCATTCTGTTAGAGGTTACCATCAAGTTCAGCAGAGGCTAGGTACAGAAAAAAACCCGAAATGTTTGGGTAGAAAAGGACGAAAAACGGCCTGATGCCATTTACCACAGTGGATGATCCTGCACCTATCAAACTCCTTCAGGGAATTTTTTGCAAATGCAGAAAGGACTGCAAAGGTAATTTCAGTAGAAGGGCTGGCCAGCACTGCTCAAAATTGTGCCAAACTTGAAAAGGAACATATGAAAATACCCAACAGTATTACGCCGATGAAAATGAAGAGGTTTTTGACGATGAACCACCGATTCAAAATGAGCAGCCTGTAGTATCTGTATAACTTTTCACATCCTGTGAGAAAGAGAAGTAGCCCAGATCTTCAACTGCTTAACGTCTTCGTCAAAACTGAATCTGCCATTACTATCACAATACTCGCAAATTTCAGTATGCATATGATATTTTAACACGAGTTGCTTCCAGTGTAGAGTCCTGACTGCTTGAATTAAATTTGTTATTTTCTTTTGAAATATATTTGATTTGATATTTTGTTTCTATTTGATTTGACTTGAAAAGTTGAGTTTTGGTTTTTAAATATTTATTGGGACTGGGGTTGGTTTTTCAAAATTACATACATAGACTCACTTTGAAAGTTGAATCTGTAGATTTATATAAAAATCTCAACGTCAATGCACTCTAGAATCTAAACCGTTCAGTCTGGCGAAAACTCTGGAAATTTCCAATTTGTAGGAAATTTAATGTACTTCCGTTTTAAGCAACAATGTTGTAAATAATTGCGCAGTTTCCGAGTATAGTAATAGGCAAAAAACCATGTTTTTAGCCGATATTCAATTTTTTCTCAGATTTCAACGCCATCTAGCGCCTAAGCCGTTCGTATGACGAAAAACCCCCTTGAGGGTTGTTTATTGCAAATTAAGTAAAGTTTATTTTTGTACTATGTCATTTTGTTAAAAAATCGATAGTTTCGAAGTTATAGGCAAAAGACGAAAAAAGGGCGATTTTCGTGCAGTTTCTCGCAGTTTTCTCTTAACTCATCAAATTTTCGAGGTGGCAAAGTTGAAATTCGGATTCGGCACCTCAAAAAAGAAATATCCAAATTGAGAAAATACTTCTATATTTGTTCCCCGCCAAACCCTAAAAATACTGGACTACTTAGGCCGTGTAGAAGATACAGCCTGTGTGTGCTGTGTTGTTTCATCCGCAAATAATAGCACTCAATTCCATTTATTTAAAAATTGATATTGATAAAGTTCATAAAGAATGGGTAATAGTTGATTCATTCAATAAGCAATTTTCCACTATATCTGTATTAAACAATCCCCTTTAAATTGTACAAGACTCTTCCAATTTCCATCGTGAACCATACAATGGAATTATCTTTCCACGGGCTGTGTTTCAGCGATGCGTTCGAACCGAATACAATACATTCACCATAAGTTCGCACTGGAAAAAAGATAAAATTCCTTTTCGAACCAGCAATTTTGCCAAAAGTCTACGCAAAACTCGTATTATGAAGAACGTCGCGATGGGATAAACATAGAAAACAAGGAGGACCAGGACAAACATGAAAACAATAACTCCTTGGAGAAAATACTCGTATATATCATTTTTAGTTTAGGACCGGTCCGGCTTTCCTCCTTGGGCGAAAAAGTAGAGAATAAGCTCATGGATCAATTATTGTTCCCTGGAGGCATATAATGAAATGTAATTTAGCGCTGAACTTGCTTTCGGGACCATTTATTCGTCGCTTCAGCTTCAGCTAAAGTTGGAGTAATTCGTCCATTTTTGATAGGGCAATAGCGTAAATGGTATAAGTAACGATAGAAAAGTCGAAGTCTAGTCGTAAGTCTTGAGTTGGACAATATGAATATGCCGATATGATTCAATGAGTGTTTCATTGGATATTTGAAATGTGGAAGGGATTCATGGGAATAAAGATTCTGATACATGAGACGCGTATACTCAATCGCGTGATTTTCACACGAGTCGCGTAAACGCGAATAGTGTTTACACGTAAGACGGGTTTACGTGGACGAAACGCGGAAATAACGCACACTGTGTTGTGTTTACACGAGGTGTGTTCACGATTCTACAGCATGTGCGAGTACTGAAACCATCTTTTTTCATGTGTTTGTTGTTAGATTAATCGACTCATCAACAGCGATTGAGTACCCGTCGATACCCACCGTCAGCTAACAAATTACGCATTGTCGGGTATCGTAGATTTGATGCGCCCGACGGGCTTACGCATCTCGTGTATTAGAACCTTATCTCTGCTAACTCCCTGAGATGATCGAAAAGTTCGTCACCGAGTGTTGACCTCCTCCTACATGCTAGCATCGGATAGCAGATAAAAAGTACTTTTCTCCTCACCCACATCCCCACAGCTCTAACAAAACTCGTTAAATGGAAGTCGAAGCGTCTTGGTGTGTTCACACAGTGCCCAGGGACCATACCCACTACCACGCCAATCTGCTGTTTCGGTATCATCAGCAATTTTGTGTCACGGCTGATATCTAACTTTGGCTTATCAATCGAGCTATAAGACACGCAACGCCATCGGTTCTAACCAAAGCCGACTTTTCGAGTACATTTTAGGAAAGATAGTCGAATGGAAGTGTTCCTGCTGATCTGTTTTGTCACATCCTTTGCTCTCTTTATAGCTACCTATTCAGGTCTGCAATTTCCAGCATAGCACAATGTTGAAGAAGTAGTTGAGATAGGTTCGGACCGTCAAGAGGAACAGACGGGCGCGATGTCTTGCATCAAAAATTCAAAATCTAAAAACAGAATATGTGCACGTGCAGCCTGAAATTTTAAATAATTTTTAGAAATCCTGAAGATGCACAGAAGGTGCGAAACGTCGATGTAAGAAGAAAAGAAAAACAAAATAAACTTGCTGGACAGTGAAGAGACGATAACTTTTTATTATCATATTATATCAGTGAACAAAGAAGAACAAAAAACTAATCTCAAGAATTAAGTCTTATCGCTTACAAAAAGCCCTCATAAGACTTTTGAAAAACTCCCCGACACTCTGATAACGTAACTCTTGGGACAAAACTTAAATTCACTCTCGTAACACCATTTTGTTGAGAGTTTAACTCTACTAGAATTAGGGAAACTTTCACTCTTCTAATAGGATCATAGCTGTGATCTTATTGAGCCTTTTTTAAAAGACTTAGGGCCATTAATTCAATGTCCGATTAAAATTTATCTTAGCAATAAACTCCCGTTTAGCATAATTTAATTTTCTCAATATCCGGTTTGCGACTATCCGACCGACAATGGTAACCGGAGAAATTTGGTCGGTTAAGATCTAATCGAAACGATAATCATGAAAAATTTAAATCTGGCAACGCCACGTATGTCAACTGATGACAAGCTGATGACACTTTGTGTCATTGTGACTTCTGTCAACAGAAGGAAATTTCGTGTTTGTATCTTGCGTTTTGATATTGCTTACCTCAGATCGGCAAATTTATCAAACCAACTTCCGCACGAACCGCACAAAGAAAAACACAATACAAATGTCAAAATAAACAATAACAGCTGTTTGCTAGCGTTACCATACCCACCAAACGCGCGCAACAGACAGCTTTTTTTGCAGATTGTGCAGATTTTATGGCAATGTTGCCATGTACCTGAGGGGTAATACCATGTTTAAAGCAAATAATTTGAGGCATCAGTCTCATGTTTGACTACCGGCGTTTCGGGTTCGAATCCCGTCCACGACGACGTTCGTGGCCATGGATGTGCAGGAGGTGCATGCTGGCAACTGCATTCTCCGATACAAATTTATGCCGAGAATCGTCAACTGGGCCACATGAAACAGTTGACGCGCTATGCCCCACAAGGGGTTACAGCAATTGAGAGAGAAAGCAAATAATTTAACCGGCTTATGAGAAAACGAAAATGCTTACTGGGCAGTTTACAGCTAACATTAATATAAGTCACCGTTAGTTAACAACCAGTTTAACTGGACATTGAGAAAATGGCCCTTAATCTCTAGAAAAGTTATACTCGCATAGATAAGAGTTTGAGTGTAAAATTGCTTCCCATGATACTCTTATAAGACTCAAAATACTAGATCACTCATGCGGACAGTATTATTATTGAGTAAACGTCATTGTAGCCGACATTTCTTCGAACGTGGGAGGTACGAGCACAGCTTTATCATTCCAAATGGGAAAACATGGTTGAACAAAATTAAAAGATCAACTAGTTTCCGCAGAAAAATTCACAAAATGTATCTTAATATAAAAAATTGTACCAGCAGGACAGTTTCGCACCAAAAAACTGCGATAGTAACTTTCAAACGCCCTGCGCACCCTTTGATTGTTTTGCCCACAGTCATGATGACGATGACATACATCATGAAAGTATTTAATTGGAATTGAACAGTAAGCCAAACTTATCAATGTTCCCGACGCAAAGAAGAATATCAAAAGCACATGCACTGATCACGAACAATAGCCAATAAAGAAATCGACACCTTAAAAAGATAAAACGCGTACTAAAACAAAACTGAAGGTAGTGTTGTGGACCATAAACCATTTATTTAAAAGACACTAATTATTCGTGAAATGTATTTGTTAAAAAATTTTATGTGCGTCGTTTGTCCTTTCTCAAAAAATGGGAAATTTTCTTTTTTCATAAAATATCCGTTTCTTTGAATTTGAAATTGGCTTATTGCGTTACGTTATGGCAATGAAAAAAGGTACAAGGTTGAAGTCTCATACGTATGAGATTATTGAGAATAAACACCCACATGCATTGTTGCATGTGTGTTTCAAAAAGGGTTTTATGACGAGGTATTTCTCAACAATCTTTTGCTTCAATAGTTTTAAAATGTCTAATTGTATGAAAATTTTATATCTGTGGTTTTATGATGACCAACGATTGTTATGGTTGATGCACATGTGCTACAGTTTCACCATGTCTTATTCCTGAGCTTGCTCTTCTTTGGGTTGCACCCGGCTAGCCAGCCGTGCCCATCCTCATTTTCTTGAACTCGGTAGCAGTCGTACCGTTAAATTCTATGATTTATTCGTTTCCAGAACAAGACGAATGTGGAACATCCTTCAATCTTTTATTTTCCCCTGCGGTAATGCAAAAAAATTAAACGAGACGTACACCGGTACCTCAACCCATCCCAGCCCCACTACCCTAATTTCCTTCCCACCAAGGCTGTGCTTTTGCATCAAAGGTTATCCCCCAAGCTTTAGCATAAACACAAAAAAGGCTGTCTGTGTAAACCGTGATATCTTTCGTGGTTGTGATGTGTCCCTGTCATTTCACAGCCTCTTTGCTTCGTTGATTTCGGCTTGAAAACAAGCTTTAGTCGTCCGGGAGCTGTAAGGAGAGATTGAGATTAAGTCCCTCGGAGTAGACACCGGCGCTCAACGAACCAGTGGTCTTAAAGCCGATCGTGTATTCCCTCAACGAGTTCAGCAACGAAGGTCTTCCAATTCCCTTTGATTTCGTTGTGGGATCATAGTAGTTCTTCTGGAACCAGTGTGTTGACGAGGTGCAGTTTATCTAAGCTGCAGTATCCTTATTGATGAAGATAGTGGGTCTGGCTACTGAAACGGAATGCAGACTTTGCCTGGAGGACACTGAGTCAACCAAACACCTTCTCTGCGAATGCCCGGCGGTTGCTCGTTCGAGGTTCTTGTTTCTTGGAGATTCCATCGTGAGCTCCGCGGTCGTTAAGAGCGCTCCTACAAAGGACCTACTGGCCTTCATCAGGCTGATTGAGAGTCTTTTGGATTAGTTTAAGGCTATAAGGCACAATAGATCTCATGGTCGCAGTGCCCACCTTTGGGTACCTTAGCCTGTCCTTATTTATTATTATTATTAGTTGAGTGACCAGTACTCAAGGTGCTGCTCCTACCTGTTTCCCGAAACCAATTGTCCACCGGAATCAAGTCGAGAATCCAGAAGAAAAAAAGCTTAAAACGTACTCATCTTACTTTCTCTAGAGACATCCTGTTTCCCGGCTAAAAAATCTGTGTTCTTGTTTCATAATAGGTACCACAAATCTTGTAAATAAAATAGTACTAACACCGGAAACATCTGTCGTATACGCAATGAATTAATTACCTCCAAATTATTCACAACAATACTCCCCAGGCTACTATCAATTTCTCCCACGAGATTAATATATCAAACTGCGTCTACCACAAAAATAATCCGGCAATTGTTCGGATACAGCGTGAAATGTAGGAGTCCTACATTTCACGTACCTACTCGTCTCAGCAGCTCTCATCCCGACCGAAACATCCTCAAAAGAGACAAATTTCCTCGCTTGAAATCCTTTTCTTGTGAAATATGCTAATGTTACGCATTGGGAGCATTGCGAACATTATCCGACTTTGTATTTCGTGGCAAGCCTGCCATTCCAGAAAATCCTGGCGATGATCGGATGTCGGTCGGGGTGTGTATGTGTGTTTTTGGCACAGTCAACAAGGCAGGCAATTTTCAACATTGTCACCAAATTATGGCCGCGGTGTGTGTAGGCACGCATTAGGGTATGTTAAGATTCTTGGTATTTCTTCCTTAAATATTTTACGGGAATTTTGGATGCAGGAACAGCTGGGTATTGTAGAAGTTACGAATGGTTTCGTAGTTTGGGAAGGTTATATTACGGGTAATAATTGTAATAAATTGACTACCGTAACGAGAATACGAATTTTGTGTTGGTAAGCAAGTGAGTAAACCGTACCCTGCCGGGTACATATTAAATATCATGGGAAATAGCAGACATTAAGAATATTATCATTAAGAATCGCAGTCCGGAAATTTCTCGGAGTTTTACAATTATCTGACAAGAAATTGGTTCTGACTAACGAGTCACTAACTCAATGTATGTGCGAGGAAATGGCGTTGATTGCAACAACATAATGGGGCGTCGGGAGACATGGGCGGGGTTTTCGCCGCTCTTTGCCCTGTCCTTCACGTATTCATAAAACATCATAGGCCTTAGGAAGACAATTGAAACATAAGCGGCAAAATTGAGGAATAATAAGAAAATGGGGCGATAAGGATGGAATGGTTGGGAGACTGCGCAGATGCCTTCACGCTCGCATCGGAGTCCAGGCGTAATGGGCCTCTTAGCCTCTAGTACCAACGACAGATTATCACTCATCAGATGAAGCAGCACAACCAGACCAGGAGAGAATATGGTTCCATTACGGGGGAACTTCTACTGCGAGGCCTGAGTAGAAGCTGGAGACAAAGTGTGCTGCAAAAAGGAAAAAAAAAAACGAACTGGGCTCCTGAGCTATCTGTTAACAATTGTTAAGGAGAAGAACAGCAAAGAGAAAAAAAAATACTGCATCTTTCATCATCCAGATGGTCAACAGGTTACAGACAAGTAACAAGTCAGCAGAGGCGTAACACTGCATTTCTTGCCGTTATTCACTTATAAACTCAACTCTGTAAGCTGCTCAGCACATTGATAATACAAAAATGCAAATACTAGGCAATCAAGAATTTTAAACTGAGATGAAAGTACTATATTGGCAAACAGAGAGGTACCCAGGGCTCTTCTGCGCTTTGTCCGAAAACCGAAGAAGCTCGAAATATCGGTAGTTCAAAGCATTTATGGAGGTCATAGGTGCGCGGTTATAGCACAAAGACAAACACAACACCAGGATTGTCTTGTTGAACTGACTCTAAAAGGGCAATCTACGCTATAGGAAGGATGGGGTGCTACAAAAGAAACAACAGCTACTTAAAGGGAAAATACGTGAAGTAAAGATGGCTAAGTCCTAAGACTTAGAGCAAGTAGCCTTAATGTGCTTGTGGGGATATAAATCGGTGGAAGGACTAAAAAGGAAACCGGTGTGGTCCTTCTTAGTCCTGTTCTGTACCAGAAGTGGGCTCCAGGCTGGGCGCCAAATGTGTGATGGCAGGTTTGGTGGGCATCCGAACATGCCCGTGGGGCTGGAGCCTAAGGTAGTATGTATAATGACCGTGAATGGCCAGGTCATGCCATCTGGCGAAGAAAAGGCCCCTCAACGAGCTATGCGACGGCCTATGCTTTCTGTTGCTCATTTCGGGAGACATGGGCGGGGTTTTCACCGCTCGTTGCCCATGTCCTTTATGTACACTCAGAAAAATTTCATGTCAAAATGTTTAATTATTTTAGTATCCCATTAATTTAATAGGATAGAGTTTCAATTCAAAACTGAGATAAGTTTTATAGTATAAATCCGATTTTTCCCATGGAAATAATTTGTGTAACGAAGCTCATTAACCGGAAATTCATAGGAAGCTTATTATTTGAACAGTATCCTTAATTAATTTTAGATTATGTCATATTAAATTAGAAAATGCGCATCAATAGCATAGTGTATCCCATTGTTTTAATAATTAATTGTAATTATTTTAATAGTGGGTCCATTATTTCTGGAATCTAAAATACTTGACGATTGCTTTAGAGTTCACACTTCCAATGACTGCGGTAGCTCAATAGGAACACAATCGATTTACAAACTATGGTCTCGGGTTCAACTCCTGCCACGAACATACTCGGAAAGCGGCTTTCCTCACGAGGCTCAAGTCAGCTTAGCTGCAAATGAGCACATTGCTTTAAAAAAACTCTTTCAGTGAAGGTGTGGCGACTTTAGTATAGACATTAGTATCTTCTTACTAATTTAATTGGATATACCTATTCATTTTATGGGATACTATACTGTTAACTCAATGGGTTCGAAATAATTGAAATAACCACATAAGTCATATTGACTAAAATTAACAGTATAATCTATTAAATTCCTATTGATTTATTTGGATTTTTTTTTCTGAGTATTAATAAAAATTCAAAAAAGGCCTGGGGAAAACAATGCAGACATCGGAGGCAGAAAGGAGGAATACTAAAAAAAATGGGCGACAAGGATGAAGTGGTTGGCGGACCGCGCAGATGCCGTCGCGCTCGCATCGGGGTCAGATTATAATGGGCCCCCTGACCTCTACTTTCGTACCACCGAGAGATCATTACTCATCGGGTGCTGCCTTCGATCTGCCGGTAGAAGCAGCACATCCAGACCAATATATGGTTCCATGACAACATCACAGTGGAGATCTGAGAGAGATCTCACCAGGCTTGCTTTCTTCTGCCCATTATTTTGGTAACAGGGCATGCTTTGGAAACAGCCTTGTTAATCGCCGCATAACATCCAGATCCGAATTAGTTACCGACTGACAAGGTAACTAACGCAAAGGATGTTCCCTTAGACTAAATGGTAGGTAGCGATGATCCGAAATATTGTATAATGATCCGAGGACACCAAATAATAAATATCATCTGACACCAGAGAAGTATCCAGTCCTTCCTGCCTATTCCTGGTCTCAAAAGTTGGCTCACAAGCAACATTGCTCAGCAGGAGGTTAGTATACATAAGGTAATCAAAAATCAACTCACCTCTTTCATTACTATCCGAGCTGCCCCATAAAATGTGATGAACATTAGGGTCACAGAAGACTAATGTAAGACGTGCTAGCCCTGGATATTGCCTCCATTAGATTACTGGGTGAAAAAAAAAAACAACAAAAAACCGATATGAGCCACTATCGCCTGTTCCCAAGTTCTACACAAATGACAACGGAAACCTTATCTCTGAACTTCGAAAGAAGAAAAGCAGTGGAAACCTTCCGTACAGGAATACAGGACCGTGGTATACCCTGGTCCCTAACGTATATAGAAAACTGTTTAATTAGGAGACTCAAGGCCTTTTACTTTAACGTGTATCAGAACAACATCTTCTCCACTGTTTGCCAAACGAAGAAGAAGAGCAGCGGAGGCTGATTTGGAATAATGTAGATTGATCTGCAGAAAACTAATCGTGCTACAACAAAGTTTGATTGCCCACTACAGTAACGCCAGCCTTCCCTTCGATGTCAGATTCATACAGAGCGGAAAGGTCCTGTATATTATTCAAATCCATTAGGCCAGGTCCCAGCGAAATGCTGTCGTCATCAGTGTCGCAACCAGCTGACGCAACGGGTCGGACTATAGGGTCACCCATAATATCGTCGGCAGTGAAAAAAGGGGATGATGCCGGGACACAATTGAATGTCCTTTTCACGTCCCTTTTGGATAAGCGCAGGGTACCTGGAGTGAAGCTATAGTCTATGACACTATTCATTTCCACTGAATGGGCCAGGGATTCATTGTTCACTTTGTAGGAGGTCCAGATTGCTCGTTTGCAGAAGAAATAATATATCCTTCGCATCGTTGGGCTCAGAGGGTAGCCGAACATGAGCCCGAGGTCTTGAGGGTATCCTGTCCCTCGAGACAGCCTCCCCTACTTTGAAAATGGCGATTTTAAATATGTCAGCCTATCACTGATTGGCAAACTGCATTAGTTTATTGCATCCCTGGAACCAACCAGCGTCTTTACATTTAGGAGCAGGCCCGGGGTGTTCCTCCTTAAAGCTGCGAAGATTGGCTGCAAGTTTGAACGGAAAATTTTTTCGTTTTGCATCGTCACGATCGATCGCAGCAAGCTCAATCCACTCCTTCACAGCATCCGCATAAGAAGGAGCGGTGCAATTGCAGTCTGTCTTCTTTTGCTTTTTAGCCTCCTTAGGTTCTTACTAAGAAACAAAAGTAACAAAAACCGTCCAAAATGCAATGTATAACAATTTATTCGATTTTTTTGGGTTTCGCGTCAAAAACGATTGAATATCAAGACGAAGTTAACTCAAACTTTACTCAGTATGTAGTTATGGCAGACTAACGTAATGAAATGTTTTGAAGCCGACGAGCTCATGGGAGTTCGGCGTCTATAAGAACTTGAAAGTGCGCCATATCGCCCACTGTGCCTTATTTACTGTAATCACCCTATAATACGATTTGTCTTACATGAGCAATGTTCAAGATGTCTGCCCCCTAAAGGTCTGAAAGACTCCATGATTTGAATAGCCTCTAAATTAATTCAATAATTTTCGATTTTCTGTCAGTTCTCCTATAATAAATTGCATTCTCCAACTGCTCGAAAATCGAACAACAAATTATGCTAATAAGCTAGAATATCCTTTCTTGGCATTATCCCTTCCGATTTTCAACGGAGCATATCTGTTACGTGTAAATATCATGACATTCAACCAGAAAAAAGCACATATTCACCACTCAACATATAAAAGGATAAATCCGTAAAAGAAAAATTCCTGTGACAAATAGGCCACTGCTGTCGAAATCAGGGACATAGTTGCGGAATTTTTTACTGAAACATCTCTCATTTTTTCGTGTGTAATCTTTTACGTTTCACCGTACAGCCACGTTCATGTATTTTAATATCCTGTTGTCGTAAGCATCTGAGATCAGAGATTACATTATTAATCATTTCATTTCAACGTCCTTTCACTGGCACGTCCGCTTGGGCATAGACAGGCGGCGCCATTACTTTCCGCATAAATACCTGGTAAACACTCTTAAGCGTTTATTTAACTTAAATGTAATATACGAGTATGTCCTCCAAAATGACAATATGAAAATAAAAATCTTGGTCCTTTCATTCTGATTACATTCTTTATATTCTCCCGAAATTTATGCATCGAAAATTTTCCGTTTTTCTTACAGACGAATACGCTCGACCGGTGGGACGCGACGCTTTGTAAAGGGCAACTTGATATCACCTCCATCTTGGCAGGACGTGAATAACTGCCTTTAATTTCCTCTGGAACATTTGCTGTTGAGCTGCAAAGAATATGAATCGGCCAACAAAGGTGCACGCGAAATTATTTTGAGGAAAGTCAAAATTACCAGGACGGAAGTCAGGAGAAAATTCGAAAAATTCGTTTTCCCTCCTGAACGTCGTTGAAGTCTTGTCGTCCTTAAAGTTGTCAATTTAGCTGACAAAAAAAAAAAGAAAGTGACAACGTTGAGAAACGTTTATTTGATGAGCTTCGTAAGCCATCGTGTTGAACACTGAGAATAGACGTGAATTGCATTGTCTGGTCGACGTAGCTCTGAGGTGGAAAAGACACCATCCGACAAGATGAAGGGAAGACATTTGAGAAGGCGTTTCAGTTTACAGCCATCGTTTATGAAGGATGATAGTTCAGACGATAAGCCACGACGAGATAGGTAAGTTGTTTAAAAAGTTGGCAGAAGTTTTCTGTATGAAAAAGAAGTGTTAAGTGAAAAATTATAGCTTTTCATGTGAATGGCTGTAAGGCTTGGCATCAGTAGTATAGTAATAAGTGGGCTCAAATAAAGTTTTCATTGTCCGTATTTTAAGCAATTAAGGCTAAATTTTTAACAGATTTTCACTGTGTTAGTTTTTTGAAGCAATGTGCAACTATGTTTAATAAAGCTTTCGTACTTTGTAAAATAATTTCCAAGGGATTAGATTAGCATTCACTCCCATATGAGTTCGCTGTTGAACCCTGGGCAGATATGATTCATCGAATCGGCAACGGCAGTTTATTTTTTTACTATTTGTCTCTAAAAACCTAAAAACGTTTTGTAGTAAAAACAGAAACCTTAGAAAATCGGCCAAATATCCGTCCGTCAGTCCTTTGTATGACCTAGGTTAAGTTAGGTTAAAGGGGCTGCCGTGATATACCCAGTACACATACACCACCTCTGGGTCCATTGTGATACGACCATCGACTCCATAGCACGAGTCCTACCTATTCATTGAACAAGCCTGAGCTGTTGACAAAGCACTAGAGCCGGCTGATGCTAACATCATTATGGTCATCCAGATCGCCAAAGTAGAAAGACCCCAAGGCAATCCTTTTTCTTCTAGCCAGGACATCGCACCCACATAGTGGATGATAGGTACTCTTCTTCTTATCCTCATCCTCGCAGCTTCTACAGAGGTCATTGTGTGGGGGCCCCTTTCTCCTAGCATGTCCGCCGATCGGGCAGTGCCCTGTAATCACCCCCACAAGATTCCTAGGGTTTCTTCCATGCTACAATTTCTTCACTTTCACATTGCGTTGGAAGTACTCGACGCGTCAGCATTTACCATCATTTTACAGGTTGACGAAGACCACCCGAGATGGCGATGACTAAGCCCGGTCCCCCCCATTAGAGACTCCTCTATAGTTAGTTCATCCGCTTTGCAGTTTCCGTCAAAGCCACTATGAGCCGGAATACAACAAGGGGAGATGTTAAAAAAGTTTCCCATCTCCAGGAGAGAATTGTGACATGCGGGAACATTCTTTGAGTTTGTTTCACTCAAGGGCTTTAATCGCCGGCTTACTATCAGTGAAGATGGTAATATCCCTAGCAGATATTACAATATGCTCGATCCAGAGGATAGACTTCCAAATAGCCGCGATCTCCACCTGTCACCTGAGTAGTGACATGTTTATATTCAGCTTGTCCGAGTACACACCCACTCCTTGATCCGTCTTAGAGCCATCGGTGTCCAAACTTATAGGATTTGACTCCTAGAAGGTCTTACCCGCCCTCTCGTCCCGTGAAAGGATTAGGCTTACAAAATTCTTACCGAACAGATGCTTGGGAAGAGTTTAATCCGGCACCGCAGGAATATCCAAGCTGCTAAGAACAGACGAGTGTCCCGTGGCTGTCACATTGAACTGTCCCGAAGACGAATGGCTACATTCGAGGCCACCTGCTTAGTAAAAATATCTAAGGGGAGCAAATTGAGCAGGACATCAAGAGCAGCTGCTGGTGTTGTATTAAGAGCCCCTGTAAAGGTAATGCTCACTGCTCTTTGGAATTTCTCTAACATACTTTGGTAAACCGCCCAACAGACGATAATACGTGGCAAAAGTATAGGTCGGAGGACTGAGACATAGAGCCAAGAAAGAACCAATCTTCGGTTTCAGGCCCCACTTCCTATATATGACTTTCTTACACGAGTATAGCGCGAACAGTTGCCTTAGCTACTCATTTCTGGATATAGGGTATTGTAACGGACGATTTGGTGGGCATCCGAAGATGCCCGTGGGGACGCAGCCTAAGGCTGCATTATGACCGTGAAGGTCGGGCAGTGCCATCTGGCGACGAAATAGGCCCCTCAACGAGCTAAGCAGCGGCCAATGCTTGCTGTAGCTCAGTTCGGGAGATGTGGGCGGAGTTTTCGCCGCTCGTTGCCCCTGTCCTTTACGTATTACAGAAATTCATAGGCCTGGGGAAAACAACACAAACAGGGGAGGTCAAAATGGGGAATCAAAAAAAAATAGTCGATAAGGATGGAATAGTTGACGGACGGATCAAACGCCCACACGGTCGCACCTGGGTCCGGGTGTAATGGGACCTTCGGCCTCTGGTTTCGTACCACCAACCGTCACTACTCATCAGGTGCTGCTTCGATCTGCTGGTGGGAGCAACACTACCAGACCATAATATGGTTCGTTACAGGTGGTTCATTACAGTCTCCACCCCAGCTTCCTGTCCAGGATGACGCCCAGAAACTTGGCTTTATCAGTAAGAACAAGTCTCATTCCGTTCAGCAATGGTGGATCGAATATTGGTGGTCTGTGTGTCTTTGTAAAGAAAACAAGTTCTGTGTTGGCTGGATTGACACAAACCCCAGCTAGCCTAGCCCAATTCGTCTGAATTGGGATAGAAAAACCTCTTTCTGCAAAATATCACTAAGCACAGTGTGAAACTTCCCAGAAATTGCGATGGCAATATTATCCGCATACGCCATAACTTTGCATCCCACACCCTCCAGGTCCAAAAGCAGTCTGTAAACCGCCAGATTCCAAAGAAGGAGGGTGTCGTACACGCCTGTGTTGTATGCACCACCTCCTTGCGTAGCATCAGGTCCGTGGGTTCGCTACACCAAAAACACCATAAGCTTTTGGACTCAGTGGATGTCCCCTGCGGGGAGGAATAGCATCAGTGAGAGGATACACCCCTGTCTAACTCCACTGCGAATCACAAAGTCCCTCAACACATTACCTTTATGCAGAATGCGACATTTCGCGCCGTCATAGGTTGCCTTAATAATAGCCACAAGCTTCTCAGGGATGCCTCTCCTGCGCAAGGCTGCCCATATAGAATCCCGGTTCACACTATCGAAAGCCTTCTCGAAATCGATAAAAAGCAAGTGAAGCGGAGAATCGTATTCAGCGCACACCCTCTTTGCACGTCCAGAAGACAACTAATAGATCTTTTAATAATGGCAAAGTGGTCCATCTAATTTTGTGTTCTGCACTGATTATCCGATGCCCACCCAACTGATTTTGTGGTAGTCCTTATGCTCATACATAGTACTACCGATGAAGAGACTGTGAAAGTGTCGGAACTCTGCAAATCTTTCGTCGTCGTCATTACGATCCCCAAGACCGTGTCGCCCCGTCACAAGTCTGAGCCCATAGTTATCAGCACCAACTTTTGCATTCAAATTTCGCACCAACTATTATAATGTCACGTTTAGGTGTTCCGCTCTGAACGGTGTTTAGTTGTTCGTAGAAGGAGTCTTTCGACAAAGCATTGTACGGTTCAGTTGAAGTATAACATTGTATTATTGTGATGTTCCTCATTTTGGTCCGGAACCTGGCGGTCATGATTCAATCGGAGACTGAATTATAGGGTAAGAGACAATTTCGTGCGGCTCTGGTTAAGAGGAGCCCCACTCCTGACTCACGACCAATACCGGTGCTCGACCGGAGTACAACATTACAGTGCTACCCGTTGGAGAGATGAATTCTCCGCTGTTCCACCATCTTGGCTTATGTTTAATTTATACCGCAGAAATTCACTTTTGAATTAAAGAGATGGTGTGTCCAGGATAGTGCGCACATTCCAGAATCCAATCTGTGTAATTGTACGATAGCCAAAAGTCGTAGCCATTGAGTCAGTCCATATTCGAGGCATAGTTGACGTTTCGTAGCATATAGAAGAGTTCGGATAGTGCAAGTTGCTGGCATACACATCCTGTCCTTTGTTTGTCAGTTTCTGCGAAAGGCCGGCAAAGGGAGAGGCCGAGGTTATTCTTACGCCCCACACCACCGGGGGAATGTTTACCTCCACCAAATCATCGCACCGCTATTACTGGCGACTTCACTTGATTAGCGATGGTCAACGACCACCGCCGTTCCAGGGAGCGCCCATGAGGAGGACTATGGAAGAGGATTTTGCCCCCACCTTTCTATTATGCATTTTTGACATGGATATGTCTTATAACTGGGGGTCATCCTAAAAATCTGTCCGTCACACGAAATGTTTGTTTTTCTACTCGGGGGTCAGAAGAGGAAACAAGCCCATTGAAAATTTTTCTTTTCTGGTTGTGCATGTCGTTTGAGTGAAGTGGTCATTTTGCATGGCTGTTGCTTGTAGATCCGCGCGGGCGGTGCGCTTGCGGGGATCCTGTGTGTACATGTTGGGATGTTGATTTGAAAGCGATAAAGGTTGACGTTGTGGACGGCAAGAAATAACATAGTGTACGGGTGAACGGGCGGACTTTCAATGACCTTGAATTTCCGCCAATTCCCATTCATCATTTAATAAAATAGCCCGTGTTGTACTATCTGAATCACTAGGGTCCCAGAAAAGGTAGCAAGTAGTCAGTTCGACTAACATTTGGACATGCGCAGACGCAATTTGAGAGAGTGTACATAGTTCCCGCCCCCCGAAGATGAGCGAGAGCGGATGAAGTTCATTCGAGCCAAATCGGGTGATCCAGCGACTGTGTTCGTGCATTTGCAATGGCGGCGATTTGAGGTCTGACTGGTTCACAATGTGGGCACCCACCCCACGTGCAATAAACATATAGAACAAAATGGCGGATTTATACTAGGCGAGTTAGAATCTCTCAGGCCCCGAAATTAAGAAATATTCGTCGCAAGATGTTATATGTTATGATGTACATTTAGAGGTCTGCAGAAGATCAACTGCCCCCCTTCCGCAAAAATTCCAAAATTTTTAAAATGGCTGGAATCCAAACAAATAAAATAGCGCGCACTGTACTACATATCTGAATCAATAGGGTCCCAGAAAAAGTAGCAAGTAGTCAGTTCGACTAACATTTGGACATGCGCAGACGCAATTTGAGAGTGTGTACATTACATAGCTCCACCCCCCTCCCCCCCCCCCCTCCTCCCGAAGATAGAGAGCGAGAGCCATCGCGGATGAAGTTCATTCTATCCAAATGGTTGTGCATTTGCAATGGCGGCGATTTGAGGTCTGACTGGCCCACAATGTCGCCCCCGCCACACATGCAATAAACGTATCATAAAACAAAATGGCGGATTCGTACTGAGCGAGTTAAAATCTCCCAAGCCCCGAAATAGAGAAATATTCGTCGCAGGATTTTATAATTCCGAGCAGCTCATCGTGACATGATGTACATTCAGAGGTCTGCAGAAGATCAAATGCCCCCGCCCCCCCTTCTGCAAAAATTCCAAAATTTTTCTTGTGCATTCTCTTTGTGCGTGTGCTGGAATGTTTTGTTTACTTTTGTTAGTTTCCCTTTCTGTTTGCCGGACACAATCGCATAGAGTCGCACGCGTTTCTTGAGAAACGGATTGTATGTGCCGGACTGTTGATTAAAGGGGCGGGATGAGGCGGATAGTGTGGGAGCGATTTTGCAATAGATACACAAACACAATACACGTCCGATTGGGAAAAGATGGTGGGAAGCGTGATTGCGATTAGAAGAAAAGTACTCACAGAAATTTCGATAGGCTGCAGTCTGCAAACTGTACCGAACGGGTAGATGGAACAGGTAGATGGAACAGGGTGCACGAGAGGAGGTCAATATTGCACACACATGCAAACGAAAACGAAACGATCCCGCGAGAGAAAGGAGATCGAGCGGACAGGACAAAGCAAAGCAGAATTTATGACGAGTATCTACACTGCCACCAGATACATGGGTACATGGATATGTCTTATGCCTACCGAAAGCGTGGGACGTGTTTTTTCGAATGATTTCATCCAGTATAACTATACTAGGATCTTTACAAAACTTACGTCGATATCTTCAACACAGCAGGTTCCACGCAGTCGGTAGTCATAGACATATCCATGTTCCGATGTATCTGCATGCAGTGTAGATACTTTTTTACTGTAGGAATTAACTTGGGCAAATATTTTTATGAACTTTTCTATTTGCTATTCGAAAACAAAACTTCAACCATAAGTTAATTCATCATCCGCAACCTCCCCTTTCAACATACCGTGGAAAATTCCTAGGATAATAAATAGACGCTTACAATCCTCCGGAGCCTCCAATTAAATTTCAAAAGGATTTCCCAGGGATAGACGACTTAAATACAATTTTATCTCCGTTTGAAAACATTCATCCAAGGCGCCACTACAGCATTAAATATTTATTATTATGAGTATACATAGGCTACGTATATATAGGTACACTCAAATAGTACTACACAGAATTTGCAATTCTGCCGAAATAACTTTGGTTGTTTTCGCAAACTTTTCCGCAGATAACACGCTTCAGCTGAACTTCTAAAAAATGGCGAACCGGGGAGTCCTGATCCTGATGAACCAACTGGCGGAATGCTAAGAATTTATTGTGCTATTTTGTCTGGGGAGTTTGTTAGTTTTTGTTTTTTTTTTGCGAAATATCTCTATGTATTAGGAATTATGTTTTAAAGTTTAAAACTGAACTGAAACTCGTTGTTATAAATTAAATGACTAATAAGAGCGTTGGGTTACGCTTAAGACGCGTGTATTCAATCAATGTCCGTGATAAAGGACTAGAAGAAGACCAAAAGTTTCGATTTGTTTGAGTTCCCGAAGCAGTTGTAAAGTTGAGATTGTGGTTAATGCTGGATTTATGCAAATTTTATTATTAAATGTATAGATTGAATTTATATTTTCCGTGGGCGACAGCGAAGGCAAATTTTGTATTGTTGACTTATGATTATAATCTCTTCCACGGCGTTCACACTGCCTGTGATACGATGCTATGTCGCTCCGTGCTGTGACTTGCGATTAGGAGCGCTCATCGCAAAAAAAAGGTGTAATGGACCATATTCTAGTCTGGTAGTGCTGCTAATGATCTGTCGGTGGTACGAAACCAGGGGCCGAGGGTCCCATTACACCTGGACCCCGATGCGAGCGTGAGGGCAAGTGAGCCGTCCGCTAACCATTCCATCCTTGCCGCCTCAGTTTTTCGGTTTACCTGTTTTTACCTCCCCTTCGCGCTAACCACAGGATACCACGAGTATTTGCTCGGCATTCGTTGCATTGGAGGAAGATTTGTCCACTCGATGAATCGCTGGACGGGAGAGACGCAAGGTGCTTGAGTGTCAACAAGATGCAAGCCACTTGACCTGTGACTCGGCGAGTCACGAGTGATGTAGTACCGGCATTATATGTAATCGCGATTTTCACGTGTACATTACGATATTTAAACTTGTAATGAGCAAAATCCAAACACAAACCACTTTCTGGTTTTGATGTGAGTACGAGTGAAGCTCGGGAGATGATGTGAGATGTATGTACTTTGCGATTTCATAACAGATCGAGTGGTAATTTTGTTTGCTATTTTTTGCGGGTAGCACATTGCTATTGAGTGCATGAAAACTTGTGTATGCTATGGTAATGCTTACTTGACACTATACCCACTTTCGAAATATTTAATGTTTTGCCTATTTCCTAAGGGGTAGTAATACTAACTTGACTGTCTAGCGAGCATTGCCATAGCATATTTTGCAACATAAAAAACAAACGCGACAAATTTTTTTCTTTCACAATAAATTTACGACAATTAATTTAGTATACGCGACTTGGAAATTTTTAAATGGTAATGCTAAGTTGATGAACATATGTACATTGCAGGCATTGATTGCATACATACTACCTATCCATCTCATCGCATTTATAATCGTATCAGGCATTAATCCCATCGATATCACTTGTCCGACTGCATTCTTCAACGCATCCATCACCGCATACATCGCAGTGCATCGCGTGCAATATAAACACCGTTCACACCGCTAGGTGATGCAACTTGAAAAAAAACCATATCGGATGGCATGCCATCGCATATGTCGCAGGCAATATGAACGATGCCTTAAGTTAGGAGAAATCTCGCAGTAGAAAATTCTGGACTTGACATTATGTACCATCATCTTTAGATTCTTGCTTGTTCTGGGGGATGGTTCTATTATGGCTTGTTGTTACAGTTTTTAATGACGGAAATTTTAGAAAAAAGTTTTTAGTTGTTTGGCTTTTGGCTTCAAGTTATATTAATGTTTTATTTTTTAAATTATATCGAATACATTATTTATTCTGTACACGTTACATGTATACAATGTTAAGTAATATGCGAAAAAAATCAGAAATGCAAAATACGTAACGTTGTAAGGGGGCAGAAGTCCTCTTCTATTGTGCTCCCCGCGGGCGCCCACTAGAAGGGCTAACCAAGTCAACCGAGTTTTGCAAAGCAAAACATTTGGTTGAGGGAAGATAGCTGTAGCCTGATTATCTGAGTAACACCTAAGCGTTTCAGGTCATTACGGTGGAGTGAGTTACGTAGTCAGAGCCGCGACATAATCGTGTGAACTTTGACACATTTCCAACCACCTGAAGCAGCTCTCGCCGAGGCTATCCCTGGATAGGGTTAAGCGATGGGCCGAAAACCCATTCTTGCAAAAATGACTCCTTGTCAAGAAATCTGGAAAAAAAAGCCTCAGATTGGACGGATCAACGAAAAGGACCACGCAAACGTCTAACGGACTCTTCTTTCGGATTCTGGAATGTAGTATAAGATCCCGGTACAAACCAGGGGTTCTTAAGGCCCCCTTGGAACAGGTTGAACAGTACAAACTAAACATTATCGCAGTCTAGGAAACTAAATGGCATAATCCAGACGGCCAAGACCCGACATCTGGCTGTAGCGCCACAATGATGATGAGAAAAGTTCCTTGAGCGGAAATTCTTTAAGTGCGAGTTCAGAATCCGTTTCCGCTTTAGGTACCTAGAACCTAGTTCATTCCTGATGCATTCCAGATGGATTTTTAGTCCCTAAAACGGAAATGAACTCTGCTTCCGCACCAAACGAATTTCCGCTCTAGGAACTACAAACTCTGCGTATGTGGATGCTAGGTTCCTTCACTTAAGCGAAGATAAACTCAAAAATTACACTTAAGGAGTACACGCTTTAGAAACTAAAAATCGATCGTTTGTGGGTTCTAGATGCTTACCATCTAAGCCAAAAATGGACTCCGATTCCTAACTCAATGAATTTCCGCCTTAGGGTACGGTTATGTTGGAGCTTCGACAAACGATAAGAGCAGCACTGATGGGAATGGATTCGTGCTTCTACATAGAGCTGTTTATGTTGGAGCTGCGCGATAAGCGTTTAGAGCGTCGCCGAGAGCAGTTCTTATTATAGGTCGGAAAAAATATAGAGCAAATGCGTTGTTCCAACATGAAAAGCTCTATGTATCACTATCAGCGCTGCTCTTATTGTTTGCCTTAGCTCCAAAATAAATGCATCCCTAGGAACTACAACTCCACAGGTGATTTCCGCGGCACCCCCGACAGACGCAAATTACCAAAACGACTATTGCTATTTTGTGCTCGTCAATTAAAAAATATATTGCTTGCTGGGCAGTTCAAGAAACGGTAGGTTTCGCCTACGACATATGTAAAACGAAAAATTATTACAAAGACAAAAATATGGGGGGGGGGGGGGTGAAGCGCAACGCACTTCAACCCCACTGTGTGTGTGTTCTAGGTTGATAAGACCTAAAGCGGACATTGACTACGACCTAAAGCGGACCGCTTTAGTAACTGCACATTAAAATAATATGTAACTTCTTTTAGACCGCAATATATATATTTTCTGAAGTACAATTTAGGGTCCTTTGTCACAATTTCGGGGGTTCACCCTTAATTTCCACTTTAAGTAGTCTACAGGAGATACATCATGTTCTCCTATTTGTATTGTAACTGCCAGATACATACAATTGTGACGCTTAAATTAAGTATTTTGGCCGTATAGTAGGAATATGAATAATACTTGTTTTGTACTAGAACGTGGATTTTAAATTAGTGGATTTTGAATTGGTGGATTTTGGTTTATATGGATTTTATACCTGGCCCAATACGGGGTTTGTGAAAAAGTACCTACCTATTATATACCTATTGCCAACGCCAATATGAGAAATGTCAAAACTAGCGAGTGTGATAACTCAGTAACACGAGCTGGAGTTATTATCAATAAAGACCATTAAACCGGCAACCGCCACCATGGTTGTGTATTCGTTTGAGGAGTGAACATTATGCTAGGATTACACGATTGACGGAAAAGCATAAATCTAGCGTCAATAGTTTTACGCCCGATTGGTGTATTTTAGACAGAAGCGTAAATAGATTGTCCCCCATTTATACTACTGACTTAAAAACATCAATTTTGACAACGTCAACCAAAATTTCGATTGACACAATTTAAAAAACAAAAGTACAAGCCGCCAACCGTACAATCGAACCGTTTACACGATTGACTCTTTTTATATCAATCGAATTGATCATTGGTTGACGCTTATATTCATTAGCGCCAATTGAATTCCCCATAATTCACTCTCCCTAATCAGACAATTCCAGAAAGACTTTCGTCTCCGGTACCCAGTGGAATCGAAAAGTCTTTGATCCTATAGCGGTTTTATTCATCGGTTTACCTCCGAAGCTGGAAAAAATCAAATGTTCTCGATTATATGTATATCGACTTTGTCATCGTTTTGTCTCTGATTTGAAAGGAATCGAAATGTCTTCGATCATACATCGATTCTGGTGATCAATTTGCCTGGAATTTGAATTCATTTTAAAGTATCTTTGGAGACGGATGTTGTCATATCATCAAGTACGGTATATGTTTTGTTTGTTTTTGTTTTCTATAAACAGTCCACCTTTAATTTAAAAGTGCCATGAAATCAATACAAAAATTTTTCCGTGAAAAGTTTCACGTGAATTTTACAGAAGATTTCACGACACTTTTAGTTTCTGTACGAATTGTATTGTATCAAGATTCTACACATTTACACAGTCATCGATTCGAATCCGATCTTAGTGTCGATTCTACGTTGACTATATAGTCATCGGTCCAAATCCGATCTCAGTGTCGATTCTACGTTGACTACAGTCATCGATCCTAATTCGATCTCAGCGTCGATTCTACACTGACTACAGTAATCGATTCTTCATCGACTACCGTAATCGATTTAAGATCGATTCCTGTCTTCATTTTCGGTATCGTAAAAGCGGCCATGCCCATACAAATGTCTCCGAAGTTTCATCGATATAGTCATCGATTCCTTAGTAGACAGTCTTCGATCTAGGATCGATCAAGTTTCGATTCTTGTCTGACTGGGTATTGGTAAAAAAAATACTTTCAACTTGTGAATAAAATTATTTTTAGTTGATCTTTACAATCAAAATCTGTTTAGTTTTTTTTTATACGATGTCGAAAAATAAAAAAAAAAGCAGCAGCCTTAAACGTGTTTCCAGCATTCTATCAGCAGCATTTGAAAAGAGTATAATCAAAACTTACATGTTGTTTGAAACGAAGAAACCCGAGATCTGTAAATTTTCCCAAGAAATTGATCCAATGTTGACGTCTGTGGTTGATGCTCCAGACGTCAACCACTAGTTGATGGAATTGAGCTGTCGATTGACACTTGTGTTTCAATAAAGTTCGTTTACATGGTTGATGTAATCGTGTAAATTTTGGTTGCCGGAAATTGGGGACAACTTAGGGGTCAACCAAATTGGCGTAGATTGATGTAAAAAAAATTGTGAGTTTACACAATCGATATCGATTGAACATCAAAAAAGCGTAAATATTGACGCAAACCGTCAATCGTGTAATCCTAGCATAACGGTTCCCTTCGTATCCAACTGATCGACGCCATTTTCAAAAGAGAGTATAAAATGGAGCCGTCTACCAAAGGTAGGAGAGGTAGGCGTTCCACTGATGGGAACATGCCCATTTTGAATACCAACCAACTAGATTCTGTTGGTTACTGGCTTCATTCTCTACAACCATGAGTTGTGTAACTTCGATGAAGAGTCTTAAATTTCGGGAATCATCAAACTACAACGACTACAATGTGCAAGTCATATATAGCGTAGTGATGACAGTCGAATGCCTAAGCACGTACTTAAAGGACTCTTTGAAGGAATGCGGCTGAGAGGAAGATCCCGGTGGGATATCAGTAGATGCGTATGCCGCACAACTGCTAGGCTCCCGAAACTGGAGGACTCGAACCGAGACAATTGGAGGAATACGATCCAGACGGCCAATGCTCGATGTCGGGTGGTAGCGTCACTATGATGATGATGAGCTTCATTACATCGAAAGTTATCTCGCGAACGAACATACTGACGGACAGACAGACATGGCTTTGGCGACTCAAGAGGTGACCCTGATCATTGTATGTTACACCTTAAAGGAGGGTTGGGTGTATATATATACTCATACCTCCTTTAAGGTCTCACATACATATTTTCGTCCGAACAGGGGCGACCGGTAGCGCAGTGTGTTGAGGCATCAGTCTCATGTTTGACTACCGGCGTTTCGGGTTCGAATCCCGTCCACAACGACGTTCGTGGCCATGGATGTGCAGGAGGTGCATGCTGGCAACTGCATTCTCTGAAACCAATTTATGCCAACACAGTTAAAAATCTCGGACTTTTTTTTAAACCTGGCCTTGGACTATCAGCAATTTTAATCATTTTAATTCTGCAATCTAAACTCTTTCAAAGTTTACTTCTATTTTAAACCAAATTTGTAATAAATTCTAATATAATCAAAAGTTTACTTCTATTTTAAACCATTTTATAATAAATTCTAATACAATTAAAACCTTTTTGTGTTCTTTTTGTTTTCGCATTAGTTTCTAATCCAAATCTAATTAAAATGTAAGCCCCACAAAGTATATTTTTTGAGTCTCAGGTCTCAGCATACCCACTCGCAGTCAGCTCAAAATATTATGCTGCGTGGCCGAGTGGTCTAGGTCGCAACCCTACAACACGGAGTTCACAGGTTCGATGCTGCGCCACGGCCAAAAAATTTAAAGATTCGCTGGCTAACCTGCGAATAGGCTTAACAAAGGATTTGGAAGTTTAGAAAACTGAAGAAAAAAAAAGAATGGAGAAAAAACTTAAAGGGGTTAAAAAAAAACGCAGTAAAATTAATATTTTTCATAGATTCTAATATCTGTAGATTAAATTTTAAACCAACAATTTGATTAAAAAAATAATATAAGTAAAGTTTACTATTTAAACCAGTGAAGTTTACGGAAGCAATTGTAATACTTTCATTTCATTAAAATCTAATACAATTTTGGTGTCGTCATATATGTAAACCGAGTTAGCATTGATAATAAACCAGGATTTTTAACTGTGAACGAAACGTCAATTGGGCCACATGGAACAGTCGACGCGCTATGCCCCACAAGGGGTTAGGGCAATTAAGTAGTATAATATAAATTATGTAGAATTCTAGAGGACTGAATCTGTTATCATAAAGTACAACCTTTTAAAAGAAATAACAGATATAATAAAATAAATTATTAAAATGACATAGAGAGCTTTACTTTACGCCCAATCATACTTACAAGACTATCCAGATGAATCATAATCATCATTAGAACAGAAATTGCTAAACTTTTACTACACTAGCCTAATGATTTCTTCACATAAACTCCATAATACTATATCTTCATTCAGACAAAACTCACCCTATTTACTTTCAATTGCAGGATGAACCGTCAAGATGGCGTGGCAGATGACTCAATGGGACCATCAAATGTTCGACATAAAATCGTCGTTATGGGCGCGGCTAAAGTAGGAAAAACTTCGATAATTACACAGTTTCTTTATAGTCGTTTTTCACCAAAATACAAAAGAACCGTCGAGGAAATGCATCAGGGAAACTTCTCAATATCCGGAGTGAGTTTAACGTTGGATATATTAGATACGTCGGGTGCTTTCGAGGTAAGTGGAATGTTGAAATTGTTATATTGTCATTAATGTACATATGTAGATGGAAGAAAAGGAATTGTGCTAATTGAAGATCATCAAGAGCATACTATTCAATCTGTTGTTGCGAATATTACCTTTTGTTAACACACCACTCAGATACTTGTACTTAAAGCAAGTTTTACTAAAATCCAGAGATTTGTGTTGGTTTAGTATCCAATGTTTGACTAAAGCCGGGGTTTTGCAGAGAAACAATGTCGTCAGCTGACAGCCATGAATTAACGGCCGTTAGGTGACGGTGGCTTAAAAGCCCACTGTCAAAAGACGGCCGTCATGTAGCGGTGGCGCAAAAGACTTACATTTCAGTGAACCAAATATTGTAGTATTATCACCCATTTCTGATTGGTAAATCAACACAGTTCACTGTTAAAAAACGTTAAGCTACGTCTTGTCAAATTTATTGCGGTCATTCTGAAAATGATGACATCGCCCTAACAGCCGTCAAGAAATTACTATCTGACGGCCGTCATGAAATGGTCTCACCGCTACCTGACGGCCGTCGCGTTTTGGCACCACGGCTAGTTACTTTACATTCGCAACCAAAGTTATCTAGGAAACCATCACAGTTAGTTTGCATAGGAAACGTTTTCGTGAAACGTGTCAACGCTAGATGACGGCCGTCAATTGACGGCATCGTTTGTCACGGCACGGATTTTGCTCGATGCACGCGTCATGTTTGTAACAGAAATGACTCGCGAATAATGAAGAAAGTTCTTATGTAGGAGGCCAGATACACAATTAATTGTGCGATACGCGTTCTTTGGATGATACTGTCGATAGGTTTTCAGTGCGAAACTTAAATTCGCAATTTGTTCCAGACAGCCAAGCTCCGTCGTCGGGTCGGTCTGTAGTTTGGTTTAAAACTGAAACTGTGCCTGCATGCTCTATGCAAAGTGCTTTTTAAACGTAACACGGCCTGGTGCCTGATGTAATGGTTGGTCTAATAGATGGTCTAATTGCTGGTCTCGTATGAGTTTTAATACACAGTAAAAAAAAATACCTTGTGAAAATTCCATTATGACAGTTTTCTTCGTTTTAAGTAAAATACCATCTGCGCGGTGTTTTTACACTTTTAGGTGAATTTCAAAATATCCGGAATGGATGAAATATTATCCATCAAAACGGTTAAAGCAAATTATCTGTACGGTGAATCACTATATTTCATCACTACCTATATATTTATACCCTGGACTTTATAAGGGGTCCGATTTTAACCAATTTTGGTACGTAGTTTCCTTGGGTTATTATAAGCACCACCCGGTGACGTTTGGTGCTGGTGCAAGTGCTCGTCAAGACAACAGGACCCTCTAGGTAATGAAGTGATATATAGGCAAGATGGGTTTCATGTGGCTGGGAGTGTTGAGGCGAATGCACTAGACTACTGTTGAAGGTATTTTGAGTCCGTTGGTCAGGCATGAATTGAAACAGAAAAAAGCTAGCAAATATCTAATATTAGGGTGTGATACCAACCCTCTGGACGTAGAGACTTTCATGAAATAAAGGACTTAACGGAGATAAATGACCAATAGCACATAATGTCCCTGAAAGCAACTCAAATTCTTGTCAAAGTCACATTTCCTGAAGGATTCACACCAAAAGAATTGATTCTTTGCAGATGACATTTTTCAAAGCAAGTCATAGACAGCTCGAAAGTAAGTCGAATAAAATAAGAAAGGATTTACACGGGACGGGCCAAAGGTGCCGATACATCGCTCTTTTTGGGCATTTGCTTCCATTAAATTATCTTTGTCGGTAAAGTAAACCTATCTGGGCTTTTATGACTGGGATTCTTGCTCACTTCTCAGCGTGTCTTATACAAGGAATTACGTAAATTCGTCCGTTTATCCGGTCACTTCCCATACTTTAATCTTAATCAAATTTGGTAGGCAGGATTCTCTTGTGACTCTAAGCACGGAACGGGTCTATATTTTTGATGATCATCTTAATTACCGGTACGTTCTGTTGTATTTTAACCTGAGTTACTCGCCAAAGTCTTTTGAAAGACGGCTCCACCAAGTATTTCCGTTGGTCCGATTGGAGCCAATTTTAGTACGTAGCTTCTTTGGGGTTATTATAAGCACCAGTTTGGTCCTGTTGCAGGTGTGCGTCGGGTTCAAAGTACTCTCTTGATCATGAATTGAAACAAAAACCAAACCTGGTAGATATGAGTATCTCCTGAATCTGGACGATGATGCGGCCAATGCACTGGTGTACTGTTGAAGGCCTTTTGAGTCCTTTGTTCAGGAAAAAAGAATCACCTTAGATATGGTGTTGAACAGAATCATGGGCATCTTCTTTTTCGGACTGATGAGACCAATTTACTGAAGTACTTCTGAACGCATTAGAAGTCCTTTTGGTCAGGAAAATGTTTACCTTCTTAGACGTGAAGTGTAACAGAAAACAAACCTAGGCAATATGAGTGTTTTGAAAATCGTAGTGATGCAATGCAATGTACTGGGGTGCTTTTGGGCACATTTTAAGTCTTATGATCAGTGCAAAAGGACCTTCTGGAGCATGAAGTGAAACGAAAATCAAACCTAACAAATATGGATGTTTTTATGAATGGGGTGATTAGACCAAATTTTTGGATATTAAAAACTAATAAACGCAAGGGACGCAAGTGGACACGAAGAACGTGAATGGCTTAATTGTAAGCATTAAATGCTTTATATTTAACATTTAGTTGAGTACGTTGGGAACATAATTTAAATCGCAGTTTTTAATTCCGTCATTCAACAGCCAACTCGTAACATAAGCGGCTTATGGCGTCTCGAAAAATCACTCGAAATTGTAGTCTACATAAATATTATTATACGGGGATGTGAAAGCTTCATTAACAGAGCTACACAAAAGCAGTGAATTCAAGCGAATGTCCGCAACAATGATTTCGAAGGTGTGCATTGTTTCAAACTTGCCAGATATTCGCAAAAATCTAATTGCTTGACATTAACTTAAAAAAAAACATCAATTCGATTTGATAAAGCGTCAAATTGTTTTGAAAATCGTTTAAGATTCAGTAAGTTTTGTTTTATTTGAAAATGTCATTAATTTGGAAGAATGTTGTCCCAGTCACGATTCAGTTTTCTGACAGTTTTCTGATGGCACTTGTAACGGGCCGATCGGGGAGGATTCGATGATGCCTGTGGTAGCATAAGGTAGCATAGTAACCGTGAAAGTCGGGCCGTGCCATCTGGTGGAGAACAAATGCCTCTCAATGAGCTTAGCAGCGGCGTATGATTGCTGTAGCCCAGTTCGGGAGACGTGGGCGTGGTTTTCGCCGCTCGTTGCCCCTGTCCGTTACGTATTAACAAAAATTTATTGGCTTGGGTTAGACAACACCCGCGGGGGGGCAAAAATAGTGAATGGTTTGCCAACGGATTGGATGCCCTCGCGCTCGTATCGGGGTCCAGGCCTAATGGGACCGTCGGCTTCTGGTTCCGTGCCACCGATAGATCACTACTCATCAGATGCTGCGTTTGATTTGTCAGTGGAAGCAGTACAACCAGAATATGGTTCATTAAAGGTGGTTCATTACACACTCTGTGAAAATCAAAATCGAATATGAAAATTCTAAGACCTGATCAACTTTGTACTTATCTAGTTCACGAATGGCGGTTATATGAATGTAGAAACTGCATGAATGTATTTGTTTGATACAACTCCCAGTGACTGGTCTCCGTTCCGTCCTCACAATCTCGAATCGATTACGCTAAATATTAATACTGCCTGCACCACAAAATTATTCTCAAGGAGACTATTTCAAAACGACGATAAAGTTAATACCACAGAAGACTGTAAAATAATGCAATCGTTGGCTGTGCGGCATCAGACGATTTCAACTCAATTTAGCTAAAAATAGAAAAAGTATTATCCGAAACGACCGTCCCATAGTCCCTTACCCCATTACGGATCTCATTTTTCCTATACAGTTCCTCCAAGAGTGTGCATCGTAAACCTGACCTTGCCTTGGCCTCCCGATTAACATCCTCTTTATATATCCATTACTGCTTATATAAACAGCAGGTTAACTATACAGAAACCCATCTACGCACATCTCCATTCATATAAATACCACAACATGACCCAGAAATTCAACATACATGCTGGTCGCATTATCAACTTGTTCAACTGTCGGAGGTCCTGCGGCGTGAGTGCACGACCTCAATGTCGAAGCTTCTAATTAAAGATTGAAATTGAAATTGAATGAGATTCCTCCAGAATGAAGCTGGCTTAATAGATAATCCCCTTTGCAAACTTCCATTCAATTCTCATGTCGTCGTCGTTGTCGCTGTCCGTGCTGTTCATGCTGGTTATCCTTCGAACGTGCTGTGACTTTGCCTCACATTGACCTGGAGAAAATGAGAATATTGTGGGACTTGTGTCCTTTTTACCAATTAGCAGGCGTCAACGGCGCGCATAATAATGCGAGACAAGCATTAGTGGTGGCCAGTTTTGCATTTCTGTTTGATCGGATGCAGTTTGAAGCCAACCATGAGACGACGAATACTATTATGCATTTTTCGGACACTTATTCATGTTGACTTTTGAAGCCATTGGTGTCAGAGCGGGGAAATTGGTTTCGTTTGCCATTTTGCAGAATGCATAAGGGCGGTGGACGATAATACGGACTTGGATTGCAGATGATATAGGGTGTCCCGCTTCAGATGGTAAATACATTAATGGTGGAAAATGGACACTATGTCCTTAACCGTTATCGAGTTTTAGCATGTTTTGTGAATGGTGTCAAAAAGCTTGACTCATCGAACATAATCAAAATTTGCCACTCTCCCGATCATTTAATCCGGGATTTGACCTCACTTTCTGAAACCGCTTAAAATTTCATGTAAAACGACTTTTCCAAGCTACGAAATTCACCGTTACTTAAAGATATAACTATTCAAACTTTAAAGAAATTTCAAAATCTACTTTTCATCGCTTATTTTATAACTGTACTTTAAACTGACAAATCTATAAATTTGGCGAAAGTTGTCCCAAGGTGTTGGCTTTTCAATGCTTTGATACATTTGGATTTAAAAGATAAAAGATAGTTTTATAGGTACGAGTGTTTTATGTCATAAATGCTATCGAAAAACATCTCTTTTTCGTTGCTTCGAATTGACGAAATCGATACAGGTTCGAGTTCATTTGTTGAATAGAAGCACTTATCGTTTTCGACATTGGCTTGGAGCGTAAAAGATATGCCTCGATTTAGGCTGTTGTTGCGTGGGGTCATCGTGGTAAGTACTGATTAAATGAGGCAGTGCATTTTCTTGATAGGCTGTGCTCATATACGAAATTTTACAGACTCGAACGCTTTTGTGGGCTTAGCTCGGCCTAGCTCAAGACTTTTAGGGGATGATCTGCTAACAAATGACAGTCACACTATACTGCGACCTTGATTTGTTTTATTTATCCAGTTGTGTCAGCGGTCGGTTTTATTCTTTCTTGTATACTTAAAAAGTTTCAATTTCGTCAATTTTGACAAGAAATCAGAGCTCAATGTCCTGACTTGTCCTAGCATACAATATGTCGATCTGTCTGCAATGGAAGCAATTACTTATATCTTCCCAACTCATAGAAGTTACAAATATTCAAAACTGAATGTCTGTGAAAATGAGCATAAGCGAAAGAACGACAGAAGAAAACATTAGTTTATTCGCTTTTAACGCTTAACTTGCATTTCAAACATAAAGAAAAGTTAAATACTTGGGCATGAGCGCATTAACATCTCTAGCATTTCTATGCCTTGTTGTACGTTTTGATAGCATATCTATTTTTCGGAAGTGCAGTTGCTAGCATGCACCTCCTATCCGCGCCGTCTTTATACTGACAAGCTCGGAGCACTGTGAGAGATCTGTTAGTACCCACAGGAAGTTTTTTATCGCGCCGAGATTTGAACTCCAAGCTCTAGGTTAGTATCGTAGAACGGTAATCAAACGACCACGGCCACCGAGCGTGAAACCCATTTAATTGCAAAATTGAGAAGCTTCCGTTTGAGCTGCAATTGGGAATAGGATAACCACAACTGTAAGCAGCTGGACTTCAAATTTGCTATCCGGCCCCCTGAACCTAAAATTTGGAAAGTCTGGACCTTTTCACAAAAGTTTGCCAACCCTTGCTCTCGATACGGCCCTACAATTTTGAAATCGAGGGCACTTTCAATTAAATTAAATTTAGAGCAATTATCGAAGCATTCTTGAACCTGGAGATGTAAGAGTCAGTTTACATTAATACGCCCCTGGGATCAAGACTTGTCCATGCAACCTTGGGAACATCGTCTGCACGCAGGCGTGTTTGCAGGGGAATCCGACTGGGAGGAATACTGTTTCCCCTTCCCTGGAATTTGGCGGTCAACAAACTGCTTTCAGATATTGACAAGATTGAGTGTAAAATCATTGTTTACGCAGACGACATTGTCATCGCAGTCACAGGCATGTTCCCTGATACCCTAAGCGGCGTGCTGCAGAATGCCCTATCCATTCTAATGGAGTGGGCACACCGGTGCCACCTTAAGGCTAACCCAAATAAGTCGGAATTTGTGCTTTTCGCTAGAAGGCACACGATCTCTCCAATCGAACCCCTTACACTGGAGGGCACTAAATTCGTTATTAAGCTTAATTTTTTTGGTTTTATCTTCGACAGGAAGCTAAGGTGGAAGCTTAATCTTAATAATATTAACAACGGGTAAGAAAGGCTACTATTGTATATTGCACTTTACTTGTGCAAGAGGGCCATTGGTAAAAACTGGCGCTTGCAGCCGAAAGCGGTATATTGGATATACATAGCTGTTGTACGTCCTATATTATTGTACGGTATCCGTGTGTGGTGAACAGCACTCAGAGTAGTGGCTTATTCTGGTCTGCTGGGCAAGGTACAAAAGCTGGCTGCTTTGGCCGTAACGGGGGTTTTTAGAACCACTCCGTCCACCGGCCTAGATATGACACTAGGCTTGGTCCCATTGAATATTTTGGGCGAACAACTCGCGGCAAACACGGACTTGTGCTTTCGCGAGACGGGACCGTGGCGTGCGTCAAGTGCAGGACACTTTACTATACTGAAAAACCTGGATCTTCCCAGGGAGACGGACTACATTTCTCCAAAATATCGTTTTGCCAGAAACTTCACTAATCTAATTCCGTCGAGGAGTCTATAGACGGGGAAATACCCTTAAACACCCAATCCACTATCTTTTATACGATTGGCTCTAAGACCGGGGAAGGCGTCGGAATAGCATTCACTCGGAGCTACTGGGGATTCATCTTCCATTTAGTCTTCCTGATTATTGCAGTGTCCTGCAGGTGGAGATTTCGGATTTGTCCTGTCGTGGATGGTCATTCATGTCATTACTGTGTGTGATGTCTTTAACACCGACAGTCAACTGGCGATTTGCTCAATCGAATCCATCTTGAGAACTGCCGCTCAGCCCTCGCAGAGATAAGTGGCTTCTTTTCTACCACCCGTGGTGGTTTTATTGGTAACTGCAAAGCGGATGAGCTGGCTCGGGAGCGCAACTGAGGTGATTGACGAAAAACGCGAGGATATCAAAATGCCATTTACCATTTGCAAAGTGGCAATAAAGACCTCTTCTGCGAGCAGGGCTAGTATAAGATGGTTCAGCGACAACACATGTCAAACCACAAGGATGATTTGGCCAATTTTCGACCCTGGCCGCTCGGCCACGCTGTTATCGCTGAACATAAAGCACATCGGCAGGGTAGTAGGGATTATCACGGGTCATTACTAAATTGAAGAGCCCGAAAGGAGGCTCCGTATTCCTCATCACGACTTTTGTAGGAGCTGTAAAGATGTGGATGAGAAGGGGAGCGTTTTCCACTTTCTCTGCCATTGTCCGGCCTTAGCTGACAGGAGAAAGACGTTTCGGGGCTATCGGGTCTTCTATGATCTGTGATACAACATGGCAGCCCCTACACCTAACCTAACATACGGTTGGTTCTTTAGATTCGGAAATGCTTCGTATTAATGAAATATCTGCAAATCGGTTGTATGAACCGTTGTGATATATATTCATGAAGTGTCTTTCTCCTTTGCTTTATTCCTGATGTACCCTCTGGTTTCACAGAAGCGCACGGGTAAGACTAGCAATGTGGTCAATTGGCCGAATCCTAGTTAGTCTTTGCAATCAAATTTCTGGAAACAAAACGCTGTTTTTACGCGTTTAATAACGCAATTACCAAAACGCAGCCATACACTTGCATTTGTCCACGATGCGTAACGGACGGTTTGGTGATCCGAAGATGCCCGTGGGGACGGAGCCTAAGGCAGCTTAATTGACCGTGAAGATCGGGCTGTGCCATCTGGCGAAGAAAAAGGCTCCTCAACGAGCTAAGCAGCAGCCTATGCTTGCTGTAGCTCAGTTCGGGAGACGTGGGCGGGGTTTTCGCCGCTCGTTGCCCCTGTCCTTTACGTATTAACAAAAATTCATAGACCTGGGGAAGACAACACAAACAAGAGAGGTAAAAATGGGGAATAAAAAAAATGAGGCGATAAGGATGGAATCGTTGGCAGATGGCTCGCTTGCCCCCGCGCTCGTAATGGGGTCCAGGTGTAATGGGACCCTCGGCCTCTGGTTTCGTACCACAGACAGATCCTTACTCATCAGGTGCTGCCATAGATCTGCCGGTGGGAGCAGCACTACCATCATATGGTCCATTGCAGGTGGTTCATTACAAATGTACTAATTGTATCTGACAAGTGACACGTTTCTTTCAATATCTCAGGCATAGCGTATCGAGGCGAGTCGGAGACTGTCGCAATGGCGTAGTTGCGTTGTGAAATACCTATGTGTCAACGCCTTCCGCCACTTCACCTATCCGCCGCGCACGTCGCCTGGCGTACACTCCTGTTTTTAGGTTTTGGCGCAAGATAAAAATAAATTTTATGTGTCTATGATGCGGACGACATTCATGAAACGTTCATTTATGACTAACATTCATTTTTTTGATTTGGTGAAAGTTTACAGAAAATACTATTACTTGATAATGTTTAAATACAGAGTGTTCATTTTGGTGTCAGTTTCCCACAAATGAACGTTACTATCTACCATTAAAGCATCTACAATCTGAAGCGGGACACCCTGTATAGTGATAAGACGAAATGCATTTTCCATGAAAGAAGTTCTATTGTAGCGGAAAGTTTTGCGGGAAATGAAGTCAAATATTTAATTTAGTTTGGCTAGCAAACGGAAATTAGTTTCGTGATTCACAAGGACTGCGGGAAAGTTTCGATGGACTAGAGTCGTACCGACTATGGACCATGATACACACTCGTACTAACGAAAGCGAATAGTGGTTCATTTCAAGAGTACTTCTAATAAATTGATTATTTTCTGCAGTTTAAACCAGATAAGAATATTAGATATAGTTTTTTGCTCAAGTTTCCAAAAATGCATTAAATCTGAATACCTAAATGGGAGAATAAAACACATAAACGGATCCAATCTTTCTGCAAATCCAAATTGCTATCCAGTCAGAATGGCTGAAAAAAATCACAGACATTGGGTTTCATTTTACTTCAACTTCTGCAAAAGACGTGGTCTCTTAAAGCACTCTTAATTGTCCCCAGGGTGATCAAGACAATGTCTTTTTCCCGCCCGAGACTTTTCCAATTACGCATAACTTTGTTCCAAAGAAAATATATTTTCACTTTTTCGAGCACTTTATAAAATTTGCCGCCGTGGGTCTAATTTAGGTAAAGGACACTCGTATACAGAAGGAACTATGAAACGAGATGTAATCAGAGAGGTCGAAATATTTGGCCTCTGGAGGACAGAGTAATATTTTAGGGAAAACGCAATTTCTCCTTACGATGACAACTCGAATAAGAATATTGGAGAAATAAGAATGGGTCTCTTCGACGTGGGTTCATTTTGATTCATTTTTTGTTTAAGGAAAATTCAAATTGTCATTTACCTGGATGTGTCACTCAATCCAACCGAAAATAATACGATTCAATTTAACGCAATTCAACTCCACCTCGTTCATGAATATTTTCGCATTTTTTCCAGCGAAGGACGAATATAACAGATCTCCTTTCGGGAAAAAATTCGGACACAACGAGCGACATTTTTGCGACGGAATAACATTTAAAAGGACAATAAAACAACAACAATAACGAATACGTCAATGGTGGTGGAAACGACACAGTTATTTCCTTAGAGGCATTTTTTTTTTCATAATATAATTCGCTCTACTTTATGGACAGTTAATTTCATTTGCCTTTACCGTGTTGTTCTTCCCTGGGATATACGTACAATCATTGTTGTCCTGTACCTTTTCCTTAATGCTACGAGTTAGATAAGTCTCACGTTGACAATAAAAATGCCGAATGGGATTTTCCTGTTATCTTTATTAAAAAGGAAATATCTGAGCAACTGTGGATTTGCTATTGAAATGTTAATTTTCGGCAAATTTTAGATTAGTTGAAGGCACAGCGAAAATGTCAAAAAGTTTAAGGGTAACATTTAAATGTTGAAATCGTGTCGTGAGTAATGAGCTGTGGGATGGTTTCAAACTCAAGGACTGTTTAATTTTAACACGTAGGCATGCTATTTTGATTGTAATTAAATCGTTGATATTTTTCAAAGAATATTTAGGTCACTATGACACTGAGTAGGGTATTATGTTGAAAAATGACGATTTAATTGGAGAAATGAGTAAAATGTAGGTACAAAACTGATTGAATTCCTGTTAAAATAAATTATTTATTTTGAAGGGACTGAGAAGTTATGTGGCTTTCGACTGTGTCTCCAGAGTATCCACCGAGACTAAATTCAGATATGGGATTTTTTCTGATTATAAATATAAAATGTAAAATGTGAGCAAGAATTTGTAACGCTTGAAATACTTACCTGGTTTGCCCTGTACGGGATTAACTGACTGGTCCTGGCCGCCGCAATGTTGAAATGAGAAAAAGGGAGAAAAACAAATACAAAGTATCATCCTACATGAAACAAATTGTAAATGCTTATCTAATTGGCCGAACCTCCTGGAACTTCGCCATACAACGTATTGACTTTCTTTTAACGAAATGTCAATATCTGTCAACTGTCACTACTATAAACAGGGCGTAAAAAAAACTGCACCACACTGCATCATCGAGGTTGGAATCCTAGCTTAAACTCTCCACAAGACATACCAAGCGGCACTAGTGGAGGAGGATTAAACTTAAATTCAGTTTATTGTTCTCGAAGATTCCAGAGTGAGCCATTCTTACGAATTTTTCACTAATTCGGCTAGCTGCGAATTCATAAAAGGGACCTGAACCCAAGGGAGGGGTCTCTTTTTCTTGTGATCGGCTATCGAGTGATGAGTTTATCTCAGGGTATTATGCGAGGATTTCATGGCCGCCAGAAGCGAAGCAGTAGCATTGTCTGTGTCTTCTTACACCCACCTCGAACCTAGGAAATTTTCGTACAAGGCTTAAGCTTTTCGTTCAGAAAATTTCCCAGGTGCGAGCCCAGCGTGGAGGAGACTTCTTCTACGAACAACTAAACGCCGTCCAGAGCAGAACACCTAAAGATGACATTATAATGGTTATGGGGGATTTGAATGCAAAAGTTGCCGCTGATAACGATGGGCTCTGGCATGTGATGGGGAGACACGGTCTTGGAGATCGTAACGACAACGGTGAAAGATTTGTATAGTTCTTTAACTTTCGCAGTTTCTTCATCGGTGGTACTATGTTTGAGGACCACCACAAAATCAGTTGGTCCTCTGTTGATCGGCGCAGAACACAAAATCAGATCGATCACTTTGCCACTAGTTAAAGATTCCAAAGATTCCTCGAGGTGCGAAATAAGAAGAGTGCCGATATTGGGATGGGAAGAGACAGTTGTCTTATGATCGCTAATGTTCGATTGCAAACCCGGATTGCCGGAATAAGCCCTGGAAGTCCAACGCTTCGAGGCAGCGTATTGATGAAAGAAAAGTGCTAAAGATTCGTTTGTATGCAACATCGGACGACAATCGAAGCAGCATCGACCTTTTATGCTGTCAGAAACCTCGAGAAGTTCAGCGTAGAGTGCGGCGCGTTAAAAGAAAATTGGAATTTTTGTGACACTTGGTTTCATTCTGCACAGCAACTTAGTATGCATTTGTAGCTAAGCTGCATACACACTTGCACATTGCAAGAACATTAAATACATAAAGCGCTAAACGAGTTTATGCGAATTCAATCCTTCTAGCCTCATCAGAAGAAGCCGCAAGAAGCAAGAACTTAAACGTCGTATACGGTGTCATCAAGAAGTTTACAAGTGGTCTCAACTCGTGCCAACATCCGATGAAGGATAGTGATGGAAAGCTACTTATCTTGGACAAAGATCAAATCAGGTGGTGGAAACAACACTTTGCCACGGTCTTGAACCTTGTAACCTCTAGTAAAGTTCCCCCTCTTATAGATAATTAAGCTAACCATCAAAGTGTGCGTCTACGGTCCACTGCTCCGACTGAATAGGAATAAGTCGCTGCATTTATTACACTAAAACGTGGAAAGGCTGCCGGACTCGATGCTATCCCTGCCGAAATTTATCAAGCAACGCCCAGCGTAACTGTCGAGTTGCTTGTTGATAAAGCGTAGAATATGGAGACCTTCCTGCTGAGTGGAAGGCAGGTTTGATCATCAATCTTCCGAGGAAGTGTAGCCTTCATCATCATCATGGCGCGACAGCCCGACGTTGGGCCTTGGCCGCCTGGATCATAGTCCTCCAATAATCTCGGTCACGTGACCATGGCCTCTAATGCTGCGATGGCTGATCAGTATACGTTAATGTCAAAGGGTACCCTTTTGTACCTCTGGACGTCTTTTCCGGGGTCCCTCAAATCACGCCTGACATGACTTGGTGAAGGCGTCTTTTCCATGACGTCGTAGTTGGGGCGCTCCCTTCGGTTACAACCCACCATTGTTTCTCAAGAAGCTTGTTGTGGTCCCTTAGAGGCATCATCCTTGTTTCCTGATGTAGATGACGTCAGGTGACAGCCAGTCACAGTATGGAGAGCGGCGTTTTGGCAAGCCTGAATGTTATTCCATTGTGTGTCACAGAGATTCTGTTACCAAACTGGAGCATAGTTGGCTACTGACCTTCCAACTGCTTTGTATGTGACCAGTAGGGTCCCTTTATCCTTGCCCCAGGTGCTACCGGCCAAGGCTTTAAGGATTCTATTCCTTTATTCCATTTGTGTGCTTCTTGCCGTTGTCAAGGTAATAATTAAATCGTCCTGGAAAGACTAAAGGCTCACTTAGAAAGTACAATTGATGAAAAGCAGGCTGGCTTCGATACGGATTCTCCTATGTCGATCTCATCAACACCTTGCGAATTATCATCGAGTAATGCGCTGAGTTGAGTACGGTTCTTCGCTTCACTTGCTTGTCACTGATTTCGAGAAGGCTTTCGATAGTGTGAACCGGGATTCCATATGGGCGGTTAAAAAATTTATGCGACTACTACCCGACAACCCTCAAGTCGGTTTGTCATAAAAAATGCATAAAAGAGTTGAGAGTTGGGCAGGGCGTAGGCGATGTTCAGGATCGACAAACTACCTTAATCGCATTTTCTGCTAAATACGGTGTCAAATCAAAGGTCTTGATGGCCTCTTTTTAAAAACCCGATCCTGCATCCCCCAAACTGGACGTGTTTCAAGTCGACGAACTAGACATTGAGGTTTGCGCTAAATACCGTGAGAAGTCAAAGGCCTCGGCTCCCTTTTCCCGAAAAACTAATCATGCCATATCAAAGTGGGTAGCAGGTGTGCGCAAACGTTATATTCGTGGTCGGCGAACTACCTTTATCGAGGCTTGCGGTAAATACGGTGTTAAATCAAAGATCTTGACGTTCTCTCGGAAAAATCAATCCTACTTAGAAAGTGCTTGCCGAAAGTTTTTGGCAGGGGCGCACAAAAATGATGTTTGAGGTCGACAAACCACTCTTATCGAGGTTTGCGCTGAATTAGGTGTGAAACTGTGTCACCCTGTAAATATGAAATGGCTGGTACGCCCCACTTATCTCTCCTGCTACCCACTTTCGGTAAGGTTTCGCAAGACAAGATTGGCTTTTTGGAAAAAGGACATCAATACCCTTGATTTCATACTTTACTTAGCGTAAAACCCTGATGAGGGTAGTTCGTTGACCTGAAACATTACTTTTGCGCGCTCCTCCCACTCACTTTCAGCAAGATTGGACGAAACAGGATCGGGTTTTTGAAAAAAGGTTATAGAGACTTTTAATTTGACACCGCATCTAGCTGAAAACGCGACAACTTTTCGATCCTAAACATAACCTTTTGTGTAATGAACCATTGTACAAATTTTGACATCATTCTGAGCAGCGCTTAAGATAGTATACGCGTTCGTACTAATACTTTGCCTTAACTCTAGTGGTGCATAGCGCGTCAACTACCCCTGCGCGACATCGTTCTCTGTTTTGGGCAATGGGGCGCAACTCATTAGCACCTTACTCTCTTTTGCCACTGATCGACGCCATGTGATTTTGGGACCCTCTCTTGGTCGTCTTTGGTTGGAAATGTGGTCCCATTTCATGGCATGTAAAGCGATGCAGTTATCATCTATCTGTAATGTGCGACCTATCCACTAGCATTTTCGGCTGCGTATCAATTCGTAGATAGGTATCTGACCCGTACGCCGACTTAGCTCTTAATTTGATATTGTTTCGGGCCAGAAAATTATTAAAATTCGAGGAAGACATGAGTTGACGAAAACTTGTAGCTTTCTGGTAACTCTTACGGGAACTTTTAATGTATTGCTCCCTTACAAAAGCACAGACAGTACCAGGGAGCGAAACAGGCCCAGTTTGGTCCTGATGCTGAGATAGCTGCATTGCCAGATTTTGGCCAGCATGCCGTATGCGGATTTAGCCTGGTTGATACGATGAGCGATGTGCTGCTCCGTACCGCCATTTTCGGCAACAATGCCAGCCAGATAGACGAAGTTTCCCACCTTCTCCACAGGCTGTCCATTAATATTGCTGGCAATAGATGTAGGATTTCCTTTTCGCAATGGGGAGCTAAGAACCTTGGTCTTGTTGGTGGTAATCTTTAGCCGAACCACCCTCGCCACCCACTCGAGATCTAACGCCATTGCGGACAGATCCATGATTTTGTGGGAGAGTAGACATACGAGTATGTCGTCAGCGTAGTCAAGAAGTTGTAGATAAGATGTTAGGGGCCATTGCATTCCTCTGTCTAGTCGTGATAGGGCTGCATGGAACACATCGCCAATCACTATGGGAAATTTGATCGAAAGGATGCACCCTTGCCGAAATCAACTGCGAATCTCAAAGTCACCCGACACCTTATTTTTATGCAGAACACGACATTTCACGCCGTAATGGGTTGCCTTAATATTATCCACAAACTTCTCAGCGATGCCTTTCCTGCGCAAGGCCGCCCATGTATAGTTTCGGTTCATACTATCGAAAGTCTTCTCAAAATCGATGAAAAGCAAGTGAAACGGAGTCGCCGTTTTCGGTACATGTCCTGGAAGGAACCCACGACGGCATACATTAAAATTAGGTCCAAATTTCGAAAACAGAATCAAAAATGACATGTTACACCAATTTCATCAAAGAATTTCCAGTGGGTCAATATCAGCAAATAATGGGTTAAGACTCTGCCGAAATGCAACATTTGTCGAGCGAATAAATATAATAAATAATTACCAGATTTTCTGTACTTTATTTTCTTCGCAGCCAACCTAAAAACCGCAATTCATAAATTTCCGCATAGTTACCATAATCCTTTCCATGAATCATTATGACATACGAAAGCTACAATTCATGTCTTTCAGTTTCCCGCACCGTTCCCAGTCCAGACATCAACTTCCCACAAATTTATTGTCAGGATTATCCTGCCTATACGTCAAGTTAAATGCGAATAGATTGAGAAAACGGCGAATGCTTTTTCGCTATCATTGGCTTAAATCACTAAGTAAAGATACTTCACCTCGAAAGCCAATCCTAACGTACATACACGGATTGTGTCGAAGAAAAGGTCGCTATTTGCCAAGGTACCGTCATTATTTATACCGTCAGATACATAAAGCCTTCGTGTACACATACACAGAAAGATTCAAATACACATTCGGAAATCTTCTTAATCCGCTTAGAGTGACTAAGTTGATCACCACCACCGAAAGCTATGCATCCTCTTGAATCCTGTCGATAGCAACCCTAAACGGTAGAAAATACTCCAGTCAATATTGGGAGGATTGAAGGTGTGCTTTATTGGATCGCTCGATGGATTGCAGTGCCATAAAATTATCTTAATAGCGTAATATCGCGTATAAGATTGGCGAAATTTAAATTTATCTTATTCGATGCGACTATGTCTTAAAATGATTTTATTGTGCTCAACGTAAACTCCGAAAATACCTAGAGCAACGCGGAATACATGATGTGCGGTGTGCGACGTCACGTACTTTTCCCATTACTCCGGGGATTGGAGTCTGCAACGTGTCCTGTACGACGGCGTCCACATCGCCTCATCCTGGTGGTCGTTTGTTATGTCTACTCGTAGTCATCTCCGATTTTCGCCTCGATTCGTGGGGAAAGTCCTCCTAAAACGAGCATTTACTTAACCCAATAATATTCTCCTCTCGTACCGAAGAGTATGATATTACGCAACAGTCCAACACAGGGATAATGTCATTTAAAAATACTGCAAGCTATTTTTAGAGAGCTAACATTGCTTCGAAGGACGAAAGGACGAACAGTGTTTTATCAGCGCGGGAAAATGCAGAAACGATCGATTTAACTAATTAGCGATAATCAATTTGGGCAAATTCGATAAGCCTGCATCAAATTGTGTCGCCAACGTTCGTACGAGTGTTGCAGCTGAGCAAAACTAGTCTAATTGAATTTTAATTTAATTTATTATCCAATTACTCGCCTCCTCGGTTTGAATTCACTTGACGGTACCAGAAATCACTTTTTCCCCAAAGGTCTGACTATGGATGGTATTGGAAGACGGCTCTGACAATCGCTATAAATGCTCGGATATTTTTAGTGACAAGCAAAATAAATTATCCAAAGGATTTACATCATCACGGATGCTGTTGGAGTTGTTTGTTGAACATTTATGAGAGCGAAAAGTAATACAGTGTAATACTGGCTATTTAGTCCAGTAATCGCTTGTCAATTAGGGCCTGACTCATGAAAAAAAATATAGAATTTTTTTCCCGAATTTTGGTTTACGTATTTCGGGGTCTGAGTCCGAATTTCAACCTCGAAAAAGTGATGAGTTTCGAGAAAACTGCCCGAAACTGCTCGTAAAAGGTTTTTTTTCTTATGACTTCGAAAATACTAGCTATTGAAGAAAAAGGCGAAGAAAAACAATTAACTACATCTGATTTCCTACAAAAAAAACTCATAATAAGTTTTTTTTCGTCAGATGAATGGTTTAGACGCTACAGGACATCGATAAAAATTCTATAAAAATAGCAGAAAACAGTTTTTTTGTTTGTTATTCGAAATCCAATTTTAAAAACATCTCGACTGGAAACCATAAAAAATAAATACCACTCGAAAGCCAACACATTGGCGGCTTTCACAGGGTTCGATCGATACACGAGATTCTAGCAGGAAGCACCAGTGGCCTACGCCTACTTTCCCTACATTATTATTATTTTGGCAAACATGACAACAACGCCCCATCGAATTAAAGTAGGCTGGTAAAATTTGAGTGGATAACTGCTTAGGACCTTGCTCTACTCTGCTGTAAAAATTAGTTCAGTCGGAAGAAAGCCAAAGTTACTTTCCATACAAGGTGTCCCAAGCTACCCTACTTATTTTCAGTCTATTCATCGAACACAAAACCGGGAGAAAATCGTGTAGTTTTGAAATTTTACACAATTGATATGGAGAGGCCTCTGAATATATGTATACTCCAAAGTTCCCGTTGATAGCGGATCCGTAAGAGAAGGATAAAACGGGTTAAAGATCAATTTTTTCCAGTTTTGTTTGAATATTTCGGTTTTTTATTGTAGATATCGCTATAGAACCAAGAAATTGAACGTGTAGTTTCGAAATTTTGCAAAATTAAAGAGAACAACCTTCTGAATATATGCCCCCGTTGATAGGAGGTCCAGAAGAGTAGGGATGAGGGGGTCGATATCAATTTTGAAGTTTTCCTTTAATGTTAACATACGAGGACCAGTTTGTATAGAAAGAATCTTTGGTTTTCATCCGATTGAACTAATTTTTACAGAGGGGTATAGTAAGGTCATATTCGACTGCCACCCGAATTTGAACTGCCTACTTTAATTCGGTGAGGTAGTATTAGCATCTTTGCAAAAATAATATTTGTATGGGAGGTAGTTGTACCTAAAGGTCTGACGATTACTGTATACTATTGCGACTCGATGTATTGAGCTCTGGTTTCTTGTCAAAATTGACCAAATTGAATATGGTCAAAGTTGACCGCTGATACTACTGAATCGATAAAACATGACATATTGGGGTGATTTCTTCGAAGATTATGCACATATTCGCCTATAGTTGTTCCTCGCAGACTATTCATTGCAGCAATTTTCTCAGATACATCAAACCTTCAATATTCACCACTTTAAGAACCAGTAGTAATAATAATTGTATTCGCGACCCATGGGAAGGTCAGTGAAAAAGAGTAGTAACTCTTGTTCAGTCCAGCGTTGCTGTGTTTTGTTAGCGGGCCATTACTTACCCAGAGCCGTGGCAGAGGCTCAATTAAGCACACCCAAACGGATTCTGGGTGGTGAATAATAAACAAGAGATTTAGCATAAGCCACCAGAACAGCATGGCGGCCACAGCCTGTCAACATCGACCCGCACGTTTGGAAAAACCCTTTACTTCAGCATACTTCGTACGACATATTCAAAAACTAGAATATGCCAACTCAGTTGGGAATGGTACTGCTTAATTCTGGCCGTCAAGTCTAAGAAAATTGAAGTTAACCGTATTAAATCGAAAATGCAGACTCTTTTCTTGAAATATGTTATTGACCCTATTTATTTAGCCTCCACTAAGGGTTACTTCGACCATGAAACAAAATATCTGATGGCATGATAACACACAAGAATATTATAAGCGTGTCACTTCGATGCAGACAAACGTGTGAGGTATTCAAGAGACGTGCTCATAACGTTTATGTGCATGTTAGTTCGAAACATCTTTTAAGACATGACACTAGGACATGTCTAGACGATTCTATTATCACAAATGTCACCAAACTGAAAACGTTTACACTTACCGCTGAAAGTGGTCCTTTCGTGCTTAATTGCTTCATTTGCTCCAGACAGGCAATAATGAAAACCAAGACTGCACCACCCTTTTTATTACAAACACCTCGTTCTGAACCCACAATTCTGGATGACTACCCCATAAACTATTCATGAAATCGAAATGACAGAACGGATAGGATACGATAAGAAAACTTGACCAGTAATACTCCTCGTCCTCTGCGAATAATCCTGTTGGGTTGTTCGGTCTCTCGGTCAACTCACTTCAATCAATTCCTTGCACTTTAGTCACTCACCGCCGCATCGTACCGAGTAAAGTACCGAGAATAAAACGTTATGGACAGGTACAGAATGTTGGCACTCTAACCACTGGCAACCAACCAGGTTCCGGCTCTATGGTCAATGTGCACAAAGGATACTAAAAATACACGGCGGAAATGGCATACTGTCCAGTCGGAATAATTGAATCTCAGGGGCAAATCATGTTTCAAGGTCTATGCAAACATGCTGCATTAGTCAGGATAATAAAAGCGAGTCGCTAATAGCTGTCATATTTCAAAAGGCTTAGAAAAATGTTGAGTCCATTAATGCAAAATGTTTGATGGTAGTTTTTCTTTTGCAAGAAAGATAAAAAAAAAGAACCGCATGACTAACATGATTTTAGCAAATTGCAGGTTTTTTCACCACAGAGAGGCGCACACTGGTATCATCAAATCTTTGAAGCCTTAGCGAGAAGGATAAGCTGGCTTCCATTTCCATAACCAACTTTGTGGTTAGGGAAATTAAATCCTTTCCGGTTCAGTATTTAACATCGACCATGATGTTTTCGTTTAGAAAATAAACAACTGGAATTGATTTAAGGTCAATTAATGTACGCTTTATGCTCTGTGCTCTTAGCCCCTGAAGCAATGTGCATGTAGTATCCTAATTGCAATTTTTTTTACAGAAAGCCGTGAAGAACGTATTTCGGTCGTATGCGAAATAAGTTAGTGCAACCCAGTGAGCATGTGAGGATTCTTTGCATATGCATTCCTACAGGATAATGATGGTAGATGTAGATTATCGACGAATCTAGTTACATTGAAAATTTACTTCGAAACTGAGTGATTACTTATTTTCTGAAAATTCTTCCAATTCTTCCTTCGCTTGTCTGTACAGCAATCTCACTATAACTCTTTCGAGGATACAATTCCTTCAATCTACTCTAAATTTATTTATAGCCTCCAAACGATTCAAATGATCGGTTCCTGGCCATGAAAATTTTATAACCACTTTTTCCGGAACTTCCGCTCTTCAATTTGACTCGCTCGCCAGCATGCACGACCTTCAAAAAATATATTCCAATATGCATAGTGGAAATTTATCATTCAGCAGAAGCAGCAATCATCATCGACGAAAAAAAAGAGGATCGATTTTGGAATTTATGTCGACCGATAAAGGACGAGAACAAAAAGGATGACGATTTCAAATCCACCCGAATTGACAACGACCGCATATCAAATGGAAATGATTTCTATCAGGCGAATTGGCCTTGTCGACGGATTCGAAAAGGATTCTTCTTTCATCTTTCATTTGTATCTTATGCCGAAACCACATTGAAGTATGGCATTTTGACAAGAGTGTGTGTCATTTATGCGGATAGCTTCATAAATTCATGGGTTATTTGGTACATCAATTTTAGTCGTCCAACTAAGTTATGGATAAGGAGTCAATAAATTATGAATGCCGTGAACGGAAAGGATACCAAGGCTTCTTTTATGGGTCCGATAAGGACAAGCTATAAGAGTTGATGATTTGTGTCCGGTTTTTTTTTCTTTATCTGTTGGGTGGATTCGAATAGAGACTGACGCATATTTTTATATTAGAAGTATATGAGCAGAAGAGTGTGATTTGATGAAAAAAAAATGAGCTCATAAGATGAATTCATGGAGAGCAGTGGACCGCTTTTAGCTAAGACTGTCTCGGGACACCTGGAATAAAGTTTCAATTTATACTGGCCCCTTTACGAATATCTGACATGGAAACAAAAAGTGCATCCGAAAGAGGCGGCTTTACGCGGCTCATACACGAACCAACGGTTAAGCAACGGTCGGTTTCAAACTCAACGAGCCTTTGTTGACCAACTACACCAAACACATGTCAATTTTGATGAAATTTGGGCAGAGCGTCATTAAATTTTTGAATTTCGCGAACAAACTAGGATGCAACATGCTAAATTTGAATACTACTTTGCCTTAACCCCTAGCGGGGCATAGCGCGTCAACTACTCCTGCGCGCCATCGTACTCTGTTCTGGGCAATGGGGCGCAACTCCCCAAAAGACTTACCCAGTACCTGACACTCCTTTGCCACAGATCGACGCCATGTGATTCGAGGACCCCCTCTTGGTCGGCCTTGGTTGGAAATGGGGTTCCATTTCATGGCATGCAAAGCAATGCAGTTATCACTCTTCCGCAATGTGTGACCTATCCACTGCCATTTTCGCCTGCGTATCAATTCGTCGATTGGCATCTGACCCGTACGCCGACTTAGCTCTTCATTTGATATTGTTTCGGGCCAGAAAATTCTTAAAATTCGACGAAGACATGAGTTGACGAAAACTTGCAGCTTTCTGGTAACTCCTACGGAAACTTTCCATGTACTGCTCCCATACAAAAGCACTGATAGTACCAGGGAGCGAAACAGGCCCAGCTTGGTCTTGATGCTGAGATAACTGCTCTGCCAGATTTTGGACAGCATGCCGTATGCGCGTTTAGCCTGGTTGATACGACGTGCGATGTCCTGCTCCGTACCACCATTTTCGGCAACAATGCTACCCAGGTAGACGAAGTTGTCCACCTTCTCCACAGGCTGCCCATTAATATTGATGGCAATAGGTGTCGGATTTCTTTTTCGCAACGGCGGGCTAAGAACCTTGGTCTTGTTGGTATTAATCTTTAGCCCAACCTTGCTTGCCTCCCTCTCGAGATCTAATGCCATTGAGGACAGATCCATGATTTTGTGGGAGAGTAGGCATATGTCGTCAGCGTAGTCAAGATGTTGTAGATAAGATGTCAAAGTCCATTGAATTCCTCTGTCGAGTCCGGATAGGGCTGCATGCAACACATCGCCGATCACAATGAGGAATAGGATCGGTGAGAGGATGCACCCCTGCCGAACTCCACTGCGAATCTCAAAGTCCCCCGACACCTTACCTTTATGCAGAACGCGACATTTCGCGCCGTCATAGGTTGCCTTAATAATAGCCACAAGCTTCTCAGGGATGCCTCTCCTGCGCAAGGCCGCCCATATAGAATCCCGGTTCACACTATCGAAAGCCTTTTCGAAATCGATGAATAGCAAGTGAAGCGGAGAATCGTATTCAGCGCATTGCTCGATGATGATTCGCAAGGTGTTAATGTGATCGACACAGGAGAATCCGGATCGCTCTTCATCAATTGTGCTTTCTAAGTGGGCCTTTAGTCTTTCCAGGACGATTTTGGCTATTATCTTGGCAACGGCAGGAAGCACACAAATGCCTCTCCAATTATTACAGTCTGTGAGGCTACCCTTCTTTGGAAGTTTGATGATCAAACCTTCCTTCCACTCAGTGGGAAAGGTCTCTGTATTCCACGCTTTATCAACAAGTGGGTGCAGCAAATCGGCAGTTACGCTTGGCGCTGCTTGATAAAGTTCGGCAGGGATGCCGTCAAGTCCGGCGGCCTTTCCTCGTTTTAGTGCAATAATTGCAGTGACTATTTCCTCTTTAGTCGGGGCAGTGGACCGTATACGCACATTTTGATGGTTAGCTAAATTATCTATATGAGGGGGAACTTCACCAGAGGTTACACGGTTCAAGACCGCGGCGAAGTGTTCTTTCCACCGCCTCATTTGATCTTCTTCCAAGATAAGTAGCTTTCCATCACTATCCTTCACCGGATGTTGGCAGGAGTTACGACCACCTGTAAACTCCTTGATGACACCGTATACGGCGTTTAAGTTGTTACTTCTAGCGGCTTCTTCTGCTGACGCTAAAAGAGAATTGGCATAAACTCTTTTATCGCGTCGCACACTACGCTGAACTTCTCGAGCTTTCTGACGGTAAAGGAGTTCGATGCTGCTTCGATTGTCGTCTGATGCTGCAGCCAAACGAACTTTCAGCTCCTTTCTTTCAACAATCCGCTGCCATGAAGCGTCGGACATCCAGGGCTTATTCCGGCAATCCGGGTTTGGGCTAAGGATGGTATTTGCGCTATCAATGTACGCATTTTTTATGGCATCCCAGTTTTCGTTTATGTCACTATCTGGGTGACTAGTTATCTCAGCCGCTTTTTGCGCAAGATGGTCATTATATTGTTGTAAAACAGCTGGATTTTTTAGTCGAGCGGTGTTGAATTTGCGGGGCCTGGATCTTTCGTCGCTGGGGCGGCGCACGGCTGCAATACGCAATCGAACATTAGCGATCATAAGATAATGGTCTCTTCCCATCCCAATATCGGCACCCTTCTTGTTTCGCACGTCCAGGAGGCAACTCTTGAATCTTTTACTAATGGCAAAATGGTCGATCTGATTTTGTGTTCTGCGCCGATCAACAGAGGACCAACTGATTTTGTGGTGGTCCTTATGCTCAAACATAGTACCACCGATGAAGAGACTGTGAAAGTTGCAGAACTCTACAAATCTTTCACCGTTGTCATTACGATCACCAAGACCGTGTCTCCCCATCACATGTCTGAGCCCATAGTTATCAGCGCCAACTTTCGCATTCAAATCACCCATAACCATTATAATGTCACCTTTAGGTGTTCTGCTCTGAACGGCGTTTAGTTCTTCGTAGAAGGAGTCTTTTGCCAAGACATTGTCGGGTTCAGTAGGGGCATAACATTGTATTATTGAGATGTTCCTCATTTTGGTCCGGAACCTGGCGGTCAAGACCCTGTCAGAGACCGGTTCCCAGGATAAGAGACAGTTTCGCGCGGCTCTGGTTAAAAGGAGCCCCACACCTGACTCACGACGACTACCGGTAGCTTTACCGGAGTACAACATTACAGTGCTGCCCGTTGGAGAGATGAATTCTCCGCTGTTCCACCATCTTATCTCACTAACTCCTAAGATATTTAATTTGTACCTCAGAAATTCACTCTCTAATTGAAGAAATCGTGCGTTCTGGGGACCTTCTGATCCATTGTCCAGGAGAGTACGCACATTCCAGAATCCAATCTTTGTCATTGTACGATAGCCAAAAGTCGTAACCGTTGAGTCAGTCCTTATCCGAGGCATAGTTGACGTTTCGTTAGCATATAAAGATTTCGGATAGTGCAAGTTGCTGGCATACACATCCTGTCCTTTGATTGTCGGTTTTAACGACAGGCCCTCAAAGGGAAAGGCCGTGGTATTTTTTTCACACCCCACACCACAGGGGTACCTCAACCAAATCATCGCACCGCCATCACTGGCGGCTTGATGTTGGTTGGCAATGGTCAGTGACCACTGCCGTTCCAGGGGGCGCCCACGCGGAGGACTATGGAAGAGGAGTTTTTGCCCCCACTTATTGAGTGCTACATTATAGGTAAAATATAAATGAGAAGTTGAGCAACAAGTGCTCAATTGTGCCACAAACGTGAAAACCGTTGGTTACTTGTTAAAAATTTAATCCGGCGACGTAAAATTTATCAACGGTTGCTCAATCGCAACAACTTATCCATACACAGGGCAATAAGCGCTCGTGCCCACAGTAGACTTTTTAGTTCGCAGAAAAACTGTTTCTGTTTAAACTATCCTGACTAAACTATTTAGTTTTTCTCCGGGCTAAAAAGTAAGTCCGGATGTCGCAACGGTTAGCACGTTCGCCTTCTACGCACTGGGCCCCGGTTCGATTCCTACTGAATGCGGTAGTTTTCGATAAAAAAAAGGGATTTACGTGTCGGACTATGAGCCCACTCAGCTGTTAAATGAGCATTCATTTATGGGGTAAATAACTTGGTTGAGCGTGTTGCTGATCACACACCTCTGCACAAGACCGTCACGATCTAGAAAATGAAATGATGCTAACTCATCTCGAGGTCATTGTTTAAATTGGACTGTTGCGCCAGTTATTTATTATTTATTTAAAAAGTTTGCTGTGGGCGCGACCTCTAATTGTCCTCACTATTATTCGTCATCTGTGAAATGATTGAACAATTGTTACTCATCCGTTGGCCTGTACACGAGCCGCCTAAAGCCGAACTTACACCATCCGGAATTCCTGTCCAGAAAAAGTGATCAGGCCCGGCCTTGAGGAATTCCGGATCATGTATGGCCGTTTCAGGCCGCCTTCAGGCAGCCGGATTGACCTTTCAGGCCGCCGGGAGGAAAATCGTTCCCGCTAGGCCTCCATCACACACGTTCTGGAATTTTTCTCCGAAAAAACTGATCAGGCCTGGCCTTTTAGGCCAAAAATCGATTTTATCGCCATAGAATCAAAGTATCTATCTATTGGATTGAATTGTACGGCATTTTACTTTCCATGGCCAAGTTTCAGATAAATTACTACATTGAAATATACTCCTGCAAAAACTCATTGTGGTCGCACGGCTGGACAGGTGGCCTTGAGGAAACATTGCAATAAACTCCCGGCCACCTGACAAGAATGAATTTTTGCAGGAGTTTATTTCAACGTAGTAATGTATCTGAAACTTGGCCATGGAAAGTAAAATTCTGTACAATTCAATCCAACTGCAAGAATTGGGTTGCAGCGACATCTTCGACAAAGGGTGGTACTGCAATTTACTACTTCAAAATAAAAATATTCTCGAATACTCTAGGCTGTGTCGGTGGTGGGGATCCTTTCCCAGGGATGGGGATGATCCGAGTCATTAAAAAGGGACCGGATCGGTGAATGAATCTCTTCTGTTCTTTTTTTTTCCTGCATCCCGAAAACGAGGTACATTCCGTGTGTTGAATAATCTTTTTGGTGGCATCTGAAACCGGGTATAGTCCGAGTAGTGGAGAAGTTCTTTGTCGGCATCCTATAATAGGGTTCAACGGTCTGAGGCTGAACTAAGTAAAAGCTGCGAATAGTCGAAGGAACATTTAGTGGCGACTCGGAAGACAAGTACTGGTGCTAAATTTTGACAACTCGAACAGCAGGCGGAAGGGAAGTGTTGCGACACTCCCAGGGACCCCCAACCTAAGACGGCGACAGCAACCTTTTTTGATTGCCCGCAAAATCGGACCAGGTATTGATTGTTTGAATCAAACATTGGATTCAGTATGTTTTGTAGCGTTTGAGAAAAAAAGCAATATATAATAATTTACAGTGAAAATCTTGTGGCTATCATTGAATTGTATTCTTGTATCTGTGAAGCAAGGTGGCGCTAATATTTTTTTCCGCTAAATAGTGTGTGTTCAGTGCAGTAATTGCAGTAATCCGACGTTCGCTGTGTCCAGTTCCAGGTAGTGTAAAGTGCGTGCTGTGTTGTGGGTTTGTGCTTTTGACCGGAACATCCGTCGTCCGGTCCGTCGCTTCACGTTTCCGGCCGGCCCCAAGAAGGGACTCCTTTTTGAAGCGCGTGGCGACCACGCTCATCTCACTCAGATTGCCGGTTGCAAAAGTCCCGGCGGATACTTGATTAAAAGCACAAACTAGGGAAGAGAACGTATGGGGGTGTACATTTGATGCCGTGAAGCGGAGTCTTACTTCCTCCAGCTCGCAACAAGTCGGGGCGTTGGGAGTGTTGCGTTCCTCGCCGACTCGTCCAGAAGAGCGGCTAGTCGGAGGATTCCTCAACAGGAACTTTTGGAGGAAGAACGCCTGCAAGAGTTATTTAGAACGCTCGTACGAGGAAGGCCGACGAGTTTCCACCACCGAGGTAGTTTCCACGCAGGACCGCTTGGAAATTCGTATTACCCTACGCCGACTTAGCTCCACATTTGATGTTGCTTTGGGCTAGAAAGAAGTCAGAAGCCTAGGACGGATCGATATATGGAAAAAAAGTCTAGAACGTGCAAGTGTGGAGTTGCAATTTGGCAGAGGCAAGGGCGGCAGGACATGGAATTACGAAACCTATTGTCGCAAAGATTAAAACCACCGCCGAGCTAATTTGAGGGCAGAGAAAAGTGGCCCCAGGGCAATGCGATCCGCCGATCACTACAACTACGCATCAAGTTCTTATGCAATTCGGGCATCATGTCTAAGAAATGACAACAGCTGGAAGTGGAACAATCGGGTACGATGGAGTTACAGAAATTGGCGGAACGATTGACGATAGATGTATTGTACTTACCCAACGGCGATACCATCTAAGTGATTTAGATTTTAAGTCTTTAAGCTCGCAATGAAATCGCCATAGGGCGAGGGTATATTCTACACTCTTTTAAAGGAACAACGCCGCCCGAATGGTCCATTTATCTTCTACCGTTACAGAATTATCGCATTTTTTTGTTCTTGTCAGAAAGCTAGATTTTCTAGTGAAACTCTAATTTGCCAGCCTCTGGGTTATTGAAGTCTAAAATTGACCCCCTTTTCTGAACCTATGAAATAATTTCAAAATCAACTTTTCACGGAATCAAACTTACATATTTTATATTTCATTACGGTACTTTGAACTGAGATGTCTGCAAAATCTAAAAAAGTTGCCCCAATGTGTTTACTTTCGAATGAAATATGTGTTAAGTACTTAGATTCGAACATTTGCAAATATTAAATACTGAACGGAAAAAAAACGTGATCTGGAGATTGAATTTGACTCGGAACAGTGAGGAATGCTGCTTATTCTGTGAAAAAATACTTTACTTTTTTTCCTTTACTTACTACAAGTAATTTGGGTAATTGCTAACTTATTTATGTACTTATTAGACCAGTAAAATTAAATTTTATTAATAATAATTAGGGAAAGATCTGGAAATAATTTTAATCCCTTTTATAGATACTGAATACATGGAAACTGAGTTTGCACGGTCGTAGAAGGTGAGCTTGACTTTTGGAGGGTGAAAATCCGAGAAATATGAGCCCTTTTTTAAATATTATCATTATAACTCCTAAGCGGTGCCTCGGGTCGAAAAAACTTGCATGATTAAAAGACCATTAAATTCTGCGTTCAATGCACCCCTCAAAGTTAAATTTCGGTTCAGCAGCGTACTCAAAATCGATTGTCAAAAAATGACAATTTTCCAGGCTTCGGAGAAAAATCACACTTTATCACTTTTTAAGCTCACAGATCTTTGCAACGGAAGCTCCAATTGGAAAATATCTGTGAAAGTTGGGGATAATTTGATTGTTAGCCTAATGTGGCTAGTATTTTTCAATTCGGGCCATTTTTAGAGTTTTTAGAGTTTAGAGCAAAAATTCAAAAATGCATGCGCATCGATTTATGCCTTAAAAGCTCTATCTCGGTATCTCAAATTACCAAAACGACTATTACAGACTAATGTGCTAGTTATGTAAAATGTTTAAATGCAGTACATAACTAGCAGATAAGTTGGGAATTTCTTTTTTTTTCCTAGGGCAGGCTAAGATACCCAAAGTTGGACACCGCGACGAAGAGATCTATTGTGCCATAGCCTTAACTAATCCAAAAGACCCTCAACCAGCCTGATAAAGGCCAAAGTAAGTCCTTTGTAGGAGCGCTCTTAACGACAGCCGAGCTCACGATGGAATCACTAAGAAACAAGAACCAGGAGCGAGCAACCGCTGGGTGGACGCAGTGTTCTCCAGGCAAAGCCGGCTTTCCGTCTCAGTGGACAGGCCCATTTAGTTGAGGGGATATCTAACCCAGTGGTGAGCCATGAGGTAACCAATTATTAACCTCAGGTCGGCTCTGCCCAGGCGGCTGGCTTCATTGAGACCGTAGGGGTTTATAAGATGGACTGACGCAACCCTGGAAGAGTATTCCAGTGACGCGGTCTTTCGTTGGCAGACCATACCCCCACTAGCGCCCTGGTTGTAGCCCAACTCAGGCCACAGTAAGGATCCGGCCCGAGAAATTTCGCCGAGGAGCCTTGTGTAGCGGGTTCGCTTCGTTACCATGAACGCCCTGATGGTCTGGTACCCAGCATCAAGTGACCCGATTAGTGTTTGGGAGACATTGCTGGGTAGGGTATCAAAACACTCTTTCGCTAATATCGATGAGAGTTTATGTGAGGAAAGAGCCCTAATGGCTGCCTTTCTGTCAGTGCAGATGGCAATACTGTAAACTCTGTAATAGTCATTTTGGTAATTTGCGTTAGGGTGGGGAGGGGGGAGGTGGAGATAGAAGCGAAGCTTTGGTTTCGATTTAGGTTTTGGCATCGGCAGACTACAGTGAAAATAACGTTGAAATTCCCACGCTCTCACATAAAGGAGAGATTTTTTTTATCTTAATTCGCCTCGTCCATACAACACTATTTAGGTTTCATTATAATTAAAATAAAATCCTCTTTGTCGTTGAATGACATTAATTAATTTTTCAATATCCGATAAATTAATTTATTCTGTATTCTGTTTTCTATCCATTTCAGTTTCCAGCGATGCGGGCTCTCTCCATACAATCGGCTGATGCATTTATCCTTGTCTACGATGTAACGGATGCAAGTACCTTCGACGAAGTTCGACTGATTCGTGACCAAATTCACGAAACAAAAACAACAACAGCAATTCCGATTGTTGTTGTTGGCAACAAAATCGATTTACTGGAAGAAGATAGTGCCCTACGCGAGGTAAGTGGTCTCTGTTTGTTCGTTCGGTTGTTTGCTTACTGAATATTGCATTGAACTTTTTTTTTGGGTGGAGGTAGATACGAGTACTTGTTGATTCCCAACTATGGCAATAAGTTTCAAGTGGAAACATGTCCGGAGTGAGGGGTTTATTGACTGTCTATGAGTGGGTTCTAGACAGGTGGAAACGTGGAACAACAGAAACATTTTGCAATTTATTTCAAAAACAAAATTATATATCTATCAGCTAGGGCAATGTAAACTTTGTGTGAGATTATGTATTCATAAATGTTGTACTAAACGGACATTTTAAATGTTTTTATAGAAAGTTGCGAAAATTTGTTTTAATTAAAAGTTAATTTACAACGGTGACTGTAATAGTGTTATTTAATGAGGTTGGGGTTTTTTTTGGAAATTAATGAAAAAAATTTCCATAATAATCATGTTAATTTTGCTTGTTACAGACACACATATCTAGGCCTTAGTCATGGTTGCTCAAAACTTGACCTAATCTTTTCGACCTAGGCTCAACACCCAGACCTTGGTCTGGTAGGTATGATTTGAAAACCGAGTCCGAAGCGTATATACCCTAGACTTGTACAGACCTAGTGGTGATACCAAAAGTACCAATTGGTAACGACCATATGCATTAAAAGTGAGTTTCCTATATGGCCAGTTTATAGGGGAGGTTGGCAATCATTCAGTAGGATCTTGACCATTATCAAAATCAATTAACTAACCCATTCTGCAAATATTTGTCGAATTTTTCAAGTCGCTAGCTTCATTCTGTCGAAAGTTATTGCTTATTTAAAGTCTCACTTGTAGAGGAGGTAGGGGTTCCTTGGGTCGGATCTTGCTCATTATTGCCACCAACAAACAAGATCATGCTTCACACATTTAAACAAAATTTAAAGCCTCTAGCTTCACTCTATCAAAAGTTATCGCTTATTTGAAGTTTCATTTCTAGGGGAGGCAGGCGTTCCTTAGGTTTGATCTAACCCATCTTAAATATCAACTAACCCGGTCTTACTTCAAACATTTGACCAAAACTTCAAGTCGCTGGCTTAATTCTGTCAAAAGTTATCGCTTATTGAAGTTGCATTTGTAGGGGATTTAGGGGTTGCTTGATTCGGATCTTACCCATTTTCAATACCAACCAAGTCCTACTAACAGCATTTTGTCAAATTTTCAACTCGCTAGTGTCATCTTACCGAAAGTTATCGTAATTAAAAGAATATTTAATTTTTTGAAATTTGTAGGGGAGGTAGGCGTTCCTTTGATCTGATTATGCCCAACTTACTAGAACTTAAGCATCTTCTTACTCCAGGATTACATGCCAAAAATCAGGTGTTTACGTCAATTGGTTCAAGAGTTATAGACAAAATACCTGAAAAGTAGGGTAGTTCGGGGATCTTTGTAAGAAAATTACCGTTAGTTTTCAGCTGATCAATTTTATTTTTTTAGGGGAGTAGAAAATTATCCTCACGAGCAATCTGCCAAAGCTAGAGCTTTTTATGTTTATTTAATCGGGAGTTATAGATACATTTAATTATTTTACATATATAGGGGAGGTAGGCGTTCTCTCGGCCTGATCATGCCCATTTTCAATACCAACCAAGTAGATTATACTTCCAACATTTGACCAAAATTTCAAGTCTCTAACTTCATTCTATCGAAAGTTATCGTGCGAACGGACAGACAGACATACAGACGGACAGACGGACAGACGGACAGACGGACAGACGGACAGACGGACAGACAGACAGACAGACATAGCTAAATCGAATCAGGAGGTGATCCTGATCATTTATATATATATACATTGCTATACCCCCGGAGCCTACTTTAAGGTGTTACATATTTTCGTCGTGACAAAAACAATATACCCTATACTAAAAGTCTAGGGTATAAATATCTAGGTCATCAAGTCTAGATAGGTCTGGGTAGATCTACAGGTCTGGGTAGATACGCAGGTTTCGAAAGAACAGAAAATTAGTGATGGGTATGTATGAGTGCATTCACGACACTCGTTTGATCCGGAGCGCTACGTAGCGCTCCGTAGTACTACTAACCCTCCCGCTCGTGATTGCAATCGCTCCTTTCATCCGCTCCGGAGCAGATACTTCCCCTTCGTAGCAGAAATTTTTTACGCTCTCTGGGGCGTGGATCCGCTACATTTGACAATTCACAGCTGTTATGTGAGTTGCGACATTAGTGACATTTGTTTGTGTACAAAAAGAGTAGAATCCGCGTCTAGATTCGTGTCGTGCAAAAGGTAATTAAATTCCTTCGTACAAATTTGTTAGTGAATTGTTTCATAGTTGAGTGATTGTGCTGCGAATTAGCGCACACGTCTGTAACTGGATGTTTTTTGGTGAAAGGCTCAAGTGGTTCGCAACCGACTGTGTTTGGAGCTTCACTCAGACATTTGATATGTAGCGGTTCAATCCCGAAAGATATCTTGGACAGGTAGCGTCTGCTCAAATGTGTAGCGGAGGGGATGTAGCGTTTCGTAGCGGAAAATTTTTCCCTGAATGCAGCCTATGTATCCAGGTCTGGGTAAGACTCTAGGTCTGGTTAGGTATACAGGTCTGAGAGATAGATTGATTCTTCTTGCAAAGAAGAGAGTGGGCCGATGTCTTCTTCCTATTCGTCGAGAACCAATCTTTGATATGATTGGCCGCCACACATCTTGCATAAAAAAGAACAGTTTAGACCCACTTTTCTGTAGCCGCAGGCTTCAATGCATCCTGTGGCGCATTTGCAGGAAACGGTCCTTAAAAGTTTTAGAGGGGGAGCATCCCTTTGGGTAGTGATGAGTTCTAGATATCTGCTTCCTCTCTTCCAACCCTATTCAAATGGCTCTTTTTGCACTCCTAGCCACGTCATAACCTCGCAACAGGTGAATTTTCATGGCATCCCGCGTTGGTGGTAGCTTTGCCAGATTGAGTTTGGTACTGCTGGAAAAAAAATGAATTATACCTTAGAGAGAAGAGGGATTGTACCGAATCTCCCCTGTACAAGGCTGTCAAAATTCGTTCTTCCAAAATTTGTACAGTTGTGGCATCATGGTCGTGAAACTTCTCGGCTTCCTGAAGTACTATAATAATACTCAATTGCCCTAACCCCTTGTGGGCCACAGCGCGTCAACTGTTGCATGTGGCCAATTGACGTTTCGTTGGCATAAATTTGTTTCATAGAATGGCAGTTGCCCGCATGCACCTCCTGCACATCCATGGCCATGAAACGCCGGTAGTCAAACATGAGACTGATGCCTCCTCAACACACTGCGCTACCGGTCGCCCCAAACTATAATAATGGATATTTTTGGATATTTTTATGGTGGGCTAATCACCTCAGCTGTAAATCAGCAGCTTCATTGGCAAAAATGACATCCTTGCGCATCCTTTTTCATTCGCAAATTAAAATAAGTACCTGACTAGAGTAATAGGTAATTGCAGTTTATTATTGTATTTAAGTAGGTGTAAATCATCAATTTAAACTTCACGTAATTAATTTAAAAAAAAGTAAATTAATGACAAAGGCAGTTCGTAATTGTATCTAGTATTTGGTTGCAATCAGTATTGCAGCTGCGTAAAATTAAACTTTTTTTCTAGAAAAGAATATAAATAATAAGTTCAAATAAAAATATAGGTAAAAAAGAGCAGCGTTATCTTAACCATGCACCACCCATAATTTGTGATACATCACCATCACCGTCTTTCACGGTAGCCGCTCCGGCGATGTGATCCGTAGCATGTTTTAAGCGATCCTCACACCGACGCGAAAAAAATCGCAGCGACAAAATCGGCGCATTCGAGATGAATTCGCGACGGAAATTCGTTTCGTTTTCTAGAAGTTCACACCGGGGCGACAAAAAATCTTATTCAGTGTTCGTTGTGTATTTTGTAGTGCAATTTCGTCTGCAGCGAATGTTGACGCTTCACCGCCAGGGCTAAATTCACAATAGGAAATGTCACCATGGATTCCCAAGAGGAAGAAGCTGTTTTACTTGTAGCAGTGGCTGAGAATGTCGAAAGGCAAATGTACATTTGATTCCTTTAATAACGACGGAACGTTTATAAACGCAGTCAGGTAAAATTCTGCCCTCTTAGTGAAAGAAGATTATGGGTGCATGGTATAAGTTTCAATGCACCCGTTACTTAGTTCTTTTCTTGAAAAAAAAAAAAACCATGAAATAAAATGTCAATTGGTACTTACTATTTTACATTTTGCTCCAAGCTCGTCGGCAATATCTTCCCACATTTTATCTTTTTCATAGGTTTTTTTTATCATTATCTCGATTAGTTTTTCGATATCGCAAGCCATATCGAATAAACAACTACTTGTGAAGTAAACAAGAAGGTATCGACGAGACTGAAATCGCACTCAGCGATTTTTTTTTATTCGCAACAAAAATTGTTGCACAAAGTGGCGAAATTTCGCGTCGGTATGGGCATCTTCGTATGATGCTGTGGTCAGATTTTTGTTGCGGCGAAAATTTACGTCGCAAATCTGCCGGGTGACTTTTGTTGCGTCGGTGTGAGGATCGCTCTGGGCGAACTACGCCGAACTACATGTAAGTCGAGTACTTTCGAGGTACTCCATTATCTTTTTTTTTCACTTTGCTCAATTTTTGTACAATAAAATTAGGAATAGTGTCTAAAACCGAAGGAACACAGCAAATACACATGCTAAACACAAGTAGCACAAAACTTGAAACAAAAAAAAACAACTTGATTTTTTTTTATCTTTACTCCCTTTCTCTTTATTTAGTCCAGCCATAGTGTGATTTGGGGATACAAATTCTGGTGGAGATTTTTTTTTCATTTTTTATGTTTTTTGGGGTGCTGAACACGAATCCGGAGCTTCCCACCAAATTTTTTTTGCGGAACATGGTCAAAATCTCAAAAAACCTCAAAATGTCGGTACTTTTTTTAGTTTTTCGATTATAACTTGAAAACCGTGGATCCTAACTAGAAAAAGTGTAACCATAAATTAAAGAGCATAAAATTCCGCATCGAATGAGCTACCTAAATTTTAAATTCGGTCCAGTGGTATAGCCGCGATCGACAGTCGAAAAACGTCGATTTTTCTCAACTTTGCGAAAAACCCTCTTATGGTCACATTTGAACGTTTGTAACTTGAAAACGGCCACTAACACGTAAACATGCAAGAAGTATAAATTGTAGACCATAAAATCTTGTTTAGAAAGTACCCAATCTTTTTAATTTGGTCAAAAAGAAATTTAGAAACTCGAAATAACTAAAATCACTTTTTGAGCGAGTGTTCCCATACAATACATTTTCGGCCATTTTTTTAATAGCTCACCGTTCTAACCACCAGAAACATTGCGTTTCTAGTTACCACAGTCACAGTTCCATGCAGAAGTTCCCGGAACGCTCTCGGTAACGTTTCCACTAGTAACAAATTCCGGAAAAGGTTTTATAAGTGCAATTTGTGATCAAGTAAAAAGCTTCTACAGTTTCCCCAGGTTTCTATCCACTTATTGTTTTGTTCGGGTCCCCTCCCTTCCATCTCCATCCTTTTAACACAGAACCCATCCATATGCTCCCTACCTGCTACAGGTCAGATCACCGACAGTTCGGCAGTGTTGCCAGGCGGTGGCAGTGCTCTCCCCCTAAAAGCTGTGGCTATACTGTATCTTTTGCACGTTAACTCCTCTTATTTGGTCTCTATTTCTTGGGTAAATTAGAAAGTTGGTGAATTTGCCCGAGCATCTTCCGCTCGTCCCTTTCACCTGATTTCTGTGTTATTTGAAAAACAAATATTATCGCATTGCAAATAAATTGCCTCGGCAAAAGCCCAAAGGCGCCCAATGAGGGGTTTATTATTTTGAAAAGTTCATTGATAATGGACTGAATCTCTCATGGCATGTAATATGTGATGTTAATCTACTTATTTGCAGAAATAAATAACTAGTGGTATGTATAATAAATCGATTCACAACTCTTAAAAATGTAATCCAACTGGAAAGTAAATAATAGGAATAAAACAAATGACTAAACACTCCATAGGTTGCTTTCACACCAAACAGATTGATCTAATCGATCGACCTAAAGCAGACTACACTGACATGGTGATGGTGGTATATTCTGGCGTTTACACCGACTATGTTTGGTGTGAAAGTAGTCATAATGTGTATAATACAATACAAAAGACAATACACATAATTTGTTTTTACTATTAATTACTGTCTGGCAGTGGCGTATTTAGGAAAATGTCAAAGAGGGGGCACACAATTTCTACGTATATTCATTAATTAATACAATACTTAATAGCAAGTGTACACTGGTTGTTATAACTACAAAAGTTATTAACAAATAGAAAATATTTCTTCAGTTACGGGGCAAAAATTCCCTCGTGGGCGCCCCTGGAACGACAGTGGTCGTTGACCATTGCTAACCAACTGAAGCTCCCAGTAATGGTAGTGCGATGATTTGGTTAAAGCAAATATTGCTCTGTGGTGTGTGGCGTAAGAATAATGCCACGGTCTTTCCCTTTGCCGGCCTGTCGTAGAAATCGACAAACTAAAGGACAGGATGTGTATGAGAGCAACTTATACTAACCGAAATCTTCTATATGCTAACGAAACGTCAACTATGCCTCGGATAAAGACAGACTCAACGGTTACGACTTTTGGCTATCGTACAATTACAAATATTGGATTTTGGAATGTGCGTACTCTTCTGGAAAATGGATCAGAAGGTCCACAGAACGCACTATATCTTCAATTATTTATTCTTCTTCAATTCAACATCTTAAGAATTAGTGAGATAAGATGGTGGAGCAGCGGCGAATTTATCTCTACAACGTATTCAGGTAGAAATATAGGTAGTGATCGTAAGTTAGACTCGTCTTAACCGGTCTCCGACAGATTCATGACCGTCATGTTCCGGACCAAAATGAGGAACATCAAAATTATTCAACTGAACCTGACAATGTTTTAGCGAAGGACACTTTTAATGAACAACTAAACTACGTCCACAACAACACAACAACACCTAATAGTGACATTATAATCGTTATGGGAGCTTTAAATGCAAAATGTGGCTCTGATATATCAATGGACTCAGCCATGGAATGGAGAGGCACAATTTTGAGGATCATAACGACAACGATGAAAGATTTGTAGAGTTTTGAAACTTTTACAGTCTCTTCATCGGTGGTACTAGGTTTGAGCATAAGCACCACCACAAAATCAGTTGGTCCTATGTTAATCGGTGCAGAACACAATATCAGATCCACTACTTTGCCATTAGTAAAAGATTCAAGAGTTGCCTCATGGATGTGTGAAATAAGAAGGTCGCCGAAATTGGGATGGGAAGAGAGCATTACTCGTATTTTATGATCGCTTATGTTCGATGGCGTATTGCAGCCGTGCGCCGTCCTAGCGACAAAAAATCCAGGCGCCACAAATTCAACACCACTCGATTAAAAAATCCAGCTGCCTCAGAACAATATAACGGTCATTTTGCGCAAAAAGCAGCTGAGATATCTAGCTACCCAGATAGTGACATAAATGAAAACAAGCTAACCTTCGGCTAGCGACTTACGGTGCATTTACCACTTTGAAAGTAGTAATAAAACTTGTTCCGATTTCACTGTTCCTATGAGAAGTATATGAAATAGTGGGCTGATTTCAACTAAATTTAGAAACGTGGCTTGGCAGTCAATATGATTGAATTATATGAAATTTAGTAAATATGCTTTTCGAACGGTAGTTCCTATGACAGCTATATGATAGAGTAGTCCAATTTCAACCAAATTCGGGAATGTGATTTGACTAAAGATACTATTGATTAGAGTGAAATTTGAAAAAGATAACTTTATTAATAGATTTATATTATATTTATACTTCACGGCAGTAAGAGTGGCGTCCTATTGTCGCCTGTTAAGTAAAGTGCAAAGATTAGCAGCGATTGCCACGACGGGGGCCTTTAGAACAACTCCGTCAGCCAGCTTGGACACGCTGCTACACTTGCTCCAGCTTGACATATTTGGCGAACAGCTGGCGGGGAATACGGCCCTGCGTCTTCGAGAAACAGGCCAATGGCGTGCTTCGAGTACTGGCCACTCGGCTATCCTGTGCAACTTGGATCTCCCTCCGGAGACTGATTACACGTCTCCTAAACACGTTTTCGGTAAGAATTATACCAGCCTGATTCCGTCGAGAAACCTATGGGCTGACAATTTACCCCTTACCTCCAACTCCTTGACTATCTACACGGACGGCTCTAAGACCGAGAATGGAGTTGGGATTGGTATACACCCGGAGGGACTGGGAATTAACTTATCCTACCGTCTTCCCGATTTTTGTAGTGTCCTGCAGGCCGAGGTTTCGGCGATCTCGGAAGCACTGACCTGGTTAAGGAATCATGTCGTGACTGCAAGATACATTACTATCTATACGGACAGTCAGGCTGCGATTCGCTGGCTTGACTCTGTTCTCACTACATCGAAAACTATTCTGAAGTGCCGCTCGGCCCTCATGGAGATGAGTTACTTTTTTAACATTACCCTCTGCTGGATACCGAGTAACAGTGGCTTTGCGGGCAACTGCAGGGCGGACGATCTTACGCACGAGGGGACAACCGGTGTCGTCGAAAGGCACCGCAATGACATTAGAATGCCAATTGCATCATGCAAAGTGGCAATTAAGTCTGTGGCAGTGGATAGGGCCAATACAAGATGGCTCAATAGTCGCATTTGCCAAACGACGAGAATGATTTGGCAGAAATTCGATTCTAGCCCCTCTGCCTCTTTGCTGGCACTGAATAGAAAGGACATTAGTAGAGTGGTGGGGACTACCACTCGCATGGAGGCTCGGTCTTCCTCATCATGACTACTGCAGGAGTTGTGAGGATGAGGATGAGGAAGAGAGTGTCTTGCACTTTCTATGTCGCTGTCCGGCACTGGCCATCAGGAGGAAGAAATTCCTGAGCTCCTGGTTCTACTTTGACATGGAGAACGTCAAGGATATGAGTGTGATACAGCTACATTGCCAGCATAGGCTGGTTCGGAACCTAGGTTTCTTTGAGAGGTGTTTTGTTACTGGTGGTATCACAATGGACCCATGAGAGGTCTAAGTGTGCTGTGTTGTATCATGGCAGCCCCTTAACCTAACCTTACTTACCTTATTAATAGAAAAGAATTATTGGACCGGTCATTCCTATGGCAGCTATATGGCGTAGTAGTCCGATTCCATGGGCTCCGACATATATACAGCGAGCATTAGAAAGAAGGTTTTATGAAAAATTTGAGAAAGATATCTTTAGAAATAAAAACGTTTTGATTAATTTGTCTAAGAACTCAACGGGGAAGGCCCCTCTCCTCTCTTGTAAATACGCCACTGCTCTCATGGAATCTATTTTTAAACTGCAGCTTTTGGGGTATAATTGGAATATTAAAATGCCATCAACCTTTCGGATTATTCTTTCGGATCCTGGAATGTACGCTCCCTGAACAAACCGGGGGCCGAGAAGGCCCTCCTTCAACAGGTCGAAAAGTACAAACTGAGCATTACTGCAGTCCAGGAAACAAATTGGCTTGGCAGCGAGATTAATGACAAGAAATCGCACACAATTTTTAGAAGTGGCAAACCATCGGGCCGCAAGGAGTTTGGAGTAGCATTTATAGTGGACAATCACCTCAAACCACATATTACTGACTTCAAACCCATAAATGAACGGCTGTGTGCGATTCGCATCAAGACTCGATTCTTCAATCTCTGGCTCATCAATGTGCATGCCCCCACTGAAGTTAAAGAAGACGCAGTAAAAGACGAGTTCTACGCCCGCCTTGAAACTCTCTTCGACTCACTTCCAACAAACGACGTCAAATTGCTGCTGGGAGACTTTAACGCGAAAGTCGGGAATGAAAGTTGGCATCGGGGGACCTCTGGAGGCCACAGCCTCCATGAAGAATGTAACGATAACGGCCAGCGACTTATCGACTTCGCCTGCAGCAGGAATCTAGTCGTAAGCTCTATGTGTTTCCCGCATCGACGCATTCACAAGCAGACCTGGAAGTCTCCAGACGCACATACCGTCAACCAAATTGACCACGTCCTCATTTGCAGGAGATGGGCGTCTAGTGTCATGGATGTCCGCTCCTATCGAGGAGCAAACTGCGACTCAGATCATCACTTGGTGAAGACGACCTACAGATGTAGAATCTCCTCAGTGCACCAGTCAAGAATCAGCCCTCCCAAAATCTTTGCGGTTGATAAGCTCTTGAGCGATGCTACTGCGGTGGCGTATACTACCGCCCTTGAGGTAAAACTATCACCTATGCTACACAACATCAGTAACACAGGCGGGAAGGTGGGTTCTGGGAAGAACTCAAGGGTACCATCAAGGATGTCGCAGAGAAGGTCGTGGGATATAAAGCCCGGCGAGCGCGAAATGACTGGTTCGACGAAGAATGCAAAAATTCACTTGACGCGAAAAACGAGGCCTACAGACAATGGATTCAACGAGGAACCAGAGCCAGAAGAGAAAAATATGACGAGCTACGGCGAATATCGAATAGAATAATTAGACGTAAGAAACGTAAATACTTTGACGAGCAGTTGCTGAACATAAACGAAAACTTAGCTAATAGGAACACCAGAGAAGCGTACAAACTAGTAAATACAATTAAGAACGGCTACCAACCCAGGACTAGCCTTTGTAAGGACAAGGATGGAAACATCATCAGCGACACCGATGGTCTTAACAAACGATGGGCCTCTTATTTTGAAGAGCTTCTAAACCGACCATCTAACATCCCCACACAGGAAGCTCTCGATGATATTGTTGATCTAGGCCCACCCATTCAACCCCCGACAGTAGAGGAAGTTGATCTCGCGTTGCGGTCACTAAAACGAAATAAAGCGCCGGGCGCTGACGAGATCCCAGCTGAACTGCTAAGATTCGGTGGAACGAGTCTAGTTGATGCCATACATCAATTACTCCTGCGAGTATGGGAGAACGAGGAGATCCCAGACGATTGGCGCAGAAGCATCAGTGCGACTGACAAAGATGACGATGACCAACTCCGTCTCACAAGTCAGGATCCAGAATAGACTAGCTGATCTATTTGAAACACGCACTGGTTTGAAACAGGGCGATGGACTGGCACCGACGCTCTTCAACCTAGCACTGGAATACGTTATTCGGGCCATGAATATGGACAACAGCAAGACCCTGCTCATCAAGTCGACACAATTAGCAGCGTACGCCGACGACATCAACATCATGTCCCGAAGATTGGCTGACGCAGAAGAACTTCTGCATACGCTCGATACCGCTGCAAAGGAAGTTGGATTACGTATTAACGAGGGTAAAACTAAAATAATGATGCAATCGGTGACAAGGACACCTGCACAACCGAGCATCAACGTGGGGGACCTCAACATCGAGTTCGTGAACAACTTCATCTACCTGGGTTGCAACCTGTCAAGGGACGCCAACGAAACTGACGAAATCAAGCGACGGATACAGTTAGCTAATAAGACTTTTTTCTCGGTTCTCCCCATAATGAAATCGAAACATGTGCACAGAAACACGAAGCTCCGCGTGTACAAAACCATTATACGACCAGTGCTATGCTATGGCTGCGAAGCATGGACCCTAACTCAAGCCTCCGAAAACATGCTAGACACTTTTGAACGTAAGGTTCTACGGCGAATTTTCGGGGCTGTTTGCGATCGAGATGGATGGCGCATCTGGTACAACCATGAGTTGTATGAAATGTACGATGAGCTGCAAGTCTCGAAAATCGTCAAACTACAACGACTTCAATGGGCAGGGCATGTACAAAGAATGGACGATGATCGCATGCCTAAGAGAGTAATGAATGCAGAACGAGTCGACGGAGCGAGACTGCGAGGACGACCGAGATCTCGTTGGGAGAGCTCAGTAGGTGTGGACGCCGCGCAGCTGCTGGGCTCCCAAAATTGGAGGACGCGGTCACGTGACCGAGATAATTGGAGGACAATGATCCAGGCGGCCAAGGCCCGACGTCGGGCTGTCGCGCCACGATGATGATGAACCTTTCGAATAGAAGGTTGTGTGTGTGTTTTATTTTTTTATATTGTAAGGTCTAACTGAATTTTTTATCACGAGTTTCGCACCATTATATCTGTGTAACCATGAGGTAGGAAAAATAAATCATGATCTTTCGCTGCGAATTGGCATACTCGTATATCATAATGTCGCCTTTTTGGATTTGTGACACACTTGTCGAATTCCTTAACGTGCCGAAAAGCGAAGACGGTATCCTGAACGAAAATGTGTAGTGAATGAACGATTTTTTAACTGAATTAAATTAGTATAGCATATTTTACGAGACTCTGTTGCATTAATACTAGACATACTGTAAGATAGACACAGAAGCCACATTCTAAATTTACTGCTTCAGTTGATTGTGATTTAGTAAGCCTGCTAGACGCATTCATGTAAAGATGAACTGGACAATCCTGGCTATCCTGTTGCTTCTTATGGTAGTAAGTCCTGCAGAGCAAGTAAGTACCAGTGAGAATTCGAAGTTTTCTTAAGACGCTCTTATTAATAATATTTTATCAAACAGGGATGCTACAGCGGTGAATTGGCCAATTTTCACTACGGGTTTGATCGACGTTTTGTGGTATTACGCGATACATTCCATAATGAAACTACTATTATCGTTCATGTTGACATTCTAACGAAAATAAAAAATTCAGTGTGGGAAATAAATATTTTCAGTTGGTCCTGGGGCAGAGTAATAAAACCATACGTTAACACCACGTTTCAGATTTGCCAAATGGCTCGCAGTGGTCCGCGAAATATCCTGACGACCACTGCGACCAAGATTATATCAAAAAACACAAACATAACTTTAAATTGTCCTTTTAACGTGGACACATATTACATCAATTTACCACTTTCGCTAGCGGATCGTGTGCTTCCCGTTCGAATGTTCTATGCACCAAATTCACAAATTAATGTTTGGTTCAAGTATTTTATTATGAAGAGCATCAACGAGGAAATTCAACATTGCTTGTAACTAATCGAGGTGCTGGTGTAGTGAGAAATACATGCGCGAGAAGATCGAAAAAAGGGAGTTAGGACATGAAAAATGGCTTTTCATTAGTTTTATTTTTAACTAAATGGTGTGCACACTGTAAACTGTTGTTTTGTAGTATTTCGATATGCATTTATTGCAGCCAGTCGTTCAATCCGTTCAAATTATGTAAATAAATTTCAGCACGTTTTTCTTGGGTAATAAGTGTTTCAATTTTAGGAAATCTTAAAGGCGAACATACACCATCCGGAATTCCTGTCCGGAAAAACTGATGAGGCCCGGCCTTGAGGAATTCCGGATCGTCTATGGCCTGTCCGGCCGCCTCAAGGCGAACTATCCAGCCGCGTGACTAGAATGAACTTTCACTGCAGTTTATTTCAATAGACAAATGTATCTGAAGCGTGGCTATGGAAAGTGAAATGCCGTAGAATTCAATGCAACATATGGATACTTTCATTCTATGGCATTTTACTTTCCATAGCCACGCTTCAGATACATTCGTCTATTGAAATAAACTCCAGTGAAAATTCATTCTACTCATGCGGCTGGACAGTTCGCCTTGAGGGGGCCTGTCCGGCGGCCTCAAGGCGGCCTGAAGCAGCCATACACGATCCGGAATTCCTCAAGGCCGGGCCTCATCAGTTTTTCCGGATGGAATTCCGGATGGTGTATGTTGGGCTTAACATTTTCAGTATTTGCTATCGGGAGCCTTGGAGACACATTTTGCCTTGTTGTTCCTCTAGCTTAAACTTAAAATATTCGAGCGTTTAATAAAATTGGTCTCGAGGCTCCAAACTGGAGAATTGTAATGAATGACTTTTCTGATGGTCAAGTTACCGAGCATAGAAGGGTTACCTTATTCACTTTAACAGGCTGCTAGATGGTCAAAATTTACACCTTTTCAAATGGGTATAATTCGAAAACTACGATAGCTAGAGAGTTGAATTTTACCTTAAAATGCAGCTTGAGTCCTCCCCCAAAAATATAAAATACTATTCCGGGCGGAAAACTGCAAAAAAAAACTCAAAAATTTCAAGGCAAAGTGATCCCTCGACTCTCAATATAAAATCGCGATTATCTCCGTCTGATCCCACTTACTACTGAGGGAATGTTGCTATCCAATTTGGCAACAATATGATTAACATGACCCTACCCAATGTGCTTACTTCTTTAATAGACAATTTGTCGAACACCCGCCAGCCGACAAATCTAAGCCTAAAATTCGATCAAAAATCCGTAATAAAACCATCGTCCAATTCTGTTCTGACGAAGTAGCCGCTACCATCCAGAATGCCAAGAGCTCCAAAGCATTAGGTCCCCATGAATTATCCATGATCTATGATGGGGTATCAAACGTCCACTCTTATGGGGGGAAACCACATTAGGAGGCTAATTTTCACTGATTTTTTAGAATTTTTTTTTTTGGGTGGGAAGAATTAACCAGAATTCAATCACTAGAACACTAGAGCAAAGGTATCAGATGGAACCTGTTTGAATACCTTCAACACCTGGATTACGCTGACGATATTTGTCTTCTCTCAAATATATCGGATCATCTACACTTGCAAGCAAAAATACTGAATCAAACCGAAAGCACGTGTATTTGTAAAATATGTATATTTATAAAAGTACGTTATGTATCCCTACAAATCGTATGTCATTTGAAAGTTGGAGATCTTAGCTTTACAATGGGCGAGTTTTCAAAACGGATCAGTTTTCTGATTCGCGGATCTTTTTTCTGATTTTCTCAGAAACGCGGTCCGGTACAATGGAACATGTTCCAGGTTACGCCATTTTTCGGATCATACTTTTTTTCCGGTCCATTGCACCGGTCCATTTTACCCAAACTTCTGACAGCTCACAGCTGATACATGTGGACGCGTTTTTCACTTGTTGTGCAGTTCTTCAGTAATGCGGTCGCAATTTTCTCTTGTATTGTATGTTGTAAATTGTGAAAAGATACTTTTTGTGCTGAATTTCTTTTATCGTGCGGTAATTTTTCATGCGGCAGAAACATCAAAACTGACAGCTGATGGATCATAGCCCATAGCCGTTTCTGAGACAACATATGTTCCACGGACCCGGGGGTAGATTGGAACTGGACCACGTTCCAGCTCTTGGTGTTTTGGGACCGCGCCCAATGATACCTTTTTTATTACCATTTAATGAGTGTTTTATGAATGAACGCTACCTGGAGCTAAAAAGTCGGAAAATTGAACATTTTTGAATGGGCTATTTATTACAAGGCAAACTAACACTATAAATGCATCTGCAAAGGGTTTTCAATGGTCATTTGAATCTGGAAGGTTGACTGAATAAGTTAAACGCAATAAAATCAGAATTTCGTCATTCATAAAATAAGTACCACGCCTCAGCAAGCGGCTCATGTTGTAGCCCTATTATCGGAAGGGCTTACTCAGAGAACACTCGCTCGGAATGAGTCAGTCTACTGTATCAAGAGTGTTTCGAGAGGAAGGTATCTACAATCAGCGACCCCGACCCGGCCGCTCTAGGTGCACTTCCGGTAGAGTCGATCGTTTTATTGTGATAAGTTGCTACGAAATCGGCACCTCACGGGAGTTGACGTGCAGCAGAATCTGAGGGACGTGAGCGGAGTAGCTGTAGGCGAGTGGACAGTGAGGAGACGAATAAAGGAAGCGAATTTGACTCCAAGACGGCCCGCCACAGGCCCAAAAATTGATCCCACATCACCGACAATCGTGACTCACGTTTGCCAGGAATCACTTAAATTTGACCCTCGAGCAATGGCGGTCCGTATTGTTCACCGACGAGACCAGAGTGTATCTACATGGCAGTGACAGAAGAGGTCGGGTATACAGGCGTCCAGGTGAGCGACTTTCGCAATGCTGTATCACAGAAACGGTAGCATACGGGGGCGGTTCGTGTATGGTGTGGGCTGGTATCTCTGTGGATTCAAAAACGGAAATTGTATTCGTGCCCTCTGGAGGCCGAGGAGGAGGACTGACAGCCGAACGGTATATTACCGGTATTCTATGTGGTCACGTTGTTCCCTGCGCAGCATCTATTGGCGACAACTTTACTTTAATGCACGACAATGCACGATGTCATACATCGCGTCAAGCACAGCAGTTCCTGAACGAAGCTAATATTGCGACAATTGACCGGCGTAGACGCAGTCCAGACTTAAATCCCATTGAGCACTTGTGGGACGAGCTGAAAAGAAGAGTCCGACACAGTGATCTCGCGCCTTCGACTATCGACGAATTGAAGGAGGCCTTAATAGAGGAATGCAGCGAAATTCCTCAAGATACCATTAAAAAATTAATAATGTCAATTAAAAATCGATTACAAGCTGTGATTTGAGCAAGAGGTGGTAATACCAGATACTAATAAATAAATAATTTTGCTATTTTTTCAAAAATTTTTGTTTCATTTAACAAAAACCTGACCGCACTCCATTTTCTAACATCTGCATTTTTCCTACTTTTTGATTTCACTCTTTTAAAATCTATCTTCAAATATTGTTAAAAATGGTATTAATGTGAAGCTAAGATTTCAAGTTTTCAAATGATATACGATTTGTAGGGATACTTAATGTACTTTTCAAAATATGCATAAAAATACACGTGCTTTCGGTTTGATTCAGTATTTTTGCTCGCAAGTGTAGTTCAAATGACGGGTGCCCTGCACCGCTAAAGTGGCAATGCGAGGCTTAAAATCAGTGCTGCCAAAACTAAGTACTTGATCTTGGATCCAGGAAGACAGAGCGAAATTTGTGTTTCCGGGGAAACGGTGGAAAAAGTGGACAAGTTTTCCTACCTCGGAAGCGTAGTTGCAGCAGATGGTGGAACGGATGCTGATGTACTCTCTCGCATCAATAAGGCTCGGGCAACTTTTTTCAGTTTAACTCCTTTTTGGCAAAACAACATCTCCAGAAGTACCAAACTCAGGATCTTCGAAACCAATGTAAAATCTGTGCTTCTGTATGGCTGTTCAACTTGGAAGGTGACCAGGGCGATAACAACTAGATTGCAAACTTTCGTGCACCAGTGTCTACGGTGCACCCTACACATACGCTGGCCGAAGGTCATTTCTAACGACGACCTCCTGTTCATTACTGGCCAGGACAGGATTGACACCTCCATAAAAAAGCGAAAGTGGCAATGGGTAGGTCAGACACTTCGAAAAGGGCCGGAAAACATTGCTAAACAGGCCCTCGATTGGAACCCACAGGGAAGCGATGCAAGTCGCCGCGTTGGACGACCTAGAAACACCTGGAGAAGATCAGTTGAGGTCGAGGGTAAGTCATTTGGTAAATCGTGGAGACAGCTGAAGGCGATGGCGGCGAACAGGGCGAAGTGGAAAATCGGCGTGATTAATACCCTATGCCCCACAAGGGGTTGACAGGATCTAGAGAGACATTTTGAATATATTTTCATAATTTTACATTGATATTTCATATACTTTCTTTAAATTCGCCGTACGTTCCGCGATTAATTTTTTTCACGGTGAAATGTACGGAGAATTTAAAAAAAAGTACTTGAAACGTCAGTGTAAAATTATGAAAATATATTCATATGAATGTTATCGAATTCGAAATTTATTCGAATATAATCCCTGTACATAATCAGTCATTTTCGTAGATATTTTCCAAGAAAACATTTTTTTCATTTCAAAGTTCACGGTGAAGTATATTTTACAATACAGAGCCCTTTAGATGCGATCGAATTAGTTTATAAAATGTAGCTTTAAAGCTATGATTGGAATATTAAAATGCCATCAACAGTTTGCTCGAAAAAAAAATGTGTGTGTTTTACTTTTTTTTAACATGTATGAGTAAATGTTGTTGAAAGTCGTCTGAATTTGTTATCATTAGTTTGGCATCATCAAAATGGCTTAACCGGTGCAAATTTCATATATCGCAATGTCACCTTTTTGGATTTGTGACTGCTCTTGATTAGTTTGAAGAGGACAAATTTTTAACATTAATGATTTTATGAGAAAAATAAAATATTTCCGAACGATATTGATCTTTTCGTGAAAATTTGGCTTAGTATATTTCGGGAGACTCTGCTACATTATAATTAGACGTACTGTGCGATATACACAGAAGAGAGATACAATTTAAATTTATTGCTTCAGTTGAAGGTTATTTTATTTCACTTCATGAACTCATCTATTTGAAAATGAACTGGACAATCCTGACTATCCTCTTGTTTCTTATAGTAGTAAGTCCTGCAGAGCAAGTGAGTATCAGTGAGAATTTGAAGTTTTCTTAAGATGCTCTTAATAATGCTATTTTATCAAACAGGGATGCTACAGCGGTGAAATGGCCAATTTTTACTTGGGGTTTGATCGACGTTTTGTGGTAGTGCGCGATACTTTCCATAATGAAACTACTGTTATCATTCATGTTGACATTCTAACGAAAATAAAAAATCCAATGTGGGAAATAAATATTTTCAGTTGGTCCTGGGGTAAAGTAATCAAGTCCTACGTTAACACCACGTTTCGGGTATGTCAAATGGCTCGCAGTGGTCCGCGAAATATCCTGATGACCACTTTAACCAAGGTTATATCAGAAGCCACAAACTTTACTTTGAATTGTCCCTATGACGTGGACACATACTTCATCAATGTACCACTTTCGCAAATGGATAGATGGCTTCCCGTTCGAATGTTCTATGCACCAAACTCACAAATTAATATTTGGTACAAATTTTATGAAGAGCATCAACGAGGAAATTCAACATTGCTTGTAACTTATCGAGGTGCTGGTATAGTGAGAAAAACATGCGCGACAAGGACGAAAAAAGCGGGTTAGGAAACTTTAGCCAACTGTCCATACTTGTTATGAAAAATTGCTTTTTATGAGTTTTTTTTTTAACTATTTTAAATGGTGTGCACACTGTAAACTGTTGTTGTGTAGTATTTCGACATGCATTTATCGACGCCAGTCGTTCAATACGTTCAAATTACACAAATAAATTTTTAGCACTTTGTTCTTGGGTAATAAGTGTTTTAATTTTAGAAAATCTTAACAATTTCAGTATGTGTTCTCGGGATCCGTGGAGACTCATTTTGCCTTGGTGTTCCCTCTAAACATGATGCCTTAAACTTAAACTGATTATTCTCGAACGTTTGATATAGTAAAATTGATCTCGAAACTGTAGAGTTGTAATGGAGGACTTTTCTGATGGTCTGTTGGGATCGTCAAATGTAAAATTTTTTTAGACCTAGTTTGCCGAATTTCATGTTATGGGGTGCAATGCAAATGCACCCCACGGCGCCGATATCCTTGTTTTCGTATCAGATACACAACAAAAGCAAAACAGGATCCATTAACATAATTGAATCAAAGGTGGTTTTTTATTATTTTTTTAGACCCAGATGCAAGATAAGATGACCAAAGATATGAAACCATATAGGATGCTTATAATATAATGTAAATCATGATCATCACAACATTATCCCAGTCTAATGCTCCAAAAGACTTCGCTTTTTTTAGTTTTTTTTTTTTATTATATTATCTTATTAATTTTTTTTTATATTTATGTATGCTAAGGTTTAGGGGATACCCTTTGATGTAACAGCACAGCCTTGGTGGGAAGGAAATTAGGGTAGAGGAACTGAGGCGGGTTGAGTTTGAATGCGTAAGTTTCGTTTAAATTTTGATCAGGTCAGAACGCCAACGTATTGGACCTATTTATCACCTCACATCCCGATAAATACTCAGTATTGGTTTCATCTCCTGTGGGAAGTTCCGACCGCAAATTGATATCGACTCGATGTACCACTTGCTCCGTGGATGTAAAAGCCTATGTTCCACCAAAAGACTACCTTATTTAAATTCAATCCATCCCAGCCCCACTACCCTAAATTCCTTTCCGCCAAGGTTATGATATCGCATCAAAGGGTATCCCCTAAGTTTTGGCTTGACATACAAAAATGCTAAGAGGAAATCACAAGACATTCGAACCTCTCTCTCAATTCCTCTAACCCCTTGTGGGGCATAGAGCGTCAACTGTTCCATGTGACGTTTCGTTGGCATAAACTAGTTTCGGAGAATGCAGTTGACAGCATGCACCTCCTGACCTCCCATATAGCCGCATACCTGCGACAAGTCGGGAGATGCTGTGGCTTATTATTACGCCCCGCACGACAGAGGGAAGACAACACAAACATCCATTGCCATGAACGTCGTCGTGAACTGGGTTCGAACGCGAAATGCCGGTAGTCAGACATGAGACGGATGCCTCTACGCACTGAGCTACCGGTCGCTTCAAACGAACCTTTTCAATAGGGGTATTGCCTCTAATACCAGCTGCCGCTCAGTAGCCGTGAAGTACCAGTCACTACTCCACGATGCTGCGTCTAGGAGACATACGTTCGATCCCCGGCACCTTAATAAAAACGGCCTGTGGATATTATCAGAACTCCCACAGCGCTCCAAGCTCGTCAGTAAAATACGGCTCGGATAGGAGGTTCATGCTTGAAACTGGACTATCTGAAATCTATCGAAATTTTAGCAAGGCGTAATCTATGCAAGCGATGTTGATGCGTCCATGCGCTTAGACGGGTCAAGGCAATTAACTGTCGCTTCTGTGAAGGTGAGGATGAGATCTCCCGGCACATCCTTTGTGAGTACGATCCCCTTTGTCGTCGTCGGTCGCTTAGAGTGCCTCGGTGATCCTTTTCTTGCTGTGTATTTGATTGCTACACTTATACTCAGGCGGTTGAGCAGTTTTGTTGGCCGGATCAAGCTTGATCGTCAAAATTCAATCTGCAAGCCTCGTGGACTATAGCAGATTAGCTCTCATCCCCCCCCCCCTTCGTCTTGCTTGCGGTGCTTGTGGGTCCTCTCCTTATTTATCTCTTTTTGAGATTAGATGAGACATATTGCCCAAACCCGAATACAGTGGCGCGTAGACGTAGTTGATCTAACAGTTCCAAAAGAAAGGGGGTAAATTATTAGCAAAGAGACCGCTTCGAATTTCTTCGCGCCGATCAGTGGCCGAAGAGTATGCATTGTTTAGTAAGTCATGGACGAACTATGTCCTGTAGCCCGAAACCGATCATGATGGTACGTAGGAGTCGCTGATCTAAGAGCTTCTATGGAGGGGTCTCTGCCCCCTGTAAATACGCCACTGATCTTAAGAACCTTATGTTTATCTTATTGCTAATTAGTCTATTTAATGAGACTAAAATTGACGCACATTTATATGTATATATATCGCGTTTACCCGATTCGGGTCAAAATCACGCGATCGCGTAAACACGTCCCGTGTATTGCGTAAAAACTTTAAGCTTCTGATACACGGGACGCGTATAAGCGATCGCGTGGTTTTTATCCGAGTCGCGTAAATCCGATTAGTGTTTACACGTAAGTCGGGTTTACGCGGACGTAACGTAAAAAACGGGTATCAGAGCACATTTTACTGATGCGTAATTAATCCACAAGTCGCTGTGCGTTGACGATTCGGCAATATACAGTGGGTTGCCAAATTATTAGGGACACTTCTCATATTTGAGTAACTATTTTTAAATTTAACTTAATTTTTTGAGCTGATAATTGATTCCTGGTCTCGTAAGTACAATAATTTATATTTAAAGGATTGTGTTGTAAAGATTATAAAAAACCACAATTTACGTAGGCGAAATAATTTATTTTTTTTTTCGTAAAAGCAATTTGCGTATTAATGTAGACAAAATTTTAATATTTAGTGATGCCTTCACTGCAATTACAGCCTCTATGTGTCGAGGCATGCTCTCAATGCAAAATTTTGCATTTTCCTGCAGTTGGGCGTTGTGATACCATTCTCTGATAATAGTTTGAATTAACTGGCGTTTGATGGTAATCACTTCTTTCGCGATCGCTCGTTTACTGAGCTCGCAGATGTTCTCTATGGGGTTCATGTGTGGTGAGTTTCCCGCCCAGGGTAAAACGGCTAAATTTTTGTCGCTCAGGAATGTTGTGATACTTCATGCCTATGGCATGGAGCTGAATCGTTTATTAATCTGTTTAACCCTCTCTACAAAGCAATCTGGTTGTAACTGCTCACCAGGTCATCGTCGGATAAATGAGTTTTTTTTCTGTTCAAATCTGGAAGGTCGGTTCATCATCATCATTGTCGACTATTAGAAAAAAAGAGTCTTTAGTCGACTCCAGTCTGCAACATTCATAAGCCGGTGGTTGTTTGGCCCATAGAAGTCGCTTTTTCTTCATGGCCTCGGTAAGCCGCATTTTTTTCAATAGGTCGATGACCGACCAGATTTACTTCAGTCAACCGCTTTTGGACTGTTCTCTTGGAAACTCCAATTCCCTCATTGTTTATCAATATCATCAAACAAGCCACACTATCTTTACGATTTTTAGTGCAGATATCTCTAATTTTTCTATCAGTACGGGGAGTAGTGACTCTTTTCCTGCCACATTTACCTGCATGGTTCGCCTCCAGGGGCTTGTTTTAATCCGTTTTTATTTTAATTCTGTTGACTACTGGCTTCGAAACACCCGTTACAGTTGTTATCTCCCACTGAGATGTGTGGAGTGTAAAAACAATATCTGAATTTCTCGACATTTGCTTGGAGACCTGTCTGAAGTCTTACCCATACTAGAAGGTAATGGTTTTGAGGTTACCATGAATAACGGCTCACAAAAATTAAGTTCTCTCACAAAGTTTGAAAAAAGTTATTCAGTACGTGATATTTCTCACGTTTTAACTATTGCAGAAAAGGGAAACTTGCGAAAAAAAATATTCAATACTATTTTAGGCGAACTCACTGCACAGTACTTGTCAACGAACGACAACCAAGCATTTACCTCACTAATTTAATAGATGTCACAGACTTCCAGTGTTAGAACTTGGAAACAACTTGTCAAATATATTAATAATGCACGCTTCGCGTGAAGGGTTTCATACGTTCGTTGTGTTTGTGGTACATTTGCCTTTTTGAAATTAGCAGTAAAACTTGTTCCGATTTCACTGTTCCTATAAGAGGTATATGAAATAGTGGGCCAATTTCAACCAAATTTAGGATCGTGGCTAAGCAGTAAATACGATTGAATAATATGCAATTTCGTAAAGATATTTTCATAAATAAAAAAAAGTTTTTCTCACAAAAACTTGCTTTTGGGACGGTCGTTCCTATGACAGCTATATGATCGAGTAGTCCGATTTCAACCAAATTCGAAAATATGATTTCACTAACTAATACTATTGATCATTGTGAATTTTGAAAACAATACCTTTAGAAATAAAAAAGTTTTTCGCACAAAGACGAATTTTTGGACCAGTCGTTCCTATGGCAGCTATATGACGTAGTGGTCCGATTTCAACCAAATTCATAAATGTAATTTAGCTATAAATACTGTTGATTTCTGTGAAATTTTAAAAAGATATCTTTAGAAATAAAAAAGTTTTTCTCACAAAGACGAATTTTTGGACCGGTCGTTCCTATGGCAGCTATATGACGTTGTGGTCCGATTCCGTTGGTTCCGACATATATACTGCCTGCAATAGAAAGAAGCCTCTGTACAAAATTTCAGCTTGATAACTTTAAAACTGAGGGACTAGTTTGCATAGAAACAGACAGACAGACGGACAGACGGACAAAGCTTAATCGACTCGTCTCATCATACTGACCAAGAATATATATAGTTTATATGGTCGGAGATGCTTCCTTCTGTGCGTTGCAAACTTCATGACAAAGTTAATATACCCGATCACATCCGTGAAGGGTATAATAAACTTAAGGGGCTATACCAGTGTGACACTTTCAAAAAATAGATTTTTTTTTGTTTTTTATCTTTATCAACAGTCTATACTTTCAAGAATATCCTGCAAAAATTTCAAGCCCGTATCTCTAATACTCCCGAATACAGCCTTCTAAAGATCAACCGCCCGCAGGTATAAATTGCTCCATCTGTCTGGAGGCGGAGCTCTGACGTGTTGTTACCTGAAACTTTCGGCATCATAAACGGTACATAATTAAGAGGGGGCACTATTTAAAAAAGAAGGAAATTTGGAACATTCCTGTTTCGCGAATTTTAGGAGAATTCTCTTTATTGCATTTAGGGAGAATTTATAAAATTCCTTAATTGCGGGATTCCCGCTTTAGGTAGTTCATTTCCACTTTAGGTGATAAGAACCTAGAACCTATGCGAGAAGATTTGCAGGTCGTAAAGCTTAAATTTCTCGAGTTTTATGAAAGTTCTCTCTAATCGAATAGAGAGAATTCTCATAATTTTTGCAAAACAGGAATGTTTCGGAAATTTACGTGAATACCTGTGATGTATTTACAGGTGAACTCAGGGGCACGTGTCCAATTTTAATTTGCATTCCATGAATTTTTTTATGTCAAGAAGCTTCAGATACTAGTGATCTACAAAGGAGATACATTATTTGAAACGCTGAAAGTTTCTTTCTTTTGGATGACTTTTGGACATTCTGAAGTTGTGTTATAATCACCTTGTTGGACGGGATGTGTAATTGATTTTCTCAGGCTCTGTTATAAAACGTGGCTAACTGACTGCGGTGTAGACTTGGACATGTGAAGCACGCTTGACACTGTGAGGATACAGGAATAAAAGTTCTAATTGTGGATATTTGAGTATCAGATATCTTCGATGCATCTACTGTTTAGTGTCAGAATACGCTACATCATGTGGAGGTCTGCACTTCTCATACAGGAAGGATGCTTTCTGCTTTGGTTGTTAGCTCTTATCTAGCATATTTTCTAAAAAAAAAAAAACGTAGCCTAAACGCGGTTTAAGTTATATTTACTTGGCGTCCAATAGGATCACCACAACTCCAACATGCACGGCTAGAGAAAGTTATATCAGCAATGAAGTTGTATCTCAAGTTTAATGAGGGACTGGGAAAAGTCTGTTACAGCTTTCTGCAATTAAATACTTGTTCTTCTCAGTTCGGTCATATGATGAGGATAATTGGTTCTTAGATTAGGTAGTTGGGAAAATGTCATCAAATGAATATCATTACCATTTCTCACATACTAAGAGGGAGATGGCGAAGAAGAGGAGATGGAGATTCTTCCGATCTAGTGGGAAGCCAGTACCCTTGGGTTGGGAAGCCAGGTTAAGCTTTGATTGGAAGATGGAAATGATAATCTGTTGCTTCTACACGAACCAATCCAAGGAATGCTAATCGTGTTAATATGTATTTTGCGATGTCTACAAAAGACAAATTCTAATCGATCACGAATTGGGCTGACAGGATGACTTCTCGTGATACAATTGCATTATTAAAATCTATTTTGGGCACTAAGGTTATTGTTTCCATTTAACTAGTTGAGTATGAACTATCACTAAGCAAATACTTGCGAAATTCTACTCCAAAATCATATCCGTGCTAATAACAATCCTTAACAACACCCATGCCTAATACCGGATTGCGTCGCAGACGCACCGTGTGCGGCGCGGCGCCCCTCGTCGTTTGGGAATGCAAACAAGCAGAATTCGAATTGCAGACGAGCCAAATATCAGACGACCTGTGTGCAGAGCAACCACTCGTACATTTCCGGTGTACCATATACATCCTCTTCTCATCAATGCCATATTATGAAAATGCCACATTGTACGTATTGTGCATTTAACACAGGATAATTACAAACTTAAACGTTAACCCACAATAACATTTGCTTTTCCTCCCATCCAAAAAATTGCAACACACGAAATGCAGAACATAAACGGATTTAATTCACTGGATTATAGACTGCAGATTGAATAAGGCAGGTGCAATGGCAAAGTAAAGTTTCCGAAAAGTTAAATATTACGAGTCCAAGAACTGGCAGCTTCAATTTACATCGAGTGAAGCTTTGCCACTTATGAGTACAGTAAATGTGAAAGTGTACATTTCACTTAGGGATCACTGTAACTACGAGTATAGTGAGTCTGTGCTTGTAATGAGTTGTCAGTAAAAAGATGATTTAACGGTGAAAATTTTAGCAGCAATACTGAATTTTACAACTTTTATGAGTTTACTCAGCGGAACTCCTGCTGCTGACTACGATTTGCCATGTTAGACGTTGATAGGTATGGAGTAAGGAAAATTCAACTTTATAGTATTTTTTGCAGGCGATAAAATTGATGATACTTGAACGTGCTGACTATATGAAAGTGCTTATCACGTTCCGGGATGGATTATATAAATCCTGTAAATTTATAATGGATGCATTGTGAGCGTTTGTTTGGAAACTGGGTCGAAAGTTCATCAGTCCTTGGAGGAGATTAAAATAGCAATTTTGTTAGTTGATGACACTTTTGTGTTAAGAACCGAATAATTACAGACTGTGTGATTTTAATCAGTCATTAGTTTTCAAATATTTAGATTATAAGTATTTCGATTACAGGAAGATCCCGCTTGAAGGTTTTAATACACGAGACGCGTAAATCCGTCGAGCGCGTGAAATCTGCGATTCCCATCCCGTGCAGACAGCAATCGAGTTTACGACAACGCGTAACTTGTTAGGTACTCATTCGCCGTTGATAAGTCGATGAATCCAACAACAAACACACGAAAAAGATGATTTCAGTACTGGTACCACTAATAATATGACAACCCTCTGTATGCGTTGCCATATTATTAGGGACAGTACAAACAATAATGTATTTTTCAATTGAAAATATTTTTTTGAGTGTAAAAAATTATCTCTCTTAAGGGGCTATATCAGTGTGAACGCTGAAAATTTAGGTGATTTTTGAAATTTCTTGGAAGAAAAGAACTCAATTAAATGTTTCGGAAAATTAAGAACATATTTTGCTATATTTGGCCTATATTACAATGTAATATGTACATAATTTTTTCATAGAAAAGTATTGGGATTCAAGCGACTTATGCGCTGGATTGGGAATTCCCCCCCCCCCCCCCCCCCAAAAAGTTCCTCCACTGCTGCCATGACTCCTGCCGATTGAGTAGCTAAAACCGAACAAGGAAAAAATGCCGTTAAACTGGAAGGTATTTCCTGTACAATGACTTAGGATTTTCGAAAAGTATCAAAATCTAACAAAATGGTGTAGGTATGAAAAAAAGTCTGTTTTCTTCCTCCACTGCTGCCATGACTCCTGCCGATTGAGTAGCTAAAACCGAACAAGGAAAAAATGCCGTTAAACTGGAAGGTATTTCCTGTACAATGACTTAGGATTTTCGAAAAGTATCAAAATCTAACAAAATGGTGTAGGTATGAAAAAAAGTCTGTTTTCTTGCATATAAAATGGTCATTTTCTTTCAATGCTAAATCGTCAATTTTCATCCAATCAAAAATATCCTACGTCATTGTAGAGTAAATATATTCACTAGTACTCAGTACAAGTTTCAAGTCAATCGGATAATTGTTCTTTGAGTTACAATGGCAGCAAATTTGAAAAATCTCATTTCGAGAAAAACGCGTTAAAGATTTAACTAACGAACTGCGTTGAACGACTCCAGAATACCTTTTAAATGGCAACGCTGTTTTCAAATGGCCCCATAGATATATTTCTAATTTAAAGATAACTTTTAACCATACCTTCTATGCAATCTTAGCATAGACCCTCGCCGTAGTGTTCCACGAGAATCACCTTCCACATTTTATTTAGCTTTCAGTACACATTTTAGGCAAAAGCTCTTATACTATTCGAACATATTTCAGATGGATTATGACACGACTGAATCAATTGTCCAAGTCGACTGGGAAAATGGATTCGTCGAAGCTTCCGCTAAAAATAACGAAAACGTGACACAGGTAAGCTTTCGTAAAGCTTCTATCTTTTTATCTTGGTCACCGACCATACTATTATGCATGCATTTCATTGCCGGCAGAAGCATAGCAGCGGCAGCAACAGCGACATCAAATGTTTCTTGGGTAATTTGCTCTCTCACACCAACCGCACATGAGCCAACGTTGCGTCTTTTAAGCTGGCGGAGCAAACGTAGCGGAATTAATTGAGTACAATTCTCTCAATTAATTCTGCTACATAAGTTCGGGGCTATTTAGTGCTAATTTCGTAGAATCGATGCAATATTATTACACTTTATTGACAGTCGAAAGAAATAAATGATTTTTTTTAAACAAAAGTTACCATAATAGACAGACAACCGATTTTTGTTTAATTCTTTTTTTTCGTTATAATTTACTTTTTGTATTTAGTGCTAATTTAGCATAATTTAGTACAGCCTTCACACTCCGAAAAACTACCCGGAAGTCGTGTTTGTTCGTGAATCAAAGTTATACACGTGATTATCAATTATTGTTGTGAATCAATAGTTTCTTGCGTGGGCTCCGTTCACTCCACGATCACAACCGTCAGTATCGCACAAACATGAACGCTCGCTTTGCTCCTTCTGCATCCAATAGCGTCAACCTATGCAACTGTTAATTTGGATAATGTAACGGGCATGGCGCTGACATGTTCCACACAGTTCCGAGTTCCGATTGTTTTTTTCGGAGTGGGAAGGCTGTTCTAAATTAGCATTAAATACATAAAGTAAATTATGATGAAAAAAAAATAAATAAAAAAAAATCGGTTGTCTGCCAGCTTAAGTTATAATTAAAAATATTTTCCACTTCACTTGGCTTTTATCATTAATCTTCACATCTCGCTCTTGTAAGAGCATTATCAAAAGTATATTTTAAAATATAATGAATATTTATTTCTTGATCTTAAATCTCTCATTTTTTTTGGTAAAAAACAAGTGAGGTTTGGAGAGAGGTATTGGATCTTAAATCTCCTTTTTTTATCTTTTTTTTTGTAAAAATTAAAAGAGAGATTTAAGATCAAGAAACAAATATTTATTATATTTTAAAATAGTCTTTTGATTATATTATAATTATATTATAAGAGCCAAACGTCAAGATTAAGATAGTTGTTAATTGCCTTGACCCCTCCAAGGGCATAGGCGCGCCAACATCTCTAGCATTTCTATGCCTTGTTGACGTTTCGATAGCATATTTACTTTTCGGAAGTGCAGTTGCTAGTTGCAATAAGTAATAATATGTAATTATTTTTTATTTAGTTTCTAGCATGCACTTCCTATTCGCGCCGTCTTTATACTGATAAGCTCTGAGCACTGTGAGAGTTCTTTTAGTACTAATAGGCAGCTTTTTTTTTGTTTTTATCGCGCCGGGATTTGAACTCCGAGCTCTAGATTAGTATCGTAGAGCGGTAACCTAACGACCACGTCCACCGAGCGCGATAAGATTAAGAGAAGATAAGATAAAATAGTCGAGCTACTGGCCCAGCAGAAAAGCACTGCGACCATAGAAAATCTATTGTGAAGTAGCCCATTAATCCAAAAGACCGTCCACCTTTCTAATAAAGGGCAGTAAGCCTTTAGCAGGAATCAACCTGAAGTCTGCAATGCTGTGCCTGCCCGAGGAGTGACATCCTAAAACGCGCGATGGTGGTACATTCGCACAAGATGTGTTTGGTCGTTTCCACGTCCGCCAGACAGAAACGGCACTCAGTCTCGCTGAACTTACCCATCTTGTTTAGGCAATATCTGGCCAGGTGATGGCCAGACAAGTACCCCACTAGGAATCATAGGTGGATTCTACTCATTTGAGTAGTACCCTTGCAAATGAAGGGCATTATCAGCCCCTTTGATTTACGTAGCCCTGGATAGTTATTTCAGTACCGATGACGCAATAGTGCAAACCAATCTGTGATTCGCAGTTTGGCCGAGGCTAGCCCAAAGCCACAGTAAGACTCAGGTCCATGGAAACGACTGGATGATCCTTGTCTAGCAAGCTCATCCGCAGTCTCGTTCCCTCAATGCCCTGGTGGCCTGGCACCCAACGTCAAGATTACATCAGAATCAATAATAAAAACTTGATGAAATCAAAAATATTTTTACTTAATTTTCTATTGAATACCAGTGAATATTATTCTAAAGAAAGGTTGAGTTTTAAGCTGGCAGATATTACCGTAACTTCGCAAATGCATTTATTTCTTTCAACTGTGCAAAATTAGCACTAATTTAATGAGTATTTGTGACTAAAAAAACTGCAATTTTTTATTGTGCACCAGCTTAAGTATTAAACTGGCGGATACTATTGCAACTTTTTAAAATAAAGTGTTATACATTTCTTTCGACTGTACAAGATTGGCACTAAAGAGGCCCGAATTTATTACACTTCATTTCAATTAACCCCGCTACTGTTTCTCCGCTAGCTTAAATGATCAACAAAAGTTTTGTCAAAAAATTTGTGGAAACCTTCTCGTGTGCGCTAGGTGTAAGGAACTACATTATTCAAGGCACATTTGGTTCATAATGCATAATGGCGGAATTTCATTGCTGACAGAAGCAAAGCAGCGGCAGCAGCGGAAGCATCGCCTGTGTATTGGGTAAGTGAGCTTTCTTACACCTAGCTCGCACCTAAGAAATTTTCATATAAAGCTCACGTTTTTTGTGTCCGAAAATCTCCGAGGTGTGAGCTTGGTATAAGAAAGCACACCCACCCAAGACACAGGCGATGTTTCTGCTGCTGCTGCTGCTTTGCTTCTGCCGCCAATGAAATTCCGGCATAATGCTTGAATTTCAGGCCGGCAGAAGCATAGCAGCGGCATCAAATGTATCTTGAATAATGTGCTTTCTTGCACCTACCGCACATTAGCAAAAGTTTTTTTTTTTAATTTGTAGAAAACTTTGCTCATGTGCGGTAACTGCAAGAAGACACCAAGGAACATGGAACACATAGAACAGGCACTCAGTACATTAATTTTTGTGAAGCGGGATTCAAATAGTCAGCCCCACACATGTATACCCATTTTTGACAGGAACCTAAACGGGAAAATGCATTGGGTAGATAAGGACAGCCTCACTTCATAATCAGCTGTTCAAATGACGAGCTTCCCATGTTTTTAAATGTATTGGTAGCCTGAGAGAAAACAGCCCTCGTTTATATTTGTATTGGTATCACTTTTACCCGCAATTGCAGTGGTGTGTGTACTATTTTTCATGTATTTCGGGTTCGACATCCTTTTCAGACTCACGGGATTATATGGAGAGGTGTATATCTGTCTATTTTCCGCAATCCTCTCGTAAAGCGATTGTGTACGGATAATGAAATTTAAAACATTGACAATTACGGGAATAGAAAACAACCTTTGGGCATCTTGTACTGAGTGCCCCTTCTAGTCTCGATGTTCATTGAAGACACATTACCCAAGACACATTCGATGCTGCTGCTATGCTTCTCCCGGCAATGTTTAGGGCTTATTAGTTGATCCACGATTCGTTCGATGTAGAATGTAAGCTTTGTTCCAAAGATGCATTCACTGTCGACTATATTAAAAAATTCCATACTTTTTATAAATAAGAATTAACAATAAATTATTGAGAGCTTAAAACCTATTTTTGCGTATAACATACAATGCTTCACAAAATTATTTGTACCATTGCTAAAAGCTACTTTATGTACTTTATTCTCAAAAGATAGCTCGCAAATTTTCGGTATTTTCAAGCAATTTACATATATTCGTCACACTTATGTTGAACACGACAAAACCATTGATAGGTTAAAAACTGACTGATTCAAGTCGAAATAACTAACGGTTATCTCATCTTTTCTCAGAAATAATAGTGTTACCATGGGGTAAAAATATTTTTTGAATAAATTTCAATGGCACAAATAATTTTGTGAAATGGTTTTTTGCTTATAACTCCTTTGTTTTAAATAAATTGCGCTAATTTTGTTATTGGGCATTATGAGAACATTAGTCGCTTCTTTTCCCTCCAAACATATTTTTCTCAAAAGCTTTTAAGTGCACTTTAAACATGGCTAAACTTCAAGATAGACAACTTTTTGCAATGGTACAAATAATTTTGTGAAGCATAGTACATATTTTGATTTATAATAAAAAAAAACCTATAAATATGTACCAACGAATATTTTTGAACATTATGGATTTGGCCTTAATGGGAGAATTGTCTCTATTGCATTTAGAGAGAATTCTTAATTGCGGCATTTCCGGTTTAGGTGATAAGAACCTAGAACCCACGCAGGGAAATGTGTAGGTCCTAAAGCGAAAATTTCTTGAGTTTTGTGAAAATTCTCTCTAATGAAATTGAAAGAATTCTCCAATTAATGCCAAATCCATAATGATCCAATATTTTTCATAGACAGCTAGAGGACAAGTGCACCAAATCTTCATTTCTTTTTAGATTTTCAAAGAACTGCTTACGCAAGCTAAGATTACATACAATCTTAGTCCGGCACTGAGACGTCGTCGAAGGCAATCATTACCGCCTAATCAATTGGGTGGTGGCGGCCCAAGTACACCAAGCAGTGCGCCACCATCAGCATCACATGTACCATCACCTGCCCAATTACAACATTTGCAAAAGATCCAGGAAAGAAGTTTGGGCGGTAAACGGAACTCGTGCGTCATATCTTAATAAAATCTAAGTGAAATGAAACAAGTACAGAGAGAAACTCAAATCCAAAAGGTAAGTCCGAGTATAATAAAATAAAACAGATAATTTATCTACGAGATATCTTTTTTTTGGTTTCGTTTTTTCTTTTCCTTTGGTTTGGTATACATACTACATATGTACACACATGTATATTTCTTATATTGTAAACTAGCAAGCTTTTGATAACACTTGCATTGAGCTTATGTTTGTTGATAGGAGTAGTTTAAATTAAAGAAATAAATAGGACACGTGTTCTTAATGAAAATTTTTATTTTTAAATTCAAATACGGTGTTTGATTACGGAACATTCCTGTTTCACGAATATTGGCAGAATTCTACCTATTGAATTTAGGAAGAATTTTTAAAATTCCTTAATTGCAGAATTTCCGCTTTAGGTAGTTCATTTCCACTTTAGATGGTAAGAAGCTAGAACCGATGCGGGGGGATTTGCAGGTTCTAAAGCGAAAATCTCTCGAGTTTTGTGACAGTTTTCTCTAATCGAATAGAGAGAATTCTCATAATTTTTGCGAAACAGGAATGTTCCTTGATTACTTCCTTTTTCCTGGATTCCTGGCCATGCTGGCCAAACAGCTTCGGCTACCCCGTTTTGCAAATCAATCAATCAAGAACTTCATCAGAAACTGGGAAAGTGGTGAAACTACTGCCCGTTGCGACAATTACCCAGGATTGAGACAGACAAGGCTTTTCGTTTCAGGCGACTCGCATAGCAGATCAACACAACTCCTAAAGGTAAACCGGTTCAAGGTTAGAATCATCTGCGGTCTTCTGATTGGGCCTTCATGCCTGAGAGTTCATCTAAAAAATTCATAGGAATTTTATCGGACTCGAGCTTTCGTTTCTGCAGAGATGACGACGGGACGTCAACCCATGATTTATGCGATTGCGATGCCTTGGCCCGGTTACAAAGAAACTGTTTCGGAGTCGCCTGTCCGGAGCCTGAGGATATCGCTTCAGTTTCCCCGAACTTCCTGAACTAATTTACTAGCTCGATCGAACTCGATTGGGCCACCGGTAGCTCAATGCATAGAGGCATCAGTCTCATGTCTACTTCTGGCGTTTTGGGGTCGACTTCCGCCCACGATGACGCTCGTGGCCATGGTTTGTGTTGTCTTCCTCGTATGGTGCGGAGCTTAATAATAAGCTATGTTACGCTATCACTGTTGATTGCGCTGACCTGAAACGAGGAATTATATTTAGATTAGATAACCGGTGGCAACTAGGGGGTGGCGGTAGTATGCTGATACGTACTTAGGTCGATGCCTGCTTGATGTGATCCCGACGATATCGACTTTCCTCCCGAATAATGCGCTTAATATACTATCGATGTGAATCCTGAAATACAGTCAAAGATTTCACAGAGAATCGAGCAAATAACAAAATACGTGAAAATGGGAAAAATTATCTAAGTTCAGTCAAAACAAAACATCGTAACACCTGGTAAACAAACAACGCGAATGACATGACTATCATGTCTGTGAACGTCAACTGAGCCCTAACGTACTAGTCATAAGGCTCAATTGGAGGATTCTCGTGTAGATCGGCTTAACCGATTCTCTGACGGAAGGGACCGTTTGTTTGTAAAAGTATTTAAGCCCTTGAAGAGGAACGGGACATCTCTTTGTCCGATTTTTCCTCGACACGGAAGATCGACGTTTCAAAGAAAGCGACATAAGGCGACGGAGTAGAATCCAGAAGAAAAGATTGTGGGAAGTTGGTGGAGCGGTTGGAAAGTTGGAAGATCGAGACGGAGAGTGCAACCGACGTCAGCGTGTAGAAAAAGTATTTCTCTGTGAAGACGAGGAAATTGGATATAGTGACTGCGAACTGTCGGCGTGGGAATCGACTCAACAGGGGTCTGAGCGCACGGGTTAAATATAGTGCAAACACTTCTGTCTTTTCTTGGTCACTTTTAGCCCCCCTCTTCGCATCCGTGAATACCGAGCAAGCCGATTCCGCACTGCTACCGTACCGACAAGTGAGGAAACGGCCTTAGATTTATCAGTGGAAAATTGGCCTTCTGCCATCTTTCTGCCATCGTTTTCTAGCCTCTCTCTTTTCGGATAATTATTTCCGTATTTGTGAGGGATAGGTTTTTGCACTGGGCACAAGATGGACCCTAGTAGAACTCCATGCTACTTATTGAATACAGTTGAAGTTTCAATGACTTCTTTAATTTCCTGTCGTTTACTGAGGACAATCTTCGGATTCAATGTGGGTTCAACAACCTCCCGAAAATGATGCCAGTCTGTATGTTTATTATGCAGCTTGCGCTGCTCGAGCTTCTCTAGTAGGCGTTGATTCAAATATTTAGGAATACTGAGGATTGGTCGGACGACAGCTCGCAGCTTGAGCGACATTCAACATTAAGTATTGGAATACTTCTCGTGACGGCGAAATCAATAACGTCAAGTGTTTCATTCGAAGCAGTAGGCTAGTATATCGAGTACAGATTTAAGTTACGCTTGGCAGATAATAATTGACGCATTTTCGATGTTATCTGTCATGAGCTCCAAAAGCCATGTTTAGCGTTGTAGTTCCCTCCAGTGATGAATCTTTTGCCGAGAGAATTGAAAAAGAAAGGGCCTGCATCAGATGGATCAATGGCAGTACATGTCATGTGACTAGACAGATGTGGCCCAAACTGGATCCCAAACGTTCTTCTGGGTTGCTAATGCTAAACAGAAATAATCTATGAACTGTCGTAGTAGGGTTAAATGAACATTGACTAATTGGGGAGCATGCCAGGAGACTTCGTATTCCATATAATGATTTTTGCAGGAGCTGTGGGGACGAGGAAGAGGAGGAAAGTATGTCTCATGTTCTGTGTACCTGTTCGGCCCTGGCGAGTTTTAGGAAAGACCTCCTTGGTTCCTACTTCTTCACCGATCTGGATGACCTGAAACAGGTACATAATTGTTGGTCGGCTACATCGCTTCATTGTGAGCTCAGGCTGAGTTGGTCTCAGTTGCTGAGTCCAGGTGTATCACAGCGGACCCAGTGGTGGTCTAAGTGTGCTTAAGCAACCGTTTTTACTTAACCTAACCTATAATCGGAAACTTCTAAGTAGCTTTTAGCTGTGAAGTGGGTTTCGGATACCAAAACTATGTCGACTTCTTGTAGCTAGGGCAGAATTTAACTCCAGAATATGTTGGACTAGTCCGTTTGTGTTTCAAGTACAATCCTTATGGAGCGATTTTTAAAGTGTTCCATATTGTGTTCTGTTCTCATTTTGGTTACGGATTAGTTTGCTTACTGCTTCATCATATGATCAGACCTGAGATTTCGGGGGATAGGTGTACGATTTTAATGTAGTGCTTACTTAACCGAAACCCCCATTCGATAATAAAAACAAAATATTTTAATTACTTTTATCTGTTCGCGCTGGATATTTCTTTTGCCAGAAGGCAATGTGCATTTGCTTTATTATTGTTTTACTTTGTTGTTAGCGAACTCGTTGAAATTGAGTGTCTGCTGTGCAATTTATGGTTATTTGTTTAATTTTTCCAATGAAAAGTGATAACATAGCTTTTCAATAGCCATCAAACAGGTGTTGAATTCGAGGTACGCCTAAACGGAACGTCATCAATTGAATTTATTAGATGCGGACTGTACATGTGTGGGATTAGCGAATAACGAATATCTGATAATGATGTTCCTTTTTTACGTCAAAGAATTTAGAACGTTACCTAGGGCGATATTAGCAAATCAAACGGATTTAAAAGAGAAAAATTAGAAGGATATCGTGGAAATGCAGTGATATCAGTTTTCTGATCGGAATGAAGTTGAAGGCAGGAAATAACAACAACTTATGCTAACTTGTTACATCATTTGCCACTATCGTACAGAGATGAATAAGTGAGGTTTTTATAGACTCCTTTGTATAATCCACTTGCGGGAAGACAGAAAAGGCAATATATAAGTATTCGGTCAATTAATATCTTTTGCCAATTTTTTGAAAATCATGGGCGACGAATCTTTTACGATTATTCCTCCATATGCTTTCCCCTTTCGTAAAAGATGTTCTGTCAACTGTTAATTTTTGGATCCGGTAATGTTTCCCTCTGAATCTGAAAAGTATTCTGATCCAAAAATTGAAAGTTGATGGCGCATATGGAGGAGAAAAGATACAAAGTATCTACACTGCATGCAGATACATCGGAACATGGATATGTCTATGACTACCGACTGCGTGGAACCCGTTGTGTTGAAGATATCGACGTAAGTTTTATAAAGATCTCAGTATAGTTATACTGGATGAAATCATTCGAAAAAACACGTCCCACGGTTTCAGTAGGCATAAGACATATCCATGTACCCATGTATCTGGTGGCAGTGTAGATACTCGTCATAAATTCTGCTTTGCTTTGTCCTGTCCCCTCGGGCTCCTTTCTCTCGCGGGATCGTTTCGTTTTCGTTTGCATCGCGTGTGTGCAATATTCACCTTCTCTCGTGCACCCTGTTCCATCTACCCGTTCGGTACAGTTTGCAGACTGCAGCCTATCGACATTTCTCTGAGTACGTTTCTGCTAATCGCAATCACGCTTCCCACCATCTTTTCCCAATCGGACGTGTATTGTGTTTGTGTATCTATTGCAAAAACGCTCCCACACTATCCGCCTCATCCTGCCCCTTTAGTCAACAGTCCGGGTCCGGCACACACAATCCGTTTCTCAAGTAACGCGTGCGAATCTATGCGATTGTGTCCGGCAAACAGAAAGGGAAACTAACAAAAGTAAACAAAACATTCCAACACACGCACAAAGAGAATGCACAAGAAAAATTTTGGAATTTTTGCAGAAGGGGGGGCATTTGATCTTCTGCAGACCTCTGAATGTACATCATGTCACGATGAGCTGCCCGGAACTATAACATCCTGCGACGAATATTTCTTTGTTTCGGGCCTTGAGAGATTCTAACTCGCTTAGTATAAATCCGCCATTTTGTTCTATATGTTTATTGCACGTGTGGTGGGGACATTGTGGACCAGTCAGACCTCAAATCGCCGCCATTGCAAATGCACAAACGCAGTCGCTGGATCACCCGATTTGGCTCGAATGAACTTCATCCGCTCTCGCTCATCTTCGGGGGGCGGGAACTATGTACACTCTCTCAAATTGCGTCTGCGCATGTCCAAATATTAGTCGAACTGACTACTTGCTACCTTTTCTGGGACCCTAGTGATTCAGATAGTACAACACGGGCTATTTTATTAAATTATGAATGGGAATTGGCGGAAATTGAAAGTCCGCCCGTTCACCCGTACACTATGTTATTTCTTGCCGTCCACAACGTCAACCATTATCGCTATCAAATCAACATCCCAACATGTACACACAGGATTCCCGCAAGCGCACCGCCGGCGCGGATCTACAAGCAACAGTGACACAATGACCACTTCACTCAAACGACATGCACAACCAGAAAAGAAAAATTTTTCAATGGGCTTGTTTCCTCTTCTGACCCCCGAGTAGAAAAACAGACATTTCGTGTGACGGACAGATTTTTAGGATGACCCCCAGCTATAAGACATATCCATGTCAAAAAAGTCAACTTCATCTGATAAAGAACAAAGTCTCGCAGAACCGTGACATTTGTCGTCTCGATGAGCTGGACTAATTTTGGCGGGATTCCAAAGTGTTGCATGATATAATATAGTACTCTCTGGTCGATGCTGTTATATGCCTGCTTGAAGTCACCAAATATTTGTTTTACATCGGTGTTGAATACGTAGCATTTTTCAAGCACTTACTTTTAGTCATCATATGACTTGCTCATCTTGTGGATCATGTCGTCCTTCTCTGCGTCCGAAAACGGAGTAGGTTCAAGAAACTAGGTTCGCAGACCTACTCCGTATATGAAACGAATCTATCGTCCGTCATGGACTTGGAGATGGAGTGAAAGAGCAGAAGAGGCAAATAGCCTGGACGAGGTGCACCTTCTTATTCTCGCCCGACTACGAGTCACGAGTACTGCTCTGCTGGGCAATGACAGACAACTGATGGTGCGGTAACATACGTACTCCCATATTGAAATAATGTGCGCACTTGTGTAGAGCGTTTACTTTAATTTAATTTTTACGAACCACATGTTTCATGGAACTTAGGTTAAGCGAAGCCACTCACGTAACCCCTACCAGGTTTTTGCAGATTGATTGGCCGTTTCTTCGAAAAAAGGATTACCGCCTAGAATCTCCTTTATTTATTTTTTGCTATTTTGATTTGCAGATTCGCAATCAGCGACCCAATAAACACTCTACCAGTTTTTTTTCAAGTAAAATCGGCCGTGTTCACTCCCCGATGGATTAAGGTAGCTCCTGACGAGTAAAATCCATCGTGTGGACGAAACCAGTGGACAGGGTTGTGATTGGCCTAGTGCTAAAATTTTTTTGGTGGTAGTGGATAGCCGAACTAAATCATGATGGCTTAGTTTGGCAATGACACACTCCACTTTAATTATTCTTAGCCGTTCTGGATCCCCCATTTGGTTCTTTGCCATTTGGACATCAGATTTGCAGTCAGCGATCCAAAACTCCCTATCAGCTTTTTCCAGCAAGATATTGGCCATGTTTTTGAAAAAAAAAGGGTTGCTGCTCAGAAACTCCTTTATTTTTTTTATGTTTTTGCAATTTTGATTTTAGTTTCGCAGTCGGCGACCCAATAGACCTTCTACCAGTTTTTTCCAGTAAGATTGGTGTTGCCATTCTGAATCGCGGATTTGTTTTTTTTTTGCCATTTGGATTTCAGATTCCCAATTAGTGACAAAAAACCCGTACTAGCTTTTCTCAGCAATATTGGCCATGTTTTTGAGAAAAAAAGGGTTACCGCTCAGAGCCTCCTTTATTTTTTATTTTTCGCAATTCTGACTTCAGATTAGCAATTATTGCAGTTTACAAAAAAGGTGATCCAGTCCATCATCGTCTACACTCACAACACAATTAAAGACAAAAAGCTTCACCCCACCCAACATCAATAAAATCCAATTGAAAATTTACTCCACTTCATTCTACAGCACGCTATAGCGTAGCGACATTGTATATATGTCATATCATCTAATCTTATCAATAGTTCAGTTCTCTCATCTACTTTTCTAATCCCCCCAGATTTAAACGATCTGATCTGATCATGCTCCGATACGGACAGACGGAACTACTAAACCTATTCACTGTTCATTTTTCAACTGCTCCGACTCCGACCTGAACTTAATATTACGTTTACACTATAGCAAGATTACTTCATCTGTGGCGTAATCTGGGTATGATGAGTTTAAAATTGTATGTATTTGATAGTTTCAGATTAAATCATCTGACGCAGATGAAGTAATCTGGTTGTAGTGTACACGTAATATAAAGAAACCATATGATTTGGGTTCGTTTTCATACTACTTTGCCTTAACCCCTAGCGGGGCATAGCGCGTCAACTACTCCTGCGCGCCATCGTACTCTGTTCTGGGCAATGGGACGCAACTCCCCAAAAGACTTACCCAGTACCTGACACTCCTTTGCCACAGATCGACGCCATGTGATTCGAGGACCCCCTCTTGGTCGGCCTTGGTTGGAAACGGGGTTCCATTTCATGGCATGCAAAGCAATGCAGTTATCACTCTTCCGCAATGTGTGACCTATCCACTGCCATTTTCGCCTGCGTATCAATTCGTCGATTGGCATCTGACCCGTACGCCGACTTAGCTCTTCATTTGATATTGTTTCGGGCCAGAAAATTCTTAAAATTCGACGAAGACATGAGTTGACGAAAACTTGCAGCTTTCTGGTAACTCCTACGGAAACTTTCCATGTACTGCTCCCATACAAAAGTACTGATAGTACCAGGGAGCGAAACAGGCCCAGCTTGGTCTTGATGCTGAGATAACTGCCCTGCCAGATTTTGGACAGCATGCCGTATGCGCGTTTAGCCTGGTTGATACGACGAGCGATGTCCTGCTCCGTACCACCATTTTCGGCAACAATGCTACCCAGGTAGACGAAGTTGTCCACCTTCTCCACAGGCTGCCCATTAATATTGATGGCAATAGGTGTCGGATTTCTTTTTCGCAACGGCGGGCTAAGAACCTTGGTCTTGTTGGTATTAATCTTTAGCCCAACCTTGCTTGCCTCCCTCTCGAGATCTAACGCCATTGCGGACAGATCCATGATTTTGTGGGAGAGCAGGCATATGTCGTCAGCGTAGTCAAGATGTTGTAGATAAGATGTGAAAGTCCATTGAATTCCTCTGTCGAGTCCGGATAGGGCTGCATGCAACACATCGCCGATCACAATGAGGAATAGGATCGGTAAGAGGATGCACCCCTGCCGAACTCCACTGCGAATCTCAAAGTTCCCCGAAACCTTGCTTTCATGCAGAACGCGACATTTCGCGTTGCCTTAATAATAGCCACAAGCTTCTCAGGGATGCCTCTCCTGCGCAAGGCCGCCCATATAGAATCCCGGTTCACACTATCGAAAGCCTTTTCGAAATCGATGAAAAGCAAGTGAAGCGGAGAATCGTATTCAGCGCATTGCTCGATGATGATTCGCAAGGTGTTAATGTGATCGACACAGGAGAATCCGGGTCGAAAGCCAGCCTGCTCTTCATCAATTGTGCTTTCTAAGTGGGCCTTTAGTCTTTCCAGGACGATTTTAGCTATTATCTTGGCAACGGCAGGAAGCACACAAATGCCTCTCCAATTATTACAGTCTGTGAGGCTACCCTTCTTTGGAAGTTTGATGATCAAACCTTCCTTCCACTCAGTGGGAATGGTCTCTGTATTCCACGCTTTATCAACAAGTGGGTGCAGCAAATCGGCAGTTACGCTTGGCGCTGCTTGATAAAGTTCGGCAGGGATACCGTCGAGTCCGGCGGCCTTTCCTCGTTTTAGTGCAATAATTGCAGTGACTATTTCCTCTTTAGTCGGGGCAGTGGACCGTATACGCACATTTTGATGGTTAGCTAAATTATCTATATGAGGGGGAACTTCACCAGAGGTTACACGGTTCAAGACCGCGGCGAAGTGTTCTTTCCACCGCCTCATTTGAGCTTCTTCCAAGATAAGTAGCTTTCCATCACTATCTTTCACCGGATGTTGGCAGGAGTTACGACCACCTGTAAACTCCTTGATGACACCGTATACGGCGTTTAAGTTGTTACTTCTAGCGGCTTCTTCTGCTGACGCTAAAAGAGAATTGGCATAAACTCTTTTATCGCGTCGCACACTACGCTGAACTTCTCGAGCTTTCTGACGGTAAAGGAGTTCGATGCTGCTTCGATTGTCGTCTGATGCTGCAGCCAAACGAACTTTCAGCTCCTTTCTTTCAACAATCCGCTGCCATGAAGCGTCGGACATCCAGGGCTTATTCCGGCAATCCGCGTTTGGGCCAAGGATGGTATTTGCGCTTTCAATGTACGCATTTTTTATGACATCCCAGTTTTCGTTTATGTCACTATCTGGGTGACTAGTTATCTCAGCCGCTTTTTGCGCAAGATGGTCATTATATTGCTGTAAGACAGCTGGATTTTTTAGTCGAGCGGTGTTGAATTTGCGGGGCCTGGATTTTTCGTCGCTGAGGCGGCGCACGGCTGCAATACGCAATCGAACATTAGCGATCATAAGATAATGGTCTCTTCCCATCCCAATATCGGCACCCTTCTTGTTTCGCACGTCCAGGAGACAACTCTTGAATCTTTTACTAATGGCAAAATGGTCGATCTGATTTTGTGTTCTGCGCCGATCAACAGAGGACCAACTGATTTTGTGGTGGTCCTTATGCTCAAACATAGTACCACCGATGAAGAGACTGTGAAAGTTGCAGAACTCTACAAATCTTTCACCGTTGTCATTACGATCACCAAGACCGTATCTCCCCATCACATGTCTGAGCCCATAGTTATCAGCGCCAACTTTCGCATTCAAATCACCCATAACCATTATAATGTCACCTTTAGGTGTTCTGCTCTGAACGGCGTTTAGTTCTTCGTAGAAGGAGTCTTTTGCCAAGACATTGTCGGGTTCAGTAGGGGCATAACATTGTATTATTGAGATGTTCCTCATTTTGGTCCGGAACCTGGCGGTCAAGACCCTGTCAGAGACCGGTTCCCAGGATAAGAGACAGTTTCGCGCGGCTCTGGTTAAAAGGAGCCCCACACCTGACTCACGGCGACTACCGGTAGCTTTACCGGAGTACAACATTACAGTGCTGCCCGTTGGAGAGATGAATTCTCCGCTGTTCCACCATCTTATCTCACTAACTCCTAAGATATTTAATTTGTACCTCAGAAATTCACTCTCTAATTGAAGAAATCGTGCGTTCTGGGGACCTTCTGATCCATTGTCCAGGAGAGTACGCACATTCCAGAATCCAATCTTTGTCATTGTACGATAGCTAAAAGTCGTAACCGTTGAGTCAGTCCTTATCCGAGGCATAGTTGACGTTTCGTTAGCATATAAAGATTTCGGATAGTGCAAGTTGCTGGCATACACATCCTGTCCTTTGATTGTCGGTTTTAACGACAGGCCCTCAAAGGGAAAGGCCGTGGTATTTTTTTTTCACACCCCACACCACAGGGGTACCTCAACCAAATCATCGCACCGCCATCACTGGCGGCTTGACGTTGGTTGGCAATGGTCAGTGACCACTGCCGTTCCAGGGGGCGCCCACGCGGAGGACTATGGAAGAGGAGTTTTTGCCCCCCCCCCCCCCATGCTGCAACACTGATCATTTTTCGATTGCGAAGTAGGTCGATCTAGTCCGGTGTACGGAGTTGGTTAAAAAGGACAGATTCGCGAATTGGCAACCATGACTACTTGACACATGACTGCTTTACCATGAAAAGTTGATCAATGGTCAATTTTTCTGGATGAAATCCTTCTTGATATAAATAAATAAATAAATAACTGACGCAACAGTCCAATTTGAACCATGGCCTCGAAATGAGTTAGCATCATCTCATTTTCTAGATCGTGACGGTCTTGTACAAAGGTGTATGATCAGCAACACGCTCAACCGAGTTATTTACCCCATAGAAGGGTACTCATTTAACAGCTGAGTGGGCTCATAGTCCGACACGTAAATCCCCTTTTTTATCGAAAATTACCGCATTCAGTTGGAATCGAACCGGGGCCTAGTGCGTAGAAGGCGAACGTGCTAACCATTGCGCCATCCGGACTACTTCTTGATATTCCCCGATTATTTATTCAGCGTACGGTTTGATCCGTGCCTCCAAGATTTCTGAGAGGATCAAATACGACGTCTGGTTTGTCCAATTTGTTTTGGCATTGTTTCTTCTAGCCTAATGTCTACATTAATGAACGAGGGGATGGCTTTTTTGAAAATGTTCTCCACCTGTTTCGACTACCCCGGAACGCGCTTCCTGGATTTCGAATTTTCCTTCTCTCAGTAGCAGTCATCCCAATCATTATCTTTAAGGTGAGTTCACATGTCATAATAATTTATCAATTTTTTTTGGATATATTTGTCCAAAAAGATCAATTAGGCGTAGCAGTTTTTTGGCGTGTTCATTTGACGGCCAATATTTACAACAAAGTGGTTTTCTAAATATTTTTCTCACAGTTGCCATGGTAATTAATATTTTCCAACACCATGGTACAACAAAAAAAAATAATTCATTGGGTAAATAAATTGCGGTTCATACGTACATCAAAGATTTTTGCGAATATTTAATTTAATTTTTTTGCCAAATATTTGCGACGTGTCAACTCAGCTTTAAGATCAGAATCACCAGAATTATGCGGTTAGGATGGGCCTCGGAACCGCTGACCCCCAACCCCGGCTCTTCTCTCCACGGCCCTGCTTTCAAGCTCTTATAATCGATTTGTCCAGCGAACAAAAAATTACCATTAATTCTCTGAATTTATTTTTCTAATTTTACTCACTATAATCTTTTAGTATGCAGATACAAATTACTTATTTACATTCTTTAATGCCAATAAAACATTTTTTTTTGCAGTTAATAAAACCAGCGCAATATAGCCAATTAAAAGTAAATGGTTTCGCATCACATCAACAAATAGCATAGAATGACTAGATAAATGGACTAACCCAAAACAAATAAAAAAAAACATAAAAAAATATATCAAACAGTGGAAGCTTAAAAAGATGATACAGAATGGATCAGAGTGACATCACACATTTTCCAGTAACAACAAATCCTTCTTTATCGAACATATAGTCGAGTTTTTTCTATTCTAGTTAACAAATAAAAGCAAGAAATTTACAAATTAACCAAATTACAATAATTTTAATGAAAAATTAATAAAATAAAAATAAAATTATCAAAGTTAAATGAAATGAAAATATATTGAAATTTCTTAGGTATAATGTATAACTTTTTATTACTACAACAGTAAAAAAGAATCGAAATTGAAAAACCGTACATTCACATGAAAAAAAATAGTGAAACAAATCAAATTTTTTTTCCAGGAAAGAAACATTAACTGTCAGATAAATAAATAAAAAAATAAAATACAATTCACAAATTTTAAATATCATAATTTTATGTATTTATTTTTTTACTAGATATCGACTTTAAAATATTAGCTATGAATATCACTAGATTTAACAGTTTTTAAATACTATACAATAATTCTGAACTCTAGTTTCTTAAGACGCTGTGAAATTGTAAAAAAAAATTACTTAACAATGTTTACTTAAACATATTTATAGATATGTACAAAAATAAAATTAACGAAAGGAAGAAATAATTAACAAAACTCCAAGTGAAGTTAAGATTTGCTTGAATTGTCGTTACGTGCCTCCTTGTAATGAGAATTCAAGCACCAATCAGGTTGGATGCATTTCACATTACAATACTTAAATATTTTCCTATACATATAAAAAATATATTAAACAGAAAATCTGTCTACCTACGTATTCTAACATTATGCATATACATAATAACGTGTTTTATTTATAAAATATGAATAGGATCATGTAAATATTTAGTAGTACTTTTATTGGCACAGCCAAATATATAGTAAGGCAAGCAAGCAAAGCAAAATGAAACACCAGATAAATGTTTAATTTAAACTCTAATAATATAATATTGTACAATTTTTAGAAGAGTAGTCAAAACAGTGTGATTACGTCATACGAGTAGAAGATGATTATTATTATCACATGAAAATTAAATTAGCTATTGTATTATACTTTTCAGGGAAAATATTTTGCTTTTTTTAATTATAAAAGTTATTTAGAGGGTCATATTGTTCTAATAAATAAAATGAATAACCGTTATTCAATAATTTATTAAAACTGGAGTACAAGCCGTCGTATGAAGAAAGTTTCACATTGGATTTCTTTATAAAATCTGTACTATCGCTGCAGCATATGAGAATATGAATTGAAATTTCTCAATGAGTATTTCAGTGGCAACCTACTGTGTCGTTTATGTTAATTGTCCAAGTCTCCAGAGTTTTGATTGAAAAGCACTTTAATTTAATACAAAATAAATTTAATTAATACGAGGTGGTACCATAAGTTCTGTCCTTTATTCTAATGGGTTCAATTAAACTAAAACGTTGAAGTAAACAAACTCCTTTATTGGAATTTTTCTCCATTAATAAAGGAACAAAAAAAATACTTGTTACTCGAAACGAGCACCCTTGGCTTTTACACACTTCTTCAATCGTTCAGGCCACTCATCAATCGCAGCACGCATCACTTCTTGGGGAATAGAAGCTGCTGTTTTTATCAAATCGGACTTAAGGGGCTATACCAGTGTGACACTTTGAAAAAAAAAAAAACGATTTTTTTTAATTTGCGATCTTTCAAGAATATCCTGTAAAAATTTCAAGGCCGTATATCTAATACTCCCCGAATAGCAGCCTTCTAAAGAGCAACCGCTCGCAGGTATAAAATGCTCCATGTGCCTGGAGGCGGAGCTCTGGCGTGTTGTTACCTGAATCTTTCGGCATTATAAACGGTACATAATTGAGAAAAATACACTTGGGAGCAAAAATACTGAATCAAACCGAAAGCACGTGTATTTGTATGCATATTTTGAAAAGTACATTATGTATCTCTACAAATCATTTATCATTTGAAAACTTGAAATCTTAGCTTTATATTAATAACATTTTTAACAATATTTGAAGATAGATTTTAGAAGAGTAGGGCTTGAAATCAAAAGTAGGAAACATGGAGATGTTAGAAAATGGAGTGTGGTCAGGTTTTTGTTAAATAAAACCAAAAATTTTGAAAAAATAACAAAATTATTTATTTAGTCCGTAGTCCGGATGGCGCAACGGTTAGCACGTTCGCCTTCAACGCACTGGGCCCCGGTTCGATTCCGGGGATTTATGTGTCGGACTATCAGCCCACTCAGCTGTTAAATGAGTACCCATTATGGGGTAAATAACTCGGTTGAGCGTGTTGCTGATCACATACCTCTGCACAAAAAACCGTCACGATCTAGAAAATGAGATGATGCTAACTCATCTCGAGGCCGTGGTTCAAATTGGACTGTTGCGCCAGTTATTTATTTTATTTATTTATTTATTTATTAATATCTGGTATTACCACCTCTTGCTCTATTCACAGCTTGTAATCGATTTTTAATTGAAATTATTATTTGTTAATGGTATATTGAGGAATTTCGTTCCATTCCTCTATTAAGGCCTCCTTCAATTCGTCGATAGTCGAAGGCGCGGGATCTCTGTGCCGGACTCTTCTTTTGAGCTCGTCCCACAAGTGCTCAATGGGATTTAAGTCTGGACTGCGTGCAGGCCAGTCAATTGTCGCAATATTAGCTTCGTTCGGGAACTGCTGTGCTTGACGCGATGTGTGACATGTGCATTGTCGCGCATTAAAGTAAAGTTGTCGCCAATAGATGCTGCGTAGGGAACAACATGGCCACGTAGAATACCGGTAATATAACGTTCGACTATCAGTCCTCCTCCTCGGCCTCCAGAGGGCACGAATACAATTTCCGTTTTTGAATCCACAGAGATACCGGCCCACATCATACACGAACCGCCCCGTATGCTACCGTTTCTGTGATACAGCATTGCGCAAATCGCTCACCTGGACGCCTGTATACCCGACCTCTTCTGTCACTGCCATGTAGACACACTCTGGTCTCATCGGTGAACAATACGGACCGCCATTGCTCGAGGGTCCAATTTAAGTGATTCCTGGCAAACGTGAGTCGCGCTTTTCGGTGATGTGGGGTCAATTTTGGGCCAGTGGCGGACCGTCTTGGAATCAAATTCGCTTCCTTTAGTCGTCTCCTCACTGTCCACTCGCTTACAGCTACTCCGCGAACGTCCCTCAGATTCTGCTGCACGTCAACTCCCGTGAGGTACCGAATTCGTAGCATACTTGTCACAATAAAACGATCGTCTCTATCGGAAGTGCACCTAGAGCGGCCGGGTCGGGGTCTCTGATTGTAGCTACCTTCCTTTCGAAACCTGTTATACACTCTTGACACAGTAAACTGATTCATTCCGAGCTGACGAGCGACTGTTCTCTGAGTAAGCCCTTCCGAAAATATTTTTGGGCCATTTGAAAACAGCGTTGCATTTAAAAGGTATTCTGGAGTTGTTCAACGCAGTTCGTAGTTAAATCTTTAACGCGTTTTTCTAGAAATGAAATTTTTCAAATTTGCTGACATTGTAACTCAAAGAGCAATTATCCGATTGACTTGAAACTTGTACTGAGTACTATTGAATATATTTATTCTACAATGACGTAGGATATTTTTAATTGGATGAACATTGACGATTTGGCATTGAACAAACGACCAAGGCAAGAAAACATACTTTTTTTTTTCATTTTGTTACATTTTGATATTTTTCGAAAATCCTATGTCATTGTATGTCATTGTACAGGAAATACCTTCCAGTATAACGGCATTTTTTTTTCCTTTTTCGGTTTGAGCTACTCAATCGACTGGAGTCATGTCAGCAGTGGAGGAGCGCTTCCGAAGGCAACGCAAAGTCGCTTGGATGCCAATACTTTTGTATGAAAAAATTATGTAAAATAATATAGGTCAAATATAGCCAAATATGTTCTTAATTTTCCGAAGCATTTAATTGAGTACTTTTCCTCCAAAAAATTCCCGAAAATCGCCCAAATTTTCAGCGTTCACACTGGTATAGCCCCTTAAACGACTCGATATTTTTATGCAGTTTACTGCAGGCCTTCTCCTCCAAGTAGTTCCAGTGGATTGAAATCGGGGCTTCCAGAAGGCCAATCCTCAGCGGCTATGAAGTCGGGAAGATTGTCGGCACACCACCTTCGTTTTGTTTTAGCTTTCTGTGCTGGTGCTGAGTCTTGCAGAAACGACCAGTCTTGTCCATTAAACAAAGTGTCGTTCAATAATTTCACTACCTTTACCAAATTATCGCTCTGATAGATCGCTGCTTTGGTTTTCATTCCTTGTACACAAAAATGCAGCTGGGTGACACCGTTGTACGTAACGACCCACCAAACAATTACAGAAGCAGGATGGTGGCCTCTTTGAACCCTTCGAATTTCTTGGGCAGCTTCCCGAGAACTGTGTCATTTCACCGGTTGAATTTTTCTTCTACCTGTTTGATAGTTCGGGACATCGTCCTTTTTGAGATTTTCTGTTTTCGAAGAGGGTTTCGACGAATACGCGTAGCTAAGGCTTTCACAGTTGCTGGTGTCTTCTAGCTCTGTCGTCGATTGAGGAGGTTTCGTCGAAGCGTTTGATGCATCGGTAAACAAACTTTTGAGAAATTTTCAAAGGTTTTAGCAGATTGGAAATTTCTTCTGGCGATTTGTTGCACTTGTACAGCGCGATCACAGCGATACGATTTTCCTTCACGCTCCACTTCATGCTAACTCCGCGACGAAACGACCCAAACTGGGAAATATTTTGCAATACAGAGTCCACCCATGTATATAAAGTTACAGAAACAACTTCCGCAGATTGAGTCGGAAAATGAGCAATAATTTTCCGCTAATTAGTCGCTTATTAGTTGTGGAAAAATCAATTTTGTCGTTGTTAATTTAAAAAAGAAAATTGCCACTGAACGACTGAGAAAGCTCATGACGTCACAGTTTAAATTTTTCTTAAACGCGCTCACATTTTATACGAAATTTCATGGTTTTTGAAAGAAAAATTGCTTTCAAATCTAGAAATTTTGATGCAGCTTTTAATTTGGACCTTCACAACAAGGGGAAGGTGTTACTCTTTGCAGGGCATTTCTAAAATCCACCCCCTTTCCCACCTTAAAAGTAATTTGCATTTTTATATACGGTTTTATTCCTATCTTTATAAAATTTGATTTATTGTACCTCAAAGATTAGGGGAAGGTTAATAATCACATAATTAAAAAAAAACCGCCCTCATCACCTTTCACACCCCTAAAAGTCAATCTGCGAATTTATTTACAATTTTATTCCGATCTTGATTAAATTTTGTGAATGATACCTTCTAGGCAAGGGGAAGGTGACTGTCTACATCAGATTTCGGAAAATCACCCCATCCCCCTTCCCACTCCTTAAAAAAATGTGTCTACAGTTTTATTCCAATATTGATGAAACTCTGTATATTAGACCTTAAAGTCTAGGGGAAAGTTGTTGTCTACATTGGATTTCAGAAAACCACCCCATCCCCTTCTCTCCTCTAAAAGGAAATTTACATATTTATCAACAGTTTTATTCCGATTTTGATGAAAGATCATATATTAGAACTCCAAGACTACGGATTGACCTTTACTCCAATGTTCTGAAGTAATGAGCTAAAAAATTCATGCTCATGATCAAACTACTTTTTGACGAAAATATTGTATTATTAGAAAAAAACTGAATCTACGATGTGAGCTATTGGCCCAGATTATTTTTTTTTGGTAGTTACAAAAAGATTTTTTTTAATTTCTTGCGTATCTTAATTTATTATATTTTTCAAAATAATAATAATAAAAATAAAATATCATAGTTCAATTAATTACTTAATCCTAAAACTAATTATTAACTACTAACTTGTTCTAAATTAACCATTCAGAGCGAATAATAATCTTTACAGTATAGGAGAAACTAAGACGATAGAATTAAGCACACACAAAATATCTATATTTTAACTTTGAATTTTAATCTATCTCTGGGTTAACAGAAAATTTCGACTGACAGACAAAAAAAAAATGTTTTGTGATAAATTATCAAGAATACGATAAGGGAGCGTTTATCGTATAAGTAGAATCGTCAAATAAGTCTGTGTAAATGAAAATTCGATATGATACAGCTGCATAAAGAAATTTCAAAAAAATTATTTTGATTTATTGTGCAAAAAAAAAAACATTGAATAAAAATTTGATCAAATAAAAATATCTGAATGGCAATACAGAATTTCGCTCTTTATTCTTATATATATTTTTAGACGTTCCTGTGCCCATATCGAAGTAAATAAGATCCTAAACTTAACCCGTCGTTAACTCTCCGGCCTCTCATCTAAATTTCTTCAATTTCCAATAGAATCATACTACTTTACGTATGTATCTTATGGTGACCAGATGCTCATGTGAAACGGCTGCAAATGCAAAAAAGGACCTCAAATACGTATACTTGCGCAAACCAAGCATGTAATAACCCGTATCAAGATATTGACACAAATAGCTACTTTTATCTTGATTTGACTGCAACGAAATTATTTATTTTGACACATTAACATTAGCACCATTTGTTGATAAGATATCATCCAAGAATTTGTTTAGATGTTGTGACCCGCCAAGCAACTTGGACTGGAACCCTGATGCAAGATGGTCAGATAGCCCTATGATCCTTCTGGAAGGATTTGAAATACGGTGACGATTTGAATTATTTTAAAATAGTTCCGCTTTTCAAACAAGATGGCAGAAGTGTTTGTGGCAAAAAAGGGGGATTCCCCTAGCTATAACATTCACCTGCTCTGTTCATTTGTGAGTTTAGTTTATGTTAGAAGCATTGAAAGTGCAGTGATCGTGAAACATGGCCGACCTCACCGATGTCATCGTCGATAAGTGGGTTTATTTGTAAATGTGTTAATTTTATCAATGTTATTTCCAATTTCAATATTCACTTGTTCTTTTAATACGTTTTCCATGAAAGAGAACAGAAATACGTTTATGCATTTGCCTAGACGCCTGTAAACTTTCATATCCTTTCAGAAGGATTGCAGGATTTAGAGATATCATTTTTGGTTTTCAGAAAACGCCTTACTTTATTTGAACTATTGGAGATCCTTGAATTGAATGAGGATGCAATTATTGATAAAGTGTTAGATGCGGCTCTTTTACCCCCCATTAACGCGAATGACGGCGTCACAGATGAAGATTCAGCCCCCGAAGACAATCCATCTATTGAAAATGTTCCAAATTCTCAGTTACATTCAGAGGTTAGCGTACGTATCGACAACGATACAACATACGACAACGAAGATTTTACCGGAACGGCTAGCCCTGAACCAATGCCATCTACAAGCGCAAACTTGATTTCCGAACCAGACAAAAAGCGAAGGGGGGAGAGAAGTAACATCGCCATCGATTGGGATAAAGGCGAACTGCCACGAACAAATCCTATCTTTGCTGCTAAAAGTTTATGTGGTACAGAACCTGGGAAATTACCATTAGAGTATTTCTTCTTCTTTCTAGATGAAGAAGTACTTGACTTGATTCACAGAAATACAAGTCTGTATGCCTCAAAACATAATTTAGAGGGTAACATTACCAAAAATGAGCTCTTAGTATTTATCGCTGGTTTACTTCTCAGTGGCTATGTTTGCGTTTTAAGAAAAGTTATGTATTGGCAAAAAGAACGTGATACGCACAACGAGCTTGTCTCTGGAGCTATTTCAAGAGATAGATTCCAATTCATTATGTCGAATCTACACGTCTGCGACAATAACAACTTGAATAAAGTGGACAGATTTGCGACAATAAGGCCACTTTTAGTGATGCTAAATAAAAGGTTCCACGAATTTACTCCACATGAGGAATTTCACTCGGTCGATGAATCTATGGTCCCTTATTTTGGAAGGCATGGGGCAAAGCAATTTATTAGAGGTGAGTTAAGCCCTAAAAATTATTCAAAACATCACTTATATAATTTTTGAACAGGTAAGCCCAAACGTTTTGCTTTCAAATTCTGGTGTGGTGGCCCAAGTACTGGTTATCTCAGTTGGTTAGAACCATACTACTTTGCCTTAACCCCTAGCGGGGCATAGCGCGTCAACTACTCCTGCGCGCCATCGTACACTGTTCTGGGCAATGGGGCGCAACTCCCCAAAAGACTTACCCAGTACCTGACACTCCTTTGCCACAGATCGACGCCATGTGATTCGAGGACCCCCTCTTGGTCGGCCTTGGTTGGAAATGGGGTTCCATTTCATGGCATGCATAGCAATGCAGTTATCACTCTTCCGCAATGTGTGACCTATCCACTGCCATTTTCGCCTGCGTATCAATTCGTCGATTGGCATCTGACCCGTACGCCGACTTAGCTCTTCATTTGATATTGTTTCGGGCCAGAAAATTCTTAAAATTCGACGAAGAAATGAGTTGACGAAAACTTGCAGCTTTCTGGTAACTCCTACGGAAACTTTCCATGTACTGCTCCCATACAAAAGCACTGATAGTACCAGGGAGCGAAACAGGCCCAGCTTGGTCTTGATGCTGAGATAACTGCTCTGCCAGATTTTGGACAGCATGCCGTATGCGCGTTTAGCCTGGTTGATACGACGAGCGATGTCCTGCTCCGTACCACCATTTTCGGCAACAATGCTACCCAGGTAGACGAAGTTGTCTACCTTCTCCACAGGCTGCCCATTAATATTGATGGCAATAGGTGTCGGATTTCTTTTTCGCAACGGCGCCGGCGGGCTAAGCACCTTGGTCTTGTTGGTATTAATCTTTAGCCCAACCTTGCTTGCCTCCCTCTCGAGATCTAACGCCATTGCGGACAGATCCATGATTTTGTGGGAGAGTAGGCATATGTCGTCAGCGTAGTCAAGATGTTGTAGATAAGATGTCAAAGTCCATTGAATTCCTCTGTCGAGTCCGGATAGGGCTGCATGTAACACATCGCCGATCACAATGAGGAATAGGATCGGTGAGAGGATGCACCCCTGCCGAACTCCACTGCGAATCTCAAAGTCCCCCGACACCTTACCTTTATGCAGAACGCGACATTTCGCGCCGTCATAGGTTGCCTTAATAATAGCCACAAGCTTCTCAGGGATGCCTCTCCTGCGCAAGGCCGCCCATATAGAATCCCGGTTCACACTATCGAAAGCCTTTTCGAAATCGATGAAAAGCAAGTGAAGCGGAGAATCGTATTCAGCGCATTGCTCGATGATGATTCGCAAGGTGTTAATGTGATCGACACAGGAGAATCCGGGTCGAAAACCCGCCTGCTCTTCATCAATTGTGCTTTCTAAGTGGGCCTTTAGCCTTTCCAGGACGATTTTAGCTATTATCTTGGCAACGGCAGGAAGCACACAAATGCCTCTCCAATTATTACAGTCTGTGAGGCTACCCTTCTTTGGAAGTTTGATGATCAAACCTTCCTTCCACTCAGTGGGAAAGGTCTCTGTATTCCACGCTTTATCAACAAGTGGGTGCAGCAAATCGGCAGTTACGCTTGGCGCTGCTTGATAAAGTTCGGCAGGGATGCCGTCAAGTCCGGCGGCCTTTCCTCGTTTTAGTGCAATAATTGCAGTTACTATTTCCTCTTTAGTCGGGGCAGTGGACCGTATACGCACATTTTGATGGTTAGCTAAATTATCTATATGAGGGGGAACTTCACCAGAGGTTACACGGTTCAAGACCGCGGCGAAGTGTTCTTTCCACCGCCTCATTTGAGCTTCTTCCAAGATAAGTAGCTTTCCATCACTATCTTTCACCGGATGTTGGCAGGAGTTACAACCACCTGTAAACTCCTTGATGACACCGTATACGGCGTTTAAGTTGTTACTTCTAGCGGCTTCTTCTGCTGACGCTAAAAGAGAATTGGCATAAACTCTTTTATCGCGTCGCACACTACGCTGAACTTCTCGAGCTTTCTGACGGTAAAGGAGTTCGATGCTGCTTCGATTGTCGTCTGATGCTGCAGCCAAACGAACTTTCAGCTCCTTTCTTTCAACAATCCGCTGCCATGAAGCGTCGGACATCCAGGGCTTATTCCGGCAATCCGGGTTTGGGCCAAGGATGGTATTTGCGCTATCAATGTACGCATTTTTTATGGCATCCCAGTTTTCGTTTATGTCACTATCTGGGTGACTAGTTATCTCAGCCACTTTTTGCGCAAGATGGTCATTATATTGTTGTAAGACAGCTGGATTTTTTAGTCGAGCGGTGTTGAATTTGCGGGGCCTGGATCTTTCGTCGCTGGGGCGGCGCACGGCTGCAATACGCAATCGAACATTAGCGATCATAAGATAATGGTCTCTTCCCATCCCAATATCGGCACCCTTCTTGTTTCGCACGTCCAGGAGGCAACTCTTGAATCTTTTACTAATGGCAAAATGGTCGATCTGATTTTGTGTTCTGCGCCGATCAACAGAGGACCAACTGATTTTGTGGTGGTCCTTATGCTCAAACATAGTACCACCGATGAAGAGACTGTGAAAGTTGCAGAACTCTACAAATCTTTCACCGTTGTCATTACGATCACCAAGACCGTGTCTCCCCATCACATGTCTGAGCCCATAGTTATCAGCGCCAACTTTCGCATTCAAATCACCCATAACCATTATAATGTCACCTTTAGGTGTTCTGCTCTGAACGGCGTTTAGTTCTTCGTAGAAGGAGTCTTTTGCCAAGACATTGTCGGGTTCAGTAGGGGCATAACATTGTATTATTGAGATGTTCCTCATTTTGGTCCGGAACCTGGCGGTTAAGACCCTGTCAGAGACCGGTTCCCAGGATAAGAGACAGTTTCGCGCGGCTCTGGTTAAAAGGAGCCCCACACCTGACTCACGACGACTACCGGTAGCTTTACCGGAATACAACATTACAGTGCTGCCCGTTGGAGAGATGAATTCTCCGCTGTTCCACCATCTTATCTCACTAACTCCTAAGATATTTAATTTGTACCTCAGAAATTCACACTCTAATTGAAGAAATCGTGCGTTCTGGGGACCTTCTGATCCATTGTCCAGGAGAGTACGCACATTCCAGAATCCAATCTTTGTCATTGTACGATAGCTAAAAGTCGCAACCGTTGAGTCAGTCCTTATCCGAGGCATAGTTGACGTTTCGTTAGCATATAAAGATTTCGGATAGTGCAAGTTGCTGGCATACACATCCTGTCCTTTGATTGTCGGTTTTAACGACAAGCCCTCAAAGGGAAAGGTCGTGGTATTTTTTTCACACCCCACACCACAGGGGTACCTCAACCAAATCATCGCACCGCCATCACTGGCGGCTTGACGTTGGTTGGCAATGGTCAGTGACCACTGCCGTTCCAGGGGGCGCCCACGCGGAGGACTATGGAAGAGGATTTTTTGCCCCCCAAACCATACCAAGGGGTTAACACTTGCTCCAAAAAGTATGCCGAAAATGGACTCGGGAATTCAGTTGTCATGTCACACGCCGACACTCTCTTGAAGGATGTGCCCTACAAATTATTTTTTGATAATTTCTTCACGTCATTTGATCTCTTGTTCGATCTAAAAGTACACAATATTATGGCATCTGGAACTATACGAGCAAATCGTACAGGACGAAATTTTCCTCTTAGAGACCCGAAAGAAATGAAATCTTCACTGAGAGGAAACTGGGAATGCGTTACTGATGCAAATAAAGGTAGTAATAAGTAATAATATTTATTTAGTTTTGACTTTCATAGTGCAAAAAACATCGCTATTACAGGGATATCTGTTATACGTTGGTATGACAACAATTTGACAGAGTCCATCCACTAGCCAAGGCAAACCGCTTTTCAAGGGAAAAGAAGAGAATAGTTGCTATTCCTCAGCCAACTGCGATAAACACTTACAACTTGAAAATGGATGAAACGGATCGAGCAGATCAGAACATATCCTTATATAGAGTAAGCATTAGAGGCAAAAAGTGGTATTTTCCATTGATTGCCCATCTAACTGATGTCTGCGAAAACAATGCGTGGCAACTGTACAACCGTCAAGAAGAAAGGGTTGACCACCTAACCTTTAGAAGAAAAGTAGCTCTAGCAATCTTAGAGAGCAATCAACGAATCATTCATAAAAGTGGAAGAAAAGGAAAATTTTTAGACGTTGAAACTAGATTTGATGGTATTGACCATTGATCTGTAGTCTTCCAACAGTAGATTCAGAGAAAAAACAACAACTTGTTTGTAGGTTATGTAATAAAAAAGCTACCACAAAATTTATGAAATGTAATCATACTTTACATGTTGATTGTTTTATGCCGTGACACACTAAATCTACTCATCATTGATTAGTAATTTCTCGTGTCAATCGCTTTTATATGCTCAATAAATATTAACCTTTGTATCTTGATTTGATGTTTAATTCTCCTGTAATCCTTCCAGAAGGATATCGATTTATCAGGACCTTAATGGTGTGAATATTAAAAAAACCAAAAATAAGTGTTACTTGAAGTAGTTGCACATTGTTTATAGCAAAAAATTTAAAGCTATAAAAAAAAATTCAGGTTTATAAGGGTTAACTTTATATGCCTTACAATGCTTGCGAATCGCATCAAAACGAAACAACTGTGTTAGTCTCCTAAACGCCCAGTTAAGGCAATTATTGTGGCCTCCTCTTCAACTCCTTTGTAATAAAGTATACGCTTGGTTTCCGGATACCTCCCGCTCCCATAACTGGACACTTCTTGTAAGAGGACAAATTTTCAAGTCCAGAACATCGTTTGCATGTTTTCAAACAAATTAGACTCCCTTGACGGGACGCTCCCACAACCGGACACGAACACTAATTTTTTTTAATTTTTTTTTCAGACTAAACCTCTAATAACCGGACAACTCGTTGGCTTCGTAATTTTCTTTGCATTATCATGATTTTAAAGATTCTGAACGATGAGATAGTGATAGTGCCGGCCTTAACTATTTAAGCTGCCTGTTCAATTATTAGAAAATGGCTTCTAACATTTTAGCATAGTAAACTCGATTGACGATATTTGCACTTTGTGATAGTCCTTATTAAATTTGAAATGAAAACGGATTCTTTGTCTTATTACTTTTTTATTACTGTTCGCTGACGCGTTTCGCTCTTTCGAGCATCCCTCTGAAGATGATCGAAAGAGCGAAACGCCTCAGGGAACAGTAATAAAAAAGTGATAAGACATTGTTGTTGCTTTCCAAGGTCCAAAGGTGTTGTTGAAGACCGTAATGAAGTGTTCTCTCCATCTCTGCAGTTGGTGTTCTTCGGTTACCAGTAGAGACCCATCTTTATCTTTCACAGGATGTTCGGTTGCAAAAGATTTGCCAGTTAATGGTTTGGTAAGCTTAAAAAGAGTTCCACTGTCACCGCGGTAAATCGCTCCCTCTACCTTCTCCGCTAATGCATTGATGTAATTACGCTTGTCCCATAGATGTATTTTTAAGCTTTTGCACATTAAAACGTGGCAAGATTTGTGCACTTTGAGGTCGTTGGATCGCTGCCGTTCGTAGCGTATAAGTTGGTGGTCGCTGCCAACTTCAGCACCTCGCTTCGACCTGACGTCCAAGACAATTCCTTAATGTCTTGGAAACGGCTATATGGTCAATCTGTTTGTCATCCCGAGAGGTCCAGGTTGTTAAGTGGCAGCGTTTGTGCTTGAGCTGGGCACCGCCAATGGCAAGTGGACGGGAGTTGTAAATCTCCACGAACATCTCGCCATTTTTGTTCCAGTTGCCTAGTCCAGGATTTCCCATTAAGTGTACTAAGCCTACATTGTCAGATTCAACTTTGCCGATGAGATCCCCAGTGATAATTTTTATGGCATATTTGGGAGCCTGTCGAAGGCGTCCTTAGTTGATTGATCCTAGTTCAGTCGAGGCGTAGCACTGAATTATTGCCTGCGTTCAGAAGTCACCGAAGAGCACGAACTGCTCGCGAGCAGCTCCGGAACTTGTCGATTATGCAGTCTGTGCCTGCTGAACGCGACTCTCGTTGTCACACACACTTCATACGAAAGTCAAGGAGAAAGAAGAAGAAGAAAAGTGCGAGCGGTGAGCAGAAATTTTTCCTGTTCGGTGATCAATTGATTATGATCAGTTGAGCGGAAGTTGCTCAGTATCTTCTGAACCCACACATTGTGATGTTTCTAATCCTAGATTTGAATCTGGCTGTGATGAGATAGGCGTGCGTCTCTAGTCAAAAGTGTTCCGACATCTGTCATTGAGGTGACGTATCATCTTCATTTCCAGAGTAGAACAATACTGTTTGCGAGCTTGGTGATAAAGTCGTTCCGGATCCAGTCCATCTTGTTTCGCTCAGTCCTAGTATATCAATGTTATATGCGGTGATTTGCCTTTCGACTCACCCCACATCGTTCGAACGTTCCAAAAACCGATCGTGGTATGTTGCTTGTAGCCAAAATCGTTGCCGGTGAATCAGTCCATGGTATTCGAGGCTCGTTTAATGTTTCGAGTGTAAAATTTTTTGAGGTTCGCAGGTTACAGGCCCACATACCCAATCTTAGGAGAAGGGTTGCTTTCATAGGTGTCCTAAGAATCGCCGAAGGCTATTTTGAAAATAGCGTAGAGGTAGTTCTCCGATGGTGTTTTTGATCGCGGGTTCTTTTGATGATCTTTCAGCTGGGTGTGACGTGTTGGTGTTCTCACAATTATGTTGCAGCTCCACCGTTCGCCTACTTCATGAGATGCACTGGTGTTATTGGCATGATCATCGTTATGTGCCTCTACCAAATATTTTGAGCTGCAAAACTTGGTTGGCTTGGTTAGCCGTTCCAGTGGGCGCCCACGGGGAGGACTATGGAAGAGGTATTTTGCCCTCCAGAATGAAGCTGGCGACTGGAAAAATTCGACAAATATTTGTAGTGTGGTTTGGATAGTTGATTTGGAGAATGGTCAAGACCCTTCTGAATGAGCGCCAAACCTCCCCTATACACTGGCCATATAGTTGTAATGCATATGGTAATTACCAACAGGTACTTTTGGTATCACCACTAGGTCTGTAGAAGTCTAGGGTATAAACTTCGGTCTGGTTTTTCAATTCAAAAGGATTGCCCAACGAATGTTAGTCGGCCCGATTTTATGATATTGAAGATTACTTTCTACTGTTGCGAACCTTATCTAGTTTGTGAGTTGAGCCAAAAGACTTTTTATTGATATCAAATTAATTTTCCTCATATTACACATCTTCCTTTCGAACACGCAACTGCTCAACTGACATTTCCATTCAAAACAACACAGCACTTCCATCCTAATTGATTCAGGCTATATCTGAAATACATTTGTATGTACCAAAAATTTGTTTAAATTCCATTTAGTCATTTATCGTTTCTCGACAAAAGGACTTCATCATAAAGTGCTCTTTTGCTAACAATAACATTTGTACTCTTGGACTTGGTGCAAGGTATGTCGTAGTCGTAAACTTGTTCATATTGAATTCATGTTGGCTTTTAATTTAAAATTCATCGACGAGAGGCAAACGAATGACTTGAATGGAAAATGGAGTTCACAGATAAGTAGGAGATTACATCGATGACCCTTGTTACGATTATCCAAGAGCCACTTCTTGCTGACTTCAATATTCGAACAAACGTAGGCATTGAAAACAATCTAAATTCTAAAGGATAACCTTTTTATTTGCAATTTGTGAATTATGAATGCCTTGGGTAGCTTCCAATTTCTTTTATTGAACAACTGTCTTTTATCTGAAGATCTTTGTTGGGAATTGACGGACAATAGTATTTTCCTTTTGGGGATACTCGTGAGAAGTATACTGCATTCGAGTCTATTCAAATATTCGATGCAACTTGAAGGCATCAGCGTCATGAAATGAACTAATCCATTAAGAGATTTTCGTGAATAAGAATTCCAGTGTATTTTTTCGGTCTTCTTAGTGAAATAAGTGCATCCATTGCATTCATTTAATGACTGTATAGTGCATTCAGTATACACTTACACTTATTAAAAAAATCCTCTTTAGTCTAACTGTCGAAATTTTCCAGATGAATTAAACTCATACCTCGGGTGTCGAGTACCAATATTTGATGGTTGAAGGAAATAAATCTAGGGGGAGGGGTTTAAAAGGGAGTTTTTTTTTTTTGCTATATAAAATAAATATAATATAAAATAAATATGGGCAATGTGGTGCGTTGAATGTGGGAAAATTTCAAAATCAAACCTTTCATTAAAGGAGGCTCCGGAGGTATAGTAATGTACTAGGTAGGTAGGTAGATGGGCTGCTGTGACAAAACACAGCTCACTTAGACCTCAAATAGGTCCGTTGTGATACCACTAACACACATCCTCTCTCAATATTTCTGATAGTTAGAACCATCCGGAGCCAACAATAAAACTCTGGAGTTTTCCAACATCCGTGCTTTCTAGCTCTTCCAAGTCAGTGAAGAAGTAGGATCCAAGTAACGACCTCCTTCTCACTGCAAAAGCTGGACAGGAGCAGAGAAGGTGGAAACTACTTTCCTCCTCGTTCACGTCCCCACAGCTCCGGCAAAAGTCATTATAGGGAAACCGAAGTCTCCTGGCATGTTCCCCAATGAGACAATGCCCAGTGATAACACCCACCACCGAGCTAATATGCCTTCTGTTTAGCGACAGTAAATTTTCAGATCGGGTAGCGTCCAGTATGGGCCACAGCGATCGAGTTGTGCGGCAGGTATTGCCATCAATCCATCTTGCATTAGCTTTGTTAATCGCCTCAGATTTGACGATCAGTTTGCAAGAAGAAATGGGAGGATAGATATCACCATATAGTTGGGGTTCCCCATTCAAACATCCCAGTCTGGCAAGCTCATCAGCCTGACAGTTACTTTCCAGGCCACTGTGGCCAGGGACCCAGCACAGGACAATGTTAAAATACATAGCTCCCCAATTCAGAGAGGTATGATCGACAATAATCCACGGTCTTAGATGTACACAAGACTGAATCCAGCGATCTGATTGCAGCCTGGCATGTCGTCCTAAAAAGATAAGAGCTTCCGAAGCCACCGTGATCTCCGCCTGCAAAACACTACAGTGAGATGGTAGACGGAAAGTCAGCCTTAGGTTTAGCCTGTTGCTATAGACACCCGCTCCTACCCCTCCGTCTGTTTTGGATCCATCCGTATACCTATATATGCCGATAGAGTCAGCAATTGGAAACTCACCTTCCTTCCACAGCAATGTAGATACTATATATATATAAATGATCAGTGTCATGTCTGTCTGTCTGTCCGTCTGTCCGTCTGCCAGTCTGTCCGTCTGTCCGTCTGTCTGTCTGTCCGTCTGTCTGCCCGTTCGCACGATAACTTTCGATAAAATGAAGCTAGAGCCTTGAAATTTTGGTCAAATATTTGCAGTATGATCTAGTTGGTTGGTATTGAAAATGGGCATTATCAGGCCAATAGAACGCCTACCTCCCCTACAAATTTAAAAAATTCAATATTCCTTTGATTACGATAACTTTCAATAGAATGATACTAGCAGGTTGAAAATTTGTTAGAATGTTGATAGTAGGATCTTTTTGGTTAGCATTAAAAATGGACAAGATCCAACCCAAGGAACCCCTACCTCCCCTACAAATAAAAATTAAAATAAGCGATAACTTACGATAAAATAAAGTTAGCGACTTGAAATTTTGGTTACATGATTGTAGTATGATTCAGCTGGCTGATATTGAAAATACGTAAAATCCGACCAACCAAATCCCTACTTCCCCTACAAATGAAACTTCAAATAGGCGATAACTTTCCATAGAATGAAGCTAGAGATTTGAAATTTTGCTTAAATGTTTGTAGCATGATCAAATTGGTAGTTGGCAATGATGGGCTAGATCTGACCCAAGGAACCCCTACCTCCCCTACAAATGGAACTTCAATAACTATGGAACTTCAAATAAGCGGTAAATTTCGATAAAATGAAGCTAAAGACTCGAAATTTTGTTCAAATGTTTGTATAGTGATCTAGTTGGTTGTTAAAAATGCGCAAGATTCGACAAATGGAACCTCTACCTCCCCTACAAATGAGACTTTAAATAAGCAATAACTTTAGATAGAATGAAGCTAGCGACTTGAAAACTTCGACAAATATTTACAGAATGGGTTAGATAATTGAATTTGAGAATGGCCAACATCCTCCTGAATGAGTGCCAACCTCCCCTATAAACTGGTCATATAGGAAATTCACTTCTAATGCAAATGGTCGTTGCCAATTGGTACTTTTGGTATCACCACTAGGTCTGTACAAGTCTAGGGTATATACGCTTCGGACTTCGGCTATGTCTACTTTAGCTGTATTCAAATGCACTTCATTATAATATGATTGACGTCACTGGCTTAGCATCATATACTGAGAGAGTAATCCACAATTCAAAATCAAAGACCACCGGAGTAAATTCCTTAAGAATCTGGCCATGTATAGCTAATGCCCGAGATCGAAAATCGTAGTTCAAATGGGATGTGGGTAAGAAACTTGTGCTTGGACTACGCAACGTTTTGTGATTTAGTTAGAAATCGCGGAACTCATCAAGTCAAGCCTATTCATTTGGCCCATTTCTGTCGTGAACTGAAACGGAAACTGCAGATGAATGAAAAGATTTATGTGGTTTGTTGGACACCCATTTGCAATGAACACTCCCAAGCAAACACAACTTGCATTAATTGCGAAGATAATGAGTAAAAATTATTAAATATATTATATAATATCATAATAGACATGCACAATTTATACACATTTTTAATAAAAAAAAGTACATATTTTTTCTTGTTCATACCAAATATTTTAAGGTACACCTGTAACTATGCCGCCTGTTAAGGGTGCACAATCAACTTGACTGACACCCTATTTTAGAATGGAGTGGAGATATTTCTTTCAAATTTCACCTATATAAGGCTTCCAGAAAAAAAGTTATTGCAATTTAAAAACGCAAAAGGTACAGCTGTATCTGTGCTGCTGAATAAGGTTTAAGCGGATCATTAGGTATTATGTAGATTATCGAATTAGTGCTGCTGGTCACCATCGCATCCCTAAACGGCGTCATCCAACACGTTAACCCTGAACGAGTGTTATCCTGTCGATTACTATAAATTTAAAATTTAGGGGTGTGCGGTATAATTGATCGAATACCAACTCCATTGCAAATTAAACGATTTTCTAAAAATAATTTTCCTAGTAGTAAGAGACTTAATGCCTCCCCATCTGAACCGTATGGCTTTCATCATAATTTGGAAACATCTTTTCTGCCTATTTCTTGTTTTTCTTCTTTGATGAGAATGTGGTGGATGAAAGCATCGAGTAAAACAAATCAACGGAAGTTTATTATGAGCAGAAGATACTTTTGTAATGAACCACAAATGATGTTTAAAGATACATTACGTTAATCTATAAAATTGAAAAGCGGTGCTTTTGAAAATCGATGGTAAGAAGTGTCTTTTTTCGCGCTAGCATTTGCTAGATGAAACATTAAAAAACAAACAAAATTCCAAGTCCTATTTCAGTTGACTGTGACCTCATTCGTCCAGGTGCTCCAGTAAGTTTAGTCCACAAACTCATTTTTCTTAGCTCACAATTGAATTCGCGGTCAAGATGGTATTTTAAGAACAACCTACAGCAGGATGAGCTCTAGTCATATGCTTTCGGAATTTAATTGGAACAATTACAAGCACTAATGTGATCTGAACAATCTTCTCAAAATTACTTTAAAATTTATTTTCTTGCTACAATTGTATCTCATCGTCTCTAATTAGATCGTGTTTATTTTCATCAGATTTTAGCACTTTACGATTTGGGAAATTGTTTAACAATTTGCTTATTATCATCGACACGAAGCTGTGGAAAATATTCCCGGCCGTAGAAGAAAATAAGCTGTTGTAAATATAAACAGTAATAAATGTTTTGATCGTAATGGGATTTGTTTTCCAAATTTTCAAGATGGTCGTTGTCGACCCAATTTTGTATTATTGAAATGAGTGGGATTATTTTCAGGCAATGTTATTTTGTCATTCTTCTCCTTTGCCAGGCTATTTGTCCTTGAATGGATATGACTTCTTTAGGGTCAAGTTTGCTAAGTCGACTTTCGTGCTATTTTACAAGAAATTGGCACTTTGTGTTATCTATGGTTTTCTATTATATATCGCACCATGAGATGACAACTGTCGTAGGCTTGAAAAACAGGTTTTGAGAAAATTGCGTTTTAAAGGTTTTAATGGTTCCAGTATTACCATTGTTTACGAGCATAGTGCCATGTTATTATACCCTTCACAAATGCGATAGGGTATATTAACTTTGTCATGCAATTTGCAACGAGCAGAAGGAAGCATCTCCGACCTATAAACTGTATATATCCTTGGTCAGATGAGTCGAGATGAGTCGATTAGACTGCAAGGTAAGGAAGCTGTTCAGCAACGCCAAACGCACGGGGCATGACGATGCATGGGGCGAGTACAGGAACTCGTTAAAAGCATTTATGAAACAAATAAGAGCGGCGAAGAGGAATAGCTGGAGGGGCTTTGGCAGCCAAATTGAAAGCACGACGGAAGCTTCAAGGCTAAGAAAGGTCATCTCCAAAAATCCGATACCACCCTCCACCCTCAACAAGGAGGATAGAGGCTGGACACAAAGCCAGCGCAAACACACTAGATGAACTTCTGAACGCACACTTCCCTGGCTGCGAGGACAATCACACCCTCGTAACACGGCCGGACACAGGAAATGGCGACGCAAGAAGAAGCAACATCTCGGGGCTATTCACGTGCAGACGCGTTAAATGTGCGATAAGCTCGTTTGACGCGTACAAATCGGCAGGCCCTGACGGAATCATACCGGCAATACTGCAAAAACCCTTGGACACAATAGCTCCTTGGGTGGTTGCCATACTAAAGGGATGTCTCCGACTAGGCTACGTACCACTGGCGTGGAGGGAGTCTAGAGTGGTGTTTATTCCTAAAGCAGGCAGAGGCAAGGGCAGCCATGCCAATCCTATGGACTTTAGACCTATCAGTCTAACGTCCTTTTTGCTAAAAACAATGGAAAAGTGCATATATGGATACATTAGGGAAACCATCAACCTTTCGTACCTATCTAGAACTTAGCACGCTTACATAAAGGGGAAATCGGTAGAAAGCGCTCTACACGAGGTGGTCTCAACGATCGAAACATCCCTTCAATATAAAGAATTCACTCTCGGTACATTCCTGGACATAGCAGGGGCTTTCAACAACGTCACTATGGAGGCTATAGTGGAGGCCCTGGAACTTACCGAGGTGAATGCTACTCTAAGGAAATGGATCGAAGCACTACTCTCGAACAGGCTAGTAACGTCTGAATGGGGAGGTGCTAAAGCCATCAAGAGTACGATGAGAGGCACTCCGCAAGGAGGAGTGCTATCACCGCTCCTATGGATACTCGTACTGAACAATCTATTAACATCCCTCGAATCGTCCGGAATACGTGCGGTAGCCTATGCAGACGATGTTGTGATACTCGTATCAGGCAAGCACCCGAACACACTGTCAGAACTTACAACTATGGCCCTCAGTAAGATACTAAGGTGGACGGATAGAAGAGGTCTAAGTGTAAATCCTCGGAAAACTGAACTAGTCCTCTTCACAAGGAGAACCAGAATTCAGGAATTTATCCTGCCAAAGATGGGTGACACCGAGTTAACTTTGTCAACTCATGCAAAGTACTTAGGAATGATCCTGGATAGTAGACTTAACTGGGGTCGTAATGTCGAGGAACGAAACAGGAAAGCCAGCATCGCCTTTTACACCTGCAAAAGCATGCTTGGTAAAAGGTGGGGTCTCAAACCAAGAATAACTCACTGGATATACACGGCTGTTGTAAGACCGATACTAACGTAATGAGCTGTGGTCTGGTGGACAGCACTCAATACGAAAAGAATCCTACAGAAAATGGAGAGGGTACAGAGAGTATGTTGCTTAGGGATCACTGGTGCCTTAAGAACAGTATCTTCGCTCTCTCTGAACACCCTTCTAAACCTGCCTCCGATCGGCCAATATCTGAAGAATGAGGCAGCTAAATGTGCCCTAAGGCTTGGAGAGGCAGGGCACTTCAAAGAGAGGCCATATGGCCACCGCAGTATTAGGCTGCCATTTATTAATACTGACAATATAAAACCACAAGTAGGTTTCAACACAAACTTCGTGGTCAATATACCCGAAAGGGAGCAGATTCCGGTAGTTGATCATGGACGCAGGAAGGCGCTGAACTTCTACATGGATGGCTCCAAAATGGAAGCCGGAGTCGGAGCAGCAGTCTACTCGAAATTCCATGCAACTTTCCTACAGACTGCCGAATGAGTGCAGCATTTTCCAGGCGGAGGTGCTTGCGATCCAAAAGGCAGCTGAGGTGATGATTTCATCCCGGAAAAAGGGAGGAATCGTCATACACTCGGACAGTCAAGCAGCACTAAAGGCGCTACAGTCCGCCACAATCAAGTCGAAGACAGTGCAAAACTGCCTAACAGCTCTACAAGCTCTGGGATCAGCTAGGACCCTGGAACTCTGGTGGGTTCCGGGCCATAGCGGAGTTCTAGGGAACGAAATAGCGGATGGTCTACCCAAACAGGGGGCTATCCTCGAACGAGAGGCAGCTCTAGAGCTGCCGACGCCAATACAAACATGCAAGAAAATAATGGACGACAGTATGCGTCAAAAGGCCACATCTAACTGGCTCAACACAAACGACTCCAGAGTAACGAAAATAGTCTGGAATTCTTATGACAAAAAGAAAACTGAAAGCCTCTTGGGACTGCCCAGAGGTCAGTGTGCATTATAAGTGGGCATACTAACGGGCCACTGCCTGATAGGGGAACATGCCCACAGATTAAAGCTAATAACCAGCGATTGCTGCAGGGATTGCCAAATACCAAACACGAAAGAAACTCTAAAGCACCTCCTATGCGATTGTCCTGCACTCGCTAGAAGGAGATTAAAGTGCCTAGGAGCTCACTTCTTCAACGATCTTGAAGGAGTCGCAGGACTTAGCTGGAGATGCCTCTTGAGCTTCGCCAGCGAGTCAGGTTCCTTCAAGCTCAACGACGATCTTTTGGTAGGGGCCAGCAACGACACGGGATGAGTACCTGTTATATGTGGTATCGCTATGGACCTCAGCGGTCTATGCGGAGTCGTCTAGGCTGCCACCCTACCTAACCTAACCTAACCTAAGCTGCTGTCCGTCAATTTTTATAGCCTTAACGGATGTGGTAGGGTTAATGTTAACTTTGTCATGAAGTTTGCAATGCACAGAAGGAAGAATCTCCGACCATATAAACTATATATATTCTTAGTCAGTATGATGAGACGAGATTAAGCTTTGTGCGTCTGTCCGTCTGTCTGCCTGGTTCTAAGTAAACTAGTCCCTCAGTTTTAAAGCTACCGCGCTGAAAGTTTGTACAAAGCTTTCTTTCTATTGCACGTTGTAAATATGTCGGAATTAATGGAATCGGACTACTACATCATATAGCTGCCATAGGAACCGACCGGTCCAAAAATTAGTCTTTGTGAGAAACACTTTTTTATCTCTGAAGCTATCTTTTAGAATTTCACAATAATCAATAAAATTTCCAGTCAAATTATACTTCCAAATTTGGTTGAAATTGGACCACTCTATCATATAGCTGTCATAGGAACGACCGTTCCCAAAGCCGGTTTTTGTTAGGAAAACGTTTTCATTTCTGAAGATATCTTTACCAAAGTTCACATTATTCTATCATATTGACTGCCAAATCACGTCCCCAAATTCGGTTGAAATTGGCTCACTATTTCATATACCTCTCATAGGAACAAGTTTTACTACTAATTTCAAAGTGGCAAATGCACCATAAATTGCAACGAAGCTTGCACTACAAAATTATCCTTTAAGAAGCCAAATTAACAGTATAAGTATTACAGACCTAAAAAAATTGTCTGCTAATAACTTTTTTTGCAAAGGTGGGCAAACGATAATGCACGAGGGGCAATCGAACTGATGAGCTTGCACTACAAAATTATCCTTTAAGGAGCCAAATTAAGGACATAAGTATTCGCAACCCAAAAAAATTAATTCTCTAATAACTTTTTCTTGCAAGGGTGGGCAAACGAAACTTTTTCCTGGGCTAACGATAATTCGCGATGTGCAAACGAACTGCCCGATTTGCACTACAAACTTATCCTTTAAGGAGCCAAAGCAAACGATATAAGTATTCTCAGCCTAAAAAAAATTTGTCTGCTGATAACTTTTTCTGCAAGGGTGGATATTCGAAAATGTTTATTGGGTAAACGAGGGCTTAAAATTGGCTAATAGGTTGGATAATTAAAATTAAATATTATCGTTCTGAGGGTGTATAATGTGGCGCCCAATTTAGGATAAAAAAAAATAATTTTTTGAATAAAAAAAATTTGAGGGTTGGACAAACGAAAATTTTTGGTGGGCAATCCTGCGCCAACATTGGGCAAACGAAATAGCGAGAAAAATTCCCAATTTCGAAAAAAAAATTCGTGGTTTTTTGCAATTTGAAAAAAAAAAAGTATTTTGCTAATAACTTTTTTTTTGTAAGGGTGGGCAAACGTGGGCACACGATGGGCAAACGAATTGCACAATTTAAATTTGAAAAATCGAATGTTACGGTGCCAACTTCACAGAGCTAGGCATCACTATCTTCACTGATATCAATCAGATCCCTTGTGTCTGGTCGTACAATCTATAAAACTGTTGCACACTGTCGCACCGCCCTCAGAGATTGAGGAATTCTTCAACATTTCCATATGTTGCAATCCAGGCCATAGAGGCATTAATGGGAACTACAGGTAGGGCTGGGCTAACTCATCGGTATTTTTGAGTTAGCATCATATTCATTTCGCCCTAACCCTTTGTGGGGCATATCACGTCAACTGTTCCATGTGGCCCAGTTGGCGTTTCGTTGGCATAAACTAGTTTCAGAGAATGCAGTTGTTAACATGGGCCACCTGCTTCCCCATTCAGAAGCCTACCTGCGACAAGTCGGGAGATGCTGTAGCTTATTATTAACCCCCCGCACCACAGGGTGAAAAATACAGATATCCATGATCACAACCGTCGCCGTGGACGTGAGTCAGGCATGAGACTGTTACCTCTAAACACTGAGCTACCGGTCGTGCCTAGATGTCGTGCTACTGTAGAAAACTTTGCTTTCTTCGAGGATATTAGCGTTGATGAGAAGCAACTTCAGAACTCTGGTGGGGGGATATACAGGGCACTGTCTGATCGGCGAACATGCTAGAAAACAAAAGCTTCCATTACTAGGACGAAAATGAGGAGAAATGTATTTCTCATCTTATTTAAAAGTCCCACGCTGGCTGTAGCAGATACCATGATGTCCTTCCACTTAAGTGATCTGCAGTGCCATAAGGACATTAGCATTGACTGGCTTCGGAAGTAGTGTAACGGGGCCAGGTGTAATCATAATCAATATGCGCTGTAACAATATTCTAACCTAACCTAAAAGACTTCTCACCAGTGGAGTCGCTTCTAGTAAAATATGTTAGTACGTACTTCAGGGGTTTGCTTTCTGACATTATATTGAGTCCTCATTCTATAGGCTGAACCTACCACCGTCTTTAATCCACTTCTTAACTAATTCAGAAACCCACTTCGTTCCAGTGAAATTCATATAAATTATACAACAAAGCAGTGTCTTCGAATGAAATGCTCTCCCATTTTCATCACAATACTTAAATTCTATTAATTGATAAGGCCGTGGCAAAGAGGATTGATAATTCTACAAGAGTTACCACTCCATATAACTTTCCCCTGCCGGGAGATTTGTATGTATTGACAAATTGTATAGACTTCACAAGAAAGCTGACTCCGCCTCCGGCGGTAGATTTGTATGTATTGATTCTCTTGTGTATCTATACTGTGTAGTTTATACTATGCTTATACAATTTGTCAATACATACAAATCTCCTGGCAGAGGCGAAACTTCTATGGAGTGATAACTCTTGTGGAATCTATACTATTTGGCCGTGGAAAAGCGTTTTATGGAAATATTCCACAGAACTTAATAAATTTATTGCCAAGGATTCATGTGTATTCATATGAATGTCGTACGATTTTTTTTTGTCTTGCGAAGTACGTGATAATGTGCTGTCTATTTGGTGGCTCATTTTAATTGAACCAGATGTTGGCTGTCGTCATTGGACTGAAAGCATGAACCGAAAAGCCATTGTGAATATGATATGAGGAAATAATTCGAATAAATTTATTTCAGATTTTATTTATTATAAATTGGAAAATGGAAAAAAAGATATTGTAGGTGTATTTTTCGAAAAATAAATGGAAATATTGGATATACGGCATTTTAAGTTGATGTACTGGATACGGACATATTTGTGGATAAGGTTGTCAAGTTTGATATCCTTGTTGATTCCAACAAAGCTGTGCAAGATGGTGGACCTAGCATAGCAACGCGCTGTTTTACGCATGAATGACTAAAGCATGAACTCAGTTTTTTTTTTGTAGAATTTATTGGCTTAAAGTAGATGTTATATAGGGTGACCAGATACTAAATTGTTATGTTTCAGCAGCTGTCAAAGTTACCAATGACATTCAGCTGTCAAAATATTCAGTAAGGTTTGCCATTTCGTCACGCATCGTTTCACGCTTCCCGAACGTTTGGAAATTATTAAAAGATATTATCGAAATTCCGGCTCAGTCGTAAATACGCAATGTGAATTTCATCGTGAGTTTGGTCGTAATCATGGCTTCAGTGAGCAGGCAATTCGTCGCACTGTGGAAAAGTTTGAGCGTGAGTATACTACTTTGAACCTTAAGCCACGAACCAGACAGAGATTGGAGCGAAGTGAAGAAAAAATAGCCGCCGTAGCGGCCAGTGTCGATGAAGACCCAGAAATGTCAATTTGGTGCTGATCAGCTGAATTGGGCATCGCCAGAGAGTCAACCCGGCTTATTTTACGGTTGGATTTGGGCCTACATCCATACAAGATCATGCTGACGCAAGAATTGAAGCCGGACGATCATAGACAACGCCGTGAGGTCGCTAATTGGGCGCTGAAAATTTTGGCTGAAGATCCGGGTTTTGCCAAATAATCATATTTTCGGACGAGGCCCATTTTTGGCTCGGCGGCTATGTCAACAAGGAAAATAGCCATTATTGGAGCGACTACAATCCACAAGTGTTCCACCAAGCTTCATTGCATCCACAAAGATTAACTATCTGGTGCGGTTTGTGGCACGGCAGCATCATCGGGCCTTATTTCTTTCGAAATGAGGAAGGTGACACCGTTACCGTCAATGGTCCTTGGTATAGAACGATGCTAACTGACTTTCTGTGGCCAGAGCTATACAACATCGATATAACCGAGCTGTGGTTCCAACAAGACGGTGCTACATGGCATACAAGCGACGCAACGCTCGAAGTTGTGAAGGAGAAATTTAGCAACTGGGTCATATCACGGCGAGCGTTCATCAATTGGCCGCCGCGATCATGCGACTTGACACCCCTCGATTATTTTCTCTGGGGCTACGTCAAATCCTTAGTCTATGCTAACAAGCCAACGACTTTGGAGAAGCTGGAGACCTGCATTCGAGACGCTATTGCCGGAATAACACCGCAGTTATTGGACCGACCGCTGCCAGCGAAGCCGAGGCGGCCATTTAGCTTCCAAATAAAGCCAGAATCGATTTGATATCTCACACCATTTTTGTTTTATTCAAATTTACTTTTCTATCGTTCTTATCTGGTCACCCTTTAGTTCGTCCGATGGTGAAAGTGCTGAATTTCTTGTGTCTCCAAAAGGTAAATTTTCTTACCTACATCTCATCCATCTATTTCTATGTGGACTGAAGTCAATGTGGTATTTATCACAAAAGCGGGAAGAACTTCACACGTGCGTCCTAATGATGCTAGCGTCTATGATCTAATCGTTTAAAGTTTAGCACACACGATCGAGCACAACTACGACCGAACAGTTCGTGACCACCACGACCGAACCAGAACCAAGATTGTACTAATTTTTGGTTCAATGGTGGTTCGGTCGTGGTTGTGCTCCAATAATCTACAGCTCTAGACATTTTTCTCAACCTGCTTCCCCAGGATATTTTTCGTATTTTTTCCCCTGCGGGTGGAGCTAGCGTAGCTCGTTTCAAACCGAAATTGTCCATGCTCACTTTGCGTTATACTGAGGGTTGTGATCCCGTAGCGAGCGGAGCTTACAAAAGAGACAGTTCATTGACAATCGGAATCCACACGAAGGGCTGTTGCATTCAGAACAAGCGAAGCGAGCGTTTTTGTGTGTGCGATACTGAGGGTTGTGATCCATTAAGCGCGGAGCGAGCAGAGCCCACATAAGGGACTATTGACAACCCTCAGAATCGTATAAAGTGTGTTTGGACAATTTCAGTTTTGAGCGAGCTGCACTAGCTCCACCCTTAACACCGTACCCGTAACAACTGGAATAGCGGGTCCAGTGATAGCTGGTAAGAAATGGTCAAGATGCAGGAAAGTATGAAAACTGGTTTTGGCTACAAGGATCGCTAACGAATAGCTGGACAGGGCAAAAGGTCGAGAGGAAGGAGAACGAGAATTGATAAGCGATAACGAACGTGAACGGGTGTCGGATTTGGTCGAGTGAGGACATCGAAGCGGTATTATGTTGCCGCTGAGAATTTGTACCAAGGAATAGGACTGCATGGCTGCCGGGGGAAATTACAGGAACGAAATTATAAGTCCTTCAAAAGAAGACCTGAATTCGATTCGCAGCGAGAATCGAAAGGAGTATTTGAATTACAGGACTTGAGGTAAGATACCGTGTTCAATCAGGATAGTATCGTGGATCAGGAATTGCCAGCATCCATTCATTATGTCAGATAATATATCTGTGGAGGTAAGTGGTGCAAGACATGCTTGTATGAAGGACGCATCGGCTCCGACTGCGAAAGGTGTTCTTTTTACTACATCAAAAGTGAAAAATGTGACTCAGTTTTTGACGTAAGTATATGTTCAAATCCTGGAGCATAATAGTTAGTATCAGCTAAGGAAATAACGGGAGTTACAGTCGGCAGACAAGTAACCGACAGTACCGAAGGCGGATTCAAATCGAAAACCGCTGTTATAGGAATGTGCAATGCTAAGCACATCGCTGCTGTAGCAGCCTATTCAACCCCTAAATTTGTATTCGTAAAACTAAAGAGGCTTTTGAACAGGGTGTCATAATCAGACCTAACGAGAGAGAGGGGGAGGGGGGGGGGAGGCGTACCTGGGTGTTTCCTCCCGGGCAGAAGTTTTCAAACACAAAAGCTTTTTTGAGGCCCTTCGTACATACTTGTATGTTGAATTACGTTTTAATTTTTGTTGCTGTTGAAGAAGCGATGATTCGAATACTGCAGTTCTTCTTACATCGAGGGGGTTTGGTAGCTCTTGGCAGTCTGTAATTTACGGTTCCTGGAACCGTAAGTGTTTAAGAACACCAGAGCAAAGGAATCGGATGGGAGCTGTTTAAATGTTGTCAACATTTGGATTACGCTGATGATATTTGTGCTCTTCCAAATAAATCGGGTCATCTAGTTCAAATGACAGATGCTCTCCTCCGCGAAAGGCGATGTATGGTTAAAAATTAATGGCTGCCAAAACTAAGTACTTGAGCTTGGACCCAGAAAGACAGAGCGAAGTTTGTGTTTCGGGGTAGACGGTAGGAAAGGTGGACAGTTTTTGCTACCTCGGAAATATATTTACAGCAGATGGTGGAGCGGATGCTGATGTACTCTGTCTCGCATTAATAAGGCTCCGACAGATTTTTTTTTCAGTTTGGCTGCTTTCTGGCAAAACAACATCTTCCTACGCACCAAACTCAGGATCTTTGAAATCAATGTAAAATCTGTGATTCTCTTTGGCTGGTCATCTTGTAAGGTGGCCAAGGTGATAACAACTAGATTGCAAGCTTTCGTGAACCAGTGTCCACGGGGTAGCCTACACATGCACTGGCCGGAGGTCATTTCTAGCGACCATCTCCAGTTCCTTACTGGCCAGGACAGGATAGACATCTCGCAAAAGTGGCGATGAATACGTTACACACTTCGAAAAGGGCCGGAAAACATTGCTGAACAGACCTTCTATTAGAACCCACAGGGAACCGAACCAAGTCGCCGCGTCGGACAGTCCAGAAACACCTGGAGAAGATCAGTTGAGGATAACTGAATAGGTAAATCGTGAAACCAGCTGAAGGCAATGGCAGCGAATAGCACGAGGTGGAAAGTCGGCGTGGTTGATGCCATTTGCCCCACAAAGGGTTAACAGGAGCTCGAGAGATCGGGTCCATATATATATATACTGGTCCCATATCTCAATAGTACCAACACAACATTTATTGCGGTTTTTATGACAAATATCGGTGGTAATCCTTAGGCAATAATTTATATATATTTCTCGTCTGTCATCACATTATTACTGCACTTTACTTCAGCTGGCAAGATCCCTTCTGCATTTCACCAATTACGTACATCCCCTTTCATCAAACATTCATCAAATTGACTAAAAGCTTTGCCTCATATTGTATTCAAGATGTTGTCGAGCTAATTAACAGCATCTGGTCAGCTCTTAGGCTGTTGTAAATCCTTGTCCTTTCAGCCGGTTTCATACGTTACATTTATTCGTATGTTTCAGTCTTATCGTATTCACAATGTCCGAGCCTAACTATAAGAAAGCCAGAAATTAGCCATGAATGAAGCATTTCCAAGTGAGTTTGGTTACATATAAAACACTCTTTGCCTAATGTATTCCTTCCGCCCATATGGAATTGCGTGTCGACTTCTTGTCGACTGTTCGCTCTAAGCTCATTATCCCCAAGCTTGGCCCAAGGAAGATTATGTTATGCTTCGTAACACACATTATTGGCTGTGACAAGAACTTGAGGCAAACTAAAATAAATTCCACTATCTTGACCTTGCAAAATTTACCCAATTATATGAGTGCGGTGTGCACACGAATTATTGTAACGAATCCCCGTAAGTCATAAGGACGCACTATTTTCGCACGGCTACCACGTGTGGGGGTGAATAGCGATAAAAGGGATATTCACCTAATTGACACCAACACCGGGTACGTGCAAATTCCATTTTCAACTTCCTTACATTCTGTAGGAACTTGGCAACATGCTGTTCGGGATAATTCCTTGCGGATATATGAACTGTATGCATGTGTGATGTACGGACTGAGAAAGTGACCTGGGCACATACAATGTCTGGCGTGACGAGCACTTCTGGAACAAGTTTATGACTTCCAGCTATTTATTCATACCGAGGTCGTCTACATATTGGATGTGTCGAGTGTAGTATGCCTGAGAGGTATTATTTCTTTCTCACTTAATATGTCGTCCTTAAAAGAGGCAAGGGCTGGCGGGAGGGCAAAGGACAATTCAAGGGATGACTTTGTGAAGACTTAATTTCGTCTTAGACTGGATGACTTTCAAAATGATAAGGCAGTGATTGTGGTAGATATTAAAACACCATTATATATTACAGAAATAAACTCGAATAATACTACGCATTATTCAAGAAAGTGAACCTCCTAACGAAATCACTTTTGAGGGGTGTAATAACTCGGTGCAATAACTCGGTTACTATTAAACTTGCAAAGTCCACTCGAAACTCATTTATAGTAGAAGGTTTTTTTTTTGCCAGCAACAATTTACGCCTATGACCTTTTTGCGTGTAATTGATTGCTTTCGAGATATCGAACGAGGCGGCAAAATAAAGAGGCCTTAATTCAAGTTTTTTGCTTCTTGACATCTAAACATCTTATGGCGTAGTACGGTGTAAAACCGTAGAATCAGTGGATGCGTAAACAGCATTAGTGTGTGTGAATTCTCTTCAAAATTTCAATATTCAGTGCAATCGAGAATCGGCCCTCCGAAAATTTTTGCCGTTTCTTAACTTCTGAGCGATGCTACTGCGGTGACGTATACTGCTGCCCTTGAGGTCTTTCCTCATCACCTATGCTACACAACATCAGCAATACTGGCGTCCACGGGTTCTGGGAAGAACTCAAGGGTACCATCAAAAAGATCGCATAGAAGGTCGTGGGGTAAAAAGTCCGCCGAGCCCAAAATGGATATTTCGACGAAAAATGTAAAAATTCACTTCACGTGGAAAACGAGGCCTATAGACAATGGATTCAATGAGCAACCAGAGTCAAAAGACGAATATCAAATAGAATAATTAGATGTAAGAAACGTAAATACTTTGACGAACAGTTGCTGAATATTATTAACGAAAACTTAGCTGATAGGAACTATAGGCTATGTAGGGTGAAATTACACATAACAGAGCAGTAACAGAAACCTCTGCGCATTGGGAGAACCTCCCTGGCCTGAGACAATCGAAATTGTTTATTTCAGCTCACTCACCCAAGCGCTCCTTGGAATTGGTGTCCCTTGGCAGAAGCAGACTGAGAATCATTTGCGGTGTCCTCTTAGCGCTACTTATCAAGTCGACACAATCAGTAGCGTACGTCGACGATATCAACATCATGTTCAGAAAATTCGCCGATGCAAAAACGAAGTTTGACTACGTATCAACGAGAGTATCCGTAAAACTAAAATAATGATGCAATTGACGACAAGGACACCTGCACACTCGAGCATCAATGTGGTGGACCTCAACATCGAGTTCGTGCACGATTTCATATGCCTGAGCTGCAACTTGTCAAGGGACGCCAACGAAATCAAGCGACGGATACAGCTATTATCTAATAAGCCTTTTTTCTCTGTCCTCCCCATGAAATCGAAGCATGTGCACAGAAATACGAAGCTCCGCGTGTACAAAACCATTATACGACCAGTGCTATGCTATGGCTGCGAAGCATGGACCCTAACTCAAGCCTCCGGAAACATACTAGACACATTTGAACGTAAGGTTCTGCTGTGAATTTTTGGGGCTGTTTCCGATCGAGATGGATGGCGCATCCGGTACAACCATGAGTTGCACGAACTATATGATGAGCTGGAATTTTCGAAAATTGTCAAACTACAACAACTTCAATGGGCAGGGCATGTACAACGAATGGGCGATGATCGCATGCCAAAGAGAGTGATTAGCGCAGCACGAGTCAACGGAGCGAGACTGCAAAGACGACCGAGAGCTCGTTGGGAGAGCTCAGCACATGATGATGCAGAGCAGCTTCTGGGCTTCCGAAATGAGGACGCAGTAACGTGACCGAGATAATTGGAGGACAACTATCCAGGCGGCCAAGGCTCGGCGTCGGTTTGTCACGACACGATGATGATGAGTTACTCTTCAAGAATGATCATGGTATGATTATAGATTAAAACAAGAAAGGATATCTTTTCAAAAACAATTAATAATAGTACATTTCTCTATTTTCTGTTGGCAACCTCCTTATGGCTCCCCATTAAAAGTCGGTGGTTAGTAAAGTTGATATCAGCTGAAAAAAAGAGAATACTAGGCAATAGTCCTTTCGAGTTTGATATCATTCGCATAGTACTTAATCTCAATACATAGTTTTAAAGTTGACAATTTTGACTCTAGCTACCCAAAAATTCTAGTCCGTATCCCATATAAATGTGTAATACTACGTAAATGTGCTAACTAAAAACTAAATAGGGGAAATTCTTACTTTAAGCTGGACAAACTGCTCACATGAAAATACCTACTGTAGGAGTGGGTCTCCATAAAGAGGAAATCGAGGTCATAGGAATTTTTTTTAACATTATGGGACATTTTATCAAAGAGAATGATGAATCTTATCCTCATTGGTACATTTACATTTCTCAAGGCATCAGCTAGTGGGAAGGCAATAAATTTGTATAAGTGCATGCCGTACCTAGTCATGTCAACTGGGCCTGTTTACATAATACACTACAAAAACCTTGAATTTAGAGCAAGGCTCTCTCTATTCCAATTTATGTCTTCGCTGTTTTTTTTGGACGGGAGGGTCCTGCTTTTGCTTTATCAAATGGTTCACCTCGTTCCACCTGCTCTTCCAGTTCGATATCAGTGTCTTATGGTGATGCTGGTAATGGGGGTTCTTCTTCGATATCGTCCTCTTCATTCTCTTCAACTATTGGCGTTCCATTGGAACAATTGCCGTGGCAGTTTTGGCAAATAGTCGAGCTGTGCATGGAAGCTTTTCTGCACCCACATCTTCCACTACCGCAGTCTGTGGTGCACTTATTAAGATTTAATATCTTTTCTGGTGCGATTCGTTCTTGTTTCATGTGGTGGGCTGAGGTTATTCAATGGGTCTCGTACCCAGCCCCATTCCTCAGGAGGGTGGCGTATTCCGACCCAGAGATGGAACTAGTGGTAGCAGCGAAAACTATGCTGCCTGACTGATCCCTCAGATGGTGAGAGAGTGGAGTAAATTTCACGTTTGCCACGGATTTGAAGAACATCTGGAAACTGGTTTAGAGATGTTTCTTTATTTGAAGTTCCATACCACCTTAAATGAAACCGGAATATAGAGGGCTACGCCCGCAATCCGAGGGTTTTGTAGCAAGCGCTTATTTTGGTATATCCGTATAAATATCGGCTCCTTGCTCTTCTTGATACCATTTATAAAAAAAAAACATAATTAAAATGTCTTACTCGCTTACATTTTACATGCCAATTCATATTACGTGATTGTAACGAAACTTAGAACATATTATTGCCTAAGGTGTTGGTTATCGTTGGCCATCAGTATTTTTGACCTCGAACGTGTTTAAGGCATGCACGGGTGTGCTAACTGTAACTATAGAAATAAACTATTATTGACCTATTCTGAGAAGATATACAGCTTCCATTATTTTCCATGTTTTTTCGGAACCCACCTTCCTGTAAGTTTTCATAATTCTACAGTAAGTATAACGGTCTCGAACTACAAGGGGAAGGGGACAAGTTACGAACTAATATTTTCTCCTCCCCCAATGTTCCCCTTTCTACAAATTTCAAGAAAATGCGAAAAAATGGAATGTACTCAACATTACCTTTCTCACGACACCTCACTTGCCTATACCAGTCGATAAAAAAATTAACCTTAATTTCGCCTCTGGACACCGCCCTCTCTCCCCCCCCCCCTCCACCCGGTTAAGTTGTATTAGTCAGCGCCCCAACCAATCTTTACCCTTTCAAAAATGATAAATTAAATAACTACAATTCGCACTACCAAAAACAACATGAAAGTACATACTTAGTACTCACACATATGAGGCCGGTAGGTGTATTTTTTGTGTGGATAGTGTCAAAATGCCTAACATTAAATGAATGTATTTTACTATTATAAAATATTATGTGATTTTAATGAAACTTCGGGATATTATTGCCTATAGTGTTGGGTATCATTGGCTATCAATATTTTTGACCAGTGATGCGTTTAAGGGGTGCAGGGGTGTGTTAACTGCAACTATAGAAACGTACTATTATTAACCTTTTTTGATGAGATATCAAAATTCTACGATTTTTGGGTTTCTATGCTAGTGAAATGCCGCTCTCCTGCAAATTTTCATATTTCTAAGTATAACGGTCATTTTCCCTCTATGGGGACCTCCCCCTTAAAGTCAGCCTATTACAACGAATCGCTTTCTCCGGCGAATTATAATAATTTTACATATTCCCACAAAATGTCATACATATATGTAGCTTCAGCGGTTCATGAGATATTTCATGGTCAGACGGACAGACAGACGGACGCATGATCGATTTCATAAGGGTTTTGTTTTGCTAGAAAACCCTAAAAACACGTTTTCCACTGTCCCTCGCTTTGTTCGTGAGTTGCTTTTGGATTGGAGAAAACCTCAGCTGGAGTTCTAAGGTCAGGGTCTTTTTTATAAAGCTTGCCGGATGCGACTTTGCTCTTTCGGAATGCTGCTGAGGTACATAGTGTCACATCTCGTGAAGACATGAAAGATAAGAATGTCATTTAGGCCCAGAATAAAGAGTGCGTAATTGGAATTTTCCCTCGACCCGGTTTTTTCACGATAATATCTCGATCAGGTGAATTCGTCGCCATCTAGCTCAACAAAAGTGGCAAATTATGTATTATTTCGACACTTTAAGCACATTCACGTTCTTATTCAACCAAAGTTGCAAATAAACTGTTTTTTTGAATTAAAGTTTCATTTTAATGTGGCGAAAAATGTGTTGCAACATTTTTTTTTTTAAATAGCGGTATTCATAAGCGGGCAACTCGTTAACGATTACGTCTGCAAACATTCCTATGCGTGGTTTACTTTCAACCCTGCGGCCAAAATATTGTGAACCGTTACTGCTGAAAATTACCCAGATTATATCCGAAACGAGTACTTATCCGACACTATCTTAATTTTTAAGAAAAAAGGTGCTGTGTTAATTAGCTTGACCCCTTAAGGGGTGGCGCGTCAACATTTTTAGCATTTCCATGTAATGTTGACGGTTAGATAGGGAAGCTGCTTTTCGGGGGTGCAGTTTCTAGCTGCACCAGCTATGTGTAATATGTTTTAATTACCGACATGGTTGTTTTTTGTTTGTAAGATGTAAGGCTGAAGCGCTAAAGATGAAAATTTGACAAAAAAACGTAGTGCAGAAAATGTTTTTTTTAGAGAATAACCATTTTCAGTATCTTATAGCTCGTTAACGGTTGAAATTAAATGAACACCTTTCAGTTATTAGGTGTACAACTTTGCTTCCGCCGTTTTCCGACAGACGGCTGCATCGGTGAGGGCTGGTCAAAATACGTAGTTCCAAATGTCACAAAGTGAGTTTGAACGTCTGTGAACATATCGACATGGGAAATCTCGCCCCACCCATCGTACTCCTAAGACATCGCTCCTTCCGATTACCATCTGTTTCGTTCCATGGCGCACGGCCTGGCTGATCAGAATTTTCGTCCGTACGAGGAAATCGAAAAATGAATCCAATCATGGATCGCGTCGAAAGACGCCTCCTTTTTCCGAGATGGAGTCCGAAAATTGCCGGAGAGATGGGCGAAAGTTGTCGCTAGCGATGGACAATACTTTGAATAATACATCTGTAAGTACTTTTTGACAATTAAGCTTTTAATTCCAGGAAAAAACTTCGGAAGCAAAGTTGTACACCCAATATTAAATATAGGAAATTACGTCAGCTATAATTTGCATCAATAACTTTATTTCGTGGGACCAACCGTTTCCGAGATATTTGTGAAAAACCAAAAAAGGGATCTTTGAAGGGCTCTGCACCCCCTTTGCGCCCACCCGATGGTCAAGGACTTTTAATATATTGTTGTACTAGCCAGTCCAAAGAAAGTCTTGAAATTTTTTTGGGTTTATTGACTTTCCGGCTAGAATCATTCTTTGACCAGACTAACAGATCATTTTTGTGGTATCGACATTTCTATCCAGAAAGTCTTATTGCCTGTGGTAATAACAATTTTTATGCATTATCCGCTAAAATAAAATTTCTAAAATCCTTACACTCTCCCTGAATTGCAACCAGTCGTGCTCTATTTATTTGTTTTTTGCTGCGAAACTAAGCACTTAAAGTTTCAATTCAAATATGTATAAGCCACCACGAAACCACAATGTCAAGTGAAAACTTTTCATTATCCAAGTAGTTCCTCATACATACTCCTTGCCGGTTGTCTTAGCTCTGCGACAATGGCCGTGCTTCTTTGTGAGCAGAACAGAACAATATAACAGAAAAAAAACGATGCAGAATAGAACAACGGAAGTACACCCATACCTCATATTAACAAATTTTTATACGAATTTTTAAACAAAAACTTAAAGCTCACCTCTATTCTCGTCCAATGTTTTCGCACAAGCACCAGAATTTTAAGTTGTTGTTCACAATTCTGTACAAAAATTTACTAATGTGAGGTAGGTGTAAGGCTTCGTGTGCATATGAGCATTCGCGCGCGCACGAACGCTGTGCGCGCACGGATATCCACTAGTGATGAATCTTGTTCGTGCGGATAAAATTGTGCACTCATGCATGCTCCTATCGTACACATATGAGCGTTTGTGAGTGTACAAAGCTTAACGCGAAAATGGGGTGTTTGCTCGTCTCAGTTTGTGTCCTTGGTTTATCTAGTCTTTAAACCTCAACTGAAATGTCAAGAGAAACCTTAAATTCGTATGCATACATCTACAGCAAAAATGCAATAGCCATATTCGATTCAATGGGACAAAGATCCATTCCCATACAAAACAATTGACCGGTTTTTGATCTAACTCTGATATTGGGTCACACCTCTTCAAAGGGTGTTTGAATCTTTGGTGAATATAGGCAAATCCTTCTCTATTGGTTTGAATTATATATGAATCATCGAATTCGCCACCATTTACTCCCAAATCGGTATGATGGTTGTTTCATAGAACTCTCACGCATGGCGCTCGATTTCCTCTGGATCTTTGCCCGGGAGAACCGAACGCGGCTAATGTAACATGTTTGTTGGGGCAGTAGCAATAATTATCCCCAATGAATGATTTTCCCGGCCACCATATCGCCGTATGCAGGGCCGTCGATAGAAAATCCGGGCCCGGTACTCAACTTTTGTTGGGTAGCTCAATGAACAAAAAAAAAGGTCAAAGCGTACGTTTTTTTTTGTGGGGGCCCGTATATGGCGACCGGTAGCTCAGTGCGAAAGCGTGGGATGAAAGGGCAAGGAGCCAAAAAAGCTCAGTGCGTAGAGGCGTTTTTTTCTCTTGTTTTTCAATTTTTCAAATTTTCGGGCCTCCGAGAAAAACACGCGCCCGGGGTGTTTCGCCCCTTCCACCCCCCCCCCCCCCCCCTCTCTCGACGGCCCATGCCCCTGGAGGAGTCAAGGCAATGAACAATATCGCCGTATACGTTAAGCACGACACACACTTGCGTACAAAATCCAAATTTTCCCCGGGCGAATCCAAAAGTTCCCTGTCAAATCCATAAATCGACCGGGGAAATTTTGGATTGGACGCGGGAAAAATTTGGATTTTGGATGTTAATGTGTGGCGAATTCGGAATATTTCAACTTGAAAAGTAACTAACAGAACTGGTTTACTGCACAAGCTGTTCTTCCAGAAATATCAGAGACAATGTTGTTAGTCGTGTTATGTGGGTAATTGTGCTGTTCTGTTCGCATAGAAACACGACCAATGTAGCCTGAAATGAAAAAGGATTTTCTCCGGTTACCATAAAAATAGAAAATAGTATAGGAAATTCCGTCATTTTGTCAGCAACTTTTTGTTTTCAACTATGTATGCACTTTTTAATGCCACGCTGCCCAGCAGAGGAAAAACTGAAAATGTCTGAAGTTTTATGTCTCGTCAAGGACTTTCGTTTTAATCGTCTCTCCATTCGGGGCTCTTGAAGTGAAGTAATAGATTCCGCTGGCCATAAATCAATCTGTTAGATAGTTGGCACTTTTTGTGGAGTGCTTGTTTTGAATTATATTTTTTTCCGTACGATTACAGCAAATTGGCTGATAAAGTTGAATACTAAGTAGCTTGTTCTTCCTTGATACTTGGAAGAATTATACTCTATTCACATTATCAGGCTGTTTCATCTGACATATATATATGTGTCATAGGCTTTTAGGGAAACTCGTAATTTCAAGAACTTCCCGGCAAACAGTTTATTGATTTGTTTACATTGTATACCGCCGTCATTTCAGGAAATTCCGGCAAATTGTGAATAAAATGCTGCAAACTGCCACTTCATCAAATGCCTAATTTAAGGATGCGTGTCATTTAGTGTAGTACATATTTGTTGCCGCCATGTGTGATGTATGCAAGGTAGGTTCGGACCATCGATATACACGAACTTTACCAAACCCTTTGAGAAAATTAATTTGGATCTCTTAATTGAAAACTTAGAAATATTGACTTCCTTGGACTATCAACAACTATCATTAGTTGGATCAACGACTACATAAGAAACCGATCTCTGATTGTGAATCTTAATAATAACTATTCTAAATAATTCTTTCATCCATCAGGTGCTCAGCAGTCCACTCACTGCCGTAACAAACTTTCCTGGCACCTGAGGTGAATTTGAAAATATGCGCCCACCACCCTCGGCTTAGTGAGCAGTTTTTTTTATACAACGAATGGCAATGTAACTTCATTCACATTCTGCGTACCCAATATTTCCAGCTCGCGTTGTGTGAATGATCCGGTGAGTTGTTGATTATCTAAAGCCTTCTATAGACAATGGACCATCACCGGCCATTTGAAGCCATCTCCATTGTGTGGACGGGCGGATGGCTTTCACTTGCCAATGGTGCATAACCATCATTACTGTCAACAGCGATGGGCCATAGGATGGCCACAAATGGCTTCGAAAGCCATTTTTCTTCACGCGATGGCCCATCGCGTACCCAACTTTGAAGAGCTGATTTAAGTTGACAGGCTACTTCACAATTATCGCAATGCTACGAGTACTATCACCGACCTTCTGTCAGCTTTGAATTTCCATTGTGTGGACGGACAATATTTGAATTGACATTTGGTGTGTGATTGCAGCCATTAAAGTCACCATCGCAATGTGCCACTGTCTGTAGCAGGCATAAAATGCAATGCCAAGCCCATCTTGAAAGTCACTGGACAGTGAGTCCATTCCTACATATCTGTTGGGCTACCTTCCAGTATGCCTACTAGAAGGGATGATCAGACATGACTCAATTTACATGCTTGTTAACATGCTACTAACTTCACGTGGGATCTGTGCAAATCCCTTAAAGTGGTTGTCTCTCTCCCCTTACTGAGAATCCGATGGTCATTAGGATTCTTATGGAACCAGAAGGATTGAGATCCAAACCCACTGCATACGTAGATGACATCGCAATTGCCATCTCGGGTAAGTTCCTACGTATTCTTAGTGATTTAAGCCCGGCCACACACTGTCGAGTGCGAACTCGAACACGACGCTCCTGCGGCAGCCGGTTATTGGTACCGGAACGACCCGTTTTTCAACTCGATGCAAGAAGAACTGCAGTATTCGAAGCATCGCTACCACAACAACAACAACAACTCGAACACGAACATAGTCTCAGATTTGTGTGAAGTATCTTGAGCCATTTGAGGGAAATCTAAACGCATCGCCTGTCAAAGAAATAAACTTTAGACAAATCTGAAGAAAATTGTCCACGGAGACCATGTTCGAGTTTGTGTTCGACAGTGCGTGGCCGGGCTACTGCAGAAAGCCCTTTATATTCTGGAAAAGTGGACCAGTAAGATTGGGGTTAGTTAGAGTGAATTCGATTAAAACGGAACTTGTTCTTTTCACCAGGAAATACAGAATACTTTCGTTTGAAGCACCGTTTGGTGGAGGGTTGATGGCCCTCACTGATAAAGCAAAATTCCTTGTATTCAGCTTAGATAAGAAACTATGCTGGTGGCCTAACTTTCAGGAGTGAGTTACAAAGGCCACTGTTGCATTCTATTCGCAAGGCCCCAAACTGAAGGTGATTTTCTGGCGCTGGCAAACAGTTGGTTGCAAATGTTGCTATTCACTTTAGTGAAACAGGTCAGTGGTCCACCTCCACCACGGGACACTTCTTGGATAAGAATTTTAACAGCTTGATCCCTTTTCAGCAGGAGTGGGCAGAAATCGCATTTTTAGAATCTGATACCAAGCATTTTATTAACGGCTCCAAGACTGGTGAAAGTTGGGAGACGATGGTTAGGACATAGTTATTTATAATGATAGTCAATCGGTAATTAAATCGCTTGATTCTATTGCGGCTAACTCGAAAACAGTTGTCGTACCTCAATCCTAAAGAAGGGAATTTTTTTTAACATAACTGTTTGTTGAATTCCAGGCCAGAGCGGATTTATCGGAAACTGTAAATTGGGTACAAGCGTGATCAGCGAAAGTTTTCGTAATATAAAGATGCCTCTTGCAGCTTCTAAATAAGCCTTAAAAGCTGCTGTAACTTTAAGGTCGAACACAAGGTGGAGTACATATTGGCAGTACAAACCATGTAACCAGGCAAATGATTGCATGACTAAATCCTAACCGCTCCTCAGGACTGCTCTTGTTGGACATAAGGCACATTAGTAATATTGTAGGGGCTATCACTTACCACTGCCACAGCGGAGAGTATGCCAGGAGACATCAAATGCGCTTAAAGATTATTGCTGAAATTCTGGAGATGAGGATGAGTTCTCCTTTCATTTGTCATTGTCATGGTAGTAGAGTCGTTCAATTAACCTTGGGTCCCACTGCTTCACCTTCAGCAATGGTACACTCCACTTTTATTCTAAAAAAATATAAACATGCGCTTATAAATGAAAAATGGGTAATGGGTTTCACACAGTGAAAATTCGCACTCGTGTCGTATAATTCACACTATTTATACCATTGGGCGAAGTGACGTTTTCTGACGAAAATTAGAATACACACTTTTGGGCTTGCTCGAGCTACCTCCCCGATAGACTCAAGCTAGCTCCTGAAGAGTACAGTCCATCGGGTGACGAAACCAGCCAAAGCACTTAGTGCTTTTGGCTTAGGCTGAAAAATGTTGGATGGGGATCATTGCTAAACGGTCTTGTTGACTGCTTAGCAATGGTACACTCCACTTTTATTCTCAAAAAAAATTTTATATTTAGTTCACCACTTGCGCTTATATTAAAAAATTGCAAACAATTACATAGGATTTTGTGCGCTAACGCATCCTTCGATTCCATTTTCCTCGTTACACATCGATTACAGGCACTCGGAAATATTTTTTTGAAATCTAAGACACGGAAAACATAAGAGACTGTACCTCACTCGGCGTAACGCAGGTAAAAACCAGGTCGAAGCTTCGAAGCGTATATCCCCTAAACTTGTACAAACCTAGTGGTGATACCAAAAGTACAAATTGGCAACGACCATTTGCATGAAAAGTGAGTTTCCTATATGACCAGTTTATAGGGGAGGTTGGCATATTTTCAATATTAGCCAACCGGATCCTACCACACACATTTGAACAAAATTCCAAGTTATTTGCTTAATTTTGTCGAAAGATACCTCCTATTTTAAGGTTCATGTGTAGGGGAGGTAGGGGTTCCTTGGGTCGGATCAGGTCCATCTTTAATACCAACTAACCGAATTTTACTGCAAACATTTGATCAAAATTTCAACTTGCTGGCTTCATTCTATCAAAAGGTATCGCTTATTTGAAGTTTCATTTGTAGGGGAGCTAGAGGTTCCTCGGATCGGATCTCACCTATTTTCAATACCAACTAACTAGATCTCATTGCCAATATTCTACCAAATTTTCAACTCTCTAGCATCATTTTGTCGAAAGTTATCGTAATTAAAAGAATAATTATTTTTTTGATATTTGTAGGGGAAGTAGGCGTTCCTTTGATCTGATTAAGCCCATCTCATTTATATTCAAGCTGCTTTTTGCCTCGGGGTTAGATGTCAAAAATCAGATTTCTACGTCAATTGGTTCAGGAGTTATAGACAAAAAGGGTAGGGTAGTACGGGGTAGGGTAGTACGGGGCTCTTTGTGAGAAAAGTACCGTTAGTTTTCAACTGATCGATTTTGTTCTTCCAGGAGAATATGAGACTACCCCGACGGGTAATCTACCAAAGCTAGAGCCTTTCATGTTTATCAAGTCGGGAGTTTTGGATACATTTAATTATTACACATTTGTAGGGGAGGTAGGCGTTCTGTTGGCCTGATCATGCCCATTTTCAATACCATCCAACTAGATTACACTGCCAATATGTGACCAAAATTTCAAGGCTCAGTTTCATTTTATCGAAAGTTATTGTGCGAACGGACAGACAGACAGACAGACATGGCTTAATCGAATCAGGAGGTGACCCTGATCATTTATATGTATACATTGCTATACCTCCGGAGCCTCCTTTAAGGTGTTACATATTTTCGTCGTGACAAAAACAATATTCCCTATACTAAAAGTCTAAGGTGTAAAAATGTTACTGAAAATACGCTGTGTAAGCTGTTTGATCAGCCGCCCTTTTTGAAAATACGCCACGCAGGGCTCCGCACAAATCGGTGGTGGGTTTCACATCCGATGAAAAACATACGTGCCAATTTTCAGCTCCTCCTGCCATAATTAGCCTCAAAACACGCAAAAATGGAAGGCAACACCCCCATAACATGGCCCCACAGGGGACCCGACCTTGGCAATATTTCTTAAATTGAAAAGAGGGTACAACGAATGTGTGTACAAAATTCCGTCACTTGAGCAGAAAATGCAATGTGGGTGGGCTTACGCTCCGGACTAATTTAAGCGATTATTTAAGGGAATTAAACTGAACTAATATCGTTACCTTTGTCTATCTTTTATTCTTTGTATTTTTATATGCATAATTTGTTAAGTAGCTTTTTTTAGCTTAGTTTGTTTTATATAATTTCTCACTATACATCACTAATTTTGTTTGATTTATTTAAAGGAAATTGTCCGTTTGATATTTATAAATAAATAAATAAATAAATGCGCCCCATGCGGTTGTCTAGGGTTAAAACCGAAACAAAATTGTATTATTTATTATTAATTGTTTAATGAATTATTTGAAATATTTGATCAATTTTCTTTTTAACTATTTTTGGGTCTCAAGTGACTTTTTGCAACCAATTGAATGATTTTCTTGATGCACCAAATTAAGGATTAAACGTCCTGGCTAGTTCAATGTATAGAATCAGTAGCACAATGGACCCAAGATCTTCTGCTTAGCCTTCCTTATTTTGTATGAAGGCATTAAACTTCTCAATATAATTTTGACTGAAGGTCTCAATTTGGTTGAACTACTCGTATTTTCAAAGCGTTTAAGCAAATAGCTACGCATTAAGGAAATATTAATTTGCTCTCTGATAGGAATATAACCGTTTCATTAAAACTTTTGCTTCATACTCGTAAATTATTGTCAATGAAACAACTTTTTCATGTGTATTTATTGCTATTAATGAAAAGCTTTGATTGCTGCTTTTTAAGGTCCAAATAACAACTTTGTAAAATAAAAACACCAACTCACGAATGCCTTTCAAAATATCTCTGTTTACTATTTATCACTAATTCAATGAAACAGAGAACTCTAAAAAGGCAAGGTACGAGTGTACCACAGATTAGCATAATAATAAAATATTCTGTGCGCATTTCTGCAAAATTTCAATAGTCAGCCCAAGAATAAGTTGAAAGAAATTATTTTCCCACAAAGAAAAAAGTATCTCTGAATCACTTGCAATATTAAATTTTCTAGAATTTCTGAATTCTTAGTACGGTGTGTCTGGACTGGATTTGCTGACACATTTATTTTGGATAATACCCCTTTTCCCTCTCTCCCACGACGAATATAATTGGTAAAATTGAATTATTTTTGAAAAGGATGGGGGCGACTGGAAAAGCTATCCTTTAGTGGATGTGTCTATCGGAGTGTTGAAAAGTAGTGAGAGGATGTTAAGTGGATTCACCGAAAACAATCTGCCTGCAGTCTGTTTAGGTAGCGCATTATTGCGACGTTATTGCTGTTGAAATAGGCAATTAGTGCCAAGGGATCCTATTTTTGGAGAACGGTTTACGAGATATTTACTGAAGCCAAAATACAGACTAAATTGCCTTGGTAATATGGATTCATATTGATCGTTTACCAGACGATTTACACCCATTGACTATGACAGAAAATAATATTTGCAGATAATGTTTTTTCGCCGAAAACAGAGCCGATTGTTTATTGAAGAACTGCGAAGTAATATTTACAGAATATAAATCGTGCTCCCCAAGCAGCAGTCAAATTTATTTTGTTATGACTTTGCAATTATTATTTCGATGAGAGATACAATGCAGTTTTATTCGTTTCTGTTACAAAATGACTTTCACTCATATCTTTCGGATCCTAAATTGGGCACCTTGAGTTTAAAATGAATTTAAGGTTTTCAGAAGGCCTTGTTTCAGTGGTGTTCCAGTAGTTTCTGTGTTACGATTTTTTAAAGGAGGGGCATTTAATTTTCAAATTGTTGTCACCTAGCAAAAAAACAGATAAAACCTTCTAAATTATCCTCGTACACATATGCACAAGAATAACTGTAGGGTGTACGATTAAGGTAGAAATTTAAGGATAGAGGACATCCTTCAAGGCTTGTTGAAGAAGATGACTAATTGGACAGGATACGTATTAGTCCAAGAAACCAGGGCCGCCAGACGTTACTTATTTTCTGAGTAACAAAATGTCTGGGATTGAGTAGTGTTAGTATGTACTTTGAACATATGGATACTTGTTAGCTTTGGCCGACGGCCAATTTACAGCTAGAAGGTGGCAAAGGTACGTAAAAAAGTTAGTAACTTTTCTTAAATTTTGAGTACTGATTTTTACGTATGTTTTACAGAATATTGTCAAAAGTTAATAATCAACACTGCCAGACACTTCCCGCCGGCGGTTATTGCCCTCAGACGCTTTAAAACTCGCAAAAAAAATTGTTAATTTTACTTATAGTCTGATTCTTGATTTTTATATAGGGTAAGTCGGGGAGAGACGCCACTGTTTTTAAAGCATATTTATTTATTTGTAAAAGAAAGGCGCCACTGTTAAGGAAAGTATTATAAAACGATATTTGGGATATCTTATTTTATCAGCTAAGCCTTAAATGCGATAAAAAATAATGTACACCTTAAAAAAAATATTTTGTAATCCCATTCAATTCGGCATCTCTCCCCGACATTCCGGGATAGAAGCCGCAGCTTATCGAGGAGAGATGCCCCTTGCTAAGTTTATGGAAAAAAACCCTAAAAGTTTGCAAAAACTGACTTTATTTTAAATGGAATTGAAAAATACATCATGTAGAAAAGTAATTTTAGTTTTTGTTTCTTTCCCTTATAACTAATCGGCCGCAGTCGACGCATTTCCCATTGTAAAGGGAGCAGGACTCGTGGAACCACTTTTTGCACATCATACACTCCACCCAGTCATCTTTCTTTTTAGTTCCGTAATAGTTTTCGAAACATTCACAACAGCGGTTGAGATTGGCATTAGCTCCACTATGATTTTTCTTTGGTTGTTTGTTACTTATCTTTTGCCGCTTTGCATTATTTTTAGCTTTTTTCAGCTTTTTCTCTTTAATATTATTTCTGTCAGTAAGGACGCATGCCAGCTGCCTTCTGGCATGAGCCTTCTTTTCATGTAGTTTCGGTACTGGAGAAATCTGTGATAAAACTTTTCCGGGAGTAAGATCTAAATCATTCTCTGATTCGTTAGATGATGTGCAATATACAGTAGCAGATCCTCTCTTTTCTGAAACAATTGGACACTTTTGGGAAGTACCTCCCGAAGTAGATGGCATTGCTTCGTTGAATGATGTGGAACGCTTTTGGAAAGTAGTTCCCGAAGTAGATGGCATTGCAGCGGTATTGCCTGAATCATTCTCCAGGTGGGTCTCTATCGAGTGCTCTTTTCCTCTGTCAGAAATGGCGTAAAAATGATCGGGAATTCTATTGGGGTTCAGTGGATATATTCCTGTAGAGTTAAACCCACTAACAGCAATATCCACTGAAGCAGCTTTACGCCAAGCTGCTCCAATAAGTGTCCCCATTTGATATCGAGTGATGCGTCGTTGTGAGTTGTGTTTCATCCAACTGGCAGCTTCAGTCTTAAAATAATTTTTAAACGGCCCAAAGAAACACCTGTCTAGCGGTTGCAAAGCATGAGTGCAATGGCTTGGCAAACAAAGAAGGATGACCCCATTTTCGTAGGCTGTTTCGAGCAATAGCGGCGAGCTGCAGTGACTGGCGTGTCCATCCAGAATTAAAATTACTTTTCCTGGTGGTTTTTGAGGTAAAAAAATGTTCTGTAAACCATCTGATAAACAACTCAGTGCTTATGTAGGCAGATTTCGGATTCATGTACACACGAGATCCAGGAGGAAGGCCATCTTCGAATTCCTTTTTTTTATTCACTCCTTTGAAGATTAAGACAGGCGGTAAAAACTGGCCGGCAGCATTACAGCACCCTACGACTGTCACAGTTTCCCCCTTTTCACCAGATGTCAACACATGAACGCCTTTCGACCCTTTTTGTGTTGTAACTGCGTCTGGTTTATTGTTAGCCTGTACACCACTTTCATCCATATTGAATATGTTACTAGGCTTATCGAAGAGGTCATTCTCTTGAACGACTTTCTCTAGCAATGCGAAGAAGGCATCTACACTCTCTCGGTTCATTCCTTGAGCCCTAGCAACCGACAAGCCTTCTGCTTGGCGAATACTCAGTTCTTTATTCCGCCTTAAAAAGGAATTTAACCAATCATATCCAGCAGTTTGTTTATCTTTATTAAATTTGTGAGCAACTCCCAGTTCTTCGGCAAACCGATAAGCAATTTTACGAACAGTTGTTCTGTCTGGTGCGAAACCTGCAGCCGAAAGCTTGTTAATGTTTCGTTGGTTTCTCCAAATAAACCTATAACAAAACACACATCCATTTATATTTAATTAATACCTACTAATTATATGAATTAATTATTACTTGCTGGACCCTGTGAGCATTTTCACGAATTTCCTGAATTCAACCTTCGTTTTAGCGTTCGTGCCGGTATTTGATAGATGCGCTCAGCTTCTCTAAATTTTATTTCTCCGCGCCGTAGCTTTTGTAATGCTTCCTTCAAATTTTCTTCGCTCCACTGAGCCCTTTTTACGTTTCCATTTCTTTTATAATGCGTCGGCATATTGCAAAAAAGACACTCCTTGAAAAAAATGGATAGTAATCTTCATTTATCAACATTTTTTCATGCGGCATCTCTACCAAAATCGATTGCGGCATCTAAACCAAAACTCAGGGTGAGATGCCGCATAGGATAAATCTTAGTTCGTTTTTGAAAGTTGGGTGTATTGCTTTCTAAACACTAATCAAGAGCCTTAGGAAGCTCCACAATCAAAGTAACATAGCTATTTAATGCTAATATGCATGTTACTACAAATTTGTCCAAACCCATCAAAAACTTTGTCTGGAAAAATCAGGTACTTACTTGACAAAATCGGTCAAAACTTATATTCAACACTCAACGTCTACATTTATCCACATGCAAACATGTACTAACAAATGGATGATGCAATAAGCATCACTGTTTCAATTTTCCTAAAGTGGAATTTGGTTTAATGACTACTGCGGCATCTCTCCTGGTGCGGCATCTCTCCCGGATTTACCCTATGATACTTAGGGAACTATTTCAAGACTTTTTTTAAGCTACCAGACCAATCTAAGGGGCCAAAAATCGCCCAGACACATTTAAAATGTCGCTGTCAGTATGAGCGCGGTACATTTCTAGCAAGAGATTTCTCTCCGATACCCAGTGGAATTGAAAAGTTTTCGATCCTATAGCGGTTCCATTCATCGGTTTGTCTCCGAAGCTAAATGTTTTCGATTATATACCGACCTTTGTCATCGGTTTATCTCTGATGTGGAAGAAATCGAAATGTCTTCGATTATGCATCGATTCTGGTAACCAATTTGAATTGAATTTTAAAAAACAAACAAAATATACTCCGTATTTGATGATATGGCAACATGCGTCACCAAAGATACTTTAAAATGAATTCAAATTTCAGGCAAATTGGTTACCAGAATCGATGCATAATCGAAGATATTTCGATTTCTTCCACATCAGAGACAAACCGATGACAAAGGTCGGTATATAATCGAAAACATTTAGCTTCGGAGGCAAACCGATGAATGGAACCGCTATAGGATCGAAAACTTTTCAATTCCACTGGGTATCGGAGACAAATCTCTTGCTAGAAATGCACCGCGCTCATACTGACAGCGACATTTTAAATGTGTCTGGGCGATTTTTGGCCCCTTAGATTGATCTGGCAGCTTACAAAAAGTTTTGAAATAGTTCCTTAAGTATCATATATTTTATAAAAACCAAGAATCAGACTATAAGTAAAATTAACAATTTTTTTTGCGAGTTTTCAAGCGTCTGGGGGCAATAACCGCCGGCGGGAAGTGTCTGGCAATGTTGATTATTAACTTTTGACAATATTCTGTAAAACATACGTAAAAATCAGCACTCAGAATTTAAGAAAAGTTACTAATTTTTTTACGTACCTCTGCCACCTTCTAGCTGTAAATTGGCCGTCGGCCCAAGCTAACAAGTATCCATATGTTCAAAGTATTGTACATACTAAACACTACTCAATCCCACAAATTTTGTTACTCAGAAAATAAGTAACGTCTGGCGGCCCTGGGATCTTGCTCTATATGCTAGCAACGTGGATCACTGTATGTTAACAAAATATCAAGTAGGCTTCTTAGGATTAGCTGATGCGCTATGCATAAAATGGGGTTATGGTAAAGTAAGGCAGATGAGTTGACCCGGGGGCTACTGAAGCGGTTGATGAAAGTCGCAAAGACACAAGGGTGCCATTTGCCGTGTGCAAATTGGCGATTAAGACCGCTGCTGGCGACAGGGCTAATGTTAGATGGCTCTGCGGCAATACATGCCAAACAACGAGGATGATTTGGCCGAAAATTGATCCCTATATATATATATATATCATCATCATCATCCACAGTTTATTTAACCATATATACGAGTACTTATGTGTATTATGGTGTAGCCTCCCTTACATATCGATTCCTTATTGCTTTCCAGTCTTGTCTGTTTTGACTTTTTGAGCTATCCTCGTCCAGGTGACGCCTGCCAGTTTTCTGATGGCATGATCCCACCGTAGTTTCGGTCGTCTTCGTGATATTTTCACCCCTCTTGGGTACCATTGTGTGATCTTAGTAGTCCATCTGTTATCACTTGGCCTTGCTATGTGTCCGGCCCATTGCCATTTTAGAGATCTAATTCTATGGATTACATCGGTCACTTGGGTTCTTCCGCTTATCCAAGTCAGTCTCTTAGTGGATGTTCACACTGCGTGCGATGCCGAGCCGAGCCGGGTCGAGCGATGCGATGTGGTGGGTGTTCACATTGTACGCTGTGCGATGCCGAGCCGAACGATGGCTTGCTATGCAAAGATGATCCGAGCGATGGCTTGCGATGCAAAGATGATCCGGGATGTTCACTGCACGCAATGATGGAGAGTAGAGACCAATTTAGTTCAAGGAATAGAATCTGTTCGACATCATGTCGTTTGTGCTTGACCCAGTAAATTTATTTCTGTTTCAAAACAGTGCTCTAAAAATGGAAGGGCGTCGCCATTGGGTGCATCCCATTAATGAAGAAAGGCCCAGTGTTGGTGAATTTCATCATCTCTTCCGCGACCTCAGACGAGAGGTTTCACAAGCGGATTGAGCAGCGGCGCACCGCTGTGTATAAACGCAAAAATCGGCAGCCGCGGCGGCTTTAGGACGATGAATGTATAAACCGCTCGACTCGCCGATGCGGCCACCGCCGCGGTTTGTGGAGCGGCGAGATTGCATTTGAATTCAAACCTCATGTGAAACCACGCCTTCTAAATGCGACCTTATTACGGTGATAATAACCTTTCATTTGAGCCATACTGAATCAAAACCGGAGTCCAAAGCGTATATACCCTAGACTTGTACAGACCTAGTTCTGATACCAAAACTTCCAACTGGCAACGGCCATATGCATTAAAAGTGAATTTCCCATATGGTCAGTTTGAGCTGTGGGTGTGGATCCAATAAAAAGTTTCATCGTTCATCCATTCGAATTTTGGATATTTACATTTGAACTAACGTTTACAGTAAAGGTTGCCGTTTATTCAATAGGATCTTGCCCATTCCCAAAATCAACTACCCAACCCACACTATAAATATTTGTCGCATTTTGCAAGTCGCTAGCATCATTGTATCGAAAGTTATCGCTAATTTTGAAATTTCACCTGTAGGGGTTCCTTCGGTCCGATCTTGCCCATTTTCAATACCAACCAACTAGATCATGATACAAATATTTGACCAAAATTTCAAGTTTCTAACTTCATTCCATCGAAAGTTATCGTGCAAACGGACAGACAGACAGACAGATATGGCTTAATCGAATCAAGAGATGACCCTCATAATTTCCATGTATACACTGCCACACCGCCGCGCCTAAAAGTCTAGGGTATAAATGCAGACATACATGCATTTTTTCAGTGTGATCTTACATCAAATATTACTTTACAGCTCGTACTTGCACCATACTGGCTCCAAAAAGCTTCACATCGCAAAGCATCGCAAAGCCCATAAACTCCATCGCAAGGCCCATTAAATTCCATCGCAAAAAATCAGCAGCCGGTACTCGAAAAAAAGAAGTTTGTGAAAACATCGGGCCATCGCTCGGCTCGTCATTGCATCGCGCGCAGTGTGTACACTCAAAGCGTGATTCCATTTAAAATTGCAGACTTTCCATTTTCTTGCTTTAAAAGCTTGTAATCGCATTGCATCGCTCGACCCGGCTCGGCTCGGCATCGCACGCAGTGTGAACATCCACTTACGATCTCTTCTAGTGATGCCTAGCATGCACCTTTCCATAGCTCTCTGCCCCACCTGTAGCTTCCGTGTAGCTCCTGTGGTTACCGTTCATGTTTCACAACTGTATGTCATGACAGGTAGGATACACTGGTCAAACGGTTTCTTTTTCAAGTTAAGCTTCATTATGGATTTGAATATGATGGAGTTTCTCCCAAATGCGCTCCATGCTAGCTTCATTCGCCTATTAATTTCAGGTATTAAATCTCCTGATTTATTTATTTATTTATTTTTAGTCTGGTGTTATTCAACGTTATTTCGACTTGACCTCCTAGATGTTCATTGGGCATAATCTTAGTCTTAACAAGGCTCATTCTTAGGGCCACTTTTCGCTGGCTTTGCTAAGTTCATTCAATAATAGTTGTAATTCTTCTTGGCTCTGAGCAATTATGACTATGTCATCGGCAAATCTCAAGTGATTGATGTGTTCCCCGTCGATTTGTAGACCTTTCTCTTCCCGTTGTAGTTCTCGGAAGATGTTTTCTTGGGTGGCGTTTAATAGCCTTGGAGAGATTGTATCCCCTTGTCTAACAACTTTTTGTGTGGGGAGCTCTGGTGTATCCTCAAGCACTTTGACCTTGCTTTGGCGTTCCTGAAGATATTTGATAGCGTTTCTACGTATATTTTCTCTATACCTTGGTTGGATAGTGCTCTTATAATCGTATATATTGGGTATATAGAGTCAAAGGCTTTATCAAAGTCTATAAATGTCAGTGCAAGGGGTTAGGTTAGGTTAAGGGGCTGGCGCGCTACACACAGCACACTTAGGCCTCCAAAGGCCCGTTGTGATACCACCCGGAAAAGAAAAACCGTCTCCTTAAAAGGGCTGCGTACCAAACCAGCCCGTGCTACTGATATAGCGATTTAACCGGAAGGCGCATGTATTCTTAAAGTCATCCAAATCATGGAAGATCCGCGAACCCAGAAAGTAGCCCCTCCTACCAGCCAGGGCCGGACAATGTCAGAAAAAGTGGAGGATGGTCTCCTCCTCCTCCTCCTCCTCATCTCCACAACTCCTGCAAAAATCATGATGTTGAGCCTCCTGGCATGCTCCCCGATTGCGCAGTGTCCGGTAATAACTCCAACAACTCTGCCAATGTGCCTCCTATTCATCGAAAGCAGGGTTGCAGAGCGGCCGGAATCCAATATCGGCCAAATTGACCTTGTCGTATTGCATGTTGCCCCGTTGAGCCATCTTGTATTGGCCCTGTTGACAGCAGTGGCCTTAATCGCCGATTTACACATAGCAAAAGGCATTGCTATGTCCTCTAATCTTACGTCGAATCCCCCAACTCTGCCCTCCCGAGCCAGATCATCCGCGCGCGCAGTTCTCCTCGAAACCACTATGGCTCGGTATCCGACATAGGCTGATGTTAAAGAAGCCACCCACCTCTTCCAGAGCTGCGCGGCAGTTCTTAATGGTTTTAGAAGTCATCGAGACGGACTCGAGTGAGCGAATAGCCACCTGATTATCCGTATAAATAACGATGTCCCTCGGAGTGATGACAGAACTGCTTAGACAGGACAAAGCTAACGAGATCGCCGAGATTTCCGCCTGTAGGATACTGCAGAAATCAGGAAGACGAGCTGACAGGGTGATTCCCAGCTCTTCGGAAAATATACCAACCCCGCAAGGGGTTGTTCATATTCTTTTGTCCTGCTCATGATCTCTCTCAAGGTGTGGATGTGATCTATTGTGCTGAATTCACTTCTAATTATTTTGGTGAATACCTTGTAGAAGACAGATAGCAGACTTATTGGCCTGTAATTTGAGATATCTTCCTTATCGCCTTTTTTTGTGGCTCAGTATTATATTTGCGCTATTCCAACTTTCAGGAATGTGTCTGTTTCTGAAGCAGTTGGTGCATACCTCGGCCAATATTTTCCAGATTTCCCTGCCAGCGTACTTCAATAGCTCAGCGGTGATGCCATCATTGCCTGCCGCTTTGTCTGTTTTCATTGATTTGATCGCAAATTCCACTTCATCTATATGAACGTCTGGGGTCAGATCGTCTACCGTCCCAGTTGTTGTTGTTATATTGTTGGGAGCCACTTCTGGGGATTTGTATAGGTCACTGTAGAAATTCGTTATAATCTCTATTAATTTCAGCCTATCTGTCACTCTAACGTTTTCTTGCCTTAGTGCTACAGAGGTTGCCTTTTATATTTCGGGATTGGATAACCTTAGTATTGCAATCTGGCAACTGACAGCTCTATCGTAAAGTTTGACATTTTTGAGGTTATACGTACTCAGAACGTTTTGACATACGAGCGCTATTTGTGTTTTTACAGTAACTTAAAAGATTAATCTCGGCCAAATAATGAAATTCAATCGTGAACATTTTCGTGAGATTATTTTTTACAACTTTCGACGTGGATTAACTCAGCAACAGTGCATGGATGAACTGAATTCAATTTTTGGCGATGAAGCTCCATCAAGGACCAGTGTTTATCGATGGTATGGTGAATTCAATCGAGGTCGTAGTTCACTCCAAGACGAATTTCGTGAAGGTCGTCCAAAATCAGTTGTTATTCCGGAAACCATTGATGCTGTGCGCGAACTGATATTGCAAGATCGTCATGTGACCTTATCGTGAGATTGAGGCAACCTTAGGCATTAGTGGGACCAGCATACATTCAATATTGAATGAATATTTGACTGTCAAAAAAATTTGTTCGCGTTGGATCCCACACAATTTGTCAATCGCTCAAAAAAAGGCTCGTGCCGATTGGTCGAAAGAAATGCTCAAAAAATACGATCACGGTGCTTCGAAACACGTCTCTGACATCGTGACAGGTGATGAATCGTGGATTTACGCGTATGAGCCCGAAAGTAAAAAGCAGTCGACTGTATGGGTGTTTCAAGATGAGCCAAACCCAACAAAAGTTGTTCGCGCACGAAGCACTTCCAACCAAATGGTCGCCTGTTTTTTTCGGAAAAACTGGACATGTCGCAACCGTACCACTAGAACAACGCAGAACAGTCAATTCTGAGTGGTACACAACCATTTGTTTGCCAGTTGTCTTCCAAGAAATCAGGAAACTCAACCGCCGAAGACGGATCACTCTTCACCACGACAATGCGAGCTCTCACACATCAGCTCAAACAACTGCATTTTTGAGCACTCAAAACATAGATTTGATGGGTCATCCACCATATAGTCCTGACTTGGCACCGAATGACTTCTTTTTATTCCCGTACGTAAAAAACAAACTGAGAGGTCAACGTTTTTCAACACCTGAAGAAGCGGTTGCTGCGTTCAGAATGCATGTTTTGGAGACACCTCATTTAGAGTGGCAAAAGTGCTCTGACGATTGGTTCAAACGCATGCAAAAGTGTATAGATCTTCATGGGGAATATTTTGAAAAACAATAAAGCGATTTTCAATGATTAATATTTGTTTTTGTTCTCTAATCCCGAAATATAAAAGGCAACCTCACCTGTTTTTTGCCAATTATAAGCGCTTCCTGTGCATTCTTCAGGCTGTCGTTGCTCTCAATGGCATTCTCTGCTAATTTTTCGTTGGACTTCTCTCTGTTATCTTCTTTCTAACTTTTTTACACACTTCCGTGTACTCTATTCTTTGACTGTTTGAAGATGGTTTCATTTCTCGTCTTTTCTTTAGTTGTGCCTTTGTTGACCACTATTTGTCTCCTTAGTCACTAAGGACTAAGGAGCATGCCCAAATAGTGGCCTCTGTTCCACTCGATGCAATTCTGAACGATATTTTTACATTCAGCTTTTCCGCATTATCCAAAAAGAACCACTTCCCCGACAAATATCAGCCTGAAAAGTGAATATTTGGATGACTTATACATCAATGAATTTAGAAAAGGGCTCATCTCCAAGTGATTTTAAAATTTAGATTATAAAATTTCAGAATCTGAAACAGTTACAAGTATTTGTGTTCTACTCGCGCATAAAACACCGGTCTACATGAAAAAGCGGATCAAAGTACACTTTTTCTAAATTCCTAAAATGAGTCCTTCTCCAAATTTATGATTCCTATTGTCCGCTATTGAAAATCCCTGTCGTTCAAATCTATTAACACCATTAGGCCACGCATAGTAACATACGTCGCACAAAGTATATCCCTAAACCTATACAATATCTCGACTCTAGTCAGTCACATTAGCCCAACCTTCCGTTCCGTCAAACAATCTCCAGTACAATTGAATTAAATCGATTTACGTCAGTAATTTGTCTTTGTCAGTTACAATACAAAACAAATTTCATGATTAATAACAAAGTTGCTTCGAAATTTGTAACCGCTCAACAAATACAACATCTCGACAAAAGTTACTCGGGGCTGGTCCGACATTTATTTCATCTGAACAATCACCCGAACAACCACCAAAACTGTCCCTGGGGTAGCTTCGTATACTGTTTCGGTTGAAAGGGCTCCCGTGCAGTTATTCACCAGCCTTCACATTTACTTCGACCATTCCTGTATATCTCACTATATTTGGCAAGAGCAAAAACTTTCCATACTCATCTCTATCCCACAAGCTAAAGTTGAACTTGTGAAAATCTACTTGAGCCGTATTACAACTGCTTTGTATTCCCCAATGATAAATTCGCCCAGTGCTGGAAAAGAAGTAGAAAACTCGACTGCCATCGAGGATTGTAGGCATAGCAATAAAAGGATATGTTTATAAGATGAAGGGAGGAGCTGCTCGGTTTGATTGTTGTCTTGTCCGGGCAAATTAATACATTTCTCAATTTACACTTAAGTAAAGTTCTACGAGTTGGATTATGTATTCCCCCCGATGACTTTTTCATTCTTGCCCCTTAATTAGGACATAGCAGGACGCTATGATAATCACTGGATCACTCCACGATGATGACGGATTTGATGATGACGTCGCTAACAAACTACTGTTGAGCAGATGAGACAATTAGCCTTCGAAAGAATAACGAGAATCTCATTAATCTTCGCTCATGTGACGGAATGACTTTTAAGAAAAGCCAAAGTTGTAAGCTTGATACACATGGTCGAACAAGATGTCTGAAGTATGATAGAACTTCATCCAAGAGTTAAGTTAAGTATGAGAAAATAATCTGTTGGCAATTAATAAAGCAGAACAAGGATTTGCGATCTTGATGGCAGATTGAAAGTGTTTCCATCGCCACAGAGCGACATTAAACATTTACGGTTGATATCCTTGCGGCACCTTTACCAAAGACCCCGAGGTCATTAAAAAGAACTTTGGCAATTTGGGATTGTTTTATAGCAGTTTTATTAAAAAAAAGGATTTCCCAGTGGAACTATCAAAAAATAAGTGCCTTTTTATGTTGGTGCGATAAAAAATCTGGAGAAGATTGTTGATAGGCTTACTACATTTGTATGATTCATGATTTTTGGAAATTGTTAAAGTATCTGGATACATTGGCTCTGATGGAGGGATTGTTCATAGATTTGGCACAATGCCAGTGCCATTGGGGAAAAATCAATAGTAAAGGCTTCTGGGATCCTGTACGAGAATGCATGTGAAGTTTAAGCGTGCCGTTTTTTTCTTCAATAATATTATTTTTTATTACTGACAAGCGGTCAGTAGCTCAGTGCGTTGAGGTGTCAGTCTGATGTCTCAGCACACCGAATAAGGGTTTGAGTCCCGTCCGCGTCGTGGCTTTGAATATTTGTGTCCTCTTCCCGCTGGGGTTGGAGCGTAAAAATAAACTTCAACGTTTCCGATTTGTCGCTAATATGCGGTTAAAGGGGCAGGACAGGAGGTACTTGCCTGCAACATGCATCGTCTTAAACTAGTTTATTCAAATGAAACGGCAACTAAGCCTCATGCACACAAATGGGGCTAGGGATATATTAGACAAGCAGTCGGAAAGCGTATGTAGTAGGGTTAAATTTTCCCCTCCCCATGCATGCAACGCAGTAAATAGGCGGTAAGGATTTCGTGCATTAACATAGGGTGCATTGATTTGGGCTGATTGCAAATGATACAGAGATTTTATGAGTATCTTTCTGCAGGTAGTGTTGCAGTAGAGCGTTGAACCCGTGAAATAAACTCTCAATTTTAAGCTGATTATACATCTCACCTAATGAACTAAAAATGTCACACCGATTTGTTTTAAGTAACTCCAGGGGTCTCAGAACAACCGGTGTGACGATAGTTTATGACCATTGTCCATGATTATAAGGACTGCTCAAACACTAGAATGGTCGGTTTGCATTCTCGCCGAGTGGACGAGGCGAGCATTTCCACGAGAATGGCCGATGCCGATGGGGCGACTGGTAGCGCAGTGTGTTGAGGCATCAGTCTCATGTTTGACTACCGGCGTTTCGGGTTCGAACCCCGTCCACGACGACGTTCGTGGCCATGGCCATCAATTATCATCAGGTGAAACAGCACATGACAGACGTGCTTCGCAAACATAATTATCTGATAATGATAATTATCGCGTATCGTCTGTCTAGGGTTTTACATGCCTCGTATCGTTTTTTATGTTCAATGGAACCAATACATCTCGGCGCAATTGCTTTCAGTGCTATTTCTCCGCGCCGGCATTGGGAGAAACTCTGGTCCGTGGATCTACTGCGTATGTTGCACCCAAACGCTGCTACAGTGAGATGCAATTACTGCAATCAGTGGTGCCACCTAAGATACTGCTCTGGACTCAACCATCGCAGGCACTGGAATTCCTTCTTTATTGCCAATCAGTGCAGGAATAGAGGACTACAAGCAGCAACCTCGTCTAACACGCCTCATCTTCCAACACCATCGAGCACTCAGGCAAGTTTACAGCCATCTCCGATGACTCCTGCTACCAGGGCCCTATTGCACCAACCACTTATCAATTATCACTTATCAACTTATCAAATTTTAATGCTAAATTTCTGTTGCACCAAAGAGAGAAACTCAAATAATATTTGATAAGCCAAAAATACTTATCAATTTACTTTTCGAAAATTTGCTTAAATGTAAGTGATAAGTGGTTGGTGCAATAGGGCCCTAGTGAAGTAAGCTAAATTGAAGACTGAACATCCAGAAGCGCACGGACAAACCTACCACTGCGCTTTATTGCTGTGGGAGGGCTATAGGCAAAAACTGGGGTTTGAAATCCAAAGTACTCCACTGGCTCTATGAGGCGGTGCTTCGCCCCATACTGCTGTACGAAGTCGTAGACTATGGCCGAATGCCCTACAGAAGACAGCTAAATTGCAATTGTTAGCCAAGCTGTAGAGAATAGCTTGTCTGGCGATCAGTGGTGCTGTACGGTCAACCCCACTTGCTGCTCTGGCTATGATGCTCAACCTGTTGCCGTTGGATATTCAGGGGAAGCTCATGGCGGTGAACTCAGCCATTAGAATAAGAGAGACCTACCAGTGGACAAACTTGGGAACCGGTCACTCAACGATCTTGAACGACGTGGAGATTAATGAGTCGATTGATTACAGCTCACCAACGCGATGGTTCATTAACAATAACACAAACCTGATTCCACCACGGAGTTTATGGGTAGGAGGGGGTCCGCCTCTACCGCAATCGCTGAAAATATACACGGACGGGTCAAAGACTGCCGAAGGTGTGGGTGCTGGAGTATTCTCTGAGGAGCTGAATCTTCAGCTTTCCTTCCGGCTACCGGGATACTGTAGTGCTTTCCAGGCGGAAATTTTCACGATTAAAAAAACGGGGACTTGGCTGAGACTTCACGCGATCTCCACGACGAAAATCAGTATCTGTACGGATTGTCAAGCCGCAGTAAAATCCCTCGAATCAGGGCTCTGCACATTGAAAAGCCTATCGTAGTGCAAGGTGAGGCTAGTGGAGATGGGTGATTTTTTGATATTATTATGAATAAATAAAATCGGCTGCAGTCAGGGAATCCCACCTAAGATGGACTGATGGCGCTTCTTGCTTAAATGACAAGCTAATCTGGCCGAAGTAGAATATCAACCGTACTATTAAACTACTGTCGCTGACTAAGTACCAGATCAGCTTGGTGTTCGGCTCCGTTACTGGAAACTGCCTTATCGGCGAACATGCTAAAAGGCTTCGGCTTCCTCTCTTCGATTACTGTAGAAGCTGTGGGGAGGAGGAGGAAAGTACTACTCATCTGCTCTGCGAATACCCAGCTTTTGCACAGTTGAGGAGTTCAACTCATGGTAAATGCTTTTATAATCATCTTAGAGAGCTGGCTGAGGTGGAGGTGGGACAACTCCTTGGATTCGTTGGCAGCTCTGGCTGGTCCTAACATGTTATTTTGGTTCTCCTACGGTATCACAATGGACCTCAGTGCGCTGTTTCAGCAACTCTGCTACCTAACCTAAACTAATTGATAGGTCGGCTTCCGGGGCCCTCAGTCCCAAAAGACTGACCTCAGATGTCACCTCAGCTATCCTAGCCACTTACAAAAAACATTGGACAGCAGGGAAGCTCCGTTGTGGAACACTGTATTCTCTCCGTTGAGAAAACGAACAAGGCAGTCTTGTTGAAAAGATCAAATATATCGATTCACACTGACTGAATATATCAAAAAACCGAGTCCGCTAAACACAACAGCTGGACGCGTTTCTTCGATGGTGTCCAAAATCTCCTCGTTCTCCCATACTCGCAGGAGTAATTGATGTATGGCATCAACTAGACTCGTTCCACCGAATTTTAGCAGTCCAGCTGGAATCTCGTCAGCGCCTGGCGCTTTATTTCGTTTTAGTGACCGCAAGGCGAGATCAACTTCCTCTACTTTCGGGGATTGAATGGGTGGGCCTAGATCGACAATATCGTCGAGAGCTTCCTGTGTGGGGATGTTAGATGGTCGGTTTAGAAGCTCTTCAAAATAAGAGGCCCATCGCTTGTTAATACCATCGGTGTCGCTGATGATGTTTCCATCCTTGTCCTTACAAAGGCTAGTCCTGGGTTGGTAGCCGTTCTTAATTGTATTTACTAGTTTGTACGCTTGTCTGCTGTTCCTATTAGCTAAGTTTTCGTTTATGTTCAGCAACTGCTCGTCAAAGTATTTACATACGTTTCGTACGCCTAATTATTCTATTCGATATTCGCCGTAGCTCGTCATATTTTTCTCTTCTGGCTCTGGTTCTTCGTTGAATCCATTGTCTGTAGGCCTCGTTTTTCGCGTCAAGTGAGTTTTTGCATTCTTCGTCGAACCAGTCATTTCGCGTTCGCCGGGCTTTATATCCCACGACCTTCTCTGCGACATCCTTGATTGTACCCTTGAGTTCTTCCCAGAACCCATGGAATCCTGTGTTGCTGATGTTGTGTAGCATAGGTGATAGTTTTTCCTCAAGGGCGGTAGTATACGCCACCGCTGTAGCATCACTCAAGAGCTTATCAACCGCAAAGATTTTGGGAGGGCTGATTCTTGATTGGTGCACTGAGGAAATTCTACATCTGAAGGTCGTCTTCACCAAGTGATGATCTGAGTCGCAGTTTGCTCCTCGATAGGAGCGGACATCCATGACACTAGACGCCCATCTCCTGCAAATGAGGACGTGGTCAATTTGGTTGACGGTATGTGCGTCTGGAGACTTCCAGGTCTGCTTGTGAATGCGTCGATGCGGGAAACACGTAGAGCTCACGACTAGATTCCTGCTGCAGGCAAAGTCGATAAGTCGCTGGCCGTTATCGTTACATTCTTCATGGAGGCTCTGGCCTCCGGTGGTCCCCCGGTGCCAACTTTCATTTCCGACTTTGGCGTTAAAGTCTCCCAGCAGCAATTTGACGTCGTTTGTTGGAAGTAATTCAAAGAGAGTTTCAAGGCGGGCGTAGAACTCGTCTTTTACTGCGTCTTCTTTAACTTCAGTGGGGGCATGCACATTGATGAGCCAGAGATTGAAGAATCGCGTCTTGATGCGAATCGCACACAGCCGTTCATTTATGGGTTTGAAGTCAGTAATGTGCGGTTTGAGGTGATTGTTCACTATAAATGCTACTCTAAACTCCTTGCGGCCCGATGGTTTGCCACTTGTAAAAATTGTGTGCGATTTCTTGTCATTGATCTCGCTGCCAAGCCAATTTGTTTCCTGGACTGCAGTAATGCTCAGTTTGTACTTTTCGACCTGTTGAAGAAGGGCCTTCTTGGCCCCCGGTTTGTTCAGGGAGCGTACATTCCAGGATCCGAAAGAATAATCCTTTTTTCGTTTGCGTGGTCGTCGTTGTTGATCCGTCCAATCCGAGACTTTTGTTCCAGGTTTCTTGACATGGAGTGGTTTTTGCAAGGACGAGTTGTCAGCACGTCGCTTAACCCCATTCAGGGGATGGCCTCGGAGATAGCTGCTTCAGATGGTTTAATAAACGTGCTGGAGCCCACACAACTATGTAGCAGGTCCAACTACGCAAGTCATTCCATCCTACTAAACCTGAGACGCTTAGGTGTTCGTCAGCCATTCAGGCTACAACCTAACTTTATTCATGCAAAAATCGATTTTGGAAAACCTAAAATATTATTCCAGAGCTGAGTAAAAATCGTATTTGAATCTGATAATGATAAAAAAATCGGGACCGCTGCTAGGAATCCTTCTCTAAGGCCTTACATGATTGCGCTGTGACAAATTACTATAAGCTAGTATAGGAGTACGTCTCAAATGTCGCCTCATACAATCAAATGCATTTGTAAGAAGCAACATCCTTTTTTGGAATAATTTATTATTACCATCGTCGATCCACATAACGTTCGTAATCCGTTATGGGATTCTCTTTGATGTGAAATGCGCAGAAAAGGGCAAGGTTATTTTGGTTTAGAAAATTTCATTCAAGGTGTAATCTCATTTGGAACAACCACAATACAAAATGCCGAAGCCTCTGTAAAAACGCCACCCTTATTATAAAGTAATTTAAGACTTCACCTGTTTTGCATAATTTTTGAATCTCATTTATTCATAAAGTATTCAACGTTATGCTCTCCGTTTTTATAGTCTTTCAGACATTTGCCAGGAGAAAATTTTTCCGACGTATAAACCTGAAATGGTGCTAATCACAGTCTTATCAACCATGAATATCCTCAAATATCCACTGTTCGATTTTATCAGCCAGTGTACTCATAACAAGTGAAGAAGAAAAATATTTTTGTCTTCAAAAAGCGAAGGAATAAGAACAGTTGCTGTGTGAAAAATATTGTATACTAAGTATATGTATAGTCAATTTTAAGATGCGAAAACAGTTGTTACTTGTTACTCGTAGACTGCTCAAAAATTAGCCTGGAGGCCCATCGAGGAGGCAGTGTAGCATAGAAATTAACTTCCCTCCTTGGTAGGTCAGAAAATTTACCAAGGTTTATTTTAATTGTACAAATAGGATAGGTTAAGAGAGAATAAAAGTGTTTGTCTGGGTGACCGGTAACGCAGTGTCTCATGTTTGAATACCGGCGTTTCGGGTTCGAATCCCGTCCACGACGACGTTCGTGGCCATGGATGTGCAGGAGGTGCATGGTTGCAACTCCATTCTCCGAAACCAGTTTATGCCGTCGAAACGTCAACTGGGCCACTTGAAACAGTTGACGCGCTATGTCCCACAAGGGGTTAGGGCAACTGAGAGAGAGATGTCATTGCCAAATTAGTCTATCTGACTAAACCAGGAATAAACTGTACTCAAAAAATTACTCAGCTTTTTAGCCAGTACCACTAATTTCGTTCACACGATTGATTCTACTCATCAGGAGCTACCTTATTCAATCGAGGAGGAAAATATATGTATAAACGTTCCGTCATCCATTGTTAAAGGAAAACAATTTACCTTTGCCTTTCTTCATCCTCAGCCACTGCTACATGCAAAACAGCTTCTACCTCTTAGGAATCCATGGAGATGTTTCCTATTGCGGATTTTGCCGTGGTGGCGTGGCCTAAAAATTCGCTGAGAAACAAATTTCACAACGAATTACATAAAGAACACTGAATGCGATTTGTGTCGCCCCGGTGTGAACATCTAGGAATCGCCACGAATTTCCGTTGCGAATACGCCGCGTATTTTGTCGGTGCGATTTTTTCGCGTCGGTGTGAGGATCGCTTTATGTTATCTAGCCCAATATGCAGCACACCACACTGTCATCGTCAGTCTTTCATATTCGTCAGAAATTATAATTCGATTCGAAACGACATCCAGCAGTTTGAAGTCGGAAATGATTTTATTTTATGTGAAACTGGTTGTTCTATTTCGCTTATTGCATAATGTGCTAATTCGCATCCCAATGACGTCTGCCGTTATCAGCAGTCCGCCTGCGAATACTGTCAGCATCTTACTCGGTGAACAAGTATTCCAGTCTCTCTAGAAATAAATTCAGCGATAAGTTATCTATATATTAATAGGCTAACATCTATATTACCCGCTGTATCCACTATCCCGCCAAGTGATCGCCCTGAGGTATTATTATTATTATATATTCTGGGGGATAGCCGAAGCAGACCACTAACGTTTGGGTCCCTTTTCGCCCCCTCCCGGTCATCAGTGGCTTCCAGATGTCGACTGATAATTGTCGACCTCTTTCTTCATCACTGAGTCCCGTGTTATTGCTAGCATTTGTTTGAAGCTGAGTTCACTCATGGCTTCTACACTTATCGTGTGCCTGCCTGTGATCCTCAACCTCGTGCTAGCCAGTGCTGGACATTCGCACACAATGTGTGCTGCCGTCTCGGCCTCCTCCAGGCATAGCCTGCAAACGTCATCTTCCCCGATTTTCATCATGGCCAGATGAGCCTTAAAATTACCATGCCCTGTGACCAAGGCAGTTATCCAGCTTGGGGTACTCCGTTTATAACTAAGTACCTTTCTCGCTTCCCTGCCTAAAGGGCTGGTAATTTCGTTCCGAACTTGTTTGCAAGTGACTAGCTCCTGCCATCTTTGTTGATGCATGGAGTCCATCCACTTCCCAACATTCGCTCCAATCATGCCGTTCCCCAGAGCAACTCTGGGTTCTGGGCCAATGAAAGTTGCCGCAGATCCCTGTTTTGCTAGGGCATCCGCCGCCTCATTTCCTGTTGTACCTATGTGTCCTTTTACCCACATCAGCGTAACCGCATTTCCTGAGGCACACGTGTTGAGCTTCCGGACACATTCTAGTACCAGTTTAGAGTTTATGTTCGTCTGCTGCATGCGTCTGATCACCGATTGGTTGTCCTGTGCAATAAGGATTTTTTTCCCACGCACCTGACCTTCAAGCAGGTGGTCCAACTCATGCAACAAGCCAAGCATCTCTGCCTGGTATACGGACACATACTCTCCTAGACTAAGCGCACATGCTAGGTTTAGCTCTTCAGAGTAAACCCCCGCCCCCGCTTTACCGTTAATTAAAGAGCCATCAGTAAAAATGCTGATGTCATTGTACATACACTCATTGTGTATGTTTCCATCTGCAATGTGAGTCTTGTGAAGTCTTTCAACTACCCTACGTCTACTCATGCCTTCTACCGGCATTAGAGTCTCCCTGACCTCATCATGAATAATGTTAGGATGCTCTTATGACCGCTGCTAGTTCCAAAGCGATGCCACATGGCATCCCTTTCCATGCGTATTGCCGAAAGCGCCGCCGGCGCCGTTTTCTTTATAAATAAGTCCAACGGCGGCAGTCCCAGCAATGCCTCCAGTGCTCGCGTTGGTGTGGTGCGCATTGCACCACAAATGCTTACGCAAGCTATCCTTTGTACCCCATCTAGCTTCTGCCTTGTGGTATTCTGCATGGCTTTTGGCCACCATACCACTGATGCGTAGGCTAGAATAGGTCTTACCATCATTGTGTAAATCCAGTGTGTCGCTTTAGGTGAAATTCCCCTCCTACGAGCACACACTCTCTTACATTGATGCAAAATCCTTTTCGCTTTTTGGATCTTTTCATCAACGGCAACATTCCAAGTTAGTTTCGCATCTAAGGTAACTCCTAGATGCTTCACTTCCTTGGACACCTTGATTTCCGAACCAAAGAACCGTAAGGGAGTTATCTTTATGTCTTTCCTCTTACGAGTAAAAATCATAGTGTTTGATTTACTAGCGTTTATGGTTAGCTCTTGCTCATTACACCATTCTTCGGTTACTTTGAGAGCTTGTCTCATGCAACCTAGAATTGTTTCCATGAACTTTCCACTGACCGTGAGTGCCAAGTCATCGGCGTATCCTACAGTGTGTACGCCCATCGAGTCCAGCTTCCAGAGAAGACTGTCCACGGTGATGTTCCACAGTAGAGGCGAAAGAACACCTCCTTGTGGGCATCCTCGGACTACCTTACCCCGTATTCTGTCACATCTACTGTTAAGATTTACCGCCCTCTGCTTAAGCATAGAGTCGATCCACTTAATTATAATCTAATCAACCCCCCGCTCAGTCAGGGCGTTCCTTAGTTTGGTAAAGGAGATTTTATCAAAAGCACCCTCTATATCCATAAAAGTAGACATAGCTATCCCGCCATTGTTAATCTCTCTCTCTCTGCAACTCTAACAATTTCGTGTAGAGCGGTTTCCGTAGATCTGCCTGCTCTATAAGCATGTTGGCACCCACTCGCCCTGAGGTAAAAACTCTAGTTCTGACGATACGTTATCTAATCGAGAGTAACAGGTTTGCACGACCACTCTGCGTGCGACACTCCGCTGTCGTGTGGCATGTCTGACGCCACTTGTGACATCGATCTCGTCTCTGTAGTTTAGGGCAATTTATAGAGATGTGCCCTGGTTGATGACAATTGTTGTATATCCTAACACTCGTCCGTTGCCTGTCGTGACCTCTCGTTTTCGTATTTGTTTGCGTCGATAGACAAGACGGCGGTGGGGTCTTGTCCATAAGATTATGGTTTGGATGGTCATTCCGATAACATCGAAATAAGTACTGCCCAGTGAAAAGAGTGTCCGTCCGTCCGTCCGTCAGGTGGTGTTGGGAGTTAAACCGGGTGGGAGATAGGACTTCTCCTTGGTGGACACACTGTTTAGTTTTCCTTAGTTCAGATTTCCCAGTTCTAAATTCTGTATTTCAAAGTAGTTGGCGATCCACTTAATAAATTGTGACTAGTAACGAGTGGCTGACAGTTTCAAATGCCTTTGACAAGTCTAATGCCACTAGCCGTCGTTGTCCTGAGCATCTTTCGGAAGCCATGTTGGTGGTCGGCTAGTGAAATGTGCATCGTGATAATAAGGTGGAGTAGTGCTTCCTGCGTCTTCGCTACAGGGGACAGGAGAGTAATAGAACGGTAAGATTCGCCTAGTGTTATTTTAGTTTCTTCCCAAGTCTGGAATAGGGATCATCCTTCCTTTCTTTTAGTATTCAGGAATGATTGACGACGAGATGGAAAGGTTAATCGTAGTCGTTATGTAATTAACTGCTGGCGTGTCAAGATGTTTTAGCATGACCATCGAAATACCGTCCGGTCCTAGGACTTTGGAAATCTTTGCTTCTCTTACAGTTGTGGCAACTTCATCAGGTAAAAATTGAAGTGCTTGCTCAACTGTACGGTTGGTTCTATTGATAATACGCTAGTGTCTAACAGGTGGTGGATGTTCGATAAACTGTTTATTGAAGTGATTGGCGCATCTGGTACGATAGCCGATAACCGTAGTATTGCCGAATTTGTGGGCCCTACTCCTAACCGTTGATCAAAGCTTGCTTACGCCAGCTGTCAGGTTGCAGCTGTCAAGGTGAGAATTCCACTTCTCCTGTGCTTCGTCACTTATTCATATAAATCAAGGTTTAGTTCCTTGATTCTGGGATCTGGATTAGTGTTGCGAATACGATCTATCTGATCTGCCAATCTAACTGCTGATGTGATATAGTTTGGCCGAATTATGGCTACGCTGCCTGTTGGGAAGAATTTAGGTTTCTGTAGATTGCGCCTTATAGCTCGTTCGGTTATATGCATATCGTTTGGAGCCGTTAAGGTATTGAAGGGCGTACTAGTATAGGTTTTGAAACCTTCCTAGTCAGTATTATTGTGCGTAATAAATTTGCGATGATCAGCAAACTGGGCGTTTGTTGACACGTCGCGAACACCAACACTATCCTGGGTTCGTTTAACTGCATCTTATAATTTAAACTATAAAAGTGTCGACCGACAGCTCTTGAAAAGGTCTGTCAGATCTGGACTCCCTAATTCTGCGAAAATATGCTAAAAAATTTAAACGAAAGATTCTTAGGCGAATATTCGCATTCGGAGCAGTTAGCAACCGAAATGGATGTTATATCTAGTACAGCTATGTTCTGTACGAACTGAGAGATGAGCCGAAAATTTCGAAAATTATCAAGTTACATATGTTTAACGGGGAGGAGCAGGGCATATAGAAAAGATGGACGACTACTGCTTATTATTGAAAGAACGCTTCAGCAGAGCTGAGAAGATGATCGAGAGCTCTTTTGGAACACTCAGTGTATGTTGAGAGCGAATATCTGCGAAACTGAATGGCGCAGCCACTTGTCCGAGACAATTTAAGGAAACTAACCAGACGGCTAAGGACCTACGTTGGACTGTCCAGCCACGATGTTGACGAAGTGAAGCTTCGTTTTTACAAGAATTGTCGCCGGCAGATTGGGATTGCTTACGACATTTCCTTTCAGAAATCAATATTCCAGTTTTATCAAAAATTTGATAATGATATTTAAAGCATATACATATTTCCACTTCCAGTTCACCAACGACATTTGCATCCAAAATATACTGTGGCTGTAATTATTGTCGTTTTACAAATAGCGTGTTGTGACAGTGAATTTCCTTAAAAAAATAAAAATACATAAATAATTGGCGCAACTGTTCAATGATGCGCTCGGTAGCCGTAAGGTTTAGCAGGGTTTCAATACCCAGCGCGTTGATAAAAACTACCTACGGGTACTACTAGAACTCAGATAACGCTCCAAAGCTAGTCAATAAAAGACTGCTCGTATAGGAGTTACTTGCTAGGAACTGCACCATCCGAAATTGATATGCCATCGAAACGTCAACAAAGCATAGCTATGCCAGAGATGTTGACGAGCCCCGGCCAACGAACATGGATTCACATAGAAGGAGCACTCAGTACATTAATTTTTGTGAAGCGGGATGCAAATAGTCGGCCCCACACATGTTTACCCATTTTTGACAGGAACCTAAACGAGAAAATGCATTGGGTAGATAAGGACAGCATCACTTCGTAATCAGCTGTTCAAATGACAAGCGTCCCACGTTTTTAAATGTATTGGTAGCCTGAGAGAAAACAGCCCTCGTTTATATTTGTATTGGTATCACTTTTACCCGCAATTGCAGTGGTGTGTGTACTATTTTTCATGCATTTCGGGTTCGACTTCCTTTTCAGACTCACGGGATCATATGAAGAGGTGTATATCTGTCTATTTTTCGCAATCCTCTCGCAAAGCGATTGTGTACGGATAATGAAATTTAACACATTGACAATTACGGGAACAGAAAACAACCTTTGGGCATCTTGTACTGAGTGCCCCTTCTAGTCTCAATATTCGTTGCCCCAGCCGCTGGAGGGGTCAAGGTAATTATTACACATGGCAAAAGCTCAATAAGATTCAAAGTCTCGAGATGAGTTAGCATCATCTGATTTACTGGACTGTGACAGTGCACGTAAAGATGTTTTCAGCAACACGGTCAACCGAGTAATTTACCCTAAATGGATTCTCATTTTTAACAACTGAGTGGGCTCATAGTCCGATCCGTAAATCGACTTTTATCGTGAAAACTTCTGCCTTCTGTATGAATCGAGCCAGGGGATCTGTGAACAGAAGGCGAAACTGCTAACCGTTGCGGCATCCAGACTATAATTCCCTTACTCTTGAAAAATCATATTTGTTGGACTGATTTTAATATGACCATTCCATTTCTCAGCACCTGAATCGGGTATCCGTAGTTGTACGAGTAGTACGAGTATCTGCATGCAGAATATCAAACACTTCAGAGCACATTTCCAATAGCATTCAGGCGTATTTAGAAAGCTGCTGTTCTGCAAAAATTTATTCAGATTCAGCCATACGAATTCAGTAAGCACAGGTGGCCAAATGTTACCATAAAATGCAGCAAAGTGTGTCGTATAATTTCCTTGTCACCAAACAACGTCTGAATCAAATCAATGTGAAGAAGGAGGAAACAAATCCCAATGCACCACGTTTATACCGCGGGACTATTTTCGAGGTTTAACTAAATCGATCTAACTCACAACGATATAAACTTATCGGTTTAGTTAATTTTGGTATTAACTTTTAGCTCCACTTGCAATACAGAACTGAAAAATTGTGACTAGATGGTGTTGCTGTCTTCGCTAATGGTGTTGTTGGTGATAATTAAATTTTATGTTATGTAAATACCTCATCCTTCCCTGAAATTCTGCATTTGTTTCATCCCTTGATTGTAGCTGTATAAACGAGCGTTTATTAGGATTATGCAGCCTCTTCACATTTTCCAAACCAAAGTCACAAACCAATAACTGACATCTTTCATATTTAGTACCTCTCCGTATGGTTTAAACACACCACGAACAAGTGCCAACACTAAAACGATTTAGTTAAAACGCCTTTTAGTACCACTATATAAACATAGGCATGGTCATGTCTCCGGCCCTATAGCTGTCCAGAAATGTAGTCTGTATCATTGTTATTTGCAATTATGGCTCAGCAACGTTTCCAGGGACCCGAACCAGAACAAGTGTTTGTGCGCTCGACTGTACATAACAATTCCCTGTACGTTGGTACTTTGGGTACCATTTCAGGATACACTAAAACAAAAGTTAGGACTCGATCATTTCATGAAATGCTGGCATTTTCACAAGTATCGGAACGTGTGTGTGTATGTATAGGTACAAATGACTTTACTCTTCGCTGCTTTTGATTTTTTCGTTCGTTAGCAGCTCTCCACGTATCCTGGCAATTTTGGGAATTCGTCACTACACTATAATGTGCAGGAAGTAGGTTCTTTATTTTTCAGCTTGACTAGCATAAATGTACCTAAATTCGGAAATGGTATTTTTGCTTCGTTCCGAAATTGTTGGAGTCTCTTTCGTGCTAAAACCACTTACATTCGTATATGTGTAGACGCTGTCCATCACTCGAATGGCATTAACATATTTGACGACCCAGTGGAAATTGGAAATGAGCACAGGGATTTCCATTGGTCGAAAATACCATACCATGGTTTTAGTTCATGCATACTAAACATTCGTTTGCAAAGCTCCTTGAAGTAAAAAGTTTTTAATATATTGTAAAAAGACCACACTTTGAGATTGAAATCCAAACTTCTCGAGACACGTAAACGCGTTGGACGCGTCAAATTTACAATACCTATGTACCTATAGTGTGTATGCAACGCGAGAGTTCAAATCTAATCTAATCTAATGGTATTTGTCAATACGTACGTAAAATCCCGTGACTCGTCACCTGAACAGTGACACTGACGGAACATTTGAAATCGTTTCAGAGAGTATAACATAATAAACATAACATAATAAAAACGAGTCCAGAGCTGGCTGATTCTTCAGCTCCGCCTCTAAATTTTCCTCTCGATACACATAAGTCCTGTGTTGACTTATAGTTTCGATTGGAAAATGTAAAAGTCGTCGCGAAGACTCAAGCAGAGATTATGTCTCACTATCTCTAGGAGATCTGGCTCTGCTATTGGCCGTTCAAGACGATCAGCTAGTTCCATCAGATCGTCATAAAAACTGTCGAACGATTCGGTTGGTCCCTGTTTCCGACTGCGGATCTGTACCAAAATATGGTAATCAGATACTTTATTTCGGAACTGATCCCGTAAGGCGTCGCAAAACATTGGCGAATCGAATCGTCCGGCGCTTCTATGATAACGCCAGAACCAGTTGGCCGCCTTGCAAACAAATAGCAGATGAAGCTGTAGAAGGAGGGTGTTAAAGTTTCCTTCGAGAGTTTGCATGACCAGCGTCTGGATTTGGTAAATGAATTTACCAATCGTCTGACGGGGATTATCACCACTGAACTGGATGTTCCAGCCAGTGATGATTTTGGCCGCTCGAAGAGGATCCATGATGTTATTATTAGATTGATTCCGAAATTCTCTCTGAACTTCAGAATGAGAAGGACTTGAAAGACCGATGACATGTGATGATGAGGGTATTTCACCTCTAAAATGGCTGTCAGACGGGTTCACATATGCACCGTGAGGGATGGAGTTATCAGATAGAGAGCCGAATTGGTCTTTATGTGTTGTATGAACCCGCCAATTTGATGACAGAGGGGGTTGCTGGGCTGATGAGACTGAACCTCGAACCCACGACTGACCAGGACGCGAACCGCATTCCGCTCCGGTTGACATCCAACCGGAAGCAAGGACAGACGTCTCATGCTCACGGGAATTAGAAAGTCGGGTTCCATGTTGATCACCACGAATTCGGCTCGCTGCTCCATACGGGTGATCAACGCGAGGTTGATTGTCTGTGGGTGACACTATTTGATGTGGTCAACATGGCCTCATACACAGATGACAAGAATTTTCTTGAGAAAGCCATCTCAAAACACAATTTGTATGGAATCGATGGCCACAGGGTGTCACCGAAATGTTGTCATATCTAAGGTGGTCGTTACATATGGAGCAGCGAGTCGGATCCTCATGATCAACATGGAACCAAACATTCCGCTCTCTAAACGACGAAATTATGAATGACAATCAAACAAAAATAAAAAACGCGTTTTAAAAATAAGCTGATTGACCAGAAAAGGATAAAAATTTTAAAATGGAAAAGAGCCAAAAAAAAAATAGTGTAGGGTATAAAAATCGTTCAATAAATATAATAAAATAAACTAAAACGGATAAACTATGCCTTATGCAACCATACAAAAATGATTGCATCAAGTGTATACCATTCAGTATGTTCGAATTATACGTATCAAAACTAAAAAGGTTTACCCTACTAAAATAATAATTACTCTAATTATTTTGCGGTTGTAAGGGTCATAAATTCTGCAATTGGATGTATACACTATAAGTATTGTACTCTGGTCAGAATAACTCAATAGCAAGGCTGAACCAAAAACCAGTCCGAAGCGTATACACCCTAGACTTGTACAGACCTAGTGGTGATACCAAAAGTACCAATTGGTATCGACTATATGCATTAAAAGTGAGTTTCCCATATGGCCAGTTTATAGGGGAGGTTGCAGCAATCATTTAGGAGGATCTTGACTATTATCAAAATCAATTAACTAACCCATTCTACAAATATTTGTCGAATTTTTCAAGTCGCTAGCTTCATTCTATCGAAATTTATTGCTTATTTCAAGTTTCACTTGTAGGGGAGGTAGGGGTTCCTTGGGTCAGATCTTGCTCATTATTGCCGCCAACAAATAAGATCATGCTTTAAACATTTAAACAAAATTTCAAGCCTCTAGCTTCACTCTATCGAAAGTTATCGCTTATTTGAATTTTCACTTGTAGGGGAGGTAGAGGTTCCTTGGGTCGGATCTTGCTCATCATTGCCACGAACAAATAAGATCTTGCTACGAATATTTGACCAAAATTTCAAGTCTCTAGCTTCACTCCATCGAAAGTTATCGCTTATTAGAATTTTTATTTGTAGGGGAAGTAGGGGTTTCGTTGGTCGGATTTTACATATTTTCAATATTAGCCAACTGGATCCTATTACAAACATTTAACCAAAATTTTAAGTCGCTAGCATTATTTTGTCGTAAGCTATTGCTTATTTTAAGTTTCATTTGTAGGGGAGGTAGGGGTTTCTAAGGTCGAATCTAACCCATTTTCAATATAACCAAGTAGATCCTACTAGCAACATTTTGCCAAAATTTCAACTCGCTAGTGTCATTCTATCGAAAGTTATCGTAATTAAAAGAATATTTAATTTTTTGAAATTTGTAGGGGAGGTTGGCGTTCCTTTTATCCGATTATGCCCAACTTACTTGAACTTAATCATCTTCTTACCCCAGGGTTACATTCCAAAAATCAGGTGTCTACGTCAATTGGTTCAAGAGTTATAGACAAAAAACCCGAAAAGTAGGGTAGTACGGGGCTCTTTGTAAGGAAATTACCGTTCGTTTTCCACTGATTGATTTTATTTTTTCAGGGGAGTACATGATTATCCTCACGAGCAATCTACCAAAGCTAGAGCTTTTAATGTTTATTTAATCGGGAGTTATAGATACATTTAATTATTTTACATATATAGGGGAGGTAGGCGTTCTCTTGGCCTGATCATGCCCATTTTCAATACCAACCAACTAGATTATACTTCCAACATTTGACCGGAATTTCAAGACTCTAGCTTCATTCTATCGAAAGTTATCGTGCGAACGGACAGACAGACAGACAGACGGACAGACGAACAGACGGACAGACGGACAGACGGACAGACGGACAGACGGACAGACGGACAGACGGACAGACTGACAGACAGACATGGCTTAATCGAATCAGGAGCTGATCCTGATCATTTCTATATATATGTACATTGCTATACCTATGGAGCCTCCTTTAAGGTGTTACATATTTCTGTCGTGACAAAAACAATATACCCTATACTTAAAGTCTAGGGTATAAAAATAGCAGCACCTAACGCAAGCGTAGGAGACGACGGTGTCACGCTACAAAGCAAGCTGGTGTGTTTAATCTCTGGAACCTTGAGCCTAGATTTGGTTCTGAAATATCCCCTCAAGCACGTCCGTTAAGCTGGCACCCTACAACAAAAAAAATCGAGATGTGACATATCGCATAATTAGGTGCTAATTTGGTGCTCAATTCAAAAAGTTAGTGCTCCCGCCGAATCGCCACAAGCGAGTATCTTATATGGGGGTGCTAGCTTGATGTTATGCTAGCACCCCCACTTTTTTAAACCGCACGTATCAACTTCGAAATAAGCGTATAATGTAAGGGTTAATTAACTGCTAATTTCGTGCTCCATTCCCGAATTAATAGCTGCTGCAGGGGTGGCTGATATGATCGTTTTTATATGGGGGTGATTGCTTGACGCTCCTCCTGTGGCTAGTTGTTGGCGCATAGACTTGGATGATTTGCATTGTGTATCTCTGAGAGAGCCTGAGAGTTAGGCTGGCTACTGATCTGAGATACTTGTGATGTTGATGTGAAGATCGGGCTGTGTCATCTGGCGAAGAAAAAGGCTCCTCAACGAGCTAAGCAGCGGCCTATGCTTGCTGTAGCTGAAGTTCCGGAGACGTGGGCGGGGTTCTCGCCGCTCGTTGCCCCTGTCCTTTACGTATTAACAAAAATTCATAGGCCTGGGGAAGACAACACAAAAAAGGGAGGTAAAAACGGGGAATAAAAAAAATAGGCGATAAGGATGGAATGGTTGGCGGACGGATCAGACGCCCACGCGGTCGCATCTGGGTCCGGTTGTAATGGTACCCTCGGCCTATGGTTTCGTACCACCGACAGTTCCTTACTCATCAGGTGCTGCCATAGATCTGCCGGTTGAAACAGCACAACCAGCCCAGAATAAAAAAACAAACAACCCTAGAAGCTGAGTGAGCACTTGGCGGTACTCGAATCATGCTTTCAATTAAATTTCATCCATCGATACAACAGTTGCTCAACTGGAAGGACATTTTATAGGTCAGAACACAAGTCAGTCCTATATCCGGCTAGAAGCAACATTCTATATAGTTTGTTGCTGTTCCCAAACGTTTGCCCAGATTAATGTCCAGGCCACCCAGCATCCATTCATTCATTTATCCACCCCTAATCAAACGACCGACAACCACTAAACTTGCTTCCTCGTCCATCCAACTTACCCAAACATTCACCAAAAGACAGACCCTCTACGAGTATGTGTAATTATATTTCAAACTAATTGCCGTTAATGTTTTCCCGTTCGCTGATTAATTAGCGGCAAGCATGGAGAAGCTTATAAATTGGCTGGGAATCAGGGAACATAGCAGGCAGCCGCCCACACCCGAGAGTTTACTCGTATAGTAAGTATCCCAGCTGTACGTAATGTCGCCTGCTGCTGATCATTTTGTCGACATCAAAAAGTTGTTTGTTGGAAAATTGTTGAAGATACATACATACATACTTTATTTAATACGTAAAAGTACAATATGTACATACATATAAATATACACGCGCTGCATGCACCTAATAAATAAAGGAAAATGTATCTTAGTTACGGAAGAATGTTTGCCTTTCCGCGGTGACTTGCCGAAGTGAAGATTTATTGCGAACAGTGTGACTTTAAATGCGGTAGAATCAGGACAATTTGTGGTGTGTAATTAACAGCTAAAGTTAACTAATCTGTTAAGCAAAATGCTCGCAGCACACACAAGCAGCACGATACAACCTTGGTCAGAAATCTATCCATTTTTTTGGTTATAATTCATCAGCATCATCATCGTGGCGAGATAGCCCGACGTCGGGCCTTGGTCGCCTGGATCATTGTCCTCCAATTATCTCGGTCACGTGACCGCGTCCTCCAATCTCGGAAGACCAGTTGCTGCTCGGCGTCCACATATACTGAGCTCTCCCAACGAGATCTCGGTCGTCTAGGAAGTCTCGCTTCGTCTACTCGATCTGCATTCATTACTCTCTTTGGCATGCGAGCATCGTCCATTCGTTGTACATGCCCTGCCCATTGAAGTCGTTGTAGTTTGACGATTTTCGAAATTTCCAGCTCATCGTACAGTTCATACAACTCATGGTTGTACCGGATGCGCCATTCATCTCAATCGCAAACAGCCCCAAAAATTCGCCGTAGAACCTTACGTTCAAATGAGCCTAGCATGTTTCTGGAGGCTTGAGTTAGGATCCATGCTTCGCAGCCGTAGCATATTACTGGTCGTATAATGGTTTTGTGTACGCGGAGCTTCGCGTTTCTGTGCACATGCTTCGATTTCATTATGGGGAGAACCGAGAAAAAAGTCTTATTAGCTAACTGTATCCGTCGCTTGATTTCGTCAGTTTCGTTGGCTTCCCTTGACAAGTTGCAACCCAGGTACATGAAGTTGCTCACGAACTCGATGTTGAACTCCCCCAAATTGATGCTCGGTTGTGCAGGTGTCCTTGTCGTCGATTGCATCATTATTTTAGTTTAACCCTCATTGATACGTAGTCCAACTTCTTTTGCAGCGGTATCGAGCGCATGCAGAAGTTCTTCTGCGTCGACCAGTCTTCAGGACATGATGTTGTTGTCGTCGGCGTACGCTGCTAATTGTGTCGATTTGATTAGTAGCGTCTCGCTATTGTCCATATTCATAGCCCTAATAGCGTATTCCAGTACTAGATTGAAGAGCGTCGGTGCCAGTCCATCGCCTTGTTTCAAACCAGTGCGTGTTTCAAATAGATCAGTAAGTTGATGCTGACTTGTAAGACAGAGTTGGTCGTCGTTATCTTTGTCAGTCGCACTAATTTGGCCGGTATACCAAATTGCAGGATGATGTTGTGCAGTACTCCACGATCGAAACTGTCGTATTCCTGCTTGAAGTCGACAAAGATTTGGTATACGTTTATGTTGTATTCCCAGCACTTCTGGAGTATCAGAGCTGATGGGCTGTGGAGCGACCAGGTCTGAAACCGCTTTGATATTCGCCAACGATTCGTCCTGCGTACGGTTTTATTCAATTTTCCAGAATTTTCGTCAACATTTTATTATGACGTACAAACTAGTAATATGCCCCTGTAGTACTCACACCGCAGTTTATCTTCCTTTTTGTGAATTGGACAGATGATGTTTCTGCGCCAATCATCTGGGATCTCCTCGTCCTCCCATGCTCGCAGGAGTAATTGATGTATGGCATTAGCTAGACCCCTTCCACCTAGCAGTTCAGCTGGAATCTCGTCAGCGCCCGGCGCTTTATTCCGTTTTAGTGACCGCAACGCGAGATCAACTTCCTCTACTGTCGGGGGTTGTATGGGTGGGCCTAGATCAACAATATCGTCGAGAGCTTCTTGTGTGGGGATGTTAGATGGTATGCTCAGAAGCTCTTCAAAATAAGAGGCCCATCGTTTGATAATGCCATCGGTGTCGCTGATGATGTTTTCATCCTTGTCCCAACAAAGGCTCATCCTGGGTTGGTAGTCGTTCTTAATTGTATTAACTAGTTTGTACGCTTGTCTGGTGTTCCCATTGGCTAAGTTTTCGTTTATATTCAGCAACTGCTCGTCAAAGTATTTACGTTTCTTACGTCTAATTATTCTATTCGATATTCGCCGTAGCTCGTCATATTTTTCTCTTCTGGCTCTGGTTTCTCGAATCCATTGTCTGTAGGCCTCGTTTTTCTCGTCACGTATCCCACGAACTTCTCTGCGACATCCCTGATGGTACCCTTGAGTTCTTCCCAGAACCCATGGACGCCTGTGTTGCTGACGTTGTGTAGCATACGCGATAGTCTTTCCTCAACGGCGGTCGTATACGCCACCGCCGTAGCATTGCTCAGCAGCTTATCAACCGCAAACATTTTGGGAGGGCTGATTCTGGATTAGTGCACTGAGGAAATTCTACATCTGTAGGTCATCTTCACCAAGTGCTCCTCGGTAAGAGCGGATATTCATCACTAGACGCCCATCTCCTCCAAATAAGGACGTGATCAATTTGGTTGACGGTATGTGCGTCTGGATATTCCCAGGTCAGCTCATGAATTCGTTGATGCGGGAAACACGTAGAGCTTACAAATTGATTCCTGTTGCAAGCGAAGCCGATAAGTCGCTGGCCATTGTTGTTACATTCTTCATGGAGACTGTGGCCTCCAGTGGTCGCCCGGTGCCAACTTTCATTTCCGACTTTGGCGTTAAAGTCTCCCAGCAGCAATTTCACGTCGTTTATTGGAAGTGAATCGAAGAGAGTCTCAAGGCGAGCGTAGAACTCGTCTTTTACTGCGTCTTCTTTAACTTCAGTGGTTGCGTGCACATTGATGAGCCAGAGATTGAAGGAACGAGTCTTAATGCGAATCGCACACAGGCGTTCATTTATGGGTTTGAAGTCAGTAATGTGCGCGGCTTGAGGTGATTGTTTACTATTGTATAAATGCTCCAAACTCCTTGCGGCCCGATGGTTTGCCACTTGTAAAAATTGTGTGCGATTTTTTGTCATTGATCTCGCTGCCAAGCCAATTTTTTTCCTGGACTGCAGTAATGCTCAGTTTGTACTTTTCGACCTGTTGAAGGAGGGCCTTCTCGGCCCCCGGTTTGTTCAGGGAGCGTACATTCCAGGATCCGAAAGAATAATCCTTTAGTCGTTTGCGTGGTCGTCGTTGTTGATCCGTACAATCCGAGGCTTTTGTTTCAGGTTTCTTGACGTGGAATGGTTTTTACAAGGACGAGTTGTCAGCACATCGCTTAACCCCATTCAGGGGATGGCCCCGGAAGATAGCTGTTTCACATGGTTTAATAAACGTGCTGGAGTTCACACAACTATGTTGCAGATCCAACTACGCAGGTCATTCCATCCTAGTAAACCTTAGACGTTTAGGTGTTGGTCAGCCATTTCCAAACTGTCTTATCGCTAAGACATTGGCCGTCAGCGATTTGAAACACTGCCGTTACCAGCTGGCACCGACGCGGAGGACTATGGATAAGGTCTTTTGCTCACATAGGCTAGCCATTTATTAAAACTTGCGCCAGGCAAAACAAAAACGAAATATCATTTTGTTGGAGGATTCTATATACCACCATAAAATAAATTTCGGATAAAAATTTAATCTAGTCCTAGTATCCCGTTCTTTCAATTGTTCTAGTCTCTATACCCTGGCATCCTGGAAAGTATGCCAAAGAGATTGCCGACAAGCAAGCGGTTATGCCTTATAGCTTACTCAACGAACAACAAGGACGTGCTCGTTTGCTCGTTAATTTCAGTAAAATCCGCCATGCGCCATGCCAGCATTCAGGATAATGGAAACGAAACATTGGTTTAATGTTAATCATTTCTGTGTAACTTTTATATCTAATTATGTACGGATTCATTCGTCTTTTATTAACTGAACGAACGAGTTTTAAGAAGTTTAAATTGAGGCTTTTTATGGTGTACGAAAAATAAACTCGATGCGACTGGAATACTAAAATGTTATTAGCGGATTTCGTTTGCCAAAGGGACGGGCTAATAGTCCCGCCGAGAAATAAGCAATTACTGAGATGTTGCAGTTGTTTGTGGTGGCCGAAGGATTTTTTCCAGGGACGACAGCTGTCGGGTTTGGATAGATTCGAAATTGGTCAGTGTAATGGAAACGGAAGGAAGGAAACTTCCAATTTGTTGGTTTTGTCTAGCCACACAATAAGCGGAAGAAAAGTATTGTCCTGGAGTTGATTGACTTGGAGGCACAAGTGTGGTTACTAGTAAGGCTAAACGATGGCAACAATGTTGCGAATACGGAGCAGGATGCATTTTCCTGAATGTATATGTATAGTGATGTGACCACAAATGTCACAAAATTAATTGGCTGGAAGACTGAGTAAGGATAATATCATCTAGAAACTGCAACGAACAACAATTAACACGTTGTATACAATGTGGAATATCCTTACGAAAAAAAGAGGATATTTGAATACAGCACAATCAGACTTTATTGCAATGTGTTTGGTGCCTATGCAAAAGGCTTTTGCGGTCTCGCTGCAATTGACGAAAATTGTTGTTAGTTTGTTTGAAAACCGAAATTGTGTTGTGAAGTCTTCTGCCTGGAAATATATGTGTTGCAGATGTAGAATAAAAACTAGAGTTTGAGTTTTCTCTTTGCATTTAGGTAGTGACATTACCTAATTTTAACTGCGCGTTTTAATGCATGAAACAATGCTGTAGGCAATTTTAAAATACTTGATGGGAATCTGATAATTGGTTAAGCAAGGATTGTACTACGGGTCGCATTGAGAATGACTTATTTGTATTGCGAGACAGGAATTATACTTCCAGCCCAACCATCATTTCCCTGCAACCACCCGTTGTGATTTAGCTGACCGACGTCCACAGTCGTTTGAACGTCAAACGCCGTTAGATCACCTACATCAGTCAAGGAATATGCTTTAAATGTCATAAATAGACCTCCTCCATAACCCCCAAAAACAAAATTTACAAAAAAAAACCAAACACAGAATCTCTGAAAACTAAATAAAAAAAAATTCTCAGATCCCCCAATTTACTTATGTTTACAGAGTATTGGCAGCGCAAAGGCCGAGCTTTCATCAGTCCATACTAAAATGATCCTGCGCAACAGCATCCTATTATTATTATTATATATTCTGGGGGATAGCCGAAGCAGACCACTAACGTTTTGGGTCCCTTTTCGCCCCCTCCCGGTCATCAGTGGCTTCCAGATGTCGACTGATAATTGTCGACCTCTTTCTTCATCACTGTAGTCCGGATGGCGCAACGGTTAGCACGTTCGCCTTCAACGCACTGGGCCCCGGTTCGATTCCGGGGATTTACGTGTCGGACTATGAGCCCACTCAGCTGTTAAATGAGTACCCATTATGGGGTAAATAACTCGGTTGAGCGTGTTGCTGATCACATACTTCTGCACAAAAAACCGTCACGATCTAGAAAATGAGATGATGCTAACTCATCTCGAGGCCGTGGTTCAAATTGGACTGTTGCGCCAGTTATTTATTATTTATTCTTCATCACTGAGTCCCGTGTTATTGCTAGCATTTGTTTGAAGATGAGTTCACTCATGGCTTCTACACTTATCGTGTGCCTGCCTGTGATCCTCAACCTCGTGCTAGCCAGTGCTGGACATTCGCACACAATGTGTGCTGCCGTCTCGGCCTCCTCCAGGTATAGCCTGCAAACGTCATCTTCCCCGATTTTCATCTTGGCCAGATGAGCCTTAAAATTACCATGCCCTGTGACCAAGGCAGTTATCCAGCTTAGGGTACTCCGTTTATAACTAAGTACCTTTCTCGCTTCCCTGCCTAAAGGGCTGGTCATTGCATTCCGAGCTTGTTTGCAAGTGACTAGCTCCTGCCATCTTTGTTGATGCATGGAGTCCATCCACTTCCCAACCTTCGCTCCAATCATGCCGTTCCCCAGAGCAACTCTGGGTTCTGGGCCAATGAAAGTTGCCGCAGATCCCTGTTTTGCTAGGGCATCCGCCGCCTCATTTCCTGTTGTACCTATGTGTCCTTTTACCCACATCAGCGTAACCTCATTTTCTGAGGCACACGTGTTGAGCTTCCGGATACAGTACCAGTTTAGAGTTTATGTTCGTCTGCTGCATGCGTCTGATCACCGATTGGTTGTCGAGTGCAATAAGGATTTTCTTCCCCCGCACCTGACCTTCAAGCAGGTGGTCCAACGCATGCAACAAGCCAAGCATCTCTGCCTGGTATACGGACACATGCTCTCCTAGACTAAGCGCACATGCTAGGCTTAGCTCTTCAGAGTAAACCCCCGCCCCCGCTTTACCGTCCATTAAAGAGCCATCAGTAAAAATGCTGACGTCATTGTACATACACTCATTATGTATGTTTCCATCTGCAATGTGAGTCTTGTGTAGTCTTTCAACTACCCTACGTCTACTCATGCCTTCTACCGGCATTAGAGTCTCCCTGACCTCATCATGAATAATGTCTAGGATGCTCTTATGACCGCTGCTAGTTCCAAAGCGATGCCACATGGCATCCCTTTCCATGCGTATTGCCGAAAGCGCCGCCGTTTTCTTTATAAATAAGTCCAACGGCGGCAGTCCCAGCAATGCCTCCATTGCTCGCGTTGGTGTGGTGCGCATTGCACCACATATGCTTACGCAAGCTATCCTTTGTACCCCATCTAGCTTCTGCTTTGTGGTATTCTACATGGCTTTTGGCCACCATACCACTGATGCGTAGGCTAGAATAGGTCTTACCATCATTGTGTAAATCCGGTGTGTCGCTTTAGGTGAAATTCCCCTCCTACGAGCACACACTCTCTTACATTGATGCAAAATCCTTTTCGCTTTTTGGATCTTTTCATCAACGTGAACATTCCAAGTTAGTTTCGCATCTAAGGTAACTCCTAGATGCTTCACTTCCTTGGACACCTTAATTTCCGAACCAAAGAGCCGTAAGGGAGTTATCTCTATGTCTTTCCTCTAACGAGTAAAAATCATAGTGTTTGATTTACTAGCGTTTATGGTTAGTTCTTGCTCATTACACCATTCTTCGGTTACTTTGAGAGCTTGTCCCATGCAACCTAGAATTGTGTCCATGAACTTTCGACTGACCGTGAGTGCCAAGTCATCGGCATATCCTACAGTGTGTACGCCCATCGAGTCCAGCTTCCAGAGAAGACTGTCCACGGTGATGTTCCACAGTAGAGGCGTAGGAACACCTCCTTGTGACAGCATCCTAAGTCGTTGGCCGTATCTATTACGTCCCAAGCCCATGACGAAATCGATATTTGTTTCTGTTGAGCAAATGACCGCAAACCTGTATCGATTTCTTCGATTCGAAACAACGAAACAGATATGTTTTTCAATAGCATTTTCGACATAAAATGGGTTTAAAACTATCTTCATTACGGCCACTAGATGCAGACGAAATCAAATGGAAATGATAGAGAATTCAAGTAATTTACTATTTTTTTTATATTGTTGTGATTGAGGATTAACCCTGAGTTGGACTTCTGCCTTAAGTATATACATAATACGCACTTAAAGTGTTTACCTCTCATAACCAAGGATTGATGCCGAAAAACGTAGAATCGTACTGCTTAAAGCAGAAATCACCACCGTTGATATTGAAGAAAGAATGTAGAAAAAACTATTTGCAGCCATATTGGAATAGTATCGTTTATTGCAGGAAACACTTTTAGTCTGTTCTTGAACATTTACTTTTTAACATAAATAAATTTCCAACTGCAACCTGTCCATTTACTCGTAAAGTTGCCGAAATAGACACAGTTTACTACCACAAATGTCATCGAAAATCGTTTGTGTTGCCTAGAACTGACGAAATCGATGCAAGTTTAAATTTATTTAATAACAAGATACACTCATCGATTTCGTCATGGGATCTGGGGTAGTGAATGCAGTTTTTAAATGCGTCACCTTGAAATAAGTGCAGAGTACCTTGGTTGGTTCGTACGAGTATATTCAAGTTTTCCGCAAAGTGTAGATGCGAATTATGTTTCATCGACAATTGAGAGTTTGGTGCTTACCAGATATTCAACGACCTTTAGCCACGAAGCACTCTTTCCATAGCTTTAATAAGATCTTAAGATACGAGGCTTTGCGTTTGTTATTAGATATGCACAGATACCAATGTGAGCGCCACGAACTCCCTGAATTTAAGTCTACCTGACGCAGGCCTCAATGGCATACATATAGGATTAATATTCACTAGGCCTGAAGTCCACAGCGATTGATATCCCAGTGCACAAATCAAATCATTTGAGTTACACAATTAGATTAGATTGAGAGAGCACACTAGCACCGAGGCCAAATGGTATATTGTGCTATAGCCCCAGGCCTGGCAACAGGCCTAGGCCTGCCGATCAAATTTGATCGCGCTAGTGACTTTGCCTAAAAGGCAATGCGTCTCTCGGCCTACTAGGAAGGTTTCTTCGCTTTTTTTTCGGTCCCAGTTAGACTATTAGATCAAAATTAAATATTCATTCGATTGATCCTTTTAAAATGCTGTACGGATATTCTCCGATCCATATAAAAATTCATCTCCGATTGGCGATGACTTTTAGACAAAAAGAAACCCTTAAAACAGCCAACTTCATTCGGCAACTTTCTCGTTCGACACTTAAATGGTCAATTCACTTAATATCACGACCAACAGCAACAGAAATTTAAAACGACATCAATCGCACATATATAATCAAAACACGTCGCCATCGTTGCCTATGACATGACTTCTATCCCATCATGTAAAAATCCTTTGTCCTCACCATTGCTTCGACTTGGTCTTGCTCTTATTCGCGTTTTCTATTATAGAGACTACGAATCAGAATAATCAATTTTTGTTATCTTATCTGACGGTTGTAATAGTCGCGTCGACGAACGCCACCTTCTCCTCATTTTCAGACGTCGCGAAACAGCGAATCCCTCTAGGATCCATTATGCTAAGCAGGACCGTCATTTTACCGGCAAAACATCTATTCGATGGAAAAAACGTACTATATCTTTCGATTTCACAAATTGAAAGAAAAAACACAAAACGAAAAAAAGTGGCACATTTTCTCGACCTTTTTTCGAATCCTGTTTATGTCCCTTTCTTTGCGCCAGCAGCATGGCACGTTCCGAACAAAATGGTTCGAAAAAAAGGAAAACCGTGAATTCTTCTAACCACTCATGGGTTGGCGAGAATTCATGTTTTCGGCAGGACTATTGAGTAGATATCATTATTCGGTTCTTAGTCTCGGCTGGAAATTCTATGAATGACTTCGTGGTACGCTTTTATGTACATTCACATTCAAATAGGTACATCATCATTAATTTTTTCAATGGGCATTCAGAAGGAGCTTCTTGTCTCGGATTTAATAAATGTACTCTTAATGACTTCAAGTATCATTCATAAAAAGGGAAGTAAAACCGGATTCAGTGAGAGATATTTAGAAAAAGTTGCCTGTTTGTAGCCCTCTTCGATACAATGGGACAAAGATCCAGAATGAATCGAACGACCTGGATCTGTGACGGGCGAATTCAAACAGCCGCCATAATGATACGAGTAAAGCCCGGGCCACAACGCGTCCGAAATCCCATATAATTTCCCTCTTATATACTCGTCCGACTGTATGATCGGAGTATGATCGGATAGGTGTGTCCCCGGCATAATTCGCCGCGTGATGGATTGCGGGCTTCGTATAGAAAGGTATAGGGGCGAATTGCCGAGAGACAGTTCACACTCAACCAATTCACTTTCAATTCTGATCCTGATGTGATCCCATACGAGACCTGGATCGAAAGCCGGTCAGAAGTTTTATATGAAAATTGATATTTTCCGAATGAATCGAGCAGGGCTATTATCTGTTAGGGAGCCAGCAGCGGATTCTATTACGGTATAAGAAACAAGACTAGAACTTTTACTTCTTTGTAAGGCAGGAAAATAAGAATGAAGAGTCTAGTAAGCCACCGAGGGTAGGTCTGGCGGGTGTAGATGGTTAAATCTTGCCGCTCTGTCATGTGAAGATACTAAACTTCCCCAGATTTTACTTATTTTCTATTTTTGAAGTGGATTTCAGGGAAGGTTATACCGGAAGTGCTCCTAATACGAACTGAACATTTGGCAGAATCTCGGAAAACACTACAAAAAAAATCTTTTTTTTTTTAAATAAAATAATTTGAAAACGGTTGCCCTTTGCGAAAAACGTTCCGATACAAAATGAAAGATCATAAGAAATAAGATCAATGAGATTTGAAGATTTTTCTATGTTTTACTTTTTTTTTCGATTTTTGGACCTTGTTCCCCCTTCGACTCATACTCTTAGACAGATACACTCAAAGGCTCAAACAACTAAAAGAAAAGACATCTGGTGCAGTGAAGCCAGAGGAACTGGGGATCATTTATAAGTTTATGTATAATTATGACATGGGTGGGATATTTAACTGCAGTTATTAGTACCAGGTGCAGCTGCAGAATTTTGTATTTCGATATTTGCGGCGATATTTTCAGATGTTGAAACTGTTTAACTGTTCGATTGATTTGACTATATGAATTTATCTCCAGTTTCATTTTAAGTTTCATCAATTAAATGGCTTTTCTGTAGGTAAGTCTTTGCTTATTACTTTTTGCTATTGTATTACTGTAACCTTTCGACTGTACTGTGGATTTTCCTAAAACTGCACAGGAAGCCATTCCTCGCTAATTTTCATCAATTAGACAAGTTTCGCTCAACTAGCTTTTTCCGTTATAAATTAATTGTGTTCCCAAAATTTTGCGATTATATAGCTGTAATTCTGGAACTGACTCATTGATGTTGCTGAAATTAAACCCAGTCGTGATGATTGCTCACAAATTGGAAAAGTTTCACCCGTTATAGAGTTACTTCGCTTAAGAAATTCTGCAATTATATAGCTGTAACTTTTGAACCGTTTGATGAATTTTTCTGAAATCAGACAGGAACTGAGTCCTCCTAAACAACTGGATAGGTTTCGCGGAACTAGCTTCTTCCGTTATGTTGTTATTTTATTTATAAAATTATGCCGTTATATATGATAGCTGTAACTTTTTAACCGCTTGATGGATTTTTGCTGAAACTCAATAATAGGCTAGTCCTTATTGACATCTCCTTACTGGGCAAGCTTTGTCTAGCTAGCCTCTTTCGCTATGAAGTTAATAGACTCAGCTACTTTTGCCGTTATACGAGGTGTGTTCAAAAAGCAAGGTGACTTTTAAAATTTCGCGGGCAACGTACATTCGATTATCGATTTTTTGTTGTTGTTGTGTTGGTACACATGTCCCGAATATATGTTCACAATTTCAAGTACTTAGCATACTTCGTTTGTTTTTGACAGATAAAAAGGTTAGACGTGTTTTGTTGTGCTCGGCGATTTTCTATTATTAAATGGAGCAAAGAATTTTCATCAAATTTTGTGAGAAAAATGGAATCAAGTGCTCTAAAACATATTGACAGTGGCGTAAGGTGAGTCTGCTCTAAGTAAAAAAAATGTTTACAAGTGGTACAAACTCTTCCAAGATGGCCGAGAAGCTGCCAATGACGAACCTCGCACTGGACGCCCCAGCACGTCGCTGTTTTTTCGACTACCGTGGCGTAGGGCATGAGGAGTTTTTACCTCAAGGTCGTACGGTCAATAAGGAGTATTACCTTGAAGTTATGCGCCATTTGCGAGAAACAATATGAAAAAAACGTCCTGAATTGTGAAAAAATAATTTATGGCTTTTGCATCACGATAATGCACCTGCTCATTCATCGTTGCTTGTGAAAGATTTTTTTGGCCAAAAACAAAACGACAATCATGCCTCAGCCACCATATTCACCGGATTTGGCCCCGTGCGACTTTTTTCTGTTCCCAAAACTGAAAAGACCTATGAAAGGATGGAGATTTGCAACGATTGATGAAATAAAAACTGCATCGTTGGAGGAGCTCAAGGCTATACCAAAAAGTGCTTATGAGAAGTGCTTTGAGGACTGGAAAAAGCGTTCGCACAAGTGCATTGTATCTGAGAGGGATTACTTTGAAGGGGACAATATAAATATTGATGAATAAATAAATATTTTTTCATAAAAATATAAAGTCACCATACTTTTTGAACACACCTCGTATAGCTGTAACTTTTTAACCGCTTTATCGATAGTGCTGGATTTCAATAGCAGCCGGCTCCCCGTTGACATCTGTCAACTGGAAAAGTTTCACCTTGCTTACGACTTCCGTTCGACTGTTATCGTGTCCACAACATTTTGCGGATAAATATATATATAAATATATTTATAAGGACACTAAAAAATCTAATGATGCCAATCGATTCCTGGGGTCATGAAACGTAAAGAAAACCAGCTCCGGGATCAAAACTCGTTATTGAAGGAGGGCCGAATAACTGATTTTTTCTTCAAAAATCGGTTAAAAAACATGAAGGGACGAATGGGAACTTTCATTGCATGAGGTATTATAAAAAGCAACCCCAACCCGTAGATTCCCACTATCGTGTGACGTGTAAGCCGGATTAACCCATATGTGGACATAGGCAATGCAAGTCTCGAGGCCCCTCTCCTCCTAGGCAGGTAGGTAGGTCCTTTAGTAGGTGTACCTACTACCTACAGCCTACAGGTAGTATTTATAATCTTATATCAACGCCAAATTTAATGATTGTATTCCATTTATTAAACAAATCTGTTAATATACAAGTAATTTGTGGCAATTGCTCCTGAAATAAAGAAAGCGGTTCTGAAACCGGCTGAAATGTGACCATAGCTATGGGCATCTTTACGAAGAAATCCTTCGTCATCGGGAAGCGGCTGAAACTCATACCAGTTGTAGAACGTTTTAAGAAGATTACGATAAGGTAATGTCAGCCCGGACCTATCCGGTTCTCATGTTGACGATGTTGAAGGTTCTTGACACGGTCAACATGATCCACGAACCCGCCAACCTGGTCGTTTTCTGATCTTTGTATAATGATTTAGAATTGCGGTGTAAATTCTAGCCGGTTACATATGACGAAGGCTTTCTTGCAGAGGACGCTTAAACTAGTACTGCGGACTTCTGCGAGAAAGCCTTCGTCAATGGCAACCGGCTGGAATTTGCGCAACGCATCTTGAAAAACATTGTACAAATACTACAAAAAGACCAGGCTGAATTGTCTTACCCGGATGTGTGATCCATGCTGACCATCTCAAGAAACCTTAATACCGTTACACTGTTTTCACACACACTGATTTTTCCCAGAATCTTCGACATTCTTAAGCAGCAAAGCTTCTAAAGGGTTAGACATATGTTTGTCTTTACTGCATAAGAATATCCGCCGATATTCCGGCGAAAAGTCAGCAGGTATGAAAACAGTGTTAGCATGCGTACCAGAACCTTGCAGAACTGACTGTCGTTACTTACCTAGATGTCTCTTCAGTTTTATACGTTTATTTGAACGTCTCCACTACGTAATTTTGCTGATTTTCCCAAAGCACTCTTCTGCATAATCTATCTTCAAAATATAACCGTATCACACTTTTTTCTGATTCCGAGACAATGTAAAACTTACCGATCAAAATTCAAGCAAGACCACAACACAATGATACAGCAAACTGAAATATCATATTGCCTACGTTTCGACGAATCCAAGCAATTCCGGGAATTATCTCTATGCAACATACTCAGAAATAATGCTAAACAATCTGTTTAGAGTGGTTCCGTCGCACACTTTAGCACAAATCAAATTTTATTGCTTATTTTTCAAATTATTGCAGCTCGATATTTGTGTGCCGTGTGGAAAAAGGGTGAAACTAGACCGAAAATTGTCGGCTAACAAAATAATAAAAAAGCGCTTCGAGAAAGTATTCTGCTCAATTTTGGGCGGCTTAAACTGTATTCATAAACATATTCATCTGAGTGAATGATACTTAATTTTATAATACGTCATATTCATAGCTGGGAACAAGACGGTCAAGTTTCATTCCTTTCGGAGTTGCGCTTTATTTCGGGACCACTGTATTATTCGAAATGAGATTTGAGGCAAATAGTTGTAATATAGTTTATTTTTCTCATAGGCCGCGGGGCCTCTAGGCGGATATGGATCGCTAGGCGGCTGCGGGCCCCCGAAGGCTGTGGGCCCATAGGCAGTCGCCTACTTTGCCTTATGGTTAATCCGGCCCTGCGTGTAAAAATAATGCCACTGCCTATCCTTTTGCCAGCATGTCGTAAAAGGCGACTAAAAAGGACAAGATATATGTATATGCCTGCAACTTGCATCATCCAAAAACTTATACATATATGCCAACGAAAAGTCAATTAAGCCTAAATATCCCAAATATCAAAGGGATTTGTGAACTTACATGGTTGCATAATAGCCCAAGCGCCCGCTGCAAGAAAGCTCTCGTCATCTGTAACCTGTTGTTGTTTACACAGTTGTAAAACATAGTACGAAGACTACGAAAACGTACGTCAGTCCAGTCCTGTCCGGGTCCGTGACCCATGTTTACCATCACAAATGGTTGTCAGTTGGATTAATTAAAGGAAAAATTTGAATGATTTGGTCATTAAAACGTCAATTAGCACGTTTACTTTAATTTATTTACAATATTTGCGGAAAGCGTAACGAGTGACACTTGTGATATGTTGTTTGGAGAAGTCTTTTGAACACGCTGATACCATTTTTATTCAAATGAAAATTATTTTCACCAGAAAAGTCAACACTACTACACAATAATAATAATAATAATAATAAATAAAGGCAGGCTAAGGTACCCAGCTGGTAGGCACTGCAACCATAAAATCTATTGTGCCATAATAGCCTTAACTAATCCAAAGGACCCTCAACCAACCTGATAAAGGCCAGTAGGTCCTTTGTAGCAGTACTCTTAATGACACCGGAGCTCACGATGGAATCTCCAAGAAACAAGAATCTGGCGCGAGCAACCGCGGGGCATTCACAGAGAAGGTGTTTGGTGGACTAAAAAAAAAATGGAAACCATTAAGTTCTCCGCAAATTTCACCTTTTCCTAACTTTTTTCTCAACCAGAATTAACACCTCTTGTTTTGACGGTACATAATTCACAATTCCACCTGTAAAATAAAACTTCATCCATAAATAATCTCCTCCTTTATCGTAAATTTACCATTTTTCACTGTGAATTAAAAGTTTCTTGTCTAATTCTCTCCCGTTATAAATTGCGCTGAGACCATTATTTTTCACAAATTCACATGGCTAACACTTTCCCCCAATGCTTAGATATGAATCATAAAGTAATATTTGACTTATGTTTTCTTTGTGGGGTGCACGCCCTTGACATACCCCTATACATGCTAATGCGTAAGTATATTGTATGTTGGAAACAAACTTCGAGATAAGTCTACGAAAAAGACTCCGACAAGATACTTTACATAGAAAAATCATGAGCCTGATTTTGTGAAGAGAAGACTGACACAGCGTACTCCCCTTTCTAAATACCCCGCGATTTCTATCAAGGAAAATTCAGAGAAGATTCCATATATCATATATTTTATAGAATTTCACTGTACAAACTGTTCGCTGGAGTTTGTGTTGTTATGCCTTTGCAGTGCCATAGACCCTCCCGGCAGAATAAAGTTTGGATTCTTTAATTTATTATCCTGAAGGGCCGCGCATGGTGCTAAAGTCAATATGTTAACATGACACTTACGCAAAAACATATCCTGATCTGGCATTTACAAACAGCTCGTGGGAAATAGAACGGTGAGGATACAATTTCCCTATGCATGCGCTTTCGAATCATCACGGAACATTAAAAATCGTCCTTGCCATGATGAGAGGAAATGTTGTGTGCACAATGTGTTGATTTAAAATTTCATTAAAAGGCATGAAATGGAATCCGAATAATGTACTTGTATATGTGCTTATTTTGTTGTGCGTCGCTGATTTATGCAGAACAGCGAAAATGAAATATGATGAAATGCAATGAGAAAAAAAAGATATTGAAAAAGGTAAATTAATTCCATGTTAGCAATATTGGATTTTGCCAGATGGGCTTGTGAAAGGAAAGTGTTGTTTTCGATAAACATGTTTTTCAACGGAAATCGTCAACTTTTTTTTTGCATTTTTATTTAAGTTTTAATGCAATTCATGCAATATTTTTTTACGTATTAACTGAATTTCAAAGGCGCTATAGCAAAATATTCTTTCAAAGTTGCACATGGTAATAGGGGCTGCAAGTAATGGCCAAGTTCTATCTGGAGACATTTAAAAGGGGGTTTAGATGTAATGTCAGTCTAGTTATGAGGCCTATCGTCAGGGATGCTGTTAGGCGTTCCATTTTGGCTGGTTTGCGATTTACGATTGGAGAAATCGAGTCTAGTTGTACATACACAACAAACTCAATGACGACAGGACTAAGGCGGGCCGCGTATTGCTCCCACAAGCCAAATGACATTGTTGTTGTAACAAGTGTCAAACTCAGATTTTACGTCAGTTATGCCATGGGGGTTGTGCGTGGTTTGGGAGCAATATACTGTAATGCATTCCAGGATATGAGTTTTAGTTCAACCGTCAGCTGAACTGACGTCACCAGGCGAAGACGGTGTCACCTGCAGGCGGGCTGTTCAGTTTAGAGAGATGGCGGGCCGGGGCTAGTCTTCTGCATCGGATTACGACACTGACGAAGAGACTTGAGCCGAAGACCAATTCGATGCAAAGACTCCGACGATCCGACCATTTCCCCCAACAATATCGGTAATAACAACTATTTGGGCTCATTTGTCACGGATCCAGAGCTGCGCCTTGCGACCTGTAAAGGAGAAGGTTAGGTTAGGTAAAGGGGCTGCCGGGTGCTCACCCAGCACACTTAGTCCATCATTTGGACCGTTGTGTTACCACCAAAGTAGCCTGTTATAACCTAGGCGTTAAACCAGCCTGAGCTGGTGATAAAGCGATAGAGCTGTATGACACTCGTGTTTTTAATGTCGTCCAGGTCCAGGAAAAACCAAGAGCCAAGGAATTTCTTCCGCCTCGTAGCCAAGGCCGGACAGTGACAGAGAAGATGCAGAACGCTTTCCTCCTCATCCACATCCTCACAGCTCCTACAATAGTCGTTATGAGGAATACGGAGCCTCCAGGCGAGCTCACCAATGGGACAGTGCCCTGTAATAACCTCCACAACCATGCCAATGTGCTTCCTATTCAATGAAAGCAGTGCGGCAGAGCGGTTAGGGTCAAGTTTCGGCCAAATCAATTTCGTCGTCTGGCACGTGTCGCAGTTTAGCCATCTAATGTTCGCTCTGTCAATCGCGACGGCTTTAATTATAATTTTGCACGATGCGATTGGCATTCTAATGTTGAAACGGTCTCCGTCGAGAGCGCCGGTAGTCCCTTCCTTAGCCAGTTCATCCGCGATGCAGTTACCCACGAAGTCGCTATGACTCGGTATCGAACAGAGCGTAATGTTGAAAAATGCACCCATCTCTTTAAGAATCGACCGACACTTTGCGATGGCTTGCGATGTAGTCAGGACGGATTCGAGTGATCGAATGGCTGCCTGACTATCCGTGTAGATCATAACGTCTCTCATGGTCACTACATGATTTCCTAGCCAGGTCAAAGCTTCAAAAATTGCCGTAACCTCCGCCTGCAGGACACTGCAGAAATCCGGAAGGCGGAGTGACAGGTTAATCCCCAGTCCCTCCGAATAGATGCCCGCCCCAACACCGCCAACGACCCTAGAGCCATCCGTGTAGATGACTATGGAGTCGATGGCCAGGGGCGCGCTATTAGCCCATTGACCCCTCGACGGAATCAAACTGGTGTAGTTTCGGCCAAAAAGGTATTTCGGAGAGATATAGTCAGTCTCCGTGGGGAGACTCAAATTATCCAGTACAGTTGAGTGCCCGCATCTCAGCGTGCGCCACTGGCCAGTCTCACGAAGACGCAGGGCCGTGTTTGCCGCCAGTTGTTCACCACAAATATCCAACGGGAGCAAGCCGAGCACCATATCCAGCCCGGCTGACGGAGTGGTCCTGAAGGCCCCCGTCATGGCCATCGCAACTAGTCTTTGTACCTTGTTCAGTAATTTAATATAAGCCCCTACTCGAAGTGCTGTCCACCAGACAGTAATTCCGTACAGTAGTATGGGTCGTACGACAGCAGTATATAGCCAATATACAGCTTTAGGCTGCAGGCCCCAGTTATTAGCTATGGCCCTTTTACACGAGTAGAGTGCGATAATAGCTTTATTGACTCGTTCCTCGATGTTGAGCTTCCACCTTAGTTTCCTATCTAAAATAAGACCCAGGAACTTAGCCTTGTCGGCGAAAACCAATTTCGTGCCCTCCAAAATGGGAGATTCAATGGGAGGAGTCGTGTACTTTCTAGTGAAGAGCACAAGCTCCATCTTGGCAGGGTTAATTCCAACTCCGCAAAAGTTTGCCCATTCTGATAGAATGGTCAAGGCATTCTGCAACAGCCCACTGAGGACATCAGGAAACTTTCCTGTGACGGCAATGGCAACGTCATCTGCATACGCGATGACTTTACACCCAATTTCTTCCAGCCTCAAGAGCAGTTTGTTGATCCCTATGACCCAAAGGAGGGGAGACAATATCCCTCCTTGGGGGGTTCCTCTGGAGACACTCCTGCATACCGACGATGCACCCAAGGTAGAGTGTATACGCCTAGAAGTTAGTAACATATTAACGAGTTTGCAGAGCGACTCATCAACCTGGAGACCTCGGAGTGCCTCAATGATCGCACTAGGTCTGAAATTATTGAAAGCCCCCTCGATGTCCAGGAATACAACCATCGTGTATTCCTTTTGGTCGAGAGATTTCTCAATGTAACTGACCAAAGAGTGCAGAGCCGTGTCCACCGACTTACCCTTCCAATAGGCATGTTGCGATGTGGATAGAAGGAGTGGCGGAATGGTATCCCGCAAATGGATATCCACCAGTCTCTCTAGTAGTTTCAACATGGTAGAAGAAAGACTAATGGGACGGAGGTCGTTTGGTCGCGCATGCGAGCTTCTTCCCGCTTTCGGGATAAAAACCACCCGCACCTCCCTCCAGATGCGTGGAACGTACACTAGCGTCAGACAGGCCGTCAGGATACACTCTATCCATGGGTATACTATATCCAAGCACTGCTGCAAGTCCGCCGGAATGATGCCATCAGGCCCAGCTGATTTAAAGGGTTCAAAGCTGGAAATTGCCCACATTATCTTTTCTCGAGACACAATAGATTCAAAGTTGCATGGCGATGCGCGACACGAAGAGGAGTCTCCAGGTGAGGCATCAGCCGAGCTTCCAGGGAAATGTGTATCAAGCAGACACTCGATGGTTTCTTTACTTGAAGACGTCCATGATCCGTCTTCCTTTTGTAGAAAACTTGGCATTGATGGATTGGAAGCCAAAATTTTCCTAAGCCTGGAGGTTTCGCAGGACCCTTCGATATGTTCGCAGAAGGAGAAAGTTAACCATTAGATATTACGGCGGCTATTAGGGGGTGGTGGCATAGTATACTCGCAATAACATCGGGAACAGCGATGCGTATCAATTTCATGGCTAATATGTGTACGATGTCATCCGGAACGCGGCCAGTATATGGAAAAGTACCACAAAGTAATTCGTTCTAGAAAGTAAGTGTAAAAGAAGAAATACTTATCTGACTGTCGTCGTCAACGCTTCCACCAAGTCGATTAAGATTCTGTCCGTCGGCCGAAAAGTAAATAAACACTAAACTGTCAATCAGTCAATGTGACAGGGACTGCTTTATCGACATCGTTGAATGTACTAATACGGTACTAAGGAGCGGAATTCTCGTATCGCGTGAATAACCGATCCATGAAAATATCCGTTGGTCCGATACTACGTATTTAAGCCAGGGAAAAGAAACGGAACCCTCTTTGTTTGATTTGGCATTTTGGATGAAAGGTGGGTGTCCGTATTCCCGAAAAGGTTTTTAAAAATTGAAACTAATGTCTTTGCTTGATTTGGCATTTTGGATGAAAGGCATCTCGGATGAAAGGATTGAGGATCGAGGACACAGTGGTGAGAACAAGAATGGTTGAATTGTGGATGAATCCACGGAGCCCAGGCCTGACGAGCAAATTTGTGAAGAGTGTGCGGAAAACGTAGACGGAAGAACGGAACGAACGTGAGCCAATTCCTCAAGGATCGTCATCGTCGTCGGAATATTGATAGTGAGTAAAGTAGAGCCGCCACCCAGGTAGGACAAATAGACTAGGGCTAGTGTTAAGGTAGTGTTAAGTTATAGGGTAAGGACGTTCAATATTACGAGCGGTCGTCTTTTTGCTTTTTAAAATCTAATAATACTGGACTCGTTACGTAGAGAGTTAATAAATATTGTGAAAATCGTATGTGACGCGCTTTGGATTTTCTTGAGCAGTTAGTTTTTGACAGTGTATTCCGTGTCGGTGGTCACAGTGAGCAACACTCCCTTCCGCGGGTTCGTACTTTTTCGCGGAAAAAGAACCAATCACTGGCGGCCAAAAAATACTAAGTACGTGGCGCCCGCGACCCTTCTCCAAGAGTTGGTCGGACGGCCGTAAGACCGCGGACACGGTGTAACACATTAAGGAAAGATACAACCAATAAAGCTAGCATTTTGATCTACACTTAAGGATCCCCTATCAATGGGGACTTTGAAGCATTTATTCATAGGACTATTCCCAGCACTTGTGGCAAATTTTGAATGCTTCACGACTTTATTTTCCTATTTTTGTTCGTAGCCTGAACTATATTTACGAGTATAAAGACAACGATATGACATAACTGTGATTTGATTTTTGCGATGGAATTCATCCCATTCAACAATGCGAACTTTTCGAGAAACTCGGAAATAATTCCTGTTCCTGCGAATTCCGAACAAAATATTAGAGCGATTCCTAACTATTCCTGAGTTTTATTTACGCGAGATAGTAGTGCAAATATATATGTACATAATACTCCTAAATATTGCTTAGAGAAATTTCGTAGTGAACATAATAATGGATATTAGATTCTATTTTCAAAAGGTGTATTGACATACGACTGTTTCGAAAAAATAAGAACACATCCTGATGTTGCTGTTGTTGACGCAATATTGTTTCTTCATAAGTTTTTAGGATGTACTTCTTAGGAAGCAATAAAACGAAGTAGTACCGAATACATACTGAATGAAAAAGAGTTCTGTGTATCATTGAAAACAAATAAAATCGTTTTAGGTATTCCATATCCTCAGAATTCAACGTACATAGTTTGAAAATTCCGACGAAAAGTTTCTGTTTGTACTCCTTTTCGTTGCAACAAACGAGGGAAATATCGATGTTTGTGATTACAGTTTCCTTTCGATTGTATGTCGGATGGTCTTCAAGAATTTTGCCTTCGATAATTTCCTAGCTATATCCTTGCTTTCGTGTAAGAAGTCAACATCAAAACAAAGTCGAAAAAATAATCAATCTTACCGTGGAATTTAAACACAATCACTTGCAAATCGGCGGGGTCGGAGGGTACACTTAGTTGCAGGTGCGCTGGTCGAAAATACTCGGTGATGCACATATAACTATGTGTAACAATTCGACCAAGCAGGTGCGTTCCGCTGCACCCCCAACTAACGCAAATTGCAAAAACAACTATTGTGTAGTTATGTGCTAGCTATGTGCCGCATTTAAACGTTTTGTGCTTGTTAATTTAAAAAAATATTGAAACCTTAAAATGGGGGTTTAGAAGAACGTTCCGCTATACAATCGTGCCAAGTTTCAAAATCTCTTGAATTTTTTCACCAAATATTGGCACCCATTATTTAATTTTTTTTATCATCCGTCACCGTGTCATATCTTTGTCTTAAGGGGGAAAACCACATTCGGAGGTTCAAAAAATCCAATTTTTTTTATGGCATAAATTGTTAGCAACAATCCAAGAATACGCTGCCAAAATTTCAAAGCGAAAACCACATTCGTTAAGATTTTATAAGCATAGAACCGACCCCTCATCGAGTATAGTTTAGAGGCTTGAGCGCACAGCACGTAGGGCGGAGCACTAGCTCATGTAGTCGCATTATGTATAGTCAGGGCCGCGTTTTCAAAATTTGCGCCCAGGGGCTTGAGAATTAGAGCCCCCCCCCCCCCCCCAAACCAATTTCTTATAATTAAAGAAATATATAATAATGAAGAAAACAAACGAATTATTTAAAATTTATTTTATTTTTACAAAACCTTTACAGCAAGATAATACAGAAGTACAATATTTTATAGAGATACCTTTCGACTTTTCTTCTTTGAAAAAATTTCAATTATTTCATCAAAATTAATTTTTCTTACTCTGATTCGATCGTCAGGATAGATAGGCTATTCTGTTTATCTTGACCTAACATTGATCTGATTGCATTTTTCACTCTTTTTAATGCTGAAAACGACCGTTCACCACTGCAGTTCGTTAAAGCAATTGAAAGATAGATTCGCAGTGCTACTTCAACATTCGGAAAAGTTGCTTGAATTTTATTTTTCAATATTAACTTCAAATATGATACTGGCAGTGAAATATTGGAAAGAAATTTTTCATCTTGAATTAAATATCTGAATTGAATAATTTCTTCAATGAAATCGTCTTCCATGTCAGAACTATATATTTTCAATAGATTTTTCGCAGATAGTCTTAGTTCTTCATTTCCGAAAACAGATTTGAGTTGCAATTTGTAACAAAATCCGAACGTGCGATTGTTCATTATAACACACTTGTCTTTTCTCAAGAGCATTTAAAAGATTATCCAAAATGGGAAAACAAAAATTTGATCCTCATCGCATCTGTGGCCTCAGACAGTGTCAGCTTGTCCATTTTCATCAAATTGCCGCTTCCTTTTTCGACTGCGTTTAAAATTATCATACTCCTCACAACCAGATTTTTCTTTGCCTCCTTTCTCAAATTCCTTGAAGCTTTCTTCAGTTCGTAGATTCTTGAGTTCTTCGCATAAACTATTATATAAATTCACCACTATTTGTTGCGTTAAATTTTTGTAAAATATGATTCCAAATTTCAGAAATAATTGCAATGTCCAACTTGTTCAATGAATTAACTAAGGATTCTGCATCAACTCTAGTTATTTGTTTCTGACTATCATCAGTTATAAGTTCTTCTAAGGCAGTTCGAAAGCAGCTATGTCCTTGAGATAGAGCCTTTGTATCATCCGCCCTAGCAGACCAACGCGTGTCAGTTAATTTTTTTGGTACTAGTTTTGTATTCGACATAGTTAAGTGTTTTTTTTAAGAATCTCCCATCTCGCTGACGATGCAGAAAAAAATACATATATATTTTCTAAAAATAAAAAATATCTTGTGGCTTCTGGACAACAATCAGCTCCACAATTCCCGACTAGATTTAAGGAACGAGCTGCACAGGGGATGTAAAAAGCTAGTTTGTTTTTCTTTTGAAGCTTTGCCTGCACACCGTTGTAACATCCAGACATATTCGCGGCGTTATCATAAGATTGACCCCTGCAATTTTCAAAATCGATGTCTAGATCTAATAAGTGGATGTAAAGTAAGTGGACTTATACTGTATTAGTAAACATCATGATGTAAGAAGAGTCTTACTTCATGGTAAACATACAGAGATACATTCAGTGCGAATTCGGTGCAAATTTTACGACTAGTTGAAAACACCATAAAATAAGTAGAATATCATCAACCATTTTATATTGAATAAATGTTCTTATCTATGTTCTTTGAAGGAACCTTAACAGATTATTCGATGATTATTCAAATTAAACACAACTCAATTGATATAATCATACAATCGACATAATCGAGTACCACGATTATACATTTCAAAAAATAACTTTCTTATTTTACAAAACTCATTGCAAAGGAGACCTTTGTATCAAATTATCTCGTTGTAACTTTTATTGCGTACGCTTATTTAAACTTAGTTTTCTTTATTTTTTTTTATTTTTTTTTTATTTATTTTTTTTTTCGCCGTCTGTGGCGCCCCTTTCGCTGCGGCGCCCTGGGGCTTGAGCCCAATAAGCCCATAGGTAAACGCGCTACTGTGTATAGTACTTACGTAGCCTTATAGCGACACTTTTGCATCTTTGTTTTCAAATAACGGTATAGAAGGTATTAGAAACATCAACACAAGCGATTGTTGCGGTTAAATTCTGTTTTTCAAATGTGTTTTTCTCAAAATGACTTTTTTCACATTCGCGGGAAGTCTAACTCAAAAAGCAATGAACCGATCATTATAACAACTGAAAGTATGATTTTTTATAAAAAAATATGAAGAGCATGAGCCAACATTTTGGATGATATCATATTTTTAGGGGAGTTTTTTTTTTGCATAATTAGTGAAAAAAATTGTGAAAATTGAAATTTTTTTTTCCAATACCTAACAAATATTTAATTTCTATTATTTTCACCTGCATTCAAGGTTCATATTCTTAGACAAAGAAAGTTAATATTTTAAGACTAAAATCTTTTGGATTTCGGATAAAAATTCGAGTCGCTACCCGTCCCGCAATTGGAGAACTCTAATTACGGTCTTCAGCGAACATTAGTGTGTAACTTTGTTATTTTTGGCTCCGATTATTAAAAAAAAAATCGCACAAGTTATTCGAGATATGAATAAAATGCTGTCAAAATTTGATTGAATTCTATTTAATTCTTTCCACCCAAAAAATCCTAAAAAAGCAGTGAAAAGGAAACTCCTAATGTTGTTTCCCCCTTTAAGTGGATTTGAAGCACGTAGAACGACGATGCTCTTAACAGCGACACGAAATCTGGTCATTTACCTGTGAAATCAAACTTCAGTTTTCTTGCAAATTAATTTATTGCGGCAATCTTTCACAGCACACTCTATTTTACAAAATTAATGGGATTAGTACGTTGTATTACTTCAAATCTCACTAATTGAATACTTAAAGACCACTTCATTGTTCCTGATGTAATAGCCACAAAACTTGTTGAGATTACACTCGGAAAGATATTTGTTCACATCTATTACCTGACTGAATCGCAATCAGCACAAAATGGCCGGCTAGAAATGTCATCTAAGCAGAGCAGCTCATCGCAACTAAAAACCAGTCCGAAGCGTATATACCCTAGACTTGTACAGACCTAGTGGTGACAACAAAAGTAATAATTGGCAACGACCATATGCATTAAAAGTGAGTTTCCTATATAGCCAGTTTATAGGGGAGGTTGGCACTCATTCAGGGAGATCTGGATCATTATCAAAATCAATTAACTAAACCATTCTACTAATATTTGTTGAATTTTTCAAGTCACTAGCTTCATTCCATCGAAATTTATTGCTTATTTGAAGTCTCACTTGTAGGGGAGGTAGGGGTTCCTTGGGTCGGATCTTGCCCATCATTGCCACCAACCAATTAGGTCACCCTACAAACATACAAACAAAAATTTAAGTTTCTAGCTTCACTCTATCGAAAGTTATCGCTTATTTGAAGTTTCATTTGTAGGGGAGGTAGGGGTTCCTTAGGTCGAATCTAACCCATCTTTAATGCCAACTAATTCAATCCCATTTCAAAGATTTGACCAAAATTTCAAGTTGCTGGCTTCATTCCATCAAAAGTAATCGCTTATTTGAAGTTTCATTTGTAGGGGAGGTTGGGGCTCCATAGGTCAGATCTTGTCCATTTTCAATACCGACTAATAAGACCTTACTACCAACATTCTACCAAATTTTCAAATCGCTAGAGTCATTTTATCGAAAGTTATCGTAATTAAAATAATATTTAATTTTTTGAATTTTGTAGGGGAGGTAGGCGTTTCTTTGATCTGATTATGCCCAACTTACCAAAACCTAAGCAGCTTCTCACTTCAGGGTCACATGCCAAAAATCAGATGCCTACGTCAATTGGTTCAAGAGTTATGGACAAAAAATCTGAAAAGTAGGGTAGCACGGGGCTCTTTGTAAGAAAATTACCGTTAGTTTTCAACTGATCGATTTTATTTTTCCAGGAGAGTATAAGATTACCATCACGAGCAATCTACCTAAGCTAGAGCTTTTCATGTTTATTTAATCGGGAGTTATAGATACATTTAATTATTTTACATATGTAGGGGAGGTAGGCGTTCTCTTGGCCTGATCATGCCCATTTTCAATATCAACCAGCTAGATAATACTTCCAACATTTCACCAAAATTTCAAGGCTCTAGCTTCATTTCGTCGAAAGTTATCGTGCGAACGGACAGACAGACATGGCTTAATCGAATCAGGAGGTGACCCTGATCATTTATATATATACATTGCTATACCTTCGGAGCCTCCTTTAAGGTGTTAAATACATATTTCCGTCGTGACAAAAACAATATACCCTATACTAAAAGTGTAGGGTATAAAAAATTGTTTGCTTTCACAGACAATTACGTATAGTTTTCACTCTATCCTTCTTTCGTACATCAATGATTACACAAAAAACAAGTCGCTTGTAGTTTGTGTAATGCATGTTTGTTACCCTAAACTACTACACTCGATAGATATGCAAAAGAACGCACCTTCTATAAACCAATCAGCCACAACATTCATGTCACTCAGAAACATTATTAACTGACTTCTTTCTACTTCTGCTTGCCTAATGAACATCGTAACATTCAGCGTGACGGACAAATTTTCAGTTTGACACATAACCATAAGACATATCCATGTCAAAACAACAAAACAAAATTCCTGAAAAAAAATTCGGTTTGTACCAAACACTCTTGTTTTTAATCTATCTGCTAACTCTATCTATACACCAATCCACGCCTTACCATATTAAATTTTCGTAAGAGAAACTTTTAAATCCCGACATGATTGTTTTCTCAATGAAAACATGGTTCAGAAAAAAAGAAAGAAAGAAAGTTCCGAAACAAAAGGACATTTCATCGCTATGGCCATTGTCAGGGGTTTCTGCACCCGTACATTTGAACTGACTTTGAATGGCATGGAAACGTTTTCTCTCCGCAGTCATGATAATAGTGTCAATCGACAGCAGGGACATGTTTCTCCGCGGACACACACAATGGTGATGGTGTTAAGAAAGGAAAGTACAATACAATATCAAGAGAGTTGGTTAGGCTTCCTTTCGACAACGACAAACAGCTAAGGGAACCATATCGTGATAGTCAGCTTCACTTTTGTACGATAGTATTATGAGGAGCTGTTTATTTAAGGAACTTTATTTCTGAAGGGCACTGGTGGCAGGTCCATTGTTTCAGTTAATTTTTTTTCCAAGAGTTCCCTTAACATTTTTTGTGTATATATTTGTTCGAATATCGTCTCCCAAATCTATTTGAGTTGTTTTGTTCAGGAAAATGATTGTTGCTATCTGCAGCAAATTCCCTATGATCCTCCCTGTGGGGGCGGTTTATTTTTACAGCACATAGGATTCCATCCACTTCTTTTTTCTATTTTCAAAACAAGAAATTGAAACTGTGAGGTGAAACGAAATGAACCTTTTGAATTCAATTGGCCGTTTGGTGGGGAGAAAAATATGTGGGTCAACCATTTTAGAGAATCTTTCTTTTTTTTTCTTAAGGGAAAATTGGATTTTTTTTTTAAATGGCTTCCTTTTAGTTTAAAGAGGTCGCTGAGCCCACGTATCAAGAGTTTTCAACCGAACAGAATCAGCTTTAGGAATCCGTCTCTATAAAGTCTGTTCTGAACTGGATCTGAACTGCCGTGAATGATTTTTGCGTTTTTTTTAATATGGTGCCTGTAGCAGATTTTATTGAAAGAAGAAAGAATTTTTCGATTGTAGGTTAAAAGGGACTGGGGAACAATGTTCCAAATGCTTTCAATCAATAAAATATACTTTTTGGCAATCTTTTCTCATTTGAAGGCATTGCGAGAGCGAGGACCAAAGGTATCAAAACTGAATGAAATTTGCAGTGCTGTAGAAATTAACACTATTTCCTTGTTGTGGGTTGGGTACGAAACGTCGACTTATAAAATGTCGATTACAAAATATCGACTGCAGATATCTAGCCTGTATCATAATCTCGACAGATGAAAATCTCGACTTATCAAAATCTAAATTTTTAACATATGGACAATAAATCAACTAATTTTATTTTCACAGTCGGCCGCCGAATTTGAAAATATAATTTTTTGATTTATTGTACATACAGTTACAATTTGATTCGGAGTTGTTCATACTTTTCTCTTCAATCTTCCAAGCACACACAATAGACTATTGTCAATCAACCGTCTTATGTGTGGGCTCCGGTCGTTTAAGCGATCGCAATTCTCAGTATTACTTATGTATGCGCTACGCTCTTAAGGGATCTTTCCTGATCCTCAGGAAGTAGTCCTAGAGCGCTTGTTCTCCAGTAAAAATCTTGAATTAGTCCATATTACTAAAGCGGAAATTTACGGGAGCGGTACGAAACGTCGACATTTAAAATCTAGATTACCAAAGTCGAGATTTTTTTAATGGAAAAATATCTCAAAATCTCGACTTGAAAAAGTCTCGACAATAAAATATCTCGACTGACGAAAATATAGACAGAAAAAATCTTGATAATCTCGACTTATTTAAAATGAATTCAATAGTTAACAATACATCTCAAAATTGACAATGTCAAGTGACTTTTTTTCCCTTTTGAAAAAGAAATAAGGTCAAATGACATTATGTCGCTTTTCCTAGCTTTAGTAGTGCGGTCCAAATGAGGTAATTTTATACTTTAAGATATGAACTAATTCGAAATTTTACTGAAGAACGAGCGTTCTAGGTCTATTTCCTGAGGGTTAGGATCACTTAGGAGCGTAGCCCACACAAGAGGCTGCTGATTCACAATAGTCTCATGTGTGTGCGTGTGCTTGAAAGATTTAAGAGAAAAGTACGAATAAGGCCAAATCAAAATGTAACTGTATGTCCAATGGATCAAAAAATTATATTATCAAAATCGGCGGCAAACTTTGAAAAAATGATTTTCTGAAGCATTGTCGATATTTTAGAAGTCGAGATCCTAATAAGTCGAGAATTTCACTTGTACAGATAATGACATAGTCGAGATATTTCCAGTCGATGTTTTGAAATCGAGATCATGTCAATCAAAATTTTAAAAGTCAACATCCCGTACCGCTCCCGAAATGGGTTGGGTATGAAACTTCGACTTTTAAAATCTCGATTTCTAAATATCGACTGCAAACATCTCGCGTGTATCATAATCTCAATTTTTAAAACGTCGATAATGAATCAAAAAAATACATTTTCAAAGTCGGCCTGTTTTCTCCAGTTTGTGATTTTTTTTTACAATTTTTTCAACATTTAAATCAAATTTTCGTGTTTGCATGTCCGACAGATTCGAACTCAGGTCGCTGTGCTTCAGAACCCATGGCGCTACAACATACGCCATCGAGACTCATATAGAATGGCTTCCAAATAATGCTTTATAAGCAATACTGTCCAAACGTAAAATGTAGTTAACTAAGTTGGGTACGTACCTGGGTTACCTAAATCATGAACATCGTAGCCCCCAAATAGCTATCTTCATGGGGTACGTACCTGGTTTAACTAAATCATAAAAATCGTAGCCCCCGCGCCATGGATCTCTTGCAAATCCTATGGGCTGAGTAAAAATGGTGGTTACGCTAGGACGGCTACTTAGCATAGCTATTTTGGGTGGTACACCTTACCGGGGGTTTTTGCTGGGAAGCTTCGGTTTGGTTGTGAACTGTAATGCAGCGGTCGTAGACCAAAGAGTCGAAAGCTAATTTTGCTACAAAGAATATTGATGGGTCGGAAGGGTCCGCAAAGGGAGGAGGAGGACAACTTTTTTTGGGGAGCAAAAACTCCTCTTCCATAGTCCTCCGCGTGGGCGCCCCCTGGAAAGGCAGTGGTCACTGACCATTGCCAACCAACGTCAAGCCGCCAGTGATGGCGGTGCGATGATTTGGTTGAGGTACCCCTGTGGTGTGGGGTGTGAAAAAAAATACTACGGCCTTTCCCTTTGAGGGTCTGTCGTTAAAACCGACAATCAAAGGACAGGATGTGTATGCCAGCAACTTGCACTATCCGAAATCTTTATATGCTAACGAAACGTCAACTATGCCTCGGATAAGGACTGACTCAACGGTTACGACTTTTAGCTATCGTACAATGACAAAGATTGGATTCTGGAATGTGCGTACTCTCCTGGACAATGGATCAGAAGGTCCCCAGAACGCACGATTTCTTCAATTAGAGAGTGAATTTCTGAGGTACAAATTAAATATCCTAGGAGTTAGTGAGATAAGATGGTGGAACAGCGGAGAATTCATCTCTCCAACGGGCAGCACTGTAATGTTGTACTCCGGTAAAGCTACCGGTAGTCGCCGTGAGTCAGGTGTGGGGCTTCTTTTAACCAGAGCCGCGCGAAACTGTCTCTTATCCTGGGAAACGGTCTCTGACAGGGTCTTGACCGCCAGGTTCCGGACCAAAATGAGGAACATCTCAATAATACAATGTTATGCCCCTACTGAACCCGACAATGTCTTGGCAAAAGACTCCTTCTACGAAGAACTAAACGCCGTTCAGAGCAGAACACCTAAAGGTGACATTATAATGGTTATGGGTGATTTGAATGCGAAAGTTGGCGCTGATAACTATGGGCTCAGACATGTGATGAGGAGACACGGTCTTGGTGATCGTAATAACAACGGTGAAAGATTTGTAGAGTTCTGCAACTTTCACAGTCTCTTCATCGGTGGTACTATGTTTGAGCATAAGGACCACCACAAAATCAGTTGGTCCTCTGTTGATCGGCGCAGAACACAAAATCAGATCGACCATTTTGCCATTAGTAAAAGATTCAAGAGTTGCCTCCTGGACGTGCGAAACAAGAAGGGTGCCGATATTGGGATGGGAAGAGACCATTATCTTATGATCGCTAATGTTCGATTGCGTATTGCAGCCGTGCGCCGCTCCAGCGACGAAAGATCCAGGCCCCGCAAATTCAACACCGCTCGACTAAAAAATCCAGCTGTCTTACAACAATATAATGACCATCTTGCGCAAAAAGCGGCTGAGATAACTAGTCACCCAAATAGTGACATAAACGAAAACTGGGATGCCATTAAAAATGCGTACATTGATAGCGCAAATACCATCCTTGGCCCAAACCCGGATTGCCGGAATAAGCCCTGGATGTCCGACGCTTCATGGCAGCGGATTGTTGAAAGAAAGGAGCTGAAAGTTCGTTTGGCTGCAGCATCAGACGACAATCGAAGCAGCATCGAACTCCTTTACCGTCAGAAAGCTCGAAAAGTTCAGCGTAGTGTGCGACGCGATAAAAGAGTTTATGCCAATTCTCTTTTAGCGTCAGCAGAAGAAGCCGCTAGAAGTAACAACTTAAACGCCGTATACGGTGTCATCAAGGAGTTTACAGGTGGTCGTAACTCCTGCCAACATCCGGTGAAAGTTAGTGATGGAAAGCTACTTATCTTGGAAGAAGATCAAATGAGGCGGTGGAAAGAACACTTCGCCGCGGTCTTGAACCGTGTAACCTCTGGTGAAGTTCCCCCTCATATAGATAATTTAGCTAACCATCAAAATGTGCGTATACGGTCCACTGCCCCGACTAAAGAGGAAATAGTCACTGCAATTATTGCACTAAAACGAGGAAAAGCCGCCGGACTTGACGGCATCCCTGCCGAACTTTATCAAGCAGCGCCAAGCGTAACTGCCGATTTGCTGCATCCACTTGTTGATAAAGCGTGGAATACAGAGACCTTTCCCACTGAGTGGAAGGAAGGTTTGATCATCAAACTTCCAAAGAAGGGCAGCCTCACAGACTGTAATAATTGGAGAGGCATTTGTGTGCTTCCTGCCGTTGCCAAGATAATAGCTAAAATCGTCCTGGAAAGACTAAAGGCCCACTTAGAAAGCACAATTGATGAAGAGCAGGCTGGCTTTCGATCCGGATTCTCCTGTGTCGATCACATTAACACCTTGCGAATCATCATCGAGCAATGCGCTGAATACGATTCTCCGCTTCACTTGCTTTTCATCGATTTCGAAAAGGCTTTCGATAGTGTGAACCGGGATTCTATATGGGCGGCCGTGCGCAGGAGAGGCATCCCTGAGAAGCTTGTGGCTATTATTAAGGCAACCTATGACGGCGCGAAATGTCGCGTTCTGCATAAACGTAAGGTGTCGGGGGACTTTGAGATTCGCAGTGGAGTTTGGCAGGGGTGCATCCTCTCACCGATCCTATTCCTCATTGTGATCGGCGATGTGTTGCATGCAGCCCTATCCGGACTCGACAGAGGAATTCAATGGACTTTCACATCTTATCTACAACATCTTGACTACGCTGACGACATATGCCTACTCTCCCACAAAATCATGGATCTGTCCGCAATGGCGTTAGATCTCGAGAGGGAGGCAAGCAAGGTTGGGCTAAAGATTAATACCAACAAGACCAAGGTTCTTAGCCCACCGTTGCGAAAAAGAAATCCGATACCTATTGCCATCAATATTAATGGGCAGCCTGTGGAGAAGGTGGACAACTTCGTCTACCTGGGTAGCATTGTTGCCGAAAATGGTGGTACGGAGCAGGACATCGCTCGTCGTATCAACCAGGCTAAACGCGCATACGGCATGCTGTCCAAAATCTGGCAGGGCAGTTATCTCAGCATCAAGACCAAGCTGGGCCTGTTTCGCTCCCTGGTACTGTCAGTGCTTTTGTATGGGAGCAGTACATGGAAAGTTTCCGTAGGAGTTACCAGAAAGCTGCAAGTTTTCGTCAACTCATGTCTTCGTCGAATTTTAAGAATTTTCTGGCCCGAAACAATATCAAATGAAGAGCTAAGTCGGCGTACGGGTCAGATGCCAATCGACGAATTGATACGCAGGCGAAAATGGCAGTGGATAGGTCACACATTGCGGAAGAGTGATAACTGCATTGCTTTGCATGCCATGAAATGGAACCCCATTTCCAACCAAGGCCGACCAAGAGGGGGTCCTCGAATCACATGGCGTCGATCTGTGGCAAAGGAGTGTCAGGTACTGGGTAAGTCTTTTGGGGAGTTGCGCCCCATTGCCCAGAACAGAGTACGATGGCGCGCAGGAGTAGTTGACGCGCTATGCCCCGCTAGGGGTTAAGGCAAAGTAGTAGTAGTATTTCTAACTCTTTTTTTCAATATGCTGTAACTAGAACGGAGCGAGTGGCCAAATAGGCGAAAAGTGCTAGAAATTGCACATTGCGATTTCACTACAATATCCCCATTATATAAAATATCGTTTATTATATGAGTATGCAAACAAGCAAGCTAGTTAATAATAGTATGTACATTGCAGTTCACATAATTACAACTTTTGTTGAATATGTTCCCCGAGTCTTTGGATTTGTTCGACTTTTTTTGGGCGACTCTTTTTGAATGGCTCAGTGGAAAGAGTTCGAGCGTAGTAGAACGAGTCAAAATGCCCATCACTATTGTGAAGAGTGCTCCCGTGCATAAATTTCTTTCCGGCAGTGAACCGCACCGCCACCAATTCGCGCTTGTCGTAGCGTTCTTTTGAATCCGTTTTTACAGCTGGTAAATTTCAAGTGTGTGGTATCCCACAGCCTGTCCCGTGGCAAGGCGGCACCAGCCGAAACACCCGCGTTGAAAGAAAATATCTTGTAGAACATGACTTATTTTTATAAGACAAAATTATATAAGCATTTGTTTGGTTCTCCTTTTTATTCTTGTTTTCCCTTACTAATTTCTAACATACTCAATGTTAGAAATTCTCTTCTGTATTTCACAATAATAGCTCTCTGTCTACTCTCATTCTATCTCTCTCTCAATTGCCCTAACCCCTTGTGGGGCATAGCGCGTCAACTGTTCCATGTGGCCCAGTGTGTTGAGGCATCAGTATCATGTTTGACTGTCGGCGTTTCGGGTTCGAATCCCGTCCACGACAATGTTTGTGGCCATGGATGTGCAGGAGGTGCATTCTGGCAACTGCATTCTCCGAAAGCAGTTTATGCCAACAAAACGTCAAGGGCCACATGGAACAGTTGACGCGCTATGCCCCACAAGGGGTTAGGGTAATTGAGTATTAACCAAATTTCACATTAATCCATCATAGTTACCAAACCACATTCCTAAATTTGGGTGAGATCAGCCCACTATTTCAAAAACCTCTTATAGGAAAAGTGGAATCGGAACAAGTTGTACTTCTAATTTAAAAGTGGTAAATGCAGAATGGTTGATCCATTTAGCGTTTACCATTTATAGCAACAGGACTCAGAAGGGTATCATACCTTTGGCAAACTAACCGAAGGCTTGCTTGTTTTACTTTATGTTAAAGCGCCGATGCCCCTGAAAGGGTCAATGCAATTAACAACAACATGCATTCCTAAAATCAATACCACTCTTCATTATGACTTTTCACTAAAACATACATACATACACAATCCATTGAAAAACTTTTCTCAAACAGGGTTTGGCTATTTCTCTATCTCTGGTGGCGCTGGAGTGCCACTTGGTCGTTATTGTGTGATAAGCTGAAATAGCAAATTCAAGACAATTACTGTTTCTAATAAAACGCAATTAGAACAAGACAAAGATTTCCAGAAGGACACTTGGTCGAGCATTTCTGGGAACTCTCTTCTAAGCTGTATACCAATATTGTTGGGATTGTATATAGCGGACGAAATGAGGTCGGCGAAACAATCTTCCCGGCCAGGCCTCGTCCTTATGCTGATATCCATAGTTGCTTTTTAGATAGTCTGCTGAAAAATTCCTGAAAAGTGATTATCACGCCAAACAAAGTGACAGCGAGAGCTTTCGACGACACAAGCCTGAACGGGCAATATTGAATTTAATTGTTCCCCAAACTCCAAATTGAATCAAATTAGCGGCAAAAGGCAATTTTTCTCGAGAGATTTATCGGAAATAACTGTGGCTATGCAACATAATGCCGAATTAAAACTGAATCTGAAATTAAACGAAATCCATTCAGATAATTAATTTGGGATTTATTTTGTCCATTTTAGTGCTATCTGGAATTAAATGCAAGCTCTTCTGTTGAGGAGGATTTCAATCGGTTTTATCTGTAATCGTACAGATGCGGCCTCTTTTGAATTCCGGTCGTAACTTTTCGTTTTGCACGTCGAGTCACTAAATTTCAGGAAATATCGACAAAGAATCTCGAACGAAACAAGGCACTATGAGAAAATTGAAATTTTTAAGTACTGGGCAGAGTTTACGGCAACAGACCTTTGTCTTGAATACTCAAAGTATTTCTATTTTTTCGGTTGTGAAAAGTTTAAAACTTTTCATACAATTTTAATATAGGATTCGCGGAAAGTGCACAGTTGGTTCGTACTTTTGTAAGAGTATTTACCATCTTTATCTTGAGAAAAAAAAAGAATGAATTCAAAAATACTTTTGTTGATATTTTTTGATTCTATTTAATCTTGGGATGGTAACAGGGGTCAAGGGCCACACGACACAGAAATATTTTTTTGGCATGCGTTAATCTTAAGGTAGAAAGCATTTGTTTGTGGATAACGTCAGCAGCTTTACTATTGCACGTTTTTTCGTGCTTAGAGGGTGTAAAGTATACAATACAATAGACTACTCGGTCGTAGAAGAAAAAGGTGGCTTGTCAGATAGACAGTTCGGATTTGGCAGGACGCGTTACATTCACTACTTTTATATCGCGGGACTATGATCCAGTATTTACTAATCCCACTTAGATTAGATTAAGTTAAAGGCGGTGGGCCGAAGACCCACAAGCACTGCGACCATACGGTCTATTGTGCTTTTGCACGAAAAAAAAAATGGATTGACAGTCGAGCTTGAGCAAGCCCACAAATCTGCTCAGCTGCAAAGGTCTGTGAAAGACAATACCCATTCTGTGCAAGTGACTCCTCAGGGTCGAGTGCCCTGAGAGGAGCCCACAGATAATTCCCACCCTGCTTTTGCCGAAACTCAGCAATTTCAGGGAGCACTTACGAGAATAACCTGAAATAAACAATTCCGATTGTCTCAGGCCAGGGAGGTTTTCCCAGTGTTCAGCGGTTTCTGAATATTCCTGCTCCCTTGTGTGTAGTTTTACTCTGCATAGAGGGGTACCACTAGTGATGGGTAGCACATGAGTGAGGCAATCAAAGTAAGTCAATCATCACACTGAACTAAGAGAGTCGACTCCCTTTATTCGACGACGATCGCTCACCACTCACTTCGTTGACTCGCTCGTCCATACCCAATCACTCTTTGCAGAGCCCAGCAAAGGCCATCACTCTGCAACTCATTCGATGTGCTGATTGATTAAATATGCAATTGAACGAATGCGCCGCGACTCTGCATATGGCTCTTTTGCTGCTAGTTGATTTGATCAGTCTCGCCATCGCCACTCTTTGCACCCTACAGGCCACAGCAACATCAGTCACGTGTGATGCGTATTTAAAGCTGTATAATGTAGCAATGAATAGCTTTCTGTCTGCAGCTGCATAATGGAGATATGAGCGATTGATCGATTGTGACTCGTTGTGCACTGTGTGCTTGGATTTGAATGTAAAGTTGATGTCTTGAAGAAGAACTTGAATTTTTATGGAGACATAAGTGGTTCTAGGTATGTGCAAGTGTGTGGTTATATGTCTAATTTCTGGTGGCGTTTACTGTTTGATAATTTCAAAATATTGCAAAGTGGGTTTTTAACATTTAGAGCGAATAATGTTTTTCAAATCATTGTTTTATATTCAATTATATTAATTATAGGTTTCTTTTCGCAGTTACATTATCACTTTAATTTTTCTTGATTTCTCACTGATCTTATTAATAATAGGAAATAATTTTTGCTGACTCTTTTGTAAGACTCTTTATGATTGACTCACTGAAGTGAGTGAGTCGTAAAGAAACAACTCATTAAAAAGAGTGATTTTTCCCATCACTAGGTACCACAGAATAGTTCGGGTCCGATAAACGAGCTTGCAGCAGTTTTCCTAACTAGCCTAAATCCTCCCATTTCTCTCCTTCACTGAGCCACCGCATGTTGTTTGGCTAAAATACTAGTTTGAATGTTGTAAGTTGGTTTTGTTAGAGTTAATGAACCACATGATACACCAGTCCGCTCAAATTCATTACCTATTCTCATACAGAAATCAAAGAGTACGCTATTTAACTACTCCTGAACGTGTTCTATGAAGGGGGCAACGGCTTGGCCGCTACCCCCGGTTTTATGAATCCACCCACTAACCAACATTTCTGACGAGAATCTGTGATCCCACGATAATTCCAGTTAAACGAATATTTTTTATGCCACCGATCAGTTCCTAAGGATGCTCCAATTACAAAGGGGAAGAATTGAATCCCAGGCGAATGCTATCTCCTTCTCCCGCGAAGAAGCCTATTGTATCTGAATAAGACAGTTATTGATACATGGTCGCGTGATTTAGGATGAGCACAGCAATTCAGGCATATCGCGTGTTTCGATATGACCTCACTTGTCTGTTAAAATGAGTACTTAATTTAAATTATGGTAAATAAAATATATTGAGCGTGAATGCCGTGCCAGCCAGGTATCGCTTTTTAGATTCAATATAATTTGACTGGGTTCATATCTGTTCAAGGTACAGACCTGCTACGCACAGTGTTTAACGACAAGGTTAACACAAATAATTCAACAGTGACCTCTAAATTATTTCCGTGAAATTAATACGGAATGTGTTAATACAACATAATTCCATTCTAACTGATTCTATTGCATTTCCAGCAATTTGTCAGCTTACCATGTGTAGATTCTATCCTTCCGAGGCATTACGTCCTATAAAACACGGATAATTAATTTCCATATTATGCTAACGCTACGTTCCCATTCGAGCAATTTAAACAACAAAATTTTCGTATGCAAGCAATTCTTTTTTCTTCTCGGAAAACATACAAAATTAAAAAGCAAACAAACAAAAATCGGATTGTATTCAAGTCCATTATGTTTCTAATATTTCACATGTGAATAGACAATGTTCGTCCCGGTTGTTTCAAATTCAAACATGCAAAATCGAATTAACTCGGTTGAATGGAATAAGGGTAGAATGAAAATATACATAAGTTATTGGTGTTTATTTGATTCGACATATATGGCTTTCTATTCACCTTATGACCGTCTATTGTGCTTCTTTTTGATATCTAAAGGGCTTTTTACACGTTAAACCAACCAGCCGCGTTAAACCACGCATTAGACCACCTATTAGACCACCCATCAGACCTGTCATCATACCACCTCTTAGACCACCCATCAGACCTGTCATTATATAACGCATTAGACCACCTATCAGACCAGCCATTAGACCCTGCATTAGACCACATATGAAGATGTTTCGATACATGGTCTAATATGTGGTCTAATGCGTGGTCTAAGCCTGGTCTGAGTGATAGGTAGTCCAATCGGTGATCTAATGCATTGTCTAATGGCTGGTCTGATAGATTCTTTAATGCGTGATCTATTGGCTGGTTGGCCTAAGTTGTAAAAAGCCCATAAATGACCTCTCCAACACAACGGATATCCTGTGAGGTGGAGTCTGCGCATTCTTAATAAAACTCAACATTGAATCTATTGCACTTACAATTGTAGAAGCATCGAGCAACCCCAAAGCCGAATTAGCGTAATCAATTATTTATTTTCAGATGTCTACTCTCCAAAATACCATTAATGAATTGAAATAATCCTTGACCCAAAATACACACGACTTGATTCCCGGACATAATAAAATTTTAGTGATGCTAATTTTTCAGATACAAAATTAGTTTTACCGCATGATGAGAGTAATCGCAGGGTGCTTTGATAACCTTAATTAGATCATCCAAACTGAAAGCAGCGGATTGTGATAAATTTCAAGCCATTTGGCGGGTTGATGCTATTTCTGTTTTAATTGGCACAATTTTCTTGAAGGTACGAGTACGTATCTCAAAGTTGACGGTCGAAATAATGGTGGACCTTCTGATTTTTTTGCGTATTAAGGAAAGTGTAAAATTTTAGATGAAATATGCAAGCTATTAAATGTTTTTGCACCATCTGGAGAATTTTGTAATCAAACTTAGCTCTTTTTTTGTCAAAATGTAGTAAATTCAATTAGAAGCATTTATTCTGATTAGCATTCGTAATTTGCCTCAAAGGATCAGTATTATCTACGACTTGTTGTGAGTTTTACAGATTTAAAAGGTCGTTGGTAAATGACCTAAAAAGACTTTGTATTGTATTTACACAAAATTGTTATTATTAATCAACACCCAGCGTCATTAAATTAGAATTCGGGCCTCATCTGCATATAGTATAGCATATATTGTTGTATTTTACAGGGAGGTGTACTCTCACTCCTTCTGTGGAACATCACGGTCAACAGCTCATTTTAAGGTAACAACCTATACTGGCCATATTTCTGTAGCCTCTCCCTTAACTGGCGAACTATTCACTGGCCGAAGATGGGTGAGGGCACTAATTTATTTCTAATATGATCTCGCGGCAACATTTGGACCCCTGAGAAAATTTCGAATAGAATAGAAAAAGACGTACGACTACTGACCCTCATGGTGGGCACTACGACCATAGGAGGTCTATTGTGCCATAGCCCTTAATATTATCGCAAGAGACCTTCCACCACTTTTACGATGGCTAGTAAGTCTTTTGCAGGAGATTTTCTGATATCAGCATAGTTTGTATGACGATCTGCCCGAGTAGCGCTAACCTAGCCCGCGCAATCGCTGGGCATTCACATAAAAGGTGATATGTGGACTCAATGTCCTCCAAACAAAAACGACATTCCGTGTCTCGGGATAAACGCATTTTATTTAAATTAGAGCTAACCCACTGTTGGCCCGATAGGTAGCAAACAATAAACCTCAGTTCAGCTCTACTCATGTGGGTAGTATCCCCATGGTCTAAGGGTCTCATTAACTCCTTCGACTGCCGTAGCCCTGAAAGGTCACCCCAATAGCGCTATCGTAGCCTGTCAGATCATTCCTTTATGATAGTGCCGGCTGAAGCCACGCCGAGACCACAATATGGTTCCGGTCCGATAAAATTAGACGTTGAGCTTTGCCTGGCAAGTTCATCAAACGATTCATTGCCTCCAAAGCCTTGATGACCTGGCACCCAATATAAAAGGACTTGGTTGTCTGTCGCCAGACATTGAAGAAGATCACGACAATCTTTCACCAACCTTGAATTGTGCTTGTGTGAAGAGAGAGCCTTTATGGCGGCCTGACTATTTGTGCAGATAGCAACCCTTAATTTTATTCTCCAGAATAATCCTGGTGCAGATTTCTATGGCATTGATCCCGGCTTGAAAAACGCTGGGCCAGGCATCCATAGCGATTGAAATCCTGGTGTTGGGCCTACAGACGCCAGTACCAACTCCCTGTACAGTCTTAGACCCATCAGTGTACCACATGATACATCCAGAGTGTCTGATATGAACGTCGAGTAGCCTCACGATTTTAAGGAGGAATGATGTTAAACTAATCGCTCTGTATGATTTAGGTGAATCCTCGGGCTTCTTACCATATTTGGGTATAAGCACATCGTTAACTTTCCTCCATAGTCGCGGTATGTACTCTGAAGTATAACTTGCCCTAAGAAGACAAATTAGAAGAGTAGTGATAGTATCAAGACAATTCTGCAGAAGAGCAGGAAGGATACCATCCGCTCCGGGATCCTTGAACGGTTCAAAGGGCTCCACTGCCCATTTAACTCTGTCCTTGTCGAAGATAAAAGTGAAGTTGAAACTCAAGGTTTTACCTGGGCCTTCAGCGCAAGATCCATCTGGTATTTTTAGCAGGCTCCATTTGCAGAGTTTTTGGACAGAAGTTTGTGAAGGCGTGCCGCTTCCGGCAGGGAGTGGATGCTTCACAGTGTCTCTTCCAGCATTCGCGTTTCGTGTACCTAATAAGTTTTGTTATATCCAGTGAGGGCGGTCCTGTAATCGTCACACAGATTTAGACGCTTCGCCTTATTAAACACCTTCCTAACTTGTACACGTTTACGAGCGAGTTCTTCGTTCCACCAGGGCACCCTAGGACTTACGCTGATATTGCGAGCTACACTATGAGCCAATCTAGACGATACAGTAAATTACTCCAGAAATCGCATGCCAACGGATGTCCACGAAAAGCTGTTTGCGTCTCTCTCTGGCAAATGTACATGAGATTTGCCAGAGAGAGACGCAAGCACCTGGTGTGAGTAGCGACGACGACGGATGCAACAGTCCGTGCGCTCGTCGGGTGGGGAGAACCATAGTTGTGCGATGATCACTACGAGTTCATGGTTGTGGGCATGGCTTTTGGCAAGTGCATGAATGAAAAGTGTGTGATGAAAAAATTGACACTGAATGTTTATGGCTTGTGTATGGTAAGTAACGTAAGAATACGACCGGTCGAGAGTCTCTATGTTTGTTGAATAAGATTTACGGCGGAACATATTTGTAGAGTTGCTGTAACGTGCTCTGGACTCAGTGAAATATAAGTTTAATTTGAATTTTAACCGTGTCGGTGATTTCAGTGCGACAAAACTTTCTCTCGCAAATTCGTACTTATCACGGAGGCGAACCAGACAATGGCGGTCACGAAATTTTAAGTACGTGGCGCGTTGGTCGGATGGCCGTAATATCGCAGACACGGTGTAACAAAATGTCTTGACAAGACTTAATGATCAATTAGAAAGCACAATTGCAGAAAAGCAGGTCCGCTTTACAAGATCCGGATTCTCTTCTATTGATCACATTAACACCTTGCGAATCATCATCGAGCAATGTGTAAGTTCGAATCTCCGCTTCACATGCTTTCAATTGGTTTCGACAGTGTGAACCGGAATTCTATATGGGCGGCTTTGCGCAGGAGAGGATCAATGAAAAGATTGTGGTTATTATTAAGACAACCTACGATGGCGCGAAATGTTGCGTTTCGCATAAAGGTAAGAGCGGGGGACTTTGAGATCGAAAGTGAAGTTCCGCAGGGGTGCGTCCTCCCATCGGTCCTTTTTCTCATAGTGATTGGCCATGTGTTGTGTACAGCCCCATCCGGGAAACACAGAGGAATTGTAATGGGCTCATCACCGCGTCAACAGAGGAAATTTCTGCGCTAAGGAATACATGCTTATGGACTGCCAGGCCGATGCCACTGCAATTGCTTCTGCGGGCAATGTGATTAAAGTATAATGCGAAAACTACAATGCCGACGGAAGCAATCGTAGTGGTAAAGGCATTAGCTGTGTCTTAGCTAATCTGTTATGAAAGCAACGACTACGGCCACACAAAATGCCATGTTGTCTTCCGCCAATCCGTTGGCTGCGATGTTTTCTTTTGTGTTGCTTTTTTCTCCTGAAAGATATAAAAATAATAATAACAGTGGGTTGTTGTGAATGTTGAAAGCATTCAGTAATTTAAAAAAAAAAAAAAAAAAAAAAAAAAAAATTTAAACAAAAAAACAAAGCTTTCGCTGGACTATGCAAAGCAAGGAGTCGCAACTTTTTCTTTCTGACATTTAAAAGGTTTCCCCAGCATGCCGCTAGATCACGCTATCTAGGTTCTGGTGCGGATCTAGGATTTGACAAAGAAAAGTTTCGTTGACGTCATGACGAATAACGGAAGTATCGTATGATCCCGCATCCAACCAATCAGCGATGCCGAGATGCAAGCGGAAAAGGGATCTAACGGATTCTAGGGGAGTTTGGATGGAAGAGGCAACCGAGACGGTCGATTCGTGGTGGTTTTTTTTCGTGCCGAAAATCGCGATTGCTTTATTATATTTTAATTTCGGTTATTTTTGAATTATCGGTGTTTTACTTGTTCAATACCATGTATTTATAGTGATAATATTGAATTTTGCGCTTTGCTTTTATTCGATGAAGACGCGACGTAGAGGTTAGGTTGAACACGCGGTAGAGGGATTGGAGCCGTGCGTTATATAGGAATAAAAGTCGTTGCTTCTTCTGGGTTTCGGGATCTTCTAGACTTATAAACCATTTTAATTTTTTTTTACAATTGCCGCGATTTGGAATTTTGTTTTGCGCTAACTCGACGGGTGTTAAACAAAAGTGTCAGTGTTGCTCCTGTGAACCACCATTTCCCCTTTCGGAGCCACCAGAAAAGAAAAAAAAAAAAGGAAAAGGTTTGTGTGATCTGTGCAGCAAATCGTCAGGAGGGTCGCCGCAACCACTACAATAGGAGCAGTTTTTTTTCGCTTTGCACCAAAGGATGGACAAAGTCGCGCCGGAGAGAGAGTACTCCGCCACCGAAGCCAGCGAGTGACGTGCCACGAATGGGATTCCGCCACCCAAGTGAGCCAGTAATCCGCCACCATATTGGGCCCCAAGTACAATCATAGAGCCGACCGATTAGCTGGAAAGGCAATCTGGATGAACGCCATCTCATGGGAAACGTTCGGACGCAGTATTTTGTAACCTGGCTAAGTATCATTTTTCTCTTCTAAATTACATCTTTCGTGGGCATTGTTTATCAGGTAAACGGGCGGCTCTCTCAAATCGTGTTGGTGTGGGCCTACCCATTTAATATCCGCTTTTCAAACATTGCCCAAAAGTGACATCACTGTTGTTGTAGTATTAGTTAGCCGCTCGCTTATTGTTTATATTGGGCTAGCTTGTTGATTGTCGGCAACGGTGCTCATTGCACTCGCAAAGTGTTGCTAGCGATAAGCGATTGTTGATAGCGGGCCCGTTCTAATGGGATATCAGTTTATCCAGTTTTGGCATCTTCTACAGGCAGAGTTACCACAGCAGCGAAAGTGACGTCATCCACGTGGATAAGCCTTTCTTTTTATTTTGCCGGCCAGCTGTATTTAAACGCGGGCATGCAAAACAAACAACAAAAATAAACCCAACGATGGCAATAAGATTATTTTTCTCTTGTGGGAAGATTTGAAAAAAAAAAAAAAAAAAAATTTTTTATTACAAGAATATGCCTATTACTCGTATAGTTTGGCATGATGCCTTGAAATAATTTCGTGTTCAGTGAATTTAATTAACTATAATCGTCGACAGCATTACTGCAATTTGAATTTTACTTGCAATTACATTGGGTCGTCAATTAGATTGAGGCTAGATTTATTGGTAGTTTGAATTAATTTTTTTTTGCTCTTAGTTTCGGCTATATAATATATATGCACTCTTATAAAATACTTGAATATATATTAGGCATTGGATCGCTTAATCCTATATATCTCATGCACTGAAAGAAAACAAAGATGACACCCTAAATTAAAAATACTTTCCTCCCTCACTACCCTCTCTCTCTTGTGAATTTTTTTGGTTATTTTTGGGGGATTTCACAACATGCGCCCGAAGTCCCACGGTAGGGAGGGTTTAGACGCGCCGGGCCCATCCCATCTGGGGTCCGTAGCTTGAGCCGTTGAAAACCTTTAGGCTCACGACTTGAGGGAAAAAGTATCTGTCCTGACTGGACGGTAATCTTTTCTTCCTCCCCTTTTCTTTTTGCTTTTGTAGCAGTTTTGATAGTAGTTTGGCTGTAGAGCTCTTTTTCCCTTCACGGGAACTCTGTTTCCGCCGGTTTAGGGAGTTTGACGCGTAGGCGTCCCATTGTCGTTCCGGGTTTTTTTTTTAGAATCATCTTGGTAGAGTAGAATTTCTTTTTTTGTTAACGGGCATGATGTGCGATACTAACATTGTATTTGATGGAGGAGGCCAATAGCTGCCGTCAACCCACCCTGCAACTCCCGGCTACTGAGTTGGTCTGCGAGCGCACATCGCTGGCAGTGATTGGAGAGGGTTTTGCTCACTTTTTGCTTACTCTGGCCTTCACGGCCATCCCTCACCCTCGTCCTCCGACTACCACCATTACAATTGGCGCCCAACGTGGGGCCCAAAAACAACCGTTAGTCGTCCTTGGACGACTTGGACTCAGTCCATCTGGAGTCCTCACCATTTTGACGTCCCACATAACACAAGTCCTAGAACTTGGAGTGCAATAGCACTCCCATTTCGGCTATACGCTATACTTTTTTTTGTTTCTTTTCGCCCGAGCAGACCGTAGGACTTGGTGACCTCTCCCCATCCACATCCTTTTAAAGTAGAGTCACAATTTATCCCAAACAGTCGCTGATCTGCTTGTGTCGTTTGAGTGGTGATTATATCCACGTGACGTATGACTTCCTCTCTTCGTGAGAATTGATGGGTGATTGGAAGTGTTTCGATCCCAACGCCATGAACAAAGGAAGAACCATGGTCACCTTTTTGTAGCAGATCAGCGACCTTACCAAAACACAATTTATTTCCCGTCGAGTTCGTATCAGTCTCTCGTCTGGCTTCGACATTGCTTTCGGCGAAATTCGGGAATTGTATGGAATGGGCAATAGTGCCAGTTTCATAACTAGGATGTAGTCGTTAGCAAAAGACAAGTTAGTCGAGCGATTGATTACGTTCTACAAATTTGCTTTTGAACCCCTTTTACCGTTCCATGACGGACATTTCTTTTTCCCTTAAAAGTCGTTTTTTTTTTTTTGCATTCACATTCTTGGTATTGTAAGGAGAGAGAGAGAGAGAGGTTGAGAGGGAGAAACTGAATTTGTTAAATATACTTTTTTTTTTTTTTTTGATTTATATTATTATCCGCATTCATATATGACGATATATCGACCTCTTGATACAGAGGATAATCTAATTTTTTTTTCTGATGTTGGAAATCTTTTCCTGTTTTCTGCTTTTTTTCTATTTTTGATTAGTTTACTAATTCAATTTCAATACGACACTATTAGAAGGTCTAAAGACATAAAACTTTACATTAAAGGCTTTGGGTTTTAGAAAAGACTGCGGTATAATACCTAACACGATAAATTCATCGTGTTTATCACATAGTAATTAAATAGAGAGGTATTGCATTTAGACAGTTACTCATTGAATGTCTCTCAATCAATATTTACTTCTTGTTATAAATTGCCTAAGCCATTCATATAATCTAAGGTTCCCTTTAAACAATATCTACTATGTATATATGTAGTACTAAGGCACTATCTGCACATTTGAAACACTTTCTTACATAAGGTACCTGGCTGCCTCTAATCAGGACCCTGTTCCAGGTATTATTTGAAGCGGCACCTTCCCTTGGATTCAGAGGTGTCCGTATATTAAACTGACTAATTATAATTATATTGATAAAATTTTAAGAGCTAATATATCTATCTTTTTTCTACTTATACCCTTTCGCCATTTGAATGTGTATTACTAATTATAATACCAACCCTTTGGTTTAGAAACAGTGCAATTCTCTTGATTTGGAGTATTCACTGTGATTTTGTCTTCCCTACACCTTATTACCGGATTTGATTTTTTTTTTTTTTCTATCTAGGCATCATGCCGTTAGAACATTCACCTTCTACTAATCAAGAGAGAGGAGCAGTGCCGAAGCAGCCGGATCCTCCGATGACCCGAGCCCGAGCCCAAGCTCTTCTCAATCCTCTTTCGGTGGAATTTGCCCCTCTCGATACAAGCATGCAAGAGCCGCTTGTTGGACTAACGCGTTCAGCCTCGCAAGTATTAACAGAAGGCCGGCATTCTTTTCCCGGAGGTGGTAACTATCAACCGACACCTAGTGAGCAGGCGGCGTTCGGTCCACCTCATCCACCATTAGCTCCACTTCCGTCTGCACCTCTACCAAATGCTTCCACAGGTACTTTAGAAGCCCTCAAACAGTATATAGATCAACTTTTAGGAGAGCGTCTGGCCGGCCAAGTTGGAAATTTGCACTTAGGAGATGCGATGGGTGCTCCTAGTCCGCAATCAACCCATGCAGGACCTCGAGAGCACGCGTCGCGTGAAAGATCCCGTATACCCACAGGGCAAGTCTTTAGGACAATAACCGACTGGGGCTTAAGATTTAGTGGAAACGGTGTCGATGAGTTCATACGACAAATTGAGCTATTTACACACCGCACCTTAGACAGCAATTTTGAAAACATCTGCCTTGGAGCGCATTTGCTGTTTGAGGGTAGGGCAGCATCCTGGTTTCGCCGTTTTGCGGCAAGCTCTGAGAACCGATACACTTGGGGTTCTCTCCGGAGGGCTCTTCTTGAACAGTTTGGTGACAGACATGCGGATGCTGATCTGATCGAAGAGATTCGCCGTCGAAAGCAAAGAAGTAATGAATGCTTTGACGACTTCTTAGAGGCAGTTCTTCAGATAAATGACCGGATGCGTGTGAAATTAACTGAGCGGGAGCTAACTTCTATGGTGATGAGGAATGTCCACGAGAGCATCGAATTTCATCTCCTCATGTTTGACATTGAATCACTACGAGACCTCAAGCTGGCCGCAAGAAAAGTAGAGAGTTTCCAAGAACGGAGGCAATATCGGCGTCCTCATCGTAACGTTATCGCGGAAATTTTGTCCGTGCCGCTGGGTACCGGATCAGCCGGATTCAAAAATTATGGGGCAGCTGGAAATTATCCCGTTCAAGTTTCCGAGGTCAATACCTCTCAGCTGATATGCTGGAACTGCTCGAAAAGGGGGCATCGCTACGATGTTTGTGCGGCTGAGCGGCGAATTTTCTGCTTTGGCTGTGGACACAAGGATGTGATAAAACCTGAATGCCCTAAGTGCAGTGGGCCAAAAAACGGGTCGGCGAGGACGCGCAACACCCAGATGTCCTCAAAGAGCACTCAGTTCGAGGAGATGCCTTAAATGGGCAACAACAACCATGCCTTAATGTTAATACACATAACCAGCTATCGGATAAATCTCTAGTCTTCTCAGGGACTATACCCGAAAGTACTTCATCGACAATGACTAATTCAATCTCTGCTGTGACAACCTCTGCTATAACATTCTCTGCAACGACATTACCTGCTACGACTAGCTCAACTATGACGTCACCGGATGTAATTCTTGCCGCTCGGATTGCACCTTTGGTGAACACACCAGAAAGAACTTTAAATTCCTCGGATTCATCGGACTGCCTTCCGCATCATGATTCATCTTCTTCTGTGCACAGTTCCACCCGTATTAACCCTAACCCTTCTGTTGTGGAAACTACTCCTATTCGTCTCGACGCTGCACCACCTTTGCCTATGTCACCTTCCTTTCGTTTGTTGGTTTCCCACGCGACGCAAACAGATTCTTTGGGAGGAGAGCTTCCCAAGACCACACCTACTAAGGACGAACAATCCACTTTTAAGCCTTACCATGTGCGGTTACACGAGTATAACCAAGCCCGACAGCGCATTTTTGGTCATGAGGAGCTTTCTACAAACAAGCCGAAACGTTCAACGCTAAGACTACGGAACTTCTGGAAACGCGTCAAGGATTCACGCCGAAGGCTATGTGAAACTATCTTGGTTGATCAGCCTACAGACGATTTACGCCCTTACGCTAAGGTCTCATTGTTCGATCAACAAGTTGTCGGGTTGATAGACACTGGGGCTACCTCATCTTGCATCTCTTCAGGTTTCGCCAGGAAATTCCTGCAAGCGAACAAACACCCTTGGAAGCGGTACAACTTGACGTTGACAACGGCCGACGGGACGAAACACGCTACATTGGGACATGCCACCGGTTCCATTACGTTTCGGGGGATTACTAAACGTATGACATTTTTGATTATACCGACATTGAGTCAAGACCTATATCTTGGCGTCGATTTCGTACGCACTTTTCAACTTGCGTCGGATCTTTTCTCGTTTGACAACCCTTTGCGCACACCCAATATGGGGATTAATGAACTTTCGACAGAGGACAACCGCCATCAGCTGAAACCTGAACAAGAGGCGACCCTCATGGCAGTCATTTCCAGCTTCCCATCCTATGCAAAAGAAGGTTTAGGACGAACTCAGCTTATTAAGCATTCGATCGATGTCGGCAATAATAAGCCGATTAAACAACGGCATTTTGCTGTGTCACCTGCAGTAGAAAAACTACTTTTTGCTGAATTGGATCGGATGCTGGAAATGGGTGTCATCGAGGAATCGCAAAGCAGCTGGGCGTCGCCCGTGACTGTGGTCGTGAAACCCGGTAAGGTTCGTATGTGCCTTGACGCTCGCAAGGTTAACAGCGTCACAGTTAAAGATGCGTATCCTCTGCCTTTAATCGAAGGGATCTTAAGTCGACTGCCTAAGGCTGAATTTATAAGCAGCATCGATTTAAAGGACGCCTTTTGGCAGATCCCTCTCGACGAGGAATCACGAGACAAAACCGCATTTACTGTGCCGGGGCGCCCCCTATATCAATTTGTTACCATGCCGTTTGGGTTGTGCAATGCACCTCAAACGATGCAGCGGTTGATGGACAAAGTAATTCCACCAGAAATCCGTCACCAAGTTTTTGTCTATCTTGACGATCTTCTAGTCGTCTCGTCATCGTTTGAGGAGCATTGCACTCTCCTCAGCAGGGTAGCGGCTTGTATACGCGAAGCAGGCTTGACAATAAATGTCGAAAAAAGTCATTTTGTGATGAAACAGGTGAAATACCTCGGGCATGTTATTGGCCATGGGACCATTATGACAGATCCTGACAAGGTGGACGCCATTTCGAATTTCCCTCTTCCTAAATCGGTACGTCACCTTCGCCGATTTTTAGGTGTATGCGGCTGGTACCGCAGATTCGTTTTGAACTATTCTGCCCTAACCGCTCCGTTAACGGATATGTTGCGGAAAGGTCGCAAGTTTTTGTGGACGGACGAGGCCTTAAACGCTTTTAATGCGCTCAAGCAGAGCCTCTCTTCCGCGCCTGTCCTGCACAGCCCGGATTTTGCTCGACCCTTCTCCATCCATTGCGATGCGAGTCAGGAAGGTATAGGGGCAGTGTTGGTCCAACATACAGACGACGGCGCAGAAGCCCCTATCGCTTTTATGTCACAAAAGCTTACGACCGCACAACGCAACTATACGGTAACGGAGCAAGAATGCCTTGCTGCGGTGACTGCAATTAACAAGTTCCGCCCCTACGTGGAGGGACAGGAATTCGAGGTAGTGACCGACCACGCCTCGCTTAAATGGCTTATGAGCCTCAGGGACCTACACGGTCGGCTAGCACGCTGGGCTCTTAAGCTCCAAGGTTTTAAATTCGCTATACGTCACCGTAAGGGTAGTGACAATGTGGTACCTGACGCCTTATCTAGAGTTCATGACTTCAATGTGTCGGAACTACAGGTTCAGCAGGAGTCGTTACTTGGTTTAGACCTTAGCTCTCCCCAATTCAAATCCGATGAATACAGAGCATTGATCGAGAAAATACGGGAAAACCAACATCATCTTCCGGACCTCAAACTAATCGATGACTTTGTGTACAGGCGTACCCAACATGCCACCGGGGATCACCTTCAGGAGGAGGCATCATGGAAATTATGGGTTCCTCAACACCTTACCGGGGAGTTAATCCAAAAGGCCCACAATCATCCGCTTTGCGCACACGGGGGGGGTTGATAAAACATTTCACCGGCTCCGAAACCTCTTTTATTGGCCGAGAATGTACCAACACGTTAAAGAATTTGTGCTGCATTGCGACACTTGTAAAATGACGAAGGCTCCAAATCAGCCTTTAAGACCTCCTATGGGTTCGCTTTCCATTCCAGACCGCCTGTTTCAACGATTATATATAGACTTGATAGGACCATATCCTCGCAGCAAAACCGGAAACGTGGGGGCAGTCATAGTTTTAGACAGCTTATCCAAATTCCCAGTGGTCGAACCTATACGTAAATTTACGGCAGAAGTGGTAGTGAAATTCCTTGAGCAGAGGGTTTTTCATATCTTCGGCGTTCCAGAAACCGTAGTTTCGGACAACGGCGTACAGTTTCGATCTTCTTTCTTCAACGACCTCTTGAAGCGCTACGGTGTGCACCACTTTTACACGGCGTTATATTCGCCACAGGCCAACGCCTCAGAGCGAGTTAACCGATCGTTAATTGCTGCTATTCGCGCGTATGTCAAACCCGATCAAAGCGATTGGGATTATCATCTCTCCGAGATAAATTGTGCACTACGCTCGGCCTACCATTCGACCCTAGGGTATTCCCCTTACTTCACGCTTTTTGGGCAAACAATGATGCTTCATGGGAGTTCATATGCAATATTGCGTAAGGCGCAGCAACTGCAGGATAATACCGCGAATATTTCCCCAGAGATAAAAATGGACTTAATTCGTAGTCAAATACAGGAGAGGTTGAGGGAAGCTAACAAAACCAATGCCCGTATATACAACTTAAGAACGAGACCAGTGAAGTACAATATTGGCGATGTCGTGTATTGCAGAAATTTCAAGCCAAGCAATGCAGTGGAGCACTATAGCGCAAAATTGGGACCAAAGTTTGTCAAATGCCGCATAACATCCATCCTAGGCGGGTCCTGCTACACTGTAACCGATATGAATGGCAAGGAACTAGGTACTTTTCACGCGAAAGATTTGCGCAACTAGCGTCAAAGTGAACCATCGTACCATTCAGTCGTATCTCACCCCTATATCAAGGAGAGATCCAACTGTGTTGTAATGGGCTCATCACCGCGTCAACAGAGGAAATTTCTGCGCTAAGGAATACATGCTTATGGACTACCAGGCCGATGCCACTGCAATTGCTTCTGCGGGCAATGTGATTAAAGTATAATGCGAAAACTACAATGCCGACGGAAGCAATCGTAGTGGTAAAGGCATTAGCTGTGTCTTAGCTAATCTGTTATGAAAGCAACGACTACGGCCACACAAAATGCCATGTTGTCTTCCGCCAATCCGTTGGCTGCGATGTTTTCTTTTGTGTTGCTTTTTTCTCCTGAAAGATATAAAAATAATAATAACAGTGGGTTGTTGTGAATGTTGAAAGCATTCAGTAATTTTTAACACCAAAAAAAAAAAAAAAATAAAAAAAAAAAAAAAAAAAAAAATTTAAACAAAAAAACAAAGCTTTCGCTGGACTATGCAAAGCAAGGAGTCGCAACTTTTTCTTTCTGACATTTAAAAGGTTTCCCCAGCATGCCGCTAGATCACGCTATCTAGGTTCTGGTGCGGATCTAGGATTTGACAAAGAAAAGTTTCGTTGACGTCATGACGAATAACGGAAGTATCGTATGATCCCGCATCCAACCAATCAGCGATGCCGAGATGCAAGCGGAAAAGGGATCTAACGGAATCAGAGGGAGTTTGGATGGAAGAGGCAACCGAGACGGTCGATTCGTGGTGGTTTTTTTCGTGCCGAAAATCGCGATTGCTTTATTATATTTTAATTTCGGTTATTTTTGAATTATCGGTGTTTTACTTGTTCAATACCATGTATTTATAGTGATAATATTGAATTTTGCGCTTTGCTTTTATTCGATGAAGACGCGACGTAGAGGTTAGGTTGAACACGCGGTAGAGGGATTGGAGCCGTGCGTTATATAGGAATAAAAGTCGTTGCTTCTTCTGGGTTTCGGGATCTTCTAGACTTATAAACCATTTTAATTTTTTTTTACAATTGCCGCGATTTGGAATTTTGTTTTGCGCTAACTCGACGGGTGTTAAACAAAAGTGTCAGTGTTGCTCCTGTGAACCACCATTTCCCCTTTCGGAGCCACCAGAAAAGAAAAAAAAAAAAAGGAAAAGGTTTGTGTGATCTGTGCAGCAAATCGTCAGGAGGGTCGCCGCAACCACTACAATAGGAGCAGTTTTTTTTCGCTTTGCACCAAAGGATGGACAAAGTCGCGCCGGAGAGAGAGTACTCCGCCACCGAAGCCAGCGAGTGACGTGCCACGAATGGGATTCCGCCACCCAAGTGAGCCAGTAATCCGCCACCATATTGGGCCCCAAGTACAATCATAGAGCCGACCGATTAGCTGGAAAGGCAATCTGGATGAACGCCATCTCATGGGAAACGTTCGGACGCAGTATTTTGTAACCTGGCTAAGTATCATTTTTCTCTTCTAAATTACATCTTTCGTGGGCATTGTTTATCAGGTAAACGGGCGGCTCTCTCAAATCGTGTTGGTGTGGGCCTACCCATTTAATATCCGCTTTTCAAACATTGCCCAAAAGTGACATCACTGTTGTTGTAGTATTAGTTAGCCGCTCGCTTATTGTTTATATTGGGCTAGCTTGTTGATTGTCGGCAACGGTGCTCATTGCACTCGCAAAGTGTTGCTAGCGATAAGCGATTGTTGATAGCGGGCCCGTTCTAATGGGATATCAGTTTATCCAGTTTTGGCATCTTCTACAGGCAGAGTTACCACAGCAGCGAAAGTGACGTCATCCACGTGGATAAGCCTTTCTTTTTATTTTGCCGGCCAGCTGTATTTAAACGCGGGCATGCAAAACAAACAACAAAAATAAACCCAACGATGGCAATAAGATTATTTTTCTCTTGTGGGAAGATTTGAAAAAAAAAAAAAAAAAAAAAATTTTTTATTATAAGAATATGCCTATTACTCGTATAGTTTGGCATGATGCCTTGAAATAATTTCGTGTTCAGTGAATTTAATTAACTATAATCGTCGACAGCATTACTGCAATTTGAATTTTACTTGCAATTACATTGGGTCGTCAATTAGATTGAGGCTAGATTTATTGGTAGTTTGAATTAATTTTTTTTGGCTCTTAGTTTCGGCTATATAATATATGTATATGCACTCTTATAAAATACTTGAATATATATTAGGCATTGGATCGCTTAATCCTATATATCTCATGCACTGAAAGAAAACAAAGATGACACCCTAAATTAAAAATACTTTCCTCCCTCACTACCCTCTCTCTCTTGTGAATTTTTTTGGTTATTTTTGGGGGATTTCACAACATGCGCCCGAAGTCCCACGGTAGGGAGGGCTTAGACGCGCCGGGCCCATCCCATCTGGGGTCCGTAGCTTGAGCCGTTGAAAACCTTTACGCTCACGACTTGAGGGAAAAAGGATCTGTCCTGACTGGACGGTAATCTTTTCTTCCTCCCCTTTTCTTTTTGCTTTTGTAGCAGTTTTGATAGTAGTTTGGCTGTAGAGCTCTTTTTCCCTTCACGGGAACTCTGTTTCCGCCGGTTTAGGGAGTTTGACGCGTAGGCGTCCCATTGTCGTTCCGGGTTTTTTTTTTAGAATCATCTTGGTAGAGTAGAATTTCTTTTTTTGTTAACGGGCATGATGTGCGATACTAACATTGTATTTGATGGAGGAGGCCAATAGCTGCCGTCAACCCACCCTGCAACTCCCGGCTACTGAGTTGGTCTGCGAGCGCACATCGCTGGCAGTGATTGGAGAGGGTTTTGCTCACTTTTTGCTTACTCTGGCCTTCACGGCCATCCCTCACCCTCGTCCTCCGACTACCACCATTACAGAATTCACAAAACCATACCTACTCTCCCACAAATTCATGGAATTAAAGGCAATGACCCTAAATCTCAGAAGTGAGGCGAGCATGGCCGGGCTAACGATTAACACCAGCAAAACCAAGGTTCTTAGCCCGTCGTTGCACGAAAAAAAAAATGAAATCCAACTCGTCCAATTGCCATCAGTATCAGTGGACGGCTTGTGGAAAGGTGGACCAATATGTCTACTTAGGTAGCATTTTTGGCGCAAACGGTGGAACAAAATTTGGACCCGACGCCGCTCGAATTAGAGATCAACTCCAGCTACCACAACTCTCGTTGAGTATTCCGGTGGAAAATGGAAAAAAAGCTACAGCTACTTAGCTGATGACGTTGTGATGAATTTATCAATTACTTGCATTAGATATTTCATCAGCTGATGAACGGCGGTGTGGTTAGCAGGGTATCTTCTACAGAATATTGATATGACTTGATTTATTTGGGATTATTTGAGAGACAAAATGTACAAAAATAAGCCCCAAAAAATTCAGCAGCTGAAAGGTATAGTTTCAGATTATTTAAGGAAGGGATATTATTTTTAATTATACATTAAAAATTAAGCATAAAATCTTAAAAAAAAAAAAACAGTTGCAAGCATTTGAAATTGTCGGCAAATATGAGACATTCAGTACATGTGCCAATAGTTGTTCAGCCCCAGGCCCCGATTTTCTCTCGACGGCTTTGTCTGATGCTCTGCGATAGCGGATCCAGTACCGCCCGGCAATGGTTCAGCTTTAACTGCAGAAACTTTTTTTACGGGTTTGCTTTACTGCTTCTCGATACGCCGGTTCAGCTTTAATTGCAGAAACTTTATTTACGGGTTTGCTTTACTGCTTCTCGATACGCCGGACATATAGCGCCTCCAGCCAGATGCTTACATTTCGCTCTATTGGCTTCTTGGCACAATATGCAGTTTGGCTCTACGTCACATGTTACAGCCTTGTTGGCCACGTCCGTCGGTAGACTAATAATTATGTTCAATTTGACTGCCTCCATACGCCCTCCTTAGTGACTTCGCTGCGTCGAGTTGAAGGTCCATCTCCAACCGTTCCAGGAACGCCGTGCAGGTTTCCTCCTAAGTAGTCACCTCGTCAAGATCGAGGCATTCTATCCTCGTCTCTTGGAGCAAGGTTTTCACTTCAGCTGCCAACCCTAACACACCCGTCACGATGGATTTGCACTCTTCTATAAAGTGTCCACCGCGAGGCTTCATTTGGAACAGTAGTTCCCCCTTTCGGGTGCGACGATTGTGGGAGACGTTGTCGCCCATCTCCTCTAGTCCTGGATCGAAATTTACTCTATCCTATGCGGACCGACCATTGCGTCAGGTGCTGCCTTCGATCAGCCGGTGTAAACAGCCCCACCAGATGTTAACCCACCAAGCAACTTACTTGGACTGGGCACCTGGCGCCTGATGGACGTGACTTGGTACACCACACTAAAAGAGTACGAATCATGTTAAAAACGAAAACAATTACGTTATTTTCCTGACTGCTTTTGTAAGCCAATTCAATGTGAAAGAGTGAGAGAGAGGACGCTACATGGATATCCATCCAAAGCAGCAAATGACGAATGATCTCCGGTGTGCGAAACCAGTTTCAAGGGTCTTCGACATCTTGGCCCCAAACGTAGGAAGGCTAAATCTAAGCAAGTTTCTGGTATAAGTTGGGTATCCATATAGCCTTCTCCCTCTCATTCTGCTCATTGAATGGGCTTACCTGAGCATTCAGGAAAATAACGTAATGGTTTTCGTCATAAACTAGGACTTATTGAGAGCCTTGACTGTAGGTGAAGATCGCAATATTTCTTCCACGGTAACAGGCTTTATTGTTGCATACATTAGCACAAATCCCATTTGCATGAGTTTCGGCGTTAAAGATCAAATAATCCCTCAAGAGCAGCAGTAGGGCAACTACGAATAGCACTCGTTACTTTGAGCCTTTGATTTTTACTTAATGTAACTTTGCTCTCCCTGCCCTGGTACAAGATTTCTTCCAACAACTCCATAATCAAGTATGGGTCTATCTGTAGACTATAGCCTTGTAGATCCATAAAATTTCACAAGGGCTAGCTCCCCAGGTCTTTCCTACAAATTGTCTACAGATCTAGGTGGTTTTGTCCTAAATAGTCCTTAGGTGTTCCGTCCAGAGTTGTTTTTTCTATCCAGAATAACACCCTATCCCCAATCTCAGTGAAGACCCGTTTGGATGGTAACATCTTTTTAACACAGATTATTGTAGCGTAATATTTGAGCAACATTTTCGAATGTTTCCACGTTTTTCACACATGAAAACTTTAAATTTAATCTTTCGAACTTCCCGAAATAATTTTTTTTCTTAATTGAATTCGGAATACGTGCACATTCACTTCACGGCGAAACGATGGCAGTCCGATAAGTACTTAGCCTACAAAAGAAAAACGAAAATTTTGAAATGTGGGGATTTATTTCTCAACATATCTCCTTTTAGCTCGATACATTTGACCCAGCGATGCTCCAACTTCTTTAACCCGTCTGAAAAATACGTTTTCTCGAGGTCTGCAAAGTAGGCCTCCGTGGCGGCGATAACCTCCTCATTCGACTCAGATTTCTGCCCGGTGAGTGACTTTTTCAAGTTTGGAAACAAAAAGAAGTCGCACGGGGCCAAATCTGGAGTATACGATGGATGGGGCAGCAGTTCGAAGCCCAATTCGACCAATTTGGCCATGGCGAGCCAAATGGGGCCGTTTTTTGCAATTCGGCGTCGAATTAGCCCAATAATTCCGCATAGTGACCGTTTTGCCCCTTCTCCAGGTAGTCAATGAAGATCACACCTTGTGAATCCCAGAAAACGGTGGCGATCACCTTTCCGCCCGATAGGACAGTCTTCGCCTTCTTCGGAGCACGTTCGCTGGGTGAAGTCCACTGTTTCGACTGTTCCTTGGTCTCTGGTGTGTACCAGTGGATCCAAGTTTCGTCGACGGTCACGAAACGCCGCAGAAACTCCTTCGGATCGCACTTAAACAGCGTCAAACGCTGCTCTGAAGTGGTCTCACGGTTGCGCTTGTTGTCCGGAAACGCAAACACGGCACCCATCGCGCCGACAGCTTTCTCGTGCCCAGAATTTCATGCAGGATATGACCCACGTGGTCTTTTGAGATGCCTACTGTCTCAGCTATCCCGCGTACCTTCAATCGACGGTCTGACAATACGAGATCGTGGATTTTCGTCACGTTATCCTCCGTGGTAGCCGTTTTCGAGGACCTGGGCGTGGCTCATCAAAAACCGACGTGCGACCAAGTTGAAACTCGTTAAATCAATTTTTGACGGTCGCCATCCAAGCAAAAGAGTCACCGTACACAGCATCCAAGCGGTCTTTGATTTCGTTGCGCGATTTCCCTTCCAAAAACAAAAATCGAATCACCGAGCGATATGGCTTTTTACTATATTTCATTTTTCTAAAATCCGCGGACACGCCCGCTTCTACTCGCGGTTAAAACAAAACTATGACTGCGATTTGGCTGAAATTTTGACAGTAGCCGTCTACGGGAATGTACTACACGATAGTAAATTTCTCTTGCAAAAGTGACGCCATCGGGCTACTTATTAGACCGCCCTCGTGTAAGACGATTTTTGTCGAATTTAAAGATCAGGGACGAAATAAACCGTCAATACATCAACGTCCGAGAAAGTCTGTATTTTTGAAACTTTCTATCTGTTCTTCTTGACAGCATATTTCAAACAATTTTTTTTTAATTCAACCCTTTTCAGTGGGGCCCCGGAATTGCTGTACTGCAATTGTTGATCTCCTCTCCACGGCCCTGTGTAAGTGAATTCGTATAAAAGTTCCAAAGTGTTTGATTTTAAAACAGTTGTGAAGTGATTATTTTATATTATTATTTTTCTTTTTGAATTGGAAACACCGCAAATAAAACTATCGTGCAAAGTTCCTACTCGCTTTCGGCATAAAACCAACCAGCACTTTTGTCCGAATTCGATGAACATAACCGTCTCCAAGAGGGTCTAAAAACATACAGTATCTAATTAATTATGAAAGTTCACACAAATAATACACCGCACAGGGTCCGGCAAATGTAAATGGTTCGAAAGTGCCCGCAAAATCTTCTCCATCACAATAGAAGTGGAGTCCCCCAATGAGTTGTCTTGAGAGCGTTCCATTACCCTTACCCATAGTCACCGATAATGTTAGAAATTAAAAAATACTATAAAATTCAAATGCGCTTCCGAAACTCTTTTAACGTCATAATAGAGATTAACTAATCCTTTTCGGATATTGCTGACGCCGCGCCGTCCTAAATCCTGATTCATTATTTTCGATAGTTCTCTTGTGTATCCTTTTCCCGTTTCTATTTTCTGTAACGTCATGATAAACTTTTCTATGCTAATGACTTCGTTCCAATTTTCATTTGAACAAGGGTTGAATGATTGTGTTATTTTCTGCTATCGAATCCTTTTAGTTCGCGAAGATTAGGGATGAGAAACCAAAGAAAAAAATGAAAAGGTTCACCAGAAACGACATCAGCCGTATATGAAACTCATCAAAGGCATTTTGCTTGGAAGTGAATCAGCTGAATTGGTCCTCCTCCGTTTTGAAATGGGATAATATGTTTTTGCAGTTGATTGATATTATCGTCACGCGACTTTAACACTAGTTGTTTGATTTGGATGATGCAAAAGCTCAGTACGTCCTTAGAAAGCGCCTCATATTGAAGAGATGGATAAAAAAGGATTCCAGCACAGTATGGAGAAGTGGCTAGTCATAGTCATATTTGGTTATGATCCAATTTACAGAGAATCTTGTTCAGCATATTGGAGAGGTGATTCGCAAAAAATTCCATTGAATAGGTAGAGGAATGTAATTGTTGTACTATATCTTAGATTGTACATGTACATTTTATATTGTTTATTGAAAGATAAGCTGAATGAATGTGGTATAATTAGATTTTTCTTTATTGATAAGAATGATCTCAACATTTCAATTAACGAGTAAACCGCGATATAATTTGCACATGAAGATTCCTCAAGATGTTTATTTTCAAAGTTTCACTGCCCTATTGAAATCGCCATACCGTCGAAAAAATTATCTAGCTCAGTGTAGAGATCCAATTAAAATATAATTCCATTAGCCCGGAAGGCTAGACCCAATTTAATCCTCTCGAATTTTCATTGACATTCGAACAGAAAAACCAATTAATTTTAGATAATGGCGTTCCTTTCTGCTAAAAAAAAAACATTGCAGGATTTAATTAATTTTCGCTTTGCATTCCCAACGTAATAACCACTTTTCGTCTACATGAAGAAAAAATACGAAAAATCCAATCTCTAAATTATAAACCCTGAATTGTTATCCTTTTATTACCTCTCTACTGAACATTCATCCCCCGCTTCGTTTTTCCGAAAATCCTCCCTTCCATTATCCTTTAATACTAAATTATAGTATTACGAACATTTTCACAGAAACTCCACTACCAAGGGTCGCGTTAAGCTTATTAATCAGGATCAAATTACAACTGTTCATTTCCGCGAGAAACAATCCGTAAAATATCGAATTACATGGCGAAATCACAATCTACATAGAAACGAACCAAGATACCCGAACTTTTCTTCTTGTATAGGAAGCTTTGACAATTTGATTTAAATACAATTCTACTTAGGCCGTATTAATTTTTCATAAATAACAGATTTTCGGGTAGTTACGCAGTGTCACATTTCTCTGGTCATAGCTTTTTATCGGCAAGCGGATGTTATGTAATAAAGGCTGTAATAACACTATCATTTGAGGTCATATCAACGGGCGAAAAAACGAGCGTAAGGCTCTTTAGATACGAAATCATTACATAAATCGGGAATTTATGTGAGATGAGAGTAGCTTAGAAGATTCTTTCCTGGTTCTTCTTTTTCAGTTTTGTTGTTTTAATGATTTGTATATTAGGCATGATGGTGAATTCTTTGAGTATTGATAAGCATTTTGAGATACGATGGCATGTTCAATGAGGGTCTAATAGAGTGATGTACGAATATGTGTGTGCTTCAGTCTAGTAGTTGAGCCACCGATAATAGTGGTCGATGAACCATGTCGGAGAGATGAAGATGCCTAGCAATTGTCCATTTATATTAATGAGGTTGAAGTGAGCCTTTATCAGTGGAAACCCCATAGGAAGTATTTCAAGACTTTAAGAATTCATTCGTTGGTTACTTGGTTGGTATAAATGATGGCACAACTTGTTAAAGCCCAGTTAGCGCGTATACGCCGTTTTGTAGCCAAAAATCTCGGCAAAATCGGTGATAGGAAAATGGTGGACTAACAGAAAATGCAAGGATGCCGAGATCCAACAGGAGGAGTTCAGGAAGTACGGCAGCACCTCGATCTACACCAACGACACATCCCCCAGATTAGCAAGAAAGGCCCTAGCCAGGGCCGGGCGTTCGGAAAGGAAGTGAGTGGGGGTTTCTTTCACATCCTCATTCCCGCAGCTGCGGCAATGCGGATTATAAGAGATGTAACGGACGGTTTGGTGGGCATCCGAAGATACCCGTGGGGACGAAGCCTAAGGTAGCATATTGACCGTGAAGGTTGGGCCGTGCCATCTGGCGAAGAAACAGGCCCCTTAACGAGCTAAGCAGCGGCCTATGCTTGCTGTAGCTCAGTTCGGGAGATGTTGGCGGGGTTTTCGCCGCTCGTTGCCCCTGTCTTTTACGTATTAACAAAAATTCATAGGCCTGGGGAAGACAACACAAACAGGGGAGGTAAAAATGGGGAATTAAAAAAAATAGTCGATAAGGATGGAATGGTTGCGGACGGCTTAGACGCCCACGCAGTCGAATCTGGGTCCGGGTGTAATGGGACCCTCGGCCTCTGGTTTCGTACCACCGACAGATCCTTACTCATCAGGTGCTGCCATAGATCTGCCGGTGGAAGCAGCACTACCAGACCATAATATGGTTCATTACAGAGATTCCAAGCCTTATTGCATGTTCTCCGATAGGCCAATGCCCTGTAATTACCGCCACGAGCCTAGCAACATCTCTACGGGACTAGGTCAAAAGCTCTGATGTTTTTCTTCTGCCGTAGGAGAGCCATATCTTCCTTGATATGGCGCAGGAACCTAGGGCAGGGTGGCATGGTGATCCAGTGAAGTAGTAGGACCCCAGGATGGACTTCCTACTACCAGTAAGAGCAAAGCAAGTGAAAAGAACACTCCTCTTCATTCTCGTCCCCATAGCTTGTGCAGTAATCATTGTACGGCAAACGAAGTCTACCGGCATGCTCCCCAATGAGGCAATGACCAGTGATAGCCCCTAGAACATTACAAATGCACTTCCTGTCCAGCATAAGCAATCCTGAAGAGTGGCCCGGATTTAGTACAGGCCAGATCTGATTGCGTGACATGTTAAGCCATCAGCCATTTCATGGTAGCCCTCGCAGTCGCATAGGACTTTGTTGCCCGTTTAAAGATGTTGGTAGGCATACCAACATTCCGAAAACTGTCACCAACCTCGTTATTGGTGCCCTCACGAGCACCACAGGTATATCTGAATGTATATGGCCGACTCAATCTTGCGTCCTTTCTACACAATATTCTCAGTGTATTCTTTTCATCAAGAAATAATCTTCGCACGTGTTTCAAAACTCGCTCCTCATTTTTCTTTTGTCAATATCTCCTCTATCCTGTAATTCATGATACTGTGATAGCCCATCATTTCATTAGGATTAGATTGCTGTTCATCTCTCGAAAAATTTGCTCGCAAATCCTTAATATCCTTCGGTTTTATTTAGCATACTCGCAGATGAAAAACATATGAAACGGATAAATCGATTGACAGTCGTCCAACGCTCCATTGACCACAGACGACTTCTGGATATGTACATACATTACAGAACTGATGTCATTAATGTGACTTCCAATTATCATGAACTAATTGCCAAAAAAAAACTAACCCGATTAGCTTACCCATTATCTCGTGTAAGCCAATTTGAAAGATGTGTAGTCTGTGTCCATACACCCTCTTTAGGGATGACATCGGAAAATCGTCAATCGATCGACGACCACTGAAGCATGGAAGCGCTTTATTTACCGAGACTTTGATGCTTCAATCACTCAATTAAATATTGGCATTCCTTTTGATTGGTTCGAGATACTTAGTGAGGGGGTAAGCATTGACCGATGATCCTGTTCACATTCTGATGGATTCACTGAAAGGATATTATTCCACGTGGGCTTCTCATGTATTTCCTTACAATCGATAGTCCTTGGAATGGATTTATTATGAGTGAACAATTTATTGTTCGGTATAATTAATGCTGTGGTCTTTTCTCCTGAATCGCTTCATTCGTCCTGTTTCAATTGGAACAGAACTTTGTGCGTTTCGTCAAATCAAATTAGGTTGTGCGATAAGCTAATTCTTGCTATTATATTGTCCAAATGCTCATAGAATAGAACTAGTTATACAATGTCAATAGCAGAACCAATTACTTAACAGATAGCAACCGGATTATCCAGATCAATACCACAATAATTACTAAATGACATGGATATGTGTGTACTGAGGTGTAATCTTGGGTGAAATGTGATTTCGGTTTTACGACAAAGAGCTTAAAATCACCATCGAATTTGCTTTTGGTTGAATTCATTCTATTCAAAGTGAAATGTGAAACAGATTTCAGGTCAGATAATAGGCTTTTTCAAAATGTATTAAAATAATATGTACCCGTACATACGAGTAGAATAGAATAGAATGCAAAAATGCGTTACTGACCCTATTGGTGGGCACTGCAACCATATGAGGTCTACTGTGCCATTGCTCTTAAAAAATTACAACAACCCTCTACCATTCTTACGAAGGTCAATATTTCTGTTCCAGGAGTATTTTTGATATTTGGAGAGCTTGTGGCGATCTCCCCGAGGAGCGTAAATGTGTAGTGGGTCATAGCATTTCAGACCATGTTTTTATTACCGTTATGGCTGAAGCCAGTTCAAAACCACAATATGGCTCTGGTAGAATAAAATTAAATGTTGAGCCTTGTCTAGCGTGCTCACCTGCTGACTCATTTCTTTCAATGTCACAGTGACTTGGCACACAGTATGGCTGTCGGTCGTCAAACATTGGGGAAGTTCCCGACATTCTTCCAGCAGTCCTGAAAAGAGCTTTTGTGAATATAGAGCCTTTATAGCTGCCTGGCTATCCGTGCAGCAATATGAGCGCTTCTAAAATTCTTCTCCAGAATTGCCCTGGCGTAGACCTCTATGGCATGGATCTCGGCTTAAAAAATACTGGGTCAGACACCCATAGCGATTGAGATCCCAGAGTTAGGTCCAAAGTTGCCAGCACCAACTCCTTGTTCAGCCTTAGAACCATCAGTGAAGAACTCACGATTTCTTCAATTATAGAGTAAATTTCTGCGGTATAAATTAAACATCATAAGAGTTTACGAGATAAGGCTGTGTAATTTATCTCTCCAACGGGTGACACTGTAATGTACTTCGGTAATGTAATGTAGGTCAGGTGTGGGACTCCTCTTAACCGGGGCCGCACGAAACTGTCTCCAATCCTGGGATCCGATCTCCGTCCAGGTTCTGGACCAAAATGAGAAATATCACAATAATGCAATATTATGATCTAACTGAGGCGGCCAAGGCCCGACGTCGGGCTGTCGCGCTACGATGATGATGATGATGATCCAACTGAACCCAACATTGTCTTAGGTTAGGCTAGGTAAAGGGGCTGCCATGCTACCGCACAGCACACTTAGACCACATCTGGGTCCGTTGTGATATCGCCAAAGTCACCTAATTAAAGCCTAGGCAACAAACTAGCCTGTGCTGGCAATATAGCGATTGAGCTGTATTACACTCGTATCCTTTAAGTCCTCCAGTTCTCGGAAAAAATAAGAACCCAGAAATTTCCTCCGCCTCTCAGCCATGGCCGGACAGTGAAAAAGAAGATGGAGAACGCTCTCCTCCTCATCCACGTTATCACAGCACCTGCAAAAGTCAATGTGAGGAATACGAAGCCTCCAGGCAAGCTCTCATATAAAGCAGTGCCCCGTATAACCTCCACAACTCTGCCAATGTATTTCTTGTTCAGTGAAATCAGTGTGGCGGAGCTACTAGGGTCAAGTTTCGGCCAAATCTACTTCGTTGTTTGGCACGTATCGTCGTTTGACCATCTCATGTTCGCCCTGTCAACAGCGGTGGCTTTGATGACATGTTTGCACGATGAAGATGGCATTTTGATATTTACACGGTCCCCGTCAATAACTCCCGTTGCTTCCTCCCGAGCCAGCTCATCCGCCTCGCGGTTGCCTGCGAAGCCACAATGGCTCGGTATCCAGCAGAGCGTAATGTTGAAAAAACAACCCATTTCCTTGAGAGCTAAACGACAGTTCGCGATGGTCAGGACAGATTCAACTGTTCGAATTGAAGCCTGACTGTCCGTATAAATAGTAACGTCCCGCATGGTCACAACATGACTTCCCAGCCAGGTCAGAGCTTCCAGGATTGCCGAAACCTCCGCCTGTAGAACACTGCAGAAGTTGGGAAGAAGGAATGACAAGTTAATTCCAATTCTTCCGAATAGATACTAGCCCCAACTCCGCCGTCGGTCCTAGAGCCATCCGTGTAGATGGCCATGGAGTCGGTGGTCATGAGCGTGTTAACATCCCATAAATCCCACGACGGAATCAAGCTGGTGTGATTCCGGCCAAAAACGTATTTTGCGCAAGTATAATCAAGATCTAAGTTACCCAGTATAGTCGAGTGTCCACAACTCAACGTGCGCCACTGGCCAGTTTCGCGAAGTCGTAAAGCCGTGTTAACCGCCAACTGTTCGCCGCAAATATCTAGAGGTAGCAAGCCGAGCACCTTGTCCAATCCGGCTGACGGAGTTGTTCTAAAAGCCGCCGTTATACCCAGCGTCGCTAGCCTTTGTACCTTACTCAGTAGGTTACAATAGGCAGCTACTCGGAGTGCCGTCCACCGCACACTTATTCCGTCCAGTAGTATAGGAAGTACGACAGCTGTGTATATCCAATATACAGCTTTAGGTTGCAGGCCCCAGATCTTACCACTGGCCTTTTTGCACGAGTAGAAGGCAACATTAGCATTCTTGGCCCGTTCTTCAATGCTGGGCTTCCACCTTAGTTTCCTGTTGAAAATGAGACCGAGGAACTTAGCTATGTTGGTGAAGACCAGTTTAATGCCCTCCAGTGTGGAAGGTTCAATAGGAGGAATCGAGCGTCTTCTAGTGAAGAGCACAAGCTCCGTCTTAACCGGGTTAATTAACGCCGCAGAGGTTAGCCCACTTTGTTAGAATAGAAAGGGAATTCTGCAATAACTCACTGAGGACATCAGGAAATTTACCAGTGACAGCGATGGCAACATCATCTGCATACACAGTAACTTTGCACACAACCTCTTCCAGTTTCAGAAGCAGTCTGTTGATCCCTACATTCCAAAGAAGTGGAGCCAGTATTCCCCTTTGCGGGGTTCCTCAACAGACGTCCCTACAAACCGACGATGTGCCCGGGGTAGTGTGTATGCGCCGAGATGTTAGTAGTATGTTAACGAGTTTGCAAAGCGACTCATCAACGTGGAGGCCCGGAAGTATTCCACTGGGTCCAATATTATTGAAAGCGCCTTCGATATCCAGGAATGCAATCATCGTGTATTCCTTTTGATCAAGAGCTTTCTCAATATGACAGGCTAAAGAGTGCAGAGCCGTGTCCACTGACTTACCTTTCCAATAGGCATGTTGCGACGTGAATAAAAGTAGTGGCGGGATAGTATCCCGCAAATGTATGTCAACCAGTCTCTTTATTAGTTTGAGCATAGTTGAAGAGAGGCTAATTGGTTGCAGATCAATTGAACTTCTACCCGTTTCCAGGATAAAAATCACTCGCACTTCCCTCCAAATGCGAGGAACGTACACCAGCTTCAGGCAGGCCATTGGGATACACTCTATCCAAGGATATATGATATCCATACAATGCTGCAAGTCCGCAGGAATGATACCATCGCGTCCAGCCCTCTTACAAGGTTCAAAGCTGGAGATTGCCCACGCAATCTTCTCCCGAAGAATGGATGCACTATCACATGGCGCTATGTGACAAGTGGAGGGGTCCCCCAGCGGGGCTGTAACCGAGCTTCCAGGAAAGGGTGTGCCAAGTAGACACATGATGATTTCCTTGCTCGAGGACGACCAAGACCAGTCTTCCTTTTGAAGAAACTTGGCAAAGATGGATTTGACACTAGGATTTTCCGAAATCTGGAGGTGTCGCAGAATCCTTCGATACGTTCGCAAAAGCTCCTCCATGCATTGCATTTGGCTCCTCTTAATTCTTTCTTGAAAAAGTTCAGATGTTTTTTACATGAGTGCCAATCCGACTCCAGCTTTGAAGCCTTAGCCTTATTTAAACTTCTTCTACACCCAGCCCTAAGTTCGGAGATCCTAGTACTCCACCTGGCTGGTTTTTTCTTTCCTGCATGTGAGGTAACCGGACATGATGAAGACACCGCTGCCTTCATAGCATCTGTGAGAGCATTTACCATATCGTTCAGCTCCCGTTCGTTGCAACGCTGACTTGGTAGTGGAGGTAGCCTTTCATAAAGAGAATCACGATACTTAGGCCAGTTAGTCCTTTTGCGATTTATAATGGGTTGAATTGCTTCAGGACGCTCGGTGAGGCTAAACTGAAGGTATCGATGATCAGAGAAGGAGTGTTCCGACGACAATCTCCAGTCTCAGGCGAAAAACTTCTTTTACGAACAACTTAACGCCGCCTAAAGCCGAACATACAAATGTTCAAAGGACATTGTAGTGATTGTGAGAGATTTGAATGCGAAAGTGAGTGCTGATAACAGTGGACTCAGGCAAGTGATGGAGAGACACGGTTTTGGTAACCGAAACGACAATGGTGAAAGACTTGTAGTGCTCTGCAGCTTTCACTATCTCTCGATCGTACCCTGTTTGAGCGCAAGGACTGCCACAAAATCAGTCGGTCTTCTCTTGATCAGCACACAACACAAAATCTGATCAACTACAATGCCATTCCAAAAAGATTCAAAAGTTGCCTTCTGGACGTACGAAATAAGAGGAGCGCCGATATTGGAATGGGATCTTATGACTGCTAACATTCAATTACGAATCGCAGCCGTGCGCCCACCTAGTGACGAAAGAAGCGAGCGCCGCAAATTCAACACCGCCATGCTCGAAAATCGAGATTTCGTACAACAATATAGCGAATATCTTTGTGAAAAAAGCAGCTGAAATAAGTAGTCAACCAGGTAGTGATTTTAACGAAGACAGGAATGTCATCAAAAGGGCGTACATTGACAGCGCACTAACTTACCAACCTTGGTAGTAACCCGGATTTTCGGCATGAACCTTGGATGTCCTACGCATCATAGCAGCGGATTGTTGAAAGAAAACAGCTGAAGGCACGATTACCTTTAGCGACAGACCACAATCCAACTACCATATATCTCCTTTACCCTCAGAAAGCTCGTGAAGTCCCGCGTAGTGTGCGACGCGATGAAAGAGAGTATGCAAACAGGCTTTAGGCCTGTAGCGTATAGAGCGTGCGAAGCGAGCGTTCTAGGTATACTGAGGGTTGAGGTTGCAACATGCAATACTTAAGCCGCGGAGTTTGCGTTGCCAGCGGAGCCCACGCAAGGGGAGTGCGAAATCGTCTCAATTTAAAACCCACTATTAGTCAAAGACGCGAACCACTTTGCGTCGTTTGGTTAAATTGCAATGTTCCCCATTCTGGTATACAGGTCTTATCAGTGCTGGAAATATAAACCAGTTTTGCCCTTTGTCCTTTGTCAGATCGGATTAAGTCGGTCGATTGTAATCGAAATTGATACCATTCTTGGTTTTAGTACAATGGAATTTCTTTTGAGGGCATCCGATAGCCTTTTCCCCCTTTTTCTGCGGTGTTTCAGTCCAGCCTCTTATGTGAACTCGTTACTCGCTCTAGTTGCTATGATTTGCTGACTGATTTGTGTATAAGCTCATTTTCTTTCCAGTACTAAATACCGATTACAGTTCCATCTCCACTTATCTTATCTCGATAACATTACATCAGCATGTACTCTCACCCAAAGTATTGAACCAAATTATCCGCATGAAAATTGTATATCACGTTGCTGTCCGCATCAGCATAATATTGACAAACTTTCCAGAAACGAATGCGAAAAGGGTGCCTTTATCCTTGAAATCGTATCAATCAGAAGTCAAGCCGGATGGAATTTCGGGGTTGTCAACAAACAAATTTTCGAAAAAGCGGTCATGCACATACTAACAAACCCTGCCCTCAATATATTCTCATTTAGATGATGTCCTTCTCGTATTACGGATCAAACTTTAACAATTTTCTTTAATCCATGTTGATTTGGGCACGGCCTTTTACATGTCGTCGTATGTTATCATTACCACCCCCTTTTCCGTTCAACACACACACGTACACGTCCTTTGCACAGAACGGAAATCTTTCTTGTGTCCACCCACAATATTACGATGGTATTCTATTTCGATGTGTCCTTGATTCCTTTAGGCAACCCGATGAGCTCATATGTTATAATACATTTTGAATATATTTCTTGTCGGTGGAAATTGGTGGTAAACTATGCAGAATTGTCAGCCATATGTCTTGTATACATCAATCTCGAGCTTATATAAGATTTACGGATTTTCCTATAGATTTCCCGATTTTATCTAGCAGAATGGTCGAACGTGCCGACCTCCGACATATTTGAAGGAAATCTGACGATATGCCTGATGTGTCCTTCACTATTTAGCGCTGCTGTGTACATACGTATATCCTTGCCCGATAGAGAGATCATACTTTCGTACGTAGGAATATACAAAGTCTGATTGGCGGAAATGAGAAAGAAAAGCCTTTCTGAGTCTGGTTGGCATGACACAACACCACGGTTATGGATGAGTATGATATTCGTCGTAAGGAAATATCACTAAAAATATTTTGCGAATCCTTTTGGTCAGAATTCGACAAAATAAGGTGCTCAAGTGAATGGAAAATTTATCCAGAGTTTGCTTTCAAGTGTAATGGTAGGGACAGGCATAGCATTTTGATTATTTCCGATCAATGGTTTCTGTTCAGTGAGTGAATTGAGGAAAGTTTAAATTAGTGGCAGATTAGATGTGATTTGTAAATTCAATGCGAATACTTAGGCATTTTCGTTCACTTCCCACTGGAGCAGTGGCGTGCTGCTGATGTTTTTCAAAGTCTCAGTAAAATTTCGTTTGGAGGCCTTCAACGTCGTCATCCCCGGTGTCGAGGGATAGAAAATTAGCTGCCTTATTTGGGTTCTCCCACCGCGATCTGGGAGTCAGGTGCGTGGGTGCAGCTGGACAGTGAAAGATGTGGTCCACGCATAAGGAGATATCGTTGGTGGTATGGACAAGAAAACTAGATTTGGACCTAAACCGGCAATGGATTGAAGAACCTCCTCTTGATGTATCGCTGCGATGGCTGATCTGTGTGCGCCGCTATCAAAGGGTACCCTTTTATACTTCTAGAGATCTTTCTTTCCAGGTCCCTCAAGTCGCGCCTAACATGTCTAGGCTGCGGCGTCTTGTCCATGATGTTGAATTTTGGGTGCTGACTTCGGTAGCAACCAGCCAGGTATTGTTTGGCAAGAAGCTAGTTGTGGTTCTTTAAAGGCATCATCCTGGTTTCCTGATGTAGATGGTCCTGGGGTGCCATCAGGAGACAGCTGGTGGCAGTACGGAGAGCGGCATTTTGACACGCTTGATTGTTTTCCATTGAGAGTTTCTGTGACTGCACAGTAGCCGCATAATTGGCCACTGATCTTTCGACTGCCTTATATGTGACCTTTAGAGTTTCTTTGTCCTTGCCCCAGGTTCAACCGGCCAAGGCTTTGAGGATCTTTTTTCTACTACGCATTCTGTCGCACACGGTTGAAGCGTGGAGTGATGAAGTGGCCATGCTGTCCAGTGTGACTCCTAGAATTTTAGGATGGTATATATTAGGAATTGGATGATTATAAATCGAGATTCCAAGCCGCATCCTAATACCTTGGACAGACATAGCAACCGAATGATCATTCGGCGAATGTGGATGTGGGCCGTAAGAACAGGGTGGATTAGTGTTTTGGCAACTGGTGATAAGAGAGTTATGGGACGATAGGATTCGCCGAGTATCACTTTCTTCCCAGGTTTTAAAATTGGGATCAATCTCCCTTTTTCCCAGATTTCAGGAACGATCAGTGAGGAGATGGATAGATTGAAAGTAGCCGTCAGATAGTTGATGGCTGGCAGATCGAGGTCTTTAAGCATTGTCATTGAAATCCCATCAGGTCCCAATGCTTTTGAGCTGTTCGCCTTCCTTAGAGCTGCAACTACTTCGTCCGTGGTGAAAACGAGTATGCTATATATAGTTCTGTCGCGGATCTTCCTATGGATTTTGCGCTTAAGTTTGTCAGGTGTGGGGTGTCCAATACATTGCTTATTAAAACGACTGGCGCAGTGGGAAGAGTCACTTGTTGAATTTTCACTGAACTGAATAGCGACGTTCCCTTTCTGTTTTGGTGGATTAGAAAGCGCACAGACCATAATTTGCTCAAACCTGTAGTTATTCAGTTATTCAGATGGGTGCTCCATTTCAACCTCCTGTGTTCGGCTAGTTGTCTATGGTTCTCGCAGTTCATCTCGTGGATTCTGGGGTCGTTCGGATTTACGCTCCTGTTGCTATCTCTCTCGTCTGCTAATCTGGCGGCAGTGGTTGGAAAGTTGGCCGAATTTTCGCAATCCGTCCTGCAGGATTCAACTTCGCAGCCGCTTTATTTCGAACTTTCCTTATGTTGGATTCGGCCATACGTACGTCGGTTGGTAAAGGGGCGAATTAAGCGTTGGTGTAGAAGGTGAAACCGTTCCAATCAGCCTTTTTATGGTTGACAAACATGCGGTGTTCAGCAGATTTGATATTTGTCGGTTTGTAAATTCTTATCACGATTGTTAAATGGTCTGAAGATAGTGTTAGGATCGGCTCGTATTGAGTTCCATTTATGAGGCACATACTGGCAATCTTAATATCTGGAGAACTGGAACATGTACCGGCGATGCGAGTAGGGTTGTCGTTCAGAGTACAGCATTCAGAGGCGTCAAGCTGTTCTACTATTGACATTCCTCTGGCTTCGTTATTAAGGTTGGAGTGCCAGAGTTCATGGTGAGCATTAAAGTCACCGAGCAGGAGGCGATGTTGGCCAATAAGGAGATGGTTGTTATTTACGAGGGCGGTCCGATAAGTACTTAGCCTCACCGCCCGATGGCGCCACTACCGCAAGAGAAATTTACTATCGTTTATTACATTCTCGTAGAAGGCCACTGTCAAATTTCAGCCGAATCGGACTCGTAGTTTTGTTTTGACTGCGTATGGAAACGGGCAATATCGGTCGGTGATTCGATTCTTGTTTTTGGAATGGAAATCACGCAGCGAAATCAAAGAGTGCTGTGTACCGAGACTTTTCTCCTTTGATGGCGACCGTCAAAAATTGGTTTAACGAGTTTCAACGTGGTCGCACGTCGGTTTTTTATGAGCCACGCCCAGGTGCCCCGAAAACGGCTACCACGGAGGATAACGTGACAAAAATCCACGATTTAGTATTGGCAGACGAAGGTGCGCGAGATAGCTGAGACAGTACGCTGCTCAAAAGACCGCGTGGGTCGTATCCTGCATGAAATTTTGGGCATGAGAAAGCTGTCGGCGCGATGGGTGCCGCGGTTGCTCACACCGGACTCCGGACAACAAGCGCAACCGCGATACCACTTCAGAGCAGTGTTTGACGCTGTTTAAGCGCAATCCGAAGGAGTTTCTGCGTCGTTTCGTGATCGTCGACGAAACATGGATCCACTGGTACACACCAGAGACCAAGGAACAGTCGAAACAGTGGACTTCACCCAGCGAACGTGCTCCGAAGAAGGCGAAGACTGTCATATCGGCCGGAAAGGTGTTGGCCACGGTTTTCTGGAATTCACAAGGTGTGACTACCTGGAGAAGGGCAAAACGGTCACAGGGCTCTACTATGCCGAATTATTGGGCCGATTCGACGCCGAATTGCATAAAAAACGGCCCCATTTGGCGAAGAAAGAAGTGCTCTTCCACCATGACAACGCACTGGCTCACACCTCCCCCGTTGCTACGGCCAAATTGGTCGAATTGCTGTCCCATCCACCGTGTTCTCCAGATTTGGCCCCGTACGACTTCTTTTTGTTTCCAAACTTGAAAAAGTCACTCGCCGGGCAGAAATTTGCGTCGAATGAGAGGTCATCGCCGCCACGGAAGCCTACTTTGCAGATCTCGAGAAAACGTATTTTTCAGATGGGTTAAAGAAGTTGGAGCATCGCTGGGTCAAGTGTTTTAAGCTAAAAGGAGACTATGTTGAGACATAAATCGCCACTTTTCCAAAATTTTCGTTTTTCTGTTGTAGGCTAAATACTTATCGGACCGCCCTCGTACATGGTATTCTACCTATATAAGGTACAACTGGATACCGGTGGAATGTAAATGTTGTAAACTTCAATATCAACATTGCCCGATTTTATGGCGATGGCCTGCACTTCCATGGTGTTATCATTACTGGTAAAATCAATTTCCCGGTATTGCAAGGAATAATGAATGCAAGCCCTTCTCCAGCGTTGGTCAACCCGTCTTTCCAGACAATAGCATAGTTACAATGTGTGTTGAAGGACGAATTGGAGTGCAGTTTCATCTCCTGTGTGGCTCCAACTTGGATGCGATGTCGGTCCATTTACAACCCATTACAATTGAGTTGGACGAGTGAGGGCGTATCGGAGAAGGCAGTCGGTGGTGCAGGCGTAAGATTGTTATGTTGAGGAATCCTATTGGAACTGGGCCCTATTGCGCCAACCACTTATCACTTACATTTAAGCAAATTTTCGAAAAGTAAATTGATAAGTGTTTTTTGCTTATCAAATATTATTTGAGTTTCTCTCTTTGGTGCAACAGAAATTTAGCATAAAATTTGATAAGTTGATAAGTGATAATTGATAACTGGTTGGGGCAATAGGGCCAAGATCGACGACTTATCAACTTTGTATTGTAAAAATTCATTTTCAAACCAAAAAGGAAAATGCGGTACTTTGTCTTTTACACTTTTAACTTTATTATTCCTGACGCGTTTTGCTCTTTTGAGCATTATCGGAGGAATTTCTGATGATGATGCTCGAAGGAGCAAAACGCGTCAGGAATAATAAAGTCAAAAGTGGAAAAGTCAAAGTACCACATTTTTCTTTTTGGTTTTTTATTTAGCTTACTGTCTAGTACAGTCTCAGACCAAGGAAGTTAACACTCTCCGTGAACGCAAGTCTCAATCCCTCCAAGACAGGTGATATCAGTGGTGGAATGCTGCGTTTCCTAGTGGATAGGGCTAAATTGAACTTACTGGGGTTAACACCCAGGCCACATCTGTTAGTCCAGTTAATCAACAGAGATGGCGCATGCTGCGTTACTTCGCTGAGAGTTCGTGAGAACTTACCAGGGATAGTAGTGGAGATATCATCGGCATATGCGGTCACCTTACAACTCAATTCCTCCAGATCTAAAAGCAGTCTGTTGACCGTAATGTCCCAAAGAAGCGGTGAGAGCACACCGCCTTGAGGAGTACCCCTGCAAACAGTACGGCAGACTGACGAAGTCCCTAGTTTAGATGATATCACCCTAGATGTTAACATCAAGTTGATTTGGCCCAAAGAACCCTCAACATCTTGTCCTTTGAGAACGCCGACAATCGCCTCTGGTTGGACATAGCTGAAGTCTTTTCAATATCCAAAAAGGTAACTGTAGCTGAGTGATTACTCAATGTAATTCACAATAGAATGTAGAGCTGTATCTACAGATCAACCCTGGGTATAGGCATGTTCCGCTGCCACAAATAGACTTTCTGGTATCGGGTTACGTAGGTAGACATCAATGAGCCTCTTGAGCATTTTCAAGAGTGTGGATAGAACACTAATGGGTCTCAGGTCCCACATGTGAGCTCTTCCCTAGGGAATAAATACCACATTGACGTCTAGTCACGTTCGTAGAATGTAGGTAAGCTCTAAGCACGCTTTGGTGATAGTCTCAACCCACGGGGCAACAATATCTACCGTATGATGAAAATCTGCAGGTATAATGCCATTCAGTCCGGCGGACTTAAAGGGTTCAAAGCTTGAAATAGCCTACTGAACTTACTCTTGAAATGAGATGATAGCTCTCGAAACGCCAGTGTTTCTCATCCACTCCTGTACATGCTGACTATGAGTCGCCATCCGAGAGCTATCGGGGAAATGACTTACTAAAAGAATTTCCAAGGTTTTTTCACTGAAGGCTGTCCAGGACCCTTCCTGTTTCCGTAGATAACTGGGAATAGAAGAGTCAGTCGACAAAGTTTTTCAGAGTCTGGAAGCCTCGCTAGATCCCTCTATTTGCTCGCAGAAAGATTTCCATGAGCAATGTTTAGCTTTTCGTATCTGTTTTTTTTTTGTAAACACCGAGAAGCTCCTCGTAAGAGGCCATTTCCGACTCCTCCCTTAAAAATTGGCTTTGTTAAATTGCTTCCTACAAGCAGCTTTAAGTGCAGTATGCTCCATATGTCACCTCACCAGTTTATCAATTAATGAAAGTTTTCCTCGCAGCAACAATGCGTATTTATGGTAGTCAGTACGTTGCGGGATGCGCCTTTTAACTATGACTGCAGTCTGTCATCATCCATTGTCGAACTCGAACACAATCCTGGTACAAATGTCCTCCGAATAGCTCAAGTCACACACACACACTCTACACATAAACGTGAAGAAAACCGGTCCACTTGTACCATGTTCGAGTTATGCCGGAACCAGATTGAACGCTGAAAGCAGCCGCAGCGGCAGCAGCAACAAAAACTTCAGGCAGATCTGCCTTCGCCGCTGTCGCTGCCGCTGAGCCGGAAATGCATGCTTTCTAACTTGACATTTGGTTGCTTTCTGCGTTCAATCTAGATCGGGCATTAGAGTTCAAGTTCGACAGTGTATGGTGACACTAATACGAAATCACCGAAACCAAATGTCGTCTGACAGTGTGCGTTCGTCGAAAACATGTCAGTTATCTGGGTTGGCTTGATAAGGAATAGCTACCCAAAGTGAGGTCAAGTACGTCTCGCCTTGCCATAGTAGCAAAGGTTGGACGAGAGCCCTTGCTGAATATAATTATAAGTTAAGGAATGCTCTCACGTATGTTATTCTTCTGGTAGAAGGTACATATGAAGTTTTCCAAATTCTGCAAAATCTCATTTTCGAAGCTACACGTTGCGATTATGATTGTGTAACTCAGCAATTCATATTAATACCATGAATAGGGTAAATTAATCGGAAAAATTGGTGATTTATATCCTCTATTCAACGTTTATATGGAATCTGAACCTGAAATTGTATTGAAAGTAATCATGTTGATTTATTTTCGAACGGGAGCATTGTTTATTTTACTTATTTTGATGTGAATTTGATTAAAGTACCCAATGAGCTAAAAATTAGTGAAAATAGTGGTTCAACAGATTCATATATTTCAATAAAATTTAATTCAATCGAATCCAATTCAATGTTGACATTGCACTCATTTTCTGGCTTAATTGATTTGAGTCGATTTTTGTTCCGTTTCACTCAGCCCTTTCATTTCTATCTCAATTTTTTTACAAGACGGCGATCCAGTTTAATTTCTCTTCCTTTTGTATTTCATTCTCTTGAAACGCTTCAACTTTCTCACCTTGCTTCTAGTCACTGAAGATAAACTTAACTGACGAAATGAAGATTCCACTTTAAGTTTTTGTTGTGAATATTCGTTTTCACTTCCCTTCTTATGTCTGAAATGCGGAAATCTTCTTATTTGACTGAAGTCAATTTAATTGTTCTTTAGCTCTATTTATTGACTGGGTATTCGTATTTTCACTAGTTTGTGCTTCTTTATCTGTTAACATACTGTTAATGCTATGTTAACATAATGTTAATGAACAGTTAACATACCGCTAATGCACTTTCAACATACTTTTAACTTACTGTTACTACTTTTCCTTAACCCCTAGTTGGGCAAAGCGCGTCAACAACTCCTGCGTGCCATCGTACCTTGTTCTGGGTAATGGGACCCAACTACAAAAAACAACTTACCCAGCGCCCTGCACTCTTTTGTCACAGATCGACGCCATGTGATTTTAGGATCCCTCTTGGTCGGCCTAGGTTGGGAATCGAGTTTCATTTCATAGCATGTAAAATAGTAAAGCAATGCAATAATTTATCCATTGTTTTCCTTTGTTCACTGCTATTTTCGCCTGCGTATCAGTTCGTCGTTTGACATCTCGCGCACGAGTTGGCGAAAACTTGCAGCTTTCTGGTGACTCTTCCAGAAACCTTCCACACAAAAGCTCAGACAGTACCAGGGAGTGGAAAAAGCCCCGCTTGATCTTCATGCTGCGATAACTGCTCTGCCAGATTTTGGACAGCATGCCGTATGCGAATTTAGCCTTGTTGATACGACGAGCGATGTCCTGCTCCATACCACCATTTTCGGCAACAATGCTACCCAGGTAGATGAAGTTGACCACCTTCTCCACAGGTTGCCCATTACTACTGATGGCAATAAGTGCAAGATTTTCGTTTCGCAATGGCGGGCTAAGAACCTTGGTCTTCTTTGTATTAATATTTAGCCCAATCTTGCCTGCCTCCCTCTCGAGATCTAAAGCCATTGCGGACAGATCCATGATTTTGTGGTAGAGTAGGCATACGTCGTCAGAGTATCAAGATGTTGTAGATAAGATGTCAAAATAATATTTCCGATCACTATAAGGAATATTATCGGAGAGGAGATGCACCCCTGTTGAACTCCACTGTGAGTCTCAGAGTCTCCCGACACCTTACCTTTATGCAGAACGCGATATTTCGCGCCATTATAGGTTCCCTTAACAACAGCCACAAGCTTCTCAGAAATGCCTGTTCTGCGCAAGGCCGTCCATATCGAATACCGGTTCAAACTATCGAAAGCCTTCTCAAAATTTATGAAAAGCAAGTGAAGCGAAGAATCGTACTCAGCGTATTGCTCGATGATGATTCGCAAGGTGTTAATGTGATCGACAAATTAGAATCCGTATCGGAAACCAGCCCGCCCTTCATCAATTGTGGTTTCTAAGTGGGCCTTTAGTCTTTCCAGGACGATTTTAGCTATTATCTTGGCAACGGCAGGAAGCACACAAATGCCTCTCTAATTATTAAAGTCTGTAAGGATGCCCTTCTTCGGAAGTCTGATGATCAAACCCTCCTTCCTTTTAGTGGAAAAGAACGGTGGAGAACGTGGTGAAGTGAACGATGGACAAGAAGGCAATAAACGGGCAGGGAAATCTTCCCAAGTGTCGCTAGGAGGCAAGGCTGTGCCTACCGGCGAGGAGTCAGGAAGTGTTGACCTGGATCGCTCAGAACAAGGGCTCAACATCACACCAGCAGAAGAGGAACTCCTGCTCAATTCTCCTCAGTCAAGCGAGGGTGCTGCGTGGCGTACGACCTTAAGGCCCAAGCAGACCTAGTAGCAACTCAGGGCCCTCAAACAATACAAAACAGCCATTAGGCTGAAAGAGAACCTAGACACCACCTTACTCCAAAAGAGGTGGAAAGGCTAGCATGAGCCGAGGAAACCATTGAGAGTAGCAGGAAGCACTTCTCGGCACGAAGCGGATTTGCCAGCACTGATTCGAAATTCTTCAACAGTGTTGAAGAAAACGAAATGACAAAACTGGCTGTCAAAGACAACGTTCGGACGATTATCCACAACCCCCCACCAGTAAACGGCAATGTCGCCCACACAGGCAACCTGGAGAGGGGAGACCAACAAAAGTGCAAGAGCCCACTCATGCCAAAAATATGAAGAGGAACAGGAAGCCTAGAGGTAGCATGACGGACGCGGCCAGACAGCACCTCATAGTGGCACTGATCGACTGCAGCGAGCCTCTAGGCAAGTTAAGCCGGGAGAAGTGGGTGCTGGTCGATACGTTGCTCTTCGAAAAATCTACCAAAAGAACTGTTTGTGCAAACGAACACATGCCATCCTCCGCCGGCGCAGGTTGGTTCAACGACGCCAAAATCATCAACTGTTACAATGAGGCAACGCTCGATTCGGGCAAAAGCACCATTGCAACGCTTGACGGTCTTTAGGGATCAACACCAGAATCACGACCCCTACCGGTAACTTTACCGGAGTATAACATTACAGTGCTATGCGTTGGATAGATAAATTTTCCACTGTTCCGCCACCTTATGTCAGCAACTCCTAAGACGTTTAATTTAGATAAAAAAAAAATACTGACGCAACAGTCCTATTTTGGACAAAGGCCTTGAGATGAGTTCGCATTATCTGATTTACTCGATCGTGACGGTGTGGTTTTGTGTAGAGGTGTGTGATTAGCACCACGAGTTATTTACCCCAATCAAATTGGTACTCATTCAACAGCTGAGTGGGCTCATATTCCCACACGTGAGTCCCTCTTTTATCGAAAATGCATGGTAATCTTTGCGCTATCCCGACTACTACAGATTTTTAATTTATACCGCAGAAATTCACTCTCTAATTGAAGAAATCGTAATTCTGATCCATTGTTCAGGTACGCACATTCCAGAATTCAGTGTTTACCATTGAACGAAAGCCAAATGTCGTAACTGTTGAGTTAGTACAATACTTTTCCGAAGCATAGTTGTAATGAACCACCTGTAACGAACCATATTATGGTCGGGTAGTGCTGCTCCCACCAGCAGATCGAAGCAGCACCTGATGAGTAGTGATCTGTTGGTGGTACGAAATCAGTGGCCGAGGGTCCCATTACACCCGGACCCAGGTGCGACCGTGTGGGCGTCTGATCCGTCCGTCAACCATTCCATCCTTATCGACTATTTTTTTTTTTATTCTCCATTTTTACCTCCCCTGTTTGTGTTGTCTTCCCCAGGCCTATGAATTTTTGTTAATACGTAAAGGACAGGGGCAACGAGCGGCGACAACCCCGCCCACATCTCCCGAACTGAGCTACAGCAAGTATAGGCCGCTGCTTAGCTCGTTGAGGAGCCTTTTTCTTCGCCAGATGGCACGGCCCGACCTACACGGTCATTATGCTACCTTAGGCTCCGTCCCCACGGGCATCTTCGGATGCCCACCAAACCGTCCATGACATAGTTGACGTTTCGTTAGGATATTGAAAATTTCGGATAGTGCAAGTTGCTGTCATACACACCCTGTGCTTTCTTAGTCGGTTTCTACGACAGGCCGGCATAAGGAATGGCCGTGGTATTTTTCTTACGCCCCACACCAAAGGGGGAATGTGCACCTCAACCAAATCATCGGTTAGCAATGTTCAACGACCACAGCCATTCCAGGGGACGCCCACGATGAGGACTATGGAAGAGGATTTTGTCCCATGTGCGCTTGGACTGCCAGAAAAAACGCAGCTATTGAACAAATTTTCTAGATAACCATTTTAAAATATTGGGACTGAAATAATATGTTACGTAAATTTATAAAAAAGCTTAGCCGTTGCAAATTTGGATTTTTTTTTGGGTGATTACTAGGTCTAACCCAAGTCTAGGTTATCTACTTTTCGGCCTCGGCACCGAATCAAAGCTTCGGTCTTGTTTAATTTCAATATGATTTCTGCCGAGGATTTCTGATGCTGGATAAAATGATTTCGCATGCAACTGGCAATTTTCCTCAATGGGATTCTATCGACGTACTTGCTCTTTGAGAAGTATCAGAGAATATCTTTATTATGATCATGAAAACAAAATCAGAGAGCCTGTTCATGGAAAATTTCTGAATTAAAATGCTCATACCTACCTAGTCAACATCAAAAACTTCAGATATCAAATCCCAACTCCCTGTCGCCACGCTCAATCCTCTTGACATCCCTGTCAACAAACTTGCTACCTATATTCCTTAATAACCAAACCATAAATGTATACGCTTACAATCAATCCTGAAACTCATTACTCAACTTTCACTTGAAACTATCCACGGTGTAAATTTCACTTCCGTGTAATTAATACACAGACAAGGTAAATAGGCAATTACTCCAAACTGTGGCAGACACAGGCTCAAGTTTGACGAAATGTGGTCGTGGCTGGCAGGATAATAAATTCATTTTCCATGTAACTATCGCAACGGTAGACCTAAAGTCGGTCGGCCTTTTTTTCGTCCTACTTTTTTTTTGCTAGTACTTGCTGGAAAACTATTTTCTTCGCACTTGATGCATGAGTTGGCAGTTCGTTTCAATTAACCCGATATTTTCCCAAAAACACGGTTTCGGGGGTGGTAATTATTCAATTTCAGTCGGTAATTACTGTGAGAGCGACGTTACCGCAAAAGACATGTTTATCGGGGCATGTCATCTGTCGGAAAAGGCGCAAAGTTAGCGAGAACTAAGTGGATTGCTATTTCGAATCAGTAAGCTGTTTTTAGTTTAGTTAAGTCATTTCACAAATGAGGGAAAAATGTGAAAAGGGATTGATTTGGCATGAGCACTTTTCGAGTAAGTGGATCGATAAGGTTTCACTGATTCCGAAACTTTGTATAGTAATTACGAGGCGTCAATCTTCTTGTCAAATTTAATACGGTTTTGCAAAAAACGTCCATTCAAATTGGATATTCACTCCCTAAGAGATTCCATGATCCTTCATTTAATTTTTTGACAACTACAAAAAAAAAAGTCCATACAAATTTTTCCATTTTTTTTCCAGTAATTTCTTCCAATTCCCTACGAAATTGAAACGTGACAGCCTAAAACAATTATCTTTCGCATCCATTTACGTATACACCTGAATCCATTTCCATACTAAACGGGGGCCTTGCAACGTTACAATTTCTTATCAAACTCCATACGTATGCTGTTCTTTTTGTTTGATGTCGTCCTAAATGATTTTGTCACTTCCCTCATGATGTTTACCATCGTTACTTGTCCCATGTCTATCAGGCAGACATTGTTTGTATGCAACATTAATTGTTATTGATGATGAAAATTTGTGTGTTGATTAAGGCGTTTTTCGGTAAGGACGCTTAAAAAGGGCACTCTTCATTCTAATGGCTTTCCCCCAATGCCGAAGCATATTTCTGCTAAAACTCTCTCACATCCTTTTAGAGTGCGAATTTTCGGCAAAAAAAATGTGATGCTGTCAAGTTTTGTTAGCGATGTAAGAAATAATGATGATGTATGACATTCTGGTGCTGGGGGTGAGTTTTATCTCAAATGCTTTTTGGAATTAATCTATAATAGGCATGAAATAAATGGACGAAAACACATATTGATATTGCTTACATTGATTGTTTGATTTGGAAATAGATTGATTTTCTAGGATAATCGATTTGTATAGACGCAAGAATATATCTTCGTACAACTTGCTAAGATAGAAAATGGAAATTTTGTTACTTACCACAAGGGGCACTATGAAAAAGCCATTGATGGACAATTTCGGCTGAGTCCGATTCTTTCGCATCGCATTCAGTGTTCAATTTCGTTTAAAACAGTTTGAGTTTGTACATGGCTATTTTAAGTTTGCTGCGCATACCTTATTTCGATATGAAAATGAAATTGTTCATAGACTAAAAAAAAAATGCTGGATGCAGATATGTGTAATGAACCACCTGTAACGAACCATATTATGGTCTGGTAGTGCTGCTCCCACCAGCAGATCGAAGCAGCACCTGATGAGTAGTGATCTGTTGGGGTACGAAACCAGAGGTCGAGGGTCCCATTACACCCGGACCCAGGTGCGACCGCGTGGGCGTCTGATCCGTCCGCCAACCATTCCATCCTTATCGACTATTTTTTTGTTCATTCCCCATTTTCTCCTCCACTGCTTGTGTTGTCTTCCCCAGGCCTATGAATTTTTGTTAATACGTAAAGGACAGGGGCAACGAGTGGCGAAAACCCCGCCCACATCTCCCGAACTGAGCTACAGCAAGCATAGGCCGTTGCTTAGCTCGTTGAGGAGCTTTTTTCTTCGCCAGATGGCACGGCCCGACCTTCACGGTCATAATGCTACCTTAGGCTCCGTCCCCACGGGCATCTTCGGATGCCCACTAAACAGTCCATGACATATTTTGCCCGGCTAGCTCAGTCGGTAGAGCATGAGACTCTTAATCTCAGGGTCGTTGGTTCGAGCCCCACGTTGGGCGCCAAATATGTAATGGACGGTTTGGTGGGCATCCGAAGATGCCCGTAGGGACGGAGCCTAAGATAGCATAATGACCGTGAAGGTCAGGCCGTGTCATCTGGCGAAGAAAAAGGCCCCTCAATGAGCTAAGCTGCGGCCTATGCTTGCTGTAGCTCAGTTCGGGAGATGTGGGCGGGGTTTTTGCCGCTCGTTGTCCCTGTCCTTTACGTATTAACAAAAATTCATAGGCCTGGGAAAGACAGCACAAACAGGGGAGGTAAAAATGGGGAATAAAAAAAAATTGTCGATAAGGATGGATTAGACGCCCAAGCGGTCGAATGTGGGTCCGGGTGTAATGAGACCCTCGGCCTCCGGTTTTGTACCACCAACAGATTACTACTCATCAGCTGCTGCATCGATCTGCCGCTGGGAGCAGCACTACCAGACCATAATATGGTTCATTACAAGCCATAGCATAGCACAGGTCGTATGATGGTTTTGTATATGCGGAGGTTTGTATTTCTGTGCACATGCTTCGATTTCATTATGGCGAGAACCGGAAGAAAATCTTAGTTAGCTGTATCCGTCGCTTGACATTGTCAGTTTCCTAATTTGATCCTTATCAAATAAAAGATTTTCATAAACTACATTAAAACTCATATCATTTTATTCATTCGAATAATTCACGTTTTATTTCAGCATTTGAGACTCAAAAGTATGCTTTTGTTTTGTCAACATTCAAAATATATTTATATACTCATATATGATTTGATTATAACAAACATTAAAAACTATACTGCATTAACAAATTTCCATTGATCCATTCCATTAATTTCCACTGTGCTTTATCATGCACAATGACACCATCAAATCTATTTACAAATTCCAAGTACACTAAATAAGTGGTAAATTTCGATGTAACTTCCACATTTCGTTATCACTTAGCCTAACGAGACTTAAATATGTTCGAATCCAAATACAATTTGCTATGTCGATTTAATTAAATACTAATTTACGTTGCAATTACACAGGATGTCCACAAAATATTCCTCAATTGTTCTCGAACCTCGATTTTCGGCGATAGCTCTCGTAACGTATCCATCCGTACCTACATCGTACACATATCTAAGCCTATTATAAATCCGTATGCAAAACTGGGGGCTTCTCGTCGCCGGCATCGGATTTCGAGCGCGTTATTGAAACCGTCGTTGTAGCGGTCGATTTTCCAGGACACGTGACAGTCGTTTGGTCAGCCAAAACCGTAGTTGCCGAATTATTTACATTACTCGAAAATCGATTCGTCTTCTGCATTTGTTGCTTGGCCGATGAATTTAGCAAACGTTCCGAGCCGCGATTTTTACCGAATTTGGGAAATAGACTATTCTCGAGCTGCAGCTGAGCATTTAGATCCTTGCCGGCTGCACACGTACATGCTTTCAGGAAACTCTTTTTGAAATTGTCACTTAAAAATGCATACAAAATGGGATTCATGGCCGAATTGGAATAGCCCAGGCAGCCGACCAGGAGGAAAATTGTAATTTCTAAACGTGACCTGCAATTGTCCGGTGGCGAATGGATGAGGGCCACTTGTGATATCCAATAGGGTAGCCAACACAGTATGTACACTGTAATCACTGTCAGTACTAATTTAGTTACTTTACGATGCGATCGTTTCTTCTCCTTGGATTTGTTCTTCGGTCCGACCGTATGCAATTTTCGTAGAACTAAATAGTAGAAGCATAATATAAAACTGAGGGGCAATGCGAACCCCAGCGTCAGTGAGTACAGTATAAATGTTGTACCCGATTGTGTACCATGATCTTCCGGCCACCGAATTATGCAGGACATTTTGCCCTTGTCGTACTCAATAATGTTAGCGAATAGTATCACGGGTAGCATAATCATGGCCGAATAAGTCCATGCTATCCCTGATACTATTTTCGAGACGAGGGGCGTGCGAAAGCGCGGCGACGTAATCGGATGACAGACGGCTATATACCGATCCGCTGACATGACAAATAGGAATATGGATGAGGTGAATTGCGTTATGGACGTACTCACCATATACGCTTTACACATGGTCTCACCAAACACCCACTTTCCTAGATGCATGGTTATCAGCAAGAACGGTATACCTATGAGAAAACATTCATCGGCTATGGCTAAATTCAGTATATACATATTTGTGACGGTCTGCATCTTGGAAAATCTTAACACTACATAGATAACTAGAGTATTGCCGAATAGGCCTACAATACAAACTACCGCGTACAGAACCATTGTGATGAAATTCCCCACTGGGTTTTGCATCGACGGACAGCCAACATTGAAACGTGTCTGATTTGTGGTATCGTTAAAGTACGGATGGAAAAAGGTGAAATTCGATCCGACATTGGACCACGCATATCCGCTCAAATCGCCATCGAAATGGCTCGTTGTTCGATCGAAATCCAAATAATTTTCCTCCATCGTAGGGATTTTATGGATTATGCATACAATTTCGCTGGATTAGGATTAGGGCAGCTGTTAACACAGATATGGCTGCTAGGTTCGGGATTGAAGCAGAGATAAGCGACGAATGGTGAGCATGTCATCAATTTATCGTTGAAATGTTGCGGGACCGGATACTTTGTCTGAAATGAGATGAATATAAAAGAAAGGATATGTTAGGAATGAGGTGCCACCAAATGAAAATCGTAAATTCTAAATGTATGTTGAGAGATCTTTAATAACATTCAAATTGTCAACCATGATACAGTTTATAAAGGAAGTCGTTTATTTAGGACTTTCTATCATTGGAAAAACATTCCGTGTTTCGTTTCGTTTTATTTTACTTTTTTATTTTTCGCGAGACTGCCAGATCCCAGTACGGCGGACCCATAGAGAATAACTATGGAGGAGCAATCCGCATATACTCAACACTAAACTATTTGAAGCAATTCCAGTCGTAAAAAGTAAACAGAGAGACACACGCCCTCCACTGCGCAACACCCGCGCAGTCTATATAAAAGCACAGGAAGCACGTAAGATGTCATCCCCTCTCCTACTTTTCTTACTGGAACAATAACAGGCTTTCAGGCATTTCATACATATTTGGCTTTCGACCAAGGAGCCATGTACTCACAGCGCCTCCTATAGATACCCGTCCGAATCGTTTCCACAAACCGCTCTGACTGTAAGTTCGACTGCGGTCCGTTAAACAACTATACTGCTTGTCATGTTTTAGTAGCGGTTGGAAGTAATGAATCATAGTCTCAATGCAGTTGTCTATATTCGCTGCAAATCCATTTGTTGCTTATGTTGTTCATCTGATCTAGATCTCTGGGTAACATATTTCGAGATCCGTATCAACTATACCCCCAAGCCGACGACGAAATTGATACGAGCTTTTACTGGGTAGATTCCCGTAAACCCGTATCGATTTCGTCAATGTGAGGGGAGGACACACGCGTTTCTCGAGTCCATTTGTCGTCCAAAATGACTGTAATACCACCATAAATACGACCATGTGTAGAAAGACACAGAGACGTTTTTTGAGTGTACCTGTCGCCTAAAAAGGATGTAAGATCACCTTAAATACGACTACGTGTAGGAAACGTAAGGAAATGTACTGGTATTTAGGCTATGGCTAATGTTGCTGTTATAAATATTAATGAACGGAAGCGAAGCGACCAATTTTGGGCTCGACTTTTTAAAGCCTGTTGGCTATTTAAATGCCCATCTCATACTGGTATCTCCGTTCGTCCTGCACATATCGATCTGAAGTTCTACAAATATACAATGTACTATTATAACTAATATTAACTTTCTGACGAAATTTAAAAAACATCGCGGGATCTATGGGCAGGCTTCAATGGATTAAAGATTTTCCCGAGGGGTGGTGGCCACTGTACGCTCCGTCTTCAGGTGGTACGGACCACAAGCAGGAACTACGCAACAATTCTGAGATTGAATTGAAAAAAGAAATCTTGGTTTCTACTTACACGTTATCGCAATTTTTTTTTCATTACAATCCTAGCTCTAAGAGTGACGAGCTGTAGAATGTAGATTGCGTAGTGTTATCCGTAACCTAACTAAAATTGTATAAAAGTGCCAAAAACGCTCCTACTATCTGGGGATGTCGTTACCAAAATATATAGTTTCAAATGATTGGACTCTCTCTAAAACAAAATCCAGCTGCGCCACTGATTAGCAGGGTATATTCAATGAAAAGCCACCACTCATCTTAAAAAACTTCCTGAGGTGGATCAACTGAGCTTCAAAAGACGAAGCCACTGCACATACTGTAAGCATTAGTGTCACCATACACTGTCGAACTCGAGCACGAACCTGGTACAAATGTCCTCTGACACACACATACACTTCACATAGGTGTGAAGAAAACCAGTCCACTTGCACTAGGTTCGTGCTCGAGTTCGAGTTCGACAGTGTATGGTGACACTTACGTGCGGGGAAAATTATTTATCATGATAATTTATTATAGCCAAGTTATTTAACGATTTCATTGAAACTGGCTTATTTATTTGGGATTATTTGGGAGTAAAATTGGGTAGCAATAGGCCCCCAACATTTTAACAGCATAAAAGCATTGTTCAAAGGGAGTAATATCAGAGAAAAGCTGCCACTGAAAGAAAATCTGCTTCCAGTGCTCGTTATTGCAAAGGTGAAACTGCAATCATTTAAGCAATTCATATAAGTTTTAGTTAGGTATGCGATTAAAATAAGATATAAAAATTATTTCTTAGAAAATAGTTATAAATATTTAAATCTTCGGGAAGTATGGGACATTTTGTATATGGGCCCGAAGTTGTTGAGCCCCGGGTTCGGATTTACTCTCGACGGCCCTGCCTAGTAGTGTTGCTTCCACCGGCAGATCGAAGGCAACACCTGATGAGTAATGATCTATCGGTGGTACGAAACCAGAGGCCGAGGATCCCATTACACCCGGACACCGATGCGAGCATGAGAGCATCTGCGCCGTCCGCTAACCATTCCATCCTTTTCACCCCGTTTTTGCCTCCTATGTTTGTGTTCTCTTCCCAGGGCTATGAGTTTTTATTAATACGTAAAGGGCAGGGGCAACGAACAGCGAAAACCCCGCACACGTTTCTCAAATTAAGCTACGGCAAGCATGGGCCGTTGAGGAGACTTTGTCTTCGCCAAATGGCATGGCCCGGCCTTCACAGTCAGTATGCTACCTTAGGCGCCGTCCCAACGGGCATCTGCGGATGCCCACCGAACCGTCCATTACACAGTTTATTCGGTATGTGTATATTTATTATTGTGTATTTATTATTAGGGAACGTACGACTTAATTATATTTTACAATATATCTCTAGATTAGAGATGAGCCTAAAAAAACATTTTAATAACCAAAATTTAACCTATTGTTTTAATATAATTCTCAGCGATAGAGAGAAAATTTCTCAATAACATTGTATGTACAATACTTAATGCGTGGGTATTTTGTCCCAAAAAAAAAAATCCAAAATTTTTCCCATTTTCAGGACAAAATTCCCCAACCTGGCAGCCCTGGTCAAGATGGACACATAGACACTGTTTTTAAATATAGATTTAAAATTTTAGATTTCTGTGGAATGTTGCCGCGCACGTCTGTTCAACTTGACGGTTCGAACTCAACTATCAGCTCTTTGTTTACATAAAAAAAAAACCGTGACGAGCTTACGCCAAGTTTGTCCTGGTAAAAATAGCTAAAATGCAAGACCCCTTTTCACCTGTATCTTGGAAATGGAAATCTATCTGAATCAAATCCTTTTCATAGCTTTTCAACCGAAGGTTTCATTTTCTTTTGTCATTTTAAAAGTGTTTAGCGAGCAGCATTATCCAGAAATCACTGAAACTGTCAGAAACTTATATGAATCTATGTACTATATGAGAAATTATGCAATTTACGACGTAACTATCCGTATTAGACCTTGTCATCCCGGATGCTGAATGTGACAACACTTAATATAAAGTTTTCACAACGCTTCTGAGGTTCTACAAAAGTAGTACTAGTAAGTATGTAGTGAATGTGTAGTGTAAGCAACCAAACTCGAATCATACACAGAGCACGTACATATTCTCTTTAGTTCACATGGACCGGGTATACTTTTCCCATATTTGCATGCCATTCATGCACGAACTTCTTAAGGCCCCTTTTGACACGGTACGTACGTTATACGAGTTTTCACCAAAAACTACTAGAGGCAGCAAGCTTTTTGTACAGGGTGTCCCACTTCAGATGCTAAATCTCGAATGGTAAGATGGTACCGTTAATTTTTGGAAAATTGTAACCCAAATGAACACTAAGTTTTTGGCCGTTACGGAGTTATGGTTTTTCTTCCTTTTTTTTTCTAAATTGTGTTAAAACGTTTGACTTGTCGAATAAAATCAAGATTACTCTGTTACTCTCTCCCAATCATTTAATCCGCGATTTGAACTCACTTTCTGAAACTAAAAAAAATTTAAAATGAAACTACTTTCTCCTGGTTGCGCGATTCATCGTTATTTCCAAGATACAACTGCTCAACCTTAAAAAAATTTAAAATCGATTTTTTATCGAAAATTCAAATAATAATTTTACAAACGGTACTTTAATCTGAAAAATCTACAAATTTGACAATTGTTGCCCCAAATTCTACGAAAATTTTCTACGGCTTTTCTTGAATATTTTTTTTTTAGTGTAGACACCGATCGACGTAATAACAGGAAAAAAATTAGTGTAGTTTTAAAACTTTGTATAATTATTAAAAGCAGTCTTCTGGAAAGTCTTCGTTGATAGGGGGTCCGGAAGTGTAGGAGAAAGGGGGTCAAAGGTTTTTTTTCAGTTTTCCATGAATATTTTGAAAACTATGAGTTCTACAACATACTACTTTGCCTTAACCCCTAGCGGGGCATAGCGCGTCAACTACTCCTGCGCGCCATCGTACTCTGTTCTGGGCAATGGGGCGCAACTCCCCAAAAGACTTACTCAGTACCTGACACTCCTTTGCCACAGATCGACGCCATGTGATTCGAGGACCCCCTCTTGGTCGGCCTTGGTTGGAAATGGGGTTCCATTTCATGGCATGCATAGCAATGCAGTTATCACTCTTCCGCAATGTGTGACCTATCCACTGCCATTTTCGCCTGCGTATCAATTCGTCGATTGGCATCTGACCCGTACGCCGACTTAGCTCTTCATTTGATATTGTTTCGGGCCAGAAAATTCTTAAAATTCGACCAAGACATGAGTTGACGAAAACTTGCAGCTTTCTGGTAACTCCTACGGAAACTTTCCATGTACTGCTCCCATACAAAAGCACTGATAGTACCAGGGAGCGAAACAGGCCCAGCTTGGTCTTGATGCTGAGATAACTGCTCTGCCAAATTTTGGACAGCATGCCGTATGCGCGTTTGGCCTGGTTGATACGACGAGCGATGTCCTGCTCCGTACCACCATTTTCGGCAACAATGCTACCCAGGTAGACGAAGTTGTCTACCTTCTCCACAGGCTGCCCATTAATATTGATGGCAATAGGTGTCGGATTTCTTTTTCGCAACGGCGGGCTAAGCACCTTGGTCTTGTTGGTATTAATCTTTAGCCCAACCTTGCTTGCCTCCCTCTCGAGATCTAACGCCATTGCGGACAGATCCATGATTTTGTGGGAGAGTAGGCATATGTCGTCAGCGTAGTCAAGATGTTGTAGATAAGATGTCAAAGTCCATTGAATTCCTCTGTCGAGTCCGGATAGGGCTGCATGTAACACATCGCCGATCACAATGAGGAATAGGATCGGTGAGAGGATGCACCCCTGCCGAACTCCACTGCGAATCTCAAAGTACCCCGACACCTTACCTTTATGCAGAACGCGACATTTCGCGCCGTCATAGGTTGCCTTAATAATAGCCACAAGCTTCTCAGGGATGCCTCTCCTGCGCAAGGCCGCCCATATAGAATCCCGATTCACACAATCGAAAGCCTTTTCGAAATCGATGAAAAGCAAGTAAAGCGGAGAATCGTATTCAGCGCATTGCTCGATGATGATTCGCAAGGTGTTAATGTGATCGACACAGGAGAATCCGGATCGAAAGCCAGCCTGCTCTTCATCAATTGTGGTTTCTAAGTGGGCCTTTAGTCTTTCCAGGACGATTTTAGCTATTATCTTGGCAACGGCAGGAAGCACACAAATGCCTCTCCAATTATTACAGTCTGTGAGGCTGCCCTTCTTTGGAAGTTTGATGATCAAACCTTCCTTCCACTCAGTGGGAAAGGTCTCTGTATTCCACGCTTTATCAACAAGTGGGTGCAGCAAATCGGCAGTTACGCTTGGCGCTGCTTGATAAAGTTCGGCAGGGATGCCGTCAAGTCCGGCGGCCTTTCCTCGTTTTAGTGCAATAATTGCAGTGACTATTTCCTCTTTAGTCGGGGCAGTGGACCGTATACGCACATTTTGATGGTTAGCTAAATTATCTATATGAGGGGGAGCTTCACCAGAGGTTACACGGTTCAAGACCGCGGCGAAGTGTTCTTTCCACCGCCTCATTTGATCTTCTTCCAAGATAAGTATCTTTCCATCACTATCCTTCACCGGATGTTGGCAGGAGTTACGACCACCTGTAAACTCCTTGATGACACCGTATACGGCGTTTAAGTTGTTACTTCTAGCGGCTTCTTCTGCTGACGCTAAAAGAGAATTGGCATAAACTCTTTTATCGCGTCGCACACTACGCTGAACTTCTCGAGCTTTCTGACGGTAAAGGAGTTCGATGCTGCTTCGATTGTCGTCTGATGCTGCAGCCAAACGAACTTTCAGCTCTTTTCTTTCAACAATCCGCTGCCATGAAGCGTCGGACATCCAGGGCTTATTCTGACAATCCGGGTTTGGGCCAAGGATGGTATTTGCGCTATCAATGTACGCATTTTTTATGGCATCCCAGTTTTCGTTTATGTCACTATCTGGGTGACTAGTTATCTCAGCCGCTTTTTGCGCAAGATGGTTATTATATTGTTGTAAGACAGCTCGATTTTTTAGTCGAGCGGTGTTGAATTTGCGGGGCCTGGATCTTTCGTCGCTGGGGCGGCGCACGGCTGCAATACGCAATCGAACATTAGCGATCATAAGATAATGGTCTCTTCCCATCCCAATATCGGCACCCTTCTTGTTTCGCACGTCCAGGAGGCAACTCTTGAATCTTTTACTAATGGCAAAATGGTCGATCTGATTTTGTGTTCTGCGCCGATCAACAGAGGACCAACTGATTTTGTGGTGGTCCTTATGCTCAAACATAGTGCCACCGATGAAGAGACTGTGAAAGTTGCAGAACTCTACAAATCTTTCACCGTTGTCATTACGATCACCAAGACCGTGTCTCCCCATCACATGTCTGAGCCCATGCGGCGAATTTTCGGGGCCGTTTGAGATCGAGATGGATGGCGCATCCTGTACAACCATGAATTGTATGAACTGTACGATGAGCTGAAAGTTTCGAAAATCGTTAAACTACAACAACTTCAATGGGAAGGGCATGTACAATGAATCGACGATGATCCCATGCCAAAGAAAGAATGAACGCACGACGAGTCGACGACCGAAATCTCGTTGGAAGAGCTCAGTTTATGTGGACGCCGCGCAACTACTGGGCTTCCAAGATTGGAGGACGCGGTCACGTGACCAAGATTATTGGAGGACAACGATCCAGGCGGCCAAGGACCGACGTCGGGCTGTCGCGCCACGATGATGATGATGAGTTCTACAAAAAAGTTCTAAAGGCGAACTAAAGCACATAAATTTCCCACAAAACGAGGTTTCATACATTAAAACATGAAGTGGTATATTAAACCTTAGACCAAGGGTCGACAAACTCCGGCCAGTGGGTCCAATCCGGCCTGACTTTGGTTTTCATCCGGCCTGTGATTTCATATTTGGAAAAATCTAATTTATATATAGGTAAATAGTTTAAAAAATGAGTTTCTTTTTGATTACAACGTAATTTGTTTAAAGGAAATTTAAATCAATTTATTCGCTACATTGAATAGTTAGTTGGAATAATCATACCGCACGGCCACGGACTGGGAAGACGGCAATCTCCATCCAGATATCAAGTGTATTATATGGTAAGAACAGAACAGAGAGTTTGTGGTAGGCTCGTCAAACTTACCACCAGCATTTCAACCGCTATGGACGTCTGGTCCAGCAAATATGAAGCCTACTTCCATGCCATTGAGGCCTGCGCGCGAGGGGTGCTTAAATTCAGAGGCTTCGTGGCGATAACATTATTAAAGCGCCACTCGTGGTAGCCATGAGTTCTCGGTCAACACTCTCCGATTCTACATCTGAAGAAACATAGATTCAATCCTAGGTGCGTCAATAAAAACTACCTGTGGGTACCTACTATACATTTCTTTAAATTTTCAACAGTTGTAATTTTGAAGTGAAGACGGTGGATTTCGCAATGACGAAAGGGTCGTTACATTAATTTTTTTTGCAGTTTCAGAAGTGAGGTCAAATCTGATTGGAAGAGAGGCAAATTTTTATTTTGTTCGTTAAGTCAAACTTTTTGACACAATTTTCAGAAAATGTTATTTTTTTATTTTATTATATAACTCTGTAACGATTAAAGATATAGTGTCGGTTTCCATTTTCTATAAATAGACGGTGTTATCCACTATTAGAGTATTTACAATCTGAAGAGGACACCCTGTATACGATTGTATAATTTAAATTCTATCATCGTACAGAAGAGTACAAAGCCCGCTGCCACTAGTGCAATTTAGAGAAAGCTCATATACGGTACCCTGTGAAACCTTCGAGTATCCAACTTTACAGGTAGTTGCGAATAGTGGAAGTTGTGAACAACAATTCAAAACTTTCTGCGATTGTTTATGAACAACTTGCAACTTCCTTCGTATTAATTATTAAAATATTACGCTTCTTTAGTTGAAACCTATCCTTGAGAATAATGCGCATAGAGAACGTAAGAAAAAGGATAATACAATTTAGTAAGAATAATGAGAACCATTTATATGAGTTCTGTTTTACTTCGGCTGGCAGCTCTAGTAATAAATTTTCCACTATTTCAATACCTCCTGCCAATACCACGCCATCATTCATTTCAATTTATCATTTATCAAAAAGGCTAACAGGAGGCCTTTTTCGAAAATCTCATGTATTAACAAAGAACTCATAGTTACCATCACATTCCATCAAATCCAATTAAAATTAATGGCAGATGGTCCGTAAGGGAACAAGGCACATGACAAAAGTACAACAACGCCTATACAATTCGGTCCTTTATTGTGATCCGCCTATTATCCGAAATGACAAATCTCCCAATTGAAATCGTAAATGCAAATTGTGGTAAATTTCCAAATATGTATTTCAGATAATAGAAATTCCGCATTTTATCAAATAAATTTTGGTCCAAAATAAAGAAATAAACGACTTTATTGTTAAGCTCAGACAGCTGTAGGATATTTGACTGTCCTTCATTTACGTCTGCTTTATCGACAGGATATACGAAAATATGAAGCTTGAGTGTGTTTCATAAAGAGAGTGCTCTTGAACTTAAATTCGTTGCGTGTCATTAATTCTAATTTATACTCATAAAATCTAATATACAGTCCCTAGAAGTCGACTGGTAATGCATAATTACATTTCTTTTCCGAAACATTTTGTATATTTTATTAACGACTCTCAAATTATATTTATCAAGTTTGTTTGATGGACGTTAAGCTGTCTATTTGCCGCCCCAATCATCTTAGAGAAAAGTTTCCAACATAATACTCCCAAAAGAATTGAATCTCATCAATGTACTCGTACACGAAGGATCATAATCCTGTTTGAGGTGAGGTCTATCATATTTATCTTGTTGTAGACATTTTCTCCCATCAATATGCCATAGCAACTTTGGCCTGAGAGAGACTGAGAACTGAGTGGAAATTTAAGGTACCGTGAAGATAAAAAATGTAGCGAGTATTATATGTAATATTCAACCTAGCATACTTCGACTTCTCCCTTACACATCCTGTGTGCCTGTGCCTTTCGTGAAATGTATTTTCGTCTGACGGGTATTGTTGTGTATGGAAAGGCAAAATGCACTGGGTAAAGCATTCGGGCAAAATGCTGGAAAACTTAATCGCCTGCCTAGACTCCGGGGATACGTAGTATGTACTCGAATGTTTATTGCAAATATTTTTTCCAGCCAATGAATAGGACAGAGAAAGCACAAATTTATGGTGATGATGCGAAAGCGGCGAATTTATTGTTTAATCTGCGTAAAACCATATACGCTTGAGCTAATCCACTCAATATAAATTTTCGTTATGAGATTGGCATGTATAAACGTTTTAAATTGAATTGATAAATTTGGCGATAATGTGCGGTAGGGGAATGGAAAAAATTTACAATACTACCTTTTAAAACGGAACCCTTTAATAAATTATGGAAGTAACCTGCTGACTAGTTAAAGGTCGCTATCAAAGATTAATTCCCCCGACAATGTGCAATAATCTAAAGCGGTGTTCACCATGCCTGCTATACGATGTCAAGCTATGCAATGTGGCGGGTGTTCACAAGAGGGCACCGAAATTAGCCATGGCGAAAGTCGCCATACGAAGTAGTCCATATAGATACCTTCGTTTTGGACCGAAGGTATCCTTCGGAAAATAAGCAAACAAGCCAGGCATGGACAATATCGGTTTTAAGTCATAATAAGGCATTCGAAAAAGAAAACGAAAACAGCCGTATGGCTCTGTATAGAGTTCACGGTAGAAATGCCAAATTGACAATTGTGTGGGTTGCCGCCCTTACATCCAGAGTGAGCAAACATTGTGTGATACTGAGGGTTGTAATCCCTTAAGCGCGGAGCAAGCATAGCGGGCGGAACACACACAATAGACTGTACTACATCTGCAGTGAGCGAAGCAAGCGTTCATGTTTGCCCGATACTGAGTGTCGTGATCCCTTAAGCGAGGAGCGACAGTAGCGAGCGGAGCCCACACAAGGGACTATCGATCCACAACCCTAAGGCACTGCTCACACGGGGATATTGAAGTCTCCAATACTCGACGACTGAGAGACGGAGACTTGGAATCTCGAGACTGTAGTCGCCCGTCATCTTCATACAGTCACTACTAAAGTCGCGAGTTGTGCATGTCACCTGACTGAAGTGGTCATTGTACAAGGCTATTGCTTGTGGATCGGCGGGGGCGGCTTGCTTGCGGGGATCTTGTGTGTACGTGTCGAGATGATGATAGCGATAAAGGTCGACGTTGTGGACGGCAAGAAAAATATGGTTTTCGGATTGTTTATTGATGTGCGGGGTCGACTTGCTTGGGGTACTACCGTTCTACAAGTCGCTGTCGTATATTAGTCCAGTCTAAGAACGAAAAATATGAAAAATAAATAAAGAACTACCAGTTCAGCGCTCACCTCACAATAAAGGAGTTCGCTTCGCAGTTAATTTCGCACCCGTTTACTTTCGACTCTAAAACTATGAATGATGAGGAGGTGATGAAGGTACAGGATTTGATTTTAGCAATGGCTGACTAAAAGCCTTGGTCTTGTTGGTATTAATCTTCAGCCCAACCTTCTCTGCCTTCCTCTCAAGATCTAACCCCATTGCGGACAGATCCTTGACTTTGTGGGAGAGTAGCCATGTGTCGTTAGCATAGTCAAGATGTTGTACATAAAATGTTAAAGTCCATTGAATTTCTCTATCTAGTCCAAATAGGGCTGCATGCAACACATCGCCGATCACTATGAGGATTAGGATCGCTAAGAGGATGAACCCCTGCCGAGCTATACTTCGAATCTCTGAGTTCCCGACGCCTTACCTTAATGCAGAACGCACCATTTCGCTCCTTCATGGGTAGCCTTAATATTAACCACAAGTTTCTCAGGGATGCCTCTCCTGCGCAAAGCCGCTCATTTAGAATATCGGTTCACACTATCGAAAGCCTCCTCGAAATCGAAATCAATGCAAAGCAAGTGAAGCGGAGAATCGTACTCAGCGCATTGTTCGATGATGATTCGCAAGGTGTTAATGTGATCGACACAGGAGAATCCGGATCGAAAACCAGCCTGCTTTTCATCAATTGTGCTTTCTAAGTGAGCCTTTAGTCTTTCCAGGAAAATTTTAGCTATTATCTTGGCAACGGCAGGAAGCACACAAATGCCTCTCCAATTATTACAGACTGTGAGGCTACCCACCGTCGAATCTGGCGGCCATTCCTCGATTTAGTGCAATAATTGCAGCCACTAATTGCTTTTTAGTCAAAGCCGTGGAACTCCGCTGCGTGCTGCGGAACAGACTGCCTCAAAATCTTTGTTTCCTATTTTCGAATCTGCAAGATACCGCTACATGTTGCAGAAGAAACTGCTTTCGAGGTAGTCTATCCCGTAAGATGCAGCGGTACCCTGCAGCCTGGAAGTAGGGCTGAAAGTAATATATTCCGCAAGACGGCGCGGAATTCTGCAGTTTGGAAATGGGGCTTAAAGCTCCGTCCTCAAGGGAATCTACAGATACCCACCAAACTGTCCAATACAGATGGTTAACTTAAACCCTAGAATTTACTCTCTAATTGAAAAAATTGTGCGTTCTGGGGACATTCTGATCCATTGTCCAGGAGAGTACGCACATTCCGAAAACCAATCATTGCAATTGTACGATAGACAAAAGTCGTAACTATTGAGTCAGTCCTATCCGAGGCATAGTTGGCGTTTTTTTAGCATATAGAAGATTTCAGATATTGCAAGTTACTGGAATACGCATCCTGACCGCATAGAAACCGATTCCACGGCAGGCCGGTAAAAGGAAAAGCCGTGGCATAATTATTACGCCCCACACCGTATGGGGAAGGTTCACTTAAACCAAATAATCGCACCGCCATTACTGGCGGCTTGAGTTGGTTAGCAATGGTCAGCGACCCCTCTCGTTCCAGGGGGCGCCCACGAGGTGGACTATGGAGAAGGATTTTTGCCCCCGTAAATATGAAAACACTTTGATTTTTATTTTTCACAAATTATCCGGCCCACTTGAGATTTCGGCTGCATTTTTGAGTCGGCTCGTCCTCGATGCGACTGCGTTTCGGAATCTGTACGGTATTGCTACAGGAATGTGTTCAATATGTATTTAATACCGAATATGTACGCATAAAAATAAATTCAAAACTATCCTGCTTGAATTTCACAAAAGAAATGGAAACGAAACGAAATCCTGTCAGCAACACTTCTATTCTCCGTTCAACAAAATCACGAAACCTTTTCGTGTGAGCTATCGCTTTTGACAAAAGACATTGCTCGGAACATTAAATAAATTCCCAATGTGGGTCATGGAAAAGTAAACATTCATGGAAAATATGATTTTTCAATTCAAACATTTCATGCGGAATTTCTCCACAGGTAATCTGACATACATTTTTTTTTGTCGTACCATGGCTGACATAATCCATTATACCATATTGGTTGTAGACACCCGATGTATGATATTTGTACGGAATTCGCACTCACTTTTCCTCTTTGTAGGTGCCTGATATGTCTGATAGTATCTTGAAATGGTGAAAAATGTCACTACGGTTGAATAACCTATTGTACAAATGAAGTGTGGTTAAGGACATGAAGGGGAATCGATGTCTGATTCGATTTAAGGGACTTTACTGTCAAATGAAAGCATGATTGAAGAGGAAGTGTGAAGTTCTGAAGCAGTTTGCAATATGGCATGCTATAGTTATTCCAAACTTTTTTAGTATTGTAGTAATACAGCGACGATACAAATCGAAAGAGGTGATGGTCTCATGTAGAAAAATATGAATACGCCATATGGGAATACGAATAGATTATACAGCACTAAAAGGCGATGTAAAACCATATGGCGAACTACTAACAAAGCATTGGTGGAATGCCACAATTGAAAACTTCAAAACCTGATAATGCTTCATTACCGGCTTATGCGATGAGTTCCGCACCGCGAACTATTCCGAATGAATTATCACCTCAAAGAAATGATGGCAGAAGTCCTTATTTTTTATAAGCTGGGTCGTCATTGCATCCACCCTTCTTCCCAAATGCAAATCACTCTAAACAAAAATGACTTTTGTTCCGAAAAAAATAAGTGAAAAGCCCCTCCCCCCCCCCTTCGTGACATGCTGTAATGGCCAGGTGTTAGGCATCTTTCACTCGACGGGCGTTGCATGGGCTCATGAGCTCATCAACTCACCGGCTCATCGACTCATGGATTTAACATCGGTTTAAATGAAAGCTTTAACATGATCTGCTTGTGAGTCGGACTCATCGACTCACCCAGTGAAAACATCTCTTAAACGCCCCGCGTTTCACGTGCTTATTCATTTGACTCCCATGTTAAATTCATCAGCCGTTGATGAGTCACACCACTCTTATGTTCGCACTAGTAAATTTGAGTGTAATTTCAGTTCCGCCCGACTTTCTATTCGAGTGGAAAAATTGCTGTAGGAGTCATCACTCGCATACGACAGGCGTTTCACGAGCTCATCCATTTGATCCCATATCTTAACCCATTTCATTCCAAGCATCAATATTTTTTTTTTATTTTTTGAGGATTTCAAGAGCATAGTAATATCTGAGAAAAAATTGAGTCACTTGGAGTCCTGGCAAATTACAATATTTCGTTTTTGCAACGTTGACGTTGACAAAAAAAATCTTTTTGGAAGCACATCCCAAAGTTTATTTTACACGTTTTTAGGGTTTTGTAGTAAAACAAAGCCCTTATGAAATCGGTCAAATGTCTGTCTGTCCGTCTGTCCATGGAATATCTCAGGAACGGCTGAAGCTACATACATGAAATTTGAAATATGAAAATTTACAGAAAAGCGCCATTTTACTAGTGTAGAAAACCTAGATTTCTAGAATTTTGAAATTTCATCAGAAAAGGTTAATAATAGTACATTTCTATAGTTTCAGTTAGCACAATCCTGTACCCCTTACGCGTAGCCGAGGTCAAAAATATTGATGGCTAATGATAACCAACATCATAGGCAATAATATCTCTAAGTTTCATTATAATCACATAATATTTAATAATAGTACATTCATTTAAAGTTCGGCATTTTGACACTATCCACTCAAAAAATACACCTACCGGCCTCATAGGTGTGAGTACTACTTTCATGTTGTTTTTCGTAGTGCGAATTGCAGTTATTTAATTAATCATTTTTTAAAGGGTAAAGATTGGTTGGGGGCGCTGTGTCTTAATTGGCCAACTTTACCGGGTAGAAGGAAGGGGGGGGGGGGGTCCACATAGAGGCGAAATTAAGGTCAAATTTTTTTATCGACTGATATAAGCAAATGAGGTGTCGTGAGAAAGGTAATGATGAGTATATTCCATTTTTTGCATTTTCTCGAAATTTACAGAAAGGGGAACAGTGGGGGAGGAGAAAATATTAGTTCGTAATTTGACCCCCCCTTGCCTGCATTTTGAGACCGTTATACTTAGAATTATGAAACTTTACAGGAAGTGGGTTTCGAAAAACATAAAATGGAAAATAGTGGAATTTGTATATCTTCTCAGAATAGGTGAATAATAGTTTATTTGTATAGTTACAGATAGCACATCCTTGCACGCCTTAAACACGTTCGAGGTCAAAAGTACTGATGGCCAACGATAACCAACACCTTAAGCAATAATATGTTCTAAGTTTCGTTACAATCACGTAATATGAATTAGCATGTAAAATGTAAGTGGGTAAGACATTTTAATTACGTTTTTTCTATCCATCTGAGTGATATCAAGAAGAGCAAGGAGCCGATATTTATATACCAAAATAAGCGCTTGCTACAAAACCCTCGGATTGTGGGCGTAGCCCGCTATATTCCGGTTTCATTTAACATGAGACAATTTTTTTTCATTAAATTCCTTGAAACATGATGTATGAAGTGGGACCTTATAATTTACAATTGGACTTCCTACAACGTTTACTTTTTTTATCAGGGATTCGAATCAAAATGTGTAGACACCACCACCCAGTGCCGGTCAAAGTCTAACTTAAAGCGCAGGCAAGAACATTTTGACGCTCCCTCTTCATATTTTGTCAAAACAGTTTGGTTGGAGGGGGGGGCAGACACTTGAACAAGGGGGATTGTGAAAGTGACTTTTCAGTGGACACTTTTGTCCGGGCGGTTTTGCTTGGTACTAATTATCGTCTATAAGCCATATTTATGCCGTGAAACTATTTTTCAGTTTTAACTAATCCCCGCTAACTCACCACGATGTCAAAATATTGGATATTAGTTGATTGGAGTAACTTTTAGGCACTACTCACACGGGGATACTCAAAGCCCGAGTGACTGGGCTAACCGGCCACTAAGAGATCTGGCATGTGTAATCACACGGTGGGACTTATACGGAGATATTCCAGTCTTGGAAACTCGCCAACTGCGCGACCGGTGGCTAGGAGATTCCACATGCTAGTCTCCAAGCCACGTAGTCGCCCAGTCATCTGGCTGTGCATGTCGTTTATAGTTCCCCAACCAAGTCGACCGGCACATCCATAAGCAATCCGAAAACCATATTTTTCTTGCCGTCCAAACCTCAACCGTTACCGCTATTAACATCTCAACATGTACACACAAGATTCCTGCAAGCAAGCCGCCCCCGCGGATCCACAAGCAATAGCCGTGTACAATGACCACTTCAGTCAGCCGACATGCACAACTCGCGACTTTAGTAGCGGCCGTGTGAAGATGGAAGAAGACGGGCGACTACAGTCTCGAGGCTCCACGTCTTCTTCTCTCAGCCGCCGAGTATTGGAGACTTCAGCATCCCCGTGTGAGCAGAGTCTTAGCTGGACTTGCGATTCGATACTGGACTACAAAATTTGGATTGAGTTTGCGTTTCCATTGTTGACGGTATTTTTGTCGGTGTTTACGTTTTGTTGGAGTCGGTGGTATTAAAACGCTTTTCACAGGAAGCTACTGGCTGGCTTTACATTTCTAAAAAAATTTTTAAACCCAAATGATAAGCCAGCATCTGACATTTACCATATTTAGTACCGGTCGGCATAAACACTCCACGATAACTGGATAACTAGAACCAAATCTAACAGGATCTAGTTTATACTCCTTTAAGTTCGAAGGTATAAACGGGGCCATTCTTATATATTGATAAAAATCACTCTCAAACTTGGCTTTGCTCTTGGCGCGTCCTGCAGCTTTCTTTTTCGGCGCCCTAGGCAGCCGCTAGCTTCACCCTAGCCTTTGCCCGACCCTGCCACCACCACTATTCTCCTATGGTTTTAATCCGATGATTTGCAGGTCCATTTCGGTAGAGATCTGCTCCTATTATGCCTCGATTTAGTATATTCGCTAATAATATTTGGTTGAAGTAGAGAATCTTTTCTTTCGGCTGTACTTCCGTACCGCTTTGCTTGCCCAAGGGTGCTTGTCTCCCCTACATTTTCAAAATAGTGACTTGAAAGGGTCATTTTATACTTTCCTTTAAAAATGAGATTGATCAGTTTGAAAATAACGGTTCTTTAATTACAAAGAGCCCCGGATTACCCTACTTTTCAGGGTTTTTGTCTATTACTGTTGAGCCAATGGACGTACGGAGCTGATTCTTGGTACGTCCGACAAACGAAACCCCTACTTCGCCTACAAATGAAACTTCAAATAAACAACGACTTTCGATAAAACGAAGCGAGTGACTTGAAATTTTGGTAAAATGCTTATACTAGGATCAAGTTGGTTGTTATTGAAAATGCGCAAGATCCGACAAAAGAAACCTTTACCTTCGCTACGAGTGACTCTTCAAAAAAGAGATAACTTTCGATAGAATGAAGCTAGTGACTTGAAAATTTCAACAAATATTTGTAGTGTGGGTTAGATATTTGTTTTTGAGAATAGTCAAGATCCTTGAATGAGCACCAACCTCCGCTGGCCATATATTAAACTCACTTTTAATGAATATGGTCGTTACTAATAGGTTCTTTTGGTATTACCACTAGGTCTGTACAAGTCTAGGGTATACTCGTATACGCTTCGGACTGCTTGTCTTTTACTGCTGGTAATGGACATTTTGACGTTCGATTTTCCCGCATGGTTCCTATAGTGAAGTATCGGAGGTTTTCCTACTGAGAGCCAGTCAATAACTACTGACACGCCGAGTTCCACAGGAACGTTTATTTTGACAGCGTTGTTTGATCCCGCGTATAGTCGGAACTGTAAGACAAATTCATTTGCTGATGACAAACACCAAAGCTTGACGCCAAATCTAATCGGTTTCCCTTTTCTGAACAAGATTGCCTGAATGTCGTCCAAAGTTGGGTACCATTTGATCATCAATTGATAAAGCGAACGAAATTGTGCATAAAATTTCTTGAATCGGTCATTTAGTTGTTCATTTAGAACTACCACTACGCTGCGAGCTTGTCAGTATATAGTAATGACGGCGCAAATAGGAGGTGCATGCTAGCAACTACACTTCCGAAAAGTAGATACGCTACCGAAACATCAACAAGGCATAGCCATAGCCTTTAATATCTGTATCCCTTAATTTTACTGAATAAGCACTTTCATTACAACCATCAATACACCTCTTCTCTGCTCAAGTGCAATACATGTACGAGTATGTACGTACTTACCATTAATTTCATAATATCCGATTTCAAATGCTTCCATTCATTGGATGCCCACAAGTTCAGATAAAGGATTCGCCATAGCAACAGACACACGTGTACCGTACTGATATGCGACAGACAAAAAATAAAATACGAGTATTATAAATGAATGCGGTAAGACACGGACCATAGAAGGACCTGTCAGAGCATCCTCCGACCAAACGAAACGTTGCAACCAGTTTCTTTTTTTTTTTGTTATATTCAACACGAGTTATGTATTCTGTTCTACGTATTCGGTTTTCTCTGTTTTCCGAAGATACACATTTTGTTGTTAAGTCGGCGTTACAAAGGATCTCATGTTTCTCTGTTTGCTGAGTACTCGTAAGCATGAAAGCGCCCCACGTCGTCTATTGTGTGATTTAAGTATTAACCCTTACTCAAATTGAAAATTATGTTGGCAAATGTGAGCGACCTACGTTTTCTGAAAAGAAAGTCCAGAGCGAATTGCAGGTTGTTTTTTATTTGTAACTCAACTTATGTTAAGGAAAAATGTGTCACTTTCAGGTTGGCAAACGAACATGACGTTTTAGCTGAGTTAGGGAGATCCTTTCTTCTCTGTTGGGTTAATAAATTGTCTCAGAAGGTTTTGGAAACGGTCGCCTACACCGCTTTTGGCTCATCGGATTTTCATCTCTCAATAATCAGGCTTTTGTCCAATGGAGATTTTGTCCAATGGAGATTAATTAATCCTATCCTTAAGGTACCTTAGGTTACTGAAGAAGAAGGAGTTTCGTAGAAATTTTCTAAACAGTTTCCATTGTCGACCAGCCAGTGAAAGATACAGAGAAGGTGAAGAACGCTTTACTTCTCATTCCGAAAATTTCTAGAGTGTTTTCATGGTGGAAAAAGCGAAGCCCACTGACATAATATTATAATCAACCTCTCCGAGTATAGGTGAGGTCCCATTCCCTCGTCCGCTTTCGAGCCATCCAAGTAGATTAATACTCAGTTAGGAGCCTCGTCTACCCAACGATTCTAAGAAAGCATCAGGTTGATATGAAGGTTTTCCTAAAAGCTTGTTTCGGGAAAATGTTCTCATTCTCTACAAGGATACCCAATTTACTCAGTATAGATAAATTACCAGTGCTCAGAGTACACCACTGATCACTTACGCAAAAGGGATAAATGGATAAATTATTAACAGGGCTGTGAAGTTGAGAGCGATCACGGGGTGGTTTGGTGATTCCACTTATCTTTCGAAATTTTACACCTGTGAACATGCGCCGCTGGGTCGTTCCATACTTTAACGTATGCTCGAACTAATTATTGGTGAATATTAAGGTGGCTTTAGACCTGCCCGGTAACAATCGATCAGCTTTTTCCGGTCAAGGAAAGCCTCGAAAATAGCTGGGAATACAATGTCGACGTATACCAAACTTTCGTTGACTTAAAACAAGTATATGACATTACCGATCACCGTGTACTGTACAATATCCTGCTGCAATTTATTTTATCAGTGAAAGTAGGGCAATTGACAAAGATAACGATTACCAACACTGTCTCACAGGTCAGGAACCAAAACAGACTGACTGACCTCTTCGAAATTCAATCCAGTACATATTGAAACAAGGCGATGGACTGGTTTGCACCAGAAAAACATTACGTTACGACGTTACATACTCAATTTGTCTTAACCCGATGTGAGGCACAGCTCGTCAGTTGTTCCAATTGACGTTTCGTTGGCATGAACTAGTTTCGGAGAATGCAGTTGCCAGCATTCACCTGCTGCTCCCCCATTTACCCGCCTACCTGCAAGTCGGAAGATGCTGTGATATTATTATACCCGCAACACAAGGGGAAGACAACACAAAACATCCGTGGCCAAGAAATTCATCGTGGACGGGATTCGAACCGGAAAGGCCTCTGCGCACTGAGCCAGTGGTCGCCCCAACTTAATCCTGACTGTAAAAGAAGTTGGACTACGTACTAATGGGGACACGGACGCCGGAGCCGGGGATCAGCAGGGGCAGCTGCCCTTTTAACAACTTCGTTGGAGGGGCAAGTAGTGTATAATGCCCCTCCAAAATATATTGTCCTCAATAATAAATTATATGAGTAGTGATACTAGTGTTATTCATTGTTTTAACCACTTTTTCAGTAAAATGCCATCTGATCCTTTTTTGAATTTTAGAAATTTTTTACGGATACTGTAAGACTTATAAAAATACTTTCATTCAATTCAATTTATTCAAACCATTGATTCCTGGACATATCGACTTAACACAAAAATCCATTCCAAAATAGTATTGCATATCCTACTTTTAAAAAAATAATCAAGCACGAGCCCGTCATCGAAAATACGAGTAATAGGATGAAATAAATCAAGTTGAGCGAAACAAACAACTTGATAAACTAATGTTGAATCAATTCCTCTACCTAGACAACACTTCTCAATTCAACTGCGATACAATTTTTTTTTAGTTGACATTTAAAATAGAAAATAAATAAATAACTGGCGCAACAGTCCAATTTGAACTACGGCTTCGAGATGAGTTAGCATCATCTCATTTTCTAGATCATGACGGTCTTGTGCAGAGGTGTGTGATCAGCAATACGCTCAACCTAGTTATTTACCCCATAAATGGGTACTCATTTAACACCTGAGTTGGCTCATAGTCCGAGACGTAAATCCCCTTTTTATCGAAAAATACCGCATCTAGTAGGAATCGAACCGGGGCCCAGTGCGTAGAAGGCGAACGTGCTAACCGTTGCGCCATCCGGACTACAAGTTAGTTGACATTTAGTAATGAAAAATATTCAAATAGACAAGTTGTAATTAGTAACAGTTTTTTATTAACTACTAAAACTAATTGTAAACAGGTTAACTGACAATAATTAATCAATTTTTCAACTAAATAAAATATATACGAGTAAATTCATATTACCGTTCAATACTACTGTGTACAATAAAATTAAGGCTCTCCATACAGACATTTTTAAAATGTCCCGACTGCTATTGCTATTTTGCAAATACAGTACAACCCCGTTAATCCGACCTCAAATAATCCGACTCCTCGGATTATCCGACCTAAATCGTCCGCCAGATTTCCCCCGTTAGTCCGACTTTTTACATCGACTTCCTCGCTTTATCCGACCCAAGCAGACGAAATATTAGGCAATACATATGTGTGGATATCAGCCGCTACTTGCTTAGGTATTTCTTCATACATGTGTACGGTTTCGTCGAAAATACAGTTTATCGCCATTCTTTTCTACTCGTCTGCTTTTTTAGTCGGTTTGTGCTTAATTTAATCTATACAGTACGGTTGTTAAAATGTCCCGAAAAAGAAAAGAATGTTCAGTCAGTGAAAAATTAAAAGCGTTAGAACGGATTGATAAAGGCGAACGCGTTGTTAAAGTAGCGGAAGACTTCGGAGTGGGAGTAACCACTGTTAAGGATTGGAAGAAGAACCGCGATAAGTTAATAGCTTTTTGTATCATCTCTGACGAAAATGAGCAGAGAAAGACGGTTCGGAAACCAGCGTCGGAGGAACTTGACGAGGCATTATGGCTATGGTTCTGCCAAGAACGACAAAAGGGAACTCCTCTTTCTGGACAACTTATCAAATCGAAAGCCTGTTCCTTGTATACGTTGATAAAAAAAGACGGAGATGACGAATTCGTGGCTAGTGAGGGCTGGCTTCATAGATTGAAGAAACGACATGGAATACGTCAAATAACGATCTGTGGCGAGAAATTATCGGCCGACAAAGAAGCTGCTAAGGAGTTTATCGACCTATTCACCAATGTTGTGAGCGGTGACTCATTGACGAATGAGCAAATTTACAACATTGATGAGACGGGGATAAATTTTAAAATGCTGCCAAAAAAAACACTTGCTGCGAAACACGAAACAACTGGCTTCAAATTAGCAAAGGAAAGGATAACTGTAGCAGTATGCAGCAACGCATCAGGAAGTCACAAGCTGCCTCTTTTCGTAATCGGCAAATCACGTAAGCCCCGAGCCTTTAAAAATATAAGCAACCTTGCATGTTTGCCAGTGTATTATCGGTCACAAAAGTCAGCTTGGATGGATCGTGTATTATTTCAAGAATGGTTTGATTGCACTTTTGTTCCAGAAGTGCTAAAGCACTTGAAAAATAAAAATCTTCCATCAAAATGTATTCTTCTGATGGATAATCCTTCCCACCCTAGTGGATTGAAAAAAGATGATGTGACTTCACTGTTTTTACCACCTAACGTGACATCCTTATTACAACCTATGGACCAAGGTGTCATTGAGAGCTTAAAAAGGCGATACCGATTGAAATTTATGAGTGTCCTAATTGAAAAAACGTATTTAGGATTTAGTCTTATGGAAGCTGTAAAATCTTTGAATATTAAAGACGTCATATACATGCTAGCGGCAGCTTGGGAGGAGCTTCCGGCATCGACAATTGAAAAGTCTTGGCAGAAACTCTTAAAGAACAATGGAGAAGAGAAGGAAGCAGAAAGTCATGACTCGTTGGCAGAAATTACTCGTGAATTAGAACAGCTCCACAAGGCGGCAGCTTTGGATACTACTGTTCCCCCTACTGAAAGTGATGTGGTAGAATGGCTACAGGGAGATGATACTGTTCCTGCACTTACAGACGAAGAATTGATAAGAACCGTTGAAATTGAAAATGATCTCCCAGACGACGAGAACGAAGATGCTGAACATGAATCGTCAACATCGTGCAAAAAAACATCACACTCGGAGGCGTTGGAAGCATTTGAAACAGCACTTAAGTATATCGAGCAGCAAGATAAGGCCAGTTCAGCCGATATTCTACTTATAAAAAAGTGGAGAGATTACGCATCCCAAAAAAAGTTGAACGCACACAAGTAAACCAAAATTCAGGACTTCTTTAACGTTTAAAATACATATGTTTGAAATTGCTCACAGTTTATGTACACAATATGCTTTACAATTTACTTTTCTAAATACATAAATTATTAACGTATATATTCTTCATATGTTTTTTCTTTATGTTTACCCATGTTATTAAGCGTGCCAGGGGAGACTCCGGTTAATCCGACTTTTCCACGGGACCGACCTCATGCCCAGTCCCAACCAGGTCGGATTAACGGGGTTGTACTGTATTTATCATTTTTTACATCCATTATATGTTAATTTTCTTCCAAAAATTAAATCTGTGTTTCGTTGTGAACAAAGCGTGTTAACATCACTTTATCCCAATTTCTTAAAATCAAAAAAAAAAAAAAATCCGCTCTTCTCTTCGGTAAAAGCATCAAATCCGCCTACCAACCAAATCAAATTATAAATTCCTCTCAGGTGGTCGACGCAAGGAATTATTATCGAATGTAAGCAATAATTGGACATAATATAATTGGGTTTGAAGCACTTTAGGAACACTTGATTGGAGTTGCAGTCTTTAATTTCGTTATTCAACGTCAACGTGAAGAAAATTAAATTTTGATTTACAGTAGAAGCTCTCTTAACTGAAACCCTTTTAACGAAATTATATCTATATATCTATCATGAATCTTATGCCAGAGCCAGAATGAACGCAGAAAGCAGCGGCAGCAGCAGCTACAACAACATTCAGATTTGCTTTCGCCACTGTCGCTACCGCTGCGTTCAATCTAGGTCGCGTATGGGAAATGCGTGCTTTCTAATTTGACATTTCGCTGCCACTGACCCTGCTGCTGTACTCTGCGTTCATTCTTGTTCGGGCATTAGGGTCCCAACTCTGCTCAATATTGGTAAAGCCCAAAATGTGTACATCTAGGCCGCGGTCTAAATTGGAATATTCTACGGAAATTCGCAAGACTTTCATAAGATTTTTCGCTTAAATCATCTGAGAGTACTGTGGGGGCCCATATATCGTGGGATCCCATATATCTAGGGGCCCCATATACTATATATTGGTCACATATATTTTTTGAAGCCCTATACTATATCTTGGAAGCACGATATCTCTAGGGACCCCCTATATCTATGGGCTAAATATACGTTAGGGCTCCATATACCTTGGGGTCCTATATATCATGAAGCCCCATATATCTTGGGACCCCATATATTTTGGGGGAGGTGACCCTGATCATTTATATGTATACATATATACATTGCTATACCTCCGAAGCTTCCTTTAAGGTGTTATATATTTTGGTCGTGACAAAAACAATATACCTTTTACTATAAGTCTAGGGTATAAAAACGGCCCCATATGGCGAAGAAAAAAGTTAGGTACCACCACGATAACGCACCGTCATAGATGTCCTCGAAAGCGATGGCGAAATTAGACCAATTACGATTCGAATTGGCTGCCACCGTATTCTATAGACTTAGGCCCCAGCGACTATTATCTGTTCCCAAACCACAAGCGGTGCCTCCAGGAAAAGAGATTCAGATCGAATGAGGAAATCATCGCGGAAACTGAGGCGTATTTCGAATGCTTGGACGTTTCGCACTATAGAAAGGGCATCGAAATGTTTGAAAATCGCTATACCAAGTGTATCGCCCTCGAAGGCAACTAAAATATTTTGAGGAATAAATATAATTTTTCCCAAAAAAAAAGCTTGTTTTCATTAAAGATCCCCGGACTTTTCAGCCCATCTTAGGTCTCCATTTATTTTGGGATCCTGTACATCTTGAGGCCCCATATACAATAACTTGAGGCCTCATATAACTTGAGGCCTTACACGATTTTGCAGCGATTTACATTTTTCCGTGAATTATTCGGGTAATTTCGAATCCACTGTGAATAAATCGTCGCGAAAAAGGGCGTTGGTGCTTAAGTGTTTACTCATACGACTCGTCTGGTAATCGGCTCGTCTGCGATTTGAACTCCAATTCCCAAGCAAATGTATGGAGACGCTCACAGGGGTCGTTCATTGGTCGACACAAAAGCGAGTCGAATTGCTTGGTGGAGTTCGAATCGCAGACGAGCCGATTACGAGACGACCCGTGTGAGCAAACACTAAATCTCTACTACTTCAAGAAATGCCTATCGCCCAATTGACTCCTCCTACAAGTGATTTTACACAATCTCGGTCGAATATATACCCGCATATGTACATATATTTATAACTGTGAGGAAGCAGAAGCCGACTCTCAAATTCATCCCATAAAATATTCGGTATCCTGACCTTTTCTTTTAAATCTGATAAACATATGCCTTGTACGTATCTGCTAAAGTTTCGAGTTGATACTATCCTTCTAAAACTTTTAAATCGAAGGAAGCATTTTGGATAGACCCAAAGTTGTCTTTCAATATACCCAAGGATACAACTTTATTCAGAAGATTTCACAATTTCGGGAATGGGAATAAGTTCAACCAAGTCAGCAGCGCGATAGAGTTGATATCAGATATGTTAAAGTTTTCTGATTTTTTTTTCTTTTTTTTTTTTTTGGTTTGAAATGCAACTCTTGTTTTTTTTTTCTAGTTTCGATATTAAATGATGTTGATATGAGCATAAATTCTTGATAACACAAAAATATGAAATATGGCACTTTTTAGATTATGGTCTAATTATAAATCATTTGTAATTTTTCATTTTTCTTTTAAATACTTACTTGAAATTAAAACTGAAGCTATCGCCCTACATTATTCACCTGGAACAGAACAAAAAAAAAAATCAGTTAATATAACTGGTTATGTTTAATATATGGAGTCAATCAATTTAGAGATATAGGTATGATAATTTAATAATTAACATAGATAACTCTTTTGAATTAGTTCAGCATTTAAAAGAAAAACTTACAATAGACGATACATAAAATACATATTAATCTCTTTTGATGTTAGGTTAAGGGGCTACCATGATGCAATGCAGCACAGTTAGACCATTTGTAGGTCCATTGTGACACCACCAATAACGTTCCCCTTCGCTAAAAATAAATCCAGGTCACGAACCAGTCTGTACTGGCAATGGGTCCATTGAGAGTATTACGATCATATCCTTGAGGTCCTCCAAGTTACAGTGAAACCAGGAGCCTAGGAATTTCTCCTTCCTGATGGCCAATGCCGGACAGTGACATAGAAGGTGCAAAACGCTCTCCTCCTCATCCGCATTCTCACAACGCCCGCAGTAGTCATTATGAGGAACACGGAACCTCCATGGTAGCACGCCGACGGGGCAGGGTAACTGCAGTGCGGACATGCTTGCTCATGGGGGAGCTACTGGTGTTGTCGATGGCGACCGCATAGATTTTAAAATGACACTTGCATCATGCAATGCTCTCTCTCAACACTCTCCTGAACCTCCCCCCTATCGATATATTCCTAATGAACACAGCGTCTAAATGTGCCCTAAGACTCAGGGAAACAGGGCAATTCAGAATAAAGCCGTATGGTCATCAAAGCATCAAACTGCCAGTCGCAACCACCGACTTCACGAAAGCAGTGATGGACTACAACAAAAACTTCTCAATATTTATACCAGATAGAGTTTACTTTACTACCGGCGACAATGTGCCAAGGAGATCAATAAGTCTCTACACTGACGGCTCAAAGATGGAAGGGGGTGTTGGAGCCGCAGCTCACTCTCCACAACTCCTGTACAATTTATTCATCCGACTGCCGAACGAATGCAGTATCTTCCAGGCGGAAGTGCTAGCGATTCAAAGGGCAGCAGAGCTAGCCTCAACAACTCGCAGGAAGGGAAAATTTTGTATTCTCTCGGTCAGTCAAGCTGCTTTAAAAGCCCTACAATCCGACACCATAAAATCGAAACAGTGCTCAAATGCCTTTCGGCTCTTCAGATGCTAGGTACTTCAAGGAGAGTAGAGCTCCGATGGGTACCAGGACTACGACATCGCGGACGTGCTTTGCAAAACAGGGTGCTACTCTTGATAGCGAAATGGCAATAACAATTCATAAACTAATGCAGGCAATAAGATCAGAAATGGACTGTAAGATGTAAGATGATGCAACTGGCCAATAATGATTGGAACAAAGCCATCAATTCCAGGATAACAAGGGAAGTCTGGAATTCTTACAATTCAAGGAAAACTAACATACTCCTAGGACTATCCAGAGGTAAGTCTGCGATGATAGTCGGATTAGTTACTGGCCATTGCCTGATAGGGGAGCATGTTTATAAGCTAGGATTGATCACTTCCAGTGGCTACACAAACTGTCAGCTGCCTAACATTAAAGAAACTCTGGAACACCTCTTGCGTGAATGCCCAGCACTCGCAAGAGCAAGATAAAAATGTCTTGGTGCCTACTTCTTCCACAACTTGAAGGCGGTCGCGGACCTCAGTATAAAGAGTCTTTTGGAACACGCAAACGCGACGAAAACCTTCGAACTCAACAATGACCCAACAATATTAACTAATCCCAATACGTAGTTCCTTTGCCCCGTTGTCAGTTCGTAGCATCGCTATGGACCCAAGAGGTCTATGCAGGGCTGTAAGGCCGCCACCTAACCTAACCTAACCTATTTGCAATGCAAATCGCTCTGCATCTTTGCTGTCACTGAATAGGAAGAGTGGTGGGCCGCCCCCATGATGCAATTGACATTTTAAAATTGATGCGGTCCCCATCGACAACACCAGTTGTCCCCTCATGAGGAAGCAAGTTCGCCCTGCAGTTGCCCGGAAAGCCACTGTAACTCGGTATCCAACAGAGGGTTATGTTGGAGAAGTAACCCATTTCTGTCACGGCCGAGCGACACTTCTGAATAGTTTTCGACGTTGTAAGAACAGAGTCAAGTGAGCGAATCACAAGCTGACTGTCCCTATAGATATTAATGTCTCTCGCAGTCACGACATGACTCCTTAGCCAGGTCAGAGCTTCCCAGGTTGCCGAAACCTCTGTCTGCAGAACACTACAAAAGTCGGTAACACATTAGGATAAGCCAACCCCCAGTCACTCCGAGCATATACCAGCCCCAACGCCGTCATCGGTCGTACAGTCATCCGTGCAGATGACCAAGGAGTTGGGAGCAAAGGGTACGTTATAAGCCCATAGGCTCCTCGACGGAATCAGGCTGGTGTAATTCCTAACAAAAATGTGTTTAGGAGAAGTGTAGTTAGTCTCCAATGGGAGCTCAACGGTCAGTATTCGACGCACGGCATTGGACTATTTCGCGGAGGCCCAGGGCTCTGTTCCCTGCCAGATGTTCGCCAAATATATCAAGCGGGAGCAAGCTTAGCAGCGTATCTATGCTGGCTGACCCTGAGTTGTTCTAAAAGCGCCACTTAACAAGTTACGATACGACGCCACTCTAAGTTCCGATCTAAATATACTCGTAGAAACCAAGATGGAGTCCAAAATTGAGACTTTCTTGAAGGCCATGCCTGGATTTGGAGACCAGATTTCGTGACCCGTTAAGTAAAGCAAGGAAACCTCAGCATCATGTTGGAATCTAATCTAACGAAGTTAATAATGGAATTCTTCAGTATCTGCTATAAACACAAATACTGTCAACCATATAATAACTGTGCGTCTACAAGAACGATGTAGAGCCAAGAGGTACTCTTTGATAATAATTAAGCCAAACACTAGTATGCCGGTCTGATCTAGAGGGACTCCACAGTGTTGGAACAACTCCCCTCTGCTAAGGTTTTTAGTAATGAAAGAACTGCTGAGAAGACTGGAGAAGTTGGGAGTTAACTAGTTTTTAGCCGTGATGAGTGACTTCATGAGTGGTGCACTGTGCGGCTTCAGTCTAAGCTGGTGGAAAACTGAAGTGATGCTGTTTAGTTTGGAATTGGTAGTATCAACGAATGCGAAGTATCTGAGAGTCATTCCCAGTAGAAGGTCTCGTGGAAACTACACGTCGAACATCGCATCAAAAAAGAATACATAGTTATGCGAGAGTAGGCGACTCCAACTATGTATCACTGGTGCGATCGATTCCCACGTAGGGATGCTCGTCTGGTGGTCGCAACAGTACAAGAAATTTAAACTTGATCTGTTGAATGTAATGCAAATGAGTGAATGCATCGGAGTCGCAGGTACTTCACGATCATGTCCACTAAATCTCATCTTATTCCTACTCCTCATTGACCTAAAATTACTGAGGTGGATTGAGAGACCATTGAAGTTGGGAAGTGGAGGATATGCTCTCAACGGACTACAGCTCATTTCACGCGACAGCCCAGCCGGGACAGAGCTTCCATAATCGGCGTAACCTTGGCCTAGAATGCATTGCAGTATTCAGGGAGACTTAACTATAGATAGATTTAGGTTGAATCCAACAGAAAACTCCGGCCCCTAATTCTTGGAACCGTCTGATGTTGATTGAATCAGGCAACAGAAACGTATTCTCTTCTCATTAACATTGGCTAAGTTCATAATACACAGTGGAATCGCAACATGCTGCGCCAGCAGTATCAAGGCAGCATTGCAACGGCTTATTGTATTATGAACAACAGTCGCATCGAGTCATCCATGAGTTATCAAATTTCACAGCGCAAAACCTACTACCGACAAAAAATCGAATGAATATGACAGCGCCAGTGTCTTATCTGAACTGTCAGCATTGTGATGGAAAAAAGCATATATGGCACAGCATGTTCCGCCCATGAGAAACTCAGTGGAGAGAATTTATAAAACAAATTCCAAAAATAGGCCAACCGTTGTGTGTCATGGACATTGCCATTGGATGCTTGATTTTATCGAGCCTACAAAATACTTGTCAAGCGCAAATTTGATAGTGTAGTCAATAGTGGTGTCTAGAGCCTGAGGTAAACTATGGCCAGTGTCATGCAGTCGAGTGACTTATTTACGGCCAAAAAGTCAAGAAGAAGCCTTTTAAACAGCATATTGAAAGAAGCAGAAGAAGTAGTCCTAAAATCACCCCCAAATGCAAATGTGGGTCTTTCTGCAAATGAACTTTGGAGGAACATTCGCAAGGTTTGAAGGTCTACGCTAGCAACATGCATCATCCGAATTCAGTTAAATGCTAACGAAGTGAAAACTAAGTCGCTCAGAAGAAATTGACGCGCTTATGGCCACTAGGCGTTAGGGTCAATAGTAATCCGTAGCGTTTTGGAACTTAAAACTCACCAACCATTAATCTGTTGAAGCGTAGCGTATTGTCTATTGTTCTCTGCGGAACTCCTCATGTTACAACGTCAGTCTTTTTTAATGCCTAAAACAAAACACGCTTATCTGTCATGTGAATTTATCTAAGATGTCACGAAAGCTTCAACTTTCACCGGATAAGTAGATAGAGCCCATTATCTGGCGAATACGCTAAATCAGTTTTTATCTGTCAGTGTCCGTCCGACAGTTTATAACGCAGATAGACACGTTATCTCACGCATATATCGAAACAGCACGACGGCTACCGTACGTAATAACGCCGTAGGGCATAATTAAACGAAATGAAATGAAGTGTAATCGACCACAAAATTTGAATACACAATACACATGCACCTCCGCATGGTGTTTAATCAGGCCCTCCCATTTCAGTTTATTACGCTTTCGGAAATATCAACAACCGACGAACATTGCCAACATTTGTAAGGACGATTATGTTTGTTTTTAATCGCCGGAAAGAGGATTATGATTATTAGTTTAGCTACCGGACAAACGACACATGCGATTTCAGTGGGGTGCATTTTATCAAAGTCTAGCGCCACAGGCTGTATTGACCTAGGACAGAAGCTTTATTACTCGGTCCACTCTGCTGATTAGATAATTAATTACACACGTATCTACCTGTTCATTACGTGGTTTTTGGCCTATTGATCTTCGACATTATTGCGATTACATGAATAATTAATTAGAAGATAGATAGTTTTAAGCCAGAAGCTTGTCAGTAATTTGAAGTAATCATTACGATAATTATCATGACCGACAACGTCCGATTGAATGTCATACAAAATCAAAATGATTGAAAGCATGCTATTTGGTGGATAATCTATTTCGTTCCAATTTTCGTAAGTTGTATGCAAATGGAAAGCAATATTAATAAAAAAATTCCCACAAATCACTTCAAGCCAATGGACACTGATCAAATCTACCACACGCAATTTCACTTTACAGCTCAAGGATAAATTTTCACGGTGATATGTCAACTTAATAAGAATAGTTGATACGCTATGCCCCGCTAGGGGTTAGGGCAAATAGTATTATAATGTATATGCCTGCGACGCGATGCGATGTCGGCCGCCCCGAGCGAACAGAAGTAATAACTATGCCTTAGTGGGACATAGCAGGTCCACCTCTCCTGCGTGCCATCGGACTCTATTCTAGACAATGAAGCGCAACTCCCCAAACGACTTCGCCTTACACTCTATTGCCACAGATCGACACCATGTGATTCTAGGACCCCCTCTTGGTCGGCCTTGGTTGTAAATGGGGTTCCATTTCATGGCATGTAAAGCAATGCAGTTCACATCCTTCCGCAATGTGTAACCTATCCACTGTCATTTTCGCCTGCGTTTCAATTCGTCGATTGACACCTGGCCCGTACGCCGACTAAGATTTTCATTTGATATTGTTTCGGGCCAGAAAACTCTTAGAATTCGACAAAGGCATGAGATGACGAAAACTTACAGTTTTCGGGCAACTTTCCATGTACCGCTCCCATGCAAAAGCTCAGAAAGTACCAGGGAGCGAAACAGGCCCAACCTGGTCTTGATGTTGGAATAACTGCTCTGCTAGATTTTGGACAGCATTCCGTATGCACATTTAGCCTTGTTGATACGACGAGCGATGTCCTGCTCCGTACAACAATTTTCGGAAACAATGCTATCCAGGCAGACGAAGTTGTCCACCTTCTCTAAAGGCTGTCTATTAATATTGATGGAAATAGGTGTAATATTTCTTTTTCGCAATGGCGGGCTAAGAACCTTGGTCTTGTTGGTATTAATCTTTAGCGCAATTTTCCTGGCCTCCCTCTACAAATAAATTTTCGACACCTAAGTACCGCTTTTTAACTAAAATGCAAAAGCTTAACTAGAAGTAATGCCATCAGTCACACGACACAAGAACCGAAATCTCTTTAGACCTTACCATAAGGGATAAGCTACTTGAACGATACCTTAAGGCTGTTTTCGATCCTACATCAGTGACATCACTGAAAGTTTACAGTAGAAAATGGTGAATAAAGCCTGCAAATATTTGGCGTCCAATATGGGGTAGGCCTGATTGGATCAAGTCAGTGAAACTAAAATGGGCAATAAAAATAGACGGATGGTACTGTTCGCCACAAGAATTAAAAATCGAAACCTTTTTGGTCCCTAACATCAGGCTACCTTAATCCATCTTAAGGTTACCATACGCTACCTTAAAGTTTCCTCAACATTCTTTTAATACAACGTCAATAAAAATTTGCAATGGGGAAATTGACGAAAATTGAGCTTAGACACGTTCAGCACCCAACGTGGGGCCGTCGGTGTGATTTTACGCGATCTATGAAATCGAAATGAAATCGATGGAGAAGGGGATTTCGCACCCCTCATAGTGGCACCATTTTTAAATACACACACAAGAATACTCGTTCTTATGAGAGCTTCGAAGATATATTGAAAAATGCCATCAGCTATAATTCATTTGTGGGTGGGTTGATATTTACTCAATTGTCATCTAAAAGAACAGTTGTTGTAGGCGTTTGTGCCGATTTTCACTCGAAAGGTGAAGAATACGAGTTCTGCCCCGAGTACGTATTAAAAAAAATTAGTACCGGCAACATACCCCTTACCCCCGATGAAAGCTATCTACGCCGCTGGATTGTCTTACCATGCAAGTTGTTGTTTCTTGCCTTGACATGGGCGCATCGACATTGCTTGCCTTGTTGACGTTTCGATAGCTAGTATGTACCTCCTATTCACGCCGTCATTATACTGACAAGCTCGGAGCGCTGTAGGAGTTCTATTAGTACTCACAGGCAATTTTTGTTCGTGCTGACGATCGAACCTCCGTTTCTCTGGACGAAGCATCGTAGAGCGGTGACTGAAAGCACAGGGCCACCAAGCGCGTTAACCATACAAGCGAGAGGAAGTAATTTTCGTGCTGCCTGAAATGTCAATAAACAATAGGTAAAGTTTCAACCTTGAATATTTTTAACATTTACCGTTATTTTTTAACATAATTCATAATTTTCGGATAAGCAGGAGTTGATTTTTTAGGGTTTTGTAGTAACAACAAAACCCTTATGAAATCGGTCATGCGTCCGTCTGTCCATGAAATATCTCATGAACCGCTGAAGCTACATATATGAAATTTTGTGGGAATATGTAGAATTATTATAATTCGCCGGAGAAAGCGAATCGTTGTAATAGGCTGACTTTAAGGGGAGGTCCCCACAGAGGGGAAATGAAGGTCAAATTTTTTTTCTCATCTGATATAAATAGGTAAGTGGGGTATCATGAGAAAGGTAACACCGAGTACATTCTATTTTTCGTATTTTCATCAAATTTGAAAAAAGGAGAAAAGGGGTAGAGGGGAAAATATATGGTCCGAGTTTGTTCCCCCCCTGCATTCCGAGACCGTTATACTTAGAAATGTGAAAATTTGCAGGAAAGCGGCATTTCACTAGCATAGAATACAAAAAGTCGTAGAATTTTTATATCTCATCAAAAAAGGGTAATAATAGTACATTTCTCTAGTTGTAGTTAGCACACCCCTGCACCCCTTAAACACATCACAGGTCAAAAATATTGATGGCGAATGATAACCAACACTATAGGCAATAGTGTTTCGAAGTTTCATTACAATCACGTAATATTTAATAATAGTACATTCATTTAAAGTTAGGCATCTTGACACTATCCACACAAAAAATACACCTAGCGGCCTCATAGGTGTGAGTACTACTTTCATGTTGTTTTTCGTAGTGCGAATTGCAGTTATTTAATTAATCATTTTTGAAATGGTAAAGATTGGTTGGGGGCGCTGACTAATACAACTTTCGCGGGTGGAGGGGGGGGGGGTGATGTCCACATAGAGTTGAACTTAAGGTCAATTTTTTTTTCGACTGGTATAGGCAAGTGACGTGTCGTGAGAAAGGTAATGTTGAGTACATTCCATTTTTTCGCATTTTCTTGAAATTTGTAGAAAGGGGAACATTGGGGGAGGAGAAAATATAAGTTCGTAATTTGTCCCCTTCCTCTGGCAGTTCGACACCGTTATACTTAGAATTATGAAAACTTACAGGAAGGTGGGTTCTGAAAAAAATGGAAAATAATGGAATCTGTATATCTTCTCAGAATAGGTCAATAATAGTTTATTTCTATAGTTACAGTTAGCACACCCCTACATGCCTTAAACACGTTCGTGGTCAAAAGTACTGATGGCCCACGATAACCAACATCTTAGGCAATAATTTGTTCTAAGTTTCGTAATATGAATTGGCATGTAAAATGTAAGCGAGTAAGACATTTTAATTATGTTTTTTTTTATCCATCTGAGTGGTATCAAGAAGAGCAAGGAGGCGATATTTATATACCAAAATAAACGCTTGCTACAAAACCCTCGGATTGCGGGAGTAGCACTCTATATTCCGGTTTCATTTTTGTTAGTATAGTGTTCATATGACACGAAAAAATTTGTGTAATCACTCCACGCCACCAACGAATTTTTTGTCTTGAACCACCTTCTCAGAAAGCAACAATTAAGTCTCGATTCAATTAAGCGAACTTGCTAGTTACAAGCCAGCGAATTTACTAGCTGATAGTAAATTCGCCCCATGTAATCATGTTCACGGTTCCAACACATTGGGCCAGTTTACTAGTAAATTCGCCGGCTTATAGCTAGTAAACTCGCTCTTAACAGAAAATTTCCAGCAACGCAGAAAATTCGTCCTCATGCATAGCAACCGGTAAACCATTTAAACTGAATTTATTTGCGAAAGCACCATATAACCCAATTTCACCCATAAATGACTTTCAGGAAACCATACATTTTGCAATTTTCCCGTAGACGTCAGCCTTACGCACAAACTATTTATTCGTCCATAGTCCGTATACAACAGACAAACCTGAAAAGGGAGCGTCGATTAAAATGCTTTTGCCAAAACAGACGCCAACAAACGGAAGAAACCCATTTGATTTGTTATATTTCAAACAGTCTCCGTGCTATTTTCGTGGAAAATATCGTGAAAAGCAGCAAATCTTTCAGAAATCAAGGATCATTCAACAAAAGGCACACGGTCTTTAATGGGGCCAAGCCAAACCGACCCTAGCACGCTCCATTCAATCACACAAGTTGTGTGCCAATTTTTAATTTTATTTCAACATGAAATGTGCGTAGCTTGCATAAATATATACGAGTAGTAAGGACTAGAAAAGTTTTATTCTTCGGGGCCATGTCACATACCAGATTTTGCCTTTCCCTGATACTTTCCAAGAAATCTCTGTGTAACGAACTTTGTAAGCGTTTTTTCTCGTCTTTCTCTTCTCGTAGTTTGAACAGGACGTGGATGTCAGTGAGTGAAGTGATGAACTTGGGTAACAACGACCCGATGAAATTTACCGAAACCACAGACAGAAAGTAATTACCATAGGATTTTCGATTCTCTCAATATAAGTTCAGCGTAGTCGAAGTAACGATGTGCCATGTCGGAGCACCAACCGACAAAATTTACACAACCGAAGAAAAAACCACGTTACCCTTCTGATTTTGAGGATTTTCAGTCCTTGGTGGTGTGGCTGTTGGGTTAACTCGCAGTCTGGAGGAGAAAAGTTCAAGATACTTTATGCGCAATGAAAGAACGTTCTAATCGGAAATTTATTACTTTCCTTTTTCATTTGAATGGAGAGTGGTTTTTGGTGGGTATACGAGCACATTGTTTCAGATGAATTTTCTGTTGGAGCGTTGAGATTATTTTGGTATGTAGAGGTGAATGAAGTGAACCTAAGAGATCTTTCCATGATTTAGAAAAGGTTAAATTAATTTAGGGATAATGCTCCTATTATACGATAAAATGAAACACGGAATGAAGGAAGTCATATGATGGGAATTGTATTTATCTGCGTACCCTGATTGATCCTGGGATTGTTTAACGAGCTAAGAGAAAAGAAAAAATACCATCGTAGACGATTAAAAGTGGTTAAATCCTTCTCATGGGCGCCACCCGGTTAACTGGGCTAACCAAGTATTGCTAAAGCAGAACACTTGAGTGAAACAATAGATACATAGCTGTAGCCTGAAGGGTTGTGTTACACCTAAACGCCTCAGGTCACCACTCAGGTGGCTTGAATTACGTAGTCAGATCTGCAACATAGTTATTTAGACTCTGGCACGTTATGAACCACCTGAAGCAGCTATCCGCGAGACTACCCCTGAACAGGACTTGGCGATGGGCTGACAACCCATCCTCGTAAAATTCTCTCCATGTCAAATGCAAATTTTTAACAGATTATTCTTTCGGATCCTGGAATGTACGCTCCTTGAACAAACCGGAGGCCGAGAAGGCCTTAATGCAACAGGTCGAGAAATACAAAATGAACATCATCGCAGTCCAGGAAAAAATTGGCTTGGCAGCGAGATCAATAACAAGAAATCGCATACGATTTTTAAAAGCGGTATACCATCTGGACACAAGGAGTAAGAAGTTAATTGACACCCTCTATGAAATCGAATTGAATTGTCTTAATGATTGTGTTCAATTTCCTTTTTGCTTCATTTAATTCAGTGGTCATATTTTATAGAAGCTAAGCTAGAGCTAGAAGCAATTGAATTGAATAAAAGTTGAAAAAAAATAGGCCAATATCTTTAAGCTAAGTATACCGAATAGTATCTTTCAATTTATTGTCAACACTGTGAAAGCAGTTTCTTGTTCCATTGGGGGGAGGGGGGGGACTCTGTTTTGAGTTTTCTAATAACTTTCATCGAGCGCATAGTCTATTGATGTTATACTTGTGCAGAATATAATAGCCACGGATGAAAGTAGTACTTATTTTACGCAGTATTTTGTTCTTTCAAACGATTTGTAAGGAAGTGAAAAGTTGACATTTTCGTAGAGTCGCTTACTTTCAGGACATCAAAGGCTCATACCATTAAATCTATATGGTCGGACAATAATGTAATTATGGCGTAACAGGATAATAGGAAAGTTGAACGAAATAATCTTATGCTCGATTAGAGCCTTATCTGGACAAAAATGGATTATGATTCGTAAGGATGTATCGCTTTCCGGGAAGTCTTTTGAGCTTGACCGGTTGTAACTAATAGATCGGAAAATTTACTTTTAATAACAAAGTATTTTTAGCTACTCTGGATTTCACGAAGTCAACCAAAACAAGTTCTTAAGAGAGTTTTCAAACAATAATTGGTCGAATCTTTTCGCAAAAAGTGGGAAATTTAATCGAATTAATTTGAGTAAAAAACAAGACTGGGTTTTTTTTTGAAACTAGATTAGAACAAAATACACACAACAAAATAATTAATGGGTCACATAAAAAAGTCGACCATTCTTCCTGCGGGAAAAAATGAGGAAGCCAATAAATTTATACGACAGGAAAGCACCCCTGAATGTCCTATACAATCCCTTGAAAATACAGCCAAACACCGTTTTAGATACACACAATCAGATCGACAGAGAAACAATTCCGTTGCGGCCTGAATAAGCTCAAATTTAACATCTACCTCCTGTCATTTCCAGCGTTTATTATTGACGGTAAAATTGTTCTGTTTCAAAATATGCCAACTTTGTCCAACCATGTATTGGCACCCGTATCAGGGCCGGTCAAAGGCTAAAACGAAACAGGAAGTTGCTTAGGACACCGACTCTGAAAGGGAGCCAAAAAGAAAGCCAGGTTGGAGAGTTGACTTTGTTAATTTAGAACTGAATTTAATATAATTCAATTTAGTTATAAATATTTCGCGATTTATCCGTTTGAATGCGAATCTCATGGTTTAAGTTTACGCAAGTACGATTTGATTTCGAATGTTTGGTTTCTCCAGTGAGAGTGACTTTTTGACGGTAGTTAGAACCAAGCATAACTGGCCAAACGAAATCTAAGAAATATCTTGGACTAAAGTGGCATTTGAAAAATCACTCATATAACCACCGTTGGCCAAGCGACCCTGTAAAATCTTGTGGGATTAAGTAAGGGCGGCGGCTGTGGATTTAGTCGCTCAGACCATACCGGGCACATAAGCGTCGAAACCTCCTCAGTGGGTGACAGATTGAACGCGTGGTGGATAGCTAGCTCAGCTATCGGTAGTTAAGGACGGGGTAAAAAAACTCTCTGCCTCGCTCGTTGTTACAGAAAATAAAATAATAACGCGCGGCTGCCCGATTGCAGTATAAAAACCGTGGTAAGCCTCTAACCGAGTCGCCGAGAAAACCATTTCACGCCCCTGCAACTACCACGCGTGCACCTTTATGGCGTTACCACGCCGCGTGTTTAGTGCGTCCAACATGAAGCGCAAAAGTATATCGTTAAAGTTGACCTCTGTCGCCTTAGGACCTCATTTCACCGCAAAGTCCACCTATAGGTCCCACTGCCGGAGTCTAATTACTTTTGAGGGTCTTCATCACTTTAGTACTTCACGCACACAGACTCCAGCCAATGTTTATTATACCCTAGACTTTTAGTATAGGGTATATTGTTTTTGTCACGACGGAAATATGTAACACTTTAAAGGAGGCTCCGGAGGTATGGCAATGTATATATATAAATGATCAGGGTCACCTCATGATTCGATTTAGCCATGTCTGTCTGTCTGTCCGTTCGCACGATAACTTCCGATAGAAGAAAGCTAGAGCCTTGAAATTTTGGTCAAATATTGGAAGTATAATCTAGTTAGTTGGTATTGAAAATGGGCATGATCAGGTAAAGAGAACGCCTACCTCCCCTACATATGTAAAATAATTAAATGTATCTATAACTCCCGATTAAATAAATATGAAAAGCTTTAGCTTTGGCACGTTGCTCGTGAGGATGATCTTCTACTCTCCTGGAAAAATAAAATCGACCAGTTGAAAACTAACGGCAATTTTCTTACAAAGTGCCCCGTACTACCCTACTTTTCGGGTTTTTTGTCTATAACTTTTGAGCCAATTGATGTAGACACTTGATTTTTGGCATGTAACCCTGGGGTAAGAAGCTACTTGAGTTCTAGTAAGTAAGTAAGGGCATAATCAGATCAAAGGAACGCCTATCTCCCCTACAAATTTCAAAAAATTAAATATTCTTTTAATTACGATAACTTTCGATGGAATGACACTAGCGAGTTGAAAATTTGGTGGAATGTTGCTAGTAAGACCTACTTAGTTATTATTCAATATGGGCAAGATCCGACCTAAGGAACCCCCCTCCCCTACAAATGAAACTTCAAATAAGCGATAACTTTTGATAGAATGAAGCCAGTGACTTGAAATTTTGGTCAAATGTTTGAAGTGAGATTGAGTTAGTTGGCATTAAATATGGGTAAGATCCGACCTAAGGAACCCCTAACTCCTCTAGAAATGAAACTTAAAATAAGCGATAGCTTACGACAAAATAAAGCTAGCGACTTGAAATTTTGGTCAAATGTTTGTAGTAGGATCCAGTTGGCTAATATTGAAAATACGCAAAATCCGACCAACGAAACCCCTACTTCCCCTACAAACGAAACTTGAAATAAGCGATAACTTTCGATAGAGTGAAGCTAGAGACTTGAAATTTTGTTTAAATGTTTGTAGGGTGATCTAGTTAGTTGGTGGCAATGATGGGCAAGATCAGACCCAATGAACCCCTATCTCCCCTACAAGTGAAACTTCAAATAACAATAACTTTCGGTAGAATGAAGCTAGCGACTTGAAAAATTCGACAAATATTTGTAGAATGGGTTAGTTCATTGATTTTGATAATGGTCAAGATCCTCCGGAATGATTGGCAGCCTCTTCTATAAACTGGTCATATAGGAAACTCACTTTTAATGCATATGGTCGTTACCAATTGGTACTTTTGGTATCACCACTAGGTCTGTACAAGTCTAGGGTATATACGCTTCGGACTCAGGGCCGAAGCGAAGCTTCGGCATGGTTTTAACACATTTGGATTTGGAAATGTTCGAATAATACGCATTAAGAGAGAAACTAATTTACTTCAACCTTAACAAGTAGTCCACGCTACGAACGAAAAATAGAAAAAGATGGTATAGTTTTGAAATTTGGCACAATTGATGTGGAGGGTCCTCCTATATGCTCCAAAGTCCCTGTTTATAGAGGTTCCGGAAGTGTAGGATAAAGGTGGGTCAAAGTAATTTCTTCCGGTTTTCTTTAATATTTCGATTGTTTAGTGTGGTCTTCGATATAATAAAATAATTAGGAAATAAAATTCTTGTAGTTATGAAATTTTGCAAAGCTAATAAAAGAGTCATCTGAATATATTCTTCAAAGAAATATGCCGAGCCAAATCATTGTTGCCTCTTCTGTCAAATTCGCCTATTTGGCAGTTAAATGTACTGTTCTTAAACTATAATTTGAATTTTCCATGGACAATCGATTTGAAATTTTTTTAGAGTTTGAACAGGTATGTATGTATCTTTAAAGTAACGGTAAATTCCGATAAAAAGTCATTTTTTATGAAATTTTATGTAGTTTTCGAAAGTAAATTCAAATCTCTAATTAAATAGTTGGGAGAGTAGCAAATTTGGATTTTGTTTGGCAATTCAATCCTTTTGACATAATTTACGAAAAATGCTACAATATAACTCTGTAACGGTTAAAGACACAGTGTCTATTTTGATATCAATTTTCCTCAAATGAACGTTACTATCTACCATTAAAGTATTTACCCTGTGAAGCGGGACACCCTGTGTAGGTTAGCTACATTGAATTTTATACGAAGCATGGGCTAATCGAAATTCAAATCGGATTTTCAACAGCTCCATTCGCTTAACACTTATGCCGACTTCTCGGCTTATTGGTGAATTGCTGAAATACGTGGAAATGAAATGTATCTGTATTACCCTATTTGCTACGCTAGGATGTGCAATATCCCTATCCTGATAAGAAACTGTTTATTTTATTGCTGTACTCGTATACTATACCCAAGTATAAGTGCCTAGATACATACGTCTTGTATTGTACTTGTAAGAACATTTGCAATTATTTGTATACGAGTACGTATTTCTATCGGAGCAACTGTTGTAATTTAGATGAAGCTTCATCACCGAACAGATAAACTAGACCCGATGGAATTGTTAAGGATAACATGGTTAGACACAAAGTACCCCAACCACGAGAACTGCTTGCGTTTCCAAGTGCTATTGTACTGAAAATAATTACACTGGCTCAGGAGCAAGTGTGATTACTCAAAATGGCATTTACTATGGGTAGCATTACTATTAATATTTATACGATACGATGCGTGCTATATCGGGGAGTGAGTGAAGCTATCGTAAAACAGACATTTGAAATATGGAGCGAAAACTCTAAAGCACCCAATGAATAATTACGATTTAGCATAGCTTCCACCCAAGGAAAATGGAAAACGGTATCTTCAAGTTGAATCTTACTGGTAAGCAGAGATATACTCGTATGGATAGCAACGAAACTAATATGACGAAAGTAAGAAGCAGAAATTAATGAAAATGGAGGTTTGTAGCGATAGTTGGGAATTTGAACTCTGAATAGATGAGGATGTGATTTGAAAATCAAGTTGAATGGCAGAATATCAAAATTAGGATGATGGATATGCGATGTGGTTCGAGCGGTCTTGAATAGGGTGAAATGGTACGATTTTAACATCTAATTTGAACGAATCCTTATTAAGATCTTGCTGATTGCCTTCGTGATGTTGGGAACACGAGATTGTTGTTAGATTACGAAACTCAGTAGAGTGTATTCGGTGCTCTTATGCACAATGGGAATTTGAGATATTGACGTACGAGTATATATTTAATGATAGTACCTACATGATTTGGTGGTAGAACGGGTCTATTAGATGCCATTTATCAACTACTTCTACGAATCGTGGACGACGAGCTGATTCCAGGCGCAGAAGCATCATTTGTCGCATTCACATGAAGGGAGAAAAATTCCGGTGCGAGAACAGAGACATCTTACTAGTCTGTGGGACCTACAAAATCCTGACAAAAATTCTGGAAAATATAATAAAACCGTACGCTGAGCGAATTATTGGCAAATATCAAGGCGGCTTCAGACTTGGCCTATCAACCAACGATTTACAGCGTTTCACGATCAAGTAAATCCTGGAGTGAAGATGAGTTGCTATTTGTGTATCTGTTATTTTTTAGTATTTAATCATTTTTAACATAAAAAAATAACAGATTCAACTCCCCAAATCCGAAAAAAAAATCATAAGTCCCTGTTAGCTAACAGGCAGTTTAACAGGACATTATCAATTAGCAGTAACGAATTACCAGCAGTGTACTATCTGCCTATTAATTTTCCAGCACTACAATGTACCTAAAAGTTCAACGATGGGCCAGCGCTATTGATTGAATTATTCGAAACCAACTACTTGCTGTTAAATTCAGTTAAATGGCTAAATGGTAGCATAAGCATATAATAATTGTTAAAACAACTATTGGCATTTGCATGTAGTTGGCTTCAGCTCGTATTTGTAGAAGAAATGAAAAGATATGTTTTTAGATTCATATTGAAAGTTAAAGATGCGTGTAGTATACCAGAAAACATAAAGGCAAGTTCTTTTTTTTTTTCAAATTAAAATATAAGACAACTTTGCAGACATTTTATGTTAATGGCTTTTTCCGATTTGTTATATGTTGATTGGAAAGGTTGTTTGTTTCTACTTTATGCAATGATGCATGCTGTGCGTTTGTACGTTACCACACGCACTTCCCGTGGTTCTATCTCAACTAAATTCGGTATGTTGGTTTCTTTACCCTGATCTCGAAACGGTGGCCGCAAATTCGGTTATCGGTTGGAATAGCGGTATAATATATTGTTATGTTCAAACTAGAATTACTCGCTCTACGTCTTTTCAACAATCACTCTGCCAGGCTTTTCTCGTGGTCAGATAACACACGGTAATATTTTGGTCCTGCTGCAGGTATCTGCAGGTAATCAGGCGAATGCCCTCGACTATTGTTGAAGGTATTTTGAATCCACTCGTCAGGAAAAGACATACTTCCTTTCGCCTATAAGATATATAGTATTTCCTAAGTGGCACAAAGGATAATATTTCTCAAAGAAAATCATAGTCAAATTAGAAGCAAACGGATAAAAACCAAAATATGTTTGCATGCGACGGGACTAAAGTACCGATAAACTTGACTGCTCTTTCTGTATTATTTATTTGGATTTGAGAAAAAAGTTGATTGTTCTTTTCTTAACTCCTATTTTTTGTCATAAGAGTACTTTTTAGCATATAGTTAAGAACGTAATTGAAAGAGAGATTAACCGTTTTCCTAGAAGTAGCACCTTTTTTTAATTTTTTAAATTCTTGTCTTTTTGGTTTATTGAGTGTGTCATTTAGTTTATTTTCCAGATCCAAAAATACACCTTTTTTAGAGTAAACAAAATCAAAATTGTGAAAAATTACAGAAATATTGCAATAGTGGCCACAAGTATCATCGTCGACTTATCTTTATAGGCAGTTGACCGAAACGTAAAAAAGGTATTTTCTCATGGATACGTTCATCCATATCGAAAACTTAAATCATTGCATTGCATTTTGATGAGTTCTGAAGAACGACGACGAAGGCATGGATACCCATCACAGGAATTTCATAGCATATTATTGGTTAAGCACCTTTTTTAGTTGTTGCCTATTGTGTTATCACCAAAACCATATTATTTAATATGGGTGTCTGCATGTATTGAATATCTAAATTAAGTCATTTAGCTGGCCCGAATGTACCCTGAACGCAATCAATAGTTAGCAGATAGAGCTGTTATTTCTAGCTGCTAATCGATATTAGCATTAACAGACTTAACAGCTAACCGAAAGCCCTTCTGCCCATCGCTAGCTGGGAGTAAAACGTCGACGTGTACCAAATATTTGCCGGTCTTAAGCAAACATACGACTACGACAGTATCGATCGCGGTGTACTCTACAACAGCGGCCGGCGGCCTTTTTAGGATAGTGAGCCACTTTTAAAAGAAGTAAATTTATGCGGGCCCCACAGTACATAAAAAAACATTATAGTACCGTTACATAGATGTCAACAACACTGTTCCACAAAAAAAAAGTCACGCATCCACTATCTTCCTACTGAAGAGAGCAAATAATAAAAATTTCAGTCAATTTTAAAAAATCTGTATCGTCCGATGTTTGTAGTTGTAAACTAAGTGGATGAAAAACATATTTTAGCTTTTCCCAAATTATTGTACAAAATTTATTGTATTTATATATACATGTATTTCTGGAGCAACTTACTCATACAAGCTACTAACCTAATGGCTAACCGTTGCGCTATCTAGACTACAAACAACGAGAATGACACAATAACCATTTTGTATTTATTGTGAATTCATCGCCTAGACGATAAAATCACGGAATTTTTATCTTGACCTTGCAAATAGGAAGATAAATTGGCGAAATATTATCTTGGCGACATATTCGCGAACTGAAATCATACCACGATTCTTTCGCCTAAGAGATATTCTCCAATTATGGAAAAGCGGCAAATAGTGTTAAAATTATCGTACGGAAGAATCGAGATCGTATTGTCTAGGCAATTTATACTCCAAATTATACGAAATTGTTTGTAGGGATTATTTTATTATTATAATACCTGCAAAAGCAGGACAGGAACAGAGGAGGTGGAAACTGAACTGAACGTTCACTTTTCCTCAGCTTCTACAAAAATCGTTGTAAGAAAACCGAAGTCTCCTGGCCTGCTCTCCAATGAGACAGTGCCCCGTAATAACACCCACTACCGAGCTAATATACCTTCTATTTACCAACAGTAGATTGGCGAATCGAGTGACGTCAAGTCTGGGCCACAGCGACCTAGTAATATGACAGGTATTACCAATCCATCTAGCATTGACCCTGTAATACGCATTAGATTTGACAATCAGTTTACATTAATAGATGGGCTGGTAGATATTCCCCTTCTACTGTAGCTCCTCGTTCGAGGAACCCTGTGTGCCCATCAGCCTGACTTTCGAACCCAGCACAGGACAATGTTAAAATATTTCATTTCCGAGAGTGATGATCGAAAATTTGCCACTGTCTCATACGTTATCAAAACTGATTTCTGCGATCTGATTGCAGCTTGGCTATCTATGTAAATAATAATGTCTCAAGCAGTTATGGCATGCCGTCCCAGGAAGTTTAGATCTTCCGAGATTGCTCTGACCTCCGCCTGTAAACACTACAGTGAACAGAGCCAGAAAGTTGAAACTCACCGCCGTCCTATTGCTCCCCATTAGGGATAACGCTTGTAAAGTTCTTGCCCTACAGATGTTTGGGAGTGGAATAGTCAATTACTGCAGGAATATTTAAACTATTCAAAATCGCTGAGTGGCCATAGGCTGGCGAAATCCAAAGACCGGTTTCTCTAAGGCGTATGCTACTGATTGCAGCAGTTTGCTCGCATATGATATCCAAAGGAAGTAGATTGAGCAGCACGTCCAAGGCAGCAGACGGAGTAGTTCTTAATGCCCCACTAATGAGGGTAACGGCTATTCATTGAACTTTACCAAGCAGGCTGCAATAGGCCGCAATACGGAGGGTATGAGTATCAGGCGTACAACAGATACGAAAAGCCATTGCACAACCCCAACTTCTAAATAATGACTCTCCTACAAACGTGCAAAGCAACCGTAGCCATTTTCACTCGTTGCTGAATATTGGGTTTCCACCCCAACTTTTGTAGAATGAGCCCAAGAAATTCGCACAGGGTAAAACACTTTCGAAAGCCCATCATTACTATATATTGTCAATTTCGATCCTTTGGTGAAGAAGGACCTCTTCCAATTTCTCATACTCAATTGCCCTAACCCCTTGTAGGGGATAGCTCGTCAACTGTTCCATGTGGCCCAGTTAACGTTTCGTTATCATAAACTGGTTTCGGAGAATGCAGTTGCCAGCATGCACCTCCTGCACATTCATGGCCACGAGCGTCTTCGTGGACGGGACGATTTCTCATAATATCAAATGATGTGTGTTTTTTTGACATGGATATGTCTTATAGCTGGGGGTCATCCTAAAAATCTGCCCGTCACACGAAATGTCTGTTTTTCTACTCGGGGGTCAGAAAAGGAAACAAGCCCATTGAACATTTTTCTTTTCTGGTTGTGCATGTCGTTTGAGTGAAGTGTTCATTGTGCATGGCTGTTGCTTGTAGATCCGCGCGGGCGGTGCGCTTGCGGGGATCCTGTGTGTACATGTTGGGATGTTGATTTGATAGCGATAAAGGTTGACGTTGTGGACGGCAAGAAATAACATAGTGTACGGGTGAACGGGCGGACTTTCAATGACCTTCAATTTCCGCCAATTCCCATTCATCATTTAATAAAATAGCCCGTGTTTGTGAGGAACGTGTTTACACGATTTTTCAAGGCTTACAGCCGAATAAATTGCTTCCCATCTGTTGACATTCCTGTTGATCGTCATTACGCTGGTGTTTTCATGAATCGTACGTCTCCTAGGACTTATCCTTTAAATTCCCGGTAAAGAAATATAGTCCAGAAGTCGATCAAATCCGCTTCATAAGTCAGGATCCAAAACAGAGTGACTGATCTCTATGAAACGTGTACTGGATAAAAGCAAAGCGATGGACTGGCTCCAGCGCTCTTTAACCTGGCACTTGTATTTTTTTTTTATGTTTATGCTAAGGCTTAGGGGATACCCTTTGATGCAAGAGCACAGCCTTGGTGGGAAAGAAATTAGGGTAGTGGGGCTGGGATGGGTTGAGTTTGAAGGAGGTACCGGTGTACGTTTCGTTTAAATTTTTGCAGATCATAAGTGCAGGGGAAAACAAAAGATGGTAGGTTGTTCCACATTCGTGTTGTTCTGGATACAAATGAATCATAGAATTTAACGGTACGACTACTACTGAGTTCAAGAAAATGAGGATGGGCACGGCAAGCTTTCCGGGTGTTACGCGAAGGAAAAGCAAGCTCAGGAATAGGACTGGATATTTCGGCAGAAAAACGGCGGTTGTAGTAGCGTTAAAAAAGTGATTAACCACCGACATTTCGCCAGTGTTCAAGCGGATCTACATATGTGAGCAGTTATGGATTCATCGCCAATAAGGTTGAAGGCTTTCCGTTGAACTTTGTCTAATGCCGATACGGCAGTCCGACCTGCGCCTGCCCATATGTGGGAATTATATTCAAGTCTCGGTCTTATGTGGGCCTTATAAATTTGCGCCAAATTAGATGGTGTAAAGTATCTTTTACAGCGAAACCCAGACACTTCATCGCATTTTTTGCAATGTTGAAGATGTGGTCAGACCAATTTATTGTACTTTACTAGAGATGTTTATACCTAGTACGTTCAATGTGGGTGAATCCGTAATGCTGACACCATCGACAAGATGGGGAACATCGTTTATTGGAAATAAGACAACATTGAGTTTTGTTGGCATTAAACTCTATTCTATTTGCTTTCCCCCATGCAATAATTTTTGAGATATCTCTATTTAGTGAGTCAGACATGCGATCTCGGTTGAGAGGTAGCATTTTGGCAGGACTCAGCTGCAGAGTTAAAAGTATAAATAGAATCAAGAGTGTTGTCATCTGCAAAACAGTGAATTGGGTTTGATGTCACATTTAAAAGATCGTTGATGAACAGAAGAAAAATATATTAGTTGGTAATAGGACGGTACCTTCACGGACCCCTGCGTTGGTGGTATGGCAATTCGATCTAACTCCATCATGGACGACTCGAAGCAAACGGCCATGGAGGAAACTTTCAATCCATATAACTAATTTTGAGTCCAAACCAAAAGCCTGAAGTTTAGCTAAAAGAGCCGGATGCCAAACTTTGTCAATAGCTTTCGAAATGTCGAGGGCAATGATTTAAGCTTCACCAAATTGATGACTACATCGATTCCATCTTTCGGTGAGATATGTAACTATGAATACCCCATCCCAGTGATGAATGCGAACACCAGGGGTTCACTGCTTTTCAAGTCAACGCAATTGATAGCGTACGCTAACGACTTCATCATCATGACCCGAAACCTGGCCGCCGCAGAAGAACAAAATAATCTTGACACGTGCGCAAGAGAAGTTGGACTACACAATAGCCAGAAAAAAACGTAAATAATGTTGCAAGCAAAAACAAGGACGCTAGCACAGTCGAACATCAACATGGAGGCCTCAGCACCGAAATCGTATTTGATTTGAAACTAAATGATGGCTGTGGAAATTACAGTTTTCCGCAATGTTAAAATGAATTGCTTAAATTTTTGATTTAAAATGTACTTCTTTTCTTAGTTCAGACGAGTTAACATGTCTGTGGCACAACCTATTAAAGGACGCCAACGAATCTGACGAAATCAAACGAGGATTCTAGCTAGCAAATAAGACCTGTTTTTCTGTCCTTTCAATAATGAAATCCAAACAGGTGCGCAGAAATACGAAACTCTGCAAATATAAAACCATCATACGACCTGTTCTATGCTATGGCTGCGAAACTTGAACGAAAGATCCTTCCTGTACGAACTGTACGATGAGCTTGAAATTTCGGGAATCGTTAAATTATAACGACTTCGATGGACAGGGCATCAGCGACACAAGGCTGGGCGTAAGACTGGGAGTTCGTTGAGAAGACTCAGTAGATGCTGACGCCAAACAACTGCTGGCCTTCAGAAATAGGAGCACGCGGTAACTTAACCGAGATAATTGGAGGGCAATTATCCACACGGCCGAAGGCCCGATGTCGGGCTGTAGCTCCACAATTAAGATGATGATGATTTTTCTTCAGTTTTAACTTCGGTGATGCAATCCCCAAACCGACTGCATTTCTTTTGCAATTCTAGAAACACATTAATGTTATAATACATCTCCTATCAATAAGGCGGAAGCTAAATATGTAGCAGTGCTTGACGAGGATATTGGTTTGCTTCTGTAGAGTACTCAATGTTTTACGTGATTCCCTAATGGTGTGCAATCCATTGGCAATCCATGTTCCTAATCCAACCATCAGAAGTGTGATAGAATGTAACACGAATGGGATTTGATCAGTTCTTATCACTGACACATTGTCACATTTACAGGCCCGCAACTGTCCATAGAACGCATACGTATCCGCAGATATTCACATCAATATCATATTTGCATTGCCGTAATCCTTTTGCCATATGGGAATTGTGTACGAAGTAGTATCTATGATACATGTCACGGGAATATATACGATTGAACGTAATGCAAATACATGACATATGTTGTTCGAGTCGAATCAATGGAATTACCGATAGTCTTCAATTCTTCAACAACTGCTACTTGAAATGCTATCAGAAAATTGCCAAAGCCAGCATTGAGCACGTTATTAATAATTCATACCAAGTAGGAGAAGAGAGAGCGTAAAAAGTCAGAATCTTTGTGTTTGACATCGACTGGATTTTCCTTGGGATCGAAGAAAAGTTACATGAAATTAATGCTTTTTCAGACTTCTCTCGGTGAATGTTAAAATGACAAAATGTCACGCGTCAGGATGTCTGCGACAGCCATGACACAGCTATAAGAAAATGCACAGAATTTAGGCGAGCCTCGGATCGAGTGAAATACGAGACACAAGGCATCACAATGGTAGTTGATGGGGACTGTGCTTGGAAAAATTGGTGTAATCAATAATACCTCATGGATAAGGATGAGAGTGCATTAGAAATGCACGTAAATCTCCCGAAGAATTCTCCAACGAATCTCATCTGCAGAGAAGTGGAAAACATGAGAAACGTGTCATCGTTGGTAGCTTTTTTTTTTTTTGAATTTAATATGTACCAGGTAAATTCACTCAGAACTTCCAGAATAAAATGGAGTTCATTTCTGTCTATAATATAAAGGGCAACTTTGGTAAGGTTGTCTGTCTTACAAAAAAAAACAAACAATTTTAACAGAGCCATACACAAAAATCACTCTGAAACCAGATGTCATGTGGGGGCGTAGAGTAAAACGGGATAAAACCTTTCATTAAAAATTTGGTATTAAAGTCTAAGCCACATTAATGCATTCAATAAATTTGCCCACAAATTAATAACCGGGGCGACCGGTAGCGCAGTGTGTTGAGGCATCAGTCTCATGTTTGGCTACCAGCGTTTCGGGCTCAAATCCCGTCCACGACGACGTTCATGGCCATGGATGTGCAGGAGGTGCATGCTGGCAACTGCATTCTCCGAAACCAGTTTATGCCGTCGAAACGTCAACTGGGCCACATAGAACAGTGCGTTATGCCCCACAAGGGGTTAGGGCAACTGAGAGACACCTTTATGAAATATAAAAGTGAAATGTTGTCAAACTTGTAACCTCAATAATGGCAGAAGCCACGGCTCTTTGTTACTATTTTCATAAATTTGTGTTTTCATGTTTACTATTGTCGCGCTCTTTGTCCGTGTTCGTTCGGTCAACTCTCTACGACCTGAAGAATGGAGGTTCGATCCTCGGTGCGAACAAATAGAAATGGAACTCCCACTGCGCTCCGAGGTTGTCAGTATAAAGATAGCGCCGATAGGAGACGCATGCTAGCAATTGCATGTCCGAAAAGTAGATATGCCGCACCCCACACACAAATTTTTCGGGATATCTCCTAAAAAATATTTTACAATTTAATTTCCTCTGAGATTTGTTTTTGAAATATCATTCTTATGTTTGTTTCAAAAAGTGACAAGAAATTGCTATATAATGTAGGGAATTAAAGAGCTTAGATCTTTAACGTCAGGTATATATTTCGCATACGTTGAAGACCAACTGGGCTGCAATTGCACCCCACCGGGTATTTATACGCGCAAATTGGCTCATATTTTAGTGCGTTCGGTTTATTTCATTGTGGCGTGTTTTCACAGTAGGGCATCTTTTTGGGTGATTTAACGCTAGAGGATCTCGCAAGTGATAATGAAGAAATCGACATTATAACTGAAGTTTCCGAAGTAGATGACGTTTTGGCCGTTTCCGATCATGACGACGAGCCTGCAGATTCCACTGCTGTGGTAAGCCAATCAATAAACTGTGGTACGTTATAAGTGATAAGTGGTCGAAGAATCCAATAAATATACGATCAAAGAGAAGAACATTCAATATAACATACAAAAAGTAGCAGAAGGTTTGACTTCTTACAGTTCCAGATTTACGACCATAAAAGAAACTTTAGTTATTTTTTTTTACTAGATATTGTGGATTGGATTTTAACAGAGGCGAAAGGAAAGGCGATGCATTATTATGGAAGAAATTAAAAGACCTTTTTTCCAATAGTGAAAGAAGAACTGAACTGTTGGATTACTTTTTGTATATTGAGCACTGAACGCCGCTAAAGAGCCAATATGTATATTATGGAGTTAAGATCCACCTCTGCAAATCATAGTTCACCAGTTGACATTTTTTTTCCAGGAAGCAAAATTATACGAAGATAATTGTAGACATACACATGCCCAATGTTTAGCTCATGTACCATTGATGAATTGCTTGCACTCGCTGAAACGATACATGACCACCTATGACCTTGTACATGAGCTCCATTAACGAATTCACCAGACTTGATGAAAGTCATTGACGAATTCATCAGACCGTAGCTGATGAAATACTTGATGGAAGTCATTTACGAATTCATCAGACCGTAGCTGATGAAATACTTGATGAAAGTTTTTGACGAATTCATCAGACCGTATCTGATGAAATTCTTGATGGAAATCATTGACAAATTCATCAAGTCGTAGCTGATGAAATAATTATAAAACTAAATTAAATTTAGCTCTATATTGACAAATATCATTTCAGGCTTTCCTTTTGGCGCTCTCTTCGGCCCCATTCAGAGCCGAAACCCCCGGGGGAGGGGTCAAGGCAATTAACAAAAAAACTACTTCCGAAAATGTTTGCGAAAAGCGAGTAAAATTGTTTGAACAGCTTTTTTTGCATGGTACTGTATATGGAACACATATAGGGTTTTTCATTAAGAGCGATGCATTTTATTTTCTCAATTAAAAGACTTGTGGGTTAATTATGGAAATGATTTTTATTTAAAATGGAAGTACAATCGATGCCATTAATTATGGAATACGTTATCGATCAAATGTCCGCCGCGGAAGAGCTGGCACGAATGAATACGTTGGATACAATTTTCCATGACTCGAGCACACAAATCGGCCGAAATACCAAGGATCTCGCGCTCGATGTTGGACTGCAGCTCTTCTCACGTTGATGGCTTGGCTTATCGGCATAGACACAGCGATTTAAAACACGTTGCGTGCCAGTGTATCACCGGTGATCACGTAAAAAATGATTCTCCACAGGCCAGTGTATCACGGGTGATCACGAAAAAATCGATTCCACACAGGCCAATGTATCACCGGTGACACATTTGTAGATTTTTCTCTTATTAACATTTGGCTCAAAAATAAATTTTGTTTTAATGATTTAGCATTATATATATTATTATATATAGCATTTGTATTATATTAAGCCGTAGGACCCGTTTCTAAGGTACATTCAGCAACTTCAATAAATTAGGCTGCATTAGGAAAATTTAATTCTGTATTTTTTTTTGTTTTTTTTTTTTTTTATTTCTTATGAGGGAAGCACTCTAAATATCTTTTTCTTTTCCAATTTAATTTATCCAGTGATTTTCAGAAGTTTGTATAGTTAAGAGCGCAAAATTTAATCAACCTCAAGAATATTTTGTAGAAGAAACAATACATGTACACAAAGTAACCTACCATATAATAATTGTTTATTAGGTGAATTTGAATTCCAAATTTTAGTAACAAAATCAAATAATTTCAGGTCAACGAAAATAAAAATATTCTTCAAAGAATTAAAGGACGGTCACTTAGTGCATTTCTTCAAAGTAAGATAAGCAAAGGAATGGATTTCCTTGACATTGTGCACAGTAAGTATCCACTTGTTTCGACTTGTTCCTAGCTGCACGTGAAGTGGAAGCGACACACACATCCGAATAACACTTTTTCGCTTATTTGATCCTCGACTTCTGAGCTCGATGAATAGGACAAACAGGATGATGAGCCCGAGGATATTGGAAGAAAGTCTTCGTCGTCATCATCATCCGTTTCAAACAAATTATGATCGGAATCGGCGTCCTCAATCAATGCTGCACGAATTTCCTCCGAATTCATTGTTATCGTATTACACCAATTCAATTTCAACAACCCGACAAGACAAGACAACAATGCAGACTAAACTTTCACCCTCACTAATCATTCTCACGTGATCTCGTGATACAAACTTCATATTTTTGATAAAAACGATTCCCCACAGGCCATTGTGTCACCGGTAAACATGCATTGAATTTCAGCTTAAACTACAACGTTATATCATAACTGTATACTATATTTTTCATTCCGCCGAAAACCGACGAGAACTTGAACAAATCTGCTTGGCCTGTAGGGAATAAAATCTGCCGTGATCACCGGTGACACATTGGCCTGTGGGGAATCGTTTTTCGAGTGACCACCGGCGATACACTGGCACGCAACGTGTTAATGTAACCGCAAAGAAAAAAAGTCCAAAGGGGTTAAATCGCACGAACGAGACAGCCATTCGCGAGGACCGTTGCGTGAGATAACTCGCTCACCGAACTTGGTCTTCAATAATTCGATTGTGTTGTACGCTGTATGGCACGTTGCGCGGTCCCGTTGGAACCACATATCGTCCAAGTCCATAGCGTCGACCTGGTCCCAAAAATATCGCCGTTGACGGTTGTTGGTGCGTGATTTTCATCAAAAAAGAAAAATAGACCGATGACGCCGCCTCACTGTGGGACGGAGTCCCAAATCTCTGGCCAAAAGTCGAAAAATGAAGTCTCGTTCACAGGGTTCGAAGGGTTTGGGTTAGGTAGAATAATAGTCTGAGGGTTGAATTGCAGACTGGGGAGGGCATGATCACTTATACCTGCTGTGATATTCCAGTTCAAAAGTGACCGTTGCTCGAGCCAGACGCGTCGCGCTCTGAGCGAGTTTAACAGTGTTGTGTTGAAAACGACGCCAAGCCTACAAAAATAACGGTAAAAAAATCTAAAAAATGGATTCGAAAGGGAAAAGTAAGTAATACAATATTGTCATGATATCTTAAATTTTTAATAATTACATATGTATTTTACATATATGTTATCAACAAAGGAATGATTTTTCTGAAAATGAACGTAAAGTTGCAACGGAAAATTGTAAAAATATGGAGAAAAGTTATGTTGCACCCCGTTGTTCCGCGGCCGGATTTATTGTAGGCTGTAGATTAATCTATTGTTTAATGAAAACAACAATAAAATTGTGCGATTTTATGCGCCACCGATAATGGTTCAAGTTTTTGTAATTAAAGGTGCAAAGTGTAAATTCTCAGCGTATTGGATCCGCCATTTTGTTTTTTCAAATTTTGACCTCAGATTCATAATCGGTGACCCCAAAGACTTCCGAGCACAGAGTTTTACCAGAATTGAATTCGTTTTCGACATTTGGACAGAGATTTGGGATTTCGCCCCACTGTGCATTTCCATAATCTTATCCTTTATTATAATGATGGGGGTAAAACATGAAATGCTCAGTTTTGGCTTCGCCATTTTGAATTTTGAAAATCAGATATTGGATTCGTAATCAGCGCCCTCGAAAACCCCCATATTAGTAATTTTTAATCCATTTCGCAGTCGTTTTACTTTTTTGTCCGCCATTTTGGGTCCGCCATTTTGAATTCTGAAAATCGGACAGCAGATTCGTAATCAGCGACCTTGGAAACCCCCAAGTAAGAGCCTTTGAGCATTTAAATTTTGTTTTAGTATTTATGGCCACGTTTTTGGGATTCTGCCCCACTGTGCGCCGGCATGAAAACCGCACCAAACAATTAATTTTTTCGGATAATGTTGTGTCTCATGCATCACTTTAGGCTGCTCATTCGAGCAAATGCGGCGATTTTGCTTGTTGACAAAACCATGGGGCCAGAAGTGGGCTTCATCCGAAAAGATGATTTTCCTGTGAAAGTCTTCGTAAGCTTGCATTTGGTCCAGAGCCCAATTAGCGAATTTGCGACGCTTAAAATGGTCGGTTGGCTTCAGTTCTTGAGTCAACGCAATCTTATACGGGCCGAGAGCCAAATCCTTCCGCAAAATTCGCCACAAACTGGTCACACTGATGTTCAACGCCTGCGATCGGCATGGAATCGACATCCTTGACTTCTCACGCATTGCGTTGCCGCATAGGCACTGGGACATTATGCAATGCATAAGTTGTGTCGAATTTTTGCACCAAACGTTCAATAGTTCGTCTTGTTGGACGGTTTCATCAACCGAAAATTAGCGTTAGTGCGTGCAACGTAGTCGCGATAGAACGTGAATTTTGATAAAAAGTTGAATAATTTGCAAACGTTGTTGAAGCGTGTGCCTCTCCATGATTAAATGGCATAGACTGACGTTTCAAAATGTGAAAGAATTGCGAAGCGATTTTCACTCCTATTCGAGAAATGTTAAAAAGAAAATGCATTGTCCTTATTGAAATCCTATATCAGGTACGTTTTATATGAAATAGGTAAAAGGAATGTTTTTTTTGTACAACGGGTTAGGGTAGGGTAACTCGTGGAGCAGAATATCCGTAATAGTCGAGGGCAGCTATCCAGGTTAAATTTTTAAATGTCATGTTGTCTCCCCTGATTGGTTTCAAAATTTTCTTTCAGAATTCGTTCGTTTCTGTTCATGCGACAAGCAGTTATGAATACGGCCGCCTAAATTACGAATGAGCTGCACAAACGGATTGTCAAATGAACTACAAGCATACCAATAGGCGGTTTTTTTTGGTACAATTGAACAATCAGTCAAGTGCAGGTTGTTCAACCACTGATCCGTACAGGTTTAAGTTGTTGTTGTAATGCGTGGCGATACCCTAACCCGCACCGGAAAACTTGTCAAAATAAACACACACCATTTAATGAATATGGAAAGCACCCTTTTTGTGTATACATGATTTTATTGAATTGTATCTAGACATTGATTAAAGCAATTTTCGTGGTGGCAACATACACGACGCAATAACTCTCCCACCTTCATTACTAACAATTAAATTATTCAAGCATGATTTAGGAGCACTCCTTTCATTCAAGTTCGTTGGCGTTGATTATTGCCGTTAATTTGTACGAACTTTCATTGTAGATGGCATTGGAATTTCTGACAAAGAGGGTGAATTAAATGTCACCTTTCATGTGGATCGATTAGATAAAGGATGTGTATGAGCTGTGCCCCTTTATATTTTCCGAAAACAGGAAATGTCTGCTTTGTAGTGTTCTATCGTTGAAATGGAAAATTTCACAGGTCGAGAATTTCAGCGGGGGAGTTTTGTGAATTGGAACCCATCTCTGGGTTTGGTTAGTACATATTTGATTTCAAACTTTATCAACTTTGACTTTGTCTCTTGTAAGTAATGAAACTCGGAATTATCCTTTCCGTCATCTAATTGTAGCCCTCCTCTCCCCAACAGTGTTGTTGACCCAAATACCATGTTTATTCTAAACATGATTATAAGTGAAATGAAACGATAATTCCACTTCATTACCCCTAACCACAGAACAATTGAAGTGCAAAGCGATTATTTATGAATGTTTCGTCCTTCACGTTCATTGTGCGAGTCCTTGTCGGGGTGTACTATTGTGAGATGGGATAAATCAAATGACCATATTGCCAGGATGTGGTCTACATACACTGTTCACATGGTTGCGATATATAGGATTTCCAAGGATTTGTTTCTCTCAGGATATTGTCCAGGAAGTTTTGTCACCAGCATTTCGGTTGGCCCCAAACTTTGGAAATTTATTTATGATATTTATCTTGTACAGTTTTTTACACATTGGCGAATAGTAGGAATTTTGCTTATACTCGTAACAATGGTCAGGGTAAGTGAGGCAACGAAGTAATGACCACACAATTAAAGTCTACACGAGGATTTGGTTATACATACTCGTACTATCAACTTACTCACAATACCACGAATGGAGATGTTACTTCAAAAGACTATTTGTATAAGCTGCTTTTTGAATACCGACATTTTCTGTGAAACTTTGAATACTACGACCATAATCCATAGTATGCGGGTAATTATTCGGTTGCTATCTCGTCTTTTGTACAACTATTCATTCGTGTACTCGTCTATATGTACAATACATGTATGTAAGTGCCAATGCCAATATAGTCCTCAAAATATATCACTGCGGTGTTTGTGTGATATCTTCATTCAAACGAGGATTCTTTGTCGAAAGTTGATCCGTTTTAATATTGGTACAGAATGCTGCTGGAGGACAACTTCGAAGATGCGGGCCTCATTCAGATGTCATTTTTGTAATTAAGCTGCCCCTAATGTCTTGAAGATAAGATCAAAGCATGTACTCAAGAGGGCCATTGAAATGATAGTTAATTGCAATAAATTCCTATAATTCGTGCAATAACTTTTGTCTATGGATGATATCATTATCGTAAAGTACAAGTTCTAATTGCAGTCCTTTCATGGATGATATGGCTATTGACATGCCTCTGGGACAATATTAAAATATTACGTGCAATTATACTCTTTCTCTCGTTTAGACATTTTGATGGTGTCATACAGTCACGACACGATTAAGTTAGTAATTGAGATGATAAGTTAGAAATAAATTGGCGTTTGGGGATAATAATGGTTCAAGAATAGAAGGTTACGCAAAAAAAAGTGTGCAAAATGTTTCGCTCTCTCTGTGCATGACGTCACAGTTTCACATTTTCGTAAGCAGACAATAAGTTTTGTATGAAATTACATACTTTCTCAAAAAAAAAAATCGCCTATAAATCAACAGTTTCAATCTGATTTTCATGAAATTTTAATAATTGAACCTTCAGAAGTAGGGGAAGGTGAATTTCGATATGGGTTCTTGAAAATTCACTCAATCCCCCTTTCCCACCCCCTTAAAAGAAATTCACATTTTTGTTTTAACCCTATATCGACGAAATTTTGTATATTGGACCTCCAAGACTAGGGGAAGGTTAATGTTTCATCATCATCAATGTGGCGCAACAGACCGGCGCCGGGTTTTGGCCGCCTGGATCATTGTCTTCCAATTATCTCGGTCGCATGATCGCATCATTGTAATGAACCATATTATGGTCTGGTAGTGCTGCTCCCACCGGCAGATCGAAGCAGCACATGATGAGTAATGTTCTGTTGGTGGTACGAAACCAAAGGCCGAGGGTCCCATTACACCCGGACCCAGGTGCGACCGCGTGGGCGTCTGATCCGTCCGCCAACCATTCCATCCTTATCGACTTTTTTTTTTTATTCCCCATTCCTACCTCCCCTGTTTGTGTTGTCTTCCCCAGGCCTATGAATTTTTGTTAATACGTAAAGGACAGAGGCAACGAGTGGCGAAAACCCCGCCCACATCTCCCAAACTGAGCTACAGCAAGCATAGGCCGCGGCTTAGCTCGTTGAAGAGCCTTTTTCTTCGCCAGATGGCATGGCCCGACCTTCATGCTCTCTAGGCTCCGTCCCCACGGGCATCTTCGGATGTCCACCAAACCGTCCGTTACATCATCCGCCTAGTTGTTCGGCGTCAGCATATACTGAGCTCTCCCTACGAGCTCTCGGTCGTCCTCGCAGTCTCGCACCATCGAGTCGTCGTCTGTTCATTACTTGTTTAGACATGCGAACATCGTTCATTCATGTTACATGCCCTGAAAGCGTTGCAGTCTGTCGATTTTCGAAATTTCCAGCTCATCGCACAGTTCATACAACTCATGGTTGTACCGGATGCGACGTTCATTTCGGTCATAAACTGTTCGAAAGTTCACCGAAGAGCTTTCCGTTCAAATGTGTTTAGCATGTTTTCGGATGTTTGGGCAAGAGTGCAATTTTCGTCGCCGCCGCACTGGTTCAATCATAGTTTTGTATACGCGGAGCTCCGTGTTTCTATGCGCAAGCTTCGATCTCATTATGGGGCGGACCGAGAAGAAAGTCTTATTTGCTAGCTGTTTTCGTCGCTTGATTTCGTCAGTTTTGTTGGCGTCCTTTGACATGTTAGATAGATAAATAGAAAAAGGAAGTGGGTAGTGTGTCGTGTTGAAACCATAAGCACTGCGACCTTGAGGTCTCTTGTGCTATTGCCCTTTCTGTCAAGAAGCGGGGTACATCAAAAATTCAGCCGACTGTTCTCGATAAATTGACTGATCTGGCAAGGTTCTATAGAAGAGATGTCCTCGGCCAAGAGAAGTGTTTGTGCCGAAGCTTTCGTCCGTCTTCGCACTCGCAAAAGATTTGCTGTGAGGTTTCGTCATCGGCCTCGCAAAAGCTGTAGCTACCATCTGATACAACATGCATGGTTTTAAGGTGAGCCGTCATGTCTTGCCGACATATTATCTGTAGATCAACAGAGCTTTAATCGCCTTATCGAAAGTCACTTTAAGGTGTTCTATCCAGGAACAGGCAGACGTTTGACACGTTGCTACTCAGGTATGTGGAGTCGTCTACGAAGTCGATGCTGATGATGATACGTTGATGTTCAATTATGCTTGCGTCCTGGTTCTCGATTACGTCAATATTTTTATTTTGTCCTCTTTGATGCGTTGTCCAACTTCATTGGCAGCGGCCCCAAGAGTATGATGTTGTACAGTACACCACGATCGATACTGTCGTATGCTTACCGAAAGTCGACGGAAATTTGGTACACGTCAACGTTGTACTCCCAGCACTTTCACAGGATTAGCTTAACCGTAAAAAGCTTATCGGTTGTAGAGCGCCTAGGTCTAAAACCGCCTTTATACTCTCCAAAGATTCGTTCGGCATACCTACGGTTTTATTGGATTCTCCAGAATTTTCGATAATATTTTGTAGGACGTACAGACTAGTGAAATTCCTCTGTAATTCTCACATCACAATTTAACGCCCTTTTAGTGGATGAGACATGCTCCTGCGCCAATCGTTTGGGAGCACTTCGTCCTCCCAGATTCGCAGAAGTTGTTGGTGTTTATGGAATTTAATAAGCTCGTTAAACCGGATTTTAACCACTCAGCTGAAATCTCGTCGGCGCCCGGCGCATTATTTGGTTTGAGTTACCGCAGGGCGAGATCAACTTCATCTACTGTCGGAGGTTTTACGGCCTTCTTGTATAGGAATGGTAGATGTTGGATTCAGAAGCTCTTCAAAATAGGGCGCCCATCGTTTATTGATGTTATCGGTGTAATTCATAATGTTTCCATCCTTATTATTACAGAGGTTAGTCCTGGGTTGATTGCCGTTCTTCTTTTCCGGTGTGTCAGCAACTGCTCGTGAAATTATTTACATTTCTTACGTCTAATTACACTTTTTAATATTCACCGTAGCTCGTCATATTTTTATACCCTAGACTTTTAGTATAGGGTATATTGTTTTTGTCACGACGGAAATATGTAACACCTTAAAGGAAGCTCCGGAGGTATAGCAATGTATATATATAAATGATCAGGGTCACCTCCTGATTCGATTAAGCCATGTCTGTCTGTCTGTCTGTCTGTCTGTCTGTCCGTCTGTCCGTCTGTCCGTCTGTCCGTCTGTCCGTCTGTCCGTCTGTCTGTCCGTTCGCACGATAACTTCCGATAGAATGAAGCTAGAGCCTTGAAATTTTGATAGATGTTGGAAGTATGATCTAGTTGGTTGGTGTTGAAAATGGGCATGATCAGGCCAGGAGAACGCCTACCTCCCCTACATATGTAAAATAATTAAATGTATTTATAACTCCCGATTAAATAAACATGAAAACCTCTAGCTTTGGTAGATTGCTCGTGATGGTAATCTTATACTCCTTTGAAAAAATAAAATCGATCAGTTGAAAACTAACGGTAATTTTCTTACAAAGAGCCCCGTACTACCCTACTTTTCGGGTTTTTTGTCCATAACTCTTGAACCAATTGACGTAGACATCTGATTTTTGGCATGTAACTCTGGGGTGAGAAGCTGCTTAGGTTTTGGGAAGTTGGGCATAATCAGATCAAAGGAACGCCCACCTCCTCTACAAAATTCAAAAAATTAAATATTATTTAAATTACGATGACTTTCGATAGAATGACACTAGCAAGTTGAAAACTTGGTAGAATGTTGGTAGTAAGGTCTTATTAGTGAGCACTGCAAATAGGCAAGATCCGACCCAAGGAACCCCTACCTCCCCTTCAAATGAAACTTCGAATAAGCGATTACTTTTGATAAAGAGAAGCCAGCAGCTTGAAATTTTTGTCAAATGTTTGAAGTGAGATTGAGTTAGTTGGCATTAAAGACGGGTTAGATCCGACCTAAGGAACTCCTACCTCCCCTAGAGATGACACTTAAAACTAGCGTTAGCTTACGACAAAATAAAGCTAGCGACTTGAAATTTTGCCCAAATGTTTGTAGTAGGATCCAGTCAGCTAATATTGAAAATGCGTAAAATCCGACCAACGAAACCCCTACTTCCCCTACAAACGAAACTTCAAATAAGCGATATCTGTCGATAGAGTGAAGCTAGAGACTTGAAATTTTGTTTGTATGTTTGTAGGGTGATCTAATTGGTTGGTGGCAATGATGGGTAAGATCCGACCCAAGGAACCCTTACCTCCCCTACAAGTGAGACTTCAAATAAGCAATAACTTTCGATGGAATGAAGCTAGCGACTTGAAAAATTCAACAAATATTTGTAGAATGGGTTAGTTAATTCATTTTGAGTATGGTCAAGATCTCCCTGAATGCGTGCCAACCTCCCCTATAAACTGGCTATATGGGAAACTCACTTTTAATACATGGTCGTTGCCAATTATTACTTTTGGTGCCCCCACTAGGTCTGTACAAGTCTAGGGTATATACGCTTCGGACTCCGGGCCGAAGCAAAGCTTCGGCCTGGTTATTTTTTGGCTCTAGTTGCACGTTGGATATTTTGCCTGTAATCTTCGTTTTTTGCGTCAAGTGATATTCTCCATTCTTCGTCAAACCAGCCATTTTGCACTTGACGGACTTTGTATCCCACGAACTTCTCCGCGACTTCCTTCATGGTAGCTTTTTCCCAGAATCCGTGTACACCTGTGTTGCTGCTGTTGTGTAGCATAGGTGATAGTGTTTCCTCAAGGGCGACTGCATATGCTTGCGTCGTAGCATCGCTCAAGAGTTTCTTAACCGTGAAAATTTTGGGAGGGCTGTTTCTCGATTGGTGCACCGAAGGAACTCTACACCGATAGATTGTTTTCACCAGGTGATGGTCTGGATCGAACATCCAATACACTGGACGCCCACCTTTTTCAAGTGAGGACATGGTAAATTTTTTTGACGGTACCTGCGTCTGCTGATTTGCAAGTCTGTGTGTGAATACGTTGATACAGAATGCATGTGGAGCTTACGATAAAATTCCTACTGCAGGCGAAGTCGATTAATCGTTGACCGCTATCATTGCATTCCTCAAGAAGTCTATGTCCTTCCTTGGTTCCCTGATTGTTAGTTGCCTGGACCCCTCCAGGGTCATGGGCGCGTCAACATCTCTAGCATTTCTATGCCTTGTTGAAGTTTCGATAGCATACCTACTTTTCGGAAGTGCAGTTGCTAGCATGCACCTCCTATCCGCGCCGTCTTTATACTGACAAGCTCGGAGCACTGTGAGAGTTCGATTAGTACCCACAGGCAGTTTGTTGGTTACGCCGAGATTTGAACTCCGAGCTCTAGATTAGTATCGTAGAGCGGTGACCGAACGACCACGGCCACCAAGCGCGTTTCCAACTTTCGCTTTAAAATCTCCCAGCAGTATTTTTACGTTGTTTGTTGGAAGAGAGTCGAACAGTGTCTCTAGGCTTAATGCTTACTCATTGAAAAACAAAAAACACCTCCATCCCCCTTCTCACTTTTTTTTTAATGTGTTTGCCAAGGCGTTAGGGGATGACACTTGGATGCAAACATAGCCTTGATGCAAAGGAAACTACAACCACAAATCTTTCACCGTTGTCGTTAAGAACCCCAAGACCGTGTCTCCCCACCACTTGTCTAGATCCCCCATAACCATTATAATAGCTGTTTTTTTTTGTACAGAGTAGGATAGAGCAGGATAAGCGGCATAAAAAAAACGATCGAGAGCTGATTAGAGTAGCGAACACGCAAACGGGGCATATCTTTGCTCGGAGTGTGTCTTGGTTTAGTTAGCATTTAACCGTCAACTTAAATTTCAAGAGGGAACTTAAATGCATAGTGCAGACACAATCGAATAAATTTCCTTTAAGCAGGAAAATTATTTTGCGAACATTTTATTGACCGAAAATGAATTTTATGTGCTCCCCAAACTGTAAACTGCCCGAAAATTTCGACACTTGCGCCGCCTGCATTTCCCAACGCCGACTACTTCACCGAGTACCAGAGCCTTCTATCCAGAGCAGCTCAGATCAAATTGTTAGTATAATTGTATGGTCTTTACCTGCTCTGCTTTGCATAGCTGTTAAAAAAAAAACAGGCCTAATGTCACCTTCATGTGTTCCCCTCTGGACTGCGTTTAGTTGTTCGTAGAAAGAGTCTTTCGCCAAGACATTGTCGGGTTCAGTTGAAGCATAACATTGCATTATTGTGATGTTCCTCATTTTGGTACGGAATCTGGTTGTCATGATTCTGTCGCAGACCGGTTACCGGGATAAGAGACAGCTTCGTGCGGTTCTGGTTATATTCCCAGTTCATGTTTTAAATACAATCTGCATCTGAAATTGAATTGGGTTGAAATCAACCTGCAACGTCTATAGGTCGCCACACATGATCGCGCAGAACCATGACCGAAATTCCATCGAACCATCAATTTCCTAGAACGTTTGGAAAAAAATTCCCCATTTTTTCACCGTTCAATGGTATTTGATGGTTCGATGGAAGTTCGGTCGTGGTTCTGCTCGATCATGTGTGTCGACCTAAAGAAAACATTTTTCCTAATTTACTTCCCTTCTTACAGATTTATAGGCACCTTAAATGCTGAATACTCGTAAAGATTAATATTCAGAATATACTCAATGTTGTTAGTGTAACATTATATTAGTTGTCCTATTCTGAACGTGGCTACTACTAACTACATCTACTGTAAAAACATTAGATATTCGAGTAATTTCTTTTGTTCAATGACGTCTTATTTACATGTTAACAAATATTATTTCATCATTCATTAGATTTGTCTATTTTGGTGAAAACACACGGAAATTTCGAGTTACGATCTCCGGAAACTAAGAAGATTAAATGCCTAAATTGTTCGTGCTTGGAAAATTTATTTATACATGCTTATGTGTTTATAATTTAAGATATAACGAAAATTTCAATTCAGTAAAAAACATTTTTTATGCATTTAATCCCACAATCTGAAGCGGCCATTAAAAATAAATAGTTGGCGCAACAGTTTAATTAGGACCAAAGCCGCGAGATATGTAAGTTAGCATCATTTAATTTTCTAGAGCACACTTTTTCTAAAAAGGGAAAGATCGTTAGAGTTTGGGGTCATCGGAGACCTTAAGTGTAACTGTTTACCGGTGAAAGTTTGACGAAAGCACAACAATTATGCAGTCGAATGGACTGTAATTTACCTTAAAACCTAGTGGGGCATAGCACGCCATCTACTCCTACGCGGCATCGTGCTCGATTAAATTCCGAAATTTTTTTCACCGTGACCTTTATAGGGAATCGTGTTTTCGTTTGCTGTTGCAAACAAATTCTAATAGAAATAGATTTTTTTGCTCAACATTGACATTAATTGACATTAATCTCGGATAGAAATACACTGATCCATCGGTATATTAGATGATAAACCTATGGTTGATGTTTTTGAAAGCGAGACGTTTTACAATTTATTGGACATCGGTAGGGTAGACTGTATTGATTGTTGGGTCTCTACACAAGTCAGTATGTGTTATCACTAGTCGTACCAGCATCAGTTACGACCTATTAGTAATTTTTATTTATAATATAATAATACAGGTCTACCTGATCCGTCTCGCCTTGCTGATTATGTAGTTGATATGATTACCTCCACTGAACCCCCAGCTCAGCGTGTTCGGATCACATTTGCTCTTCTATCACCAGATGCGTAGCAAAAATTGCCATGGGAGGGGGTATTCAGATTTATGTCGCAAAAGAAATGCGATTTCTTTAACCAACTGCTCTAGCGACACAACTTGCGTATATTTGTAATTTGGTTTTTAACGTGGTTGTTATATGTTATATGCTTGGATTACACGGAAAGGCGTAAATCTAGCGTCAACAGTTTTACGCCCGATTGGTGTATTTTAGACGAAGCCTAAATAGATTGTTCCCCCGATTTATACGATTGACTTAAAAACGTCAATTTTGAGAACGCCAACCAAAATTTCGATTGACTCAATTAAAAAAAAAGTCTTCGATCCTATAGCGGCTCCATTCGTCGGTTTGTCTCCGAACCTGGGAAAATTCAAATGTTCTCGATTATATATCGACTTTTGTCATCGGTGATGTAAAAGGAATCGAAATGCCTCCGATCAACATCGATTCGGGTAATCAATTTTCCTGAAATTTGAATTCATTTTAAAGTATCTTAGCTGACGCATGTTGTCATATCATCATGTACCGAATATCCTTTCTGCGTTTTTGTTTTCTATAAGCCTGGTATACAGTCCGCCGTTAAATGAGAAGTGTCGTAAAATCAAAACAAAAATTTTAAATTGGCTCAAAATAAATTTTTTCCGTGAAAAGTTTCACGTGAATCTTAGACGAGATTTCACGACACTTTTAGTTTCTGGACGAATTGTATATCAGATTCTACACATTTCTACAGTCATCGATCCGAATCCGAATCATCCATTTTGGATCTATTATTGTCCTCATGTTCGGTCGGTATCGCAAAAACGGGCACATTTCCTCGATGTAGTCATCGATTCCTTAGAATCGATCAAGTTTCGATTCTTGTTTGACAGGGAAATCACGACGACGGACGTGAGCGACGTGAGCATATACTCGTACATAAATATGGGTAAAAAAAAATATTTTCAACTTGTGAATAAAACTATTTTTAGTTGTGTAGTGATCAAAATCAATTTAGTTTTTTATATACGATGTCGAAAAAAAAGCCTTGAAAGTGTTTGCAGCATTACCTCAGCAGAATTTTAAAACAGTATAATCAAAACTTACATGTTGTTTAAAACGAAGAAACACGAGATTTGTAAATTTTCCATGGAAATTGATCCAATACTGACGCCTGTGGCTGATGCTTAAGACGTCAACCACTAGTTGACGCAATTAAGCTGTCGATTGACTCTTGTGTTTCAAAAAGGTTCGTTTACATGACTGATGTAGTCGCGTAAATTTTGGTTGGCGGAAATTGGAGACAATCTAGGGGTCAACCAAATTGGCGTAGATTGACGTAGAAAAAATGGTGCCTTCACACGATTAATATCGATTGAACTTCAAAAAAGCGTAAATATTGATGCAAACCGTCAATGGTGTAATCCTAGCATTATGATTCTATCATTGGCAATTCGGAGAGTACCAAGCAAATGCTTGCTAAATATCGAATATCGAGCTACTTGCGAACATGTGAATTTTCTCGCACATCGAGTATTAAGTAATAATTAACCGCCGAATCCTGAGAAAATACTTTTCGTGCCCATGGTTGCGTCCACCATTAAACGAGTATTTGGTCACCACTTGCGAGTATTGAAAAATAACATTTTGACGATAAACTTCGTTCGAAACTATTTATGAACTTGTTTTTAATGCAATCGCTCCAAGTTAAAAACAAAATTAACTCGCGGGCCGGATAAAAAGCAGAGGCGGCTGGATTCAGCCCGCGAGCCGGAGTTTGTCGAACATTGTTCTAGGTCGTGACCGTGCACATAGAGGTGTTTGATCAGCAACACGCTCAGCCAAGATATGTACTGCAAATGGGTACTCATTTAACAGCTTAATGGAGTAAGTCCCTTTTTACCGAAAAGACTACTGTCGTCAGTAATAATCGAACCAGAGCCCAGTGAACAAAACGCGGATCGAACGTCCTAGTCCTGGACATTCACGCACCGTCCAAATCCAAATTTTCCCTGGTTGAAGCCAAAATAGTGCCACCGGGGAAATTTTGGCTTCGATCATGGAAAATTTTTCTTTGGACCATTCGTGAAAGTCCAGTATAACCGCTGTGCCATCCAGACTACAGAAATAACAGAAAGGGGCCATTACACAGTCAAGTATTTGTGACGCGCTATGCCCCGCTAGGGGTTAAGGCAAAGTAGTATTTGACTACATTTTATATCAAATATGATGGCGTCGGGGCTGGTGTTTATTCGGAGAGGTTGAACATCAGACTGTCCTTCCGCCGCCCTAATTACTGTAGTGTGTTCCAGGCGGAAGTTACGGCTATCTTTGAAGCTATATCATGGCTAGGGCGTAATGTAATTTCAGCTAGTGATGTTATAATTTATACAGATAGTCAATCGGTGATTAAATCGCTGGATTCTACTGTGACTCACTCGAAGGTACTTGCAGAATGTCGTGCCTTAATTCTACTGATGGGAAGCTCTCTCAACATTACTCTTTGTTGGATTCCAGGTCACAGTGGCTTTGACGGTAACTGTAGGGCTGATGCACTGGCTCGCGAGGGTACTACTAGTGAGGTCAGTGGAAGGTTTCGTAACGTTGGCATGCCTCTGGCAACTTGCAAATTGGCCTTTAAGGCCAAGGCGACGATGAGGGCTAACATCAGGTGGAGTACCGGTAACACATGTCGCGTTGCCAAGCAAATATGGCCTAGGCTAGATCGTAGTCGCTCTTTGGGGTTACTTTCGATGGATAGAAAACGAATCAGCAGTGTCGTGGGGGTTATCACTGGCCATTGCCTCATTGGAGAGCATGCCAGGCGACTTCGAATACCCTACAATGATTACTGTAGAAGCTGTGGGGACGAGGATGAGGAGGAGTGTTCATTTCATTTGCTCTGCACCTGTCCTGCTCTTGCAGGTAGTAGGAATGACACCCTTGGCTCTTATTACTTCACCGATCTGGACGACTTGAAGGAGGTGAGTACGGGTCAGATTCAGAGGTTCATTGTCCGCTCCGAATGGTTCGCGGACTAAGTATCGGTCGGAAGGGCTCTCTGTCGAGTCCATTTTAGTGGTATCACAACGGACCCAGTGGCGGTCTATGTGTGCTCCGTTGGAGGAGCAGCCCCTATAACCTACCTATCTATATCAAATATTTAATCATAGTGTAAAGAAAGAATTATTTGTTGATTGAATATTTATAAAATATAAAAAAGCAATTTTTATTGTACCATAGCAAGCAAGCAACGCTTCTGTGTCTTCCTTTTTACGAATTCATGGAAATCCCCATGATGCTCAAAAACAGTCTAAAAAAGAATCACTGAAATGTAAATGATAGAACACCTACTTCAGATTATTCAGGGGCTATGTGAAAAACCACATATTGAAATATTTGGAAAATCCACTAAAAATAGATTCATCGGAGCGTAATATGCATATGTTATGCAGCCAGGTGCGGCCTCTCAATTTATTATACACACTCATGCCTCTGCTGTTAATCTTTCGCAAAGTATTTATTGATTGTTTATTATAAAATCGGTGCAGATGAAAAGTGAAAACATATTGGAAATTAGTTTATATTAAATTTAGGCAAGTTATTTCGTTTGATTTACATTTAAATTATGAACAGTCAATAGGCGGATAAGTCTAAAAAAAGAACCCACAAGTGCATTGTATTTCGTGAAAATTTGATGAGATTTTGTCGTGAATTTCCTCTAATGATGTGTGTTGAAATGTTTTCCAAAATTGAGTAATACAAAAGTTATGAGCTGAACATTTTTGAAATTTTGATTTCGCGTTTCCCAACAATTTAACAAATGGAAATTGGCCGTGCTACGAATTATTATACACTTGGTTTTTTGAAGAGTATTATGTTTCGAATATAATGCCATAAAAATATTTCAATGTTCCATATAGATTGATTGAATATGCAAGATTAGCAGACTTCGGTTTCTCTGCGGACTCTTGTCTAGTGGGTGTAGGAGACTAGGAAAATGCAGGGTGTCGGCCGAAACTCGTAGTTATTATCATGGGAGGGAATATTAAATGATAACAAGTGTTTAAGCTGGGCAGGTTCCGAAAATTGCTCGTAGCTGGACTAACGTTAGACGTAGAAGGATCTACTTGGTCTCGAATACCTCAGAACTTCTCGTCTTCATCTTCTACAATTCAGCTTATTAGACATATTTGAGAAAAAGCAATGTTTTCCCCGGAAAATTCGATTAAAGTTAAAAAATATTTCTGTAAACACTAAAATAGTCCAGAGGCAAACATACTTGCCAAACGTATTTTGGGTCTCCGTTGGAAAGTTGAAATTCACACAAACTCCTATTTTCAAATTTTTGAAAGGTGAAAGATGAGCGACCGGTAGCGCAGTGTGTTGAGGCATCAGTCTCATGTTTGACTATCGGCGTTTCGGGTTCGAATCCCGTCCACGACGACGTTCGTGGCCATGAATGTGCAGGAGGTGCATGCTGGCAACTGCATTCTCCGATACCAGTTTATGCCGAGAATCGTCAACTGGGCTACATGAAACAGTTGACGCGCTATGCCCCACAAGGGGTTACGGCAATTGAGAGAGAGAGAGAGAGAGATGAGCACAAAACATACCTCAGTCCCATAAAGGTTCACGCTTTTCTCTCCCCGTAGCAGCCTCTTGAATTAAGACTAGTGTTGACAAGGAGGGGGGGGGGGCTAAACAGGGAATTACCGCCCAGTACAGTTTTGTTGCCCCATCTGTGCTTTACAGTCTTTTGCTCTATATTTTACCTGGACAATCAGTGCCAAAAACCGTTGGACAAGCATAGTTGCCTGTGGGTTGATGATCTTATAGAGGCGCAATGCGTGAAAACATTTCTATTTCTAACTTAAGTCAGTATCCTATTTTGATCTGCACACTGTTACAATTTTAATTTAAAATAAGTCAGTAAGTGGTACCGGCTCGCTGTGGAACAAGGGCGTGGGGCACCACACACTTAAAATTTCTCCAGTCGCAACGTGACCTCTTGACCCGCGCTAACTGTGAACGCTACGGACCGAGGTTCACCCTCCTAATTCCTTCACACCCGGAGCACGCTTCAACCAAATAAATACACCCGCTGTTTCGTTTTACGTTATAAATAATATATTAAGATTAAACACTTAAAACTAAACGGAATCGGCCGTTCGAAGAAAAGGAATTTTTTACACGAAACACTTGAAACTCTCTTAACCACTATCTTACTTCTATCTGAACACCTGGGAGCGACAACCTCACTAAATCCTGCATTGAATACGCACTTTCCTCCCACGACGCACAATAACTTCGACTTTTACCACAGTTTAATATGTATTCTTTCCCGAATTCGCTGAGCGCCTCCGCTTATCGGCACCGGGCCTTCTATCGTCGCTCGATGCGCTTCTTCGCTAATCAGCAACTATGTATCTCGATGATACGTTCTCACAGCGCTCAGCGAATTCGAGAAGGAATATTAAATTGTGGTGAAAGTCGAAGTTATTGTGCGTCGTGGGAGGAAAGTGCGTATTCAATGGAGGATTTAGTGAGGTTGTCGCCCCAGGTATTTCGATAGAAGTAAGACAGTGGTTAAGAGAGTTTCAAGTGTATCGCGTAAATTAAGCTTCTTCCTTTTTTTTCGAACAGCCAATTCAGTAACGCAGAGTTTAGTTTTAAGTGTTTAATCTTAATATATTATTTATAACGTAAAACGAAACACCGGGTGTATTTATTTGTGTCAATGAATTTCCACAAGTCTTACCTGAAGTTGTGAGCCACTTACGGAGCCATATTACGAGAATGACCAAAATTTGCATTCTAAGTGTAGGACCGTAACGTACAAAATCATCAAATGAAATCACTGTGAGTGATCTTGGGTGATGATGTTTACAGATTACTAATCCTGAGAGTATTTAGTTTCTCACAATATAAATAACTCCTTGGAGACACGTGGAGCTAGTTTTCAATACTAAAGTTAAAAAAAATTAGGGGTGAATTTGACCTGCGTTAATACGCAGCCATTTTTCATAATTTCGGGACATTCGAATACCCAAACCATGCGCCTGAAATAATTTGTGCTCACTCTCCAATGGTCCTCAAAATCTGGCTCTTCAAGTCAACTCTAGTTGATCTTGACATTTGATCATGATTTGTTTACGTTTCGTCTGAGTTGTGTCCGACATTTCTTGTCTACAAATTTCACGAAATTGCCAAGCATTTTGTATATTCCGTAATGGTTGTTAGTGTTCGGTAGAATGTCGGGGCCTTTTGCAGCAACCATCGGCCGGACGAACGTGATCAGATGCGAGCTCTTGTCATCGATGACGACTCCGATGGTTCCGACAGTTCTGATGTCAGATAAGTATCTTTAATTTATTCTAGTAAAGTGTAAGACACTTTGTGTACTCTTTCTCTTCTTTTCAGATGTCGCTCAACCTGACGCATTCTTCTTGGATTTGATGATGCGAACGAGCGAATGAAGGTAATCAGCCTACCAAGCCCCCAACTATCCCTGGCCGCCCCATTACATACTAACTACTTAGGTATTAATTTTCTAAATTTTTTACGGGGTCTTTTCACCGCGTAATAACACGGCGGACTGATTTTTTTTCAGAATGGATTAGTAATATCTTCGTTGCTAAGATGCCTCAGACATGATATTTTAATGGTTGTGATGGTTTTTATTAGTAAATTAAATGGTCCAATTTTAATTAAAATTCGATCATAAAATACGCCATAAAACTGCTAAATTTTTTTACCAAGCACTAAAGTGGACCAACAGACATTTTAAAATAAACAATTTATAGATGGCAAAAAAACTGAGTATTATTTTCAATAATAAATTCAATTAAGCGAGTGATGAGTCCTCATCAAATTTGTCAGAGATTCCTTGACCATTTTTCCTATATCGTTTTAAATATAATTCAAAACGAAGTTAAAATTGAAAAAAAACGGCCTAAAATTTAATCGCCTGAAACGTCTTTGTATGCGGCTGAGTCCGAAATTTTGCCGAAACCTTTAATTAAAGTTTAAATCTTTAATCCGAAAATGGTATAAAATACGAAATAATTCCAGGCTACCAACATTCCAATTGACTGTTAAATATGGCGTCAAATCCTTTCTGTCCACGTGTCAGTGTAGCCAGTGCAAGATGGCAATGAACCAACTGACCGATTCGTCGCTATTCATCTAAATTTTGCGTCCTTTATGCCATTCAAGTTGTGCGAGTCCACTATGTCTCTTATGTCCTTGATTTTTTTTGTCCAAAGGAGAGGATTGGTCTCATGACCCCGATTACATGTTTGCTAGGTTTGGTTTTTGTTTCACTTCATGCCCAACCAGAGGACTTCAAATGTCCTCAACTGTACATATGTACATAATGTTCCACCAATCCGATTCTAAAAATGTCCATATTTGCTAGGTGTGTTTGCTGTTATACTTCATTCCCAAGAAGGTCCTAAATGCCGTCAGAAGTACTTCAGTGCATTGGTCTTCTCACCCTGATTCAAAGTATACTCATACTTATTGAGTTCAGTCTCCGTTTCACGTCATGCCAAAAAAAGTCCTTTTATCCTCACCAAAGGACTCAAAACACCATCAACAGAGCTCATAGCTCGATTCAGCTACCTGACGCACACCTGCAGCAAGACAAAAGTATCACCGTGCGGTACTTAAAAATGAAACCGGAATATAGAGAGCTACGCCCGCAATTCGATGGTTTTGTAGCAAGCGCTTATTTTGGTATGTAATTATCGGCTCCTGGCTCTTCTTGGTACCACACAGATGGATAAAAACACCATAATTAACATGTCTTACCCATGATATACAAAAGTATCTTACATGCCAATTCCCTTGTTCCGCTTTCTTCAAGTTAAACAATATACCAAAAATGGAATGTATACAACATTATCTTTCTCACGACACCCCACAACGCTGCCAATACCAGTCGATAAAAAAATTTGACGTTAATTTCGCCCCTAAGTTCCCCCTCCCCCCCACCAAGTTCGCCAATTATGACACATCGCTTTCTCCAGGGAATTATAGCATTTCTACACAGTCTTACCGAATTTCACGTGTGTAGCTTCAGCCGTTCGTCAGATATTTAATAGACAGGCGGACAGACATTTGGTTGATTTTTTATTTTTACTACAAAACCCTAAAAAGAGAAATTTTATGAATAATTATTATTATTATAGAATCACTGCCCCCAATCAATCTTTACCCTTTCAAAAATGGTTAATCAAGTAACTGAAATTCACACTACGAAAAACAACATGCAAGTAGTACTCGCACCTACATAATGTATATGCATGAGGCCGGTAGGTGTATTTTTTGTATGGATAGTGTCAAAATGCCTAACTTTAACTGAGTGTACTATTATTAAATATTATGTGATTATGACAAAACTTAGACATGTTATTGCCTATAGTATTTTTTATCGTCGGGAATCAATGTTTTTAACCTCAGATGTGCTTGTGGGATACAGGGGTATCCTAACTGCAAATATAGAAATGTACTATTGTCAACCTATTTTGACAAGATATCGAAATTCCGTTATTTTTAGTTTTCTATGCTAGTAAAATACCACCTTTTTGTAAGTTTTCATATTTCTAAGTGTAACGGTCTGGAAATGCAAGGGGGGTGGGACAACTTATGATCACATATTTTCCCCTCTCCCTCCTTTCTCCTTTCTTCAAGTTTGATGAAAATGCCAAAAATGGAGTGTACTCAGTGGTACCTTTCTTATGATACCCCACTTGCCTATACCAAAGCAATTTTTTTTTTACTTTCACTTCCTCTCTATGGAGCCCCTTAAAGTTGACCTATTACGACGCGTCGCTTTCTCCAGAGAATTATAGTACTTCTAGATATTTTCACCAAATTTCATGCATGTAACTTCAGCGGATCGTGAGATATTTCATGGACAGACAGACAGACAGACAGACGGACGCATGACCAATTTCATAAGGGTTTTGTTTTTTTACAAAACCCTAAAAACACAAAGTGCCAGTTTTGTACCGAATTTGGCTGAAATCGGACCACGGGAAATGTGTGGAGCAGCGATCGTTAAAAATTCTTAAGCGGCTCTGCGAACTATCCTCCCAATGATCTTGAATTATTTTGAATTATTCCCAAAAAAAACTAAAAATGTGATCAGAACACGGGAAGTGCCAGGACAAGCGACCAAACGTTGAGTATGCATCGGGCTATATGAAAAAAAAATTAAAATTAATTCGTATGGGAAAACGCCTGCAAAATCAAAGATTCAAATTGCTTTCAAGAAAAGTGTCGAGTTTCGTTGGGGCTATAACGTAGCAGTTTCTTTGATGAAAACCGTTCGAGAATGCCAAAAACAGCAAACATTCATGAACACAGGGAGAAATCCCACTAGATCGTTTTGAATGCTCATCAAAACAAAGTTACAGAGACTCCGGTGTATATATCGTATATCGTATAAAGGAATTTGGAATATATTGATTGATGATTAGAGAATGTAAAAGATCTCTGTGCGAGGTACGCCTGCTCTAAACGACTCGAATTCATTACGGTCGGAAAGATTAGGTAATGAATCATATTTAGGACGCGTCACCATTACGTTTGGCTCGAAATATTTTTCGGAAATATATTTATTATCTCCCAAAATAAATGTAATTGTGAAGAATTGTTTAGATGGCAAGCTACTCGGCCAACTTCTGAAAATTTATCCCGCATTGGGAAATAACGCATGCACATTGCCGTCCTTTTGTAGATAATTTTCGTCGTGCCTTCAGTTTCGGCTTTATCTAAAGAGATGTCAATAAAACGCACTTCTGTTTTATTTAAGAAGCGGCCGCAACGATTTGCGATGAAAAATTAAATTGAACATGTCGTGATGATTTTATGATTCCGATGATTTATGATTTATCTGTTTTTATACGCTAGACAAACTACCCGCGTTAGACCGCTCATTAGCAGGGCTGGTCAAAGTCTAACTTAAAGAGCAGGCAAGGAAATTTTGGCGCCCCCATTCACAGTTCTTTCAAAACAGTTGGGGAGGGGGCACTTTGACATGAGCGGTTGAGGGTGACTTTTCAAGCGCTTTTTTGTCTGGGCGGTTTTGCCGCGTACTCATTATCGTCGATAGGTTCCTCTCATTGGCGAATGAAGCCCAGGATTCGAAAATGTTGTACCCGCGCAAATTTCAATAGTGAGAATCACTTTCGATCGGGCAAATCACGAAATGTTTATAACTAAATGGGATTGTTTTAAATCCAGCTCTAAATTGAGAAAAAAAATATCACTCTTAAACTTGGCTTCCTTGTTGGTGCCCTTTCAGAGTCGGCACGCCACGCGACCGCCTGCTTCGCCTTACCTTTTGACCGGTCCTGCGCATTAGACCGCGCATTAGACCGTCCATTAGACCGCCAATTAGACCACGTATCAGAGCAGCTATTTGATTTTTATAATGATAGTACTGGAGCCCACAGCAAAAAAGCCTCCGTGACTTGTAACCGACTGGGAATTACACCAGGTGTTAAACATAATACGAAGACTACGAAAACGTACGTCAGATCAGTCCTGCCCGGGTCCGTGACCCATGCTGACCATTTCAAAAACGCTCAACACATTAAGCATAGGTCGCGGACCCGGACAAGACTGGGCTGACGTACGTTTTCGTAGGCTTTGTAATATGTTATGTTTAGGCTCCAGTGCTATAAGGTGTCCATTTAAACACGATGCGATCCACATTAAACACAGATTTAATTTTTGAAGGGCATTTTATGAATATGAATGATATTTATACAGAAATGTGAACTGAGTTTTATACTACCTGATAAGAACCTCACAGGCGTTATTCCTAGTTGCATACAGTGGAAGGTGGGTGAGTTTTGACTGCCTGACTCTATTGGTATATAGATGAATCTAAGACAGACAGAGCTAGAGTTAACTGCGATTGGCTTAACTTCTTCCATCTACCCGTGAATTGATTGCACTGTTTTTCAGGCAGAGGTTACGGCAGTTTCAGAAACTTTAAACTGGTGGAGACGGAATACTATAACTACTAAGGATAAGGTAAGCTACAATCAGAGCACTAATAATCAGTTTGATAACATCTAAGACAGTGACTGAATGTCGAACGTCGTTCTCTGTAATGGGGAGTTATTTCAATATAATCCTATCATGGCTTGGAAGGTAACTGAAAGGCGGATGAGCTTACTGGACAGGGATCCATAAACGATGGCTGAAGTGCATCGTATAGTTATATCAATGTGCCCATTGCTTCCCGTAAACTAGTTAAGTCTGCGGTGATTAATGAAATTAATGCTTGATGTGGTGGGTGTCATTTCAGGTAACTATCTCATTGACGAACATGCCTGGGACGGTCGGACAAGGAACGAAGAGGACAGAAGTTACTATTTTCTCGGACCCTGTCCTATTCTGGCAGGTAGAATGAGGTACATTGTTGGGTACTATTTCTTCTGTGACTTGATGAAGCTCGAAAGCGCGAATGTTGGAAGTCTACATCGTGTTATTTCAAGCTCTGGTTGGTTTTATCAGTTTGTAAGGCTAATGAAGGATAAATTCTGAAGTCGATGTGTGCTGTGGTTGTCATGCCAGCCCAATCAACTACGTTAACCTAAGCTTCACCTACAGTGAGCCCCGCTTATTGTGATCACGTTTGGGTTGAGCAGAAGTGATAACAATAAACGGACGATAATATTAAGCGAAAACACCAAAAAATCACGAAATTCCTCTCAAATTAGACCAAATTAATTAGATAGAAATACATAGGTAACTAATTTATTTACTATTATTCATTATTATTACACTAAGGCCCGTTTTCTCAATGTCTGGTTAAACTGCCAGTTAGCTATCAGCGCATGCAACGCTCAGAATATGATAAAGCAGTCCCCAGCGCAGCTAATGCAGTAAAAAGTCAGCTGATTTTCTTGGCAGAATTCTGACACCTGTTCTATTATATTCTATATCTGTGCCACCTGTCAGCATTATTTTGCGGCTGAGTTGGTTTCAGATCCATTTCTTTCGAATGAATATACAGAACTCTGTTCCTTGTGACCAGTTTAATTGTCTCATTTGAATGTGAAAACGTAAACAGTTCTAGCTGTCAAAATCTCAGCAGCCCGTATCAGCTGTTTGGAATTATTGTCCGCTAAATTCTTAACCGGATGATGAGCGCCGTTTAGCATTTATCTACAGAATAAGATTTAACTAGATATTGAGAAAACGGCCCTAAGTTAGAGTTTCCAACATTTGACGATTGGTAGGTGGTGGTGGTATCACCTCCAACTTTTTTAGACTCCAACTTTAAATCTTCCAAATTGCCACATGTATCTTTATCGTTAGCGTGACCACAGACTGTCGAACATAGTGCATTCTCTTCAGATTTTTGAAGTGAGTGTGTGTATCTTGAGTCATTTGGAGGACACTTGTATCATATTCGTTTTTGAGTTCGAGTTCGTGCCCGACAGTGTGTGGCCACACTAAGCGTGAGAAGCCTGTCCAAGTTTCTTCTTCAGGACCAGGACCAGGGACCACTGCAACTGAAACTGATCTAAGACTAAGAGATCGAACAGAATGTAAGAGCAAGCTTATCATTGACTATGAAGTTACATATTGTTTTTAAAATTTAAATTTGTTTTGCAATATTCTCTTCAATAAGTAGAATACGGCTGCAGATTTACTACACATATTGACTGCGAAAAGGACATGGGCGCCAATTTTTTTAAGAGAAGAACACATCGTGCAGGTCTAATATTAATAAAATTATTTGGTCGAATTTTATTTTGTTTTCCAGTTTCAGTTCAAGTTTTTGAGCTTTAGCATAGGCGACTTGATAACATGACCCGGAATATTGATTACAATAAGCGATGCATTCAGTATGCATTGGCACAAAACTGGTTCGGTTTTCAAATTTTGATAACAATAAACGGTTAATGACATTATCTGCGATCATAATAAGCGGGGTCCACAGTACTACTGATTGCCACATGTTGGGCGCCATACTTTTTTGACATTAAATCGAGTTGAATAAGTTGTAATTATTATGTCCTCAGGTTAAAACCAATACGCTTCGAAACGCTACGAACTTCCAAATTCATGCCGTAAATAATAAAACTGCTCGAACGATAAATATACGATAGAATAATAAAAGAGTGTCAATTTCAATTTCCGTCATCGTGCCCTAACGATAACTGACATCATCATCCCTTAATCCTGCTATCCATATACCAAAAAATCTTCCCACCATCGAACAAGGAAGTCATTTTCATTGGGAAATTTACTGAAATTCTATACAGTCACATACGTAAACAACGAAATTACGTCAAACATCGTAAAACAAATGAAAAAGTCGGAAGCCTTCCGAAAAAGGAACAGAGAAAAGAACTTCTCATCGTCGCATCACTCAGCATCACAATTAATAGTTAAACAAAAAACATAACGCTTCATTTCACCGTCCTTGTTGCGTTGCCGAATGTTGTAAAGAATTCTGTAAATAGAAACTACGGGAGCATATTAAGCCAGTTTGGGGATGACGTGACGTTGAAGTAGGCATACGTGTTAGGACCAAATAGTCTTCGAAGCACAAGTTCAACAAACCTCTTAAAAGGTGATTACCCTACTTTCTGCCTGCCTGCTCGTTTCGCTTCTTTCACATCTCGCTTTTATATTCGGCTAAAAAAAATATAGCTGAAGCAGACGCTTCGATGCTTTTAAATAGGGCCTTACTGTATAGACTCGTAGGCTTTAACGTGCTTTCGCCCCATCCCTTTTTGGCCCATATTACGCTGATATCAGCCAGGATATGTATACATAGTTTTCATTCCGGCTCGACAGAACACACTGCCGAGTATAAGTAGTAGGGTAAATAGTATTGGAAAATGATCTAAATGCATGGCACATCTGGGACGATAACCGCCGGAAATCCAGATGAAAAACCTTTAACAAGATGATGATACCTTCTTCTACCGCAAAGCTCGTCGAAAAGGAAAAAACCGAAAAATGGAAGAGCAGATAAAAGTTCGCCGAAGAGGTTGTCAATGCTGCGACATTAGAGTGCGTCTTGGCTGCTGTCGACGTTGAGGAGTGAATTTAAGTGGAATGTCTATGAAAAGGACTCTTGAAAATAGAAAGCGACTGTCGTAAAAGAGAATACGAAAATGAAAACAAACAAACGGCCGATGTTATGGAAGTGGGAGGTGATGAAACGGTTTGATGGCGACAGGAATCGTGATGATTTTATGATGTCTGTAGGTCAAGGCTTGTATGGGAAAGTGCTAATGTAACAGCGGTGAAAGCCTGTGCTTGTAATGAAAAGAATCGTTTAGTCGATAACTCGCAAATCTTTTAGCATTGATTCGGAATTTAGCAAAGTGATAAGTCTGTCCCTTATTTTGGATATAAGCACAAGTACTTAGGAATTCCGATTGCTAAGGACACTTAGTATCATTGATGTGATGATACGTAGCAAATGGATAATCAAACAATCAGCTGATGGAGGGGTCAGCTTTTTGTCACAGCAGTAAACCGCTCGCCCGAATCTTTATTACAAGAATTGTTCAATAAAAAGGGACTATCTTGTTCTTATAGCTGCTTAATAGTGCGTAGCTGAAGGGGCTTTGGAATATTTCACTGCTACACTTGATTTGAGTCACATGGGTATGGAATTGTAATTTTGGTCGGCGGTTCAAAGAACCTAGCCAATTTTATCCTGAATAAAACTGTAAGTCGAATATTAGAGATAAGGTGACTGCCAACTGCAACAGAAACCTATAATACTTACTGGCTATTATTATGGAGGCTTACGATGGCGTGAAATGCATGTTCTGCATAAAGGTAAGCAGTGGCACAACTGTCTAAAAAAAATATTGTGTTCGGCGGAAAAAAGGGCCCCGGCGCCGTCAAAGTCCAACTCAGTGGCGAATCTAGAAATCGAGTGAGCGGAAAACTGTAGTTAGGTCGGGAGTAGATGCATGCACGTAGAAATCCTATGCTAACATTCAAGAGAGTTAAGAAATGTCACACACACTTTTGGTTATCAAACACTGACTGACAGACACCGGCAGTCCCTGTACCTAACGTAACCATGGGAGAGGTTAGGTAAAGGGGCATATAGTACATATAGCCCATCATTTTGCCAATTGTGTTACCATCGAAGTAACCTTATTAAACCTAGTAACCAGACCAGCCTGTACTGGCGATAAGCCGAAAGAGTTGTATGATACTCGTATTCTTAAGGTCGTCCAGATCTCGAAAAAAAACATGAAGCAAGAAATTTCTTCTGCCTAAGTGTTACCATACACTGTCGAACTCGAACTCGAACACGAACCTAGTACAAGTGGACCGGTTTTCTTCACACCTATGTGAAGTGTATGTGTGTGTCAGAGGACATTTGTACCAGGTTTGAGCTCGAGGTCGAGTTCGACAGTGGATGGTGACACTCACAGCCAAGGCCGGACAATGACAGAGAAGATGCAGAAGCTCTTCTCCTCTTCCACGTTCTCACAGCTCCTACAATAGTCGTTTTGAGAAATACGGAGCCCCCAAAAGAGCTCTCCAAAAAGACAGTGCCCTGCCAAATTTCCATTTTTAATTTTTATACCCTAGACTTCTAGTATAGGGTATATTGTTTTTGTCACGACGAAAATATGTAACACCTTAAAGGAGGCTCCGGAGGTATAGCAATGTATATATAAATGATCAGGATCACCTCCTGATTCGATTTAGCCATGTCTGTCTGTCTGTCTGTCTGTCTGTCTGTCCGTCTGTCCGTCTGTCCGTCTGTCCGTCTGTCCGTCTGTCCGTCTGTCTGTCCGTTCGCACGATAACTTTCGATAGAATGAAGCTAGAGAATTGAAATTTTGGTCAAATGTTGGAACTATAATCTACTTGGTTGGTATTGAAAATGGGCATGATCAGGCCAAGAGAACGCCTACCTCCCCTACATATGTAAAATAATTAAATGTATCTATAACTCCCGATTAAATAAACATGAAAAGCTCTGGCTTTGGCAGATTGCTCGTGAGGATAATCTTCTACTCCCATAAAAAAATTAAATCGATCAGCTGAAAACTAACGGTAATTTTCTTACAAAGAGCCCCGAACTACCCTACTTTTCGGTTTTTTTGTCTATAACTCTTGAACCAATTGACGTAGACACCTGATTTTTGGCATGTAACCCTGGAGTAAGAAGATGCTTAAGTTCTAGTAAGTTGGGCATAATCAGATTAAGGGAACGCCTACCTCCCCTAAAAATTTCAAAAAATTAAATATTTTTTAATTACGATAACTTTCGACAAAATGACACTAGCGAGTTGAAAATTTGACAAAATGTTGTTAGTAGGATCTACTTGGTTAGTATTGAAAATGGGTAAGATCCGACCCAAGCAACCCCTACCTCCCCTACAAATACAACTTCAATAAGCGATAACTTTTGACAGAATCAAGCCAGCGACTTGAAGTTTTGGTCAAATGTTTGAAGTGAGATCGGGTTAGTTGGTATTTAAGATGGGTTAGATCAAACCTAAGGAACCCCTACAAATGAAACATCAAATAAGCAATAACTTTTGATGGAGTGAAGCTAGAGACTTGCAATTTTGTATAAATGTTTGTAGCATGATTTTATTTGTTTGTAGCAATGATGAGCAAGATCCGACCCAAGGAACCCCTACCTCCCCTACAAGTGAAACTTCAAATAAGCGATAACTTCCGATAGAGTGAAGCTCTGAAATTTTGTTTAAATGTTTGAAACATGATCTTATTTGTTGGTGGCAATAATGAGCAAGATCCGACCCAAGGAACCCCTACCTCCTCTACAAGTGAGACTTTAAATAAGCAATAACTTTCGATAGAATGCGCCTTGAAAAATTCGACAAATATTTGTAGAATGGGTTAGTTAATTGATTTTGATAATGGTCAAGATCCTACTGAATCATTGCCAACCTCCCCTATAAACTGGCCGTATAGGAAACTCACTTTTAATGCATATGGTCGTTACCAATTGGTACTTTTGGTATCACCACTAGGTCTGTACAAGTCTAGGGTATATACGCTTCAGACTCCGGGCCGGTTTTTTTCATTTCATTCATCTTATTCAGTGAAAGCAGTGCAGCAGAGTAGCTAGGCTCAAATCAACTTCGTTGTTTGGCACGTGTCGCCATTTAACCATCTTATATTCGCTCTGTCATCCGCAAAGGCTTTTACTATAATTTCCTAATGCGATTGGCATTTTGATGTTTAAACGATCTCCGTCAACAATAACGGTAATTCTCTCTCGAGCCAGTTCATCCGCGATGCAATAACCCACGAAGTCACTTTAGCTCGGTATCCAACACAGCAACTCTTTGAGGACCGAGCGACGCTTTGCGATGGTTTTCGATGTAGTCAGGACGGATTCGAGTGATCGAATTGTAGCCTGACTATCCGTATAAATCGTATCGTCTCTCGCTGTCAGTATACACATGATTTCCTTGCCAGGTCAGAGTTTCAAAAATTGCCGTAATCTCCGCCTGCAGGACACTGCAGAAATCGGGAAGACAAGTTAACCCCCAGTCCCCAGTCATTGACCACTCGACGGAATCAAGTTGGTGTGGGTTCGGCCAAAAAGGTATTTCGGAGAGATTTAATCAGTCTCCATGAGGAGACTCTAATTATCCAGTACGGTTGAGTGCCCGCATCTCAGCGTGCGCCACTGGCCAGTCTTACAAAGGCGTAGATCCGCGTTTGCCGCCAGCAGCGAACACCATGTCCAGCCTGACTGACGGATGGGTTCTAAAAGCCACCGTCATGGCAACACTAATTTTATACGAGTAGAGTGCGACAATGGCTTTATTAACCCGTTCTTCGATGTTGGGCTTCCATCATAGTTTCCAATATAAAACAAGACCCAGGAGCCTAGCTTTTTCGGTGAAAATCAATTACCTTCCTATATGGGAGTTTCAATAGCAGGATTCATGTGCCTTCTAGCGATGAGCACAAGCTCCGCGGTAACAGGGTTAATTCCGCCGCAGAAGTTAACCCATTCTGTTAGAATGGATACGGCGTTCTGCAATAGCCCACTGAGGACACCATAGGAAACAAACCTGTGGCAGCGATGCCAACGTCATCTGCATATGCAATGACTTTACACCCAATTTCTTCCAGTCTCAGAAGGAGTCTGTTGATCCCTAGGATCCAAAGGACGGGAGACAATATCCGCCATTGGGTGGTTCCTCTAAAGACACCCCTGCAGACCGACGATGCACCGAAGATAGTGTGTATACACCTAGAAGTTAATATTATGTTTGCAGGTTTGCAGAGCGGTTCGTCGACCTGGAGATCTCGGAGTGACTCAATGATCGCACTAGGTATGATGTTGCTGAAAGCCCCCTCGATGTCCAGGAAGACAACTTGTATTTCTTTGGATCGAGAGATTTCTCAATTTAATTGACCCAAGAGTGCAGAGCCGTGTCCACCGAGTTACCTTACTTTTTCTTTGCGTTGTGAGGTGAATAGAAGCAGTAGCGGAATTGTATCTCGTGAATACCCACCAATCTCTCTAGTAGTTTCAGCATGTTTGAAGAAAGACGGATAAGACGGAGGTCGTTTGATCGCGCACGAGAACTATCGGGATCAAAACCACCCACATCCTATTGAGTATGTCCCATTTTATCTAAACTTTTTTTCCTTTTGATTTATCTTTTTTCTTCTTTTTCCACAAACGTTTAAACACTTCTCAATTGAATTAGATCTTTTTTAGGGCGGCAAATCGGACGGGTCCTGTCTGCATTCATAAGACGGACGTAAAAAGAGAAAGAACGAACGTCTATTGTCCTTGTCGTGCCTTTTGATCTGAGAAGAAGTTTAAATCAACTGGAAAAATGTTTAACCGATCTGGGAAAATGTTTAAGTCAATTTTGAAATGAGGGCAATTTGTAACCCAGCCCCATCAAAGCACTTTCCCATTTCCATAAGGCATGTTCGACAGTCTTACAACGACACCAGGTTGGTTTTAAAGGATCCCACTGAGGCCTGACTGTCTATGCAAATCGTAATATCTCTCACAGATATGACATTCCGCCCGAGCAATAATACTACCTCTTCTATTGTACGGATCTCCGCATGGAAGACACTGCAGTAGTTTGAGACAAGAAAAGACAAAGCAAGAAGAAGCATATCAGAGAAGACTCCAGCATCCAACCCTTATTCGGCCTTAGAGCGTTCAGAGTAGAAGGTTTAAGACCGTCGTCCATTTCCAAGTAACTGCGAAGTGAAATTATGTAAGTATGTATATTTTTTTCGAACCAGTATTTTGGTATATGCATAGCAGTTCATAGAAGAGGGGATGTCAGTATTGTTCAGGACTAAAGCATGACCAATTTTTAGGGCATTCCACCAAGCAACCACCTCGACCTCTTACAGCAATATGGTACGATACAAAAAGCCAATGGAGCATTTTTGGTTGTGATCCTATCTTTTGCCTATGACCTTCATGCAGCCATTGAGTGCTATAGTCGCTTTTTTTGTTGCGTTCTAGAATACTCAGCGTCCAGTTAAGGTTTCTATCACGTACAAAAATCTAGGAAGCTCACCTTGTGAAGGACAAACTGTTTCCCTCCAGTACAGGAGGACAACGGGAGGTAATGTTTCCTAGTGAATAGAACCAGCTTGGTTTTATTGGGATTAACACTAAGCAGCAGTTTCTGGTCCAGTTCACCAAGACAGACAATATGGCCTGTGTCATCTCCTTAAGGGTATTAGGGAATTTGCCTAAGATGACAATATAGATGTCGATACCAAAATTGTATTAGATTTTAATAAAATGAAAGTATTAAAATAAATACAATTACTTTTGTAAACATCACTGGTTTAAATATTAAACTTTGCCGGCAATATTTTTTTAATCAAATGGTAGGTTTAATATTTAATCTATAGATATTTTAATCTAGAAAAAATATTTTAATGCGTTTTTTAACCCCTCTATAAGTATTTTATTTTTCAATTAGTTTTTTGTCAGTTTTCTGAACTTCCAAGTCCTTGTTAACCCCTCGCAGGTAAGTCAGCCAAGCTTCAACATTTTTCACAGTGGCGCATCATCGAACTTGTAAACTCCGTGTTTTAGAGTTGCGATCTAGACCGCTCGGCCACGCAGCATAATATTTTGAGCGTGTAGTTAACTTGAGATTCAAAAAATATACATTGTAAGGTTTACATTTTGGTTTAGGAACTAATGCGAAATCAAAAAGAACACAAAAACGTTGGAATTGCATTAGAATTTATTACAAATTTGGTTTAAAGTAGAAGTAAACTTTGAAAGAGTTTAGATTTCAGAACTAAAATTATTGAAAATGCTGGAAGTTCAAGACCAGGTTTAAAAAAAACTTCGACATTTTTAACTGGGTAGAAAAGTTGACATTGTGCACTCCTTGAAATGCAGGGGTTTTGATATGAGTAATAATAGAGTGTAGTATTGTATCCACAGAACTACCTTTACAATAGGCATGCCTGTATGCCGAGAGTAATTCTACTGGAATGGTGTTTCTTCAGGATCTTTAGGACTACCGCCGCGCCGAGAGACTGATGGGTTTTAAGTCCTTTGGGCATACGTGGGAGCTCTTCCCCGCCTGAGGAATAAAGACCACCTTTACCTCCGCCCATATTTGTGGAATATAGATTAGGTCTAGACAAGCTTTGAAAATGGTTTCGAGCCAAGGAACAACAAGGTCCGAAGCATTTTGTATATCTGCCGGAATGATACCTCCAGGCTTACGGGGAGTTAAAAGGTTCGAACCTGGATTAGCCCAGATAACTTTTTCTTTCGATATGATTGAATTGGAGTCGCACGAAGTTGTTCCGTTTTCCTGTGCGAGGGTTACTGAGTGATAACGAATGAGCTATCCGTCTCTAGTAAGATTTCCAGAGTCTCTTCACTAGACGCTGTCCAGGACGCATATCTCTTCAAAATATAGCAAGACAGAGATGGACTTATCGATAGGATTTTCCGCAGTTTAGAGGTCTCGCTCGATCCGTCAATGCGTTCGCAGAAGATCTTACATGAGCTTCGTTTAACTTTCCCCACTTTCCTTGTATTTTCTTGTACCCACCAAGATGTTTTTTATACGAATGCGAATCCGAGTTCATTCTGAAGAGTTTGGCTACATTAAATTTTTTCCTACATACGTGGGTAAGATGAAAAATTCTCGGCCTGGCACAGAAATATCGTTACAATCAGCAAAAATTTATGTTTCTTGCCCGTGCGCAGGTGCCATTAGTTCGTATGACAAGTTTCAATTTGTTCTCTCAAATAGTTTGCTTACACGAACTTTTTCAGTAGACGTCTCACGTGTTTTTCGTTAAAATGGAGAAACTTGAATATCGGGCAGTCATAAACTATTCTTCGTATTGGATGGATTAACTCCTAAGGAAATTCATCCGAAGTAAATAAACGTTTACGGGGACTTTGCTCCTTCGATGTAAGCCGTTACATAATGGGCAGTTAAATTTAAACGTGGTCGCACGTCCCTCGAAGACGACCCACGTGAAAGAGGGCGAAAAACCGCAACCACACCAGAAACCATCGAAAAGTGATATCGTGCTGATCGATAGGCGAATGAAAGAGTAATATTTCTGAGGCTATGGGGATATCGGAAGAAAGGGTGCGAAACATCTTGCACAAAGAATTAGAAATGTGAAAGCTCTGCGCAAGATGGGTGCCGCATTTGCTGAATGCCGACCAAAGCAAATGTGCAAACGTTTTTCGCAGCAATCTGTGCACCGATTCAATCGGGATCTGACCGATTTTGTGCAGTGATTTGTCACCATGGATGAGACTTGGGTCCAGCACTATATATACGCCAAAAACGAATCAGCGGTCGAAGCAGTGGGTGGAAGCCGGTGGTTCAGCAAGCGAAGTCGATCGCATCTGCCAGGAATGTCATGGCCAGCGTATTTCGGGATGCGAAAGGGATCCAGTTAATTGATTACCTTTAAAAAAGCAAGGCAATAATAGGCGAATATTACTCCAAACTTCTTGACCAGCTAGATGCCGAAACTCGTGAGAAGAGGCCTGGCTTGAAGAAGAAAAAAAAATCATCTTTCAAAAGGACGACGCACCTGTACACAAGTGTGCATTGGCGATGGGAAAACTGCGGGATTTGGGGTGCGATTTGCTCGAAAATCCCCGCTATTCTCTTGATTTGGCACCCTGAGACTTTCATCTGTTCCCAAACTTGAAGAAATTTGTTTCTGGGAAGCGCTTCGCATCCAATGAAAAAGTTGAGTGGGTCGTATTTGAACATTTTCACAGTCTTCTAGACCCTCACTTCCGGGAAGAAATAATGATTGTGCAGAAACGCTGGAATAAGTGTGTTGAAGTCAAGGGAGATTATGTAGAAAAATAAAATAATTTATTAACTGAAAATCCCAGTCTTTTATTGTCAGGCCGAGAACTTTTCACCTTACTCTAGTAGAACATTGTGAGCTGCAAGCCCCCTTGTCCACTATTTAGAATTGATTAATTTTGTAATTTAGATACTATAATGAAGCGGCTTTTGTTTATAAATCCAAGTTTATGAATTTTGCTGGCATTTCAAATGATATTGCTGTGAATGTATTTTAGAAGGAACCTCCACATACCTAAAATTTCGACTTATGTATGTAAATTCCTTTGGAACGAAATAATTACGTAAGTCGGGGAGTGACTATATTCTTATTTCTGGAATTTCGATAGAGTTGGAAACGCAGCTTCTCTGTACATATTTAAGTTAATAATATCCCCAGAGGGACTCTTTGTACAATATGAAAAGATTTAGTACCTTTTTCAGTCTCATTTATTACGAAATGTCACATTTATAAAAACTGAAAGCAGTATCTTTTGCCCCAATTGTACCGAGATTCTAAGACAATCTTACAATGAAAAGTAAGGAATTTTTATTTAAAAAATATGACAGAGAGTCATTCAGTTCTTAAAAAGTAGGTTTAACCAAAGATATGTATTTTCAAAAGATATCAGTGAAGACAATTTAGAGTACATTCTCAGCCACTTGAGAAAAATTTGTGCGAGAAATGCCAGAAAAAAACATTCACGATATAGGTGTAGCTATTCGAATATGGTGTACAGCACATAATAAATGTTGACAACAACCTGTTGATGGCGACACAACGTATTCGCCACCCACATTGAAAAAAACACCAAAGTCGCAATCATCTTTTGTATTAGATACTCTGAATGGAAATGGAATAAAAGTACTTACGATTGTATGCAATACTGGAAATGACTTTGATTGCCGGACAAATAAAAATTGTCGGCACTCGATCAAAGCGTCTTACGAGTATATTTTTCTTTCGTTTGTTTGCGATCGACCGAAAACTCCTTGATTTCACTCACAACTTGCTGACGTGGCAACTTTTTTTTTGCCTGCTACGTGACACCTAACGATATTATCACCATTAATTATGTTCGCACCAAACAATTTTAATGCAGTCATTAAAATAATTACTTAGCTGGAATTTTCTCACCATCGCCCGTTTATTATCGTTCACACCATCGTCGTCGTTGTCATCCTAATAATCGTCACCATCAACATCACGTCGCCATCTAATACACCATAATCGTATCGTGCTTTGGAATATTTTCATGGTTCATTTTAATCACTTTCATCCCCACAAACAACAATTACTTATCGCTTTCATTCACTTATTCTCGACACCCTTTGTTTAAGTTGTCGTCCGCCTCTAGTCTAGTGCCAGGATCACCGACAGGATGTATTTTTGCCGACTGAGTCGTTTGTTGTTATCACAACTTACATTAGTGCAATTTAATGCCGGATAGGCTTCATCAAAGTTTGCGTGTCTAAAACTTCCGCAGCAGGACTATCACTGAAATAGATATTTTCGTGGTTGCATACCGTTTTCGGGAGTAGATTCGATGGGAATTTGCCTCGAAATTATAGCCATGAGCCTGAAAACGCTAACGATAAAATCATTGCTTTCACTCAAAGGGTTATTCAACTCGCCGCAGGATAACAAAGCAGACGCAAAAAAAGAAGATTCAAGGTAAATTATGCAAATTATATCTGTATCTGAGGGATGCCTATTTAGCCGCAGGCGGTTGAAATCACAGTGGCCACTTTTCACACACACAAAAAAAAAACTACATTAAATTTGCACTAAATTCACTTGGAGTTCAATCTTGTATACTTTATGAATACAAACTACTTTCAACAAATTAAGTTACTCGTACTATAGGCTAGCTACTAATTGCCGACAAGATACACCTGTTCGATAGTTGGCAGGATGCTTACGGAGACTATCTGCTTTCACTGGTCTGACCATAAAGCGTCCTTCGTTGGCTAAAGCCGATTCTGAACTGTTCAAAATTCGACTTAATTTCCATGTTAAAAATTTTTGATATGGATCCGAGGAGTCTGTATACAAAAGTATCTATAGACACCTACGTAAACGTATTGACTGGATACGGCATTTTCCCGTCAAAAGAGATGAAAACGCCGAGTTTTAATCACACGCTGGAAAGAAGCTTTGGACATGTATGACATGCGTATTAAGAAAAGATATTTGTTGAACGTTCCATAGGACTGGAAGTTGTTTCGACAGGGAACACGTGTGCTTAGTGGGGTGTTTCATTGAGTTGAAAACAACTGCCGGCAGTTGAATCAATACCTAGGATTAGATTGAATCGGCCAAAGATATCCCGAAATGTCAGATTTCTTATTCCTCGACGTTCATCCGATGCGAAAAAAATGTATCTACTTTGTATTAATTATATGCATTTAGATTCGATGGTTATTCCTTCTTAAACTTACGGTACTGAACGCACGACTATCACCAGAACCCAAATGGGACTCAGAGGAAGAAACCTACTTTGAATACCTAATGCTGTCAATAGCAAAATTTAAAGGAAAAATATCCGTTGAAGTAATTTCGTGCATAATACGTTCCTCCAGTTCAAAGAGTTTGCAAGGCGATTTGTTTCAATTTAAAATTTTCTGTGTAAACCTATCGTTACAGTAGGTCTTCAAGGCTAGAATTACTCAATTGCCTTAACCCCTTGTGGGGTATAGCGCGTCAACTGTTCCATGTGGCCCAGTTGGCGTTTCGTTGGCATAAACTGGTTTTCGAGAATGCAGCTGCAGCATGCACCTCCTGCACATCCATGGCCACGTACGTCGTCGTGGACGGGACTCGAACACGAAACGCCGGTAGTTAAACATGAGACTGATGCCTCAACACATTGCGCTACCGGTCGCCCCAATCCTACATTTAATTTCAACTAAAAATACGAAATTAAGCTTGAGCGCCCAATGTGGGATAAGTTGTGAATGTCAAAATTATACTGTTAAAGATGTAATCTGTTGTGAATGCGAAATTATACCATTAAAGATGTAATTTACATCTTTTGTATAATTTGTAATATATAATTTCACTTCAAAACGTATCCAGCATTGGGCGCCAAAATTACGGCCTTACACTCTCTGGTAAGTTACATTGAGAGGTCTCTCGACTGTAAAGAATTTACCCTGGTTACCTTCCTGGACATCGAGGGCGCTTTCAATCATGTTGCACCTGAGGCTATAACCAATTCTCTCATCGGTCTGAATGTAGACGGATTGCTCTGTAGGCTTATAGACCAACTACTAGCATCTATGGTAATTTATTCTCGCTTGGGTACAACATCTGAGACCAGGAGTGTTAAATTTTGGACCTGGAGGGTGCTGGATGCAAAGTTATCGCGTATGCGGACGATATTGCCATCGCAATCTGTGGGAAATTTCTCTCTGTGCTCAGTGATATTATGCAGAATGCCCTCTCAATTCTGACGAAGTGGGCGAGGCTAGCTGGGGTTGGGGTCAATTCGGCGAAAACAGAACTTGTTCTCTTTACAAGGTAACACAGGCCACCAATATTCGATCTACCATTGCTGAACGGAATGTGACTTGTTCTCTCCGAAAAAGCCAAGTCTCTGGGCGTCATCCTGGACAGGAAACTGGGGTGGAGACCAAATATCCAGGAACGAGTAGCTAAGCAACTGTTGCGCTTTACTCGTGTAACAAGGCCATAGGTAGAAAGTGGGGCCTGAAACCGAAGATTGTTTTCTGGCTCTATGTCTCTGTCCTGCGACCTATACTTCTGCATGGTATTATTGTCTGGTGGCCTGCCCTCAGCTTTGCGGTTTATCGAAGTACGCTAAAGAAATTCCAAAGAATGGTGAGCATCACTATTACGGGGGCTTTTAGAACTACGCTAGCAGCTGCCCTTGATGTCCTGCTCTATTTGCTCCCCCTAGATATTCTTGCTAAGCAGGTGGCCTTGAACGTAGCCATTCGTCTTCGGGAAACTGAACAGTTCACTGTGGCAGCCACGGGACATTTGTCTGTTCTTAGCAGCTTGGATTTTCCTGCGGTGACAGATTACACTCTCCCCAAGTATCTGTTCGGTAAGAATTTTGTAAGCCAAATCCCCTGACGGGACGAGTGGGAGTTTAACTGAATTTATACACCGATGGCTCTAAGACGGATAAAATAGTGGGAGTGGGGGTGTACTCGGACAAGTTGAATATATGCTTGTCACTACATCAGTCTGACTTTTGCAGCGCTCTTCAGGCGGAGATTGCGGCTATTTGGGAGGTTTATTCAAAAGTATGGTGGCTCAGACTCACAATAACCCCCTTTATTGTATTTTTAACATCTTGGAGATGAGTCTATGCGTGAATAAACAGATGAGTTTTCATTGGATAATAATTCGCACACATGTCGTGTATTGCACACTGTACATAGTGTAAGCCTTGTACTCAGGGTCGTATTCCAACTTAGGTCGGAATAAGAACCTGGCTTGGTCGGGCTGCTTCCCAATGGATTAAGGAAGGTCCTAAGTGATAAAGAGAATCGGCTTCTTGCTAATTATTTTTGTGTAGTAGTGGATAGCGAATGATCATTCGGTTGCTGTGTCTGTCTAAGGTATTAGACTCGCAATGACTCACACCACCACCCACTTACTCTTAAAAAAAACTATAGTTACAAATTAATATTGTTTATCAATGCCGAAAACCCCAGCTACTTGCAATTATTCCGCGGTTACGAAAAAAGGCAAAGCACAAAGAAAAGAAGTAATCTTGAAATTATCTTAAAATCTGCGTCAACACTCATAAAAAATGGGGCATTTAAAAAAAGCTTAAATGTGTCCATTGTTATTTTTGACATAAGCCTTTAACTAAATTAATGAAACGAATGGGCGTTGCAATCATGACTTTATACCCTTGTTGCGGATCTCATGTCGGTCCACCACGCGAAACACCACCCAAAAAGCACGCACAATTACGATCGAAGATTATTTTATATGTATGGATACAGGGTGTCAAGTCATTCAATCTGACGTTACTGTAAACACAGTATCTGACAAACTATGCTAGCTAAAAACATTTAATAATGATCATCGCCGCTTGGATTTCTCATCATCATCATCGTGGCGCGACAGCCCGACGTCGGGCCTTGGCCGCCTGGATCATTGTCCTCCAATTATCTCGGTCACGTGACCGCGTCCTCCAATTTTGGGAGCCCAGCAGCTGCGCGGCGTCCACACCTACTGAGCTCTCCCAACGAGATCTCGGTCGTCCTCGCAGTCTCGCTCCGTCGACTCGTTCTGCATTCATTACTCTCTTAGGCATGCGATCATCGTCCATTCTTTGTACATGCCCTGCCCATTGAAGTCGTTGTAGTTTGACGATTTTCGAGACTTGCAGCTCATCGTACATTTCATACAACTCATGGTTGTACCGGATGCGCCATCCATCTCGATCGCAAACAGCCCCGAAAATTCGCCGTAGAACCTTACGTTCAAAAGTGTCTAGCATGTTTTCGGAGGCTTGAGTTAGGGTCCATGCTTCGCAGCCATAGCATAGCACTGGTCGTATAATGGTTTTGTACACGCGGAGCTTCGTGTTTCTGTGCACATGCTTCGATTTCATTATGGGGAGAACCGAGAAAAAAGTCTTATTAGCTAACTGTATCCGTCGCTTGATTTCGTCAGTTTCGTTGGCGTCCCTTGACAGGTTGCAACCCAGGTAGATGAAGTTGTTCACGAACTCGATGTTGAGGTCCCCCACGTTGATGCTCGGTTGTGCAGGTGTCCTTGTCACCGATTGCATCATTATTTTAGTTTTACCCTCGTTAATACGTAATCCAACTTCCTTTGCAGCGGTATCGAGCGTATGCAGAAGTTCTTCTGCGTCAGCCAATCTTCGGGACATGATGTTGATGTCGTCGGCGTACGCTGCTAATTGTGTCGACTTGATGAGTAGCGTCTTGCTGTTGTCCATATTCATGGCCCGAATAACGTATTCCAGTGCTAGGTTGAAGAGCGTCGGTGCCAGTCCATCGCCCTGTTTCAAACCAGTGCGTGTTTCAAATAGATCAGTAAGTCTATTCTGGATCCTGACTTGTGAGACGGAGTTGGTCATCGTCATCTTTGTCAGTCGCACCAATTTTGCCGGTATACCAAACCGCAGCATGATGTTGTACAGTACTCCACGATCGATACTGTCGTATGCCTGCTTGAAGTCGACAAAGATTTGGTATACGTTTACGTTGTATTCCCAGCACCTCTGGAGTATCAGTTTGACTGAGAAGAGCTGATCGGTTGTGGAGCGACCAGGTCTGAAACCGCTTTGATATTCGCCAATGACTCGTTCTGCGTACGGTTTTATTCTATTTTCCAGAATTTTCGTCAAAATTTTATAGGACGTACAAACTAGTGATATGCCCCTGTAATTCTCACACCGCAGTTTATCTCCCTTTTTATGAATTGGACAGATGATGCTTCTGCGCCAATCGTCTGGGATCTCCTCGTTCTCCCATATTCGCAGGAGTAATTGATGTATGGCATCAACTAGACTCGTTCCACCGAATCTTAGCAGTTCAGCTGGAATCTCGTCAGCGCCCGGCGCTTTATTTCGTTTTAGTGACCGCAACGCGAGATCAACTTCCTCTACTGTCGGGGGTTGAATGGGTGGGCCTAGATCAACAATATCGTCGAGAGCTTCCTGTGTGGGGATGTTAGATGGTCGGTTTAGAAGCTCTTCAAAATAAGAGGCCCATCGTTTGTTAATACCATCGGTGTCGCTGATGATGTTTCCATCCTTGTCCTTACAAAGGCTAGTCCTGGGTTGGTAGCCGTTCTTAATTGTATTTACTAGTTTGTACGCTTGTCTGGTGTTCCTATTAGCTAAGTTTTCGTTTATGTTCAGCAACTGCTCGTCAAAGTATTTACGTTTCTTACGTCTAATTATTCTATTCGATATTCGCCGTAGCTCGTCATATTTTTCTCTTCTGGCTCTGGTTCCTCGTTGAATCCATTGTCTGTAGGCCTCGTTTTTCGCGTCAAGTGAATTTTTGCATTCTTCGTCGAACCAGTCATTTCGCGCTCGCCGGGCTTTATATCCCACGACCTTCTCTGCGACATCCTTGATGGTACCCTTGAGTTCTTCCCAGAACCCATGGACGCCTGTGTTGCTGATGTTGTGATGGACGCCTGTGTTGCTGATGCTTGGATTTCTGCCCTCCAATTATTTTGGTCACGTGACCGCGCCCTCCAATCTTGGAAGCCCAGCAGTTGCTCGGCGTTCATTACTTGCTTAGGCATGCGAACATCGTTCATTCGTTGTACATGCTCTGCCCATTGAAGACGTTGTAGTTTGACTATTTTCGAAACTTCCATCTCATCGTACAGTTCATACAACTCATGGTTGTACCGAATGCGATATCCATCTCGGTCGCAAACAGCCCCGAAAATTCGCCAAAGAACTTTCCGTGCGAATGTATTCAGCATATTTTCGGAGGCTAGGGTTGGGGTCCAGATTTCGCAGCCATATAGTAGCACTGGTCGAATGATGGTTTTGTATACGTAGAGCTTCGTGTTTCTATGGACATGCCTCGATTTCATTATGGGAAGGACCGAAAAGAAAATCTTATTTGGTAGTTGTATGCGTCCCTTGATTTTGTCAGTTTCATTGGTCGCGTTTACGTGCAGACCAGACCAGTCTAAAAAGACCAAAAAAACCAGTTCGGTCGCACGCATAAATGTAAACCGGACCGGTCCATTTGGACTTATTTTGGTTCTGATTTTGGTACGAACCAAACGAAACCGAACCAGTCTAGTACTGGCACATAATCGGTATTAGACCAAAACATAACCTACAATAGTGCTGGTAAAACAAAACTAAGGCACTGAAAGGATGAAATTTTGTAATAAATTGTATTGGTTCCGCTTGTACCATCCTCTAAGTGCTCTTAAAAAAAAATATGCATAGATACAGTTAATTGGTTAAGAAATTATCATTAATGTCCTACCTTAATTTATTATTGTAAGTTTTCTTTTCTTTTGCTGTTCTTTGCGCAAACTTAGCGATGTGCAGTTTCAAATTTGCATCCATGATTGAAAATAATATTTAAAATGACAGCTTCAAATTAGTTATGTTGAAAAGCACACATAAATGCAAGACCGAAAAAGACCAAACCGGTCTTTTTAGACTGGTCCGGTCTGCACGTAAACGCGACCATTGGCGTCAATTGACAGTTTGCTATCCAGGTATATGAAATCGTCAATGAGTTCGATGCTGAGGTCTCCTATGTTGATAAACGATTGTGCTCGCGTCCTGGTTCTTGACTGCATCACTATTTTTGTTTTGTCCTTGTTGATGCATTATCCAACTTCTTTCGCAGCGGTGTGTAGAGTATGCAAAGGTCCCCTGCCATAGTCCGCCCCGCGCGCGCCCCCTGTAACGGCTAATTAAGTCAACCAAGTTTTGCAAAGCAAAGAATTTGCTAGAGGCAATTAACATAGATAGGTGTAGCCTGATCGGCTGAGTAACACTTAAGCGTCTCAGGTCATTAGGTTTGGGGTGAGTTACGTAGTCAGACCCGCAACATAGTTGTGTGAACTGCGGAAGGTTTTGAACCACCTGAAGCAGCTATTACCGTGGCCACCCCTGGATAGAGCTTAACATTGGGCCGAAAACCCATCCTTGTAAAAAATACTCTAGGATTATGTCAGGAAACCTGGAACAGAAGCCTCGGATTGGACGAATTAAATAATGATAATCACAGCCAATTCTCTGTTTCAATATTTAAAACTTAGTCCGTGGAAATCGGACAAACGGCACAATTCTCACACAATTTTTAAAAGATTGGTTTTTTTTTTGCTCTAAAACGAAATTTTTTTTTTCATCCCCCTTTTCTGAGACTTTTGCAAGCATAATTAAGCTGTCTTGCTGCGAAAATAAATTTTTTATTCTGTTGTGATCAAATCACCCTAACATCATCTTGTCCTAATTTTTTAATTTCTGGAAGTTCATTCCTTTCAATGCAGGAAACAGGTTTTTTTTTTACTTCGCCAAACTTTCATTACTTAAAACGCAATAATGAGAAAACTACAGAAGCTAGAACGGTCAGGTAAACACCGAATTTCAGCTAATAGATTGCTTTTACATCTAAAATTTATCCCATGGATTATCTTAATTTGTGGCAGTGCGGGCCTCATTTTTTTCCGAATTTCATTAAAGTACTTAATTTTCGAATGCATAACAACATTAGTGGGTGTTTATAATGAATTATTTCGAATGCGAAATGAAGGACAGTTTATTTTTTTATGTTTTTTGTCTTAATTTATTTAAAAAAAAATGTTTCAATGACTTTCATGCTTTAACAATACCTCTTTAGAAATATACGTAAAGCTCTTTCCAACATTCCTCTCGCGTTGTTAGCAGACACATCATTAATTTTCTTACACCTATTTTGAAATCAAATAAAAAATATTTTAAATTGGCTTTCATATCTCATTCAAAATATTTCATTATAAAGACACGCCGAGGTCTTTGTGCGTAAAAAATCAATTACTATCATCACGAATTTTTTAATGAAAAAAGGGTTAATTTTCGACTTAAAGTTTTTCATTCATATGCCTTAATAGATGGGGGATATGCCTTATTTCATAAGGTCAAAACTGCCACAAATTAAGGGGGGAAACCACATTCGGAGGCGCATTTTCACTGAATTTTAGGATTTTTATTTGGGTGGGATTATAAATTAATTAGAATTCAATCAAATATTGAACAAGTTTTGATGATTTCTTTTGAATAATTTTAGCCAAAAGTAACAAAGTTGCGCAGTGATGTCTGCTGATGGCCGTAACTAAAGCTCTCCAATTGCGGGACGTGTAGCGACTCCAATTTTTATCTGAAATCAAAAAGGTTTTCATTTTACATTATCAACTTATTTTCTAAGAATATGAACCTCAATGCAGATGGAAATAATGGAAATTAGAAATTTGGCAGGTGTTGGAAAAAATTATTTCAATTTTTACCATTTTTGTTCACTAATTATGAAAAAATTCCTCTTTCATAGTCCTCTGCGTGGGTGCTCCCTGGAACGGCAGTGGTCAGTGATCATTGCTTACCAATGTCAAGCCACCAGTGATGGTGGTGCTATAATTTGTTTGAAGTAAACCTTCCCCCTGTGGTGTGTAAAAATAACACCACGGCCTTTCCCTTTGAGGGCCTGCCGTTAAAACCGACAAACAAAGGACAGGATGTGTACGCCAGCAACTTGCACTATCCTAACTATGCCACGGATAAGGACTGACTCAATGGTTACGACTTTTGGCTATCGTAAAATGACAAAGATTGGATTCTGGAATGTGCGTACTATCCTGGCCAAGGGATCAGAAGGTCCCCAGAACGCACGATTTCTTCAATTATAGATCTAGAGTGAATTTCTGCGGTACAAATTAAACATCTTCGGAGTTAGTGAGATAAGATGGTGCAACAGCGCAGAATTTATCTCTCCAACGGGCAGCACTGTAATGTTGTAGTCCGGTAAAGCTACCGGTAGTGGCCGTGAGTCAGGTGTGGGGCTTGTTTTAATCAGAGCCGCGCGAAACTGTCTCTTATCCTTTGAGCCGGTCTCTGACAGAATCTTGACCACCAGCTTCCGGGCAAAAATGAGGAACATCTCAATAATACAATGTTATACCCCTACTGAACCTGACAATCTCTTGGCGAAAAACTCCTTCTACGAAGAACTAAACGCCGTTCAGAGCAGAACACTTATTGTTAGAGGTGACATTATAATGGTTATGGGTAATTTGAATGCTAAAGTTGGCGCTGAGGTACCCTAACCTTGCCTACCGATGACAGTTCAACAATTAAAAGTTAAAATTGAGCAAGGAAGCACCACAATACGAGATGAAATGTTTGTTCAAGTTTGTGAATTAATACACCACCGTTATCAGCAGTGAATTGACGAGAACGGTAATGGTTTGAACATTTTCGGTAGGATGAAAAGTTATTCATTTTATGAAGTTAATTTATAGATAATAAAAAATTAAGTTAAAATATAAACACTCAAACAGTGTAAACATTTTTTTTTGGGACACGCTATTTGCGAAAAATACATCCAATCGAATTTCATATTGTAAGGGACAAATAGGCTGAGGGAAAAATGGAATATTTTGGCAAAATTTCAAAATGTGCACAATGTATCGTTTGATCTTAATGCATGTAGGCTTTGGAACCCACAGGCCTTTTCTGAGTCTTATCTTGGGTCAGAGTTCCGTATTCCGAGTTAAATTTTCGTTGCTAAAGGAAACTATTATTTTTACGTGAAGGATTTCCTAGTCTGCAAATAGAACAAACATAAATCTGTTCCCCCTAAAAATGTTTGCTTTTTCTAATAAACATGCTAAGCAAAAATGAATTGTCACAAAAGAAGAGGAACGCTAAACACTTATGCGTTACGAACACGCTGCAGTTTCCTGCCGCATTCGGGAATCGTTTTGCTGCAGCAAGTCAACGACAGTAGGAAAACTTCTCCCGCAAAAAAAAACGCAGTGAGAAGATGAACACACGGTGGCATATGAAACGCATTACACCTTCCGTTTTTTGCTTCTACGATATAATAGAAACTCATGCACCCAGTGGTGAAGTTCATGCAGTGCATCCATTGAGGACTGGCTGAAATTGTATTGGCCTCTCGACTTCTACCTATTATTTTGCAACCAAAATAAAACCATCAGTATCCTCACTCAGATATATTTCTTTCTTTCACAAGCTTTTCCCACAGAAAAACGCAATGTGTAGTTATAGGGTCCTCTTCTTGCGTACAATGCGTTTTTTACGGAATTGCTCTCCTGCAGAAAAACGCGAAGTATAATTTCAGGCTAACTGACCTACAACGTGCAGGAAAATTTTGTGCATTTTTGTGTACGAGTATTCTACGAGTATAGTATCTATCCATCTGTCATTCATAAATATTGGAAACTGGAATAATGTATCCATCCAAAATTGCCACTTGTATGATCCAGATAGCGCGACTTATGATTCCCGACAACCGATATAAGAAAAAAAACAATATTCTCTTGTTTTTTCTAAACTATGTATTTTCTATCTTCAAGATACGAGTTGACAATGATAACTGCCCGACTCGAAGTGTGTCGGTCCTATTTAATTACAACAGAATGCTTAGTTTCAAAATTACATGATCAGGTGAAAAAAATGTGCAATTTAAATATTGTATTACTATTGTGCAATTTGAATTTGAACTTTGGTGAGGTGTTGAATTGGGTTGATGAACGGGCGGCGGATGCACGTGTCGGGTGACGTCTGTGGGAACGGATGTGGATACAGATGTAACTCCTCCCTCCTTAGGAAGAGCGACAGTTAGAGAAACTGTGGTACAGAGGTTTCTCTTGACTGGAGCGATGACGGGCTCTGTTGTTGGTTGTTTTGTCTTGCTTGAATTTGTAGGTATAGGTTGATCGCAAGGCTGATGACACACAGGATGACAAGAAGCTGCCACATGGTCTCGCTAGTGATGATCGATGTTTGGAAAATATCCGTGAAGTCCGTATTGGGAAGCTCGGTGTTTCTGAGGGTAAGTAAGTCGATGGTGTCCTTGGTAGTTGAATTGTCCATGCTGAGTGGAAATACGCTGATCTCGTCCCAAAAGGTGGTGTTTTCGCTACTGTATGTGATATCGTTGATTTCGACGTGACAGTTCTGGTGGTGGATCAATAGGGTACCGGATATCGATCTGTTTGTGGTTCCACAGGTCGAACTTAGCATGGTTTCCGGTATGTTGATGGTGAGGATATAGTTAGTCTCGGGCTGCATTATCTCGGGTGTTACTTTGACGGTTTTAAGCTGGCATGATGCTGGTGTACCATTTATGATGTTGGCGATACACCTGGAAGTACTTGAATCTCTCATATTATTTGTTTCTTTGCAGTAATAGACTCCTTCGATTTTCGGGCATTCCTCGTCAAAAAATTGAACACTATTATGGTTGAGGATTATGTAAGGTTTCGAGGATATCAGCTGGGTATTTTGTATGGGAAGGGGTATGATGTGGAAAAATGGAAGATTTTCAGTGGATAAAATTGGTATCTGGATGTTGAAAATTATGTTGGAATTGTTGAAGTAGGCTTGGAGGTTTAACAATTCGTATATATGTTCATCGGACTGGATTTGTACCGATTGCTTTTCAAGTGTCTGTGAAATTTCTATTAATTCGAGTGGACTTAGGATTTGTTTCGAAATTATGTTCAATTTAGCTAGAATTACAGCCTCTGATATTCCTGACAGATGGTCATTCAGTATATCGATATTGTAATGCAATTTGTTAAGGTACTGTATATGTATCAAGGAATCATATTGCTTATTAATTTTGTTTTGTGATTGTTCTAGGTATTTCCGGATTACATCGGTTTGATTATTGATGTGGTTCGTTATGTTATCAAATCGTTCTATCATAAGATGGTTTAATTTTGTTTGTTTGTTGAATTCAGTTTTTATATTAGATTGGTTTAACAAGAGCATTTCGATATTTTTATTTATTAGTAAAGCGTCATTCGCATCCATGTTGCCTGTGATACTTTTGATAAGTGACCCGAGTCCGTTAATTAGACCTCTTTTGGGTCGTAATCTGGGTTTTAGTATTTGCAATTTATGGTTTAGTTCTTTAATTTTTAGTTTCGTAATTTCGATTGTCTGTGTTGCGTCGTTAGTTTCGTCAAATTTAGAAAGTGAGTCTGTTATCTTACGTATAGCGTCCTCGTACTTGTCAAGATTGACGATGTGCACTAGATTTTCGTATGTGTGAATTGTTCTACTCGTCCCCAGTCGTAGTGGTAGTAGGCCGTGGTTGCTGGTCAAGTCTGTTATTTCCATCTTCTGTCCCTGCGTCATGATGATTACCCTGAAATTTACGTCTTTTCTTAATTTTTGACTTATGTAACTTTTGATCTTTTGTAGTAGTTACTGTAATTATATTGTCGTTTTTTACTCTATGCTTACTAAATCTGGGTGTAATTTTGTTTCTCCTACATTCTTTTCGAAAAATGGTTTCATCTCGTTCTAATGTTTGAGGTTCTTCTCGGTTTTTGTTTAATTTTTCTATGTTCTTGTTTACTAATTCATCTACTTTACCTTTGATGCTTGGGTATAGTTTGGTCCTAAACTCATTAAGTTTCTTTAAGTAATCGTGTTTGTCACTATAATTTAGATTTTTAGTAAAAGGGTGTGTTCTGCCTGAAAACAATTCGTAAGGGGTAAGTTTCGTTGTCGAGTGTATAGCGTTGTTGTAAGTTATGACTGCCTCATTGAGGATGTCGTCATGGTCAGTATTGAGTTTAAGTTTTTTTCGTTTCTCTAAAACAATTCTGTAAATTTCCGTCAATGTTGAGTGCCATCTTTCTACATAAGCATTGCTACTGGTCTGTTGGAATGATGTAAAATGTGTTAAGATTCCATATTGCACACAGAAATCCTTAAATATCGTGGCGGACATTTCGGTGCCTTGATCGGCTACTAATACTTTGGGGATGCCATGAAGACAGAAGAAATGTCTAAGCGCTTTTAAGATATTTAGACTATTTTTTGTTTCGAGGGTGTAGGCGGCTGCAAATTTAGAAAATCGATCAATGATCGTTAGAATTGGTTTGCCATTGATAGTGTATACATCTATGTATATGCTATCTAATGGTTGTTTTGGGCTTTCGGAGATTTGGAATTGAGGTTTATGTGGATTTCTGTCGTATTTTTGGATTTGACAGGTTTCGCAGTTGTTTATGTTTTTAGTAATTTTTTCTTTTAAATAAGGGAAATAGTAGCTTCTTTTAAGATGTAGGACCGTTTCGTTTATACCTCTGTGGTTGTTATTTGTATGGTATTCATTGATGATCCGGTCTTGTTCATCGGTGTCGATTATGTCTTGGAGGATTTCCATGCAACGAATTAATTTGAATGTTTTAGATTGAGAAAAGAATTTAGAGTATACGGTTTGGACAGTTTTAAAAATTTCATCGGTTGTGAGAATTGCATTCAGTTTGTTTGGAGCCAGAAATTTTTTGAAAAGATCTAACACGGTATCTTCGGTGAAGTCCACCATGCGTATTGTTCGCCTTTGACGGTTCTTAAATGGCATTTGCAGTGAAGTTTGGGGAGACCTTTCTGATTTCTCAAGGATAATTTGGAGTGTGAATTCGTTTAATGGTCTCTCGGATATTGGGATACCATCATTCAAGTTTTCCTCGGCAGAATGGATGGTTGAACCATTTTCGGTAAGTAACGAGGTGTTGTTATCCCTTGTAAAAGATTCGTTGGCATTTAGTTCGACGTGTTTATTCGACGTGGTACTAGGAAGCCTTATTCTACTCAACGCATCTGCGTTTGAATTCGTACTCCCTTTTTTATAAACGACTTCATAGTCGAATTCTTCGAGTCTCAACCGCCATCTTACTAATTTGGAGTTCGGGTCTTTAAGGCTCATAAGCCAAGTAAGGGGCTTATGATCGGTTACGATTTGGAATTTGCGACCAAATAGGTAGGGCCTGAAGTACTTTACGGCCCAGACTATTGCCAGGAGCTCCTTTTCAATTGTGGAGTAATTGATCTCGGAGTCTGTCAACGTCCTACTAGCATAACAAATAGGCTTGTCATTACCGATTGTGCCTTGTGACAGGACCGCACCTATTGCGTAGTTGCTGGCGTCTGTTGTTAGAATAAACGGTTTACCGAAATCCGGATATTGTAGGATCGGATCGTTCATCAGCAAATTTTTGCACTCTTCAAACGTCTTGACATATTTTTCTGTAAGTTGGATGGTTCTACCTTTTTTCAGACATTCGGTAAGGGGTTTTGTTAGCCTGGCGAAATCCTTTATAAATTTACGGTAGTAGCCTAGTAATCCCAGGAAAGATTTTATTTCGTTCTGGTTTCTAGGAATTGGGAAGTCCTTTATCGCTCTGATCTTTTCTGGATTAGGTTTTACCCCGTCTGTTGTGACTAGATGGCCTAGGAAAGCCAACTCCTTGTGGAGGAACTCTGATTTATTAAGTTGCACCTTGAGGTTGGCATCGCGCAACTTTTGAAAAACTTTCCTCAAGTTTTCTCCGTGCTCTTGTAGGGATGTGGAGAAAACAATGATATCGTCTAGATAAACTAGACATATTTTACCTTGCAGGTCTTGGAGTACGTTGTCCATCACTCGCTGGAAAGTGGATGGAGCGTTCTTCAGTCCGAATGGCATGCGGACGTACTCATAGTGTCCTCCTTCCACCGTGAAGGCGGTTTTTGGGATGTCCTTGGGGTTCATTTCAATTTGGTAAAATCCGCTGGCAAGATCTAGGGTTGAGAAGTACAAACTCTTGCCCAATTTATCCAGTATCTCAGATATATTAGGGATGGGGTAGCGATCTGTTACCGTCTTCTCGTTAAGTTTACGGTAATCGATCACTAGTCTCCACTTCTGTTTCCCGCTTGCGTCGGCCTTCTTGGGGACGATCCAAACTGGGGAACTCCATGGAGAATAACTGGGCCTGATGATGTTTTGATCTAACATATCGTTGATTTGTTTCCGAATTTCTTCTTTGTGTACATATGGGTACCGGTAAGACTTTGTGTATATCGGTATATCGTCCGTGGTTGAAAGGTGGTGCTTAATTTTGTTAGTAAAGCTGAGGTTCTGTCCCTCCCGGTAAAAGACGTCGTCATATTCGCGACATATGCGAAATATCAAGTCTTTTTCCTCTTTACTAAGGTGATTTACTCGAATTAGTTTAGTGATATCTTCTGGAGGAATAAAGGTGTCAGGTCCACAGTTATAATCAATATTAAAATTGTTGACTTCCGTAAATTCAGAGGGTGAGAATTTGGATGCCTCAAGAGGTTGTTCCAAGTAAAGAATTTGTTCATTATTGGATCGATTTATTACAGTAATAAACCCATACCAATTTTTGGTAGTATAGATGCCTTCAGGGACAAACAAGGTGGGTGTAATTTCGGTATTCTGAATGTAGATATCTCCGTTGCAGATGTCGATTGGCAATTTGGCAATAAATTTAGATTTAGGTGGGATTATGTATTTAGGGGAAGTCAGATTTGGTTTGAATAGTAGGGGAATTTCGGTATGATCCGTTATTAAAGCGCGTTGAGCCAGGTCTACTTTAGCGTTTAGTGCTGTCAGGGTGTCTAGGCCCAACAACCCATCAAAGTATTGGTGAAACTTAAAGATAAGAAATCTTAATTGGCCTGGTTGCCTAAATTCTTGAAAAATTGGCAATGTAACTTGTTCGTTCAGCGGATATTTATTTAGGATAGTTTTTATGTAAATAGTTTTAATTTTTTCGATATCTTCCGGGTGTACAAATTCAGGGTTTATAAATGAGGAAGATGCTCCTGTGTCGATCAGGAACTTGAGATTTCGACCGCACGGAGAGGTTATTTCAATAAAGGGAAGGTTTGAACCATGAGCGTTAATATCTATATATCCGGTTGGTGTTTGGAGGCAGGTGTTGAAAAATTTACATCATCGATTTCATGGTTGTCAGTGTAATTTTGGTTGTCTTGTCTGTTCTCATTAGGTTGGTCTTGGTAATTGTTAGAGTTCTGTTCAAAGCAGTGTTCGTTAATGTTATTTTGTTCGTTATAGGAGTAATATCCGTCAAGGTCCTGTCTGTAGAGGTCGTTTGGAGAAGGTTGGAAATATAGAGGAGTCATGTTGCTGTTAGTGGTGTCAATTGGTTCTGTCTCTGTAACATTAAATAATTCTTTACTGATAACTCTTGGTGGTCCAGTAGATCTAAAAAAGCTGTTGTTCAAAGGATTGGTAACTCTTGGTGGTCCGGTAAGTCTGAAGGGATTATTGTTAAAAGGGTGTTGTAATTGCTGTTGCTGACTATTCCCATGTCGGAGATGAGTATTTCCCGAACTTGTAACCATGGGGGTGGGTCTAGGAAGTGTCGGTCTATTAAATGGAGTGTTAGGTTGTTGATTAAATGGGTTAAACCTATTGTTTGAATTGAACGGTGTAGCAAACCTTTGTTGGAAACTATTTGGTACCTGGAAATTTTGTCTTTGGGGAATATTTTGTGGTAGAAAGTTATTGAAATAGTTCATAGGTTGGTTTACTTGTTGAGTTGCCGGAGCCCTCTGTGTAGAAACAGGAGGAGCCTGAATTTTCCGTTGAGGATTTGTGTTGTCATACTTTGCGTAGAAGGTATTTTGCTCTTTAATGCAGTATGAGAATGCTACGGCTAAAGAGTTAGGTCTCATAGCTCTTATTGTCGCACCTAGTGGCTCCTGGAGTCCTGCCAAGAATGCGTTGAGACACATCTCTGAGTATAATTCACGTTTCGCGGTAACTACACTTGCATTAGTCTCGTGTAACTGCACGTGATTTATCATTGTCGATAAAGTTTCTATAATCTCACTATAAAACTTTTCGACAGGTTTACCACGTTGGTTTAGATTGTGCAGGTCTCTTATTAGTGACGTTTCGTTCCTTTTATCGCTGTAGTGAAGAACTAGGTTTGTTTTTATTTGTGCCCATTCCAATGGAGTGCCGTACATGTTCATCACTTCATTCGCGGGACCTTCTATTTTGTTACGAATGGCACGAAGTATCATCCTGTTATAGGCAGGTGACACGGATGGGATGAGCGAAATGATCTCCTCAACATTACTGATGAAATCATGAAGCAGTCGAGGGTTGCCGTCAAATCTTGGCAAGTCCTTGACCGCATCAGGAATTCTGAGGGAGTTAAAAACTTCAACTACGTTCGCCATATCGTTACTACTGTTTGCTAAATCAATCACGCAAGCAATATCACCACTATTTGAACTTTGGCCAAAACTAGCACAAGAACGATCTGATAGATTTCCACTTTGTAAATCTCGGGAAACACTTAGATTTTCACGGTGACTTTCGAGTATGGTTGTTAACGGAATTTTTCTTAAATTTGGTCTAATAGTAATTCTAGGATAGGGCCTACTTCTATTTCTTGATTTGGTAAAGGGCATGGGAAGGAAATTGAAAGGAAGTATTCAATTATTTTTTTGACTTACGTAAAGATTATGAGTAACATTCTTTCTTTGCCGATGAGCCGTCGGTGTAAATATATCGATGAACTGTCGATAATAGATAGGTGTCGGATGTCTTCTCGATATTCCTTCGAGGGTTGTCACAGTTTGCTGTCGATGGTGATTGGGATGTGTAGAAAAATGAAAGGTCCTCGATCAGCCTTCGAGCACACACAAAACACTACCGATAATTAACAATAATTAACAACGCGTAGCGTTAAGAATCCGTACGACTGCGCCACTTATGATTCCCGACAACCGATATAAGAAAAAAAAACAATATTCTCTTGTTTTTTCTAAACTATGTATTTTCTATCTTCAAGATACGAGTTGACAATGATAACTGCCCGACTCGAAGTGTGTCGGTCCTATTTAATTACAACAGAATGCTTAGTTTCAAAATTACATGATCAGGTGAAAAAAATGTGCAATTTAAATATTGTATTACTATTGTGCAATTTGAATTTGAACTTTGGTGAGGTGTTGAATTGGGTTGATGAACGGGCGGCGGATGCACGTGTCGGGTGACGTCTGTGGGAACGGATGTGGATACAGATGTAACTCGCGCAAACGCCCTTTCGCTTTCCAGTCGTATAAGAGCTTTCATATCCATCATGGAAGGACAACACAATTTAAATTGTGTTGGGGCGAAGTCCATTATCGCGGCTTGTGCTCTTCCTAGACCCTCGTATGCGTACTCTATTCCCATTGCACGGAATCGTAAAATAAAACATCGCTTCTACTACTCCGTAGGGAATTCGAATCAAATGTCTATCAGTTTATGGCTTGCAATATTGAAAGCTGGGCCATGACAACGCGTCGATGGTCCTGGCGTAGATGAGATTGCCATGTGCGTATCGATTAGTTTTTATGTTATTATGTCCGTATATACATATATTATATATATATACATATATGTATATTGGGAGTGTAAAGAGCTGAGATTTCAAGAACTGATTAATAGCTATGGCGTCTTGGATGTTTATGACCATAGAGATCGGGCATCAAATTATAGACATAGGGTCCTTTTATCCTTCGTCTTTGACACGCACTTCGGTCGACACAAAAAGCCTTTGCGTTCGTTTCAATATGTTCAATTGAATGTGACCAATATCTTTTGAGTTGTGGCATAATTATGAAAATCTATGGTCGAGTTGAATATTATGGACGTTATTTATGTGGTCAGTCGTCTGATAGATGTTATGGAAACTTTGGGGTGTGAATGCCATAGCCGCTTTTCATCGTCGAATGACAAAAACTCTTTGTGGTTAGTAATTGAAAATCGAACCGAGAGGTCTCGTAAGTACTGCGTGATATGGCTGAATTATTCGCAAGGGGTTTCGTGTATTGATAAATGGATTTTCTTAGTCAATTTATAGCTGTTGTAAGGATTACGAGTGCCTTGTTGCAGAGAAACACAATGGGCCGTATGCATAAAAACTAGTAAATGCCTTTAGTAGACAATTTTAAGATAAATATTTGATTTCGTATGCATGAAACTTAAGTAAATGCTTGAGTACAAGCACCCCTTTTACCCTTATAAAAGGAGGAAACTTTATTTCCTTCCATTATAATGGTAAATTTACTCTGGAATAGAAATTTACGTACCGAGTGTAATTTAACACAAAAAATATGCAACCAGATACTCCAAAATACCTATTTGCAAATTTGCACCCGGAAATATGTAAAAACACCCTGTAAAAGTAGAAATATAAATTAATTTACCCCTAAAATGTGTGATATTACATACCCGAATGGGTACTCATTTAACAGCTATGTGGACTCATAGTCCGACACATAAGTCCCCTTTTATCGAAAAGACGAATGCCTTCAGTAGGAATCGAAACCAGTGAGCAGAAGGCGAACGTGCTAACCGTTGCGCCATCCGGACTACTTATGTGCACTAATTAGAACGACTTATATTATTAACGCGTCAAAATTCAGCAAAAAATGATTAAAACTACATCTACACTTTGTAAAAATGCACCAAAAACCGAATTATAAACAAAATGTTGTAAAAATACATAAAAAATACATGATTTCAAATTTTACATTAATTTTAGTGTAATTTTCCGAATTTTTTAGACATTGCATAAAATTTGTTTAAATATCCAATCTTGATGTGTATATGAGCGGAAAAATAAGCAAATATTAATCGAAATTTAGAGGAAAGTTCAGTTCACTTTTTACAGTGTAGGTAGGTTAAAGGGCTGCTGTGCCTAACACAGCACACATGGACCGCAGCAGGGTCCGTTGTGTTACCACCGGGGATTCAACACCCGACCATCCTAATCACTAAACCAGCCAGAACTGTAAATGAAACGATGGAGCTTGCCAATATCAACATTAGCCAAGTCGTCCAATTCAGTGAAGAAGTAGGCTCCCAGAAAAGTCCTTCTCCTTATTGACAAAGCAGGGCAGGTACATAGAAAATGAAAGACGCACTACTCCTCCTCCTCGTCACCGCAGCTCCTACAGAAATCATTGTTGGGAAGGCGAAGCCTCCTGGCGTGCTCACCAATCACACAATGCCCAGTGATGACTCCCACCGCCGCTCTGATATGCTGCCTCCCGAGCGATAGCAATTTAGCTGATCGGCTAGAATCCAATCTGGGCCACAGCGACTTTGTTGAAAGACATGTGCTTCCATTTAACCATATAGAGTTGGTCTTGATAATTGCTTCGGTTTTAATAGCTAGTTTGCAGGCAGCGATAGGCATGTAGATATTACGACGAATTTCACCAGCTAAGTAGGTTGTACCCTGCCTGGCAAGTTCGTCTGCTTTGCAATTACCAGCGAAACCACTGTGGCCCGGAATCCAGCATAAGAAAATGTTAAAAAACTCACTCATCTCCGTAAGCAGAGAGCGACATTCCGCGATAGTCCTTGACGTGATCAAACCCCGTTCGAGAGATTTAATTACAGCTTGGCTATCTGTAAAAATTGTTATATCTCTAACTGATATTACATGACGCCCCAACCAGTACAGGGCTTCTGTAATCGCCGTAATCTCTGCCTGAAGAACACTACAGTAATTGGGGAGATTGAAAGAGAGGCATAGGTTCAGCCCATCACAAAAAATTTCAGCGCCTACTCCCTCGTCCGTTTTAGATCCATCTGTGTATATTTCTAGTGACTTATGTAGTGGCAGCACGTTCCCTTCCCATTGACTGCGTGATGGTATCAGACTGACAAAATTCTTATCGAGGGCATATTTTGGAGCCGTATAGTCAGTCGTTGCCGGAATAATTGGGTTATTGAGAACAGCAGCGTGTCCAGAGTTTGAAGCAAGCCAATAACCACTGTCACGTAGTCGAATGGCCGTACACGCGGCCACCTGTTCTCCAAACGTGTCAAGAGGGAGTAGGTTGAGCAGCATGTTCAGGGCCGCAGAAGGAGTAGTCCTAAGAGCCCCAGTAATAGCGATGCTGGCTAATCTTTGCACTTTTCCCAGTAACCTACGATTAGCCTCTATACTCAAAGCAGTCCACCAAACCACAACCCCAAACGTAAGTATGGGGCGCAAAACAGCTACATAGAGCCAGTGCAATATTTTAGGTTGAAGGCCCCAGCTTTTACCTATAGCCCTCTTACAAGAGTAGAGTGCAATAGTAGCCTTGTCCACCCTCTCCTGTATATTCGGCCTCCACGATAATTTTTTGTCTAGAATGAGTCCTAGAAATTTTGCCTTATCCGCAACAACCAGGCTCGTTCCCTTTAACACAGGAGGCTCAAAACGAGGTATAATTTGCTTCCTTGTAAAGAGGACAAGCTCAGTTTTGTTCGGATTAATATTTAAACCACAGTTGTCAGCCCAAGTGGTTAGAAGTGAGAGGGCATTCTGCAGTACCTCGCTAAGAACACACGGAAATTTTCCCGATATTGCGATGGCAATGTCATCCGCATACGCACACACCATGCAACCCAGCCCTTCCAGGTCTAAAAGCAGCCTATTGACAGCTAAGTTCCAGAGAAGGGGAGAGAGTACTCCACCTTGCGGAGTACCTCTTCGCACTAGTCTACGTTCGGTCGACGCTCCTAAGCACGTGTGTATAACCCTAGATGTTAACATCAGGTTAATGAGCGTACAAAGGGAATCTCCAACTCCAAGACTAGAGAGTGCATCAGTGATAGCTCTGTGTTTAACATTGTTGAAGGCCCCTTCGATATCAAGGAAAATAACCATGGTGTATTCTTTATTGCCCAAAGATTTCTCGATATAGCTCACAATAGAGTGTAAAGCTGAATCTACTGATTTGCCCTTGAGGTAGGCATGTTGAGAGGTAGACAGAAGGTTCGATGGAATACTACTACGCAGGTGAATGTCTAAGAGCCTCTCCAGTACCTTTAAAAAAACTGACGATAGGCTGATTGGTCTTAGATCATTTGGACGTACATGTGAGGTCCTACCCGCTTTTGGGATGAAAACCACCTTCACCTCAGTCCATAATTTAGGAATATACACCAGCTCCAAGCAGGCCCTGAAAATAGTCTCGATCCATGGAGCCAGAATATCCGATGATTGTTGCAGATCGGCCGGAATTATCCCATCCGGGCCCGCGGACTTGTAAGGTTCAAAGCTGGATAAAGACCAGATAATTTTTTCCCTAGATATGATGTTATTAGCATCGACTGAACTATTGCCCGTCGTCGGTGAATACACATTCGATGCATACGGTGAGCTACCTGGGAGATGCGTGTCTAGCAGTACCTCAATGGATTCCTTGCTGGAGGTTGTCCACGACCCATCTTGCTTCAGTAGGTAACTGGGTGCAGATGGATTGGTAGAAAGAATTTTGCGAAGCCTGGACGCCTCACTCGACTCCTCGATGCGTTCACAAAAAAGTTTCCATGAATTTCGTTTCGCCCGTCTCAGTTCCTTGTTATATAAGCCAAGAGACTTCCTGTATAATGCCCAATCAGAATCAAGCTTGGAGGATTTAGCCTTGTTAAAGGACTTTCTGCATGAGATCCTAAGGTCTGTTATCAAAGGATTCCACCAAGCAGTGTAGTGAAGGTAAGCAGTAAGTACTTATTTTTTGTAGTATTTACTTGACTTTCCTTAAGTTGGTGAACAAATAATTGGTAGCAAATAATTTTCTGAGTCAAATACGAATTGTAGCTACAATCAAATAGGATTAGAGTGGTGAGTCTCATTTTGAAGCAATCAGGTCACTGTATTTACCGAAATGGCATGAGTAACCACTGAGCCATCTTATGTTGGCCTTATCAATAGCAGCTGACTTAGTTACCATTTTACATACCGCAAAAGGCATTTTAATACTGTCCCGAATTCCGGCTACATTACTGGTTATTCCCTCACGCGCAAGCTCATCCGCTCTGTGACCTGGTATCCAGCAAAGCGTAATGTTGAAAAAACCGCTCATTAAAGTGAGGGCTGTGCGACAATTCACAATCGTTTTGGATGTAGTGAGAACCGGCTCAAGTGAACGTATTGCAGCTTGGCTGTCCGTAAAAATAGTGATGTCCTTGGCAGTCATCACGTGACTTCCCAACCAGGTCAGAGCCTCTGAAATCGCTGAAACCTCCGCCTGAAGGATACTACAGAAGTCAGGAAGACGAAATGACATGTTGATACCAAGCCCCTCCGAGAAAATTCCGGCCCCAACTCCGTCATGCGTCTCAGATCCGTCCATGTAGATCTGCCTGAAATTAGTCGTTAAGGGTATATTCTGAGCCCAGAGATTCCTAGATGGAATAAGGCAGGTATAGTTCCGATCAAAAGTTTGTTTCGGAGAGGTGTAGTCGGTCTCCGAATGGACATCCAGATTGCGGAGAATATATGTGTGTCCAGTGCTCCTCACACGCCACTGACAAGTTTCGCGAAGACATAATGCCGTATTCGCCGCCAGTTGTTCGCCAAGAATGTCCAGCTGGAGCAAGTTCAGCAGAATATCCAATCTGGCCGACGGAGTGGTTCTGAACGCCCCTGTTATGGCTAGCGCAGCCAGTCTTTGCACCTTTCCCAGCCAGTTACAGTAGGCAGTAACTTTGAGGGCCGTCCACCGCACGCTAATACCATAAAGCATAATAAGACGTGCCACAGCAGTATACATCCAGTATACCACCTTAGGCTGCATGCCCCAGTTTTTTCCAATGGCCTTCCTGCCCGAGTAGTGATAGTTTGATTCGGTTTCAGTAGCTCATAGTATATCACACCGAGCTGGTCCCACCAAATGTAAAGCATAACCTTGGCGCCGTGAATATTCGGTTTTGCCGTCGATGTTGAGGCATGTCCGGGCATTTCCCATGACCTTCTGTGCTTGGGCTTATCGTAACGGACCCATTTTTCGTCGCCGGTTACGATGCGATGTAGAAATACCTTCCGATTCTGCCTTTGAAGCGGTTGTTCGCAGGCAAATAATCGCCGTTCAATATCTCTCGGTTTAAACTCGTACGGAACCCAATTCTCTTGTTTCTGGGTCATGCCCATGGCCTTGGGCCTTTCGAGATGGCTTGCTGAGTCACTCCCAGTGATTCAGCTAATTCTTCTTGCGTTTGGCACGAATCTTCATCGAGGAGTGTTTCCGATCCGTCGTCTTTGAAAATTTTTTCTCTCCCAGCACCATGCTTATCCTTGACATTGAAATCGCCACTTTTAAAACGTTGAAACCACTCACGACATGTTCTGTCACTCAGAGCAACCTCACCGTAAGTATCTCAGAGCATTCGATGAGCTTCAGCTGCAGTTTTTTTTTTGCAAATGGAAGCAGAAGATCAAGACTACCCGCAAATGACGAGAACTTGGCTCGAAAACAGATATTTTGAATCACGAATCTTATTAAAAATGCGAACAACTTTTACTAATGCGGGGATGTCGATACGTTCACAGACGTCCAAACTCACTTTGTGACACTTTTGAACTACGTATTTTCACCAGCCCTCACCGATGCAGCCGTCTGTCGGAAAACGGCGGAAGCAAAGCTGTATACCTAATAGAATAATTCATGCGGACTTGGAATACAGCTATCTAACCAGATGTGTATGCAGAGGGACACCTCAGGGAGGCGTCATATTTTCACTACCATGGCTAGTGGTCATTAACAAAGTCCGAACAAGGCTTGACAGGGAAGTGATTAAAGTGGTCGCGTACGCGGATGTTGTGGCAATAATGGTGTCAGGAATGTGCCTCTCCGTGATAAGTCAAATCATTTAAAAGGGCTCTGCATATGGTGAGCGCCTGGGCCACAAGCTGTGGACTGGGGGTTAACCCAGCAAGACTGAACTGATGCTATTTACCACTAAAATCAAACTACCGCATTTTACCCTCCCTAAACTAAACGGTCAGTTACTCCAACTATCACCCAGCGCAAAGTATCTAGGTGTCATTTTAGATGCGAAACTTAGCTGGAAGTTAAATATTGAAGAGCAGTTGAAGAAAGCCTGCGTCGCTGTAAAGAAAACCTTCGGAAAAAGATGGAGCCTTAAGCCAAATATGGTCCTCTGGATGTACACAGCAGTAGTCCGTCCGATTCTCTCATATAGGTCGTTAGTTTGGTGGCCAGTACTTGCTAAAGGATACAACGTAAGAAAACTTGGCAGGGTGCAAAAGACGGCATGTCTTGGCACCACAGGTACCATGCAAACTTACCCGAGGGAAGCGCTAAACGTGATCCTGCATCTTCCACGAATAGACCTTTTTATTAAACAGCTGTCGGCGGGCAGTGCAGTCAGGCTCAGAGACTCGGGACAGCCAAGCCGTGCGGCCATAGCAACATCCTCAGTCGGTTGCCATGAGATGTGGTCAATGTAAAAACAGACTTCACTGTACCCAAACTAAGGTTTGACAGAAACTTTTCTGCCAAATTCCCCACCAAGGCTGAATAGAGGGGGACAAGGTGGTGAAGGACGTTGACATCACAATTTTCACCGACGTGTCGAAAATGGACTGCGGCGTCGGTTCAGGGATCTTTTCTGAAGCACTGAATATCTCAGAGAGTTATCGCCTCCCGGACGACGCCAGCATTTTCCAGGCGGAAGCTCTCGCAGTTATGAAGGCGTGTCTCACTCTTAAAGATATACCAGCTAACCAGTGCATCGCCATTTGCTCAGACAGCCAGGCCGCTATCAAGGCACTGCATTCAGTGAGTTCTTCCTTCAAACTGGTCGAGCAGTGTGGGGAAGAGTTACATAACTCGCCTTGGCAGACGGCTCAATATAGAGACATTGAGCGAAACGAAAATGCCAACGAGCTGGCCAGGAGGGGAGCCGTCCTAGAAAGCTCTCATGCGGAATCTTTTTGTACTTCGCTTAGGACTGTTAAGAGTAAGATCTGCTCTCACTATGTACCTCGACTTTGCGGATTCCAAGTGGCGGAATTTGCCCACCTGCGTCGTATCAAGGAAGATATGGCTCTCCTATGACAGTAGGAAAACAACCGAGCTATTGCCCAAGTCTCATAGAGATGTCGCCAGGCTCGCGGCGGTCATTACAGGACATTGGCCTATCGGAGAACATACAATGAGGCTTGGCATCCCTTATAATCCGCATTGCCGCAGCTGCGGGAATGAAGATGAAAAAGAAACACTCACTCGCTTCCTCTGCGAATGCCCGGCCCTTGCTAGGGCTGGACATCGAGCGTTGAGTGAGGCCTTTCTTGTTAACCTGGGGGATGTGTGGGGGGTGAAGATCAGGGAGCTGCTATACTTCCTGAACTCCTCCGGTTCGATCTAGGCATCCTTGCATCCCGTGTCAGTTCACCTTCTTATAACCGATTTTGCCGAGGCTTGTGGCTACAAAACGGCGTATTCGCGCTAATTGGGCTCTAGCAAGTTGTGCTTCAGCTACCACTTATACAGACATATGTACATTCAATTAACAGATATTTGTCAAACATAGGCTCCCCCATTAATACAATAGATACGATATATTTTCTTTTATTTCAGCACTTCATGACTTTATTTGCAAATAAATAAATAAAGTTATTAACCATCATATCCATCCTATTTTATTACTAGAATATTTCCGAATAAAACCAGCTGAATTTCCTCGATAATGATAATACCTCGAATTACCCAAATAATACATATCCATAATAATTTCCACCAAACTAATTTTTAATTGTATCTTTTCATTTCGAATTCCGCTTTGATCACTGAATTGAATTAATCCCATCATGATTATTACATACTAAAATACATACTGGTGTGCAAATTGATGATTAATGACGCCCCGAGCAAATAAATTTCGTAGTATGAAAATTATTTATAATTCAGATTACCTTCATACGCTCATATTTTTGGTGATTTTAATATTTTCATTATTGATATTCCGGAGTGCTCAGATAATATTCTCACCACCTTATTACAATGCCAAAATCAATTAAAGTTTATCGTAAAGCCAAATCAAATCAAATTGGCCGAAATGCGTAACGTAGCGCAGAATATGCAATTTTCCTCTTTGCAACTTAATTTACTTCGATTTTCAGTTCAGTTTTCATTCACCTGTAATTTGGTTATCATTAAACATTTTCTCACCCAATAAATTTTCACTAGAACGAGCGCTCTTTCACCTGGGCAAAGAGGGGCGGGACGTTGAGTGGGCTCACGGATAATTGGAAACGTTGAAGAAGAAAAATGTTTTCATTTTTTTTTTATTTTATATTTTGGGGATGCGGAAAATAACAAACTTGAAGAAGTTTTTAAATAAAACAGAAAAAGAACAGTCACAAATTTGTTTTTTCTTTTCAACATGAATGCGTCCGCAGCGTTTGTGTTGACTCAAAAGAAAGGCAAACGAAATGATGGAGAATAAAAAGCGCCAGGAAAATAAAAAATGTGGATGTGGAAATTTTCTAAACTAATTTGCAATTATGAGGTAAAAATTTCGCGGGGGTGAGGGGAATGGTTTTGTTGTTGTTTTTCCTTTCCTGGGCCGAATGTGTTCTCAGGGTAGTAAATTGCCTGTTTATTTGATGATTTCCCCTTTACGTTTCGATCCATTCGTACAAACGCTGCTGGAGGGAATGAAAGTCTGCTGTTAAGCTAATAAGTTGAGGATGTTATCGCGGCAGGCGTACAACAATTCCGGAAATATTATTTTACCTTTTTCATTCAGAGTCTTTTGGCAGTCATTAGGTGGCGGGGTGACTACGATAATATTTTGATGGCCGGAGCAATTTCTTAAATTTTCCGACCTTTCTGTTGATAAATTGAGTTGTGGTTTTTGATGTGGATGAGACAGGAAAGTTGGCAGGTTCATTTTGAAGACACTTGAAATCATCGTGTTCATTATATGAATTAGATCCGTAAACAATGGATGGAATGGTGAAAAGTTGCCGTCCGTCTTGAGAAACCACTCGACTTGAAGAGAATAAAATACTCGGAAAATAACATTAATTTACAAAATGGAATTAAACTTTAAGTGGTTTTTAGACAGAAGACCAATCAGCCATGAGACCTGCTGCAAGACCAGTCACGAACCCTGCTGCGAGAAAAATCGCAAGAAGGTCTTGCGACCAACGTAGAGACCTGCCGCGAGACCAGCCAGAAGACCTACGAGACAAGTCTTTAGACCAGTCGCTAGACCTGCCACCCGAGGAGCGATGAAACATAATTTGAGGCCATGCCGCCAGAAAAATGGATAGGTGCTCTCGCAGCAGGGCTCGCGGCTGATCGGTCTTTTGTCTAAAAACCACTTTAGCATATATTTTTAAGAAATTTTTGCTCGTGTCACCCGGCTTTTAAAATATCAAGGCTACAATAATTTATCATCCCTTCGCTTCCAAAATCCGATTATTTCCCGTATGTTTTACATGGCAATTACTTTAAAATTCGTCCTCAAAGATCTAATCACTTTGTCTGCCGCATATACCCCGATGTAATCAACCCGAAATGTAACTTAATAGGATTTCCACGTCTTCAAATTTTCCTTTACGGAACTGTTCAATTTTTCAAATAGCGTGTGAATCTTTCAGCAGGACCTACCAACAGAAAGCAGATGACGGTATGGAACATTGGTAGAACCTTCTTTATATATCGAGCAGCGACATGTTGAAAAGACAATGAACATTAACCCGAATTTCGTGCCTGCCATCACATGGGGCGGGGGAGTGTGTTCCTTCGAATTGGTATGCCATATGAAAATGGAGATTTGTTCACATTAGATACAGTGAAAGTTTCCTGCCGGATGAATATAGCGCGTCAAGCTGGCGTGCGAACACACTTTAAATAATTTAACTTTATCTCCGATATCGGAAAGACGAGAGATTTTCTCGTATACGATACCGAAACGACAGAGAGTTTTAATGTTGGTAGAAAAGACTTCAAGTCAGTGAAGATTTCTGTTTGGTCTGGTGATACATTCTTTAATGTTGTTTTCCTACTAAAAGTACCAAAGTGGGGACGAAAAAGAGAAGACCGGAAAAGCTGTAGCAGATTTAATTTAGCCCATATCTCAGAGCCTATCTGTACATTGTGCACATCAACGTTGTACGTTTATATTCTTCTTCCTAAGGTAACATCTATCGAGCCCTGCAATTTTAAGGAATCAGTTTCCGCTTGAGGTACGTAAATATATATTGAAAAAGACGTTCATAAAATTGATGCACGTGGCAACTTTTCGAAGATATATTATCTTAAGGCGAAACGTGTTTCGTGAGCAAAGCCTGTTGATGTTATGAAACAAAAAGGATACACTTTTTTTCCCCAATTGATTGGATAGAGTTCATTTACGTCAAACAGGTAATTGATATAACCACCTTTTTCGAATTGATATACAGTAAAGATATCAAATATATCTTTTAATGGATAATGGCCGAACATGTATTTTCTTTTATGGGAATTTTCTATTCTTTTATTTATTTTTATGTGTGTTGATATTGTGTACAATGCTGACTGATGTATGGCTATTAATATACATACGCATATTCAGTACGACAGTTCGTGCATTTTGAAATGATAAGTCAGTGAATCACTTTACGTTTAGAGAATGGACTCGAGCTTATCATTAATACTCGTATTAGGGCATTCAATATATGACGCTCTAAAATGATTCAAAGGGAGGGTAAAATACCTTTTCAATAGTCCTCCACGTGGGCGCCCCCTGGTAACGGTAGTGTGTCAAACCACTGACGGCCAAGACTTAACGATAAGACAATTTGGAAAAAGGCAGATAGCTGTAGCCTGAATGGCTGATCAACACCTAAGCGTCTCAGGTTTAGTAGGATGGAACGACTTGCGTAGTTGGACCTGAAAAATAGTTGTGTGAACCCCAGCACGTTTATTAAAGCATCTGACGCAGCTATCTTCCAAGGCCATCCCCTGAATGGAGTTAAGCGATGTGCTGACAACTCGCCCTTGTAAAGGCCACTCCATGGATGGCATTAGGAAACGATGGGCTTCTTATTTTGAAGAGCTTCTGAACCTACCATCTAACATCCCCACACAAGAAGCTCTCGACGACACATACAACCTCCGACAGTAGAGGAAGTTGATCCCGCCTTGCGGTCACTAAAACGAAAAGTGCCGGGCGCTGACGAGATTCCTGCTGAACTGCTAAAATTCGGTGGAACGGGTCTAGCTAATGCCATACATCAATTACTCCTGCGAGTATGGGTGGACGAGGAGATCCCAGACGATTGACGCAGAAGCATCATCTGTCCAATTCACAAAAAGGGAGATAAACTGCGATGTGAGAATTACAGGGGCATATCACTAGTTTGCACGACCTATAAAATTTTGACGAAAATTCTGGAAAATAGAATAAAAGCGTACGCAGAACGAATCATTGGCAAATATCAAAGCGGTTTCAGACCTGATCGCTTCACAACCGGTCAGCCCTTTACGGTCAAACTGATACTCCAGAAGTGCTGGGAATACAACGTAGACGTATACCAAATCTTTGTCGACTTCAAGCAGGCATACGACAGTATCCGTCGTGGAGTACTGGTCAACATTATGCTGCAATTTGGTATGCCGGCAAAACTAGTGCGACTGACAAAGATGACGATGACCAACTCCGTCTCACAGGTCAGGTCAGGATCCATAATATACTTACTGATCTATTTGAAACACAAACTGGTCTGAAAGAGGGCGATGGACGGGCACCGACGCTCTTCAACCTACATTCGAAAGCAAGGTTCTACGGCGAATTCGAGGGGCTGTCTGTGATCGGGATGGATGGCGCATCCAGTACAACCATGATTTGTATGAACTGTACGATGAGCTGGAAGTTTCGAAAATCGTCAAACTATTGTACAACAACTTCAATGGGCAGGGCATGTGCAACGAATGGACGATGACCGCATGCCAAAGAGAGCAATGAACGCACGACGAGTCGACGGAGCGAGACTACGAAGGCGACCGAGATCTCGTTGGGAGAGCTCAGTTTATGTGGACGACGCACAACTACTGGGCTTCCAAAATTGGAGGACTCGGTCACGCGACCGAGACAATTGGGGGACAACGATCCAGGCGGCGAAGGCCCGACGTCCGGCTGTCGCGCCACGATGATGATGAGGATTACTGGTTACGTAGATAAAAGCAATAAAAGCGAAAAAAAAACTTTTTCGAAGGAAGGATTTGTATTAAGCTAAGTGTGCAAATAGAAATTCTGCTAAAGGAAATTAAAGGTTATAGGCTGATAAGATTTATCATCAGTATTTGATATTTTTGGTTTTGTTTTGACTGATTAGTTTTTGTTAAGCACGAAGTCTTTGTTTGATAATTGTTCTTCAATTTTAGAACATTGACCCCGATGATGGGCACGTAGCCCGAAATATATAGGTCCAACAAAAAAACATTGAGACTTTTAATTTTCGTGGATCGAAGTGGAGGCGAAACAATAACAACCATCACAAGTAAATAGTACAATTTGGCATCTCAGCGTTGAGGCTGCTGCTGCCGCGCTGGGATTGCTTCTGTCGGTAATGTAATTTTCGCACTAACCATGTGTTTAGAATGGTCCGGGTTTTTTCGCGATAATATGGAAGTTTTGTTGCTAATTGCCTTGACCCCTCCAGGAGCTAGCAGGCACCTCCAATGTGCACCGCCTTTATACTGACAAGCGCAGAGCGCCATGGGAGTTCTAGTAGTACCCACAGGCAGTTTTTGCCAACGCGGCGAGCACAGAACTGCTGTTTCTCTAGATGTGTAGCATTGTAGAGCGCTGACTATGCATGTTAATTGCCCTGACCCCTCCACGGGCATGGGCGCGTCAACATCTCTAGCATTTCTCTAGTATTTTTCATGCCTCGTTGACGTTTCGTTTATCATATCATCTTTTTGGAAGTGCATTTACTAGCATGCACCTCCTAAGAGCGCTGACCATAACCACACGGCTAACCAGCACGTGAAATCATATGTTTGTATATAGATAAACTATTCATTGAAGCTCTGTTCAGTTGCTGTTCGATCACTGCTGAAATATTTCACTAAATTGGCTCTTAAGGTCGCGACTCGTGTCCCCGCAGAACCACAACCGAACTTCCGAATCCGAACTAGTCCCTCAGTTTTGAAGCTATCAAGCTGAAATTTTGTACAGAACCTTCTTTCTATTGCACGCAGTATATACAATATGTCGGAACCAACGGAATCGGACCACTACGTCATATAGCTGCCATAGGAAACAGTCCAAAAATTCGTTTTTGTGAGAACAACTTTTTTATTTCTAAAGATATTGTTTTCAAATTTCACAAAAATCAATAGTATCTTTAGTGAAATATAAAATGAAATATTTCCGAATTTGGTTGAAATCGGACCACTCTATCATATAGCTGTCATAGGAACGACCGTCCCAAAAGCAATTTTTTGTCAGAAAAACTTTTTTTTTTATTTCTGAAGATATCTTTACGAAATTGCATATTATTCAATCGTATTGACTGCTAAGCCCCGTTCCTAAATTTGGTTCAAATCGCCTCACTATTTCATATACCTCTTTAAGGAACAGTGAAATCGGAACAAGTTTTACTATCAATTTCAAAAAGGCAAATGTACCACAAAACACAACGGCAAGCTTGTTTTCTATTGAGTTTGACGTGGTTCGATGCATGCTTGCGACCAAAATGGTTGTCGTGTGGGGCGACCAATAAAGATATATTCTTTTTTCTGGTTTTTCGATTATTCCAAGAAATTATTTTCCAAGAAATCAGCATCTCTTCCTGCTTCCTCCTTAATATATAAAGTGTAAATTCAATTTTCAGCTTTACCGAGAATATTACCACGTATTCGCTCCACATTAACACTAAGTGACAGATAATCCCTTTGGATTCCAATAAAGAAGCCTATAACTTTCCACGGGGATTTCTTTCTTTTCAAAGATATTCCCCTTATTGATATTGCTTATGTGAGCCGATACGATACACTTAAGTACTTAGAAACGAAATTGTTTGTATGTAGGGCACCACTCCGGGATTCAGAAACGTATAGAATGTGCGAGCACTTGAAAAGTTGGAAGCAACCCTTTTAGAAGGGAACAAACAACATCAATCAAATTGTATACGTGCAGGCTTTTGTAAAAAAAAAAAGTGAGACTACTACGGCGTTTCAATGAGATCTCAAAATATGTCAATGCGGAAGATGTAGATGTCTCTACTTTTTTTTTCCTCTTCTTTCCTTTTTGTGGCGGTTTACATAAATATCAATGGTGTTTCGGGTGGTTTCCGCTTTTCTGTTGGGTTACCTAAATTTCCTAAATAACACGGAGAGAAGTGAAATCCATGGGATTTCCTTCTAGGTTTTCGGTGAGATGAGGGAGTTTGAAAAATTGAACGAAATTTTATGTTTGGAAAAAATGTTTATTTATAAAGAATATAAAATAATAAAATGTGAAAGAATTTTTTTTGGTTATAGGTATACAATATGTATATTTGAATTTAATATTCTTATAAAGTTAGCTATCATTTTTAACCAAGATGTCGGCACCATACTTTCGAAATGGGAAAATCCAATTACATGTGTCGATACACAAATTTATAATACTATGAGAACCACGAATCTCAACCAAATTGATTCTATCCACTACTGGTATAGTAAATTAGCCATCGGAAAAGGGGATTGCCTCGCATCAAATGAGGTAGAACTGATTTTTAGGGTTTTGTAGTAAAACAAAACCCTTATGAAATCGGTCAAATGTCTGTCTGTCCGTCTGTCCGTCTGTCCGTCTGTCCGTCTGTCCGTCTGTCCGTCTGTCCATGGAATATCTCACGAACGGCTGAAGCTACATACATGAAATTTTGTAGGAATGTGTAGAATTACTATAATTCACCGAAGAAAGCGAATCGTCGTAATAGGTCAACTTTAAGGGGAGGTCCCCATAGAGGGGAAATGAAGGTCGAATTTTTTTTTTCGTTTAGTACAGGCAAGTGGGGTATCATAAGAAAGGTACCGTCGAGTACATTCCATTTTTGTAATTTTTTTCAAATTTAAAGAAACGGGAAAAGAGGGAGAGGGGAAAATATGTCATCCGAGTTTGTCCCCCCCCCCTTGCATTTCGAGACCGTTATACTTAGAAATATGAAAATTTACAGAAAAGCGCCATTTTACTAGTGTAGAAAACCTAGATTTCTAGAATTTTGAAATTTTATCAGAAAAGGTTAATAATAGTACATTTATATAGTTTCAGTTAGCACAACCCTGCACCCCTTACGCGTACCCGAGGTCAAAAATATTGATGGCCAATGATAACCAACATCATAGGCAATAATATCTCTAAGTTTCATTATAATCACATAATATTTAATAATAGTACATTCATTTAAAGTTCGGCATTTTGACACTATCCATACAAAAATTACACCTACCGGCCTCATGTAGGTGTGAGTACTACTTTGATGTTGTTTTTCGTAGTGCGAATTGCAGTTATTTAATTAATCATTTTTGAAAGGGTAAGGATTGGTTGGGGGCGCTGTGTCTTAATTGGCCAACTTTACCGGGTGGAAGGGGGGGTCCACATAGAGGCGAAATTAAGGTCAAATTTTTTTATCGACTGGTACGAGGTATGAGGTGTAATGATGAGTACATTCCATTTTTTGTCATTTTCTCGAAATTTATAGAAAGGGGAACTGTGGGGGAGGAGAAAATATTAGTTCGTAATTTGACCCCACCCCCCCCCCCCCCCCCCCCCCCCCCCCCCCCCCCCGCCCTTGCCTGCGTTTTGAGACCGTTATACTTAGAATTATGAAAACTTACAGGAAGTGGGTTTCGAAAAACATATAAAATGGAAAATAGTGGAATTTGTATATCTTCTCAGAATAGGTCAATAATAGTTTATTTGTATAGTTACAGTTAGCACACCCTTGCACGCCTCAAACACGTTCGAGGTCAAAAGTACCGATGGCCAACGATAACCAACACCTTAAGCAATAATATGTTCTAAGTTTCGTTACAATCACGTAATATGAATTAGCATGTAAAATGTAAGTGGGTAAGACATTTTTATTACGTTTTTTCTATCCATCTGAGTGATATCAAGAAGAGCAAGGAGGCGATATTTATAAACCAAAATAAGCGCTTGCTACAAAACCCTCGGATTGCGGGCGTAGCCCTCTATATTCCGGTTTCATTTTATGTTATTATTATTTATCAATTGGGGCCTCTTTAACCATCCGATGGGCACTTCGACCATAGAGAAGTCTATTGAGCCATAGCCCACATTATTGCAAAAGACCCTGCACCTTTACGAAGTGAATTACCTCTTTTGCAGGAACTTTGCTGACTAGGGCAGGGCTCACTTTGGCCTGACCCAAAAACGTGGTCCTGGCCAGCGCTATTGCCGGGCACTCGCACAAGATATGCATAGTGGTTTCATCGTCCTCCACACGAAGACGACATTCAGTTTTGCTAGACAGGCCCATTTTATTTAGGTGATATCTCACCCAGTGATGGCCCGATAGGTAGTCCAAAAAAGTCTAAGATCGGCTCTATTCAAGTTAGTAGTACTTTTTTTATTTGAAGGGCACTATTAGCTCCTTTGATTGACGCAGCCCTGGCAGATAATCCCAGTATTACTGATATATCCCCCTCATACGATTTTCTAATCATCATTTTGGCTGAAGTAAGACTTAGATCACAGTAGGGTTCCCGGCCAAGGAAATGGGCACAAAAATCCTGCCTTGCGAGTTCGTCCGCCATCTCATTTCCCTCGATGCAATAGTGGTCTGGCATTCAACACAAGGAAACTGGGTTTTTTGAAGCCAGAGTCTTCAGAAGCTCCTCCACTTCTTCACAAGCTTCGAACAGAGCCTATGCCAAGAGAGAGCCCGTATGACCGCCTTGCTATCTGAGTAGATAGTAATGTGAGTACCATGGAGTTTCTTGTCTACAACTACCCTGGCATAGACCCCAGTGGCATGGATCTCGGCTTGAAAAACGCAGCACCCATTACGATTGAAATTGTGGTTTTTGGTCCATAGACCCCAACACCACCACCACATCCATGGGATTGTCTTCTAGGTTTTTGGTGAGATGAGGGAGTTTGAAAAAATGAACGAAATTTTATGTTTGGAAAAAATGTTTATTTATGTATATATTATATAAAATAGTAAAATGTGAAAGAATTTTTTTAGGTTATGTAGAATAGTAAGCACTCATTACGATTGAAATCCTGGTTTTTGGTCCATAAACCCCAGCACCAACAACCTGTTCACTCTTATACCCATCGATAAACCACCTAAACACCTTGCGATCTCTACAAGGATCGTCATTGTACAGTTCCATGCGGTCCAGGATGAGAGTAAAAAATTTTCTGCCGAAGCACACCTTTGTGGTCATATAATCTGATCTTAAGGTGATTTGCATACCGGGAATTTGTTTCAGAATGCTCATCTGACCGACTGGATTTATGTGTACGTCAGAAGGTAAGTATACACTTAGAACATTAATAACTTCTGATTCTTGAATAAATATATGTGGCGGAGTTAATCTAATGTACGCATAGCCCCAATAATGCCGAGGCAAGCAAGCCGTTGCAGTTTATTCAGCTTTAACATGGTTGCAGACTATTGTATCTTAGGCCACCATGGTTTGCACCAGCATGCAATAAAGCCATTCAATCATCTTCGGAGTGAGCGCCCAGGTCCGTCCAAAAAGATATCTACAGGCCAACATTGAGCGAGTAGCCTTGCGGAATACATTTTCAATATGAGAAATCCAGCTAAGTTTCGAGTTCAGAGTAATTTCTAGACATTTGACTTCCATAGAGTACTGAGTTTTTTTTTTTTTTTTTTTTGATACTTTGTATTGTGATCATATTATGAATCTAAGTTTCCGACCTTGGAAAGGACCGAACGCCCTTGAAATTCTCTAAAAAATCTATTTTTTTTTATTGGTTTTTACCAACTTTAATACGGAAGCATTGATTTATCGCCAAAAGCTCTTCAGTACTTTTTTAAAGTCAACAAAATTTTGAGCCTAAAGTAGTTAAGATTTTTTAAGATACAGTTTTTCAAAAAGACATGTTTTGTCTATTGCTCGTTTGTTCCCACAAGGTGGAAAAATCATTGGTTTTGTGATGTGGGGTTAGGTGGGGTGGCTCCGATGCCCATTACGTTCCGATGTTAATCGTTACCAAAAGATCACTGATCCTGACTCATTAGTAAAGGTCCAAAGATTTCTCATGCTGAGACCAGCCAGCAACTCCTTCTAGAATTTTAAAAAAGTAGGCCGCCAAGCATTTTAATCTTCTTCTAGCGAGCGCAGGACAGCCGCACATAAGGTACCTTAGAGTTACCTGTCTACCAGTTTTAATCTGTATGCGTGTTTCCCTACCAAGCAGTGTCTGATTAGTAGTCCGCACTGTCGTCTGGTTAATTACAAGAGGGTTTTAGTCTTCTTCCTGTCATAGGAGCTCCAGAATATTTTCATTATTCTAGAGTCGTTGGTATTGTGCCACTTTGCGTTGGCCAGCTCAAACGTCCTATGGTTCAGTTTGAATGTTTGTATTGGCATCGGTCGCTCTTCAGCTATCCCTCATTTAGTTTCCTAAACATACCAAATAATTTTGCTGCCTAAAGGAAATTTGTCCGTTTGGTTATGTACCCAAGATTTAAATTTTCTCTTGAAATTTGCGTTGACATTTGAATTCTAACTAAACCAAGGCACACTTCCAGCAAAGACATGTCCCGTTTTCGTGTTCGCTACCCTAATTAGCTCTCGATCGTTTTTATACTCTAGATGAAATCTGAGAGTATTATAAGTTTGCCACAAAGTTTGTAACGCTAAGAAATAAGGCTCGCAGAAAAAAATGAATGATACAGAAGTTCATATTATCACTCGAATATCTCAAAACCGGATGTCCGTCTGTCCGTCTGTCCGTCTGTCCGTCTGTCCGTCCGTCCGTCCGTGACCTCTCTAGCTCGAGAACGCGTTGAGCTATGAAGTTCAAATTTTGCACACGTTATTTTTGACAAAAAATGAAGGCTAAGTTCGTGAACGGGCTAAATCGCTCCACCCCTTCTACCCCCTCCCATACAAAATGACACATTTTTGAAAATTTACAATAATCAGATTTTCTCAGAAACTATAAAACATCTTGCTTTAAAATTTTGAGTAGATCACTTTTATGATAATTGTAACCTACATTATAAAATTTATTGTAATCCTCACCCTCCTTCTACCCCCTCCCATACAAACTGCACTATTTCATAAAATACGTTAAGCCAATTTACTCATTACCTATACAATTTATCGGGCTGAAATTTTGTACTTAACACTTAATTAACAATATCAGTTAGATTCAAAAAAAGTAATCGATTACCCTTACTCCGTCTACCCCCTCCCATACAAAATGACACATTTTTGATAATTTACAATAATCAGATTTTCTCAGAAACTATAAAACATCTTGCTTTGAAATTTTGAATATATCACTTTTATGATAATTGTAACCTAGATTATAAAATTTATTGTAATCCTCAATCTCCTTCTACCCCCTCCCATACAAACTGCACTATTTCATGAAATACGTCTTAACGTCTTAACGACTTACGTCTTACGTCTTAACGATGAATCCGAGATTGCAACCAAAATTATTTATTGGCTTTAACCAGGTTCAAATTCATCTAGAGTATTGCATGATTGGGGTTTACCCCAAACGTAGTTCTTTTATGTTTTTTTTTTGTTACGCTTAACCTGATCTACTCTGGCCTATACGTAAAAAAACGCACCTTTTGTAATTGCAACTACCGATGTTCATGTTGATAAAATATGAGGTTGTAGAGAGACTTTGAAGGACTCCTCATTCGAATACATTCCCTGTTCGCCGAACCAGTCAGAGCTGATAATAAGCCGTTAATGTGCTAAACGGGCTCACATCACCTAAGTCCTGCAAGTTGCTGAAAAAAGAGTAACCTAGAAATATTCGATTTAATTCTTGCGACGAAATCCGATGAGCAAATGTACAAATTAACCGAATACAAATATACCACGTTTTGAATGGTGTTCTTCACATACAACTGCCTATCCATTTAGCCAGCTCTTTTGACAAATTCTGATAATTGAAATTATATAGTATGTACTGGAGGAACAGGAGCTCAATTGTACCAACCTCTCTCGCCCTCAATTGCCCTAACCTCTTGTGAGGCATAGCGCGTCAACTGTTCCATGTGGCCCAGTTGATGTTTCGTCAGCATAAACTGCTTTCGGAGAATGCAGTTGCCAGCATGCACCTCCTGCACAACCATGACCACGAGCGTCGTCGTGGACGGGATTCGAACCCGAAACGCCGGTAGTCAAATATGACACTGATGCCTCAACCCACTGGGCTACCGGTCGCCCCCTTACTGTACCAATTCCGTTTGTTTATTTTTCAACCTTTGAAAAATTTTCTCCAGACAGAGACGTAAATTCCTCAATTAAAATGTCTCGTCAGAATAGGATTAAAGAACTTAGTAATACATAATTGCTCTCCCTTAACTAGCTTCATTTCAAATATATTCACAAACACGAAGTAAAACATTTCCACGAACAAAATTTTTAGGCTACTTACGTACAAGTTCCATACGCAAAATTTCCATCCTGTAAAATGTTTTGAGAGAATTCGCACTCTTTGTCGGTCTAACGAACCGCGACTTATAAAGCAACCATAAAAATATGTTTTGCATTTTAAATAGTAGTTAAGAAAATGAAATAGAGTCCCGAAATTTTTCAAAATTTATGCATAATAAATTCTCCTGGTACGTGTCAACTTATATCGGAAGTTTAACTTTAAGCACCTTTTTCACCACAGAACTTCCACAGCAGGAAAGCAAGTATCAAAATATATGTACATTCTTTCCTCCAAAGAAGCCTAGTTAGGTTCAACTTTACGAAAGTTTTCAATTATTGTGGCAACCATATAAATTTGAATAAATAGGAAATTTACAGGCGAAAAGATTCATGGTCGCCGAGCTGTAACTAATTAAAGAAGAATTTTGCGAAGGAAAACTTTCGTTGTGGACGGAATCTAATTAGAGCCTCTTCACCCTCTTCACAATGATTTGAAGACGATTCTGAATGAAGATTTTCGCTTGTTTTGCTGGGAGTCCGGTGTCGGTTAATTATGAACATGAAGATGCGACACTGAGCTCTTAATTTCAATAGAAGAATAGAACAAGTGCATTTGAAAAGTGCTGTTAGAAATAATATTAAGGACAGTCCAACACCAATGGTCGTCTTTTCAAAATTTGTCGCAAAGTTTCAAAGTCTTTTGAAAGTTTCAGATTTAATTCTGAAAATGCAACCAGTCAGTTACTTAATAAGTTATTGACTACCGAAATTTCGTGAAGTTGACCCTTTTCAGAAATCTGTGGAGAGTTCCCATCGAATTTAGCAACTGAAAGCAGTGGCACCTGGAGGACAACTCAGTGTCGAGAAAATTTAAACGGCATGTCAATTTAATGACGATGTACTACAGGTTATACTATAAGATTAGGGCCCGTTTTCTCAATGTCCTGTTAAACTGCCTGTCAGCTAACAGGGACTTATTTATCAAAGGCCTTAACCTAAATCATGTTCAACACCCAATATACGACAAAATATGGAGATTTTTCTCCCCTTATTTTTGAACTGCATTATCGTATATGAGTGTTGTATGTGATTTCGGTTAAAGCCCTTGGTAAATAAGACCCTGTTAGCTAACAGGCAGTTTAACAGGACATTGGGAAAACGAGCGTAGGAATGCTACCCCCATCATTCGGTTTGTAAATCTGAAGCATAACCTAATATTAACTTCGCGAAGATCTCGTGTGCAGTGAAGAGTTTAGTGTCGAGAAGAGTGGTCCAATGCCAAATCATCTACCCAAAAGAGGAAACGTGTTTCTTGGAAGAGATGTTCTCTATCACTATCTGAAGGTCGCCCATTCGGAGTTTGCTTTGAAACTACACCAACTGGAGTGTGCTCCATACACAGCTATAGTTGACTATTGCCGTACCGAAACTCCGATAGTCAACTATTGTATCGGCTCTTATCGTTCCATAACACACAATATTTAGCTCGGTAGTCAGCTATTTTTATTCGTCTCATGAGCTTAGCTATCGGTAGCTATTACGCTCACATGTAGGTAAACACAAAATCAAAGTGACAGTAAACGGTCGATCCTGTGCATAATTGTTTTGGTTAAGAATTGTTTTATGCAGTTAAATGCACATCAAATTTAATTTGGGACAAATTGGTGCGAAAGAGTGTTTGTACGTGGAAATTTTTTGCGTGGAAAATGAAATACCGATGCAAATTTGAGTGTTGTGAAAGACCTGGCGGCGTTTGTGCTATTTTATTTTGCGATTACTATCGTTTCAATGCACTCAGAGCTGATAATTTGCTGAGCAAGCTTCCATTATGATGAGTTCCAGAGTCACATCTATGCCAGAAGCTTAGTACTTCAATTTGATATAAAGTCTCTGGATTGCAGGAATCGTTTCATGAATATTTGTATCCTTCTTCACTATTTTGAGCCGTATTAACTTCAGTATAAAATCAAAACTCTCTTGGTTTTCTAATTTCTAATGAAGTTCCTGTAGTTTTCTGGTTCCGTATCACGGAGAACGTTGAGTAAACAAACAAACAACAAACAATTCCAATTTAAGTTGAGTAAGTGTTCATGAGTGATGCGGTTTCTCATTTTATACCACTTCTTGGACCAATGTCTTCTCTTCTTTTTTCTGCTTGAGGACAACCAGTGTTATGGCAAGAAAAGTCAAATCTGTATTGGAAACCATTGCGACACTTCACTTCACACTCTTTCCGAATCAGAAACTCAACTGAGAGTGAGATTTGATCAAAGGTATGAATATTTAATTGAGAGGTGATTGAAGCGTTGCTTGAAGAGTTGATTGATCGTATAGAAGGTTGATTGAAGCGTCCGTGCTTAACGGGACTGCAACCGATTGATCAAGCGGCTTCATCGTCTTGTGGCTCCTTTACCTCGTTCATGATATTCGTTAACCAATCATTTTGCAATACAATACAGGGGTGAATTTGAATCCTTAGCTCGTTACCCTCCTTCTGGATCATACGCTGACATCGGATTTCATTCGATAGATAGATAGAAAATAGTCATAGATAAATTGATAAATAAACAGATAAAGATTTTAGGTGTACAACTTTGCTTCCGCCGTTTTTCGACAGACGGCTGCATCGGTGAGGGTTGCTCAAAATACGTAGTTCAAAAGTGTCACAAAGTGAGTTTCAACGTCTGTGAACGTACCGACATCCTCGCATTAGTAAAAGTTGTTCGCATTTTTAATAAAATTCGCGATTCAAAATGTCTGTTTTCGAGCCAAGTTCTCGTCATTTGCGGGAAGTTTTGATCTTCTGCTTCCGTTTGAAATAAACTGCAGCTGAGGCTCATCGAATGCTCTCAGATACATATGGTGAGGTTTCTCTGAGTGACAGAACATGTCGTGAGTGGTTTGAACGTTTTAAAAGTAGCGATTTCAATGTCAAGGACAACCATGATGGTGGGAGAGAAGACATTTTCAAAGACGACGAATTGAAAGCACTGCTCGATGAAGATTCGTGCCAAACGCAAGAAGAATTAGCTGAATCACTGGGAGTGACTCAGCAAGCCATCTCGAAACGCCTCAAGGCCATGGGCATGACTGAGAAACAAGGAAATTGGATTACGTACGAGTTAAAACCGAGAGATATTGAACGGCTATTATTTGCATACGAACAAGTGCTTCAAAGGCAGAATCAGAAGGGATTTCTACATCGCATCGTAACCGGCGACGAAAAATGGGTTCGTTGCGATAATCCCAAGCGCAGAAAGTCATCGGGAATGCCCGGACTTGCCTCAACATCGACGGCAAAACCGAATATTCACGGCGCCAAGGTTATGCTTTACATTTGGTGGGACCAGCTCGGTGTGATATACTACGAGCTACTGAGCCAGAATGAAACTATTACAGGAGATCGGTGCCGAACCCAATTGATGCGTTTAAGTCGAGCATAAAAGGAAAACGACCACAGTACCCAGAGAGACACGACAAAGTCATCCTCCAGCATGGCAATGCTCGGCCACACGTCGCAAAAGTGGTCAAGTCATACTTGGAAACTCTGAAATGGGAAATCTTGCCCCATCCGCCGTACTCCCCAGACATCACTCCTCCGATTACCATTTGTTTCGTTCCATGGCGCATGGCCTGGCTGATCGGAATTTTAGTTCGTACGAGGAAGTCGAAAAATGGATCCAGTCATGCATCGCGTCGAAAAACGCCTCCTGTTTCCGAGATGGAATCCGAAAATTGCCGGAGAGATGGGCGAAAGTTGTCGAATAGAACAGGTGGCAGAGTTCCGCCAAGAAAATCAGCTTACTTACTACTGCATTAGCTACGCTGTGGACTGCATTATCATGTTTTGAGCGTTGCATGTGCTAAGGTTAAATTTAGTGTCCCGGATAGCTAACTGGCAGTTTAACCAGACATTGAGAAAACGGGCCTTAGTTTTGCAATTGTTGTGATTAGTTGACGAAGAAGCAGACCCCTTTGTGTCGGTGGGACGTTGATCTGAATCATGCGTTAGAGCAAAGTATCAACCCAAAGGGGAAAACGGCAAAAAAGTATATCGTCGAGGTTATGGTTCAATGTGTGAGCTCACTGATAAAATCGCTTGTTTGTATGTTTCGAAAATGAATAAAAAGGCTGTTTTATTGTCAACACACCACACGAAAATAAAAATACAATTGGGACGAAAGGGAAACAAAAATAAAAAAGGTGTTGATGTTTTTGATTAAATGATAACAACTTATTCCTGTGCTCGCCGAAATTGACGTTGGCCGATGATCGTATTTTATAACTTATTGGGCGTGGTTGTCCTGGTATTTGTCATCATTTATAAAAATGTCGATACATCAGTTGCAAATTGAAACACTTAGTATTGAAATTATATGCTGAAACAGCTTGCAAAGGAATTGATTGTGTCGGAACTAGAAAATCGTTCAGATCCTCCGTATCACTAAGTAATTGGCAAGGCTGCTGTTGATGCTCTTTGAATTTTACAAAGAGTTTGGCCAGCTTCTATTCAATCACTTGATGAAAGGCTTTCCCAAAAATAGGTAAAATTTTTTTTAATGTTTCCCAATGTTACTTTCGGGCCAAATGACACATATATCCAAATAGTGAAGATAGAACAACCAGAAATGCATGTGATATTATTTTAAAAATTGCTCTAATTTTTATTAAAAATGTTCCCAATTACTTTATATGATATATTGCCACTTACTATGCATACTATATATGATTTCATAGAAAAAAATGTTAATCTTTTCGGGTTGCAAATGCACCCCAACGTGAAAAAATTACAAAAAAATTTAAAAATTTAAGAAAAAATCCCACGGTCAAGGGAACACCAAAAAAGCAATAGAAAACAGTTGAATTTAAAGGTACTGAAGACCCCAAGTAGAAAAAAATAGAGACTGAAATTTAATAGATGGTCAAAGTAGGCTCGGGGTGTTAATGCACTCCATGCGGTAATCTAGAGTTAAATTGGATTTTACTGTATGTACAAACATTATGCAGTCGCTAACCATCTTATTTCCATCCTCGCCTTCCCAAATATACTCGTGCCAAATTTCGCTAAAAAAAAAAAATTTTGCCAACAATCGCCAAACACAAGCAAACATAAAAAATAATCTTCACTTTTGTCTATTAGAAGTTGAAACGCCTTCTTATTGGTTGGATTGATTAGAAAAATATAACTTACGAAATAAATATAAACATTTCTACTTTTCAAAATGAAATTACGATTCAATATCCTGTAAACCGCAATAGTCAAATTCGAGTGTATCCTTTTATGCGATTTTCCGGATAGACAAGAAAACTTGTAATATATTCATATTCGTCAAACCTAGCCCAAGAAAAGTACATTTCATCACATTTGCTGCGCAAATAGGAAAATAGAAATGGAAAAGGCAAAACAAATGTAATACACGAGTACGAAGTTGCGATGTTGTTTCTTCCGTTGAAAAATGTCCAAACGTCCTCGGAGACATGATGTTTTCCAGCATGATGTGATTCCCGTGGCGCGTGATCTTCTGTCATTCCCATGAGGGCATGACATTCTGTCAACAGTCATTTTTTATTTTAAAGAAAAAATAGAAGAAACATTCGAATTTACCTGTTGTCGGGCGGGAGTAACTTGTTTCAGAATCTATCCGGCATTGTGCTAGCTCTCGATTTCGACAAATCACGCCCATTATTGTCGGTTGTTTTGACGTTATTGTAGAAATTTTTCTTTCTCTCATTGGGCAGGTGGGTGAAACTGAAATGACAGTGTTTGCACCGAATATTTTTTTTATTTTTTTAAAGTTTCGAAGTTTGCCAATTCCTGTTAATGTACAATATATTTTCGTGACATTGCGTTGAACATACTCTTACTATACAGGGTGGACCGGTTAGTATACCTTAACGGTGAAAACCACATTAGGAGGTTCAAAAAATCCAATTTTTGTTATAGCATAAATTGCTAGCTTACCAATCCAAGAATGTGATGCCAAAATTTCAAAGCGAAATTCGTTTAGATTTTAGGAGCATAGAACCGAGCGCTCACCGGGTATAGTCTACAGGCTCGAGCGCACTCTAGGGGGAAGTGCGGAGCGTACGTACCCTTGAAGAGGAACCCCACTTTTGCATCTTTGTTTTCAAATAACGGTATAGAAGGTGCTGGAAGCAACAAAAAGGGGGATTATTTCGGTTATATTTTGTTTTTCAAACGCGTTTTTTTTTTTCATAACTACTTTTTTCACATTGGATATTCTCTCCCAACCTTTGTCGTGAGTGGACGTGTTTTTCGGCGCTCTGTTCTCCATAGCAATTAGATTAGTGTCGCCGCGCATAAGCTACTGCTTTTCGTGATTTGTTAGTTTTTGACGATTTTGTATCTATCAAGTCAACAGCGATTAAAGGTGATCGTGGCAAGTTTTAAAACAAGAAATTCACGTATCATCTGAAATGTTTTTCCGCTAAGGGTGGTTAAATAGTGTTCTCGATTGGTTGTATAACGGCTGTTGCGTTTTGCACTAAGTCTGTTATCTTAACTGTTTCACAGTGAATTTAAATGCTCTTAGTGAGTTGTGCCATTTTCCACCTAAGTAAACGGATAACCGTGTACCGCCCGTCGTTTTTTGAGTGATTTCAACCATTGTTCTTGGCAAAGTTGTTCTTGGCAAAGTTTTCCTTTGGATTTAGACGTGAGGTAACATCGTGAAACTTGTCGCTTTCACAAGAATCAACATACATAGTTTTTCGAGAGTTGCGTGTTTTTCGCCCTTTATAACAGTACAACTTTATAAGTGGACGAAATCAGAAATAATTTCGAGCAAAACAAAGATACCGAAATCGTTGATTTTGATAGTCAAGGTACGTATTTTTCGCGGTATCGAAAACAATGAAGTGCGCGCGTGTTTCATAGGCGCGTACAGCTATAAATAAGACACGGTTTTGCGGGCCGCTACACCCGTTATACGTTCTTAACCCGGACGCGTCAGTGCGGGCTGTCTCCTGTTCAGCGGAGTCTTTTTGTTGTGCCCCATAGTGTTTGCATCTGAGTGCAACGAATCTGTGCTTTCTGGGAGTTTTTTGGCTCAAGGTACTTGAGGAGCTGTATCCTCGTTTTCAATTACTCACCAGTGGTCCGGTCTAATCGTCATCAGTACAGGCATCGGGTGCGTTTCTGTGTACGATTGCAGTTTTTAATCTACAAGATGGGTACTTTTTTTTGTTAACAATTAAATTTTATCTGAAATTGTATAGGTTTTTCCGGCGCGGACATGAGCTCGCGCAGCTTATCATCGAAGAGTGATAGCGACTCCGACACTCGAATCGTGGACAAAAATGGTTCGTCAAGACTTGGATCGGTGTCACCTAAGCCGGGCCCCAGCCATCAGGCCCCAAGCAGGACTGGGTATACGAGCGATTCGATGCATCGAGGCTCAAATGGTCCTCAATCACCGAAGCCTGGTCCAAGTGGCCTGCAGGATGTGGTGAAGAGCGCGCCTCACTTAGTCTCGGCTATGGCCAAGCCAGGCCCCAGTCGTGAGGTGCGGGCTCCGCCTAAAAATGATGACGAACCGTCACACCACATTAAGAATCAGTCGTCGTCCAAGATCCGTTATAGGACGCGCAGGAGTGCGTTAAGACTCCGTGGTTTCCTGTTGGCGATTCCGGAGGAGCAGCGCACTGCTAAGCAAAGGGAATCACTGGAATGGGCCTTGCAGGTAACCGCTGGGATCCCGGTTGTACCAACAGGTGCAAAAAGAAATAGATCTTTGGACGAATCACCGGAGACTTCTAAGCGGCAGAAAACTACCGCTACAGGTGGGTCCGCTCCTTCATACGCGGAGGCGTTGAAGGGTTGGACAGAGCTCGCGGTTATCGATAGAGGGGATGCAGACGGTAGCATCACCTTCGATAAGTGGAAAAAGGTGGAGTGCAAGCTCGCCTTGAATTTTCGCAGCGTTATGCAGGAGCACCCTGGTCCCGCTCCAAATTGTAGGGATGGCGGTTGGCACCAAGGTCGTGCAAAAATAATGCAATTTGCCGATCAACGGTCAGCTGATCTTTTTGCTGCCGCCATTCGCAAGGTGGGTGAGGTTTGGTCAGGTGCGAAACTCGAAGTCGTAACGAGAGATAGGATCCCCACTCGACCAAGGGCCCGCGCCTGGCTTCCAGCCGAACCGGCAGACGTGGGCGAAATTTTGTATCTGATACAAGTCAGCAACAAGGACATTAGTACTTGTGACTGGAGAGTGGTGAAATTGGATGAACCTGTTAAAAACTCCCGATGTGCGACTCTGGTGGTCAGCACCGACTCTCTGCCTCAACTGGCAGAAACTGAGGGTGTGATCAATTACGGTTTTTCAAAAATCACTCTCCGGGTATACAAAAAAGACGCGAGAGGACGATCTGAAGTTTCATCGGCGATACCACTAAACGCAAATCAGGACACAGCGGATGTAAGTGCTGCTCGACCAACGCCTGTGCCTGTAGGGTACGTCTCCGAAGAAGATGCAATGTCTTTTTCTTCTGACTTGGATGACCTGGAGGGCGTATCTGCATCCGAGTTTGGGGATGAGTCTCTCGACTCGGATGTTGATTGCGTATCTGACGTCACTGTGGTGGAGAAGATAACTCAATAAAATGGTAAGTTTTTTTGCAAATAAATTTACACCACTCGAAAGCTGCCTCTGCGGCTCTTCTTCTTCGGCTAGCTAACAGCGGGGAAGATATTATTCTGGTACAAGAACCTTGGGTCGTGAGTAACATCGTAAGAGGCTTAGGTTCTCCTAATTATGTAGTGTTTTATGCTAGGAATCAGGAGAGACCTCGTTCCTGCATCCTTGTTAGGAACACTCTAAATGCTTTCCTAATCTCCGAGTATAGTAATATGGACTTTGTGGTAGTGAGTCTGGAAATTGGGGTAAGAAGGTATTGGCTGATCTGCGCTTACCTGGCTTATGATTACGTAGGAGTTTTCCCTCCTGATATTTTAAGGAATGCGGTTGATGCATCCAAAACACAGAAGACTAGCCTTATCCTTGGCTGTGACGCTAATGCACATCATACGGTGTGGGGAAGTTCTGACACGAACGTAAGAGGGGAGTTGCTTTTCGAATATGTAATCGAGTCCAACCTCCTCCTTTGCAACGCTGGTAATGAACCTACTTTTGTCACAAAAAATAGGCAAGAAGTACTTGATATCTCTCTCGTCTCCGGAGACATTCAACATTTGGTGAAAAACTGGAGAGTGTCGGGAGATCACTCTTTTTCGGATCACCGCTATTTGCAGTTCACACTTGATGAGGCTCCAGTAAGAGGTCCGATGATTTTATATCGTAAACGGACAAATTGGATAAAGCACCGGGAAACTCTCCTTGAAGTTCTGCCTTCTCTTCCAGATCGGCCGAGTAACAAGTTAGAGGTAGATGAAATGGTGCGCACACTCACGAACTCTCTTAACAAAGCCTCGAAGAGATCGTGTCCCATTAGAACACAAAAAGGGAAGAAGAAGCCAGTCTGGTGGACTGCCGAGATATCCATGCTTAGGGTCGAATGCAGGAGGTCCTTCAACTATGCGAAATCCTCCAGACGTGAATCTGATTGGGTTTCCTATAGGAAATCTCTCAGCTCATATAACAAAGAACTGAGGAAGGCTAAACGTAATTCATGGAGACTCTTTTGTGGACGTATTGAGGACTCCAGCGAGACATCCAGACTTCGCGAAATTCTCTCCACTAATCCATCCGTACCAAGCTATCTACTAAAGCAGGACGGGTCCTGGACCTCCTCTAGTAAGGAAACTATTGAGCTTCTGTTCGATACACATTTCCCTGGTAGCACACCTTACAAATCGAATGGGCTTTTGCCAACTGAAATCGGTACTCCATGCGACCCTAGCAATATTATTTCTAAGGATAAGATTATCTGGGCTATTGCAAGCTTCGTAGCTTATAAATCTGCTGGGGCGGACGGAATAATTCCCGCCGACCTCCAGCATTCATCGGATATTTTGACACCATGGTTGGAGATCATTTTCAAAGCCTGTTTAGAATTAGGGTATATCCCTCAATTATGGACTGAGGTAAAAGTGATTTTTATACCGAAAGCGGGTAGAGCTTCACACGTACGTCCTGCTGACCTTAGGCCAATCAGCTTATCATCGGTTCTTCTAAAGATATTGGAAAGACTTATAGATGTTTACCTGCGCGGTAGTATTCCATCTAATCTTTTGTCTACCTCCCAACATGCCTACCTTAAGGGTAGATCGGTCGATACAGCTCTACACTCTCTAGTTAGTCATATCGAAAAATCCTTGGACGATAAGGAGTATTCTATGGTTGTTTTCCTTGACATCGAGGGGGCCTTCAACAATGTTAAGCCTGAAGCCATCACTGATGCACTCTCTAGTCTGAACGTGAACGAATCCCTCTGCAAGCTCATTAACCTGGTTCTAACATCTAGGGTTATACATACTTGCATGGGTGCTTCGTCTGAGCGTAGACTTGTGAGCAGAGGTACCCCGCAAGGTGGGGTGCTCTCTCCCCTTCTCTGGAATTTAGTGGTCAATAGACTGTTATTGGACCTGGAAGGGCTGGGTTGCAAGGTGGTTGCTTATGCGGATGACATTGCTATTGCTGTATCAGGAAAATTTCCAAGTGTACTTAGTGAGGTGTTGCAAAACGCTCTCTCACTATTAACAAATTGGGCCGATAACTGTGGGCTAAAGATAAATCCGTTTAAAACGGAGCTTGTTCTTTTTACAAGGAGGTATAATATACCTCCAGTTGTGCCTCCTATTCTACATGGTACGAGCCTTGTTTTTGTAGACAGGGCGAAATTTTTGGGACTTATTCTAGATAAGAAGTTATCATGGAAACCTAATATACAGGAGAGGGTGAATAAAGCCACAGTCGCGCTCTACTCCTGCAAAAGAGCCATAGGAAAAAATTGGGGCCTGCAACCAAAAGTGCTGCATTGGCTCTATGTGGCTGTTTTGCGACCTATACTAATGTTTGGTGTGGTGGTCTGGTGGACTGCTCTGAGTATAGAGGCTAACCGTTGCCTGTTAGGAAAGGTGCAAAGATTGGCCAGCATTGCTATTTGTGGAGCTCTTAGAACTACGCCTTCTGCTGCTCTTAGCATGCTGCTCAATCTGCTTCCACTTGACATTTTTGCCGAACAGATGGCCGGGTGCACGGCTATCCGGCTTCGCGATACTGGTCAATGGTTTACTTCAGATATTGGACATGCTGCCATTCTGAACAGCTTTGACATTCCGGCAATAACTGACTACACTACTCCTGTATGCATGGTTGAGAAAAATTTTTTCAGCCTGATACCATCACGCAATCAATGGGAGGAGAATGCAATTCCGCTACCCAACGCAATTGAAATATATACAGACGGATCCAAAACGGAGGAGGGAGTAGGAGCTGGTGTGTTCTCTGCTGGACTTCACATCAGCCTTTCCTTTAGTCTCCCTATTTACTGTAGTGTGCTTCAGGCCGAAGCTTTGTCGATTACCGAAGCAATGGCTTGGCTGGGGTGTCACGCAGTATCAGTTAGAGACATAATAGTGTTTACTGACAGCCAAGCTGTAATTAAGTCTCTCGAACCGGGCTTGACTACGTCAAAGACCGTGTCGGAATGTCGCTCTTCACTTACGAGGATGAGTGACTTCTTTAATATTTTCTTATGCTGGATTCCGGGTCACAGTGGTTTCGCGGGTAACTGTAGGGCGGATGAGCTCGCTAGGCAGGGCGCAGCAGGTGAGGCTGCACTGGCTCGTCGGTCAATCTATATGCCTATGGCTGCTTGTAAACTAGCTCTGAAAACCGAAGCGGCTAACAGAACTAACTTAAGGTGGTTGAATGGCAACACATGCCTTTTAACAAAGCCACTGTGGCCTAGATTGGATCCTAGGCGATCCGCCAAATTGCTTTCGCTGAATAGGCAACACATCAGAACTGTGGTGGGAGTCATCACTGGGCATTGTATACTAGGAGAACATGCAAGGAGGCTCCGCCTCCCTTACAATGACTTCTGTAGAAGCTGCGATGATGAGGACGAGGAGGAATGCATTTTTCATTTCCTCTGTTCCTGTCCTGCTCTTGCTAGAAGAAGAAAGAAATTTCTTGGATCCCAGTTCTTTTTTGAACTGGATGACTTGGCAAATGTTGATGTTGGTAAACTCCATCGTTTCATTATCAGCACTGGCTGGTTCAACGAGTAGAATGGTATGGTGAGGTTTACCCTGAGGTATCACAACGGACCCTATAGCGGTTCATGTGTGCTGTAGCTAATACGGCAGCCTTTGTACCTAACCTAACCTTTTTCACATTTGCGGGAAGTCTAACTCAAAAAGTAATTAACGGATCATTATGAAAACTGAAAGTAAGACTCTTTATAAAATTACAAAGAATATGAACCAACATCAACATTCAGGATGGTATCAGATTGGTAAAGGTGTTTTTTTTTTGCATAATTAGTGAAAAACAAAATGTTGAAAATTAAATTTTTTTTTCCAGCCAATGCCAAATTTTTAATTTCCATTATTTTCACCTGCATTGAGGTTCATATTCTTAAAAAATAAGTTAATAATGTAAAACTAAAACTTTTTTGATTTCGGATAAAAATTGGAATCGCTACACGTTCCGCAATTGGAGAACTCTAATTACGTCCTTCAGCGAACATCAGTGCGTAACTTTGTTATTTTTTGGCTTAAATTATTCCAAAAATTTCACATAAGTTACTCGAAATATCAATAAAATGAAGTAGAAATTTGCTTGAATTCTAATTAATTCTTCCTACCCAAAAAAAATCCTGAAAAATCATTGAAAATGAGCCTCCTAATGTGAAGGGTACCTATAAATAGAAAAATATGTTTGTAGAAAAATACCACGAGAATAATAACTCTATCTACAACAAACTGTTAGAAGTTATCGTTCTTTCTATTGTTGTTATTAAAAACCTTAAAGTTTTAATAAAATTTTCCAGGTATTTTTTTTGCATCTCATTGTGTTCTTGGAGGTGCTGAACACGAGTCCGAGTTTCATATCCGTAGAAAAAAATCTTGACTGAAGAAACTTTTTCAAACTAAAACAACGCCGTGGATCAAAATCAGCTCAGTAATTTTCGAAAGGCAGCTCTTTAATAGTTGGCAAATTACAAATTTGCATCCAGCTGATTTACCTTGTATCCTATCCTATGATGAAAGTAAGTAAAAATGAGTTGGTAGATTATTTAATTTTCTTTAATTTGATATATGGAGGACTTTCGACCGTAGTGTGGCTTCGTTAATTACTTTTTAGATGTGAATATTCCAGTTCAGTCGCCAACTCAGTGTGACGTCAATGCATTTAACCTGCGTGAAATACTCCAGGACCGTTCTGCCTAGTGAAACTGCCCCAGAGTATAGGTTTCTGTTAAGTGTAGAAGGCACTATGACGGTTTTTTGTGGGTTTACTTTTAACCCCACTTCGGAGCGCCAATCTAAAACTACGTCAAGGGCAGCGACCATCATATCAGCGCCGACGGATTTGAATTTGCCCTTGACGACAATAGTTACGAGTTCGATGTCAACCGTTAAAAAATAGGCAGCTGAACTCAAATGTTGTCGCACGTCCTTTCAAAACGAGCCGCGTGAAGGAAAAAGTGCATGATATCGTGTTAGTGTCACCATACACTGTCGAACTCGAACTCGAACACGAACCTAGTACAAGTGGACCGGTTTTCTTCACACCTATGTGAAGTGTGTGTGTGTCAGAGGACATTTGTACCAGGTTCGAATTCGAGATCGACAGTGTATGGTGACACTTAGACGATAGGCGAATGAAAGTGAGTGATATTGCTGAGGCTGTGGGGATATCGAAAGAAAGGGTGCGAAACATCTTGCACAACGAATTAGAGATGCGAAAGCCGCATTTGCTGAATGCCGATCAAAAGCAAATGCGCAAACGATTTTCGCAGCAATTTTTGCACCGATTCAATCGAAATCCGACCAATTTTGTGCGGCAATTTTCACCATGAATGAGACTTGGGTCCACCACTACACGCCAGAAGTGAAACAGCAGTCGAAGCAGTGGGTGGAAGCCGGTGGTTCGCCAAAGAAAGCAAAGCCGATCGCATCTGCCGGAAAGGTCATGGCCAGCGTGTTTTGGGATGCGAAAGGGATCCTATTAATTGATTACCTTGAAAAGGCAGAACAATAACAGGAAAATATTACTGCAAACTCCTTGACCAGCTAGATGCCAAAGTTTGCGAGAAGTGGCCTGGCTTGAAGAAAAAAATCGTCTTTCACCAGGATAACACACCTGTACACAAGTGTGCTTTGGCGATGGGAAAACTGCGGGATTTGGGGTACGATTTGCTCGACCATCCCCCCTATTCTCCTGATTTGACACCCTCAGACCTCCTTCTGTTTCCAAACTTGAAGAAATTTGTTACTGGGAAACGCTTCGCATCCAATGAGGAAGTTGAGAAGGCCGTACATCATACATACAGCAACGCTGGACCAAGTGTGTTGAAATCAAGGGAGATTATGTAGGAAAACAAAATAATTTTTTTTAACAAAAAATCGCAGTTTTTCATTGTCAGGCCGAGAAATTTTCACGTTACCCTCGTATATCATCTGCGTATTCGATTGAATAGTAACCACGTACATGTAGCCTGGAAAGCAGCTCCTTTACAACAAGAGACCACAGTAACGGTGAAAGGCCTCTTCCTTGTGGACAACCTTTAATAAATTTGCTGTTGATATTAGTGCTGCCCAATGAAGAGAAGGTTTAAATTTCCTGTAGCATAGCATCTACCCAAGTGATAGTAACTGCTGGAATACCCCCGAACTCGAGGGCTCGGAATATGCAGTCATAGCTGGTGTTATCAAAAGTTCCCTCAATGTCAAGGAATGCGCATAGTGCGATTTTCTTTTCTTTAAGGGATTTCTCAGTTGTCCCTTTAGGATTGGTTAAGTTCATAACACACAACCGTTGGCATACTGTTGCCAATTTGTTTTATGAATTCTCTCCACTGAGTTTTTGATGGACACAACATGCTGTGAAAAATGTCATTTTCTCCAGAACAAAAATTTCTCCGCTGGCTAGGACTAGCATATGATGACAATCCTGAAATTTAGAACATAGAGGCATGGAATGAGCTTGTACTGTATGTCTCCATAGAAACAGTGGCCCCAAAATCTGGGTACTAAGTCGACATATGGTCGACAGTCAGCTAACTCAGTAGACCGTTTAGTAATTATGAAATTTAAATATTGACAAGAAATGGCATTTGTTTGTGCACAATTCGACAGTGCGGTCAACATTATGTCAATACCGAAACCAGTGGCGTGGCGTCCATGGAAGCAAGGGAAGCATTGCTTCCCTTATATTTGGCGATTGGTGGAAAATTTTCTAAATAATTTTTTCTGAATCGCGCAAAAAAGTCGCGAAAAAAACTCTTCGGCACAGTCTATGTAAATAAAAGTTCCAAAGAAACTAATCGCGAATATCTTACACAGCCGAATTGGTAACACCGCGAAAACCACCACACCACACCAAGAAGAAGACACATGGAAGCATATCAAAATTTGCATCTATGAGCGTTTATTTTTTTCCCCAGTAAACCTACTGTGTCGCGATAAAAAAAAATTCACGTACACGGTAGGTTGGAAGCACTCAGGAATTTGCTTCCAAGTTCCCCTCACATGTAGTAGAGGAAATTCTTGCCTGCAGCGGAGCTGCTGGCGCATGGACGCTGGGGAACTTTTCTTCCCATTTCCTCTTTGTTCGTATTTTCTTGTGGACTGAAAATATTTGCTGTGTTGCAATGCGTATGTGATGTGCTATATGAGTTTCACAAGGGTTACCAGAGTAGGATAGGAATTGAATTGTGGAAAAAGTTTCGATTTGAAATATAATGGCTTCATGGTTAAAAATTATTATTGGTAAATTCGAGAAGAAGTGATTTCGCATAGAATTATTAGTGTATACGAGTATTAGTAAGAGACGAACTCAATTATAGGGATATTTATGCATATTTCAATAACTTATATCTAATCGAAAACCATTTAACGGAAAATTCCAAGAAAAAATAAGTGGGAGATGGTAATACTGCCTCAAGTCATTGACGTCACAAGGAATTGAATGAGCCGTTAAATTTAAAACTCATTTGCTCTAGTGTAGTGCTTTAGTGTAGTGCGATTTGTGTGCTTTTTGTTGGTGAAAAGGTGAAGGGGTTTTTTAATCGGTCTAGGTGCTTATAATTGCTTATAGTGTTTTGATTTGTTTTTAAAGTAGCATGGATCAATATTGTGTTGTTGATGATCTTTTTCGATTGTCTTTTGGATCTCGATCTTTCGCAGAAAAAAAAAGACATTATCGAAAAGGGTCGACCGAAACCGATTTTGGAAATTGTTTCTAAAACAAAAAGATGTACTAGGCATTTTACTGCTAAGATTTATGAAGATACGGAATGGATTACCGGTTGTAAGAACAAGCAAAAATTATTTTGTTGGCCATGCTTGTTATTTTCAAATGATTCAAATGTTTGGCGAACTACCGGGTTTTGTGACTTAAATAATTTACATAAAGCTGTGGACAGGCATGGTACGAAAAGCGTTGATCATTTAAAGTCAGTACTTCTTCTTTCCAAGTTCGGTTCCGGTCCTAGAATTGAAGAATTATTAAGTAGCCAACATAGATCTTCAATAATATTGCACAATGAGAAAGTTTCGAAAAATCGAGATATACTAAAAATGCTAATTGACGTTGTGTGCCATTTAGGATGTCAAGAACAGGCATTTCGTGGTCACAATGAAAATGTGAATTCTTGCAATAGGGGAAATTACGTTGAACTTTTAAATCTTTTAGCTAAATATAATCCGGACTTGCGAGCTCACTTGGAGCAAGCGACTGTTTTTTCCGGAATATCAAATTATATTCAAAACGATCTCATTAGTAGCATTTCTAAAATTTTATTAAAACAGATTTATAATGAAATTCAGCAAACTAAATTTATAGCAATAATATTAGATGAAACAACCGATGTTTCATGTCGTTCTCAACTCTCAACAACCTTTCGTTACATTACTCCTTCCGGTGAGGTTAAAGAAACTTTCATAACTTTTACAGATATTTCTGATGATCAGACTGCGTCGCGTTTATTTGACCATGTTTTAGATGTTGTTCAAAAATTCAATTGCGGTAACAAACTTATTTGTCAAAGCTATGACGGGGCTTCGGTAATGTCTGGTAAAATAACTGGATTACAAACACGTGTAAAGGATGTGTATAAAAACGCAATATATATTCATTGCTTCGCTCATCGGTTAAATTTAGTTTTATCTAAATCATGCGATAAAATACGCGAATGTCGAATTTTTTTTCAATCTATTACTTGTTTTTCAACATTTTTTAATCATTCAACAAAGAGAACAGTTGCACTAGATTTATTCCTCAAAAAAAGGCTTCCAAAATTAGCTCCAACACGTTGGACTTTTAATGGTCGATTAGTTTTAACCATTTTTGATAATTTAGATCAATTAAAAGAACTCTTTGAATATATCATTGAAAATGAGAGTGGAAAGTGGGATGGCGAGACCGTTAATAGCGCAAGGGGACTTCTTGTTTTACTTACAGATTTTCAGTTTGTTTTCCTGCTCAATGTTTTTTCTAAAAAATTTCCACAAACCGACGTACTTTTCGATATATTTCAAAGTAAACAAACTGATATAATGTACTGCATTCAAAAAATTACAGATTTTGAAAATCAACTTCAATCGTTAAGAAATAGTTTCACGGAAATTTGGACCCAAACCACATCTATTTGCGAAACTCCACAACGCCGGAAAAAAGCCAGGTGCCTTGTTGACAGTAATGAAAATGTTGAACTATTCTTTACACGTATTTATGTCGAAATTATAGATAATATTACCGCAGAAATAAATTCAAGATTTTCATCCTTAGCAAGTTTCACATTTTTAAACCTATTAGATTCTTCTAAATTTAACCAATATTTGAAAACATTTCCGGACAATCTTTTACTAAATTTAACTAAAACTTATGCTGATATATTTGACCATATTTCATTAAAGACTGAACTCATTGTGCTTTATTCTGATTCTGATTTGCAGGGAAAATCTTTTCAAGGTATTTTAAACTATTTCATTAATAACAAATTAAAAGATAGCTTCACACAATTTTATAAATTAATATGTTTAGTTTTAACATTACCAGTAACCAGTGCGTCCGCAGAGCACAGTTTTTCTTGCTTAAAAAGGATTAAAACGTATCTTAGAAATTGTACAGGCGAACAACGGCTTAGCGACTTGGCAATAATGTCAATTGAAAAGGTTTTCCTTAAATCATGTTTGTGTGAGCAAAGTTTTTATACAGATATTATAGATGAATTCGCAAAAAAAGAAAGACGAATAGAATTAAATTACAAATAATAGTATGTACGGATCTTATTATTTATTTTGACTTGTAATATATTTATTGCCCAATTATTATTATTTTATTTTACTCACTAACTGTGATTTTTTAAATAGTAAATAGTTGAATTATTTTTAATTTTTATTGTATTGTTATTGTTTTTATTATTCAAATTTTGATTCGCTGAACATGATTACTTTCTTTATGAGTGTATGGATATTTATTTTGCAATTTTTTTGCTATTGTTGTTATTGTTATAGTAGTTCTAATAATTCGAATATGCTTTATTTATATACTTATAGTTACAGCTTTGCTTTTTTGATAAGTCTACCAACATATAATTTTTACAATTATTTATTTAAAAGTAAATTATTATATATTGGTAGCATGGGAATTAAAATGCTGATAAAATACAGTATACCTACTCTCACGTCCCCGTTCGTGATTCCTGGGTGCTTTTATATTAGAAATGTTAAAAGTAGCTAACGAGAGGGGTTCAATTAATACGCAGTAAATTTGTGGAAAGCATAATAATAGTAAATTTTTAATACCAATTGCTTCCCCTAGTTGAATTATCACGCCACGCCACTGACCGAAACGCCAACTGAGTAGGCTGACTGTCGATATTCTGACAAGAATTGACCATTATTCATGCACAATTCGACAGAACAGTCAACATATGTCAATATCAAACAACAACCGAGTAAGCTGGCTGTCGACTTATTCGCCAAATGTTGGAGCCAGAGACATACAGGACAAGCTCATTCCATGCCTCTATGTTCTAAGTCATGAAATGACACTCGCGCTGTCGTATTCATACGATTTTTCGTCAGTAGTCAGTTTTGAACTGGAAATTTGACAATTCATGGATGACTGGATGCGATTGCAGTTCAGAACACAACAACGTGTTGCAAAGCTGCTTCGATACTATTGCCCCAGCATGTTGCGATTCCGCTATGTGTTATGAACTTAGCCATTATGTAGGACTGTCACCGTTGATTTTCCCTTCAAATGGGCGAATCGTGTTCGATGCAAAGGGGTAGCTGTACATTCCTCGGGCTTGTTACCATGTTTGGGTATAATTACCACATTAAACTTTCTCCACAGTGTGGGTATATAACCCAAAGAGTAACTAGCCTTAAAATGGCTGCCTAACGGAATCATGATAGTTTCTAGACAATTCTGCAAGAGAGCAGGAAAAATACTATTCGCTCCAGGAGCCTTAAAAGGCTCAAAGGACTCCACTGCCCATTTAACTCTATTTTTATCGAAGATCATCCCTGATAGGCTGTTTCACTATCAGTTATAGGCATGAAAGGACAGATCCGGGAAAATGGGTATGAAGTAGAAAATCTAGAGTTCTTCTGGGCCAGCAGTACAAGACCCATCTAGTTTCTCAAGCAGACCGACTCCGTTTATGGAGTTCTTGAAATGAGCTTTGTGAAAACGTGCCTTTTCTGGCACAGATTAAATGCTTTCACAGTGTTTCTTCCAGCATTTCCGTTTGGATTGCCTAATGACTTTTTTATACTCAGTACTCGTCTCACAGATTAAAGCGCTTTGCTCTGTTAAACTTCTTCCTAACTTGAAGAAGCTTGCAGGCGAGTTCTTCGTTCCACGAGCCCACTTTCCGTCCTGCGCTGATATTGGTACTGTCCCTATAGGATGAACTCAACACATCGTTAAGTTGAACAGCCGCCAGCTCAAGCTCATCTGATGAACCAATATCACTGATTAACGAGTCGACCTTTGAGCTGACTAGTTTACGAAATTGATACCAATTTGTCTTTTTGGGACAAATGGTTGCTGAGTGAAGTTCGGAACTACTTGTCATGTCAAATCTGATATGTCTATGATCCGACAATGATACTTCACCAGATACTTGACAATTAGAGACAAACTCGGATAAGATGCTGATAGCAAGGGTAATGTCAATTACCTTTCGCCTCACAAAAGTGGCGAAGGTAGGTTTGCACCTATTAAGGACGTGCACATGCTTCCAAATCAGGTCTTCTAGAAGGCACTTACCTCTGATATTGTCGTCGCTACTGCCCCACAGAGTGTGGTGCGTATTCGCATCGCAACCGATCACAAACTGTCAGTTTGTGCGTTAACAAAAGTCGACGAGCTGCTGCACCCCAATAGGTGGTATTACTTCGTTGTGAGAAGGAAAGTAGTCGGATGCTACCACTAAGTTTTGATACCCGTTGAAAGTTGGTATGTCGACTAATGCAGCAAAATCTCTACAAATATAATACGTGTGAGGTAAATGATTGCCGCATTCGTTAATCATAAGTACTGCACGTGGATACACAACTGATATGTCATAAATCAACTTACCTAATGTTTCATTGAGACCACAGATTCGGCCACCACGGTTCCTGAACAAGCGCGCGGTTTGTTTTATCGAAGCTCCTTTGGCATGGTGCAGGTTCGCCTGAAGCACCTTAATGGCGCTCGTTCGGCTTCGTTGGTGTGGAGCGCTTAGTCATACATACTCATATTTATGACAGTATACGAAGTATCAAGATCCTGTCTAATTTTAATGACTATCAAAGAATCCACAGAAAAAAAGTAAGTTCTACTTTCCTGTGGAATCAGTGCAAAAATTGTTTATAATGTCAAATATCTACGCCAGTAAGCAGACCTCAATGCATAACTTACTGACTATAAATTGACCCTTAAATGCTAATGTAAACATTCCACGGCAAAGATTATGTTGTAGGCATCTTCGTATGTGCTTTGTGAACTTATTTACATACATTCTGAAACCCACTTATACACGACTTACACTCAAGTCCTTCGAATACACGTACTCGTACTCGTACATGACAAAAAGGCGTTAATGTGATATTTAATTAAATGGGATGCTAAAGCAACGCATAACTCAAATAGGCAATTTGTTAAAGGTGGGATTACCAAGGATTTGGGAAACCCGATATGTGTTCATGTCATGAGTGTAAATAAGAACATATATCTCAGTTGACACTTTACATAAAAGGCTAAAGGTGTGACGCGATGCCGACGACGTGGCGTTTCTGGAAAGTTCACCTTCTGAAGAAACCGAGCAAAAGTAACTCATTAAGAACATTACACACCTTGGATTAAGGTGTGTTAAGTATATAGATGGCCCCATTAATTATATACATGAACACAAATTTCTTTACTGATCTGAAGGAAACTTCATATATTTTCGAATATTTGCTGATACTATGGGAACGAAGGTGTCGTCTGTCGCGTTTTGAAAGAGAGTCGGTGAAGCGACCATTCTCAGTTGAAGTAAAATGCAAAATATTTTCCTCATTTTATAACACATTGCTTATTGTATATTTTTCCCAGGACAACATTTCATAATTTTCAAATATTCCTATAAATGGCTTTATCCAGCGTTTAATGGGATACTCAACACGATATTCTAAGGATGCGTGCTTTCGATTCTCTCAGACTAATATTGGGGACAAATAAATAAACTTCCGAATGATTTAAATCAATTCAGGAACAAGTAAATAAATTCCCCAATGACATATATAGCTTTCCGGATCAAACAAATCAATTCGCAATTTGTTATACGTATGTTCCTCGTTAATACATTTGTATAGATAACTTTGACACCAATAAAATGAATTGATGAAACAAATTAAACGATTTCCGAGTCTGAAAGATTGTTTACTTTACTTTACTAAGAAACCAATCTACTAAACATGGAAATAAATTTATTTGAACGAACAATTTGCTTTCCCAAATTTATTGTTTTGATCCGATAATAAATTTTTTTTTGTTCCTCTAATTAATTTATTTGATTCGAAAATTTATCAATTGAACTCGGAAAATTCTTTATTTCACTAAGAATTTGTAAGATACGTAAATTTGCGAGTTTTTGCCTAATATTTATTTATTTGTCTCGAGAATTTGAGTGCGTGATCTGGAAATGCTACATATGTATACGCAAAATTGAATTGTCCATAAAAGCATCCAGGTAATAAACGACAATTTACACTTGAGAGATTTTATCATCTAATTGTATTCGTTTTTCACATTAAATGCTTACATAGAATTCTATTTCTAGGTAAGTACGCAGTATGTTCTGAATTTCGAATAAGGTATTCCTGTCACTGGAAACTGTTTCTTTTTTTTTGCATCATAATAAATAAATGAATTAGAAATTCCCGGAATTTTTCTTCGATTCGTTAATTTTATATGAATTCATTTCATCAAATAATTCAAGATAATGACGATTCATTATCCTATATCCTGTAAGAGTATTTCAGAATGATCTATTTAAAGATTTTTACGTAAATTATTTATTTATTTTTCTTTTAATTATTTATTTATTAACGTTTATTACTACACCTACGCGCCATCGCGTTCGGTTTCCGGCCATATTACGTATCTCACCAGAAGATCTCCCCAGTGATTTACAGTCATCGTCCACTGATCGTATAGCGCGTCCAGCAATGCAATAATCGCCCCTACACAACGTGTGATCACTGCCACTTTTGCCTGCGAATCAATTCGTCGATAGGCATCTGACCCGTGCGGCGACTAAGTTCTTCATTTGAAATTGGTTTGGGCCAGAAAATTCTTAAGATTCGACGAAGACAGGAATTGGCGAAAGCCTGCGATTTCTGGTGACTGTTGCGGTTACTTTCTATGTGCTGCTCCCATACAGCAGCACAGAGAGACCCAGGAAGCGGAACAGGCCCAGCTTGGTCTTAACACTGAGATAGCTGCTTTGCCAGATTTTGGACAACATGTCCAAAGCGCATTTAGCCTGGTTGATGCAACGAGCGATATCCTGCTCAGTGCCACCATCAACGGCGACTATGCTGCCTAGGTAGACAAATTCGTCCACCTGTTACAAAGGCTGTCCATTACCATTAATGGGGTGAGTTGGATTTTTAGGCAGGCTAAGACCTTTGGTCTTGTTGGTGTTGATGTTTAGCCCAACCTTCCTTGCCTCCCTCTCCAGATCCAAGGCCATTTCGCTCAGATCCATGATTTTGTGGGAGTGTAGGCATATATCATCAGCGTTATCCAGGTGTTGTAAGTGAGACATCAAGGTCCATTGAATTCCACGACATCCCATGGATAAAGCTGCATGCAACACATCACCAATCACTAGAAGGAATTGGATCGGTGAGAGTATGCAACCCTGCCGAACTCCGCCTTGAACTTCAACGTCACCCGATACTTTACTCTTGTGGAGTACGCGACATCTCGCGCCGACGTAGGTTACCTTAATAATAGCCACAAGTTTCTCAGGGATACCTCTCCTGCGCAAAGCAGCTCAGATACAATCTCGGTTTACACTATCGAAAGCCTTCTGGAAATCAATGAAGAGCAAGTGCAGCGGAGATCTGTACTCGACGCATTGTTTGATTACAATCCGCAGGGTGTTTATGTGGTCGACACAGGAGAAACCGGATCGAAACTCAGCCTGCTCTTCATCGATTGTGCTTTCTAAGTGGAACTTCAGCCTATCCAAGGTTATTCTAGCTTTTATTTTGCCAACCGAGGGTAGCACACAAATATCCCGCCAATTATTGCATTCTGTAAGGCTGCCCTTCTTGGGAAGTTTGATAATCAAACCCTCCTTCCACTCAGTGCGAAAAGTTTCTACGTCCCATGCTTTACCAATAAGTGGATGCAATAACTCGGCTGTCATGCTTGGTGCTGCTTGGTAAAAATTCGGCAGGAATGCCGTCGAGCCCAACAGCCTTGCCTCGCTATAGTGCAATAATGGCATTAGCTATTTCCTTTTTAGTCGGAGCAGTTAACCCTATACGTACATTTTGATGACCAGCTAAGTTATCTACATGAAGAGGAACTTCGCCAGATGTGACACGGTTCAAAACCGTAGCGAAATGTTCTTCCCAACGCCTTATCTGATCTTCTACTAAGATAAGTAGCTGTCTATCACTAATTTTCACCGGATGTTGATAGGAGCTACGACCACCTTTACACTCCTTGATGACACTGTATACGGTGTTTAGGTAATTATTTCTTGCCGCTTCCTCTGCCGTGACAAAGAGAGAATTTGCATACTCTCTTTTGTCACGACGCACACTACGCCGGACTTCTCGAGCCTTCATGCGGTACAGGACCTCGGTTTGACGATTGCCGTCTGTCGTTGTTGCAGGACGAACCCTCAGTTCCTTTCGTTCGACAATCCGCTGGCATGTAGCATCAGACATTCAAGGCTTAGTCCAGCAGGCCGGATTCGGGCCAAGGATGGTATCAGCGCTATCTATGCACGCATTTTTTTATGGCATGCCATTGCCTATTTAGGTCACTAGCAGGGTGACTGGTTATCTCAGCTATGCCTTCAGCGCAAAATGGTCGTTAAACTGTTGTGCTACAGCTGGATACTTTAGTCTGGAGGTGTCGAATTTACGGCGTCTAGATCCGCCGTTACTATGAAGGTGCACGGCTGTAATCCGCAATCGAACATTAGTCTAATATAGTATAATATAATTCAAGGGAAAATTTAAACAAAAAACCTTGTGTGTATATACCTATATACCTATATAGTTCTTATACTAACTTATGTATATCTAAGTTACTCTAAACTTACAACAAACTTACTTTAAGCCTACTACTATCTTACTATCTAAAGTTTGAGATCAAATAACATGTTACTCGAACTAAGTTTAAATTAGTGCTAGTTAACTAGAGAACCAATTAGTACATTGCAACTGGAGGAGCACCTTTCTTTAAAACTAGAAGATAATTTCCTTGTTAATTCGAAAATTGTCAAGATGTTAGACTTTTTGTGTAGTTTGCGCGTCGAGTAGTAACGAAACTTTTTCGTGATCAATTTGAAGATTCGGTTTTGGGCTATCTGAATTTTGGATTTGTGGGTTGTGGCGCATTGTCCCCTGACAGGGACACAGTAGGAGATTATTGGTTGAATAGCGATTTTGTAAATAAACGTTTTTTCAGAAAAGGATAGATCGCGTATGTTACTTTCGAAATCTTGGATAGCATTAATTTAACATGTTCGTTAGTCAGTTTTTTGTCCAAAGTTACTCCTAGGTAACTGATGTCGTTATCTGTTGCCCGAGGAACTGTCGAGGAACTTCAGGTTCCGCGTTGTTAATTTATTTCTGCTCCTTTTCCTTGTAAAATATACAGTTTTGGTTTTAGATTGGTTTATTTTAATTTTCCATCTATGGTAAAAATGGTATAAAGTTTCCAGCTGATTTTCCAGTGCAACTGTGATATTTTCGGGATCGTCAGAGCAACTGAATGTGCACATGTCGTCCGCAAATAATGTAATTTCACAATCATTGGTTTTGCGAATATCGGCAGTGTAGATGTTAAACAAGGTGGGACTGAGAAACGATCCTTGCGGAACACTGGCTCTAAGTGCGTAGCAGTCTAATAGTTTATCGCCAGTTTTTAGAACAGAAGTGCGGCCAGTTAGGCGACTACGGATAATCTTGACTAACTTCCCAGCAAAAAGCGTGGCTTACCAAGTAGGGTAGGTAACACCCTTCTAAACCTGCCTCCGATTGATCTATATCTGAAAAATGAAGTTGCTAAATGTGCCCTAAGGATTAGAGCGGCAGGGCACTCAAAGATAGGCCATACAGTCACCGCAGTATTAGGCTACCATCTATTAATACTGACTTTATGAAACCATAGGTAGGATTCAACACAAACTTCGGAGGCAATATACCCGATAGGGAGCAGATCCCGGTAGTTGATCATGGACGCAGAAAGGCACTGAACCTCTACACGGATGGTTCCAAGATGGAAGCCAGAATTGGTCCAGCAGTCTACTCGTCGGAACTTTCATGCAACCTATCCTACAGACTGCGAAATGGGTGCAGCATTTTCCAGGCGGAAGTGCTTGCGATCCAAAAGTAAGCTGAGCTGATGATATCATCCCGGAAAAAGGGTGGAATCGTCATACACTCGGACAGTCAAGCAGCACTAAAGGTGCTACAGTCCGTTAAAATCAAATCGGAGAAAGTGCATAACTGCCTAACACCTTTACAAGCTCTGGGATCAGAGACCCTGGAACTCTGGTGGGTTCCGGGCTATAGCGGGGCTCTAGGTAACGAAATAGCGGATGGACTAGCCAGACGGGGGCTATCCTCGAACGACGGGCAGTCCAATACAAACATGCTAGAAGATGCTGGACGACAGTTTTCGCGAAAAGGCCAAAGCTAACTGGCTTAACACAAACGACTCCAGAGTAACGAAAATATTCTGGAATTCTTTTGACAAAAGGACAACCGAAAGCGTTTTAGGACTACCCGGAAGTTAGTGTGCACTATTAGTGGGCAAACTAACGAGCGACTGCCTGATAGAAGAATACGCCTACAGACTAAAGCTAATAACTAGCGATGGATGCAGGAATTGCCAAATACCAAACACGAATGAAACTCTAAAGCACCTTCTATGCGAACGCCCTGCACTCGCTAAAAAGAGATTAAAGTGCCTAGGAGCTCACTTCTTCAATGATCTTGAAGGATTCGCAGGACTCAGTTGGAGAAGCCTCTTGGGCTTCGCCGATGAGTCAGGTTCCTTCAAGCTCAACGACGATCTTCTGGTAAGGGCCAGAAACGACACGCGCTGAGTACCTAATATATGTGGTATCGCTATGAACTTCAGTGGTCTATGCGGAGCCCTTAGGCTACCACCCTGCCTAACCTAACCTACCATTATAATGTCACCTTTAGGTGTTCTGCTCTGAACGGCGTTTACTTGTTCGTAGAAAAATTCTTTCGCTAAGACAGTGTCGGGTTCAGTTGGAGCATAATATTGTACATATTATTGAGATGTTCCTCACTTTTGTCCGGAACCTGGCGGTCATGATTCGATCGGAGACCGGATCCCAGGATAAGAGACAGTTTCGTGCGGCTGTGGTTAAAAAGAGCCGCACACCTGACTCACGACCACTAACGGTAGCTCTACCGAAGTACAACATTACAGTGCTACCCGGTGGAGAGATAAATTCTCCGGTGTTCCAGCATCTTATCTCACTAACTCCTAAGGTGTTTAAGTTATACATCAGAAATTCACTCTCTAATTGTAGAAATCGTGCGTTCTTGGGACCTTGAGACCCATTATCCGGGAGAGTACGCACATTCCAGAATTCAATCTTTGTAATTATACGATAGCCAAAAGTTGTAACCGTTGAGTCAGTCCTTATCCGAGGCATAGTTGACGTTTCGTTAGCATATAGAAGATTTTGGATAGTGCAAGTTTCTGGCATACATATCCTGTCCTATATTTGTTGGTTTTAACGACAGGCCGTCGAAGTGAAATGCTGTGGTATTATTTTTACGCCCCACATCACAGGGGGAATGTTTAACTCAACCAAATCATCGCCCCGCCATCACTGGCAGCTTGACATTGGTTAGCAATGGTCGGTGCTACTGCTGTTCCAGGGGGCGCCCAGGCGGGGGAGAGTATGGAAGAGGAATTACCTCCCTTTGCATGTTGTATTGTTAATTGCCTTGACCCCGCCAGCGGTGTGGGCGCGTCAACATCTCTAGCATTTGTATGCCTTGTTGATGTTTCGACATCATATCTAATTTGGAAGTGCAGTTGCTAGCATGCACACCCTATCCGCGTCGTCTTTATACTGGCAAGCTCGGAGCACTGTGAGAGTTCTATTAATACCCACAGGCAGCTTTTTGTCCCGCCGAGATTTGAACTCCGAGCTCTAGATTAGTATCATAGAGGGTGACCGAACGTCCACGGCCACCGAGCGCGACGGCTATTATCTGACAAAGAGTGTCCACCATTTTGTGAAATATCACTTCAAAGGAAATCTGAAAACTACCAGTTCATTCCAAAAGTCACTTCCCAAACAAAGCGTTTCAAATTTGCATTCAATTGACGCTATCAACAATATAAATTGTGCAGACCAGTTTCAACGATCTCGCCCGCCCATACCCATTACATCTTATCTCCTATTATCAATATCAATTTGACCGTAAATTCACCCCTACTGTCGTTCACATTAAACATAACTGTCTAATTTATTCGAATTGTAGGCGACCCATTTGTTGTTTGATACAAAAATAAACAACAAGTGATTTTTTTCAATAAGATTGGCACGAATTGCCTCATTCAAACATCAGATGATGCGAACGTTTCATCTATGACCACCACGTTCAGTTTCTCTTCGTTCAAAAAAAGGACACCAATTTGCATACACACGCTTCAAGTCGCATCGATATCCGTCGGTTCAACAAAACAGAAAACGTCTCTAAAATAAATAGTCACAAATTGTTTACATGTGCTATTTTCCATATTTTCTCAATTTTTTTCGTAAATAATATATGAGTATATGTACACAGAACACTGTAGGGTATGGTTGAGTCGACTTGTATCCATTTCAACACTTACCCCCGTACCCAATAAATGAACTACATCAGGACACTTGGCATCACTTCGTGGTTCGGGCAGTAGGAAAAAAAAGGAACCCAGTCAAGTCAAAAATAAAGCCCTAGCGGAGAACAAATGGCGGCTACGTGAAACCACTCGATGTACGTGATTCTGTCGAATAGAATCGTTATGCCATTTTCATTCGAAATGATTTACGCAAATTTGCTCTATGGCTCCTCTCATATTATGCTCTCGCGCCATCTCGTTATGCGGAAATTTATGGCAACATCCAATATTTTATGCAAATTTACGTAGGGCTGGAGGTTGGTTGGCTGAAAATATAGTGATAGTAGAATGCCTTTGTTCTACGGTCGTAAATAAACGATACTGTGTCCTTAAGGTGCTTTGAAGAGGCAGCTTTTTTTCCCATATGTTATATGTGCGACAGTCACAATAACGGGGATGTCATCCCCTACAGAATATAAGTTACTCTTGTTTACACTCAGCCAATCAGTCAGGCCAAGTGTGAAATTGCTTTTGATACGTCTAATATACGAATATTTGCCAGTGCACATGAAGCCTGAAGCTATGAAAGGCAAGAATCAATTTAGCAATGAGAATTTACTCAGAGTATTTATATGTGAATTCACAATGTGACTTCATAGTCATTGGGGATATCAGAGCACAATTTAGGTGACCCGGTTTCTTTTGTACACACACGTGTTCATCTCATTAAGGTAAAGTCATATAGGTTTTATCTTTACCTATATGACTTTACCTTGCTTTTCGACCTGCAGAAGGAGGGTTCTAAAGTGAGAGCAAATGCTGATGATTTCTGTGTTTCTTTCTCCCTGATGCCCTTAGCGATATGACCCAACAAATACTTTCCCTGTTAACAAACTCGACCAATAAATGCAGCCTATGTATCAATCGTATCAGACTAAAATTGTCCTAATGACATGGAAACGCATCCCTTCAAGAGAAATATCCAACGTTGGAGAGAATAAGACTGGCTTTTACGCAATAGCGCAAACTTCCTTGAAGCCTAACTAGAAAAGCGAACATTCATGAGCCCGCGAATAAAGCCAATACAGCCCTCTGTTTTTCCAGTAGTCTAAGATCCCACTGCTAAAATCTGCACCTATCTGTTATTTTGATAAGATGTATCTCAAATGAAAGATAATTAAAAACATAAAAAGGTAAAATTGGGTTGTCTAGCAAAATCTTGCCACAATCATCCTTAGGTTAGTTTAAAAGGTTGCTATGATTACCCACAGCACGCATAGACCGCATCAGGGTCCGTTGTGATGCCCAACGGGATATGTTGTCCCGACCCATTCTAAACTTCGAACCAGCCCGAGGCCGCAACAAAACGTTGGAGCTGGCCAACATCGACGTCCCGCAAGTCACCCAGGTCGGCAAAGGCCCGGGCATTCACAGAGAAGGTGGAAAGACTCTCCTCTACCTCGTCATCTCCACCGCTTCTACATACGTCGTTATACGGAAGCCGAATCCTCCTGGTGTGCTCTCCAATTATACAGTGCCCGATGATGATGCTCACAACCGCACCAATGTGATGCCTTTTCAGCAACAATAGCTTAGCGGAACGACTCATATCGAACCTGGGCCATTTAAGCTTTGTCTTATAACAAGTGCTGCCACCTAGCCATCTCGTGTTAGTGATACTTATCGCGGACTGCATTATGCTATGCTTACATGCATCAAAAGGCATCTAAACTTTGCAGAGAGTACGTTGGGATTCTTCCGAGCTCCCTCTTCTAGCAAGTTCGTTATCTCGGAAGTTGCCAATGTAACCACTGTAACCCGGAATCCAGCACAAGGCCATATCAAAGATACCACTTATCTATGTGAGAGATTCGCGGCACTCCAACACCATCCTTGAGGTTATACGTACGGATTCCAGGGCTCTAATCGCGGCTTGACTGTCTGTTAAAATAATGATTTTCCTCACAGAAACGTCATGACGATGGCGTCCCAGCCAGACCAGGACTCCCCAAATAACTACCAAATTACGCTTGCAGAACGCTACAGTAGTCGGGTAGTCGAACCGATTGGCTTAGATTCAAAGATTCGGAGTAAATGCGAGCTCCCACGCCATTGTCATTCTTAGACACATCTGTGTAAATATGTATCGTATCTGTTGTCGGAAGAAAGTCTTCATTCCATTGTGTATGTAATGGGATGAGACTTTTGAAGGACATAGAGAACATAAGTTTTGATGAGACATGGTCCGTCCTGACAGGGATATCTCGATTATTTAAAATCGTCGACTGCCCACAGTTTAGAGCCAACCATTATCCTGAATCGTGGAGACGGACGGCCGTGCATGCAGCCACCTGTTCACCAAAAATATCTTGCGGGAGCAGGTTGAGCATTATATTCATGGCATCAGAAGGGGTCATTCTGAGTGACCCGCTGATTGCCAAACTAACAGATCTTTGAACTTTTTCCATCAATCTACGGTTAACTGCAGCTTTAAGTGCGTTCCACCACACAATAATGCCGTGAAAAAGTATGGGGCTGATAACCGCCACATAGAGCCAATGCACAACCTTCGGTTGCAGGCCTCACCTTTTGCCGATGGCGTTCTTACAACAGTAGAGTGCTATATTTGCCTTATTAACACGCTCCTGAATATTGGGCTTCCAGCTTAGCTTCCTGTCAAGTATCAGTCCCAGAAACTTAGCCTTGTCTATGAAGATCAATTTCTCTCCCGCCAATACCGGAGGTTCTGGTGTTGGTGTTCTATATATTTTTGAAAATAGGAAAAGTTCCGTCTGTAGCGAATTAAATTTAACGCTACATTTTGTTAAAATAAAGAGTGCATTCTGTAATACCTCGCTAAGAGTGGTGGGGAACTTACCTGAGATGGCGATAGCCACGTCACCCGCGTAGGCAGTCACCTTGCATCCCAGTACCTCCAGATCTAGGAGAAGTTAATTTACCACAACATTGCGGGGTGCCCCTATTAACGTATCTACGAGCGTACGACACGCCCAACTCAGTGCTAATAACCCTAGATATTAGCATCAGGTTGATGAGCTTACAGAGAGAGTCGTCCACTCCGAGAGACGACAGTGCATTAATGACTGCAGCTGGGCTAACGCTCCCTCAATATCAAGAAACACAACCATGGTAAACTGCTTATAGCTAAGGACTTCTTAATATAGCCCACGATAGAATGCAACGCTGTATCAACGGATATACCCTTCCAGTATCCATGCTGTAAATTTGATAAGAGATTTGCGGGGATCTCACTTCGTAAGTGAGTATCTATAAGTCTCTCCAGTACTTTAAGTAGGGTCGATGATAAACTATTCGGCCTAACATCGTTCGGGCGTGCGTGAGATCTTCTGCCTGTTTTTTGAAATAACGACCACCTTGACCTCTACCCTGGCCCGAGGGATATAGACTAATTGTAAGTCTTAACATGTCCTGAAGATTGTTTCAATCCAAGAGTAGACAACATCGGACAGACCCTGTAAGTCTGCCGTAATGATACCGTCAGGCCCCGAAGATTTAAACGGCTCGAAACACTGGATATGGCCCAGATAATTTTCTCCCTTGATAGTATAGCTGCAGACGCGCATGGATCTGTAACGTGTTCCTGTGCATATACGAACGCAGTTTCAGATGAACTGTCCGGAAAGTGCGTGTCTTGCAGTACCTATATCAATTGTTTGCTTATTTGTGGCGGTCCACGATCCATCATCTGGCTTCATTAGATAGGTAGGCATCGATGGATTAGTAGCTAATACTTTACGTAGCCTTGAGGATTCGCTCGACGTTCCAATCCTCCTTAATTAATGTAATTATATTGGAATTTTTAAACCAGTTGATTTAATTTAACTTTTTAATTATTTTATTAATATGTTTTTTAGCTAATTAAATAATAATTTCAAAGAGAATTATTTAAAGAATAATAAAAAAAAATTGGGTGCCAGCTTTGTACCTGTGGGTAAAAGTAAACCCGTATGGTGGAATGGGCAAATCTCTGAACTTAGACATCAATGCAGAAGAACCTTCAATAAGGCGAAAAGTACTAGGTTAGAGTTGGAAATAAGCGCGTTTAAGAAGGAACTGCGTAAGGCAAAGCGTAGCCTTTGGAGGCTTTTCTGTCAGCAGATCGATAAGGCGGGAGAAGCCTCCAGACTGCGTAAGATTCTCGCTTTTAATTCTGCTGCTCCTAGCTATTTATTGAGACATGATGGTTCATGCACCACCACTAACTCGGAGATTATCCATATTTTATTGGATGCCCACTTCCCGGACAGCTCAGCTAATTTTCCGTTCAGTGTCACCACCTCAGAAGTGACTGCTCCTTGTGATTGTATCTCTATTATGTCCGGGGAAAAAATTTTATGGGCTATTCGAAGCTTTGATGCGTTCAAATCGCCTGGACATGATGGCAATATTTCCGCCGATTTGCAACACTCGTCTAACATAGTATTATACCCTGGGTCGAAGCCATCTTCAAGGCCTGTTTGGAGCTGATCTATATCCAATGTAAATGAACTGAAATGAACGTGACTTTTATCCCGAGAGCGGGTAAAAGCTCGCACGTACACCCGACTGACTTTAGACCTATCAGTCTGTCATTTAATCTGCTGAAGATGTTTGAGAGGCTGATTGATATTTATCTACGGAGTAGAATTCCATCGCGGCTCTTATCTACATTCCAACATGCCTACTGCAAAGGTAGATCAGTGGATTCAGCTTTGCACTCTTTAGTAAGCTACATCGATAAATTTCTTAGCTAAACAGAATATACCATGGTCGTGATCCTAGCCATTGAAGGGGCTTTTATCTACGTCAAACCGGAAGCTATCATCAAGGCGCTTTCTGGGTTGCATGTGAGCATGTAACTCTGCGAACTTGTTAACCTTTTCTTGACATCGAGGGTTGTTCATACTAGCCTAGGCTCATCATCGGAACAAAGGCGAATAATAAAGGGCACTCCGCAATGTGGCGTTTTATCCCACCTTCTTTGGAACTTAGTTTTTAACACGCTGCCCCTTGATTTGGAAAGACTGGGCTGCAGGGCAAAACCTTATGCGGATGATATTGCCAAGTTCCCAAGCATTCTCAGTGAGGTGCTTCAGAACGTCCTCTTTCTACTTACAAATTGGGCCAATTCCTGTGGCTTCAAGATCAATCCGAGCAAGACTGAACTTGTTCTTTTACTTCGAGATACAAGGTGCCGTCTGTCGTGCTCCCACAATTGGGAGGGGTAGATTAGTTTTTTCAGAAGCAAAAAAATTTCTTGGGCTCATTCTCATTCTCTGTAGTCCGGATGGCGCAACGGTTAGCACGTTCGCCTTCAACGCACTGGGCCCCGGTTCGATTCCGGGGATTTACGTGTCGGACTATAAGCCCACTCAGCTGTTAAATGAGTACCCATTATGGGGTAAATAACTCGGTTGAGCGTGTTGCTGATCACATACCTCTGCACAAAAAACCGTCACGATCTAGAAAATGAGATGATGCTAACTCATCTCGAGGCCGTGGTTCAAAATTGTACTGTTGCGCCAGTTATTTATTTTATTCTCGGCAAAAGTTTAGGTTGGAAACCCAATATCCAGGAACAAGTGAGAAAGGCTAATATGTACTCCGGGAGAAGAGCCATAGGTAGGAGATTAGGTCCGCAGCCAAATGTTGTGCACTGACTTTACGTTTCTGTTGTATGCCCCATACTTATTCATGGTATTGTGGTTTGGTGGAAAGCCCTTCATATTGCAGCCTGCTTAGTAAGATCCAAAGACTAACCTGCGTCCTCATTAGCGAAGCATTGAAGTCAACTCTGTCTGCAGCCTTGGACGTGATGCTCAGCCTGCTTCCTCCGCCATAAGCCGTGATACCGGCATGTGGATCTCGTATTCCTTCGGCCACTCGTCGATTTTAAACAGTTTTAACATTCCTACAGACACTGATTATACCACTCCCAAACATCTGTTCGATAAGAACTTTACTACCGTCATCCCAAATCGGGATCAGTGGAAGGAAGGCGAGTTTTCAATTGCTTACTGTATCGGCATATATACGGATGGATCCAAAGTAGACGGAGGAGTAGGAGCGGTCGTCTATTGCGACTGTGTAATGAAATACTTGTAACGAACCATATTATGGTCTGGTATTGCTGCTCCCACCGGCAGATCGAAGCAGCACCTGATGAGTAGTGATCTGTTGGTGGTACGAAACCAGAGGCCGAGGGTCCCATTACACCCGGACCCAAGTACGACCGCGTGGGCGTCTGACCCGGTCGCCAACCATTCCATCCTTTTCGACAATTTTTAGTATTCACCATTTTTACCTCCCCTGTTTGTGTTGTCTTCCCTAGGCCTATGAATTTTTGTTAATACGTAAAGGACAGGGGCAACGAGCGGCAAAAACCCCGCCCACGTCTACCTAACTGAGCTACAGCAAGCCTAGGCTGCTGCTTAGCTCGTTGAGGGGCATTTTTCTTCGCCAGATGGCACGGCCCGACCTTCACGGTCGTTATGCTACCTAAGGCTCCGTCCCCACGGGCATCTTCGGATGGCCACCAAACCGTCCGTTACAACTGGTTAATTATAAGCCTGACTTACGTCTACCAGCTCACTGTAGTGTTTTGCAGGCGGAAATCACGGCGATTATGGAAGCTCTAATCTTTTTAGGACGACACGTCATAACTGGTAGAGACATTATCATCTATACGGACAGCTAGGCTGCAATCAGAGTGCTGCAAGCAGTCTTGATAACATCTAAGAGTGTGGATAATTGCCGACCATCCCTTTCTGAATTGGGAGCTATTTTAACATTGTCCTGTGCAGGTTCCCTGGCCACAGTGGCTTGGAAGGTAACTGTCAGGCTGATGAGCTTACCAGACTGGGTTGTTTGAAAATCCTACAATATGGTGATATCTATCCACCCGTTGCTTCTTTCAAACTGATTGCCAAATCTGAGGCAGATGGATTGATGGGAGTACCTGCTGTACAACTCGATCGCTTTGGTCCATACTGGACGTTACCTGATCTAAAAATCTACTATCGCTAAACAGAAGGCATATTTGCTCGGTGGTGGGTGGTATCAATGGGCATTGTCTCATTGGGGAACATGCCAGGAGATTTTGGCTTTCCTATAATGACCTTTGCAGGAGCTGTGGGGATGTGAACGAAGAGGAAAGTAAGAGGAAAGGCTTTGCAGGTAGAAGGAGTTCGTTATTGGGTCCTACCTCTTTACTGACTTGGAAGAGGTAGAAAGCGCCGATGTTGGAAAACTGCAGAGTTTTATTGTTGGCTTTGGATGGTTCAAACTATCAGAAATGTTGAGAGACCTATTTGGGGTCTATGTGAGCTGCGACTTGTCACAGCAGCCCATCTACCTACCATTGTGCTTGTCGTTACCCTGGTTTAACGAAGGTCCCGTTGAGTTTATACACTTTGAACAAAATATACAAAATTCAAATTTAAACTAAGGTGTAACTACATATTTTGTATCCTGTAATCTGGTGTTTGCCTGTCGAAAATTTCTACAATATGGCTTGCCAACATTCAAACAATTGTATGACAGTCAAATTTTCGTATTGTGTTGCTGTTAGATGAGAGCGTTTTCATTTTGTATTCCCTTATTAACGCGAATAAAAAAATATATCTTAAATAAAAACATTTTTATTTTCCATTCTGTGCCAGGAAACTTAGCTAACCAAACTTTCCTTTTATTACAACTTAGTGATTTGAACAAAATCTCAAAAGAATACGAATTGACTAATATCAAGAATCTTCGATAAATCTTTGGGGCTTTATTGTTATTTTAATGAAATCTTTCGCTAAAATAGCAATTTCCGAATACATAATCCTTAAGCAGGCATATCCAAATCATTTGCATTTCAATCTTGAATGCTTTTCCAGTGAAAACCGATTAAGGATTCCATATCCCAGTCCAACGTCAAGTTGACAAGGTCTACAAAATTCCTTCTACATTTCATAGATTTTCGAATTAAACAGTCAATTGCCTTCGTTCGTTCGTTCGTGCAATTGAAATTTTCCCCTGGAGAGTGTACATTTATTTTCAAGGTAATCATTTGAATAGCAGAAAATCGACGTGGAATCCTTAAAGTTCCTTAGGCCATCTTTGTTTTTTTTTTTTTTGGTCCGTGCTATACATTTATCTTTTTGTAAGGTACCAGTGTAGTGCTGTGAAAGCATTTTCAGATATATGTGTTTTGAAACACAGCGGCTCGATTCGGTTATCTTACTCGGCTTTTTTTGGGAAAAACACGTGAGGCCCGGCAAGTGAAAGAAACCTGAACGTCTACGTGCAATTGTGCTCGGCACGTAACAGCCATTTGCTGTTATTTGTGGCAGGCTGGTGAATTGAAAACCCCTCCGCTCTCTTTTTGCATTTTCTATTTTGTGTCTTTAATAAATTTGGTAAAAATGAAATTTTCAACGAGAGCCAAGTCAATAGTTTCGTTATCAGATTATGTTTTTGCAGATGTGTTTGATGGTACGAAGTCTCATTGGTGGGGACTTCGACTTCTTGACAGTGACTTTTGTAGGAGCTGTGAAGACGTGAGCGAGGAGAAGAGTAGTTTCTACCTTGCCTGTCTCTATCCTACTTTAACAAGTAACAGGAGGTCGATTCATGGATGGTATTTCTTTCCTGACGTAAAAGGAGCTGGGAGGCGCATATTTTCGAAAATTCCAGGTTTTATTGTTAGCTTTGGATGGTGTTAACTGTCAGTTAGGTTAAGGCAGGATGTATCCTAGTGGGATCACAACGAACCTATTGAGGTCTGTGTACGCTGTAATTGCCACGGCAGCCCATCTACCTAACCATTTCCTGAGACCGACGCTCACTAACTTATCAGCCTATGTGTCTTTCGCGGTATGTGGCTTTCGCCAGTCATTGCCTCCAGTTGTCTCGGGTTCAAAAACCGTGACCGTGAATTTGGAGACCTCTGGTTCGTCCTAGATTTCGTACAACTCGCTGCTGTAGTTTCTTCATCATTGGTCGCCATCACGGTAGCTCTAAGGATTCGATGGAGGACCCTCCTTTCGAAGGTGTTGATCAGCTTCTCCGAGTTATAAGTGAGACATCAGTATATAACACAATAGCATACACATAATTGCAAATTCGAAACTATAGTCAAAACGTAAATTCGTATACAAGAGACGCCTACTCAATTGCCCTAACCCGTTATGGGCCATAGCGCCGCAACTGTTCCATGTGGCCCAGTCGAGAGATTGTAACGGACGGTTTGGTGGGCATCCGAAGATACCCGTGGGGACGGAGCCTAAGGTGGCATAATGACCGTGAAGGTCGGGCCTTGCCATCTAGTGAAGAAAAAGGCCCCTCAACGAGCTAAGCAGCGGCCTATTCTTGCTGTAGCTCAGTTCGGGAGATGTGGGCAGGGTTTTCGCCGCTCGGTGCTCCTGTCCTTTACGTATTAACAAAAATTCATAGGCCTGGGGAAGACAACACAAACCGGGGAGGTAAAAATGGGGAATGAAAAAAAATAGTCGATAAGGATGGAATGGTTGGCGGACGGATAAGACACCCAAGCGGTTGAATCTGGGTCCGAGTGTAATGGGACCCTCGGCCTCTGGTTTCGTACGGCCAACAGATCACTATTCATCAGGTGCTGCTTCGATCTGCCGGTGGGAGCAGCACTACCAGACCATAATATGGTTCATTACAGGTGGTTCATTACAAGATGTTGTGGCTTATTATTACGAAGACAACACACACATCCATGTTCACGAACGTCGTCGTGGACGGGATTCGAACCCGAAACGCCAGTAGTCAAACATGAGACTGATGACTCAACACACTGCGCTACCGGTCGCCGCGGCCTTTAAATTTTGCGATTAACTAGAACATGTTTTCACCTAGAAGAGGAGGGAGGGATTTTCCTTCTTACTACATATTTTTATTAAAGGATCTTTTTGTTAGAGTATACAAACGTTAAAAAACACGATCAGTTTTACGGTGGCGTAATACTAACCAATGTGCCAAAAGAAAAAGACTATAATTTAAGCGCCAACCAATAAAAAATTAACAATACAATTAATTCGCCAAATAGATATTACGCTTAATAAATAATTAACAAGTAATAGCTAAATAATTACATAGCTAATTTGAAATCATTAAATATTATAGTAGAATAGTAGTGGTAATAGAAAAAATAACAGTGAAATGCTTCCTTGTTACATTCAAGTGCTGAGTCCTAAGTTTTACTCATAATAAATGAGCGCCCGGGTTGGATAAGAAGTTCGAACTGCCTAAAGCGGAAATCTAAAGTGGTATTCCGCAAACCTACCTTGTATACATCTCAAAATTTAATTTCGGTTTTTACACAATTGATGGCAGATTTGATTGATTGCAAGTTTGACGACAGGAATGATAATATGTTTAAAAGCTTCATTGAACGCAGGTTTGACGGCTGGCTTGATAACACATGGCAGATTTGATAGCAGAATTGATGGCAGGTTTGACGGTAGGTTTAATGGCAAGTTTGATAGCAGGATTTATGGCAAGTTTAGTGGCAGCTTTTATAGGTTAGGTCAGATGGGTTGCCTTGAAGAGCAAGGAGCACTAAAACAACCACTGGGTCTCTTTTGATTCCCCCTAGATACAGCATACCTAAGCTTATCTCAATCGTTAAGCCAGCCAGAGCTGGAAATGAAGCGATGAAGACGACAGACACTAACCGCCTTTAAGTCGTCCAGATCGACAAAAAAGTAGGACCCAAGGATATCTCTCCTACGTTCCCTCAAAGCAGGGCCAATGCATAGAAGGTGATGGCAGCTTTCCTCCTCGTCTACGTCCCCGCAGCTCCTAGAGTAATCATTGTGCGGGAATCGAAGTCTTCTAGCATGCTCCCCGATCAGGCAGTGTCCAGTGATGAAGCCGTAGAATCGAATGGGATCCAGCTTAGGCTATAATTGCCTAGTTGCATAACATGTGGATCCACTACTCCATCTGGCGCTGGCTTTGTCATACGCCACATTCTGAGTAATCATTTTGTAAGCTGCTGGAGGCATCCCTTTTCTACGCCACCACTCCCTGATCTCGTTAGTTGTTTACGCCCGAGCCAGTTTGTCAGCTTAACACTTCCCAAATTTACCACTGTGGCCCGGTATCCAGCACAGATATGTTGAAAAAACTACCCATCACCCTGAAAGAGTCGCGACAGTCCAATACTGTCTTTGATGCAACCTGGACAAAGCTCAGCGCTTTAATTGCCTGTTGATTGTCCGTGAAGATTACAATATCCCTAGTAGATACAACACTCTGCGCAAGCCAGACTAGCGCCTCGGAAATTGCTACAACCTCCGCCTGAAAAACGCTAGAATATTCCGGAAGGCGGAACGACAAACCAATATTCAACTTCTCCGAATACACTCCAGCTCCAACGGCTTCCTCAGTCCTAGAGCCGTCAGTAAAAAGGCTTATGGCGCTTTCAGACCACTCATTTCTCGATGGGATCAGGCTTGTAAAGCACTTGTGGAAGAGGTGCTTCGGAGAGATGTAGTCCGTCATTCCGGGAATGCCAAAGTTTCTCAGTACTTCCGAGTGACTTACAATTGACGCGGTCCACTGACTGGTTTCCCAGACGCAAACAGCCGTATTCCCCGCCATCTGCTCAGCGAAAATGTCCAAGGGAAGTAAATTCAATAACACTCCTAAAGCAGCAGTCGGTGTTGTCCTTAGAGCGCCTGTGATGGCAATACATGCCAATCTTTGGACCTTCTCCAACAGAGTTCTGTACGACACGATGCTAAGTGCCGTCCACCAGACGATGATCCCATGCATTACATTGGAACGCAGTACTGATATATAGAGCCAATGAACCACTTCTGGATGTAAGCCCCATTTTTTGCCAACAGCCTTCTTTCACGAATATAGTGTAACGGTTTCCTTAGTCACACGTTCCTGAATGTTTGCCTTTCAGCATAGTTTTCTATTCAGGATGAGACTAAGGAATTTGGTTTTATTAGTGAGTACAAGCCCCTTGCCCTTTATTATTGGTGGTTCAAAAGAGGGTACAGCGTCTCCCTTAGTAAAGAGAACAAGCTCAGTTTTTTGCGGATTTACTCCAACAACAATCTCGCCAGCCTAGTTCGCCCGGATAGAGAAGGCATTCTGCATTAGGCCGCTCAGGACACAGGGAAACTTTCCCGAGATTGCAATAGCAATATCGTCTGCATAAGCGATAACTTTGCATCCCAAACCTTCCACGCTATTGACCACAAAATTCCATAGAAGGGGAGAGAGATCACCACCTTGAGGGGTACCCCTGCTTACATACCTATGTAGAGATGATGCACCGAAACTAGAGGAGACCACCCGAGACGCAAGCATTAAGTGAATTAACTCGCAAAGCGAATCATCCCCGCGCGGAGTTAAGAGGGAATCCTTAATAGCCTTAGGTTTAACAATGTTGAAAGCAACCTTGATATCAAGAAACACCTTTCGATGTAGCCTACCAAAGAGTGCAAAGCTGTGTCAACTGATTGTCCTTTCCAATGGGCGTGCTTGGAAGTGGATAGAAGATGCGATGGAATAGTGCACCGCAAGTGTGTGTCGATCGAAATGCTCCAACACCTTCAGCAATGTTGATGATAGGCTAATGGCTCGTAGGTCTTTCAGGCATGCGTGAGAACTTTTACCTGCTTTTGGGATAAGTACCGCTTTAACTTCCATGCATATACGAGGAATACATATTAATTCTATGTAGGTTTTGAAGATCGATTCAATTCACGTTTATACTACGTCTAGCATATGTTGCAGGTCCGCCGAAATGATACCATCAGGGACAACAGATTTGAAAGAGCTGGAACTGTTTATAGCCCATACAATCTTTTCTTTGTTAAGAATTGGCATGAAATCACATGGTGCTATATTGGTGGGAGTTAACCCGAGAGATTTAACAGAAGAGCTGCCAGGAAAATGTGAGTCAAGCAAGACCTCGACCGTCTCTTGGCTCGATGATGTCCATGTTCCATCGTCCTTCAGCAGATAACTAGGCATGGTTGGATTTGGAGAAAGGATCTTCTTAAGTCTGGAAGCATCACTGCAACTATCAATGCTATCGCAAAAATGTATCCACAGGCTGCGTTTAGCTCTTCTCTGCTTTTTGTTATATATAGGTATACGAAGACTGCCTTTGTAGAATGCCCAACCTGAGTTCTCCTTAGAGTATTTTGCCTTATTGAAGCTTCTTCTGCATGTGGCCCTGAGCTCATTGAGCTGAGCGCCCCACAACGCCGGCTTAGCACTACCTCTTTGCTTACTAGCAGGGCATGATTTAACAGCAGATAACCTCAGTGCCCTCGTCAGGGTCTCTACCATTTCCTTCAGTTCTTGCGTAGTACATGGCTGACTTGGCTGACGGGTAGCATATTCACAAGATATCCCCTGTACTTGTCCCAGTCAGTTATTTTGCGATTCACGATTACTGGGTTTGGTTCAGGTCGTTCATCCAGGCCAAACTGAAGATAGCGATGATCAGAAAATGAGTGTTCATGAGGCACCCTCCAATCTCGATTCAATTGTTGAATGTCCTCAGAAACATGAGTTATATCTAGGACTTGCTGCCTACTTCTGGTGATAAAAGTAAGTTCGCAGCCAACATTACAGATAATGAGGTTTGTACTCAGTAAGTAGCTGAAAAATTTATCCCCTCTTTTATTCGTGTCGGAGCTACCCCACATCAGACCCGAGAATGACTCCGATTTTCTGTGAAGTGGCTGCATTGAACGCGTTTCTCAAGATGGTCGTTGGGATGTCGCCATCATGTGGTAAGCACGCTGATATTAGCCAGTATCGCCGCTTTCTGAACTCTAGGCTAACAACCACACAGTTCTTGTCGCTAAAGGGCGATACCAAATATGCATATAGGATCTTTTTAACAAGAATACAAGATCGGGGTTTACCCTAATCATTAACATAAAAGTATTATAGCTAGGAGACCTTAGTCCGCTCGCTACATCATGAACAATCCAGGGTTCCTGTAATAAAGTAACGTTTTCTCCCTCATACGCAGGACGAAGAATAAGCTTTGACAACTGGCATGACTTCAAAGAAACTTTCTAAGGATAAAATTTAATCAGTTCGTCTATGTGGATTTATGTAAAAAATGTAGCCGCTGGTGAAAATATGTTTCCTCAAACTCGAAAAGAGCAACGAAAAGAAAAATCGATAGACTAAGGCGTTATTCAGATTAGCTACATTTTCAGCTCCGACGCGACGCAGCCACGCACAATAGCCAAGCATAGTCGGTCGTATCGCATACTGAGCAATGAGTGTGAATCCGCCCATTTGATGCTGTGTATCTCGACTGAAATTTCAAGCAGTCGTGCAGCGCCGTGTCGTGTGTGTGAATTTCGCCTAACACATTGCCTTCAGAGCCAAAGCCAACAAATCAGTTTAGTGATTAATTAGGACAAAGCTCCTTGTGTTTGATTCTCCATGACGAGCAAGCAAGTACACCGACTCAAACAAATTTAAGCTGTGGGTAACCAACCTTCAGGCATCCATATGCACAGAAGATGAAATACGTCTCACTACACTGCTTCTGGCAAATTTTCAAAACTAAAGAATCTGGCGGGCTTGTCTTCAGCCCTTCAAAACAGCTACACTCGTTTTAATCGACGTAAAGATTCTTCGCCGCCAATACGCTTGTAATGCACCACAAAGCAAAAAGCCAATTTAATTAAATTTTCCGAAAAGCAAAGGCAATGAATTTTCTTCTTTCAAGAACCTCGGCGAACGTTATATGTATCAACAAACACAAAGTGGCAAAGTGGTTTCGCAAGAGTATGTTCAGTGACACACTTCGGTATTACCTTCGAACTTCACTTGGAAAATAAAACAAAATAAATTTTAACTAGGGTATAATAAGCACCGAAGCTTTAAAGAGAGGGTGAAGTAACAACTGGAGACAAACAGACAAATTTCATTAATTAGTCGGGGTTGAATTGTACTGAAACGGATTTTGGAAAGTTTTCGGTATTTTTTTTGCCGTGAACTCAAGGGTGAATTGAGTAATTATGTAGACGACAAAGTTTTAAAATTCGGTGGTGAGCGTTTGAACTAATTTCCCTTTTTCTGTTGAACTCAATTTGAGAACATTGGCTTTGAAACGGAAACTATCTTTAATTTATGCGCTCACTTGCCCTAGACCGGGGACGAGCCGACTGGGATACTCGACAAGAGCTCCCACGTCTTGTGCTGAATTCGGTGCTAGAGACATCTCCGACTCCGGGTGGCAGCCGTCAGGAGGGCTTGTCAAGAGCGCCTTCATATAGTGTCATACTGGGTGCTTAGGTAATTCCTACACTGGGGACTAGCCATCGGGTTGACCCGTTGAGGACTCCCTCACACAGCACGCAGTGCTGCATCCAGCGCTAGTATTCTTAAAAGGATTGGCGCTAGTAGAAGCGAATCTAATGAGTCACTTATTAGCTGTCACAGAAAGTACCGTCAAAGGCTCCCCTCTCCAAGTGCTCCTTCTGGAGTTGTGTTTTCGGCCAAGCCTGGCCCTAGCAGGGGAGTACCCCGCAGAGCGAGGGGAAATGGGAAGCGCCTCCCTCTAAGACTCCCTTACGAGAGAGACGCAATACGCTCCGGGTGCGCGACTACATCTCAAAAGTTGTTGAGTCTTTAAGGAGTGATAAGCAGAGAGAGTCTCTGGAGTGGGCGCTTCGGGTCATCGCTGGGACTCGGGACGACCCTATTAGCTCTAAGAGACAGAGGTCGGTGGATGAACTGCAGGAGGGTCCGAAGCGGCAGAAGACTGTCGAAGCAAACGACACACCATCACCTCCTATGCCGACGCGGCGAGGAGATGGATTGATCTCGCAGTAGTCGATAGAAGTAGTTCTGGAGGAAGTATTTCCGGTGAGAATTGGAGCAAGGTTGAAGGAATTTTATTGTTGAACTTCCAACATGTTACGGAAGCGTTTCCGGGACCGCTACCGGACTGTAAAGACGGAGGCTAATTTCATGGTGTCAAAGTCAAGAAGTTTGCCGATCAGCGGTCCGCCGACTTGTTTAAGTATGCCATCGGAAGGACGGGAGAGATCTGGCCTGGCGCTAAGCTAGATGTAGTCTCGATGAACGAGATTCCTTCGCGACCCAGAGCCCGGGTTTGGCTACCACCTTATGTGTACGAATGCAGTACATAACTTCGTTACTATCTAGTTATGTACTGTATTCGTACCTGCAACGAAAACCTTCCAACTCATGATTGGAGGATAGTTAAGACGGAGGATTCGATAGTGTGTGTGATATGAGAGAGGAGACTACATCGATATCCAGCCACTTGCTTAAATTTAGCCTTAGCCCTAATATCCCATGTCATCAAATTTTCTTGTGAACTTGACATTTAGCTAGAATTGCCATTATTTTAAAATGTTTATAAAATAAAAAGTTCCTGAAGTCTAAAAAGTGAAATAATAAAATTGTTAAAAAATGTGCTTTCAAAAATTTTGATTTTCCAGAAAACCAAAAGGGCCGGATTTTTTTTATGCCCAAAGTTCCAATGAATAGCCCAAAATTTGAATATATATTCTACGAGTATAGGTATATCGATTGGCTCCAAACCGTTCGATTCCATCGTCTGTCAAATTTTATGTACTTTTCCCCAAAATTTGGGAACCATAGAAAATTTTAGAGTTATGTGTTAATTGCCTTGACCCCTCCGGGGGCATGTGCGCGCCAACATCTCTAGCATTTCTATGCCTACTACTTTTCGGAAGTGCAGTTGCTAGAATGCACTTCCAGTTCCTGCCATCGCCAGCTCGGAGCACTTGTGACAGTTCTATTAGTACTCACAGGCGATTTTCGATCGCGCCGAGATTTGAACTCAGAGCTCTAGATAAGTATTGTAGAGCGGTGACCGAACGACCACGGCCACCGAGCGCGATACATAAGCCGAGTGCCAATTGAGTCACGAAATTACTAAAATTTAGGAAAAGGGGGAAAATTCACGGTTTGGTAAAAAAACGGGATATTTTGCAATTTTTTTCATATTAACGAGGACACGGGAATAAAATAAATAACTGGTGCAACAGTCCAGTCTGGACCATGGCCTCGAGATGAGTTAGAATCATCTCATTTTTCAGATCGTGAGGGTTTGTTTTGTGCAGAGGTGAGTGATCACGAAAATCCCCTTTTTTTTATTAAAAACTACTGCATACAGTGGGAATCGAACCGGGCCCAATGCACAGAAGGCGAACGTGCTAACCGTTGCGCCATCCGGACACGGAGATAGGTAGTCAAAAAGGGACACGGACCCCTACACAGGAATGTCTGGGCACCTTATATATTAGTCGTTTTATTTTTTTATACGTAGAAGGTCAGGGCTGGTCAAAGACTAAGGCGAAACAGGCGGTTGCCTGGGGCGCCGACTCTGAAAGGGCGCCAAGAGGGCGCTAAGTGGAAAGTCAAGCTTGAGAGTGAATTTTGTCAATTTAGAGCTGATTGTACTCGTATTATAATATAATTCCAATTTGCGATTTATCCGATCGAAATCGAATTCCAACTATGAGAATCAATCATAGTTTAAATTTACACCAGTTAACGATCAAGTTTCGAACCTAAACTCGCTCTAAAGGTCGCTCACGGAAGAGGACATATCAGTGGATACGGCTCTACCCTCTCTGATCAGCCTTACTGAAAAATCTCTCGATCACAAACAGTTCACAATGGTTGTCTTTCTGGAGGGCGAGGGCGCGTTCAACAATATAAGACCCAGCGTGATTGTTGGGTACTCTTGAGCCTTCACTTCGGTTAGTAGCTCTGTCAATTTGTAAATAAGTTGCTACTATCGAAGCTTATTCGCACCACTTTGGGCGCTTTATCTGTAATTAGCCGCTTTTGTAGGTAGCTCCCTAAGGCCGTATATTCCACTTGTTTGGAATCTGGTCGTCAATAGGTTTCGACGATTTGTGAGACACTGACCTGACTGGGAAGTCACGTGGTAACTGCCAAAGACATGACTATTTTCACAGACAGTCAAGCTGCAATACGTTCACTTGGATCGGGTCTTACTACATCCAAAATAACCGCGAATTATCACTCAGCCCTCGCGGATTTTTCAACATTACACTTTATTAGATACCATGTCACAGTAGCTTAGCAGGCAACTGCGTCGCGCTCGGTGGCCGTGATCGTTCGGTCACCGCTCTACGATACTAATCTAGAGCCCGGAGATCAAATCTCGGCGCGATCGAAAGATTGCCTGTGAGTACTAATAGAACTCTCACAGTGCTCCGAGCTTGTCAGTAAAAAGACGGCGCGGATAGAAGGTGCATGCTAGCAACTGCACTTCCGAAAAGTAGATATGCTATTGAAACGTCAACAAGGCATAGAAATGGTAAAGATGTTGACGCACCCATGCCCCTGGAGGGGTCGAGGCAATTAGAGACACACTTTATTAGATACCATGTTACAGTAGCTTAGCACTGTGGCTGGGAATCGTGAAAGCATCAAAATGCCTTTTGCTGCATGTAAAATGGTAGTTAAGTTCCCTGCGGTCGACAGAGCCAACTCAAGGTGCGGCTCGGTGATAATTCATACCAAACGAGGAGGGTGATCCCGCCTAGACTCAGTCCTAGCCACTCGGCTGTACTGGTGTCATTTAGTAGATTACACATCGCCAGGGTATTGGGGGTCATCACATGGCACTGCCGCACTGGGGAGCTCGCCTGAAGGCCTCGCCTTCGTTAACATGACTACTGTAGAAGCTGTGCGGATGAGGATGAAAGAGATATTCGCCTTTTGTGTCATTGCAGAGCTTTGGTAGTCAGGAGAAGGAGGAGATATCTTGGTTCTTCATTTTTCAACGACTTGGAGGGCCTCAACAACGCTAGTGCGACTCAGCTCAATCGTTTAATTGCTAGCATCGGCTGGACTAACACCTTGATTTTGGAGTGCAGTATGGAGCTTCTGCCGGTACAACAGACCCACATGTGGTCTAAGTGTGCTTTGACTCCCCGCACCTAACCTAACTTGCAACGTTTAAAGTTTTCCCAGAACGCACTTATTTTCAACGAGAATTAGTGCCAAGCAAAACAAACCGGACAAAGTGGCGCTCTCACAATCACTTTTCTCCCTGCGGCGTCAGTAATGAAGCAAAAAAAATGCAACAATGGTTCCAAATACATGAAAAATACTTGCAAATAATATTTGAAGCGATATATCATAAAAGGTAATAGTGAAAGCTAGTTTGAAAAAATGAGAAGAGGGGGGGGGGATGGGTTGCCAAAATACTCTTGCCTGTGCCTTAGGTTAGTCTTTGACCGGCCCAGCAGAAAGCTCGTTTTTTTATATTCATACCTATATATTGTTAATTGCCTTGAACTCTCTAGAGGCATGGGCGCGTCAACATCTCTAGCATTTCTATGCTTTGTAGCTGCTAGCATGCACCTTCTCTCCGCGCCGTCTTTATACTGACAAGCTCGGAGCACTGTGGGAGTTCTACAGGCAGTTTTTTGATCGCGCCGAGATTTGAGCTCCGAGCTCTATTTTAGTATCATAGAGCGGTGATCCAACGACTACGGCCACCGAGCTAACTTTCATATGAATATGAAATATAAGTATAAGAAGGAGCATTTGATTTTTCATGGAAAATATTTCTGTTTTTATTTATTATTATTTACCAAAATTAATTGGGAAAATGTTGTCATAACTATACCAAAATTTACTGTGAGAAAAGTTGGTCACGCTAGGCATACCTAAACGTTCATGACTAGAAAGTAAACTTTCTCGCTTTGAGCATGATTCGTATAATCGTCTCATAGTGTAGTGTGTAAAGGCCTCGTCTACCTGATACCAGGTGCCCAGCCCAAATAAGTTACTTGGCGGGTTATATCAGATCGAAGGCAGCATGAGTGATCTGCCGATATACGAAACCGGATTCGGTGGAATACGGCGTCTTGACCACAAACGGAGAAAGGCACAATCTAAGTAAGCGGTGATAGTCCGGATGGCGCAACGGTTAGCACGTTCGCCTTCTACGCACTAGGCCCCGGTTCGATCCTACTGAATGTGGTAGTTTTCGATTAAAAACGGGACTTACGTGTCGGACTATGAGACCACTCAGCTGTTAAATGAGTACCCATTTATAGGATAAATAACTCGGTTGAGCACCTCCGCACAAGACATACCATCACGATCTAGAAAATGAGATGATGCTAACTCATCTCGAGGCCATGGTTCAATTTGGACTGTTGTGCCAGTTTTCTATTTATTTTTTTATTTTAAGTAAGCGGCTGGATTTCGACATAAATTTCTCTCTCCAATGGCTTATTTAAATTTCAATGATACCGGAAAAAAAACGCGGTTTCAGCCGCATGCGGCGAAATAGAAGAAAACCGCGCGCAACTATGAAACGTAAAAAATTGAAATGCTGAGAATGAATTCCCCCGAAAGGGGACTAGAAATCGCGTTTGTCGGTTTCGACCGCTGGTGCGAAGCGCATCTCATCCGACGTCTCTCCTACGTGCCTCGCACCAGTGGGAGAAACGTTCCGCTTTAGGCAGTATGAACCTATTTTGTATATACGAGTAGTATTTTTTTTTGCTAGTGATTATGCCAACCAAAGTCCATCATATTCCTTCACAGAAATAAAATAAATTATTAAAAATAATAAATAAAAAATCAATTTATCAACTTCATTGCACTTCGACGCAGCCGATAACACGTAACGGTTCTTGATTAAGAAGTTATGTCCACACCAGATTGAATGCAGAAAGCAGCAGCAGCAGCAGCAGCGGCAGCAGCAGTAGCAGCATGTGCGAGGACACCTAAGCCGCCCGTCAATCACTCATTCCTTATCGCCCCGTTTTTTTTATTCCCCATTTTTCTTGAGTTTATTTGAATGTGTCTGGACAGGATCATCGAGCGGCGAAAATCCCGACCATGTCTGCCGAACTGAACTACAGTAATCACAGGCCGCTGCGTAGGTCGCTGGGGGAGGGGGGGGGGGGCTATTATATTTCTTCGCCAGATGGCATTGCTCGACCTTTACGGTCCTTATGGCAACATTAGGCTCTATCCCCAAGCATGCGGCTGAAACTACAGAAAATAAACGGGCACTCACTGTTTCACAATGAATTGGCTTTGAATATTCTAGTATTCTGGAAATGATGGTAAGTTTGTTGCGGTAAAGTCGGAAGTCGATAACAGAATCAGTTTTTTTAGTGGAAAAGTCTTTTATCATTTTTAACCCCTAGTTGGACATAGGGCGTCAGTTATCCCCAATTAACATGCGACGTAGTTGACGTTTCGTTAACATAGCCTGGTTTCGGACGTTGTATGTATGTTGCTAGCATACCTGCGACAAGTCGCGAAGCTTGTCGCTTATCCTTACGGCCCACACCACAGGGAGAAGACAACACAAACATCCATGCGACAGGACGGGGCTCGAACCCTCGAATGCTAAGACATCAGACTGATGCATCAACGCACTGACCTACCGGTTTCCCTCCCCTTTGATCATATTTGAAGTGTCATTTGTATTGTGTTTGCTTTGAGTACTGAGAATGGCTCGTACGTCCAAATCGGACAAAGCATCATTATATCTAGAGAAACACAGCTTTATGCCAACTTCTACCTAAAGTCGAGTATTTGCAACGCTTAGGTGCTCCACTCACTCGACGTCGACTAGTACTAAATTAATTTTTGTCGTTTACTATTCGCTGCGTATATTAATGGGGTAGTAGTCAAGTCATTTTCACGCTGTTATCCATACCATTCAAAAGTTCTCACCCTCCTTTACCCATCCTCTTCTCAGTTAAAATAATCAGCTGCAAATGTCAAGACATTAGCAAGTTTAAGCATCACGATGATGCTTAAACTCCTCTTTAATAGGATTTAAATTTCAGTATTACACTTTCTAATTTCCATGCTTCCTTTTTTCCTTCATCAACTGAATACCCTCCCACAGTCGAGACGGCAAGTGCATTTTATTGGTGTCCTGTCGTGTTGAGCTTCTGTGAAGTATTCTTTCTTTGCATAGAGTGATGCAATTGTGGATTTCCATTCTCACTTTATTGTCCTTTCAAAGGGTACTTGGCACAATCTCATTCCAATGATCGCTATAAAGCACGAATCATCATCATCTCAGCATTTCGAGTGGCGGTTGCCATAACATGACCAACGACAAGGACGACGACAACCAATGACGCCCCTACCTTGGCAATTTGTTACAAGTTTTGTAGTCACAGTCACCATGAGCAACCAAGACCTTGTCGTGCTAAGGTTTATTAGCTTTCCTTACTTTACCCATAAATCTGTAGTTTGTCTAAGACGTCTGCTACCCTTCGCCGCCCATTCTGCATTCTTTCGAGTTCGTATAGTTGGGTTCTCAGTAGACGACGTGGTCGTCCGTTTTGCTGAGGAGTTCACATTTGCGTTTGTTTCCCTCGTCCTCGACGTCCGAGAAAAGTTTTTGTATAGATGTTTTTTTTATTGGTGCTTCCCTATAATACGAGCACTACGTTTTTGCGGAGGTGGCGGAATAAGATGAATGGAGAAACAGCAGGATAAAAGTCTTGCATGAAGTTTGTCCAGAAGGAATCTTGATGACAAAAGTTACTTGACCTATTCTTGGTAAGATTTGAAAATGCCTCGGTAGGATTAAGGATTTGTAGGGTGATAGCGAGGGAAAGCAAAAGATTGCAAATCGATGTATTAAAGTTTTTACAGCACGATTTGTTATGAATAAAAGCAACAGCGTGTTTGTTTTTGTTTTACGGTAGTTCGATCGGGTTTAGTCGAGTCGAGCGGAGAAAGGATTACATGGTAGTAAGTTGGTTTATTTTAGACGGGATGTGAATTGTTCGCAGAGTTTATAGAGGTCAATGGATATAAAGACGTGAAATGTTATTGAGGAAGTGAACATCATTAAATTCTATATCATGTTCACTTATCAGTAAAAAAGAATCGGCGATAGCGATTTTCATCCAATTTAAGCAAAATACGAGTATACCCAAATGTTGTTAATTTCCTTCACTCCTCCAGAGGGATGGGCGCGTCAACATCTCTTCTTGTTGACGTTTCGATATGATATGATTCGCATGGCGCAGTCAGGCCTGGCGAGGGTAGGGAAACGGTGTGACCCCCCCCCCCCCCCGCCCTGTCTCTCAGAGGGGGCCCAGATTTTTAAAACCCTGCAATCAAGTTCTTTTGTTCATGATAAATGGAGCTTTTTGGTAGTGAAGCGGCAACGCTGGTGTTATCGTAACTCACGTTTGCCCAGGAAAAATTTCCATTTAGCCAACCTTACAAAAAAATTTATTAACAAAATACTTTTTTTGAATGAAAGAAACAGGAAATTTTTACGCTATTTCGTTTGCCCAACGTTAGCCCAGGACTGCCCACCAAAAATTTTCGTTTATCCACCCCTCAACTTTTTTTTATTTAAAGATAAAAAATTTGATCCCACATTGGGCGCCACATTATAAGCCCTCACAACGATAATATTTAATTTAAATTGCCTAGCCATTATAAGCCCTCGTTTGCCCAGTACAAATTTTCGTTTGCCCACCCTTGCAAAAAAAGTTATTAGCAGACAATTTTTTTTATGGTTGGAAATACTTATACTGTTAATTTGGCTCCTTAAAGGATAATTTTGTAGTGTTAATTAAACAGTTCGGTTGCCCATCGTGGATTATTGTTTGCCCAGCAAAAAGTTTCGTTTACCGAACTCTCCAACTTTTTTTATAAAAAAGTAAGTACTTTGATCCCACTTGGGCGCCACTTTCCACACTTTGACTCCTTTAAGACAACTTGTCATCGCAAGCTAGGCAGCTCTTTTACTCATGGCGGAACATGGTTTGCCCAGGAAAGAGTGTCGTTTGCCCACCCTTGCAAAAAAAATATTAGCAAACAATTTTTTTAGGTTGGGAATACTTATACTGTTAATTTGGCTCCTTAAAGGGTAATTTTTTAGTGCAAGCTGGGCAGGAATAATGCCATCAAGAGCAAGGACACCAGTACAACCAAACATCAAAGCCGGGGACCTCTGCAATTAACTCGTAGACGACTTCATATACCTTGGTAGTAACCAGGCAAAGGACGCCAATGAAACTGATAAAATCAACCGACGGATACAGCAAGCAAATAAGACTTTCTTCTCCTCCCAATAATGAAATCGAAGCATGTGCACAGAAATTCTAAGCTCCGCATACACAAAACTATTACACGACCTGTGCTATGCTATGACTGCGAAACCTGGACTCTTACCTAAGTCTCCGAAAACATGATAAACACATTTGAACGTAAGGTCCTTCGGAAAATTTTAGACGCAGTTTGCGACCGCAATGGATGGTGCATCCAGTACAACCATGAGCTGTACGAACTGTCCGGTGAGCTGAAAGTTTCGAGAGTTTCGGTAAATTCCTATTTCACCGAGCGACGCAAAAAGCCTATTATGCGCGACAATAATCTTTGGAACCTTAAGATGTATCCGTTTGATGGGAATTGGTGTTCAGTTATCGGCTACCCATATTTTATTTATAAAACTTCCCACAGTTAACTCGAAAGGTAGTTGAAATTCATTTCTTCAATAAAAACAGATGTTGCGATCGTTTGCCGTTAGTTGATGTTGACTTATGTGTACTAAGACACTTTGTTGTATGGCTGGACAATTAGGTTCCGAACACAACATTCACAGTCTACTCCCTGGGGGGGATTTTCGTCGGTCAATCTCTTTTTTTCGTTTATATGTATGTCCTGTAAAGGACTTCCCGTGTGGTTTCGGCATTCGGGCAGACGCGTGAATTTTTTTTTTTTTTTTGAAGCGATAACGAGGCAGTTTGATTTTCAACAACCCCGCCCACACTACCGACAGCTGAGCTAATGTCGAGCACGCGTCATCTCAGGTCATTACTAAGAATATTTTGACATTTAGGGGTCACGGCGGGTCTGAACAACCATACCTCGATCTACGGCCTCATTTTGAGCCTAGCTCAACAAGAAGAATCGTTACATTACAGACAACTATACCCTAGATAAGTTTTTTTTTTACAAATATTTCCGATGTAAATACACACAAAATTTACAGATTTATTATGTGTTTAGATATCACTTGTAGGGGAGATAAACGATCTTTTATTCGGATTACGCTAATTTTCATTATGAATTTACAATTCATTACAATAAATACCTGAACAAAATTCCAAGTCTCTAGCTTCATCCTGTCAAAAGTTATCGGACGAAAACTCTGCCACAAAGGACACACGAAAGTCGTCCTTTCTAAATAACCCCGGTGATCAGCAAAATAAAATTGTGGAAATTACTAAGCCATGTAATACTATAAATAGGCACTAATTTTATTTATTGTTTCAACGTCCGGCGTCCATACAAAAATGCCCATCCCCCTTTAAGTTGACATTTGAATGCTAACTAAACCAAGCCACACTCACAGAAACGACATGCCCCGTTTCCGTTTCCGTCTTCGTTACTCTAATCTGCTCTATACCGTTTTATGCAGCTTGTCCTGCTCTACTCTGCTGTGTACAAAAAAAGCGCACTAATTGTCCTCGAAGGAAATTGAAAGTCATGCCAAAGACGAATTTACTCAAGGATCCGCATCTATCGAATTAGTTTTATAGGGACAACATTTTTGAAAGCAAACCATAGATAAACCATAGGACGGGCCTAAAGTGCTGATGAACATCATCGCTCTCTTTGTGTCATAATATACCTGTTTTATAGCTGGCTTGCTTATCTACCTGAGTTACAATTTTATGATACACTTGATTAACCACGAATGGCAGTTGCCTTTGTCCGTGTTGAGGGTTGAGCTCCTATCACTTCCCAAGATATCTGAACTTTCCCAAGAGTCCAGCGCAGATATTTTTTGGTTTGCCGTATTATTTCAATGCTATCGAAGCCCCTGGACCCCATTCAACATTCATTCGACCGTTGATTTGTAAGATTGTCATGTAGAGCAAATAAAGGACTAATTCCTTACTTAAGGCTTTGTTAGCTTTTTTTCTTTAAGTTGTCGGCTTTGTTTGCAGACACTAATAACGTCATTTGTGCTATACTGTATTGTATTGTACTTTACATGTAACACAGAATTTATCCTCCTCATTACGTCAAACGTTGTAGAAGATGAATTATGAATTCCAATGACTATTAATGTTGGGGCGACCTGTAGCGCAGTGTGTTGAGGCATCAGTCTCATGTTTGACTACCGGCGTTTCGGGTTCCAATCCCGTCCACGACGACGTTCGTGGCCATGGATGTGCAGGAGATGCATGCTGGCAACTGCATTCTCCGAAACCAGTTTATGCCGGTGAAACGTCAACTGGGCCACATGGAACAGTTGACGCGCTGTGCCCCACAAGGGGTTAGGGCAATTAAGAGAGAGATAGATTAATGGAATACTTAATCCCTAGCATTTAAAACGTTATCTTTGTCTATAATAAACTCACAATTCATGAGCATGTAATATTTCAGCTGGAAATCAATTCTTATGATTATGACAAACATTGGTTGCATTCCGGTTGTGAAACGTCTCAACACTGTTTGAAAAGGTTTCATGATTTTTTATGAGAACGCTTACGTTTCAGATTCATGAAACCATGAAGAGGGTAGGTCAGGTTAGATTAGGTTGAAAAGCTGCTATGATTATCCACAGCACACATAGACCACATCTACACACAGGATACAGAATCCCCGACCATCCTATACCTCGAACTAACCTGAGCACACAATAAAACGTTGTAACTGACCAGCGTCAATGTTTACCAAGTCCACCAACCCGTTAAAATAGTAAGAGCCAAGAATTAATGTCCATCAAGTTAGCATTATCACTTAAAAATTTCGAAGTCGCGTATAGTGGATTAATTGTCGTGAATTTGTCGTGAAAGAAAAAAATTTGTCGCGTTTGTTTTTGTGAAAATATGCTATGGTAATGCTAACAAACGCGACAAAATTTTTTCTTTCACGAAAAATCTACGACAAATTCAGGACAGTTAATCCACTACACGCGACTTCGAAATTTTTAAGTGGTAATGCTAACTTGATGGACATTTGTCTTTTGATATTTCGTGTAGTTTTAGAAAATGAGGCCAAATCTCGAATTAAATGAATGGGAGGGTGGTAAATTTTGAATTTACATATTTGGCAAGTCAAGCTTTTTGAAGACAATCACAAAAGAGCGATAACCCCATAAAAAGATATACCAATTCTTTCGGCACTATTCTTCCACAAACACACATAACAACTCCCGAGGAGGAGGAGAAGGATTCATCCCCTAACTCCCCCTTTAACTACCCCATTGCAAAAAAATGACAACTGGAAATCATGCCGTTCAGCAGACAAACCACGATTCGGGAAATTGGATATGAAACCAATCGGAAACATGATTAATTTCTAGAACGCAGCCATTATGAGTCATTGTTAGTACCACTTCGCCGGTTGTACCCAGGCGGTATTCGCAATAAATTGAAATGCATAAATTTCGCGTCGTTAAGATTACACGACCGTTACACTGAAAGTCACATGTCTTCGAAAAATGTTAATGTTCATTGGCACTTATCGTCAGACATGGGTGTATATTTGTGTTCATAGTTGTTCGGATTTATGTATGTGGCGTGAATGATAAGATATCGTAAAAAATTTATATCGCCCATGTAACATTGAATGGTCCTTTACCGATTCTTCTTTCTCGTCATGCTTGCCCGTTTGCTACATGCACTTAATGTCCTTTTTAGGATCCGGTAATACAGTTAGTGGAAAATAGCAAAAAAAAAAAAGATGATTTAGTTGCATCTGGGTTCGAGTTTTTATAGTTTCTGTCATCGTTTGACTTGTACGAGATGTCTCTGACATGTACGTAGAGCTAATCGAGTTTCAACATTCAAGTAGTAAATTCAGCAAACTCCAATGTGTTGGTAGATGGTGTGGTACGTTCACTTTGGGGCGACTCATCCTATATGAAATTCGATTTTTATACCCTAGACTTATAGTATAGGGTATATTGTTTTTGTCACGACGAAAATATGTAACACCTTAAAGGAGGCTCCGGAGGTATAGCATTGTATATATATATAAATGATCAGGATCACCTCCTGATTCGATTTAGCCATGTCTGTCTGTCCGTCTGTCTGTCTGTTCGTCTGTCTGTCTGTCCGTTCGCACGATAACTTTCGATAGAATGAAGCTAGAGACTTGAAATTTTGGCCAAATGTTGGCAGTATGATCTAGACGGTATTGAAAATGGGTATGATCAGGCCAAGAGAACGCCCACCTCCCCTATATATGTAAAATAATTAAATGTATCTATAACTTCCGATTAAATAAACATGAAAAGCTCTAGCTTTGGCAGATTGCTCGTGAGGATAATTGTTCACTCTCCTGGGAAAATAAAATCGATCAGTTGAAAACTAACGGTAATTTTCTTACAAAGAGCCCCGTACTACCCTACTTTTGGGGTTTTTTATCTATAACTCTTGAACCAATTGACGTAGACACCTGATTTTCGGCATGTAACCCTGGAGTGAGAAGCTGCTTGAGATCTAGTAAGTTGGGCGTAATCAGATCAAAGAAACGCCTACTTCCCCTACAAAATTTCAAAAAATTAAATATTCTTTTAAATACGATAACTTTCGATAGAGTGACACTAACAAGTTGAAAATTTGTTAGAATATTATCAGTAAGATCTACTTGGTTGGTATTGAAAATGGGTTAGATCCGACCTAAGGAACCCCCACCTCCCCTAGAAATGAAACATAAAATAAGCGATAACTTATGACAAAATAATGCTAGCGGCTTAAAATTGTGGTCAAATGTCTGTAATAGGATCCAGTTGGCTAATTGAAAATACGTAAAATCCGACCAGCGAAACCCCTACTTCCCCTACAAATGAAACTTCAAATAATCGATAACTTTCGATAGAGTGAAGCTAGAGACTTAAAATTTTGTTTAAATGTTTGTAGCATGATCTTATTTGTCGGTGGCAATGATGAGCAAGATCCAACCCAAGGAACCCCTACCTCCCCTACAAGTGAAACTTCAAATAAGCAAAAACTTTCTATAGAATGAAGCTAGCGACTTGAAAAATTCGACAAATATTTGTAGAATGGGTTAGTTAATTGATTTTGATAATGGTCAAGATCCTCCTGAATGATTGCCAACCTCCCCTATAAAGTGGCCATATTGGAAACTCGCTTTTAATGCATATGGTCGTTAGCATTTGGTACTTTTGGTATCACCACTAGGTCTGTACAAGTCTAGGGTATATACGCTTCGGACTCCTCGTTTCACTTTTCCTGTTTTATGAAGTCAGTGGAAATCAATATTTACTACTATTACTATTTGCTCTGGCCCCTAGTGGGACATATGGCGTCAATTATTGCTGCATTCATGTAGCTAGCATCTTCCAGTATATACATAAATAATAACAGGAGACGCTGTATGGCTGTCAAAACTTAGTTATTCATAGAATGAGAATGGAACAATCTTCTTCTTAAGACCAAGATGCGGGTAAAAAGAACTTGATTAATATTGCCATTTTCAAGTTGTCCCTAATGCTGTCAAACGCTTTGTAAATACAGTTAAATTCCCCCCGTTATTTTAGCAACGCGTCGAATTTAAGTTGTGTATATGCGTCAGGAGTCAGCGGCAACCTCTCCTTCAATATCGAGGCCAAGGAGAATTGCGGCTTCGATTGGGGCCTTTCATAAAGCTGTTAGTGGCGTGGGATCCGCATTGCAGTTAAAGATGTAGTAGATATCATGGGGGTACCATTCCAACCTGGACATGCATTTAGAACATCGCTTTCAATCCGGGACAGGTACGACTTTAGCCGGGAGCATCAACCAGAACGGAGTTGCGCCAGTGTGGTTCTAGTAGGTCTGGGTAAACTATCCTCACTAGTTGAGACGGTTGGTGGTCGTTCTTGCAGTGCTGGGCTGTTCTTTAGTTCCGCAATCGATCTTTCAACCTCCTTCGTGTGTAAAAAAGCAATGGCTGCGTTGTAGGTTGTTTCAAATGGTTCCCTTTTGTATCTTTGGACTTCTCGTTCGAGATCCTTGGGCCATGTCTGATGTTATTAGGTGTCAGTGTCTTGTCCATAAGATTACTGCTGGGGTCATGTCGGTAGCAGCCCACAAGACAATGCTTCGCAAGGATATAGTTGTGGAGTTTAATGGGCATCATTTTGATCTATTGGTGGAGGTGATCCTGAGAGGACATCAGATGACAGCCTGTCAAGGTGTAGAGAGCTGCATTTTGAAATGACTTGATACTTCTTCAGTGTGTGTTACTCAGGCTCGGGATCCACGTAGGCGTCAGATGTTTAGCCACCAATGGCTTTGTATACAGTAGAGTTTCCTTGTCCTTTCCCGAATCAGTGTTGGCAAGCGCTTTGAGAGCAATGTTACGAGTTATTACGGTATTGCGGATCGTTGTGGTACAAGCAGATGATGATGCCATATTATCTAAGGTATAACAAGGATTTTCAATGATTCACAATGGGGGTAGGTTGGTTGCCTACCGATATGTCCAAATGTAACTTAAACTCCTTGGCGCATAAAGTAAACAGAGCCATTGATTATTTGGGTGCTGAAATCAAGGTTTTTATTGACGAAGAAGATGTCAGGTCCTTCAAGGTACCTATTTGTCAGCACGCACATAGGTGGGATGTCATTACCGGTAGCAAGAATTGAATCGTCTGCATAGGAGATGATCTGGAGTCCTATAGGCGGCGTTGGGAGTCCAGGTAGGTATACGTTGAACAGGGTCAGAGATTGCACACCTCGTTGAGAGATACTCTGTTTAACTCTCCTAAGTTTTGATTTCTTGTCCCTGAATTCCGTGTAGGACTGTCTACCAGCCATGTAGCTAATAATTCGTTTTGTGACTTGAGTGTATGTGTATGTAAGAGCTGAATGGCCGACTGTGTCAAAAGCTTTTGAGAGGTCAGGAGCCACTAGAATCGTTCTGTGACGCGGGCGAGATTAGTTGAAGCCATTATGGATATGTGATTTTGTAGCATTCAAAGCTGTCGTCGAGCTTTGTATGCTCCTAAAGCCATGTTGATGATTGGCTAGTCGAGCATTGATTGTTAGCAATGGTCGGAGTGGCACTCCAAGCGTCTTGGAAACAGGAGCCTGTACCGATATGAGGCGATATGATTCGCCAGACTTCCCTGATTTTAATATGGTTATCATCATTCCAATCTTCCATATTTCGGAAACCACAAACGACGATAGTGAGGGTGGTCGTTAAGTACTCAATGGCGGGCAACTCAAGTTTCTTGAACAGGGTCTTCGAAATTCCGTCTAGTTCGGATATTTTTATTAGGGCTGTAATTGTTGACCGAAGCTAAGTGACTCCAGATTTGAGGTGGCCGTGGCAGCTATTCAGATGGGCATTCCATTTAGTCCTTTTATGTTCGACTACTTCTGCGTTGATTTGGACATTTAAGTCTCTGATTCTGAGATCGCCGGGATCATAGCTGCGTAGACGATCTATCAATCTGGCAGCTGACGTCGATAAATTAGGTTGAATCGTAAAAATTCCTCCTGCAGGAATGAATCTAGCTGCTGCTTTGTTCAGTACTCGTCTGAAGTTGGATTCGGAAACTCGCGATTTTGCGATGGTATAGGCAATGCAGCAATGGCTGCATTTATAAATCTTTTAAAGCCATCCCAATCAGCTTTGTTGAAGGTGCGGTGTTCTGCAGGTTAAAAGTTGGATGGTCGCTCGAGTTTTATGATGATCGGAAGATGATCAGATGACAGTGTGAAAACGGGGTCCTAGTGTGCATCGTTGATGAGCCTTGAGCGTGATCCAACATTACGACGAGTGGGAGTATCGTTTTTAGATAAAACTCAGATAAGTCCAATTATTCAGCTATTGTGACCCCTTTGGCGTCATTATCAAGGCCTGAGTTTGGCTCAGTGCGTTGAGGCTTCAGTCAGTCTCATGTCTGACTGCGGTCGTTACGGGTACAAATCCCGCCCACCGAATTCGTGGCTGTGGCTCTTTGTGTTGTCTTCCCCCTGTAGTGCGAAGCATAATAATAAGCCAATGCATCTCCCGACTTGTTGCATGTAGGCGGCTAAATGGGAGAGCAGTAGGTGCATGCTGGCAACTGCATTTTCCGAAACTAATTTATGCCAACGAAACGTCGACTGGGCCACATGGAACATTTGACGCACTATGCTCCACAATTGGTTAGGGCAATTGAGTATGTTCCTGTTAGTTAACAAGCAGTTTAACAGGATATTGAGAAAACGGGCCTATGTGTCCTTCGCGGGTACCGTAGATTCTTTTTTAAGACGAGGGTTACGTACCATATTATAGAGATTGACTTTATAGTAGAATAGGATGCAATATTTGTACAGGTGAAATCGAAAACGACTGTGTGTCGCCAAAGCAAATACATCTTTTTGTGTATACACATGACCTATATATGTACATGTCCACTACTATGCGCGTTATAGAAGAAAAGCCGTCAACTACGAGAACATGTCATAATTTTTCACGCGCGTTATAGAAATCTATCTTATAGAAATGCGTCTATAGAAGAATCTACTGAGTTGTTATTAAGTGCCTTGACCACTCCAAGGGCATGGGCGCGTCAAAATCTCTTGCACTTTTATGCCGTGTTGACGTTCCGACAGCTTTTTTTCGGATGGTGCAGTTACTAGCTCCTTTCCGCGCCGTCTTTATAGTGACAAGCTCGAAAATGGAGTGGGATTCCTATTAGTGCCCACAGGCAGTTCATTTTCACGCCGAGGATCGAACCTCCATTCTATTAATCGCAGAGCGATGACCTCCATGAAAATCTCCACTTAACGTCTACTTTCGATGTCTTAAGGAGTACTTAGCACGGGGTTTTTTACCTCCCCCTTACGGGATGCCTTTCTCCGACCGAAGTCAGAGGTATGACTACTTTGGAGCATGCACTTTCCTCAGAACCTTTCCATTATAGGCTGCGACCTAGCTTAGCCGACTTAACAATAACCACAGCCCCAATGATTCTAACAACTTGATGGGCTAGTACCTTGGTATTGTGGGCACACCCACCCCCGTGGTTCATTATTTGCTACTGATTTATCACAAGCCGGAATGATCACACCGTTCAATATTTTGCTGATTAAGGAGTGCATTCCGGGCTCAGCTAAACCCACTATACCCAAAAGAATTGCTTCCAGTTCTAGTACTAGTAAGCATTCTCCTCAGATGGGGATAGTGCTTCTTTTCCCATTACAGGCTGGCGCCATGTTCATGTACTTGTAACCCAATTGACTGGGTCCGTGGGGTTTTCAGGCCCCAAAGCAGTATAGGAATCGGTATCTTTCCCTTTCCACCAATCCGCTTCAGAGCACCTATAAGATTGCTCCAATAAGAATCGTTCGAGAAACTTTTTAGCCTATATAGCCCCCTTACGTAGTTCGTTATGCGGGGGCACCAGTCCCTAGGTGTCCCATAATGACGGAATCTATTACCAGACCATCATGCAACACCGACGACGGAAACCAACTTGCGAAACCGTCACTCAGCTACCATAACTGGGGTCATCAGTCCCCAAAGGCGAGCATAGGGATCAGCGCCAAGGCCCCTTTACCCTATGCACCACCTCCTTGCGTAGCATCAGGTCACCCAAAACACCATACGCCTTTCGAATCAGTGAATGTTCCCTACGGGGAGAGCGATGACCTATCGAAAACGGCCGCTGAGCGCGTCGATGATATATTTAAAACACACAAGTTTTTCAGCATTTTATATTTTTTTAAACAAAACCCCGCCATTAATATATATATAATAATTTCCACCGCCCTTATCCTGTTTGTCATTAATAATCCTGTTCTTTTCCTTTCCTAGCCGCTTGTTCAAACAGGCTTGCAGTGGACACAGGTTAACGTAAATTCTAAGTTTGGATCTACCGCGCATTGCCGCTTGTGTTGCGTGAGCTCGTTGCCGCTCAAATACGTTTGTAGTGGACGGCCGGGCTTACTTTATACTTGTTGATGGACTATGATTCAATGGATGTATCTAGGGGCTACGTATACGAACCGGGTCACACAAAATTGTGGTTCGAATCACAATCGGCAAGGATCAGTTTTATGACTTGGTGTTAGGAATAGAGGTTTATCGTATCTCGTTACAAAAATTTGAATATGCTAGTCTAAGCCGGATTTCCCGAAAATGAATATTCAAGACCTCCAGATTTACTAAAACTAGGACATCTAGAAAAGCTGTTTTTTTAAAGTTGTGGAGGATACAGAAACCCGGACAGAAACTCGGACACCCATTACTGGACCTATTGGGAATGATAAACCGATCGATAGGCTCTAGCATTGTAGCTGAAAATAGCTTTAATATCTAACGCTACATGCGTAAGGATAACGTTACTTAATTTTATACCCCAGTACTCTCTTATAAAAAAAAATCCCTTTTTTGTGGAGATGAACCCACGGTTTCCTTGCTCCAACTGTTTTGCATAAGACATACCTTCATTTAAAGGCTAATTTTAATCCTTTTTTCAAATATTAAAAAAAAGGACTTCATAATCGCCTTAACCGTTATGTTCTGCCTAACCAGCTTCTATTAAATTGCGGTATTTCTCATGAAACCGAACCTTTCTCAACGTTACTATCATTTACACTGAAAAGACTCTCATGACAACTTATCCAATATTCAAACAGAATACCCTGGAAATTTTCCTTTCGTCATAAAAACAAGAGCCCAGTCGTTTTCTTTTCTCCCACACGGATTTGTTTCGATTTACATATTTTCATCATCATTTCGTCGGAAGGATTTCGTTTCATGGTCAGATTATTTTGCAATTATGTTGCTGCGGAGAGTCTCCAGACAGCATTCTATTGTCATCATATCGAGGGCCGTTCCCTACTTCTCCCTATCAGTTTCTATGGATTTGTAAACTTCACGAGAATTTCTGCATATTTTTGTAGCTATTATCAAAATCGTTGTTCGAAATCAAATGGGCCTAATCCCTTTTGATCCAATTCGAAAGGACGTGGATATTTTGGATGGGTTCACCACCGTCGCTCATACACGGGCAGCGGCTTGTTTCAGAATTTCAGTCTTGTCGGATCAGCTAACCGACCGTGTCCACTTTCGGATAATCTTATTTTATGGCTTATGCGAATGCATTAAATTTCCAACTTTTCAGGGATAATGTTATTCAAAGATGATGATTTCCCCTTTGAATATACGAAGGCGTGTCCATAGGCAAAATGCTGAGTAGGAAGTGGTGAAAATCAGAATTATGTAAATATTTGTAGTGACAATATTCATTTTTGCCGGAAAGTTATTTTCGATGGAAATGAAAAACATAGTAGATACATGTTTTGCATTTTGGGAGGCGATGGTAAGTGTTAAGGGTAGGGGTTTACATTAGAGTGAGCTTTGTACTCAGATTAATAATTGAGTTAATCGTAACTTTAACGTGTGACACGGGATTTGATCACCTGTTGTCTAATGCAAATGGAATGGACGAAGAGAATGGATAAGAGATTGGGAGTAGCTTTTCTATCCTGATTAACATTAAACCTATTTGAATTTGAGAATATATGTATATCAGGAATCATCATCATCGTGGCGCGACAGCCCGACGTCGGGCCTTGGCCGGCTGGATCGTTGTCCTAAAATTATCTCGGTCATGTGACCGCGTCCTCCAATTTTGGAAGCCCAGTAGCTGCTCGGCGTCCACACCTACTCAGCTCTCCCAACGAGATCTCGGTCGTCCTCGAAGTCTCGCTCCGTCGACTCGTTCTGCATTCATTAGTTTTGGATGGAAGAAAAACTAATAAATGCAGGAAAATTATTCGAAGTTAACAAAAGTTTACTACATCCTTCGATGTCAACCGTTAAAAAATGGGCAGCTGAATTTACATGTGCATGTTCCTCAAAGGCGACCCACGTGCAAGACGGCGAAAAACCGCAACCACATCGGAAACCATCGAAAAAGTGTTGGAAGATAGATGAATGAAAGTGAGTGATATTGCTGAGGCTTTAGGGATATCGGGAGAAAGGATGCGAAACATCTTGCACAAAGAATGAGAGGTGCGACAGCTCTGCGCAATAAGGGTGCCGCATTTGCTGAATGACGACCAAAAGCAAATACGCAAACGATTTTCGCAGCAGTCCTTGCACCGATTAAATCGGGATCCGAGTGATTTCGTGCGGTAATTTGTCACCATGGATGAGACTTGGGTCCACCAGTACACGCAAGAAACAGTCGAAGCAGTGGGTGGAAGCCGGTGGTTCAGCGCCAGAGGGAGCGGAGTTAATCGCACCGGAAATGTCATGGTCAGAGTGTTTTAGGATGCGAGATCTTGTTAATTGATTACCTTGAAAAAGGCAGAACAATAACAGGCGAATATTACTCCAAACTTCTTGACTAGCTGGATGCCTAAATTCGCGAGAAGAGCCCTGACTTCATCATCTTTTACCAGGCAACGCACCTTTACACAAGTATGCGTTGGCGATGGGAAAACTACGGAATTTGGGTTACGATTTACTCGACCATCCCCCTATCCTCCTGATTTGGCACCCTCAGGCTTTCATCTGTTCTCAAACTTGAAGAAATTTGTTTCCGGGAAGCGCTTCGCATCCAATGAAAAAGTTGAGAGGGCCGTAGATGAATATTTTCACAGCCTTCCAGACTCTCACTTCCGGGAAGGAATACTGATGTTACAGAGACGCTGGACCAAGTGTGTTGAAGTCAAGGGAGATTATGTAGAAAAATAAAATCAATTTATAATTGAAAATCTCAGTCTTTCATTGTCAGGCCGAGAACTTTTCACCTTACCCTCGTAGGGTCAAACTAGAAAAGCCGGTAGAGGATTCTCGAAGTGCGGTTATCGTCGTCAATACAGATTCCTGGGCTGATCTAGCAAAAACCGAAGGTGTGATTAAGTACGGCTTCCAATCAATAACGCTTAAAGTGTACAAAAAGGACGGAAAGAAGGTGCGAGTTGAAGATCCTGCGCCGACTTCTATGGAGGTGGTCCAGAGCCAGGGTGAAGATGCTGAGGCTCAGCCGCTCCGTGAGCCGGAAAGGCCTGTTTCAGATGACGAAGCTATTTCCCTCTGCTCTGGGCTGGAGGCTATTGAACGTACGTCTGCTGCTGAATCTGGGGATGACCTTTTCGAGTCGGACGTCGAGGGAGACCTCGACGCTACTGTGATTGTAACAAAACCAACATAGTCATCATGGTAAGTTTTTTACAAATTAATATTCATCATTCGAAAGCAGCTTCTGCGGTACTTCTTCTCCGTCTGGGCAACAATGGTGAAGATATTGTATTGGTGCAGGAACCCTGGGTCGTTGCTGATAGCGTACAGGGCCTGGGGTCTCCTGAGTAAGTTACTTTTTGTATTACGAATCAAGGTAAGCCCCGATCGTGCATCCTCGTTAAGAAGTCGCTTAAAGCGTTTCTCGTCACAGAACACAGTAACAAGGACTATGTAGTAGTCAATCTTGAAATTGGGATCAGGAGATATTGGCAGATCTCAGCATACCTGCCTTTTGACTACGTGGGGACTTTTCCCCCCGAATACTTGAGGAATTCGATTGCCTCATCGAAGACACTTGGTACTGGCCTTATATTTGGACGCGATGCAAATCACACTGGCACCACACTATATGGGGTAGTACCGACACGAACGCACGCGTGGAGCTATTGCTCGAATATATACTCGAATCTAACCTCCTTCTGCGTAATGTTGGAAATGAAGCAACTTTCTTAAAATCGACAAGAGGTACTGGATATAACTCTGATTTCTGAGAACATTCAGCACGCGGTACGCGACTGGAGGGTGTCGACTGATCACTCTCTGATCACCGCTACCTCGATGATATTCCAGAGACAAAACCAGTCATTTTAAACAGGAAGCGTACTAACTGGACTAATCATCGAGAAATTCTTCTGGGAAGTTTACCCCCTCTTCCAGCCCAGCCGCGAAATAAGCTAGGAAATAAGCTAGAATTAGATGATATGGTGCATACACTAACGGGTGCACTGAATAAGGCTACTAAGAAATCATGTCCTGACAGCAGACAAAGAGGTAAAGCAAAACCAGCTTGGTGGAATCCTATGATCTCCGAACTTAGAACAACCTGTAGAAGGTCCTTTAATAAGGCAAAATCATCGAGACTGGAATCTGATTGGAGTTCCTATAAAAAAAAGTCTTGGATTATTTAAGAAGGAATTAAGAAAAGCTAAACGTAATTCTTGGAAGCATTTTTGTGAGCGTATTGAGGGGTGTAGTGACATCTCTCGGCTTCGCGAAGTTCTGGCCACAAACCCATCCATTCCCAGCTATCTGCTGAAACAGGACGGTTCGTGGACTTCTTCAAGCAAGGAAATGATTGAGGTCCTGCTTGATACACACTTCCCGGGTAGCTCCCCTTATGTTTCGGTGGAGCATTCGCCTGTGGCCGACACCGCCCCGTGCGACTCCACAAATATCGTATCGAAGGAAAAGATTCTTTGGGCTATCACAAGCTTCGAACTCTTTAAATCGGCGGGACCGGACGGAATTATTCCGGCTGATCTGCAGAAATCATCTGACATTGTGGCTCCATGGATTGAGACCATTTTCCGGTCCTGTTTGACTCTGATTCACATTCCAAAGCTATGGACTGAAGTTAGAGTGGTCTTCATACCGAAAGCGAATAAAAGCTCGCATGCGCGTCCCAGTGATCTGAGGCCTATTAGTTTATCATCATTTCTTTTAAGACTGTTCAAAAGACTGATTGATATCCACTTATGTGCCACCATTCCATCTAACCTTCTATCTGATAAACAGCTATATATATATACTGGAAGGGAAAATCTGTGGACACTGCTCTACACTCTATTGTGAGCTATATTGAGAGATCCTTCAGCTTCAAGGAGTACAATATGGTGGTTTTTCTTGAAATCGAAGGTGCCTTTAACAACGTCAAACCTAGTGCTATCATTGATGCACTCTCTGCTCTGCAGATGGACGACTCGATCTGCAGACTTGTTAACCTTCTATTAACGACTAGGGTGATACACACTAGTTTGGGCTCATCGACGGAGCGTAGAAGGGTAAGCAGAGGTACCCCGCAAGGCGGGGTGCTCTCTCCTCTTCTTTGGAACCTGGCTGTAAATGGGCTGCTTTTGGACCTGGAAAGGCTAGGTTGCAGGATATGTGCTTATGCAGATGATATTGCTATTGCTATATCAGGAAAATTTCCTAGTGTTCTTAGTGAAATTTTACAAAATGCCCTCTCACTACTAATTGCATGGGCTGAACACTGCGGTTTGACCTTAAATCTGAATAAAACGGAACTAGTTCTCTTCACAAGAAGGTACAGAGTACCTCCAGTCGAACCTCCGACGCTAAATGGAACGAGGTTGGTTTTCGCTGATCAGACAAAATTCTTGGGACTTATCCTAGATAGGAAGTTGGGATGGAAGCCCAATCTAGAGGAACGGGTGAATAAAGCCACCATTGCTTTATACTCTTGTAAAAGAGCCATAGACAAGAAATGGGGCTTGCAGCCGAATGTTCTGTATTGGTTATATGTGGCGGTTCTCCGTTCCATTCTAATGTATGGGGTAGTTGCATGGTGAACTGCTCTAAGGATAGAGGCCAACCGTAAATTGCTGGGGAAGGTGCAAAGACTGGCTAGTGTAGCAATTTGTGGGGCTCTAAGAACCACTCCATCTGCTGCTCTGAACATGCTGCTCAACCTGCTTCCGTTGGACATTTATGGCGAACAGATGACTGCAATTACGGCCATCCGTCTTCGCGATACGGGTCGGTGGAGTACATTGGGTACTGGACACACGGCTATCCTGAGCAACTTGGATGCTCCTGCAAGCACTGACTACACCGCTCCTAAATATTTCCTTGACAAGAATTTTGTAAGCATAATCCCTTCACGCAATCAATGGGAAGAGAATGCGCTCTCGCTGCCGGACTCTGTGGAGTTTTACACGGATGGCTTCAAGAATAACGATGGAGTAGGAGCCGGAATCCATTCCGATAAGCTAAAAATAAATCTCTCGTTTCATCTCTCTAACTACTGCAGTGTGTTTCAGGCCGAGATCACGGCGATTTTGGAAACACTCACTTGGCTGGGGAGGCATATCGTTTCTGTTAGAGACATAACTATTTTTACTGATAGTCAAGCTGTTATCAAATCCCTTGAACCTGGTCTGACTACGTCTAAGACAGTTTCGGAATGTCGTCAATCTCTTACTGCGATGGGTAATTTCTTCAACACTGTTCTATGCTGGATTCCGTGTCATAGAAACTTCGCGGGTAACTGTAGGGCAGATGAGCTCGCTAGACAAGGTACAATTTATAGGTCGTCACAACTTCACCGAAATATTGATATGCCCATTGTGGCTTGAAGACAGACACTAAAATCTGAGGCGATCCGCAAAACAGATAATAGGTGGAGAGACGACGGCACATGCCACTCCACAAGGCCTTTTTGGCCCATGCTGAATGCGAACCGTTCAGCTAGATTATTATCACTGAAACGACAACACATTAGTGCGGTCGTGGGAGTCATCACTGGTCACTGGGCAGATGGTGAGCATGCCAGGAGGCTTGGGCTCCCGTTCAATGACTTCTGTAGAAGCTGCGGAGATGAGGCTGAGATGGAATGTACGTTCCATTTCCTCTGCACCTGTCCTGCGCTGTCAGGCAGGCGTAAGGAAATCTTTGGTTCATATTTCTTTCATGAACTGGATGATTTAGCCAACGTCGATGTTGGGAAATTTCAGCGTTTCATTACACGCTCCGGCTGGTTCAATGAATAAGATGGTCGGGAGATAACTCAGTGGTAACACAACGGACCTCATACTGGTCTATGTGTGCCTGTGGTAAACATGGCAGCCATTTGAACCTAACCTAACCTACCCTCGTAGCTTAATTTTATGTGACGGCCAAGGACTCTCGAACCACCGTGATGCTGATGATTAGACATTTAAAATTTATACTTATTTCAAAACTATTAATCATTCAACTGCAGTTGCCAATTTTCAAAATCAACATTCGTCAATTTTGAATGATAAATTGTTTCCCATCGAAATCTATCGACATTAAAAAAGGAGCAATGCAAAGCGGTGTCTTTTCCTTTTTTCCCATGTATTATTCTATTGCTGATAGCATGCATAAATCAGCCGAGGCCGCTCCCAAAACAAACACACCCCAGTGAATGGAATTTGAACAAATCCAAACAAGCTAATGTAGTATAGTCGGATACACAGCTCTGTCATAGATCCCAATCCTTGCTATGAGTATTCATCCTGCGGGAAATGACACCAAAAGACAATGATAAAACTCATACATTCCCAGACCGCAGTATTGATGTCACATACTTGCACCTTATTTGAATATATCATATGACATATTGTTCGACGCCATTGTAAATTACGCTGTCATCGTAGCTTCGGTCGAAGATCCTGATAAGGCTGTCCATCCGCCGCACCGCACCCTACTCCAGTTGTCATATGTATGCTAGCCGAGTTGAATGAATGTCACATTGGTTTATTGAAGGGCTACCCAGATGACGGTTGAAGGTTTCGATGTTTTTTTGACGAATATACCAATGGAGGGACTTTCTAGTGATTGTATGCCTCCAAGCCATTGTCATTCAATTCGAATACATAGATGGGAACTTACATTTTTGCACATGAGAAAGTTACAAAAAATATATCGATGCCAATACGTATGTCTCACGGTCATGTCTCACTACTCCCCATGGAGCATGGACTGTGACAAAAGACTCCTTGTTCTGTTGAAAAAGCATTAAAACTGAAGGATTATGCTCTGTAAATACGAGACGACCAAATTAATGACGGAGACATAGTAAAAAATGTGATGTGTCGGGCAACGCTCTTTGTGGCGTGTGCTAACTTTTATTTATCGTTCGCACTACAAACAAGAAACTTTGGAATAATAAAATTAACTTTTTCTCCCCAGGGGGAGGTTAGAACTTACGTAAAACAGACATTAACGATGCCTCGCCTAGTGGGACGAACATGCATAAGTGCTCGACAATGGCTGGCTGTGCGAGATTAGTTTAAATCAGCGAATTAATTTAAGAATAATTGCCTGAAAATTAAGCAATTCGGGGATTACATTAAAGTGCTAATTTTCTACTGTAATTTCAGAGAAACTTAAGATATACGAGTCGTTGAATAAAGCGGTTTAATAGGCGAAATAAGAAATAAATGACACTTTGTTTTTATTAATCATATTCAGTACTGCTTGTGGATTCATCTGCTGAACAGTGATTTCCAAAATAGGTTGAGAGTACTCAAATGTATTATCCTCAGCATTCCTAATACGAAAAAAGGCAAAATGAGCATTTCGGTCCCCAAAACTGTCTCAGCCGTACCCAGCAGCACGAAATTACAGATTCACGGCCGGCACGTCGAAGCTCCCACACATATACAGTGAGCCACAGTCAAAATGACTGAAAAATCATTCAGATTAAAATTATTTTTAGAGCAGGGCTTTAACTCTAAACAATCTACCGGTTTGATTGCTTTGGATATTGAGAAAGCCTTTGACACAGTGTGGCATGATGGTCTTACCCACAAATTAGTCCAGTTTGGGATTCCCATTTACCTTTGTAAAATCATCCAATCATTTTTATCTTCAAGATCTTTCCATGTCAAAGTACGTAGTCTATCTAATGCTCGTAATGTCCCCGCCCGGTGTCCTCCAAGGTTCGGTTCTAAGTACCACATTGTATAATCTATACATGTCCGACCTTTCTTTAGTTAACGACTGCCACATCGCCATGTATGCGGACGACACAGCAATTTACGCCAGCAGTGACAATCCAGACACCATCGTCAACATCCTGCAACTCCAGCTAAGACAATTAAAAAAATTATGTTATAAATGGAAAATCAAAGTCAACAGCGAGAAAACCCAAGCAACTTTCTTCTCTAAAAGACGAGCTAGGAGACACCTACCGACCCCTTTAATAAATGTTTTAGGTTCAGCAATTGAATCGAAGCTTACATTTAAGACACATACTGACACAACAAGTTCAAAAATTCTGAATAGTATTCGTGCTAACTACGCTTTCATTAACAGAAAATCCAAACTTTCCACCTCCAACAAACTCCTAATTTACAAATCGGTAATGCAACCCATCATATTATATGGCTGCTCTGTTTGGAACACGTGCGCGCTCACTCACAAACGCAAATTGCAAATTCTGCAAAATAAATGCCTGAAGATTATTTTAAACAAACCCTTTTACTACTCCACCCACTCTCTGTACTTTTAATCAAACATTGATCAAATCTACACCACTTGCAACATAATTCATGCTAAGTTTCTAGATCGCCTTGCGGCCTCAAACAACCCCCTGATTGCTCCTTTGGCTGTCAGTTCTTAAATTCTGATCCCTTTGCGCTAGGTTCATAAATGTAAGGTAGTTGTAAGTTATTTTAAGTTAGTATGTAAATTCTCTCTTTCTACCATAGGTTTTAAGCTATTTTTTCCTAAATATCTTCTTCCAATTTGATGTAAAAATCCATCTTTTCTTTGTAATAACTCTCCCTACCATAGATGTACAGACTTTGTCTAAACTCTTAAATTAAGATCCTCCTGTTTTTACGGAACTATTGTACATTGTTTTCTATCACTCAATAAAGCTATTATCTAATCTATTTTTATGTAAATTTATTAGCTCAACATATAAGTCTCTTATTTCACTGTGTTTTAAACTTATTTTTATACCCTAGACTTTTAGTATAGGGTATATTGTTTTTGTCACGACGGAAATATGTAACACCTTAAAGGAGGCTCCGGAGGTATAGCAATGTATATATATAAATGATCAGGATCACCTCCTGATTCGATTTAGCCATGTCTGTCTGTCTGTCTGTCTGTCTGTCCGTCTGTCCGTCTGTCCGTCTGTCCGTCTGTCTGTCCGTTCGCACGATAACTTTCGATAGAATGAAGCTAGAGACTTGAAATTTTGGTCAGATGTTGGAAGTATAATCTACTTGGTTGGTATTGAAAATAGGCATGATCAGGCCAAGAGAACGCCTACCTCCCCTATATATGTAAAATAATTAAATGTATCTATAACTCCCGATTAAATAAACGTAAAAAGCTCTAGCTTTGGCAGATTGCTCGTGAGGATAATCTTCTACTTCCCTAAAAAACTAAAATCGATCAGTTGAAAACTAACGGTAATTTTCTTACAAAGGGCCCCGTACTACCCTACTTTTCGGGTTTTTTGTCTATAACTCTTGAAACAATTGACGTAGACACCTGATTTTTGGCATGTAACCCTGGCGTAAGAAGATGCTTAAGTTCTAGTAAGTTGGGCGTAATCAGATCAAGGGAACGCCTACCTCCCCTACAAATTTCAAAAAATTAAATATTCTTTTAATTACGATAACTTTCGATAAAATTACACTAGCGAGTTGAAAATTTGACAAAATGTTGTTAGTGGGATCTACTTGGTTGGTATTGAAAATGGGTAAGATCCGACCCAAGCAACTCCTACCTCCCCTACAAATGCAACTTCAATAAGCGATAACTTTTGACAGAATCAAGCCAGCGACTTGAAGTTTTGGTCAAATGTTTGAAGTGAGATCGGGTTAGTTGGTATTTAAGATGGGCTAGATCAAACCTAAGGAACCCCTACCTCCCCTACAAATGAAACTTCAAATAAGCGATAACTTTCGATGGAGTGAAGCTAGAGACTTGAAATTTTGTATAAATGTTTGTAGCATGATTTTATTTGTTGGTAGCAATGATGAGCAAGATCCGACCCAAGGAACCCCTACCTCCCCAACAAGTGAAACTTCAAATAAGCGATAACTTCCGATAGAGTGAAGCTAGAGGCTTGAAATTTTGTTAAAATGTTTAAAGCATGATCTTATTTGTTGGTGGCAATAATGAGCCAGATCCGACCCAATGAACCCCTACCTCCTCTACAAGTGAGACTTCAAATAAGCAATAACTTTCGATAGAATGAAGCTTGCGACTTGAAAAATTCGACAAATATTTGTAGAATAGGTTAGTTAATTGATTTTGATAATGGTCAAGATCCTACTGAATGATTGCCAACCTCCCCTATAAACTGGCCGTATAGGAAACTCACTTTTAATGCATATGGTCGTTACCAATTGGTACTTTTGGTACCACCACTAGGTCTGTACAAGTCTAGGGTATATACGCTTCGGACTCCGGGCCGAAGCGAAGCTTCGGCCTGGTTTCTTCTTAGTAAACACAAAATTATATAAACTTCTAAAATTCAAAAATACATCACACAATCAAAATGAACCATTGAAATAAAAGTAAAAAGCATATACAGGGTGCCCCGCTTCAGATGGTAAATACTTTAATGGTAAATTGTACCGTTAATTTTTGGAAAATTGTCACCAAAGTCGACACTCTGTTTTTAACCGTTACAGAGTTATATCATTTTTTGTAAATTGTGTCAGAAAACTTGACTTTCCGCACAAAATCAAAATTTGCCACTCTCCCAATCATTTAATACGAGATTTGACCTCAATTTCAGAAACTACATAAAATTTCATATAACATATAAAATTTGACGGTTTCGAAATTCACCGTTACTACAAAGGTACAACTATTCAAATTATCAAAAACGATTTTTAATTGAAAATTCAAATAATATTTTTACAACCGGTTCTTTGGTCTGACGATTTTTTGCTATTTTTCATTTAATTCATTTCCAGACCACTTTTTTCGACGTGACAAGTGTGCCGAGATAATGTGGGCGGAAGTGGAATTAAAAACGAATTGAATTGAACCCTTTGGGACTGACACAAGAACACTTTGGACAAAAGTGAAATCTAGGAAATACGGGTGTCGTCTGAATCGAAGTGGTGAGGCCAATGTACTGGAGTGTTGTTGAAAACGCTTTTAACTCTATAGTGTTGAGATGAACACATTCTTGAACATGAAATGAAATCTAGGAAATACGGGTATCAAAGCGATATCGAGGCAATACGAAAGCGATATGAAATCGATACTGAGGCGACATTCCAGCGATGTTGAAGCGATATCGAATTTATATGATAGTGGCATGTTTGCCAGAAAACGACCACTTTAAATAGGTGAAAATTCAATTTTTAGTTTTTTTGGTTAATTTCCGCCATTCTTGGTATTAATCCTTTGACTTAACCCCTAGTGGAGCGTAACGCATCGACTACTCCTGCGCGCCATTGTACTCTGTTCTATGCAATGGGGTGCAACTCCCCAAAAGACTTAGCCAGCGCACTACACTCATTTGCCACAGATTGACTCCATGTTATTCTAGGACCCCCTCTTGGTCGGCTTTGGTTGGAAATGAGGTTTCATTTCATGGCATGCTCTTCCGCAGTATCACCATTTTCGCCTGCGTGTCAATTCGTCGATAGGCATCTGCCCCGTACGCCGAATTAGCTCTTCATTTGATATTGTTTCGGGCCAGAATATTCTTAGAGTCCAACGAAGACATGATTTGACGAAAACTTGCTGCTTTGTGGCAACTCTTACGGAAACTTTTCATGTACTGCTCCCATATAAAAGCACAGACAACACCAAGGAGAGAAACAGGCCCAGCTTCGTCTTGATGCTGAGATAACTGCTTTACCAGATTTTGGACAGTATGCCGTATGCGCGTTTAGCCTGGTTCATACAACGAAAGATGCCCTGCTTAGTACCACCATTTTCGGCAAGAATGCTACCCTGGTAGACGAAGTTGTCCACCTTCTCCACAGGCTGCCCATTAATACTGATGGCAATAGGTGTCGGGTTTCTTTTTGCAATGGCGGGCTAAGAACCTTGGTCTTGGTGGTATTAATCTTTAGCCCAACCTTGCTTGCCTCCCCCTCGAGATCGAACGCCATTGCGGACAGATCCATGATTTTGTGGGAGAGTAAGCATATGTCGTCAGCGTAGTCAAGATGTTGTAGATAAGATGTCAAAGTACATTGAATTCCTCTGTCTAGTCTGGATAGGGCTGTATGCAACACATGGCCTTCACTATGGGGAATAGGATTGATGAGAGAATGAACCCCTGCCGAACTCCGCTGCGAATCTCAAAATCCCACGACACCTTACCTTTATGCAGGACGCGACATTTTGCGCCGTCATAGGTTGACTTAACAATAGCCACAAGCTTCTCAGGGATGCCTCTCCTGCGCAAGGCCGCCCATATAGAATCCCAGCTCACACTATCGAAAGCCTTCTCGAAATCGATGAAAAGCAAGTGAAGCGGAGAATCGTATTCAGCGCATTGCTCGATGATGATTCGCAAGGTGTTAATGTGGTCGAAACAGGAGAATCTGGATCGAAAATCAGCCTGCTCTTCATCAATTGTGCTTTCTAAGTGGGCCTTTAGTCTTTCCAGGACGATTTTAGCTATTTTCTTAGCAACGGCAGGACGCACAAAAATGCCTCTCCAATTATTACAGTCTTTGTGGCTACCCTTCTTTGTTTTTTGTTTGATGATCAAACCTTCCTTCCACTCAGTGGGAGAGGTCTCTGTATTCCACGCTTTATCAACAAGTGGGTGCAGCAAATCGGCAGTTACGCTTGGCGCTGCTTGATAAAGTTCGGCAGGGATGCCGTCAAGTCCGGCGGCCTTTCCTCGTTTTAGTGCAATAATTGCAGTGACTATCTCCTCTTTAGTGTGAAGTGGACCGTATACGCACATTTTGATGGTTAGCTAAATCATCTATATGAGGGGAACTTCACCAGAAGTTACACGGTTCAAGTCCGCAGCGAAGTGTTCTTTCCATCCCCTCATCTGATCTTCCCCCAAGATAAGTAGCTTTCCATCACTATCCTTCGCTGAATGTTGGTAGGAGTTACGACCACCTGTAAACTCCTTGATGACACCGTATGCGGTATTTAAGTTGTCACTTTTTAAGGCTTCTTCTGCTGAGGCTAAAAGAGAATTAACATTAAATCTTTGAGCGCGTCGCACACTACGCTGAACTTCTCAAGTTTTGACCGTAAAAGAGTTCGATGCTGCTTCGATTATCGTCTCATGTTGCAGCCAATTGAACCTTCAGCTCTTTTCTTTCAACAAACCGCTGCCAACAAGCGTTGAAAATCCAGGGCTTATTCCGGCAATCTGGGTTTGTGCCAAGGGTGAAATATGCGCTATCCATGAACGGATTTTTATGGCATCCCAGTTTTCATTTATGTCACTATCTTAGTGACTAATTATCTCAGCTGCTGGACTTTTTAGTCGAGCGGTGTTGAATTTGCGGCGCCTGGATCTTTCGTCGCTAGGACGGCCCACGGCTGCAATACGCAATCGATTGCTAACAATCATAAGATAATGGTCTCTTCCCATCCCAATATCAGCACCTTTCCTGTTTCGCATGTCCAGGAGGTAACTCTTGAATATTTTACTAATAGCAAAATGTTCGACCTGTTTTTGTGTTCTGCGCCGATCAACAGAAGACCAACGGATTTTGTGGTGATCCTTATGCTCAAACCTAGTGCCACCGAAGAAGAGACTGTGAAAGTTGCAGAACTTCACAAACCTTTCACCGTTTTCATTACGATCACCAAGACCGTGTCTCCCCATAACACGTATGTCTGAGCCCATAGTTATCAGCGCTACATTTGCATTTGAATCACCCATAACCATTATAATGTCATCTTTAGATGTTCTGCTCTGAACGAGGCGGCGATTAGTTCTTCGTAGAAAGAGTCTTTCGCCAAGACATTGTCGGGTTCAGTAAGGGCATAACATTGTATTATTGGGTGGGTTCAGGTCCCACAACGTTTTAAACGCAATTGCAAACAGTTCGACTGATTTTTCTTGTGGACGCTCCGTTTCAGTTTGCGTTTGATCAACCAGACATCGGGGAAATTAACCAGAAATTTTTCCTGGTTGATTTCCGGTCAAAGGGGGGGGGGGGGGGGGTAAGGGGTATTAGCGTGTTTGACAGTTGTTAGTTGATGTATTGCGTGTGACTGTCAGATGGTGTGGATTTTTGTTTTCGGTTTCTTGATTTTTACATGGCGTCTTGTGTGCTTATTTACACCGGAGCAACACAAATTTGTGGCGATTTTGCAGTGTTGGAATTTTTCCTGAAACCGTCGCGAATTTATTTCAAGTTTTGTTTGAAATTCAATAGCGAATCGACTGTCAGCTGTTTAATACATGACAACTGCAAAACAAGTCGTTCGGGTGAAGAGTTTATGGTTGGTTAGAGAGAAAATCCTTACCGCAATTACAACGTTGCGGGACGTGAGCGCAGGCATTTAGATGTTCCCCATTTTGGTCCGGAACCTGGCATTTAAGATTCTGTCAGAGATCGGTTCCCAGGATAAGAGACAGTTTCGTGTGGCTCTGGGTAAAAGGAGCCCCACATCTGACTCACGACCACAACCGGTAGCTCTTCCGGAGTTCAACATTACAGTGCTATCCGTTGGAGGGGTGAATTTTCCGCTGTTCCACCATCTTATCTCAGTAACTCCTAAGATGTTTAAGCTATACGTCAGAAGTTCCCTTTCTAATTGAAGAAATCGTGCGTTCTGGGGACCTTCTGATCCATTGTTCAGGAGAGTACGCACATTCCAGAAGCCAAAAGTCGTAACCGTTGAGTCGGTCCTTATCCGAGGCATAGTTGACGTTTCGTTTGCATATAGAAGGCTTCGGATAGTGCAAGTTGCTGGCATACACATCCTGTCCTTCGTTTGTTGGTTTTAACGATAGGCCTTCAACGGGAAAATCCGTGGTATTATTTTTGCACCCCACACCACAGGGGGAAGGTTTACCTCAACCAAATCATCGCACCGCCATCACTGGCGGCATGATTTTGGTTAGCAATGGTCAGTGACCATTGCCGTTCCAGCGGGCGCCCACGCGGAGGACTATGGAAGAGAAATTTTTGCCCCCAATGTGTAACAGGAGGAAGAGAAAAATTACCAAAATTTACTGCACTATATGCAAAAAAAATATATATGCGGTGAACATACGGTTAAAAGTGTCATAATTGTTAAAGTCCAATTATTTGACTATTTTTGATAGTATACAAAAAATAATAATAAATAATTCTGTAGTGCTACATGTAGTCTTTAATTCGACCGTTATTTATGTTGTGAAAGCTGGGCAATTCAGTACATGAAGTAAAGGCACGATTTACAGGAAAATATCATGAACACGTCAGAATGACATGTTGTTAGTAACAACGCCCTAACCAGTAGTGTTAGTATTCTAGTGTTAGAGAAAGAAATGCTTATTATATGTGAACGTATCCTGTGGGATGTACTTATCAGTTTAATATTGACTCAAAATAGGAATAAACAAGATGAAATAAATGCTCAATTTTTTCAATTATATTCTCGGAAATAGTCTTAAGGGACCACGTTCTGCATTGTTTATTGTGTTGTATTACTTGACGAGTATTATTGCCTTATATTATTAAAATGGTTTTTCATACTGTGTATATGCATATAGTAGGTTTGGATGATATATTTCCAAGTATAAAAAATCTCCCTGGAAAATTTTTCACGCGAATCTCCACATTATGCAAATACTTGCTAAAATATGTACATAAACATCTGTACGTGACAGTTTAGATACGTTGGCGCGAGAATGGGTAAAAATCACACCCAGCCGTCGCAATATCAAACGCCAGAACGCCTTTTCCCTTCTTCTTTAATTTTTATCTCAGCTGTAAAATCCTATTTTCGGTATATTTCCTCACATTTAATGCAAAATGGCGGCGAGCAAAATCCTCTAACGTTGTAATTTCGAAAAAATTTGATTTACAGATACGTATAGTCGTCCACCCTGGCGTCTACATACATATCCATATATATTTTGAAGTACATATTTTCAAATACATCAGGAGTGAGTATTTGGCAGGATGTGATGAATGTCTTTCAGACAACTGAATCTTATGGAGTTGACAGAATTTCCTTTTTTTCTGCGATTTTTTTTCTGTTCGTGCTAAGATATCAATTTAACATGACGAACATAATATCCAATGTGATTTGGCCCGTGGGTTTGATTTTATGGTCGATCGACATTTAGGAATAAATTTGTCATTTTGTTTGGTAGCTTGCCAGACACATTTGTATTTATGTATGATAGGATGTTCTTGGATAAAAATTCGGATGTTTCAGCATTGGACGAGGTGAAGTGTTTTTATTTTTATAGACAATTTGTATCAATTTCAGCTATTTCTTGAAATTGAATTAATGCTGAATTAATGTACAATTTAAGAGAAAGAAGAAGGTGTAATTGTTTCGGTGTTTTGAAGTAGATAAGTCTGTTTTTTTTTAGTACGGGGGTAATTATCCTTAGCTATGACTATGACTCTGATAATCCCCTGTTAAAGACTACTGGCGAAGAATAAGTGAGTCACTACACCAATCGAGAGCCAGCCCTGCAAATATTTTTACTATCGATATACTTTTAGGTGTATTTTACTGCTCAGAAATATTGTATACAATATCCCGGTCGTCTGGATACCACATACTATGGAGGAGGATTAACCTGTGTTATCGGAGTTTGTATATGAATTTCAACCGATAGACGTTTTTAAAACGACGTTATCCCGTTCACTGAGATGTTCCTCGAGTCTGTTACAGTTCATTTGACATTAGATTCCTGCTCAGCGATACCGAATTAGTCGGAAACGACACCAAACTTGACTTTTTTTTAAAATACTTTTTAAAGGGGTTCTCTACCCTCCAGTTTTTCACAAAATGTAATACTGATGACCCTAGATATAAAAAATGTCGGTTTTGGACGACGAAAATAACTTGAAATTTAAACTAGGCGACCACAAATTATCCGCAAATGACTCCCCGATGATCAAAGCCGGTCAAGAATAGTAATTTTACGATCTTAGTGGTTATTTACCCCCAAAAATCACCCAATAAGGGACGAACAAAAATTAGAGGTTGCAACCTGACGATTTATACTTTAAGCAATGCAGTAAGTTCCCATTTATCAAATCAAGTTTCAATATGTTTTCTAAATGAAAAAACCTCCTGCATGTCAGGAATGCTCAGGTTATGCTAACGTACACACCCCCAATCATCCCTTAAATGACGTCATAGGGATGAAATTCTCCAAAAATAACATGTACCGGTTTGGCATAATCGAACTCATCGGAATTTTCAAAATCTTCATAAATTTCTACGGCACTCTTTAAAGGACCTTCTGACAAGCTCAGAACTCTGGGGTTCCGGCGTCCCTAATCCCCAACTACCCCCACAAGTGGCATCACGATTATGAAAATTTGAGAAAAAAATAACCCAAACGTATTTGATACCGCCAAACTCACTGAAATTTGTAAAATTCTCATAAATTTTCACGGCATTCTTTAAAAGACCTAAAGATGAGCTCAGAATTTAGGGGTGCGTGGAAGACACACGCCCCCCTAAAGTGAAGTCACAATTATGGAAATTTGAAAAAAGTATTTCACACCCAGTTTGACACCGCCGAACTCACACAATTTTAAAAATCTCCATAAATTTCTACAGCACTCTTTAAAGGACCTAATGACAAGTTCAGAACTTTGAGGTGCTGGTGTGTTCCATTCCCCACTCACCCCTAAAGTGACGTCACAAGTATGAAAATTTAAAAAAAAAGTACTCCACATTAAATTTGACACCGCCAAACTCACTGGAATTTCCAAAATCTTCATCAATTTCTAAAGCACTCTTTAAGCGATGTAAAGGCAAGCCTAGAACTCTGGGGTGCTTTTGTCCTTCAATCCCCCCACTCACTTACGATAAAAAAATTTGCGTGAAGTTGGCACCCCAAAAGCAATTATTAAAAAAAAAAACACTAAAAGCCTAGAACTATCGCCGCACCCCCTCGAGAAATGTGAGAACTATTGCTAATAAGCAGGGAACTCTTGAAAAATTCCAACTTTTCCAAACTTGGGATGCTAAATTCCGGGGGTCTACATTGGGTGTAACGCATATTTCGGACTATGCGAGTATTTAGTCAACTACACTGACTATTGGGTCACACTTTCGCTTGATCACGATAAGGAACAACTTAGAAATAGAAATTTAATTAGGATTAGTTAGTTAGTTAGGATTAGTTAGCCTTGGTGGTAAATAGGGGTTGACGGAATACTTTCCCGAATTGATGGCGTGTTCGAGGTGATCTTCCGGCGATGTCCACTTTACTTCGGTATGATACGCTCCATAAGACACCGGCGAAATTTTTCTGAAACGGGAAGGAGATTCCCCAGAGAATCGGGCAAATAGTAAATATCTGTAAATGTGAATACTTATCTGAGTTCCAACAGATCGCCCAATCTGATGGGGAAACGCAACGGAATAAAAAACACTCGAAGTGCGCGGGATCAATAACCAAACACGTAAATAGACACAATCAACAAGTGATATGGCTGGGCTCTCATGACCGATCGAATGTAGTACCAGATTAGACGTGAACTGACTCGACGAAGTACTAATTGAGTAGCTCAGTGTGGTTTCTCATGTTGATCGGTTCTAAAGGTCACCACACAGGACAACCAATTTGGTCACGATCATGCATCGAACCACGTGTAACATTTCTACCTAGTAGGCCGAAGCCTATATGAGGATGGAAGTCATACTCTGGTCGTGCAGACCGCGCGTGACACCTAAGTGCCAAGACTTCCTCAAATGTGACCAGTTCGCGCGTGCTAGATAGCTAGCTCAGCTATCGGTAGTCGGGGTGGGGTGAATGGGTCACACCTGCTTCGCAGTGTTACAAAACAAATAATCACTCGCGTGCCCGGGTGCCTAAACAGACGAGCCGTTCAAAAAAAAACACCTGAAAATGCGTACGACCGCGAAAGTACCTCTCCTCCCCTGACGAACACGGGAGCCCCTTGATGTTTTAGGGGCTCCGCGCTGGGGGCTAGGAACTTAAGCGCGGCCTAGCCCGATGGAGGGGAGGGAGCGCGGCGCCCCTAAAACATCAAGGGGCTCCCGTGTTCGTCGTGGGAAATAGTCATCTCTTGTCGGTCGTGCACGTTTTCAGGATGTTTTCTTTTCAGAAACGGCTCGTTTGTTCAGGCACTCGAGTGCGCGCTTGAGATAAATTTTGTAACGCTGCGACCAATACAACCCCACCCCGACTACCGATAGCTGAGCTAGCTATCTAGCACGCGCGAACTGGTCACATCTGAGGAAGTCTTGGCACTTAGGTGTCACGCGCGGTCTGCACGACCAGAGCCCGATTACCTCCTCATGTAGGCTTCGGCCTACAAGGTAGAAATGTTACACACGTTAAGCTCAATAGAAAAAAAAACCTCTTCATTTCCACCGTTCTACTATATGATATTTTATGGTTCGACGGAAGTTCGGTCGAGGTTCTGCGCGATCATGTGTGGCAACCTTAATCGTTCTTCGGAAAAGACCATTTTATCTGGGACACCATTTAAGCCCTGGGATAGGAACGGGAAATCTCTTTATTTGATTTTCCATCAAAACGAAAGGTTTCCCATCATAACGAAGTTGTGGAAGAAGAAGAAGGTAACAACGACAATCGTCAAGACGTTCCAGGTGGAATTTTAAAGAGAAATACGTAGTGCGACGTGAGAGCAGAGGGTTGTTCCAGTGTGTGGGAGTGTGAACAGCATTGTGTAGAAGAAGAAACTCGATTTTAATTGCGCGACGTGGGAGTCCCCGGAAGAAAATTTAGTTCGGTTTTCGTTGTGTTCAGTATAGCTGCCGCTACCTAGGTAACTCTAGTATTATTTTAAGCTAAGTAAAATTCAGTTAAGTTTAATTATTAGATTATTTCAACGTAGTCTTCGTAAATTATTTTCTTTTTATGTTTATTCGATACAGGTAGAAAAACACATAACTATAGCCTGTAATAAGAAAAATCCAACACGCGGGTCTTACCCGTACTGTATAATAAAATTGTAACAGACGATTTGGTGAGCATCCGAAGAAGCCCATGGGGACGGAGCCTAAGGTAGCATGGTGACCGTGAAGGTCGGGCTGTGCGATCTGGCGAAGAAAAAGGCTCCTCAACGAGCTAAGCAGCGGCCTATGCTTGCTGTAGCTCAGTTCGGGAGATGTGGGCGGGGTTTTCGCCGCTCGTTGCCCCTGTCCTTTACATATTAACAAAAATTCATAGGCCTGGGGAAGACAACACAAACAGAAGAGGTAAAAATGGGGAAAAAAAAATTATCGATAAGGATGGAATGGTTGGCGGACGGATCAGACGCCCACGCGGTCGCACTTGGGTCCGGGTGTAATGGGACCCTCAGTCTCTGGTTTCGTACCACCAACAGATCACTACTCATCAGATGCTGCTTCGATCTGCCGGTGGGAGCAGCACTACCAGACCATAATATGGTTCATTACAGGTGGTTCATTACAAAATGGTGGATTCAAAATAATATTCACTCAAGACGAAATTAATAGAGAACTACGGAAAAACAAGTTAATAATACTACAATTAAAATACATAATGTACATTCGACGGAGGATTTCCTTGATAATTTCGGGAATAAACTTTTCTGGGACCTTTTTTTTTCGTGGACTGTTCGTTTTTCATCTTCCCAACGAGTATGTGATAAAAGCGGTGTCCGTGCTTTCTCATATCCCATGCCTTTTACACCTCATCCCCCGGATTGCAATTTTCCAGCACAATGATTAAGTCATCAGCATATTGTCAAGAGCTAATAGTATACCCGTTTCTGTTGCTTCGCTGATTTCCACAAGGACACTCACCGTACACCAGGGAACGGATATCATATTGAAAAAGGCAGCAAAGTCGTTGCATTCAATTTGCGGTAGAGAACGATAGTGTGGAAATTTTCTCATTTCGAAAGTTGCAGGGTATTTTGCAGAGCTATTTTATAGTACATTTGCCATGACAGTGTGCAATTATCCACGCGGGACTAATAAAAGCGACAAAGTCAGGTCAAGTCATCACATCGAAAAGGTAATGGCATCATAGTCTTTTGAACGACGAGCTTGGCAATTGGCATGATACTCGTAATCGTGGTATACAAGGATGGTTTTTTTGTGGGGGTCGATAGTTGTTTGCACTATGTTAATAATATTGTAATGTGACCGTTTTAGTTGGCGGTTGAGATTGTGATACTTAAACTGAGCTGAATGGGTAATAAACATGATAAATCCCAGCAATTTTTAAATTAGACTTTATGAAATTAGTTAATCCCGACTTGTACTTAGAAGTAGTCTAATTTCTGTCATTGAGATTCAGCTTAAATGAGAAATCAAATATTATATCTGATGACTTTTAGAGCTCGCGCACATGGCAAACTTTTTAGTTTGGCTGACTGAATCTCTCGCTGATTGATTCGACCACTCCAGGGGCATGGGCGCGTCAACATCTTTAGCATTTCTATGCCTTGTTGACGTTTCAATAGCATATCTACTTTTCAGAAGTGCAGCTGCTAACAAGCACCTCCTATCCGCGCCGTCTTTATACTGACAAGCTCGGAGCATTGTGAGAGTTCTATTAGTACTCACAGGCATTTTTTTGATCGCGCCGAGATTTGATCTCCGAGCTCTAGATAAGTATCGTAGAGCGGTGACCGAACGATCACGGCCACCGAGCGCGACTGGCTGACTAAATATGACTAAATAGCCAAACAAAAAACAAAAAATTTCGCCCGACTCGACAACCGCATACACAATTCTAAAAGTCAAATGCGTACTGTATAGGTTGGTTGGTGCATGGTGAGAGAGTGCTGGTGCTGGGGTGGCCCGTATGATGATGGATAGGGGATGGGGGGCGAGGGTTAAAAACACTAAATCGAAATTGGTAGTGCTGGGTGCATGCACGGAGTTATAGTTAGTGATAGTTATACCAAAGAGAATTGATAATTCTACAAGAGTTATCACTCCATACAACTTTCCCTTCTGCCAGGAGATTTGCATGTGTTGACAAATTGTATAGACTTCACAAGAAAGCTGACTCCGCCTCCGCCGGTAGATTTGTATGTATTGAATCTCTTGTGTATCTACCTACATACTATGTAGTTTATACGATGTTTATACAATTTGTCAATACATACAAATCTCTATCTATACTATTTGGTCCAAATAGTATAAATTCCACAAGAGTTATCACTCCATACAAGTTTCGCCTCTGTCAGGAGATTTGTATGTATTGACAAATTGTATAAACATAGTATAAACTACACAGTATAGATACACAAGAGATTCAATACATACAAATCTACCGACGGAGGCGGAGTCAGCTTTCTTGTGAAGTCTATACAATTTGTCAACACATACAAATCTCCTGGCAGAGGGGAAAGGTATATGGAGTGATAACTCTTGTAGAATTATCAATCCTCTTTGGTATAGCCCTGAATAGAGTGTTCATATGCTTGATCCAGTTAGTTTTGCGAAAGAAAGAGAAAGATGGATGTTCGCATAGGCAGTTCGGAACATGCCTAGTTCACCGGGTAGCGCATTATGATTCTAGGTGGGTGGTGCCTTTTAACCATACTACTGTTTTCTTTTCTTCTTTTTGCTTTGCCATCTAGGCTTAAAATGTATACCTTCTCTGTTCTTTTCGCTTAATTTTTACCTATTCAGGCAGAGTGCGTTTCCCATAGGGAGCTTGGGAGTTTTAACGGCAATGATTTTCTTCCTCACCCTTCGTCCTGATAAAGCTTATGATATTATCACTTTTGCCGAACTACAGACGTAAACCTTGCAAAAGTATGTATGACCTGCAATTCAATCATTAATAGTACACGTAAAAGTAAAAGCATTCCAGTGCACATCCTTGGAGCCAGTGCACATGAACATTGAAAGTAATCCGGGATGCCGCGCCACCGCGTCACTTTCAACATCTCTTTGATACCAATCGGCATTTCAGTTCATTTGAGGTAATGGGACGCAGCGTCAGTCTGTACGAGTATTATATTAGACGGAACACACACTGAAGTACAGGGTTATCCATTTCGTGTTTCGGAAAGTAAAGCCCTGCCATTCGACATCTGTCAAATGTCTATTCTACCAAAATGGTGAATCTGCGGTGGCCACGTTTCGTGCATTACGCGCAGATTATGGTCGACATAATCGTCCCAATGAGCGCACAATGTCCTACACAGTGAAAAAATTTGAAGAAACTGGATCGGTGACAGACATTTCTACACCTGTGCATCATCGTTTTGCTCGTTCGACCGAAAACATCGCCGCTGTGAGTGAAAGTGTGGCCGACGACCCGAATTTGTCGATTCCGCGCCGATCCCAGCATTTAGGCCTATCTTACGGCACATTGTGGCGCATTTTGCATTTGGACCGTCATCTCCATCCTTATAAAGTCCAGCTCACGCAAGAATTAAAGCAGACTGATCACAGATTGCGTCGTGAGTACTCAGATTGGGTCCTTGAACAGCAGGCCACCGATGCCGATTTTTCGAAGAAAATCTTCTTTAGCGATGAGGCCCATTATGCGCTCGGCGGCTATGTAAACAAACAAAATTGTCGCATCTGGGGCAGTGAGCAACCGCAAGTGACCGCTGAGAAACCGTTGTACCTGCAAAAAGTGACTGTTTGGTGTGCATTGTGGGCCGGCGGCGTCATTGGGCCGTTTTTCTTCGAAAACGATGAAGGAGCCGCCGTTACAGTCAATGGCCAGCGCTATGGCGCCATGATTCATGACTTTTTTTGGTCGGAAATTGAAGATATGGATCTCGACAATATGTGGTTTCAACAAGACGCGGCCACATGCCACACCACGCGATAAAATTTGGCTTTATTGCGCGAGAAATTCCCAGGACGCGTAATTTCGAGATTCGGCGATGTGGCTTGGCCAGCAAGGTCTTGCGATTTAACGCCGTTAGATTTTTTTTTGTGGGGCTATGCAAAGGACCGTGTTTATGCGAACAATCCCACGACGATTGGTCAATTGAGGGACGAAATCCTTCGAGTTATAGCCGAGTTATTGCCCGAAATGTGTGAAAAGTTAATCGTAAATTGCCTCAAAAGGATCGAGTCCTGCAAGCGGTCCCGTGGGGGACATTTGACAGATATTGTATTCCACGGATAATGGCATAATCCAAACTTTATTATGAAATAAAAATTCCACCGAAATTCAGATATTTACTGTGTTTAATTTAAGTTTACTTTCCGAAAGAGAAAATGGATAACCCTATATTTTGAGCCTTTCGAAAGAAATCTTAAGGCATCGCTTAAGGATAAGTAATCCACAGGGAATGGGACACTTTACACAAAGCTGAGGAAAATCTTCCATTGTGACAGCGTTCGTGCTTGAGTGTATGTCGTCGGGCTTAATCAAAACATATCTGCGGACGCAGCGTTACATGTGCACTATGATTTATTCTTAACTCTGTACTAGTGAAACGCTAGAGATACGAAATGATGCTGATAGGGACCGGAACCAGCGGCAGCTGCGATATCTTTCCAGATTAGCCAAGTTACACCGATAGTTATCGGATAGCTATCGGCGTCCTTTGTGCATTATTCCATTACTTCCAATGTTTTCTTCCTATCTGATTAAGTGTAGCGGCGGCGTCTTGATTACTTTTAACGCTCAAGTGCACCGGCTCTTAAACAGTAATTATTAACTTCAAGTGGAGTAGCATCCCTATATACCAACGAATAATTTCCTGGGAGGTACAGAGGGCTAAGCGCAAGTGGAATACGGCACAATACAAAAGGCATACATAAATGAAAACGGAACTAAGAAATGGCATAGAATTTCGAGAAATCTCAAAGTTTTCACTTTTTTTTTTTAAGAAGAAAAATTTATACCATACACTTTTCCGAAAATACATAATGACGACGAGTATACCATAGGATTGTGCATATGCCAATAAAATGATGGAGAGAGTGAAGGAAGGAGCAAAAAAATTTACCACCATCATTGTCAATTATCTTGAACGTTCACTTCCGAAGCTTGACCGTAAGGAAACCAATGTATTGTACAATATATATGTATATGCAGCAAGAGAGAACTTTTCGGACACGTGTTGCTACATTTAGATTGGCCGCGGTCCCAAAACAACGAAATCAGGAACATATTTAATTTTAGATCCGGGCCCAGGTTCGTGGATCATTTATGTCCTAGAAACAGCTATGATCTGAACTGAGTATGTAGCTAACAGCTGACGACACTCGTATTGAATTTGTTCTTTGCGAATATTGCGACTTCCACAAATTCACAAAAAAGTTGTCTACCACACAATTTTCACCTGACACCAACTGAAAACTGACAACCGCATAAGTAAAGAACACCAAAACATTTGAAAACACGGCCACAGGTATCAACTGTGAGCTGTCAGATTCGTTGGAGAGTATGCTTCGGTAATTGATCGTAAAAACTTCTGATTCGAAAATTGACGTTAGTTGGAAACATGCTCGACTGGATCGAAACCGGACCAGAAAGCGTTTCTAACGAAATCAGAAAACAGTTCCAAAAATCAGAAAACAGTTTTGTCCGAGAAACTCGACCATTGTAGCAACAGAAGAGCATTTAAACTCCACCGGGTACTGTATTTTGACGTTATTCCTTTTTTCCTGTTTTTGTCTCGTTGTCTGATATTTCATCGTATCGAATGGGAATTGTGTCTAATCTTATCCGCTGGGCAAAAAAAAAACGATTTTTTCCATTGGTGTAGCACGGATATATTAAAAATGGATATTTAAGCTTTTTAGAGATTTGAGATATTTATGATATGACATCGAAGTGGATAGATTTCAGAGCGATTGGAAAAGGATATTTAAGGTAGGTAATGGAGAGAAAAAATCCAAAATTATTACAGTTTTCGTTTTACGGAAGCTTCGTTGAAATTATGTAAACTTGATTTCAGTATAATCCCGAGAAAATGGAAATAACGAATGGGAGCTGAAGTGAAAAATGTAATTATCGGAAATTCTTCGTGGGCGACAGAGTCCTTTATCGTGAATTAAATACAAGGCGTGGCATGAAAGATGATGATTTAAATAAATAAAAGCAAGCAAAAAAAAATAAAGATAAATGCAGATAATGTTTATATACCTGACAAAGATACATTATCATCAAGTGAACTGGGCTTTCATGATCAGGAATTCTGTCATGAACTTTCTACTTTTCGCGGATTGCGTACAGTTGAATTCAAATGGAATAACATCATAAATAATGTCTGACATCTAAGGAAGTTTTGCAATACAATTTCGAACAAACAGAAAGTTTGTGTTGTTCGACGGTACATGAACTATATAATACCATTTTTTTATGAAGCAAACAAAAATGACAGGCAAACAACAGCATTTGAAGTTACGATACTGACTCATTTTCAACAAATTTGTGATAATGTGAATGTTTTGATGATAGTGATTATACTGGGCCGGTCTGAAAATTCAGTAAGAATGTGCGCCACAAAAAAAAGTAATGACTGCGTTCACGATCCGCAACATTGTAATTGCGGTAAGGATTTCCCCTCCACAGAATCGTCAATTCTTCTCCCGAACGACTTGTTTTACAATTATCATGTTGCAATGCGATCCCTTAAGCGCGGATCGAGCGTAGCGAGCGGAGCCCATGAAAGGGGATTTGCGAATATTAGAAATTAGAAGATTAAACATGAAATAAGCAATTTTATGGTGCCCCTCTCGACTTCAAAATATATTTTTATTACTCTTACTTACTTCCTGAGCCTGCGGATGGTCTTAAAATGTTTGTGAAACATCATAGAAATTGTTGACAAAAAAAATCGATTTTGGAGTGCAATCTCCCCCTTAATAAAATAAATTCAAGCCAATTTAGTGCTAATTTTGTACAGTCGAAAGAAATAAGTCAGTTTTTTTTAAACGTTATGGTAGTGTCTGCTAGCTTAAAGGTTTCATTACACGTGACTGCGTAAACCCGTCGGTCGCGTCAAATCTATGATATTCGTTGCATGTAAACAGCAAACGAGTTTATGATAACGCATGACTTGTTAGCTGACGAAGCGTAAAAACCCTTCTCGTGTACAATCGAGTTTCCGAATCCGACGCGTGAACGCTTTCAAATCCATTGGAATCGTGCGATCGGGCAAAATCGCTGTCATCTTGATTATATAGGCCGGCTTGTATTGTACATTGTGGTGGTGGTAGCCAGCAACGATGGTTCTCATGGGTTGTTCCCGGATTTTGGATGTCGAGTTATTTTAGCTGAAGGTTTAGGCCGGTTTCACATGGCATGTACGGTTTAATTCATTAGTCGGACATACAAAACTCCCTCGTCACTGGCGCTGTTCGAAGGAACGATACGCGAGTATCGTGTCCAAATGGTCTTAAAGTATATTATATCTTGTCATAAAAAATATATAGCACCTTAGGAGGCTCTCTGCTTCGGCAGAAAATTTTCAGCCCTCATCCCTGATCGCACTGAATGGGAAAATGACACGCCCTGTCCTGATCCTAGATGTGTTATCTGATTCACCGATGGATCTAAAATAGAACAGGGTGTTGTTGCAGGTGTCTTAATATCCAACACTAGGATTTCGATTACAATGGGAGTCTCGCCAAGCGTGTTTCGAGCTGAGATCCACGCCATTGAGGTGTGCGCCAGGGTAATCTTGGAAACTGGACTTCGCGGCGCTCACATTGCTATCTACTCTGACAGCCAGGCAGCCATAAGGGCGCTCTCCTCATATAGGGTCTCCTTGAAACTGGTGAAGGGGTGTTAAGAAGTCCTCCAACTGTTATCAACCGAAAACCAAGTTTTCTTGTGTTGTTGTGTTGTTCAGGCCACTTGGGCAGGGCGTTGAGGGGAACGAGGCTGCGGATGAACTTGCTAGACAAGGATTATCCAATTGTCTTCATGAACCAGAGCCATACTGTGGGCAAATTGCGAATCAGCGACTGGTCTGCACTATTACGTCAGCAGTACTGGAATAGCCTCCCAGGGCTGCGTCAATCGAAGGAGCTGCTAATGCCCTTCAAATATAAGGGTATTAGTCTAATGAGCAGGACTCACCTAAGACTTCTTGTGGGGTACTTATCACCTGGTCAGATATCACCTAAACAAGATGGGTCTGTCCAGCGAGACTGAATTCAGTCTCTGTCTGGAGGACGTGGAAAGAACTAAACACATCTTTTGCGAATGTCTCGCTATCACGCGTTTCAGGATGTCATTCCTCGGATAGGCTACTATCAGCTCTGCAGATCTCAGGTTGATTCCTGCTAAAGATATACTGTCCTTCATTAGGAGGGTGGATGATCTTTTAAGAGGTTAATGGACTACGGCACAATAGACCTCTTATGGTCGCAGTGCCTACCCGCCGGGTCAGTAGTCCGCTGTATTAATATCTATCTATATATCTTGGAAACTCTGCAGATATTTCAATAGAGCTAATTTTTTATATAAAACTACTAATTTGATCCCGTATTAAATTCATTTTCCTTTGATAAGTCGAAGAGTCCAACAGCAAACATGTTGTATGAACTTCGTTTGCGGCAATTTTACATTTGCCCTAGTAACGTTTTATTTAGAACTTATCCAAGATGTTTCCCCTGTCCCGTTGGAGATATTTTCTCTCGCCTAAATTGATTGTCTTTTTTTTTTTTATTTACGTCTAGTGGCGGATCCAGAAATCGAATTCGGAGGGGGCCCGACTTAAATGTAGAGCTAAAAGTATGTCCACATTTATTTCACTTTCGGAGCCAGCAAAAAAATAAATATATCGCTATATCTTCCCACCCATCTCAGTCGTTGATCAACCCTTTCGTGAGACACCTTTGTCGATGTGGTAAGTGCCATATAGTTTCGATGTTATGAGGAAATCGCCATTTATGCCGGGTACAAAATACAAAATATCTTTTTGTGGCAAAATAAGGAATAATGTTTGTTTTGACCGCGTTTAAACAACATTTTGTGGTACCTTTTATTTTTCCAGACTAAATATAACCATAATTGGATAGTATGTAGAAACAAACTAGTTTTATATCACATTTTAAGTAACAAGTTCCAAAAAACTGAATATTATGGTTATTTGTTCCTTTTTTAGAGGTCAATGTATTTTTGTTTTAAATTCGCAAAAAATTAAGACATTAAAAAATCATCATTTTAAAAGTGGGCGTCTCAGATACGTATGGTTATCTCCAACCCAACTTCCAATACGGTTATCTTTCTAGGACTAATGGTGAATGTAACTCAAATGCATGGGCTGCTAGGTTACGAAAATGAAAAACTCCTTAGATTAAGGGCAGTGGAAAACTTTAGCCCGTTCTGTTAACTTTTTATTTGAAGGATGGTAAAATATGTCGATTAAATTTTTCACAAATGTTTCGAAAACTTAGTTGGACCTTTTACAGTTTAGGTTCAGAATTATAAGTACCACTGCGATCGAAAATTCCTTAGAATTGTGAGATTTCATTTGAAACTCACCCTATATGAGCCCATATGAACCTTTCCAATCCAAATACTCTTTGCGGTATTCATCAAATTATCTTCCTTTATTTGTCTTTTGCCGTCCCCATTCACCGCGCTCTTACGCGTAGAGGGAATATGGACTGAATGCTAATATCTTTACTTCGATGGTTCCAGTCCCAATAACACCATTTTGAAGAGGCTGCTTATAATCGATTTAATCTAGGAATTTCCGTCAGATCTTTGTTGACCGGAAAAATTTAAAAAAATATTTGAACAATTCAGAAAAAATGCTTCCTTGAATTTGAATAAGCTCTATTTAATTCATACGTGGAATCATGTAGGGATATAGAAGAAATATAAGTAATCCCTTTGGGTGGAATCGATAAGTTGATATGGAAATGCTTAGGGCATTATAATCGAGGAAAAAAAGAAACAATTCTATCTTAAATGTATATATTTTTGTTAAGCATAAACGAGTGCGAGGACGTAATCCCTTTGGTATTGAGTTAATATGAATCGAAAGCAACCATCACATTACCCGTGTCTTGAAACTGCGCCTTCTGTTGGTAACTTTTTTGAACAAAACAAAAAAAAAGAAGAGAAATAATAAATGCATGAGCAGCTGGGGGATAAACCGGCCAATATACGAAAATGAAAAGCTCCTTAGGTCAAGGGCAGTGAAGGATTTTAGCCGGTTCTGTTAACTTTTTGTTTGTAAGGAGGTAAAATATGTTGATTAAATTTTTCATAAACGAATTGAATTCAAAAGAGTTTGTTTATTCAAATACGTGCTTTCGTTTTATATTTTATTTATTCCAACTGAAGCGGTTGTAAAAGGGATATAAAGAAATTCAAAGATTTTTTAACATAGAAGCATTTAACACTTTTATTTGATGCATCTATAATTAACAGATTTATATTACGTTTACACTATAGCCAGATCACTTCAAATGCGGTGTAATTTGGGTGTGGTGTATTTAAAATTGTATGTACTTGACAGTTTAAGATTAAATAATCTGGCGTAGATGAAATAATCTGGTTGTAGAGTAAACGTAATATTAACATCGGTATTTCTCCTATAAAATTAAATGCGTGTATTATACTGATGTATTTATGTAGATACACATGTAACTTTTAAGATGAATCATACCTTATTACTAGGTGTATGAAAGCAACATAAATCGCCTGAAACTAGTTATATACATACATATATACAGTCGAACTTTTCTTATTGAACCACTAACAGGGCCAAGACGCTATGGTCCGATTAGAAAGTGATCCCATTACAAAGAAAATAGAAAAAAAGATTTAAACAGCGTTACTGGCAACTTGGCGTGTTCCTTGTTAGACTTTATAATATAGCCAAAATGTAACAAAATAAAGCCTTCAACGTTCTACCGATTTTCAGTAGTTGCTGAGATATTTGAATTTTTAAGTTTAAAAATAAACAATGGATTTAGCCATTTAAAATAAGAATGAAAAGAAAACTGCTGAGTTACTGGATTGAAACTTATTTTTTTCTGTTAGTCAATGCTATGGCAGATATTTCCCAATCATTAAAAATTTCAAATATACTTCATATCTCGAAATTTTCAATAAAAAAAATATTTTTTTTTCTTGATGTAAAATGTAGTATAACTTAAAAAAAATTATATGACACAAAGCGTACAAGCCCTTAAAAAAACATGTTAGTCTTGTCAGCTTTCCAAAAAGGTATAAATGTCAATGCAAATCCACCACATAATTGAAGGAGGTTGCTGTAACTTGTTCGGGGAACCATTATTCGATCTGAGAAAAAATAAAACAAATGCATAAATTCATACAAATTTATTTATTCTCAAATATTAATTAATTTATGATCAAACATTTTGCTCGATATGACTCCCTAGAAACCGAGATTCGAGTTCGAATTCCCTTCCGTACATTCATCCAGATGATACTTGAGGTGAACTCCGCTCTCATTGTCGCTGCTGCACTGATTATTTTTTCTCAGCATTTCTGTGGAACGGATTGGGTTCTGGTACACTAAAGCCCAACATACACCATCCGGAATTCCTGTCCGGAAAAACTGATGAGGCCCGGCCTTCCGGTTTGCCTGAATATAGAATACACCACACACCATCCGGAATTCCTTCCGGAAAAACTGATCAGGCCCGGCCTTGAGGAATTCCGGATCGTGTATGGCTGCTTCAGGCCGCCTTGAGGCCGCCGGACAGGGCTTTGAGACGGCCGGATGGATAATTGCAAATTGATGTTATCGCCATAGAATGAAAGTATCTATCTATTGCATTGAATTTTATGGCGTTTTACTTTCCATAGCTAAGCTTCAGATACATACATTCGTCTATTGAAAAAACTGCAGTGAAAATTCATTCTAGCCTCGCGGCATGACAGTTCGCCTTGAGGCGGCGGGACAGGCCGCCGGACAGGCCGCCGGACAGGCCGCCGGACAGGCCGCCAGACAGGCCGCCGGACAGGCCGCCGGACAGGCTGCCGGACAGGCCTTTGAGGCGGCCGGATGGATAATTGCAAATTGATCTTATCGCCATAGAATGAAAGTATCTATCTATTGCATTGAATTTTATGGCGTTTTACTTTCCATACTTCGTCGCTTTTTTATCAATAGTGCGTAGTTTTTCTAATAGGCGATCATAGGCGGCATCTTTCTTAACTTTATTAAAATATGCCTTATTTTTCACTTCCCAAAGGCAAGTTTCAGATTGGTATAATGAGATAAGTTCCTCCCAAAATTGCCGCGACATGGTGCCTAAACAGTGAAATTTGAATGAAACGGAACTGTGAACATCACTACACTATCTTAACAAAAGCTATGCGTATACACATATCCACTTCGCTCAGTCCCGGAAACAATCGTTCATTAGCCGATTTTATTTCCGCGGGGTAGCAGCGGGATACATTGCAATAAACTCCAGGCCGCCTGTTCGGCCACCTGACAAGAATGCATTTTTCCAGGAATTTATATCAATAGACGAATGTATGTGAAACTTCGCCATGGAAAGTAAAGTGTCGAGAAATTGAATGCAATAAATAGATACTTTCATTCTATGGCGATAACATCAATTTGCAATTATCCATCCGACCGCCTCAAAGGCCTGTCCGGCGGCCTGTCAGGCGGCCTGTCCGGCCGCGTCAAGGCGAACTGTCCCGCCGCGAGGGTAGAATGAATTTTCACTGGAGTTTATTTCAATAGACGAATGTATCTGAAGCTTGGATATGGAATGTAAAATTCAATCCAATAGATAGATACTTTCATTCTATGATAATAAGATCGATTGCCAATTGTCCATCCAACTCAAGGCGGTCTGCACATGCCATTGACGATCCGGAATTCCTCAAGGCCAGGCCTGAACGTGTGTGGTGGAGGCCTGGCGGGAACGATTTTCCTTCCGGCCGCCTGAATGGCCAATCCGGCCGCCTGAAGGCGGCCTGAAACGACCATACACGATCCGGAATTCCTCAAGGCCGGGCCTCATCAGTTTTTCCGGACAGGAATTCCGGATGGTGTATGTTCGCCTTAACTCGTTCATAAGACCTCAGACGTGAAAATCTAATGGTGTCCAGGGCCGTCGAGAGACAATCCGGGCCCGGGAATCAACTTTTATAGGGTCCCATAATACGATATAATAATGATGAGAGTTATTGCTCGCATTTGTTTCGCGTTTGAAAGAATTCAGAAAGTTCATGCAACTTTCAACAGCAAAATTTTGCATTAAAAACTCAGCTCAAAAAAATTTCATATATCTATAACGATTCATAAGCATCTGACTCTCATCGACTTCAAGACAATTAAGACAACTTAGACAACAAAAAGAAAAAAAATTTCATTATAATGGTCGCGATCCCAAAACACTAAAATCAGAAACACAGTTCCAATCCAGACTCGGGTCCGTGGATCATAAGTTGTCTCAGAAACGGCTATATGGGTTATGATCCATCAGCTGTCAGATTTTTTTTATGTTTCTGCCAAATAGAACAGCTGAGAGCTTAAAAAGAAAAACATTCAAGAATCAGTAAACTGATCTGTTTTAGAAACTCGCCGAATTTCTTAATATCTGACACTTACCTGACAGCCTTTAAATGCGTAGAAACAATTCCTTGTGCGTTGGGACACCGGGCACTTGTGAAACTTCGCAAGAATAATATTGCAGTTTACATTCAAAGGCTTCTCATTGCCAGAAACTAAGAAATCATGATGTACTATAGTAGGAATTAAATTTTCTAAACAAAACTAGCACGCGGAAATCCTAGAAAAAGTGATGAGAAAAAGTTTAGAGATAAAAACCTTTTCCGGACACCCTGTATAAATTTTATGAGTCTTATTCCTTACCTGAATTTCAATTCAAGAAAAAAAAAACGTTGAATTCCATAAAACATAGACAGTCTTTGTAGATTAGGAACTGACGGGGGATGAGTAAGCAAAATTCGCGGACCGAATGTTTAAAGCGCGTTGACACGATCAAACTACGGTTTGACAAACCACCTACTTGAAGGTGTGAACCCCTTGTCAAACTGGTTTGATGTCTTGTGCTTCTGTCAAACCGTAGTTGGACGGTGCTCAACTTTTCATCAAATGCTAGTTTGTCAAACCGTAGTTTGATCATGTCAACGCGCTTTTAGGGTGTACAACCACAACTAAGTGGATGTTCACACTGCGTGCGATGCCGAGCCGAGCCGAGCCGGGTCGAGCGATGCGATGTGGTGGGTGTTCACATTGCACGCCGTGCGATGCCGAGCCGAACGATGGCTTGCGATGCAAAGATGATCCGAGCGATGGCTTGCGATGCAAAGATGATCCGGGATGTTCACTGCACGCAATGATGGAGAGTACAGACCAATTTAGTTCAAGGAATAGAATCTGTTCGACATCATGTCGTTTGTATGCTTGACCCAGTAAATTTATTTCAAAACAGTGCTCTAAAAATGGAACGGCGTCGCCATTGGGAGCATCCCATTAATGAAGAAAGGCCCAGTGTTGGTGAATTTCATCATCTCTTCCGCGACCTCAGACGAGAGGTTTCACAAGCGGATTGAGCAGCGGCGCACCGCTGTGTATAAACGCAAAAATCGGCAGCCGCGGCGGCTTTAGGACGATGAATGTATAAACCGCTCGACTCGCCGTTGCGGCCACCGCCGCGGTTTGTGGAGCGGCGAGATTGCATTTGAATTCAAACCGCTTGTGAAACCACGCCTTCTAAACGCGACCTTATTACGGTGATAATAACCTTTTATTTGAGCCATACTGAATCAAAACCGGAATCCAAAGCGTATATACCCTAGACTTGTACAGACCTAGTTGTGATACCAAAACTTCCAACTGGCAACGGCCATATGGATTAAAAGTGAATTTTCCATATGGTCAGTTTGAGCTGTGGGCGTGGATCCAATGAAAAGTTTCATCGTTCATCCATTCGAATTTTGGATATTTACATTTAAACTAACGTTTACAGTAAAGGTTGCCGTTCATTCAATAGGATCTTGCCCATTCCCAAAATCAACTAACCAACCCACACTATAAATATTTGTCGCATTTTGCAAGTCGCTAGCATCATTGTATCGAAAGTTATCGCTCATTTTGAAATTTCATCTGTAGGGGTTCCTTCGGTCGGATCTTGCCCATTTTCAATACCAACCAACAAGATCATTCTACAAACATTTGACCAAAATTTCAAGTTTCTAACTTCATTCTATCGAAAGTTATCGTGCAAACGGACAGACAGACAGACAGATATGGCTAAATCGAATCGGGAGATGACCCTCATAATTTCCATGTATACACTGCCACACCGCCGCACCTAAAAGTCTAGGGTATAAAAGCAGACATACATGCATTTTTTTCAGTGTGATCTTACATCAAATATTACTTTACAGCTCGTACTTGCACCATACTGGCTCCAAAAAGCTTCACATCGCAAAGCCCATAAACTCCATCGCAAAGCCCATTAAATTCCATCGCAAAAAATCAGCAGCCGGTACTCGCACGAAAAAGCAAAGAAGTTTGTGAAAACATCGGGCCATCGCTCGGCTCGTCATTGCATCGCGCGCAGTGTGTACACTCAAAGCGTGATTCCATTTAAAATTGAAGACTTTCCATTTTCTTGCTTTAAAAGCTTGTAATCGCATTGCATCGCTCGACCCGGCTCGGCTCGGCATCGCACGCAGTGTGAACATCCACTAATGGCTATCTTTTTACAGCGGCTATGATAAACGTTTGTCGAGTTATGATTGATTCCCTTCTCGTGTCGGGCCTCCCATCCTTCCTCTCATTACCCTCCTGAGCTTCCCTAAAAACTTTTCTGGCCGTCAACTAGTATTTTCCCACCTCAAGGTGTACATCATCTCCAGAAGATGATTAAAAAGAAAATCCGTGGTTCGCGAGTTTCGCATACTCTGCATTCTTAATGTATCTTTGTCTGTATAGCCTCACAATGCCATTTTAGTGTGTTAGGAAATGTTTCTAGACGAAATGTGTTATGGTAAAAATAATTTTTGTTTTATTTTCCGGCCGGGCTTTCCAAAAACACGGCCCGGAGCGATTCGCTCCTTCCCCATCCCCTCTCGACGTGGTGGTGTCACATCTGAGCTTCGTGCAGGCCACGGACTTGGTCGACTCCTCGCATTCCGCCGGTTGGGATAGTTTTCATCCAGCCACTGTTTTGCTCTTATTCAATAGTGTGCTTTATATCCATCGTGATGAAAAATTATGTATGTTATTTCTTAAGAATAAAGTGTAGTGGGTCATTGCGCGTTTAAGTCGAAAATGACTCAAACTCGCTCTCCACTACTACACAAAAATTAATCAGCTTAAAGCCAATTCCTCCTGTCACTTGGATTCGTCAACACCATGAATTTACTCATCCGGAGCTGCCTTAATTCATGGGGGAACCAGCTCGACCAATCCACAGGTTTGGGAACATTCCTGTTTCGTGAATAATCTTTTTACACCAAATAACAGGAGGAATTGACTTTACGCTGATTAATTTTTGTGTAGTAGTGCAAAAGGAGTTTAACTAACAATTCCGCGCCGCCTATGCAGAGGCTATAATTTTCAATTCGCCTACCTATGTAATCACCCAAAGTAAACATCCGGTCTTTTGGTTGGGTTTCGCTGGCTGAAGCACAACGACCCAAGATTGAATCCCGGTCGAACAAGCAAACACAGAAATTTAATTTAAATGTTGAAATCAAATTGGAAAATTATTTCTTAGGAAAATGATAAAATCGTAAAACCAAATAGGCATACTAACCGGATGTTGCTGTGTTTTTTTTTTGTTATTTACGGTGGGTATATAGGGGACCAACTTAGCATAGGTAGACACGGGGGCTACTTGGTTAGTGACATGGGGGGCACTTCTGGTAGGTTAAAAACTTGCCACCTTACTGTTTTTTTTAACTACACTCTTCATATAATTCTGTACCGCCCATCCGGGGGCTATAATTTCCTCCTACCTATATACCCATCCTACTCGTATAGAGGCATCCGGTCTTTTTGCTGGGTAGCTATCAAACGACTTAAGTCTAATTTGTAAATCGAAATCGAAGTTATAGGTCCAATACTCATATTAATGTAAATTTGGCCAGTCTGGCTATCTATGTCGAACGAAGATGATTTTAGATAAAATAGTTTCCAAATTGAATTGAATTCAGTGTTGTTTTACTAAACAGATTCAACATAGAGCCAACTACTCCATTTTATTGAAAATTACAATTAGTTTGAAAAGTCAATTACAAGTAATTCGAACAATAACACACATGGCGTCATTTGGCCTGAAAGCCATTGTTCTCGTACTTTATCAATTCATATCAACACAATAATTTCGAGTTCGCCATTAACGAATCGTTGAATTTGAATTCGAATACAATTCCTGGATATTTGCCTGTTGCATTAATAAATTCCAAGGACTATTTGTGTGTTCATCGTACACGTGATGAACACACGAAATGTCCTTGTTATTAATGCAACAGGTAAATATCCAGAAATTGTACTTGAATTATAATTGGGTGATTCATATCTGACTTGGTTAGGGCCGTTGGTTCATGTGTTATTATTGGTATGTATGTACAATATATGCAGGTCATTTGATCGATGAATTCAGTCAGACTATGCATAATTCAGGCAATATTGTTATGAAACTCACGAAAGATAGAGAGAGAGAATTTTGATTTAAAGACAACAAACTTGAAGTTGAACACATGATTTGGCAGGTTATGGGATAACGTTGCATGGGCACCTTTTCCCGAGCGAACTTCTGCGCAGGACTACCTTTTCAGAGCAAATTTCGGTATTTGACCACATTTTCCGAGCTAATATCGATACATAATAATAATCCCCAATCAGCCACAAACTGTCTTGAATGTTTCTTATACGAGTATATCTCGAGAGGAATAATGCTTAAGCTTAAATGTTGATCAAAGTATGATGTAAGAATCATTTAAAGTAAAAAAAAGGGTGATTTTTGCTTAAATATTATCTTCATTCGCGCTTAAACCGTGATATCAGAAAGATATAATAAAAGTAAGATAACGGAAAATTATAAGAAATATATAAGAAATATATAAAAATTACGTGAGAAAGATATAAAATGTATGAAAGTAATATAATAATAGAAAAAAAAAATAATTTTCAATAGTAGGGCATACTGGTCGACAGTGTACCACTTTTTGCTTGTTGCGTTATTGTTGCCACAAATTTTGCGTTAGGTATAGAATTTTTGTTTTAATAGCACCTTTAACAAATTATCCGGAACATAATGGTTTTAGCCTTTTTCGGAGAATTCTCTCTATTAAATTAGGGAGAATTTTCACAAAACTCAGGAAATTTCCGCTTTAGGACCGACGAATCCCCCCGGATGGGTTCTAGGTTCTTACCAACTAAAGCGGGAATAGACTACCTAACGCGAAAATGCCGGAAATTAAGGAATTAAAAAAATTCTCCCTAATTTAATAGAGAGAATTCTCCTAAAAAGGCTAAAACCATTATGTTCCAATTATCCTAGCTTAACTTGTTTTTAAATGGAATAAATTTAATTTGAAAATATCCTCCCGAATGATTCACTGTGTACCACGGGTGTTGCACAGTGAATCAGTTTAAGGTACACAGTGGATGGAAGGGTTAGGAAGTCCTATTGATAAAAATCTATAAAATAAATAACTGGCGCAACAGTCCAATTTGAACCACGGCCTCGAGATGAATTAGCATCGTCTCATTTTCTAGATCGTGACGGTTTTTGTGCAGAGGTATGTGATCAGCAACACGCTCAACCGAGTTATTTACCCCATAATGGGTACTCATTTAACAGCTGAGTGGGCTCATAGTCCGACACGTAAGTCCCCGGAATCGAACCGGGGCCCAGTGCGTTGAAGGCGAACGTGCTAACCGTTGCACCATCCGGACTACTAAAAACCTATATTCAGTTTTTAAATTATTTTTGATTTAGCAATACATTAATCGTCCTATTCGGCTGAACTAAATTGTTGATGAGAAATATGTAGAACAGATGTGTTCAGATATGACTTCGCACACGGCGCACTAGATAGTTTAGTTTGCATCATAGTTGATGTTAGGAAGCAATGAGTAGTAGCTACAAAATACGATGTAATCCTACGTCAGGGGTGGAAGGGTGGTGGTTGGTGATGGTGGTGTTTGGGGAGGCGATGGTAGGGAAAGGTGATGGTGAGGGAGAAGGGTAGTGTGCGGGGGTATGAGTAAATCACCAAAATAGATTGGCAGTGCTCAGTGTGTGCCCTGAGTTATAGTTAGTGATAAGTTGCTAAGGGTTCTGCGTTGGGCCCTAGTGTACTAAGGTTCTGTGCTGTACCCGATGATTTTTCCCTTTTTTGCTTTTTATACTTAACAGAACGAGTTATTTTGTTAAGTGAAAGTTTAGGGTTTTGAGTTAAACTCAACTTGTTTTTAGGGGTTTGTAGTGCATCAAATTGCAATTTTTGCCAATTCGAAGCACATAGTGGCTCCTTGAGGCAGTGCAGTGATTTTTGATCCTGTTGCAACCACTTGGGGCTGCAGTGGACTCAAATCAAAATTTATGCAAATCCCTTGATTTCCCTCCCTTGAATGAGAGTGATAGTTTTTTTTGGGGTATGTTTAGGGTTCTGTGTGTACCCGTACATCAGCGCAAAACATAAAAACCACCTCGGTTCCTAATTCGTAAAATTTTACACAACAAAGTAACACTTCCTGTTAAGTATAAAACTAAAAAAAAAAACTCAAAGAAAAATTGTTTATAGTTCAGTGCAGAATCCTAGTACGCTATAGGGACGAACACAGGATCCTAAGCCCGTATAACTATCACAAACTATTCAACTCGTGCTTAATATGCTACAAGAATCTTATATTCTCGTAGTTTCATTCTTGTAGAGTACAACAAAAACTTTGTGAGAACTTTACAAACATTAAATGACCCACTTATTGAAGTTATTTTTATCGTATATATTGTAAAAACTTGGGGGGCACAAACTCCTCTTCCATAGTCCTCCGCGTGGGCGCCCCCTGGAACGGCAGTGGCCACTGACCATTGCCAACCAACGTCAAGCCGCCAGTGATGGCGGTGCGATGATTTGGTTGAGGTACCCCTGTGTTGTGGGGTGTGAAAAAAAAAAATACCACGGCCTTTCCCTTTGAGGGCCTGTCGTTAAAACCGACAATCAAAGGACAGGATGTGTATGCCAGCAACTTGCACTATCCGAAATCTTTATATGCTAACGAAACGTCAACTATGCCTCGGATAAGGACTGACTCAACGGTTACGACTTTTAGCTATCGTACAATGACAAAGATTGGATTCTGGAATGTGCGTACTCTCCTGGACAATGGATCAGAAGGTCCCCAGAACGCACGATTTCTTCAATTAGAGAGTGAATTTCTGAGGTACAAATTAAATATCTTAGGAGTTAGTGAGATAAGATGGTGGAACAGCGGAGAATTCATCTCTCCAACGGGCAGCACTGTAATGTTGTACTCCGGTAAAGCTACCGGTAGTCGCCGTGAGTCAGGTGTGGGGCTCCTTTTAACCAGAGCCGCGCGAAACTGTCTCTTATCCTGGGAACCGGTCTCTGACAGGGTCTTGACCGCCTGGTTCCGGACCAAAATGAGGAACATCTCAATAATACAATGTTATGCCCCTACTGAACCCGACAATGTCTTGGCAAAAGACTCCTTCTACGAAGAACTAAACGCCGTTCAGAGCAGAACACCTAAAGGTGACATTATAATGGTTATGGGTGATTTGAATGCGAAAGTTGGCGCTGATAACTATGGGCTCAGACATGTGATGGGGAGACACCGTCTTGGTGATCGTCATGACAACGGTGAAAGATTTGTAGAGTTCTGCAACTTTCACAGTCTCTTCATCGGTGGTACTATGTTTGAGCATAAGGACCACCACAAAATCAGTTGGTCCTCTGTTGATCGGCGCAGAACACAAAATCAGATCGACCATTTTGCCATTAGTAAAAGATTCAAGAGTTGCCTCCTGGACGTGCGAAACAAGAAGGGTGCCGATATTGGGATGGGAAGAGACCATTATCTTATGATCGCTAATGTTCGATTGCGTATTGCAGCCGGGCGCCGCTCCAGCGACGAAAGATCCAGGCCCCGCAAATTCAACACCGCTCGACTAAAAAATCCAGCTGTCTTACAACAATATAATGACCATCTTGCGCAAAAAGCGGCTGAGATAACTAGTCACCCAGATAGTGACATAAACGAAAACTGGGATGCCATAAAAAATGCGTACATTGATAGCGCAAATACCATCCTTGGCCCAAACCCGGATTGCCGGAATAAGCCCTGGATGTCCGACGCTTCATGGTAGCGGATTGTTGAAAGAAAGGAGCTGAAAGTTCGTTTGGCTGCAGCATCAGACGACAATCGAAGCAGCATCGAACTCCTTTACCGTCAGAAAGCTCGAGAAGTTCAGCGTAGTGTGCGACGCGATAAAAGAGTTTATGCCATTCTCTTTTAGCGTCAGCAGAAGAAGCCGCTAGAAGTAACAACTTAAACGCCGTATACGGTGTCATCAAGGAGTTTACAGGTGGTCGTAACTCCTGCCAACATCCGGTGAAAGATAGTGATGGAAAGCTACTTATCTTGGAAGAAGATCAAATGAGGCGGTGGAAAGAACACTTCGCCGCGGTCTTGAACCGTGTAACCTCTGGTGAAGTTCCCCCTCATATAAAATAGATAATTTAGCTAACCATCAAAATGTGCGTATACGGTCCACTGCCCCGACTAAAGAGGAAATAGTCACTGCAATTATTGCACTAAAACGAGGAAAGGCCGCCGGACTCGACGGTATCCCTGCCGAACTTTATCAAGCAGCCCCAAGCGTAACTGCCGATTTGCTGCACCCACTTGTTGATAAAGCGTGGAATACAGAGACCTTTCCCACTGAGTGGAAGGAAGGTTTGATCATCAAACTTTCAAAGAAGGGTAGCCTCACAGACTGTAATAATTGGAGAGGCATTTGTGTGCTTCCTGCCGTTGCCAAGATAATAGCTAAAATCGTCCTGGAAAGACTAACGGCCCACTTAGAAAGCACAATTGATGAAGAGCAGGCTGGCTTTCGATCCGGATTCTCCTGTGTCGATCACATTAACACCTTGCGAATCATCATCGAGCAATGCGCTGAATACGATTCTCCGCTTCACTTGCTTTTCATCGATTTCGAAAAGGCTTTCGATAGTGTGAACCGGGATTCTATATGGGCAGCCTTGCGCAGGAGAGGCATCCCTGAGAAGCTTGTGGCTATTATTAAGGCAACCTATGACGGCGCTAAATGTCGCGTTCTGCATAAAGGTAAGGTGTCGGGGGACTTTGAGATTCGCAGTGGAGTTCGGCAGGGGTGCATCCTCTCACCGATCCTATTCCTCATTGTGATAGGCGATGTGTTGCATGCAGCCCTATCCGGACTCGACAGAGGAATTCAATGGACTTTGACATCTTATCTACAACATCTTGACTACGCTGACGACATATGCCTACTCTCCCACAAAATCATGGATCTGTCCGCAATGGCGTTAGATCTCGAGAGGGAGGCAAGCAAGGTTGGGCTAAAGATTAATACCAACAAGACCAAGGTTCTTAGCCCGCCGTTGCGAAAAAGAAATCCGACACCTATTGCCATCAATATTAATGGGCAGCCTGTGGAGAAGGTGGACAACTTCGTCTACCTGGGTAGCATTGTTGCCGAAAATGGGGGTACGGAGCAGGACATCGCTCGTCGTATCAACCAGGCTAAACGCGCATACGGCATGCTGTCCAAAATCTGGCAGGGCAGTTATCTCAGCATCAAGACCAAGCTGGGCCTGTTTCGCTCCCTGGTACTATCAGTGCTTTTGTATGGGAGCAGTACATGGAAAGTTTCCGTAGGAGTTACCAGAAAGCTGCAAGTTTTCGTCAACTCATGTCTTCGTCGAATTCTAAGAATTTTCTGGCCCGAAACAATATCAAATGAAGAGCTAAGTCGGCGTACGGGTCAGATGCCAATCGACGAATTGATACGCAGGCGAAAATGGCAGTGGATAGGTCACACATTGCGGAAGAGTGATAACTGCATTGCTTTGCATGCCATGAAATGGAACCCCATTTCCAACCAAGGCCGACCAAGAGGGGGTCCTCGAATCACATGGCGTCGATCTGTGGCAAAGGAGTGTCAGGTACTGGGTAAATCTTTTGGGGAGTTGCGCCCCATTGCCCAGAACAGAGTATGATGGCGCGCAGGAGTAGTTGACGCGCTATGCCCCGCTAGGGGTTAAGGCAAAGTAGTATAAGGAAAATATTTGTGTGCTTAAACGAGCACATTTCTAATTTCATAATAAGTACTAATGTCTTGTTATTAGAGCCGTACTGAGTTTGGCGGTTTTGTTAGAAAGATAATGATATATGCACAAAGGAAATATCTTACGTTTTTCGGAGCAGAGCGGATAACAAAAAGAATATGTGTGTTTTTTGAACTCCTATCCGGTGCAGGTTAGGGTATTTCCATGCATTGCAACAACAACTTAACCTTGTACGAGCCAGTGGGGTGGCTAACTTGCACTCGAATGATTGTACAATTCTGCCACTAAAACGCGCCCATAAATAGGCAATAGGCTTGTTATTAATTTGACAATTGGTGCCAAGTTCCGACGACAGTTCAATCGAATTTCCACATTTTACATTTTCTCGTTACTACTATCTAATATTTACGCGGCCATATTCATAATTGCTTGCCGCTACGGTCAATTTTGAAAGCCAATCAGACTATTCTGACTGGCATGACATGACATTTAAAAGGTTAACCTGGATGGCTGCCCTCGATGGTTTTTTTTGCTCCACGAGTTAACTTACCCTAACCCGTTGTTCAACAAAACGCACCTATTGTTTTTTCGAAAGCACAAATTATGAGAAAGTGCATATTATATGTATAACTAGTACAATATTACATATTGATAAGATCGTGGTCTTTTATCAGTGTGAAGCAAAATATTTATGCGTTTAAAATTTTATCGATGGCATTGTGCCTTGAAAAAAACACACACCGCCTTGAAGGTAATCAAATTTCCTAGTATTCTGTTAGCAAATATTCTGTATAGGGAAAATATTGAGTGTATTACTACCCCACTGTTGCGTAAAACTTCTTTAAAATCATATTTATTGTGGTTTATTTCCTGCATTTCCATATCACGATAAAAATCCGCCGTAACTTGAAAGTAATATTTACACACTGAAAAATGTATCACTGGAAAATGTGGCCGCTTTGAACTAAGTCTTGTCATAATAACACCCCGGATAAGTACCTTATTTTTTACACTCATAACAGTGTTACAAAAACAGGTTTAAACTTCAACTCTTATGAAGGTCTGCTTATGAGTATCATGAGAGACTAATGCTGAGAATCTTAGCAATTGTCGTAGAGTCATACTCTTATAATAATTAAGCTAAGTCTTGTAACAAGATGGAGATTCTCAGCAACTGCCGTAGAGTTATACCCCTATAATAATTAAGCTAAGAGAGCTAATTTATATTTTGTTTCAAGATTTTCTTTTAAGAATCTTACAAGAGCCTTATGAGACCTTCTTACAATCTGGAAGAGCTAAATTCTCAAGAGTTTGTTAGCTGGGACCTATCTACTCCGTAACGCCGACTATGTGTTAAACTAAATTGATTCATATTAATCGAAACGACCGTGAAGGAACGATATCAAACAATTCTTCGAAATTTCACATAATGTTTTTGTACAAAAAAGTATGAATAAACGGAAATAAACAATTACAATAGATTAAACAATAATATTTTGCAGACTTGAACACATATTTCAAAATGTACTATTTTCACAACCCAATTGCATTATCAACGACCGCGGAGATTGTGGAATGCAATTTACTTAGATATTGTCAACATCATTCATGAAATTCCCAACAGCCTGATACAAAAAAAAAATGCTTTTACTATTTTTTTACCAGTATGTTCTAGATAAGAGAAAGAAAGCGGACAATAAATAATTGCAGGCTGTGAACTACAGGAAACAAGTTCCAGTTCTGAAGATACTTTAGTATCGCTATCTATTTAATTGTATATTAAATATAAAATAATCTATTCAATTGAAAGTCACTGCTGCACAGAATGATTGATTGATCTCAATCTTAGAATTCCGAAAAACAGACCAGACATAATATAAATATTTTCCAATTAGGGATGCGACATGAATGTCGATACTTTAAAAATATCGATACTTTGTTCCGACTACTGAGAATCAATCCTAAACCCAACTAACGAACTCTTGAGATTTAAGCTCTCGTGGACTGAAGAACCATTTCATAACACTCTCATAACGTAGCTCTTGTAATTATAATATTTAAATTAGCTCTCATTGCACCATTATTATGAGAGTATTACTCCAAGAGAATTTAACTAAGAGCATATCTTGCCATCATGTGCTCTCATAGAGCCATTTTTTGGGAGTTCAACTCACGAAGTGTTACACTCTCATAAAAATATTACCACAAGAGATTAACTCTTATGATTTTTATAATGAGAGCCTTATAAGAATTTAAGTCAAAAATTTCTTGTAATAATACTGTTATGAGAGTTAATATTCTAAAATACCAATAAAAAGAGTGTTATGAGCAAGCACTAAGAAGCACTTAGTGCTGCATAGAAATTTGATGTAGAAACGCTTGTGCTGGACTAAGCGCTGAGGTAATCGCTAAGCTTAGTGCTTTCATTTTGCGTCAGCATACATTGTTTGCGCTTTTCTCGATCAGCGCGTATTTGTGGATTATGGAATCGATGACGACTTGGGTCCACCGCGAAGACCAGCACTCGAAATGTGTAATGTCCCCTTTCTGCGCTGGATACCTGCTGGTCACAAATGCCAAACTGAACATTGTATTTGACAAATGACTCAACATGTCGTCTCCAAAACACAAAATAACACAATTGTGCTACTCGGCAATTGCGAAGCATCCGATTTACAAATATGAAAGCAACTGCATACGTACTTTGCTACGACTCCTGAATATCAAATCACTCTCGGCTGATTGTGAGTTTTTACCAAATAATACAAAGCCTAGCAGAAAACTAAAAGATCCATGTTTCTATATCAGAACAACATCATGTCTTTCAATTAAACATCGATGTTTTTCTATCGAAGTCGCCTCATTATTTTGAATGACAGGGGAACTCCGTGGAATTGGTGAAGTCCCGATAGGTGAATCACCGAGACGCTCAACTTGAAATATTTGATATAAATACTTGGGCTATTCAAACATTTCACACACTGCAGTCCAAACTGAAAGTGGCGAGAAGTGCACTTCCAGTTCCAAACAGGTATTTCTCCATCTAAAGATTAGTATACACAAAGTCAGCCAAGATGAAATTCATACTATCTCTGCTCTTCTTTGCTCTTGGTAAGTTGCATTGTGTCTTTAGTTAGTAATATATTTCTTTATTTATTAAAGATCATCATTTACATAGATAGAGATAATGTCTAATTATTTTACAACATACAATTTTCATCATAATTTTGTCCTCATTTTTAACTTATTTGGTCTTTTATCTTTTCTTTACTTTTTAATTTAGCTATTACTTTTGCTCATAGTGCAATTGGGAGTTATGATTATTGTGACAAGCCTTGTACCGATGGTAGCAGAATAGTATGCGCCTACAACCAAGTTTGTTACAATGTTTATTCGAATCCATGTCAAATGAAGAAACGAAATTGTGATTTCAATGATAGTAAGTTTGAAAATTGAATATTTATACAACAAGATTATTAAATCTACAAACATAATGTATTTTCTTTCAGGATTTAGGGAAGTTCAAATGATATCATGCCTACTTGCATCTAATAAATGTCGTTTTTAAGTTAAAAAATAGAATACATAGTTTTGTTTTTGTATCTTAATTCACTGATAACCATAATAAATTAATTTATAAACAGATCAAGAGATTTTTTTAACGTTGAACAACTTTTAGGTGACAATTAAGACATGTGCAAACCGTACTGTTATCCTAATTAACCCGGGAATGACAAACCTGAGCACCTCATACCCCAGAATTTTTTGTTTTATAAAATTGACGTCATTCCCGTCAATTGATTGTTGTTTAACTCTCTTTTCCATGGACATACGAGTAATCTTTGTTTAATTGATGCTGATTTCCAATTATCGCTATGTCTCCGAATTGAAGAAGGTAACGACAAGCTCGCTTTTAAGTCTGTTTGGGATATCTCACTGCGTTGTGATGAATCAGATTTTTAACGTTTTTTTTTTTGTGTTGGATCCTGTACTGTTGCGAACCACGGCTTTTTGGAGCCGCCGTCAATGCAACAAAAATATTATTTGACCAGAATGCCATCTAAATCGGTGGCATATGACCCGGCTAGGTCAGCGAAATGGCGTAGGCTTTGAGTCAGTGCATCCTGGGGCCCTATCATGTAATTCGATTCATATCGAAAGATAATTCGACCATCAAATCCGATTCGATGGCAGTTCCGTATCATGTAACTCGCTCGTATCGAATGAATTGCATTACCTGATGTGAAGTGAAAATTTCCCTGTCAAATACGAGGATTTTTAGTAAATTATTAGACGTTTGACAGTTAACTTAAAATACAATAATTTAAAGTAACTGTTCTAATTCGGTTCATTAAAAAATGTTTATCATAATTTCTAATAGCTTTTCGGTAGCATCTTTTTTTATTTGTCAAGTGGTCCGTTATAGTATTGCTTCTTTGAGATGAATAGTGTAAAAATGTTTGATTATAAGGGTGTACAGCGAGATATTTATATGTACAATATAATGTGGAAGATGAACGCGGCGATACGACTGTTAGTCGCAGGACATTACGGGATTCATCGGATCCACTTGATATATCATCGAACTTGTATGTATAATGAACACTAATAACGAACGCCACGCTGAAGCTAATTATCTACTCTACAGGTTTTCCGAATTATTTCGGGTAGATAAATACGTTTTTTTAACTGCTGAAGGAAGTCGGGAAGCACGTTTTAACAAGAACCATTCTGAGGCGGGAAACGTCATCGAAAGAACCAATTAGTTGCTGAAAGCATATTCTAGATGTCTTTTGAAAGAGAACCATCGTCATTATTCGCCAGTGAAAGCAACATTATTGCAAAGAGCTGCTGTGCGCTGCGCAAAATAATAATATACAATAATATTCCATTTGATGGCACTTTCGAAATGGAGGAAGATTCCAATAACGATATAGAAGAGGAAGAGTATACAATGTACCGAAAGAATCTGATAATGCGCTCTTTTTAAGACAAAAAATGAAATATAATTAATTTATTTATCAAATAAAACACAATAAAAACAAAGGTTAGAAAAACACAGTTTCACTGAACGTCAGTCCTTCAGGTTCTATCGTCGCGCTAATATTTAACAATTCGGAGACCCTCATATCTAACTTAGAATGCTACACTTCCTTGCTGGGTCTGCCAAGGGTGTTTCTCCTATTCCGCACATTTTTTGTCAACATATTTTTTGTGTTTACTCTTGAAGTCAGGGGCCCTGTCATGTAATTCGATTCGTATCCAAAGGTAATTCGACCATCGAATCCGATTCTGCTTCCATTTTTTTAATTTGTAGGTTCCCTAATCCATTTTTGGATTTTTGGAGGTTCCGCTCCTTTATAATTTGAATTTTTTCTTCCTCAATTACCATGGCTTTCTTTTTAAGTAGAAACGTTTTTTTTTTTTTTACAAAGGTATTCATTTGTGGAGAGCAGAGGCCCTAGCGTCTTTTGCATGAATGATTCCGCAGTCTAAATTTGTGTTCTTCTCCATATGCTCCATAAGCGCGTTGTATTGCGCAAAGTTTGTGTTTTTTCCCCCTTAAATTATAAATAACATTATTTATTTATTCACAAGAAATATATGTAGATAATAATACTTATATCGTCAACACAATCCATAACACGCACGAAGAATATTTTGAATTCAATTTGTGCTATCGAAACAATTTTCGATTGCAAATGCCAAATTTTAAAAAACAATCGAATTGTATGATACGGAAATTTCCTAATCGCATCTTCGATGACTTTCAAAAAGGGAAATTCGATATCGATTTACACGATGCAACGTTGATCGTTTTGATAGCTTTTCCAATAGAATCGAATTACGTGATAGGGCCCCTGGTCCTTGCAAAGCCACATAAAACATCAAATAACCAGCGATGGAGAGGATGAGGGAAATAAAAATTAGTGTGTCCATCTTTCGGGACACGGAAGAACCCAAATTACTGATAATTCAGTTAAGCATTATAAACATTATAAAGATTCATTTAGAAATAAAAAATGTCTTCTCACCAAGACCAACTTTTGGACCAGTCGATCCTATAGCAGCTATATGACGTAGTAGTCCGATTCCAATGGTGCCGACATATTTACAGCGTGCGATAGAAAGATAGATTCTCCATATTAACATACCAAAAGGTAGTCTAACATAAGGCGTGTTTTTTTGCGTAACCGTGTAGGGTCCCTGCCCTGGTTGCGCAAAAAAACGCTCTAGGGCAGCATCTAGGTTAAATTCCGAATCGTGAAGTTGTCTACACTGACGTCAAGTGGTGCGCCTCAAATGTTGTGAAAATAAATTACAAATTCGAATGAAATATCAGTTTGATTGTCGGATCGTTTATTTATTGCGACGGCGGATATTTATAAACTTGGCGCACCGCTCTTGTTACACCGTGTCCGCGGTCTTGCGGCCGTCCGATCAACCCTCGAAGATAGGTCATGAGCGGCACGTACTTTGAATTTATTGACCGCCAGTGCCTGGTTCGTCTCCGCGATAAGTGCGAACTCGCGGGGGTGAAAATATTTTGCACTGACACGGTTAGAATTTAAATTCACTATAAATTTTTTGTGATCCAAAGCGCGTTACACCGTCTTTATAACGGGTTTCTCCGTAAGGGATTTCACTCAAACGCTATCGACCGGTCGTATATTTACTTAACTTAAGCGCTACTCACTAAACTAACTTAAATCTAACTATTCACTATCCTAAGCTAAATGCCCTACCTGGGTGGCGGATTGACTCACTAGATCACTTAGCTCCCGGCGAGATATTGTTGCGCGGTACGTCGCAATCCTTTGTGATACGTCGACTCATCCGGTACACCATCCACTTCTCCAAGATATTTGTCTTTCTCCTCACTGCGCTGTCCGTCACAATCTTCGTCTTCGTCTCCGTCAATTTGGCTCGTGCACAATCCCTCTCAATTCGCCTCCTTCGTTGTATTTGTCTCCTTCAATCTTTTGTCGTTCGTGATAAATGTAACAAAGAGAGCTAATTATAAAATTCCGCATTAACTGCCGGGAATAGGGACACCCACATTTTGCCGTTCGTGATAAATGTAACAAAGAGGGTTCCCGTTTATTTTCCGTCGCTATCCACTAACTCGTACGTCCACAATAACACCTGTTTGTGTACCATAAAAGGTCCCCCAAATTCCGGAGCCAATTTGGCCGACAAGAATTTTGTGGCATCTGACAACACGTAGTTCTTGCGCCACACTTGGGTCCCCACATGAAATGGAACAGCTCGCTTCCGCAAGTCGTACCGGCCTTTACTGTTTTTACTCGCCTTTCCCATGCGCTCTCCTACTTCCAACCGAATCTGCTGAAGTAATCTCGCCTGACAATGTGGATCCACAGTATCGCTTCCATCTTCTGGTTTCGACACTTCCGCTCGCGAAGTTATCATATTTCTACCAAAGTTCACAAAATAGGGAGAACACTTCATAACTTCGCGTGAGTAACTGCGGAGTGCACAACCAATTTTCGCAATGTTATTTTATTATCCCAAAGTAGGTGGTTATCATCAATATACGACCGTAACATGCGTTTCATGTTCTGATTTAAACGTTCCGCGGGGTTGGCCTGCGGGTGGTACAGAGCAGTAAACTTAGCTTTCGAACCATACTCTTAAGCATGTCTAAAAAAGTATTGGAACGAAACTGTCCGCCATTGTCGCACACTACATATTTTATTTTGGAACCCCAAATAACAGGAACACATTTTCCTCTAAAGTTTTAGTAATGGCCAATGCTGTAGATGAACGAATAGGAAAAATAAATGAAAACCGGGAGAGTCATTCTCCAACACCTCTTTAAGCTCAGCATCAATGTATTTCTGAACCGCAGGTGATACCGGATAATACCTCTGCTTGATAGGCGGGGAATCTGTCTTAATCGTATGTTCAACGAGATTCGTTTGACCCAACCCCTCACTCATGAGGTTAAAATTCTCTTCTAGAACTCGCGATAATATCCTCTCTTTCTCCTTCATCAACATCTTTCTTCCTTTCAGCTATTCAAGTGTTGCGATCTGAACCTGATCCGCGAAATCCCACATCTGCGAATTCAAATCCACAACGATCCTGAACTGTCGGTTGAAATCAGCACCAAGTATAAGTTGATGGGGGAAGGACGGCACAACCAGTACCCGAAACAATTTCGTATTTCCCCGCAAGGTTATCGGAACGCCCACTTCACCTTCAGTCGCAACCCCAGAATTATTAGCCATTCTGACACACTGAGACTCCGACGGTGATAATTCTACACCCATTTCGACTAACTTCCGCCAACCCTTGCCGCCTACGATTGTTCTCGAAACATCCGAATCCAGAAGCCCTAGAAAATTCGGATCAAAAATGTCAACCTCCAAATGAGGTCGATTATCCCTGACCTTCTCCGTCAGGACATAGTCAACCTGAATTTTAGAAGCGGCTTCCTGTACAACTGACATGCTCACTTTGCCGCCTAGTGAGCATGTTCCCTGTTTCCCGAAACATTTCCATTCTCCCTTGCAGGCCCTGAACTTGAAGGACCGGGTTGACTGCACTGGGGACAAGAAGTCTTCCTAACTCCTACTCTAGCGCATCCAAAGAATCTTTCAGGCTGTCGGCAGTTCGTCGAAATATAACCTTCGCCTCCGCAGTTCCAGCAACGTACATTTTGTCCTACATATCCAGACGGTGAAGTTATAACAGAAACAGATTGTTCTAAATACACTAATTCTGGTTCCAAGATTCTGTTAGTAGCTTGAACAGAAGGAGGAACAAAGGCTTCCACAGACAATCTTGTCGCTTCTAATGACCTGCCTAAGAAAATTAGTTTCTCCACCGAATGAATGTTAACCAAATCCAGTTGTGTCTGGTAGAATGGAGCCAAATTCCTCCGCAGAACTTTAAATTTTTCTTCTTCAGATGGCATTACCGACAACCGACCGAAAAGGCACTCCATGATGGCCACATAAACTCCTATGGACTCCTGGTGGCCTTGGGTACGCCGCTTAATCTCCTCCCACAACCGATCATCATAATCGGGTGGAAGGAATTCCGCTTTAAGCTCATTTACGACATCTGGGGCAGTCTGGAGAATTGGATGACTCTCCAGATTGCCCCAGATGTAAGGGAGTGGTTGAGGATGCGAGGCATGTTATGTTCGACTGCCCCAGATTTGCAGAGAGCCGCGGACAATTCGAAGCGGAACTAGAGAGTGAGGTGAATCCGCAGAATGTGGTGGAAATTATGCTGAAATCATCACAACACTGGGAGGCGGTGAGCCAGATGGTCTGCACCATCCATAAGGAGCTCCGCAAAGAAGAAGCTAGGCGTAAGTCGGGCAACAGAAATGGTGGCTGATTAGCCAAGGCCATCCTTGCGAAGTAATGCCGAAAGGTAGTTCCGCAGGGAGGAAATGGCAGTGAGAGGTGTTTTTTGGTTTTAGTCGGTAAAAATCCGGCATGCCGCCAAATCGGCGGTATCTTTGGAAGATTTCCATCATCACTTATATAAAAAAAACCTCATTTACGAGGTTATCCCAACAAGTGGCCTTCTTCCTATTGGCCCTGAACCAAATCAAAGCTTTGTTTTCAAATAATTCGACAGCTGCTTTGAACAAGTCGCGTTTCCTCATCCCTCTTGCCTGACGGAGTTCTTCGACCCTTTATAAAAACGAGTTAACCAGCCTAGGGTCTCCATTGAAACGAATGTTCCATTTACTTACATTAACCCGTTTCGCAACATTGTTGCTATCATTTTGCGGTGTAGACTCGGCCTGTGGTAGAACCAATACCTCGTCTTCCTCGCTACTACTATCCTCCCCACTACTTCCGCTTATTTTTTTCATCAGGGCGCCTAGAGCCAATATGAGCTTTGCTCTTATATTTATTTCTCTATGGGACGCCATTTTTTCCGAAAATTAAACCAGGTATCGGAACGAGATGCATATCCAATGCCATTTATGAATTCGATTCTAGACAAGCTGAGGGATGCCAAATTCTTGTCTACATTAGATGTCAAATCGGCTCACTGGCAGGTACGGAGGAATCAAAAAAATTTACGGCATTCACCGTTCCCAATCGTGGACTGTTCCAGTTCAAACGTAAGCCATTCGGTTTGCACAATGCTCCAGTAACTTGGCAACGCTTAATAGATTGTGTTCTCGGACCAGACCTAGAGCCCCACGTTGGGCGCCAATTTGTTATACCGTGTCCGCGGTCTTGCGGCCGTCCGACCCATCTTCGAGGGCTGGTCGGACGGCTGCAAGACCGCGGACACGGTGTAACACTCTAATTTAACAAACATCATTCAAACGAGTTATTTGTCAGTGACAGCTACAAGTGCAATTCTATCCAAATGGGTCGTGGGTTCGATCCACAGCAAATAGTGTGTGACAGAAACACAAGCGTTCCAACATCGACATATTACGTTCTACACGACACCAGAGCTATCTGTGTGTCATGCATGTGGAATTTATTGAGGTGTTATAGCGTGTAGGGCAGCCACCCTACTAAGCTATCCAGGTTAATGTTGTTGGTGTAACGCGTGTGTTATTTTACCCTCAACCCGATAAATTCCCCAGGCCAAATCAAGTGCTGAACAGCAATCGCACGCATTACAGTAACAAGAAGCTCTACCCGGAACAATGTCACGCGTGCAGTTGTTGTTCTGCTCTGATCTGGACTGCTGAAAGAAATATTCGCCTTATTGACAATTTTCTTTTGATCTTATCTTGTTCACTTGTTCTTTTATTTGTTGACAAAATACATTTTCAAACAAAGTTTTCCTATTGTTTGGAATTATCATCAAGAAGCATACATACATTATATGCAATAACAAAACGAATAAAAAAATGTAAGTTAATTATGCATTCTGCAAATGTGTTTTTTTATGAGACCATATTGTGTTCATTATGCCGACCTAGAAATCTGCCGCCTAGAAATTTCCGAATAAAAGCATAACATATTTTACATCATTATAATTCGATGACAGAAGACTTTTGCTTTTTGAAGCACATACAAAAAGTTCAATGAAACACTAAAATACTGTCCTTTGCGAACTATGTCCATCCTCAAAAACATGCATAAGAATTGACTCCTGTGCTGAAGGACGGTAGAAAAATCGTTAAGAAACAGGACGACACTAAAAACCGGGCAACAGACGTTAAATTACCATCAAAAAACTTACCCACGGAATGTTCTTCCCAACTAGTTGTCAAAATGCTTCTGCCACCGAAAAGAAAAACAATAAAACGTATTATGACATCAATCTTTTTGGATATAATGCATTGTCTGAATATCTGCCAAGTGAAGAATTGAATAAAAAAAAATCGAAACGTATGAGGAGAATACACGTAAAAACCACATAGCAAAGCGAATATTGCAGTGATTTGCTCATAAAATTTATCGTCGTATTATACCGTCTTGTGGAGTCTTTTTGTTTTTTATTTCTTGCATATAGAGTATCTAGTAATCAGGGTTAGTGACTTTTCAAACATATTATCCTTGTTACAAAGTGTAGAATGGAAAATTGAGAATGAATGGATGTTTTATAAATGATAGCAGACATTACGAGTAAGCTCTGCCGATATTGTGATTTAATTAAAAATGTCCATACATTAGCCTTGAATAATAACACAGGTCGACAGTAATTTTGTTAAATGGATAACTGTGTGTAAGATAAAAAAATCAAACCAAAAGATTTTTTTGTTATATTGTACTATACAATGTGTTTGCCGTACACATACGTACGCTTGTAGTACAATGATCCATTGAGGGCTGTTGGCAGATGTTGGTGATTGGCTGTCGGCTCTGCAATTATATAAAATAAACAACCAATAAGTACCTTTACATGCATCTCTCCAGTGGATGACCATGGCCAATACAAAGTAAACGATATTTAGATAATACTAATTCGTCACCGATGTTGCGAACTGGATCAACACTTTCTCGCGGAAATAGGAGGATTCGTCATCACTATACCGTATAGGACAAATACATGCCAACATGGGGAGAATCGCCATCCCACATGTGGATGTGGGGTTCAGCTCTCGCCCCAGATCACAACATCACTCAAACCACGGAAAAGTACTTACATATATCGTCGTCGGTCCTCCACTATGCATAAAGATGAATCACATGCACCCATGCAAACCGAAACCGGGCACACGAAAAGCACTTAGTAAGTAAAACTTACTTTTGGAAGGACCGCACGTCATCCGCCCTGCTGCACATGCAAACATCAACTAAACATTTCCCAGAAATGCCATTGGATCTTTACACTACGCATAAAAATTATACTCACAAAGTTTTTGTTACATTCGGCCATCTGTGTTTAACTCGCGTCAGGTTAACGGTCTTCTTCTTCCAAGTCGCTCGAGATAACCACACCGTCCTCGCCACTATCACTTGCAGTTTCGTCCGAAAGTCCACCTGGCGAGCACCACTGTCAGATGCGGTCCACCGCCACCATTCGTTCATAGGTACCCTTTTTGCCCATTCGATGAGTGCCCTGAATGTCTTGAACGACATACCGATCATTAGGTAGTGCGGCTTTGACTACCATCCATATCCGCTAAAAAGAGGAAAGAACTTCCGACTAGTATTTGCAGCTGATTCATGTTTCTCGATTAGAACTACATATATCATATTCGATGTACTATATTTCCTCAGTTTCTCTCGACGAAAATCAAAATGCTCCTTTTGTTTTTCCTGGACTGCGACTGTCCTTTCTAATGGCTTTTCCCTGGTAGCCGTTAAATCAGCAATCAACCCTGAAGATAATTGGATTTCATCCAGTAAAACAGTGTCACCGCCACATCCTCGTGCTTTATAACCCAATAGTAGTTCACATGGGGTTTTTCCTACGGCCTTGTTCACGTGGTTATTTAGAGCAAACTGCATAATTCGAACATGTTCGTCCCATAATTCCTCGTCGGATGTGGCACTCTTCAACGCACTTAAAATCGAGCGATTTAACCGCTCAACCTGCCCATTTGCTCTAGGAGTAGCAACTGCGTTAAAAACGTACATTGTTCAGGAAACAGAATTCTTGAAACTTCTTTGACGTAAAGGCCGTACCTTGGTCGGATAAAATGTTTACACGAGTCCCAACCAGAGCAAGAATTTCCTTAAGATGTTGTAAAACAAACTTCGCCTTCGTTGTTTTGACCGTGCGAAGGAAACAAAATTTTGTAAAGCCATCAATGAACACGATAATGTAGGCATTCTTCTTATTACTTAGCGGAAATGGTCCTAAGTGATCAACATGCAACGTCCTCATTGGTTCGGATCCTTTCCAAATCGGAAGTAAATTCCCTTGCTTCTTACCACCGGATCGTTTATTGTACAATCATCTAATGCAGCATGATATATATTTTTCTGCGTACTGCCTCATACGCGGGAACCAATAGTGTTCACATAAACAGTAAAGAGTGTTTTCCATAGCAAAGTGGCCAAGATCACACTGTGCTGTTTGACCACTTGTTGCCGCATTCCTCCATAATGAACCACCTGCAATGGACCATATGGTAGTGCTGCTTCCACCGGCAGATCTATGGCAGCACCTGATGAGTAAGGATCTGTCGGTGGTACGAAACCAGAGGCCGAGGGTCCCATTGCATCTGGACCCCAATACGAGCGTGAGGGCAAGCAAGTCATCTGCCAACCATTCCATCCTTATCGCCTCATTTTTTTATATTCCCCATTTTCACCTCCCTTGTTTGTGTTGTCTTCTCCAGGCCTATGAATTTTTGTTAATACGTAAAGGACAGGGGCAACGAGCGGCGAAAACCCCGCCCACTCCTCCCGAACTGAGCTACAGCAAGCATAGGCCGCTGCTTAACTCGTTGAGGAGCCTTTTTCTTCGCCAGATGACACAGCCCGACCTTCACGGTCAATTAAGCTACCTTAGGCTCCGTCCCCACCGCCAAACCGTCTCTTACATATTTGGCGCCCAACGTGGGGCCCATTTCTGGTCAAGAACAGGACTAAAAAGGACCTCATTGGGTTCCTTTTTGGTCCTTCCACCGTTATGCATCCCTACAAGCACATTAAAGCTACTTGCTCTAAGTCTTAGGAATTAGCCATTTTTACTGAACGTATTTTTCCCTAAAGTAGCCCTGTAGCACCCCCATCCTTCCTATAGAGTAGTTTTTCCTTTTAGAGTCAGTTCAACAAGGCAATCCTGGTGTTGTGTCCTTGGTTGCTTCCAAAGCATTGCAGTCTGTGATTACCGTGAATTCAATGCCCAACAAATACGATCGAAATTTTTTTAGAGTCTCGACTAAGGCCAAGGTTTCCAACTCGTAGGAATGGTAATTTGACTCAGCCCCTTTAGTCTGTCATCTGAAATATGCCACCGGATGAAGTTTTCCATCTAGCTGTTTTTGCAAAAGAGTACCCGCCAAACCTAGTCCACTTGCATCCGTGTGCACTTCTGTCTCAGCCGCTGGATTGTAAAGAGCCAATACCGGTTTTTGCCCCAAAATACTTTTCAGTTTGAGAAACGCCTGCTCTTCGTTGTCTTTCCATTTCCAGGCTACCGATTTCTTTAATAACGTTGTCAGAGGTTTTACTATAACGGCATAATCCTTGAAAAAAAAGCCGAAAACAAGACCGATAAACTGCCGAACGTTATGCACGTTTTTCAGGGTAGGAAAAATCTCTACTGCAGATATTTTCTCTTTGCCGGGTTCGATCATTCCATTGCTTATTCCGAATACCAGATAATTAACGTTGGTCATGAAAAATGAGCATTTTTGTAGATTTATTGTAACTCCTTCAGATCGAAATATCTCAAAGGCTTTCCTTATACCTTCCATGGCATCTGAAATAGTTTCAGCATGCAGGAGAACATCATCCAGATACACTGCAACTATGTTTTCAATTGGACTCGGGATTTTGTTCATGAAGCGCTGGAACGTCCTTGGTGCGTTAGTCAACCCAAAGGGCATCCTATTTTACTCATATTGACCTGTCGGTGTTACGAAGGAGGTAAATTTTGTTTAGCTTTCCGCCATGGGAATCTGGTGGTATCTAGATTTAAAATCTAAGCTCGAAAAATATTTTCCTGACTGGAGTCTGCTAATTAGATGGTAAATCCGAGGAAGTGGGTAGTTATCTCGTACCGTCAGTGAATTCAATTTTCGGAAATCGATACACATTCTTGCGTCTCCATTCTTTTTTTTTCACTAGAACGACCGGAGATGCATAGAACAACTCGTTCACGATTCTTTTCAAAGAGTCCTGCTCCGTTGTAGCCATTTTATAAGGCCGACAGTAAAACGGCTGGTCATGGTGTAGGTTAATGTTCAGGTTCAGTTGGAGCACAACATTGTATTATTGTGATGTTCCTCATTTTGGTCGGGAACCTGGCGGTTATGATTCTGTCGGAGACCGGATCCCAGGATAAGAGACAGTTTCGTGCGGCTCTGGTTAGGAGCCCTACACCTGACTCATGACCACTTCCGATTGCTCTACCGGAATACAACATTACAGTGCTAAACGTTGGAGTGATAAATTCTCCGCTGTTCCAATATCATATCTGACTTACTCCTCAGATGATTAATTTTTACCGCAGATATTCAATTTCTATATGAAGAAATCGTGCGCTCCAGGGACCTTCTGATCCATTGTCCAGAAGAGTACGCAGATTCCAGAATCCAATCTTTGTCATGGACACATAACAAAAATCATGGGCAATTCTCTCCTAAAACACAAGTACGAGGTCTTTTCAAAAAATAACGGAACTTTCTGAATTACATGTCGATGGAGCGTTATAGCACTGCAATTGTCATACTCTATTCTGTGTAGCTAACTGTTTACAGATTATTTATATCTCGTTTAGTTTCCGAGTTAATGCTACTTGAGTGAGACGTGTTCTAGGTCCGTGGCGAAATTACTTTCAACACAAATTTTAATTTTGGAAGCTGGATAATGTTGAAGGGAGCATTGTCTTGGGAGTACAGAGATTGGGTAAGCACAGCTTTTTAGCGTAACCCTTTCAGAAAGCCTGCCTAGGACAGACAGTTGACTGTTTGGCATAGGGGTAAAAAAATAAAAATCCACAAAAGCGCTGAAAACAGAGAGCATCCACATCATCATCAATAGAAAACAGTGAGCATCACTTTGACGGTGGATCGAACCTTTTCTTTAGTTGGGAGGGCGTCTAAATCTTTTAACAACTCACTGTTATGACTATACTTTTGCCTCATTGTCTTATCCGTAAATCCAACTCTCGTCCGTACGATGATCCGTGAATATTTTAACCTATTTAACGCCAAATCTCACGTTACTTCGTTATTCTCTCGTAAATTAGACACTATGAAATGTTGTCGATCAAACATGAGAAATCATATAGCATTAATGGTTATACCTAATTTCGCATTTTATCTATTTTCTCTGCGAGGACGACACGGTGAGGTCTGGCACCGTGCTCTCCGTAACTATGAAGCCAGATTTCGAAACGATTGTTTCAGTGTTGGTTTTCTGAAAGCAGAGAAAGTATCTTGGTTCTCGCTAAATAAGTAAGAGCTCGATTGGAATGACTAGGATCGATCATCAAGCCTAACCCTGAATAAACGCACAGGTCTTCAGGACAATAGACCAATCGGTCGCAGTGTTAATAGGTGCCCAGTGCCCACGGCTTGTTTTAAAATCTATCGGCCTATCTATCTTTTACCTATTCCGAAATAATAAATAAAATTTTAATAAAATAATAAATAAAATTTAATAATAATTTAGACGAATTACAATAAACATCTCGGCGTTTTTCGGGCATATGGCACCATACCCCCCAGGGCGATTTCAAAGGCTCATCAGTGTATGTAGTCTTGTACCATGAAGCCATACCAAAGAATAGAGATTATTGCTAACAAGAAATGGGACTCCATACGAATTAAGAGTGCCTGCCTAGTAGTTGTAATGCGGAATAGCAAAGTAGTTTACTTATACGATGAAACGTACTAGGCAGTTGGCATTTGAAGAGCTTTTTAAAATGTTTCCGTCCCTATCCCTCTAAAGGCAACTTTCATTTGATTATTTCCGTATCAATTGGCACTGCGCTTTTGCTTAAATCGTATGAAGTGCCACTCCCCTGGCCATACCTCATATCACCGATTCAGCTAAAGTCCAATAATAATACTCCCTCATTGCTCCTAAGATTCATCAGAGCCTCTTCCCAAATCCTTATTGTGAATATTCTCCTTGATAATAAAATTATTGACAGGGGGGAGATAGGAATGCTGACCATAGAAGTACTTGTGGCTATAATGAGAACTATTACACCTCCCTCCAGCCAAACGTACTATCTTGATCGAAATTGCCCTTCACTTGCTTCAGTGTTCGGGTAGCGCCTACGGCGCGTGCTATAAATAAATATAAAATACAGGACACCATGAATTATAGGGTGGTTTTAGCCAATGTCCTTGTCCGCCTTTTTTATGGTCACTTCACTTTAGGTTTATATACTGAAGCGACCATAAAATCGTTTGACTTACGGATCATGTTGCTGGTATACTGGACTGTAGCAAGCGAAAAAAGGAGGGTGAATATATTTTTATGATATTCTGTATTTCTATGTAGAGCCTACCATTCTTTCTGTCGAAAAATGAGACACGAGCCTGTTTGGTCCAATAATTGCACATTGACAGAAATTTAAGAGACTTCCTACGAATGCTAAAATCCTAAGGCTGCTGGAATTGCAAAATCACAATGCTCCGAAAATAGTTTACCATGGAGACTGAATTGTTACTGATTTCAAGGTGGTATCCAACATGTATTGCTTCACAGAAATTTTCGAGTGGGCATTATCGGCCTTAGAACTCTACACTGTATTGGACACATACGATACAAGTACATTTCAGCTCCATCAGTAATATATGGAATGGGATTTTTTGTATTGGGTTACATACGACTACACATACACCCTCACCTTACAGTTTACCGGTAAGACATATTTCTTTCGACGGCCTTCTGGCGAAATGCCATAAGGTGGTTCCTGGTAGATTCTGTTGATACAGGTCATAAATTTCGGGAGTGAGCTGAATATGTCCTGCAGACCTTTGCCGTCTGCTGCTTTTTGTCCGGTGTTTTTCTTTTTCCGAATACACTGACCAAGTCCAAGAACAAAAGTTATAGCTGCAATTTATCCTTCCGGAGACTGAAGAATTTTCATTGCGGTTCCCTGTTTCCAACACTGATGACACTTTAAGTGGACAAACACACACCATAACGAGATTTTCGCACTGAGAAATGGACGAAATAAAGCTAAAGGGGGCGGCAAAACAAACGCAAAAAGATATATTCATCTCTCGAGTGGACCTAAGAATTTGGGTGGAATGTTATAAGTGGATTTATAGCTTAACGGGACGAATTACTTTATTGCGTTTTGATCGGAGGGAAATTGACGATTGATGATGGGAGATAAATATCAACGAGGAGTAATAACAGTCTGACGGGTTTTCGCGAAATTGTTGATGGTGAACTATGATTTCAATGGACACAGATTTTTTTCCTAAAGCCTAATTGAAAATGATTGAAATAGATATTTCAATTATCATTTGCTCATAATTGAGCGAGTTTTCATCAAATCTCAAAATGCTTTCGACTAACAATCAGTTATCAAATTTTTATTTTACTGAAAAAAATACAAAATTGCATTTTTTTGCATATCTTTTCCTAAATTTTGTCTTTTTATGTGCGTAATTTCATTAATTTCTACCGATGTAGATATTACGGGATCTAGCTGAAAATTAGTTTCTTAATATTATCTTAAAAAGAAAAACATGTACTTAGTTGTTTGAAAACAAAAGACATTTATTTAACTCTGTATAATTTCTCATCCTCAGCAATGAACTTAGACCTTATAAGTTATAATGGGTTTTCAAATTCGAGTTGATCATCTGGAATATACGAGGGTCAGTCAGAAAGTAAATTTAAGGGTGGCAGCGCTCCGCGTGGTGAAAAGATAAACTAACGAAATTTTAGGAGGTTCTCTCATCTATCCTAACCAATTTGACGCATCGCTGAGCCCGAGAAGTCTATTTTTATGTTTTTTTACAACGATTTAAAATGGAGACGCCGAAAGAAGTAGCGTCCAAATGTGAACCGCGTAGTGTGATACGTTTTTTGACCGCAAAAAAATTATCCGCTAGTGAAATTTATCGAGAATTATCGTCTGTATACGGTGAGCAGTGTATGAGTAAATGGTTACGCGTTGGCGAACAGCGTACCTAAACGGAAGAAAAGACTCCATGACGAAGCGCGCCAAGGCAGACCAACGATTGATTGATCTTTTGATTGATTATCTCGACAAAGGCAAGACTATCAACGCAGAGTACTACTGTGGTGTTTTGGATCGTTTACGAAAAGCAATTAAAAACAAACGGCCAGGTTTGTTGAGTCGCAGAGTGTTTTTCATTCACGATAATGCTCGTCCGCATTCTGCCCGTTTAACCCAAGAAAAATTGGCCTCATTGGAATGGGACGTTTTTGAGCATCCTCCTTATTCCCCTGACTTGGCCCCAAGTGACTTCCACCTTTTCCCGGCGATGAAAACAGCGTTTGGCGGCTTATGATTCGACACGACAGATGACATCACCGAAGCAGTCACAGCGTACTTTAAAAATTTGGACGCAAAACATTTCGACGTCGGAATTACGAAATTAGTTTGTAGATATCCGTACAAAAAATGTATTGAGAGAGATGGCGACTTTGTAGAAAAATAAAAAAATGTCTGAATTTTCCGAAAATGACCTTGTTTTTTTGTTTTGACCCCTCCTTACCCCCCCCCCCCTAATCGGACCCTTAAACTTACTTTCTGACTGACCCTCGTATCTCTTATGGGTGCTCCCTTATCCTTGCGAGCGCCTCTTCGTCAGTAATTGGAGTTCACACAACAGCGATTATCCTAGGATTTTCGGCGTTTCATTTACCGTAGACGTCTTCGGCTTTTTTGTTGGTAAATCTGCATTATGTGGTCTTTAATGGGTGCATAATGCTTCTAATCCAAAAAAAATATATCCAATGGCGATAAATTTTTGTACACTACAGGTTATCAATCGTATCTACATAAAAGAAAATTTTTATAAATAAGCAAAAGAAAAGCTGAGGGTTGCAAGTTGGAATGTCGGATCCACGACGGGAAAGAGCGAAAAACTGGAGGACGTCATGAAACAGAGAAGGATAGACATTATGTGCGTGCAGGAGTCCAAGTAGCGAAATGACCAGTTTGTTTTTTGACGAATTCCAAAAAGTACAAATTATGTACTATTGTGGAAACTCGAATGATAGAAACGGGGTTGGCGTTATTCTGTCATCGGTGTAACTTACACGCCAATACTCCCCAAGTGGGTTTGCGGCAAAGTGAAAACAGCATTTTGGAGCGACGTTGACACACTGCTTCAAAGTATACCAGATACCGAGCTGTTTTTTTTTTCGGAGGGGATTTCAATGGCCACGTGGACTATGATGGCAAGGGTAGCCAATCTACAGCCAGAAATGATCAAGATGAGGCAATCCTGACTATGTGCAGATCACGCTGTCTAGTCATCCTCAACACATGGTTCATGCGACGCAGATAGACTATCATCTGTGTCTAAATTTCATGAGACGTTGGGTGAAAGACTGCAAAGTTTTCTTGTGTGAATCTGCGATCACATACCACCGGTTGCTCTTGACAGAATTTATTTTGAAAGGAGGAAGATGACCGCCTGCGATCTCCAAGTCAGTCGAGAAATTCAAGTGGAATAATCTCAACAGCGAACGCTTTGAATCTGTTGTAACTCCACTCATTGTTAAAATGAAGGAGTGGCTTCAATACAACACTAATTGCGACGAGGGAACTAGAACACAAATGTGGAATGCTTTGGAGGAAATGTTAGCGAGTGAGGCTGAAAAGACACTAGGAGTTTCCACGTGGTGGTAGAATAACGAAACTAAAGAAGCAATGCAGGCCAAATCGAGCGCATCCAAGGTTTGGATAACATGCAAGACAAGCAGTGAAGCCGAGAAGGTTCAACTTCGGGGGAAATATGATAAATGCCGGAGGGAACTAAAGCGAAAGGTGGCTCAAGCAAAGACGATTTCAGCCTAGAAGTTCTATCAGGAACTAGAAGATCTGACCGCGGATAAGAGGTCGTCATTGCAAGAGAAACCTAAAGACAATGCAAGGACTTGTAAGGTCGCAGCCCAAAGGAGAAAAAAAGCTCGAGAGATTCAGGCGCCAAAGTACGTTGAAGACTCACATGGATTGCTACTGGTTGAAGGCACCGCAATCTGTAGCAGAATGTGACGAACTTCTGAACGAAGGATTTCCGCGATAAGCTTTCCAAGCTGTGGAGCCAAACACCACTAATATCACGGCTTTTTCAGTGGAGGAGGTGATGAAGGCTATGATACAGATGAAACGCGGAAAGGCAGTCGGACCGGACAAATAATATCCTCAGAATTTTGGTTGAAGATGAATCATGTCGGGCTTAGATGGCTCACTGTTCTTTTCAACAAAATCAAAAGAGGGCAACCGATGCCTGACACTTTCAGAAAAAGCTTCCTTCTCCCGTTCTATAAGAACAAGGGTGACTCACGCAAGCTCAACTACTATAGGGCAATCTCACACATTGATAACTTACGAGCGGGTTGTCTGCAATCGATTGAAAGAGATTGTACGGTTGGATGACAATCAGTGCAGCTTTGTGGAGGGTCGGTCCACAGTCGATGCTATTCAGTGCATTCGTTTCACGATGGAAAAGCATCGTGTTCATTGATTTGGAAAAAGAATTCGACGTGATCTGATATGGGTGGTCCTAATAGCACTTCAGGTCTCCAAGGCATAATGTTAAGATAATATTAGGTGTACAACTTTGCTTCTGCCGTTTTCCGACAGACGGCTGCAGCGGTGAGGGCTGGTCAAAATACGTAGTTCAAAAGTGTCACAAAGTGAGTTTGGACGTCTGTGAACATATCGACATCCTCGCATTAGTAAAAGGTGTTCGCATTTCTAATGAGATTCGCGATTCAAAATGTCTGTTTTCGAGCCAAGTTCTCGTCATTTGCGAGAAGTTTTGATCTTCTTTTTCCATTTGAAAAAACTGCAGCTGAGGTCCATCGAATGCTCTCAGATACTTACGTTGAGGTTGCTCTGAGTGACAGAACATGTCGTAAGTGGTTTCAACTTTTTAAAAGTGGCGATTTCAATGTCAAAGACATGCATGTTGGTGGGAGAGAAAAAAATTTCAAATACGACGAATTGGAAGGACTGCTCGATGAATTTTCGTGTCAAACGCAAAAAGAATTAGCTGAATCACTGGGAGTTACTCAGCAAGCCATCTCAAAATGCCTCAAGGCCATGAGCATGACTCAGAAACAATTGGAAATTGGATTCCGTACGAGTTAAAACCGAGAGATATTGAACGGCGATTATTTGCATACGAACAGCTGCTTCAAACACTGAATCGGAAGGGATTTCTACATCGCATCGTAACCGGCGACGAAAAATGGGTCCGCTACGATAATCCCAAGCGCAGAAAGTCATGGGGAATGCCCGGACATGCCTCAACGTCGACGGCAAAACCGAATATTCACGGCGCCAAGGTTATGCTTTGCATTTGGTGGGACCAGCTAGATGTGATATACTACGAGCTACTGAAACCGAATGAAAATATCCCAGAAGATCGGTACCGAACCCAACTGATGCATTTAAGTCGAGCATTAAAGGAAAAACGACCACAGCACCAAGAGAGACACGACAAAGTCATCCTCCAGCATGACAATACTCGGCCACACGTCGCAAAAGTGGTCAAGACATACTTGGAAACCCTGAAATGGGAAATCTTGCCCCATCCGCCGTACTCCCCAGACATCGCTCCTTCTGACTACCGTCTGTTTTGTTCTATGGCGCACGGCCTGGCTGATCAGAATGTTCGTACGAGGAAGTCGAAAAATGGATCCAATCATGGATCGCGTCGAAAGACGCCTCCTTTTTCCGAGATGAAATCCGAAAATTGCCGGAGAGATGGGTGAAAGTTGTCGCTAGCAATGGACAGTGCTTTGAATAATACATCTGTAAGTACTTTTTGACAATTAAGCCTTTAATTCCAAAAAAACGGCGGAAGCAATGTTGTACACCCAATGCAAGACATGTACCTATGATGGGACAAACACTAAAGCTAGATACAGCTGGTGAGTCTGAAGAATTTCCAGTTAAAGTCGGAGTTCACCAAGGCAGTGTATTGAGTCCCTTGCTCTTCAACATCATCATTTTCTATTTATTAACACTCATTTCTGACGGCCTGGAAATATCCCTTCTCTTCGCCGATGACACTGTCCTGGGTAGCAACGATATCGTTGCTTTGCAGGCTGCACTGACCAGGTTGTGTAAGATACTGGAAGATCATGGACTAAGGATTAGCAAACCAAAAACTAGTATCGTTGCTGTCATTTCTCAGATCCACAGAGACCGATACCAGATATCTACATTAAAGGAGAGCAGCTGAAGTCCTGTACAAGGTTTAAATACCTGGGCTCGATGACAACATCAAGCATCGCATCAGTGTTGGTTGGATGATGTGGCGAGAAAACTCTGGAGTTTTCTGCGACATGAAAATGCCACGAAAGCTTAAGGGCAAGTTGTACAAAACAGTCGTACGTCCCGCACTCATGTATGCTTCGCAAGCTGCAGCATCCTTTGTTCGGTTATTTACCTATTTGGCTTTTCTTCTGTTACCCCAAAGATGGCCCAGCTGCGCGTATAGTCCTCGCTAACGTCTCCATTTACGATTAGGACCAAGGAGCTGCTGACAAACGTGAGATGGATGGTTGAGTCTGAATTTGCTTTCCTGAATATGTTCTAACCCAGGAACTGGTTTGTTACCAGGATGGATGTCTGGTCTTTTAGCAGGTCTGATAACTCGGCTAGCGTGACGTCTGAAGACTCACTTAAAGGAGTTCGGATAGTCAAAAAATTTCAAAAATATTTACACAAAATAAGCCGCATATGTCGCAATTGTCATCAATTCGAGATATTATGTACCTTCAAATATTTTTTATTTAAATTTATTTAAAAATTCTATTCTAAATTTTTTTACGATCAGATGAGGGTTTAAAGTCCACATACGAGTATGTATACTCGTACATAGTTCAATAATGTCAACGAGTCTCTGCAGAAATGTATGTTCGTAAGTAATGTCATCCTCGTGTTTACACAGTGTAATTTTTTACTAAACCCCGTTTAACATTCTTCTTCACTTCAATTGTCCCAGGAGACATGTTAGCATGTTCATTCGCCTTTGATTCGGCTCTCTGATTGTGTGATCAGAATGTTGTATTGAAGTTCATATCCTGTTGAACTATAAAGTGTCCCTATAACCTCACTACTTTCTCCATTATTTCTACTTAAAATTCTAATGAGCTTAATTGTGGACGAAATACATTTTACAGGTTACGCGTGTTGAAAGTCGACGACGCAATGGGCTCCTTCAAAGACAAGTAGTGCCTAATTGAACAATTCTATTTAAGAGAGGATTGTCGGTTTTTGAAAATGGTAAACATTTCGAGAAATTAGATATGTAAATAAATGTAGAAAACTGCAGGACACTGCTTACTACCATTACCTTTCTAAACATCACTTAATTGTTACAGTGTGTTGTCCTGAATAAACCTGCACCGCTTAGACAATCCAGCAGATGTCGAATGCATCGCTGAATTGGTAAATTAATTACAGAGTGAATTTTTGGAATCATATCTATTGGTGGAGATATCATAGATATTTTCCAATGCTCGCAGTTTCTAGTCTGGCGTACTCAATCAAAACTAACAATAAGAAATCAAATTAAATCGGGGGTCCCCCTGCACCTTTGACATTAACTTGAATAGATAACCCGGATTTTTTTTTGCGACTTAACCTGGACTAAACAGGAGTACAAAACACCCACCTACTGAATCCGACAAAATCCGCGTTCCATTATAGAAATAAATTCAGGTGAAGCCTGGCACGTAGGAAGGCAATCAAGTGCCACTAATGTTCCGATCATTTGGAAGGATTACGCCAAGGTGACTGAAGTCATCCAAACAATTTCTTATCTAAATTTATCACTATATATGTATGTATATAAATGTATTAGTAAATATATATGTACGTCTAAGATATGAATATTTCACTGAACCACTTCACTCGAAATAATTGACTTAATCCTTGAATTATCCATGAATCTCTTCTGTTTCAGGGTCTCGCTCTAGTTCTGGATACAAGCTCGCTATATTTTGGTTCGGTTTATCTTTTTTGACTTGCCAAAGTTATGAGGGCGAGAAAATGGAAAAATTATATGTATTCATTCATATTGCGTGGGATGCGATTTTGGGGGTGCTGTCAAGTGGATGTACACTTGTATGATATGAGCGAACTAAATTCATTTTGACACGGTAAGCTGGAAATTAGAGTGGAAGTTTGTTTTTATTGTGTAAAATTTTGACTTCAAGGTATACGTTAATGTTTTATTCTGAGTATATACTTGGACTTGGATAAGGATGACAGCATAGAGAGGTATTAGGTTATACGTACGTTTAAAGTTGGTAATAAATAAATAATAAGAATGAACTTAATATTGGCTTAGTTACCTGCTTAAGGGGGATAAACCAATACAGTGCGTTCCTGCGGCGGTCGGTTTTCGCACTGGAGTGACCCGTTCATTACGGTCGAGGTCTGCTAAAACTCCTTCAATGCAAGAAGGAAAGTATACACGTGTGTTATATATTTTGCAAAATCGGTTTTTTTTTTATGGGAACTTGGAGCAACACTTTTCAGCGCAACTGCTCTTAATATTCCTCTACCGCGCCGACACTAAACTCAACCCAGGTCCATAGATCTGATGAGTTCGTAACAAAATACCGCACCCTAACACCACCATTGTCAGATGCAATCGTTGCGACGAATGGTAGCACTTACGAAATTGCTGCGTGTTGACTCACCACAAAGAATGGAATCCCTCCATCACAACGTGACTATGCAGAAATAGAAGATATCAGGCTTCAACTTCATCTCAGTTACCTAACTCATTGCATTGTGCAGACGGGAACCTGTCTGACAATAGCGATTTAGTTGTAATTGCTAATGGCTATATGACAGCTCGGTGATACATCAACGAAGATCTAAGTCCTTCAAGTTGCTGGAAGAAGACCTGCTACTCAATTGCCTTAACCCCTTGTGGGGCATAGCGCATCAACTGTTAAAGTTGGTAATAAATAAATAATAAGAATGAACTTAATATTGGCTTAGTTACCTGCTTAAGGGGGATAAACCAATACAGGGCGTTCCTGCGGCGGTCGGTTTTCGCACTGGAGTGACCCGTTCATTACGGTCGACGTTTCATCGGCATAAACTGGTTTCGGAGAATGCAGTTGCCAGCGTGCACCTCCTGCATATTCATGGCCGCGAACGTCGTCGTGGATAGGATTCAAACCCGAAACGTCGGTAGTCAAACATGAGACTGATGCCTCAACACACTGCACTACCGATCGCCTCAAGAACACCTAGTGGACAGGATTTAATTTTGATGCAAGATGGAGTCCGTCCTCATACTAAATGGATATTCACATTGGGTGCGATACCGAGCCGAGCCGGGTCGAGCGATGGCTTGCGATTACATGCGGTCAAGGCAAGAAAATGGAAAGTCTTCAATTTTAAATGGAATGGCGCTTTAAGTGTACACATTGCGCGCGATGCGATGCCGAGCCAAGCGATGGGCCCGATGACATCACAAACAACTTTGCGTTTTCGTGCGAGTGCCAGCTACTGATTTAGTGCGATGGAATTTAATGGGCTTTGCGGTGTTGTGCGATGGAGCTTCATTTGTTGCGAGTATGGTGCGAATAGGAGCTGTATCGTAATATTTGATGTAGGTGTATTCACAAACGACCGTAATGTCACAGTGACGTAACCAGTCCGTGATTCCACCGACTAGGTCGAAAATGTACTTCTAGGTATTTTGAAGGGGTCTATTCACATCTGCCCGACGGTTGACCGTGCCAGTACAAGCAATGCTCTCACCGTAACCATACCGTTTTTTCGGATTCCTTTCCGACGATATTTTTACATTTTCATGGCCGTTATTTTTTCAAACTTCGTATTTATCATCAATTGTGAGTTTACGGCCGTTAAAATCACTGGCTGGTCACAATCATAAATTGCACTTATGTCTTGCTTAACACCTATTCACGTCGATGAGTCGAAGCAGGCAAGCTTCTGGGTAGGCGTAAAAGAATATATTTAAAAAAATTTCTTTGCGTACTTGGCGAAAGGAGGAAAATGATTTTCGAGAAAAATCACATTGGTGCGAGTGGAGTATAGTATATTCGTCAAATGGATATCGAATTACTAATTCATAGCATCCGTAATCGTACCGTGTTACAGAATCAAAAAATAAGCATTACCACAATCGGGATCTGGTGGGACAGGCTGCTTGATATTGACGATACTATGTAATCGAACATGGTTGAGCTCATACAAAAGTAACTCCAAAATTTTTCTTCATCTGGGGTCATCGGAAGAGATGATGCAGTTCACCAACACTGCTCCTTTCTTCATTAATGGGATGCACCTAATGGCGATGCCTTTCCATTTTTAGTGCACTCTTTTCAAGCAGAAATAAATTTATTAGGTCAATCAAATCAGCGACTTGATGTCGGGCAGATTGTCTTCCTTGAACTAAATTCACCTCTACTCTCCACCACTGCATGCAGTGTGAGCATCTCTGTCCTTCATCGCATCGCAAGCCATCGCTCGGCTCGGCATCAAATCGCAAGACATCACTCGGCTAGGCATCGCACGGCGTGCAATGTGAACACTCATCACATCGCATCGCATCGCCCGGCTCGGCTCGGCATCGCTCGGCTCGCTATGTGAATACTAACTAAGAGTAAAGTGCGTGAATTCCTCACTGCCAATAATGTCGACTTTCTTCACTGGCCAGCGTGCAGCCCAGATTTCAGTCCAATTGGACAGTTCTGGGAGAAGCTAGGATAATGCGTCAGGACCCGTTCTAACCCTCCTTAGACTTAACGAGAGCTGGAAGAAGCCCTGAAGGACGAATTGGCGAAATCTTCTTTCAGCAAATATTGCAGGTAATATTTAAAATTTTATTAAAAAAAAACCGAAGCGTATATACCCTAGACTTGTACAGACCTAGTGGTGATACCAAAAGTACCAATTGGTAACGACCACATGCATTAAAAGTGAGTTTCCTATATGGCCAGTTTATAGGGGAGGTTGGCAATCATTCAGGAGGATCTTGACTATTATCAAAATCAATTAACTAACCCATTCTACAAAGATTTGTCGAATTTTTCAAGTCGCTAGCTTCATTCTATCGAAAGTTATTGCTTATTTGAAGTTTCACTTGTAGAGGAGGTAGGGGTTCCTTGGGTCAGATCTTGCTCATTATTGCCACCAACAAATAAGATCAAGCTACAAACATTTAAACAAAATTTCAAGTCTCTAGCTTCACTCTATCGAAGGTTATCGCTTATTTGAAGTTTCACTTGTAGGGGAGATAGGGGTTCCTTGGGTCGGATCTTGCTCATCATTGCCACCAACAAATAAGATCATGCTACAAACATTTAAACAAAATTTCAAGTCTCTAGCTTCACTCTATCGAAAGTTATCGCATATTTGAAGTTTCATTTGTAGGGGAAGTAGGGGTTTCGTTGGTCGGATTTTACGTATTTTCAATATTAGCCAACTGGATCCTATTACAAACATCTGACCAAAATTTTAAGTCGCTAGCATTATTTTGCCGTAAGTTATCGCTTATTTTAAGTTCCATTTCTAGGGGAGGTAGGGGCTCCTTAGGTGGGATCTAACCCATCTTGAATACCAACTAACCCGATCTCACTTCAAGCGTTTGACCAAAACTTCAAGTCGCTGGCTTAATTCTGTCAAAAGTTATCGCTTATTTGAAGTTGCATTTGTAGGGGAGGTAAAGGTTGCTTGAGTGGGATCTTACCCATTTTCAATACCAACCAAGTTGATCTTACTAACAACATTTTGTCAAATTTTCAACTCGATGGTTTCATTCTATCGAAAGTTATCGTAATTAAAAGAAAATGTAATTTTTTGAAATTTGTAGGGGAGGTAGGCGTTCCTTTGATCCGATTATGCCCAACTCAAGCAGCTTCTTATCCCAGGGTTACATGCCAAAAATTAGGTGTCTACGTCAATTGGTTCAAGAGTTATAGACAAAAAACCCGAAAAGTAGGGTAGTAAGAAAATTACCGTTAGTTTTCAATTGATCGATTTTATTTTTCCAGGAGGGTAGAGGACACTGGCGTGCAGTGGAAATTTTTCATAGTCAAGCAGTTGGGCGCCCTAAAGCCAATTTTGCATAAACAAAAATGGACTGTATAATAAATATGGACAGTCACAAAAACATTTATACCAAGCGGCTTTAAGCCTTAAAGAAGAAATCAGGAAAGATATAAATAAAATATTGGCACATATATTCGGAATACAAAAAAAAAAATAAATAAATAAAATATTACTAATAAAAAAAATGATAAATAAATATTATGTTAATTAAGACTAAGAAAAATTCAGGGGTATTTGAAATAAATAAATATTCTTTCGCCATTGCCATTTATTTGTATTCCAAATCTATGCGCCGTTCTTTAAGTAAAAACTCTTTAATCACATTATCAAAAAAATCGTTTTCTCTTCGCATTTGTATAAGAAGATCCTTTTCAACCGCAATTAAAGCAAGATCCGAAAGTCATTCTTGGGATTGGCGATCTCTCAAAAATGTGTGAACGCGCTTTAGTGTTGAAAATGACCTTTCCGCAGTTGCCACTGTGACTGGAATTGACGTTAATAATTTTGCTAAAATATGAACTTGCTTAAAACCGTTTGCGACATAAGGCCGTTTTTGAAAATAATCGAGAATTTTACTAGGATTCGCGTTTTTAAACTCATCTGAAGAATAAATAACATTTAGCTCATTTTTCAACTTTATTTTGTCGAAAAATTGACCGTGATATTCAATAAGTGAGTCAAAATTTTTATCGGGAAAATTTGACTTGAATTTAGAAAAATAATTCGGTTCAAGCAACTCTAAAAATGAAAGATCTTTAAACGAATGGAATCGATCTCGAATTTGCCCGAGAATAACATCTATAATCTCCCGAAATATCCGCCGTAAATTTTGTAAAGGATCTATCGCATTTCTACATTTCTTACGTGGTGGCTGATATTCTGCTGTAACTGTCGAATAGAAATTATCAAACTTTTTAGAAAAGTCATTTTCAAGCCGATTTTCAAATTCAATAATTTTTTGGCTTGCATATGAAATGTTTACCACTTTGCTCTGAATAATATTAAATAATATATCAGTTTTCGAAAAAATTTCAGAAAAAATTAACAGATATAATTGAAAATCTGACTCTGCGAATTTTTGTAAGTATATATCGGAAAAAGTCAAGGAATCGCCATCCCAGTGTTGAGAACCATTCGAAATTGTCTCAAAAACTGTACAAATTTCATGCTTATGTTCAAATATAACGTTAATAATACGCGAATGATAATGCCAACGCGTTTTGGTAACCGATGGTAAACGACGATTTACTATATTTGCAAAAAGGTCCGACCTTTTAGTGGATGTATTAAAAAATGATGCGATTTTATTGATGTGCGCGAAAAATAATTTAATTTCCGGAATAAACTCAACTGCTTTAGACAATACTAGATTTAGTGAATGAGCGTAACATGGAACGAAAATTTCCGATTTATGTTTTTCCCGAATTAAAGTCTGAACTCCACGAATTTGAGAACTCATTACTGCTGCGCCATCGTAACATTGTGCAATTAATTTCTTATCGATATTAAAATTTTGCAATTGTTTTAAAATGTGAGAGCTTATTGCTGTAGCTGTACGATTAGCGCTTACATCCAAAAATCCGATAAATCTTTCTTCAATCTCATTTGATATTGTATATCTAAAAATCATCGTTAATTGTTCCCGACCGCTAACATCTGGCGTTTCGTCGACCATTACAGCTACAAATGGAGCCTCCTTTATTTCCAAATTGATTTTATTTCGAACCACATTAGCTATAGCGGAAACAAGATCGTTTTGGATTCTATTAGACAAACCCGAAAACGCTGCATTTGCTTTTATAGAATCTATGTGGAACTCAATTATCGGATCGTACAAACTCAAGAAATTTACGGTTTCGATAAAATTACCACGATTATTTGAAGAAGAGTCTTCATTATTTCCGCGAAAAGGAAGCTCCTGTTTTGCCAAAAAAATTACAGTATCGATTAAACGTTTCAAAATATTACGATTACGCTCAACTTTTTCATTATGCAAACTAACAGATATTGCCACCTGGTTACTAAGCATAAACTCTATACGCTGAGAACCAAAATTATCAAATTTAATTAACGACTGAAGATGTTTTTCGGAACCTGAATGCTTTGCTGCTGAGCCCGTAAAATTATTCAAATCACTAAATCCAGCTTTATTCCAAACAGATTTTTCATTCGTGAACAAAAGACACGGCCAGCAAAATATTTTAACTTATTTAATTTACAGCTTCCCGTTAACCAAATGTACTTTTCATACGTTTCGATATGGAATTTTCGCGTAATATTTTTTAATTTAAACTCTAAACTAAGATCTGGCTTCGGTCTATCCGATTCTATAATTTCTCTTTTCTTGGCAAAGGAAAGAGTTGAAAATCCCGCTTTTAGTACGAAATCCATCGCGGAGCAATACTCCGACATAATGCGAAAAGAAAACTTACCACTTTTATCACAAATCAAATCAATTAAATCACTACAAACGGTCAAAAAAACTTCAAATCACAATTTAATCAAAATCACCCGATTGCACTGATTTCCTCTTTTAAATTGCAACGGAAAATCCATTACATAACAAAAACAAAAGCTCTACTGGAAAAATCAAATTCCCATAAACATTCCCTGCATTGGCAACATTTCATTAACAAGCATCATTGGGCTTTATCCCACACACAAAAGCAGTCGCGCCAGTGCTTGACTTGTCTCATATAAATTTGCGAACAAAACAAAAAAAAATCGTTGCCCAATGTACTACCGAAATCCAAGATTCCCATTTTCTGGAATCAACATGTCTCTAGTATTTGGATGCACACATGGTACATGCATCTAAAGATCTAGGCACATTTTCCTATTCTAAGTTTGGTGTCTATGGTGTGCAAAATGTGGGAGGTTAGAATATTATCTAAAGTAATTGAACGAATGTTTTTTAACCAAAAGAAGGCGCGGAACAGAATTTGAATGTGTAAAGGAATATTTGAATGATAATATGTATTCTTCAGCTTAAAGAAAAACATTGACTGAAATGATGATATGTGTATTGGTGTAAGCAAAGTTTATTATTGAATTGCTTATTTCGGTAAGTCAAGCAGTTTGGAATTGCTTACTACGAGTGCACGTCACTGGTAGAGGACTATCCTCACGAGCAGTTTACCAAACCTAGAGCTTTTCATGTTTATTTTATCGGGAGTTATAGATACATTTAATTATTTTACATATATAGGGGAGGTAGGCGTTCTCTTGGCCTGATCATGCCCATTTTCAATACCAACCAACTAGATTATACTTCCAACATTTGACCAGAATTTCAAGTCTTTAGCTTCATTCAATCGAAAGTTATCGTGCGAACGGACAGGCAGACAGACAGACGGACAGACGGACAGACGGACAGACGGACAGACGGACAGACGGACAGACGGACAGACAGACAGACAGACAGACATGGCTTAATCGAATCAGGAGCTGATACTGATCATTTATATATATACATTGCTATACCTCCGGAGCCTCCTTTAAGGTGTTACATATTTTCGTCGTGACAAAAACAATATACCCTATACTAAAAGTCTAGGGTATAAAAATAGAATCATGCATACTGTGAGCTCAGTTCCAGCCACTGATGCACAGCGAAGCCTAACGCCGTCTACATCGGAGCAGCCGGGCGCAGGCAGACTCAGGCCGGTGGCGTCTTTGACCAGCTACCAACATATCTCGCCCTATTTCGTTATCGCGACATCAAAAAATCAATCAATTAGGCCGTGGCATGATTGTTATGGATCTGCAGCCATTTTCGATCATAAACGACACGGGCTTTAGGAACTTACTTCGTGAGCTCGAACCATCCTTCAATCCCCCAAGCCGTGCTACTTTTACTTCCTCGCTATTATTATACCTCAAAAATACGAGAGTTTGGTTGAAAAGCTAAAGAATTTATTTAAATCGGCAGAATTCATATCTGTAGCTTCGTATACCTATGAGCATTCGTGCGAGCTCATATGTGTACGTGATATTTCCGCGCACGAAAGCTATGCGGGCCCAGAATTTCGTCCAGACCAAATTGCATGCACAAAGTTGTGCGCGCACGGAGATCCACTAGCGATGGATCGTGTTCGGGCGGGTTAAATTGTGTGCGCACGCATGCTTCTACCGTACACACACACGAAGCTTGTGTCGCGCTCGGTTGCCGTGATCGTTCGGTCACCGCTCTCATCTAGATACTAATCTAGAGCTCGGAGATCAAATCTCGGCGTGATCAAAAACTGCCTGTGAGTGCTAATAGAACCCTCATAGTGCTCCGAGCATGTCAGTATAAAGACGGCGCGGATAGTGCTAGCAACTGCACTTCCGAAAAGTAGATGTGCTATTGAAACGTCAACAAGGCATAGAAATGCAAGAGATGTTGACGCGCCCATGCCCCTGGAGGGGTCAAGGCAATTAGAGAGACACGAATCTTGTGACAAGAGATTTGTGGACATCCATTGCAAGTGAAAGTTATTTGGGAATCACAGTACAATCTATTACTCGTGAATGGAATTTTCATTCTCATATGATATATTGCTTTCAATTCAATCAAAGCCACACTGAATCAAATACATCTTCCGAATTGAAACGCGTGTTCGATTCAGAGAAAAAAAGCCAAAATATTCAAGGAAAACCTAAAGAAAGGGCCTCTGAGCCCCTTTTTCTGACACTTTCTTACCCCTTATCAGCGGTAACTTTTGAGCAGAGAATACGTCTCTCAAGAAATTTCGACGGTACAAGTATTCCTACGATGCTATAACCTACGCTACAGGGAAAGGAATATCGGCAACGTCTACCTTTGGAAATGTTGAACGAAATTCACATTAACAACACCGATAAGTGGCGATTATTGGAGACAAAAAATACCGTTCACCAATTAACATCCTTCTCGTTAATTGTTTTATTAGGAATCTTTGTTACAACATCAACGTTGGAGAGATGTCCCCCAACAAAGGGAACTGAAAAAACAAATGTCATAATTATTTAATTCATCTATTCCAGAGAAGGAACCAAATAAACGGCAGGCTTCATCTAGCACAAAGGACTCACCGCCGATAGCCCATTACACCAGGCAACCGAAATTCAACAACCTTCCCTATTTCTAATAACTATCGATCAAGGACGATCGAATTTAATTGGGGGTGAGTTAGCACGTGTACCATCAGGTGAATCGATTCGAGGAGACTTGCATCAGCATATTTCATCGAACCAGATTACTCAGAATACGAGAAACGTAGCAGACGTAAACCCAGCACATTTAGACAATAAGTTTCCAATTTACAAAAATGTAATACGATTTAAGCTAAATTCTGCTCAATAAAGACGTTAGACCGCCTCACTATTCTTTTATTAATACCGACTCGGTCTTCTTATTAAGTTATATGGACCTCGTATTTAATTCAAATAAAACCCAAAAAGATAACTTTTGACATATCATGATCTCTTACAACCATTTGTCGCCGTTTTGGTCGTAAATTCATTAATCGTGGATATTACATTTCTATGCAATGGCGCCATCAATTTGAAATTTTTGGCTAACTAGTCTACCTCACATAATATGAAACAAACTAAGAGTTAATTGGGAACCAGATGTTCGAGTTACAATGATTTTGAACAATTGGAGGCATTTAACAAGCATTTACATTCGGCTCGACCTTATGCAACTCTCAATTTTCCACGTCTTCCACATATTACGAACGAACGGAGTCCCTTTTCATCCATCATAAATCCAATTACATCACATTCAATAGCCCATCTGTGACCCAAGGGATCGCTCATTTATGTTTCGTTCCAATATTCAATTTCGAATTGACATCATTTCGTTAAGCAGAAATGGAAGCAGCTTCACGTTCGTGTCTAAACTATAGAATCACTTTGAGTCCTCTTAGCCAAACGGATACCGGCTCCACGAGAAAGTCATTCGTTCTTATGGCACACATACACCCACAAAACTTTAATAATAATCACCCTTGCTCTATTTCTGGCTAGGTATTCCGCATCCTTTTATCACACTCGCCCTAGACCCAATACCCTTTCGTTTAATATTCCGCTCTGGCAGATTGGGGATAGTTGGATTGGACTCGGTTTTGGGCTCCATCCGTCATCCATCCCGGGCGGGTTATTATACACAGCACATAAATTCACTTACAAGTGGACTTGAGTGTCGACAGGATTCGGTCGACCGTAGAAACACGGCACAACCGCCTGTACAATACTCCATAGGATTTCCGGGACAGTGACTGACCTCGCTAATTAGTTAAGTCACATGGCGAAACGGAATGTCCGGGCTGATAAACGTAGGCCAACTATGGACATAAGCGGAGATTTGTTCATTTTCTGGATTGGACTTGAGCAATCCTTTTAGCGTATAAATTAGCGGGCTCTAGTTAGTTTTTGTTATAGGTGCAGGTTGTTTTGCAAATTGTTAGTCTTATTGTCGCGAGATTAAGGTTTTCGTCATGATGGCATTTTATATTTTAAATGTAGAAGGACGAACATCACATTTTTTTTTTTGGTAATGTTTTCCTCCATCTGGGAAAATTCAGCCATTGACTACGACGACGCACAAGGGGACTGAACGGCCAAATATCGAATTTTATTCCATTTTATATTTTATGTTCTAGGCTATGAAATGGAGACCAAAGGAGGTTAGCGTGCAAAAGGTGCGGTAGTTCTGTATTTTTAATATGTTGCATAGGTGCGTGCGATAGTAAAAAAAATCCAAGTTTGTGCCAATTTCCCCCCTGTGCTCTTTCCACCATCTTGGAAAAATGAATGGATGGCGCATCCGGCACAACCATGAACTGAACGAAAAGTACGATGAACTGAAAGTTTCGAAAATCGTCAAACTAAAACGTCTTCAATGGGCAGGGTATGTACAACGAATGAGCGATGTTCGCATGCCTAAACAAGTAATGAACGGACCGGAAGGCGAGTCGACGGAGCGAGACTGCGAGGAAGACCACGGCGTCAGCGTATGCTGAACTCTCCCAGCTAGTTGGGAGAGCTCAGCATACGCTGACGCCGCGTAACTACTGGGCGAGCATCTTATACCTAACCACACTACTTGCAACTCGGCGAATCCCATGAAAATGATCGTACAAGATGCTCGCCAATTGGCGAACTTTTGCTCGTGATTCGGCGAATCCCGCATAATGTGGTGCCGGCATAATACCTATATTTGGCCTAGATATATGTATTCCTCGACTATTTCTAAGTTGGTGTTTTAATAGTTATAGCAGTTTGGCCATTGATGTGTTCATTGTACCTACATAAAATAAATAACTGTCCCGACAGCCTAATTTGAACCATGGCCTCGAGAAGAGTTAGCATCATATCATTTTCTAGATCGTGACGGTATGTCTTGTGCAGAGATGTGTAATCAGCAACACGCTCAACAGAGTTATTTATCCCATAAATGGGTACTCATTTAACAGCTGAGTGGGCTCATTGTCCAACACGTAAATCCCCTTTTTTATCGAAAACTACCGCATTTAGTAGGAATCGAACCGGGGCCCAGTGCGTAGAAGGCGAACGTGCTAAACGTTGCGCCATTCGGACTACATTGTACATACTCTTTGTTTTACTCAAATTCATTCTCAATTCTGCTTTACTGTTGGCTATGCAGAGTTCGTTTAGCAGCGTTTGTAGCTCATCTTGACATTGAGCGATAATTGTTATGTCGTCTGCGAATCTAAGGTGGTTTAGTTCATCCATCGATGTTAAGGCCTTTGTCTTTTGTAGCTCTCGAAATATTTCTTCCACGGTGGCAATGAAGAGCCTTGGGGATATTGTGTCTTCTTGCCCAACTCCTCGTTGTGTGGGGAATTCTGGCGTCTCGTCGAATACTTTAACCCTTGCTTAGGCGTCTTTGTAGATATTGTTGCGTGGACGGGGTGGGTATCTTTTACGACCCACACTGTACTAATCTCAAATGATCGATGACCAGTACAAATTGAATGGACACTAGGCTATTCTCGAGCCATCTATAGTCTAGAACCTTCTCCAAACAGAAACATTGAAGCGGATACTCGAACCTTCGTTGAGTAAGCACCCGAGACTGGAACATCTCCAAAAATCTAGAGTCTTCGCTAATTGACGAAAGCATGGATTTCCACCTATAAAAGGCAGATGTCGCCGAACGAAGAGGCAGTCGTGAAGTAGTAGTCAGACTCGACACTCAGTGGCGGTTGGATCGCTATAAAGCGCTAAGGAAATATTCGTTATCTGCCGTCGTGGTTGTTATTGCTAGTTTGAACGTTCGTTGTTAGTACGCGTGTGTAGTTAGTTCGTTTTGTAAATAAAGTGTGTTTTTCAATCGAAGTGTTTCATTATTCAGCACAAGAATATCTAACGAACCTGCTTTGGTTTCGTGGTTTCGCTCAACAGAGGAAACATTACAATATTATTAAGCATTTCTACGTATGGTTTGCCAATACCCTGGCTTGTAAGCGGCTTTATGATTGCCTCAGGGTTTATAGAGTCGAAGGTCTTTTTGAAGTCGATAAATGCCAGTGCTCATCACCTCTCTTATTATGTGGATGCGGTCCATTGTGCTAAATCTACTTCTGAATCCAGCTTGTTCTCATGGCTGTGCGGCTTATAGGCCTGTTTGTATTTTGTTGCTAATTATTTTCGTGAATACCTTGTAGAAGACAGGAAGAAAACTTATTGGTCTATAATTTTTGATGTCCTCTTTGCTGCCTTTCTTGTGAATCAATATTATACTCGCGGTGTTCCATTGGTCGGGGATATGTCTGGTTCAAATGTAATTTGTATATATGATATGTCGGCTAGCATACTTCACCAGCTCAGCCGTATTACCGTCGTTGCCATCCGGTGGTTGCTTCCAGCTCTGAACCTATTGAGTGTGGAGACATCTTTCACCGTTTTCAGCTTGTCTGTTAGAATCAGATCCATTTCATTCGTAGTGACTCCATTTGGTGCTTACCATGTCTACTTCCTATTAAGGTTATTTTTGAGCAATGAGTTGGAAATATGTAGGTTATGATGGGGGCGAGTTGGACAAGTCTTTCCCCTCTTTCATTCCTTTGGCCCAGTCCAAAGCTACCAGAATTCCATGGTCTTTCTTTGCTCCTAGTATGTCATGGAAGTCCCCTATCAAGTTGTTAGTTTGCCAGGCTTGGTAATTTCGTTGTAGAACTCTTCTCTTTCCTCGTTGCTGTGGGTGGATGTGCATAGGTTTGTACCATTTGCACTGTGTATCTTTGGGAGAGCCTAAGGGTTATGCTTGCCACTCGGTCTGAGATATCTGTGACATTTGATATTCTATCTTTCCACTTTTTTTGATTAAGAATCCTACTCCGCTCGTTATACCTGACTGGGTTCCTTGACACCCTCTGTCATTGTGGCTGAGTCCTGGGAGCTACTTTTCCCAGGGCCACGCCGGCCTATGGAGAATGAGGGCTGTTTGTTTGTTTGTTTGTCTTTACCTGTTGGGGGTGTTCAGACAATTCGGTAAAGTGTAAAAGTTGGTGGATACGTGATGTTAGGCATGTTATTTCTTGGGATAAGGATTAGGGAGGGGGAGGGCCAATCGAAATTACCATCTTCCTATGGGTAATCTACCCTAGTTGCGTTGCCGAAATTTTATTGAAGAAAAAGCCGTGTATGGGATTTGAATTTGGTACCTCTTAGGCGAGAGTCCAGCGCTTTACCCGTTGAGCCAACTAGAGATATTTATATAAATTTAGATAGGCATATAGCACGCATTAGCTTTATATCTATCTATGTATTTATTTTCTGGAAAAAACTAAGAGGCGCTCACATTGCTGTCTGCACAGATAGTCAGGCAGCCATAAAGGCTTTCTTCACAAAAGCTCTATTCAAGGCTGGTGAAAGATTGTCGTGAACTTCTTCAATGTCTGGCGACTGACAACCAAGTCTTTTTATATTGGGTGCCAGGTCATCAAGGCATTGAAGGCAATGAATTGGCGGATGAACTTGCCAGGCAAGGCTCAACGTCTAATTTTATCGCACCGGAACTTATTGTGGCCTTGGCCTGGCTTCGGCCAGGACTATCATAAAGGAATGGTCTGACAGGCTACGAAAGCGCTATTGGGATGACCTTGCAGAGCTGCGGCAATCAAAGGCGTTAATGAGACCCTTCGACTATGGGGATACTACCCACATGAGTAGAGCTGATCTGAGGATAGATCTCATTTAATTAAAGAGGGGCTTATCCAGAGAGACGGAGTGTCGTCTTTGTTTGGAGGACATTGAGACCACATATCACCTTTTATGTGAATGCCCAGCGATTGCGCGGGCTAGGTTAGCGTTACTAGGGCGGATCGTCATAAACTCCGCTGATTTCCGGAAATCTCCTGCAAAAGACTTACTAGCCTTTGTAAGAGTGGTGGAAGGTCTCTTGCGATAATATTAAAGGCTAGGGCACAATAGACCTCCTATGGTCGTAGTGCCCACCATGAGGGTCAGTACCCGCACCTCTTTTTCCTATGCTATTTCTATCTATATTATTAAAATATGTATAGATAGATATATAGCTAATATGCGCTCGGCAGCCGTGAGTTCTTAGTCGCTACTCTACGATCGGTATCTAGGGAAACAGGTTATATCCCCGGCGCATTAATAAGAATAATTTGTATTTGAGAACTCCCTCAGCGTTCCACGGCCGTCAGTAACGGACGGCTCGGATAGGAGATGCATACTAGCAACTATTGTTACGCCGATTCTTGGGCAGTTGTCCGACCAACCGCGGAGACGGGCCGTGGGCGCCACGCGCTTTCAACTAATCCACTGCCTGGCTATATCAACCGTGGGAAGCGCGAAACCACGATTGTGCTTAGCCGAACCGAACGCAAAGCTCGCGTGAATTTACTCGCGACCGAATTTCTGTTACGGGAAACTCCAATAAACCGCGTCACACGTATTTTACAACAACACTATTTTATTTCTCCTGCACAACTCCACCAAGTACTTATATCTAATTAGCAATACGAACGCGAGCCGGCCGCCTAATTACGTTACTTAATAGCTAGCTTACACTAATTAAACGAAAATACACTAACCTAGGTGGCGGTTGCTTCCACTTAACTTGATCGCCGTCAGGACAACTCCACGATGACTCCGTACACGCAATTCTTACTAACTTTCGGTGTAGCGATCGCACTCTATCTGTACAGACACTAAATTACAGCTGCTACGCTCTTAAGTCGAAGTCGACTGCTCTTATCCCCCGTGATCTCTAGATGTCTCGGGAACTTCGCTTTCCGTCCTTCGCTCTCCGAATTTCTAAGCAGGTCGTCTTCGCTCCCCGGATTCTCGTCTACGCCCTCTTTTCCAATGAGACCTTTTCCAATGATACCAAATTGCACAAAGAGCTTTTCCAATGATACCAAATTGCACAAAGAGGGTGCCGTTTTCCCTCAGGGCCCTTAAATAGCTTTTGTTCCAACGGATATTTCTCGCCCAGTTATTGAGTACGAGAATTCGTCTGCTCTAGCACATCACGATTGGTTCGGTAATGCAGTACACGTCATGCAGACACTGACAGTTCGACGACAGTGTTTGTTTACGTTTCAGTGTTTGCGTCGATTGAAAGCGGACACCACCAGTTCAGATAAGTATTGAATTCATTTCTTATCCTCTATCGCTTGATCCTTTGTGATCTCTTCCTTCCTTTCGTAGGTTCATTGGTATGTTCGGGGCGCATCATCTTTCAGCTTTACTTGACCGCTTCAACAGTGCAATGTGTAGTGGTAAGTACTCCGCCACCCCCTATTGACCGCCAAACTACAACTTCTTTCCTAAATTGCAGGTTACATTTCACACAACTAAACACGGGATTGGAGTCTTCACGACGCGGAAAGACGAGCGTTTCGTTACACTATACCATTCGAAAGTTATTATTATGGAAACGTCAACAAGGCATGGCTATGCAAGAGATGTTGATGTACCCATGCCCCTGGAGGGGTCAAGATAATTGATAATAGGCGCGTTCTTTTGCAGCAATCCAAGTCAAGGGTAGCTAACCCGAGCTTTTGCGCAAAAAGTGATGTATCCAACCGACACATGGTAAAAGCATTTATTTCACATGAAATGAATTTTGTCTCAAATAAAGTGTGGATTTTAAGTGGTGGCATGATCTCACATTTTGAAAAATATTAAAACAAACTTCATTCTATTACATCAAGAGCAGCCACCGAACCTATCAAATGCAACTGTGCTAGAAGAAAGTAATTGATTCAGAGTAGTTTCCTAATATTTCGGCAACAATCATTTTTACAATTGGGAAAAATGTGAAATTCAATTGAATCTAATTGAGGTGAACTGAGGTGAAAATAGAGTATAACATCGTGGAATGAACGAACTTCTCTACCAACCACTAGATGCGCCCTGAATAAAAGCTGTTCTTGTGCGCTATCTAGGTCAGAATCTGCCCTCGATAAATTACTGGGTTAAGCGCAAACCCACATATGGTAGCATTAGGCGCATTCTTTTGCAGCTATCCAGGTCAAGGGTAGTTACCCCGAGCTCTTGTGCAAAAAAACGATGTAGTTGACCCATACAGGGTAAGAGCATATATTTGATTTGAAATGGACTTCGTCTCAGATAAAGTTTGAATTTTAAGTGGAAGATAATTCTACTCTTTGAAAAATTTTAAAAACAAACTTCATTCTATTACATCAAGAGCAATCATTGAACCTATCAAATGCAACTCTGATAGAAGAAACTAATTGATTCCGAGTAGTTGCCTAATATTTCGACAAAAATCGCTTTTCCAATTGAAAAAATGTGGAATCCCATTGAATTTAATTGAGGTGAAAATACAGTGGAACATCTTCGAACGCACGAACTTCTTCTAGCAACCGGTAGATGCGCCTTAAATAAAAGCTTTACTTGTGTGCTATCGAGGTCAGGATTAGCCCTCGATAAATTATCAGATTAAGCGTTAACCTATATAGCGTAGCATTATTCTTGTATTGCGTGTTATTTCACTAACCTATATAGGTTAAGAAAAGTAAAAGAACGCGCCTAATATCAATATCCGGGAACCGATGCACAGTATTATTGGTTTCTTGATTATTGAATCATTTCTATATTATTTAATATTCACGAAAATTAAAAAAAAAAAATAAAACGGGAGTAAACTCATAGGGTTCGTCACAAATGCAACCAAACCAACAAGAAATCCTTAAACCTTCCGTTTTGAAATCATTTTCTTAATATCAACCGACCAGCTGTAGGCTTTCTTCCTTCTGCCGATTACATACTTACGTGTAAAAGAAACGCAATTCTTGAACTCGGATAGCCATACTCAAGATGAAAAGCGTCGGAAAACACTCTTCAGTGAACTCGTTTTTCCTGCATTACCCCCAAGTGGATTCAGCATTTCGGCAATCTGATTCATCCCACCCCACTCACTATTTTGAATATGACATGTTTTCCTTCCCTTCTTTTTTTGCCGACATGTATTTAAATAATGCGGCGTGAAAGTTTCACTGGAACTCGTGCAGATGGTACAGAAAGTATCTTTTTTTAATTTCGTCCTTTTCCTTCCATTATTCTCACTTTTTCGTTTTTTTTTTCTTTTTAGTTTGGGAATCTTGGCGACATTTTCCAAAGAGCAAATGTATCGAACGGGTATTGAATATGCCCATTGGAATCGAATTTTATTGATATAGCAAAAAGCAAATATGACTAACAAAATACGAACATAAAACGCACTTTTTCCGAAAGTTTGCTTTCACTTTTGCTGAATACGTGAACAGGAGAATGCTTCTCTCAGCCGTACGGCGGCATATGTGTGTGTGACCAGAAGAGGTTCTCAAGAAGAGTCTAAAAAAGCATGGAAGTTAAGAAAGGAAGGAAGGCGAAAAAGTGAAATAAGATATTTGGGTTGGAAATTTTTGTAATTAAAATGCAAAAAAAAAAACAATACTCATAGGTTTCTTTAGGCACTGAGACTCAGCCTTTATACTTTTGGGTTTCGTAGTAAAAACAAAACCCTTACAAAACGGTCAAATGTCCGACCATCTGTCTATCCGTCTGCTTGCAACTTCGTCTTAACATAAATGCTCAAGCATCTCCACGAGTAGGACAGATAATTTTCCATTGGCATCGGACACTACAAAACATATAAATTGAAAAAGCAACTTAAGTTTCCTTTATACAGCACTTTCTTTATTTTATAAAATGCAAACACGTGCTTCGGGAGCTACTTGCGCCCTTCCTTAGTGCCCGACTTTTAGAATCTACAGTACAAAGGAAACTTTCACGTTATAGGGTAATTCCGGGTGAAATGGCATACATTTTTACTTTCGCTTATAAATCAAAAAGTAAAACAGTTTTGTAATCGAAACAGAAACATAAACATTCTTTATTTATTGTTCAACAAAAATATGTATATAAAAAAAGTAACATTATTCCATAATTAAACAAGAATATATTAAAAAAGAAAAAAATGTTTCAAAATCCCATATCACCTAATATGTAGGGTGTTATGGTACTGTCGATAGGGTGAAATGGCACATCATATGCTTTTTAGATTTTTGTTGCCGCAGTCAGGACACGTGTTAACAAAAGACGTACAACTGTCATGCGACCACCTTTTGCAAATAAGACACTTAATCCATTCGTCTTTTTTCGTTGTATGGTAGTAGTTTTCGCCACAGCCCGCGCAAAGATCCTCCTCAAAATCGTCAGGATCGTCGGACTCATCAACCAAATCAAGAATCCCATCATCTTCAGAGGAAGAGGCGGCCGAAGTAACCTTCCTTTTTCTATTTTTTTTTTTTAATTTCACTCATCGCTTTAACTTTATTTACACGTTCTTTCTTTATCGACTTTAATTTCTGTCCCTCTATATTTTTATCAGATGTCAAAACTCGAGCTTTCTGTCTCCTTATAGGGTTAATTTGTCTTCGAGCTGAAGAAGAGGGCACTGGCGATATAATATTGAGCATTTTCCCTGGACTTACTCGTATATCAATGATTGGCGGAGTAACAGCTGCACTTGTTGTTGGCCGGTCTCTTAACTCATCTTCTCTATTTGGTGGTAGGGATGGAGTGCTTGGAAAATCCCTTGAAAACTCTGCCACTGAAGATTCATTGGGGGCAGTGGAGCTATTAGAGCTTATAAATGCATAATCGGGAATAGCATTAGGATTGAACGGGAAAATTCCAGTCGCAGAAAATGCAACAACCCCATTATTGACTGTTGCTGCTTTGCTCCATGCAACAGATAATACGCTTCCGAATTTTAAGCGGTTAATTTTTCGCGTAGGATTGGTTTTCATGAACAAATTGCATGCTTCATAGAAGTAATTTTTAAACGCTTTAAAAAACACCCTGTCTAATGGCTGTAGGAACTGCGTAGTGTGAGGTGGTAGGCATAACAATTTGATATCATTTGCAGTAGCATATTCCAACATTTCCACGCTAGTGAAGTGAGATGAGTGGCCATCTAAAATAAGCAGTACTTTCCCTTGTGGCTTTCTCGGTACAAAATGTTCTTTGAGCCACGCCAAAAACAAATTTGCGTTTACATAAGCAGATTTAAGGCCCATGAAAAAAGCTGGAAATAGTTTGAAACTGCTTCCTTGCTTAAACCTTCGACTCTTGCTTGAGAAACACCTTCCGACTTTCGAATTGATAATTCGGGATGCCGCTTCATAAAAAGGCTAAGCCAACCGTATCCAGCTTTCATTTCATCGTGATTAAACGTGTGTTTTATTTTATATTTTTCCGCCAATTCGTACGCCATGCGGCATACCTCTTGCCTTGATGGAGCGAATCCATGAGCCTGCAGTTTCTTTATATGGGCAACTAGTTTGATTTCGTTTCGTTCTCCTAGACAGCAAGGCCCACCTAACACCGGCTTTTTGTCATTGTGCGCTTTCAGATGTCTTCTTAAAGTAGTTCCAGGAATTTTGTATAAAGCCGAAACTTTATTAATACTTAATTCTTTACTTTGGACATCAGCTATTGCCGCCCTTAAATCTGCTTCCGTCCATTTAGCTCGGTTCGAATTTTCCTTTTGTTTGTATATTAAAGGCATTTCTGAAACCGAATTACGAAAACAAGTAATTTATGCTAGAATTATAGAGGTAGTTTAAAGGAATAAAAGAACAATAAGTCAATTGGGGGGATATGGTACCCCATGCCATATCTCCCCACATTGTAGTTCACCATTTCTCCCATATTGGTATAGTTTTTCTTTTTGGCAAACACAAAATAGCCCAATGTACACCAAGTGTCTCTAACACTTACAAAACAAAATATACATCGCTGCTCATATAATGCTACATTTCCCTTATATTTCTGATAAATACTTACTAAGAAACAGGCGAAAGAAACAGGAAGGAAAAAAATTGCGTCGCAGTTTATTCGTCGTCGCAACAAAACTCTTCACTAACGGCTGAATTTCAAAGCGAGGTCAACACCAAACACACTCCACGACTATTGATGTTCGACTGAACAAATGGGATGTTTTATGGACTTGCACGTGCAATGCGTATGCAAGAACTTTAAAGTGTGCCATATCACCTAATGTACCATATCACCCGGAATTACCCTATTTACTGACTGGAGAAAACAAAGGAACTACTAAGCAAATAGCTAAAGCTATCGGTAGTGTGGGCGGGGTTGTAGAAGGTCAAACTGAAGATGACCATTTGAGTCGTTCCCACAAGAGCTGGGAACGACTCAAATGGTCACAAATGCTCAGGCCGCGTGAATCGGTCAAATTTCGACATACGCGATGCGGAACTCCTCAAGGCCAGGCCTGATCAGTTTTTCCGGAGAGGAATTCCGGATCGTCTGTGGTGAAGGCCATATTCATGCAATCCGGAAGGCCACGCCCAATCAGTTTTTCCAGAGAGGAATTCCGGAATGTCTTTTAAATTTATATAGCCTAGACTTTATAAGTATAGGGTTTATTGTTTTTGTCACGACGAAAATATGTAACACCTAAAAGGAGGCTCCGTAGGTATATGCAATATATAAATGATCAGGGTCACCTCCAGATTCGATTTAGCCATGTCTGTCTGTCAGTCTGCCCGTTCGCACGATAACTTTCGTTAAAATAAAGCTAGGGCTTGAAATTTTCGCCAAATGTTTGTATAATAGTATGATCTAGTTAGCTGGTATTGAAAATGGGCGTGATCCAACTAAGGGAGCGCCTGCCTCCCCTACATATTCAAAATAATTAAATGTGTTTCTAACTCCCGATTGAATAAACGTGAAAAGCTGTAACTTTGGCAGATGAGTTAAAAGGATCATTTTGTACTTTCCTGTAAAAATGAGATTGATCAGTTTGAAAATAACGGTACTTTTCTTATAATGAACCCTGCATTATCCTACTTTTCAGAGTTTTTGTCTGTAACTCTTGAACTAATTAACGTAGGGTGCTAATTTTGGGTACTTAAACTTCAGATAAGAAGCTGCTTGAATTCTAGTAAGATTAGCATAATCAGGTCGAAGCAACGCCTATCTCCCCTACAAATGGCAAAAATTGAAATATTATTAAACTACGATCACTTTCGACAGGATAAAACTAGCGAGTTGAAAATTTGTTGGGATGTTGATAGTAAGATTTAGTTAGTTATTCCTGAAAATGGGCAAAATCCGATCCAAAGAACCTCTACCTCCCCTACAAATGATCCTCAAATAAGCGATAACTTTTGATAGAATAAAGCCAGCAACTTGAAATTTTTGGCGGAATGTTTGAAGTAAGATTTAGTTAGTTGATATTAAAGATGGACCAGATCCCACTCAAGGAACTTCCACTTCCCCTACAAATTAAACTTGAAAAAAGCCATAACCTTCGATAAAATGAAGCTAGTCACTTCAAATTTTAGTCAAATGTTTGTAGTAGGATCCAGTTGGCTGATATTATAAAATAAGTAAAGTCCGACCAATGAAACCCCTAGTTCAAATGAAACTTCAAATAAGCAATAACTTTCGATAAAATGAACCTGGCGACTTGAAATTTTGGTCAAATGTTTGTACTATTGTAGGGTCAAGTTGGTTGTTACTGAAAATGCGCAAGATCCAACAAAAGAAACCTGTACCTTCCCTACGAGTGACCCTTGAAATAAGCGATAACTTTCGATAGAATGAAGCTAGTGACTTGAAAAATTCGACAAATATTTGTAGTGTTGGTTAGTTAGTTGATTTTAAGAATGGTCAAGATCCTTCTGAATGATCGCCAACCTCCCCTATAAACTGGCCATATAGGAAACTCACTTTTAATGCTAATAGTCAATTGCCCTAACTTCTTGTGGGGCATAGGGCGTCAACTGTTTCACGTGGCCCAGTTGACGTTTCCTTGGCATAAACTGGTTTCGAAGAATGCAATTGCCAGCATGCACCTCCTGCACATCCATGGCCATGAACGTCGTCGTGGACGGGATTCGAACCCGAAACGCCGGTAGTCAAACATGAGACTGATGCCTTAACACACTGCGCTACCGGTCGTTACCAATAGGAACTTATGGTATCACCACTAGGTCTGTAGAAGTCTAGGTTATATAGGTATACGCTTCGGACTTCGGTTTTTTTTTTTCAATTTATACTGAATGTTTGGTATATTGAAGGCATGAAAAATTGCAATATTGGCAAGTCTCCTTGCGAAAGCTCTGCTTGCTATGCTTACTCCGCGCTTAAGGAATCCTTAGTTTGGTGTGTCTGGAAATGTTGTTGTTTAGCCGGGAAGGAGTCGAACTGATAAAAGCTGCTCAAGCCTTGTCGATGTGAGACTGTACATCACCATACGCTCTACCATCTGCTGAAATTACGCTTCCGAGGTAACAGAAATTGACAACATCTCGACTGCCTGCCCCTAAACACAAATTTCGTTTTGCCTTCCTGGATCCGCGCTTAAGGAATACAACCCTCAGTATCGCACAAACATGAACGCTTGCTTCGCCCGCTCTGCGTGCAACAGCGTTTAGATCAGTTAAAAATTTAATTAAAATAAAAGTGAAAAAGAAATAAAAACTCGACTTTTTTTATTTGCAAATTTAATAGTTTTAGAGTAACGCGAGCAAAAAGTGACAACAAATCCCAATGAAAAGTAAATTTTTTCAGAACGTGCCCCGGAAACTAAGAATATCCAAATTTTTCTTTTTTTTTTTGTACTGGAAACGGTCCGAAGAAACACATTGAGCACTTTTGTTCGCCTGTCAGGTTACTTGTAAGCCTATATCTCAGCGTGAGAAGTGCCTTTTACGACTACCGTTAACTTATAAGCTCCGTACAGGGCCCGACTGAGTTCACGCGAACACTGGCTTTGATATTAGCAAGGAAGCAGTGAAAAAGCGATTTCGTTACGACTTAAAGGCGAACATTAGCACTCTAGGGTTAAACATTAAACACTTTCATCATAAAACCACTATTTTGAATAATTCAAACGTAACTGGAAATGCAAACGCACTAGCCGAAAATTTCCCCTCAAGCAATAAGCTAGTAACACAAGTCGACCGGCAAAAGAGCAAATTCATTTTATCCGTTTTGCTTTTATGTCCTTTTGATAACGTGTGAATAATATCCGTACGTACATTTATGTTTAATATGATTTACCAACTCATCCTTTTTGCTCATTTCCATGCAAACTTGAACTTCGCAAAAGAGCCATTTTCTATGAATAATGTTTGGTGTTCACATAGTAATTGCGATTCCCAGCGTGAATTCATTGCAAAATGAACATGTGAGGTTGCATGTAATTGGTTCTATCATCACCAGATGCTTTTTCATAGAATACAAATAAATGTTTACTGTGCAAATATTGAAATATAGTATGTTCAGGGTATATGTACTATGTACATGTGTGTAAAATGGAGATAGTTTTCGCTTTTGAAAATTTATTGTTAAATTGCTAGTTTGAATTTTGTGTAAATGTGAGTACGAACACAAAGCCCGGATAAGTACTTTGTAAAATTTATAAAATTTGATTTTTTACGCTTTGATGATAGCTTGGTCGATTCTGGTTGATGGTCGTTAAAACCCATCATATGATGACGGTTGGTTGATTGGTTTACGTGGCTATTTCTTAAAAAATGAAACTCAATTAGCGCCGTTTTGATGCCACAAATTCTCGCAAAAGAAAGACCGTTGAAACTGACGTGTGTGCAAGGGGTTAACCGGGTCGTTTCCTAAAATCCAACATATAGTATGGAGTTGAGGAGCCGAAGTAGGTAGGTAGGTAGTAAAGGACCGCCGTACATAATACAACGCACTTAAACCTGATGAAGGTCTCTTGTCTTACCCTGGAATTGAATAATTCCTTCCGTCAACCAAAGTTGAATCTTCAAGAACTAATAGCAAGACGCCGAATCTGAGTCACATCCACATTAGCTAAGTCTTCTAGATCAGCATAAGCCTATTCCTCGAGAGTTGACCTTCTGAAACCCAATGCCGAACAAGAGCAGAGCAGATGAAATATACTTTCCTCTTCATCCACGTCTGCGCAGTTTCTGCAAAAGTCATGGTGTGGAAGCCGGAGCCTCCGCGCATGTTTCCCGATGACACAATGACCAATAATAATTCCTACCACGAGCCTAATATGATGCTTTTTCATAGACAGCAGTTTAGAAGTGCGGTCTATGTTCAGTGATGGCCATGATTGCTTTGCATTGTGGCTGGTGCTACCACTTAGCCATCTCGGGTTAGTCTTGTCTATTGCTGTTGTAGTTGGTCTATTTTCACAGCTGGAGATGGGCATGGCGAGACCCCGACATATCTGAAGAGTCGTGTCAGTTATACCATTCCGGGCAAACTCGTAAGCCCTGCAGCTACCAGCGAAGCCGCTGTGGCCCGGTATCCAGCATATTATAATATTATGGAGTCTCCCCATCTCCGTAAGGCAAGACTGACATTTCATGACGGTTTTTGATGAGACTCGATAAGATTCGAGGGATTTTACTGCAGCTTGGCTGTCAGTATAAATTGTCATATCTGTTGCTGCTATAGCCTTACGGCCAAACCACATCACTGCTGCTTTAATCACGTGGATCTCCGTCTGGAACACACTACAGTAAATTGGGAGGCGGAGTGGGAGGTTCAGGTTTAGCCCCTCGAAGAAGATTCCAGACCCTATCCCCTCCTCGGTCTTGGAGCCATCCATATAGATACATAACGAGTTAGTGCAAGTCGGGTCGTACGTTTCCCAGTGAGTACGGGAAGTAATTGAGCATGTATAATTTTTACTGATCGTGATTTTTGCTGTGCAGTAGTCCGTTAACGATGGTGTGTCCAAATTATTTAGTATTGATGAGTGACCGGTGTATGATGCTGCCCAGCAACCTGCCTCCCGTATGTGGCTGGCCGCGTTTGCGGCGACTTTTTCACTTATAATGTTCAAAGGGAAAAGGTTGAACATAATCTTTAGAGCCGCGGACGTAGCTGAGCGGAGGGGCCTGCTGATAGACAAACAAACCGCTCTTTGTACCTTTCCCCAACAATGTGAGATTCGACTCTGTTGGTAGGGCATTTCACCAAACTACTACTCCATGCAGCTTTATCGGGCGTAGAACCAATACATAAAACCAGTGGAGTATTTTTGGTTGAACACCACATGTCTTTCCTATAGCAGCAGTATAGCGCTGCGGTTGTTGCTTTATTGACTCGTTCCTAAACGTTCGGCCTCCAATTCAGCTTCCTATCCAGTACAACACCCAAAAAGTTCACTCTTTCCAAGAAGACCAATCTTAGACCCCCTAGGACAGAAAGTTCTACGGAAGGAATTTAATGTTTTCTCGTGAATAGCACGAGCTCAGCTTTGCTTGGATTGACACCACCCAGTTAGTTAAGACATTGTCTGCGTTACCCCACTAAAGGTGCTTTGGAGTTTACCTGAAAAGGCGATCGAGATGTCAACCGCATAAGTAGTTAACCTGCCCCCTCCCCTCAAGGTCCAAAAGCAATCTGTTGACCGATATGTTCCATAGCAGGGAGAGAGCACATAACCTTGCGGAATTCCCCTACAGACACTCCTGCATTCAGAGGATTCGCCCAATCTGGAGGAAATAATCCTAGATATTAACATCGGATTAATAAGCCCAACCAGGTTCGCATCTACGTTAAGCCATGAGAGTGCACTGGAGATCGCCTCAGGATAGACGTCATTGAAGATCCCCTCAATACCCAGAAAGGTGACCATAGTATACTCCTTCTAGTAATGTACAAGGATTTTTCAATGTTACTAACAAGTAAGTGTAAAGCCGTATCCACCGATCTTCCCTTTGAATAGACATGCTGAGAAGCCGAGAAAAATTTTTCTGGTATGGTACTACGTAGGTGGAACTCAATTAGTCTCTCAAATATCTTGAGCAGTGTAGAGGATAAACTAATAGGTCTGAGATCCTTCGGAAGAGTGCGCGCTTCTCTCCGCTTTTGGGATGAAAATGACTTTGACTTCCATCCACATAAGAGGAATACAAACCAATTCCAGACATGCCTTGAACATGCATTCTACCCAAGGGACAACAAGATCCGCCGTGTGTTGTATATCTGCCGGGATAATCCCATCTGGTCCAGCAGACTTAAAGAGCTCGAAGCTGGATATTGCCCAGAGAGCCTTCTCCCTAGAAATAATATGGTCAACACACTCTCTTGTAAGTAATCGCGTTGAGTGATCACTGACCAACTAACAGGAAAGTGTGAGTCCAGCAGGATTTTAAGTGTTTCCTCGCTAGAGCCCGTCCAGGACCCATCTGGTTTTTGAATATAGCTGGACATTGATGGGTTAGGTGATGGGAATTTTCGGAGTCTGGACGCCTCACTTGATCCCTCGATACGTTCCCAAAACTGCCACCACGAGTTACGTCTAGCCTTCATTAGCTCCTTTTTGTACGAGCCGAAGTAACTCCCTTATTCCATTGCAGGTCATCTCCGATATATCTATGAAAAACGCACTGCCTAAAGCTCGGTGCTTTGTCTTGGCTAGAGCTGGGCATTCGCAAAGGAAGTGTAACAGGGTCTCCTTCTCCGTCCTTCTCCTTGCCGATGCAGCAGTGTTCTTTGTAGGGAATACCCAGTCTGGCCGCGTGCTCCCCACTGGTAAATGTTCCGTCGTGGCCGGAACAAATCTAGCCACCTCTGAACGAGGCATATTCAGAAGGGTGTTCATTTGTTGGTCATTGTAGGATGGCTATGTGTTCATAGATGTAGTGCATGTCGTCAGCGCGATCCATCTGTCATTTGCAAAAATTCATGTAGTAGTTGTGTTTTTTTTTCTTAATAGTGGCGCTAGGACCACAGAACAGGTATACTAAGAGCAGGAACTCAGAACAGATTTATTTTTAAAGCAGGATGCAAATAATCCCACGCACACAAATAAGCCTCACCACTCTAGAAGCAACGGCTACAATTTAAAGTAAACCGACCTTTAGAGTGATAAGGACAGCAACACATCAAATCAACTGTGTCTGTTGATTAAAACGCCCAAGCTTCCTCAGTTGCTATTGTATGCGTGACATGGCTCCTCAATTTCATATGTGTGAGTTACCATTTTCGGCCATTGCATTCGTGCATTTCCATCTTTGGGGGCGTGGCTTGTGTCAAGTGCATGATGAAACGTCTGTGATGAAAAAACGATTTATTTGAAAAATTTTACAAATTTTAAAAACACGCTAATAGCACCTCCACCACTTTAGAAAAAATCATTTTACATCATAATTCATATGCCATAAATCATATATAATACTAAATCATAGACCACATAGCATGTTTTTTCTTTCCGGATATCCTAAAATGCGACCATAAAGATTCAGTTTCCGATTTTTCATCACACACTTTTTATTCATTCACTTGCTACAAGCCACACCCACAAAGATTCACCCACCCACACCCACAAAAATTCTTGGTGACCATCCCACAATTTCGCATGGTTCCCCTTACCTGACGAGCGCACGGTCGCCATCTTTTCACAGTTTATCAGCGTTCATGTACATTTGCCAGAGAGGATCAAACAGCATGCGATCTCATTGATAATGCATCCAATATGAAATGGGTTTGCTATCCGTTGCCATGCGAAGTTCACTCCGATTTTAGAGGCCCCGCCAGGCACAATGAACGCGGATATAAGACCCCCATAGACTATGCAATTCCTCGTAAGACGACAACGCTATTAATCGTCGGATTAATCTAACGATGGATCGCCACAAAATATTTCGCGGCTAAAATTATATGGAACTGTAGAAACAAAACGACAACGATAGGCGCATACACTCTGCGATCGAACTGACGATCACAATATCGCCAGATAGGCGTCGACTGATCGCAAGGTAGAAGGGGGGCCTTAGTTTTCACTTTTTGCACATCCATTGTGTACCGATTAGTGAACACAACACATACGCAAGTGAAATACTATGGGCAACCTTTGCTTAATTTATACTGAGTTCCAACTCTGTTATATTTTTCCCCTATGCCTCTAGCTGCTCAAATAACGAAGTTACAGGCACTTTTATATTTGGCAGTCGAGGGGTCAATTTGCCATGCAATTTTCGGGGTTTTTCGCAGATTTTCGTCCGGAATGATATTTTTGGTTTTTGGGGCAGGGCTTAGGCTGCATTTGAAGTTAAAATTCAAGTCTCTAGCTTCCGGGGTTTTGGAGATGGAGCCTTTTGAAAAAGTGCAAGTTTGACCCCTCTAGCTGCTCAAATAACGAAGTTACAGGCACTTTTATATTTGGCAGTCGAGGGGTCACTTTGCCATGAAATTTTCGGGGTTTTTCGCAGGTTTTCGTCCGGAATGGTATTTTTTGGTTTTTGGGGCAGGGTTCAGGCTGCATTTTAAGCTAAAATTCAAGCCTCTAGCCTTCGGGGTTTTGGAGATGGAGCCTTTTGAAAAAGTGCAAGTTTGACCCCTCTAGCTGCTCAAATAACGAAGTTACAGGCACTTTTATATTTGGCAGTCGAGGGGTCACTTTGCCATGAAATTTTCGGGATTTTTCGCAGGTTTTCGTCCGGAATGGTATTTTTGGTTTTTGGGGGAGGGTTCAGGCTGCATTTGAAGCTAACATTCAAGTCTCTAGCCTCCGTGGTTTTGAAGATGGAGCCTTTTGAAAAAGTGCAAGTTTGACCCCTCTAGCTGCTCAAATAACGAAGTTACAGGCACTTTTATATTTGGCAGTCGAGGGGTCACTTTGCCATGAAATTTTCGGGGTTTTTCGCAGGTTTTCGTCCGGAATGGTATTTTCGATTTTTGGGGCAGGGTTCAGGCTGCACTTGAAGCTAAAATTCAAGTCTCTAGCCTCCGTAGTTTTGGAGATGGAGCCTTTTGAAAAAGTGCAAGTTTGACCCCTCTAGCTGCTCAAATAACGAAGTTATAGGCACTTTTATATTTGGCAGTCGAGGGGTCACTTTGCCATGAAATTTTCGGGGTTTTTCGCAGGTTTTCGTCCGGAATGGTATTTTTGGTTTTTGGGGCAGGGTTCAGGCTGCACTTGAAGTTAAAATTCAAGTCTCTAGCCTCCGTAGTTTTGGAGATGGAGCCTTTTGAAAAAGTGCAAGTTTGACCCCTCTAGCTGCTCAAATAACGAAGTTACAGGCACTTTTATATTTGGCAGTCGAGGGGTCACTTTGCCATGAAATTTTCGGGGTTTTTCGCAGGTTTTCGTCCGGAATGGTATTTTTGGTTTTTGGGGCAGGGTTCAGGCTGCACTTGAAGCTAAAATTCAAGTCTCTAGCCTCCGTAGTTTTGGAGATGGAGCCTTTTGAAAAAGTGCAAGTTTGACCCCTCTAGCTGCTCAAATAACGAAGTTACAGGCACTTTTATATTTGGCAGTCGAAGGGTCACTTTGCCATGAAATTTTCGGGGTTTTTCGCAGGTTTTCGTCCGGAATGGTATTTTTGGTTTTTGGGGCAGGGTTCAGGCTGCACTTGGAGTTAAAATTCAAGTCTCTAGCCTCCGTAGTTTTGGAGATGGAGCCTTTTGAAAAAGTGCAAGTTTGACCCCTCTAGCTGCTCAAATAACGAAGTTACAGGCACTTTTATATTTGGCAGTCGAGGGGTCACTTTGCCATGAAATTTTCGGGGTTTTTCGCAGGTTTTCGTCCGGAATGGTATTTTTGGTTTTTGGGGCAGGGTTCAGGCAGCATTTGAAGCTAAAATTCAAGTCTCTAGCCTCCGTAGTTTTGGAGATGGAGCCTTTTGAAAAAGTGCAAGTTTGACCCCTCTAGCTGCTCAAATAACGAAGTTACAGGCACTTTTATATTTGGCAGTCGAGGGGTCACTTTGCCATGAAATTTTCGGGGTTTTTCGCAGGTTTTCGTCCGGAATGGTATTTTTGGTTTTTGGGGCAGGGTTCAGGCTGCATTTTAAGCTAAAATTCAAGCCTCTAGCCTTCGGAGGTTTGGAGATGGAGCCTTTTGAAAAAGTGCAAGTTTGACCCCTCTAGCTGCTCAAATAACGAAGTTACAGGCACTTTTATGTTTAGCAGTCGAGGGGTCACTTTGCCATGAAATTTTCGGGGTTTTTCGCAGGTTTTCGTCCGGAATGGTATTTTCGATTTTTGGGGCAGGGTTCAGGCTGCACTTGAAGCTAAAATTCAAGTCTCTAGCCTCCGTAGTTTTGGAGATGGAGCCTTTTGAAAAAGTGCAAGTTTGACCCCTGTAGCTGCTCAAATAACGAAGTTACAGGCACTTTTATATTTGGCAGTCGAGGGGTCACTTTGCCATGAAATTTTCGGGGTTTTTCGCAGGTTTTCGTCCGGAATGGTATTTTCGCTTTTTGGGGCAGGGTTCAGGCTGCACTTGAAGCTAAAATTCAAGTCTCTAGCCTCCGTAGTTTTGGAGATGGAGCCTTTTGAAAAAGTGCAAGTTTGACCCCTCTAGCTGCTCAAATAACGAAGTTACAGGCACTTTTATATTTGGCAGTCGAGGGGTCACTTTGCCATGAAATTTTCGGGGTTTTTCGCAGGTTTTCGTCCGGAATGGTATTTTCGCTTTTTGGGGCAGGGTTCAGGCTGCATTTGAAGCTAAAATTCAAGTCTCTAGCCTCCGTAGTTTTGGAGATGGAGCCTTTTGAAAAAGTGCAAGTTTGACCCCTCTAGCTGCTCAAATAACGAAGTTACAGGCACTTTTATATTTGGCAGTCGAGGGGTCACTTTGCCATGAAATTTTCGGGGTTTTTCGCAGGTTTTCGTCCGGAATGGTATTTTTGGTTTTTGGGGCAGGGTTCAGGCTGCATTTGAAGCTAAAATTCAAGTCTTTAGCCTCCGTAGTTTTGGAGAGGGAGCCTTTTGAAAAAGTGCAAGTTTGACCCCTCTAGCTGCTCAAATAACGAAGTTACAGGCACTTTTATATTTGGCAGTCGAGGGGTCACTTTGCCATGAAATTTTCGGGGTTTTTCGCAGGTTTTCGTCCGGAATGGTATTTTTGGTTTTTGGGGCAGGGTTCAGGCTGCATTTGAAGCTAAAATTCAAGTCTCTAGCCTCCGTAGTTTTGGAGATGGAGCCTTTTGAAAAAGTGCAAGTTTGACCCCTCTAGCTGCTCAAATAACGAAGTTACAGGCACTTTTATATTTGGCAGTCGAGGGGTCACTTTGCCATGAAATTTTCGGGGTTTTTCGCAGGTTTTCGTCCGGAATGGTATTTTTTGGTTTTTGGGGCAGGGTTCAGGCTGCATTTTAAGCTAAAATTCAAGCCTCTAGCCTTCGGGGTTTTGGAGATGGAGCCTTTTGAAAAAGTGCAAGTTTGACCCCTCTAGCTGCTCAAATAACGAAGTTACAGGCACTTTTATATTTGGCAGTCGAGGGGTCACTTTGCCATGAAATTTTCGGGATTTTTCGCAGGTTTTCGTCCGGAATGGTATTTTTGGTTTTTGGGGGAGGGTTCAGGCTGCATTTGAAGCTAACATTCAAGTCTCTAGCCTCCGTGGTTTTGAAGATGGAGCCTTTTGAAAAAGTGCAAGTTTGACCCCTCTAGCTGCTCAAATAACGAAGTTACAGGCACTTTTATATTTGGCAGTCGAGGGGTCACTTTGCCATGAAATTTTCGGGGTTTTTCGCAGGTTTTCGTCCGGAATGGTATTTTCGATTTTTGGGGCAGGGTTCAGGCTGCACTTGAAGCTAAAATTCAAGTCTCTAGCCTCCGTAGTTTTGGAGATGGAGCCTTTTGAAAAAGTGCAAGTTTGACCCCTCTAGCTGCTCAAATAACGAAGTTATAGGCACTTTTATATTTGGCAGTCGAGGGGTCACTTTGCCATGAAATTTTCGGGGTTTTTCGCAGGTTTTCGTCCGGAATGGTATTTTTGGTTTTTGGGGCAGGGTTCAGGCTGCACTTGAAGTTAAAATTCAAGTCTCTAGCCTCCGTAGTTTTGGAGATGGAGCCTTTTGAAAAAGTGCAAGTTTGACCCCTCTAGCTGCTCAAATAACGAAGTTACAGGCACTTTTATATTTGGCAGTCGAGGGGTCACTTTGCCATGAAATTTTCGGGGTTTTTCGCAGGTTTTCGTCCGGAATGGTATTTTTGGTTTTTGGGGCAGGGTTCAGGCTGCACTTGAAGCTAAAATTCAAGTCTCTAGCCTCCGTAGTTTTGGAGATGGAGCCTTTTGAAAAAGTGCAAGTTTGACCCCTCTAGCTGCTCAAATAACGAAGTTACAGGCACTTTTATATTTGGCAGTCGAAGGGTCACTTTGCCATGAAATTTTCGGGGTTTTTCGCAGGTTTTCGTCCGGAATGGTATTTTTGGTTTTTGGGGCAGGGTTCAGGCTGCACTTGGAGTTAAAATTCAAGTCTCTAGCCTCCGTAGTTTTGGAGATGGAGCCTTTTGAAAAAGTGCAAGTTTGACCCCTCTAGCTGCTCAAATAACGAAGTTACAGGCACTTTTATATTTGGCAGTCGAGGGGTCACTTTGCCATGAAATTTTCGGGGTTTTTCGCAGGTTTTCGTCCGGAATGGTATTTTTGGTTTTTGGGGCAGGGTTCAGGCTGCATTTGAAGCTAAAATTCAAGTCTCTAGCCTCCGTAGTTTTGGAGATGGAGCCTTTTGAAAAAGTGCAAGTTTGACCCCTCTAGCTGCTCAAATAACGAAGTTACAGGCACTTTTATATTTGGCAGTCGAGGGGTCACTTTGCCATGAAATTTTCGGGGTTTTTCGCAGGTTTTCGTCCGGAATGGTATTTTTGGTTTTTGGGGCAGGGTTCAGGCTGCATTTTAAGCTAAAATTCAAGCCTCTAGCCTTCGGAGGTTTGGAGATGGAGCCTTTTGAAAAAGTGCAAGTTTGACCCCTCTAGCTGCTCAAATAACGAAGTTACAGGCACTTTTATGTTTAGCAGTCGAGGGGTCACTTTGCCATGAAATTTTCGGGGTTTTTCGCAGGTTTTCGTCCGGAATGGTATTTTCGATTTTTGGGGCAGGGTTCAGGCTGCACTTGAAGCTAAAATTCAAGTCTCTAGCCTCCGTAGTTTTGGAGATGGAGCCTTTTGAAAAAGTGCAAGTTTGACCCCTGTAGCTGCTCAAATAACGAAGTTACAGGCACTTTTATATTTGGCAGTCGAGGGGTCACTTTGCCATGAAATTTTCGGGGTTTTTCGCAGGTTTTCGTCCGGAATGGTATTTTCGCTTTTTGGGGCAGGGTTCAGGCTGCACTTGAAGCTAAAATTCAAGTCTCTAGCCTCCGTAGTTTTGGAGATGGAGCCTTTTGAAAAAGTGCAAGTTTGACCCCTCTAGCTGCTCAAATAACGAAGTTACAGGCACTTTTATATTTGGCAGTCGAGGGGTCACTTTGCCATGAAATTTTCGGGGTTTTTCGCAGGTTTTCGTCCGGAATGGTATTTTCGCTTTTTGGGGCAGGGTTCAGGCTGCATTTGAAGCTAAAATTCAAGTCTCTAGCCTCCGTAGTTTTGGAGATGGAGCCTTTTGAAAAAGTGCAAGTTTGACCCCTCTAGCTGCTCAAATAACGAAGTTACAGGCACTTTTATATTTGGCAGTCGAGGGGTCACTTTGCCATGAAATTTTCGGGGTTTTTCGCAGGTTTTCGTCCGGAATGGTATTTTTGGTTTTTGGGGCAGGGTTCAGGCTGCATTTGAAGCTAAAATTCAAGTCTTTAGCCTCCGTAGTTTTGGAGAGGGAGCCTTTTGAAAAAGTGCAAGTTTGACCCCTCTAGCTGCTCAAATAACGAAGTTACAGGCACTTTTATATTTGGCAGTCGAGGGGTCACTTTGCCATGAAATTTTCGGGGTTTTTCGCAGGTTTTCGTCCGGAATGGTATTTTTTGGTTTTTGGGGCAGGGTTCAGGCTGCATTTGAAGCTAAAATTCAAGCCTCTAGCCTTCGGGGTTTTGGAGATGGAGCCTTTTGAAAAAGTGCAAGTTTGACCCCTCTAGCTGCTCAAATAACGAAGTTACAGGCACTTTTATATTTGGTAGTCAAGGGGTCACTTTGCCATGAAATTTTCGGGATTTTTCGCAGGTTTTCGTCCGGAATGGTATTTTTGGTTTTTGGGGCAGGGTTCAGGCTGCATTTTAAGCTAAAATTCAAGCCTCTAGCCTTCGGGGTTTTGGAGATGGAGCCTTTTGAAAAGGTGCAAGTTTGACCCCTCTAGCTGCTCAAATAACGAAGTTACAGGCAATTTTATGTTTAGCAGTCGAGGGGTCACTTTGCCATGAAATTTTCGGGGTTTTTCGCAGGTTTTCGTCCAGAATGTTATTTTCGTTTTTGGGGCAGGGTTCAGGCTGCACTTGAAGCTAACATTCAAGTCTCTAGCCTCCGTGGTTTTGGAGATGGAGCCTTTTGAAAAAGTGCAAGTTTGACCCCTCTAGCTGCTCAAATAACGAAGTTACAGGCACTTTTATATTTGGCAGTCGAGGGGTCACTTTGCCATGCAATTTTCGGGGTTTTTCGCAGATTTTCGTCCGGAATGATATTTTTGGTTTTTGGGGCAGGGCTTAGGCTGCATTTGAAGCTAAAATTCAAGCCTCTAGCCTCCGGGGTTTTGGAGAAGGAGCCTTTTGAAAAAGTGCAAGTTTGACCCCTCTAGCTGCTCAAATAACGAAGTTACAGGCACTTTTATATTTGGCAGTCGAGGGGTCACTTTGCCATGAAATTTTCGGGATTTTTCGCAGGTTTCCGTCCGGAATGGTATTTTTTGTTTTTGGGGCAGGGTTCAGGCTGCACTTGAAGCTAAAATTCAAGTCTCTAGCCTCCGTGGTTTTGGAGATGGAGCCTTTTGAAAAAGTGCAAGTTTGACCCCTCTAGCTGCTCAAATAACGAAGTTACAGGCACTTTTATATTTGGCAGTCGAGGGGTCACTTTGCCATGAAATTTTCGGGGTTTTTCGCAGGTTTTCGTCCGGAATGGTATTTTTGGTTTTTGGGGCAGGGTTCAGGCTGCATTTGAAGCTAAAATTCAAGTCTCTAGCCTCCGTAGTTTTGGAGATGGAGCCTTTTGAAAAAGTGCAAGTTTGACCCCTCTAGCTGCTCAAATAACGAAGTTACAGGCACTTTTATATTTGGCAGTCGAGGGGTCACTTTGCCATGAAATTTTCGGGGTTTTTCGCAGGTTTTCGTCCGGAATGGTATTTTTGGTTTTTGGGGCAGGGTTCAGGCTGCATTTTAAGCTAAAATTCAAGCCTCTAGCCTTCGGAGGTTTGGAGATGGAGCCTTTTGAAAAAGTGCAAGTTTGACCCCTCTAGCTGCTCAAATAACGAAGTTACAGGCACTTTTATGTTTAGCAGTCGAGGGGTCACTTTGCCATGAAATTTTCGGGGTTTTTCGCAGGTTTTCGTCCGGAATGGTATTTTCGATTTTTGGGGCAGGGTTCAGGCTGCACTTGAAGCTAAAATTCAAGTCTCTAGCCTCCGTAGTTTTGGAGATGGAGCCTTTTGAAAAAGTGCAAGTTTGACCCCTGTAGCTGCTCAAATAACGAAGTTACAGGCACTTTTATATTTGGCAGTCGAGGGGTCACTTTGCCATGAAATTTTCGGGGTTTTTCGCAGGTTTTCGTCCGGAATGGTATTTTCGCTTTTTGGGGCAGGGTTCAGGCTGCACTTGAAGCTAAAATTCAAGTCTCTAGCCTCCGTAGTTTTGGAGATGGAGCCTTTTGAAAAAGTGCAAGTTTGACCCCTCTAGCTGCTCAAATAACGAAGTTACAGGCACTTTTATATTTGGCAGTCGAGGGGTCACTTTGCCATGAAATTTTCGGGGTTTTTCGCAGGTTTTCGTCCGGAATGGTATTTTCGCTTTTTGGGGCAGGGTTCAGGCTGCATTTGAAGCTAAAATTCAAGTCTCTAGCCTCCGTAGTTTTGGAGATGGAGCCTTTTGAAAAAGTGCAAGTTTGACCCCTCTAGCTGCTCAAATAACGAAGTTACAGGCACTTTTATATTTGGCAGTCGAGGGGTCACTTTGCCATGCAATTTTCGGGGTTTTTCGCAGATTTTCGTCCGGAATGATATTTTTGGTTTTTGGGGCAGGGCTTAGGCTGCATTTGAAGCTAAAATTCAAGCCTCTAGCCTCCGGGGTTTTGGAGAAGGAGCCTTTTGAAAAAGTGCAAGTTTGACCCCTCTAGCTGCTCAAATAACGAAGTTACAGGCACTTTTATATTTGGCAGTCGAGGGGTCACTTTGCCATGAAATTTTCGGGATTTTTCGCAGGTTTCCGTCCGGAATGGTATTTTTTGTTTTTGGGGCAGGGTTCAGGCTGCACTTGAAGCTAAAATTCAAGTCTCTAGCCTCCGTGGTTTTGGAGATGGAGCCTTTTGAAAAAGTGCAAGTTTGACCCCTCTAGCTGCTCAAATAACGAAGTTACAGGCACTTTTATATTTGGCAGTCGAGGGGTCACTTTGCCATGAAATTTTCGGGGTTTTTCGCAGGTTTTCGTCCGGAATTGTATTTTCGCTTTTTGGGGCAGGGTTCAGGCTGCACTTGAAGCTAATATTCAAGTCTCTAGCCTCCGTAGTTTTGGAGATGGAGCCTTTTGAAAAAGTGCAAGTTTGACCCCTCTAGCTGCTCAAATAACGAAGTTACAGGCACTTTTATATTTGGCAGTCGGGGGGTCACTCTGCCATGAAATTTTCGGGGTTTTTCGCAGGTTTTCGTCCGGAATGGTATTTTTGGTTTTTGGGGCAGGGTTCAGGCTGCATTTTAAGCTAAAATTCAAGCCTCTAGCCTTCGGGGTTTTGGAGATGGAGCCTTTTGAAAAAGTGCAAGTTTGACCCCTCTAGCTGCTCAAATAACGAAGTTATAGGCACTTTTATATTTGGCAGTCGTGGGGTCACTTTGCCATGAAATTTTCGGGGTTTTTCGCAGGTTTTCGTCCGGAATGGTATTTTCGTTTTTGGGGCAGGGTTCAGGCTGCACTTGAAGCTAAAATTCAAGTCTCTAGCCTCCGTAGTTTTGGAGATGGAGCCTTTCGAAAAAGTGCAAGTTTGACCCCTCTAGCTGCTCAAATAACGAAGTTACAGGCACTTTTATATTTGGCAGTCGAGGGGTCACTTTGCCATGAAATTTTCGGGGTTTTTCGCAGGTTTTCGTCCGGAATGGTATTTTTGGTTTTTGGGGCAGGGTTCAGGCTGCATTTGAAGCTAAAATTCAAGTCTCTAGCCTCCGTAGTTTTGGAGATGGAGCCTTTTGAAAAAGTGCAAGTTTGACCCCTCTAGCTGCTCAAATAACGAAGTTACAGGCACTTTTATATTTGGCAGTCGAGGGGTCACTTTGCCATTAAATTTTCGGGGTTTTTCGCAGGTTTTCGTCCGGAATGGTATTTTTGGTTTTTGGGGCAGGGTTCAGGCTGCATTTGAAGCTAACATTCAAGTCTCTAGCCTCCGTAGTTTTGGAGATGGAGCCTTTTGAAAAAGTGCAAGTTTGACCCCTCTAGCTGCTCAAATAACGAAGTTACAGGCACTTTTATATTTGGCAGTCGAGGGGTCACTTTGCCATGAAATTTTCGGGGTTTTTCGCAGGTTTTCGTCCGGAATGGTATTTTTTGGTTTTTGGGGCAGGGTTCAGGCTGCATTTTAAGCTAAAATTCAAGCCTCTAGCCTTCGGGGTTTTGGAGATGGAGCCTTTCGAAAAAGTGCAAGTTTGACCCCTCTAGCTGCTCAAATAACGAAGTTACAGGCACTTTTATATTTGGTAGTCAAGGGGTCACTTTGCCATGAAATTTTCGGGATTTTTCGCAGGTTTTCGTCCGGAATGGTATTTTTGGTTTTTGGGGCAGGGTTCAGGCTGCATTTTAAGCTAAAATTCAAGCCTCTAGCCTTCGGGGTTTTGGAGATGGAGCCTTTTGAAAAGGTGCAAGTTTGACCCCTCTAGCTGCTCAAATAACGAAGTTACAGGCACTTTTATGTTTAGCAGTCGAGGGGTCACTTTGCCATGAAATTTTCGGGGTTTTTCGCAGGTTTTCGTCCAGAATGTTATTTTCGTTTTTGGGGCAGTGTTCAGGCCGCACTTGAAGCTAACATTCAAGTCTCTAGCCTCCGTGGTTTTGGAGATGGAGCCTTTTGAAAAAGTGCAAGTTTGACCCCTCTAGCTGCTCAAATAACGAAGTTACAGGCACTTTTATATTTGGCAGTCGAGGGGTCACTTTGCCATGCAATTTTCGGGGTTTTTCGCAGGTTTTCGTCCGGAATGATATTTTTGGTTTTTGGGGCAGGGCTTAGGCTGCATTTGAAGCTAAAATTCAAGCCTCTAGCCTCCGGGGTTTTGGAGAAGGAGCCTTTTGAAAAAGTGCAAGTTTGACCCCTCTAGCTGCTCAAATAACGAAGTTACAGGCACTTTTATATTTGGCAGTCGAGGGGTCACTTTGCCATGAAATTTTCGGGATTTTTCGCAGGTTTCCGTCCGGAATGGTATTTTTGGTTTTTGGGGCAGGGTTCAGGCTGCACTTGAAGCTAAAATTCAAGTCTCTAGCCTCCGTGGTTTTGGAGATGGAGCCTTTTGAAAAAGTGCAAGTTTGACCCCTCTAGCTGCTCAAATAACGAAGTTACAGGCACTTTTATATTTGGCAGTCGAGGGGTCACTTTGCCATGAAACTTTCGGGGTTTTTCGCAGGTTTTCGTCCGGAATGGTATTTTCGCTTTTTGGGGCAGGGTTCAGGCTGCACTTGAAGCTAAAATTCAAGTCTCTAGCCTCCGTAGTTTTGGAGATGGAGCCTTTTGAAAAAGTGCAAGTTTGACCCCTCTAGCTGCTCAAATAACGAAGTTACAGGCACTTTTATATTTGGCAGTCGAGGGGTCACTTTGCCATGAAATTTTCGGGGTTTTTCGCAGGTTTTCGTCCGGAATGGTATTTTCGCTTTTTGGGGCAGGGTTCAGGCTGCACTTGAAGCTAAAATTCAAGTCTCTAGCCTCCGTAGTTTTGGAGATGGAGCCTTTTGAAAAAGTGCAAGTTTGACCCCTCTAGCTGCTCAAATAACGAAGTTACAGGCACTTTTATATTTGGCAGTCGAGGGGTCACTTTGCCATTAAATTTTCGGGGTTTTTCGCAGGTTTTCGTCCGGAATGGTATTTTTGGTTTTTGGGGCAGGGTTCAGGCTGCATTTGAAGCTAACATTCAAGTCTCTAGCCTCCGTAGTTTTGGAGATGGAGCCTTTTGAAAAAGTGCAAGTTTGACCCCTCTAGCTGCTCAAATAACGAAGTTACAGGCACTTTTATATTTGGCAGTCGAGGGGTCACTTTGCCATGAAATTTTCGGGGTTTTTCGCAGGTTTTCGTCCGGAATGGTATTTTTTGGTTTTTGGGGCAGGGTTCAGGCTGCATTTTAAGCTAAAATTCAAGCCTCTAGCCTTCGGGGTTTTGGAGATGGAGCCTTTTGAAAAAGTGCAAGTTTGACCCCTCTAGCTGCTCAAATAACGAAGTTACAGGCACTTTTATATTTGGTAGTCAGGGGGTCACTTTGCCATGAAATTTTCGGGATTTTTCGCAGGTTTTCGTCCAGAATGGTATTTTTGGTTTTTGGGGCAGGGTTCAGGCTGCATTTTAAGCTAAAATTCAAGCCTCTAGCCTTCGGGGTTTTGGAGATGGAGCCTTTTGAAAAGGTGCAAGTTTGACCCCTCTAGCTGCTCAAATAACGAAGTTACAGGCACTTTTATGTTTAGCAGTCGAGGGGTCACTTTGCCATGAAATTTTCGGGGTTTTTCGCAGGTTTTCGTCCAGAATGTTATTTTCGTTTTTGGGGTAGTGTTCAGGCTGCACTTGAAGCTGACATTCAAGTCTCTAGCCTCCGTGGTTTTGGAGATGGAGCCTTTTGAAAAAGTGCAAGTTTGACCCCTCTAGCTGCTCAAATAACGAAGCTACAGGCACTTTTATATTTGGCAGTCGAGGGGTCACTCTGCCATGAAATTTTCGGGGTTTTTCGCAGATTTTCGTCCGGAATGGTATTTTTGGTTTTTGGGGCAGGGTTCAGGCCGCATTTGAAGCTAAAATTCAAGTCTCTAGCCTCCGTAGTTTTGGAGATGGAGCCTTTTGAAAAAGTGCAAGTTTGACCCCTCTAGCTGCTCAAATAACGAAGTTACAGGCACTTTTATATTTGGCAGTCGAGGGGTCACTTTGCCATGAAATTTTCGGGGTTTTTCGCAGGTTTTCGTCCGGAATGGTATTTTTGGTTTTTGGGGCAGGGTTCAGGCTGCATTTGAAGCTAACATTCAAGTCTCTAGCCTCCGTGGTTTTGGAGATGGAGCCTTTTGAAAAAGTGCAAGTTTGACCCCTCTAGCTGCTCAAATAACGAAGTTACAGGCACTTTTATATTTGGCAGTCGAGGGGTCACTTTGCCATGAAATTTTCGGGGTTTTTCGCAGGTTTTCGTCCGGAATGGTATTTTTGGTTTTTGGGGCAGGGTTCAGGCTGCATTTTAAGCTAAAATTCAAGCCTCTAGCCTTCGGGGTTTTGGAGATGGAGCCTTTTGAAAAAGTGCAAGTTTGACCCCTCTAGCTGCCCAAATAACGAAGTTATAGGCACTTTTATATTTGGCAGTCGTGGGGTCACTTTCCCATGAAATTTTCGGGGTTTTTCGCAGGTTTTCGTCCGGAATGGTATTTTCGTTTTTGGGGCAGGGTTCAGGCTGCACTTGAAGCTAAAATTCAAGTCTCTTGCCTCCGTAGTTTTGGAGATGGAGCCTTTTGAAAAAGTGCAAGTTTGACCCCTCTAGCTGCTCAAATAACGAAGTTACAGGCACTTTTATATTTGGCAGTCGAAGGGTCACTTTGCCATGAAATTTTCGGGGTTTTTCGCAGGTTTTCGTCCGGAATGGTATTTTTGGTTTTTGGGGCAGGGTTCAGGCTGCACTTGAAGTTAAAATTCAAGTCTCTAGCCTCCGTAGTTTTGGAGATGGAGCCTTTTGAAAAAGTGCAAGTTTGACCCCTCTAGGTGCTCAAATAACGAAGTTACAGGCACTTTTATATTTGGCAGTCGAGGGGTCACTTTGCCATGAAATTTTCGGGGTTTTTCGCAGGTTTTCGTCCGGAATGGTAATTTTGGTTTTTGGGGCAGGGTTCAGGCTGCATTTGAAGCTAAAATTCAAGTCTCTAGCCTCCGTAGTTTTGGAGATGGAGCCTTTTGAAAAAGTGCAAGTTTGACCCCTCTAGCTGCTCAAATAACGAAGTTACAGGCACTTTTATATTTGGCAGTCGAGGGGTCACTTTGCCATGAAATTTTCGGGGTTTTTCGCAGGTTTTCGTCCGGAATGGTATTTTTGGTTTTTGGGGCAGGGTTCAGGCTGCATTTGAAGCTAACATTCAAGTCTCTAGCCTCCGTGGTTTTGGAGATGGAGCCTTTTGAAAAAGTGCAAGTTTGACCCCTCTAGCTGCTCAAATAACGAAGTTACAGGCACTTTTATATTTGGCAGTCGAGGGGTCACTTTGCCATGAAATTTTCGGGGTTTTTCGCAGGTTTTCGTCCGGAATGGTATTTTTGGATTTTGGGGCAGGGTTCAGGCTGCATTTGAAGCTAAAATTCAAGTCTCTAGCCTCCGTAGTTTTGGAGATGGAGCCTTTTGAAAAAGTGCAAGTTTGACCCCTCTAGCTGCTCAAATAACGAAGTTACAGGCACTTTTATATTTGGCAGTCGAGGGGTCATTTTTCCATGAAATTTTCGGGTTTTTTCGCAGGTTTTCGTCCGGAATGGTATTTTTGGTTTTTGGGGCAGGGTTCAGGCTGCATTTGAAGCTAAAATTCAAGTCTCTAGCCTCCGTAGTTTTGGAGATGGAGCCTTTTGAAAAAGTGCAAGTTTGACCCCTCTAGCTGCTCAAATAACGAAGTTACAGGCACTTTTATATTTGGCAGTCGAGGGGTCACTTTGCCATGAAATTTTCGGGGTTTTCCGCAGGTTTTCGTCCGGAATGGTATTTTTGGTTTTTGGGGCAGGGTTCAGGCCGCATTTGAAGCTAAAATTCAAGTCTCTAGCCTCCGTAGTTTTGGAGATGGAGCCTTTTGAAAAAGTGCAAGTGCTCAAATAACGAAGTTACAGGCACTTTTATATTTGGCAGTCGAGGGGTCATTTTTCCATGAAATTTTCGGGTTTTTTCGCAGGTTTTCGTCCGGAATGGTATTTTTGGTTTTTGGGGCAGGGTTCAGGCTGCATTTGAAGCTAAAATTCAAGTCTCTAGCCTCCGTAGTTTTGGAGATGGAGCCTTTTGAAAAAGTGCAAGTTTGACCCCTCTAGCTGCTCAAATAACGAAGTTACAGGCACTTTTATATTTGGCAGTCGAGGGGTCACTTTGCCATGAAATTTTCGGGGTTTTCCGCAGGTTTTCGTCCGGAATGGTATTTTTGGTTTTTGGGGCAGGGTTCAGGCCGCATTTGAAGCTAAAATTCAAGTCTCTAGCCTCCGTAGTTTTGGAGATGGAGCCTTTTGAAAAAGTGCAAGTTTGACCCCTCTAGCTGCTCAAATAACGAAGTTACAGGCACTTTTATATTTGGCAGTCGAGGGGTCACTTTGCCATGAAATTTTCGGGGTTTTTCGCAGGTTTTCGTCCGGAATGGTATTTTCGTTTTTTGGGGCAGGGTTCAGGCTGCACTTGAAGCTAAAATTCAAGTCTCTAGCCTCCGTAGTTTTGGAGATGGAGCCTTTTGAAAAAGTGCAAGTTTGACCCCTCTAGCTGCTCAAATAACGAAGTTACAGGCACTTTTATATTTGGCAGTCGAGGGGTCACTTTGCCATGAAATTTTCGGGGTTTTTCGCAGGTTTTCGTCCGGAATGGTAATTTTGGTTTTTGGGGCAGGGTTCAGGCTGCATTTGAAGCTAAAATTCAAGTCTCTAGCCTCCGTAGTTTTGGAGATGGAGCCTTTTGAAAAAGTGCAAGTTTGACCCCTCTAGCTGCTCAAATAACGAAGTTACAGGCACTTTTATATTTGGCAGTCGAGGGGTCACTTTGCCATGAAATTTTCGGGGTTTTTCGCAGGTTTTCGTCCGGAATGGTATTTTTGGTTTTTGGGGCAGGGTTCAGGCTGCATTTGAAGCTAACATTCAAGTCTCTAGCCTCCGTGGTTTTGGAGATGGAGCCTTTTGAAAAAGTGCAAGTTTGACCCCTCTAGCTGCTCAAATAACGAAGTTACAGGCACTTTTATATTTGGCAGTCGAGGGGTCACTTTGCCATGAAATTGTCGGGGTTTTTCGCAGGTTTTCGTCCGGAATGGTATTTTTGGTTTTTGGGGCAGGGTTCAGGCTGCATTTGAAGCTAAAATTCAAGTCTCTAGCCTCCGTAGTTTTGGAGATGGAGCCTTTTGAAAAAGTGCAAGTTTGACCCCTCTAGCTGCTCAAATAACGAAGTTACAGGCACTTTTATATTTGGCAGTCGAGGGGTCATTTTTCCATGAAATTTTCGGGTTTTTTCGCAAGTTTTCGTCCGGAATGGTATTTTTGGTTTTTGGGGCAGGGTTCAGGCTGCATTTGAAGCTAAAATTCAAGTCTCTAGCCTCCGTAGTTTTGGAGATGGAGCCTTTTGAAAAAGTGCAAGTTTGACCCCTCTAGCTGCTCAAATAACGAAGTTACAGGCACTTTTATATTTGGCAGTCGAGGGGTCACTTTGCCATGAAATTTACGGGGTTTTTCGCAGGTTTTCGTCCGGAATGGTATTTTTGGTTTTTGGGGCAGGGTTCAGGCCGCATTTGAAGCTAAAATTCAAGTCTCTAGCCTCCGTAGTTTTGGAGATGGAGCCTTTTGAAAAAGTGCAAGTTTGACCCCTCTAGCTGCTCAAATAACGAAGTTACAGGCACTTTTATATTTGGCAGTCGAGGGGTCACTTTGCCATGAAATTTACGGGGTTTTTCGCAGGTTTTCGTCCGGAATGGTATTTTTGGTTTTTGGGGCAGGGTTCAGGCTGCATTTGAAGCTAAAATTCAAGTCTCTAGCCTCCGTAGTTTTGGAGATGGAGCCTTTTGAAAAAGTGCAAGTTTGACCCCTCTAGCTGCTCAAATAACGAAGTTACAGGCACTTTTATATTTGGCAGTCGAGGGGTCACTTTGCCATGAAATTTACGGGGTTTTTCGCAGGTTTTCGTCCGGAATGGTATTTTTGGTTTTTGGGGCAAGGTTCAGGCCGCATTTGAAGCTAAAATTCAAGTCTCTAGCCTCCGTAGTTTTGGAGATGGAGCCTTTTGAAAAAGTGCAAGTTTGACCCCTCTAGCTGCTCAAATAACGAAGTTACAGGCACTTTTATATTTGGCAGTCGAGGGGTCACTTTGCCATGAAATTTACGGGGTTTTTCGCAGGTTTTCGTCCGGTATGGTATTTTTGGTTTTTGGGGCAGGGTTCAGGCTGCATTTGAAGCTAAAATTCAAGTCTCTAGCCTCCATAGTTTTGGAGATGGAGCCTTTTGAAAAAGTGCAAGTTTGACCCCTCTAGCTGCTCAAATAACGAAGTTACAGGCACTTTTATATTTGGCAGTCGAGGGGTCACTTTGCCATGAAATTTACGGGGTTTTTCGCAGGTTTTCGTCCGGAATGGTATTTTTGGTTTTTGGGGCAGGGTTCAGGCCGCATTTGAAGCTAAAATTCAAGTCTCTAGCCTCCGTAGTTTTGGAGATGGAGCCTTTTGAAAAAGTGCAAGTTTGACCCCTCTAGCTGCTCAAATAACGAAGTTACAGGCACTTTTATATTTGGCAGTCGAGGGGTCACTTTGCCATGAAATTTACGGGGTTTTTCGCAGGTTTTCGTCCGGAATGGTATTTTTGGTTTTTGGGGCAGGGTTCAGGCTGCATTTGAAGCTAAAATTCAAGTCTCTAGCCTCCGTAGTTTTGGAGATGGAGCCTTTTGAAAAAGTGCAAGTTTGACCCCTCTAGCTGCTCAAATAACGAAGTTACAGGCACTTTTATATTTGGCAGTCGAGGGGTCACTTTGCCATGAAATTTACGGGGTGTTTCGCAGGTTTTCGTCCGGAATGGTATTTTTGGTTTTTGGGGCAGGGTTCAGGCCGCATTTGAAGCTAAAATTCAAGTCTCTAGCCTCCGTAGTTTTGGAGATGGAGCCTTTTGAAAAAGTGCAAGTTTGACCCCTCTAGCTGCTCAAATAACGAAGTTACAGGCACTTTTATATTTGGCAGTCGAGGGGTCACTTTGCCATGAAATTTACGGGGTTTTTCGCAGGTTTTCGTCCGGAATGGTATTTTTGGTTTTTGGGGCAGGGTTCAGGCCGCATTTGAAGCTAAAATTCAAGTCTCTAGCCTCCGTAGTTTTGGAGATGGAGCCTTTTGAAAAAGTGCAAGTTTGACCCCTCTAGCTGCTCAAATAACGAAGTTACAGGCACTTTTATATTTGGCAGTCGAGGGGTCACTTTGCCATGAAATTTACGGGGTTTTTCGCAGGTTTTCGTCCGGAATGGTATTTTTGGTTTTTGGGGCAGGGTTCAGGCTGCATTTGAAGCTAAAATTCAAGTCTCTAGCCTCCGTAGTTTTGGAGATGGAGCCTTTTGAAAAAGTGCAAGTTTGACCCCTCTAGCTGCTCAAATAACGAAGTTACAGGCACTTTTATATTTGGCAGTCGAGGGGTCACTTTGCCATGAAATTTACGGGGTTTTTCGCAGGTTTTCGTCCGGAATGGTATTTTTGGTTTTTGGGGCAGGGTTCAGGCTGCATTTGAAGCTAAAATTCAAGTCTCTAGCCTCCATAGTTTTGGAGATGGAGCCTTTTGAAAAAGTGCAAGTTTGACCCCTCTAGCTGCTCAAATAACGAAGTTACAGGCACCTTTATATTTGGCAGTCGAGGGGTCACTTTGCCATGAAATTTTCGGCGTTTTTCGCAGGTTTTCGTCCGGAATGGTATTTTTGGTTTTTGGGGCAGGGTTCAGGCTGCATTTTAAGCTAAAATTCAAGTCTCTAGCCTCCGTAGTTTTGGAGATGGAGCCTTTTGAAAAAGTGCAAGTTTGACCCCTCTAGCTACTCAAATAACGAAGTTACAGGCACTTTTATATTTGGCAGTCGAGGGGTCACTTTGCCATGAAATTTTCGGGGTTTTTCGCAGGTTTTCGTCCGGAATGGTATTTTTGGTTTTTGGGGCAGGGTTCAGGCCGCATTTGAAGCTAAAATTCAAGTCTCTAGCCTCCGTAGTTTTGGAGATGGAGCCTTTTGAAAAAGTGCAAGTTTGACCCCTCTAGCTGCTCAAATAACGAAGTTACAGGCACTTTTATATTTGGCAGTCGAGGGGTCATTTTTCCATGAAATTTTCGGGTTTTTTCGCAGGTTTTCGTCCGGAATGGTATTTTTGGTTTTTGGGGCAGGGTTCAGGCTGAATTTGAAGCTAAAATTCAAGTCTCTAGCCTCCGTAGTTTTGGAGATGGAGCCTTTTGAAAAAGTGCAAGTTTGACCCCTCTAGCTGCTCAAATAACGAAGTTACAGGCACTTTTATATTTGGCAGTCGAGGGGTCACTTTGCCATGAAATTTTCGGGGTTTTTCGCAGGTTTTCGTCCGGAATGGTATTTTTGGTTTTTGGGGCAGGGTTCAGGCTGCATTTGAAGCTAACATTCAAGTCTCTAGCCTCCGTGGTTTTGGAGATGGAGCCTTTTGAAAAAGTGCAAGTTTGACCCCTCTAGCTGCTCAAATAACGAAGTTACAGGCACTTTTATATTTGGCAGTCGAGGGGTCACTTTGCCATGAAATTGTCGGGGTTTTTCGCAGGTTTTCGTCCGGAATGGTATTTTTGGTTTTTGGGGCAGGGTTCAGGCTGCATTTGAAGCTAAAATTCAAGTCTCTAGCCTCCGTAGTTTTGGAGATGGAGCCTTTTGAAAAAGTGCAAGTTTGACCCCTCTAGCTGCTCAAATAACGAAGTTACAGGCACTTTTATATTTGGCAGTCGAGGGGTCATTTTTCCATGAAATTTTCGGGTTTTTTCGCAGGTTTTCGTCCGGAATGGTATTTTTGGTTTTTGGGGCAGGGTTCAGGCTGCATTTGAAGCTAAAATTCAAGTCTCTAGCCTCCGTAGTTTTGGAGATGGAGCCTTTTGAAAAAGTGCAAGTTTGACCCCTCTAGCTGCTCAAATAACGAAGTTACAGGCACTTTTATATTTGGCAGTCGAGGGGTCACTTTGCCATGAAATTTACGGGGTTTTTCGCAGGTTTTCGTCCGGAATGGTATTTTTGGTTTTTGGGGCAGGGTTCAGGCCGCATTTGAAGCTAAAATTCAAGTCTCTAGCCTCCGTAGTTTTGGAGATGGAGCCTTTTGAAAAAGTGCAAGTTTGACCCCTCTAGCTGCTCAAATAACGAAGTTACAGGCACTTTTATATTTGGCAGTCGAGGGGTCATTTTTCCATGAAATTTTCGGGTTTTTTCGCAGGTTTTCGTCCGGAATGGTATTTTTGGTTTTTGGGGCAGGGTTCAGGCTGCATTTGAAGCTAAAATTCAAGTCTCTAGCCTCCATAGTTTTGGAGATGGAGCCTTTTGAAAAAGTGCAAGTTTGACCCCTCTAGCTGCTCAAATAACGAAGTTACAGGCACTTTTATATTTGGCAGTCGAGGGGTCACTTTGCCATGAAATTTTCGGCGTTTTTCGCAGGTTTTCGTCCGGAATGGTATTTTTGGTTTTTGGGGCAGGGTTCAGGCTGCATTTTAAGCTAAAATTCAAGTCTCTAGCCTCCGTAGTTTTGGAGATGGAGCCTTTTGAAAAAGTGCAAGTTTGACCCCTCTAGCTACTCAAATAACGAAGTTACAGGCACTTTTATATTTGGCAGTCGAGGGGTCACTTTGCCATGAAATTTACGGGGTTTTTCGCAGGTTTTCGTCCGGAATGGTATTTTTGGTTTTTGGGGCAGGGTTCAGGCCGCATTTGAAGCTAAAATTCAAGTCTCTAGCCTCCGTAGTTTTGGAGATGGAGCCTTTTGAAAAAGTGCAAGTTTGACCCCTCTAGCTGCTCAAATAACGAAGTTACAGGCACTTTTATATTTGGCAGTCGAGGGGTCATTTTTCCATGAAATTTTCGGGTTTTTTCGCAGGTTTTCGTCCGGAATGGTATTTTTGGTTTTTGGGGCAGGGTTCAGGCCGCATTTGAAGCTAAAATTCAAGTCTCTAGCCTCCGTAGTTTTGGAGATGGAGCCTTTTGAAAAAGTGCAAGTTTGACCCCTCTAGCTGCTCAAATAACGAAGTTACAGGCACTTTTATATTGGCAGTCGAGGGGGTCATTTTTCCATGAAATTTTCGGGTTTTTTCGCAGGTTTTCGTCCGGAATGGTATTTTTGTTTTTGGGGCAGGGTTCAGGCTGCATTTGAAGCTAAAATTCAAGTCTCTAGCCTCCATAGTTTTGGAGATGGAGCCTTTTGAAAAAGTGCAAGTTTGACCCCTCTAGCTGCTCAAATAACGAAGTTACAGGCACTTTTATATTTGGCAGTCGAAGGGTCACTTTGCCATGAAATTTTCGGGGTTTTTCGCAGGTTTTCGTCCGGAATGGTATTTTTGGTTTTTGGGGCAGGGTTCAGGCTGCACTTGAAGTTAAAGTTCAAGTCTCTAGCCTCCGTAGTTTTGGAGATGGAGCCTTTTGAAAAAGTGCAAGTTTGACCCCTCTAGCTGCTCAAATAACGAAGTTACAGGCACTTTTATATTTGGCAGTCGGGGGGTCACTTTGCCATGAAATTTTCGGGGTTTTTCGCAGGTTTTCGTCCGGAATGGTAATTTTGTTTTTTGGGGCAGGGTTCAGGCTGCATTTGAAGCTAAAATTCAAGTCTCTAGCCTCCGTAGTTTTGGAGATGGAGCCTTTTGAAAAAGTGCAAGTTTGACCCCTCTAGCTGCTCAAATAACGAAGTTACAGGCACTTTTATATTTGGCAGTCGAGGGGTCACTTTGCCATGAAATTTTCGGGGTTTTTCGCAGGTTTTCGTCCGGAATGGTATTTTTGGTTTTTGGGGCAGGGTTCAGGCTGCATTTGAAGCTAACATTCAAGGTCTCTAGCCTCCGTGGTTTTGGAGATGGAGCCTTTTGAAAAAGTGCAAGTTTGACCCCTCTAGCTGCTCAAATAACGAAGTTACAGGCACTTTTATATTTGGCAGTCGAGGGGTCACTTTGCCATGAAATTTTCGGGGGGTTTTTCGCAGGTTTTCGTCCGGAATGGTATTTTTGGATTTTGGGGCAGGGTTCAGGCTGCATTTGAAGCTAAAATTCAAGTCTCTAGCCTCCGTAGTTTTGGAGATGGAGCCTTTTGAAAAAGTGCAAGTTTGACCCCTCTAGCTGCTCAAATAACGAAGTTACAGGCACTTTTATATTTGGCAGTCGAGGGGTCATTTTTCCATGAAATTTTCGGGTTTTTTCGCAGGTTTTCGTCCGGAATGGTATTTTTGTTTTTTGGGGCAGGGTTCAGGCTGCATTTGAAGCTAAAATTCAAGTCTCTTGCCTCCGTAGTTTTGGAGATGGAGCCTTTTGAAAAAGTGCAAGTTTGACCCCTCTAGCTGCTCAAATAACGAAGTTACAGGCACTTTTATATTTGACAGTCGAGGGGTCACTTTGCCATGAAATTTTCGGGGTTTTTCGCAGGTTTTCGTCCGGAATGGTATTTTTGGTTTTTGGGGCAGGGTTCAGGCCGCATTTGAAGCTAAAATTCAAGTCTCTAGCCTCCGTAGTTTTGGAGATGGAGCCTTTTGAAAAAGTGCAAGTTTGACCCCTCTAGCTGCTCAAATAACGAAGTTACAGGCACTTTTATATTTGGCAGTCGAGGGGTCACTTTGCCATGAAATTTTCGGGGTTTTTCGCAGGTTTTCGTCCGGAATGGTATTTTCGTTTTTTGGGGCAGGGTTCAGGCTGCACTTGAAGCTAAAATTCAAGTCTCTAGCCTCCGTAGTTTTGGAGATGGAGCCTTTTAAAAAAGTGCAAGTTTGACCCCTCTAGCTGCTCAAATAACGAAGTTACAGGCACTTTTATATTTGGCAGTCGAAGGGTCACTTTGCCATGAAATTTTCGGGGTTTTTCGCAGGTTTTCGTCCGGAATGGTATTTTTGGTTTTTGGGGCAGGGTTCAGGCTGCACTTGAAGTTAAAATTCAAGTCTCTAGCCTCCGTAGTTTTGGAGATGGAGCCTTTTGAAAAAGTGCAAGTTTGACCCCTCTAGCTGCTCAAATAACGAAGTTACAGGCACTTTTATATTTGGCAGTCGAAGGGTCACTTTGCCATGAAATTTTCGGCGTTTTTCGCAGGTTTTCGTCCGGAATGGTATTTTTGGTTTTTGGGGCAGGGTTCAGGCTGCATTTGAAGCTAAAATTCAAGTCTCTAGCCTCCGTAGTTTTGGAGATGGAGCCTTTTGAAAAAGTGCAAGTTTGACCCCTCTAGCTGCTCAAATAACGAAGTTACAGGCACTTTTATATTTGGCAGTCGAGGGGTCATTTTTCCCATGAAATTTTCGGGGTTTTTCGCAGGTTTTCGTCCGGAATGGTATTTTTGGTTTTTGGGGCAGCGTTCAGGCTGCATTTTAAGCTAAAATTCAAGCCTCTAGCCTTCGGAGTTTTGGAGATGGAGCCTTTTGAAAAAGTGCAAGTTTGACCCCTCTAGCTGCTCAAATAACGAAGTTACAGGCACTTTTATGTTTAGCAGTCGAGGGGTCACTTTGCCATGAAATTTTCGGGGTTTTTCGCAGGTTTTCGTCCGGAATGGTATTTTTGGTTTTTGGGGCAGGGTTCAGGCTGCATTTGAAGCTAAAATTCAAGTCTCTAGCCTCCGTAGTTTTGGAGATGGAGCCTTTTGAAAAAGTGCAAGTTTGACCCCTCTAGCTGCTCAAATAACGAAGTTACAGGCACTTTTATATTTGGCAGTCGAGGGGTCACTTTGCCATGAAATTTTCGGGGTTTTTCGCAGGTTTTCGTCCGGAATGGTAATTTTGGTTTTTGGGGCAGGGTTCAGGCTGCATTTGAAGCTAAAATTCAAGTCTCTAGCCTCCGTAGTTTTGGAGATGGAGCCTTTTGAAAAAGTGCAAGTTTGACCCCTCTAGCTGCTCAAATAACGAAGTTACAGGCACTTTTATATTTGGCAGTCGAGGGGTCACTTTGCCATGAAATTTTCGGCGTTTTTCGCAGGTTTTCGTCCGGAATGGTAATTTTGGTTTTTGGGGCAGGGTTCAGGCTGCATTTGAAGCTAAAATTCAAGTCTCTAGCCTCCGTAGTTTTGGAGATGGAGCCTTTTGAAAAAGTGCAAGTTTGACCCCTCTAGCTGCTCAAATAACGAAGTTACAGGCACTTTTATATTTGGCAGTCGAGGGGTCACTTTGCCATGAAATTTTCGGCGTTTTTCGCAGGTTTTCGTCCGGAATGGTATTTTTGGTTTTTGGGGCAGCGTTCAGGCTGCATTTTAAGCTAAAATTCAAGCCTCTAGCCTTCGGAGTTTTGGAGATGGAGCCTTTTGAAAAAGTGCAAGTTTGACCCCTCTAGCTGCTCAAATAACGAAGTTACAGGCACTTTTATGTTTAGCAGTCGAGGGGTCACTTTGCCATGAAATTTTCGGGGTTTTTCGCAGGTTTTCGTCCGGAATGGTATTTTTGGTTTTTGGGGCAGGGTTCAGGCTGCATTTGAAGCTAAAATTCAAGTCTCTAGCCTCCGTAGTTTTGGAGATGGAGCCTTTTGAAAAAGTGCAAGTTTGACCCCTCTAGCTGCTCAAATAACGAAGTTACAGGCACTTTTATATTTGGCAGTCGAGGGGTCATTTTTCCCATGAAATTTTCGGGTTTTTTCGCAGGTTTTCGTCCGGAATGGTATTTTTGGTTTTTGGGGCAGGGTTCAGGCTGCATTTGAAGCTAAAATTCAAGTCTCTAGCCTCCGTAGTTTTGGAGATGGAGCCTTTTGAAAAAGTGCAAGTTTGACCCCTCTAGCTGCTCAAATAACGAAGTTACAGGCACTTTTATATTTGGCAGTCGAGGGGTCACTTTGCCATGAAATTTACGGGGTTTTTCGCAGGTTTTCGTCCGGAATGGTATTTTTGGTTTTTGGGGCAGGGTTCAGGCTGCATTTGAAGCTTAAATTCAAGTCTCTAGCCTCCGTAGTTTTGGAGATGGAGCCTTTTGAAAAAGTGCAAGTTTGACCCCTCTAGCTGCTCAAATAACGAAGTTACAGGCACTTTTATATTTGGCAGTCGAGGGGTCACTTTGCCATGAAATTTTCGGCGTTTTTCGCAGGTTTTCGTCCGGATTGGTATTTTTGGTTTTTGGGGCAGGGTTCAGGCTGCATTTTAAGCTAAAATTCAAGTCTCTAGCCTCCGTAGTTTTGGAGATGGAGCCTTTTGAAAAAGTGCAAGTTTGACCCCTCTAGCTACTCAAATAACGAAGTTACAGGCACTTTTATATTTGGCAGTCGAGGGGTCACTTTGCCATGAAATTTTCGGGGTTTTTCGCAGGTTTTCGTCCGGAATGGTATTTTTGGTTTTTGGGGCAGGGTTCAGGCCGCATTTGAAGCTAAAATTCAAGTCTCTAGCCTCCGTAGTTTTGGAGATGGAGCCTTTTGAAAAAGTGCAAGTTTGACCCCTCTAGCTGCTCAAATAACGAAGTTACAGGCACTTTTATATTTGGCAGTCGAGGGGTCATTTTTCCATGAAATTTTCGGGTTTTTTCGCAGGTTTTCGTCCGGAATGGTATTTTTGGTTTTTGGGGCAGGGTTGAGGCTGCATTTGAAGCTAAAATTCAAGTCTCTAGCCTCCATAGTTTTGGAGATGGAGCCTTTTGAAAAAGTGCAAGTTTGACCCCTCTAGCTGCTCAAATAACGAAGTTACAGGCACTTTTATATTTGGCAGTCGAGGGGTCATTTTTCCATGAAATTTTCGGGTTTTTTCGCAGGTTTTCGTCCGGAATGGTATTTTTGGTTTTTGGGGCAGGGTTCAGGCTGCATTTGAAGCTAAAATTCAAGTCTCTAGCCTCCGTAGTTTTGGAGATGGAGCCTTTTGAAAAAGTGCAAGTTTGACCCCTCTAGCTGCTCAAATAACGAAGTTACAGGCACTTTTATATTTGGCAGTCGAGGGGTCATTTTTCCATGAAATTTTCGGGTTTTTTCGCAGGTTTTCGTCCGGAATGGTATTTTTGGTTTTTGGGGCAGGGTTCAGGCTGCATTTGAAGCTAAAATTCAAGTCTCTAGCCTCCATAGTTTTGGAGATGGAGCCTTTTGAAAAAGTGCAAGTTTGACCCCTCTAGCTGCTCAAATAACGAAGTTACAGGCACTTTTATATTTGGCAGTCGAAGGTTCACTTTGCCATGAAATTTTCGGGGTTTTTCGCAGGTTTTCGTCCGGAATGGTATTTTTGGTTTTTGGGGCTGGGTTCAGGCTGCACTTGAAGTTAAAATTCAAGTCTCTAGCCTCCGTAGTTTTGGAGATGGAGCCTTTTGAAAAAGTGCAAGTTTGACCCCTCTAGCTGCTCAAATAACGAAGTTACAGGCACTTTTATATTTGGCAGTCGAGGGGTCACTTTGCCATGAAATTTTCGGGGTTTTTCGCAGGTTTTCGTCCGGAATGGTAATTTTGGTTTTTGGGGCAGGGTTCAGGCTGCATTTGAAGCTAAAATTCAAGTCTCTAGTCTCCGTAGTTTTGGAGATGGAGCCTTTTGAAAAAGTGCAAGTTTGACCCCTCTAGCTGCTCAAATAACGAAGTTACAGGCACTTTTATATTTGGCAGTCGAGGGGTCACTTTGCCATGAAATTTTCGGCGTTTTTCGCAGGTTTTCGTCCGGAATGGTATTTTTGGTTTTTGGGGCAGGGTTCAGGCTGCATTTGAAGCTAACATTCAAGTCTCTAGCCTCCGTGGTTTTGGAGATGGAGCCTTTTGAAAAAGTGCAAGTTTGACCCCTCTAGCTGCTCAAATAACGAAGTTACAGGCACTTTTATATTTGGCAGTCGAGGGGTCACTTTGCCATGAAATTTTCGGGGTTTTTCGCAGGTTTTCGTCCGGAATGGTATTTTTGGATTTTGGGGCAGGGTTCAGGCTGCATTTGAAGCTAAAATTCAAGTCTCTAGCCTCCGTAGTTTTGGAGATGGAGCCTTTTGAAAAAGTGCAAGTTTGACCCCTCTAGCTGCTCAAATAACGAAGTTACAGGCACTTTTATATTTGGCAGTCGAGGGGTCATTTTTCCATGAATTTTTCTGGTTTTTTCGCAGGTTTTCGTCCGGAATGGTATTTTTGGTTTTTGGGGCAGGGTTCAGGCTGCATTTGAAGCTAAAATTCAAGTCTCTAGCCTCCGTAGTTTTGGAGATGGAGCCTTTTGAAAAAGTGCAAGTTTGACCCCTCTAGCTGCTCAAATAACGAAGTTACAGGCACTTTTATATTTGGCAGTCGAGGGGTCACTTTGCCTTGAAATTTTCGGCGTTTTTCGCAGGTTTTCGTCCGGAATGGTATTTTTGGTTTTTGGGGCAGGGTTCAGGCTGCATTTGAAGCTAACATTCAAGTCTCTAGCCTCCGTGGTTTTGGAGATGGAGCCTTTTGAAAAAGTGCAAGTTTGACCCCTCTAGCTGCTCAAATAACGAAGTTACAGGCACTTTTATATTTGGCAGTCGAGGGGTCACTTTGCCATGAAATTTTCGGGGTTTTTCGCAGGTTTTCGTCCGGAATGGTATTTTTGGATTTTGGGGCAGGGTTCAGGCTGCATTTGAAGCTAAAATTCAAGTCTCTAGCCTCCGTAGTTTTGGAGATGGAGCCTTTTGAAAAAGTGCAAGTTTGACCCCTCTAGCTGCTCAAATAACGAAGTTACAGGCACTTTTATATTTGGCAGTCGAGGGGTCACTTTGCCATGAAATTTTCGGGGTTTTTCGCAGGTTTTCGTCCGGAATGGTATTTTTGGTTTTTGGGGCAGGGTTCAGGCCGCATTTGAAGCTAAAATTCAAGTCTCTAGCCTCCGTGGTTTTGGAGATGGAGCCTTTTGAAAAAGTGCAAGTTTGACCCCTCTAGCTGCTCAAATAACGAAGTTACAGGCACTTTTATGTTTAGCAGTCGAGGGGTCACTTTGCCATGAAATTTTCGGGGTTTTTCGCAGGTTTTCGTCCGGAATGGTATTTTTGGTTTTTGGGGCAGGGTTCAGGCTGCATTTGAAGCTAAAATTCAAGTCTCCAGCCTCCGTAGTTTTGGAGATGGAGCCTTTTGAAAAAGTGCAAGTTTGACCCCTCTAGCTGCTCAAATAACGAAGTTACAGGCACTTTTATATTTGGCAGTCGAAGGGTCACTTTGCCATGAAATTTTCGGGGTTTTTCGCAGGTTTTCGTCCGGAATGGTATTTTTGGTTTTTGGGGCAGGGTTCAGGCTGCACTTGAAGTTAAAATTCAAGTCTCTAGCCTCCGTAGTTTTGGAGATGGAGCCTTTTGAAAAAGTGCAAGTTTGACCCCTCTAGCTGCTCAAATAACGAAGTTACAGGCACTTTTATATTTGGCAGTCGAGGGGTCACTTTGCCATGAAATTTTCGGGGTTTTTCGCAGGTTTTCGTCCGGAATGGTAATTTTGGTTTTTGGGGCAGGGTTCAGGCTGCATTTGAAGCTAAAATTCAAGTCTCTAGCCTCCGTAGTTTTGGAGATGGAGCCTTTTGAAAAAGTGCAAGTTTGACCCCTCTAGCTGCTCAAATAACGAAGTTACAGGCACTTTTATATTTGGCAGTCGAGGGGTCACTTTGCCATGAAATTTTCGGCGTTTTTCGCAGGTTTTCGTCCGGAATGGTATTTTTGGTTTTTGGGGCAGGGTTCAGGCTGCATTTGAAGCTAACATTCAAGTCTCTAGCCTCCGTGGTTTTGGAGATGGAGCCTTTTGAAAAAGTGCAAGTTTGACCCCTCTAGCTGCTCAAATAACGAAGTTACAGGCACTTTTATATTTGGCAGTCGAGGGGTCACTTTGCCATGAAATTTTCGGGGTTTTTCGCAGGTTTTCGTCCGGAATGGTATTTTTGGATTTTGGGGCAGGGTTCAGGCTGCATTTGAAGCTAAAATTCAAGTCTCTAGCCTCCGTAGTTTTGGAGATGGAGCCTTTTGAAAAAGTGCAAGTTTGACCCCTCTAGCTGCTCAAATAACGAAGTTACAGGCACTTTTATATTTGGCAGTCGAGGGGTCACTTTGCCATGAAATTTTCGGGGTTTTTCGCAGGTTTTCGTCCGGAATGGTATTTTTGGTTTTTGGGGCAGGGTTCAGGCCGCATTTGAAGCTAAAATTCAAGTCTCTAGCCTCCGTGGTTTTGGAGATGGAGCCTTTTGAAAAAGTGCAAGTTTGACCCCTCTAGCTGCTCAAATAACGAAGTTACAGGCACTTTTATGTTTAGCAGTCGAGGGGTCACTTTGCCATGAAATTTTCGGGGTTTTTCGCAGGTTTTCGTCCGGAATGGTATTTTTGGTTTTTGGGGCAGGGTTCAGGCTGCATTTGAAGCTAAAATTCAAGTCTCCAGCCTCCGTAGTTTTGGAGATGGAGCCTTTTGAAAAAGTGCAAGTTTGACCCCTCTAGCTGCTCAAATAACGAAGTTACAGGCACTTTTATATTTGGCAGTCGAAGGGTCACTTTGCCATGAAATTTTCGGGGTTTTTCGCAGGTTTTCGTCCGGAATGGTATTTTTGGTTTTTGGGGCAGGGTTCAGGCTGCACTTGAAGTTAAAATTCAAGTCTCTAGCCTCCGTAGTTTTGGAGATGGAGCCTTTTGAAAAAGTGCAAGTTTGACCCCTCTAGCTGCTCAAATAACGAAGTTACAGGCACTTTTATATTTGGCAGTCGAGGGGTCACTTTGCCATGAAATTTTCGGGGTTTTTCGCAGGTTTTCGTCCGGAATGGTAATTTTGGTTTTTGGGGCAGGGTTCAGGCTGCATTTGAAGCTAAAATTCAAGTCTCTAGCCTCCGTAGTTTTGGAGATGGAGCCTTTTGAAAAAGTGCAAGTTTGACCCCTCTAGCTGCTCAAATAACGAAGTTACAGGCACTTTTATATTTGGCAGTCGAGGGGTCATTTTTCCCATGAAATTTTCGGGTTTTTTCGCAGGTTTTCGTCCGGAATGGTATTTTTGGTTTTTGGGGCAGGGTTCAGGCTGCATTTGAAGCTAAAATTCAAGTCTCTAGCCTCCATAGTTTTGGAGATGGAGCCTTTTGAAAAAGTGCAAGTTTGACCCCTCTAGCTGCTCAAATAACGAAGTTACAGGCACTTTTATATTTGGCAGTCGAGGGGTCACTTTGCCATGAAATTTTCGGCGTTTTTCGCAGGTTTTCGTCCGGAATGGTATTTTTGGTTTTTGGGGCAGGGTTCAGGCTGCATTTGAAGCTAACATTCAAGTCTCTAGCCTCCGTGGTTTTGGAGATGGAGCCTTTTGAAAAAGTGCAAGTTTGACCCCTCTAGCTGCTCAAATAACGAAGTTACAGGCACTTTTATATTTGGCAGTCGAGGGGTCACTTTGCCATGAAATTTTCGGGGTTTTTCGCAGGTTTTCGTCCGGAATGGTATTTTTGGATTTTGGGGCAGGGTTCAGGCTGCATTTGAAGCTAAAATTCAAGTCTCTAGCCTCCGTAGTTTTGGAGATGGAGCCTTTTGAAAAAGTGCAAGTTTGACCCCTCTAGCTGCTCAAATAACGAAGTTACAGGCACTTTTATATTTGGCAGTCGAGGGGTCACTTTGCCATGAAATTTTCGGGGTTTTTCGCAGGTTTTCGTCCGGAATGGTATTTTTGGTTTTTGGGGCAGGGTTCAGGCCGCATTTGAAGCTAAAATTCAAGTCTCTAGCCTCCGTGGTTTTGGAGATGGAGCCTTTTGAAAAAGTGCAAGTTTGACCCCTCTAGCTGCTCAAATAACGAAGTTACAGGCACTTTTATGTTTAGCAGTCGAGGGGTCACTTTGCCATGAAATTTTCGGGGTTTTTCGCAGGTTTTCGTCCGGAATGGTATTTTTGGTTTTTGGGGCAGGGTTCAGGCTGCATTTGAAGCTAAAATTCAAGTCTCCAGCCTCCGTAGTTTTGGAGATGGAGCCTTTTGAAAAAGTGCAAGTTTGACCCCTCTAGCTGCTCAAATAACGAAGTTACAGGCACTTTTATATTTGGCAGTCGAAGGGTCACTTTGCCATGAAATTTTCGGGGTTTTTCGCAGGTTTTCGTCCGGAATGGTATTTTTGGTTTTTGGGGCAGGGTTCAGGCTGCGCTTGAAGTTAAAATTCAAGTCTCTAGCCTCCGTAGTTTTGGAGATGGAGCCTTTTGAAAAAGTGCAAGTTTGACCCCTCTAGCTGCTCAAATAACGAAGTTACAGGCACTTTTATATTTGGCAGTCGAGGGGTCACTTTGCCATGAAATTTTCGGGGTTTTTCGCAGGTTTTCGTCCGGAATGGTAATTTTGGTTTTTGGGGCAGGGTTCAGGCTGCATTTGAAGCTAAAATTCAAGTCTCTAGCCTCCGTAGTTTTGGAGATGGAGCCTTTTGAAAAAGTGCAAGTTTGACCCCTCTAGCTGCTCAAATAACGAAGTTACAGGCACTTTTATATTTGGCAGTCGAGGGGTCATTTTTCCCATGAAATTTTCGGGTTTTTTCGCAGGTTTTCGTCCGGAATGGTATTTTTGGTTTTTGGGGCAGGGTTCAGGCCGCATTTGAAGCTAAAATTCAAGTCTCTAGCCTCCGTAGTTTTGGAGATGGAGCCTTTTGAAAAAGTGCAAGTTTGACCCCTCTAGCTGCTCAAATAACGAAGTTACAGGCACTTTTATATTTGGCAGTCGAGGGGTCACTTTGCCATGAAATTTACGGGGTTTTTCGCAGGTTTTCGTCCGGAATGGTATTTTTGGTTTTTGGGGCAGGGTTCAGGCCGCATTTGAAGCTAAAATTCAAGTCTCAAGCCTCCGTAGTTTTGGAGATGGAGCCTTTTGAAAAAGTGCAAGTTTGACCCCTCTAGCTGCTCAAATAACGAAGTTACAGGCACTTTTATATTTGGCAGTCGAGGGGTCATTTTTCCATGAAATTTTCGGGTTTATTCGCAGGTTTTCGTCCGGAATGGTATTTTTGGTTTTTGGGGCAGGGTTCAGGCTGCATTTGAAGCTAAAATTCAAGTCTCTAGCCTCCGTAGTTTTGGAGATGGAGCCTTTTGAAAAAGTGCAAGTTTGACCCCTCTAGCTGCTCAAATAACGAAGTTACAGGCACTTTTATATTTGGCAGTCGAGGGGTCATTTTTCCATGAAATTTTCGGGTTTTTTCGCAGGTTTTCGTCCGGAATGGTATTTTTGGTTTATGGGGCAGGGTTCAGGCTGCATTTGAAGCTAAAATTCAAGTCTCTAGCCTCCATAGTTTTGGAGATGGAGCCTTTTGAAAAAGTGCAAGTTTGACCCCTCTAGCTGCTCAAATAACGAAGTTACAGGCACTTTTATATTTGGCAGTCGAAGGGTCACTTTGCCATGAAATTTTCGGGGTTTTTCGCAGGTTTTCGTCCGGAATGGTATTTTTGGTTTTTGGGGCAGGGTTCAGGCTGCACTTGAAGTTAAAATTCAAGTCTCTAGCCTCCGTAGTTTTGGAGATGGAGCCTTTTGAAAAAGTGCAAGTTTGACCCCTCTAGCTGCTCAAATAACGAAGTTACAGGCACTTTTATATTTGGCAGTCGAGGGGTCACTTTGCCATGAAATTTTCGGGGTTTTTCGCAGGTTTTCGTCCGGAATGGTAATTTTGGTTTTTGGGGCAGGGTTCAGGCTGCATTTGAAGCTAAAATTCAAGTCTCTAGCCTCCGTAGTTTTGGAGATGGAGCCTTTTGAAAAAGTGCAAGTTTGACCCCTCTAGCTGCTCAAATAACGAAGTTACAGGCACTTTTATATTTGGCAGTCGAGGGGTCACTTTGCCATGAAATTTTCGGGGTTTTTCGCAAGTTTTCGTCCGGAATGGTATTTTCGTTTTTTGGGGCAGGGTTCAGGCCGCATTTGAAGCTAAAATTCAAGTCTCTAGCCTCCGTAGTTTTGGAGATGGAGCCTTTTGAAAAAGTGCAAGTTTGACCCCTCTAGCTGCTCAAATAACGAAGTTACAGGCACTTTTATGTTTAGCAGTCGAGGGGTCACTTTGCCATGAAATTTTCGGGGTTTTTCGCAGGTTTTCGTCCGGAATGGTATTTTTGGTTTTTGGGGCAGGGTTCAGGCTGCATTTGAAGCTAAAATTCAAGTCTCCAGCCTCCGTAGTTTTGGAGATGGAGCCTTTTGAAAAAGTGCAAGTTTGACCCCTCTAGCTGCTCAAATAACGAAGTTACAGGCACTTTTATATTTGGCAGTCGAAGGGTCACTTTGCCATGAAATTTTCGGGGTTTTTCGCAGGTTTTCGTCCGGAATGGTATTTTTGGTTTTTGGGGCAGGGTTCAGGCTGCACTTGAAGTTAAAATTCAAGTCTCTAGCCTCCGTAGTTTTGGAGATGGAGCCTTTTGAAAAAGTGCAAGTTTGACCCCTCTAGCTGCTCAAATAACGAAGTTACAGGCACTTTTATATTTGGCAGTCGAGGGGTCACTTTGCCATGAAATTTTCGGGGTTTTTCGCAGGTTTTCGTCCGGAATGGTAATTTTGGTTTTTGGGGCAGGGTTCAGGCTGCATTTGAAGCTAAAATTCAAGTCTCTAGCCTCCGTAGTTTTGGAGATGGAGCCTTTTGAAAAAGTGCAAGTTTGACCCCTCTAGCTGCTCAAATAACGAAGTTACAGGCACTTTTATATTTGGCAGTCGAGGGGTCACTTTGCCATGAAATTTTCGGCGTTTTTCGCAGGTTTTCGTCCGGAATGGTATTTTTGGTTTTTGGGGCAGGGTTCAGGCTGCATTTGAAGCTAACATTCAAGTCTCTAGCCTCCGTGGTTTTGGAGATGGAGCCTTTTGAAAAAGTGCAAGTTTGACCCCTCTAGCTGCTCAAATAACGAAGTTACAGGCACTTTTATATTTGGCAGTCGAGGGGTCACTTTGCCATGAAATTTTCGGGGTTTTTCGCAGGTTTTCGTCCGGAATGGTATTTTTGGATTTTGGGGCAGGGTTCAGGCTGCATTTGAAGCTAAAATTCAAGTCTCTAGCCTCCGTAGTTTTGGAGATGGAGCCTTTTGAAAAAGTGCAAGTTTGACCCCTCTAGCTGCTCAAATAACGAAGTTACAGGCACTTTTATATTTGGCAGTCGAGGGGTCACTTTGCCATGAAATTTTCGGGGTTTTTCGCAGGTTTTCGTCCGGAATGGTATTTTTGGTTTTTGGGGCAGGGTTCAGGCCGCATTTGAAGCTAAAATTCAAGTCTCTAGCCTCCGTGGTTTTGGAGATGGAGCCTTTTGAAAAAGTGCAAGTTTGACCCCTCTAGCTGCTCAAATAACGAAGTTACAGGCACTTTTATGTTTAGCAGTCGAGGGGTCACTTTGCCATGAAATTTTCGGGGTTTTTCGCAGGTTTTCGTCCGGAATGGTATTTTTGGTTTTTGGGGCAGGGTTCAGGCTGCATTTGAAGCTAAAATTCAAGTCTCCAGCCTCCGTAGTTTTGGAGATGGAGCCTTTTGAAAAAGTGCAAGTTTGACCCCTCTAGCTGCTCAAATAACGAAGTTACAGGCACTTTTATATTTGGCAGTCGAAGGGTCACTTTGCCATGAAATTTTCGGGGTTTTTCGCAGGTTTTCGTCCGGAATGGTATTTTTGGTTTTTGGGGCAGGGTTCAGGCTGCACTTGAAGTTAAAATTCAAGTCTCTAGCCTCCGTAGTTTTGGAGATGGAGCCTTTTGAAAAAGTGCAAGTTTGACCCCTCTAGCTGCTCAAATAACGAAGTTACAGGCACTTTTATATTTGGCAGTCGAGGGGTCACTTTGCCATGAAATTTTCGGGGTTTTTCGCAGGTTTTCGTCCGGAATGGTAATTTTGGTTTTTGGGGCAGGGTTCAGGCTGCATTTGAAGCTAAAATTCAAGTCTCTAGCCTCCGTAGTTTTGGAGATGGAGCCTTTTGAAAAAGTGCAAGTTTGACCCCTCTAGCTGCTCAAATAACGAAGTTACAGGCACTTTTATATTTGGCAGTCGAGGGGTCATTTTTCCCATGAAATTTTCGGGTTTTTTCGCAGGTTTTCGTCCGGAATGGTATTTTTGGTTTTTGGGGCAGGGTTCAGGCCGCATTTGAAGCTAAAATTCAAGTCTCTAGCCTCCGTAGTTTTGGAGATGGAGCCTTTTGAAAAAGTGCAAGTTTGACCCCTCTAGCTGCTCAAATAACGAAGTTACAGGCACTTTTATATTTGGCAGTCGAGGGGTCACTTTGCCATGAAATTTACGGGGTTTTTCGCAGGTTTTCGTCCGGAATGGTATTTTTGGTTTTTGGGGCAGGGTTCAGGCCGCATTTGAAGCTAAAATTCAAGTCTCTAGCCTCCGTAGTTTTGGAGATGGAGCCTTTTGAAAAAGTGCAAGTTTGACCCCTCTAGCTGCTCAAATAACGAAGTTACAGGCACTTTTATATTTGGCAGTCGAGGGGTCATTTTTCCATGAAATTTTCGGGTTTTTTCGCAGGTTTTCGTCCGGAATGGTATTTTTGGTTTTTGGGGCAGGGTTCAGGCTGCATTTGAAGCTAAAATTCAAGTCTCTAGCCTCCATAGTTTTGGAGATGGAGCCTTTTGAAAAAGTGCAAGTTTGACCCCTCTAGCTGCTCAAATAACGAAGTTACAGGCACTTTTATATTTGGCAGTCGAGGGGTCACTTTGCCATGAAATTTTCGGCGTTTTTCGCAGGTTTTCGTCCGGAATGGTATTTTTGGTTTTTGGGGCAGGGTTCAGGCTGCATTTTAAGCTAAAATTCAAGTCTCTAGCCTCCGTAGTTTTGGAGATGGAGCCTTTTGAAAAAGTGCAAGTTTGACCCCTCTAGCTGCTCAAATAACGAAGTTACAGGCACTTTTATATTTGGCAGTCGAGGGGTCATTTTTCCATGAAATTTTCGGGTTTATTCGCAGGTTTTCGTCCGGAATGGTATTTTTGGTTTTTGGGGCAGGGTTCAGGCTGCATTTGAAGCTAAAATTCAAGTCTCTAGCCTCCGTAGTTTTGGAGATGGAGCCTTTTGAAAAAGTGCAAGTTTGACCCCTCTAGCTGCTCAAATAACGAAGTTACAGGCACTTTTATATTTGGCAGTCGAGGGGTCATTTTTCCATGAAATTTTCGGGTTTTTTCGCAGGTTTTCGTCCGGAATGGTATTTTTGGTTTTTGGGGCAGGGTTCAGGCTGCATTTGAAGCTAAAATTCAAGTCTCTAGCCTCCGTAGTTTTGGAGATGGAGCCTTTTGAAAAAGTGCAAGTTTGACCCCTCTAGCTGCTCAAATAACGAAGTTACAGGCACTTTTATATTTGGCAGTCGAGGGGTCACTTTGCCATGAAATTTTCGGGGTTTTTCGCAGGTTTTCGTCCGGAATGGTATTTTTGGTTTTTGGGGCAGGGTTCAGGCCGCATTTGAAGCTAAAATTCAAGTCTCTAGCCTCCGTAGTTTTGGAGATGGAGCCTTTTGAAAAAGTGCAAGTTTGACCCCTCTAGCTGCTCAAATAACGAAGTTACAGGCACTTTTATATTTGGCAGTCGAGGGGTCACTTTGCCATGAAATTTTCGGGGTTTTTCGCAGGTTTTCGTCCGGAATGGTATTTTCGTTTTTTGGGGCAGGGTTCAGGCTGCACTTGAAGCTAAAATTCAAGTCTCTAGCCTCCGTAGTTTTGGAGATGGAGCCTTTTGAAAAAGTGCAAGTTTGACCCCTCTAGCTGCTCAAATAACGAAGTTACAGGCACTTTTATATTTGGCAGTCGAAGGGTCACTTTGCCATGAAATTTTCGGGGTTTTTCGCAGGTTTTCGTCCGGAATGGTATTTTTGGTTTTTGGGGCAGGGTTCAGGCTGCATTTGAAGCTAAAATTCAAGTCTCTAGCCTCCGTAGTTTTGGAGATGGAGCCTTTTGAAAAAGTGCAAGTTTGACCCCTCTAGCTGCTCAAATAACGAAGTTACAGGCACTTTTATATTTGGCAGTCGAGGGGTCACTTTGCCATGAAATTTTCGGGGTTTTTCGCAGGTTTTCGTCCGGAATGGTAATTTTGGTTTTTGGGGCAGGGTTCAGGCTGCATTTGAAGCTAAAATTCAAGTCTCTAGCCTCCGTAGTTTTGGAGATGGAGCCTTTTGAAAAAGTGCAAGTTTGACCCCTCTAGCTGCTCAAATAACGAAGTTACAGGCACTTTTATATTTGGCAGTCGAGGGGTCATTTTTCCCATGAAATTTTCGGGTTTTTTCGCAGGTTTTCGTCCGGAATGGTATTTTTGGTTTTTGGGGCAGGGTTCAGGCTGCATTTGAAGCTAAAATTCAAGTCTCTAGCCTCCGTAGTTTTGGAGATGGAGCCTTTTGAAAAAGTGCAAGTTTGACCCCTCTAGCTGCTCAAATAACGAAGTTACAGGCACTTTTATATTTGGCAGTCGAGGGGTCACTTTGCCATGAAATTTACGGGGTTTTTCGCAGGTTTTCGTCCGGAATGGTATTTTTGGTTTTTGGGGCAGGGTTCAGGCCGCATTTGAAGCTAAAATTCAAGTCTCTAGCCTCCGTAGTTTTGGAGATGGAGCCTTTTGAAAAAGTGCAAGTTTGACCCCTCTAGCTGCTCAAATAACGAAGTTACAGGCACTTTTATATTTGGCAGTCGAGGGGTCATTTTTCCATGAAATTTTCGGGTTTTTTCGCAGGTTTTCGTCCGGAATGGTATTTTTGGTTTTTGGGGCAGGGTTCAGGCTGCATTTGAAGCTAAAATTCAAGTCTCTAGCCTCCATAGTTTTGGAGATGGAGCCTTTTGAAAAAGTGCAAGTTTGACCCCTCTAGCTGCTCAAATAACGAAGTTACAGGCACTTTTATATTTGGCAGTCGAGGGGTCACTTTGCCATGAAATTTTCGGCGTTTTTCGCAGGTTTTCGTCCGGAATGGTATTTTTGGTTTTTGGGGCAGGGTTCAGGCTGCATTTTAAGCTAAAATTCAAGTCTCTAGCCTCCGTAGTTTTGGAGATGGAGCCTTTTGAAAAAGTGCAAGTTTGACCCCTCTAGCTACTCAAATAACGAAGTTACAGGCACTTTTATATTTGGCAGTCGAGGGGTCACTTTGCCATGAAATTTTCGGGATTTTTCGCAGGTTTTCGTCCGGAATGGTATTTTTGGTTTTTGGGGCAGGGTTCAGGCCGCATTTGAAGCTAAAATTCAAGTCTCTAGCCTCCGTAGTTTTGGAGATGGAGCCTTTTGAAAAAGTGCAAGTTTGACCCCTCTAGCTGCTCAAATAACGAAGTTACAGGCACTTTTATATTTGGCAGTCGAGGGGTCATTTTTCCATGAAATTTTCGGGTTTTTTCGCAGGTTTTCGTCCGGAATGGTATTTTTGGTTTTTGGGGCAGGGTTCAGGCTGCATTTGAAGCTAAAATTCAAGTCTCTAGCCTCCATAGTTATGGAGATGGAGCCTTTTGAAAAAGTGCAAGTTTGACCCCTCTAGCTGCTCAAATAACGAAGTTACAGGCACTTTTATATTTGGCAGTCGAGGGGTCATTTTTCCATGAAATTTTCGGGTTTTTTCGCAGGTTTTCGTCCGGAATGGTATTTTTGGTTTTTGGGGCAGGGTTCAGGCTGCATTTGAAGCTAAAATTCAAGTCTCTAGCCTCCGTAGTTTTGGAGATGGAGCCTTTTGAAAAAGTGCAAGTTTGACCCCTCTAGCTGCTCAAATAACGAAGTTACAGGCACTTTTATATTTGGCAGTCGAGGGGTCATTTTTCCATGAAATTTTCGGGTTTTTTCGCAGGTTTTCGTCCGGAATGGTATTTTTGGTTTTTGGGGCAGGGTTCAGGCTGCATTTGAAGCTAAAATTCAAGTCTCTAGCCTCCATAGTTTTGGAGATGGAGCCTTTTGAAAAAGTGCAAGTTTGACCCCTCTAGCTGCTCAAATAACGAAGTTACAGGCACTTTTATATTTGGCAGTCGAAGGGTCACTTTGCCATGAAATTTTCGGGGTTTTTCGCAGGTTTTCGTCCGGAATGGTATTTTTGGTTTTTGGGGCAGGGTTCAGGCTGCACTTGAAGTTAAAATTCAAGTCTCTAGCCTCCGTAGTTTTGGAGATGGAGCCTTTTGAAAAAGTGCAAGTTTGACCCCTCTAGCTGCTCAAATAACGAAGTTACAGGCACTTTTATATTTGGCAGTCGAGGGGTCATTTTTCCATGAAATTTTCGGGTTTTTTCGCAGGTTTTCGTCCGGAATGGTATTTTTGGTTTTTGGGGCAGGGTTCAGGCTGCATTTGAAGCTAAAATTCAAGTCTCTAGCCTCCGTAGTTTTGGAGATGGAGCCTTTTGAAAAAGTGCAAGTTTGACCCCTCTAGCTGCTCAAATAACGAAGTTACAGGCACTTTTATATTTGGCAGTCGAGGGGTCACTTTGCCATGAAATTTTCGGGGTTTTTCGCAGGTTTTCGTCCGGAATGGTATTTTTGGTTTTTGGGGCAGGGTTCAGGCCGCATTTGAAGCTAAAATTCAAGTCTCTAGCCTCCGTAGTTTTGGAGATGGAGCCTTTTGAAAAAGTGCAAGTTTGACCCCTCTAGCTGCTCAAATAACGAAGTTACAGGCACTTTTATATTTGGCAGTCGAGGGGTCACTTTGCCATGAAATTTTCGGGGTTTTTCGCAGGTTTTCGTCCGGAATGGTATTTTCGTTTTTTTGGGGCAGGGTTCAGGCTGCACTTGAAGCTAAAATTCAAGTCTCTAGCCTCCGTAGTTTTGGAGATGGAGCCTTTTGAAAAAGTGCAAGTTTGACCCCTCTAGCTGCTCAAATAACGAAGTTACAGGCACTTTTATATTTGGCAGTCGAGGGGTCACTTTGCCATGAAATTTTCGGGGGTTTTCGCAGGTTTTCGTCCGGAATGGTATTTTTGGTTTTTGGGGCAGGGTTCAGGCTGCATTTGAAGCTAAAATTCAAGTCTCTAGCCTCCGTAGTTTTGGAGATGGAGCCTTTTGAAAAAGTGCAAGTTTGACCCCTCTAGCTGCTCAAATAACGAAGTTACAGGCACTTTTATATTTCGCAGCCGAGGGGTCACTTTGCCATGAAATTTTCGTAGTTTTTCGCAGGTTTTCGTCCGGAATAGTATTTTTGGTTTTTGGGGCAGGGTTCAGGCTGCATTTGAAGCTAAAATTCAAGTCTCTAGCCTCCGTAGTTTTGGAGATGGAGCCTTTTGAAAAAGTGCAAGTTTGACCCCTCTAGCTGCTCAAATAACGAAGTTACAGGCACTTTTATATTTGGCAGTCGAGGGGTCACTTTGCCATGAAATTTTCGGGGTTTTTCGCAGGTTTTCGTCCGGAATGGTATTTTTGGTTTTTGGGGCAGGGTTCAGGCTGCATTTGAAGCTAAAATTCAAGTCTCTAGCCTCCGTAGTTTTGGAGATGGAGCCTTTTGAAAAAGTGCAAGTTTGACCCCTCTAGCTGCTCAAATAACGAAGTTACAGGCACTTTTATATTTGGCAGTCGAGGGGTCACTTTGCCATTAAATTTTCGGGGTTTTTGCAGGTTTTCGTCCGGAATGGTATTTTTGGTTTTTGGGGCAGGGTTCAGGCTGCATTTGAAGCTAAAATTCAAGTCTCTAGCCTCCGTAGTTTTGGAGATGGAGCCTTTTGAAAAAGTGCAAGTTTGACCCCTCTAGCTGCTCAAATAACGAAGTTACAGGCACTTTTATATTTGGCAGCCGAGGGGTCACTTTGCCATGAAATTTTCGGGGTTTTTCGCAGGTTTTCGTCCGGAATGGTATTTTTGGTTTTTGGGGCAGGGTTCAGGCTGCATTTGAAGCTAAAATTCAAGTCTCTAGCCTCCGTAGTTTTGGAGATGGAGCCTTTTGAAAAAGTGCAAGTTTGACCCCTCTAGCTGCTCAAATAACGAAGTTACAGGCACTTTTATATTTGGCAGTCGAGGGGTCACTTTGCCATGAAATTTTCGGGGTTTTTCGCAGGTTTTCGTCCGGAATGGTATTTTTGGTTTTTGGGGCAGGGTTCAGGCTGCATTTGAAGCTAAAATTCAAGTCTCTAGCCTCCGTAGTTTTGGAGATGGAGCCTTTTGAAAAAGTGCAAGTTTGACCCCTCTAGCTGCTCAAATAACGAAGTTACTGGCACTTTTATATTTGGCAGTCGAGGGGTCTCTTTGCCATGAAATTTTCAGGGGTTTTCGCAGGTTTTCGTCCGGAATGGTATTTTCGTTTTTTGGGGCAGGGTTCAGGCTGCACTTGAAGCTAAAATTCAAGTCTCTAGCCTCCGTAGTTTTGGAGATGGAGCCTTTTGAAAAAGTGCAAGTTTGACCCCTCTAGCTGCTCAAATAACGAAGTTACAGGCACTTTTATATTTGGCAGTCGAGGGGTCACTTTGCCATGAAATTTTCGGGGTTTTTCGCAGTTTTTCGTCCGGAATGGTATTTTCGTTTTTTGGGGCAGGGTTCAGGCTGCACTTGAAGCTAAAATTCAAGTCTCTAGCCTTCGGGGTTTTGGAGATGGAGCCTTTTGAAAAAGTGCAAGTTTGACCCCTCTAGCTGCTCCAATAACGAAGTTACAGGCACTTTTATATTTGGCAGTCGAGGGGTCACCTTGCCATTAAATTTTCGGGGTTTTTCGCAGGTTTTCGTCCGGAATGGTATTTTTGGTTTTTGGGGCAGGGTTCAGGCTGCATTTGAAGCTAAAATTCAAGTCTCTAGCCTCCGTAGTTTTGGAGATGGAGCCTTTTGAAAAAGTGCAAGTTTGACCCCTCTAGCTGCTCAAATAACGAAGTTACAGGCACTTTTATATTTGGCAGTCGAGGGGTCACTTTGCCATGAAATTTTCGGGGTTTTTCGCAGGTTTTCGTCCGGAATGGTATTTTCGTTTTTTGGGGCAGGGTTCAGGCTGCACTTGAAGCTAAAATTCAAGTCTCTAGCCTCCGTAGTTTTGGAGATGGAGCCTTTTGAAAAAGTGCAAGTTTGACCCCTCTAGCTGCTCAAATAACGAAGTTACAGGCACTTTTATATTTGGCAGTCGAGGGGTCACTTTGCCATGAAATTTTCGGGGTTTTTCGCAGGTTTTCGTCCGGAATGGTATTTTCGTTTTTTGGGGCAGGGTTCAGGCTGCACTTGAAGCTAAAATTCAAGTCTCTAGCCTCCGTAGTTTTGGAGATGGAGCCTTTTGAAAAAGTGCAAGTTTGACCCCTCTAGCTGCTCAAATAACGAAGTTACAGGCACTTTTATATTTGGCAGTCGAGGGGTCACTTTGCCATGAAATTTTCGGGGTTTTTCGCAGGTTTTCGTCCGGAGTGGTATTTCGTTTTTTTGGGGCAGGGTTCAGGCTGCACTTGAAGCTAAAATTCAAGTCTCTAGCCTCCGTAGTTTTGGAGATGGAGCCTTTTGAAAAAGTGCAAGTTTGACCCCTCTAGCTGCTCAAATAACGAAGTTACAGGCACTTTTATATTTGGCAGTCGAGGGGTCACTTTGCCATTAAATTTTCGGGGGTTTTCGCAGGTTTTCGTCCGGAATGGTATTTTCGTTTTTTGGGGCAGGGTTCAGGCTGCACTTGAAGCTAAAATTCAAGTCTCTAGCCTCCGTAGTTTTGGAGATGGAGCCTTTTGAAAAAGTGCAAGTTTGACCCCTCTAGCTGCTCAAATAACGAAGTTACAGGCACTTTTATATTTGGCAGTCGAGGGGTCACTTTGCCATGAAATTTTCGGGGTTTTTCGCAGGTTTTCGTCCGGAATGGTATTTTTGGTTTTTGGGGCAGGGTTCAGGCTGCATTTGAAGCTAAAATTCAAGTCTCTAGCCTCCGTAGTTTTGGAGATGGAGCCTTTTGAAAAAGTGCAAGTTTGACCCCTCTAGCTGCTCAAATAACGAAGTTACAGGCACTTTTATATTTGGCAGTCGAGGGGTCACTTTGCCATGAAATTTTCGGGGGTTTTCGCAGGTTTTCGTCCGGAATGGGGGCAGGGTTCAGGCTGCACTTGAAGCTAAAATTCAAGTCTCTAGCCTCCGTAGTTTTGGAGATGGAGCCTTTTGAAAAAGTGCAAGTTTGACCCCTCTAGCTGCTCAAATAACGAAGTTACAGGCACTTTTATATTTGGCAGTCGAGGGGTCACTTTGCCATGAAATTTTCGGGGTTTTTTCGCAGGTTTTCGTCCGGAATGGTATTTTCGTTTTTTGGGGCAGGGTTCAGGCTGCACTTGAAGCTAAAATTCGAGTCTCTAGCCTTCGGGGTTTTGGAGATGGAGCCTTTTGAAAAAGTGCAAGTTTGACCCCTCTAGCTGCTCCAATAACGAAGTTACAGGCACTTTTATATTTGGCAGTCGAAGGGGTCACCTTGCCATTAAATTTTCGGGGTTTTTCGCAGGTTTTCGTCCGGAATGGTATTTTTGGTTTTTGGGGCAGGGTTCAGGCTGCATTTGAAGCTAAAATTCAAGTCTCTAGCCTCCGTAGTTTTGGAGATGGAGCCTTTTGAAAAAGTGCAAGTTTGACCCCCTCTAGCTGCTCAAATAACGAAGTTACAGGCACTTTTATATTTGGCAGTTGAGGGGTCACTTTGCCATGAAATTTTCGGGGTTTTTCGCAGGTTTTCGTCCGGAATGGTATTTTCGTTTTTTGGGGCAGGGTTCAGGCTGCATTTGAAGCTAAAATTCAAGTCTCTAGCCCTCCGTAGTTTTGGAGATGGAGCCTTTTGAAAAAGGTGCAAGTTTGACCCCTCTAGCTGCTCAAATAACGAAGTTACAGGCACTTTTATATTTGGCAGTCGAGGGGTCACTTTGCCATGAAATTTTCGGGGTTTTTCGCAGGTTTTCGTCCGGAATGGTATTTTCGTTTTTTGGGGCAGGGTTCAGGCTGCACTTGAAGCTAAAATTCAAGTCTCTAGCCTCCGTAGTTTTGGAGATGGAGCCTTTTGAAAAAGTGCAAGTTTGACCCGTCTAGCTGCTCAAAATAACGAAGTTACAGGCACTTTTATATTTGGCAGTCGAGGGGTCACTTTGCCATTAAATTTTCGAGGTTTTTCGCAGGTTTTCGTCCGGAAATGGTATTTTTGGTTTTTGGGGCAGGGTTCAGGCTGCATTTGAAGCTAAAATTCAAGTCTCTAGCCTCCGTAGTTTTGGAGATGGAGCCTTTTGAAAAAGTGTAAGTTTGACCCCTCTAGCTGCTCAAATAACGAAGTTACAGGCACTTTTATATTTGGCAGTCGAGGGGTCACTTTGCCATGAAATTTTCGGGGTTTTTTCGCAGGTTTTCGTCCGGAATGGTATTTTCGTTTTTTTGGGGCAGGGTTCAGGCTGCACTTGAAGCTAAAATTCAAGTCTCTAGCCTCCATAGTTTTTGAGATGGAGCCTTTTGAAAAAGTGCAAGTTTGACCCCTCTAGCTGCTCAAATAACGAAGTTACAGGCACTTTTATATTTGGCAGTCGAGGGGTCACTTTGCCATGAAATTTTCGGGGTTTTTCGCAGGTTTTCGTCCGGAATGGTATTTTCGTTTTTTGGGGCAGGGTTCAGGCTGCACTTGAAGCTAAAATTCAAGTCTCTAGCCTCCGTAGTTTTGGAGATGGAGCCTTTTGAAAAAGTGCAAGTTTGACCCCTCTAGCTGCTCAAATAACGAAGTTACAGGCACTTTTATATTTGGCAGTCGAGGGGTCACTTTGCCATGAAATTTTCGGGGTTTTTCGCAGGTTTTCGTCCGGAATGGTATTTTTGGTTTTTGGGGCAGGGTTCAGGCTGCATTTGAAGCTAAAATTCAAGTCTCTAGCCTCCGTAGTTTTGGAGATGGAGCCTTTTGAAAAAGTGCAAGTTTGACCCCTCTAGCTGCTCAAATAACGAAGTTACAGGCACTTTTATATTTGGCAGTCGAGGGGTCTCTTTGCCATGAAATTTTCGGGGTTTTTCGCAGGTTTTCGTCCGGAATGGTATTTTTGGTTTTTGGGGCAGGGTTCAGGCTGCATTTGAAGCTAAAATTCAAGTCTCTAGCCTCCGTAGTTTTGGAGATGGAGCCTTTTGAAAAAGTGCAAGTTTGACCCCTCTAGCTGCTCAAATAACGAAGTTACAGGCACTTTTATATTTGGCAGTCGAGGGGTCACTTTGCCATGAAATTTTCGGCGGTTTTTCGCAGGTTTTTGTCCGGAATGGTATTTTTGGTTTTTGGGGCAGGGTTCAGGCTGCATTTGAAGCTAAAATTCAAGTCTCTAGCCTCCGTAGTTTTGGAGATGGAGCCTTTTGAAAAAGTGCAAGTTTGACCCCTCTAGCTGCTCAAATAACGAAGTTACAGGCACTTTTATATTTGGCAGTCGAGGGGTCACTTTGCCATGAAATTTTCGGGGTTTTTTCGCAGGTTTTCGTCCGGAATTGTATTTTCGTTTTTTTTGGGGGCAGGGTTCAGGCTGCACTTGAAGCTAAAATTCAAGTCTCTAGCCTCGGTAGTTTTGGAGATGGAGCCTTTTGAAAAAGTGCAAGTTTGACCCCTCTAGCTGCTCAAATAACGAAGTTACAGGCACTTTTATATTTGGCAGTCGAGGGGTCACTTTGCCATGAAATTTTCGGGGTTTTTCCGCAGGTTTTCGTCCGGAATGGTATTTTTGGTTTTTGGGGCAGGGTTCAGGCTGCATTTGAAGCTAAAATTCAAGTCTCTAGCCTCCGTAGTTTTGGAGATGGAGCCTTTTGAAAAAGTGCAAGTTTGACCCCTCTAGCTGCTCAAATAACGAAGTTACAGGCACTTTTATATTTGGCAGTCGAGGGGTCACTTTGCCATGAAATTTTCGGGGTTTTTCGCAGGTTTTCGTCCGGAATGGTATTTTCGTTTTTTGGGGCAGGGTTCAGGCTGCACTTGAAGCTAAAATTCAAGTCTCTAGCCTCCCGTAGTTTTGGAGATGGAGCCTTTTGAAAAAGTGCAAGTTTGACCCCTCTAGCTGCTCAAATAACGAAGTTGCAGGCACTTTTATATTTGGCAGTCGAGGGGGTCACTTGCCATGAAATTTTCGGGGTTTTTCGCAGGGTTTTCGTCCGGAATGGTATTTTTGGTTTTTTGGGGCAGGGTTCAGGCTGCACTTGAAGCTAAAATTCAAGTCTCTAGCCTCCGTAGTTTTGGAGATGGAGCCTTTTGAAAAAGTGCAAGTTTGACCCCTCTAGCTGCTCAAATAACGAAGTTACAGGCACTTTTATATTTGGCAGTCGAGGGGTCACTTGCCATGAAATTTTCGGGGTTTTTCGCAGGTTTTCGTCCGGAATGGTATTTTCGTTTTTTGGGGCAGGGTTCAGGCTGCACTTGAAGCTAAAATTCAAGTCTCTAGCCTCCGTAGTTTTGGAGATGGAGCCTTTTGAAAAAGTGCAAGTTTGACCCCTCTAGCTGCTCAAATAACGAAGTTACAGGCACTTTTATATTTGGCAGTCGAGGGGTCACTTGCCATGAAATTTTCGGGGTTTTTCGCAGGTTTTCGTCCGGAATGGTATTTTTGGTTTTTGGGGCAGGGTTCAGGCTGCATTTTAAGCTAAAATTCAAGCCTCTAGCCTTTGGGGTTTTGGAGATGGAGCCTTTTGAAAAAGTGCAAGTTTGACCCCTCTAGCTGCTCAAATAATGAAGTTACAGGCACTTTTATATTTGGCAGTCGTGGGGTCACTTTGCCATGAAATTTTCGGGGTTTTTCGCAGGTTTTCGTCCGGAATGGTATTTTCGTTTTTTTTTGGGGCAGGGTTCAGGCTGCACTTGAAGCTAAAATTCAAGTCTCTAGCCTCCGTAGTTTTGGAGATGGAGCCTTTTAAAAAAGTGCAAGTTTGACCCCTCTAGCGGCTCAAATAACGAAGTTACAGGCACTTTTATAATTGGCAGTCAAGGGGTCACTTTGCCATGAAATTTTCGGGGTTTTTCGCAGGTTTTCGGCCGGAATGGTATTTTTGGTTTTTGGGGCAGGGTTCAGGCTGCATTTGAAGCTAAAATTCAAGTCTCTAGCCTCCGTAGTTTTGGAGATGGAGCCTTTTGAAAAAGTGCAAGTTTGACCCCTCTAGCTGCTCAAATAACGAAGTTACAGGCACTTTTATATTTGGCAGTCGAGGGGTCACTTTGCCATGAAATTTTCGGGGGTTTTCGCAGGTTTTCGTCCGGAATGGTATTTTCGTTTTTTGGGGCAGGGTTCAGGCTGCACTTGAAGCTAAAATTCAAGTCTCTAGCCTTCGGGGTTTTGGAGATGGAGCCTTTTGAAAAAGTGCAAGTTTGACCCCTCTAGCTGCTCCAATAACGAAGTTACAGGCACTTTTATATTTGGCAGTCGAGGGGTCACTTTGCCATGAAATTTTCGGGGTTTTTCGCAGGTTTTCGTCCGGAATGGTATTTTTGGTTTTTGGGGCAGGGTTCAGGCTGCATTTGAAGCTAAAATTCAAGTCTCTAGCCTCCGTAGTTTTGGAGATGGAGCCTTTTGAAAAAGTGCAAGTTTGACCCCTCTAGCTGCTCAAATAACGAAGTTACAGGCACTTTTATATTTGGCAGTCGAGGGGTCACTTTGCCATGAAATTTTCGGGGGTTTTCGCAGGTTTTCGTCCGGAATGGTATTTTCGTTTTTTGGGGCAGGGTTCAGGCTGCACTTGAAGCTAAAATTCAAGTCTCTAGCCTTCGGGGTTTTGGAGATGGAGCCTTTTGAAAAAGTGCAAGTTTGACCCCTCTAGCTGCTCCAATAACGAAGTTACAGGCACTTTTATATTTGGCAGTCGAGGGGTCACTTTGCCATGAAATTTTCGGGGTTTTTCGCAGGTTTTCGTCCGGAATGGTATTTTTGGTTTTTGGGGCAGGGTTCAGGCTGCATTTGAAGCTAAAATTCAAGTCTCTAGCCTCCGTAGTTTTGGAGATGGAGCCTTTTGAAAAAGTGCAAGTTTGACCCCTCTAGCTGCTCAAATAACGAAGTTACAGGCACTTTTATATTTGGCAGTCGAGGGGTCACTTTGCCATGAAATTTTCGGGGGTTTTCGCAGGTTTTCGTCCGGAATGGTATTTTCGTTTTTTGGGGCAGGGTTCAGGCTGCACTTGAAGCTAAAATTCAAGTCTCTAGCCTTCGGGGTTTTGGAGATGGAGCCTTTTGAAAAAGTGCAAGTTTGACCCCTCTAGCTGCTCCAATAACGAAGTTACAGGCACTTTTATATTTGGCAGTCGAGGGGTCACTTTGCCATGAAATTTTCGGGGTTTTTCGCAGGTTTTCGTCCGGAATGGTATTTTTGGTTTTTGGGGCAGGGTTCAGGCTGCATTTGAAGCTAAAATTCAAGTCTCTAGCCTCCGTAGTTTTGGAGATGGAGCCTTTTGAAAAAGTGCAAGTTTGACCCCTCTAGCTGCTCCAATAACGAAGTTACAGGCACTTTTATATTTGGCAGTCGAGGGGTCACCTTGCCATTAAATTTTCGGGGTTTTTCGCAGGTTTTCGTCCGGAATGGTATTTTTGGTTTTTGGGGCAGGGTTCAGGCTGCATTTGAAGCTAAAATTCAAGTCTCTAGCCTCCGTAGTTTTGGAGATGGAGCCTTTTGAAAAAGTGCAAGTTTGACCCCTCTAGCTGCTCAAATAACGAAGTTACAGGCACTTTTATATTTGGCAGTCGAGGGGTCACTTTGCCATGAAATTTTCGGGGTTTTTCGCAGGTTTTCGTCCGGAATGGTATTTTTGGTTTTTGGGGCAGGGTCCAGGCTGCATTTGAAGCTAAGATTCAAGTCTCTAGCCTCCGTAGTTTTGGAGATGGAGCCTTTTGAAAAAGTGCAAGTTTGACCCCTCTAGCTGCTCAAATAACGAAGTTACAGGCACTTTTATGTTTGGCAGTCGAGGGGTCACTTTGCCATGAAATTTTCGGGGTTTTTCGCAGGTTTTCGTCCGGAATGGTATTTTCGTTTTTTGGGGCAGGGTTCAGGCTGCACTTGAAGCTAAAATTCAAGTCTCTAGCCTCCGTAGTTTTGGAGATGGAGCCTTTTGAAAAAGTGCAAGTTTGACCCCTCTAGCTGCTCAAATAACGAAGTTACAGGCACTTTTATATTTGGCAGTCGAGGGGTCTCTTTGCCATGAAATTTTCGGGGTTTTTCGCAGGTTTTCGTCCGGAATGGTATTTTTGGTTTTTGGGGCAGGGTTCAGGCTGCATTTGAAGCTAAAATTCAAGTCTCTAGCCTCCGTAGTTTTGGAGATGGAGCCTTTTGAAAAAGTGCAAGTTTGACCCCTCTAGCTGCTCAAATAACGAAGTTACAGGCACTTTTATATTTGGCAGTCGAGGGGTCACTTTGCCATGAAATTTTCGGGGTTTTTCGCAGGTTTTTGTCCGGAATGGTATTTTTGGTTTTTGGGGCAGGGTTCAGGCTGCATTTGAAGCTAAAATTCAAGTCTCTAGCCTCCGTAGTTTTGGAGATGGAGCCTTTTGAAAAAGTGCAAGTTTGACCCCTCTAGCTGCTCAAATAACGAAGTTACAGGCACTTTTATATTTGGCAGTCGAGGGGTCACTTGCCATGAAATTTTCGGGGTTTTTCGCAGGTTTTCGTCCGGAATGGTATTTTTGGTTTTTGGGGCAGGGTTCAGGCTGCACTTGAAGCTAAAATTCAAGTCTCTAGCCTCCGTAGTTTTGGAGATGGAGCCTTTTGAAAAAGTGCAAGTTTGACCCCTCTAGCTGCTCAAATAACGAAGTTACAGGCACTTTTATATTTGGCAGTCGAGGGGTCACTTGCCATGAAATTTTCGGGGTTTTTCGCAGGTTTTCGTCCGGAATGGTATTTTCGTTTTTTGGGGCAGGGTTCAGGCTGCACTTGAAGCTAAAATTCAAGTCTCTAGCCTCCGTAGTTTTGGAGATGGAGCCTTTTGAAAAAGTGCAAGTTTGACCCCTCTAGCTGCTCAAATAACGAAGTTACAGGCACTTTTATATTTGGCAGTCGAGGGGTCACTTGCCATGAAATTTTCGGGGTTTTTCGCAGGTTTTCGTCCGGAATGGTATTTTTGGTTTTTGGGGCAGGGTTCAGGCTGCATTTTAAGCTAAAATTCAAGCCTCTAGCCTTCGGGGTTTTGGAGATGGAGCCTTTTGAAAAAGTGCAAGTTTGACCCCTCTAGCTGCTCAAATAACGAAGTTACAGGCACTTTTATATTTGGCAGTCGTGGGGTCACTTTGCCATGAAATTTTCGGGGTTTTTCGCAGGTTTTCGTCCGGAATGGTATTTTCGTTTTTTTTTGGGGCAGGGTTCAGGCTGCACTTGAAGCTAAAATTCAAGTCTCTAGCCTCCGTAGTTTTGGAGATGGAGCCTTTTAAAAAAGTGCAAGTTTGACCCCTCTAGCTGCTCAAATAACGAAGTTACAGGCACTTTTATAATTGGCAGTCAAGGGGTCACTTTGCCATGAAATTTTCGGGGTTTTTCGCAGGTTTTCGGCCGGAATGGTATTTTTGGTTTTTGGGGCAGGGTTCAGGCTGCATTTGAAGCTAAAATTCAAGTCTCTAGCCTCCGTAGTTTTGGAGATGGAGCCTTTTGAAAAAGTGCAAGTTTGACCCCTCTAGCTGCTCAAATAACGAAGTTACAGGCACTTTTATATTTGGCAGTCGAGGGGTCACTTTGCCATGAAATTTTCGGGGTTTTTCGCAGGTTTTCGTCCGGAATGGTATTTTTGGTTTTTGGGGCAGGGTTCAGGCTGCATTTGAAGCTAAAATTCAAGTCTCTAGCCTCCGTAGTTTTGGAGATGGAGCCTTTTGAAAAAGTGCAAGTTTGACCCCTCTAGCTGCTCAAATAACGAAGTTACAGGCACTTTTATATTTGGCAGTCGAGGGGTCACTTTGCCATGAAATTTTCGGGGTTTTTCGCAGGTTTTCGTCCGGAATGGTATTTTCGTTTTTTGGGGCAGGGTTCAGGCTGCACTTGAAGCTAAAATTCAAGTCTCTAGCCTCCGTAGTTTTGGAGATGGAGCCTTTTGAAAAAGTGCAAGTTTGACCCCTCTAGCTGCTCAAATAACGAAGTTACAGGCACTTTTATATTTGGCAGTCGAGGGGTCACTTTGCCATGAAATTTTCGGGGTTTTTCGCAGGTTTTCGTCCGGAATGGTATTTTCGTTTTTTGGGGCAGGGTTCAGGCTGCATTTGAAGCTAAAATTCAAGTCTCTAGCCTCCGTAGTTTTGGAGATGGAGCCTTTTGAAAAAGTGCAAGTTTGACCCCTCTAGCTGCTCAAATAACGAAGTTACAGGCACTTTTATATTTGGCAGTCGAGGGGTCACTTTGCCATGAAATTTTCGGGATTTTTCGCTGGTTTTCGTCCGGAATGGTATTTTTGGTTTTTGGGGCAGGGTTCAGGCTGCATTTGAAGCTAAGATTCAAGTCTCTAGCCTCCGTAGTTTTGGAGATGGAGCCTTTTGAAAAAGTGCAAGTTTGACCCCTCTAGCTGCTCAAATAACGAAGTTACAGGCACTTTTATATTTGGCAGTGGAGGGGTCACTTTGCCATGAAATTTTCGGGGTTTTTCGCAGGTTTTCGTCCGGAATGGTATTTTCGTTTTTTGGGGCAGGGTTCAGGCTGCACTTGAAGCTAAAATTCAAGTCTCTAGCCTCCGTAGTTTTGGAGATGGAGCCTTTTGAAAAAGTGCAAGTTTGACCCCTCTAGCTGCTCAAATAACGAAGTTACAGGCACTTTTATATTTGGCAGTCGAGGGGTCACTTTGCCATGAAATTTTCGGGGTTTTTCGCAGGTTTTCGTCCGGAATGGTATTTTTGGTTTTTGGGGCAGGGTTCAGGCTGCATTTGAAGCTAAAATTCAAGTCTCTAGCCTCCGTAGTTTTGGAGATGGAGCCTTTTGAAAAAGTGCAAGTTTGACCCCTCTAGCTGCTCAAATAACGAAGTTACAGGCACTTTTATATTTGGCAGTCGAGGGGTCACTTTGCCATGAAATTTTCGGGGTTTTTCGCAGGTTTTCGTCCGGAATGGTATTTTCGTTTTTTGGGGCAGGGTTCAGGCTGCATTTGAAGCTAAAATTCAAGTCTCTAGCCTCCGTAGTTTTGGAGATGGAGCCTTTTGAAAAAGTGCAAGTTTGACCCCTCTAGCTGCTCAAATAACGAAGTTACAGGCACTTTTATATTTGGCAGTCGAGGGGTCACTTTGCCAGGAAATTTTCGGGGTTTTTCGCAGGTTTTCGTCCGGAATGGTATTTTTGGTTTTTGGGGCAGGGTTCAGGCTGCATTTGAAGCTAAAACTCAAGTCTCTAGCCTCCGTAGTTTTGGAGATGGAGCCTTTTGAAAAAGTGCAAGTTTGACCCCTCTAGCTGCTCAAATAACGAAGTTACAGGCACTTTTATATTTGGCAGTCGAGGGGTCACTTTGCCATGAAATTTTCGGGATTTTTCGCTGGTTTTCGTCCGGAATGGTATTTTTGGTTTTTGGGGCAGGGTTCAGGCTGCATTTGAAGCTAAGATTCAAGTCTCTAGCCTCCGTAGTTTTGGAGATGGAGCCTTTTGAAAAAGTGCAAGTTTGACCCCTCTAGCTGCTCAAATAACGAAGTTACAGGCACTTTTATATTTGGCAGTCGAGGGGTCACTTTGCCATGAAATTTTCGGGGTTTTTCGCAGGTTTTCGTCCGGAATGGTATTTTTGGTTTTTGGGGCAGGGTTCAGGCTGCATTTGAAGCTAAAATTCAAGTCTCTAGCCTCCGTAGTTTTGGAGATGGAGCCTTTTGAAAAAGTGCAAGTTTGACCCCTCTAGCTGCTCAAATAACGAAGTTACAGGCACTTTTATATTTGGCAGTCGAGGGGTCACTTTGCCATGAAATTTTCGGGGTTTTTCGCAGGTTTTCGTCCGGAATGGTATTTTCGTTTTTTGGGGCAGGGTTCAGGCTGCATTTGAAGCTAAAATTCAAGTCTCTAGCCTCGGTAGTTTTGGAGATGGAGCCTTTTGAAAAAGTGCAAGTTTGACCCCTCTAGCGGCTCAAATAACGAAGTTACAGGCACTTTTATATTTGGCAGTCGAGGGGTCACTTTGCCATGAAATTTTCGGGGTTTTTCGCAGGTTTTCGTCCGGAATGGTATTTTTGGTTTTTGGGGCAGGGTTCAGGCTGCACTTGAAGCTAAAATTCAAGTCTCTAGACTCCGTAGTTTTGGAGATGGAGCCTTTTGAAAAAGTGCAAGTTTGACCCCTCTAGCTGCTCAAATAACGAAGTTACAGGCACTTTTATATTTGGCAGACGAGGGGTCACTTTGCCATGAAATTTTCGGGGTTTTTCGCAGGTTTTCGTCCGGAATGGTATTTTTGGTTTTTGGGGCAGGGTTCAGGCTGCATTTGAAGCTAAAATTCAAGTCTCTAGCCTCCGTAGTTTTGGAGATGGAGCCTTTTGAAAAAGTGCAAGTTTGACCCCTCTAGCTGCTCAAATAACGAAGTTACAGGCACTTTTATATTTGGCAGTCGAGGGGTCACTTTGCCATGAAATTTTCGGGGTTTTTCGCAGGTTTTCGTCCGGAATGGTATTTTCGTTTTTTGGGGCAGGGTTCAGGCTGCATTTGAAGCTAAAATTCAAGTCTCTAGCCTCCGTAGTTTTGGAGATGGAGCCTTTTGAAAAAGTGCAAGTTTGACCCCTCTAGCTGCTCAAATAACGAAGTTACAGGCACTTTTATATTTGGCAGTCGAGGGGTCACTTTGCCATGAAATTTTCGGGGTTTTTCGCAGGTTTTCGTCCGGAATGGTATTTTCGTTTTTTGGGGCAGGGTTCAGGCTGCACTTGAAGCTAAAATTCAAGTCTCTAGCCTCCGTAGTTTTGGAGATGGAGCCTTTTGAAAAAGTGCAAGTTTGACCCCTCTAGCTGCTCAAATAACGAAGTTACAGGCACTTTTATATTTGGCAGTCGAGGGGTCACTTTGCCATGAAATTTTCGGGGTTTTTCGCAGGTTTTCGTCCGGAATGGTATTTTCGTTTTTTGGGGCAGGGTTCAGGCTGCACTTGAAGCTAAAATTCAAGTCTCTAGCCTCCGTAGTTTTGGAGATGGAGCCTTTTGAAAAAGTGCAAGTTTGACCCCTCTAGCTGCTCAAATAACGAAGTTACAGGCACTTTTATATTTGGCAGTCGAGGGGTCACTTTGCCATGAAATTTTCGGGGTTTTTCGCAGGTTTTCGTCCGGAATGGTATTTTCGTTTTTTGGGGCAGGGTTCAGGCTGCATTTGAAGCTAAAATTCAAGTCTCTAGCCTCCGTAGTTTTGGAGATGGAGCCTTTTGAAAAAGTGCAAGTTTGACCCCTCTAGCTGCTCAAATAACGAAGTTACAGGCACTTTTATATTTGGCAGTCGAGGGGTCACTTTGCCATGAAATTTTCGGGGTTTTTCGCAGGTTTTCGTCCGGAATGGTATTTTCGTTTTTTGGGGCAGGGTTCAGGCTGCACTTGAAGCTAAAATTCAAGTCTCTAGCCTCCGTAGTTTTGGAGATGGAGCCTTTTGAAAAAGTGCAAGTTTGACCCCTCTAGCTGCTCAAATAACGAAGTTACAGGCACTTTTATATTTGGCAGTCGAGGGGTCACTTTGCCATGAAATTTTCGGGGTTTTTCGCAGGTTTTCGTCCGGAATGGTATTTTCGTTTTTTGGGGCAGGGTTCAGGCTGCACTTGAAGCTAAAATTCAAGTCTCTAGCCTCCGTAGTTTTGGAGATGGAGCCTTTTGAAAAAGTGCAAGTTTGACCCCTCTAGCTGCTCAAATAACGAAGTTACAGGCACTTTTATATTTGGCAGTCGAGGGGTCACTTTGCCATGAAATTTTCGGGGTTTTTCGCAGGTTTTCGTCCGGAATGGTATTTTTGGTTTTTGGGGCAGGGTTCAGGCTGCACTTGAAGCTAAAATTCAAGTCTCTAGCCTCCGTAGTTTTGGAGATGGAGCCTTTTGAAAAAGTGCAAGGTTGACCCCTCTAGCTGCTCAAATAACGAAGTTACAGGCACTTTTATATTTGGCAGTCGAGGGGTCACTTTGCCATGAAATTTTCGGGGTTTTTCGCAGGTTTTCGTCCGGAATGGTATTTTTGGTTTTTGGGGCAGGGTTCAGGCTGCACTTGAAGCTAAAATTCAAGTCTCTAGCCTCCGTAGTTTTGGAGATGGAGCCTTTTGAAAAAGTGCAAGGTTGACCCCTCTAGCTGCTCAAATAACGAAGTTACAGGCACTTTTATATTTGGCAGTCGAGGGGTCACTTTGCCATGAAATTTTCGGGGTTTTTCGCAGGTTTTCGTCCGGAATGGTATTTTTGGTTTTTGGGGCAGGGTTCAGGCTGCATTTGAAGCTAAAATTCAAGTCTCTAGCCTCCGTAGTTTTGGAGATGGAGCCTTTTGAAAAAGTGCAAGTTTGACCCCTCTAGCTGCTCAAATAACGAAGTTACAGGCACTTTTATATTTGGCAGTCGAGGGGTCACTTTGCCATGAAATTTTCGGGGTTTTTCGCAGGTTTTCGTCCGGAATGGTATTTTTGGTTTTTGGGGCAGGGTTCAGGCTGCACTTGAAGCTAAAATTCAAGTCTCTAGCCTCCGTAGTTTTGGAGATGGAGCCTTTTGAAAAAGTGCAAGGTTGACCCCTCTAGCTGCTCAAATAACGAAGTTACAGGCACTTTTATATTTGGCAGTCGAGGGGTCACTTTGCCATGAAATTTTCGGGGTTTTTCGCAGGTTTTCGTCCGGAATGGTATTTTTGGTTTTTGGGGCAGGGTTCAGGCTGCATTTGAAGCTAAGATTCAAGTCTCTAGCCTCCGTAGTTTTGGAGATGGAGCCTTTTGAAAAAGTGCAAGTTTGACCCCTCTAGCTGCTCAAATAACGAAGTTACAGGCACTTTTATATTGGCAGTCGAGGGGTCACTTTGCCATGAAATTTTCGGGGTTTTTCGCAGGTTTTCGTCCGGAATGGTATTTTCGTTTTTTGGGGCAGGGTTCAGGCTGCACTTGAAGCTAAAATTCAAGTCTCTAGCCTCCGTAGTTTTGGAGATGGAGCCTTTTGAAAAAGTGCAAGTTTGACCCCTCTAGCTGCTCAAATAACGAAGTTACAGGCACTTTTATATTTGGCAGTCGAGGGGTCACTTTGCCATGAAATTTTCGGGGTTTTTCGCAGGTTTTCGTCCGGAATGGTATTTTTGGTTTTTGGGGCAGGGTTCAGGCTGCATTTGAAGCTAAGATTCAAGTCTCTAGCCTGCGTTGTTTTGGAGATGGAGCCTTTTGAAAAAGTGCAAGTTTGACCCCTCTAGCTGCTCAAATAACGAAGTTACAGGCACTTTTATATTTGGCAGTCGAGGGGTCACTTTGCCATTAAATTTTCGGGGTTTTTCGCTGGTTTTCGTCCGGAATGGTATTTTTGGTTTTTGGGGCAGGGTTCAGGCTGCATTTGAAGCTAAAATTCAAGTCTCTAGCCTCCGTAGTTTTGGAGATGGAGCCTTTTGAAAAAGTGCAAGTTTGACCCCTCTAGCTGCTCAAATAACGAAGTTACAGGCACTTTTATATTTGGCAGTCGAGGGGTCACTTTGCCATGAAATTTTCGGGGTTTTTCGCAGGTTTTCGTCCGGAATGGTATTTTTGGTTTTTGGGGCAGGGTTCAGGCTGCATTTGAAGCTAAGATTCAAGTCTCTAGCCTCCGTAGTTTTGGAGATGGAGCCTTTTGAAAAAGTGCAAGTTTGACCCCTCTAGCTGCTCAAATAACGAAGTTACAGGCACTTTTATATTTGGCAGTCGAGGGGTCACTTTGCCATGAAATTTTCGGGGTTTTTCGCAGGTTTTCGTCCGGAATGGTATTTTCGTTTTTTGGGGCAGGGTTCAGGCTGCACTTGAAGCTAAAATTCAAGTCTCTAGCCTCCGTAGTTTTGGAGATGGAGCCTTTTGAAAAAGTGCAAGTTTGACCCCTCTAGCTGCTCAAATAACGAAGTTACAGGCACTTTTATATTTGGCAGTCGAGGGGTCACTTTGCCATGAAATTTTCGGGGTTTTTCGCAGGTTTTCGTCCGGAATGGTATTTTTGGTTTTTGGGGCAGGGTTCAGGCTGCATTTGAAGCTAAGATTCAAGTCTCTAGCCTCCGTAGTTTTGGAGATGGAGCCTTTTGAAAAAGTGCAAGTTTGACCCCTCTAGCTGCTCAAATAACGAAGTTACAGGCACTTTTATATTTGGCAGTCGAGGGGTCACTTTGCCATGAAATTTTCGGGGTTTTTCGCAGGTTTTCGTCCGGAATGGTATTTTTGGTTTTTGGGGCAGGGTTCAGGCTGCATTTGAAGCTAAAATTCAAGTCTCTAGCCTCCGTAGTTTTGGAGATGGAGCCTTTTGAAAAAGTGCAAGTTTGACCCCTCTAGCTGCTCAAATAACGAAGTTACAGGCACTTTTATATTTGGCAGTCGAGGGGTCACTTTGCCATGAAATTTTCGGGGTTTTTCGCAGGTTTTCGTCCGGAATGGTATTTTTGGTTTTTGGGGCAGGGTTCAGGCTGCACTTGAAGCTAAAATTCAAGTCTCTAGCCTCCGTAGTTTTGGAGATGGAGCCTTTTGAAAAAGTGCAAGTTTGACCCCTCTAGCTGCTCAAATAACGAAGTTACAGGCACTTTTATATTTGGCAGTCGAGGGGTCACTTTGCCATGAAATTTTCGGGGTTTTTCGCAGGTTTTCGTCCGGAATGGTATTTTGGTTTTTGGGGCAGGGTTCAGGCTGCATTTGAAGCTAAGATTCAAGTCTCTAGCCTCCGTAGTTTTGGAGATGGAGCCTTTTGAAAAAGTGCAAGTTTGACCCCTCTAGCTGCTCAAATAACGAAGTTACAGGCACTTTTATATTTGGCAGTCGAGGGGTCACTTTGCCATTAAATTTTCGGGGTTTTTCGCAGGTTTTCGTCCGGAATGGTATTTTTGGTTTTTGGGGCAGGGTTCAGGCTGCATTTGAAGCTAAAATTCAAGTCTCTAGCCTCCGTAGTTTTGGAGATGGAGCCTTTTGAAAAAGTGCAAGTTTGACCCCTCTAGCTGCTCAAATAACGAAGTTACAGGCACTTTTATATTTGGCAGTCGAGGGGTCACTTTGCCATGAAATTTTCGGGGCTTTTCGCAGGTTTTCGTCCGGAATGGTATTTTTGGTTTTTGGGGCAGGGTTCAGGCTGCATTTTAAGCTAAAATTCAAGCCTCTAGCCTTCGGGGTTTTGGAGATGGAGCCTTTTGAAAAAGTGCAAGTTTGACCCCTCTAGCTGCTCAAATAACGAAGTTACAGGCACTTTTATGTTTAGCAGTCGAGGGGTCACTTTGCCATGAAATTTTCGGGGTTTTTCGCAGGTTTTCGTCCGGAATGGTATTTTCGCTTTTTGGGGCAGGGTTCAGGCTGCACTTGAAGCTAAAATTCAAGTCTCTAGCCTCCGTAGTTTTGGAGATGGAACCTTTTTAAAAAGTGCAAGTTTGACCCCTCTAGCTGCTCAAATAACGAAGTTACAGGCACTTTTATATTTGGCAGTCGAGGGGTCACTTTACCATGAAATTTTCGGGGTTTTTCGCAGGTTTTCGTCCGGAATGGTATTTTCGCTTTTTGGGGCAGGGTTCAGGCTGCACTTGAAGCTAAAATTCAAGTCTCTAGCCTGCGTTGTTTTGGAGATGGAGCCTTTTGAAAAAGTGCAAGTTTGACCCCTCTAGCTGCTCAAATAACGAAGTTACAGGCACTTTTATATTTGGCAGTCGAGGGGTCACTTTGCCATGAAATTTTCGGGGTTTTTCGCTAGTTTTCGTCCGGAATGGTATTTTTGTTTTTTGGGGCAGGGTTCAGGCTGCATTTGAAGCTAAAATTCAAGTCTCTAGCCTCCGTAGTTTTCGAGATGGAGCCTTTTGAAAAAGTGCAAGTTTGACCCCTCTAGCTGCTCAAATAACGAAGTTACAGGCACTTTTATATTTGGCAGTCGAGGGGTCACTTTGCCATGAAATTTTCGGGGTTTTTCGCAGGTTTTCGTCCGGAATGGTATTTTTGGTTTTTGGGGCAGGGTTCAGGCTGCATTTTAAGCTAAAATTCAAGCTTCTAGCCTTCGGGGTTTTGGAGATGGAGCCTTTTGAAAAAGTGCAAGTTTGACCCCTCTAGCTGCTCAAATAACGAAGTTACAGGCACTTTTATGTTTAGCAGTCGAGGGGTCACTTTGCCATGAAATTTTCGGGGTTTTTCGCAGGTTTTCGTCCGGAATGGTATTTTCGCTTTTTGGGGCAGGGTTCAGGCTGCACTTGAAGCTAAAATTCAAGTCTCTAGCCTCCGTAGTTTTGGAGATGGAGCCTTTTGAAAAAGTGCAAGTTTGACCCCTCTAGCTGCCCAAATAACGAAGTTACAGGCACTTTTATATTTGGCAGTCGAGGGGTCACTTTGCCATGAAATTTTCGGGGTTTTTCGCTAGTTTTCGTCCGGAATGGTATTTTTGGTTTTTGGGGCAGTGTTCAGGCTGCATTTGAAGCTAACATTCAAGTCTCTAGCCTCCGTGGCTTTGGAGATGGAGCCTTTTGAAAAAGTGCAAGTTTGACCCCTCTAGCTGCCCAAATAACGAAGTTACAGGCACTTTTATATTTGGCAGTCGAGGGGTCACTTTGCCATGAAATTTTCGGGGTTTTTCGCTAGTTTTCGTCCGGAATGGTATTTTTGGTTTTTGGGGCAGTGTTCAGGCTGCATTTGAAGCTAACATTCAAGTCTCTAGCCTCCGTGGCTTTGGAGATGGAGCCTTTTGAAAAAGTGCAAGTTTGACCCCTCTAGCTGCTCAAATAACGAAGTTACAGGCACTTTTATATTTGGCAGTCGAGGGGTCACTTTGCCATGAAATTTTCGGGGCTTTTCGCAGGTTTCGTCCGGAATGGTATTTTTGGTTTTTGGGGCTGGGTTCAGGCTGCATTTGAAGCTAAAATTCAAGCCTCTAGCCTTCGGGGCTTTGGAGATGGAACCTTTTGAAAAAGTGCAAGTTTGACCCCTCTAGCTGCTCAAATAACTAAGTTACAGGCACTTTTATATTTGGCAGTCGAGGGGTCACTTTGCCATGAAATTTTCGGGGTTTTTCGCAGGTTTTCGTCCGGAATGGTATTTTTGGTTTTTGGGGCAGGGTTCAGGCTGCATTTGAAGCTAAAATTCAAGTCTCTAGCCTCCGTAGTTTTGGAGATGGAGCCTTTTGAAAAAGTGCAAGTTTGACCCCTCTAGCTGCTCAAATAACGAAGTTACAGGCACTTTTATATTTGGCAGTCGAGGGGTCACTTTGCCATGAAATTTTCGGGGTTTTTCGCAGGTTTTCGTCCGGAATGGTATTTTTGGTTTTTGGGGCAGGGTTCAGGCTGCATTTGAAGCTAATATTCAAGTCTCTAGCCTCCGTAGTTTTGGAGATGGAGCCTTTTGAAAAAGTGCAAGTTTGACCCCTCTAGCTGCTCAAATAACGAAGTTACAGGCACTTTTATATTTGGCAGTCGAGGGGTCACTTTGCCATGAAATTTTCGGGGTTTTTCGCAGGTTTTCGTCCGGAATGGTATTTTCGTTTTTTGGGGCAGGGTTCAGGCTGCACTTGAAGCTAAAATTCAAGTCTCTAGCCTCGGTAGTTTTGGAGATGGAGCCTTTTGAAAAAGTGCAAGTTTGACCCCTCTAGCTGCTCAAATAACGAAGTTACAGGCACTTTTATATTTGGCAGTCGAGGGGTCACTTTGCCATGAAATTTTCGGGGTTTTTCGCAGGTTTTCGTCCGGAATGGTATTTTTGGTTTTTGGGGCAGGGTTCAGGCTGCACTTGAAGCTAAAATTCAAGTCTCTAGCCTCCGTAGTTTTGGAGATGGAGCCTTTTGAAAAAGTGCAAGTTTGACCCCTCTAGCTGCTCAAATAACGAAGTTACAGGCACTTTTATATTTGGCAGTCGAGGGGTCACTTTGCCATGAAATTTTCGGGGTTTTTCGCAGGTTTTCGTCCGGAATGGTATTTTTGGTTTTTGGGGCAGGGTTCAGGCTGCACTTGAAGCTAAAATTCAAGTCTCTAGCCTCCGTAGTTTTGGAGATGGAGCCTTTTGAAAAAGTGCAAGTTTGACCCCTCTAGCTGCTCAAATAACGAAGTTACAGGCACTTTTATATTTGGCAGTCGAGGGGTCACTTTGCCATGAAATTTTCGGGGTTTTTCGCAGGTTTTCGTCCGAAATGGTATTTTTGGTTTTTGGGGCAGGGTTCAGGCTGCATTTGAAGCTAAGATTCAAGTCTCTAGCCTCCGTAGTTTTGGAGATGGAGCCTTTTGAAAAAGTGCAAGTTTGACCCCTCTAGCTGCTCAAATAACGAAGTTACAGGCACTTTTATATTTGGCAGTCGAGGGGTCACTTTGCCATTAAATTTTCGGGGTTTTTCGCAGGTTTTCGTCCGGAATGGTATTTTTGGTTTTTGGGGCAGGGTTCAGGCTGCATTTGAAGCTAAAATTCAAGTCTCTAGCCTCCATAGTTTTGGAGATGGAGCCTTTTGAAAAAGTGCAAGTTTGACCCCTCTAGCTGCTCAAATAACGAAGTTACAGGCACTTTTATATTTGGCAGTCGAGGGGTCACTTTGCCATGAAATTTTCGGGGCTTTTCGCAGGTTTTCGTCCGGAATGGTATTTTTGGTTTTTGGGGCAGGGTTCAGGCTGCATTTTAAGCTAAAATTCAAGCCTCTAGCCTTCGGGGTTTTGGAGATGGAGCCTTTTGAAAAAGTGCAAGTTTGACCCCTCTAGCTGCTCAAATAACGAAGTTACAGGCACTTTTATGTTTAGCAGTCGAGGGGTCACTTTGCCATGAAATTTTCGGGGTTTTTCGCAGGTTTTCGTCCAGAATGGTATTTTCGCTTTTTGGGGCAGGGTTCAGGCTGCACTTGAAGCTAAAATTCAAGTCTCTAGCCTCCGTAGTTTTGGAGATGGAACCTTTTTAAAAAGTGCAAGTTTGACCCCTCTAGCTGCTCAAATAACGAAGTTACAGGCACTTTTATATTTGGCAGTCGAGGGGTCACTTTACCATGAAATTTTCGGGGTTTTTCGCAGGTTTTCGTCCGGAATGGTATTTTCGCTTTTTGGGGCAGGGTTCAGGCTGCACTTGAAGCTAAAATTCAAGTCTCTAGCCTGCGTTGTTTTGGAGATGGAGCCTTTTGAAAAAGTGCAAGTTTGACCCCTCTAGCTGCTCAAATAACGAAGTTACAGGCACTTTTATATTTGGCAGTCGAGGGGTCACTTTGCCATGAAATTTTCGGGGTTTTTCGCTAGTTTTCGTCCGGAATGGTATTTTTGTTTTTTGGGGCAGGGTTCAGGCTGCATTTGAAGCTAAAATTCAAGTCTCTAGCCTCCGTAGTTTTCGAGATGGAGCCTTTTGAAAAAGTGCAAGTTTGACCCCTCTAGCTGCTCAAATAACGAAGTTACAGGCACTTTTATATTTGGCAGTCGAGGGGTCACTTTGCCATGAAATTTTCGGGGTTTTTCGCAGGTTTTCGTCCGGAATGGTATTTTTGGTTTTTGGGGCAGGGTTCAGGCTGCATTTTAAGCTAAAATTCAAGCTTCTAGCCTTCGGGGTTTTGGAGATGGAGCCTTTTGAAAAAGTGCAAGTTTGACCCCTCTAGCTGCTCAAATAACGAAGTTACAGGCACTTTTATGTTTAGCAGTCGAGGGGTCACTTTGCCATGAAATTTTCGGGGTTTTTCGCAGGTTTTCGTCCGGAATGGTATTTTCGCTTTTTGGGGCAGGGTTCAGGCTGCACTTGAAGCTAAAATTCAAGTCTCTAGCCTCCGTAGTTTTGGAGATGGAGCCTTTTGAAAAAGTGCAAGTTTGACCCCTCTAGCTGCCCAAATAACGAAGTTACAGGCACTTTTATATTTGGCAGTCGAGGGGTCACTTTGCCATGAAATTTTCGGGGTTTTTCGCTAGTTTTCGTCCGGAATGGTATTTTTGGTTTTTGGGGCAGTGTTCAGGCTGCATTTGAAGCTAACATTCAAGTCTCTAGCCTCCGTGGCTTTGGAGATGGAGCCTTTTGAAAAAGTGCAAGTTTGACCCCTCTAGCTGCCCAAATAACGAAGTTACAGGCACTTTTATATTTGGCAGTCGAGGGGTCACTTTGCCATGAAATTTTCGGGGTTTTTCGCTAGTTTTCGTCCGGAATGGTATTTTTGGTTTTTGGGGCAGTGTTCAGGCTGCATTTGAAGCTAACATTCAAGTCTCTAGCCTCCGTGGCTTTGGAGATGGAGCCTTTTGAAAAAGTGCAAGTTTGACCCCTCTAGCTGCTCAAATAACGAAGTTACAGGCACTTTTATATTTGGCAGTCGAGGGGTCACTTTGCCATGAAATTTTCGGGGTTTTTCGCAGGTTTTCGTCCGGAATGGTATTTTTGGTTTTTGGGGCAGGGTTCAGGCTGCATTTGAAGCTAAAATTCAAGTCTCTAGCCTCCGTAGTTTTGGAGATGGAGCCTTTTGAAAAAGTGCAAGTTTGACCCCTCTAGCTGCTCAAATAACGAAGTTACAGGCACTTTTATATTTGGCAGTCGAGGGGTCACTTTGCCATGAAATTTTCGGGGTTTTTCGCAGGTTTTCGTCCGGAATGGTATTTTTGGTTTTTGGGGCAGGGTTCAGGCTGCATTTGAAGCTAAAATTCAAGTCTCTAGCCTCCGTAGTTTTGGAGATGGAGCCTTTTGAAAAAGTGCAAGTTTGACCCCTCTAGCTGCTCAAATAACGAAGTTACAGGCACTTTTATATTTGGCAGTCGAGGGGTCACTTTGCCATGAAATTTTCGGGGTTTTTCGCAGGTTTTCGTCCGGAATGGTATTTTTGGTTTTTGGGGCAGGGTTCAGGCTGCATTTGAAGCTAAAATTCAAGTCTCTAGCCTCCGTAGTTTTGGAGATGGAGCCTTTTGAAAAAGTGCAAGTTTGACCCCTCTAGCTGCTCAAATAACGAAGTTACAGGCACTTTTATATTTGGCAGTCGAGGGGTCACTTTGCCATGAAATTTTCGGGGTTTTTCGCAGGTTTTCGTCCGGAATGGTATTTTTGGTTTTTGGGGCAGGGTTCAGGCTGCATTTGAAGCTAAAATTCAAGTCTCTAGCCTCCGTAGTTTTGGAGATGGAGCCTTTTGAAAAAGTGCAAGTTTGACCCCTCTAGCTGCTCAAATAACGAAGTTACAGGCACTTTTATATTTGGCAGTCGAGGGGTCACTTTGCCATGAAATTTTCGGGGTTTTTCGCAGGTTTTCGTCCGGAATGGTATTTTCGCTTTTTGGGGCAGGGTTCAGGCTGCACTTGAAGCTAAAATTCAAGTCTCTAGCCTCCGTAGTTTTGGAGATGGAGCCTTTTGAAAAAGTGCAAGTTTGACCCCTCTAGCTGCTCAAATAACGAAGTTACAGGCACTTTTATATTTGGCAGTCGAGGGGTCACTTTGCCATGAAATTTTCGGGGTTTTTCGCTAGTTTTCGTCCGGAATGGTATTTTTGGTTTTTGGGGCAGTGTTCAGGCTGCATTTGAAGCTAACATTCAAGTCTCTAGCCTCCGTGGCTTTAGAGATGGAGCCTTTTGAAAAAGTGCAAGTTTGACCCCTCTAGCTGCTCAAATAACGAAGTTACAGGCACTTTTATGTTTAGCAGTCGAGGGGTCACTTTGCCATGAAATTTTCGGGGTTTTTCGCAGGTTTTCGTCCGGAATGGTATTTTTGGTTTTTGGGGCAGGGTTCAGGCTGCATTTGAAGCTAAAATTCAAGTCTCTAGCCTCCGTAGTTTTGGAGATGGAGCCTTTTGAAAAAGTGCAAGTTTGACCCCTCTAGCTGCTCAAATAACGAAGTTACAGGCACTTTTATATTTGGCAGTCGAGGGGTCACTTTGCCATGAAATTTTCGGGGTTTTTCGCAGGTTTTCGTCCGGAATGGTATTTTTGGTTTTTGGGGAAGGGTTCAGGCTGCATTTTAAGCTAAAATTCAAGCTTCTAGCCTTCGGGGTTTTGGAGATGGAGCCTTTTGAAAAAGTGCAAGTTTGACCCCTCTAGCTGCTCAAATAACGAAGTTACAGGCACTTTTATATTTGGCAGTCGAGGGGTCACTTTGCCATGAAATTTTCGGGGTTTTTCGCTAGTTTTCGTCCGGAATGGTATTTTTGGTTTTTGGGGCAGTGTTCAGGCTGCATTTGAAGCTAACATTCAAGTCTCTAGCCTCCGTGGCTTTGGAGATGGAGCCTTTTGAAAAAGTGCAAGTTTGACCCCTCTAGCTGCCCAAATAACGAAGTTACAGGCACTTTTATATTTGGCAGTCGAGGGGTCACTTTGCCATGAAATTTTCGGGGTTTTTCGCTAGTTTTCGTCCGGAATGGTATTTTTGGTTTTTGGGGCAGTGTTCAGGCTGCATTTGAAGCTAACATTCAAGTCTCTAGCCTCCGTGGCTTTGGAGATGGAGCCTTTTGAAAAAGTGCAAGTTTGACCCCTCTAGCTGCTCAAATAACGAAGTTACAGGCACTTTTATATTTGGCAGTCGAGGGGTCACTTTGCCATGAAATTTTCGGGGTTTTTCGCAGGTTTTCGTCCGGAATGGTATTTTTGGTTTTTGGGGCAGGGTTCAGGCTGCATTTGAAGCTAAAATTCAAGTCTCTAGCCTCCGTAGTTTTGGAGATGGAGCCTTTTGAAAAAGTGCAAGTTTGACCCCTCTAGCTGCTCAAATAACGAAGTTACAGGCACTTTTATATTTGGCAGTCGAGGGGTCACTTTGCCATGAAATTTTCGGGGTTTTTCGCAGGTTTCCGTCCGGAATGGTATTTTTGGTTTTTGGGGCAGGGTTCAGGCTGCATTTGAAGCTAAAATTCAAGTCTCTAGCCTCCGTAGTTTTGGAGATGGAGCCTTTTGAAAAAGTGCAAGTTTGACCCCTCTAGCTGCTCAAATAACGAAGTTACAGGCACTTTTATATTTGGCAGTCGAGGGGTCACTTTGCCATGAAATTTTCGGGGTTTTTCGCAGGTTTTCGTCCGGAATGGTATTTTCGCTTTTTGGGGCAGGGTTCAGGCTGCACTTGAAGCTAAAATTCAAGTCTCTAGCCTCCGTAGTTTTGGAGATGGAGCCTTTTGAAAAAGTGCAAGTTTGACCCCTCTAGCTGCTCAAATAACGAAGTTACAGGCACTTTTATATTTGGCAGTCGAGGGGTCACTTTGCCATGAAATTTTCGGGGTTTTTCGCTAGTTTTCGTCCGGAATGGTATTTTTGGTTTTTGGGGCAGTGTTCAGGCTGCATTTGAAGCTAACATTCAAGTCTCTAGCCTCCGTGGCTTTGGAGATGGAGCCTTTTGAAAAAGTGCAAGTTTGACCCCTCTAGCTGCTCAAATAACGAAGTTACAGGCACTTTTATGTTTAGCAGTCGAGGGGTCACTTTGCCATGAAATTTTCGGGGTTTTTCGCAGGTTTTCGTCCGGAATGGTATTTTTGGTTTTTGGGGCAGGGTTCAGGCTGCATTTTAAGCTAAAATTCAAGCCTCTAGCCTTCGGGGCTTTGGAGATGGAACCTTTTGAAAAAGTGCAAGTTTGACCCCTCTAGCTGCTCAAATAACGAAGTTACAGGCAGTTTTATATTTGGCAGTCGAGGGGTCACTTTGCCATGAAATTTTCGGGGTTTTTCGCAGGTTTTCGTCCGGAATGGTATTTTTGGTTTTTGGGGCAGGGTTCAGGCTGCATTTGAAGCTAAAATTCAAGTCTCTAGCCTCCGTAGTTTTGGAGATGGAGCCTTTTGAAAAAGTGCAAGTTTGACCCCTCTAGCTGCTCAAATAACGAAGTTACAGGCACTTTTATATTTGGCAGTCGAGGGGTCACTTTGCCATGAAATTTTCGGGGTTTTTCGCAGGTTTTCGTCCGGAATGGTATTTTCGCTTTTTGGGGCAGGGTTCAGGCTGCACTTGAAGCTAAAATTCAAGTCTCTAGCCTCCGTAGTTTTGGAGATGGAGCCTTTTGAAAAAGTGCAAGTTTGACCCCTCTAGCTGCTCAAATAACGAAGTTACAGGCACTTTTATATTTGGCAGTCGAGGGGTCACTTTGCCATGAAATTTTCGGGGTTTTTCGCTAGTTTTCGTCCGGAATGGTATTTTTGGTTTTTGGGGCAGTGTTCAGGCTGCATTTGAAGCTAACATTCAAGTCTCTAGCCTCCGTGGCTTTGGAGATGGAGCCTTTTGAAAAAGTGCAAGTTTGACCCCTCTAGCTGCTCAAATAACGAAGTTACAGGCACTTTTATGTTTAGCAGTCGAGGGGTCACTTTGCCATGAAATTTTCGGGGTTTTTCGCAGGTTTTCGTCCGGAATGGTATTTTTGGTTTTTGGGGCAGGGTTCAGGCTGCATTTGAAGCTAAAATTCAAGCCTCTAGCCTTCGGGGCTTTGGAGATGGAACCTTTTGAAAAAGTGCAAGTTTGACCCCTCTAGCTGCTCAAATAACGAAGTTACAGGCAGTTTTATATTTGGCAGTCGAGGGGTCACTTTGCCATGAAATTTTCGGGGTTTTTCGCAGGTTTTCGTCCGGAATGGTATTTTTGGTTTTTGGGGCAGGGTTCAGGCTGCATTTGAAGCTAAAATTCAAGTCTCTAGTCTCCGTAGTTTTGGAGATGGAGCCTTTTGAAAAAGTGCAAGTTTGACCCCTCTAGCTGCTCAAATAACGAAGTTACAGGCACTTTTATATTTGGCAGTCGAGGGGTCACTTTGCCATGAAATTTTCGGGGTTTTTCGCAGGTTTTCGTCCGGAATGGTATTTTCGCTTTTTGGGGCAGGGTTCAGGCTGCACTTGAAGCTAAAATTCAAGTCTCTAGCCTCCGTAGTTTTGGAGATGGAGCCTTTTGAAAAAGTGCAAGTTTGACCCCTCTAGCTGCTCAAATAACGAAGTTACAGGCACTTTTATATTTGGCAGTCGAGGGGTCACTTTGCCATGAAATTTTCGGGGTTTTTCGCTAGTTTTCGTCCGGAATGGTATTTTTGGTTTTTGGGGCAGTGTTCAGGCTGCATTTGAAGCTAACATTCAAGTCTCTAGCCTCCGTGGCTTTGGAGATGGAGCCTTTTGAAAAAGTGCAAGTTTGACCCCTCTAGCTGCTCAAATAACGAAGTTACAGGCACTTTTATGTTTAGCAGTCGAGGGGTCACTTTGCCATGAAATTTTCGGGGTTTTTCGCAGGTTTTCGTCCGGAATGGTATTTTTGGTTTTTGGGGCAGGGTTCAGGCTGCATTTTAAGCTAAAATTCAAGCCTCTAGCCTTCGGGGCTTTGGAGATGGAACCTTTTGAAAAAGTGCAAGTTTGACCCCTCTAGCTGCTCAAATAACGAAGTTACAGGCACTTTTATATTTGGCAGTCGAGGGGTCACTTTGCCATGAAATTTTCGGGGTTTTTCGCAGGTTTTCGTCCGGAATGGTATTTTCGTTTTTTGGGGCAGGGTTCAGGCTGCACTTGAAGCTAAAATTCAAGTCTCTAGCCTCCGTAGTTTTGGAGATGGAGCCTTTTGAAAAAGTGCAAGTTTGACCCCTCTAGCTGCTCAAATAACGAAGTTACAGGCACTTTTATATTTGGCAGTCGAGGGGTCACTTTGCCATGAAATTTTCGGGGTTTTTCGCAGGTTTTCGTCCGGAATGGTATTTTTGGTTTTTGGGGCAGGGTTCAGGCTCCACTTGAAGCTAAAATTCAAGTCACTAGCCTCCGTAGTTTTGGAGATGGAGCCTTTTGAAAAAGTGCAATTTTGACCCCTCTAGCTGCTCAAATAACGAAGTTACAGGCACTTTTATATTTGGCAGTCGAGGGGTCACTTTGCCATGAAATTTTCGGGGTTTTTCGCAGGTTTTCGTCCGGAATGGTATTTTTGGTTTTTGGGGCAGGGTTCAGGCTGCATTTGAAGCTAAAATTCAAGTCTCTAGCCTCCGGGGTTTTGGAGAAGCAGCCTTTTGAAAAAGTGCAAGTTTGACCCCTCTAGCTGCTCAAATAACGAAGTTACAGGCACTTTTATGTTTGGCAGTCGAGGATTCACTTTGCCATGAAATTTTCGGGGTTTTTTGCAGGTTTTCGTCCGGAATGGTATTTTTGGTTTTTGGGGCAGGGTTCAGGCTGCATTTGAAGCTAAAATTCCCCTCTAGCACAGAGCAGGTATACTAAGAGCAGGAACTCAGAACAGATTTATTTTTAAAGCAGGCTGCATATAATCCCACGCACACAAATAAGCCTCACCACTCTAGAAGCAACGGCTACAATTTAAAGTAAACCGACCTTTAGAGTGATAAGGGCAGCAACACATCAAATCAACTGTGTCTGTTGATTAAAACGCCCAAGCTTCCTCAGTTGCTATTGTATGCGTGACATGGTTCCTCAATTTCATATGTGTGAGTTACCATTTTCGGCCATTGCATTCGTGCATTTCCATCTTTGGGGGCGTGGCTTGTGTCAAGTGCATGATGAAACGTCTGTGATGAAAAAACGATTTATTTGAAAAATTTTACAAATTTTAAAAACACCCTAATAGCACCTCCACCACTTTAGAAAAAATCATTTTACATCATAATTCATATGCCATAAATCATATATAATACTAAATCATAGACCACATAGCATGTTTATACCCTAGACTTTTAGTATAGGGTATATTGTTTTTGTCACGACGGAAATATGTAACACCTTAAAGGAGGCTCCGGAGGTATAGCAATGTATATATATAAATGATCAGGGTTACCTCCTGATTCGATTTAGCCATGTCTGTCTGTCTGTCTGTCTGTCTGTCCGTCTGTCTGTCTGTCTGTCTGTCTGTCTGTCTGTCCGTCTGTCTGTCCGTTCGCACGATAACTTTCGATAGAATAAAGCTAGAGCCTTGAAATTTTGGTCAAATATTGGCAGTGTAATCTAGTTAGATGGTATTGAAAATGGGCATGATCAGGCCAAGAGAACGCCTACCTCCCCTACATATGTAAAATACATAAATGTATCTATAACTCCCGATTAAATAAACGTGAAAAGCTCTAGCTTAGGTAGATTACTCATGAGGGTAATCTTATACTCTCCTGGGAAAATAAAATCAATCAGTTGGAAACTAACGGTAGTTTTCTTACAAAGAACCCCGTACTACCCTAATTTTCAGGTTTTTTGTATATAACTCCTGAACCAATTGACGTAGGCACCTGACTTTTGGCATGTAACCTTGAAGTGAGAAGCTGCTTAAGGTTTTGTAAGTTGGGCATAATCAGATCAAAGGAACGCCTACCTCCCCTACAAATTTCAAAAAATTAAATATTCCCTTAATTACGATAACTTTCGAAAAAATTATACTAGCAAGTTGAAAATTTGACAAAATGTTGCTAGTAAGACCTACTTTGTTGGTATTGAAAATGGGCAAGATCCGACCCAAGGAACCCCCACCTCCCCTACAAATGAAACTTCAAATAAGCGATAACTTTTTATAGAATGAAGCCAGCAACTTGAAATTTTGGTCAAATGTTTAAAGTGAGATTGAGTTAGTTGGCATTAAAGATGGGTAAGATCCGACTTAAGGAACCCCTACCTCCCCTAGAAATGAAACTTAAAATAAGCGATAGCTTAACGACAAAATAAAGCTATCGACTTGAAATTTTGGTCAAATGTTTGTAGTATGATCCAGTTGGCTAATACTGAAAATACGTAAAATCCGACCAACGAAACCCCTACTTCTCCTACAAATGAAACTTAAAATAAGCGATAACTTTCGATAGAGTGAAGCTTGAGACTTGAAATTTTTTTTAAATGTTTGTAGGGGGATCTAATTGGTTGGTGGCAATGATGGGCAAGATCCGACCCAAGGAACCCCTACCTCCCCTACAAGTGAAACTTCAAATAAGCGTTAACTTTCGATAGAATGAAGCTAGCAACTTGAAAACTGCGACAAATATTTGTAGAATGGGTCAGTTAATTGATTTTGAGAATGGTCAAGATCCCACTGAATGAGTGCCAAACTCCCCTATGAACTGGCCATATAGGAGACCCACTTCTAGTACATATGGTCGTTGCCAATTGGGACTTTTGGTATCACCACTAGGTCTGTACAAGTCTAGGGCATATACGCTTCGGACTCCGCGCCGAAGCGAAGCTTCGGCCTGGTTTTTCTTTCCGGATATCCTAAAATGCGACCATAAAGATTCAGTTTCCGATTTTTCATCACACACTTTTTATTCATTCACTTGCTACAAGCCACACCCACAAAGATTCACCCACCCACACCCACAAAAATTCTTGGTGACCATCCCACAATTTCGCATGGTTCCCCTTACCTGACGAGCGCACGGTCGCCATCTTTTCACAGTTTATCAGCGTTCATGTACATTTGCCAGAGAGGATCAAACAGCATGCGATCTCATTGATAATGCATCCAATATGAAATGGGTTTGCTATCCGTTGCCATGCGAAGTTCACTCCGATTTTAGAGGCCCCGCCAGGCACAATGAACGCGGATATAAGACCCCCATAGACAATGCAATTCCTCGTAAGACGACAACGCTATTCATCGTCGGATTAATCTAACGATGGATCGCCACAAAATATTTCGCGGCTAAAATTATATGGAACTGTAGAAACAAAACGACAACGATAGGCGCATACACTCTGCGATCGAACTGACGATCACAATATCGCCAGATAGGCGTCGACTGATCGCAAGGTAGATGGGGGGCTTTAGTTTTCACTTTTTGCACATCCATTGTGTACCGATTAGTGAACACAACACATACGCAAGTGAAATACTATGGGCAACCTATGCTTAATTTATACTGAGTTCCAACGCTGTTATATTTTTCCTCTATGCTAGGACTACCGTAGGATACGTCAAGAGCGAAACTTAACCACACAAGTTGGTCGAAGTAGGGTTCTTAGTGCCTAAATGGCCAAGAACCCGTATTCATCTCGTCTCTTTTAAGGGGACGAGATCGAGTAGGGTTTTTAGTGCATTTGTCAAAAATGGCAATAAAATTTTGTTCAGTACGTCTCCCAGCCTGCGTGCAAGTCAATACTGTTCCCTAGTCAATAAAAGGTCAAAAACCCGTATCCAACTCGTCCCTTTGAGGAGGCGGAACTGAAACGTATTTTTGTCGTCTAAAATGGTATTTCTTGAGTGAAGTTTCAGAGTGCATTTGCACACGGGGATTTGTAGTTCCTAAAGTGGAAATCTCTTGAGTGCGGCCTCAGAGTTCATTTACGCTTTAGGTGGTAAGAACGTACACCCCCACACGGGGATTTTTAGTTGCTCAAGCGGAAATACACGCTGACTCCGCACTTAAGGAATTTGCCCTTTAAGCATAGCTATGTTCGGTCAGATCGAATATATTTGTATTTGTAAAAGTCAGAGAAACTTTGATTTAAAAGCAAAATTTGAGTAAATCTTTTCCAGAGAATTTTTTTTTTTGGGACAGTTGGTTGAAAAAATGGCACTCTCGGTGCCAATCGAAAACCACAATAGGCGACAATCTGTTGCCCAAGTGATTACCACTTTCAGGGCGCCACTCATGATATCACTCATCACAGATAGAAACTCCATGAAATCAGTATTACAATATCATCCGCGTACGCGGACTTCTCCAGTCCTCTGAGGATGCCAGCCATTCCTAAAATCTACAGCAGAGGGAAGATTACCCCACCCTGCGGCGTCCCTTTGCGCGCAAGCTTGGTTATCCAGCTCTCGCCGTGGTCGACCTGAATTCGTTTTCAGCATAGCTTCAACCCATCAACTGAAATAAGCTTCCACACCCAACTCGGCTAGGTTTTACACACAGAGAATAACTATGGAGGAGCAATCCGCATATACTCAACACTAAACTACTTGAAGCAATTCCAGTCGTAAAAAGTAGAGAGAGAGACACACGCCCTCCACTGCGCAACACCCGCGTAGTCTATATAAAAGCAAAGGAAGCACGGAAGATGTCATCCCCTCTCCTACTTTTCCAATCGGAACAATAACATTCCAGTCTGTCTCTCTGCCGCGGAACACCCGCCCGGTCTATATAGAGCAAAAGAGATGTCAAATTTTCATCCCCCTTCCTACTTCCTCACTTGTGCCGAATTCCGTCGTTTCTCTCGCTCTTTTTCACTTCCTCTTATACTCTCTCTTCAAAGGTTTTACATTATGGTCTTAGTGCTAATATGATGGAAGACGCCTTCCATATCTATTAAACTCGCCAAGATATATTTTTTACTACTACGCAGTTGCCCTAACCCCTTGTGGGGCATAGCGCGTTAGCTGTTCCATGTGACCTAGTTGCTGTTTCTTTGGTATAAACTAGTTTCGGAAAATGCAGTTGCCAGCATGCACCTCCTTCTCCCCCATCTGGCCACCTACCTGCGACAAGTCGGGAAATGCTGTGGCTTAATATTACGCCCTGCACCACAGGGGGAAGACAACACAAACATCCATGGTCACGAACGTCGTCGTAGACGGGATTCGAACTCAAAACGCCGGTAGTCAGATACGAGACTGATGCCTCTACACACTGAGCTACCGGTCGCCTACAAGTGTAAGTAATGTAAGTCATGCTCAATTATGCGAACTACCTCATGGAGAGCTGTTTAGGTCGATTTTCTATTGAGGTAGACATGTTCGCATGCTGATATCAGTCAGTTCTGCCAAAGTTTCGAATGTGGCTGTCTAGGATCAGCTCTACCAATTATCCCGAATACTTTTGTTATGTAGTTTGATAAGCCCCATTCAATGTCTGTATCTTCCTGATGTTTCAAGGATAATGCTCATCAACTTTAATATCTGCTTCCATATCTTTGTCACGCGATTGTTATGAATCCATCAAAGTAATTAGGTGATAAATTTATTAAGTGCCATTTCTTGGAAAATTTAAATTAATTTTCTCACTTTCGTTTCAGCCTTAGACCGTGAAGCTGTCTTATTGTCAATACTTTGAAAATTTCTGTCCTTCTTCAGATATGTTCCATCCACGAAATCCTACTCAGCCATCTTTAGCGTAAATAGAAGCTGTAGAGATAGAAGGGTTTCAAGAACTCCGGAGTGGAACGTTTCCTGTGCTACGCTGCATACCCTCCGCTACAGGCCTACAGTCTATTTTATTGTCTGACGATAAAGTTTGTTTTGTATCTTTAATTATCCTGAATAGAAACCTCAGGGCAATTTTCACAACGACCAAAGGGAGCATGAGAATGAGTAAGAAATACGTTCTCGATGTAATTGAATTCAATTCGAATAGCGGAAATTGATTATATTTCATTGTATTTAGGATGAAAGTGGAGAAGGACACGCGTGATATAAGATCGGGAGAATTTAATAGCTACCGGGCAATTACATCAGTGTCAATAAATTCCCGGCGAAATAGAAGTAATAAACGTAAATTTGAGTTGTTTATGAATAATGTAATGAATTTGAATGAACAAATTAAAATATGTACACATAATAATAGTAATAATTTGCCAGTTTGTGCTAAAGAGAGATATTTGCTTATTACATATTACATTTTTGCCTTATTACAGGACATGATCTAATCGATGCTTCGTTAAGTGCGTCCATTAGTGAACGCACTAAGACAGTCCAGTCTGTCACGCGGCGGATCTGGATGAGACTATCCAGACGGCCAAGGTCCGACTACGGGGCGTTGCGTCACAATGATGAGAGTGCAAAATGCAAAGTTCGGAGTTGCAAAGTTTCATGCAATAGGCCCCTGGTCCTTTACCTATTACATGACAGTTATTAGAACCCAGGCCTCTTGCCAAAAAGGTAGGGAGAAGCCTAAGGGTCGCATTAATGAAGTCCTTCAACAAGGCGAAGCTCTCCGGGTTTGAATCTGATGGGGTTTCTTATAGAAAGTATCTTAGCTCATATAACGGCTATTTTTCTAGTTAAAAATATTCAACTGATTGCCGATGAAACTAGAAGTGCCAAATCAACAAAATAACAAATTAAGTTGATAACGTACTCGCAGTTTTCACAAATAGAACTTCCAGTTAGGCTACCATAAAAGTGATTCAAGACCCACGTTCTTCTACCCATAATATGGTATCCGCTGTAAATTACAAAGATTTCCATTCAAACTTTCAAAATTGATGGTGATTCCAGTCATAATAGTCCCAGAAAATTTTCAAAGCCTCCACATATTCAAACCTAAATTCATCCGAATTGAAAATCCTGACATTTGCAAAATGGAATGAGACATTCATATATAACGTTCGTTTTACAGATAAAAAAAAATGATATTCGACAATGGCTCAATAAAATGCGGATTGTCATATACCTTTCGGAATTTGATGTCGCCCGAAGCTCCATTTCTGTTCCTTCGACCTGAAAGCACCACAAAATCGTGTGATACGCAAGATACTCATATGAGATGAATAAAAAAATTCGAATTTTTCTTGATCTCCGTTTTGTAGATTTTTATTTGTACTCACGAAATTTATTCTCATATCAGTATTCTGCATTTTTCTAGTAGATTTTCAGTTAAAGGCTTTTTTTTTATTCTTTATGGATTCACGAAAAAATAAATTTTACCGGGGATATTCAAATCGAATTCAAAGTATAGAAATGAGCGCTGAAACGAATAAAACCACATCAACAAAAAATGCTTGAAATAAAATTGGAGTAACGCTTTCGCGAATACAGTCTTTGCACACAGCCTTAAGAATTTCATATTACAAATAAGTTTTTTTGCCGGGCGACGGCCATCGACTATCATGCATGCTTAACATGATGAGACGCGCGAATCACGTTTTTGGCCCCCCCCCCCCCCTTCGAGGGGGAAATTATTCTTAACAACTTTTTTAAAACGTGTAGTCACACTAGTGGCACATTGCACTGAATTCCATATCTGCAAGCCGTACGTTGTAATTTGCATTCGGTTAAGAATTCGCAACCATGTCGTGTTGGTCGGCTTATATAAGGCAAAAAAACATATGGCTTGGTCCCGGTCGAATTTTCGAAAAAATTAATCTTCATTTAGACATTTTTTCTCGTAGAAGAGCTACGAATAACTGAGGCGCAAAAGGGACCGATCATTCGACACAATAAAGTTTCTCACCAAACAAGGAATGTTTTCAGAGACGAGAGAGACATCAAGTACTTCCTATCTGTTATAATAAAAAGCGGTTCATCCCCCGCCTTGCAGAGAGATTGAAGTCGATTATAGATGTGAAAGCAACTTCCATGGTACGTTCGTGTAGAACTGTCACTTAGTGTTTAAAGTTCTTTAGCTTCACATCCAAGTATAAGGCTACTTATCAGTTTTTTGGATGCATCAACAAATATCAGGAGGTAAGATTCCTACATCATCTAAAGCAAATACCGTCTTACCCCAATTTCCATGCTCACTGCCACCAAGCCCGTCTTACTATACCCGGAGATTACGAAAGCGATACATTAACGAGGTCTTCCCTGACTCCTAGCATAAACCACGCCATAATTAGGGACGAGTCATCCAACTTGAACATGTAGAAATTTTGTCTTCAGCCCCAATTTTTAGTAACGAACTGTGCCAGGTTATACTTTCTTTTCATCAACAACTTGATTTGTCGATGACGATTCCTCCCACGCTCCTGCCATTTTCTTAGAGAGTCGTTTCTTTCTTTCCTTTCCCCTTCCCTTTATTGGGATCATTTCGCCGACAACGTAGGCAGAAAGATCAAAATAGACATTCTTAGTAGACGAAACAAATCGACTTTACAAAGGTCGACGTTTCGAGCCAACGGAGTCTAACCACAACATAATCCTGATTGGGTCAGTGGTATGGTTAACTTACATTCAATAGCTTGTCGTCGCTGGAGCTGAAATTTTAGCGCCGAACGGGTTATTTCACAATATGTATGTCAGCAGCATGTCAACTTTTTTAAAATTCATCCTCATAATTCCTGCAGATTTGAGTCATCATATGGACGCCTTATGGACTGGCTGAATCATATCAGACACACTTTGAGGGAATACCGTCGACGGAATGTTACTCTTATGATTTCAAAATTAAGGATATGTGGCGGAAACTAAGGCTAGATTCTCATTAGGGCGTTACTAAAACGAACTCCATCCCGAATAGTGAATTTTCGAATGAATACGGTTATTGTTCTTTAGTTGAATTTATTTAGTTGTCCTCCACGGCTTAGAAGCGAATGTTTAAGAGCGCTACGGCGAATGGCAATTGTAAGGGAAACGTGGAACTTCTGAAAACTAATATTGAACATGGTCGAAAACCCTAACATAAATTTATTACTGCAGAGTGAAATCAATAATTCAAAGATCATCCTAAAATACTCTTTGAAAACAGAGACGTGACAGTTAGGTTACGTTAGGTTAAGGGGCTGCCGCGCTACACACAGCACACTTAGGCCCATTGTGATACCACCCGGAAAAGAAAAACCGTCTCCTTAAGAGGGCTGCGTATCAAACCAGCCCGTGCTACTGATATAGCGATTTAACCGGAAGGCGCATATATTCATAAGGTCATCCAAATCATGGAAGATCCGCGAACCCAGAAAGTAGCCCCTCCTACCAGCCAAGGCCGGACAATGACAGAGAAAGTGGAGGATGGTCTCCTCCTCCTCCTCATCTCCACAACTCCTACAGAAATCATGATGGAGGATGTTGAGCCTCCTGGCATGCTCCCCGATTGCGTAGTGTCCGGCGATAACTCCAACAACTCTGCCAATGTGCCTCCTATTCATCGAAAGCAGGGTGGCAGAGCAGCCGGAATCCAATATCGGCCAAATCTACCTTGTCATATTGCATGTTGCCACGTGACAGTTAAGATCCGTTCATAGTGCACAGCTTCCAGATCATGCTTTAGAAAGTGGACTGCTCACAAAAGGATAATTATGCTGGGTTCCTGGTCATAGGCATACTCTGGAATGAACCGGCTGACGAACTAGCCAGGCCAGGTCAACCTCAAACTTTCCCTTGTGTATGTGGTTCGCAGACATGTTAGTCGATGAATTGTAAAGCTGGGCACACACTTGCGTCCAAAATTCAAATTTTTCCGTATCGAATGCAAAATTTCACCATCGAATCCATATTGTGTGGCCGGACAAATTTTGGATTCGACTAGGAAAAATTTGGATTTTTGAGGCAAGTGTGTGTCCAACTTTACCAAAGGAAATCGTGGTGGTAGATACGTCACTGGATAACACTTCAATAATTAGGACTTCACTGAGGCCACCGGCCATTGAGATCTCTACACATTCATGGCGACGCCATGGAAGCAAATGAAGCCAAAACTCACCGTGTGTGGTGGTCAACTGATGTGTCTGTCATCTAAGTGACGTTTACGGAAGCCAAGTTAAATATTCATCTCGCCCAATATCCCGAGACCAAAGCCACCGAAATACTCGAATACCCCGCTGCCTGGTCGGCGACACTCAAACTAAACTGTGACAAAACTTGTTTATGTTTCGTGAAGTTACTACTCACAAAAATTAAAAGAAAAACCTATCCGGACAAAAAAGAAATTATGCTGCAAACGAATAATAACCAGAACATCTACTGACAAATGTAATTTAGTCAATTATCAAAGCACGGGATGACGACAGTTAACTGACAGATTGTTGCTTGGCTCGATGGATTCGGCTCTTTCGTGAATAACATCCAATTTTACACTCGACGCCAATGGACGAGTGTCAAATGGCCGCAGACCAAATGCCCCCCCCCCCCATGAATGTCCAGCTTATGGTAGATCATATTAGCCGTTACAGCTAAACCAAAATAAGATCGGAATTATCAGTGGTGTTCTAACTAGACGCTCTTTTCTGAGGCCAGTACCTGACGCTCGTGCGATGGTGACGATGAAAAGTCACTCTCTGTTAATGTGTGGCAGGGAACGTCTTTGCGCTGGTTTCCCCGAACCGGAAGATATTACATCGACCCACATAACATTCTGAATAACTTCATCAGTAAGCTAGATCAGGAGGCCTAGTCCGTTTGTTAGAATTAAGGCTATAGCACCATATACTATTTAGCCTCTTTGCTTGACATCACTGACGTAAACAGTGAATAAATCAACAAACTATTTTTTTCTATTGCTGAAAAAAATGCAGCTGCTGATCGTGACCTTTGGGAAGACTGGGAAATTTCCTACTGAATGCGTGGCACCATTGACTAACTCACTGATTAAAAGCATGTACTTTTTGGGATTATTGTGGGTACATGCTACCTTAGCTTCCGTCCACACGAGCATCTTCTGATGCACACCAAACTGTCTATTACATACTTGGCGCCCAACGTGGGACCCATTTCTGGTAAAGAACAGGACTAAAAAGGACCACATTGGGTTCCTTTCAGTCCTACCATCGATTAGTATCCCCACAAGCACATTAAGGCTACACACATATTTTCCCTTCCTGGAAATACAAATGTCCTCTGACACACACACACACTTCACATAAATGTGAAGAAAACCGGTCCGCTTGTACCAGGTTCGTGTTCGAGTTCGACAGTCTGCGGTGACACCAACAATCAAAAGGACAAATACTATATTATGTCAATTCTTTGAAGTAAATACCCACAATAACATCTATATTTAATTTAAATTTTCTTCCAACCCTATGTTCGCATCTTCACATATTAACTAATTCAAACTATAACAACATAATCGTTATACTGTCTTGGAAAATGAACTAGAATTTTTTGTTTGTTCTTTTCTCCGCTAATTACACATCAAAATAACATTAAATATAAAGCACAAAGACGACATAATTTGTTAATAATTTTCCAATTAGTGTGTACAGAGTAGTATTAGTCTGAAGATTGTGAGTCAGTACGTGTTTGTGTTTTCACAACAAATTTGCAACAGATGTGTTAAGATGTTAAACAAATACCAAATGTTTGAAGTATATAAACTTTGGCACATAACACATTAAAAAAAAATCAAATATAGCAGATAACCTTACATGAAGATTGGTTTCCTTGAACAAGAATCTAAAACATACTCATATTATGCAATTATTGTTAAGATCACTGGATCATTGATATTTGTTGCTCTTATCAACAATTCATTGAGAAAAAATATGTACTTTCATTTGAGAAAATAGACCAGACGACGCGATGGTAATACCAACATGTGTTTAGCTGAATTTTATAGTAATATGTAGGGGACGGTGGGATCCAATCGTACAGTTTTGCGCATTACTTTCCCTTTACAATGCGATCTTTCGATAGTTCGAACCGGGACTATATATACGCGGCATTGCGCAGGAGAGGAATCCCTGAGAAGCTTGTGGCTATTATTAAGGTAACCTATGACAACGCGAAATGTCGCGTTCTACATAAAGATAAGGTGTCGGAGCACTTTGAGATTCGCAGTGGAGTTGGCAGTGCATCCACTCTCCGAACCAATTCCTCATAATGGTCGATGATGTGTTGGATGCAGTCCCATCCGGACTAGACAGAGGAATTCAATGAACTTTAACATCTTATCTACACATCTGGACTACGCTGAAGACTTACGCTTACTTTCCCACAAAATCATGGATTTGTCCGCAATGGCGTTAGATCTAGAGAGGGAGGCAAGCAAGGTTGGGCTAAAGATTAATACCAACAAGACTAATCCTACACCTATTGCCATCAATATTAATGGGCAACCTGTGGCACTATGAGGAATAGGATCGGTGACAGGATGCACGACTTCCGAACTCCACTGCAAATCTTATTTATTTATTCAATTTACATTAATCCATTCAATATTGTCATTCAACTTGGATGCATAAAATCTTCATTCATTCCAGTTTCATCATTTAATTTTCAATTTTCATTCATTCAATTTTCAATTGTGATTCGATCAATTTTCCTTCATTGAATTGATGTTTGCTACAGGTCTCACGGAGATCTATTTCTCTTGTACTTTTTTGTCAACTCTTTCAATACTTAGTTTTAGAGTCGCATTCGATATACCGGATCTCACACCATTTTCATATAAAACGACAGACCGGCTTAAACTCAGGTCTGGTATGGGATTTCATCGGATTAAAGTTTAAATTCAATTGGTTGGACGTCGAATTGTTTCACCCTATCTGAATGTATACTGAGTTTGAAAGTCAACCCCACGACGGTGAAGTATCCGTACAGTGGCTGCTTAAATTCCTTCGACGCAGAAAGAAGACAATACATCCAGGTGCGACTCCTAGAGTCTATCAGCTGCATAGCTGGCAAATGTCAGAATGTCAAACGTTTCGCTCTTGATCGAAGTGTACTGCAGCTAGAAAAGTTGCGAAATTGAATTTGCCGCAAAACAGCGCCATCTATTTGATACTTGGAATGTCATCCAATTCCGTTTATGAACACAATACAATACAATAATTTTCATCGACAAAACGAAAGTTCATCTTGTATTGGTTTTGACATTTCGTTTCGTTTCGGGCGTAAAAATAATTACACGGCCTTTCCGGGCATGTCGCAGAATACGACTAGAAACGACAGGATATGTATGCTAGCAACTCCAAAACTTACATACGTTAGCCAAACGTCGGGACCCAATATGGGCGATTTAGCGAAGGGAGCCCGAAGAACAAACTAGCGATAACTGAGCAAAGCGGAATATACAAAATCAATTGCGAGTGCAACATGACATACATAGATCAAACACGGCGGCTAATTACCACCAGGTTCGCGGAACACAATAAAGGCTCGGAGTTGGGACGAAAAAAAACCCAATGAGGCACACAAAATCGATGGTTGCTCGACACATGATCGAAACTGGACACAACATCACATTTGACGGTCTCGTCAGGGAAACGCGTTGTTTCAATCTTAATCTTAGCATCTTTTCTCGGTGGCCGTGGTCGTTCGGTTGCTGTTCTACGATACTTATCTAGAGCTCGGAGTTCAAATTTTGGCGCGATCAAAAACTGCCTGTGGGTACTGTCGAAACGTCAACATGGCATGGAAGTGCTAGAGATGTTGACGCACCCATGCCCCTAGATGGGTCAAGGCAATTAACAACAACTTCTTATCTACAACTTCTTGACTACGATGACGACATATGCCGACTCTCCCACAAAATCAGAGATCTAAACGCAATGGCCTAAAACCTCGAGAGGGAGGCGAGCATGGTTAGACTAAGCACTAACATCAACAAGATCATGTTCCTTAACCCGTCGTTGCGATAAAGAGGAAATTAAACTAATCCTATCAGTATCAATAGACAGCTTATGAAGAAGATAGATGAATTCGTCTACCAAGGAAGAATTCTTGCCGAAAATGGTGGGACGGAGCAGAACATAGCCCGTTGTTTCAACCAGGAGGCAGTCAAAGTACTCTGTAGAGAAGCTGAGGATTGCAAGTTGGAATGTCGGATCCATGACGGGAAAGAGCGAATAACTGGAGGATGACATGAAACGGAGAAGGATAGACATTATGTGCGTGCAGGAGACCAAGTGGCGAATCGACCAAGTCGACCGGGCTCATTTTTTGACGAATTCCAAAAAGTACAAATTGTTAAAAGCAAATTCGACATTCTATTAAAAATCTGGTGTAGTCCGGATGGCGCAACGGTTAGCACGTTCGCCTTCAACGCACTGGGCCCCGGTTCGTTTCCGGGGATTTACGTGTCGGACTATGAGCCCACTCAGCTGTTAAATGAGTACCCATTATGGGGTAAATAACTAGGTTGAGCGTATTGCTGATCACATACCTCTGCACAAAAACCGTCACGATCTAGAAAATGAGATGATGCTAACTCATCTCGAGGCCGTGGTTCAAATTGGACTGTTGCGCCAGTTATTTATTTTATTTTATTTATTAAAAATCTGGCAATGTAGTTATCAGTACTAAGACAAAGCTGGGCTTGTTTAGCTCCTTGGTATTGTCTGTGCTGTTGCACAGTCATATGCCGCAGTCGCACCTGGAAAGTTTCAGTAAAAGTTACTAGAAAGTTGCAAATTTTCGTCAACTCATGTCTTCGAATTTTGGAGTGCCATGGTTTTTGACAGCCGCGGTTGGCGGTTATTTTATGTATTTTGTTATTGACCAAAAACAAAGTACATTGGAAGCTGCCAACCGCGGCTGTGAAAAACTACCCATGGAAAGCGGCACTAAGTATTTTCTAAATAAATAACTGGCGCAACAGTCCAATTTGAATCGCGGCCTCGAGATGAGTTAGCATCATCTCATTTTCTAGATCGTGACGGTTTTTTGTGCAGAGGTATGTGATCAGCAACACGCTCAACCGAGTTATTTACCCCATAATGGGTACTCATTTAACAGCTGAGTGGGCTCATAGTCCGACACGTAAATCCCCGGAATCGAACCGGGGCCCAGTGCGTTGAAGGCGAACGTACTAACCGTTGCGCCATCCGGACTACAGGTAGTATTTTCTAACCCGAAACAATATCAAATGAAGAGGTGAGTAGGTGTACGGGTCAGATGCCAATTGACCCTTGCGAAAGGGTTGTAACTGCATTGCTGGATATGCCACGAAGTGGAACCTCAATCCCAGCGACAATCGACGAAGATTTCAAAGATAGCCTACGATTTTCTCCTGTTCGACAATAACAAACTGAGAATTGCATAATGATCCGTTTAAAGGTGTCCTATTGGGATCAGAAATCCAACAGATTTAACACTTTTGTAGTTGCAGTAGAAACCAGGGCGAAGCTTCGCTTCGGCCCGGAGTCCGAAGCGTATATACCCTAGACTTGTACAGACCTAGTGGTGATACCAAAAGTACCAACTGGTAACGACCATATGCATTAAAAGTGAGTTTCCTATACGGCCAGTTTATAAGGGAGGTTAGCAATCATTCAGTAGGATCTTGACCATTATCAAAATCAATTAACTAACCCATTCTACAAATATTTGTCGAATTTTTCAAGTCGCTAGCTTCATTCTATCGAAAGTTATTGCTTATTTTAAGTCTCACTTGTAGAGGAGGTAGGGGTTCCTTGGGTCGGATCTTGCTCATTATCGCCACCAACAAATACGATCATGCTTCAAACATTTAAACAAAATTTCAAGCCTCTAGCTTCACTCTATCGGAAGTTATCGCTTATTTGAAGTTTCACTTGTAGGGGAGGTAGGGGTTCCTTGAGTCGGATCTTGCTCATCATTGCTACCAACAAATAAAATCATGCTAGAAACATTTATACAAAATTTCAAGTCTCTAGCTTCACTCCATCGAAAGTTATCGCTTATTTGAAGTTTCATTTGTAGGGGAGGTAGGGGTTCCTTAGGTTTGATCTAACCCATCTTAAATACCAACTAACCCGATCTCACTTCAAACATTTGACCAAAACTTCAAGTCGCTGGCTTGATTCTGTCAAAAGTTATCGCTTATTGAAGTTGCATTTGTAGGGGAGGTAGGGGTTGCTTAGGTCGGATCTTACCCATTTTCAATACCAACCAAGTAGATCCTACTAACAACATTTTGTCAAATTTTCAACTTGCTAGTATCATTTTATCGAAAGTTATCGTAATTAAAAAATATTTAATTTTTTGAAATTTGTAGGGGAGGTAGGCGTTCCCTTGATCTGATTATGCCCAACTTACTAGAACTTAAGCATCTTCTTACTCCAGGGTTACATGCCAAAAATCAGGTGTCTACGTCAATTGGTTCAAGAGTTATAGACAAAAAACCCGAAAAGTAGGGTAGTACGGGGCTCTTTGTAAGAAAATTACCGTTAGTTTTCAGCTGATCGATTTTATTTTTTTAGGGGAGTAAAAGATTATCCTCACGAGCAATCTGCCAAAGCTAGAGCTTTTTATGTTTATTTAATCGGGAGTTATAGATACATTTAATTATTTTACATATATAGGGGAGGTAGGCGTTCTCTTGGCGTGATCATGCCCATTTTCAATACCAACCAAGTAGATTATACTTCCAACATTTGACCAAAATTTCAAGTCTCTAGCTTCATTCTATCGAAAGTTATCGTGCGAACGGACAGACAGACCGACGGACAGACGGACAGACAGACAGACAGACAGACATGGCTAAATCGAATCAGGAGGTGATCCTGATCATTTATATATATACATTGCTATACCTCCGGAGCCTCCTTTAAGGTGTTACATATTTTCGTCGTGACAAAAACAATATACCCTATACTAAAAGTCTAGGGTATAAAAATAAATCCGCATATCTTTTATCCCGTTCAACCAATTTGGATGAAGCAACTGAACTGAATGTTGCTTCGCGCTAAAACCTACGTTATAAGAAAAGCTATACTCAAATCGAATCAGTGGCTCTGTGTGCCTATAACACAAATCTGATTTTACCCCTACTTGTACATAACCCATGATATGCAATTTTAATTACGACTTCTTTCCAAAATTACAACGATTTTTCTTAGATTTATTGCACTAGAAAGGGGCCTCGTAACACACATACTACTCTCAGCGTGAACAGTCTGAAAGGTGTTCTTCTTTTAAAAACAGGGTCATCTTTAATTTATCCCGTAATTTGTATTGTACAACCAAGTTAGTGATGCTAAGAAGTCGAGAATTGCCTCTTTAACACCAATCTCCTCAAAATTTTCAAATGCAATAAAATTTCAACGAGAAATCCGCACAATGGCTGCGTTCACAATTTCAAAGGTTTCAATATCGTTTCAGAACGACATTTTTTTCAACGGTTACGTTTCCTATTCAGTTATAAAAAAACCAAGATCTGGGGAAATGAATCATAAATTTTCTCTGAGTAATTTTCCCTTTGCATGATCTCTAGGCGATAGCTGCGAAACTTAGACATTAGCTCAAGCCTTCGTAAACATGTTTATCTGACTAAAAGGAATGGGCCTTCGGCAAATTTTCGAAGCAGTTTGTGACCGAAATTTTTGGCACAGCCGGTACGACAATGAGCTGTACGATCTATACGATGAGCTGAAAGTTTTGTGAACCTTAAAACTACAACGACTTCAACGGCCATGGCATGTATAACGAATAGACGATAACCGAACGAATGCCTAAACGAATACTAAAGAGATGCGTCAGCGGAGCAATGCTGCGAGGAAGACTAAGTGCTTGTAGGGAAGACACAGTCGATGGTTAAGCCGAACATTTGCTCAGCGTCCGAAGGTAGAAGACGCGGTCACTTCACTGAGATAATTAATGGACAATGATCCACACGGCCCAGGCCCGACATAGGGCTGTAGCACCGCCATGATGGTGATCTCTAAGGGGTTGGTTGCACCGTGCCTAACATTTCGAATCACGGAGGACAATTTATCTCAAACTTTGATTTTATTGAGCCGCTTTTAAGTAAAGAAAATAAATCGCAAATCGAAAACAAATGAAATTTCTGAAAAAAAAATTAAACTACTCAATTTCCCTAACCCCTTGGGCATAGCGCGTCAACTGTTCCATATGGACCAGTTGACGTTTCGTTGGCATAAACTGGTTTCGGAGAATGCAGTTGCCAGCATGCACCTCCTGCACATCCATCGCCACGAACGTCGTCGTGGACGGGATTCGAACCCGAAACGCCGGTAGTCAAACATGAGACTGATGCCTCTACACACTGCGCTATCGGTCGCCCCCGGTCTTGAAACAACTGGATATTTTGATGATTTGAGGATTGGAATGCCGTTCAAAGCCAGTTGTTTACTTTACAGACTTAAAGGCCAAAATACATGTAGACGTGGACGGACGGACGTATTTTCTTTTGGGTATAATCGCGGGGTCAGGGGCAGACGTGCATGATTTCAACTAAACTCATGCAATAATACTATAAAAAAAACTACGTCCATCCGTTCACGTCTCCATGTATTACGGCCTTTAACATGTCGTCCAGGAAGTAAACCATGATTTGGGAAATCGAATCCGAATCATTTATGAAACATGTTTATTTTTGCGAACGCAGCCATTGTCAACAACGTGAATTTTCCATGTTATCATTTTTGCATTACATTTTATATTGTTTATATTGGGTTTCCTGCAAGGCTCCCTCATTCGTATATATACGAGTGATATTCTAGTCTTCAAAGTCAGTTTGAGTTTTCTCTTCAAATTGTCGACCTAAATTATGTTAAAACAAACAACAAAAATCGCAATGGCTTTGCTAGCTATCTTTCTGTTATCAGGTATGTGATAATGGTGTAAGAAACTAAAAGAAATAAAAAGAAAAATCTAGTTTAATAAATTGCTAAAAATTTTGATTATCTTATGCAATCAAATCAAAAATAATATTTTTTTCTTTTTAATTTAATTTTATAGTTGTGGTGTCTGCTGCTTCGGGAGCACAAAGGCGATGTCCTATCGCTTGTACCATGGACTATAGGCCAGTATGTGGTTCCGATGGTGCCGAGACGAGAACGTTTGGAAACCCGTGTGCCCTCGAATCCGAGAATTGCTTTTTGAGAAAGAGTAAGTTATGTCCTTAATTCTATTTTTTTTTAACTTTTTAAGCGAGTTAGACGTTGGCGGATTTGCACAGATATGACAGGTTACCATAGAGTTTTCAATGGTACCATCGAAATATGGCGAGTTTCTCATGAGCACAAAATGATGGCCACGGTAGCTCTATGGGTAGAGCGTTGATTTAACCAATCAATAAGTCGCAGGTTCGATTTCTGCAAAGGACATATTCAAACAGTTGTTTTTCTAGCCGGACTTCTGTCGAATCTCCTATTAATGTGAACATTGATAAGAATTAAAGTATTAAAGGTGGGATGTGCGTGATACTAACCATGTCACCACAAATGATATCCGCGCTGCCATATGCATTGCAACTTCGTCAGCAGTCAGCTATCATCTTTGAACATATAACAGCTTATAGCTGATAGATAAATGGGTACGCTACATCATACAAATGTAGGCAATTATATGCAGTATGATTTATATTATGCATGTAAGGAGCTTAGTGCCCCAGAAAAATCTGTAGGAACCTGCTATATACTTAAAAAATTTCCAGAGTGACTGACTGTAGCTTTACATGGAAAAATTAAATACTTTTAGTTCATATTTTCCACAATTTACCTTCATTAACAATGTCAACTAAATCAATGTAATTTTCTTAATTACAGGCTACCGTAAAATAAGTGATGGGGAATGTCCAAAATGAAGATATAAGCAAAATATGTGATTGTATTTTTTTATATGACTAGATAACTGACAAACTTACTATAAAAAATAAATTAGATTTAAAAATTAAATTATCCTTGTCGGTATTTTTTGTTGGTTGAAGTTGCCGTTTTTCTATAAAGGAGAAACCCAAAGATGCCCTGATGTGCGCCGTTTTACTCCCACATGTATTGAAAGGTGAACGTCTCGTTTATCGAAATCCTTCTACGATGTTCGCCGGTGGGCCATCTCAAATCCACCTTGCCAGGTTGAGACTTCGTATTATGTTTTCGATACCCTTCCAGGTGCTGCCTGGCCTTTGCTGAAGTCTTCACACATGAGGTAGATTAAAATTTCCTATCCCACCTTGGGGATACCCAATCTGGCGGCTAGCTTTCCAATCCCAATCCCTCGTCGTGATCGAAGTAACCCTAGCCATACATCCGAAAAATTTCTATTCAAAAGGGCATTTGGCACATGTCGTCAGCGCATTTAATCTATCGCTAGCCCGTGACGTGAAGCGTAAATGAATTTTGCTCTCTACACCACCTAGCGCCGCGGCGTTTGAACCGTGTTCGTCATGCTTTACGAATTGATCAGCCCCTCTCGTTTATTTTCTATCTTCAATGAAAAAAACTGCAAAGCTTTTATCCTAGTTTGGTTGAACTAAGAATGCTGAATTCATCATTAAAAAGTGCAGCCAAAGATGGACAAACATGGCAATGAAGTACGGAAAATATTGTAAAACAGATATAAACTCTCCAACCTACAAAATAGCAAAATTGCTAATCAGATAAATCAGAGGCTAGGACAATTATCATGACTTTGCGGGAAACTGCAGAAGAGAAAAGCTGGCAAGAAAGGCCACAATTAGCAAGGCATCACGTATACTGATGTCCGCCGAAGCCCGTCCCAAGCCATGGTTGTAAAAGGAGGAAGGAAGAATAGCTGTGGCCTGAATGGCTGAGTCAGTAGGGTGTCATGAACTACGTAGTCAGACCTGCAACATAGTTGTGTAAACTCTGGCACGTTATGATTAAGCGATCGGCCGACAATCCATCCTTGTAAAGGCTACTGTCAAGAAACCTGGAAAAAAACCTCGGATTGGAGGGATCATTCTTTCGGATCCTGAAATGTACACTCCCTGAACAAACCGGCGGCCGTGAACGTCCTCCTTCAACAGGTAGAAAATTACAAATTGAGCACTGCAGTGCAGGAAATAAATTGGATTGGCAGCAAAATAAATGACACGAATTCGCACATAATTGTCAAAAGCGGCAAACCATAGTGAGCAAACAGCTTAAGCCGTACGTTATTGACTTCAAACCTATTCATGAAAAGTTGTGTGCGATTCGTACTCGTACTAGAATCGTTTTTTCAATCTATTAACGTGCATGGAGTCACTGAAGTTAAGGAAAATGTCGTGAAAGACGAATTTTATGCCCGCCTGGAGACACTGTTCTTCTCGTTTCCAACAAACGACGATTGTACTTTTGCACACCAGCAGCAATCATACAATAATTCCGATAAAGTGCACCGAGTTCCGCTTTTGAATGGCTTGAATATTTGGTGGTCGTTTAGAACAATCTGGAAACCTTTGAAGGAACCAGTTTTTTATTGAAAGACTCCTAAATTTTCCTGTTCTTTCGATTGAATTCTACCAATACAACACAATATTTAATGTTACTCTTATACTATATAATAATAAAATAATAAAATATACATATATCAGAAAATCCTATATGAAAGTATTGTAGTAATGAACCACCTGTAACGAACCATATTTTGGTCTGGTAGTGCTGCTCCCACCAGCAGATCGAAGCAGCACCTGATGAGTAGTCATCTGTTGGTGGTACGAAACCAGAAGCCGAGGGTCCCATTACTCCCGGACCCAGGTGCGACCGTGTGGGCATCTGATCCGTCCGTCACCCATTCCATCCTTATCGACTATTTATTTTTTATTCCCCATTTTTACCTTCCCTGTTTGTGTTGTTTTCCCCAGGCCTATGAATTTTTGTTAATACGTAAAGGACAGGGGCAACGAGCGGCGAAAACCCCGCCCACATCTCCCGAACTGAGCTACAGCAAGCATAGGCCGCTGCTTAGCTCGTTGAGTGGCCTATTTCTTCGCCAGATGGCACTGCCCGACCTTCACGGTCATAATGAAACCTTAGGCTCCATCCCCACGGGCATCTTCGGATGCCCACCAAGCCGTCCATTACAAAGTCAAATCGAAGGAAAACATGATCTAAATAATATATACATATACTCAATTGCCCTAACCCCTTGTGGGGCATAGCGCGTCAACTGTTCCATGTGGCCCAGTTGATGTTTCGTTGGCATAAACTAGTTTCGGAGAATGCAGTTGCCAGAATCCTCCTTCTGCTCCTCACTTCGCCGCCTACCTGCGACAAGTCGGGAGGAGAGAAGACAACACAAACATTGTCGTGGACAGGATTCGAACCCGGAACGCCAGTAGTCAGACATGAGACTGGTGCCTCTACGCACTGAGCTACCCGACGCCCTACTATATGTTATCTGTTTATTGCACAAAATCATATACTCGTATGTAGTGGTGTTTTCCTTATAAAATACATGACGTTGTAAAAATGTGCCGCTGGGGATGGTTAAACCGTGGCACAAGAAGGAATGAATCCCTTGTCATTGAACTTTCCCGCCATCTCATTCCCCCAGTTCGAGACCTCTTGTTTCACCTCCTCATCGGTTGAACTTTTTTTTTGCATCTATGTGAAACTTCAGGAAGGTGAAAAGAAGAAAATCTGAAGGCGCCAAGTCAGGGGATATGGTTCAAAATGTTCCAACCAAACGAATTCAAAAGCTCCTTAGCAACCAACACACTCCCTTCGTTAACATTCCCCTCCGTTTGTTTTGAATTGCTCTCTTGGGCTGTCAACCCGATTCAATTTGTGCTGCTCTGTCAGTTGTTTAAGGACCTATCTTGCGCACATTTTTCGGAATCTCAGCGTTTTCTGTCACGTATAAGAGAGATCTGTAGATTTTTGGAACATAGCAGACATTTCATCCACTGTCAATCGGCGGGCTTCACGAAGAGCTTCCTCGATTTTTTGCACCATTTCATCGGTCACAATTGAAGAGCATTTGTCACTTTGACAGATTCGCATCTTTGGTTGCAAACCATAGACTCAAACCGTTTGACATAAAACACGTGAACGCGACACGCGAACGTCTCCCAACGTGCGCGCAGCCTAATAATCGATTTTCCTTCATTAAACTCACGACACCACTTAAACACGTTCTTTCGGTTCATTACACCTTTGTCATAAACAGTTTTGATCCGTGCAAAAAATTCAATCGGCATTTTTCCTTCCGCGAGAAGGAACCTTATGAACGGTATTCAGGCTTACGAATAAGTATATATTTAGCCCCTCCCCACAAAGACAAGATCCTGGTTGCGCCACTGGTGAAGCTTATCAGGATTCTTGGACTTCCCCATAATTGCTTCTGCAGAAACTTCGGCGATGAGAATAAGAGGACAAGTTGGAGTGTTCTTTACATTTTGTCTGAACCTGTCCTGCACTAAGGCCACATTTAAAAGCTGCGGGCCACCTGCTGTTTACAAATTTACATTGGACTTAAATGGAACAATGGGAGATCGCATTTAAGTTCATTGTAAATTTGTAAACCGCGGTGTTTACCGCGACGGCTGCCGCAGATTGGCTAAACGCGGCCTAACAGGTATGCGGAAGGCACTTTTTGTCTCATACCAAACTGGATGACATGACACATAATTTTTTCGTTTCATTCCATGCTCCGGCTGGATTAATTAGTAGGATAGTCGAGAGGTGATTCCTTGGTGATAACACAAAGGACCTTGCAGTGGTCGATGTGTGCTGTGGCAACAATGGCAGCCCCTTGAACCTAACCAAACTTTCTCAGTGCGAAAATACTACACTACACAACACTAAAAAATAAAATGAAATAACTGTCGGTCGCTGATGAAATCCTCGTACGGGATCACTTCGGATCGAAGTTGAAAGTGAATTGGTTGAACGTCAACTAGCTTCGCGGCATTTCGCCCCTATGTATTTGTATACAGAGTTCTCAATTCGCCCCCACTTTCGCCGCGTATCTGCATGCTATTTGAATTCGCTCGTCACAAACCCGTGGCGTTCGATCACTCTGGATCTCTCTCCGCTTGTACTGAACACGGCTTTTATTTCAAATGTAGCCTTTTTAACACTAATCTCCTCAAAATTTACAAATTAGGCATGTATACAAATATATATATATATTTTGTTCAAATATCAATCGTCATTATGTTGACGTTTAATTCGCACATTGTGAGCTCTGGACATAGTCGTTATTTTCATATTTATGTACATTAGGGCTTCCCGCATGAACGCATATACGTACACGAGTATATATACGGGTGATCTTCTAGTCTTCAAAATCAGTATAAGTCTTCTGTTCAAATCGGCGCTCTCGAGCTAGTTAATTTTCGTAATCTCAATCTTAATTAAAACAAATAACCACCATCATAATGGCGTTTTTGGCTCTCTTCTTCTTATCAAGTATGTGCTAGTGGTAAAGAACTAAACGAAATGAATAAAAATGCCAGTGTGATATCCGTTTCGCTTATTTATTTTTTGTATCCGATGGATTTAAACGAAAAATAATAATTCTTCTTATTTTAAAGTTGTAATCTGTGCTGCTTCAGCAGGAGAAAAGCCATGTCCTGCCATTTGCACCTTAGACTATACGCCAGTATGTGGTTCCGATGGTGTCGAAACCCGAACTTTTGGTAACAAGTGCGCACTTGAATCCGAAAATTGCTTCCAGAGAAAGAGTAAGTTCCTTCATTAAACCTAATTTTCTAAATTTTCTAAAAAAAAAAAAAAATAATTAAAACGATTTGTTGTGTTAAAATATTTGTTTAAATATTGATTCTCAATATCTATTCGACTTATACATAATAGTTATATACATAGATACGAGTACATAGATATATTTTTCATTAAATATCTATAAGGCCTCTATTAAATCAATAATCAATCCATTTTTTTTTTCTTTTTAATTTCAGGCTTCCGTCAAGTAAGTCAAGGTGAATGTCCAAAGTGATGAGATGACAAAACTCAAAATACGTGATTGATATTTTTCAAATGACTAAGTAACAAACTAACTATAAACTTACAATAAATAAATTCGATTTTTAAAGAATAACTATTGAATATTATTATCCTATGCTCGGACCCTTGAGGTAAGTATGTATGTAAAATAGTTCGTCCTCCAAATTTGCACGAATTGCAGTCAGATACACAAATTATGGATGATCGAACAATCATTGACTTTTATGCTGATAACTATTATCGCGCTCGGTGGCCGTGGTCGTTCTGTCACCGCTCTACGATACTAATCTAGAGCTCGGAGTTCAAATCTCGGCGCGATATAAAAAACTACCTGTCAGTACTAATAGAACTCTCACAGTGCTCCGAGCTTGTTAGTAAAATGTGTATAAAAATGTGTATAAAGACGGTGCGGGTAGGAGGTGCATGCTAGCAACTGCACTTCCGAAAAGTACAATAGATATGCCATCAAAATGTAGTCCGGATGGCGCAACGGTTAGTACGTTGGCCTTCTACGCACTGAGCCCCGGTTCGATTTCTACTGAATGCGGTAGTTTTCGATAAAAAAGGGGATTAACGTGCCCACTCAGCTGTTAAATGAGTACTCATTTATGGGGTTAATAACTCGGTTGAGGCGTGTTGCTAATCACACACCGCTGCACAAGACCGTCACGATCTAGAAAATGAGATGATGGTAACTCATCTCGAGGCCATGGTTCAAATTGGACTGTTACGCCAGTTATTTATTTTATTTATTATTGAAACGTTTACAACGCATAGAAATGCTAAAAATGTTGACGCGCACATGCCCCTGGAGGGATCAAGGCAACTAACAACAACAACATACTGACAATTATCGTCTTATTCACCTACGCAATCTATGAAATTATCAGCGCAACAGTCCAATTTGGAACAAGGCCTCGAGATGAGTTTAGCATCAACTCATTTACTAAATCGTGACGGTGTGTTTTGTGCAGAGGAGCTGAGTTATTTGCTCAAAATGAGTACTTATTAAACCGCTATGAACCTACTCTCATAGTCCGGCACATAAATCCCCTTATTTATCGGAGACTACTGCATTCAGTATGGGAGTAGAACCGCGGCAAAGTGCATAGATGGCAAAAGTGCTAACCGTTAGTGCACTTTCACACGAAGAGCCGCACGGCTCTCGCTCGCGAGTGAGAACCTTTTCAGCTCCCACCTTCCATTCATTCACACGAAGAGCCGTACGGCTCTCGCTCGTGAATGGGAGCGAGGCGCGTACGACTGAAATGCAAAGAATACACTTCAGCTTTCACACGGGGAGCACGAGCCTTTACGTCGCGCGAGTGAGAGCCGTGCATCTCGAGCCGTCGCGTCGCGCCACTTGGTCTAAATGCACAGCAAGAAGTGTCGGTATTCACACGGGAAGAGCGACAAAAGGCTCTCGCTCGTCAGTCCACGCTACCCGCTAGGATGGACCCAATACGCTTTGGAACGTTGGCGTTTTTATCGTCGAAGACGGCGTCGACGGTAAAGAAGATACATAGTCACAACAAGTCTGCGACGCGTATTTTACAATTGAACAGAGCGCGAGAGTTTTTGTCGCTCTTTCCGTGTGAATGCCGGCACTCCTCGCTTTGCATTTCTATCAAGAGCCGCGACGCACGGCTCGAGATGCACGAGCCGTGCCGGCTCTCACTCGCGCGACGTAAAGGCTCGCGCTCCCCGTGTCAAAGCTGCAGTGTAGCCTTTGCATTTTAGTCTTACGCGCCTCGCTCTCACTCGCGAGCGAGAGCCGTGCGGCTCTTCGTGTGAAAGCGCACTTACGCCCCTGCTTCATCATCATCATCGTGGTGCGACAGCCCGACGTCGGGCCTTGGCCGCCTGGATCATCGTCCTCCAATTATCTCGGTCACGTGACCACGTCCTCCAATTTTGGAAGCCCAGTAGCTGCGCGGCATCCGCACCTACTGAGCTCACCCAGTCGTCCTCGCAGTCTCGCTCCGTCGACTCGTTCTGCATTCATTACTCTCTTAGGCATGCTATCATCGTCCATTCTGTGTACATGCTCTGCCCATTGAAGTCGTTGTAGTTTGACGATTTTCATCGTACATTTCATACAACTCATGGTTGTACCGGATGCGCCATCCATCTCGATCGCAAACAGCCCCGAAAATTTGCCGTAGAACCTTACGTTCAAACGTATCTAGCATATTTTCGGACGCTTGAGTCAAGGTCCATGCTTCGCAGCCATAGTATACCTAGCACTGGTCGTATAATGGTTTTGTACACGCGGAGCTTCGAGTTTCTGTGCACATGCTCCGATTTAGCAGTTCAGCTGGAATCTCGTCAGCGCCCGGCGTTTTATTTCGTTTTAATCGCCGCAACGCGAGGTCAACTTCCTCTACTGTCGGGGGGTTGTATGACTGGGCCTAAATCAACAATATCGTCGAGAGCTTCTTGTGTGGGGATGTTAGATGAATCCATAGACGCCTGTGTTGCTGAAGTTGTATAGCATAAGCGATAGATTTTCCTCAAAGACGGTAGTATACGCCACCGCCGTAGCATCGCTCAGAAGCTTATCAACCGCAAATATTTTGGGAGGGCTGATTCTCGATTGGTGCACTGAGGAAATTCTACATCTGTAGGTCGTCTTCACCAAGTGATGATCTGATTCGCAGTTTGCTCCTCGATGTGAGCGGACATCCATCACACTAGATGCCCATCTCCTGCAAATGAGGACATGTTCAATTTGGTTGACGGTATGTGCGTCTGGAGATTTACAAGTCTGCTTGTGAATGCGTCGATGCGAGAAACACGTAGAGCTTACGATTAGATTTCTGCTGCAGGCGAAGTCGATAAGTCACTGGCCGTCGTCGTTACATTTTTCATGGAAACTGTGGCGTCCAGTGGTCCCCCTGTGCCAACTTTCTTTTTCGACTTTCGCGTTAAAGTCTCCCAGCAGCAATTTGATGTCATTTGTTGGAAGTGAGTCGAAGAGAGTTTCAAGGCGGGCGTAGAACTCGTCTTTTACTGTGTCTTCTTTAACTTCAGTGGAGGCATGCACATTGATGAGCCAGAGATTGAAGAATCGTTTCTTAATGCGAATCGCACACGGCCGTTAATTTATGGGTTTGAAATCAGTAATGTGCGCGGCTTGAGGTGATTGTTTTCTATAAATGCTACTCTAAACTCCTTGCGGCCCGGCCCGATGGTTTGCCACTTGTAAAAATTGTATGCGATTTCTTGTCATTGATCTCACTGCCAAGCCAATTTGTTTCCTGGATTGCAGTAATGCTCAGTTTGTACTTTTCGACCTGCTGAAGGAGGGCCTTCTCGGCCCCCGGTTTGTGCAGGAAGCGTACATTCCAGGATCCGGAACAATAACCCGTTAGTCGTTTGCGTGATCGTCGTTGTTGATCCATCCAATCCGAGGCTTTTGTTTCAGGTGTCTTGACGTGGATTGGTTTTTACAAGGACTGGTTGTCAGCACATAGCTTAACCCCATTCAGGGGATGGCCTCGGAAGATAGCTGCTTCAGATGGTTCAATAAACGTGCTGGAGTTCACACAACTATGTCACAGGTCCAACTATATGCAAGTCATTCCATCCTATCAAACTAAACATGAGACGCTTAGGTGTTGGTCAGCCATTCAGGCTACAGCTATCTGCATTTTTCCAAACTGTCTAATTGCTAAGACTTGGCCGTCATCGGTTTGAAACGCTGTTGTCTTTTGCCCCCCCCCCCCCCCCCCTAAACATTACATTACCATGCACATATATTTTTCAGATGGTGCATTTACTAGCATGCACTTCCTATCCACGCCGCTTTCATACTGAAAGCTCGAAGCGCTGTAGGAGTTCTAGTAATACCCACACGCACTTTCTATTTACGCGACGAAGATTGAACCTCCGTCCCTTCAACATCTGCCGAACATGCCCCTCGTCGAACGAAAGGTACCTTTTACATTGTCCTTATTCCAAATGTCACATCTGAAATTGAAATGAGTCAAGGCGCCATTTAAAATCCCTTCTAACTCATGGTATACTTACGCTTCAATGATTCTTATGCATCCGACTAGCCTTCAGAAGTACTTATATATGAATTTTTTAATTGGGAATCAAGAATTGCCATCATTTACTACGTATGCAACAGATGAAGTCATTGTGCTACATAGTAGCCAGAAAGGCTTCAAGGAACGATTTACTTCTAGCAAGGTGTGTAAACAGCCATAACACATCCTGCGTACGGCCAAGTTGCAAAGCACAATGGTATAGCAAGGAAATTATTGTAATTCAGGCTGCTTTCTACACTCTGAAATCAAGGCTGCCTGACTGGCTTCTATACAAGTAAAAAGAACATCAGGTAGATTATCATATTTTATCAAATTTTGTTCCCAGCCCGAGCAATATACTATGTTGGTAGGCAATATATTCTCGTAAGGACAGCTCTGATTGAACAACTCGTAAAACGTGTTTTAAACCCAATCTCCAAACTTCGTAATAAAATTTGTTAAACACTGTCTGCATCATCTCTTCGTCTTCGTCAATAATTACTTTCAACCCCATTAAAACTTTCACAATAACTGTTGGCCACAACTATGCACTAGGGTCAAGGCAAAAGCCCGGAAGCTGTAAGCAATCCAATAGGCTGGTCTTCAACTATCCATATTGGATAAGTTGAACGCATTTAATGATTTCCTAGAGTACGTACTTGAATCGTATGATTGAAAAGGAAGACTTTGAATTAAAAAGTTTAGTTTTTTTTTTCTTTTATTAAAGTTAACTTTCCCCGTATTCAAAGCTATTCATGGTTAGATATATGTTAACCCTGAACGAGTTGGAGAGGAGGTCGTCTCGTTATCCGAGTTCAGGACTATTCTAGCATTTCTGAACATAGCGAACGGGATCCCTTTAGCTCTGAAACGAAATAATGGGAAGAGAGCAACTTCGGGAGGATAAATTCTATACTTTACCTTGTGCAGTCTCGCAATTGTATTTATCCAAGCTGCATTCATTAGGAAACCGCCTTGTGGTACCATCCTCTACTGCACATACTGGATCGAAATTTTTTGTGCAAGCTGCAGTGCAATCTGCATTTTCAGAATTCGTTATTACAGCGAACACTGATAAGTTTGTAAACATATTTAAAAAAAATTCAAATGAATTGGTACACTTAGGAATACACATATGTATGGAAATGAAAAGCTCACCAGCCAGCAGAAAGGCAATTTTAACGATCATCGTAAATGCAATTGAATTGATTTCTGTTTATGTATATCGATCCAACGATTTAGAAATACTATTTAAGGCTCAATTTAATTGCAGCTTTTGAAGTATACGATAAAATTCTACCAACTTTGTGTAACGAATTCGAAAGAAAAAAAAAATAGCCTTTCCGGCTGTTTCTGTGAAAACGCTTGTGTAAATATTGTTTAATCTGTTCAAATACAAATGTATGGCAATGTTTCTGAAATTTTAAAGATAACGAAAAAATGTATATACTGACACATAGACAATCAGTATATGACTATCTAAGTGTGTAAATTGGGGATCTACAGTTTTTATTAGTCACCAGCCATCACAATGTAGTCGAATATTCATAACTTGGTGGGATCATGTGATTTCAATGAACGCATCACGTTGGAAGTTTTTTTCTGACCGATTCCTAGAGAAATAAACGGCATCATTGGGGGCAAGAATCCTCTTTCATAGGCAATGATCGTTGACCATTGTTAACCAAGTTAAGCCGTCAGTAAAGGCGCGGCGGTGCGATAATTTGGTTAAGGTAAACTTTCCCCTTGTGGTGTGAGGCGTATAAATTGTATCACCGCCTTTCTCTTTGCCAGCCTGTCGTAGAAACCGACGAACAAAGAACAGGATGTGTAAGCCAGCAACTTGCACCATCCGAAATCTTCTAAAATATATGCCGACGAAACGTGAACTGTGTCTCGGATAAATACTAACTCAACGGATACCTCAATACATAGTGACTCTGCTAAGATCTAGAATAATTCATGCGGACTAAGGATACAGTCATCTAACCAGACTTGTATGCAGAGAGATACCTCAGGTAGGCATCTTCTCTCCGCTACTATGGCAAGCGGGGATAAAAAAAAGTCCAAACAAAGGTTGACAGAGAAGTGATTAGAGTGGTCGCGTACGCGAATGATGAGGGAATAATAGTGTCAGGAATATCAACTAAGCCTCGGATAAGGACTGACTCAATGGTTACGACTTTTGGCTACCGTACAATGACAAAGGACGAATTCTGGAATGTGCGTACTCCCCTGAACAATGGATCCGAAAGTCTCCAGAATGCACGATTTCTTCAATGAGAGTCTGAATTTCTGCCATTTGGCATCGATCTGTGGCAAAAGAGTGTAGGGCGCTGGGTAAGTCTTTCCGGAGTTGCGCCCCATTGCTCAGAACAGAGTACAATAGCGTGCAGAAGTAATTAAGGCGCTATGCCCCACTGGGGGTTAAGGCAAAGTAGTAGTATAATTGCGGAGATAAGAGCAAGATTCCAAAAAAACTTTCCTTTAACCCTCTCCCCCCGCGCGAGCTCACACCCCTCAGGCGGGGACTTTAAGTACAATTTACTTCTAATTCCAACCAACAAATCGCTTCAATCTTCAAAACTCCTCAAATTTTTTCCCACGATTTTTATTCGCCGCCTGGGCTATAAGCTGTATCAACTTTTTCTGGAATAATGTTAGACCAGCACGGCGCCAACACTTCGTTATGAAAAGAAAGTCATAAATTAGGGCTAAGGATTTGTTAGATTGGGGGGGCAAAGACCTTTTCCATAGTCCTCCGCGTGGGCGCCCCCTGGTAACGGCAGTGTATCAAATCGCTGACCGCCAATGTCTTAGCGATAAGACAGTTTGGAAAAGGCAGATAGCTGTAGCCTGAATGGCTGACGAACACCTAAGCGTCTCAGGTCTAGTAGGATGGATTGACTTGCGTAGTTGGACCTGCTACATAGTTGTGTGAACTCCAGCACGTTTATTAAACCATCTGAAGCAGCTATCTCCGAGGCCATCCCCTGAATGGGGTTAAGCGACGTGCTGACAACTCGTCCTTGTAAAAACCACTCCACGTCAAGAAACCTGGAACAAAAGCCTCGGATTGGACGGATCAACAACGACGACCACGCAAACGAATAAAGGATTATTCTTTCGGATCCTGGAATGTACGCTCCCTGAACAAACCGGGGGCCGAGAAGGCCCTCCTTCAACAGGTCGAAAAGTACAAACTGAGCATTACTGCAGTCCAGGAAACAAATTGGCTTGGCAGCGAGATTAATGACAAGAAATCGCACACAATTTTTACAAGTGGCAAACCATCGGGCCGCAAGGAGTTTGGAGTAGCATTTATAGTGAACAATCACCTCAAACCGCATATTACTGACTTCAAACCCATAAATGAACGGCTGTGTGCGATTCGCATCGAGACTCGATTCTTCAATCTCTGGCTCATCAATGTGCATGCCCCCACTGAAGTTAAAGAAGACGCAGTAAAAGACGAGTTCTACGCCCGCCTTGAAACTCTCTTCGACTCACTTCCAACAAACGACGTCAAATTGCTGCTGGGAGACTTTAACGCGAAAGTCGGGAATGAAAGCTGGCATCGGGGGACCACTGGAGGCCACAGCCTCCATGAAGAATGTAACGATAACGGCCAGCGACTTATAGACTTCGCCTGCAGCAGGAATCTAGTCGTAAGCTCTACGTGTTTCCCGCATCGACGCATTCACAAGCAGACCTGGAAGTCTCCAGACGCACATACCGTCAACCAAATTGACCACGTCCTCATTTGCAGGAGATGGGCGTCTAGTGTCACGGATGTCCGCTCCTATCGAGGAGCAAACTGCGACTCAGATCATCACTTGGTGAAGACGACCTACAGATGTAGAATTTCCTCAGTGCACCAGTCAAGAATCAGCCCTCCCAAAATCTTTGCGGTTGATAAGCTCTTGAGTGATGCTACAGCGGTGGCGTATACTACCGCCCTTGAGGAAAAACTATCACCTATGCTACACAACATCAGCAACACAGGCGTCCATGGGTTCTGGGAAGAACTCAAGGGTACCATCAAGGATGTCGCAGAGAAGGTCGTGGGATATAAAGCCCGGCGAGCGCGAAATGACTGGTTCGACGAAGAATGCAAAAATTCACTTGACGCGAAAAACGAGGCCTACAGACAATGGATTCAACGAGGAAACAGAGCCAGAAGAGAAAAATATGACGAGCTACGGCGAATATCGAATAGAATAATTAGACGTAAGAAACGTAAATACCTTGACGAGCAGTTGCTGAACATAAACGAAAACTTAGCTAATAGGAACACCAGACAAGCGTACAAACTAGTAAATACAATTAAGAACGGCTACCAACCCAGGACTAGCCTTTGTAAGGACAAGGATGGAAACATCATCAGCGACACCGATGGTATTAACAAACGATGGGCCTCTTATTTTGAAGAGCTTCTAAACCGACCATCTAACATCCCCACACAGGAAGCTATCGACACCCATTCAACCCCCGACAGTAGAGGAAGTTGATCTCGCGTTGCGGTCACTAAAACGAAATAAAGCGCCGGGCGCTGACGAGATTCCAGCTGAACTGCTAAAATTCGCTGGAACGAGTCTAGTTGATGCCATACATCAATTACTCCTGCGAGTATGGGAGAACGAGGAGATCCCAGACGATTGGCGCAGAAGCATCATCTGTCCAATTCATAAAAAGGGAGATAAACTGCGGTGTGAGAATTACAGGGGCATCTCACTAGTTTGTACGTCCTATAAAATTTTGACGAAAATTCTGGAAAATAGAATAAAACCGTACGCAGAACGAGTCATTGGCGAATATCAAAGCGGTTTCAGACCTGGTCGCTCCACAACCGATCAGCTCTTCTCAGTCAAACTGATACTCCAGAGGTGCTGGGAATACAACGTAAACGTATACCAAATCTTTGTCGACTTCAAGCAGGCATACGACAGTATCGATCGTGGAGTACTGTACAACATCATGCTGCAATTTGGTATACCAGCAAAATTAGTGCGACTGACAAAGATGACGATGACCAACTCCGTCTCACAAGTCAGGATCCAGAATAGACTTACTGATCTATTTGAAACACGCACTGGTTTGAAACAGGGCGATGGACTGGCTCCGACGCTCTTCAACCTAGCACTGGAATACGTTATTCGGGCCATGAATTTGGACAACAGCAAGACGCTACTCATCAAGTCGACACAATTAGCAGCGTACGCCGACGACATCAACATCATGTCCCGAAGATTGGCTGACGCAGAAGAACTTCTGCATACGCTTGATACCGCTGCAAAGGAAGTTGGATTACGTATTAACGAGGGTAAAACTAAAATAATGATGCAATCGGTGACAAGAACACCTGCACAACCAAGCATCAATGTGGGGGACCTCAACATCGAGTTCGTGAACAACTTCATTTACCTGGGTTGCAACCTGTCAAGGGACGCCAACGAAACTGACGAAATCAAGCGACGGATACAGTTAGCTAATAAGACTTTTTTCTCGGTTCTCCCCATAATGAAATCGAAACATGTGCACAGAAACACGAAGTTTCGCGTGTACAAAACCATTATACGACCAGTGCTATGCTATGGCTGCGAAGCATGGACCCTAGCTCAAGCCTCCGAAAACATGCTAGACACTTTCGAACGTAAGGTTCTACGGCGAATTTTCGGGGCTGTTTGCGATCGAGATGGATGGCGCATCCGGTACAACCATGAGTTGTATGAAATGTACGATGAGCTGCAAGTCTCGAAAATCGTCAAACTACAACGACTTCAATGGGCAGGGCATGTACAAAGAATGGACGATGATCGCATGCCTAAGAGAGTAATGAATGCAGAACGAGTCGACGGAGCGAGACTGCGAGGACGACCGAGATCTCGTTGGGAGAGCTCAGTAGGTGGGCAGCTGCTGGGCTCCCAAAATTGGAGGACGCGGTCACGTGACAGAGATAATTGGAGGACAATGATCCAGGCGGCCAAGGCCCGACGTCGGGCTGTCGCGCCACGATGATGATGATGATTTGTTTGATCAAAGACAATAATTTATTTGATATTATTAAAGTTTAATTTCGTAGTCCGAATGGGCTAGCACAATCGTCATCTATGCACTAGGCCCCGCCTCGAATCCTACTGAATGCAGTAGTTTTCCATAAAAAGAAGAATTTACGCGTCTAGCCCACTCAGCTGTTAAATGAGTACCCATTTAAAGCTGTGTTTTGCTAGGCTGCGAATGGGCGATCTGCAATTGCGATTGCGACTGCGACTGTGATTGCGATCTTGCATTGGACGAACAAAAGCTATGAGCGACTGCGATTGCGACCTTGTGGCTGTGAGATGTTGTGTATTTGAACGAGGATGATTGAACACAGCAGCCAAAGGTGTTGAAAATCTTTGTTTTTTTGGCAAAGTATCTTTTGGTGGTGCTTTAGGAAAATATCTTTTTTTTTCGCAAAATAGTACCTTTGCGATTTGTGTGAATGTGAAATGAAGGACTTTTGTATGGAAATAGTACTAGTAGCGCAGGTTGTGGCTATGCAATCAAGAGTTTTTATATGTACTTGAGGAGAATGTATGGAAAGAGACGAATGTACGGTAGATGTAGAGTCGGTGGCTGCAAGGACATTCAAAAAAGGATATTTTTGGCAGTGAAGTGAAATATGGGTAATATGGGTGTCGTATGAATCTGTGTGAAAAGGCGAATGTCCAGGAGTAGTGTAGATGGCATTTCGAGTCCTTCGGTGGCGAAAAAACATTCACGAAAATCAAGTGAAAAATGGGCAATGTGGGTGTCAAATGAACCGGGGTGAAGAGGCGAATGTCCAGAAGTACAGTAGATTGCATTCCGGATCCTTCACTGGCGACAAAGACATTAGAAAAAGGATATTTTTGGCAGGGAAGCGAAAAATGAGCAACATTGGTGTCATATGAATCGGGGTGAAAAGGCAAATGTCCAGGAGTAGTGAAGATGGCATTTCGAGTCCTTCGGTGGTGAAAAGAACATTCACGAAAGTCAAGTGAATGAAACCGGAATACAGAGGGCTACGCCCGCAATTCGAGGGTTTTGTAGCACGCGCTTATATTGGTATCTAAATATTGGCTCCCTGCTCTTCTTGGTACCACTCAGCTGAATAAAACACCATAATTAAATGTCTTACCCATCCATGATATAGTATCTTACATGCCAATTCACAAAAAGACTGCATCTGTCACCTCTCAAAGTAATAGTTTTAATACGAGAAGCTGTAGATAGATATGTATGTATACGAGATAAACTGTCCTACACTTCGAGATGCTTAACCATAAGACGACATTGCAAATTGCAAACTTGTGTAACGGCTTCGAAATTCAGGGCGGCTGGGACAAATTACGGTCTAATATTTTTTCCTCCTCCACTGTTCCCCTTTCTACAAATCTCAAGAAAATGCCAAAAATGGAATGTACTCAACATTACCTTTCTCACGACACCCCACTTGCCTATACCAGTGGATAAAAAAAATTGACCTTGATTTCGCCTCTATGTGGACCCCCCCCCCCCCCCCCCTCTTAAAGTTGGCCAATTACACCACAACGCTATCCCCAGCAAATTATAGCATTTCTACACATTCTCGCCGAATTATGTGTGCAGCTTCAGCCGTTCGTAAGATATTCTATGAACAGACAGGCATTTGGCCGATTTTGTAAGATTTAAGACACAAAACCCTAAAAAAAAATTAATTGTGTGAATAGTTATTGTTAGGATCACCAATCACCAATCTTCACCCTTCCAAAGTTGGTTCATTAAATAACTGCAATTCGCCCTACGAAAAACAACATGCAAGTAGTACACGCATATCCATGCGTGAAGCCGGTAAGTGTATTTTTTGTATGGATAGTGTCAAAATGCATAACTTTAAGTCAATGTACTATTATTAAATATCATGTCATTGAAATGAAACTTAAAGGTATTATTGCCTATGATGTTGTTTATCATTATCCATCAATATTTTTGGCCTGAGGTGTGCTTGAGGGGTGCAGGGGTGTGCTAACTGCAACTATAGAAATGTACTATTATTAACCTTTTTGGATAAGATTTAAAAATTCTATTATTTTTAGTTTTCTATGCTAGTGAAATGCCGCTTTTCTGTAAATTTTCATAAATCCAGCTATAACGGTCTCGAAATGCAAGGGGGGGGGGACAAACTCGGACCACATTTTTTCCTCCTCCCTCTTTTCTCCTTTCTTCAAATTTGAAAAAAAAATCCAAAAATGGAATGTACTCGACGGTACCTTTCTTACGATACCCCACTTGCCTATACCAAACAAAAAAAAAATTTCGATCTCCATTTCCCCTCTATGGGGACCCCCCCTTAAAGTTGACCTATTACAACGCATCGGTTTCTCCAGAGAATTATGGTATTTCTACATATTTCCACCAAATTTCATGCATGTAGCTTCAGCGGTTCGTGAGATATTTCATGGACAGACAGACAGACAGACGGACGCATGACCGATTTCATAAGGGTTTTGTTTTTATACAAAACCCTAAAAATGGGCAATATGGGTGTCAAATGAACCCGAGTGAAGAGGCAAATGTCCAGGAGTACTGTAAATGGCATTCCGGATCCTTCGGTGGCAGCAATAACATTCGAAAAGGGTTATTTTTGGCAGTGGAGCGAAATATATGCAATATGGGTCCCAAAATAATCGGGGTGAAAAGGCGAATGTCAAGGAGTAGTGTAGATGGCATTTCGAGTGCTTCTGTGGTGTTGCCTTGCCAAAAATATCCTTTTTCGAATGTCCTTGTCGCCACTGAAGGACTCGATATGCCATTTACAGAACTCCCGGACATTCGATTCTGCACTGCGGTTCATATGACACCCGTATTGCCCAGTTTTCACTTGACTCTCGTGAATGTCTTTTTCGCCACCGAAGGACTCGAAAAGCCATCTAAACTAGTCCTGGACATTCGCCTTTTCACCCCTATTCATATGACACCCATATTGCCCATATTTCGCTTCACTGCCAAAAATATCCTTTTACGAATGTCCTTGCTACCACCGAAGGAGTCAACATGTACAGCACATTCGTCTCTTTCCATATATTCTCCTCACGTACATATAAAAATCCTTGATTGCATAGCCACTGCGCTGCGCAACATAATAGAACTATTTTTATACAAAAACCCTTCATTTCACATTCACACAAATCGCAAAAGGATATTTTCCCAGAGATACTTGTCAAAAAAAAAATTTCAACACCTTTAGCTGCCGTATTCAATCATCCTCGTGCAAATACACAACATCTCACAGCCACAAAGTCTCAATCACCATGGCGCCAATGCACTCATTTCCCAGCCACAGTCGCAGTCGCAAACACCAAGTCAGCCGTCTAGCAAAACGGGTCACACGATCGACATTGTATAATGAATCAATTGCTCGCGAGTCGCAATCGCAAATCGCCCAGTCGCAGCCTAGCAAAACACTGCTTAAGGGTAAATAACTCTGTTGAGCGTTTTGTTGATCACACACCTCTGCACAAAACCCACCGTCACGATTTAGAGATTAAGATGATGCTAACAGTGGACACACAGTGGTGTCCAAAGTTTAAATTCTTCCCGGTCGGATCGAAAATTTCTCCGGTCAATGTAGGGATTTGACGGGGGGGGGAAATTGGATTTTGGACGCAAGTGTGTGCCCACCCTAACTCAACTTAAACCAATGGTCATGATTCGACTGCTGTTTTTATTTTTAAATTTTAGTTTCACAGAATATTGTATCCTCGAAATAACCTTTTCCAATTTTGTGAAGTGCTCTAATCAAATTTCTCAATACAGATTTTGAATTTCTGTTCGGATTGTGGATGATACTAAGCTAGTAAGTGATTGATAAGGTGCAAACGAATTAAATAAGCGACACTCTGTTTATTATATCTTTATCAAAACTGCAACCAATTAATCTATTATGAAAACATGCCAAGGAATGGAAATCGTATAAATCCGATGGGGAATTATTCAATCAAATTTGTAAGCGACTTCTCCACAACGCCCATAGTAAACTTAAAGCAGGATTTTTAGATATCACAATTTTATGAGCACAGTCGCTGCATTGTCTCTGAGCTTTTATCTAAAAAGTTAATGTTCTGTTGACATACTCACGATTAAATACAGAGACAGATTTTTTTTGCTTGTGGGAGGAAACCATAAGTCAACGAATACTAAATGTAGTCCATGTACCTTAAAAACTAAAAATGTGAAGTATTTTTACTACCACTAATGCATTTTTACAGCATTAATGATAATATTCTACTGACTCAGATTTTTTCGTTTGTCTATTGAAACTCGACGTACATCTTTTCCTAACTTCTAACAATTATTTAGAACGACAACGTCAGGCATTTCTTTTTAACAATATTGTCAGCCTAAAAGTGACGACAATATAGAAAAGTATATATAAGCTTCTAAGCATATTATCTGTCATTGTATTTTTGCGCGAAAGATGTGTCAACGCACTAGAGACTCATAATGTCCATAATTCGGCTATATAAAGAAACAATTACCAGTCAGCGAACGCGCAGAACGCCTTGAGGAAATACACGGAAGGAGGCATCAATTTTGAGCCAACAGTTTTTAGTTGCAAGAACCAGTATTTCCAACTTTGTTGAGCATCATGTTACTGAAAATTTGTTTCGTATTAGCTGGTGAGTTGTAGCGTTTGTTTTGTAGCGAATAATAATAGTCGCTTTAATTTGTAGTTATAATTGTGGCTGCATTCGGCGATAATGTAATATGTCGGTCGTATGAAACGTGTCCTACGGCCTTTTTGCCCGTCTGTGCTTTTGACCGTGGAGATCGAATGGTATTCTACAATCATTGTGCTTTGGAAAGTTACAATTGCAAACATGGAAAACGTAAGTAAAGGTATAACTTGTTGTCTGTAACTGAATAACACTTCGAAAATTTTATTACAGAACTTAAAGGATCGCGGATCCTTTGTCCAGCATCAGTTGATCCTTTTTCTCAGTATTTGCAGTGGTAAAAGTTTTTCAGTTTTTGATTTATGATTAGTGATGATAATGACCGATAAATTAAATATTTTCGCAAGACCAATAAATTCCAATACCGAAAATTGATTTCTTAATTTGGAATCCCATACTGCACTCGATTTCGATGTTTATGATTTTAGTGGTAATACTCTTAAGATGCTGACTTCAATTTGAATAATCTCTCGTTGAATTAATTATTTCTTTTCCAACAAATAACATTTTTTCAGGATATTTAGGTATTTATTATTCTGGATAAAGAAGATATTTTCAGGTGGGATATGAATCAATGGTGGATTCTGTATTTCGTCAGTTACTCCATTCTAAACATCTATTGAACTGACAAATGACCAGAAACTCAACAAAGTGAACTCAGCTGCGATTGGCTGGGATATTTCGAAAAAATGGCGATCATTACAGTACGCCACAAGTCGCGACGCAAACATCTCGTATAGTGTGTGAATTTCTACTTGCTACACTTCTTTTGGGAATGCCATCCAAGCCGGGTGCATTATTCTGCCATAGAACTCCTTGTGTATTCCGACCTCCAAGATCCGACATCGAAGTGTCGAGCCACGATAATGATAACTCCTTAGATAACTTCTTACGTCATGGCGAACATCTTTTCATCTGAAGGAACTTGGACTATTTGACCAATTAAAACAAGTCACGTTATATTGCATTCACACTGAGCCAAATCGCGTGATTTAGGCCCACTTTTGCTTTACGATCTTTACGCTATCTACGATGAAGATTCAATCCTCCGCGCGAATAAAAAGCTGCCTGTGGGTACGAATAGAACTCCCACTGCGCTCCAAGCTTGTCAGTATAAGGACGACACGGATAAGAGGTGCATGCTAGCAACTGCAAACAGGCTTCCCTTTTCCTCTACGACGTTTGATCCCTATCTGGTTCCTGTTAACCCCTTGTGGGGCATTAGCCACGTCTACCTCGTCCTCTTCTCCGCTATCACCTTTAGCTCTCTCCACGATTTGACTATAGAGGCACCCTCACTATCAAGAGAACTTCTCTACGTGTTTCTGGGTCCTCCAACACGGCGTGGGCTCCGATCGAAGGCCCGTCGAACAATGCTGTTCGGCCATTTTCGGAGTGTGTGACCTATCCATTGCCACTTTTACCTTTTAATGGAAGTGTCTATCCTGTCCTGACCAGTAATAGTAAGGAGGTCATCGTTAGAAATGACCTCCGGCCTGCGAATGTGTAGGATGCGCCGTAAACATTAGTTCACGAATGTTTGCAACTTAGTTGTTATCTCATCAAGTTGAACAGCCATATAGAAGAACCGATTTTACGTTGGTTTCAAAGACCCGGAGTTTAGTGCGCCTGGAAATGTTGTTGTTTTGCCAGAAAGGAGTCAAACTGAAAAAAACAAGCTGCTCGAGCCTTTTTGATGCGAGACTGTACATCAGCATCCGCTCCATCATCTGCTGTCACTACGCGTCCGAGGTAGCAAAAATTGTCAACTTTTTCGACTGCCTGCTCCGAAACACAAATTCCGCTTTGCCTTCCTGGATCCAAGCTCAAGTACTTAGTCTGGGCAGCGTTAATTTTAAGCCCCGCATTACGGCTTTCGCATTGCAGAGCATCAGACATTTGAGCTACTTGATCCGATTTATTTCATAGAAGACAAATATCGTCAGCATAGCCTAGGTATTGAAGGTATTTGAAAAACTTCCATCTTTTACCTTCGTTCTGGTGTTCTTGAAGCGCGCCGCTTAGTACATCATTAATGGCAATTAAAAGCAGTATTGGTGACAAAATACAGCCTTGTCACACTCCGCTATGAACCTCGAAAGGATCTGATAGCTTACCCTTGTGTAATACATGATTTTATTTGGTATGGCTCTCCTACGTAAAGCGCTCCATATGTATTCCCAGTCAACGCTGCCAAACGCCTCCTCGAAATCGATGAATATGAGATGTAGTGGTGATCTACATTCTGCAGATTGTTCAATAATAATTCGGAGGGTGATGATGTGGTGGCTAGAGAAGATGCCCTCGCGAAAGCCGGCTTGTTCATCATTTAATCTGCGGTCAACTGTTTGTTTGATCCGGTTCAAAATTATTTGTGCCATCAGTTTGGAGACTGCTGGGAGAAAACAGATCCCACGCCTATTATTGCAATCCTTCCGGTCGCCTTTTTTCGGGATCTTAATGATGGCCCCATTTTTCGCTCTTTAGGGAGAGTATCGGTTTTCCAACACTCTTGGATGAGGGGAGAAGAATAACCGCATTAGCATTGGCATTCGCTTCAAAAAGTTCACGGAACTCCATCTATCCCTGGGGCTTTACCCACATCCATTGATTTAATAGTCGCAGTTAGTTCCAGTAGATGGTGGGCTGGTATCAATTCTGGCTGTTTGCGGAGTAACTTCTGCTACCACTGAAGATGCATTCAAAAGTCCAAAGGTGTTGTTGAAGACCTCAATGAAGTGTTCTCTCCATCTTCGCAGCTGGTGCTCTTCGGTTACCAGTAGAGACCCCGTCTTTTTCTTCCACAGGATGTTCTGTTGCAAAAGATTTGCCAGTTAATGGCTTGATAAGTTTAAAAAGGGTTCCACTGTCACTGCGGTAAGCCGCTTCCTCTGCCTTCACCGCTAATGCGTTAATGTAATTTCGCTTGTCCTATCTTACGCTTTTTTGCACGCCTTTCTCTAGTGAATGATATTCAGCTCTGAGTTGATCCTTGGCTGAGCCGTTAGTAGCGGAGTTAATCTGTTCTTTAACTCTCTTGCGTGCTGAGATTAGAGACCATGTAGAGTCGATAATCAATAGTCTCTTACCGCGAACCAGTCAACCCGCAAATGTCACGCCACACAAATAAATGAGTCCTTAGCGGCGTTCCATCTATCGTCCATTGTAGGATTCTCACGAGGTGGTAGTGCAATAGCTCTCTCGTGCAAGGCGGTAGAATATGCACGTCTTATATGTAGATTGGTCTTTAAGCTTTTGCACATTAAAATGTGACAAGATTCGTGCATTTTGAGGGCGCTGGATTGCTGCCGGTCGTAGGCGTATTTTTGCGATAACAAGTTGGTGATCGTTGCCAACAGCACCTCGCTTCGACCTGACGTCCAAAAGACAATTCCTCTATGTCTTGGAAACGGCTATATGGTCAATCTCGTTTTCTGCCATCCGGAGAGGTCCAGGTTGTTAAGTGGCAGCGTTTGTCCTTAAACAGGGTACCGCCAATGACGAGTTGACGAGAGTTACAAAACTCCACGAGCATCTCACCATTTCTGTTCCTTTTGTTAATTGCCTTGACCCCGCCAGGGGTATGGGCGCGTCAACATCTCTAGCATTTTATGGCTTGTTGACGTTTTGTAAGCATATCTACTTTTCGGAAGTGCAGTTGCTGGTATGCACCTCCTATCCGCGCCGTCTTTATACTGACAAGCTCGGAGCACTGTGGGAGCTCTATTAGTGCCCACAGGCAGTTTTTGATCGTGCCGAGGTTTGAACTCAAAGTTCTAGATTAGTATCGTAGAGCAGTGACCGAACGACCACGGTCACCGAGCGCGATAATGTTGATTTCTGTTCCTTTTGCCTAGTCCTTGATTGACCATTAGGTGTTCCAAATCTACTTTGTCAGACCTCGTACCTGTGATAATGTTTGAAACACCTTTGGGAGCCTTTTCAAAGGTGTCGCCAAACCATTGATAAAAGGCTCCTTAGCTGATTGATCCGCTAGTTCAGTCCGGGCGTAGCACTGACTTATAGTGATGTTTTTTACCCTGGATTTGAATCTGGCTTTGATTATACGGTCAGAGATGGGCTTCCAGTCAATTAGAGATAGGTGTGCCTCCCTAGTCAACAGGATTCCGACGCCTGCCATTCAAGGTGACGTATCGTTTTCATTCCCAGAGTAGAGCAATACTTATACATCTTGTTTCGCTCAGTCCTAGTATATCGATATTGTATGCGGTCATTTCCAGTTCGAATTCTGTGAGCCTCGCACTACTGTACTCGCCCCACATCGTTCGAACATTTCAAAAGCCGATCGTGGTCCGTTGTTTGTAGCCAAAATTCGTTCCCGGTGAATTAGTCCTTGGTATCAGAGGCTCGTTTAATGTTTCGAGTGTAAATTGATTTCAGGTACGCAGGTTACAAGCCCACATACCCAATCTTAGGGGAAAGGTTGCTTCCTCAGGTGTCCTAAGAGTCGCCGGGAGCTACTTTGTTATATAGCGCAGAGGTAGCTCTCCAATGGTGCTTTTAATCGCGCTTTCTTTTGATGATCTTTCAGCTGGGTGTGACGTGTTGGTGTTCTCACAACTATGTTGCAACTCCACCGTTCTCCTACTTCCTGCGACGCAGTGGTGTTTTTGGCCATTCAGAATTATCATCGTTATGTGCCTCTACTACATGTTTTGAACTGCAAAGCTTGGTTGGCTTAGTTAGCCGTTCAAGAGGGCGCCCACGGAGAAGACTATGGAAGTGGTCTTTCGCCCCCATAATTTTCTTTATAATATTGAAACTTTATTTGATTGTGATCCAATTATGGTAATTGAATTTCTTAATTCAAACGCAATAAAATAAAGAAAATCATTAAATACGCCTGCAAACAAAAATTAACTGAAAGGTGCATTTTAGGTGATTGACAAATAATATGGTAAGAAAACATTGAAAATTTTATTGTATTGGTTTTTAAGTGCTTTGGGACATTTTATTCAAATTGAAGTGCTTCATTTCGTTATTCAACATTCAGTTTATCGGACAAAGGACCATAAAGTGGACAATGTAGAGAAAAGCCTTTCAAACTGTAATCGAACCTTTGAAAATTTCTTTCAAAGACCTTTCGGAAATAAGTATGAATGGCTGTGATATACAATAAAATTCTTCCTATGAATGAAGCCGTTCCCATACAATCATATTGTCGCTTTTCATAATCTACCGTATGGGTCAATTACAGCCTGTGGCAGAGTGGCAAGGATGTGGACTTCAACGTCGGAAGATTTCTTGCACTAGCGACATTGCATGCATCTATTGTATATGCTACACTTACTTCAATTCTGAGTCCATTGAAATAAAAATTTCACTTTCATCTACACTCGTTCGAGTTCTGATAATAATGTAACCAATGAACTGAACTGGAGATAACCTTGGAATGAATGCAATCTTTTTGTAGACTCCTCGGAGAACTTTCTTAACTCAATGGTAAGAAGTGTCCAACAAGAAACTACAATTCTTTTCGAGTCTCGTTCGCTTTATACAAACTCTTTAAGATGGCCGTATTGTTCAAGCAAAGACAGAATCGTTTGTAAGTCTTGGAGGCGATTTGTTGAAGACAACTAACAGAGCCCCAAAACAAATACAATAGAAAAGGTTTCAAAACGAAAGAAGTATATTCTGCCAGAAAGAAAGTTTTCGACGTAAAACTGTCACATTTGTGACTTGAACTTAAACATTGTGATTTTACCGTAAATGTTTGCAGAGATTTAAGTTAAAGAAACTTCGTGGGTAAAATTGAGAGTAATATTGAATATAGTAAATTGGCGATTTTAGTTCGGACTTCTTTGAAAGTAGCCATTGGATTGATCTTCTCATTTCCCTTAGAGTTAAATGCATCCCCGTTTTAATTTATAACTAATCCCATTCTTAGTCATTTATCAATTAACTTTTATACTACACCGTTGAAAAATAGATTCAAGGGTACTAATTGAAAAAAGTAATCAATATATTCCGCAAAACAAAAATATAAGCATAAAGTCAATTAAGGAGCGCTTCCAATTATTCGTCTACCCAAAAACATTTCAAATTGAACATAAATACTCGTAAAATCCATTTCTTCATTTGACTGCGTTCCACATTCTTCGAAAATAATCGAACGCAGAAATCGAATTCAATCAAGGACTTTGCATACTGCGATTTGTACATTGAATGCTCTATGTATTGTATTGTATTAACCTGTGCTGTGAAGTAGGCAAAGCCTCATTTCAGCCGCATTTTTCGTATCGAACGGCAAAGAAGCTCCATTTATCTGAACATTTCTCGGCACCAAATCAGGTGCGAGCGGGACTAACAACATTTTGAGGAATTCATGTCAAGGCAAACGACGTTCATTCAAAAGCGAAAATCGTTGACAACAAGGATAACGAAGACAAACCAGCTAACTACTCGTACCGTACTATAGTATACCTATCGAAGTCAACGATGAAATTTCATGAAATTGATTTTTAAGGTTCAATAAATACCAATTATGTATTTCCTAGGCGAATGTAAATTGAAATAAGTGATGCTTCTCTTTAGGTCCTCTTGAACAAAATCTTAGATGTTAATTGCACTATTTTTGATGCTGGAAATTCAAAGGTTATGAATAAAGTCCGGATTCGCGTGCAATTGCACGTAACTGCACAAAATTGCACGTTTTGGGGGTTACTGCACAAAATTGCACGTTTTAGGTGTTACTGCATAAAATTGCACATTCTTCATCTTTAATGCACAAAATTGCATATTCACCTGTTTTTTATCATATTTTTGTAACTGCCCCACGTAAATCAGCAACTGATCGACATAACTCGGTGCTCTTCGAATATTCGTGCCAAATTAGCACACATATTGTAAACTGGTACTCATAGAAACATTCCTGTGGATACCAACGACATTGAAACTCTTTTGACAAAAAAAAGACGCCCCAAATTATCTTCTTAAATTGATTACAGGCAACCACTCATTGTGTTGTAGATACATACTAAGGGAGGCCTTTATTGATGTGTAAATCACATGGAGTCGCACCCTCATCCAGCCAAATACGCGGGAAAAATTTTCCGAATAAGTAAATTCTGTATGAGTTCCAATAAATTTCAAATTTCCTAGCATGGAATTTTTTCTCAAAACTATAATAGTGAAACACAGAACATTCACAAAGAGAAAAGAAAATTCTTTTTTGCTTGGAAATTTGAACTTTCCGATTAGATTTCCCTGCAATTCAAAACTCTGAGTGTCCAAATTTGCGAGCTGCTACTGTACATGATTTCCTTTCAGGCGACGAACCCACCGAAGTAGATTGGGGTGCCATAAACAAAAAGCGCGTGAACTACTACATATTTCGAGTTGGAAATCATGCACAGTACCAGCTCACAAATTTGGACACTTAGAGTTTTGAATTGCTGGCAAATCTTATGGAAAAGTTGAAATTAAAGTTAAGTTAAAAAAGTAAAAACGGAATTTCTTTTTCTCTTTGTGAATGTTCTGTGTTTCACTATTATAGTTTTGAGACAAAAATTCCATGCTAGGAAATTTGAAATAAGTTAAAAGAATATAATATAATCTTTATAGTAAGCTACAAATGTGAATTTGTGTTTAATAAAATATTATTCCTTTTTGTTTTTGGAAATTTTATTGTCTTAACCTTTTAAATTCAATTATTTTAACTTAATATTTGGTGAACATAAAGTGGGAATAATTGGTATTAGGAGACAAAATGATTCTCCTTCTTTTATGATCTTTATCGTTAAACTTTAAGGTGAAGGCAATTATTTCCATATTTTGAAGGACATTGGATCAATACCATAATAGACTGACCTAATTTTAAAGATCTGGATTTTATTATACACCACCTAAAATTTTAATTGCACAATCTTGCACGATTTGGAGTTTTCATTGCACGATTTTGCACGATCTGGAGTTTTTACTGGACGTTTTTGGATTTTTGGCTGCACGAAAATCCGATCTTTAGTTATGAAGATACCCGGGACTAAATGAAAATTGTTCCAAATAAGAAATTATAGCGTTCCTTTGTTTGTCCTTAATTGGATTTTCAATGTTTTAAATTTTTGAGATAGAAGGTTGATGATATTTTGGTTAGGTCCATTATCGCTGAACACCTTGGGACGTTGTGCATTAGGAAGTATCCTGGGGTACTAATTGCCTTAGCCTCTCCGGAGTAGTAATGTGTGATTAATCGCTTAATCATATGATAATCGATTAATTGAAAAATGCGATTAATTGAAAATAATCGATTATTTAATAATAATATAATAATAATTATAATTTTTTATATAGTGGAGTTGCTAACATACTATACACCTTCTTCCATACAGACGTCCTTACTGACAAGCTGGGAGCGCCATGGGAGTTCTAATCGTACCCACAGATATTTGGATTTATTTTATTAACGCATCGGAGTAATGAACCACTGATCTCTAGATACAGCATCGTAGAATGGCGACCGTTACCTCAGCGCTATTGAGCGCGAGCTAAGAAAACAACTTGTTTAACGCTAGACTACATTTTATTAACTAATATTACGTTTACACTATCCCCAGATTACTTCATCTGCGCCAGCTGAGATAATCTGCGACTGTCAAATACATACAATTTTGAACTCACCACACCCAGATTACGCTGCAGATGAAGCAATCTGGGGATAGTGTAAACGTAATATAACTCACACCTTACAGATACAAACTGAGATTGTCTTAGGACTAATCTAAACTACATATATACAGGCTTTTCACATATCTCTATCTTATCACTCAATACATATATGTACATACATATCTATGTATATGTATCTTATTAATTATCTTATCTGCTATTAATATACAACGTGCATCTCTAAGACTTCGTAGTACAATACATAATATCAATGAGAAAGGAAGGTTTTATTGCATGCATCGACGTAACTCGCGTCCTTGGGTGATTGACATTAATACAATTCTTGTTTCCACACAATTTTTGTTAACTCCTAACACGATATTTGTTTCCCTATTTATGCATATCCTCCCAAGCGAGGTGTTGGAGACACTGCGAAAGCATTCAGTCACCACCTGAAGCGGCATGGCGCGTATCCCATAGTATCGGAATGTACTGAGGACTCGCAAGAAACTTTGAAGCTCCTTCTGCACACCCACTTTCCTAGCACAGTAAAAGTTGAACCCTTTTTTCTTCATCGGCTGAGCATCGGATCCCGTTATTCGCTGGGGCCATTTTCGGCGAAAGAAAAATCAAAAATGTCCTGGTGCCCTTTATTAATCCTGTCAAGGCACTTGGTGCCGATGGTATTTTACCCACCTTCCTGGAAAACAGCTTCGATATCATTACCACTCCTTCGATCGTCATTTTTAGAGTCAGCTGCACATTGAACTATATACTGCATTTATGGAGGACTGTGAAGACTTATTTCATTCCAAACAAGCTAGCCTTCGGCTAGCTTTCCGAAGGTATGATACGCGAAGCACTTTGAAAATAGTAGTAAAACCTGTTCCGATTTCACTGTTCCTGTGAGAAGTATATGAAATAGAGGGCCGATTTCAACCAAATTTAGAAACGTAGTTTGGCAGCCAATATAATTGAATAAGACGAAATTTCGTAAGGATATCTTTAGAAATAAAAAAGTTTTTCTAACACAAACTTGCTTTTGGAATGGTCGTTCCTATGACACCTATGTGATAAAATAGTCCGATTTCAATCAAATTTAGAAATGTTATTTGTTTAAAGATACTATTGGTTAGTGTGAAATTTAAAAAAGAAATCTTCAGAAATAAAAAAGATTTTCTCACAAAGACGAATTTTTGAACTAATAATTGGAGAGGCATTTGTGTGCTTCCTGCTGTTTCCAAGATAATAGCCAAAATCGTCCTGGAAAGACTAAACGCCCACTTAGAAAGCACAATTGATGAAGAGCAGGCTGGCTTTCGATCCGGATTCTCCTGTGTCGATTACATTAACACCTTGCGAATCATCATCAAGCAATGCGCTGAGTACGATTCTCCGCTTCACTTGCTTTTCATAGATTTCGAGAAAACTTTCGATAGTGTGAACCGGAATTCTATATTGGCGACCTTGCGCATGAGAGGCATCCCTGAGAATTTTGTGGCTATTATTAAGGCAACCTACGACGGCGCGAAATACCGCGTTCTGCATGAGGGTAAGGTGTCGGGGGACTTTTAGATTCACAGTGGAGTTCGGCAGGGGTGCATCCTCTCACTATTCATCATAGTGATCGGCGATGTGTTGCATGCAGCCCTATCCGGACTAGACAGGGGAATTCAATGGACTTTGACGTTTTATCTACAACATCTTCACTATGCTGACGACATTATGCCTACTCTCCCACAAAATCATGGATCTGTCCGCAATGGCGTTAGATCTCGAGAGGGACGCAAGCAAGGTTGGGCTAAAGATTAATACCAACAACTCCAAGGGTCTTAGCCCGCCATTGCGAAAAAGAAATCCAACTTCTATTGCCTTCAATATTAATGGGCAGCCTGTGAAGAAGGTGGACAACTTCGTCTACCTGGGTAGCATTGTTGCCGAAAATGGTGGTACGGAGCAGGACATCGCTCGTCATATAAACCAAGCTAAATGCGTCTGCGGTATCCTGTCCAACATCTGGCAAAGCAGTTATTTCAGGATCACGATCAAGCTGGGCCTGTTTCGCTCTCTGGTACTGTCTGTGCCTTTGTATGGGAGCAGTACATGGAAATTTTCCGTAAGTGTTACCAGAAACCTTCAAGTTTTTGTCAGCTCATGTCTTCGTCGAATTTTAAGAATTTTCTGGCCTGAAACAATATAAAATGGAGAGCTAAGTCGGCGTACGGGGCAGATACCAATTGACGAACTGATACGCATCCGAAAATGGCAGTGCATAGGTCACACCTTGCAGAAGAGTGATAAATGCATTGTTTTGCAAGCCATGAAATTGAACCCCATTTCAAACCAAGGCAGACCAATAGGGGTATTGCGTTCCGGAGCTAACCTGTAATAAAAATAGTTTTATTAATTATGTGATAGGCGGCATAGGACAAAAGGCGGCAATTAGGCAGTTTACTTACCTTATTAGGGACATCCTCCATCCTGTTGACAACGCCACAACGACGTTCGATGACCAGGCTGCCGAAGGATGAAACGTAGCTGCAATGAGAAGAAGACACAAAGTACCACGAACTTCTTATTAAAAAAAATAAAGAAATACTTATCTGACAACTTCATCGTAGTCGTCATGGATGTCAATCTGTCGCACAACACACAAGACACTTGGCAATTACGCGGAACTATTAGATACAAAATATCGCACAGAATGAAAACAACGACATTCGGTCAGATCGACTTGAGAATCGCGGCAGGAACTACAGTAATGTTCCGTGAATCTTATGGTTTGGATATAAGGTGATCGTATGGTTCGGATGTTGAATGGTGCGGAAGCTAGCGCGTGCGAATAGTGGAGTCATGAACTCCCGCTGTTCAAGGTGAGCTGAATTCGAATCCACCGTACGCCGTGAATCCATAAAAGGCGGAGGATTCGTACGGGATATTCTCTTTTGTGTAATTGATCGACGAGAAAAGATCCAACGAGAAGAGACGATTGGCGACGTGGTGAATTACGGATCTGAGATTCCAACCAACCGTCTTAAGATTTCAATTAGGCGAAGCAACAGTGGCAACAGGGAGAACGACGACGGTGGAGATTCGGCGCGTGACAACATCGTGAACGGAATTGGTGGAGGTGACGGCCGTCGAGGAGTGTTATGTAGTATAATTCAGTAAGGCTGCCGCCCAAAGGTATTTAGTTAAAATAAAATTAAGATAGTGTGTAGTTAATTTTAAGATCCTTTTGTTTGCGTGAACGGCCGATTCGAGTAGAATAGAGCTAGTTTTAAGTGATTATAGCCTTCTTAAATAATAAGTTTAAAACGATTAACGAAACGTCTAGTTGCTAATTTGTGTGAAGTGTGCTCTGGGGTGTTAATCGAATTGGGAAGGGTGAACCGGTGTCCGTTGCGTTCGCACTTGGCACCTGGCTGTCCAAGAAACAGTAGCATCAATAGGCGGTAATTCTCTTTCTCAATACGAAGTGCGCACACCAACTTCATGCGGGGAACAAATTAATAGGGCGGCGGAAATCAATTATACAATAGTTCGGCGGAGTTGGCTAAAGCATTGCGAAATAGTTAATCGAGTATGACAGCAAAACAACGTTTGATATTCGACCGTGTATGTCACAGCTTAGACGGTAATTACTGGAAAATCCTATTTTTAGATGCACTCGGTGGTACGGGGAAGATATTTTTCACTAAAATCATCTTAGCCCAAATACATATTCAAAACAAAATAGCAATCGCCTCGTTGGGAATAGCCGCCACATTGTTACCAGAAGAAAAAACTCCCCATACTACGTATACACGCGAGATCCCGATTGACTTTAAGCATACGGAGATCTCAGTGTGCATTATTCCTAGGAACAGTGACAAAGCATGGGTTCTGCGCAATTGTTCCTTAATAATATGAGCCGGGTGCACTATGGCGAATTGAAAAACAGTTGAGGCAGTAGATAGAACCTTACATGACATCAAACAAAACGACCAGCCCATTGGCGGTATTACTTTACTTTTCTGTGGCGACTTGCCAGTTAAGAGCCAAATAGACGAAGTTTTAGAGCAAGAAAGACGGAAAATAAACGTAGAAGGATATGGATGAAGCGGTGGTATTTATAAAGGAACGCTTTCAACCATGAGCATTTGTCACGAGAATTGGAGGATAGCTTGTCAGCAGATTATAAAAATTGTCTACGAATGGATTCCGCATTTTTTCAAAGATTAACGGCAACCATACGCTTTCTCGCAAGTGGACATAGCTTTTAAGATTTGAACTTCCTCACAGCGATTGCACCTCAAAACCTGGGAGTCATTATAATGGAAACTTGAGAAGCTATAAGGCGAAATCGAATTTTTCACCATCCGTCACCGTGTCTCACTATACGCAGTATGCCCCCTCATGTACATTTGCCAAGTAAACGCGACGAATGCGCCAAGTTTTTTTTAATGGACATCCGTTGGCAAAAACTAATTCTTTATTTTTAATCATCGATTCGTTAAGCCACAATGGTTTAATTTCATCCATGAGATTGCTTGCCAACGGAACGTTCTTTTACACCCCCCATTTTGAACCGCTAATATTTAAATAAATTTTTTTAATTGACGAAAACCAAACTTTTAAATGCTGCACATAACTAGAACGTAGCTCTGACATGGTTTTGAATAAGATTAGTTCATTATTTCTAGTGGGGGGTGTAGCGGAACGTTCCTCTACACCCCCATTTTGAGGTGTCAATATTTTTTTTAATTGACGAGCACAAAACTTTTAATTGCGGTACATAACTAGGACATAACTAGACAATAGTTGTTTTTGCAATTTGCGTTAGTGGGGGTGCAGCGGAACGCACTTTGCAAGTTTGCTGTCAGCGTATGCTACGCAATAAATATTTTCTTTAATTTTAGTTTTTACACGATGAAAAGGGACCTCGCTCAAATCAGACTGAAGATCATTGAAAATAATCAAACTATCGCGGATCGGAAAATGAAATTTTGCCTTATTGTGATCGCGTGGTAAATCTACATGGCAAACTTTTCAGTGTTTTGGGAATTTGTTTACGAGTCGATTTCGTATTTGGAGAATTTAAATCTGGGGATTTTGAATTTGTATTTTTTATTGGGGATTATGTAAGGTTCCCTTTTCCAACCCACAACCATGGCTGTCAGAGCATCAGGCGAAATATTAGCTACTAGCAAGGCTTAGCCCTCCTTCTGGTTGATGCGAAGCCTGATCGCCGCGACACCAACGTTTAGCTGAAGTAATGGTAACTCGCAAGCCCAGGAATTCCAATTAGGTCTGGTTGTATATTGTAGCAACTGCCTGCTATCGACGTTTAATAGAAGGACTCTGAAGACTTCCTTATCAGCTGAAGTTTTCCTACCTAAGGAGGTACACAAAACCAATATTGCAATATGGGCTATCGGATATTTGTATATGTAACACTAGTCTGGGTAGCGCAACGATTAGTACGTTCGCCTTCTGTGCACTGGGTCCGTCCCGGTTCGATTCCTACTCAATGCGGTAGTCTCCGATAAAAACAAAAACAGATTTACGTGTCGGACTCAACTGTTAAATAAGTACCCATTTGGGGTAAATAACTCGGTTGAGCTTGTTGCTGATCATACACCTCTACACAAAACACACTGTCAGGATCTAGTAAATGAGATGATGCTAACTCATCCTTGGTTCAAAATTGGACTGTTGCCCAGCTATTTATTTATTTATCTATGGACCTCCGTTTTGACTTTGTAAAAACACTCCCTAGAGAAAATCCTGCATGCAAGCCTTACTGGTACATATTCTCTATTTATGTGGAAATTTAGGTAATCAATTTCGCCTTACCACCTGCGGCCTCGCCTATCTCTTGACATATAATTGAGTTTCATACGTAGGTGATATTGGCCTAGTGTACACATTCAATTATAATGAAACAATAACTCCTTGCATGTAATTATTGAACAACTCAAATCATTTATTGTTAAAACATTACAAGAAAACATAACAAATAGATATTCGGATATATCTACACATACCTAATCAAATCTCTTAAAGCATCCATAAATCGGCGGATCGGTAAATACTGATAACTTGAATACTGTTGACTGCCGCTGTAGTACCTCTGCATTTGCCATATTCGTTCTTCCAATATCTGACGGAATCGCTGAATTGGACATTGTGTGTTTGGAGTTAAAGCTTGAAAAAAAAGGTTATAAATGTTAAGTAAAAGTTTATGCCAGGCTGATTCAAACAATGATTCGAGTATTCAGGGCATTGCATATAAACATTGAAACAGTGCGTTTTTTCCAAACATCCCCGCTAACCATGAGAAGACATCAAAGCGCTCATTATGAAGACTTGTATGAAAGCTATCATAACCATTCTTTTAGCCGTGGGATTAATATCACCTTTGTACTTTCGAAGTACATATATGATCAATCGATACATTACCACTCACGTGTAGCAGGTCGTGAGAGTGGACATGTATCGTTTCCTCATATACTTCGACGGTACTTTATCTTCATCGACAAAATCATCAAGCGTAGTGGATGAAATACTTGATTAAAGTCATTGACGAATTTATCAGGCCATAACTGATGAAGTACCTTATGAGATCATTGAATGAAATGCTTGATGAAGGTCATCGACAAATTCATCAGGCCTTCATCAGCAAAGTCATTTAAAATAAAAATATTTGCTAGTGGCGGAATTTGAACCCACGACCGCACGCACGCAACACTCTATCCATTGAGCTACCACTGATGACTTCTGTCGAAGATAATTGAGCAAATATCAAAGTCCTCGGAAAGAGCTTCAATGAAAAATGAGAAATAAAAAGCATCAACTACATACATAAAAATAATGACCGCCTGATGAGTTTATCAACGACTCTCATCAAGTATTTCATCAGCAAATGCCTGGAGAATTTGTCAATGATACTCATGTAGCAGATCGAGAGTGGCAAAGTATCCTTTCATCATATCATGGCTTGTTTATATCTACAAACATCTTCGAATGAGCTGTCTTACAACAATATAATGACCATCTTGCGCAAAAAGCGGCTGAGGTAACTAGTCACCCAGATAGTGACATAAACGAAACCTGGGATGCCATAAAAAATGCGTACATTGATAGCGCAAATACCATCCTTGGCCCAAACCCGGATTGCCGGAATAAGCCCTGGATGTCCGACGCTTCATGGCAGCGGATTGTTGAAAGAAAGGAGCTGAAAGTTCGTTTGGCTGCAGCATCAGACGACAATCGAAGCAGCATCGAACTCCTTTACCGTCAGAAAGCTCGAGAAGTTCAGCGTAGTGTGCGACGCGATAAAAGAGTTTATGCCAATTCTCTTTTAGCGTCAGCAGAAGAAGCCGCTAGAAGTAACAACTTAAACGCCGTATACGGAGTCATCAAGGAGTTTACAGGTGGTCGTAACTACTGCCAACATCCGGTGAAGGATAGTGATGGAAAGCTACTTATCTTGGAAGAAGATCAAATGAGGCGATGGAAAGAACACTTCGCCGCGGTCTTGAACCGTGTAACCTCTGGTGAAGTTCCCCCTCATATAGATAATTTAGCTAACCATCAAAATGTGCGTATACGGTCCACTGCTCCGACTAAAGAGGAAATAGTCACTGCAATTATTGCACTAAAACGAGGAAAGGCCGCCGGACTTGACGGCATCCCTGCCGAACTTTATCAAGCAGCGCCAAGCGTAACTGCCGATTTGATGCACCCACTTGTTGATAAAGCGTGGAATACAGAGACCTTTCCCACTGAGTGGAAGGAAGGTTTGATCATCAAACTTCCAAAGAAGGGTAGCCTCACAGACTGTAATAATTGGAGAGGCATTTGTGTGCTTCCTGCCGTTGCCAAGATAATAGCTAAAATCGTCCTGGAAAGACTAAACGCCCACTTAGAAAGCACAATTGATGAAGAGCAGGCTGGCTTTCGATCCGGATTCTCCTGTGTCGATTACATTAACACCTTGCGAATCATCATCAAGCAATGCGCTGAGTACGATTCTCCGCTTCACTTGCTTTTCATAGATTTCGAGAAAACTTTCGATAGTGTGAACCGGAATTCTATATTGGCGACCTTGCGCATGAGAGGCATCCCTGAGAATTTTGTGGCTATTATTAAGGCAACCTACGACGGCGCGAAATACCGCGTTCTGCATGAGGGTAAGGTGTCGGGGGACTTTTAGATTCACAGTGGAGTTCGGCAGGGGTGCATCCTCTCACTATTCATCATAGTGATCGGCGATGTGTTGCATGCAGCCCTATCCGGACTAGACAGGGGAATTCAATGGACTTTGACGTTTTATCTACAACATCTTCACTATGCTGACGACATTATGCCTACTCTCCCACAAAATCATGGATCTGTCCGCAATGGCGTTAGATCTCGAGAGGGACGCAAGCAAGGTTGGGCTAAAGATTAATACCAACAACTCCAAGGGTCTTAGCCCGCCATTGCGAAAAAGAAATCCAACTTCTATTGCCTTCAATATTAATGGGCAGCCTGTGAAGAAGGTGGACAACTTCGTCTACCTGGGTAGCATTGTTGCCGAAAATGGTGGTACGGAGCAGGACATCGCTCGTCATATAAACCAAGCTAAATGCGTCTGCGGTATCCTGTCCAACATCTGGCAAAGCAGTTATTTCAGGATCACGATCAAGCTGGGCCTGTTTCGCTCTCTGGTACTGTCTGTGCCTTTGTATGGGAGCAGTACATGGAAATTTTCCGTAAGTGTTACCAGAAACCTTCAAGTTTTTGTCAGCTCATGTCTTCGTCGAATTTTAAGAATTTTCTGGCCTGAAACAATATAAAATGGAGAGCTAAGTCGGCGTACGGGGCAGATACCAATTGACGAACTGATACGCATCCGAAAATGGCAGTGCATAGGTCACACCTTGCAGAAGAGTGATAAATGCATTGTTTTGCAAGCCATGAAATTGAACCCCATTTCAAACCAAGGCAGACCAATAGGGGTATTGCGTTCCGGAGCTAACCTGTAATAAAAATAGTTTTATTAATTATGTGATAGGCGGCATAGGACAAAAGGCGGCAATTAGGCAGTTTACTTACCTTATTAGGGACATCCTCCATCCTGTTGACAACGCCACAACGACGTTCGATGACCAGGCTGCCGAAGGATGAAACGTAGCTGCAATGAGAAGAAGACACAAAGTACCACGAACTTCTTATTAAAAAAAATAAAGAAATACTTATCTGACAACTTCATCGTAGTCGTCATGGATGTCAATCTGTCGCACAACACACAAGACACTTGGCAATTACGCGGAACTATTAGATACAAAATATCGCACAGAATGAAAACAACGACATTCGGTCAGATCGACTTGAGAATCGCGGCAGGAACTACAGTAATGTTCCGTGAATCTTATGGTTTGGATATAAGGTGATCGTATGGTTCGGATGTTGAATGGTGCGGAAGCTAGCGCGTGCGAATAGTGGAGTCATGAACTCCCGCTGTTCAAGGTGAGCTGAATTCGAATCCACCGTACGCCGTGAATCCATAAAAGGCGGAGGATTCGTACGGGATATTCTCTTTTGTGTAATTGATCGACGAGAAAAGATCCAACGAGAAGAGACGATTGGCGACGTGGTGAATTACGGATCTGAGATTCCAACCAACCGTCTTAAGATTTCAATTAGGCGAAGCAACAGTGGCAACAGGGAGAACGACGACGGTGGAGATTCGGCGCGTGACAACATCGTGAACGGAATTGGTGGAGGTGACGGCCGTCGAGGAGTGTTATGTAGTATAATTCAGTAAGGCTGCCGCCCAAAGGTATTTAGTTAAAATAAAATTAAGATAGTGTGTAGTTAATTTTAAGATCCTTTTGTTTGCGTGAACGGCCGATTCGAGTAGAATAGAGCTAGTTTTAAGTGATTATAGCCTTCTTAAATAATAAGTTTAAAACGATTAACGAAACGTCTAGTTGCTAATTTGTGTGAAGTGTGCTCTGGGGTGTTAATCGAATTGGGAAGGGTGAACCGGTGTCCGTTGCGTTCGCACTTGGCACCTGGCTGTCCAAGAAACAGTAGCATCAATAGGCGGTAATTCTCTTTCTCAATACGAAGTGCGCACACCAACTTCATGCGGGGAACAAATTAATAGGGCGGCGGAAATCAATTATACAATAGTTCGGCGGAGTTGGCTAAAGCATTGCGAAATAGTTAATCGAGTATGACAGCAAAACAACGTTTGATATTCGACCGTGTATGTCACAGCTTAGACGGTAATTACTGGAAAATCCTATTTTTAGATGCACTCGGTGGTACGGGGAAGATATTTTTCACTAAAATCATCTTAGCCCAAATACATATTCAAAACAAAATAGCAATCGCCTCGTTGGGAATAGCCGCCACATTGTTACCAGAAGAAAAAACTCCCCATACTACGTATACACGCGAGATCCCGATTGACTTTAAGCATACGGAGATCTCAGTGTGCATTATTCCTAGGAACAGTGACAAAGCATGGGTTCTGCGCAATTGTTCCTTAATAATATGAGCCGGGTGCACTATGGCGAATTGAAAAACAGTTGAGGCAGTAGATAGAACCTTACATGACATCAAACAAAACGACCAGCCCATTGGCGGTATTACTTTACTTTTCTGTGGCGACTTGCCAGTTAAGAGCCAAATAGACGAAGTTTTAGAGCAAGAAAGACGGAAAATAAACGTAGAAGGATATGGATGAAGCGGTGGTATTTATAAAGGAACGCTTTCAACCATGAGCATTTGTCACGAGAATTGGAGGATAGCTTGTCAGCAGATTATAAAAATTGTCTACGAATGGATTCCGCATTTTTTCAAAGATTAACGGCAACCATACGCTTTCTCGCAAGTGGACATAGCTTTTAAGATTTGAACTTCCTCACAGCGATTGCACCTCAAAACCTGGGAGTCATTATAATGGAAACTTGAGAAGCTATAAGGCGAAATCGAATTTTTCACCATCCGTCACCGTGTCTCACTATACGCAGTATGCCCCCTCATGTACATTTGCCAAGTAAACGCGACGAATGCGCCAAGTTTTTTTTAATGGACATCCGTTGGCAAAAACTAATTCTTTATTTTTAATCATCGATTCGTTAAGCCACAATGGTTTAATTTCATCCATGAGATTGCTTGCCAACGGAACGTTCTTTTACACCCCCCATTTTGAACCGCTAATATTTAAATAAATTTTTTTAATTGACGAAAACCAAACTTTTAAATGCTGCACATAACTAGAACGTAGCTCTGACATGGTTTTGAATAAGATTAGTTCATTATTTCTAGTGGGGGGTGTAGCGGAACGTTCCTCTACACCCCCATTTTGAGGTGTCAATATTTTTTTTAATTGACGAGCACAAAACTTTTAATTGCGGTACATAACTAGGACATAACTAGACAATAGTTGTTTTTGCAATTTGCGTTAGTGGGGGTGCAGCGGAACGCACTTTGCAAGTTTGCTGTCAGCGTATGCTACGCAATAAATATTTTCTTTAATTTTAGTTTTTACACGATGAAAAGGGACCTCGCTCAAATCAGACTGAAGATCATTGAAAATAATCAAACTATCGCGGATCGGAAAATGAAATTTTGCCTTATTGTGATCGCGTGGTAAATCTACATGGCAAACTTTTCAGTGTTTTGGGAATTTGTTTACGAGTCGATTTCGTATTTGGAGAATTTAAATCTGGGGATTTTGAATTTGTATTTTTTATTGGGGATTATGTAAGGTTCCCTTTTCCAACCCACAACCATGGCTGTCAGAGCATCAGGCGAAATATTAGCTACTAGCAAGGCTTAGCCCTCCTTCTGGTTGATGCGAAGCCTGATCGCCGCGACACCAACGTTTAGCTGAAGTAATGGTAACTCGCAAGCCCAGGAATTCCAATTAGGTCTGGTTGTATATTGTAGCAACTGCCTGCTATCGACGTTTAATAGAAGGACTCTGAAGACTTCCTTATCAGCTGAAGTTTTCCTACCTAAGGAGGTACACAAAACCAATATTGCAATATGGGCTATCGGATATTTGTATATGTAACACTAGTCTGGGTAGCGCAACGATTAGTACGTTCGCCTTCTGTGCACTGGGTCCGTCCCGGTTCGATTCCTACTCAATGCGGTAGTCTCCGATAAAAACAAAAACAGATTTACGTGTCGGACTCAACTGTTAAATAAGTACCCATTTGGGGTAAATAACTCGGTTGAGCTTGTTGCTGATCATACACCTCTACACAAAACACACTGTCAGGATCTAGTAAATGAGATGATGCTAACTCATCCTTGGTTCAAAATTGGACTGTTGCCCAGCTATTTATTTATTTATCTATGGACCTCCGTTTTGACTTTGTAAAAACACTCCCTAGAGAAAATCCTGCATGCAAGCCTTACTGGTACATATTCTCTATTTATGTGGAAATTTAGGTAATCAATTTCGCCTTACCACCTGCGGCCTCGCCTATCTCTTGACATATAATTGAGTTTCATACGTAGGTGATATTGGCCTAGTGTACACATTCAATTATAATGAAACAATAACTCCTTGCATGTAATTATTGAACAACTCAAATCATTTATTGTTAAAACATTACAAGAAAACATAACAAATAGATATTCGGATATATCTACACATACCTAATCAAATCTCTTAAAGCATCCATAAATCGGCGGATCGGTAAATACTGATAACTTGAATACTGTTGACTGCCGCTGTAGTACCTCTGCATTTGCCATATTCGTTCTTCCAATATCTGACGGAATCGCTGAATTGGACATTGTGTGTTTGGAGTTAAAGCTTGAAAAAAAAGGTTATAAATGTTAAGTAAAAGTTTATGCCAGGCTGATTCAAACAATGATTCGAGTATTCAGGGCATTGCATATAAACATTGAAACAGTGCGTTTTTTCCAAACATCCCCGCTAACCATGAGAAGACATCAAAGCGCTCATTATGAAGACTTGTATGAAAGCTATCATAACCATTCTTTTAGCCGTGGGATTAATATCACCTTTGTACTTTCGAAGTACATATATGATCAATCGATACATTACCACTCACGTGTAGCAGGTCGTGAGAGTGGACATGTATCGTTTCCTCATATACTTCGACGGTACTTTATCTTCATCGACAAAATCATCAAGCGTAGTGGATGAAATACTTGATTAAAGTCATTGACGAATTTATCAGGCCATAACTGATGAAGTACCTTATGAGATCATTGAATGAAATGCTTGATGAAGGTCATCGACAAATTCATCAGGCCTTCATCAGCAAAGTCATTTAAAATAAAAATATTTGCTAGTGGCGGAATTTGAACCCACGACCGCACGCACGCAACACTCTATCCATTGAGCTACCACTGATGACTTCTGTCGAAGATAATTGAGCAAATATCAAAGTCCTCGGAAAGAGCTTCAATGAAAAATGAGAAATAAAAAGCATCAACTACATACATAAAAATAATGACCGCCTGATGAGTTTATCAACGACTCTCATCAAGTATTTCATCAGCAAATGCCTGGAGAATTTGTCAATGATACTCATGTAGCAGATCGAGAGTGGCAAAGTATCCTTTCATCATATCATGGCTTGTTTATATCTACAAACATCTTCGAATGAGCTGTCTTACAACAATATAATGACCATCTTGCGCAAAAAGCGGCTGAGGTAACTAGTCACCCAGATAGTGACATAAACGAAACCTGGGATGCCATAAAAAATGCGTACATTGATAGCGCAAATACCATCCTTGGCCCAAACCCGGATTGCCGGAATAAGCCCTGGATGTCCGACGCTTCATGGCAGCGGATTGTTGAAAGAAAGGAGCTGAAAGTTCGTTTGGCTGCAGCATCAGACGACAATCGAAGCAGCATCGAACTCCTTTACCGTCAGAAAGCTCGAGAAGTTCAGCGTAGTGTGCGACGCGATAAAAGAGTTTATGCCAATTCTCTTTTAGCGTCAGCAGAAGAAGCCGCTAGAAGTAACAACTTAAACGCCGTATACGGAGTCATCAAGGAGTTTACAGGTGGTCGTAACTACTGCCAACATCCGGTGAAGGATAGTGATGGAAAGCTACTTATCTTGGAAGAAGATCAAATGAGGCGATGGAAAGAACACTTCGCCGCGGTCTTGAACCGTGTAACCTCTGGTGAAGTTCCCCCTCATATAGATAATTTAGCTAACCATCAAAATGTGCGTATACGGTCCACTGCTCCGACTAAAGAGGAAATAGTCACTGCAATTATTGCACTAAAACGAGGAAAGGCCGCCGGACTTGACGGCATCCCTGCCGAACTTTATCAAGCAGCGCCAAGCGTAACTGCCGATTTGATGCACCCACTTGTTGATAAAGCGTGGAATACAGAGACCTTTCCCACTGAGTGGAAGGAAGGTTTGATCATCAAACTTCCAAAGAAGGGTAGCCTCACAGACTGTAATAATTGGAGAGGCATTTGTGTGCTTCCTGCCGTTGCCAAGATAATAGCTAAAATCGTCCTGGAAAGACTAAACGCCCACTTAGAAAGCACAATTGATGAAGAGCAGGCTGGCTTTCGATCCGGATTCTCCTGTGTCGATTACATTAACACCTTGCGAATCATCATCAAGCAATGCGCTGAGTACGATTCTCCGCTTCACTTGCTTTTCATAGATTTCGAGAAAACTTTCGATAGTGTGAACCGGAATTCTATATTGGCGACCTTGCGCATGAGAGGCATCCCTGAGAATTTTGTGGCTATTATTAAGGCAACCTACGACGGCGCGAAATACCGCGTTCTGCATGAGGGTAAGGTGTCGGGGGACTTTTAGATTCACAGTGGAGTTCGGCAGGGGTGCATCCTCTCACTATTCATCATAGTGATCGGCGATGTGTTGCATGCAGCCCTATCCGGACTAGACAGGGGAATTCAATGGACTTTGACGTTTTATCTACAACATCTTCACTATGCTGACGACATTATGCCTACTCTCCCACAAAATCATGGATCTGTCCGCAATGGCGTTAGATCTCGAGAGGGACGCAAGCAAGGTTGGGCTAAAGATTAATACCAACAACTCCAAGGGTCTTAGCCCGCCATTGCGAAAAAGAAATCCAACTTCTATTGCCTTCAATATTAATGGGCAGCCTGTGAAGAAGGTGGACAACTTCGTCTACCTGGGTAGCATTGTTGCCGAAAATGGTGGTACGGAGCAGGACATCGCTCGTCATATAAACCAAGCTAAATGCGTCTGCGGTATCCTGTCCAACATCTGGCAAAGCAGTTATTTCAGGATCACGATCAAGCTGGGCCTGTTTCGCTCTCTGGTACTGTCTGTGCCTTTGTATGGGAGCAGTACATGGAAATTTTCCGTAAGTGTTACCAGAAACCTTCAAGTTTTTGTCAGCTCATGTCTTCGTCGAATTTTAAGAATTTTCTGGCCTGAAACAATATAAAATGGAGAGCTAAGTCGGCGTACGGGGCAGATACCAATTGACGAACTGATACGCATCCGAAAATGGCAGTGCATAGGTCACACCTTGCAGAAGAGTGATAAATGCATTGTTTTGCAAGCCATGAAATTGAACCCCATTTCAAACCAAGGCAGACCAATAGGGGTATTGCGTTCCGGAGCTAACCTGTAATAAAAATAGTTTTATTAATTATGTGATAGGCGGCATAGGACAAAAGGCGGCAATTAGGCAGTTTACTTACCTTATTAGGGACATCCTCCATCCTGTTGACAACGCCACAACGACGTTCGATGACCAGGCTGCCGAAGAATGAAACGTAGCTGCAATGAGAAGAAGACACAAAGTACCACGAACTTCTTATTAAAAAAAATAAAGAAATACTTATCTGACAACTTCATCGTAGTCGTCATGGATGTCAATCTGTCGCACAACACACAAGACACTTGGCAATTACGCGGAACTATTAGATACAAAATATCGCACAGAATGAAAACAACGACATTCGGTCAGATCGACTTGAGAATCGCGGCAGGAACTACAGTAATGTTCCGTGAATCTTATGGTTTGGATATAAGGTGATCGTATGGTTCGGATGTTGAATGGTGCGGAAGCTAGCGCGTGCGAATAGTGGAGTCATGAACTCCCGCTGTTCAAGGTGAGCTGAATTCGAATCCACCGTACGCCGTGAATCCATAAAAGGCGGAGGATTCGTACAGAATATTCTCTTTTGTGTAATTGATCGACGAGAAAAGATCCAACGAGAAGAGACGATTGGCGACGTGGTGAATTACGGATCTGAGATTCCAACCAACCGTCTTAAGATTTCAATTATGCGAAGCGACAGTGGCAACAGGGAGAACGACGACGGTGGAGATTCGGCGCGTGACAACATCGTGAACGGAATTGGTGGAGGTGACGGCCGTCGAGGAATGTTATGTAGTATAATTCAGTAAGGCTGCCGCCCAAAGGTATTTAGTTAAAATTAAGATAGTGTGTAGTTAATTTTAAGATCCTTTTGTTTGCGTGAACGGCCGATTCGAGTAGAATAGAGCTAGTTTTAAGTGATTATAACCTTCTTAAATAATAAGTTTAAAACGATTAACGAAACGTCGAGTTGCTAATTTGTGTGAAGTGTGCTCTGGGGTGTTAATCGAAATGGGAAGGGTGAACCGGTGTCCGTTGCGTTCGCACTTGGCACCTGGCTGTCCAAGAAACAGTAGCATCAATAGGCGGTAATTCTCTTTCTCAATACGAAATGCGCACACGAACTTCATGCGGGGAACAAATTAATAGGGCGGCGGAAATCAATTATAGTTCGGCGAAGTTGGCTAAAGCATTGCGAAATAGTTAATCGAGTATGACAGCAAAACAACGTTTGATATTCGACCGTGTATGTCACAGCTTAGACGGTAATTACTGGAAAATCCTATTTTTAGATGCACTCGGTGGTACGGGGAAGATATTTTTCACTAAAATCATCTTAGCCCAAATACATATTCAAAACAAAATAGCAATCGCCTCGTTGGGAATAGCCGCCACATTGTTACCAGAAGAAAAAACTCCCCATACTACGTATACACGCGAGATCCCGATTGACTTTAAGCATACGGAGATCTCAGTGTGCATTATTCCTAGGAACAGTGACAAAGCATGGATTCTGCGCAATTGTTCCTTAATAATATGAGCCGGGTGCACTATGGCGAATTGAAAAACAGTTGAGGCAGTAGATAGAACCTTACATGACATCAAACAAAACGACCAGCCCATTGGCGGTATTACATTACTTTTCTGTGGCGACTTGCCAGTTAAGAGCCAAATAGACGAAGTTTTAGAGTAAGAAAGACGGAAAATAAACGTAGAAGGATATGGATGAAGCGATGGTATTTATAAAGGAACGCTTTCAACCATGAGCATTTCTCACGAGAATTGGAGAATAGCTTGTCAGCAGATTATAAAAATTGTCTACGAATGGATTCCGCATTTTTTCAAAGATTAACGGCGACCATACGCTTTTTTGCAAGTGGACATAGCTTTTAAGATTTGAACTTCCTCACAGCGATTGCACCTCAAAACCTGGGAGTCATTATAATGGAAACTTGAGAAGCTATAATTAAACTTCTTAAAGACGAAATCGAATTTTTTACCATCCGTCACCGTGTCTTACTATACGCAGTATGCCCCCTCATGTACATTTGCCAAGTAAACGCGACGAGTGCCCCAAGTTTTTTTAATGGACATCCGTTGGCAAAAACTAATTCTTTATTTTTAATCATCGATTCGTTAAGCCACAATGGTTTAATTTCATCCATGAGATTGCTTGCCAACGAAACGTTCTTTTACACCCCCCATTTTGAACCGCTAATATATTTTTTTAATTGACGAGAACCAAACTTTTAAATGCTGCACGTAACTAGCACGTAGCTCTGACATGGTTTTGAATAAGATTAGTTCATTATTTCTAGTGGGGGGTGTAGCGGAATGTTCCTCTACACCCCCATTTTGAAGTGTCAATATTTTTTTTAATTGACGAGCACAAAATTTTAAATGTAGTACATAACTAGCACATAACTAGACAATAGTTATTTTTGCAATTTGCGTTTGTGGGGGTGCAGCGGAACGCACTTTACAAGTTTGCTGTCAGCGTATGCTACGCAATAAATATTTTCTTTAATTTTAGTTTTTACACGATGAAAAGGGACCTCGCTCAAATCAGACTGAAGTTCATTGAAAATAATCAAATCAATAATCAATCGCGGATCGGAAAATTAAATTTTGCCTTATTGTGATCGCGTGGTAAATCTACATGGCAAACTTTTCAGTGTTTTGGGAATTTGTTTACGAGTCGATTTCGTATTTGGAGAATTTAAATCTGGGGATTTTGAATTTGTATTTTTGATTGGGGATTATGTAAGGTTCCCTTTTCCAACCCACAACCATGGCTGTCAGAGCATCAGGCGAAATATTAGCTACTAGCAAGGCTTAGCCCTCCTTCTGGTTGATGTGAAACCTGATCGCCGCGACGCCAACGTTTAGCTGAAGTAATGGCAACTCTCAAACCCAGGAATTGCAATTAGGTCTGGTTGTATATTGTAGCAACTGCCTGCTATCGACGTTTAATAGATGGACTCTGAAGACTTCCTTATCAGCTGAAGTTTTCCTACCTAAGGAGGTACACAAAACCAATATTTCAATATGGGCTATCGGATATATGTATATGTAACAACACTGATTTATTAAAACTGGTATAAATATTTACGAGCAACTATCTTTTTTTTATCTATGGACACTAGTCTGGGTAGCGCAACGATTAGTACGTTCGCCTTCTGTGCACTGGGTCCGTCCCGGTTCTATTCCTACTCAATGCGGTAGTCTCCGATAAAAAAAAAAACAGATTTACGTGTCGGACTCAACTGTTAAATAAGTACCCATTTGGGGTAAATAACTCGGTTGAGCTTGTTGCTGATCATACACCTCTACACAAACACACTGTCAGGATCTAATAAATGAGATGATGCTAACTCATCCTTGGTTCAAAATTGGACTGTTGCCCGGCTATTTATTTATATTGTATATGGACCTCCGTTCTGACTTTGTAAAAACACTCCCTAGAGAAAATCCTGCATACAAGCCTCACTGGTACATATTCTCTATTTATGTGGAAATTTAGGTAATCAATTTCGCCTTACCACCTGCGGCCTCGACATATAATTGAGTTTCATACGTAGGTGATATTGGCCTAGTGTACACATTCAATTATAATGAAACAATAACTCTTTGCATGTAATTATTGAACAACTCAAATCATTTATTGTTAAAACATTACAAGAAAACATAACAAATAGATATTCGGATATATCTACACATACCTAATCAAATCTCTTAAAGCATCCATAAATCGGCGGATCGGTAAATACTGATAACTTGAATACTGTTGACTGCCGCTGTAGTATCTCTGCATTTGCCATATTCGTTCTTCCAATATCTGACGGAATCGCTGAATTGGACATTGTGTGTTTGGAGTTAAAGCTTGAAAAAAAAGGTTATAAATGTTAAGTAAAAGTTTATGCCAGGCTGATTCAAACAATGATTCGAGTATTCATGGCATTGCATATAAACATTGAAACAGTGCGTTTTTTCCAAACATCCCCGCTAACCATGAGAAGACATCAAAGCGCTCATTATGAAGACTTGTATGAAAGCTATCATAACCATTCTTTTAGCCGTGGGATTAATATCACCTTTGTACTTTCGAAGTACATATATGATCAATCGATACATTACCACTCACGTGTATCAGGTCGTGAGAGTGGACATGTATCGTTTCCTCATATACTTCGACGGTACTTTATCTTCATCGACAAAATCATCAAGCGTAGTGGATGAAATACTTGATTAAAGTCATTGACGAATTTATCAGGCCATAACTGATGAAGTACCTTATGAGATCATTGAATGAAATGCTTGATGAAGGTCATCGACAAATTCATCAGGCCTTCATCAGCAAAGTCATTTAAAATAAAAATATTTGCTAGTGGCGGAATTTGAACCCACGACCGCACGCACGCAACACTCTATCCATTGAGCTACCACTGATGACTTCTGTCGAAGATAATTGAGCAAATATCAAAGTCCTCGGAAAGAGCTTCAATGAAAAATGAGAAATAAAAAGCATCAACTACATACATAAAAATAATGACCGCCTGATGAGTTTATCAACGACTCTCATCAAGTATTTCATCAGCAAATGCCTGGAGAATTTGTCAATGATACTCATGTAGCAGATCGAGAGTGGCAAAGTATCCTTTCATCATATCATGGCTTGTTTATATCTACAAACATCTTCGAATAATATTGTTTCCCCGCTACACTTCTTCGAAAAAATTTTGGCCAACTGATGAACGATGGTTAGCAGGTATTGCTGTGATGCCAACAATATTTGTGTTATCGTGAGAGCCACATAAATAATACTAAAATGCAACAGAGTTAAGAACAACACTGCCCTAGTAGCCCAAGAATGGTGGTTCAAACAAGCGACCGAATTGGAAAGTTCAGCAACACTTTCATTTATACATTTATCTTTTGGGATGCTACACTTTTGTAAAAATGGGTCAAAAACCAAAAATAGGACTAAATTTTGGACTTCCCAACCGAATTTTTGTTAGTAAATCTCTAATTCGTGTTTAGCACCCCCAAAATACAATACATAAAGGTACACAAAAAACAAAAGTGTTCCAAAACTTTTCATCTAAAAAGTTCTTAGACTATAGGATTACATTACAAATTACCAGTTTTATGTTTACAGTTGAATGAGCGTAAATGGCAATAATTGGTGAACTCTTGTATTCTGCTGTCTGCATCCTTGACGCACACAGGATTATAGAAATCATCACACCTCAAATCACATAATACTCGTTGGGGTGGCACTGGCACTTGCGGCGGTCCTTGAGGCGGTGCTTGCGACTGAGCGCGGTGTGGCACTTGCGGCGAGCTATGAGCTACGGTTGCAGTTATAAGGACTGCAATTTGAATTCATAACAATTAACAATAAATTATTATTTTTATATGGAGGCCATACAACAGCTGGTACTTAAATCATTTTTTTTTTCTTTTTATTACTATAAATTTTACCAAAAATAATTCCAAAATTTGTGAACATCTTTCCAACTGTAGAGAAGAGGCTCAAAACAAATGTGAATTTTTTTTAGGCTCCTCTTCTAAGAACGACACTCACTTTATGATTTTTTAAATTTGACTGAAATGAAATTTTACACCAGAAAATCTAGCTCTCATAACTAACTTTTTTTTTCTGCGTCAATAGTTTACTTCCGCCATGCGAATCTTTTAGATGCAATTGTTTTTTTCAAGGTATGCCCAAAGACCAATATTGATTTAGATGTTTTATGCGTATTTCTAAAACGATGAAACGCTGAGAGTATGGAACATGTATTGAAGAGAGGCTATCATCACACACAATCCATACGTGTTTCGTACACATTTTTTTTTCATAGCCAACTTCATCTTTCCGTCGTTTGTCAAATTAACTGACTGAAAGTTTCAATTTGTGTCGGCTTTTTACAATATCTTTTTTTCTTTGCCTACTTTCTCCTATCAGATGGTACTCCCTCGGTTGCGGTATGATTGACAATCACAACAAATTGTTTGTCAGCCGGGGGAACATTTTTGTGGTGTGTGTAATATATATGTATCAGTGTTTTAACGAATATCAAAAATCGTGGCTTATTTCCGTTCTTTATATATCTTCATATTCTCAGATGAAACGATGAACACATGATTAAAAGTAGGAAGAAAATACATGCCAAAAAAAATGTTTAATATTAGATTAGAAGCGGTAATTTGCTTCAAACTTAAAACATCTGTGCATTAATCTACAAATGATATACAATATTTCGGATTAAATATTTGATGTATTGATTGCAAATAAAGAACCGTTCGAAGGTCAGCAGTGATACCGTAACTGTTATTTCACATTAAGTTAGGTTAAAGAGGCAGCTGTGCAGAACATAGCACACATAGGCCACCACTGGGTCCGTTGGGAAACTTGATCAGCACAAATGTCATGTGAACCTAGTCGGCAAACCACTCGGAGCTGAAAACAAAATTATATAGATGACCAGCATTTACGTCTTTCAGGTCATCAATGTCAATAAAGTCGAGGGAGCCTAAATATCCTTTCTTCTACCGGCCAAAACAGGGCAGGTGCACAGGAAGTGAAGTATTGTCTCTTCCTCCTCTCCATCTCCATAGCTTCTGTAAAAATCATTGTATGGAACCTAAAGACGCCTAGCATGCTCACCTATCAGGCAACACCCTGTAGTTATCCCCACAATCTTCCTGGGAAGCGCTTTTTCCAGCTTCAGCAGCCCTGAGAAGTGGCTAGGATTGAAAGTTGGCCAAATCTGCCTTGTAATATTTCAGGTACTGCCATTTAGGTGATATTAGCACGGCTTATTGCGTTTGTCTTGATTAGGTATTTTTACATTGCGAAAACACCCCATGGCCTTATTGGGCGTACCTGCCCAAGCCAGCTCGTCCGCCTTGCAGTTTTTTCAAACCACAGTAAGTCGGAATCATGGTGCATTTCTCTCTCTCTCTCAGTTGCCCTAATCCCTTGTGGAGCATAGCGCGTCAACTGTTCCATGTGACCCAGTTGACTTTCGACGGCATAAACTGGTTTCGGAGAATTCAGTTGCCAGCATGCACCTCCTGCACATGCATGGCCACGAAAGTCGTCGTGGACGGGATTCGAACACGAAACGCCGGTAGTCAAACATGAGACTGTTGCCTCAGCACACTGAAATCTTGAAATCTTATCGCGATTCTTCCGCTTGAGGGATATCCCCTGATTGTTGAAAAAGCGACAAATAATCTATAAATTTATCGTATGGAAGAATCGCCATCGTATCATCTGGGCGATCCTTATCTTCCATATCCTCAACGCGAATTGAAATCGTATCACGATTATTTATTATCCCCTAATTACTGAAAAAGCGACAAATAGTCCATAAATTTATCGTATGGAAGAATCCCCATCGTATCATGTTAGAAATGGATCTTCCAAATGATACGAAATTGTTTGCTGGAGATTATACAATGTATTCTTTGGAATATGAAAGCTTATTCAAAGCTTACAAGTTTTTACCGACTCTGCCAATGATGCAAGCAGCTTATAAAAGAAGTTTTTTGACATTAAAAAAAAAACACAGATTGAGGGCGGCACTTATCATAAAATTCCGGCTAAAATTTAGAACGCAGCACACCACTGCCCCGCATCCAGTCGATTGAACATTTCGTTTTCACTGATAAGATAAAATGCACAGACCACGTATTGGGCTTGGAACAGATCAGTGCGTCGAAGCGTCAGTCTCATACTTCATTACACCGGTTTCGCAGGTTCGTTATTTTGCTTTCTTTCCCCTGTGGTATGTGGTAGAAAAATAAGTCACAACCTTTCCCGATTTGCCACAGAATACGGCTAAGGGTGGCCACATACTGTCGAACTCGAGCATGGTGCAAAAGTCCTCCGAATAGCTCAAGACACACACACTTCACACATATCTGAAGAAAACCGGTCTACTTGTACCATGTTCGTGTTCGACAGTGTGTGACCAGTGTTATGTATGTATGGGCAGGAAGTATATGCTTGCAACATGCTAACGAAACGTTATCTAAGCCTATTGGGAATAGTTGACGCACTATGACCCATTAGGGGTTAGGACCAATGTTGTATACCCGTTGGGCGTCAAGTGAGTATATTAAGGGTTCGATGACCATTTTTCCCATATTTTTTTGTAAGTTTTCACTGATGTGCGAGAACGCTTGAAAAAAATCTAAGCCAGGTAGCTTTTAATAAAATCTAAAAACATTTCAGTTTTTGTGTTTTGTGACTAACGGTATCCCGCACACCAAGTCGATTGAACATTTTGTTTTCATTAAATCAAATCACACTGACCCCACATTGGACGCGAAGTATTTTTGACTTTTTTTCTACTGCAAATTTTCAATGACGTAGGATCAAAACAAAAAACCTTAACTTGGCTGAAAAAAAGAAATTAAGCCACAGAAAAAATTGTGAAATAAAGTGGCGTCGCACAGTGGCTAAAAATCCCAAAAAGCTGGCCAAAAGTCAAAAAGTGAACTTTCTTATTTTTTTTCCTGAATGGGGTTTTTGATTTCAGTTGTTGTCCGAGCAACAGTTCCCAAAACAGGTAGTCAATATAAGTTTCCATGTCGTTTATACACTGGTTCAAAATTGACCTTCGTTCACACTGGAAAGATTCTTTGGAAAGGTCGGAAAATAAGGCGATATTTTAAACCGGTGTATTTTTGTAAAAATCGTTCGATTTACGTCATCTTGAATGTAGAATTTTTCTCGTGGTGTTCATTATATGTTTTTTCATAAAAATAAATAATCATGTCACGAAAATGTGATGACAATGATATATGCATTCCCATAAAAAATAGGCTTTTTGAATGAGGATTCAATTTTTAAAAAGGCTTTAAAAAAACTCCCACGTGGTTCCACTCTGATTCAACCTGGGTTCTTTAGTTTATACCCCTAGTTTGGACATGTTAAAAATCTAGATGCCCGCAGCCGCTCCTAAGAATTTAAGAAGGACTTAAGTGGATCATTCTACATTGTCCAGTGGGACTAAATCACAGAAAAAACGAATTAGTCCCTTAATATTATCATATTAAGTTGAAACTCGTTACCTGGGGGTTTTTAGGGCTGCTGATTGTGAATTTGATATTAAAATTATTAAAAAAATGGTGAGTGCAAAATGGTAACACTGTTTTCTATAAATATGTTCAATCTTGCTGAAAGCTAATATCCGGGGTTTTTTTTGGCGTCGCTTATTTCGAATTTGAAGTCAGACTTTTAAAAATACGTTCAATCTTGGTGGAAGTTACTATCTGGGGATTTTTTTGAGACACTGATTGCAAATCTAAAGTCAAAATTGCAAAGCAACGAAATGGGGAATCTAGAAGGGAAACACTTCCTCATCATCATCAGTCTAACATATTTATTGAAAACAGTGTTGCCATTCTGGATCCGCTGTTTTCGTATTTATACCCTTCACGGATGTGATAGGGTATATTAACTTTATCATGAAGTTTGCAACGCAGAGAAGGAAGCATCTCCGACCATATAAACTATATACATATGTTCTTGGTCAGTATGATGTGAGGAGTCGATTAAGCTTTGTCCGTCTGTCTGTTTCTATGCAAACTAGTCCCTCAGTTTTGAAGCTATCAAGCTGAAATTTCGTACAGAGCCTTCTTTCTATTGTATATAAGTCGGAACCAATGGAATCGGACCACTGCGTCATATAGCTGCCATAGGAACGACGGGTCCAAAAGTCGGTCTTTATGAGAAAAACTATTTTATTTCAAAAGATAACTTTCTCAAATTTCTTATTATCCAATAGTATCTTTCGGCAAATCACGTTCCTGAATTTGGTTGAAATCGCACTACTCTATCGAATAGCAGTCATGGGAACCACCTTTCCAAAACAAGTTTTCGTTAGAAAAACCTTTTTATTTCTAAAGATATCTTTACCAAATTTCGTGATTCAATTATATTTATGGCCAAATCACATTCCTAAATTTGGTAGAAATCTGCCCACTATTTCATGTACCTCTCATAGGAACAGTGAATTCGGAACAAGCCTTACTACTAATTTCAAAGTGGCAAATGCACCATAAATCAAAATGTCGAATGCTAGCTTGTTTTTATTTGCATCGAACTACGAAATCAATACACTTCTGTGTTAAGCTATGGGTACGAAACCTGGACCCTGATTTGAGCCTCCGAAAACATGATAAACATAAGGTCCTTCAGCGAATTTCCGGAGCAGTTTTCGACCGAAATGGATGGCTCATTCGGTATAACCATGAGCTGTAGAAACTCTACGATGGGCTAGAAATTTCGAGAATTGTCAAACTACAGCGTCTATGGGTAGGACATCGAATGGACGATGAACGCATACCTAAGAACTGTACAACTGCTGAGCTTCCAAAATTGGAGGACGCAGTTACTTGATCGAGATAATTGGAGAACGATGATCCAGGCGGCCAGGGCCCGACGTCGGGCTGTTGCGTCATGATGAAGATGATTATTTGCATGGGGCGGGCCTTATTACCACCGATTAATATCGCGACTTTTTGTGTGATTAAACGTTGCGGTGTTGATGCCTGGGTGTCTTGGCACGAATTATTTTTACATATTTAGTTAGTTTTTCTTTCTCCATACCAAAGCTTGACCTCTAGCTCACAAAAGAAAATTGTTAATTTTTCTGAAAGCTTCAACCCAACCCGACGGAGATGAATGCCTGCGAAACAGGCACAAACCAAACTCTGGCTTTGTCAAATTATCTTCATGAAGAAAAGAGGACTGGAGTGAAATCAATTCATAGTCAATTCAAAATGAGATTCTGCTTTATTGCTCTCATTATATGCATGCATAATATTATTCAATGCTAGAATTTACAGATTCCTAGACGTCAACTTCAAGACATTTACAAAAGCACGTGCATCTCGTACTTGCAAATGTGAATTGGACGAACGGCGAAGATTTCTTTCGATACCTTCCCAAAGGCTTCTAAGCGCTTTCTTGACAATGGCGGATGGGCATAATGTATTGCGTGTTAAAGCTGAAAAAAAAAATAAAATTTTAGCTAATTCCAAAACATGTGGTATACACTAATTAAAATTTATTAAGTCAACTTACTGGTTCCTTCCCTACAATTGAACAATTGCAATTCACATGCATTTGGGAATTGTCGAAAATTGCGGCTATTGTCTATCACACAAACTGGGTCGTAATTGGTGGAGCACATCATATCGCAATTACGTACAGTTGTCTCCTGACCAAGAGCCGTCGCTAAGAATGCTGTAAATTGAAAATATTAAATAAAAGAGATGGATAGGCCCTTTTTCATAAAACTTGTCAATCTGACAACTGTCGAATAATGCCAAATTGGTCGATTTTTTAGATGGAAACAAAAATCTTTTTCCCTCGCTTATCATTTGAAGAACGGATTAGCAGTGTTAATCAAACCAAACCACAACGAAACTTCGATAAATTTGTAATTTTCCGATAATTGTCAGTTTTATGAAGGAAGGCCCTGATCTGGAAATGGTAGACTGCGGGCACATATTGGATTACGTTCGCGTATCGTGTTAATTCTAGTGTGTTTCGCTCGGTGGACGTGAGCGTTCGGTCACCGCTCTACGATAGCAATCTAGAGCTCGGAGATCAAATCTCGGCGCGATCGAAAACTGCCTGTGAGTACTAATAGAACTCTCACAGTGCTCCGAGCTTGTCAGTATAAAGACAGCGAGGATAGGAGGTGCATGCTGCACTGCACTTCCGAGAAGTAGATATGCTATTGAAACGTCAACAAGGCATAGAAATGCTAGAGATGTTGACGCGCCCATGCCCAGGAGGGGTCAAGGCAATTAGAGATACAACTCATTAGGTAAGAAATGTGTGCTGATATATGACTTACCTCTATCCAGTCATTTGTTTTGCCTCTAATTTCATACCTACCCGATTGATATGATAATAGTTGAGTATTTTTGTCAAACTATAAAAGAGTCGCATCTTTGTTGAAAAAGGAAACATTCAACCCGTTAACGAAAAACACCTGAACGTGATACGTGAAAGTCATCCAGTATGCTGGCACAATATTTTTTAATACCAAAAATTAGTAATTGAAACATGGTGCTGCCGATAATCCAATGAATCGCTTGAAATATAGCGTACTAATGGAAACAATGATCAAATGTTTCAGCTTTTATATGTGCAAATAAATGGAGTACATTTTAATAGTCTAGATTAGCGCAATTCAGTATAAGCCGAATTTAAGTTCATAGAAAAGTTAACAATCTATACGTTTTTTTTTGCCATTAAAAGCGGTCTAATGATATTACCAATTTAAAAATTGATTCAACTGTATTAGAAGAAGAAGAAACTGAAATAGGTAGTCATTGAGCCAATTTACACAGGTGCGTTCCACTGCAACCACCCCCCTCCTTACGCAAATTACCAAACGACTATTGCACTGTTAGGTATGTGCAACAATTGGAAATGTTGTGCGCCTCAATTAAAAGTAATTGGCACTTCAAAAAAAAAAGGGGGGGGGGTGCAGAATTACGCTCCAAGCGATATACAGGGTGTGCCGCGTTAGGTGGGCAATACTGATAGCGGTTATACCACACTTGGTTTCAGGAATAATGGCATCAATTAAATTCGCATATATTTAACCGTTGCCAAGATATAATTTATTGTTTTTGTGATTGTCGCCAAAAACTGTGCGCACAAAATCAAAATTTGCCACTTCCCCAATTGACATCACTTTCTAAAACTACACAGAATATAGGTATGATATTAAATAACTTTTCTCTCTTCTCGAAGAATTCCTTCCCGGTTGTCCCTCATTTCGGTGCATGCTGCATTAATTCTTTGTTACAGCTGTTCGCGAGAGACAATAGCTACGCTGTAGACATCATTCTTTAATTTACCTCATCGATAAAAATCTAAGGGGATCAAGTCGGGACTTCGCAGAGTCCACGCGATTGACCCAATTCGACCAATATGTACACACTCCAGGAAATTCACTATCTAAAAATTCCTTTAATAATTATATTATGTAACCAAGTGTCACAAAAAAGTCAATTTTACTTAGAAAAATCTCAATATGTTTTGAGCTAATGGTCGTATGGAATTACGGTTGGTTTCATTCGATTCAGAATAATCCGATACCATAAAAACCAACCTAAAAGTATTATACAAGGTGTCCCACTTTCAGAACGTTATAGGACTAGGGCATATTCCACACTCTATTTGTGGAAAAATGTTGCCTAAATGGACCCTCCTCTAACTTTTACCGTTACAGAGCTATTACATTTTTCCTAATTCTTGTCAAAAAGTCTGAGAGGCATTTGTGTGCTTCCTGCCGTTGCCAAGATAATAGCTAATAGCATCGCTCAGAAGCTTGTGGCTGTTATTAAGGCATCCTACGATGGCGCGAAATATCGCGTTCTGCACAAAGGTAAGGTGTCGGGGAACTTGAGATTCGCAGTGGAGTTCGACAGGGTTGTATCCTCTCACCGATCCTGTTCCTCATAGTGATCGGTATGTTGCAGGGCTGGACTAAACAGTGGAGTTTAATGGACTTTGACATCTCATCTACAACATCTTGACTACGCTGACGACATACACTGCTTCATCAGGTGTAATGGATTGCAGAGGACGAGTGGTGGATGATGGCCGTGAAGGCCAGAGGACAACAAAATTTATCGAAACCCCTCTCCACTAACTGCCTGGTGACGCACGCTCGCAGACCAGCCCAGTGGTCGGGAGTTGCGGGGTGGGTGTAAGTTACGGCAGCAGTGACCTCCTCCATTACGTCAAAAAAAGAAATCGTGCGTCTGCCCGTAACGGGAAAAATCGAAATAATCTACAAGACAAAAAAAAGGAAACCGAAGACAAAGGGAAACTAGTAGTGGCGCCTGCGCGCAAACTCCCATAACAATATCCAAAGTTCCGTGAAGGGACAGGACTGCAACAGTCAAACTCTAACGATAATTGCCACTAAGGCCACAAAATATATACAAAAAAAAAGGAGGACCGTCCAATCAGAACAGATTCCTTCCTCTTCCAGGTGACTTTGAGCCTGAGGTGTTACTTGGCTCAAATTATGGACCCCAGATGTTTTGGGTCCGCGCGTCTAAACCCTCCCATCCTTGGAATTTCTCGCGCGATAGTCATCGAAATTCCCCAATACATTAAAATTCAATTCATTGAGATTGGAGGGAGGGAGGAAGAAATTTGTACTAAGTTACTCCATGTTTATTAGCGTAAACCTATTTTAATTTGGAGTTTTCATGTATAAATTTAATTCATGCAGCTTATAGCTTTTAATTCAGGCAACTTGGCAGCGTAACCATTCTGGCACGTTGCGTTTCTTAAATCCTAGTTCTCATAAGCATCCCTTATTTTTAACGTAAACAACGTCATAAAACAAATAAATGCACTGTTTGCATTCAGTAAGTGCATCAATTATTTAAATATGGCGACCCAATGCACCAATGCGGGTGCTTTACGACCCCTATATCAAGTAGTATAATGAGTCAACACATCACCAAAACAAAATAAGGATTTATCCTTCCCAATTTGGGTTTTGAAAGAAAGAGAAAAAAATATTATAAGGTAATTGGTTAAATTTTTTTTTTTTCATACAATAGAACGAAAGTATTCGTAGATTTAAATTTTATATAAAAAAAAAATAGAAATTCACTTTCTATTTGCATTACATGCAATATTTTCACTGTCCTTGCCACTATTCGGCAATACGTTCAACTGGGACTTTCTCAGTAAGCTGAGATTTACTTCGAATACCCGAATAATCGAAATTTTAATTGAGGCAATACAATTTGGCCGATTCGTATCCCAACAATTGTTCCATACAACCAAACACAGCTGTTTGGATCCAACGACTGCTTTAAAAAAACGTGATATGTTGCCGGAGTGTGCAGCATCTGTCGTATACGGACAATCGTTATCACTTCAAAAAATCAAAAATCACTTTACCGTAATTCTGTTTATTGTCATGATGACGTCGTCTGTTTACATAGGGAGATATCATTTATGCCAACTAGACTAAGAGCCAAGCCAGCAAAAGGTATAACTTAACAGAGAGAATCAGAATCACTTCAAATGGGCACGTGCGAAACAATCGTTCTCTCTTAATCCGAATGACTTGGAGAGAAGAGTTACTAAAGTGGATTGGAACGACAATGACGTCATAAAACTTAGACTTCGTACTCAAACCAAGATGAAGAGTGACACGAAAATGCGGAGTCAGGTAAAGTGCAGAGAAGGAGCATTTCACCAGCATGTATTTATGCGGATGTAATAGGGCCGAAAATCTAATGACGCCACGCATGCGTCACTGCTGAGGGGAGCCAAGAAAAAAAAACACTTGTGAAAGGATATCATAAAGACCTAAATATGCATGCCAATATACATACATTCACATATATATAAGTGTGTGAATACATATGTTCATGTATATATATTGTATCCTATTGAATATAATTCTGGAACGGGCTCACCAAATTGCTGCGGAACGGCTAGTCCAATAAACACTCGTTAGGTGGCGGTGCCTACGACGCCTCCACTATCGACTTCCGTATTCCTGTGGGACGGGGTGGTGATTTAAGTCGAAGCGCCTTATGCCCTTAATTGGGGAACGTGCTGATGGTGGACACTGGAATTTCTGGGGGGGTGTCACTATGGCCGCATATTATCGATGCGGAGGGGATTCCTCGTCGAACAACACTATGTGAACTTCCCCTTAACCTCACTTTCACTCGCGGACGATAAAGAAAAAAAAACGCGCGAGACAGGAATTTCGACTATTTTAGGGGCTTAGCGACAAATCGCGGCGAAAAAAAATGGGATGTTCGCGGGTAATAAAATTGCGCGTCGACACACTCCTAACGCGAGTTTCGCTGGGCCAAACTGAAGCCACGCGGGCCGCAGTCGCAGCAGTGGCCTTCTTGGGGCTCAAACTCTTGAAAAAAAAACCAATAAGCGCGGTTTGCAACGACAGAATTGTGTTCGCGGGAGGCCGGTGAATAAAATTATCGATGAACAACGACCGAAAAAAATAAAACGGATCTGACCGCGTGGTCAGCAAACACCGGATCATACAGCACCAACCGCTCGCTCTCACGACTTTCAAAAGACTCCTCGAATTCTCTGCCTGTTGCTCAGTCCTGTTCTTTCTCCGCGTCACCGTGATTCCTATTGGCTGGATCAATATAACATCCGATAGATCCGTTATTTGGATCTATGCTTTTCACTTAGCTCCAGGTTGTGTGTATTTGTTAGTGAAGACACCCAACCAGTTGCCCAGTGAGTGCGCTCAATGCCCCCGATTGCAATAACTTCTTGATAGTAAGGCCGATGTTGTGCAACTTGCATTTCAAAATTCACAAAAAAAAAACAAAAGATGTGAAAAAAAATGATGCAACATTACATCACAGGCACATATGTGCCAATTATTAACACCCATGTCTTAATCATTAGCACAGATGTGGCTGCGTGATATTTACCTAACCTCTTTTACCTTAAAAGGTCCCTCGCATTAAAGACCCCGACATATTTTCCTTCCAGGTCAGTAAGTTCATAACAGGATTCTCCTTTCCTACTCTTAACGCGGTATTTGAGATATTGTGGACCCAGCTTAGCGTTGTAATGGTCCACCGCCTTGCTAAGCGCAAAGTTGCGGCACAATACTATATCGCCTACTTGGAACTGCACTGGTCTAGCGCGTAAATTATATCGGCGAGCATTATTTTCGGAAGCGGAGTTGATATTCTTTTTCATCTGTTCTCTAACGAGTTCTAATTTCACGTCCGGGGCAATTCTGCCAAAAGGATCCTCCAACTGTTGAGCGTTACGTAGTATTCCGTACGCGCTCCCATGTAGCAGCATAGGCTGACCAAATAATGCGTAATAAGGAGAATATCCAATTGTCACATGATGCGCGGATCTTAAGGCGCAGTTAATCTTTGAGATATAGGCGTCCCAATCCGTTTGATCCGGCTTTACATAGGCGCGAATGGCTGCGACAATTGAGCGATTCACCCGTTCGGAGGCGTTGGCCTGTGGAGAATATAACGCTGTGTAAAAATGTTTGATGCCGTACTGGCTCAATAAGTTGTTAAATAAATGGGACTTAAACTGTACCCCGTTGTCAGAGACGATAATCTCGGGCACACCGAAAACGTGAAAGACCCGCTGCTCTAAAAATTCCGTAATCAAGTTAGCGGTCAATTTTTTTACTGGTTCAATAAAAGGGAATTTGGATAGACTATCCAGCACGACAATAGCTCCCACATTTCCAGTCTTGCTGCGCGGGTACGGTCCAATCAGGTCTATGTATAAGCGCTGGAATATGCGGTCGGGAGTCGGAGCAGCACCCATCAGTGGTCGGGAGGGCTTGTTGGGAGCTTTTGTCGTCTTACATATTTCGCAATTCGACACGAATTCCCGCACCTGGCGAGACATCTTTGGCCAATAAAACAAGATCCGAAGACGTTGAAGCGTTTTTCCGAAACCACCATGTGAACACAATGGGGAATCGTGTGCCTTTTGGATCAGTCCGTGTGTCATTTCTATTGGAACCCAAAGCTTCCAAGTTAGTTCCTCCTGGATTTGATCACCGCTCGCATACTCCGAGCGCCTATAAACATATCCATCAACGACCTTAAGGTCTGGAAGGTGCTGTTGATCTTTCTGAATTTTCTGGATTAAATCGCGATACTCTCGGGACTGGAAATGTGGCGAGTTAAGTTCTATTTCCAGCGAGGTGTTTGTCTGGACATTAATATCTGCCACAGTATTGTCGTGCACCCGGGATAGCGCATCTGGTACGACATTTTCGTTTCCCTTTCGGTGCCGGATGGAAAAAGAAAAACCTTGCAATTTCAAGGCCCAGCGGGCTAATCGGCCTTGAAGGTCCCTAAGGCTCATTAGCCATTTTAGGGATGCGTGGTCAGTAATAACCTCGAATTCCTGACCTTCCACATAGGGTCGGAACTTTTGGATGGCTGTTACTGCAGCAAGGCATTCCTGCTCCGTGACGGTGTAATTACGTTGTGTGGTCGTCAGTTTTTGTGACATGAAAGCAATGGGAGCTTCCGCACCGTCTTCTGTTACTTGCACTAATACAGCTCCAATCCCGTCGCGACTAGCATCACATTGAATCGAGAAAGGGCGTGAGAAGTCCGGGCTGTGTAACACTGGTGCGGAAGAGAGACTCTGCTTTAGCGCACTAAATGCGTGAAGAGCCTCCTCTGTCCACAAAAACGAACGACCCTTACGTAACATGTCCGTCAACGGAGCCGTCGCCGAAGAATAATTGGGTACGAACCGCCGGTACCACCCGCAAACCCCTAGGAACCGTCTTAACTGTCTAACAGTTTTAGGTAAAGGAAATTCCTTAATGGCAGTAACCTTATCAGAGTCAGTCTGGATGGTGCCATGCCCGATGATATGGCCTAAGTATTTCACCTCTTTCATAAGGAAATGGCTTTTTTCCACATTCAAGGTGAGGCCAGCGTTTCGAAGACACAACGCTACTCTACTGAGTAATGTGCAATGCTCCTCAAACGAAGTGGATACTACCAATAGGTCGTCAAGGTATACAAAGACCTGGTGACGAATGTCAGCTGGTATCACTTTATCCATCAAACGTTGCATAGTTTGAGGAGCATTACACAAACCAAAGGGCATGGTGACAAAGTGGTAAAGTGGGCGGCCAGGTACCGTGAAGGCGGTTTTATCTCGTGACTCCTCATCGAGGGGAATTTGCCAGAAGGCATCTTTTAGATCAAGGCTGCTGATGAATTCGGCCTTGGGCAGCCGACTGAGGATCCCATCGATGAGGGGTAACGGATAAGCGTCCTTTACGGTGACGCTGTTCACCTTGCGCGCATCGAGGCACATACGAATTTTTCCCGGCTTCACGACCACGGTGACCGGAGAAGCCCAGCTACTCTGCGACTCCTCAATTACACCCATCTCCAACATCCTGTCCAACTCTGCGAAGAGCAGTTTTTCTATCGCAGGTGAAATTGCAAAATGTCGCTGTTTTATGGGCTTATTATTGCCAACATCAATACTATGCTTAATTAGGGTGGTGCGCCCTAATCCTTCCTTAGAGTAGGACGGGAAGCTGGAGATGACTGAATTAAGGAGCGCTTGTTGCTCGGGAGACAAATGGTGTTGGTTGTCAACCGTTGACAACTCGTGAACGCTAGTGCTACCAAACGAAGGCGTTGAAGCAAATAAATTAGGCGCAAGATTGAATTCCCGCACGAAATCCACCCCTAAATATAAGTTCTGACTAAGCGATGGTATAATCAGAAAAGTCATCGTCTTAGTCAAACCTTTAAAGGTGATTGTCCCTACTGCTTGTCCGAGAGTGTGATGTTGCGTACCATCTGCCGTTGATAAGGATAAGTGGAATCGCTTCCATGGATGTTTATTATCCTTTATGAAGTTTCTCGCAAAATTTGCCGAGATACACGAAACGGAAGCGCCTGTATCAACTAAACCTACAATTTCTTCGTCAAACAACGTTACTTTGGCGTACGGCCTGAGATCATCGGAAGGTTGGTCCACCAAAATGGCTGAGTAATAAAGACGACGGGATTTTTTCACCTTTTGCCAAAAGCGACGCAAACGCAGAGTCGATCTTTTTGTTTTTTGTTTAGCCAACTCTTCGTAACCAAAAATGCGTTTACGAGCTTCCTCGTACTCTTGAAGTCTTACGTGATATGGCTTAAACGTTGTAGATGGGGGCACATTCAAACACCGTGAACGCAATATATCGCATGACGAATTGTCGGTTTGTACAGAACGCGAATGCATCAAACGAACGGCGGGTACATCAGACAAAGAAGGCAGTGAGTTTAAAGCAGTGGGGCTGGAATTTAGAGCAGGGGTGCTTTCACAAGCTAGTGGGGTTGGGTCAGGTGGCGTTGACCCATCAGGTAAGGTGGTCATAATCGATAAAGAAGATGCGTCAGGGAGTGGAGTCATAGCAGATAAAGAAGATACGTCAGGTAGTGGAGTCGTAGCCAATAAAAAGGGTGGATCCGATGATGTCGAATTAACTATAAATGGAAAATTGGCCTGTATGACACAATCCGTTGAAGAGGTTTGTGGTGACATAAAATTCGAAGTCAGGTTAGGCTGTCGATCGGAATTATAGCAGCTATTTACGGCATAGGGTCGTACTGCGTCCCTGTCGAGGACGTCATGGTGTTGCGCATCCTCGCAGTAGCGTTTTTTGGAACGTTACAATGCGGACATTGGGGTTTAATGATGTTGGCGGCACCACATCCGTAACAAAACGTGCGACGCTCTGCTGCACAAACATCATAGCGATGCCCTTTCTGCCGGCAATTCCAGCAGATGATTTGAGTTGCTATTTCCGCAATGGCGGGACCATCGGAACTCGGGTGATGTACTTCCCCATAAAAGTCATAGATGTCGGGCTCATTCTCGCGATAGCTTATTTCAGAAACTTGGGGACGTGTTAAGTGACGCAGAGGACGCATGTGCCTCATTTCGTCATCATCGTGTTCCATGCGGAGGACAAATGTTCGCAACTCACGGATAGAATGGATGTTCTCGTGTAATATTTCACGACGATAATCCGGTCGCAGATTACCACGAAGGATAGCTAATAGTGTTTCGTCAGGCATGGGACGTGTCAAACGGTCTGTAAGTTTTAAAACATTTTCATAAAATGTATCAAATGATTCATTGGATCGCTGTGTACGATTGCGAATCATCTTCGTGATGTCGAGATCCGTTAGTCGGTCCCGGAACTGGTCACGAAGCGATTCCTGGATTGATGGCCAATCCAGCGATCCACGGGCACGGTGGTAGCGCCAATACCAATCAAGGGACTTTCCCATCAAGAGTACATGCAAACTGTTACACAATGCACCGAAGTCTCCCCGTAGGGTTTGTCGCGTCAAAGCTTCAACACGGTATAAAAACGAATCTACGCTCATATTAGCGTCCTCACCGCTAAACTTCAAATTCCACGATGATAATATGGTCGCTACCTTTTCCGGAGATCTGTACTGTGAATCGGGATTCTGTATTGCCGGTCTGTTACGATTTGGCGGAGAGAAGAATGAAGGTCGGGGTTGATTTGTTCTGTTCATACTGTACCGGGGAGCAGATGGTCGTCGAAAGGTGCCTTCCGACCTAGAAGGTGCGGGTGCATTTAACCTATTTTGAGGGTGGCCTAACGATGCTCTACCCGGTGGATGGGAATTAGTTCTATAGTCGGGAGATAGTACCTGTATAGCTGACACAACCATTGATTCTAATCGTGGCAACAATTGCTCTATGACTTCGTCGCACGCAGGAGCTCCTGCCGATCTTGTTGCAGCATTAGTTGGCATGTCAGTCTCTTTCGGTGAAGTCTGTGGTACAGGTACACGGTTAGCTTGTGACCTTGTTACCATTCGAGATTTTGGTAGCGCTCCTTTAGATGGTGTAGGGCGCGGGTTGAAGTTTTTCACAGCTGGGTTTCGTGCTAATGCAGAGGAAGAAAACTGTGGCACTAATTCTTCCTTTCTAATTTGTTTCCGACAATTCGGACATGTGTCGTTACTAACCAACCATCTTTGAACGCAAGCATGGTGGAAATCGTGACTGCAAGGGGTCCGCACTAAGTCCTCGAGGGGAACCATTTCTGTACGGCATATTGTGCAGCGATTTTCCTCCTCATCCACAAATAAGGTAGTGAGGTCAGTCGATTCTATGCTGTGTCGCCTTGCCATAATGGCTACCAACCAAGAACTGTAGTAGAACTAAGGTGCTAAATACTGAGGTGCTACGCCAAGATGATGATAGAGGTGTATAGACCTTTGATTTAAATTGTATAATAATAATAGCATTTGCTAGTTAACTATAGGGTAAATTGTATGTATAGTGAAAGAAACGAATGTTGGTGCAATCTGTTCTTCATATAAGTTCAGAATTATTGTGAACTTATTCCTATTTATGCAAGCAGAGTATCGTAAAAAAAAAGAAATCAAAAAAAATATATAAAAAAATTAATCAAATTCTTCCTCTCCTCCTCTCCTTTCCCTCGAATCATAGTGCATGATTCATAAACAAAGTTATTTAGTGGAAGTCGACCTGAAAGAAAAAAAGAATAAGTCTTCATGGAGGCTTAAAATGGGATTCGAAAAACAAAGATGATTAGGCGAACCGCTTGCTATCAACGATCTGATCATTTGCCGTCGTAGGAGACGAGTCGTTATCTGGCACCATTGCCCAATACACGCTATTCTCTATCTCCGTTGTGTGCAAAGTCAAAGAAAGCTGAAAAGGGCGATCCGCACTAATAAAAAGAAAACATGCTTATAAAGAAAGGACCACTGATCTGCACATAAAGGTGGTGCTAAAACTTGTTTTCTTCTTGGTCTCATTATCGAAACGCTTCCAATCCATAAGCAGCTCTCAAGAAGAAAAAAGCCATACACCACGTGGTATCAGCTACCACGAGACAACAAAAAAGCAGAACAGAGCCTGTCAGGGAAGGGAAAAGCTACTTTAAAAGGATGGGTGGGGATAGGTCATCAGTCCTACGGTCTGCTCGGGCAAGGGGCGTAGAGCCGATGAAATGGAGTGCCATGGCACTCCGAAGGATTTTAGGGCTGATGTAGTGAGGCTACCAAAGGATGAGGACTCGAGATGGTGTGGAGTCCCCGTCGTCCGAAGACGACTAACTGGAAAAATCGTCGCCCCACGTTGGGCGCCATCTGTAATGGATTGCAGAGGACGAGTGGTGGATGATGGCCGTGAAGGCCAGAGGACAACAAAATTTATCGAAACCCCTCTCCACTAACTGCCTGGTGACGCACGCTCGCAGACCAGCCCAGTGGTCGGGAGTTGCGGGGTGGGTGTAAGTTACGGCAGCAGTGACCTCCTCCATTACGTCAAAAAAAGAAATCGTGCGTCTGCCCGTAACGGGAAAAATCGAAATAATCTACAAGACAAAAAAAAGGAAACCGAAGACAAAGGGAAACTAGTAGTGGCGCCTGCGCGCAAACTCCCATAACAATATCCAAAGTTCCGTGAAGGGACAGGACTGCAACAGTCAAACTCTAACGATAATTGCCACTAAGGCCACAAAATATATACAAAAAAAAAGGAGGACCGTCCAATCAGAACAGATTCCTTCCTCTTCCAGGTGACTTTGAGCCTGAGGTGTTACTTGGCTCAAATTATGGACCCCAGATGTTTTGGGTCCGCGCGTCTAAACCCTCCCATCCTTGGAATTTCTCGCGCGATAGTCATCGAAATTCCCCAATACATTAAAATTCAATTCATTGAGATTGGAGGGAGGGAGGAAGAAATTTGTACTAAGTTACTCCATGTTTATTAGCGTAAACCTATTTTAATTTGGAGTTTTCATGTATAAATTTAATTCATGCAGCTTATAGCTTTTAATTCAGGCAACTTGGCAGCGTAACCATTCTGGCACGTTGCGTTTCTTAAATCCTAGTTCTCATAAGCATCCCTTATTTTTAACGTAAACAACGTCATAAAACAAATAAATGCACTGTTTGCATTCAGTAAGTGCATCAATTATTTAAATATGGCGACCCAATGCACCAATGCGGGTGCTTTACGACCCCTATATCAAGTAGTATAATGAGTCAACACATCACCAAAACAAAATAAGGATTTATCCTTCCCAATTTGGGTTTTGAAAGAAAGAGAAAAAAATATTATAAGGTAATTGGTTAAATTTTTTTTTTTTCATACAATAGAACGAAAGTATTCGTAGATTTAAATTTTATATAAAAAAAAAATAGAAATTCACTTTCTATTTGCATTACATGCAATATTTTCACTGTCCTTGCCACTATTCGGCAATACGTTCAACTGGGACTTTCTCAGTAAGCTGAGATTTACTTCGAATACCCGAATAATCGAAATTTTAATTGAGGCAATACAATTTGGCCGATTCGTATCCCAACAATTGTTCCATACAACCAAACACAGCTGTTTGGATCCAACGACTGCTTTAAAAAAACGTGATATGTTGCCGGAGTGTGCAGCATCTGTCGTATACGGACAATCGTTATCACTTCAAAAAATCAAAAATCACTTTACCGTAATTCTGTTTATTGTCATGATGACGTCGTCTGTTTACATAGGGAGATATCATTTATGCCAACTAGACTAAGAGCCAAGCCAGCAAAAGGTATAACTTAACAGAGAGAATCAGAATCACTTCAAATGGGCACGTGCGAAACAATCGTTCTCTCTTAATCCGAATGACTTGGAGAGAAGAGTTACTAAAGTGGATTGGAACGACAATGACGTCATAAAACTTAGACTTCGTACTCAAACCAAGATGAAGAGTGACACGAAAATGCGGAGTCAGGTAAAGTGCAGAGAAGGAGCATTTCACCAGCATGTATTTATGCGGATGTAATAGGGCCGAAAATCTAATGACGCCACGCATGCGTCACTGCTGAGGGGAGCCAAGAAAAAAAAACACTTGTGAAAGGATATCATAAAGACCTAAATATGCATGCCAATATACATACATTCACATATATATAAGTGTGTGAATACATATGTTCATGTATATATATTGTATCCTATTGAATATAATTCTGGAACGGGCTCACCAAATTGCTGCGGAACGGCTAGTCCAATAAACACTCGTTAGGTGGCGGTGCCTACGACGCCTCCACTATCGACTTCCGTATTCCTGTGGGACGGGGTGGTGATTTAAGTCGAAGCGCCTTATGCCCTTAATTGGGGAACGTGCTGATGGTGGACACTGGAATTTCTGGGGGGGTGTCACTATGGCCGCATATTATCGATGCGGAGGGGATTCCTCGTCGAACAACACTATGTGAACTTCCCCTTAACCTCACTTTCACTCGCGGACGATAAAGAAAAAAAAACGCGCGAGACAGGAATTTCGACTATTTTAGGGGCTTAGCGACAAATCGCGGCGAAAAAAAATGGGATGTTCGCGGGTAATAAAATTGCGCGTCGACACACTCCTAACGCGAGTTTCGCTGGGCCAAACTGAAGCCACGCGGGCCGCAGTCGCAGCAGTGGCCTTCTTGGGGCTCAAACTCTTGAAAAAAAAACCAATAAGCGCGGTTTGCAACGACAGAATTGTGTTCGCGGGAGGCCGGTGAATAAAATTATCGATGAACAACGACCGAAAAAAATAAAACGGATCTGACCGCGTGGTCAGCAAACACCGGATCATACAGCACCAACCGCTCGCTCTCACGACTTTCAAAAGACTCCTCGAATTCTCTGCCTGTTGCTCAGTCCTGTTCTTTCTCCGCGTCACCGTGATTCCTATTGGCTGGATCAATATAACATCCGATAGATCCGTTATTTGGATCTATGCTTTTCACTTAGCTCCAGGTTGTGTGTATTTGTTAGTGAAGACACCCAACCAGTTGCCCAGTGAGTGCGCTCAATGCCCCCGATTGCAATAACTTCTTGATAGTAAGGCCGATGTTGTGCAACTTGCATTTCAAAATTCACAAAAAAAAAACAAAAGATGTGAAAAAAAATGATGCAACATTACACAGGTTAGCACACTCCCTCGCGTAAGTGGTTTCGGCTCAATTCCAGCCAAACTAAAAGAGCTAAAATTATAAAATTGTTGTTGGTTATGGCCAATTCAATTCTCAGTTAAATAAAACAAAAAGTATTGTTTCTCCATTTTTAAATTTTTTTTTTCTAATTTTTTTTTTCGAAAAGTAACACAAAAAATAAGAATTCAATTTTGGTCATCAGGTTAGCACACACCACTTTTTTTCATTTTTGTTAAGCTTTTAAGCATTGAACTTATTTTTGAGCTTATGCATTATAGTAACTTAGACATTTTGCAGTAAATTTAATAATGTGTGGATCCTCCCATGTTTGTTCGATTGGAAAGTGACTCGTACAATTATCCGATATAATTGAGAGAAATGGCTGACCAAGCACGCTTGAGGCCTTCAATTAGCTACGCTTTGTTGGTATATTGCTTTCCAGACACATAAATTATGCGAACCAGTCATCCCCACACCTTTTCTATTATACTGATGTCAAATGAGTAAAGCGACCACTGCATTAAACTGACATTTTGGTCCTCAGTCCATGACTTAACCACCCGGGCAGTGTGGATCGGAGCATTATCGTATTGAAAATGCCATGACAAACTATCAAACAAATTTCTAAAAAGGTAAAAAGCAGTTTGAAGTACGTTTTTGTAAGTGTTTGAATTCTTATTTGTTGTCAAAAACTGTAACTCGCACGTACCATAGTAACAGATGGCTACCCACACCATCGCACCCCCACCCGACTATGAAGGCGATTCAACTGGTGTTCATTCTTACGAAGATCATGGGAGTAGTAGCTGTATCTGTCTGGACCTTCCAAATTAAAATTCTTTTCATTCGAAAAGACAACGAAGCGCCAATCAGAATTTCATGTCATGTGCGCTCGTGCAAAATTCGAGCGCATTTCCTTTCAAGCCAGGTTAAGTGGGTGTTTTCTCTTCAATTTTAGTCTCATTAAATGTGGGGCATTCCTTATCACTTTTTGAATAGTAGATAAGCTCGTTTTAACGTCAACATTTACCCTGAACTTTGCGGTTGAGTCATGAGAGTTCGACGCTTCCCTCAAAATTGCTCTCTTATCAGCATTGGAAATCACTCTATTATTACCACCTTTATTATTTTTACCATACCCCGACTTATTGCGCTATAATGCGGATATAACTTTACGACTTCTACCGAATTTTCTCGATATTTCATTTACTAGCAGCCTTGACTCCTTGTAAGCTTCAATTTTTAATTTCTCTTACACAGATAGCGATTTTCCTTTAGCCACATTAATGTTAATAGACTACTTGAGCAGCAAAAAAAATTTGGTTGTCATACGCGTTCAAATGTTGAAGATCAATTAAAAATAATTTGCTTGTGCTAACCTGATAACTCAAAAATAAAGCACACTCTTCCATCGAAAATAAATGAGCAAGTAGCAAAAACCATATAATAGGGTCTTTTCGTCGCATGTTCTCTTTGCCAGTGAAAGTGTATACAAAGATAAAAAAAATAGAATACAAAAAAAGTAACTGTATGTTAACAACAACAACAAGAGCAATTATATTAGTCTGATGGGGGGTGTGCTAACCTGATGACGCGCAGTGTATGCCTACTCTCCCACACAATCATCGATCTGTCCGCAATGGCGTTAGATCTCGAGAGAGAGGCAAGCAAGTTTGGGCTAAAGATTAATACCAACAAGACCAAGGTTCTGAGCCCGCCATTGCGAAAAAGAAATCCAACATCCATTGCATTGATACAAGGAAGACAGGATATGGCCTTGCGCATGCCGGCTCTCTGAATACCTACGTCAATGGATCGTTCAATTGTATGAATACTTAGTATAAGGCTTTTATCTCTGTAATTATTAGTCCTAGCAAAAACTTTCTGAGGCGAAATTGAAGATCACAAAAATATACATAAAAAATATCTGATCGATTTTTTTTCATCTTAAATAGTTTTCCAGATAATCTCATTCAATTGGTTCATTCGGACGGAATTGAAAAAAAGAACATATCAAGCAGAGCCAGCACAAGAGCATTGCATTGCAATCATCACGACATTATAGCTTCGCTTGTTTCCAGCGGAGTGCTGGGATGACGAATATTCCAAGCTACCACCAGACACCATCAAGTGTTTCCCGGATGATTCAAAGACTTACGAGGGATCTTAGACAGGAATTATGTGTCCACTGCATCGAGCTTCAGTTCTTATGGGTAGGTTTCCTACAGGCAGAGATACATGCAATTCAGGTACGTGCGGAGTTTTGCCCTGAGGCAGGCTTCCAAAATGCAAGCAAAGGAACTTTTACAGATATTCAGGCGGTCATTATGGCTCTAAGTAAGTGGTCGGTCACATCAAAGCTAGTTAGCAGATGCCAGTATGTGCTTCAGAGATTGGGTGCACTAAATGGGATCCACATTTACTGGGTTCCTGGACACGTTGGCATTGCTGGGAATGAGGAGACCGACGAGTTGGGCAGGATGGCTTCGGCCAATCCATTCTATAGCCCGGAGTCCTTTGTGGGATATGTTACTAGGAGCGTACTTAAGCCGCAGCCATCTGGGATAGTCTCCTGGGTTTGAGGCAAGTAGCAGATTTGCTAAACTGCTAAAGCTAAACCGTAAAAAGGTTAGTACCACATGTGGCCGTCTAACCGGACATTCGTGTCTACATGGCCAGCTGAAAATTATGGGATTAGTGGAAGACAGCAGCTGTAATTTCTGTAAAGGTGAAGACGAAACGTCAACTCACACTCTTTGCGATTGTGAGGCGTCAGCATGTCGTCGGAGAGATAGTCTAGGAATCGCGTTCCCCGACCTGGATGATATTGCCTCGTCCCCACTTAAACTTCTGAGTAACTTCATCTGTGCGATCAAGCTTGATTAACTGAATTTTCCTTTGTTTTATACTGATTTTTGTTTGTTTATTATGTATGCTAAAAACGAATAGCTAATTTTTTTATCACTTCCATGCCCCGAAGGATGGGCACACTCCTTTCCTCCTCTTAATTCCTTCCCCATGGCTCATTTATTTACGAGTATATTATCTTTAAGGTAGCTTATCTAGGATCTGGATACTTCGGCTCTCAAAACCCACGACCTCCGCTGGTCTAGCCGGGATTTGTGCCACCGAACCGAAAGTATCCTGGTCAATATAAATTTTTATTGCAGTGACGGCGGCTCGACACAAAGCCGTGGTTCGCAACAGTTGGCGACCATATCTGATTGAATAATAAACCAAGGAAGAAAAAAAAACACTACCAAATGATTGAGCTGAAACTAATAAAAAAAGTAACTTAAGCCAGGTTATCGTTTTATTGCTTTCGATACTTTACATTCATGCACTGACTTTATTGGTCTGATTTACAGAGCCCTCGATACATCCCTCAACGCGTTTACAAGAGCACGTGCATCACTCACTTTTAAATGCTTTTTGCTTTTTTTACCGCGGATACCTCTTTCGAGACGTTGTGTAAGGCTTCTCAACGCTTGCTTGACCATCGTCGATAGACACAAAGTATTTGGTCTCAAATCTGCAATTAAAAAAGGTGTCAATTAATAAAACTCCTCAGATTAATTCACATCAAGCCAACTTACTAGTTCCACTCTGGCAGTTGTGCAATTTCAGTTCACAAGAATTTGGAAATTCTCGAAGAATATAAGCATTATCCCTAACACATACTGGGTCGTAATTGGAGGAGCACATAAAATCGCAATTACGTACGGTTGAGGTTGTCTCCTGACCAAAAGCAACAGTTGCTAAAAATGCTGCAAATTGAGAATTATAAATTGAAAACAGTTTTCTCGAAGTGTGAATATAAATTTTTCATTAATACCAAAAATTATTAATTTGAACATGGTGTCCCAGATGGTCGAGTAAAGCTTCTGAAATTTTGACAGCTTATGGAGAAAGTAAAAATGTGGTTCAGCTTTTATATATGCGAATATCAATAAAATTCAAATTTAAATTCATAATACTCTGATTCAGTTCATAACAATTCAAATATGTAAAAAAGAAAGAAAAAGGATTAGAATATAGCTCGTAAGCTCATGTGAAAGCAACAACAAAAAGTGGGCCAATTTCGTGGTTAGGTAATTGTCAATGCCCAATGTGGGTAGCTAAATGTCAAATATCAAAAGATTTTTCGATTTTCATCTCGACTAATTGAAATTTAAATTTTTCTTGTAATAATAAGTGCCATCTAAATGCACCGTAATAGCAACTGATCAATCTTAACGACTCCATTTTCTGAATCAAACGAAGACGATCGAATATAGCAGCGGTTGCCTCTCAGAAGCCTTACAACCCCTATGTAAAAGAATTTTTTTTTTTTTTGTACACAATGGCCCATCACAGGCAGTTTGAAGCCATTGCCATCTAGGCGGATAGTGTATATTAGCGATGATGGCTGTCTGCAAACGGCTCGCAATTGCGCCATTTTTTTGACAGCCACCATCCCAGCTTACAGATATCACCCAGATACATGGTAGCAATGGCTTCCAACTGCCAGTGATTGATGGGTGATAATGCAAAAAAAAAAATAACTACCATTGCCATTGTGTGTAGTACGCATTAGAAAAATAATTTCGTTCCACGCTCCTTACTAAACTGCTGAAATCATAATTTTATGGCCCACAGGCCTACGTCGAAAAAGTTGCAAATTTGGAAGAGAAACAATCCTTGGATGAAAAAAATCGACATAAGGGTTATTTTGTTCGCGCTGATTGAAGATAGGAGCAGCGATTCACGATAGGAAAGAGATACGTGTGACGCAAGGAAAACGAAGACACGATCTGCTATGAGCCTTACACTGTGACACAATTTATCGCACCCATCAACGATAAAGGAGCAGATTCGCTTGCAGGAATAATGAAAGATAGTCTTACAGAAATAAAAGCTGATGAGGATCTGTGGGAACAACTAATGATAATATCGGTCAAATCAAGTACAATTATCATTTTTTCTGTAAGAAATTCGTTATCTATTTCTACAGATTCTAGTCATCACTTAAGATTATCGTTGGTTTTCCTTGCAAGAATTTCGTCCCACCTGAATATCATCTTTTGTTCCTGTAAGTGCATGGGCTCTAATTTTATCATCAGTTTTTCCTGTAGTAATATTATTACTTAAACTGTTAGTGAATAAGCTCTTAAGGCTAGTCGCAGCGATGACTTGATTGTTTATCGCAGCTCAAATATAAACGGACTGTAAGTTATTCAACAGTAATTTAATTCGAAAGATTCAATAGTTGAAAAAATTAAACGACCAACTCATAACGTAATCGGCCCAGTGCACTTATTACATGCTAACGAAACGTCATCTAAGCTTCGTATGAGTAGCTGTCGCGTTATGCCTCACGACGGGTTACTACCAGTCATTTACCCTAACCCCTAGCGCGTCAATTATTCCATGTGGCTTAGCTGACGTTTTGTTGGCATAAACTAGTTTCGTACGATGGACGTTGCCAGCATGCACCTCCTGCTCCCATTAAGCCGCCTACCTGCAACAAGTTGGGAGATATTGTGGCTTATTATCACGCCCTGCACCACATACAGAAGACAACATAAACATCCATGGCCACGAACTCCGTGGACGGGGTTTGAACCCGTAACGACCACAGTCAGACATGAGACTGACGCCTCTACGCACTGACCTACCGGTCACCCGAACGCCCACGACGGCTTAAGGCAAATAGTTACCAAGATAGATCGCAATATTTCTCATGCTTTTAACGGCTAACGATCTTTTAAAATCAATTCGTGAGTTTCTTCACCAATGTTTAGCTGAACCGCAAATTAATACTATTTGGCGGGGATAGATACAAAGAATCGCTCGCCAAAAAAAAAAACTAATTTTATTTAAAGGAAGAATTTTTCCAAGCCGGTTTTGCCATATTTTTCGTATTACTGTTTTACCCATGCATATAAAGACCGTGGTCATTATACACAACCTCGAATGTATATAACGACAATGATCGTTGTAAACATGACGTTTATAACAATGATCGTTATGGTGGCCCTTCAGTGACATTATAAACGATATCGAGTGTACTTTTGACTATTATTCGAAATTGATTAACTATTTCATTTTTGATTCATTTTATTACAATAAGTAACACTTATGAAACTACAGCTTAACTTCTGTTAGCAGATGGCTAGATGGGGCGGCCGGTAGCACAGTGTGTTAAGGCATCAGTCTCATGTTTGACTACCGGCGTTTCGGGTTCTAATCCCGTCCCTGACGAAGTTCGTGGCAATGGATGTGCAGGAGGTGGATGTTGGCAACTGCATTCTCCGAAATCAGTTTACGAGTATGCCATCGAATCGTCAACTGAGCCACATGGAACAGTTGACGCGCTATGCCCCAGAAGGGGTTAGGGAAATTGTGAGAGAGAGATGGCTAGCAACATATTTAACATTTTATTTCGTTAAATACAAAATTAACTATCGTTCGATTTTCTACATGAAAAATAAGGTTTGGACGTTATAAATTGAGGAACATACAACTTTGACATGATTGAACATCAATAATATATCCCAAAATTTTTAATAAAACGAAGTATCTAATCGCGACCACCATGCAGAGTATTAACTTATTCCATTAATTGATTTAAGTATGGCGGAAGAGAAACCCCATTTCAACTAAGGTGATTATTAAACAACAGCAACATATTTGTACAAATGGCAATTAAAAATTATTTTAATAGCGAACTTCTCGCGAATTATTTGTATTTTAATACAAATATTTTATTTGGGCTTCAAGGTCTTTTCTTTGCCATTGGTCTGTCCTTTCTTGAACAGTTGCTAACCATTATTAGCATTGGCCGAAATAGCATGCACCGACATAGGTGAAAAAGTAATATAAAAGTGAAAAAATAAAGAATTTTCTAGTCAATTTTTTTTTTTGGTAAAATCCAAAATTTTAATTTTGCTACTTCGAAAAAGTGATGCCTTCCGACAAAACTGCCCAAAATATACACTTTTTGCCTATAACTCCGAAAATATCAAGTTTTCGAGGAGAATACTCAAACTAAAAATAGACTAGATCGAACTCCCTACGAAGGACTGCTAAATGTTTTTTCGTCAGTTTATGGTTCAGGCGCTAGAGGAGGTTCAATTTTCATGAAAATCTCAAAATCAGAAAAAAAGTGATTAGCTTATAAGTTCAAAAACAATATTAAGAACTTTTCCAATCAAAAAAAATCGATAAAAAATCAAAAACCATTCTGAAGCCAATAGACTGTGGCACTTTTTATGGAATTTACAAACTCCTAGATTTGATGTCGTTATGAAATTTGGATTTATTTTTTCAATGAAAAGTCGAATTTGAAGCGTCATTAATTTCGGCCTTTGGGGAAATCTCGAACACAGCAAAGTGTAATTTTATTAGAAAATGAGGGCACAGACAGATGTCGTGTTTTGTCAAAAACTTTAGAATTTTTGTTGTGCGTTTCCCACTTCTTCTATACAAACCACTGAAACTCCTTGGATTCCTCAGAAAATATGGTCAAATTCAAGTCGTTTTTCAATTTAGGATAACATCAAGAGTGTCCGTGAGCACTTGGCGCTTTCAGTCGTATTTCATGAGATTGTTGCATTATTAGTGTGATGGTCTGATAAAACGTCGGCACAGTCCCTGTGCCGCGACGGCCGGGAAGGAACAGGTAGATCACTTTCTTCTGTGCTCGTCATAAACTGATCCGCCCACCGAGTTCTATGTGTTTCTTTCAGTTTTGATGATGTTTCCTCTTAGAATATTATTCACCGGGGGATCTTCCTTACGGTTGAATGTGTTCAGCATGTTTTCGGAGCAGCAATAGAACTATGGTTCTACTTTGTCTTAATCCTTTGTGGGGCATAGCGGGTCAACCACTCCTGCGCAACATCCTTATCTGTTTTGGGCAATGGGTCGCAACTCCCCAAACGACTTACCCAGCGTCTTACACTCCTTTGCCATAGATCGACGCCATGTGATTTTAGGACCCCTCTTGGTCGGCCTTGGTTGGAAGTGGGGTTCCATTGGGTGCAGTGGTCATCCTTTCGCAATGTGTGACTTATAAACTGACATTTTCGCCTGTATATCAATTCGTCAATTGCCATCTGACCCGTACGCCGACTTAGCTCTTCATTCGAAAATTCTTTCGGCACAGAAAATTCTTAGAATTCAACGAAGACATGAGTTGTCGAAAACTTGCAGCTTTCTGGTAACTCTTACGAAAACTTTCCATGCACTGCCCCATTCAAAAGCACTGACAAAACCTGAGAGCGAAACAGGCCCAGCTTGGTCTTAAAGATGAGATAACTGCTCTGCCAGATTTTGGACAACATGCCGTATGCGCATTTAGCCTGGTTGATACGACGAGCGAAGTCTAACTCCATACCACCATCGTTGGTAACAATGCTACCCAAGTAGAGGAGGTTGTCCACCTTCTCCACAGGCTGCCCATTAATATTGATGGCAGTAGGTGTAGGATTCCTTTTTCGCAATGGAGGACTAAAAAGATTTGTCTTGCTTGTATTAATCTTTAGCCCAACCTTTCTTGCCTGCATCTCAAGATATGACGCCATTGCGGACAGATTCATGATTTTGTGGGAGAATAGGCGTATGTCTTAAGCGTAGTTAAGATGTTGTAGATGAATGTTAAAGTCCATTGATTTCTCTGCCTAGTTGGGATAGGACTACATGCGGAGCATCGCCTACCATTATGAGGAATAGAGTCGGTGAGAGGATGCATCTCTGCCTAACTGCACTGCGAATATCAAAGTCCCCCGACACCTTACCTTTATGCAGAGCGCGACATTTCGCGCCGTCATAGGTTGCCTTAACAATAGCCATAAGCTTCTCACAGTACAGGTCGTGTAATTGTTTTGAAATAGCCGATCTTCGTTTTTTTCGGTGATGAAGTCGGATCAAGCACCCTGCGCAACGGAAAAAATGCTTGTTTGCTTGTTGTGACAGGTAGAAGCCCTTTACAAATACGATCCTGATAGTGATGATTGGTTGCACTAGCGTCATTTCTGATTTTATACACTATTTTTGGTTTGTCTTCATTGATGAGAAGTACCCTTCCTAAAGCTATGAAATATATAGTTTTTCAGCAGCAGGCAGGCTTCAAGACATAATGTTAATATCATATGCACACACTTCTAATTGTGTCAACTTCAAAAACTTCCAAAATAACTTGATTTTGATGTTATTCTAACTTAAAATATGTATCCAATTCAAGCACACTCATTGAAAATAATTAGAAAGGAGTCGAAATGAGCAACAGTGGGTGGTGGATTCATTGATTTTAAGGATCATGGTACTGAACATCTTAGTTTTCGTTGAAAATTTCACGTTTTTAACAATATAAATATAAAACGGGTCAACTTTTTTAAGTCTTACTTTTTTCATAAATAAAATTTTCAGCCTATGATACACTTAAGGACTGTAAACTGAAAACTATGATGATGATTTATTCATATAACTAACTTCCAACGAAATTGCCAACTCTTTTTGAGTTTGGCACGAATCTTCTTCGAGTAATTTCGTCAATTCTTCGTCTTCAAACTTTTTTGGCTGGCAGGTCGCACTTCGTCGGTAATGTCGAAATTATCATTTTTGAACCGATGAAACCACCGAAAACACTGTGCACGCGAAAAAGCATCGTCACCGTAAACTTCCACGAGCAATTTATGACTCTGAGCTGCAGTCTTCTTAGCAAAATAAAACTTCCCGCAAATGTTGTTTTTTTCGTGAATTTTCGAAACTTTCCATGGTCCGGTAAAATACGTTGTCAACAATCAACACGAAATGTTTATACTGACATTGACAGCTTATGAATACAAACTTCAAATGGTATGTATGTCAAAGATGGACTACCATTGGTTTATCGGTGTTGCCATCTCTAAAAAAAAGTCTCATTATTAAGTTGTAGACCAAATAAATCTATCACCCAGAAAAACACCCTGTTTGTGATATTGCCCTAAGGCCGAAAATAACACCGCTTCAAATTAGATTTTTCATTAAAAAAAATTAATCCAGATTTTATATCGGACAACAAACTAAACACATTGCACATTCTACAAAAAGTGCCCCAATATGTTACGTTTCGAATCAGTGGCGTAGATAGTTTTTAGCGGAAGGGGGATATGACGTCTTCAGTATTTTTTTTTTTGCATGTTCTTGGGGCAGGATTCGAACCGTTTCCTCTTGAGTGAAAATTAACGCATTAGACTTACTCTACAACTGTAATTCTATAAGAAAATTTCGTAAAAATCAAACCATACAACAAATAAGTTTACTGAAAGTAATCCGAAGCAATCATTGAGAACGAGTAGGTTGTGAAATACTTTATGAGAGTCATTAACAAAGTCATCGGAAGGTTTGTGAAGATGTTCTTGGTGACTGAATCTTAAAAACATTGATAAGTTCTAGGGGTCAAATTTACCAACGCACCAACCTCTAGGGAGTCAAACACTGCAGGAAATGACCATTTTTTTGTGGTGGAAATTAGCGTGGTAGCAAAGTTATTATTGTTTCTGTATGATTCGGAAAAACATAAGTGACATTTATTCAGGCACATATCATGAGCTTAGCATACAAAAGCAAACCTTGCTCTACCATATGCGCTGTACTGTACATTTGAGCATGAGCGGAGTGTCGTTGTATATGCAACACATTTTGAAAAATCATAAGGTATGGATAAGGTAAGGTCTGAAAAGTTTACGGTTTTAGGGTCCCGCGACTAATGGTACCACGTACCTATTTCAGTTTCATTGACTAAATTTAGTGCCAAATATTTTCAGGTTTTCACAGAATTTTTCTGCTTTTTGTTATTGTAGATTTTCACTGATGTATAATCAAAAAAAAAAAACTTAAAATAATTCGGTTTTTGCCTTGTATGATTTATGGTATCGCGCGGCCAGTTGATTGTGCATTTTGCGTTATTTGACAGGGTAAAATCACGTTACCTCTAAATTGGGCGCGGAATATTTCCGGTTATTTCCCGCTGTTAATTTTTACCTATTATGGTAGAAATGATTAAAGCGCTGATTCTTTTCATCGCTCTCGATGAATAAATGTGAGGTGTTATTTTATTTACTGAATAAAACTGAAATGGCAAGAGAATATGTGCGGGGTACCGTTAGACACAAATACTAAAACCAAAATCTTTTTAAACATTAGGGCTACTTGAATCTACCTTCAGGTTACCTGAATCTGATTTTGATCTATATTAGTGAAAATTAACAGCGAGAAAAAAAGAAGAAAGATATTGAAAAGCCTGAAAATATTCAGCGCCCAATGTGTGGTCGGTGTACATTTATCTGGCCAATGAAACTGAAATGTAAAATCGAATAAGTGCCTGGTACCACGAATTACCGCTAGCTACAAGTACAACCACAAGACACGAGAACCGAAAAGTTTTAAAATCTTGCCTTGGATGCCTTTTGAATTTTAAAATAAAAATTAGGTGAGAAATTTGACGCTGCTATATATCGACCCCCTGTTCAAATACACAGTCTGCACATATGGTAGTGTCGGGCCTGGGTGCAAGTGACAACGTGGTCCAACCAAGTGCGCAGGACCTAGAAGCACTATCAAATGTCGTTGTTTGACTCTCAGGTATTTTGCCAAATTTTAAAAATCATATACTATTTGTCGACGATTACGTATAAGTATTACGTATTTTTTATTTTTTTTATTTTTTAACTATTCGCTCCAATTGAATACCGAACTGTAAGCTTCCTACAGATACCGACATACAAATTAAACCGCAAAGATACTCTGCGGCTGTGCTTTTGGATTTGACATCTCTTTATCTGTCTAGAAAGACAATAAAGCAGTGCGATTGGTATCGAGTCGCGCTCGGTCGCTGTGATCGTTCGGTCACCGCTCTACGATGCCAATCTAGAGCTCGGAGATCAAATTTCGGCGCGATCAAAAACTGCCTGTGAATACTAATAGAACTCACACAGTGCTCCGAGCTTGTCAGTATAAAGACGGCGCGGATACGAGGTGCATGCTACCAACTGCACTTCCGAAAAAATAGAAATGCTATTGAAACGTCAAAAGGCATTGACATGCTAGAGATGTTGACGCACCATGCCCAAGGCAATTGGAGAGAGATTGGTATCGAATTACGTAGGCATCAAGCCTGTTCAAAATCAGACGGATTTAAAAACCACCGCTTCAGGTTTCGCGCGATCTCAGAAAAATATTTTGAAGTTGATTGCCCTAATGTTAAACCTGAATATGATAGGCCACATAGGTGGAGTCACAAAGTTCAGGGGCACCGAAAACAAGAGGAGGTCCCCGACTTTCTGCTAAAAAGAAAAATACATTAATAATATCTTATTATACCGCTCACAGATGCTCGTTGAGATAAACTCAACCGCTTTCCCCAATTTTTGCATGTAACGAAAAAAAGACTTGCAAATTTCCTGATTGCAGCATCTCAGTGCAAATAATATGTCCTAAATATGATGTAAATCTATGCTTTTCTCTTCAGAACGACTATTCTAATGCCTTTCATAACAAACAATAATAATAATAATAAATAATTTTTTTCACTTATTCAGGATTATGTAAAAGATTAAAAGAAAACGTTTTTGCTACATGATATTCATTTTTATGCTAAAGAATAAACGTTATAGCCACGGCATACGAAGTTTGTCTGCTTTTTTTCCGTTCTTCCCCAAGATCGCATGTAGGCGATCGACAGAATTTACCTCATAAAAGCCGTTCTGTACATTAAAAATAAGTCTGGAATACAATAATATCACAATTTTTTCCCAAATGTTTAAAAAAAATTTGGGATTTAGAGGGTTACATTTGTTTTGATTTCTGAATTCCAAAATATTTGAATTTAACGTTTTTTTCCGCGAGTCCAATTCATTCATTGTTTATAGAATAATAGTAAACAACAATATTACGAGTATATTGTTTTTGTAAAAGCCTGGATAGCGTATCTGATGCGCACAATGCGAATTATATAAAAAACACTGTACTAATGTGCAGTTGCAGTATTCATGGAATAACACTTTCAACCACATATTACTTGAAAAATGATTGTAAAGACGGTTCTTTGTGTCATTGGTAATTATGGAAATAATGTCAATTCATATTAAGCTCTCATTTATAGTAGTTACGATTTTGTACTTACAACTATTATGTCCTTTTATTTCAAGTTATTGCAGCAATTGGAAATTGTCACCGATGTCGCGAAAGGTGTCTGGATACGTGTACTCAAGAGTATGACCCGGTTTGTGCGTACGATAATGGTGTACCTCGAGAATTTGGGAACCCCTGCAAATTGAGTCTCTTTAATTGCAGAACCGGAAAAAGTCAGTGCAATTGAATAGTTCTAGACTGCCCACAAATTGGCAAGCGTTTGCGTGTTTTCTGTTAACAAGTTGCGTCTTTGTTTTGTTCTTTTTTTTGGCAAAGACCCGACTCTGTCTGTTTGACAGACAATCGGCTGTTATCGTACCAGCAAGTTGTGCTAATTGTTGAGTATTAAAACAAACAATATGGAAAGAAATGTATGCTGATATGTTTAAGTTTTATTACTGTGCAGTTGCTTGTTTTGTCACTCAATTCTTACCTATTAATTTATTTCAACGCCGAACAATTAACAGAACTTGCTAATATGACCATTATGTCAGGCAGAGTTGCCTCTTTGCTGAAAAAAGTAAAGGACTAACCCATTGACAACAAATACGCGGAAGCGAACCAATTCCCGGGCAACATGACCTCGTTAGTGATCTTATTAATGTATTTATTTTCTTACCAGACTTAATAGGCATACCAGGAGAATGTCCGGAAATTCAGCCAGCTGAATAAATTTTTTTATATAAACTATTATACAATTAAATAACCTTTTAAAATTTAAGAATATATTAATTATCTAAAATGTATTAACATTGTGCGTTTTGTTACTAAGTTTCCTATTCGGTAGCAGTGGCGAGGCGTCCATGCAAGCCGATTTCCGACGATTTTCATAATTATTTAATTATTACGGCTCCATCAACTTTACATGTATCAAAAACCGTTCATTTTTTTCAATATCAATTCCTTGGTAACCTCATCAGTAAATAAAACCAGGCCGAAGCGAAGCCTATATACCCTAGACTTGTACAGACCAAGTGGTGACACCAAAAGTAATAATTTGCAACGACCATATGCATTAAAAGTGAGTTTCCTATTTAGCCAGTTTATAGGGGAGGTTGGCACTCATTCAAGGAGATCTTGACCATTCTCAAAATCAATTAACTAACCCATTCTACAAATATTTGTTGAATTTTTCAAGTCGCTAGCTTCATTCCATCGAAAATTATTGCTTATTTGAAGTCTCACTTGTAGGGGAGGTAGGGGTTCCTTGGGTCGGATCTTGCCCATCATTGCCACCAACCAATTAGATCACCCTAAAAAGATACAAACAAAATTTTAAGTCTCTAGCTTCACTCTATCGAAAGTCATCGCTTATTTGAAGTTTCATTTGTAGGGGAAGTTGGGGTTTCGTTGGTCGGATTTTAAATATTTTCAATATTAGCCAACTGGATCCTACTGCAAACATTTGGCCAAAATTTCAAGTCGCTAGCTTTACTTTGACGTAAGTTATCGCTTATTTTAAGTGTCATTTCTAGGGGAGATAGGGGTTCCTTAGGTCTTTAATGCCAACTAACTCAATCTCACTTCAAACATTTGACCAAAATTTCAAGTTGCTGGTTTCATTCTTTCAAAAGTAATCGCTTATTTGAAGTTTCATTTGTAGGGGAGGTAGGTGTTCCTTGGATCGGATATTGCTCATTTTCAATACCAACTAATAAGACCTTACTACCAACACTCTACCAAATTTGCAACTCGCTAGTGTCATTCTATTGAAAGTTATCGCAATTAAAATAATATTTAATTTTTTGAATTTTGTAGGGGAGGTAGCCGTTCCTTTGATCTGATTATGCCCAACTTACCAAAACCTAAGCAACTTCTCACCCCAGGGTTACATGCCAAAAATCAGATGTCTACGTCAATTGTTTCAAGAGTTATAGACAAAAAACCTGAAAAGTAGTGTAGTACGGGGCTCTTTGTAAGAAAATTACCGTTAGTTTTCAACTGATCAATTTTATTTTTCCAGGGGAGTATAGGATTACCATCACGAGCAGTCTACTAAAGCTTTTCATGTTTATTTAATCGGGAGTTATAAATACATTTAATACAGACGGACGGACGGTCAGACAGACAGACAGACAGACATGGCTAAATCGAATCAGGAGCTGACCCTGATCATTTATATAGATACATTGCTATACCTCCGGAGCCTCCTTTAAGGTGTTACGTCGAACAATAAACAATAAACCCTATACTAAAAGTCTAGGGTATAAAAATAAATAACTGGCGCAACAGTCCAATTTGAACCATGGCCTCGAGATGAGTTAGCATCATTTCATTTTCTACAATAGATCGTGACGATCTTGTGCAGAGATGTGTGATCAGCAACATGCTCAACCGAGTTATTCACCCCATAAGTGGGAACTCATTTAACAGCTGAGTGGGCTCATAGTCTGACACGTAAATCCCCTTTTTTGTAGAGAACTACCGCATTCAGTAGGAATCGAACCGGCGCCCAGTGCATATAAGGCGAACGTGCTAACCGTTGCGCCATCCGGACTACCTCTTCAATGCAAATAATTTGAAATATCAATTTCAGCCTTTCTGTTCAGAATGATTATTGACATGGATATGTCTTATAGCTGGGGGTCATCCTGAAAATCTGTCCGTCACACGAAATGTCTGTTTTTCTACTCGGGGGTCAGAAGAGGAAACAAGCCCATTGAAAAATTTTCTTTTCTGGTTGTGCATGTCGTTTGAGTGAAGTGGTCATTGCGTCACTGTTGCTTGTAGATCCGCGCGGGCGGTGCGCTTGCGGGAATCCTGTGTGTACATGTTGGGATGTTGATTTGATAGCGATAATGGTTGACGTTGTGGACGGCAAGAAATAACATAGTGTACGGGTGAACGGGCGGACTTTCAATGACCTCAATTTCCGCCAATTCCCATTCATCATTTAATAAAATAGCCCGTGTTGTACTATCTGAATCACTAGGGTCCCAGAAAAGGTAGCAAGTAGTCAGTTCGACTAACATTTGGACATGCGCAGACGCAATTTGAGAGAGTGTACATAGTTCCCGCCCCCCGAAGATGAGCGAGAGCGGATAAAGTTCAGTCGAGCCAAATCGGGTGATCCAGCGACTGCGTTTGTGCATTTGCAATGGCGACGATTTGAGGTCTGACTGGTCCACAATGTGGGCCCCAACCACACCTGTAATAAACATTTAGAACAAAATGGCGGATTTATACTAGGCGAGTTAGAATCTCTCAAGTCCCGAAATAAAGAAATATTCGTCGCAGGATGTTATATGTTATGATGTACATTCAAAGGTCTGCAGAAGATCAAATGCCCCCCTTCCGCAAAAATTCCTAAATGTTCAAAATGGCTGGAATCCAAACAAATAAAATAGCGCGCGTTGTACTACATATCTGAATCAATAGGGTCTCAGAAAAAGTAGCAAGTAGTCAGTTGGATTAACATTTGGACTTGCGCAGACGCAATTTGAGAGTGTGTACATTACATAGCTCCCGCCCCCGAAGATAGAGAGCGAGAGCCATCGCGGATGAAGTTCTTTCTATCCAAATGGTTGTGCATTTGCAATGGCGGCGATTTGAGGTCTGACTGGCCCACAATGTGGGCCGCACCACACATGCAATAAACATATCATAAAACAAAATGGCGGATTCGAGTTAAAATCTCCCAAGCCCCGAAATAGAGAAATATTCATCACAGGATGTTATAGTTCCAGGCAGCTCATCGTGACATGATGTACATGCAGAGATCTGCAGAAGATCAAATGCCCCCCCCCCCCCCTTCTGCAAAAATTCCAAAATTTTTCTTGTGCATTCTCTTTGTGCGTGTGTTGGAATGTTTTGTTTACTTTTGTTAGTTTCCCTTTCTGTTTGCCGGACACAATCGCATAGAGTCGCACGCGTTACTTGAGAAACGGATTGTGTGTGCCGGACCCGGACTGTTGATTAAAGGGGCGGGGTTTGGCGGATAGTGTGGGAGCGATTTTGCAATAGATGCACAAACACAATACACGTCCGATTGGGAAAAGATGGTGGGAAGCGTGATTGCGATTAGCAGAAACGTACTCAGAAAAATGTCGATAGGCTGCAGTCTGCAAACTGTACCGAACGGGTAGATGGAACAGGGTGCACGAGAGAAGGTGAATATTGCACACACGCGATGCAAACGAAAACGAAACGATCCCGCGAGAGAAAGGAGCCCAAGCGGACAGGACAAAGCAAAGCAGAATTTATGATGAGTATCTACACTGCCACCAGATACATGGGTACATGGATATGTCTTATGCCTACTGAAAGCGTGGGACGTGTTTTTTCGAATGATTTCATCCAGTATAACTATACTGAGATCTTTATAAAACTTACGTCGATATCTTCAACACAACAGGTACCACGCAGTCGGTAGTCATAGACATATCCATGTTCCGATGTATCTGCATGCAGTGTAGATACTTTGTATCTTTTTTAGTCGAGCGGTGTTGAATTTGTGGTGCCTGGATCATCGCTAGGACGGCGCACGGCTGCAATACGCAATCGAACATTAGGATTTTGTAAAAATTAAAAGAAAACTACGAGTATTTTGCTATATTGTATTCATTTCTGTGTTGGAGAATAAAGGATGTAACTAACATACGAAATTTGTTGGTTTTTTTTACCTGTATTTTACCTCGTAAATACCGTTCTATACATTAAAAAATAAGGTGCCTAAAAAAAATGGAGTTAAGAAGCTTAAATTGTTTTGCTTTGTGGATTCTACATATTTGAATTTAAGTTTTTTTATTTACGAGCACCATTCATTCATTGCTTACTTTATGAACAATCAGTCAACAACAATATTATATAAATTATTTTTATAAAAGTCTGGATAGCACATCTGGTGCAAACAATGCGACTCATATAAAAAGCACTTTACCGCTGTGCAGTTGCAGTATTCATTGATTAGCACTTTCAACCACTACTGGAAAAATGATTGTAAAGACGATTCTTTGTGTCTTCTTCTTCTTTGGTAATTATTAAAATCTAGTCAATACGTATTAAGCTCGCATCTAGTTGCGACTTTGTACTTATGAGTATCATGTTCTTCTTTTCAAGTTATTGCAGCAAATGGAAGTTGTCGGAAGCGGTGTCCCGATTCATGTATTGAACTCTATGATCCAGTTTGTGCATACGAAAATGGTGTACCTCGACAATTTGGAAACTCCTGCCAGTTGGGTGTCTATAATTGCAAAAATAGAAAAGGTCGGTGCAATAGAAAAGTTTTATGCCTGACTTCCACGGACGGTCCAAATCTAAAAATTTCCTGGTCGAAGATAAAATTTCCCTGTCAAATCCATATTGCTACCGGGGAAATTTTGGTTTCGAGCAGGGAAAATTTCACTTGGGGGAATGTCCAGCATTATAGGCTGCCAAAAATTTGGGAGTATTGCGTGTTTTCTCCCAACGGGATGCGTCTTTGTTTTTTTTACGCAAAGACTCAACTCTGCCTGTTTGACAGACAATCAGCTGTTACCGTATCAACAAGTTGTGTTTATCATTGCGTATTAAAACAAACAATTAGGAAAGAAATGTTTGCTGATGTGTATAAGTTTAATGACTGTCCAGTCGTTTGTTTTGTCTGTCAGCTTTTTCCTATTCATTTATTTTAACACACATCAATTAACAGAACTTGCTGATGCGACTATTATCTGACAGACAGAGTTGCGTCTTTGCTGAAAAAAGCAAAACTAGCCCGTTAACAGAAAATACACGGTAACGGGCCAATTCCAGGGCAGCTTGATCTCGTTAGTGATCTTAATTATGCATTTATTTTTTTAACAGAGTTAAGAGGTGTACGAGGGGAATGTCCAGCAAATTGACCGACCAGATTGAATACAAATTTTATTTATACTACAATAAAATAAAGTTTTGAAATATAAAAATATACTATTTAAAATGTATTAACGTTGTGCGTTTTGTTGCCAAGTTTCCTATTTGGTAGAGAGATTTATTTAAACCAACTTATTTATACAATATCTACTCTAGGATAATTATACAGGGTATCCCGCTTTAAAATCACCACACGGCTAGGGTGGATTGTACACTTCGTAAGTGGAACCAGGCCCGGAGTCCGAAGCGTATATACCCTAGACTTGTACAGACCTAGTGGTGATACCAAAAGTACCAATTGGCAACGACCATATGCATTAAAAGTGAGTTTCCTATATGCCCAGTTTAGAGGGGAGGTTGGCACTCATTCATGAGGATCTTGGCCATTCTAAAAATCAATTGACTAACCCATTCTGCAAATATTTGTCGAATTTTTCAAGTCGCTAGCTTCATTCTATCGAAAGTTATTGCTTGTTTGAAGTCTCACTTGTAGGGGAGGTAGAGGCTCCTTGGACTGGATCTCTCCCATCCTTGCCACCAACCAATTAGTTCACCCTACAAACATTTAAGCTTAGCTTCACTCTATCGAAAGTTATCGCTTATCTGAAGTTTCATTGATAGGGGAAGTAGAGGTTTCGTTGGTCGGATTTTACGTATTTTCAATATTAGCCAACTGGATCCTACTTCAAACATTTGACCAAAATTTCAAGTCGCTACCTCTATTTTGTCGTAAATTATTGCTTATTTTAAGTTTCATTTCTAGGGGAGGTAGGGGTTCCTTAGGTTGGATCTAACCCATCTTTAATACCAACTAACTCAATCTCACTTTAACATTTGACCAAAATTCCAAGTCGCTGGCTTCATTCTATCAAAAGTTATCTCTTATTTGAAGTTTCATTTGTAGGGGAGGTAGGGGTTCCTTGGGTCGGATCTTGTTCATTTTCAATGCCAAATAACTAAATTTTACTACCAACGTTCTGCCAAATTTTTAACTCGGTAGTGTCGTTCTATCGAAAGTTATCGTAATTAAAGTAATATTTAATTTTTTCAATTTTGTAGGGGAGGTAGGCGTTCCTTTGATCTGATTATGCCCAACTTACCAAAAGCCAAGCAACTTCTTACTTCAGGGTTACATGCCAAAAATCAGATGTCTACGTCAATTGGTTCAAGAGTTATAGACAAAAAACTTGAAAAGTAGGGTAGTACGGGGTTCTTTGTGAGAAAATTACCGTCAGTTTTCACCTAATCGATTTTATTTTGTCAGGGAAGTGTAAGATTACCCCCACGAGCAATCTACCAAAGCTAGAGCTTTTCATGTTTATTTAATCGGGAGTTAAACATTTAATTATTTTACATATGTAGGGGAGGTAGGCGTTCTCTTGGCCCGATCATGCCCATTTTCAATACCAACCAACTAGATCATACTTCCATCATCTGACCAAAATTTCAAAACTTTAGCTTTATTCTATCGAAAGTTATCGTGCGAACGGGCGGACAGACGGACAGACAAACAGACGGACAGACAGACAGACATGGCTAAATCGAATCAGGAGGTGACCCTGATCATTTATATATATATATATTGCTATACCTCCGGAGCCTCCTTTAAGGTGTTACATATTTCCGTCGTGTCAAAAACAATATACCCTATACTAAAAGTCTAGGGTATAAAAACGCCGGTTCCTTTATCTTTAATCGTTACGGAGTTACTTCATTTTCTGTTGCACTTGCCAATAAGCTAGGCTTTCTGGGGAAAACTTTAATTTACCTACCAGCCTCTGGCTTATTGGAACCAAACCTCTCTCCCCCACCAACATTTTCTAAAGCCACATTCAATTTCCAATGAAATGACACCACATCATTTCGAGATTCATCGCAACTAGAAACAACCGTTTCAACTTTGAAAGAAAAAAATTCGAAACCAACTTTTCATGAAAACTTAAACCTATCGAAACGGTGCTTCGAATTGAGATGTCCGCCAAATCTACAAAATTTTACCCAATGTGGTATTTAGCTTTTGAACAAGATATAAATGTTAAAGATTTAGGGCCATTCTCACAATGTCTGGTTAAAGTTTTTCTTATAGATAAACGCAGAATAGCACTCATCATTCAGTTAAAAATTTATCGGACGATAATGGGACAAGTAAACTCGTTACTAAGAACAGAGTTCTGGAAATTCATTTGATGGAAGATGATTTGAAACCAATTCCGCCGCAAATTAATGCTGAGAAACGGTACAAATGTAGAATAGAATAGAACAGCCGGAAAAATTCCACCAAGAAAATCAGCTGACTTTACAGTGCATTAGCTGATTTTTCTACTGCATAACCACATTTTGAGTGTTGCATACGCTAAGGTTTAATTAAGTATCCCGGATAGCTAACTGGCAGCTTAGCCAGACATTAGGCGCGTTCTTTTGCTTTTCTTAAATTGTATAGGTTAGTGAAATAACACGCAATACAACAACAATGCTACCCTTTATGGGTTAGCGCTTAACCCAGTAATTTATTGAGGGCCGATTCTGCCCTGGATAGTGCACAAGTAAAGCTTTTATTTAGGTCGCATCTAGCGGTTCGTTGTTTCCACGATGTTCCACTGTGTTTTCACCTCATTTCACCTCAATTATTAGATTCAATGTAATTCCACGTTTTTTTCCAATTGGAAAGTAACTTTTGTCGAAATATTAGTAAACTACTTGAAATCAATTTGTTTCTTCTACAGTTTATAATGAACCACCTGCAATGGACCATATGGTAGTGCTGCTTCCACCGGCAGATCAATGGCAGCACCTGATGAGTAAGGATCTGTCGGTGGTACGAAACCAGAGGCCGAGGGTCCCATTACACCTGGACCCCAATACGCACGCGAGGGCAAGCGAGCCATCTGCCAACCATTCCATCCTTATCGCCTCATTTTTTTTATTCCCCATTTTTACCTCCCTTGTTTGTGTTGTCTTCCCCAGGCCTATGAATTTTTGTTAATACGTAAAGGACAGGTTCAACGAGCGGCGAAAACCCCGCCCACGTCTCCCGAACTGAGCTACAGCAAGCATAGGCCGCTGCTTAGCTCGTTGAGGAGCCTTTTTCTTCGCCAGATGGCACAGTCCGACCTTCACGGTCAATTAAGCTACCTTAGGCTCCGTCCCCACGGGCATCTTCGGATGCCCACCAAACCGTCCGTTACAAGTTGCATTTGATGGGTTCAATGCATGCTCGTGATGTAATAGAATGAAGCTTGTTTTCAATATTTTTCAAAGAGTGGGATTATACCATCACTTAAAATCCAAACTTTATCTGAGATAAAATCCATTTCAAGTCAAATACATGTTTTTACCTTGTATGGGTCAGATACATGTTTTTTTTGCATAAAAGCTCGGGTTAACTACCCTTGAACTGGATAGCTCCAAAAGAACGCGCCTCTTGAGATAAACGGGCATTAGACTTGATAATTTTCGAATATTACGTGTTAATGGAACAAACACCTGGTCTTGAGATGGAGCAAATCGACTTGAGCCATGCCTTTACAGGGAAATAAAACAAAGATGACTCGTGAATTTGATTCGGAAGAGTGGGCATTTATTTATTAAAATACTTTACACTGCCGCTATATGATGCGATAATAACTTGGGTAATTGCTTATTTACTAACCAAATGCAACGGAAATTTAGTTAACTAGTTAGGGCCAATACAAGATGGCTCAACGGGGCAACATGCAATACGACAAGGTCGATTTGGCCGATATTAGATTCCGGCCGCTCTGCCGGACTGGTTTCGATGAATAGGAGGCACATTGGCAGAGTTGTTGGAGTTATTACCGGACACTGCGCAATCGGGGAGCATGCCAGGAGGCTCAATATCCCCCATCATGATTTCTGCAGGAGTTGTGGAGATGAGGAGGAGGAGGAGACCATCCTCCACTTTCTCTGTCATTGTCCGGCCTTGGCTGGTAGGAGGGGCTACTTTCTGGGCTCGCGGATCTTCCATGATTTGGATGACCTTAAGAATATATGCGCCTTCCGGTTAAATCGCTATATCAGTAGCACGGGCTGGTTTGATACGCAGCCTTCTTAAGGAGACGGTTTTTCTTTTCCGGGTGGTGTCACAACGGGCCTTCGGAGGCCTAAGTGTGCTGTGTGTAGCACGGCAGCCCCTTAACCTAACCTAACCTAGTTAACTCGAGAAAACTATTCCGTCTTCTGTGATAAATCATCTTTGTACAGAAGTTCAAGTATTAATTGTGTGTAATTTTTCGAGTACACGAAGCAAAGGATATCATTTATTTATTTTTCAGGTATTATTATTATAATTGTTGTCTTGTTAAACTTGTATAGCTGCCCTTTTTTAGCATAGTTCATTGAGAGGTGATAGCGATGCCTTACAAATTTACAGATACGGAGTACGCCGATATGTTATACTAGTATATACGGTGTTGGTTGATTGGACGAACACACGACAAAGATGTTTCCCCACAGATAAAACAACCGGACAGGCATACTTTTAAAAATACATATCGAATCCTTGAAGAAACGGAAGAAACACAAACCATAAAGCCGAAGAATGTATTCGGCGTGTCGGAATTAGAAGAAATGAAGATATTCTTGAGGCCTTTGGTGACAATCTTAGCTTGAACACAAGAAGGGCCGGAATTCAGTTGGATACCCTCCGTACGACAATACATTGAACGCTTCATTCTGAAAATCGCTATCCGTACCATCTCATGGAAGTACAGGATTTACCGCCAACAGATTGTGATAGGAGGTGGTTTCTGAAGAGATTGTCAGATCTTAATTTCTCAAAGAAACTCCCAAGGGATGATGAGGCTACGTTTACGCACAGTGGTGTATTTAATAAGCGGAACAACCATATTTGGTGTCAAGAAAAAAATCCTTGGATATTCGCACTTCTCGCTACCAACAAGAGTTCACCGTAAAAGTCTAGATAGATGTACTTATTTGGCGATGTGATGCTATGTTATTCTTCCTCATTGACTGAATTCATCTGCCACACTACATTACAATCCAATGGTTTTTAATTCACGGTTCATTACTTTAACTATACAAATTTTTAAAAATTCATCACATGTCCACAAGAGATAAACCCTTTTTAATACGAACATGTTCATAAATTATTTAAAACTATTTGAATAACAGGACATGGTGTAATATTCACGTACGAGTATATTCAAAGACACATTTAACATTATGATGAATTTATACGTGCATGATAATAAATGAACTCATGCTCATTTATAATTCCGAAAAGTTCCATTCTGGTCTATCCGCACCTACTTCTACGGGTATTCTAACGCTGCAGGTAGAGGGTAGGTCATACGGTTCGTTAAGCCCGACGAATAAAGGATGTGTAAACAGTATGCTATGAATTGTGCTCATACTCTGAGCTGATGTCCTAATTTCCGAAAAATGTCTGCATGACAAATTATTCGTACATATTATGTTTTCGTTTAGATTTGGTGGTAAGTTACGTGCTTAGATAGAATTAATATCAATAAATGTTAATAATATGATTAGTCCAGTAAAAAGCTATGTCACTATGTCGTTCTTGGCAAAAAACGTCAAATAATATGTTGCTCCACGTAGACATGGTCGTTGTTTATCCCGAATGGACACTCCTTTAATAGCGAAGTGTGCTCATAGTCCAACACGTAAATTTACTTTTCTATCCCCCCCCCCTTAAAAATAAAAATAAGTCTTCTTTAAATCCGATATTATTGTACATGCAGTTCGATGCGTTGGTAAAACACTGGACACACTTGTATTATCTAAACTTGGAGCCTCATCGGCATGCAAGACTGGCTGCAGAAGCACTCCTCATGGTCGTGTACTCATACTATCACTCCTTTTATGGAACATCACTGTCAACTTGTACTGATGAGGTCTCTGTTCATTTGCAGCCTTTTCATCCTTGCAAGTTATTGACTTTATGTTGCGATCTTGTGTCTCATAGGCCTGTTTTCTCAATGACTGGTTAAACTATCAGTTAGCTATATGGGACACTAAATTAAACCTTAGCATATACAATGATCAGAATATGATAGTACAATAGAACAATATTATATACTCTGGGGGATAGCCGAAGCAGACCACTAACGTTTGGGTCCCTTTTCGCCCCCTCCCGGTCATCAGTGGCTTCCAGATGTCGACTGATAATTGTCGACCTCTTTCTTCATCACTGAGTCCCGTGTTATTGCTAGCATTTGTTTGAAGCTGAGTTCACTCATGGCTTCTACACTTATCGTGTGCCTGCCTGTGATCCTCAACCTCGTGCTAGCCAGTGCTGGACATTCGCACACAATGTGTGCTGCCGTCTCGGCCTCCTCCAGGCATAGCCTGCAAACGTCATCTTCCCCGATTTTCATCTTGGCCAGATGAGCCTTAAAATTACCATGCCCTGTGACCAAGGCAGTAATCCAGCTTAGGGTACTCCGTTTATAACTGAGTACCTTTCTCGCGTCCCTGCCTAAAGGGCTGGTCATTGTATTCCGAGCTTGTTTGCAAGTGACTAGCTCCTGCCATCTTTGTTGATGCATGGAGTCCATCCACTTCCCAACCTTCGCTCCAATCATGCCGTTCCCCAGAGCAACTCTGGGTTCTGGGCCAATGAAAGTTGTCGCAGATCCCTGTTTTGCTAGGGCATCCGCCGCCTCATTTCCTGTTGTACCTATATGTCCTTTTACCCACATCAGCGTAACCTCATTTTCTGAGGCACACGTGTTGAGCTTCCGGACACACTCAATAGAACAATAAGTTAATGAAGTAAAAAATCAGCTGATTATCTTGGCGGAATTCTGCCGACTGTTCTATCATATTTCACGTCTGTACCTCTTTCAGTATTAATTTGCGGCTGAGTTGGTTTCAAGTTCTCTTCCATCAAATGAATTTCCAGAACTCTGTTCTTTGTGACCAGTTTAATTGTCTCATTTGAATTTACAAACGTAAACAGTTCTAGCTGTCAGAATGTCAGGAGCCCGTATCAGCTGTTTGGAATTATCGTTCGATAAATTTTTAACTGGAGAATGCCGTTTAGCGATTATCTATAGCAGGGGTCGGCAAACTGCGGTCCGCGGGCCAAATCCGGCCCGCCTCTGGTTTCCATCCAGCCCGCTAGTTAATATTGTTTTTGACATGACAAATCAAATTTATACAAATACATAATTTAAAAGCGATTTTTTTTTATGACAACGTAGTGTGTTTGAGCGGAATTTAAAACAAATTTATTTGCTATATTGGAGACTCAATTGCAATAATCATCCAAATAGCAATCCCTGTCCAGATCCTAGGTAAGTCATCGTAAAAGCCGATCAGAGAGTCTGTGGTGGGGTATTTGAACTAACCACTAGGATCTCAATCGCTATGGCCGTCTGGCCCAGCGTATATTAAGCCTATTGCTATTCTGAGCCAGGGAAATTTTAATCCATAATTAAAATAGAGGGAATTTGGAAGACAAAAAGGACTTAACTCGTAAGGGAACAAACTTTAGTCGACAGTGTTTCAACTGCCAACACAATGACACGTTGCCAAGCTATGTACATAACCTACAGACACATACTGAGTTGGTATGCAGAATTAAACCAAACGAAGATTCCAGTTTTTAGTGAAACATAATTCCTTGCAAGAAACTTGGCTATACGTACTAAGCAGCACCACTCTCTCTGTACTGCTTGCATGGTGACGCATTTAACGTATTCACTACTCCAGATCCGGTGACGAAATAGATGCGTGTGATGCGATTAAATGAATTTAAACACGCATCGATATCGTCAATTACAGGTAACAGAATACATACGCTTTTCGATGGCATTTGCGGTATAAAATAGTCAGACCAGACAACTTTAGCTAGATGGATTGGTGATAGTTTTTAGTAATTTGTTCTTGTTTTAAATTTAATTTTTAAAAACAAATTAAAGTGTTCCCTAAAATAAACAACATTATTGTATGTATTTTAATCTTACAGCCTGGTTTATCGTAGCCCCGCTTTTTCTTTCATTACTATCCAATGCAATTCAGTTCAACAAACGAACGAAATTTTCCAATCAAAATAAGCGGCCGGCTTAGTAATCAACAGAGCTCTCCGGATGACTCTATCTGCGGTCATGGATATCACCTTCACCCGCGGAAACAAATAGCGGTAAACTGTAACGGACGATTTGGAGGGCATCCGAAGATGCCCGCGGGGACGGAGTTTAAAGCAGAAAAGTGACCGTGAAGGTCGGGCCGTGCCATCTGGTGAAGAAAAGGGCCCCTAAGCAGCGGCCTATGCTTGCTGTAGGGGGAGATGTTGGCGGGGTTTTCGTCGCTCGTTGCCCCTGTCCTTAAAGTATTAATAAAAATGCATAGGCTTGGGGAAGACAACACAAACAAGGAAGGTAAAAATGGGGAACGAAAAAAAGAGGCGATAAGAATGGAATGGTTTGCGGATGGCTCGCTTGCCCTCGTGCTCGCATTGGGGTCCAAGTGTAATAGCACCCTCGGCCCTTGGTTTCGTACCACCGACAGATCGTTACTCATCAGGTGCTGCCATCGATCTGCCGATGGGAGCAGCACTACCAGACCAGAATATGGTTTATTACAGGTGGTTCAATACAAAAACCTGCCATTTGAATTATGGAATTCTATCGGTTGATTACCTTGAGTACAGGTCACTCACCGATTTTGATTGATAGAGTAATCCAATCGACAACAGACTATACCCTATCAAAGTACGGGTTCGAGAAAAGTCAATGGGAAATGGGCGGTCCGCCATTACCGAACTTATTGAAAATATACTGTTCTAAGTCCGCAAGAGGTGAGGTTGGCGGAGTACACTCCAAGGAACTCAACCACCATCTTTTTTTCCAGCGCACCTTGAATACTGCAGCGTTTTATATAATAAAATTGTGCATGGGTTGGACTCCAATTGCGATTATACAGCCTCTTATAATATGATGCAAGATCTGAAGGACTAGAGACACCCGCGATATTGGAAATGTTTCCCCGAAGATCTAAATATCTTAAAAAAAGGCATTTAATGTAGGTTCGGACTGCACCCGAAATATTCACATTATCTTTGGATTTTGCTGCATGAACATTTCAAAGTCTGATGGAGGTCTACAAGAGGCGGAAATGTTTTATCACCAAGCTCGTCAGAATCCTTAACTTAATTAGGAATGAGTGATGATGCAGAGCACATGCAGACTCTCCGAAGGTTCTCATGCAGCAGTTATGGGATAATATTAAGCCAACAAGTTTAAAGGAGCCTATGATTGAAAGGAGCTAGGGTGTCCAATTTAATTAACTCCCGTATAGAAAGTAAAATCACCAGTTAAATTTCATCGGCCCAATACGTTGACGATGTAGTGAGATATCCAGGACTAAAAGCACAGATGGAAATGTGTTATATAATTATTCGCTACCGAATTCTAGAGGCCCGCATAAGCTTCGCAAACACCTTAACAACTAAGCTGTCAGAAAATAACATATGTATGTGAAGCTCACACATCATACCTGCCTACATACTACATACTTCTCCCTGAGTCCTTATAATTGATGACGATGATTTCTGTTGAACTTCCGAAATATTAGCTTCAATACATCTACGCCACCAATGTACATAATTCGTTATCCTGTTCTACTACTATATTTGACATACGAGTAACTCACAACAGAACTTTATACGAAAACGAAAGTCCAAAAGAAAAACATTCCTAAATATTTTCCCGACAAGTACGAGTACATAGTGGAGTGGAGACAATTTTTTTCCCCGAGAAAAAAAAAAAGAAAAAAGAAAGTTCAACGATGAGCAGGATTTAGGCATTCCATTTCCCTAAAGTAGTCACACAGCCGGAAATTTTCATCAGGGCTAGAACAAGTTTCATGATGAAGCGAAGCGGCAAGCGTCAAGAAGGAATTTTCTTATAAGGACAAGAAAATGAGGAAAAGTAGCAAACGGACTAAAATAAATCAACGTGAATAATGGTATTACGATATGATCCGGCAAGGACCATTTACGTGGACAATTGCCTGACACCCCTGACACGAATAATGTTTGGAGGAAGCGTTGGACGTGAATTGCTACAATCAGGAAAAATATTGAACTTGACATTTACATTTTTATTGCATGCGGAAAGTGAATTGATGTTAGCTGAGTAAATATCGATGGGAGGTAAGTGGATAATTGGGTTTTGTAAAAAGATATTGAATGGAATATAGAATCGGAATGTTTGAGTACTTTAACTTTTAAAAGGACTTCGTATGGTGGCTGTTAATTTTTTATGAATTGGTTAGGTTAGGTGCACAGCACACGTAGATCACCCAGGGTCCGTTGTGATACCTCATAAAAAAACCGCGAGAGCCTAGTCGTCAAACCATCGGGAGCTGTCAATAAAGTGAAGTAGATGACCAGCATTAACGCCTTTCAACACATCTAAGTCATACCAGTAGAAAGACCCTAGTGTTTCCTTTCTGTTAATAGCAAGAGCAGGGCAGGTGCAGAGGAAGTCAAGTATTGCTTCTTCTTCCTCCTCATCCTCACAGCTTCTGCAATAGTCGTTGAATGGAAGCCGCAGATTTCTAGCATGCTCACCCATCAAGCAATGTCCCGTGGTGATCCCCACGATTTTCTGAGATGCATTCTCTCCAGCATCAGCAGCCCTGAGGAACAATGCCGATTAAAGGTCAGCCAAATCTGTGCAGTTGTATTGCAGGTACTACTTTTTAACCATCCGAGTTTAGCACGGCCGAGTGCGCTCGTCTTGACTAGATTCTTGCATACTTTTATACGCATTCCGATAGTACGAAGACAACCCATATCCACGCAGGTCATATCTGCCCCAGCCAGTTACAGTTACCGCTGAACCCACTTTGCCCCGGAATCCAGCACAGAGTGATGTTAAAAAATTTACTGAGCTCCTTCAGAGCCGAGCGGGCGCTATGAATTATCGCCCCAATGAGCTGTCGCTCCAAAACAAAAAGACAGAAGGCCCCATTTTTGGGGTGATGTGTCATCGTGACATATCACCCCAATAAAAATTGACAAAACACCCCAAAAAAGATGATTTTTCATCCGAAAAAAAGATGACATATTCCCCCAAATTCGGGTCGATATTTCATATGAATTATCCCCCCCCCCCCCAAAAAAAATATGAAATGTAACCCCAGAATTGTACTCCATGATTATATTTACAACACGCTTCGTTTGTATTACTCGTACCTAAAGTGAAAATACACTATTGGCTGCTAACGTAGGTAGGTTCATATTCCTAAGGCGGACATTGATTTGAACTGAATTTCCGCTTTAGGCAGTACGGACATATGTAGCATGTTTACGTAAAACGGAAATGTACTTGATGCCGGGTAACGTAGGTCTGTTTGTGTTCCTAAAGCGGACATCGACTTGAAGTGAATTTCTCTTTAAGCAGCACGGACATAGCGTCTTTACATAAAACGAAAGTATTCTTGATGCCGTGTAACGTAGGTAGGTTCGAATCCGTAAAGCGGTCATCGATTTAAGAAGAATTTCCGCCTTAGGCAGTACGGGCATAACGTCTTTATACAGTAACAGTTCCATTTTAAAACAAGCTAGCCTTCGGTGTGATGCCCTTCACGCAAAGCGTGAAGGGTATCACACCTTCGGCAAGCTTATGGAACATTTGCTACTTTGAAATTAGTAGTAAAACTTGTTCCGATTTCACTGTTCCTATGAGAGGTGCGTGAAATAGAAGCCGATTTCAACCAAATTTAATAACGTGGTTTGGCAGTCAATATGATTGAATAATTTTAAATTTCGTAAAGATATCTTCAGAAATAAAAAAGGTTTTTTTTAACAAAAACTTGATTTTGGAACGGTCGTTAATATGACAGCTATATGATAGAGTAGTCTGATTTCAACCAAACTTAAGAATGTAATTTAGCTAAAGATATCATTGATTACTGTGAAATTTGAAAAGATACCTTTAGAAATGAAAAAGTTTTTCTCACAAAGACTAATTTTTGGACGGGTCGTTCCTATGGCAGCTATATGACGTAGTTGTCCGATTCCATTGGTTCCGATATATTTACAGAGTGCAATAGAAAGAAGGCTTTGTGCAAAATTTCAACTCGATAGCTTTAAAACTGAGGGACTAGTTTGCATAGAACCAGACGGAGAGACGGACAGACGGACAGACAGACAGACAGACAGACGGACAAAGCTTAATCGACTCGTCTCATCATACTGACCAAGAATATATATGGTTTGTATGGTCGGAGATGCTTCCTTCTGTGCGATAGCTCGTAGCGCCAGCAAAGCGACATTTCCCTACGATTTTCAAATTTGAGAAAGCAGCGTCCAAGGCTTTAATCGCCGCCTGACTATCGGTGTAGATCGTAGCAATCTTTGCGGATACGACATTTAGACCCAGCCATTCTAACACTTCGCCATTCTATCCGCGTAAAAGACGCTACAGAAAGCTGTAAGGCGGAGCGACAAGAAAATATTCAATTTCTCTAAGTATACACCAGCGCTTACGCCTTCTTTCGGTTTTGAGCCATCAGTGAAGAAGTTGATGACTTCCACCTCTATTCCAATTATCAACTTCAAACTCTAGCCTTGAAGGTATCAGGCTAGTTTAGCTTTTATCGAGAGAGTACACCAGAAGAGTATAATCCGTTTCCTCGGGAATATCCAAATTGCACAATATAAGAGAGTGACCATTGGTAGACTCTGTCCACTGTTCTGGGCTTCCAAGATTGGAGAAAGCGGTCACGTGACCGAGATAATTGAAGGACAACGATCCAGGCGGCCAAGGACCGACGTCAGGCTGTCGCGCCACGATGATGATGACGATACCCCTTTAAATAAGCTGATTTATGAATTTGTCATTTTGGTGAAAGTGAAGTGCAGTAAAAATGACAGCGGTATACCAGACCGTCGACTTGTGAGGATATCGTGAACCGGATAGCCCGAGCAACCCGTGGCGACATCATCATCACAAAGGCGAGTATTTTTCATCCCATTACATATTGTTGCTTCCAATTTTTGAAGCCATTGCAGGGTGATTTATATGTTCCCAAGAAGTGATGTATTTGGAAGGACGAGGAGACGTGTGCCTGTGCATATTAAGGCAGGTGAGTACATATCAGTGTTTTAGTAAATTCAGTGAATGGTGAAGCATTTTTGGTACTAGGGTTCTTGTGTCATATAGTCTTTACCTCGTGAACGTGTGGTCTCGTAATCAATAGTTGATCCTGTTTTCGTTTGTTTTAGATCACTACACAAAAGACGAATCCCAACTTCGTGATGGATGAGCCAAATGGGAAACGCCGCTGACTACTTTTCAGGGTGAGTCGACAAGAGCTTCGGTGTCAAGTGAAAGGTAATTTCTGTGATCTTCTCCTCACAGATATGATATTTCTTTATTTCGCTTTGGGTGTATTTGTTTTCTGCAGTCGTGGCCTGTACATATAATATTCATGCCATCACTCAGAAAACAAATTTGACACCTCTAAGCTCCCATGTCATGAAAACATGTCAAAAAAATCTAACTAAATACACATTTTTCATGTTTAATTTTACAATGAAATCACACAAATGTTTTTGAGAAAATTCACGAAATAAAAAAGATAATAGTACTCGTATGTAATGGAATTTAACTTCATTACAGATACTACGAGCGCAACGTGGATAGAAGTTTCAAATAACTTCTTAATAACGCAGAAAAGTTTCTGCACTTTGGCGGCAATACAAATGGCGAGGATGCAAAAAGCTGGAAGGATAGTACTTATCGCTTGTAATTAATAAAATTAATTGCAAAGTTCTTGCGCCTCTCCCAACTAACATTACATCCATCCTGGCCATGCCAGATGACTTTCATCATGCTTCTTCGTTCTTCCTTTCTTTTTCTTTGGCTTTTGCAAATAACTTCCTCAGAAAAGTTAAATTCTCCCCAAGGTCTTGACAAGGGATGTTGATGATACCGGAGGCGACATGACATAAAAGTCAGTCATTGTTGGATAGAAATGATGGCATAAATTATAATTTGATGTGCTCGGGTATACAGTGAAAGGTATTTGTGTATTCTGAGTTTCGTGCAATGATGAATTTAAGTTTGAGTGACAAAGGTGAGACGGTAAATAACTTGCATTAATAGCAGGTCGTCGTACAAAGGATGGGGAATAATTTATCACAAAACCATGAAAATGGATTGTTGTAAAAGCTAGCCGGAGGTATTAATTGATTAAAATCTTGGCAAACAATTTATTTGAAACTTTAATTTTAGGGCGGACGTGTAACAGTTTGCTGAAGAACTTAATTGAGACGAGATAATGGACGCAAGAAAATAACATTTTGCTGTTTGCTAGACACTGTATAAACTTTTCATACGTCAGGATACAGAGCCGACATGTAGCTGATTCTTTAGGGATGAAATTCAGTAAAAAATGGAGTCGTTGAATATTGAGGAAATAGTCGCTTGCTCAGAGGACGAACATCTTAAAGGGCGTCTACGAAGTTTCTATTGAAGGCGAACTGACATAATCATTTCAAAGAAAGTTCGAATGAATAGGTCTATTGAAAAAAATATTTCTACAAAACCAACTATTTCAACAACACATTTTAAGCCTACAAATCCAAAATGTGATAGGATTTGTAAGCAATACACAGTTTCTTTCATCTTGAAAATTTGCTTTTAAGGTTAGTCTCCCTGCATAAAATTTTATCAATCATCCCATTTAAAAGCACCCCTTCCTTTTCCCATATCGGTTCTTAAACTTCCCACTTCCAGATGTCCTTCCATGAGAAACCATAACCATAACTTCATTGATCCAATAACACAATAAACTAAAAGGCAAAAGAAATCGGTCTTCAGTGCTAATATGATTGCTTGCCACTTTCTCAATTCCATTAATTCCATACTTCCGTGGAATTCAACAAAGCAACAAATTACACAATGAAGGATTTTTAGTGAAAAAGAGCAAGCTCTGCCATCATCGTCCGACTAGAGGCAAACACAAAGGAGTTGTGCTAGAACGGTCGGAATAAAAAGTGAAAGCTACTAAGTGCATTGTCGCAATTACTGCAGGACTTCCGTCGGGATACCATGTCGACTTCATGTCTAAGGCCGTTAGTTTTATACATACATATACAATACACCCCTGAGCGATGGAAATTCTGAGGACGAAGACTTTAAAATTATCATGGCAAAGGGAGCATGGAGAAGAGTGTCGATGTTCACAAATGCATATTGCATTATACGGCAAGATGAGTGAACGAGGGTTGCTGTTCTGGTGTCTGCGTTTGACCAGAAAATATCTTGAATGTTAAATAAACACGACAAAGTTTATATCGCCTTACGTTATGAGGGTTAAATCTGTGCGATATGAATTCTGTGGTCCCTTATGAGGATGCCTTTTCCAGTTTCTTTACAGTGGGTCTGGGAATTGATCCCAGAAGTTTTATGTTTGTCTATTTTTGGAAACCGTAAATACAAGTAATTATGATAATGAGGTTCAGAAACTCAATCCTTCGTCCTGGCCGAACCATCTAGCCACGTGCACTTCGGGAAATGTAATAAAATGCATACAGGGCTCTGAAAACCCCATACGGTAGAAAAAACATGTAAACTCGAAACATGTTGTTAATTGCCTTGATCCCTTCAGGAGCATGGACGCGTCAACATCTTGTGCATTACTAAGTCTTGTTGACATTTTGATATCATATATTTTTCGAATGGGTCAGTTGCAAGCATGCACCTCAACAGACCTCGAAGCATGGCAGAAGGAGGAGGGTAGGGATATCTGCCCACGTGTCGGAGGAAGCCGCAAGGGAGCAAGCGCTTGGCTTCAGAGACTCCTTGCGCAGACCTGGAAAGCCTAGGTTATACACAGCCGCTGCACCACCTGATATTCTTTCTCAAATTGACAGCGAAATTGCTTTCAGACTAAGGTCGGACACAACGTTATTGGAACTGCAATCCCTTGTGTTTTGTGGTGGCTATCAGATTGCATGGTCAGAGGATCCCTGGTACGTTGTGGGTGTGAGACAAAAACAAAACCCAGCCTAGACGAATCGTCTTGAGCGGTAGAGAGACTCCTTACGACAGGATATTGGCCGATTGAGTCACTCTGTCATCGACAATACCTGTAGGCGGTTTTTTATTTATTCCACTACTTTCGGAACTTATTTAGTGGAAGTACTGGACGCACTAAAACAAAAGCTCGCAGTTGTTACAAATCTTCTCCAATTGTACAAGATGAGCCTCTCTAGATATGTTCAGAACGCTGCTGTCACCAAGAGCTAGCGAACTTCTTCAAGTCGATCAATACAGAATAACCGGCCAACCCCACTATTAGCTTTTTGGTGACTGACGCGGAACCATATTGGAGTGGTCTTTGAGAGACTCCTGCTCATCATACCTAACATACTAAATGGGTCTCAGAAGAGACCACCCGCCACGCCAGCTTGACTGGTAAGATTTTCGCTGAGGTCGCCGAATCCAATGCCCATGAAGTTATTCAGCGGCCCAAAAATTGGATAGGGCCTGGTCCAGATAAACCGTAGAATTTCTGTTAAAACTGATTCCTGGGTATATTCTTATGTGGTCACCTCGCTCAACAGGTTAATTGGTTGATAAATTGGCCTGAAGAACTTCCACTTTCCGCATAGCAAGTGTATCATATTTGTTACCCAAAACAGAAAACAATAGAGAGTCTTTATTAAATGAAGCAATAACATGCTTGCCAATACTGCTCATCCATTTTTTAATGGCAGGATATACACGCATCGCGCTACCTTTGGACTACATTCCCAAGTCTTGGAGGTCAGTGTAAGTGCTTTTCATTCCCAAAATAGGGAATATACCTATGGTTGAAATCTTCTATGACAAAAGCAATGGAAAGATCCGTGATGCTTACATCAGGAGTTCGCTCCGTGGCAAGTTGCCTATCAATCCGGCAAATCCACTGAATATGCTCTACAAAAACTTGCTTGGTGGCATTGAATTGGTTTTGACAGCGATCGAAACAGCACTAGGAGCGTTTCTTGATATCGAAGGTACTTTCGACAACACCTCTTTTGATTTCATTGACAGCGCTCTCACTGGAAAAGGTGCAGGAACACCCCCCCCCCCCCCCCTCCCTACCCTCCGCAGTCTGGGTGAAACAAATGCTCTCTTCCAGATGGGTCGTCACTGAAATCGGATACCACTCTTGCTGAAGACTTCAAGCGAGACTGCCTTTAGGGGCTGTACTATCCCTCCTGCTGTGATGCGTTGTCATGGAAACTCTCATGTGGAGATTATTCCCGTTGGGGTTTTCAACAAAAGGCTATGCGGACGACCTGGGTATTATCGTCTGGGGTAAATTTGAAGAAGTTCTACCTGACATCCTCCAGAGAGCGTTGCGCGTAGTTCAAGAATCGTGTGACGTTAGTTGACTTCAGGTTAGCCGATAGAAGGAGGTTATTGTCCCATTTACGAAAAAAGGCGATTAAATATCCTACTATGTACAACTCCACACATTTGACAGCAAGTTACTCTGGGCAGATCATCTCAGGTAACTTCCTAAATAAAAAATACAACAACTTTGATGAGTCTGCAGGCAGTATGCTGTGAGGACTTGAATTAGGAGCAGATGTTTGGTGGGGAAAAAGCGACCACCTCACCTGGTGGCCACACTTCTGTCCTACGGTGGCATTGCTCGATCTACCGCCACTGCTTATTCATAGCGAAGCAAAGGCCGAAATGGGCGACCGGTAGCGCAGTGCGTTGAGGCATCAGTCTCATGTGCGTTTCGGGTGCGAATCCCGTCCACGACGATTTTCGTGGCCATGGATGTCCAGGAGGTGTATGCTGGCAACTGCATTCCCCGAAACGAGTTTATGCCAACGAAATGTCAACTGGGGCACACGGAACAGTTGACGCGCTATGCCCCACAAAGGGGCTAGGGCAATTAAGTAGAAGCCGAAATTGCAACAGTAAAAGCTCAAAACCTGTAAGGCTCAAACTAGACTTAATTCAAAACAATACATCTGGCTGCAAAAAAAAAACTTCGCTCAACTTAAAGTCTAGTGAAGTTAGAGAAAAAAAAGAAAGACAAAAGGAAGAATATGTTAAACTTGTAAGTTGCATTATAATAAACAAATTGGTCGTGCGTAGCTTAACGAAAGCGTTGACCTAAGCCTCGACAAAACCATGTCCTTTCAGGAGACCTAGAGGGAACCAAAAACGTATGTGGTGGTCTGGGAAGCTGATGGTCTGGGCAAACTCTAGCAACGAGACTCTGAAATTCAATGCAAACTTCAATTACTGTTTATCAGCGGTCACTGAACGGGCTTATGCACAAGAAAGCGTATTGACTCAGGTGACTCATATCGCATTATTTCGAAGGAGAAAGTTCTCTGGGCAATGTACACCTCCAACCCCTTTAATTCTGCTAAACCCGATGCTATTATTCCAGCATATACACAATGTACGTCGAGTTTTGTTGTCCCTCGGTTAGAATCCATCTTCAAACCAAGTCTGGAGGTCTTCTGCATTGGGCAAATATGGACGGAAGTCAACACGATTTTCATCCCTAAACCGAAAGTTCACATACACGTCTAAAGTATCTCAGACCCCTTAGTTTATCCTTAATACTGATGAAGATGTTGGAGAGACTGAATTTCACCTATGTAAGATTAAGAGAAGTGGACCGTGGGTGAGCGCACTAACACTGTGAACTAATGGTCTGTTGTGCTAGAGCCCTATATCTGTTCACAGGACTAGGCCTGAAAATCAAGCTTGATTGAACTAATGAAGCTACTCAAATCCTTAAATGAGAGTACAGAAGATTAGATTAGATTGAAGGGTGGGCGTAGAACCCCTAAGGATTCAGAGCACAGAGGCCGAGTGGCTAATTGTGCTAAAGCCCTGGGTCTGGTAACAGGCCTAGACCTGTCGATCAAGTTTGATCGAGCTAATAAATTTGCTCAGGAGGACTATAGAAGCCGAGGCAATATCATCAGCTTCCGGGTAGGCTGCTCCGAAGCAGTCTCTACGTCGACGGGCTACATAAACTTCCACAGCTTCTAGAAAGCACACCTACAACATTCCATGCGGAAGCGGGCGAGAGCTTCACACTCGCAAAAAATATGCTGCGAAGTCTCCCCGAAACCAAACCCATAGCTTCTAAATGATATCTTAAATATATGTCACCCGCTAAATGTCCGCAAAAACTTCTGACCTTCGACTTATACTGACTAAGCAGCTCATTTATTGGAATTGTTTGTGACACTTGGTTTCATTCTGCACACCAACTTAGTATGCGTCTGTAGCTTAGCTCGGTAACGCACCGAGCATTTTTTGCTACTCGAAACACGGTCTCTGCGGTTCGCGCCCCGAAACGGGACCAACTATTTTTTATTCTCAAATTCCCTCTGAATTAATTTCTCCGAGCTTAGTGGTTTCGTATGGATAGTAGCACTCATCAGGTCTTGCATCTTTGCAGCTATCCATGTGCAAGACGACCACGAAAGTGTGAGAATTCTGTTTGTATAAGCCGTGAAGGCGTGATTTTACTTGAAAACTCGACCGTGGAGGTCTAGATGGTGTGAAGCACTTATATTAACTCACTAGAGGGGTGGAGAGAGGGTGAGAAGTGGAGATATTTGTTCCCTGGCAATTTTACTTTATGTATTAATGTTCTTGCAAATGTAGGGGCCCTGTAGGGGCTCTCCGCACGGTGGTGTGCTCTCTCCCCATCGTATGGGCAGCAAGGTAGCTGCTTATGCGGATGATGGTGGGGCGTAATAATGTCAGAAAACTTATGTTAATTGACGTTATTTCCAATCTATAAGAGAACTGGCATTAATTTGTTTTCCAAAGTGAAATACTCGTAACATCAACTACCAAAGTACAATAATGACAACTTTTGAAATCAGGCCGTATAGAGCTGCTGTGGCTAAAAAGTACGGTTTGTAGCTTTTTGCACGGTTGCTGCGTCCATTGTTCACGTTTTTACGATACTGAGGGTTATGTTTCCTTAAGCGCGGAGCGAGCAGAACGAGCGAAGCCCACACAAGATGTTGTAACACCCAGAGCAAGCGAAGTGTTCATATTTGTGCGATGCTAACGGTTGCGATTCGTAAAGCACGGACCCCACGGAAAAGACGGTTGCACTCATTGTCAGAGCGACCGAAGCGAGTGTTCATGTTTGAGCGATACTGAGGCCTGAGGGTTGCATTCTACAGTCATCTCAGATAAATCTCCCAACACACTTAGTGAGCTGACGCAGGAAGCTCTCACTGTCTTAGCTAACTGGGCCAATGATTGCGGTCTCATTTTCAATCCAAGCAAATCCGAGCTTGTCTTATTCACAAAGAAACATCGAATTCCTCGTGTATAACCTCTTGTCCTGAGGGGAGTGAGAGTAACCTTCACGGACGGAGCGAATTTCTCTCTGGGGGCCGAATATTTAGGAACTTGTCAACCATGACACAGTAACACTCTATCTCGCAGGAAGGCTATAGGTAAAAAAAACAGTGCACTGGCAACCCTTATTCACCTCAGAGTCCACAAAACTACAACAAATTACGATCCGGAATGCAAAAGAAGTTCCCATATGGTGAGAAACTCATTATGCTATTGAGGGTAAGTTTTCTATAATTGAATTCCAACCACTTACGTAACACTGCTCAAGGCAGGCGACAAGGACCCTACAAAGGATAACATCCCACATGTCCCACATACCTCGACGTGCTGTATGTGTGTATGTTTTTCTCTTTGTCGGATATTACGGGTTATTCAAACGTGCTATATTGTTTGGCAGCCGGCTGACTGCATTGATTGACAAATCGAAATTCCGTACTATATTCCGAAGGAGTTGAACGGTATAGTGAAAAGGATTTTCTATTGTCATTGTAACCTGCTTTCTGGACAAAGTTAGAAGACCTATCTATATAAGCAGCAGCTGGAGCATTACAGCAAGTTTTTATGACAAGCGCATGAATAGGTCGAACGAACGCTTAAAGGTTCTTTCTATTCGGGACAACACTAGTTTTCAGGTGGAATCGGGATGAGTCGAGAATCTCGTTTACAATGTAATATGCATATTAACAAAAGGCAGCAAGTAAAGTCAAAGCCAGTGTACCTTGTTGTATTTTATGCAAAATAATTTTATTCATACTATCTATGGGCACTTCTTGGAATGCTGTGTGGCTATGACTTAACACCTGTACTAAGTTTCGTAATCGTGTACTGAATAAGTTTTGCTGAAATTGTGTCCATAGTCTCCGAACGGATAAAGGATGTTACTTTCGCAAGAATTTTGGACAGGGTGAGCCCAAGATAGATTATAAGCTATACGAGTAACATAGTGTGTGCAGGTAAATCCTTAAGACTGAAGATAATTGCAAATAAGCTGTTTGGGTAATAAAATTTTGGTTACGACCATTTTGGAAGATTTAGTAAATTTCCGATTATGGCATAGATGTATGCACATAGTTCACCCAGATGCAATGAATATTTCATTTAGAAAACCATGGGGCTATACGCTTTTCCCCACGAGACCAGTTCTGCAACAACCATTTCAATTTTCCAAAATCCTCAATGGTAGGACGAATATCCTTCACTACAATGTGTAAGCCGCTCTGTCAGGTCCTTATAAGATTTTCTGTTTTCAGGATTCACAACGTCCTTCCACACATTTTTGGTTTCGAATATTTCAGTCCTGCAGTTTACCCGAAACAGTTATGTGTATGTTTATAAGGGATCTACTATCCTTTTGAAAGCCAACAATGTAACAAGTTTCGGTCCCTAAGGATGCACACTAGAAAAAGTATGTATTAATGTTAGATTGTATGTACGTATATATACAGGCAAAACGAAATAACGAAACTTAGTAGCGTATAAGAAGGAAGCCGATAAAACTCCGGAAAAGCGCTTTTCTTGCTTATTTGCGTCTTTATTGGGGTGATTTATCAAATCGACAACGTTGCAATGCACTGAAGGGGGCAACGTTTGCTTAGCTTTAGTACGCTTTGTATATATGTATTTTATAAATGGGTTAACGATTTTATTGAAATTGACACGTTGTTTAAATGTATCGGATTATCTTTGAAGTGAGGAAATGAATTTAATCCTGGATTGCATTGAATATGGGTAGTTTTCGTGACTTTTGTGTCGGTGAAGATTTAATAAAGACTATAATGACAAAAACGGTAATCTGTTATCTCTATTCTCACAAAAATTATTCAAAAGAATCGAAAGAAAATCGATTTGGAATAGATTCGTGAATTCTAAATTTATGTGCATACTACACTCGGGCCAGAATAACAGGCAATTTTAAAACACCATTTTTTAGAAAAATACTATTTTTTTTAAATTCTGGAAAACATTATGCCCTGGTGATTCATTTAAACAAGTTACAAAAGCACGGATATTCTGATTAGCAGCTTAAAACCTCTCTCACTCTCTCAATTGCCCCAACGTCTTGTGGGGCATAGCGCCTCAACTGTTCCATGTGGACCAGGTGAGGTTTTCACGGCATAAACTGGTTTCGGAGAATGCAGTTACCAGCATGCACCTCCTGCACATCAATGGCCACGAACGTCGTCGTGGACGGGATTCGAACCCGAAACGCCGGTAGTCAAACATGAGACTGATGCCTCAACACACTGCGGTACCGGTCGCCCCAGCTTAAAATCTATTAAGCAGAAAAAGTTCAGCGCTGTTCAGGTAGAACTGCTAGCACATTAAATTTTACTGACGGAACAAGAGAATTTTTAGTTAAAGGATTTGATTTTAGAGTTCATGAGCTACATCTAGTGAAGGGATAGATCGTGGTAGACATCGGAGCATGGACATAGCGGCGGTGGGAAGGGGATAGTACCTGCCCCCCTATTCTGACTCATAAAGACATACAGTAATTTTATATATGTAATGCAAAGAGTAATCTACCAAAAACAACCCTGTTGTAAAAAATCCCCCACCAAGAAAAACATATCAGTCGCAAAAAAGATTGGTATGTACATATATTATCCCGTCAGAAAGGTATATTCGGCGCTTCATGTCTCATTTTTAGATGAGCATATTAAACCCTGTAGAAGCTTTTAAAACTGGATTCGGGGAAGGGAGGCAAAATCACTTGGCATCAGCTTACAAAGCTCCCCGCCAAACAGACTTTATAAAATTAACAATTTTAAGCAGGGTTTATTATATAGTACACATCCAAGAACGAGGCGCGAAGCGGACATTATTTTTGGTGGGATAATATGCTTATCAATCCTTTTTACGGCTGAGAAGTTTACCTTGGCGGGTGATTTTTTTTACAGCAGGGTAGTTTTTGGGAGAAATCATATCTTTTCGCGTTGATAATTTTATAGATCGATTTTCACTCTTTCCTTCGAAACGCCGGTATTTTGGCGACAATTCTCTAAACGACAAAGCCACAAACTAACTCCAATGAATCGTTAATTCGACGTGCACGCCATAGACTAGTGATGTGTAGCACATGAATGCCTCATTTTTTATGAACGAATCAACTAAATCAACGAAAAGATTGACACAGTAACACAACTGCCGGCTCATTCACTTTAAGTGCCGCATGTCATGGGCGGTTTTCTAGGCTAACTTTTATAAAACGGACTTTAACAAAGAAACGCTACTTTCACGTTACACAGCTTCGAACGGAACGAATAAAATCGAAACGCCGCTATTATATTCGAATTGTATAACCGTCGGTTTTCAACCTTCCAGTGTACTCATATTTGTACTCTCATTTGCCCTAACCCCCACTGGGACATAGCGCGTCAACTGTTCCATGTGGCTTAGCTGACGTTCCATTGGCATAAACCAGTTTCAGACGATGCACGTCGTCAGCATACACCTCCTGTTCCCACATAGCCGCCTACCTGCGACAAGTCGGGAGGTATTGTGGCTTCTGATTATGCCCCGCACCACAGGTGGGTAACAACACAAAGATCCATGGCCACGAATGCAGTGGGCGGGATTTTAACCCGGTTCTCAACCGTGCCCTTGTAATTAATGTACTACTACTCATTTGCCCTAACCCCAAGGGGGCAAAGCGCATCAACTCGTCCATGTGGCTTAGCTGACGTTCCGTTGGCATAAACGAATTTCGGACGAAAGATGTTGCCAGCATGCACGTGCTGTTCCCATTTAGCCGCCTACCTGCGACAAGTCGGGAGAAGTTGTGGCTAATTATTACGGCCCATTCCACAGGGGGAAGACAACACACGGCCACGAACACAGTGGACGGGATTTGAACCTGTATCGACCATAATCAGACATAAGACTGACGCCTCTACGCACTGAGTTACCGGTCGCCCCAACCGCGCGCTTGTAGTGTGAAAACCACTACATCCTGCTTCACTGCACTAAACAAAATTTCGCCTTTTCGGTTTTAGTCGTTCCGGTCAAAAACGTATAATGTAACAGCAGCGAAAGGCTTCTAGTGACCGGGACTTGTTTCTGAAAACTTGTAAAAATCAAAATGAGCAGGCTCGAAATTTTATGGAAGTTGTAAATTTCTTTAGGAAAATATGAATCGACTCGAGAGCTTATTCGAAATTTCATTAGCTTTATTTATCTGCGTGTCACGATGTCGGAGTCATCCTGCTGAGATGAACGAAGTTTTTCTGTTCTTGGAATCGCCTCAATCAATTTTTTGCAATTTTACAGGTGTAGCAACATATGGATTTGGCATTAATTGGAGAATTCTTTCCATTTCATTAGAGAGAATTTTCACAAAACTCAAGAAATTTCCGCTTTAGGACCTACACATTTTTTTTCGTGGGCTCTAGGCTCTTACCACCTAAAATGAAAATGGACTACCTAAAGCGAAAATGCCGCAATTAGCGATTCTCTCTAAATGCAATAGAAAGAATTATTATCCTATTAAGGCCAAATCCATAATGCTCCGCAGTTTCGGGCAACGCGAGGAATTGTTTAACTTTTTTTTATGAAATAAATATGTTGAAAATAGTTTCACTTATACTCACTCGCCCCAAATTCCCTTATCCTTAATTTTTTATTGGCCAAATACACTCCTATCCCCTCTTTCTTCCAGATCGACTACCCACTCGGGTTTGAGATGACCAGCCGGCCCTGAAGTCAGCAGCAGAACTTGCTGGTCAGCTTGTTATAGACCTTAGTATTAGGCGCGTTTTTCCAACTTCCATACAAAGCAGAGCAGGTTAAGAAGACCACACAATTACACTAATAGCCGCCATACACTATGCGATCCACCGCCCGATCGATCGGTCGATGGATCGCCATGAAATAGTTGCCGATCTCCACTGCATACACACTGTATGATTTTCGCGCGACGCGATAACGAATGACAATTCAAAAAATAGGTTGTGATTCACTCCCAACACAACCTAGATTAGTTTTTGTTAACTATTTGAATTTGCGTTGTATTTTCGTATACTACATATTCGATATTTCAATTACAGAGCCATTGAAATCATTACTACTTTGCCTTAACCCCTAGCGGGGCATAGCGCGTCAACTACTCCTGCGCGCCATCGTACTCTGTTCTGGGCAATGGGGCGCAACTCCCCAAAAGACTTACCCAGTACCTGACACTCCTTTGCCACAGATCGACGCCATGTGATTCGAGGACCCCCTCTTGGTCGGCCTTGGTTGGAAATGGGGTTCCATTTCATGGTATGCATAGCAATGCAGTTATCACTCTTCCGCAATGTGTGACCTATCCACTGCCATTTTCGCCTGCGTATCAATTCGTCGATTGGCATCTGACCTGTACGCCGACTTAGCTCTTCATTTGATATTGTTTCGGGCCAGAAAATTCTTAAAATTCGACGAAGACATGAGTTGACGAAAACTTGCAGCTTTCTGGTAACTCCTACGGAAACTTTCCATGAACTGCTCCCATACAAAAGCACTGATAGTACCAGGGAGCGAAACAGGCCCAGCTTGGTCTTAATGCTGAGATAACTGCCCTGCCAGATTTTGGACAGCATGCCGTATGCGCGTTTAGCCTGGTTGATACGACGAGCGATGTCCTGCTCCGTACCACCATCATTAGAATCCTCCAAATTTCATCATTTAATAATTTGGTAATTTGACATTCATTTGCGACAATCACGTTCACCGTCCAATCGATCGTCAACGACGGATCGCACGAAAATCGCCCTAAAATATCGGCAGATTAAAATTGGTCGGCCGATCGGTGCGATTTCCCCATACACAGGCCGATTCGGCGGCCGATATAGACATCGATTATATTCATATATGTAATACCCATGGGAACAGCGAAGTTGAACGAAGGACTTGAAGTTTGAATTTTGGTAGAAAATTGTCCGTGATTTTCTACTTTTGTACCCGGATAATGGAGCTCTCAGGAACACAAAACGTGCTGAACGCTCTCGTCGCTATGCTGCATTGTCCAGAGACATAATCTTTGATGAAACTACATCAATAAACATGCAACAAGAAAAATTCCTGTGCATCGAAAAGAATAAGTGACAACTGATCTGAATGTTGATTATTGAACTAGCAGGGAGTAGAGATCCAACAAGCTGAAGAATATGCAGATACTCTAATAGTAGAAATCGCTCTCTCAAAAAGCGCTAACTTCGCCCAAGTTTATATTATTGGAGATGATATTAACCTGTTGGTCATTCTCAATGGATTAGGCTTCACCACAACGAATGAGCTCTTTCACAAAATGGGGAGAAGTGGGTCAAAACATGATCAATTTTCTTCTACTTCATTTAAATGTTGGGACGTTGAGCAAATTCCTACGGGGCTAGTACTCGTACTGCACGCCCTAAGTGGCTGTGAACAATTTTCCCCGCTTCTCTTGCAAAGCAGAATAAAGTTTTGCAATATCATTGCTATAACACGCACTTTATATGCGACCTCGAGGTATTCCTGCAGCCTGATGCAGATCTTGATGAAATAGAGAGAGCAGTAGAGGCATTTAACGTTGATTGCCTTCAAATTGGATTCTGACCTTATTTGTTTTTTGATCATTTTTTAGGTAACTATAAAATGCAGGAGCCCTATTCTGGTCTTACATTGAAGGTATTTAGATGTACTGAAACTTCTTATCTGACGAGTCTTTATACAATGGGTATTATTGTCAAAAATTACTTGAAAATAAGACTTAAAGTTAAAATTTGCAAGTTTTGGAAACAATAACGCAATTTTAAAGAGCCGTATCTCAGTAACTACTGGAAATCTGGCTCAAATCGTAGGAAATTTCATCTATTTTAAGCTACTATTGACTTTTTTCGTTAGCATGTCCCTTTAGTCATTTTTAGGCAAAAAAACGAAAAAAAGTGCAAAAATTTCGCTGTTTTTGGGCTATATCTACGCTCGCACAACTTTTTCAGGCTTGCAAATTTGGATTCATAGTACAATATTTAGTTGGTCCCTAACATGTACACAAATTATATAACCCTATTTTTTGCAATGTTGGTTGTACAATATGACGTAAGTGCATAAAGCCCATTTGTAATGTAGTCAGATTTTCTGCAATTTAAACCCTAGATTTTTTCTTTAATATTTTACTAATTAAACAATTGCGTACTTAACTGAAAATGTACATACTCAATATTTCCTTTGAAAATGATGGTTTTTGACATCCCGAACCTCACTATTTCTTGGAATCAAGACAACCGCCAATACCCACAATCTGTGTACGATAACATCCACATCAAAAGGAAATGTTTTCATGAAAAATATACGTATTTGATGGAAATTCATATTTTATAATCGGATCAAGTTACTTTCTCTTCCTTCTGTCAAAAGCAACTTGTAGACACGATAGTTCCCCAGGGCAATGTTTTCCATGAACTAATGGATTTTTCTGGGCAAACTCATTGATGCTTCTCTTTTTTCGTTCAAGAGCAAAGATAGTACGATAAAAATATCCATGTTCGAGCTCGATTTAGGAGATATCTTATGGCGATTATAAGTCCAAGATTAATCTGAATTTTGTCAGAAATATTAAAATATATAAAAAAAAACGTCTAAGCAAAATTTTGTTTGGTTCGATTACCAATGTACCCTACTCTAACTCCATGATAATTCTGAAACATGTAGAATGTTGTAATCCAATTTATTCCCTTACTATTATAGGAATAAAATCGGTGCAAATATGCTCTCTATAAATAGAAATGAGAGACACCAAACTTTAAAACTAATGACTGTCAAAATACGATAATTATTCATGCACGAGTACACGGCGAAAATATTGTAATAAAAAACAGTTTTAAAACTTTGGAAGTTATGTTGCCAGTACCTCAGTGCTGAAGAGCAATTTGCTCAGGACGACGTCATTCCGCTGCCGTTGCTATCTTGATGTACTGTGAATGCGGCATTTCAAATATGTAATCCGAAAAAGTGATGTCCAAACTCGATTAACGCCGACGTTTCGAATGCAAAACAATATTTTCAATTCAAATGTCTTTTTTCGGAAAAAATTATAAAAAAACATAAAAGAACTACGATTGGGGTAAACCCCAATCATGCAATACTCTAGATGAATTTGAACCTGGTTTTTGAATCTAACTGATATTGTTAATTAAGTGTTAAGTACAAAATTTCAGCCCGATAAATTGTATACGTACTAAGTAAATAGGCTTAACGTATTTCATGAAATAGTGCAGTTTGTATGGGAGGGGGTAGAAGGAGGGTGAGGATTACAATAAATTTTATAATGTAGGTTACAATTATCATAAAAGTGATATATTCAAAATTTGAAAGCAATATGTTTTATAGTTTCTGAGAAAATCTGATTATTGTAAATTATCAAAAATGTGTCATTTTGTATGGGAGGGGGTAGACGGAGTAAGGGTAATCGATTACTTTTTTTGAATCTAACTGATATTGTTAATTAAGTGTTAAGTACAAAATTTCAGCCCGATAAATTGTATAGGTAATGAGTAAATTGGCTTAACGTATTTCATGAAATAGTGCAGTTTGTATGGGAGGGGGTAGAAGGAGGGTGAGGATTACAATAAATTTTATAATGTAGGTTACAATTATCATAAAAGTGATATATTCAAAATTTCAAAGCAATGTGTTTTATAGTTTCTGAGAAAATCTGATTATTGTAAATTATCAAAAATGTGTCATTTTGTATGGGAGGGGGTAGACGGAGTAAGGGTAATCGATTAATTTTTTTGAATCTAACTGATATTGTTAATTAAGTGTTAAGTACAAAATTTCAGCCCGATAAATTGTATACGTACTGAGTAAATTGGCTTAACGTATTTCATGAAATAGTGCAGTTTGTATGGGAGGGGGTAGAAGGAGGGTGAGGATTACAATAAGTTTTATAACATAGGTTACAATTATCATAAAAGTGATATATTAAAAATTTCAAAGTAATATGTTTTATAGTTTCTGAGAAAATCTGATTATTGTAAATTTTCAAAAATGTGTCATTTTGTATGGGAGGGGGTAGAAGGGGTGGAGCGATTTAGCCCGTTCACGAACTTAGCCTTCATTTTTTGTCAAAAATAACGTGTGCAAAATTTGAACTTCATAGCTCAACGCGTTCTCGAGCTAGAGAGGTCACGGACGGACGGACGGACAGACGGACAGACGGACAGACGGACAGACGGACATCCGGTTTTGAGATATTCGAGTGATAATATGAACTTCTGTATCATTCATTTTTTTCTGCGAGCCTTATTTCTTAGCGTTACAAACTTTGTGGCAAACTTATAATACTCTCAGATTTCATCTAGAGTATAAAAATACTTAAACGAGGATTGCTAATGGCACAGTTACTTCGCTTAAAAGCTAATTTGCCTAAAGCCCAATTTGGTTAGGAAAAGAGCTAATTAGGAAAGCGGCTATTGTAAGCTGAAGCTGGCAGGCCTTCAACTCAAAAGAGTGATGAGTGTATTGTCTTAAGTGCTGTATCTTTATCTGTTATTTCTAGTAGCTGATATTCTAATTTTTGTTAAGAATAGAGTGGAATGGGTCATTGCCAAACTAAGTCATAATAACTTTGTCCGGCTACCCATTGCCACCAAGTTTCATATCAATTGCCTAATACGAGTATTTAACGATATTATTTGCAATGTAGTGCTATACAGTTTTTATACAATAATTGTTTCGTTTATTTCGCCCCTCACTCCGATGTAGTTACTTCAAACTAGGAACAAATGCTAGAAAAAGAAAGCACTCACTATACTCTCTGCTCTGACACTCAACGGCTGAAGTCCATGAAACACAATTTGTCCCCTTTTTTTGTCCTTTTTGAACCCTTCCGATCAATATCTTTGTAGCAAAATGAGTTTTAGACCCTTCGACCACTACAAATTTAATAAAAAAAATTAATTGGCCTTAAGTTTATTCTTCCAAGCTTAAATTTTATTTGACTGTACTAACAGAGTGGCGCGTCATGTCATGATAAACTGCTCGTAGCAACCGTGGTTACCTCTTTGAAAAACGATAACCAATCTTATGAACTTTTCGCTAATGCTATTAGTGTCTTGAAGTTCATTTCACAGGAAAATTAAAGCAAAGCTAAATATGAAATTGAAATACTAGTCAGAAGGATTCCTTGGAAATTTGAAAAGACTTTGTCGATTAATTGGGTAATTGTATCCCCTATGCAAGATACGAGTATATTCGATTATAAGAAGCCGATGAACTTTTCGGGAGCTAATTTGATTTGGTAGTATTTTATTTGTAAATAAATCTGTAAATTTGATGTGTCTGTACATTCTAAATATTTACAAATAAAAGCTACTAATAAAATACCTTAAGATGTTTTTGGAATTTTTTTTCTGTTTGTTTGTCAGTGCACGCATCACTTGAAAACCACTAATCCGATAAAAGTACAATTTTCAGAAGAAAATACAATAGTATTCATTTTACAATAACATTCGGCCACTGTACATTACAATATAGAGGGCGTATACAAATTTGCATGTACCATATAAAAAAACCTGTATAATCTTTAAAACTATTTAGCATACAAAAAAGTGGGTTATAAGGTTTTAAGTATATTTTTTTAATTTTATTCCGGCAAGTTTTTTGCTAGAATTAATAGTTACGGAGATAGTTGGAGCTGTAGCCTGAATGGCTGACGAACACCTAAGCGTCTCAGGTTTAGTAGGATGGAATGACTTGCGTAGTTGGACCTGCTACACAGTTGTGTGGGCTCCAGCACGTTTATTAAACCATCTGAAGCAGCTATCTCCGAGGCCATCCCCTGAATGGGGTTAAGCGACGTGCTGACAACTCGTCCTTGCAAAAACCACTCCATGTCAAGAAACCTGGAACAAAAGCCTCGGATTGGACGGATCAACAACGACGACCACGCAAACGACTAAAAGATTATTCTTTCGGATCCTGGAATGTACGCTCCCTGAACAAATCGGGGGCCGAGACGGCCCTCCTTCAACAGGTCGAAAAGTATTTTACAAACTGAGCATTACTGCAGTCCAGGAAACAAATTGGCTTGGCAGCGAGATTAATGACAAGAAATCGCACACAATTTTCACAAGTGGCAAACCATCGGGCCGCAAGAAGTTTGGAGAAGCATTTATAGTGAACAATCACCTCAAACCGCATATTACTGACTTCAAACCCATAAATGAACGGCTGTGTGCGATTCGCATCAAGACTCGATTCTTCAATCTCTGGCTCATCAATGTGCACGCCCCTACTGAAGTCAAAGAAGACGCAGTAAAAGACGAGTTCTACGCCCGCCTTGAAACTCTCTTCGACTCACTTCCAACAAACGACGTCAAATTGCTGCTGGGCGACTTTAACGCGAAAGTCGGAAATGCAAGTTGGCACCGGGGGACCACTGGAGGCCACAGCCTCCATGAAGAATGTAACGATAACGGCCAGCGACTTATCGACTTTGCCTGCAGCAGGAATCTAGTCGTAAGCTCTACATGTTTCCCGCATCGACGCATTCACAAGCAGACCTGGAAGTCTCCAGACGCACATACCGTCAACCAAATTGACCACGTCCTCATTTGCAGGAGATGGGTGTCTAGTGTCATGGATGTCCGCTCCTATCGAGGAGCAAACTGCGACTCAGATCATTACTTGGTGAAGACGACCTACAGATGTAGAATTTCCTCAGTGCACCAATCAAGAATCAGCCCTCCCAAAATCTTTGCGGTTGATAAGCTTTTGAGTGATGCTACAGCGGTGGCGTATACTTCCGCCCTTGAGGAAAAACTATCACCTATGCTACACAACATCAGCAACACAGGCGTCCATGGGTTCTGGGAAGAACTCAAGGGTACCATCAAGGATGTCGCAGAGAAGGTCGTGGGATATAAAGCCCGGCGAGCGCGAAATGACTGGTTCGACGAAGAATGCAAAAATTCACTTGACGCGAAAAACGAGGCCTACAGACAATGGATTCAACGAGGAACCAGAGCCAGAAGAGAAAAATATGACCAGCTACGGCGAATATCGAATAGAATAATTAGACGTAAGAAACGTAAATACTTTGACGAGCAGTTGCTGAACATAAACGAAAACTTATCTAATAGGAACACCAGACAAGCGTACAAACTAGTAAATACAATTAAGAACGGCTACCAACCCAGGACTAGCCTTTGTAAGGACAAGGATGGAAACATCATCAGCGACACCGATGGTATTAACAAGCGATGGGCTTCTTATTTTGAAGAGCTTCTAAACCGACCATCTAACATCTCCACACAAGAAGCTCTCGGCGATATTGTTGATCTAGGCCCACCCATTCAACCCCCGACAGTAGAGGAAGTTGATCTTGCCTTGCGGTCACTAAAACGAAATAAAGCGCCGGGCGCTGACGAGATTCCAGCTGAACTGCTAAAATTCGGTGGAACGAGTCTAGTTGATGCCATACATCAATTACTCCTGCGAGTATGGGAGAACGAGGAGATCCCAGACGATTGGCGCAGAAGCATCATCTGTCCAATTCATAATGAAACCGGAATATAGAGGGCTACGCCCGCAATCCGAGGGTTTTGTAGCAAGCACTTATTTTGGTATGTAAGTATCGGTTCCTTGCTCTTCTTGGTACCACTTAAATGGATAAAAAAAATGATAATAAAAATGTCTGACCCATCCTGTAGTATCTTAAATGCCCATTCATATTACGTGATTGTAATGAAACTTAGAACATATTATTGTCTATGGTGTTGGTTATCCTTGGACATCAGTACTTTTGATATCGGTCGTGTTTAAGAGATGCAGGGGTGCGCTAACTGTAACTATGGAAATAAGCTATTATTAACCTATTTTGAGGAGATATACAAATTCCATTATTTCCCGTTTTATATGCTATTCGGAACCCACCTTCCTGAAAGTTTTCATTTTTCAAAGTGTAACGGTCTCGAAATGCAAGGGGGGACAAATTACGATCTAATATTTTCTCCTCCCTCATTTTTTCCGCTTTCTTCAAATTTAATGTAAATGCCAAAAATAAAATGTACTCAACATTACCTCTCTCACAACACCCGACTTGCCTATACCAGTCGATACACAAAATTTGACCTTAATTTCGCCCCACCCCCCTCCCCTGCCCGTTATAGTTGGCCAACTACAACACATCGCCCCCTACCAATCTTTACCCTTTCATGAATGTAATTAACCCTAATATGTAACAATAACTGCAGTCCGCACTACGAAAAACAATTTGCAAATAGTACTCGCACCTTCGAAGCCGGTAGGTGTATTTTTTGTATGAATAGTGTAAAAATGCCTAACTTTAAGAGAATGTACTATTATTAAATATAACATGATTGTAATGAAACTTAGAGACATTATTGCCTATGGTGTTGATTATCATTGGCCATCAATATTTTTGACCCCGGGTGTGTCTAAGGGGTGCAGGGGTGTGCTAACTGAAACTATAGAAATGTACTATTATTAACCTTTTTTGATGAGATTTCAAAATTCTAATATTTTTAGTTTTCTATGTTAGTGAAATGCCGCTTTTCTGTAAATTTTCATATTTCTAAGTGTAACGGTTTCGAAATGCAAGGGGGGGGGGGACAAACTCGGATGACATATTTTCCCCTCTCCCTCTTTTCCCGTTTCTTCAAATTTGAAAAAAATTCCAGAAATGCAATGTACTCGACGGTACCTTTCTTACGATACCCCACTTACCTATACCAGACGAAAAAAAAATTTCGACCTTCATTTCCCCTCTATGGGGACCCCCCCTTAAAGTTGACCTATTACGACGTATCACTTTCTCCAGAGAATTATAGTACTTCTACATATTTTCACTAAATTTCATGCGTGTAGCTTCAGCGGTTCGTGAGATATTTCATGGACAGACAGACAGACAGACAGACAGACGGACGCATGACCGATTTCATAAGGGTTTTGTTTTACTACAAAACCCTAAAAAGGGAGATAAACTGCGGTGTGAGAACTACAGGGGCATCTCACTAGTTTGTACGTCCTATAAAATTTTGACGAAAATTCTGGAAAATAGAATAAAACCGTACGCACAACGAGTCATTGGCGAATATCAAAGCGGTTTCAGACCTGGTCGCTCCACAACCGATCAGCTCTTCTCAGTCAAACTGATACTCCAGAGGTGCTGGGACTACAACGTAAACGTATACCAAATCTTTGTCGACTTCAAGCAGGCATACGACAGTATCGATCGTGGAGTACTGTACAACATCATGCTGCAATTTGGTATACCGGCAAAATTAGTGCGACTGACAAAGATGACGATGACCAACTCCGTCTCACAAGTCAGGATCCAGAATAGACTTACTGATCTATTTGAAACACGCACTGGTTTGAAAAAGGGCGATGGACTGGCACCGACGCTCTTCAACCTAGCACTGGAATACGTTATTCGGGCCATGAATATGGACAACAGCAAGACGCTACTCATCAAGTCGACTCAATTAGCAGCGTACGCCGACGACATCAACATCATGTCCCGAAGATTGGCCGACGCAGAAGAACTTCTGCATACGATCGATACCGCTGCAAAGGAAGTTGGATTACGTATTAACGAGGGTAAAACTAAAATAATGATGCAATCGGTGACAAGGACACTTGCACAACCAAGCATCAATGTGGGGGACCTCAACATCGAGTTCGTGAACAACTTCATTTACCTGGGTTGCAACTTGTCAAGGGACGCCAACGAAACTGACGAAATCAAGCGACGGATACAGTTAGTTAATAAGACTTTTTTCTCGGTTCTCCCCATAATGAAATCGAAGCATGTGCACAGAAACACGAAGCTCCGCGTGTACAAAACCATTATACGACCAGTGCTATGCTTTTTCTGCGAAGCATGGACCCTAACTCAAGCCTCCGAAAACATGCTAGACACTTTTGAACGTAAGGTTCTACGGCGAATTTTCGGGGCTGTTTGCGATCGAAATGGATGGCGCATCCGGTACAACCGTGAGTTGTATGAAATGTACGATGAGCTGCAAGTCTCGAAAATCGTCAAACTACAACGACTTCAATGGGCAGGGCATGTACAAAGAATGGACGATGATCGCATGCCTAAGAGAGTAATGAATGCAGAACGAGTCGACGGAGCGAGACTGCGAGGACGACCGAGATCTCGTTGGGAGAGCTCAGTAGGTGTGGACGCCGCGCAGCTGCTGGGCTCCCAAAATTGGAGGACGCGGTCACGTGACCGAGATAATTGGAGGACAATGATCCAGGCGGCCAAGGCCCGACGTCGGGCTGTCGCGCCACGATGATGATGATGATGAGATAGTTCATAGTTCTTCTTCTCAACTCATCTAGACCTTGCGGCTGCGCGTGTTCCAACCGGCACAAACTAAGGTCGATTTTAGCTTGTATTTTCTGGAGTACACTGCCTTTACGGTTCCGAATCGAGGTCTCTTCCAATTCATACATATGCCATTTGGATTACAAAATTCACCTGCAACTTAGCAGAGACTTATCGACAGAGTTCCCGGTCCGGGAATGTTGTTACCTTCTTGGGCGATATTGTGATCCTCATCAAGACGTTCCTTTGACTGATTTGATTTAGACTGAAGAGTGTGAGACGGCTTTCAGGAAAGCGAAGAAGAAAATAATGACGGCGCCGAATAATGACGGCACCGGTGTTGAGCTGCCCGAATTATTAATTACCTTTCATAATTCAAACGGACGCTTCTGACTAAGGTTTAGGTGAAGTCTCATCGCAAAATCTCGAAGAAGGGGATCGGGTGATCTACTATTTGAGCAGATTACTTCCAAAAGCCGAGCGCAAATATTCCACGACTGAGAAGGATTATCTGGCGGTACTATGGGCGGTTGCGCCCATATATCGAAGGCGCTAAATTTAGTGTGATCACTGACCATTGGAGTGCAAAAGGCCTCTTCCATAGTCCTCCTCGTGGGCGCCCTCTCGAACGGCTAGCCAAGCCAATCAAATTTTGCAGTTCAAAACATTTGGTAGAGGCACATAACGATGATCATCTTGAATGGCCAATAACATTTTTTTGTTCCGAAATATTCAAAAAATCTCATGTGCATAGCTCTCAACTCAAAGCAATATGCCTGATGATTCCCGGAATAAATTTTCAACGAGATTTTTTTATTTGTTCATATGTATTTCATGAAACTCATTAAAAATGACTTTTGAAGCCAACAAAAATCGCTTTGCCAAAAATGCCGATAAAACAAGAGCCAAGCGCCAGAGTAGTGTTGAAAAATAATATGATATAGTATACGTATCAAACTTCAATAAGGCCACTTAATCCGTGACATGATGCTGTGCGATTATCCTTTGATTGAGACTGCATGGTACGAATATTCGTCGCTGCTATGATATGTTCAAAAAGTCAGTGGATTTGGAATTAAATTTGACACGAAATTGGCCTTTTCATACTTCAATTCAATCGAAAGTGCCTTCATTTAATGCACTACTTGATAAATTATTTTCCATATCTCGCTTTATTTGCGATTGTTAATTTTTCACAGTAGCTTAATGGTGCACTCGTTTCGATGCGAAAATTTAATTAGCTTGTGGATTGGAAGCTGATTGATATTCAAAATGATCATTTTTTATTTTTTGGTGGATGACTTTCCATTGCGAAGCTTTCATCAATTGCAAAAATAAAATTTATTTATTTTTGTTCCCTTCAATTTACAGGGGGCTGGCATATTATTACTCGTAGGAACAGTACACACAATAATGTATTTTTAAAGAAAAAATATTTTTTGAGTAAAAAAATTTTACTTTCTTAAATTTAATTTATTTAATATTTGCTGCTGGTACCCTTATTAATATATTTGACAAGTTGTTTAAGACATGTGTCTTCTATTAAATTAGTGAGGTAAGTGCTCATTTGGTTGTCGTTTGTTGCAAATGCTGTGCAGTGACTTCACCTAAAATTGCTTTAAGGCGATATTCAGATTAGCTACATTTTCAGCTCCGACGCAGCCACGCACAATAGCCAAGCATAGTCGATCGTATCGCATGCTGAGCGATGAGTGTGAATCCGCCCATTTGATGCTGCCTAAGGCGAAATTCACACACACGACACCGCGCTGCACGACTGCTTGAAATTTCAGTCGAGATACGCAGCATCAAATGGGCGGATTCACACTCATCGCTCAGCATGCGATACGATCGACTATGCTTGGCTATTGTGCGTGGCTGCGTCGGAGCTGAAAATGTAGCTAATCTGAATATCGCCTAAATCATTTTTTCGCCGGTTTTTATTTTCTGCACTAGTTAAAAGCTGAGTAATGTCTCGTATTGAATAAAGTTTTTCAAACTTGGGGAGAGAATTTCATTTTTGTGAGCCCTTATTCATGGTAACCTCAAAACTGTTACTTTCTAGTATGGGTAGAACTTCATAATTTCCCCAACTGCGCTGAACTATACTTGATTTCCGCTGCATACTCCGTATTAATTTGTTCCCCGCCTAAATTTGGTGTGGGCATACTGTATTAAGAGTGAGAATTACCCCCTGTTACTGTTTCTCGGATAGCCAGCCACCATCGTTTAAGATTACTATCGCGTAATCTGTCAGTCTCCCGTGATTGTTGCGACATGCATCCCCGAAAAAGTTTTCAGAAAATTTATTTTGATACTTATGCCACAACTCCGGTGCATCCGAAAGACCACAAAATACCAGTAATATGACAAACAAACGACGCAAGCGATGTGAACTATCGCGGACGCATGCTTCGGCCAATGCGTCATCCCAATCAGCATCTAGCAAGTGACATGCCCGGCAAGCAGCCTGATAAGTATTGTATTAAAAACCGTCAACCTTTCGCAAATCAGCAAAAGTAGTAGGACACCGTACTGTATGAAGTAGTAACCGCAAGTAATAGCATTTGAAGTTGTTCGGATGTACTGTATAAAGTCTTTCCAGGACGTGTTCTTTGAGAATACCAGGTACGCCATCTACAGCTAATCCTCTCCTTGCTGTTTGTTATACGTATGGTATGACGGAACTTCTTCGTATAACAGTGTTTTTACGAAATCGTCAACTTGACAAATTCGAAAGAATGCCAACAAAGTAGTTTGTCGCGGGGTTTCAATTTGCTCTGTCTCATTTTCATAGTTAAAGTACACCCACTGCCCAACATCAAGAAAGCTCAAAACGCTTCAAACCGCCTCAGCGACCAGCGACGGAAGTCCAGGTGCGCAAAGGGATTTAAAAATTCAACCAGATAGATGTGAAGCATCTTCTCGATCCATTACTCGGTTGATTGAGCGATATTCAACACATTCAGAAACCCATTTTAATATTTCAGCGTTTTTCGCAGATGCCTGGTTGTTCCGGGGAGTAAAAATAGCTCTGCTGCAAAACCTAGCGTTTTCATGATCAGTTAATTTTGCAGAGTCGCTATACACTGAAGAAATTAGCTTTTTTCGTGATTGAACTACACGACATAATTTATTATGTAGAATAACCTTCTCTTCTTCTTCCGGACAAGCACCGTCACCAATTTTCAGCAACAGATCTGAAAACGCTTGGGCGTTTGGATTACCCCCAGTTCGCTGATTAAATGTATACGCAACAATTTGTATTCGCTAAATTAAAATAATGAATACTGAAATGACAAGTTTATATACACTGAACGAAATAAGACCTAAAATGTACAGTTTCATGAATATCTCGACTCCACCGCCACCTACCGGGCCCAAATTTTGTCAACAACTTAACTATTATTTAATTAATATATGATGTGAATTTCAGCCAAATTGGACCATAAATAAGAATTTTGAAAATAACTCCACTCCCGTGCCACCTACCGAGTACAAATAAAGTTATGCACATCGGAGGACCAAGCAAACATAAATGATGTCAATATGAGTTGGATAGCTTAATTGGTTCGTGAGTTTTAAAGGCAGCAACATATGCACAAATGTTTTTATATATACACCCATACCTCGCTATACGGCCGCTCTTTATACGGCATTTCGCTATAACGGCCCTCTTCAATTAAGGCACGTTTTCGATTTACGGCCTAAAATGTTTCGCTATAACGGCAGAAAAAAACCTTTTTTTCGATGTCGGTATATCTACATGTTGCCAATCTTGCGCAAGCGCAATCTCGATGCACGCTCTTTTCTATTTCCTCTTACTAAATGAAAAACGTTGAATTTTCCTAAGACGAGATTCTTTTTTATTTGTAAATGCGCATTTCGGACACCAGTTGTGTCCTTCTTCAATACAATTCAACTATTTTCCTCAACACAAAGACCTACACCTATACAAATACCCTATATTTTGACAGCGTTAATTACATTACGTTACGTTACTCTAATTACCATTTAATGACATACAAAATGTTTTGGAAGCAAATAAAAATAGAAAAACCCAATCGAGAAAAAAAGAAAATTGAGCCACAGGTAGAATAATGATGAAAACCACCCGTTTCACTTCCTGGGTGACTCCATCGCCAGTAGTTTCAGCAGCCCTGATTGTAGATTCCCGATATCATGGTTCAGCCTTTGGTTTCCCGGTTCCCTTAGAATGGCCAGACTTTCTAGTGCATCCAGTTTCCTGCTGTCTGTACTCTCTTTGATGATTTCCACGTTGTCCCATGTTATGTTGTGCCCCTCTCCTGCTATGTGTCTCGCTACCATCGATTTTAGCGACGCGGGGTCCTTGTTGTTTTTTACGCTACACTCAACCTCTTTCACGTGCTCACCCCATCGTGCGGAAACTAGCACGACGTATGTTTTGTCACAATCCAGACATGAGACCTTGTATACGCCGCTTACTTCATGTTTGAGTTTCTTATCCTTCGTGGACCCTAGCTTGGTCTTGAGCTGTTGCCTCCGGCTTGATGAGACCATTTCGATGTCCATATCCTTCATCACCCGCTTCAATTTCCCGGATGCGTACGAATGTGTGACACCTATCCTTCTTCTAGGTTCTTCCTTGTTACGTTGGAGGGTAGTCAATCGTTGTTCTTCTAGCTTTCTGTGTTTCTTGCGGATGAGACATGATATTGCCCTTGGTTCGTATCCATTCTTCAAGCCCGTGTCGAGGATGTACCTCCTTTCCCTTTCGAATCGCTCCGTGCTCAATGGAACCGTGAAAAGTCGGTGTATCATCGAGTGGAACGGGGCAAACCTCTGGGAGTACGAATGGTTGGAGCTTGGTGGAATCGTTCTTTGTGTGTGGGTTGGTTTCCTAAAAATGTCGAATTCGATGGAGCTCCCGTTCCATATGATTTTCAAATCCAGGAATGGCAGTTCTCCATGTTCCTCCATTTTCATCGTAAACTTGATGTTCCGGTGAACCGTGTTCAGGTTGGAGAGGATTTCCTCTCCTTCCTCTTTGTTAATGATCGCCAGCACGTCGTCCACATATCTCACCCAGAATTTTGGCAGTGATCCTCTCGCCTTCAGTTCTTCCTCTATCCTGTTCATAAAAATATCACTAATGAACGGAGAGAGTGGGTTACCCATGGCCACCCCCCTGGTTGCCTTGAAGAATCTTCCGCGGAACGTGAGGTAGTTCTCCGTCATGCATATTGTTGCCAGCCTCATGAGAAGATTGACTTCCTTCCTCCAAGCCGTAGATGTGGGCTCCTTTTCGAGTAGCCATTCCTCCAGGTATAATAGCGCCTCCTTGACCGGGATGCTTGGAAATAGGGCTTTAACGTCGAGAGAGACGACCCGTTCATCGGACGAAATTGGACCCACTGTCTTCAGTTTGTCGATTAGGTCGTCCTTCTTCTTAAGAGATCTGCACGAGCTGGACCCACCTGAATCGTTGAACCTTCCGAGGAGCCATTTGGCGATGTTTTGTGTGGGGGAGTTGGTGGCTGCTACGATCTCTCGGAATTCGTTCCCAGGATTGTGAACTTTGGGCAACCCCTTCAACCTTCCGAAAAATACAACAGCTCTGATCCAACCAATGGAACAGGGTGCAATAGCCACTTTTAAGGCATATTACCTACGCCGAACTTTATTTTATGTACAAATGTATGTACATGTTTATATGTACATATTTTTGATTTATGCCCGGTTCACATTATTCCAGTCCAGTAATCCAGTCCAGCGATCCAGTCCAGTGCTGGACTGGATCATATCGTCTACATGATTCCAGTCCAGTAGTCTGGCGAGTGTGTTGTTAATTCGGTAACTATAGTAACAATGATTTCTGGGCGAGCTGGAATTAAAAAGTAGACCGACAATCCAGTCACTGGACTGGATTGCTGGATTGAATTGCTGTCCAGTGCCGGTTCACATTATTCCAGTTGCAGTCCAGCGCTGGACTGGATTACTGGACTGGATTGGTTACTGGAATAATGTGAACCGGGCATTAAATGAAATAAAAAGGTAAAATGCATTTTGAATGATAAACCATGTTACATATTTAACAAATTTGGAACCGATCCCATTGAATTTGTATGAATTTGTATTAGAATAATTGATTCCTTATACGGCTTATCGCTTTGCGGCCAAATTTCGTGGAACGTATCTAGGCCGTAAAGCGAGGTATGGGTGTATTAAGATATAGATACTAAATATCTTAGAGGGACCCCGGGCCCCACGGCTCCCCTCTGGATCCACCACTGCAATAAGTGCTTGATGATTGCTATTAACCAAGTTTTCACACGTTTTCCCACGTTTATTTCAATTTGATTTTACTTTTATTTCATTTGATATGATTTCAAACAAAATTCAATAGCCCGCTCATTGTTGATACTATCATTCATCCGAAAGTATGTATATGAATACGTATACACACGCTCTATATAAACGGACGTCGGGTTCAGCACACATGCTTCTCAAATAAGTTGTGCACAAGCTGTAAGTTGCCTTATCTTTCCAATACAGTGACAATTTCAATATCGGATGAAGTCTAAAATCGTTCCTTCTGCTATCCTTCCTGAAGCAGAAATGAGTATCAAAAATACGATGATGGGAGCGTCGAAAAATATGGGTTAACATAAACATATACGTATTTCCAGGAATAGAAGGCACTGATGTTGTGTGCCAGGAGAAAACGTCAAAAATATATTCATAAATCGAATATCATTATTGCAGATACAATTCGTGGCACCATCAAGGAAAATTGAGAAAAACAAATGAAATTCACACTGGCTTCTGTGTTTTATTTTATAAGCCTGGAAATACACTTAACTAACCGTTTGAACGGCATATATCGTGCTCATCGTTGGCATTGTGCTTGATTCCTAGCCGAATTGCCCAAGAAAAGTCCTTTTGTCCTGACCAAAGGACTCAAAACCGATATCAATATTATTGACGGTAAGAAATAGTTAATCGATAGTTTTAACTATCAATAGTTATTCGAAAAACTTACGGCTAATAGTCCTGAAAGTCATTCGAATAGCCTTCGACCGATAGTTCTGATAATCCGAATACTTCCGATAGCTCCGATAGTCCTGATAGTTCCGATAGTCCCGATAGTTTCGATAGTTTACTTTGAACATAAACAAAAGTTGATTCGATAGCCCGATATTTTACTTTGCGCGAAAGATTTTGTCAAATAAATGTACTTCGACATGTCGGTTCAATGGGGGCGACCGGTAGCGCAGTGTGTTGAGGGCAACAGTCTCATGTTTGACTACCGGCGTTTCGGGTTCGAATCCCGTCCACGACGACGTTCATGGCCATGGATGTGCAGGAGGTGCATGCTGGCAATTGCATTCTCTGAAACCAATTTATGCCAACGAAACGTCAACTGGGCCACATGGATCAGTTGACGCGCTATGCCCCACAAGGGGTTAGGGCAATTGAGTATGTCGGTTCAATGTCTTGCGCATTAGATTTCAGATTTAGTTACATTTTTGTGTCATTGAGTCAAAATTGCAAAAAAAAACGAAATGAAGTACATAGAATGGAAACATTTTTTTAAAATAAGTCTAATCTTGCTGAAAAGAAAATCTAGTGGGGGTGGTTTGATTCCGAATCTGAGGGCAAAATTCCAAGAAATTTAAAACAAAATGAAGATCCAGAACGGCAACACTTTTTTTTTTTAAACGTGGCCAATCTTACCGGAAATAAACTGGTAAGTGTTTATTTGGGCCGCTGATTACAAATCTGAAGTCAAAATTACATTAAAGCAAAATAGGGGCTTTTTTTAACATGGGATTGTTTGGGTGGCTAACTCAAAACCTGAAGTAAAAATTGCTAAAAACAACAAGGCAATGCGGAGATCCAGAATAGCAACACTGTTTCCATAAAAGCATTCAATCTTGCTGGGACACCACGAGAACACGGACTCACAACACACAATTCATGCCAAATTTAACAGTAAGGCACTACTCACACGGGGATACTCAAATCCCCGAGCGACTGGGCTAACCGGCGACTAAAAGATCTGGCATGTGTAATCAGACGGCGGCACTCATTCGGAGATATTCCAGTCGCGGATACTCGATATACTTCGCGACTGTCGGCTAGGAGATTCGACATGCTAGTCTCCAATCCGCGTAGTCGCTCAGTCACCTGGTTGTGCATGTCGTTTGAGTGGAGTGGTCATTGTGTGTTTCTTGGTGATCCGCGGGGGCGGCTCGCTTGCGACGATCTTGTGTGTACATGTTGAGATGTTAATAGCGATAATGGTTGACGTTGTGGACGGCTTCAACACACACAGGATTTCGGCAAATAAAACAAATATAAGCAGCCTCGCGTTGTTTACTCAATTCTTACTGGCACAAAGGACAAGAAGGTAAATTACCACGTTCCCCGCCAGGCTGCTTTCCACAATAAATCACACCCTCCAATGCGGGTAATATGATTGCGAATCATAGAGCCACCACACTTTGATACCATATTTCGCAAACTCGGATGGTATACATATATTGGTTGTAGCGAGTGCGGCCGCGATAAGGGAAGAATTGTTCGTCAACTGTCATCGACTCTCGTGGTGTACATATACGCCTTTTCCAAATTGACCATAATCATTTTCCATATATCATCTAATGCTGCCGTCTTGCTTTCGCGGAGCCTTGCTTCGCGAGTATTGCCATTATCGAATCGGATTCTGTTTATATGGTGCGAAAACGATTTTTAGCCATGGCTGCTTTGTACAGTGGCAAATGTATGTCACTATACAGCTCTTTTACTAGCTTAGAATCGGACCGCTAACAGACGGAATATAGCAAAATACCGAGATATGCATGAAATTCTTTCAGCGTCAAAGGACTCCATTGCCTCAGTTTTGCTCTTGGATTCGTTGTATTTCAGGCTGTAGTGTATTCAGTGCCTTTTCTGTTGGTTTCACGAATGATGGCCTAAGCAACTTCGTCACTGACAATTGTTTTGAAAATTACCAATAGATCAACAATAGTTCCGGTTTCTGACCCTGAACGACGTTGAGTATAATTTACAACGTTGTGCACCCGAATACGTCCACTTACAAGCTAGGCCACTTCTTGAAATAAAATGGTGTCTTGATTTGACTGCAGCAGGAGGAAACGCAACTTTTTCTCTTATTTCACCATCGTCATCGGAATCTGTTGCATCCGCCATTTCTACACCCAATTCGCTTTTGGCATCAGATGCTTCGTTATTGGGCAAATAGTCTTCGTCACTGTCTTCCTCAACAAACGGATCACCTTCTTCATCCTGTTCCAAGTATATTGCAGGGTTTTCCATTGATGCATCTTGACCACTTACACTCAATTGTTGAAAACGCGTTCGGTGATTTAGTAGCATATTGATTTGATTCCAGTCATCCATTTTCGCAATAGAACTTATTTCACTACACAGGGTTGATTGACGCTATATTGCTACTAGTAGTACTGCCATGATTACAAACAAGTAAAACGACAAGTCTTCTTGGTGAACTTTTTCAACTTTATTTTCTAAACCATCCGTTAGCTTACATTTCTTACATATATGCTAAAATATGTGCGTACCCATGTTGGTAACATTCATACCCATTATTATACTACTATTTAACAATTACGATAAAAAAATTTACGGAATCATATCGAAACGATAGTATTTTACTCTCTTCTGAACATTCCGTTTATTAAAGTCAAGAGAGTTGTGGCGGTTCGATTGAACCATATTTGAATGTTATGTCGTTGAAAACGGTATAGCTCCCCAGGGACCTTATTGGCCATGGGAGGGTTAAGACTAATTTAAGCGTTTATTTAATGGAATTAAACTGAATTAATATCTTTATTTTAATTAATCTTTTATTCTTTTTTATTTTTGTTTATATTTTTATTTTTTAATACGTATTTAGTAAGAAATTATTATTAAATTAGTTTGTATTATATAGGTATATATTATACATTGTCCGTTTGGTACTAATAAATAAATATGCCATATCATACCACCATACAAATGAATTTGTATTTAAAGGACATTCGGCCGTTTAGAATTAAATATTGGAAATAAACAGCACCTGTCCAACTATGCATTTGAATGGCAAACAAACCACAATAAACCTCTCTTCAACCAAACGACATACGATGATATTGCCCTGGCAATTCTTTCGCCCAATATTTTTTATTTCGTTTTCTAACTCTCCCACCACTACAGAATTGATATGATACTCTACATGCGTACACCCGACAGAAAAAAAAATTGCCACCTTTTTCCTCCTTTAACTGAATTTTCTTAAAATTCCTTTGAAATAAGTTATTCGAAAGTAAACCATCAGCCTATCTAAATTATCGGGCTATCGAAACTATCGGCCATAATGAATTGTGTCGTCGTAAGACGAATTTTTAATATCGAGGTAACAAAGTAACATCCATCAGGAGCCATTTCTTGGTATATTTCGAAAACCGTCAACTCATTATATAAACAAATTCCCATCCATTACACACTTAACCAAAATAATTTACAGCATTCCTAAACTGTGAAAATTCACTAACCACTAACACATCGTGAAAAGATAACATTACGTCTAACCATCGGTTAGAGGTTACGTAGGTGGTAGCCACCACTTTGCCAGCGGCTTCCTCGATTCAACACCTCCTTAACATACTATACACTAAGTGCCTCAACCCGACCCAAACGTTTCGCAATCCAACCATATACCTATCCATCCTTCAACCCCAAACTTTCAACCGGCTCCACTGTGGTCGCAGTATTTCGAGGTGTAGGTGGTATGTTTTCATCTTGAATGATATCCAAATAAAATGGATAGTACAGTACTCAGCAATAAGGACTCATGCACGTGTCATAAATTGTTTACCCGGAGAACGAGGTCGTACGTGTGAGGATGATGAAATGGTACATCCATTGAGTTGGAAATTTTCCAGAAATTTTGTAAAAACAAATTTAATGATACGAGTAGTCACATGCCAATGTCGGGAGAGGCGATTTTTTTATCCATTGGAATCACTGAAACTATCGGTCGTACGAAAATTGGACTCATATATTTATATGAAGCAGTAGCTTTTTGGGACGTCACCGATTCAATTCAAATCCCTGCATCGTTACTGTCTTACCTCGAAGCAATTTATTTTTGGCATTTTGTCCAGAACTCGCATTCCATTGTCTGAATCAATTCAAGACTCATCTCGATAGAGAGCAGTTGACACCAGCTGCCCATCATTCAGGTATACGAGTACATTACACTACAGACATGCGCTCTTCTATAAAGGACTATTTATGAGCTTGCATTCTTCCAGTCAAACCCCAACCAACTCACTGTATAAGAGGGGCTTCCCAAGAAGAGAGTTCACTCAAATAGAACACGACTACAAATACAACAACTTTCGTGCAAAAAGGACATTTCTCTCAGTTACTTCCATTCACTCTTGAACTTCTACTTTGTCTATCTGCTCAATGAAAGGGCACGACATTATTGATAATTAGATATCTTGCCAAAGTTCAAGTGTCAAAAACAGTCATTTGCAATGTAGTTCAATGCACCAATGCAACCCCCTGCTGGAAAGTTTAAAAGTGACTTGACCAAATATGTTCGTTGGACGAAAAGTTTCATAATTGAACGAAATCTTCGTTTGTCTTTTCGTATTAGATCTGAAATTATTTCCAAGTGGATGATGCAAGAAGTTTTCCGAAAGTTACACAAGTCCTTTCCATGGATATGATTAAATGAATGTAATTGGATGCATCCCCACAATTTTCGCCAAGGAATAGTAGAAAATCTGGTTGAATTGTTTGTTTTAGCTTTTAATTAGCGTGAATTGCTCATTGAAATGTACAAAGTGTCAATAAATTAATCCTTGTCTAGTAAAGTGTTCCCAAAGTACTTAAAAGTATAAAATATAAAATGTCCAATGTTTGTTTACTTTAACTTCAGTTGTTATAAATAAATCTTTGCGTCGACCAAATGAAAAGATTTTACTGTGTGTTTTTGGTTGCCGGACCTATTTGCTACTTTTATCAAGTGTGGTTTTTCGCATTGAAATGGTTGTGAATGCCCGAAATTAAGGAATTAGGATAAAATTATGTTAGCACAATTTATCCACAGTACAACAAAGATTTAATTTTTGGATGAAAGTAACTATGTTATGTACATATGTTTTTAATAGATTCAAATCAATGGCGGATCTAGAAATTGAGTTTGGAGGGGGCCCCGCTTAGTTTACTGCCTGGAGCCCAAAAGGATATATCCACACTTATTCAACTTTCGGTACTCAAGATGCATACGTCTATTGAAGGTGCGGCAGCATTTCTTAATAGGGAGAAACATGCAATGATGAAACCTTGAATCATAAGGTTAGGTATAAGAGCTGCTGTATTTAATACACCACGCATTGGCTGCAAACTGCAATTGGTTTCGTTTTGTTACCAACTGAAACTCATTAGTCGGCAATCTGTATGATTGAACAAAAGTTCAAGTAAAACGATGGATTTTGCCTATTCAACATTAGCTACGCCATCCTGTTCATTGAAGGAGCGAGGTCTTCTTTACAGAAGATAAAAAAAATACACTCATTCTTGTCCCCAATATGTAAACTTCTCCAGTAGCTATTACTGTAGTTGCGAAGCCTCATGGCATCGTCCCTAACTATGCGATAGCCAATGATGACTCCCACAGCAATTCCGTCAAATTTGCGCAGCATCGCTTGTTGTATCCTGACTGGAGGACTTGACTGCGCAACAGTTACCAGGGAAACCACTGGGACCCAGAATCCAGCAAAAAAATACCAAAACTAAACCCACTCATCAGACCCAGTTCGAGAGATATAATAACAGCAGTGAACAGAGCCGGTCGAAGTCTAACTAAGGGCGCAGGCAAGTTAATTTTGGTACCAACTCCTTTCTCCACACATTTGTTCAAAACGCCACTTTTATACAAGCGGTTACGCTTCATACTAATATCGATGCCACTTGGAGGAAAGCACTCTCAGAGTGCCTTTTTCTCCGATGGTTTTACTAAATTGCCTTAACCCCTTGTGCGGAATAGCGCATCTACTACATCTACGCGTCATCGCGTTCGGTTTCCGGCCATATTACGTATCTCACCCCAAGATTTCCCCAGCCAGAAAATTCTTAAGATTCGACGAAGAGAGGAATTGACGAAAGCCTGCAATTTTCTGCTAACTGTTGCGGTTACTTTCCGTATGCTGCTCCCATACAGCCCCACAGACAGCACCAGGGAGCGGAACAGACCCAGTTTGGAATTAACACTAAGATAGCTGCTTTGCCAGATTTTGGACAACATGCCGAAAGCGCATTTAGCCTGATTGATGCGACGAGCGATATCCTGCTCAGTGCCACCATCAACGGCAACCATGCTGCCTAGACTGTCCATTAATATTAATTGGGTGAGTTGAATGTTCAACCAGGCTAAGAACTTTGGTCCTGTTAGTTTTGATCTTTAGCCCAACCTTGCTTACCTCCCTCTCCAGATCCAAAGCCATTTCGCTCAGATCCATAATTTTGTGGGAGGGTAGGCATATGTCGTCAGCATAATCCAGGTGTTGTAAGTGAGACATCAAGGTCTATTGAATTCCACGGCATCCCACGGGTAAAGCTGCATGCAATACATCACCAATCACTAAGATGAATAGGATCGGTGACAGGATGCAACCCTGCCGAACTCAGCTTTGAACTTCAAAGTCCCCCGACACCTTACCTTTGTGGAGTACGCTACATCTCGCGCCGACATAGATTGCCTTAATAATAGCGACAAGCTTCTCAGGGCCTGAGCAAAGCAGCCCAGATACAATCTTAGCTCACACGATTGAAAGCCTTCTCGAAATCAATAAAGAGCAAATGCAGCGGAGATCTGAACTCGACTCACTGTTCGATTACAATCCGCAGGGTGTTAATGTGATCGACACAGGGGAAACCGGATCGAAACCCAGCCTGTTCTTCATCGATTGTGCTTTCTAAGTGGAACTTCAGCGTATCCAAGATTATTCTAGCTATTATTTTGGCAACCGAGGGTAGCACACTAATACCCCGCCAATTATTACAAGAAAGCACTGTCAGAGTGCCTTTTTCTCCGGGCGGTGTTGCTTGGTACTAATTGTCGTCGATAAGTCACTGTCTCACTGGAGAATGAAGCCTAAAATTCGAAATTCAATCCCTTGCGCATGTCAATTTGAATTGTGAGAGTCACATTCAGTCGGATAAATCGCAAGATATTTATAACTAAATAGAATTATATTTAGCTCTAAATTGACAAAATTCAGTCTCAAACCCGGATTTACTTTTGGCGCCTTCTTTGGCCCTAGGCGAACGCCAGCTTGGTCTTAGCCTTTGACCGGCCCTGGCGGTGAAATCGCAATATCTCTAGCACATGTCACATGACACCCTAGCCAGTTCAGAGGAATCGTAATCGTCGTAACCTCCGTCTGGAGTACATTGCAATATTCAGGAATACTGAAAGAGATATTCAGGTTAAGCCCATCAGGCAAAACTCTAATCCCTAATCCTTTGACCGTCTAGAGTCTAAATTAAGCCACTGATCAGTGTCATGGAGTCTAATGACCGCGGGGCATCTATTCATTAAAAATGCCAAGAAGAAACAATAACATGGTCACGGCAGCAGCTTGAGAAGTAGTCCTATAAGCACCATAAAAAAGCAACGCAGGTCAGTCTTTGCATCTATTCCAGTAAGCAACCGTTAGCCTCTGTACTCGGACCAGTCCATCAGACAACAAACCACAAACATGAGCAAAACAGGGACATAGAAATTTTGCCTTATCAGCAAAACTAGTCTCGCCCCGTGCAGCACAGACGGTTTGATTAGAAGTATTCTAGACTTATAAAGAGAACTCCCTGTTATCCGCATAAGCACACTCCTTTCGGCACGACAGTATCAAGCATTCGCAGTCTATGGACTATTGTTAAGTATTAAAGAAATTGAGAGAGCACTCTACCTTGCGCGGCTTCCCTGCTCACAAGTCTTCGTTCGGGCGATGCTCCCAGACATTTTCGGGTATTTCCTTGAATATTCCAAAACCGAGCTTTATATTCCAAACTTTTCGGAGTGGGCTCAGTCCCCCTCTGGATCCGCCTCTGGTTCGAATCTCCTAATTTGTAATGTGGGCTATGAACGTACCTTAGTCACCAAAAAGAGGCAAGAAGTCTTGTTTCCGCAGACATCCAACATATGGTAAGTGATTGGAGAGTTTCGTCGGATCCGATCACCGCTACCTTCAATTCTTTCAGAACGAACAAGCGTTACCGAGACCAGTCATTTTGAATCGAAAAAGAACGGACTGGCACAGATACCGTTAAGCTATTTCAGTAGTGCTACCGTCATTACCATGACAGCCACGCGTAACGAAAGAACTGGATGGCATGGTTTACAGTCTAACGACCAAGTAATAAGAAGCCACCCTGGTGGAGTACTCAGATCTCTAATCTGCGGGTGGCTTTCAGAAGAAGTTTCAACAAGGTGAAATCTTTGAGAATAAATTCGGACTGCGTAACCTACAAAAAGGATCTAAGTTCTTACAAAAAAAAAAACGTATAATGCTAAATGAAGTTCCCGGCGGCTCTTTTGGGAGCGCATAGATGATCAAGCGAGAACTCTATCAGTCTTTCATCGACTTTGCTAAAGCTCCTAGAAAGGTTGATTGATATCCACCTATGAACCAGCATTCCACCCCACCTTATATCCACTTCACAACACGCCTACTGGAAAGGAACGTCAGTGGTTACTGCTCTACATTCTCTGCTAAGTTACATCGACAAATCTCTTGCTGCAAAGAATACACCTTGGTGTATTGTTTTGGATATCGAAGGAGCTTTTAACAATGTTCAACCGGCAGCAATCACTGGTGCACTCGTATGTCTGAGTATTGACGATTCACTATGCAGAGTCATTAACCTGATACTACCAAAATTAATGTCAGCGACAGCTGACACGGTTCCCAACTAACAATTTTCTTATGTTTTATTATAGAATTCTTGAAGAGTTTTATAAGCGAGAAAGTGGCGTATGAAATTGGGAGGATAAGACACTCTAAGAACTCTTGAAGGCTTCTTCAAAACTCTAACAAGACCACTTGTTTTACCTCCAGGTCGATTCGCGAAAATGAAAGTTGAACGATTTTTTGTTTAACCAATATACATATTTCGGGCATATGCCCATCTTCAGGGCTCTTAGTTCTTTTAAAGTTTTACAAACTTTTTGTTTGTAATCGACCTGGAGGTAAAACAAATTCTTTTAAAGTGCTCTTTAAATCAACAATCTTTTTGAAGCTCTCATTACACGGTTAGCAGGGCTAACACTGGATGTAGTACTAGCATGGCACCTACCAAATAACAAAACTGATATGGCCTAGAATCGATCCCAGCTGAATATTTGTAAGAGTTGCAATGAAGAGGATGAGGAGGAAAGATCCTCTTCTTTGTGGCTGCCCTGCCTTAGCCGTAAGGAAGTATGAGATTATTGGGTATTTCTTTTTCCGAGATTTGGATTACCTAAGAGACAAGGATGTCATCAAGCTCTTTAGTTTCGTTGTCAGTTGCGGCTAGTTTAATGTTTAACTCATTTAAGCAGCGTGGTAAATGCCCATAACTATGTGCTCTAAATGTGCGGTGTGGTTCATGGCAGCCAATCTAACCTAATCTAACCTATTATGTTATGTACTACTGTGTAAAAATATAACCCGGTATTTTGTTATAATTTTTGAAGCCCTTATTAATTCTTAAAAATCCATTTCATCGCCTTCGAAGTAATCCCACTCGGCTGCAATGCACTTATTCCAGCGAATTTTCCACTTATCAAAACACTTTGAAAAGTCCTGTTACGGTATGGCCTTCATCACCTTCTTCGACTCGGCTTGAATCTCTTCTATCGTGTCAAAACGGTGTCCCCGAAGCCGTCTTTTCATTTTTCTGAATAGCCAGAGTCACATGGAACTAAATCAGGCGAATACGGTGGTTGCGGAATAATATGGGTGGAATTTTTGGTGAAATGGTCACGAATAACGAGTGCCGTGTGAGTTGTTGCGTTGTCATGGTACAAAAACCACAAGTTTTCTTTCCACAAATTCGGCCTGTTGAAGCGAATAGCTTCACGCAAACGCCGCATAACACTCAAATAATATTCCTTGTTGACAGTTTGGCCCGGTGGAAGGAATTCGTAATGCACAACACCACGATAATGGAAGAAAACCGTCAACATGACCTTAATTTTTGAGCGACTTTGGCGCGATTTTTTTGGTCTTGGTTCACCTTTGGCACGATATTCACTTGATCGATCGGTTGTTTTGGGGTCGTAAGCATAAATCCAAGTTTCATCGCCCGTAATAATGCGTTTTATCTTGTCCTGATAGTCGGAAAGCATTGTTTCACACACATCAATGCGACGCTGTTTTTCCAAAAAAATTAAGGGTTTTTGGAACCAAACGAGATTCGGCTTTTTTGAGGCAAAAAACTTCCTTTACAATGGTGTTGACTGATCAATTTGAAATGCCAACGATATCAGAAAGCTCTCTAGTTGTCAATCGACGATTTTGGAACACCAATTCCTTAATTTTCGCGGTGTGCTGTTCGTCAGTTTCTTGGTCGTCTTTGATGTGGTTCGTCTTCAACGCCTTCACGACCCTCTTTGAACATTTTAAGCTATTCATATACTTGTGTTTTAGACATAGCCTGTTCACCGAAGGCTTTTTGTAACATTCTGAGCGTTTCCGCAGCAGAAAACGTTGGTTGTTTACGAAAACGAGCGTCACTCTTCAACTAATCAAGATATTAACCTAAAATTTGACACTGATGGCAGTAACAGTCCTACCAACTTAAAAATAAAAGGATTTGTGCCCAACAAAATGCCCACGCAGTTTAAATTAAAAATTCCGGGTTATATTTGTACACTAGTATGTATGTGAAAAGTCGAGAAAAATTTTATAAAATTGAAAATTTTAAACGAGAAACCTAAGTTTTGTATTATCTTATATTTTCGAACTAAATTTTCATTTTAAGGTAAAGAAATTAGCTGCGATTTGTAGTTCCCAATTCGTGAATTTTAGTCATGGAGACTTCCGAAGTTTTAACGATTACATTTAGATAGCCTTTATATAGGTAGTACACCAACATTTTGAATGATTAGTACTTAAACAAATTTAATCATTTCGCATAATATATAGTACTCCAGTCTTCGTTCATTTTCCCGATTTAAACAGTAATACTTACCCAATTTAAAAAAACCCCACCAAATAAAGAAATGAAAAAATCGCTTTCCCAAATGAAAACAAGAACAATTTTCTCTTGCTTTTTGAATTCTGGAATTTATGATTAATTTAGGCATGTGACGATGTTTACGTATTTATTCGAACCAGAAACTATGCAAGTCTAAATTTGGGAGTACATATTTGAAAAATATTTGTGTACTTTTCAAAGCTCCGTCCGAAAATATCTCCAAACGACACAACAATTTGTATATTCACAAATGGATTGACATCCAAAAGTCATCGTACATTCGCGAGTATATGACCGCATTAAATATTGATATTTAAGATGTCTGATGACCGTGTGCCAATGTTTATTTACTAAACATTAAAACGATCATAAAACACTCAATTTATGTTTGTCCAAGTGGCTTCTGGTTTCTTTCGAATATCCTTCGGTTCGAAAATGCGTAAATGCCGGCGATACATACACCATTATGACGCACGTTTTTTTTTTTTTATAACGGGTTAGGGTAGGGTAACTCGTGGAGCAAAAAAAACAATCGAGGGCCGCTATCCAGGTTAAATTTGTAAACATCATGTTGTCTACCCTAATTGACTTCAAAATTGACAGTTGCTTTCAGAATTCATTCGTTTCTGTTCATGTGACAAGTAATTATGAATACGGCTGCCTAAATTTCGAATTAACTGCACGAATTTATCAATGCATCATCGTCGCAACTTGATACCAAATGTCAAATTAACGACAAACCTACCAATAGGCGCGTTTTTCAGGGACAATTGTACAATCAATCGGGTACAGGTTAGCCACCCCACTGACCCGTACAGGTTTAAGTTGTTGTTATAATACATGGAGATACCCTAACCAGCACCGGATAGATGTTGAAAAAAACACACCTACTATTTTGTCGTATTTGTCTTGTTCGACCGCTCCGGAACATTTTTCGTGCCAAAATAGGAATGGAAAAAGTTTTTCCAGAGATGAAAAATGTTTATGACGCAAAATGGTAAATATTTTCGCAGTATGTTTAAGATATTGGAAAGGCAGCAATGCTGTCGACCGACTAAGTTGATTAGTGAACATAAATATCGTCGATAATTGCGGAAGGAATGTAAGCAGAAGGTGAAGGACATTTAGAACGTCTGTTCTCGTATGGATAATATTAAATTTATGGAATATCTGGAAGCAAACAGCTACCGGATACCAATTTTGATAATACATACTAACTTACGTAAGTACATATAATAGGATCATACATTGGTATGATACACATTTTAGTGTTATACGTATTGTATTTGTATTTCTACATATACAGAACGAACTTATAGTGTACACATAATTCCAGCATGTTTATAAAAATTTGAACTCTGGACTCATACTCAAGGAGACTTCCTCTTTAGACAGTAAAACCCTACTATGCACACAGGTGACGTGCAACAACGTCAGATACACACTCAAAAAAAACACATTGGTTAAAGTAAAGGAAATATATTTTTCTTCAACAATTTCTCTATTTTGGTGTTATCAAACAATGCATTCTTTAGGATTAATCATTCTGAAATTGTTAATTCAAACAGCCAAAACTTTATGAATAAAAAGTCCCAAAAATCGGCCTGAGTCTGGTTTTGTACCATGGTGCAAGGCACGAACTCATCAGGCGCCTCCACACCCCGTGCCTTGCACCATGGGAGAGGCGCGACCAGATCAGTGATGAATGGCTAGATCTCACTTTGCCTTATATATAGGTACACTCAACAACACGACAAAGGGACGGATCATATCTCTGCGAAAACACACCTGGGCTTTCTGCGATATGTTGTTCTAGCATGCCCCTAGTGTTATGACTCGTATTGAAACAGGTTTTGTTCAATTGAAGTCTCTTTATTAACTAGCTTACTAACTACTGCTATACAAATATATAGTAGGGTACTAATACTAATATGAGTATGATTTCATAATATATACAATACCTAGTAGCAATAAAAAAGTGTTTGCGGGGAGCTGGCATCGAACCCATACAACTTATATGGGTCTTAACAGCCGACTCCCTTTATACTATTACTCTTTATAAATAAAAAGTCCCAAAAAGCGGCCTGAGCCTCGAAAAGTTTTGTTAACTGTAAGCTAACAGCACTGTAGGCATTCGTCTGTTTGGGAATTGTTTTTACAACTAAACTTAAAAACGTGACTAGCCTCTATGTCATTCCTTCACTGACTTATTAATTTGGAATAGTGCCACGGAATACCACCGATCTGTCCAACTGGGGGTTTATATAACAATGACCAAATTCCGAATGTTACAACCAAAATCGGCATTTGAGAGAATGTGTTTACCTCGAGACATCGGAAGTAGAGGTCGACTGTCTTTTCGCTTGTTTCTGCGGCGAAACTACATCGAGTCCACTGAACGATGCTGTTTTAAAAGCAGACGACGGTTTTACTTCGCTCAATTTGAAGAATTAATCAGTCGGACCAAGTACGGATCGATGAATGTGTATAGTCTCTGGAAACCATTTGTCGATCTTCACCTGTCGAACAAGTGGCTTCGTGAGAGATATCTCTACCTATATGCCGTAACAGAATGGTCTATGCCTGCATTCATGTGAAAAATTTTCGCTACAGAACGCTACATCCCCTCCACTACACATTTGAGGAGACGCTACCTGTCAACATTTCTTTCGTGATTGAACCGCTACATATGAAATGTCTGACAAACAGGTGACAACGCAAATATTTGACAATTGCCAATTTTCCATCGCAAAACATTTCTTTGGCACATCACGAAACAAGGAAATATCAAATCGAAGACGAGAAGACAGTGAATTTACATAGACGGGGATTCTATTTGCGCTTTTGATGTACACAAACGTCACAACACACATACCAGCTGCGAATTGTCAAATGTAGCGCTACATGCCCAGAGAGCGTAAGAAATTTCTGCTACCAAGGGGAAGTAACCGCTCCGGAGCGGATGGAAGGAGCGGTTGCAATCACGACCGGGAGGGGTTGTAGCGCTACGGAGCGCTCCGTAGCGCTCCGTAGCGATCCGGATAAAACGAGCGTGGTGAATGCACTCTAAAATATGATCGCCATTCAGGATGGTCGGCGTGCATATCATTATCATATATGCAAGCAACGAGAGCACGATGACCGATGAAGAATGTGTGGTTCGGTGCTGAAATCACAAGGCTATCTCACGTCTGGCTATTGTGTAATGGCACCAGCAGAGTACACGGACAGATATAATGCGGTATGCAAAGTAATTCATCAATACCTTGCATACAAGCATGAGCTGATCAATGAAACACTTTCGATCTACTAGTACACTCGACAAGCAGTGCTTGATACCATTCGCTTCACGATGTACTGGGATCGACAGATTATCAGTGATCACCCAGTCGCTCACAACAAACCCGATGTACTTGTCGATGTCGACAAGACGAGTCGCTCCGCATACATAAATTGATGTTGCTATCCCCCACAATACAAAATCGACAGAAAGCATGCGGAAAAGAGGGCATACTATAGTGCACTGGCTCAAGAAGTCAAACAACTTTGATATATCGACCACGTGCATATTGTACCTGTATTATTGTCGGCTACCGATATCTTTTAGTTTCTAAAGCCCTTATCCCCTAGACAAACTGAACATGCCGCACAGCCTTATCGACACAATGCAGATGTATGTCATTCCGTATACTTATGCAGTGGTGTGGAAAGTGCTCGGGAACCTTCACTAAACACATGTTTTTCTGAATGTCGGCGGAATATCAGCTAAATTCGTCCGAGCCTAGTAACTTGGTGCTTGCATTCGCTGCTGGTAAAATACGGCCAATAGGGCCGAGATTGTGTCAACTTGGTTAAAAAAATGTATACTTAAATAACGGGTGTGTGTATACTTAATAAAGGATATCAAACCTTTCACAAGTTAACCGAAGACTAACATCTTGAAACCTCCGAAGCATCCTTAAGATTTTCACGTTAATAAGACCCTTAAACAGTAAGCCCATGAACAACCTCCAGCGATCTTACCAACTGTGGTTCCTCCACACCACGTTAAGCACTGTGCTTAGATTCTCAAGGGTTACTTTGGAAAATTCTAAGTAGATTAAAAACATTATTTCGTTTATATCAAATTAATCAGCAAGCCCCAGTTAAATTTTTAAGCTACAAAATTTATTCTTTACCTATTTCGTCCTATCAAACATACGTCCTATACCATAACTAAATACAACTTGATGAATTGAATGAATGAATTCAAAACCATATCAAGATATCGATAAAAACGAAAACCATTATTCAATGGCAATGAACTTGAACCCAAACAAGAATTGAGCTCTCATTTGCCTAGAATACCTTCAGATGAAAAACGTGCTCAGCCGATGAACGACAGACAGGTGATTCGGTAAGTTTTTGTATCTTATCAATTCAAAAAAAAAGTTATGGTTAAGTTATGAATGACTAATTAGTAAAACCATTCGATGATATGTGTGTATGTTGAGCTGTTTCAATTTTAATCTTACTTATACCATAACGAAATGTCAATTAATTAATGCTTTGTAGATTTTGTGATAGTGTCTTGTTTACCACAAAAAAAAAAGTAATAAAAAATATCTTTAGTTTGTATAACGGATTATGAATGACTGTCAAAAGTTTGTTGCCAACTTTGCAATAATCGGGATTACAAAAAAAAGTTCAACGACTCATGATGTTCTTAGTAGAATTTTGGTCTTCCTCTTTTTCTTCTTTTTTGTGGAGCAGTGAAATGGACCATTGATTTCGCAAGAATACAATAAATTTCGATGAATGGGACTGGGGCAATTGCCAGAGTCGCCAAAGCCTCGACTTTTTATTTAGTGAGTGTTACAAGCAAACTAGCACTGGTGGTGCCGATAGGAAAGTGTGCGGGGCTTGATCTGCAAGATTGATCAAGGAAACTTGAAAACTATATTTCGGCCTTAAGTTATTGGGAAAACAGGAAAATATCGACGATGTAAATGAAAGGGGCTTTTCCGTTTTTTACAAGGAAAAGATTTGTATCTCAAAAATGCGTTAAGTTGTCGACAGAAAGACGCTCGATTTAAGGGGAAATACTATCCAATCTTTCCGGCGCGATCGCCCAGCCATTAATTGACAGCATCACGCATAAGAAAATCGTAATCAAATTAAACGAAGAACCTTAACCCGTACATCACCATTGCAGCTGAGCTCTGAGCCGATACTGACAGAGTGAAACCCAGTTTGTCGCAAACAAGCCGCTGATGCTACAAGATATGCACACTCTTCGTCCACCGATCTTCACCACGCGATTCTAGGATGACTCCTTTGTCGACCTCTCCAGGGAAAGGGAGTCCATCTCATAGCACGTCCAGCAATACAGTTATAATCCTTACGCAACTATGTCCTATCCACTGCCATTTTCGCCTACGCTTCAATTCGTCAATTAGAATTTGACCCGTACGCCGATGAAATTCTACGTTTGATATTGTTTGGAGTCAGAAAATTCCAAGAATTTGACGAAGACAATAATTGACGATAACTTGCAACTATCCACGTACGGCCCCAATACAGCAGCACAGAAAATACTAGGGAGCGGAACAGGCCCTGATTGGTTTTAAAACTGAGACAAATCTGATGTTGAATGCCAAAAGTGCATTCAGCCTGATTGATACGACGAGCGTACCACTATCGACGGCGACAATGCTACCCAGATAGACAAATTCGTCCACCTTTTCAACAGACTGTCCATTAATACGAATGGAACCAGTTCGATTTCTAGGCAGGCTGAAAATCTTGGCGAATGTGGCCTGCGTAGCCGATCTGTTTCAGGTAAGATGTCAAAGCCCATTGAATTCAACTGTGTCTCTCGGATAAGGCTGCATGCAGCACAGCCCTTATTACAAAGAGGAATAGTAGGTATCGGTGAGACGATGCATCCCTACCGAATTCCACTCCGAATCTCAAGTTCTCCGACACCTTACCTTTATGCCGCTCACGACACCTCTCCACATCGTACGCCTTAAGGCACCAATTTCCCATACCTCTCCTGCGCAAGGCCGACCATACAATATTATAATTTGCAAGGTATTAATGTGATCTAAACACTGCTTTAGTGTTTCCAGAACAATTTTAGCTCCTATTTTGGCAGCCGCAAGAAGCACACAAATGATTCTCCAATTATTGCATTTTGTAAGGCTGCCCTTCTTTGGAAGTTTTATTATGAGGCCTTGAGACCTTCCACTCATTGGGGAAAGTGTCTAAATCCCAGACTTTATCAATAAGTGGATCCATTAACTCTGCAGTAATGCTTGGCGCTGCTTGATAAAGTTCAAAAGGAATGACGCTTCAGAGCATCAATGGGAGCGACTATTTCCCCATTACTTGGGGCAGTTGACCAGTTGGGGTATTCGACGGGGGCGGTACGTCTCTCAAATAATTACGGAGGTGTCCCAAGGCCAGCTCAGTGCGCACAGAAACCACACATAGAGCAAACCCCCGGGTTTTGATGGCCAGCTAAATTATCAACATGGGGGAACTTCGTCATCACTTACACTGTTTAAAACAATAGCGAAATGCTTTTTCCATCACCTCATCTGGCCTCGTCGCGTAGCTTTCCATCACAATCCTTCACCGGATGTTGGTAAGAGTTAGGTTAAGTTAGGTTAGAATGGCTGACAAGCCGGGTTCGGACCAATGATGGAACCAGCTTTATTAATAGGTGCGTTTTTTGGTACAGAGCAGAGTAGAGTAGGATAAGCGGCAAAAAAAACCTATAGAGCAGATAAGAGTGGTGAAGACGAAAACGGGCATGTCTTTTGCTGGGAGCGTGTCTTGGTTTAATATAGCATTCGAACGTCAACTAAAATTTCAAGAGGCAATTTAAATCAAATCAATCGGAAAATTTCCTCTAAGCAGCTCAGATCTAATTGTTAGTGAAATTGTTAACTTGACCTCCTGTGTATGGCAGTTAGAAAAACCTCTCCTAATATGTACTCGTACACTGGGATGCTATCACAAATGCATATGATAGCATCCCAGTGTTCGTTTACATTTTTAACTGGGTGACTATTTATTACAGCTGCTTCCCGTGCAAGTTGGTCGTTGTAATGAAGTTCAACGGCTGGATCCTTAAGTCGGACTGTGTGGAATTGACCGGGCCTGTGCCTGCCATCACTAAGACGGCGATACGCAATCGAACACAAGCGATCATTAACAGGCTCTTTAGCCTGTTGGATATCGGGCCCCTACGAACATTATTCCTGCCTTCGTTACGGTTACCAAGGCTGTGTCTCCCCATCACATGCTTAAGCACTATCATTGTCAGTACCTATTTCAGCGTTCAGAACTTCCATTACCATTACAATGTCACCTTAAAGTGTTCCACTCATTGCGGTGTTATAGAAGAGGACTCTTTATCCTTAATCCCATCAGGCTCAGTTAAGGCGTGGCATTGCACAATTGCAGTGTTTCTCATCCAGAATCCAATCTTAGTAATTGATTCGGATAGTGCAAGTTGCCAGCATACACATCTTGTCCTTTGTTTGTCGGGTTCTACGACAGGCCGACACCACAGGGGGGAGGGGATGTTTACCTCAACCAAACCATCGCACCGCTATTACTGGGGGCTTGACATTGTTAGCAATGGTCAACAATCACGGCCGTTCCATGGGGTCTCCACGAAGAGGACCATGGAAGAGGATTTTTGTCCCAACGGCCGCTCAGCAAGTGCCTTCTTTATTCAAACTCATTTAATTTTTTTAAGAGCTAACATCAGTTAATTATTTTACACAGTAATCCTCTTGCAATATGTTCGTTAAATCTCGTTGTTTGTCCTATGTAAACTTTATCGCAATCGCGACACTTTATCTAAAACGTATATACCGCTTTTTTTCCTCGAGGTTCAGTGGTCCCTTCACGCTGCTCAACTTAGTAGACAACTACAAACATCAAACATTATCTAACATAACTGCAATTAGAACCTCATCATTTAATTATCAACAACTTTAAAGCCACTCTGCACAAACGCCTTCAACCCTTTCATGTCCAGCGTCCAATTGGACATTTTCTCTACTGTCTATCATTTAATTTATCTTCAAAGCTATTTTTTCTGTATGGAAATCTTTATGGGTCATTTCTTTCCTTTTGCCTTCCGTCAATGTCCTATCATTTACTTTTTTACAGCAACCCGCAGAGGATATAAAAAAGACGTTCATGATGATCAACCTTTCCTTTTTCGTAGACAACTTAATTACTACTAAAATACATTTCTTTCAATTCCTTTTTCTTATTTTTAAGTCCTTGTAATTAGTTATAAAATTCCGCTATAAAGAAACAATTTCCCTCTGCCCTGTTCTAGTTTAATCAGTGTCCGGGCCTCTTTATGACATCGGTTTCCAACTGAGTTTAACCCTAAGCATCCGCCGACACCGGGGCATGAACGTTCCGAAGACACCAGCATCTTTTCATGCACTGGATTATCAACTTTAAAAAGTTAATGAAATCTAATGGAGAAATGTCCTACGAACAAAAACAACACAAAAAATTATGACTGCCGACAGTACTTAACCGTTAAAGGTCGTCCGTATTGGGTGGGCCGAGAGCAGGGAGGGGTCAGCAGCAGTTGCTCCATAAAGATACGAGTATAACGAAAACTGGCTATAAAAGGGATTGAAGTAATTTTCCCGGGGGATTGGTGGCGGAAGCATGAAAACATTTTTTTATGGTTTAGCGAATACATAAAACCCCATTTCCGGTTGTTTGTTGTCTTATATACGTATGTGATTCTCGTATCATACATTTTCCATTTTGACCTTCATATTATTGTATTGTATCCCCATCCCCATGCCACATCAAAGCTGTCGTATTACTAGTTGGAATGATTATTTCAGATCATATATAAAAGTCGGGACAAGGAAACAATCTTCCTTTTTAATGCGACCGCAAGGATCTATTGTAGATATCGAATCATCGATTAGGAAACCGCAGTCATGGCATACCAGTAGTCGGTATCTTCTTCATTCATAGAAGTATCTCCTCCATTCTCTTAAGCAACCATCCAATCAAGAACCTTGAGCATGAGTGACTCGCAGAAAATTCCTTACGTCGATTTCGATATCAAACGAAATGAATAAGATCCGAAAGGATATTGAATAAATTCTACGACTCGTATATAGAGCGCGCGAGGTATGAAGGGAATGATTGAAAAAAAGAAGTTGATTGCTAATCTGCTAGTAACTTTGAAGGCAAAACAAAACAAGTAGAAAGTCTGTCTATATGCTGTCGACGTTGATGTTGTCAAGGACATGAGACATCCGTTCGTTTGTGCATCTCGCAATCTCTGATGGCGACAGAAAATCATAGATTGAAACAGAGACCACTTGCCGTGCATCGAAATCACATGTGCAAATAGAAATCCATGTGAACCCGTCATAATGTTATCACAGGGCTCATTCAGTAAACAAATGGTAGCGCTACCTTTCGAATTCTCCTACTTATTCCTCCGTATCACACGTGCCGAAGCGTATAATTTGTTTGGTGAATACACTTGCTTAACAGCAAATGTCTGTCAAATGTCTGAAAAATAGCTGACAGTTGTACGTTCTGAATGTATCGTTTGCCGTAGTGCTGTCCACCGAGGAGCGATTTCTCGTGGAAAAACGAGCTGCCCCAGCATAAAAAAGTATTGAACACATTGTTTTCTTGCAGGTCGTAAAAGGTATCTCTTTGGGCGACCGGTAGCTCAATGCGTAGAGGCACCAGTCTCATGTCTGACAACCGGCGTTTCGGGTTCGAATCCCGTCTACATTCAGGGCCATGGGTGTTTGTGTTTGTCTTCCCGCGGTGGTGCGGGGCGTAATAATAAGCCACAGCAACTCCCGACTTGTCGCAGGTAGGCGGCTAAATGGGGGAGCAGGAGGCGCATGCTGACAACTGCATTTTCCGAAACTAGTTTATGACAACGAAACGTCAACTGGGCCACGTGAAACAATTGACGCGCTATGTCCCGCAAGAGGTTAGCGCAATTGAGTAAGTTGTGTCCCTACTGTTAGTGATTTTCAATTTCCAACGGCAAAATTTGTTGCAATCTGTTTTCGTTATATGTATAACAAAGTGTAGAGCCATGTATAGTTGAATGTATGCATTCTTTTTTAAAGGGTCGTTACAACTCTTGATTTTTCAACATGGTAAGCGAATTTCGTCAATCTACCGCTCAGCGAAATCAATATGGACCATGCCAGACACTGCAGCGAATCTAGTAAATCTTTCACATTCATTCTACGCGACCTTGGACTATGCCAAGTTAATAATTTGTCCGTTCACGGGAACGTTGATTAATAGGGACGATTCCAATAATATGCCCTGATTCTATACAAAAGATCAGAAGTTGAAATGGAATCTCGCCAGGATACCTGCTGAACGTGTGATTTGTCGTCGTGCTGACTACCGAGGAGCGATTCCTCAAGGAAAAAAGGCGCTACTCTGACACATGATGAAAGTTTGTGTACTTATCGCTAAACAGCTGACCGCCTTTGACCAGCTCATCTGTACCACGTCGAACACAACGTTGCCAGCAGGTATTCACACTCCGTACAACTGAAACCAGTTCTGTGGACAGGCCCTGAGCATTATTAATGTCTATACGGACGAACTGGTCGCCATCCGCAAGGTCTCTCAGGCACCAGCGCAGCTACAGAAGCAAATCCCCCGATTCCACCGGCCACCACGAGGAATTCGAACGCATACTTATTCCCCCGTACATTTAAACATTTGAAAGGATTTCACAGGTGATGTCGCCACCGACACCGTCGAATAAATTAATCAACGAGACTTGGCCAAGTTATTACTGATGTGTGTCGCACTGCCTTCAACAATATTTCCGGGTTTTAGATACTATCTGTCTACTACTACTATCGAGGAGCAGGACGGCACCAAAGCAACATTCATTCTCGGCCTGTCGAAAGACATCATTCGGCTGACTCAGGCGCTAAAAGGGTTGTGTTCCTCATTGACCAAGGATCGGGTGGTGGACAACTCAGATGGAGTTGCCCACCAACATTCGATGGTATTTGCGATAGAAGCTTGAGTTGGATCAGATTTGTAACATGAACCTGAATGCGATCCGAAATGTATTGTGCTGAGAAATGCGGTGAAGCTGAGCCTGCACAAGATGGATCGTGTTAGGGAATAATGTGGGTGATTTCACCACAGCTATGAAGGAGTTAAGACGCATACAGTGTTATGTTAACTATCTGGAAATGCAGCAAGTCTATCCATAATAACGAAGCTGATCGAAAATTCAACGAAAAATAAAAGAGAATTCAGTTAATGAGAAAGGTTAAAAGAAATGGCCTCAAATGAACAAAGAAAACAGCTATTTTGATGGAACAAAAACTTATGCAAATGAAACCAGGCAGAAGATTCGCTTCGGTCCGGAGTCTGAAGCGTATATACCCTAAACCTGTACAGATCTAGTGATGATACCAATTGGTACCAATTGGTAACGACCATACTCGTATGCATTAAAAGTTTCCTATATGGTCAGTTTTGAACTATGTGTGTGGAACCAATCAGAAGTTTCAACATTCATCTACAAGGTGTCGACTGATCGCAAGGTATATGGGGGGCTTTATCCTCTCAAAAGTTATCGTAATTAAGGGATATTTTTTTACACTTGAAGGGAAGGTAGGCGTTCCTTTGGCCTGATTATGCCCATCTTACTAAAACTCAAGCAACGTCTCATCTGAAGTTTACGCACCGAAAATCATCTCCATATGTCAATTGGTTCAAGAGCTATAGAAAAAAAACCCTGAAAAGTAGGGCAATGCGGAGATCTTTGTAAGAATATTATTTTATTTTCCAACTTATCAGTCTCATTTTTACAGAAGAGTACAAAATGACCATTTCAAATCTTCTACCAAAGTTAGAGCCTTTCACAATTATTCAATCGGGAGTTACAAATATATTTTATTTTGAATATGTAAGGGAGGCAGGCACTCCCTTGGCCGGATCACTCCCATTTTCAATACCAATCAACTAGATCATATTATGAATATTTTCCAAAAATTCTTCTAGCTTCTAGCTTCATTCTATAGATAGTTATCGTGTGAACGACAGACAGAGAGATAGAGATAGATAGACAGATGCACAGACAAGAGGTGACCCTCACCATTTATATACATACATTATCATATGTCGCTTACCGGCATCTTCACGTATGTTTGAATTTGAATTTTTAAATTGTAACGACTTTATTTTCTGTTAATTTTCCTACACTGCACACTTACCGCCATCTCTGTTCTGGTAAGGCTCTAAAAAGGAGAGTACGATCGTGCGGCCATTTTGTTGACATCGAAAGGAGATTGACTACAGCAGACAGCACTAATATTAACAGCTGGGAACTGTCATGTGTACATGCCTGCCACTCTCCATTCGTCGTCAACAAAATGGCGTCGAGTGTGCCTTCCTTTTTAGTGCTCTAGTTCTGGTCTATCGTCGTGATCTAGTCGCACTCGCGGTTGGTGACTGCATTCCACCGAGTGAGGACGACGCCAGGGAACAGCGGTAAGTGTTTGCCTTTGAATTATTGCAATGAAATGTATCTATGTAAAGTGAATTACGTTCATAGAAATAAACCTGCCTGCCTGCCCTGCCTGTGTCGAGCCGAGAGACAAGTTGAATTCGCGTTTCCTTGCATCACCACTGACAACACCATACCTACCTTTTAAGGTGCTATATATGTTCGTCGTTACAAAACCAATATACCCTACACCTAATAAGATCTAGGGTATAAATACAATAGCGATTCACAGTCTGGTTGAAACTATAAAACCGTCATTATGGCTGCAGAGCTTGTTGCAAAGGAAGTACGGATTTTTACATGGCAAAAAGAAGGGTCCTCCACGACGACGTCTGCACTGTTACCTACGCTTCTTCAAGGATGCCCACGTTGCAGACTACTTCTTAGAACAGCAGCAGCGGATGCCCCGCCTGTGCTTATTGTACACTCATGGGCAGCCTTCCAAATGTGATGTGTCGAGAGTCGCACACCAAATTTTCACTTCCAGCTTTCTTGGATATTCAACAATTGATTTCCCGTTGTTTATCTTTGTTGCTATGCTTTTTTCTACATCCGCTGCCCTTCGTTCGGAGAGTTAAATTCGAGATGGCGACGGCGGCAAAAATAATTGAAAAATAACCGACAGAAATGAAACCATATTCTGACGGTTACTACCTTACCAAAGGTTGGTGGGTTGAAAATACTACAACCTTCTTCGCTACTTAAATTACGTTGGTGCAACGAGAGTGCAGCACTATATGGGGAAAATGTAGACACTCGCCTTGAAGCATGGGAAATCGAATCTAGTTTGGCCGAAACTCCAAATAGTGACATTGTCAACACCTACGCGTGACTAAATGCAGTTGTGAAGAGCGCAGGCGAATTCATTTCAAATGGTAACTCCCTCACCTAAAAACAGCCTTACTTTGTTCAACAGTTTCCGCGAGCAAGGTGCCAGTCTATGACCTACTTAAACTTTTCAGAAAGTTCAACGTAAATCTCTTCAATGATTGTTGCATAGAAGCCAATAGAACCTACTGGAAGGAGAAAACTATTGCTCTTAGTGTTGTACTCGTATGTGATAGTAAAAATTTTTGGAGATCAAATAAAAGGCCAAGAAATTGCAGGAAGGAAGGCGAACATGAACGACTTATACGCAGGCACAGGTCGAACTGCCCTATCCGCATTAGACAAAGTTCAATCGAAAGCCTTCAAGCTTATTGGCGAGGAATCCATAACTTCTCATATCAAGTCGCTTGAACACCGGCGAAATATCGGTTGTTGATTACTTTTTTAGTCGTACCGTTAAATTCTATGATTCATTTGTATCCAGAACAATACGAATGTCGAACAACCTACCATCTTTTGTTTTCCCCTGCAGTTATGATCTGCGAAAGTTTAAACGAAACTTACACCGGTATCTCATTCAAACTCAACCCATCCCAGCCCCACTACCCTAATTTCTTCCCGCCAAGGCTGTGCTCTCACGTCAAAGGGTATCCCCTAAGCTTTAGCATAAACATAAAAAAAAAAACATTTCAGCGGATACCTAGCCGTTTTTAGAAAAATATCCGGGATTTCCGGCTAAACTTAGCCGTTTTCATAATAAAAATTTGGCAACAGTGCTTATATTCCACAGACTGGCAATGACAAAAGAGTGAAATTCATGTGTAGGTAAAAAGTTTTTGGTTTAGAAGTCTAAACTTGAGTATTACACAGTGTATTGGCAGATTGAAAATCATTTATTCCCTCATTAGAATATTTACGAGTATATTTTGCATGGAAAGGCATCTGTTTTGCCTCCTAGCGGATCCCAATTATTTCCCAATGAGTTCGTGACTAGGAATGTAATCAATCATGACATCGATGTTCCTGGCTGACATGGGCAAATTCTTAAAGAACATTTCTGACATACATACATACATTAATACAATTTCGGTAGCATTTGAGTTTGAAATGATGTGATGATGTCCCTACCTCCCACCGACATTTACCAACTGACATGGCCATGAGTGATTGTATCAGAAATACAATCAAAACCACGTCCTCGGTATATTATAGTTTATTTGGAACTAGCATGCCGTCAGCTCATAATTTTTGTATCTTTCCCCATAAATGTACTCAAATACATTTGTCTCTTCTTTAATCATACCATCCAATGACATACAACTCATCAAAGTAACATACCACCATGCTGTCATAAATTCCACGAGATTTATGAGTAGCGGCGCCGAGCTCTTCCACACTATCAGAAGAGCAAGCAACCGACTCTTCGCTGTTCTAGTTATTGGCGAAAATTCTCGCAAGGATGTTGCAGCAATCTGTCAGATAGGTACTTCAGTCGCTTAATTATAGCAACATAAATACTCGTACACATCATAAAGTCATAATCTTATTAACTATCAATAAATCATCGAAGTTTCATTAATAACACCAATAATGGCAGAATTGTCATAAAACTGGACTTGTCCGCGATGCTATCCATTCCATAGTTCGGTCCTTATCAGATTCAGTACTTACCATAAAGTGTCGCACCATGGATCGTAATATTACGTGTTTTCACTAATTCTTTTTCGCCTTTATCCCACATCAAAGTTATGTCAGATACATGAAATTAGGGCAAACTGTCTATCAATTTTCATTTGTATTACATATCATCCCGAATGAAATCATTAATTTCTCAGAAAAAAAAGAAGAAAAACATGTTGTAAATGAGGTCGACCCTTAGGCCAGAACGGAAAGATAAAAGAAATGGAGTAGTGGGCAAGATTCGAGCAGTACAGCACTTAGGACCACACTCCTACAAATTAAAGTGGCACAGTCTTGAAAGAGATTAGAGCGACTGCTGTCCAAGATTTTATGGGAATTTAATTCTATCGCAAAATGGCCATTTTTAAGGTCATGTTCAATGTTGCAAACAAGAAACCATTAGGACCGGGGGCAATAATGGATGTGTATCGCTGGCGATCAAAATGGCACCGAAGCGAAATAAATGTTTAATGTGCCAACAAAGGTTTTACAGTGCAATCAATCAGCGTGTTGAATGGGTGTCGTTGTCAACATTAAATCCGAAAACTTGACTCGTCGTTTTGTAGACCATTATATCGGGAACGGATACCATTTATTAAAACACGTCTATTCAATATGGTTGATATGAAATTTATGCCACCAAGGAGCATCGATTTTTTAACGGTTTGCGCCATACATGTTCCCTTTACTTGAATGCCACCTATATCCGGTGTGTCACGGGTAACCCTGCTAAAAATTTGAGATTGACAATCATACGAGTTAATTCGATACGAAGGGTAGGTATTATCATCACACGATAACCAATTTGTCTTCATGAGAAAGTATTTACCCTGAATCTGGAAGATTTGCTTCGAGAAATGTACAATTCCCTTTCTGAAGTAATATATATTTCCAGGTTTTATTAGAAATGAACGATTTCGGTCAGAAAAAAATAAGCAAAACATCTACAGTCGAACTTTCCCATAGGCGGACACCATTGGGGAATGGGATTTTGTCCGCTTACCAGCAGTGTCCGCTTATTAGAAGCTTAAAATGAACTTATAGAAAAACATATCCCAAGATAGAAAAGTCCAGAAGAAAATAACGAATTTCTAAATATGGCGACATAATTTTTCACAAGTATGTATCCACATTTTGACATGGATATGTCTTATAGCTGGGGGTCATCCTAAAAATCTGTCCGTCACACGAAATGTCTGTTTTTCTACACGGGGGTCAGAAGAGGAAACAAGCCCATTGAAAATTTTTCCGAGTTCTATGAATGTAGTGGCCGATCCTCAGTCAATCCGAGTCGGTCATCAAAGGGAACTCACGATAATCGAAAAACTTCGCATCATGAACTGACTAAACAACCAGGCACCCATAAAACAAGTCGACATCATTCAACTGCCATCCCCTCGTGATTCAAATCTGCTCACAACACCAGCCACATCCAGGCAACCTGTCTCCCTCACTCGTGCACAGCGCTATGGCTTCTCCTTCACAGCAATCTTTTTGTTTTCATCAATTAGTCACTAACCTGACTCAGTAAGAAAATCGTTGGGGTAGGTCGGGAAATAGCTTCAACTTCACGCACACACGCACATACACACACACTCGTATGCACGCAATGGAGAGACGGTTGAGTCGAAGAAGTTCAATGGATGGGCGTTGCTCCGTCATCGGCGACAGTGCGAAAGAGATGCTTGCTCCACGGACCTTGGACTACACTTCCGCGGGGGATTCACCCCTTTCTTGTGATGGCCAATCCCATCCAGCCGACTGAAATCAGTGTCACCAAGGTCACCAACGTGTTTTTCCCGTGGATGTAAGGAACTTACGACCGTACTTGTATCGCGCATACCGCGTACTATCACGATCGATGATATATCAACTAACAGTGCAAATTCTGATTTAGTGAGGAGAATAGTGCAGATGATGCAGTTTGTGCAGTGCGGATAACGTAAACGTTAATGCAATAAAATTGTGTTGTCGCGCTTACCGTCTTTAGACTTAGACGAGTACTATCTAAGTATCTAATAGTAAGTGTGTTTAGCTAGACCGCGGCTTGACGCGATCGATCGCGGATTTAAGTACTAACGAAGCACAGGCGCATATATATGGCAAATATGTATAGTGTATGATCGCTTGATCCATACACGGGCAACGGTTGGGTTATATTACGTTTACACTATCCCTAGATTACTTCATCTGCTGCTTAATCTGGGTGTGGTGAGTTTAAAATTGTATGTATTTGACAGTTGCAGATTAAATCAGCCGGCGCAGATGAAGTAATCTGGGGATAGTGTAAACGTAATGTAAATTTGTATTCTCCTGTACACTATGCGGGACGGTACATATGTCTTGAAAATGATACAAAGTATCTACACTGCATGCAGATACATCGGTACATCTTATGCCTACCGAAAGCGTGGGACGTGTTTTGTCGAATGAATTCATCCAGTATAACTATACTGGGATCTTTATAAAACTTATATTACGTTTACACTATCCCCAGATTACTTTATCTGCGCCAGCTGAGATAATCTGTGACTGTCAAATACATACAATTTTGAACTCACCACACCCAGATTACGCTGCAGATGAAGTAATCTGGGGATAGTGCAAACGTAATATTACGTCGATATCTTCAACACAACAGGTTCCACGCAGTCGGTAGTCATAGACATATCCATGTTCCGATGTATCTGCATGCAGTGTAGATACTTTGTATCATTTTTTTAATTGTTAATGTTAATTTCGGGAGCAAAAATCTTCTTCCATAGTCCACCTCGGGTCGCCCCCTGGAACAGCAGTTGTCGTCGACCAATGCTGACCAAGTCAAGCCGCCATTTATGATGGTGCGATAATTTGAATGAGGTAAAAACTTCCCCCTGTGGTGTGGGGCGTAAAAGAGTAGAGCAAAAGGGCTGCCAAGTCGGAAATAGGGGTTACAAGATGCAACTAACGATCTACTCAGTTGGTAGGATAAGCTATGCCCAATCACGGGAATCTGTCTGGCCGCTATATCGATTACGCCAAAGCGTTTGATAGCATCCCCCATAGCTAACCAATAGAGGTCCTCCACAAGTACCGCGCAGATCCTACCCTAATCAGTTTTTTTCACATAAGTGATGGAAGGATGGCACACAATATTATCAGTGCCGTCAACCGAAGGCAGTATGCAGACAGCAACCGGTACACATCCGAAGAGGCATATTCCAAGGGAACTCTTTGCGTCCTCTTTAGTTCAGCATGGCGCTCAACCCCCTTTCATCACTTTTAAATTCGGCTTGACGGTATAAGTATGAAATTCTTAGATTATTTCTTGAAAATTCGAGCAACTCAATCGACCTAACCCCTTGTGGGGCATAACGTGTCATTGTCAACTGTTCCATGTGGCCCAGCAGTTGCCCGCATGCACCTCCAGCTCCCCTATTTTGCCGCCTACCTGTCGGAAGATGCTGTAGCTTATTATTACGCCCCGCACTACAGAAAGAAGACAACACAAACATCCATGGCGGGATTCGAACCCAAAACACCATGAGTCAGACATGAGACTGATGCCCCTACGCACTGAGCTACTAGCCGCCTGAGTTGACTCACCTGATGCACATACTTAAAATAGATAACATCAAACTGTTCTCGGGAAGCAACGCACATCTTATAAGTCTGCTGCGGCCATCGAAAGCCCTGATTTTCGATGAACTTCGGTTTGAACAAATGTGGAATCCGTGCTATTCGCAAAGGCGTTCACACACCGCACCCCGGCTTCACCTTGTATGATATCCACATAGGTGCAATGTCGGAGGAAGACTTTTATAAATATCTTGTAATTCGGATTAAGACTCGCTTCTTCAGTCTCAGGCTCATCAATGTGCATGCCCGCACTGAAGTTAAAGGAGACGCAGTAAAAGACGAGTTCTACGCCCGCCCTGAGACTCTCTTCTACTCACTTCCAACAAACGACGTCAAATTGCTGCTGGGAGACTTTAATACGAAAGTCGGAAATGAAAGTTGGTGCCGGTGGACCACTGGAGGCCACAGACTCCATGAAAAACGTAACGACGACGGCCAGCGACTTATCGATTTCACCTGCAGCAGGAATCTAATCGGAAGCTCTACATGTTTCCCGCATCGACGCACAAGCAGACCTGGAAATCTCCAGACGCACATACCGTCAACCAAATTTATTACGTCCTCATTTGCAGGAGATGGGCGTCTAGCGTGATGGATGTCCGCTCACATCGAGGAGTAAACTGCGACTCAGATCACCACTTGGTGAAGACGACCTACAGCTGTAGAATTTCCTCAGTGCACCAATCAAGAATCAACCCTCCCAAAATCTTTGCGGTTGACAAGCTTCTGAGCGATGCTACGACGGTGGCGTATGCTACCGCCCTTGAGGAAATACTATCGCCTATGCTACACAACATCAGCAACACAGGCCTCCATGGGTTCTGGGAAGAACTCAAGGGTACCTTCAGGGATGTCGCAGAGAAGGTCGTGGGATGGAAAAAACGGCGAGCGCGAAATGACTGGTTGGACGAAGAATGCAAAAATTCACTTGACGCGAAAAACGACGCCTACAGACAATCGGTTCAATGGGGAACCAGAGCCAGAAGAGAAAAATATGACGAGCTATCGAATAGAATAATTAGACGTTAGAACCGTACTATAAATACTTTGATGACCAGTTGCTGAATATAAACGAAAACTTAGCTAATAGGAACACCAGACAAGCGTACAAACGAGTAAATGCAGTTAAGAACGCCTTCCAACCCAGGACTAGCCTTTGTAAGGACAAGGATGGAAACATCATCAGCGACACCGATGGCATTAACAAACGATGGGCCTCTTATTTTGAAGAGCTTCTAAACCTACCATCTAACATCCCCACACAAGAAGCTCTCTACCATATTGTTGATCCAGGCCAACACATACAACCCCCGAGAGTAGAGGAAGTTTATCTCGCGTTGCGGTCACTAAAACGAAATAAAGCGCCGGGCGCTGACGAGATTCCAGCTGAACTGCTAAAATTCGGTGGAACGGGTCTAGTCTAATGCCATAAATCAATTATTCCTGCGAGTATGGAAGGACGAGGAGATCCCAGATGATTGGCGCAGAAGAATCATCTGTCCAACTCACAAAAAGGGAGATAAACTGCGGTGTGAGAACTAAAGGGTCATATCACTAGTTTGTACGTCCTATCAAATTTTGACGAAAATTCTAGAAAATAGAATAAAACCGTACGCAGAACGAGTCATTGGCGAATATGAAAGCTGTTTCAGACCTGGTCGCCCCACAACCGATCAGCTCTTTACGGTCAAACTGATACTGCAGAAGTGCTGGGAATACAACGAAAACGTATACCAAATCTTTGTCGGCTTCAAGCAGGCATACGACAGTATCGATCGTGGAGTAATGTGCAACATCATGCTGCAATTTGGTATATCAGCCAAATTAGTGCGACTGACAAAGATGACGATAACCAACTCCGTCTCACAGGTCAGGATCCATAGTAGACTTACTGATCTAATTGGAACCCGCACTGGTCTGAAACATGCCGATGAACTGGCACCGACGCTCTTCAACCTAGCACTGGAAAACGCTATTCGGGCTATGAATATGGACAACAGCAATACGCTACCCATCAAGTCGACACAATTAGCAGCGTACGCCGACGACATCAAGATCATGTCCCGAAGATTGGCCGACGCAGAAGAACTTCTGCATACGCTCGATACCGCTGCAAAAGAAATTGGATTACGTACCAACAAGGGTAAAACTAAAATAATGATGCAATCGACGACAATGACACCTGCACAACAGAGCATCAATGTGGGGGACCTCAACATCGAGTTCGTGAACAACTTCATATACCTGGGTTGCAACTTGTCAAGGGACGCCGACGAAACTGACGAAATCAAGCGACGGACACTGTTAGCTAATAAGACTTTTTTCTCGGTTCTCCCAATAATGAAATCGAAACCATTATACGACCAGTGCTATGCTACGGCTGCGAAGCATGGACCCTAACTCAAGCCTCCGAAAACATGCTAGACACATTTGAACTTAAGATTCTGCGGCGAATTTTCGGGGCTGTTTGCGATCGAGATGGATGGCGCATCCGGTACAACCATGAATTGTAAGAACTGTTCGATAAGCTGGAAGTTTCGAAAATCGTCAAACTACAATACAACGACTTCAATGGGCAGGGCATGTACAAAGAATGGACGATGATCGCATGCCAAAGAGAGTAATGAATGCAGAACGAGTCGACGGAGCGAGACTGCCTAGACGACCGAGATCTCGTTGGGAGAGCTCAATAGGTGTGGACGCCGCGCAGCTACTGGGCTTCCATAATTGGAAGACGTGGTCACGTGACCGACATAATTGGAGGACAACGATCCAGGCGGCCAAGACCTGACGTCGGGTTGTCGCGCCACGATGATGATGAGAACAATATTCCCCAAATCTAGCGCCGAGTTTGGTAAAATTAAGAAAAATTTTAGGGGAAAAATGTTTCATAGCGATGAGGACATCAAACCTTGAACATAGGAAACTGTAAAAAGTGGATTTTAATGACTATTTTGAAAAAATGGATTTAACGGTTGAAAAAGTGTACAGAAATTAATAGAATTTATGTTGAAAACATAAAAAGTCAAGAAATTTTATTTCTTATGTTTTTTTAAAGCCCAACTACGCGAACTTTTGTTAAACCCCTCGTATATACTGCAGGTATTAACCAATAATATATAATATAATATAATATATATCAAAACTTCGGGTTCTTCTTCCTTTGATCACCATATTGTTATGTTACCGTAGCTGGTGCTCCAGGTTCTTTCAGCGTTCTTACAAGATTCGATTTCGCTATTTGATCAAATATTTCCATATTTTAATTTATTCAAAATTTCAAAAATGTTTCCGACTTACTTTAAAAAAAAATCAAATTCAATTCCAATATGTGACCTGGATGGGTAGTTCCATCTATCCTACTCGCATAAGACTATTACAGTCGTATTTATTTCAGCACACATATAGTACCTTCCTCTATCCCAGCCCACCTGTCGTCCATCAAACCAAACCAATGCAACCACGGCGCCCTAAAGCAAAATCATGGTTCCCATGAAGCGACACCGCAATCAGTTTCCACATAACCAAGAGTGCGCTCCTAATTAAATAGATCCGACCACTATGCAGGTCCATCTTAAATTTAATGGGTTGCCCTAATTCAAATTTTATCGATTTATTTCTCTATTTGATTTCCGAACAGAGTGTCCGAGCTATTCCATAGCACAGCATGATATACGAGTGTTCCCATTTATGCATGTGAACCTATCATTATATCTGTCACCATACACATAAAAATTATTGAGTCCTGGAACACAGACGAGTCCGTGCATAGAAACAGATAGTAAAAGTGGATGCCTTTCGGGGCACCATTGGAGTTAAGTAGGCAATTTATAATCATTACTCATGATTTGAATGAATCGGGCGAATCGTTTCAAGTTCATTGAACATTGGGAGGTCTTTAATTGCAGTGATTTACGGATGGATGCAACAGGTTGTGTTGTTTGATTGTTGTTTTCTGGAGTTTTAATTTAAAACTATAGGGAGGGATTGGGTTTATTGGTACGGCTTGACCTGATTCATCGCTATGTATCCACATACAACCAAATTATTCCAGATCCACCACTTCATTAAATATCTACACAGGGCTCTTCATTCCACCATATATAAGCTAAGTGATGTCCGGAAGGTAATCAGTTTCTATCATGGACACGACCCGGATATTAGTGCATTGTTGGCTATTGAGTCAGTATTATTTACCAATTCAAATCACATGCAATCGTATCACACGTCCAAATCACTTCCAATATTATCTTCTCTCTTGCAGGCGTTTGCACAATCATGTCACTTGCATCGTTCATTCCTTTCGATACACGTTCCACTCCACCACCGCTTCCGGCGCACAAAACTCAACATCTAGTGTACACCAATTCACCTTATTTACGCCTGATTGGACCACCAATACCACAACTGTCCGCCGCCACTCTGTCCCAAGGATGTATCCTTTATTCGTGTCTGCCGCCCAATCAATGGACACCGAATTCGAGAGCTACACAAATTCATCCAACTCCAATACCAGTTCACTGTATCTATCAAAGCGTAATTCCTGGACCGGCAGGACCTCCCGGGCCACCCGGGCCACCCGGACCACCAGGACCACAAGGTGCTCGTGGCTCATTGACAACACCTCCACGATCCTCAACCGAGTCATCTGCTGTTGCTTCGCAAAGTAGTACACTCGACACTGTAAGTGAAGTAATTAAAGATGGTGGAACGAATCCGGAAACGTCTACATCAGTCACAAGGACATCGGAGTCGACGGTAAGGACAACGGAACCGTACACACTAACAACTTTCAATATTGAACTCTTGGGTGAAAGTGAAACAAGGAACGATGTGAATAGTGAGAAGAGAAGTTTTCTTGGAATAAATTTTTGATTTGAACGTTTTTTTCTTTTTTGTCGATTGGATGGGCAATGAAATGGTCAAATGAATGGCAACTATTGAAAGTCGAATTTAATATCCTTATTTGCTTATCAGATCTGATTGAAGTTTCGTTTAAAAAATCGATTTAGGGAAGTTATCGGAATCTTCGTCGTTAAAATACTTTCGTCCAAATAAAGAAGGTCAGCTTGCAAAATGTGTTCCCCAAAATCTTTTGTTCCGCTTCCTGATACGGTCCGTGCTTTTGTATGGGACCAACACATGGCATATTTCCGTAAGTGTTACCAACAAGATGCACGTCGTCTTAATTTTTTGTCGAATTTTAAGAATTTTGTTTATCTCGATGATATTGCATCGATGAAGGGCTGAGTTATCATACGGGTCAGGTGAAACCCAAAAACTTGATACGCAAGCGAAAATGGCGAAGGGTGATAAGTCCATTACTCAATTGCCCTAGCCCCTTGTGGGGCATAGAGCGTCAACTGTTCCATGTGGCCCAGTTGACGTTTCGTTGGCATAAACTGGTTTCGGAGAATGCAGTTGCCAGCATGCACCTCCTGCACATCCATGGCCACGAACGTCGTCGTGGACGGGATTTAAACCCGAAACGCCGGTAGTCAAACATGAGACTGATGCCTCAACACACTGCGCTACCGGTCGCCGGGGGGGGGGGGTCTAAAAGTCCCGAAAAATCGATTATTTAATGAACCCCCGAATAAATTTTGAAATTACTCCACTTTTTAAAGAAAGGTTTTTGTGTATTTAAATAGCACAATATACAATACTTTTCCACTCGAAAATGCCCGCTAATTTAACTAGACAGGAAGTAGGAGAAGCCCCTGTCTCTCCTGTGCAATTAAGTTCGACAAGCGAGGGAGTGGTCTATTGTATAAAACAACTAACCTGCCAATCAAGCTTGATCGCACTAATAAAGCTGCTCAAATGCTTCAGCGGGGTCGAAGCTATCATATCCAGGTCGAGAAAGGCATCACCAAGGCAATTCGTGTGACGACAGGCTGACGCCTCACATTTATAAAAAATATATCACCCTCACAGAAACCCCAGTTACTATCCTTTACAAGATTGCTTCTCAAACACGAACTTCTATTCGCCTGCCTCAGGCCCAGGATACTCTCCCAGCTGCGGCTGCGGCCGCACGGATCGCTTTTAATTTCAGAAGCACCTTCTAGTTGCGCCTGGTGAAGTTTCGCACCCTTTCGCAAAATTTTCATTTTCGGGACCATAGAAAGGAGTCGCCAAATCTGCCCTGCAAATTCGGCAGCCATATAATTTCCGACAATGCCAGGAAATCAATATACATATGGATACCTTAAGATGTGGGAGACTACTTAGCTACAGCCATACTGGTTGCTTGATAATCTATCCCTATATTTCTATTATGTTAATCGGTTTCCAAGCAAAATTCAACACATATCTCAATGGTGTATACCTCTTAAAGGAAGATGGCAGGAAACCTTGCCACTGACATAGATGCCCGATAGAATGGCAATGGAGTCAAAACACCTTAACTCGAGTGCCTTTAAACAACTTCATGTAGTTTCTGTGAGATTGCATTGGATCTCTCAGTTTGTCTTCTCGAGTTTATTAATCATCGTCATGAGTCGACAGACCTACATCAGACCCAGGCCATATGGTTATCCTTCAGTTAACTTGGTCAAGTGACAGCAGCTTCCATTTCGGAAGCCCAGGAGTGGTTCGGTATCGACGTCTACTGAATCTTCCCAAGGAGCTCCTAGTCTTCTCCTCAGCTTTGCTCTGCTGATAAGTCCTCTTATTCACTTGGAGGCTGAGGCTTGAGTTAGTGTCTATCGAAGCCATAGTATAGCATGGGTCGTATGTAATGCGAGGCTTTGTTATTTCTGTGAACACGCTTCGATTTCTTAATTGGAAGAACCAAATCAAATGTCTTATTTGTGAGTTGTATCCGTCGTCTCATTTAGCCTGTTTCACCGGCGTTCTTTTTAATATGTAAACCAACTTCTTTTGCAGTCGTGTGAAGATTATGTAGAAGTTCTGCAGCGGCTGGCATTTGGAGAGACATAATATTAATGTATTGTCGTCTTGTTACTCGATTTTTTGCGCCGATTTAGCGTTTCAATCTACTGCGTATTTCGAAGATGACAGTCATCTTGTTTGGGTCCTGATCTGTGGAACAGAATTGTGAAGGAACACCTCTTTTCAAAATAATTTCGCGCTAACCATAGTCACATGGCGGCAACTTCATGTTGGATGAGTGACACACATTGAAAGTCTTCAAGAAGACGAGTTGCAATTCACCTGCCACTGACACCGGCTGGGTTATCGAGGGTCCCGAAAAAACACCATCAGGTCAATTTATTTGGAATCTCCCGCAGAGGCACTATCGGGTCCCCTTAGGCCGGCCATTAAACCGACCAAGGATTTCGAATGGTGATAGAACCCGCTCCCGATGGCGAATCGGTCCACCATATCGGCATTCGAAGTTGAGAAAATTTAGAGCGCTATGTCGTTTGCCGATTAAAGTGCAACAGGTAAGTGCTCAGGTTGGTGCGGACATGAGGTAAGAACCTCATGTCTTTCTTCCATTTGGGAGGTTCCAACATCTTTGTGCTACAGAACCTCATTGATGATGAATTTTGGGTTTAGAGGCCAAGGGTGCAAACCATCTGGGCCCGAAGCGTGTTGCATGAGCCGGTCGATGGTCATGGCTAACATTTTTCTTTGATTAGTTATCCTGAGTCGTGGGGCCCAGTTTCAACTTTTGTTGTGTTTGTCTACCCCCAAGGCTCATGATTTATGTTATCTGTGTGAAGGCTAGGGCAACCAGCGGGCATAAGCCCCACCCACATTTCCCGAACTCAGCTGAAACAAGCATGTGCCGCCGCTCAGCTCGTTGTGGAGTATTCGCTTTTAGCGCCGCCAGACCTTCACGCTCCCTTTCGGTAAACTTTCGCCTGCGTCCCAATTATACCTTCTGGTCACCAACTTTCAACATTGCAGTTAGTTATCGTCATCGTTTTCAGTCGTACTGGTTTCACTGGTATACTAAATTGCAGCCTTTAATAAGGCTTTTCTCTATTTTTCTGAGTTATACCCTAGACTTTTAGTATAGGGTATATTGTTTTTGTCACGACGGAAATATGTAACACCTTAAAGGAGGCTCCGGAGGTATAGCAATGTATATATATAAATGATCAGAGTCACCTCCTGATTCGATTTAGCCATGTCTGTCTGTCTGTCCGTCTGTCTGTCTGTCCGTCTGTCTGTCTGTCCGTCTGCCTGTCCGTTCGCACGATAACTTTCGATAGAATAAAGCTAGAGCCTTGAAATTTTGGTTAAATGTTGGCAGTGTGATCTAGTTGGTTGGTATTGAAAATGGGCATGATCAGGCTAAGAGAACGCCTACCTCCCCTACATATGTCAAATACTTAAATGTATCTATAACTCCCGATTAAATAAACATGAAAAGCTCTAGCTTTGGGAGATTGCTCGTGAGGGTAATCTTATACTCTCCTGGGAAAATAAAATCGATCAATTGGAAACTAACGGTAATTTTCTTACAAAGAACCCCGTACTACCCTACTTTTCAGGTTTTTTGTATATAACTCTTGAACCAATTGACGTAGACACCTGATTTTTGGCATGTAACCCTGAGGTGGGAAGCTGATTAAGTTTTGGTAAGTTGGGCATAATCAGATCAAAGGAACGCCTACCTCCCCTACAAAATTAAAAAAATTAAATATTACTTTAATTACGATAACTTTCGATAGAATAACACTAGCGAGTTGAAAATTTGGTAAAACGTTGGTAGTAAAATCTAGTTAGTTGGTATTAAAAATGGGCAAGATCCGACCCAAGAAACCCCTACCTCCCCTACAAATGAAACTTCAAATAAGCGATAACTTTTGATAGAATGAAGCCAGCAACTTGAAATTCTGGTCAAATGTTTAAAGTAAGATTGAGTTGGTATTAAAGATAGGCCAGATCCGACCCAGGGAATCCCTACCTCCCCTAGAGATGAAACTTAAAATAAGCGATAACTTACGACAAAATAAAGCTAGCGACTTGAAATTTTGGTGACATGTTGGTAGTAGGATTCAGCTGGCTGATATTAAAAATACGTAAAATCCAACCAACCAAACCCCTACCTCCCCTACAAATGAACTTCAAATAAGCGATAACTTTCGATAGAATGAAGCTAGAGATTTGACATTTTGCTTAAATGTTCATAGCATGATCCTATTGGTTGGTGGCAATGATGGGCAAGATCTGACCCAAGGAACCCCTACCTACCTACAAATGAAACTTCAACTAGGCTATAACTTTCGATAAAATGAAGCTAATGACTTGAAAAATTCGACAAATATTTGTATTGTAGAATGGGTTAGTTAATGGATTTTGAGAATGGTTAACATCCTCCTGAATGAGTGCCAACCTCCCCTATAAACTGGTCATATAGGAAATTCACTTTTAATGCAAATGGTCGTTGCCAATTAGTACTTTTGGTATCACTACTAGGTTTGTATAAGTCTAGGGTATATACGCTTCGGACTCCTTTGTAGGATGTACGGACTAAGAACCCGAACCCCCACCCCTTTGTTGTGTTCAAATCAGCGCTCCAAGGGGGTGAGAGTGGTTTTTTGAAATCTTATGTGACCGTTAACTTTTCTTTTAGTCTTGGAGGTCCCATTTTCAAAATTTCATAAAAATCGGATCAAAACTAAATAGATTTGTAAGCGAATTCTCTTTCAAAAAGTATGAGATTTCATACAAATTCACTGAAAGCTTTCAAAAAGTGAAACTGTGACGTCAAGCGCAGAGAGAGTGGAAAAGTTGCACACTTCTTTGCGTAACCTTCTATTATTGAACCATGCGTAAAACGTGCTCATGGATAGCTTTCCCTGCCGATGCTATTGCTAAAGCTCAAAATCACATTTGTAATTGTCTGGTGTACTCGTTTCATTTTCCTGTGTGTTACAATATACATAATTAGATTTTACAATATATAGAAAATCACCAGACAATTATGAATATAATCTTAAGCTTTAGCAATAGCATGGGCAGGGAAAGCTCCATGAGCATGTTTCACATGAACGTTTCTCTTGGCTGAGTGTTCACAATCAAAACGCAGGCATCCAGCTCGGCATCAGCTTTCATTCTGTGGTTACCCTAAGGGCGACCACAGAGTGAAAGCTGGTGCTGGTGCTTGTGCGGGTGTTTTGATTGTGAACACTCAGCGAAACGAAACGTTCACGTGAAACGTGCTCATGGAGCTTTCATTGCCCATGCTAATGAAGATCACATTCGTAATTGTCCGGTGTATTCGTCTCAACTTTATGTGTGTTATGAATGGATTTTATATAGAAACTCACCGGAAAACTACGTATGCGATCTTAAGCTTTAGCAATAGCATGGGCAGGGAAAGCTCCATGAGCACGTTTCATGTGAACGTTTTTCTTCACTGAGTATTCGCAATAAAAACACCATCACAAGCACCAGCACCAGCTTTCACTCTTTGGTCGCCTTAAGGCTATACTCAATTGCCCTAACCCCTTGTGATGCATAGCGTGTCAACTGTTCCATGTAGCCCAGTTGACGTTTCGTTGGGATAAACTAGCTGCCACCATGTACCTCCTACCCCTACATTTAGACGCCTACTTTCGACAAGTCGGGTCGGGAGATGTTGTGGCTTATTATTATGCCCCGTAACACAGGGAGAAGAAAACACAAACATCCATGGCTACGGGCATCGTCGTGAATAGGATTCGAGCCCGAAACGCCGGTAGGCAGACATGAGACTGATACCTGATACGCACTGAGCTACCTGTCCCCGGTAGCCTAAGAGTATAGCTTGCTTATAGTGTCTTCACTATAAGCTAATGATCTTTTTGCGGAAAAACACGCAATTGTTGAGAAATCATAAAAGTCAGACCAGTCGCTATGAATATTGCAAAAGGCCTACAAATTAGGACAATTAAATTAATTAAAAAAGAAGGAAGTAACTATCGGTTTTCTCTAAAGTATAGTATGTCCGGTAAGCTATGACCTTATCTCTATTAGAGTTGAGTATTTGGGTCCTTTAGTTTAGAAGCGTCCTAAAGCACCTCACCAATAGAAAATCATTCTAATAATGTGTCATTCTGGAATCATGTAAGCTATTCAACTATGAACGTTTATTTTTAATAGCATACCAATATTATTATAAAAATAAATAAAATTTAATTCGACAGTCGTTTTATTATTTTGCTACTTAAAAAAATGTCCTTACAAAATCATTAAAACTATCTCACAACTAATTGAACTATAAGCCAACTAAAATCTACAAATTTTCCTAGAAGAAAAATACTTCCTAAATTCTTTAGCTCCTAACTTCTACTCTACGCTTATTGATAGTCCTCCTCGTAGTCCTCCTCTTCCTCTTCCACTTCATCGTATTCCGGCCGTGATTTTCTTCGATTCGAATGTGTTCTTGTGTTTGGATAACTACTTCTTCGTTGATATACGCCAGCATTGGCCGATCGCGACACTTCAATGGCATATTGTGTTTCGTCCGACTCCTCGACAGCTTTTGGAGCTTCCTTCGCTTCTTCAACAGCGGCTTGTAATTCTTTAGGCCAGTAGGCGCTACGTGGGTAGCCTCGATATCCTGGGCTACCGCGTGGTCCGCGTGGTCCTTCTGGTCCGCGAGGTCCTGGTGGTCCTGCAGGGCCGTCGTTGCCAGCCGGTCCGGGTGGGCCTTGTGGTCCTGGTCGTCCCGATGGTCCAGTTTCACCCACCGGACCAACCGGTCCAGTTTCTCCAGTTGGTCCTGGTGGTCCGAAGGGGCCTGGTGGACCAGTTGATCCTCGGGGTCCTGGACGACCTGATGAGCCTGGTGATCCCTTGGGGCCTGTATGGCCGTTATCACCTGGTGGTCCTGGCGGTCCTGGTGGCCCGGGTGGTCCTGGCGGACAAGTACATTGTGAGCGGGGATACGAATAGAGCAATGGAACACCACCGATCTTAATTGATCGATATTGTGCCTGTGATACAACTACTAAACTGCCTGCAGAATAATAGAAGAGATAGGATGAGTCAAAATTCAATATCCTGTCTTTGAAAATATTTCAGCTACTTACAAACTGCCAATGTTGCTAGTACGAGCTTCATCTTGAATGGTCTGTTTAGTTCATCGTTCCTGATCAGTATTTATATCGAAAAATTCTAAAACTAGACGATTTTTCGTGAGAAAGACACATAGAGATTAGGAAATAAGCTTCGCAACATTGCAAATATGCCCCTGAACGGCGATTGGCTACTCTTCTGATCGTCATATAATCTAGAGAACCTCTGCTCTCGGGAACAACAAAAAGATACATCAACCTAATTTGCATAAATCGTTGTATCTTTTTGAAATCACATTTCGGTCTGTAAGTTCAAAAAACTGGTTCTGCTGTTTGGGTACAATGGACGTTTATCATTTTATAACAGTGACCGCGTGTTGGAGACCATCATCCATTTCAAATATGATGACAAACCTTAACAGGTAAATTCAAGATCAATGATCGCATTTAATGTGTATTGATTCATAGTAGATTTGGATTGTGGTAGTGGATCATGTGTGATATTGCCATGTGACCATAATTGATTTTTGTAAAAAACAAATGATATTTGGGTTAGAATAGATTCCGGCCTCCAAATAACGACGTCATATTTCATAATCCAGAACCTTCCTTCCGTCCAGTTTTGTGGAAATGTAATACGAAAGAAAATGTTTAGCATGAGTCATGATCAGCACTATTGAACCATAAATTAGGATAGGATAGGATAGGTTTCTATAATTTGGTTCAAAAGGACCTCACTCTATACTCATCGTTTCAATTTTGGAATTGCCAGCCGATGACGTAAAAAGAATAGATTTCGCTAACCACAAATAGTTGTTTACCTACATATAATAATATACTCGTATATATCTCAATTTGGAGGAGGCAATGGACTTAGGAAACCAGTATTTGGCAACAACTATGACAAAAAATCGCCAAAGAGTTGTAAAGTAACTGGAAAAATATATAATTCTTGTGTGCTTGACCAGTTCTTTTTTGTTTTTCGTCAAGAAGGAATTTATAACGGTGCACACGCGATATATCTTTATTTTTTTTATATATTGCTTGTATATAGGGATTATAATTTATTGCCACTGCCAGGGACATCTCAGCACAAGAATTCCACATGCTGCATGATGGTTTCGCAGTATTAAGATGCCGACTCACCCGTTCTTTTTACCAACTTTGGAATTGTTGTGGGGCATTTAAGAAGTTCGTTGGACTTTTAGGGAATTTTTGAATTTATTCATGAGGACAAGTTTATTGATTGCTGCCGTTCAATGCTGAAGGCTGTTCTTGGTGCCGTTTAGAATTACTAGGTGATGTCTGTTGGATAATTTCGGAAGTACCTTAGTGACCATCGTGACTTTCATTTTCGTTAGATTAGTTTGGAATGAATGTAATACATCTAGAGGTTGGTTAATGGGTCAGATTGGTTTCAATGATAGTAGCTAGTCATTTAAAGAAGTGATGTTGGTCTGATAAGGGTCGATCAAAGTATTTATAAGAATAGGAAGGTATTTGACCGGTACTATCCATCACATGATCAGTCATTTTTGGTAAATCAAGTACGAGGGTAAGGTGAAAAGTTCTTGGCCTGACACAGAAATACCGTTACAATCAGCGAAAATTTATGTTTCCTGCCTGGGTGCAGGTGTCATTAGTACGTATGACAAGTTTCAACTTGTTCTCTCAAGTAGTTTGTTTACACGAATTTTTGCAGTAGACATCTTACGTGTATTTCATTAAAATGGACAAACTTGAATATCGTACGGTCATAAAATTCTTTGTTTTAGATGGATGCTCCTTCGATGTCAACCGTTAAAAAATGGGCAGCTGAATTTAAACGTGGTCGCACGTCCCTCGAAGACGACCCACGTGAAGCACGGCCAAAAACCGCAACCACACCGGAAACCATCGAAAAAGTGCATGATATCGTGTTGGACGATAGGCGAGTGAAAGTGAGTGATATTGCTAAGGCTTTGGGGATATCGGAAGAAAGGGTGTGAAATGTCTTGCACAAAGAATTAGAGATGCGAAAGCTCTGCGCAAGATGGGTGATGCATTTGCTGAATGCCGATCAAAAGCAAATGCGCAAACGATTTTCGCAGCAATCTTTGCACCGATTCAATCGGGATCCAACCGATTTCGTGCGGCGATTTGTTACCATGGATAAGACTTGGCTCCACCACTACACGCCAGAAACAAAACAGCAGTCGAAGCAGTGGGTGGATGCCGGTGGTTCAGCGCCGAAGGAAGCGAAGTCGATCGCATCTGCTAGAAAGGTCATGGCCAGCGTGTTTTGTAATGCGAAGGGGATCCTGTTAATTGATTCCGTAGGAAAAGTTAGAACAATAACAGGGGCGAATATTACTCCAAACCTCTTGAACAGTTGGCTGCCAAAATTCGCGAGAAGGGTTCTGGCTTGAAGAAGAAAAAAATCATCTTTCACCAGGACAACGCACCTGTTCACAAGTGCGCGTTAGCGATTTGAAAACTGCGGGATTTGGGGTACGATTTGCTCGACAATCCCCCCTATTCTCTGGATTTGGCACCCTCAGACTTTCATCTGTTCCCAAAATTGAAGAAATTTGTTTCTGGGAAGCGCTTCGCATCCAATGAAGAAGTTAAGAGGGCCGTAAATGAATATTTTCACATCCTTTCGAGACCCTCTCTTCCGGGAAGGAATACTGATGTTACTGAAACGCTGGACCAAGTGTGTTGAAGTCAAGGGTGATTATCTAGAAAAACAAAATCATTTTTTAACTGAAAATCGCAGTTTTTTATTGTCAGGTCGAGAACTTTTCACCTTACCCTCGTACAAGTATGTAACTGGAAATTGTTACGAACTCAACATTATGGTGCGGTCAGATACACGCCAACTACATCGCCAAATTTTGAACATGTTTCTCACAGTAGGAAATAATGCATGTATTGTGCAATGAAACTCGGATATAGCCAACTTCCAAGGGACTATCGAAAATTTTCGTTATATCCGATGTTCGCTATAACCGATCAACAGAATATAAAGGTAGGTTAAAGAGTTGCCATGATTATCCACAGCACACATAGACCACATCTGGGTCCGTTGTGTTACCCCATGGGATACAGAGTCCCCGACAATCCTATATCTTGAATCAGCCTGAGTGCACAATAAAACGTTGTAGTTGACCAACCTCAACATTTACCAAGTCCGCCAACTTGTTAAAATAGTAAGAGACTAGAATTAACCTCCTCAGCCTTGCAAACTCCGAGCATCCACAAAGAAGATGGAAGGTACTCTCCTCTTCCCCCTCATCACCACAACTTCTACAAATGTCGTTATACGGTAGCCTAAGCCACTTGGCGTGCTCTCCGATTGAACAATGCCCAGTGATAACACCGAAGGCAGCACCAATATATTGTCTCTTCAACGGCAGCAACTTAGCAGAGCGACCCAAGTCCAACCTGAGCCACATCTGTTTAGTTAAATTACATGTGCCGCCGCTCAGCCATCTCGAGTTAGTCCTGCTGACCGCAGCCTACATAATGACGAATTTGCATGAGCTGAAAGGCATTTCAACCCTGCAGCGAGTACTTTCAGCTTCAACTATTGTACCCCGACGATCCAGTTCGTCAGCTCTAGTCAACAAATCCATTGTGACCAGGAATCCACACACAACAATGTCGAAGAAGCTGCACAACTTCATTGACAATATACCGCACTCCAACACAATCATCGAGGTAGTATAAGTACGGATTCCTGGCTGTCTGTCAAAAAAAAAAAACAATATTCCTCACGCATAGCACATGACGCCCCAGCCAGGCCAAAGCTTCCTAAATTCCTACCAATTCCGCCTGAAGAACACTACAGTACTCCGGCAGTCGTACCGATCGGTTTGAATTCAGTGTATCGGAGTGAACGCCCGCACCAACCCCACGATCGGTCTAAAAGCCATCGATGTAGATGTGTCTGATATAAGCTAGGCTTCATCCCATTGAGTTCGTGATGGAATAAGGCGTTTGAAGTTATTGCAGGGAAATCACAATTTCTTAAAATTATCGAGTGTCCACTATTTAAAGCCAACCACTGAAGTTTTTCACGAATACGGCCGTACAAGCGGCTATCCGATCACCTAGAATATCCAAGGGGAGCAAGCTGAGCATCATGTTCATAAGCATAACCATCAGAAGGAGTCCTAAGAGCCCTGCTGATCGCCACACTAGCTGTCCTTTGTAAATACACAAATCCGATTCGTTCCCCGATGCTTTCGCCGTGTTGAAAGCATTTCTGCAAAGATTCTACATTCAGTTATCAGCAGACTCCACCACTCTGGTTTTTTGTTACCATTGGGCTTGCAAGCGGGTCACGCTTTAGTAATAGCCTTATTTAAAGCACCAGTAAGTGTACTCACCATTTCGTCCAACTCCCGCTTATTACTCGGTTGTCCCAGAAGAGGTGGTAATTCTTCCAAAAATGTTTAACGGTGAGTGACCCAATTACTCGTACTCACTTAGCTTACCAATAGCCCACACTCAACTTAAGATTCTCAATATTCAAGCACGGATTGCGTTGGAATAGAATATCACTTAAATGCTTTCGAATTATACAATGTCAATACAGTTTTCCGTCTACCCTCGCTAGTCCTCCACGTCAACATTACGTGCTGCAGCTTAGTCCCTTTGCAAATTTGATCTCAGAAACTCATCGACGTTTTTTTAAGCTTCAGTCATCGTCGAGACCAACATTTTGGTGACATTGTTGATGACACTCAGCGAATATTTCATCAGCTAGTCGTTCTCAATGAAAATATATTAAACCCGTCCGAAGCGTATATACCCTAGACTTGTACAGACCTAGTGGTGATACCAAAAGTACCAATTGGTAACGAACATATGCATTAAAAGTGAGTTTCCTATATGACCAGTTTATAGGGGAGGTTGGCAATCATTCAGGAGGATCTTGACCATTATCAAAATTAATTAACTAACCCATTCTACAAATATTTGTCGAATTTTTCAAGTCGCTAGCTTCATTCTATCGAAAGTTTTTGCTTATTTGAAGTTTCACTTGTAGGGGAGGTAGGGGTTAATTGGGTCTGATCTTGCTCATCATTGCCACCAACAAATAAGATCATGCTACAAACATTTAAACAAAATTTCAAGTCTCTAGCTTCACTCTATCGAAAGCTATCGCTTATTTGAAGTTTCATTTGTAGGGGAAGTAGGGGTTTCGCTGGTCGGATTTTACGTATTTTCAATTAGCCAACTGGATCCTATTACAAACATTTTACCAAAATTTTAAGCCGCTAGCATTATTTTGTCATAAGTTATCGCTTATTTTAAGTTTCATTTCTAGGGGAGGTAGGGGTTCCTTAGGTCGGATCTAACCCATTTTCAATACCATCCAAGTAGATCTTACTGATAATATTCTAACAAATTTTCAACTTGCTAGTGTCACTCTATCGAAAGTTATCGTAATTAAGGGAATATTTAATTTTTGAAATTTTGTAGGGGAGGTAGGCGTTCCGTTGATCTGATTATGCCCAACTTACTAGATCTGAAGCAGCTTCTCACTCCAGGGTTACATGCCAAAAATCAACTGACCTCGTTGAGAAGTCTCCGAATTTGAGTTGCCCCCATCCAGTTCTTTAAGGTCATTTTGGCTATGTTAGTTCCCACGTATGGCCTTGCCTTCTATCAATGTAGATTAAGGCCGACTGAGATTAAGTAATAGTGAATATTTTGAATGAAACTGGAATTAATAAATTAAAACAGTGGCTTGAAATGAATATCGTATAATATAAACTCTCACTATAATAATCCCATAAAATATATTTTTTCAAAAAAGCATCACCAGTGGTACCCAAAGCCAAGTTTACTTCGCCAATAATCGCGATGTTATGATTTTAAGTGTTTCGGGTTTTCCGTCCTTCGAATAACACTGCTCCATGTCCACCTTTCGATATTCTGAAAAAAAAATCAAGGACATTATCAACTTTCACTCAACTTCTCGAACTCATCTTTATATCATCTCACCGTCATTCGTATTACAGTTGAACAGCAATAATTCACAGAAATTCTCGAATATTTGGTAATCCCTCTTGTCGAGACTCGTGGCACAGATGGGCTGTCGTTCACGGGTACATTTGAAATTACAATTGGCCTGTACGGACGATTTGTCGCCATCCAAAGGACCACCTCGAACAAAACATATGACTGAATATCACAAAATTATCATTCGTATTACGAGGAAAAAAGCGGCGCCCGAAAAATAGAATCATATTGAAAATATTATATTGTTGCACAGAATAAATCCATCTAAATTGATTCAATCGCTTACGAGATAAAAGTATTAGGCGAATAATAGTGAATCTCATTTTGATGTGAAGCCAGAAGGACTTGGATGATAGGTTAAGAATCCCAACAGGATCGAACGTAAAAGGAAGCTTGAACGGGCAGTCGAGGCTTGCGACGAACAACGAATGCCGAACTCTTGAGACAAGTGCCAACCCACTTAAATTATTTATAAGAAAACATTTTGTAGGGGTGGTTTATCAATCACAGCAGGATACTACTAGAAACACCTTGTGGTGTCGATGCGGGCTTGCGGATATCATGGTGTGTACTTAAGAATTTGTGTCTTTTCACGGTTGACGTGATGAATAAACAACACACGTCGTCAATGGTGTTTTTAGGGAGTTAAGGTGAATGTGTTTTGGGTAGATAATGGCAACCATTTTGATTAGAATTAAATTGGTGGCTTGTGATGTCTTTCGTGATGTGGAGTATACAAACTGTTGCTACTAAAGTTTTTTTTTTTGTGTTTAGGCGATTTGCGTATCTGTCCCTAACCTCTCCAATTTAATGGTCGGTGTTAGTTTCAGTGTCGAATAAAAAATTGATGAAAATGTAGTTGCAAAACAGAGTCCAATTTCTCAATATTCTTTCAGAGGTAGTTTCTGGTTTATAATAAAAGAACAAAATTAATCAATAAAAGTGCCAGAAATATAATTTATAAAGGCAGTAGATACATCCTTTTTACAACCGAAATCATTAACACTATGTACAATGTGATTATATATCAAAACTATCGGCTCGACCCTAGTCAATTATAGATTTTTGGCCCGTCCTATCTAATAATCTAGGGACGCGGCAGCGTCCCGACCGCCAAAGAAAAACGAAGAAATCGAAAAAAGCTAAATCGAGAAATAGTGACCTCGGACCTCTGTGGCCCCAGGTGATCGTGGGGGTTCAAATTTGGCAGGGTCATTGTCTCGGATCTGTTTAGGAAGTGCCTCGTAGGGAGCGTATCGATATCTGCTTTCTATTCTCAATTATTGGCTCTGTCCCAAGAGTGTGCACAGGCTATCATTTGCTCTGATCCGTGCAGTAGCAAAAAAGACACATGCAAAAATGTGCCATTTTATAGAGTCTCTCGCTTAAGTCTTTTCAATAATTTCAGAGAAAAAATTCTTCAAGGGATTACTCGTGATCCATGGTTCAACTAAATTTGGTTCATTGTTTCTTTGGTTATTATAAGTATCGTATGGCTACATTTTGGTGCTGCTGGAGAAGTGCGTCAGGACAAAAGGACTCTCTTAAACATGAAATAAAACAGAAGCCAAAGGTGGTGAATGTAGGTATATTCTGACTGTATGAGACCATTCCACTAGAGTTCTGTTAAAGATATTTTGAGTCCTTTCATTAGAACTGGTCCTTTAGAGGAGAGGAGAGGAAAAAGGATGTTCTTCGCAAAGAAGCAATATCTAGCAAGGCCGCGTTCAGATGGCCAAGCGAAAATCGTGCAACTGAGCGCGTAAGGAGCTAAAAAACAATCGAATGCATTGTTTCATATGTAACTGTTCAACTTTGCTGGTGCTACCACTTAGCCATCTCGAGTTAAATTTTAATATCTCAAGTTCAAAGCAGTCCAATTCTTTGGAAAGAGGACTACAGAAATTATAAGAACAAAAACATTACCGATCAATAATTGAAACCACCATGATTGAACTGCAACTGCAGAATTACTCACTCATTGCACGCTTTTCAGTGTACGACTGGGGGTCATGCACTAGAGTACTGTTGATGGTGTTTGAGTTCTTTAGTTAGGAGAATAGCACCATCTTAGGAATAAAATGAACAGAAACCAAATCTGGAAAATATCGGTCTCGACTTAAGGGACCTGTAGGATATAAATAACTCAACGGACATAAAGGATCGAAAGCTATAATTTCATCGAAGGTAACTCATAGCCATGGCAGCGGCACATTTACTCAGCGATGTTCACCTAAACAATTAGTTCCTTGGGGCAACATTTTTCAAAGCAAATCATGTACAACTTAAAAGTAAAGTGCCGATGAACATCATCGCTCTTTTTTTGTGTAATTTTATGTTAACGCCAAAACTTAGGGGATACCCTGTAATGCAGTAGCATTGCCTTAGCTTAAGCTAAATTGAAGTAAGGGAGATGGGATGGGTTGAGTTGTATCAGATGGAATTAAATGTCAGTGAACGTTTAGTTTGAATATCTGCAGGTCGTTACAGCAGAGGGAGACAGACGATGGTAAGCCCTTCCACATTTGGATTGTCCTGCATACGAATGACATGACATTTTACGGTTCGACTGATACTAGCATCCATGGTAAGCTGGTAGGCATGACCATACTGCCGAGTATTGCGTAAGGGAAATGCAACCAGTGGCGGCCCGTCACAGTGGGCAGGGTGGGCATTGCCTACGCTATCAATTACTGAACATATTGTAAGAACACATATTGATATTAATTACATTAAACAATTTAATAAATCAATTCAATGCTTGATTTACTACTTTACTCAACAATTTAAGCATTTCACACTTTCCTGACTAAACATTTGCGGAACATTACTGCTTTACTAACCTCCCCATTGATAAGTATATAGCTCATCACTGTAAGGTATATATGTTTAACGTAAAACGCTTTCAAATACTGCTATGCATTGCATTGCACACAACGACCCTTTGCGTGTACAGTGCAACACGCAAAGGGTCTTCCAACCTACAGATATTTTTTGGTCTTTTCCTCACCATCGTGTTGGGTTCCATGTTCCAACAAGCCAAGAATGATATGCAACTCCCACGAAATTGGCACTCGTATAAAAAGTGCATGGTGCAGACAGACAGACAGACATGGCTATGAAAATGATCAGGCCAAGAGAACGCCCACCTCTCCTACATATGTAAAATAATTATCTATAAATCTCGATTAAATAAACATGAAAAGCTCTAACTTTGGTAGATTACTTGTGAGAGTAATCTTATACTCGCCTAAAAACAAAAAATCGATCGAGTTGAAAACTAACGGTAATTTTCTTACAAAGAGCCCCGTACTACCCTACTTTTCTCATTTTTTGTCTATAACTCTTGATCCAATTGACGTAGACACCTGATTTTTGGCATGTAACACTGAGGTGAGAAGCTCTTTGAGTTTTAGTAAGTTGGCAATAATCAGATCAAAGGTCCCCTACAAATTTCAAAAAATTAAATATTCCTTTAATTACGTTAACCTTCGACAGAATGACACTAGCGAGTTAAAAATTTGTTAGAATGTTGGTAGTAAGATCTAGTTAGTTGGTTTTGAAAATGGGCAAGATCCGTATTTTTGGAGACAGTTACGCCACTGGGACAACAGGACCTTTTTGGTAAGAAAGTAGTTTTTAGGCAAGATGGATGGTGATGAGGCGAATGCACTAGATTCCTGTTGAAGACAGTTTAAGTGCTTTGGTCAGGACAAATGGACTCTAATGAGCATTGTGTGAAACCTCGACAATATGGGCATCTTCTGCTTCGGGGTGACGAGACCAATGCACTGGTCACAAAAGGACCTTTTCGGGCACTACGTGAAACCTAGCAAATATAGGTGATTTTCTTTTTAATTGGAGTGATGCGACCAATGCCCTGGAGTACGGTTAAAGGTATTTTGAGCTGGACTGGACAAACGAACCTTCTTGAGCAAGAAGTGAAATTTAGACAATAAAGGTATCTTCTGAATCGGGGCGACCAATGTACTGGAGTGCTGCTGAAAAAATTTCGTGTTTTTTGGTCAGAAAAATAGCACCTTTTTGGGTATGAACGGAAACAGAAACCAAACCAGGCAGATATTGCTAATTTCTAGATCGGGGTAACGATACCAATCCCCTGGACATAAAAGACATAAACGAGATAAAGTACTTAACTAACATAAAGGGCCGAAACGACATAATGGGCTCGAAAGCAACTTAAACTTATGTCAAATGCACATTTACTCTAAGATGCGCACCAAAAGATTTACTTCTTTAGGAATATCATTTTTCAATTCAAATCATAGAAAAATTTACAAATGGATGAGAATGAAAATGTATTTGCATGAAATGGGCCTAAAGTACCAAAAATATCACTTTTCCAGGTGTCATTACTTGTTCCAGGTGTTTATTCAATCCAAGCAGAGGCATTATATTTTCCGACTATTAAACAGCAAATATGTTCATTTTACCCGAAGATATGAATCCATATCCTAGCAGAGAAACAATTATAAGCTTAGCTTGACCTATGTATAAAAATATCAAAGTATTTTATTTGACTACTCTATTTCTCCACCACAAATAGAACAAACGCTATCGTTTCATTTGCAACAAATTAACTCGGGCTAACTTTACCATGAGCATTTAAAGTTTCCGCGCTCTGGTAAAGTAGTAAAATGGTTTCTATGACCCAATTTATCCGACAAATCGTTCCCTGAAACTTCCTTCGTTGCCACACACACACACACTTTGCAAGACACTCTCCGATAATTTAATTACTTTGCAACCAACATACTCGTTACTACCATGTCAGTGCCAACATCGTCCTCAAAGCTCCTACAGCTCCGGCAAGGGAAACCAGGAATAGACTGGGGAGGAAACTGACTCAAAATAGGTTGTCGCCTATCTTAACAAATTGTTACCATTAATTACGCTCGACCGTAATGGGCAATACACGCTGTCTCTTTATCATTCAACACAACGTTTCTTAAACCGTGGGTCGCGACCCCAAGTGGGCTTACCAAGCGAAATTTGGCGGTCGTGAAAATTTCCTTCTGGCCAATCCACATGGACTGGACATGGACCAATCGCCCCAAATCGAATATGAGAAAAAGGCCCAAATATTTAAAAAAATCACAATTAACTTTGATTCAATGGCTGTAGCAATTGTTATATCTCAGAATGTATTTCCACTTTAAGTAGTACGAATCCAACGAAATCCACAGCCGAATATTCCGTAAGTTTGTGTAAGTGGATTGTAGTAGTATGCACCCACGGTTTCGAAGCCATGTTTCTATAACAAAAAAAAACGTGTCGAAACTAGGTACAATAATTCTAGGACCTTTTTTTCATAAATTTTGGGGGTATTTTTCTTCTCTTTTTTGGGTCGAAAATCCCATAGGAATGATCATCCTAAAATTAGGGCGATTTTCACGTAGACCACTTTAAGTTTTTCACTTTTTTTCGAGATACTGAGACGCGTCCCCCCCCCCCCCCCCCTCATGTGCCCTTTCAGTTTTGCTCATGCAGATGTTCGTAGTAGGGCTATGCGGGGTCGTTTTCTCGGCGGAGATTATTTGCAGCACTTATAGAGGAGACCGGTAGCTCAGTGCGCAGAAGTGTCAGTCCGATGTCTCATCATACTGGATCATACCCGTTTTTCGAGAATTCGAATTCCACCGTGGCCATAGATTTTTGTTGTCTTCCCCCTGTGGTGTGGAGCATAACAATAGGTCAACCAATGGGCAGAGGGTGTATGCTTGGAACATGCATCGACCGAAACCAGTTATATGCTAACGAAACGTCAGCTAAGCCGCTTAGGAATACTTGACCCGCTTATGCCTCACAAGTGGTTAGGACAAATAGTAACACCACATCTATGATGGTTTCGTACTTGTCTCTGGCCTGATCCCTGAAGAATTCGCACCTATGTCGTACAATGATAGCTACATATGTATATGTAGTGTGTGGCATACCCAGTGGCGTATTCCAATTTAAGTCAGCTTACATCCCACCGAACTAGTCGGGCTACCTCCCCAATGGATTAAGGCAGCTCTTAACGAGTAAAGTCCATCGATGGATGAAAGCAAAGGACAGTGGTACAAATGGCTTGTGTGCTGATTATTGTGGTGGCAGTGAATAAAATCTAAGTAATTATAACTAAGTTTGCCAATGAACCACTCGCCTCTATTCTTAAAAAAGTAGACTTTCGCATATGCGTGAATAGACAGAATAATTGTTTCTAAGGCCAATTGTAACCCTAACTTTTAAAAGGTAATTCTTTAACGTCCTTTTGAGTCATCCCTCCATTTCATTCAATTCTTCCAATCCGGTGCAAAATGTGGTCGAGCACGGAAAAAGTTTAAGAACCCCTATTTGAACAGCCTTTCCGTTCCGTTTGTAATCGAAAGGGTCATATGACCCTATATCTATATCTTAACAAACAACTAAAACACCAACCTGAAGCCGCACGTTACTGTTGCATATTCACTAGTAGTATCTGTAGTATGTAGTCAGTTTGTAACTGAAAGTTTCATTCAGGTGGACTTGTGTTCTGCGAAAACAGAACGGATATACCCAAATTGGTAAAGCGGCGCGACGCGAGTTAAATCGTTGGAATTTATTGTCAACCGATAAGGGGTTTGCTGAGATTTTGCCAAAGGGACATCATGCTTCTACAGCTACCATATTTTGTTTCTTGAAAAGAAACATTGAAACCGGAATGATGCATTTGTCCTTTTATGTTTTATGAGTGTTTGGCAACTCGAGCGTTTATTCGGATTGCAGCAGTATCCATAACAAATGGCCGGGAATCAATTGTCAGGACGTCGACTTTGGAATGGTATAAAAAAAATGTTGGTTACAGAAATATAAGTCAGAGAGTGTAACAATTTCTTTTTATTGATTGTTGATTGATTGATGTGTATTTTACGAGGAACAGTGAGATATCGAAGCTAATGAAAAATCATTCCATGGTCACATATAATTTAAAAGTTTTGGGTGACAATTCTTCAGTCTTATGATGACGAATGAAATCCGAATAATAAGCGCCCGCGCACACGGCAAACTTTTTAGTTCGCAGAAAAACTAAATAGTTTAGTCAGAAAAATAGAAATAGGTTTATGAGACCTCGCACACAGCAAATGTCAAATGACAAAAAAAAAGTTTTGGCTCCAGGCTAGGAAGTCCGAAAAGGTTTGATTACGAAAAAAAATTGTGTAGCTTCAAAATTTGACACAATTGTTGGGAACAGTCCCGATCCGACCAAAGGTATGCCTACCTCTACTACAAATATTATTTTTACAAACATGCCAATAACTCGAAACCAAATAAAAGCAGACAAATCAAATTCAGCTGAATAACTGCATATGGCCTTAGTACACTCCTCTGTAAAAATTAGTTTAATCCGTTGAAAACCGAGGCTGTCTCCCGTACAGAGTCCCCCAAACTATTCTAGCTTTTCTAATTTTTTCAGTTTTGATATCTAAAGGAAATGAAACCGGAATATAGAGGGCTACGCCCGCAATTCGAGGGTTTTGTAGCACGCGCTTATTTTGGTATCTAATTATTGGCTCCCTGCTCTTCTTGGTACCACTCAGCTGAATAAAAACACCATAATTAAATGTCTTAAGCATGATATAGTATCTTACATGCCAATTCACAAAAAGACTGCATCTGTCACCTCTCAAAGTAATAGTTTTAATACGAGAAGCTGTAGATAGTTTGCATACAAGATAAACTGTCCTACTCTTCGAGATGCTTAACCATTCATATTAAGACGACATTGCAAATTGCAAACTTGTGTAACGGCTTCGAAATTCAGGGCGGCTGGGACAAATTACGGTCTAATATTTTTTCCTCCTCCACTGTTCCCCTTTCTACAAATCTCAAGAAAATGCCAAAAATGGAATGTACTCAACATTACCTTTCTCACGACACCCCACTTGGCAATACCAGTGGATAAAAAATTGACCATAATTTCGCCCCCCACCCCCTCTTAAAGTTAGCCAATTACAACACAACGCTTTCTCCAGCAAATTATAGCATTTCTACACATTCTCGCCGAATTATGTGTGCAGCTTCAGCCGTTCGTAAGATATTCTCTATGAACAGACGGACAGACAGGTATTTGACCGATTTTGTAAGATTTAAGACACAAAACCCTAAAAAAATTAATTGTGTGAATAGTCATCGTTAGGATCACCAATCACCAATCTTCACCCTTCCAAAGTTGGTTCATTAAATAACTGCAATTCGCCCTACGAAAAACAACATGCAAGTAGTACACGCATATCTATGCGTGAGGCCGGTAGGTGTATTTTTTGTATGGATAGTGTCAAAATGCATAACTTTAAGTCAATGTATTGTACTATTATTAAATATCATGTCATTGTTATGAAACTTAGAGATATTATTGCCAATGATGTTGGTTATCATTATCCATCAATATTTTTGACCTCAGGTGTGCTTGAGGGGTGCAGGGTTGTGCTAACTGCAACTATAGAATTGTACTATTATTAACCTTTTTGGATGAGATTTTAAAATTCTATTATTTTCGGTTTTCTATGCTAGTAAAATGCTGCTTTTCTGTAAGTTTTCATATGTCTAGCTATAACGGTCTCGAAATGCAAGGGGGGGGGACAAACTCGGACCACATATTTTCCCCTCTCCCTCTTTTCTCCTTTCTTCAAATTTGAAAAAAATTACAAAAATGGAATGTACTTGACGGTACCTTTCTTACGATACCCCACTTGCCTATACCAAACGAAAAAAAATTTCGACCTTCATTTCGCCTCTATGGGGACCCCCCCTTAAAGTTGACCTATTACGACGCATCGCTTTCTCCAGAGAATTATAGTATTTCTACATATTTCCACCAAATTTCATGCATGTAGCTTGAGCGGTTCGTGAGATATTTCATGGACAGACAGACAGACGGACAGACGGACGCATGACCGATTTCATAAGGGTTTTGTTTTTATATAAAACCCTAAAAAGAAAAAAATAGTGAAGCTTTGAAAATTGACACAATTGATGAGAACAATGTCTAAGTTCATAACACAGAGCGGAATCGCAACCTGCTGTGGCAACAGTATCGAAGCAGCTTTGTAACATATTGTTGTGTTCTGAACTGCACTCTCATCTAGTCATCCATCAATTCTCAAATTTCCACTTCAAAACTGACTACTGACGAAAAATCGTATGAATACGACAGCGTGAGTGTCATTTCAAGATTGTCATTATATGCTGGTCGTAGCCAATTTTTGTGATGGAGAAAATGACATTTCTCACAGCATGTTGTGTCCATCAAAAACTCAGTGGAGGGAGTTCATAAAACATGGCAACAGTATGCCAACGGTTGTGTGTTATGAACTTAACCAATGCTCTGAATACATGCTCAAAAGTCCCAGTTGATATGGGGTCAGGAAGTGTCGGAAAGAGGAGTCAATGGCATTTCCTTCAAGTTTTCCTCAAATACAATATTTCGGTTAAAATCAAACAAATAATATGGGAAAAAATAATGTACAATATGCTACGAACACCTTTCAACGTGGGACGCTTGATGATTCGACGCATCGTGTGGCCGAATTTCAAGCGACGAGCTTCCAATATCAAGCGTCGAACGTTCGCGTTGGAAGACGTTCGCTCTGTTGGCGAATTTTTTAACCGAATCAAAGGATTTCGAACGTTCCAACGTTTGAACGAAACAATTGCCAAACCGTTGAGCAGAAACATTTGAAGCAAGCTCGGTTATAAGGCACGACGAATTTGGTGAACGTTCTGGGATCAACAGAGTGTGAAGAATCAGGTAATTAATCGTTTAAATTAAAATACATAATGATGATGACAATGATAACAAAATATATTTTTAATAGTTGAAAATGGAGTGGAATAACGACGTAATGTTGGAGTTCATCGGTCTATATGAAAAGTATCCTCTTTTGTGGAACCCGAAATATCCAGGGTACACGAATAGAAACAAATTAAACGATCTCTCCCTCTCAATTGTCCTTGTGGGGCACAGCGCGTCAACTGATCCATGTGGCCTAGTTGACGTTTCAACGGCATGAAATGGTTTCGGAGAATGCAGTTGCCAGCATGCACCTCCTGCACATCCACGGCCACGAACGTCGTGGGTAGTCAGAGATGAGACTGATGCTTCTACCTAATGCACTAAGCTACCGGTCGCCATAGAACAAAAATATTAGTTTCGAAGATCAGGAGACTGACAAATGTCGTTTTTTGTCGAAAAGTTCAGGTTTTCCTGTTCCTGGGTCAAGCGTTAGCATATGGAACTGTAATAACACGACGCGACATGGTCGGAACGGAAGAGGAAGGTAAGATAGTATTAAGAGAGTATCTTTTCATAATTGTTACTCAACAGCCCGATGTCAGTCATTGGCCGTCTGAATTGCTTTCCTCTAATTGTCGGAGAGCTTCGTTTTTTTTCGATAATGAAATCAAAGGGATACTGGCGCTGGGTAAGTCTTTTGGGAAGTTGCGCCCCGTTGCCCAGAACAGAGTACGATGGCGCGCAGGAGTAGTTGACGCACTATGCCCCACTAGGGGTTGAGATAAAGTAGTACATTAGAAAAAAATGTCTTATTTGCTAGCTGTAACTAATGTATAGTATTTTGACTAAATTCATTTTGCCTGGAGTCCGTCGGTAGGTTGAAGCCATGTGGGATACGATCTTAAGGTTCTCGATAGTGATGCTCGGTTGCACTGGCGTAATTTTTTTATTGTAATATTTTACTATTTTCGCTTTGTCTTTTGTGATGAGTAGTGTAGTCCCACTTCTTTAGTAGTCATGTTAAAGTTATGTAATATGTATGTAGTTTTTCAGCAGCAGGAAGTCAACGAGACGTGATGTTGGAATTCAATTAAAAAATTAAAATTTGTTAATAACTAGTAATACAAAGTGTGTCGCTTCGAAAGAACTTTGTTGTAAAATGAAACTTTTCGACAAAAACGACAACGATTTTTTTAAACTAATATTTGATCCGTATTTTGTGAACCTGTGTACAATTTCAAATAGAATTATACTATTCTGGCAGTATGATTTTTTCTAGGGCGCAGAATAATACTCCTTTAAACTCGATTCTTCAATGGAAAAATAAATGCAGATTTTATAACCTTCATCAAATCCAGAAGTTTGCAAATTCTACGAAAAATGCCTTAATGTGTTGGCTTCCGAATAGTATTTCATGTTTATGCTTTTTGATTTGAGAAGATTATAATCTTCGTTTTCGAATTATAAGTGAAAAACAATTTTTTTTGCTCGATTTTCACATTTTCAACAAATTTAAACGCCATTTAGCGGCTAAACCATCTATCTGATGAAAAAAAAAGCAGGTCGAAGTTTTTTTGAAAGGAATTCGATACATGTATGTATCTAATAGTTTATTTTCGTTGCTTTTTTCTGCAAAAATTCAGATTTTTAAAGATATGGCCAAAAAAAAAACAATTTTCGATCAGTTTCGGGCAATTTTCACGGATCGCATCACTTTCACGAGGTGGCAATAATAATAATAAATAAAGGCAGGCTAAGATACCCAGCTGGTAGGCACTGCGACCATAAGATCTATTGTGCCATAATAGCCTTAACTAATCCAAAAGACCCTCAACCAACCTGATAAAGGCCAGTAGGTCCTTGTAGCAGTACTCTTAATGACACCGGAGCTCACGATGGAATCTCCAAGAAACATGAATCTGGCGCGAGCAACCGCGGGGCATTCACAGAGAAGGTGTTTGGTGGACTCAATATCCTCCAGGCAAAGTCGGCATTCCGTCTCAGTGGACAGGCCCATTTTGTTTAAGTGATATCTCACCCAGTGGTGACCCGTGAGGAAACCAACGACCAGTCTCAGGTCAGCTCTGCCCAATCGGCTGGCTTCTGTGAGACCGTAGGGGTTGATAAGATCTTTGGACTGTCGTAGTCCCCAACGCCAACACCTTGTCCCGTTTTCGACCCATCAGTATACCACATGATACACCCGAGGTCAGTACAGAAATTGCCAAAATCCCATTCCGATTGACTAGGAATAGAAACCGAGAATTTCCTATCGAAGCAGAGTTCCGTAGTCATGTAATCTAATCTCGAGCAGATCGCCAAGCCAGGAATCCGCTCCAAAATACTCATGTGGCCCTGTTTGAACACATGAGTATCATATGTTACATGCACTCGGAGTGCACTTAGAGCCGCAAAGGTGGCAAAGTATAGACTAAATTTAGAAAAAAAAATTGTATAATTTTTTTCTCATTCCGGCCAATTGACACGCGTATCGCGATCGTGTATACATAAGGGCCATGACTCAAAGCAAAGACCACCTCATTTTGAGATTATTTGTTAAACGAGAAAATTTGTTAGTCTGAGTTGCCTTTTCCCTTGACCTTTCATACGAATGTGATGTCATAAAGAAATTCAACAATATGACACTTTTTCAAGCGTCACTGACTAAATTCAACTTTTTTCACTCTTTCATAACATCCCTGAGCTGACATATCAACTTCATAAAATCAACAATACTGCCAGCAAGGAAAAAGAACTTTTAACGCTCAATAGAAACGTAATTATATCCTATTTGACAGCATCCGACTAAAGTTTAGGTGGCATCCGTTTGCTGTGCACGTATGCAGGAAGCCATGGCTCAACCATTATCCGACCAAATTTTATAGTCGGAAAACTAACTTTCTAATAAGCTTGAAATTCACGAGTGGAATATTACCACACTCGAATAACTAAATTTACAAGGAATGAGAAAGCATATTCACATACCACAGCTTCACTTATTCTCGGATATGTATAAGTAGATGTCCATGGGGACATGGATATTCAAACAAATAGCTACTGCACTGTTCTCAGATCGGATAGTCTGCTCTGCTGCAACTAATTTGAAGCCGGAATCACTGTGGAATTACTGTAGAAGTTTCTCGTTAATGACCCTCAAATGACTAGGGCTACGTGTAAACGAATCATGGATGCATATTATGGCAAGCCAGTTGAAGGATGAAGTGGTTTACATCCCCGATTAAAAAATGGAATCCGGAAGCCGACAGCTGGCTCGAGTACTGCTGGATAATCCTCTGTTAAGTTCATAACCTTACATTGGTCATATTCGGAAAGGAGTAGTCTAACAGTGGCGTAGATATCTTTTCGTCGAGGAGGGGGGGGGGGGGGGGCTGAATAGGTCTTCGGCACTATTTTTTTTTCTAACGTCACGGAAAATGGGGGTTACGTTCGAAATGAACATAAACAAATACATAAATTGGAGAATTTTTTGTTAGACGTGGGTATGCTTCTATAGTTTAGCAGCTCTAGCTTGAAAATGCGTCTTTTATTTCTCTGATGTATTTTTCCGAATATAGGAAAAAAAGACATACGAAAGAAATTTTAAGGAATGATTTTGTTGATAACTTACATAATAACCTTTCATTTGAGATAAGCGCATGGGAAAAATAGTTACCTATTGGCAAAAAAGCAAATTTCTTGAAAAATCCACTACGGAGAAAAAAACTAAGCCGAGAAATAACTGCCTTAATTTCAAAAGTACAATAAGTTGCCTAAAATATAATATAAGAGTCAGCTTCTTACGTCTAGGTCTTTCTGGCAAAATAGCTCTTCAAAGGTTGAAGTTTTTTTCAAAAAATCAATCTTTTTTTTTGTGGAATTGAAGTTAGGTATAGCCAAAACAACAATAATGAAACCGGAATATAGAGGGCTACGCCCGCAATTCGGGGGTTTTGTAGCACGCGCTTATTTTGGTATCTAAATATTGGCTCCCTACTCTTCTTGGTACCACTCAGCTGAATAAAAACGCCATAATTAAATGTTTTACCCATGATATACCTATAGTATCTTACATGCCAATTCACAAAAAGACTGCATCTGCCACCTCTCAAAGTAATAGTTTTAATACGAGAAGCTGTAGATAGATATGTATGTATACGAGATAAACTGTCCTACACGTCGAGATGCTTAACCATAAGACGACATTGCAAATTGCAAACTTGTGTAACGGCTTCGAAATTCAGGGCGGCTGGGACAAATTACGGTCTAATATTTTTTTCTCCTCCACTGTTCCCCTTTCTACAAATCTCAAGAAAATGCCAAAAATGGAATGTACTCAACATTACCTTTCTCACGACACCCCACTTACCTATACCAGTGGATAAAAAAAAATTGACCTTAATTTCGCCTTTATGTGGACCCCTCCCCCCCCTCTTAAAGTTGACCAATTACACCACAACGCTATCCCCAGCAAATTATAGCATTTTTACACATTCTCGCCGAATTATGTGTGCAGCTTCAGCCGTTCGTAAGATATTCTATGAACAGACGGACAGACAGGTATTTGGCCGATTTTGTAAGATTTAAGACACAAAACCCTAAAAAAATTAATTGTGTGAATAGTTATTGTTAGGATCACCAATCACCAATCTTCACCCTTCCAAAGTTGGTTCATTAAATAACTGCAATTCGCCCTACGAAAAACAACATGCAAGTAGTACACGCATATCTATGCGTGAGGCCGGTAGGTGTATTTTTTGTATGGATAGTGTCAAAATGCCTAACTTTAAATGAATGTACTATTATTAAATATTATGTGATTGTAATGAAACTTAGAGATATTATTGCCAATGATGTTGGTTATCATTGGTCATCAATATTTTTGACCTCGGGTGTGCATAAGGCTTGCAGGGGTATGCTAACTGCAACTATAGAAATGTACTATTATTAACCTTTTTTGATGAGATATCAAAATTCTACGATTTTCGGTTTTCTATACTAGTAAAATGCCGCTTTCCTGCAAATTTTCATGTTTCTAAGTATAACGGTATCGAAATTCAAGGGGGGGGGGGACAAACTCGGATCACATATTTTCCCCTTTATCTGTTTTCCCCTTTTTTTAAATTTAATGAAAATACCGGAAATGAAATGTACTCGGTGTTACCTTTCTCATGATACCCCACTTGCTTATACCAGATGAAAAAAAAATTTTGACCTTCATTTCCCCTCTATGGGGACATCCCCTTAAAGTCAGCCTATTACAACGAATCGCTTTCTCCGGCGAATTATAATAATTCTACATACTCCCACAAAAGTTCATGTATGTAGCTTCAGCCGTTCGAGAGATATTTCATGGACAGACGGACAGACATTTGACCGATTTCATAAGGGTTTTGTTTTTAATACAAAACCCTAAAAACCGAGTCCGCAACGTATATAGGTACCCTAGACCTGTACACACCAAGTGGTGACACCAAAAGTACCAATTGATAACGACCATATGCATTAAAAGACAGTTTCCTGACCATATGTCAGTTTGAACTGTCGATGTGGATCCAATGATCCATTCGGATGTTAAATATGTATTATATATTTGAACTAACATTTATAGGGGAGGTTGGCGTTGCCCAATCTTAAAATCAACCAACTAGATCCTACTACAAACATTTGACCAAAATTTCAAGTCGCTGGCTTCATTTTATCGAAAGTTATCGGTTATTTTAAGTTGAAATTTGTAGGGAAGGGATTTCTTTGGTCGGATCATGCCCATTTTCAGTACCAACCAACTAGACTGCTACCAACTACCGACCAAATTCTCAACTCACTAGATTTATCCTGTCGAAAGTTATCGTAGTTATATTTGTAGGGGAGGTAGACGTTTTTTCGGCCTGATTATGCCCATCTTGCTGAAACTCAAGCAGCTTCTCATCTGAAGTTAACGTGCAAAAAACAGCTCCCTACGTCAATTGGTTCAAGAGTTATAGGTAAAAACCCCCCAAAAGTAAGATAATGTGGGGCTCTTTGAAAGAAAAATACCGTTATTTTCCAACTGATCGATTTCATTTTTACAGGAGAGTACAAAATGACTTTTTCAAGTTATCTGCCAAAGTTAGAGGTTTTCACGTTTGTTCAATCGGGATTTAAAGATACATTTATTTATTTTGAATATGTAGGGGAGGCGGATCACGCCCATTTTCAATACCAACCATCTACAATAAATCATACATACTACAAATATTTGACGAAAATAAAAAATATATGAGTATGGACGGGCACATAGTCCGATGCTTACCGGTAGTTTGATCGCTAGTGCGTTTGTCCGGGCACTTCCCGTATTCTGATCTTAACTAAATTTGGTACGTAGGTTGCCTGTGTCCTCCAGAGCACAAATCGGAGACCCCATTGTTGATCATCAACTGGACTAACTGTAGATTATGTTTTGTTTGAAATATAATTACTCGCCTAAGTCTTTTTAAAGATTTTCCCTCCAGGCATTTCCCGTGGTCAGATTTCAACTAAATTTTCAACGTAGCTTCCTTCGGTTATTATAAGTACCATGCGGTTGGCCTTCTGCATGTGTTTGTCGAAAAAAAAGGACTCTTTTTATTATGAACGGATAATATCAATAAACGGAAAACCGACTTGGTTGAAATGGGGATCTCCTGATTCGGGTGATAAAACCCATGCAATCGAGTACTGTTGAACGCATTTTGAGTCCTTTGGTCAGGACTGATACCATTTTAAGTCCTTTGGTGTGTAAAAAAGGATATTCTGCGTAAAAAAAAGGACATTATTGGCTATGAAGCAAGATAGGAATCATATGAATGGGAATGCTGAGGTGAATGCACTAGATTACTGCTGAATGCATTTTGAGTCCTTTGGAGTGGAGAAAGGACATTTTTTTCAGTGAAGTTATATCTAGGCAAAATGGGTATCATATGATTGGGGATGTTGAGGTGAATGCGCTAGATTACTGCTGAAGGCATTTTGAATACTTTAGTATGTGAAAAATATTTTTACGTGACAACTTCTATGAGTGTGTCGCGAAAATGTGGGACGGGAGTGGAGTCGAAAACGAATTGAATTTAACGCTTTGTTGTTAACACGAGCACACTTTTGGACATAAAATAAAATCTAGGAAATACAGTCGTCGTCCGAGTCGGGTGAAGAGGCCAATGTAATGAAGTGTTGTTATTGGCGCTTTTAACCCTATGGCATGGCGTCTAGAGTAACACATTCTTGGAGTTGAAGTGAAATTTGGAAAATATTAGGCGTGTTTTTTTTGTACTGCGGTGCAGGTTAATTGGGGGCTATCCGGGTTAACTTACACACATTACACAAACAACATACCCTAGTTGTTTGTGTAATGTGTGTAAGTTAACCCGGATAGCCCCCAATTAACCTGCACCGCAGTACAAAAAAACACGCCTATTGGTGTAGTCTGAATCGGGGTGGTGAGGCCAATACTTTGGAGTACTGTTGAAGGCGCTTTTGGCCTTATGGTTTTCAGATGAACATGAAATCTAGGAAATACGGCTTTCGTCCGATTCGGGTGAAGAGGTCAATGCAATGGAATTTTGTAGTAGGCTCTTTTAACCCTATGGCTTAAGATGAACATATTCTTAGACATGAAGTGAAATTGTCTGAATCGGGGTGATGAGGCCAATGCTCTGGAGTATTGTTGTAGGAACTTTTAACCCTATGATTTGAGATGAACCGATTCTAGGACATGAAGTGAAATCTAGAAATTCAGATTTTCAATATGTGTAATCCTGAACGCAGCAAATATCTTCTTTATGACACAGGCATGTACTTAATCCAGTATTTTTCTCAATAACGGGAAAATACCGGTGTAATTTTTTTAAATTTTCTTTGAAAACGTTTGACGTTGTCGCGCAAAAACTTAGACAGTGGTCCAAATACTGTCCGTGGATTTTTGACAATGAAGTTATGTCTAGGCAAGATGGGTATCATATGACTGAGGATGTTGAGGCGAATGCACTAGACTACTGTTGAAGTAATATTGAGACCTTTGGTGAGATAAAAGGACGTTCTGGCGAATGCACTAGAATACTGCTGAAGGCGTTTTGAGTCCTTTGGTGTGGAGAAAAGAACATTCTTGACAATGAAATTATATCTAGGCCGGAAGGATATCACATGACTGGGGATGTTGAGGCGAAAGTGCTTGACTACTGTTGAAGGCATTTTGAGTGTCCTTTGGTGTGGAAAATTGGCACTTCGTCGTCTGGTAGATATGAATATCTCCTGAATCGGGGCGATAAAGACAACATTTCTCAAAGCAAATCATAGGCAACTTGAAAGCAAATGGATTAAAACTAAAATGTGCTTGCATGGGACGGGCCTAAAGTGCCGATGAATATCATCGCTCTTTTTGTGTCATTAGTCGTGTGCTAAGAATCACTCACGAAAGCTGGGTATCGAATACGGTTGAAATCTGTCCATAGAAAAATATGGTCCAATTTGAAATTTAATTATTAATATCTTTTTTTGTTTTTTTTTAATATTTTTAATTTAGCAAAAAACTTTCGGAGACAAAATGCAAGATTTTGAGCATATACATAAAAAGACTTAACGCAACTTTTCCCATATTTTAAATAATTTTCGAGGTATTCACACTTGAAAAAAGGCGAAAAGAGAAAAATCTCCGGTTTCTGATGAATTTTTCAAGTGAGATTATCTCGAAATCTATTAAAGATACAGAAAAATTAGTGTTTATTTTTTTTTATTGCACTGTTCGTTCATGGTCTTTGATTTTGTCACAAAAAGTTTTTCGCTAGGGTTGACGAATTTCAAATTATTTTAAAAACCAAAAAAGGAGGTGTGTTTCTTATTGTTTTTTCGTTATAACTCAAATTCCATAGAAGAAAAATTGATAGCAAACCTCAGATTCGTAATCAGCACCCCAAAAGCACAAATAAACAAAAAATCAGATCTCCACCACAATTTACTTTAGATCAATTCCTACAAGCATTTGGAGACTTGGCTACTACACAAGTAACAAAAACTGCAATTTTCCTTCCTTGTTCTCTTTAGCAGGAACTTCAAGCGGCGGCCACTCTGCCATTCTCAACGACCGACTACACGTCTCCTAAGCTTGTATTCGGAAAAAACTTTGCAAGCTTGATTTCATCACGGAGTGACTGAGCTGATACTGTCCCCTTAGAAACGGTGTCTATTGTTTTCTATACAGATGGCTCTAAAACTGAGGAAGGAGTGGGTGCGGGTGTATACTCCGAAAGCCTAGGAGTTAATATTAGGGATGGGTTTCGATTAATCCAAATAATCGATTATTTTGTCGGATAATCGATTTTTATTTAATCGGTTACATTAGGGTCAATTTAATCGATTATTTTATAACGATTATTGAACTTTTTTCTTCGCTGAGACTTCACATTTCAAGAGCGATATATTTTTCTTTCATTGCGAAAAATCACTTACAACAATCGTGTATAGTATTTACCTACTACTTTTCTCATTCTACTTTTACCTATCTACCACCCCAGGACGCTTCAGGCGGCATCAATGAGGAATTCAGTTTGTATTTGAGGACGCCACAGGAGAGGATTCAACAAAATCCGGTCTTATTCTGGAAACAGATGGCTGAGACGTTCCCAGCAGTTTCTAAGGTCGCCTTAACATATGTGCCAGCGGTAGCGACCTTAGTTCCGTCAGAAAGGCTTTTCTCTGAAGCCGGTCAAATTCTGAGGGAACAGAGGAGCCGGCTGACCGCCGACATGGCCAATACACTTATATTCCTTAAGGACGTTCACGATAAGTATTGGGATTAATAAATAAGCTCAATACTTCTCACAACTCAATAATTACTATTATTTCTGCAGCTACTGGGAACGTTTCAGGCAACTGCTTCCAGTAGGTGTAATTATTATTTCTCTGTTTGATGATCTTTCTTCTGTTTTCATGTGAATAACTATGACTATTTTTCACTTGGAGTTCGTTGTTTTCATTGTACACAGTTTTTAATTTTTTCCCAACCTTTTTTGAAATTGTCTATGAATCGATTAATCGATTTTTCAAGTCACAAATAATCGGTGTATCGATTAATTCATAAAAAATTATAATCGATTTCATTAATCGATTACTTCTTGGTCGATACCCATCTCTAGTTAATATCTCCTTACGTTTACCGGATCACTGCAGCGTTTTTCACGCGGAGGTCTCAGCGATTTCAGAGGTTTTAACTTGGCTAGGACGTCACGTTGTAGCCTCTAGACACATAATTATATACACCGATAGCCAGGCTGCTATCTAAGCTTGTGGAAGAGTGCCGCTCGTCCCTTATTGAGCTGGGAAAAGCCTTCAACATTCTATTGTGCTGGATTCCCGACCATAGTGGTTTTGCTGGCAATTGTAAAGCTGATGAGTTGGCTCGTGCAGCGACTATGGAGATCATGATGGAGCCTCACGAAATTGGAATGCCCATATCCGCTTGCAAAAAGAAGATACTGGAGGATGGATGGACAAAAATGATATGGCCCAGAATCGATCCTGGGCGATCTTCCAAACTTCGATCAATGGATAGGAAGCACATTAGTGTTCTGGTGGGAGTTATCACTGGGCATTGTCTGTTCGGCGAGCACGCCAGAAGACTCCAGCGTCCTTACAATAATTTTTCCAGAAGTTGCGATGACGAGGATGAGGAGGAAAGTACTTCCCACCCCCTTTGTACCTGTCCTGCCTTGGCGATAAGGAGGAAAAGGATTCTTGGGTATTTCGTCTTTGAAGATTTGGATGACTTGAAGGATATGGATGTCAGTAGGATTTTTTGCTTCATTATCAGTTCCGGCTGGTTTAATGATTAATTTTGCAGGTTGTTAAACACCGCTGGTATCACAACGGACCCATCTGTGGTCTAAGTGAGCTGTGACACTTCATGGCAGCCCCTCTAACCTAACCTAACCTAGCAGAAATAATAAAAAGTGCGTGCGTTTTTGTGAAGCAGTGTATGAAAATAATTAACATAACTGAAATTCGATTGAATCAACTGTTAAGTGTTCTGGAGACAGGTCGCTAGCCCAAAAAACTATAATCGAAGAGTTCATTGGCATCGAAGGTTATTATGTATTTCCTATTAATATTAAAAAAAAAAGGTGTTTTTACTCTGACTAATTTGCGTATCTATCTACCATTTGGTGATCAGGTCATAGCTAATGTTCCCACAAGTTACTAAGTCAGAAGCGAAAAACCCGATACCCAAATCAAATTTAATTTAATTACATGCTCGTAGATACTTATGAATCACGCACCTTTTCAATCTGTTCAAATACCAGACTTGATTTGATCAAATCGAACAAACAAAAAACCAATTTAATCCGCAACATTTTCAGCAGTTATGCAGATTAAAAGATTGACCGAGACCTTCGTTTCGAGAACATTTTAGCTTGCGAAAATCTTCCGAGCAACGCAATATAAATTACACAGTCGCATTTAAACAAGTGAGTTGTAGTCTAGTTATTATCTTAAGATGATTATCTTGTCAAGATGATGGCTAACTAACGGTGTAAGTTTATTATGTCTTGCATTTTGGGCTGCTTATCATCCTTAAATGGGAGTAGTAGACTAGACTAGCCTACGGCCGTCGCGTCGGTCGAATCTCAATGCTGGCGATATGGTAATGGATCGTTAATTTTATGTCAGTAGTTATTTATTGGGTCATTGTAGAACTCGTTATTCTTTTACGGTACACAAAATGATGGTGTAAATAGTATGACAATTTAATATTGGGTAATAATATTTATGGAGACGTTCTATGGTTGATTTTAATTCATGGGCCTAAATTTTCGATCAATAAAAATTTTGTTGCACTGTTGGCATTTTCCTGGTAATCGTTTAAGAATGATATTGAAATAGTAGTGTGTTAAATAATCGTAAAAAAATATATATAGCTATTATATCATCCCATCTACTTAAACTAAATATAGAAGATGTCTTCAGATTTTTACATCCTTACTAATTCAAAGACTATCAAAAATTATGATGAGATAAATTGAGAATGACAATGAATCCACATCACATCCCCTTCCAAATGAATGAAATCGATTGAAAAAAAAGATTCAAAACTCTTCTCAAGTACTATTTATTTTAGAAATTTACTATATTCTATACACGATAAACGATACTTTCCATTTTCTTATTCTGATTATGCTTATTCATCATTTTCTTCGCCATTAAATTATTTTTTTCGTCCTTACTTTTCACTGGACTCATAGTTACATTTTTCCTTTGAACCTCCTCAACTTTAACAGGCTTCACATCGACGTTTCCCAGCAATAATTGTTCTTGCGTATTCACGTCGGATTGGATTTTGCTGTTTTCTATAACTCCGTGTTCCTGCACTTCACTCCTTGATTTATCCAAAATGACCTTATTATCACTAATTACTGACAATTGTGAGTCGTCACTTTGGTAAACCAGCGCTTCAACTATGTAGGGCTTCTCCTCACTTACAATCTCTGCACTCTCCGATGGTCTGATAACATTCAGAGGCGATTTGATAAGTCGCTTGTTCGGAACACCATACCGGACGGAATTTTTAACAATCTTTGCGTAGCTAGGATGCACACTATTCTCGTCCTCGTCGCTAGCTCCCGATAAGTCTTTCTCGGCATTTACAACTTTTGGTTGAAAGTAGCGACACTTTCCCATGTCAATTGATTTCCACTTGATTTTCGTTTGACACATATACGTCTCCATTTCGCAATGATTGTTGAACAGTTGAATGGACTGTCCATCCGTTGCGCAAATTGGATCGCCTTTGGTATCGCAACGATCCTCACATTCAAAAGAAGGCGCCGGTTCGGAGTCAGGTCCTGGGGTGACTTCCCAGATGCTCTCCGTGACCGGATCGGTGCGGATGTCCATGATATTGAAACTTCCTGGTGTAGTCTCTGCATCGAAGGGTAAAGTATCCGTCACCGGGATTTGTTCAGTATTGGGGTGAATCGGTTCTGAAGACGCTTGGGTTGGCCATATGTAACTCGGAGGAGGTGAAGTTGATGGGGCGTGTGTGGAAGTTGCCTCAGTGGAAGAAATTTGAGGCTCTGGATAAATCTCTGGATGAGATTCTGGATAAAGCTCTGGATGAGGTTCCGGATAAAGCTCTGGATGAGGTTTTGGATAAAGCTCTGGATGAGGTTCTGGATAGAGCTCTGGATGAGATTCCGGATAAAGCTCTGGATGAGGTTCCGGATAAAGCTCTGGATGAGGTTTTGGATAAAGCTCTGGATGAGGTTCTGGATAGAGCTCTGGATGAGATTCCGGATAAAGCTCTGGATGAGGTTCCGGATAAAGCTCTGGATGAGGTTTTGGATAAAGCTCTGGATGGGATTCTGGATGAGGTTCTCTTGAGGACTCAGTTGTACATGGTACCGGTGTAGAAGGAGCACTGGTCACAGGACGGTTTGTCGTTGGAGCAACAGTAGGAGGTAGAGGAAGATTCGTTGTGGGTGATTGAGGACATTTTTTGCAAGGATTGGGATGGAAAGGATGAGGTAAGTATACTGGGAAACCAGGATATAGTGGATAGTGAATTTCATAATAAGGCGGCCCTGAATCAGTCGTAGGCCTTGGAGGTCTCGTTGGTCTTGATGGCCTCGGTGGCCTGGGCGGTCTGGAAGGTCTTTGCGGTCTAGGCGGTTTTTCTGGTTTCTCTGGTTTTCCAGTGTGATCCGGTCTCGGAGGTTTAGTGGGTTTTGTCGGTTTCTCGTGATGATGATGGCCCGGTTCGCCAGGAGCTCCAGATACCCCTTCCGGGCCTGGCAATCCTTGTGGTCCATGCGAGCCATCCACACCTGGTTGACCCGGCAGCCCTTCAGGTCCTGGTGGGCCAACAGGACCAACTGGTCCCTGTTCTCCAATTCCTGGCAATCCTGCCGGTCCGGTGGGACCTGGTTCTCCTGGTGGGCCAGCCGGTCCTGGCAAACCAACACCTTCACCTGGATGTCCTGGTGGACCTTGAGGACCAGGAGGTCCCGCTTCACCGTAGGGTCCTGGCGGTCCAGACGGTCCTTCCGGTCCAGTGGGTCCAGCGGGACCCGCTTCTCCCGAATGTCCTGGTTCACCGGGCTCTCCTGGAACTCCAGCGGGTCCAACGGCACCCGGGGAGCCCGGTTTACCAGGGAATCCTGGACTTCCTGTCGGACCACGGTCACCTTTGTCGCCCTTATCACCTTGCGGTCCCAGTGGTCCTTGCGGCCCTTGTATTCCAGGCGGACCAGGCGGTCCGGGTACTCCAGATGAACTACCAGATATTAGTGATGGATTAGGATGGGGCTGCAGATACGGGTACTGTGGATGATATGGAGGATACGCCGGCAAAACATGCGAAGTTCCCGGATAGAATTGCGATCCGGATACAACAACTTGTGACGCAAAAATGCCCGATCCTTGACCGCCGCCTGCACTTCCATTCGGATAATGATGAATAATTTGCTGTGCCGTGAAGTAGCCACCGCCATTCGCGTCACTTACTCCGTGTTGAGGATGATAGGGTGGATATGCAGGTCCATGATTATTTCCATTCGTGGCGGAAGGACTGTACGTGTACAACGGATGGGGATGCGTCTTTTCCGTTTGTTTCTTTTTATGCACTTTGGCTGATATGTGTGATAGAAATAGAACTGCTGAAAGTAGAGAATAGATTTTTTAGAATAGTCGAAGTATCTTTTAAGAAAACAACTCATAAGGCGAACTTACCAACTGTTAAAATTAATCCGATTTTAAGTTTCATCTCGTCCGATTCAACAAACGCATTCGAACGGAATGCAACAGATTGTATGCACCAAATACCCTTAAATACCCTTGCATCGCGAGTGCCCAAACTTCAAGTCGTTTGTTATTTTTTTTATTGCAAATATGCCGCGAAAACTGGAAATACTTAATCAATCGATTAAGTCGTGTAATCCTTTTTACATGTAGAAGTCTCAAGTAAGCCCGAACCTACATTTAAGAATGAACATTTTCGGGAATCGCTCCAGTCGATGATTTCGTTATTGGTCACCAACATGACCGTCTACATCTTTTGAGACTCGAGGTTCAATGAAGAAAGCCTTCTGAACCTTCTTGATCTTAAGAAGTGGATACCAAAATGTGATATGCATTTAATTATGGACTGACACGATGCAGCTCGGTATATCGTTAGCGTAATCGGTTGTACGTTTTACTAAATTTATTCGCCCATTTTCGCGATAAAGAAGTTGTTTTTTCTGAAAATCCAATTCCATGAATGCGGATAACGCAATGTTATTGACATGATTTAGGAAGTATGTATTGGCCAATTTGTTTGCCAACTTTAAAGAAAGTTCCCCGAAAACAGTACATTGAGTTTTTTTTTGTGGGTATCGACTGGGAAAAAATGTTGCTTCTTCGCTGTGAACCGAAAATAGGTTATGTATTTTACTATATATACTTGTATCGATGAGTCAACAGTGTAAACACGTATGGTAAGTTCCGCCAATCGCTTCTTATTGAAAAGAGCAAGAAAACAGTCATGGAAAATTTGGTTGGAGATATCTTCTTATTGTAAGTCGTCTTGATCTCTCAGCAGTAAGTCGTAAATAAGGGCCTCCTGTCGAGCTAGCGAATCCAAGATCAAATTTAAATGAGGAGAAGTTAAAATAAAGAAGTCCATTGACTACAAGTTTAACTGACGATATTTTTACAGGAAAAACGGATGACAACTTCACAGCACCCTCGCTATCAATTCCTATTGTAAAAAACGGACAAGAATTTCGTAGAATGATCATCATCATCGTGGCGCAACAGCCCGACGTCGGGCTCTGGCCGCATGATCCTCCAATTAACTCGGTCACGTGACGGCGTCCTCCAATCTTGGAAGCTCAGCAGTTGCTCGCCGTCAGTATATACTGAGATCTCCCAAAGAGCTCTCGGTCTTCCTGGCAGTGTCACTCCGTAAACTCATCGTACGTTCATTAAGTAGCGTTTACACTTGCCAGTAGAGCGTGCAAGTACGTACATTTTAGAGGCATTGCAAGTGCCTTGCAAGTAACTTGCAAGCTGTCACTTGCGTACGTGTAAACACTCGTGCCTGTGAACTGCCAGGCCAGTAAACCCGCACGGCGCCTTGCAAGTAGCTGGCCTCCCGGGCCAATTAATTTCCTACAGGCATTCCAGTAGACTTGCGAACATACATATGTTTGCTGTCATTGGTACGTCAAAAAACGATCAAAGATCAACTTCGCCTGCAACTGAATGTCGCAATGGTAAATACGTGATAATCAAATTGACACTCAAGAAAAAATCCCAGCCAACTTGCAAGTCAAATTGTGTGTGTAAACACCTACTGGCACACGTCATGCAAGCAGCTACACGCAAGGCACTTGTCGACAAGTCTACAGGCATGCCGGTGCACTGGCAAATGTAAACGAGCCATTACTTGTTTAGGCATGCGAAAATCGTTCATTCGTTGTACATGCCCTCATAGACCAAGAGGCGACTATAGTAAATGTGTGGTGTCCGAACTGTCGGGAGTTGGTATTATGAAAACATGCACATCATAATGTTGAATTAGAAATCGTTGGTCGGCCGAAGAAAACTTGACCATTAATACACAATTAACCTAATTGTCGAGGAAAATGAGGGACCTAAATGCGGTGTCCGAACTGTCGGATCGGATCTTTTTTATTCGAAAGACAAACTTGTTCTCATGTCAAATAACTCGATCAGCGATCTGGGTTCAACAGTCCATTGTGTTGACTCCGCTCGCTACGCTCGCTCCGCACTTAAGGGAGCATAATCCTCAGTATCGTACATACATGAACGGTCGCTTTGCTCGCTCTGGGTACAACAGTCGCATGTTAGGGCTCCACTCGGTACGCTCGCTCCGCACTTGAGGGATTACAACCCTCAGTATCGCACAAGCATGAACGCTCTCTTCGCTCTTTCTGGACACTGCTTGGCTATTTTCGTTTTTATCGCATGCCTTATTTCGATTTGAAACCGATATTGTCCACGCATAGCTTATTTCGTTGATTTTCCGATGAATACTTTCGTTTCCAAACGAAAGTTTCTATATAGACTATTTCGTATGCCTTATTTCGCTATGACTTATTTCGGTGCCCCAGGGATTAGGTATATCAGAATGCTTCGCTCTGAAGATTTGTCTGAACCTCTGACGATCTTTTCGGGGTTTCTGTAAGGCTTTGGAGTCTCCCTAGAGACATTTAAATTGAAAAGTACCCAGTTGTGATCAGATAACAGTGACGTGCACTCGTAGTAAGCAATTCCAAACTGCTTGACTTACCGAAATAAGCAATTCAATAATAAACTTTGCTTACACCAATACACATATCATCATTTCAGTCAATGTTTTTCTTTAAGCTGAAGAATACATATTATCATTCAAATATTCCTTTACACATTCAAATTCTGATCCGCGCCTTCTTTTGGTTAAAAAACATTCGTTCAATTACTTTAGATAATATTCAAACCTCCCACATTTTGCACACCATAGACACCAAACTTAGAATAGGAAAATGTGCCTAGATCTTTAGATGCATGTACCATGTGTGCATCCAAATACTAGAGACATGTTGATTCCAGAAAATGGGAATCTTGGATTTCGGTAGTACATTGGGCAACGATTTTTTTTTTGTTTTGTTCGCAAATTTATATGAGACAAGTCAAGCACTGGCGCGACTGCTTTTGTGTGTGGGATAAAGCCCAATGATGCTTGTTAATGAAATGTTGCCAATGCAGGGAATGTTTATGGGAATTTGATTTTTCCAGTAGAGCTTTTGTTTTTGTTATGTAATGGATTTTCCGTTGCAATTTAAAAGAGGAAATCAGTGCAATCGGGTGATTTTGATTAAATTGTGATTTGAAGTTTTTTTGACCGTTTGTAGTGATTTAATTGATTTGATTTGTGATAAAAGTGGTAAGTTTTCTTTTCGCATTATGTCGGAGTATTGCTGCGCGACGGATTTCGTACTAAAAGCGGGATTTTCAACTCTTTCCTTTGCCAAGAAAAGAGAAATTATAGAATCGGATAGACCGAAGCCAGATCTTAGTTTAGAGTTTAAATTAAAAAATATTACGCGAAAATTCCATATCGAAACGTATGAAAAGTACATTTGGTTAACGGGAAGCTGTAAATTAAATAAGTTATTTTGCTGGCCGTGTCTTTTGTTCACGAATGAAAAATCTGTTTGGAATAAAGCTGGATTTAGTGATTTGAATAATTTTACGGGCTCAGCAGCAAAGCATTCAAGTTCCGAAAAACATCTTCAGTCGTTAATTAAATTAGATAATTTTGGTTCTCAGCGTATAGAGTTTATGCTCAGTAACCAGGTGGCAATATCTGTTAGTTTGCAAAATGAAAAAGTTGAGCGTAATCGTAATATTTTGAAACGTTTAATCGATACTGTATTTTTTTTTGGCAAAACAGGAGCTTCCTTTTCGCGGAAATAATGAAGACTCTTCTTCAAATAATCGTGGTAATTTTATCGAAACCGTAAATTTCTTGAGTTTGTACGATCCGATAATTGAGTCCCACATAGATTCTATAAAAGTAAATGCAGCGTTTTCGGGTTTGTCTAATAGAATCCAAAACGATCTTGTTTCCGCTATAGCTAATGTGGTTCGAAATAAAATCAATTTGGAAATAAAGGAGGCTCCATTTGTAGCTGTAATGGTCGACGAAACGCCAGATGTTAGCGGTCGGGAACAATTAACGATGATTTTTAGATATACAATATCAAATGAGATTGAAGAAAGATTTATCGGATTTTTGGATGTAAGCGCTAATCGTACAGCTACAGCAATAAGCTCTCACATTTTAAAACAATTGCAAAATTTTAATATCGATAAGAAATTAATTGCACAATGTTACGATGGCGCAGCAGTAATGAGCTCTCAAATTCGTGGAGTTCAGACTTTAATTCGGGAAAAACATAAATCGGCAATTTTCGTTCCATGTTACGCTCATTCACTAAATCTAGTATTGTCTAAAGCAGTTGAGTTTATTCCGGAAATTAAATTATTTTTCGCGCACATCAATAAAATCGCATCATTTTTTAATACATCCACTAAAAGGTCGGACCTTTTTGCAAATATAGTAAATCGTCGTTTACCATCGGTTTCCAAAACGCGTTGGCATTATCATTCGCGTATTATTAACGTTATATTTGAACATAAGCATGAAATTTGTACAGTTTTTGAGACAATTTCGAATGGTTCTCAACACTGGGATGGCGATTCCTTGACTTTTTCCGATATATACTTACAAAAATTCGCAGAGTCAGATTTTCAATTATATCTGTTAATTTTTTCTGAATTTTTTTTCGAAAACTGATATATTATTTAATATTATTCAGAGCAAAGTGGTAAACATTTCATATGCAAGCCAAAAAATTATTGAATTTGAAAATTGGCTTGAAAATGACTTTTCTAAAAAGTTTGATAATTTCTATTCGACAGTTACAGCAGAATATCAGCCACCACGTAAGAAATGTAGAAATGCGATAGATCCTTTACACAATTTACGGCGGATATTTCGGGAGATTATAGATGTTATTCTCGGGCGAATTCGAGGTCGATTCCATTCGTTTAAAGATCTTTCATTTTTAGAGTTGCTTGAACCGAATTATTTTTTCCAAATTCAAGTCAAATTTTCCCGATAAAAATTTTGACTCACTTATTCAATATCACGGTCAATTTTTCGACAGAATAAAGTTGAAAAATGAGCTAAAAGTTATTTATTCTTCAGATGAGTTTAAAAACGCGAATCCTAGTAAAATTCTCGATTATTTTCAAAAAAGGGCTTATGTCGCAAACGGTTTAAAGCAAGTTCATATTTTAGCAAAATTATTAACGTCAATTCCAGTCACAGTGGCAACTGCGGAAAGGTCATTTTCAACACTAAAGCGCGTTCACACATTTTTGAGAAATCGCCAATCCCAAGAACGACTTTCGGATCTTGCTTTAATTGCGGTTGAAAAGGATCTTCTTATACAAATGCGAAGAGAAAACGATTTTTTTGATAATGTGATTAAAGAGTTTTTACTTAAAGAACGGCGCATAGATTTGGAATACAAATAAATGGCAATGGCGAAAGAATATTTATTTATTTCAAATACCCCTGAATTTTTCTTAGTCTTAATTAACATAATATTTATTTATCATTTTTTTTATTAGTAATATTTTATTTATTTATTTTTTTTTTGTATTCCGAATATATGTGCCAATATTTTATTTATATCTTTCCTGATTTCTTCTTTAAGGCTTAAAGCCGCTTGGTATAAATGTTTTTGTGACTGTCCATATTCTATTATACAGTCCATTTTTGTTTATGCTAAATTGGCTTTAGGGCGCCCAACTGCTTGACTATGAAAAATTTCCACTGCACGTCACTGTCAGATAAGGATCTCAACTTGGATACTCTCCATTTTTCAACCGTAAAGATATTGTCGTCAGTCATGAATGTGATATCTAGGACTTCTTCCCACCCCTCGTTGCTTACAGAGCTTGGAAAGACGAAGGTTGGGCGTTCTCCTTATTACATACTTAGTTAAGTTAGTATTAGGTTGGTGCAGATGAAATGTCGAATTCAATAGTAAATTTGTGAACAGCTATAACTTTTTATAAAGATAATTGTATTAATCGAAATAGGTACCAGCGGATGCGAAACGCTTTTCCCAACGAGGTACAAGCGCATTTATTCCTGTTTCGTAGAAGTCCGAGTTTCTGATTCGAAGAAACTCCTCGAAGGCATTATTGACAGCTGCTTCATTATTAAACTGTTTTCCTGTCAAGAAGTGATCCAAATGTTTAAAGAAATGGTAATCTGTTGGCGAAAGGTCTGGTGAATATGGCGGGTGAGGAAGAGTCTCACAGCGCAACTCGTTCAATTCTTGGATCGTTGTTCTCGATACATGAGGTCGTGCGTTGTCATGAAGCAGTATAGCTCCATCCCTGTGGACAAGCCTAGGTCGTTGAACTGTCAATTTCTGATTCATTTCGTCCAGTTGAGCGCAGTATTTATCAGCATTTATAGTTTCGCCAGGTTGCAGGAACGAATAGTGGATAAATCCAGCTACAGACCACCGAACAGTCACCATTATTTTCTTTGGATGAAGGCTTGGTTTCGGCATGTGTCTTGGAGCTTCATCGGCATCTAGCCATTGGGCCGATCGACGACGATTATCATATAGTATCCACTTTTCATCGCAGATCACAATTCGGTTCAAGAACGGTTCGTTTCTGTTGCGGGAGAAAAGAGAGCTAGAAATTTCCATTCGACACGCCATGTTTCGCTCGGTAAGAGCATGCGGAGCCCGCTTGTCAAGCTTTTTCACTTCTCCAAGTTGTTACAAGTGGCGGCAAACTTCGAATGGTGCACGCCTAATTTCTCCGTAAGATCCCTTATGGTTTGGCGGGGGTCAGACTCCACTAATGCACGCAGCTCTTCGTTATCGATGGATGGTCCTGGGTTTCCACGTGGCTCATTTCAAAGGTTCATATCTCCGGATCGAAATTTTTCGAACCGTATCAGGTCCAAATGCACTGTTGATATTCCTCGTCGCTTCCGTTGCATTGTGCTCTAGATTAAATTCGTAAAGGAAAAGTAACCGTTTTTGACAGGCTTCCATGTTCTTTTTCCTTTTTTTTAACGATCACCATGAAGTATAAAACCGAAATGACTCCATATGTCCGTTGACATCACACCCCACCTGCAGGTTTGTCTTCCTGGATGTGGTAAATGCCACAAGTTGCTCCAGCTCCTCTGGCGGTGCCGGTCTTCCATGGGCCATGTAGGCGGAGGAGATGTATAGCTCGTCTTTCTCTGGAACCTCCGTTCCAAATACTGTTAGATCGGATGTGCTGAAATTAGGGCAGAAGAAGGCGTTAAAGCACTTTTTGGCTAAAATACAAGTTCGTGGTTTACCTTGATCCAGGTTACTTTTGTTGTAAAACAGATTGTACCGCTTGTCCATGAGTCCCTTGACAGATTCAGCATGAGTCCATGGCTCCTGCACAAGGCCGATATCGATGTCCTCCTCTTTTAGGAAGACCAGCAGAATATCCGAGGCACTTTTAGAGTGCTTGAGGTTAATCTGCACTACCTTCAATATCATGAAGAATTACTAATAAAAAGAAAATATGTACAACATCTTTGTTTAGGTTTTTTCCGCTCATAAACCACTGTGCCGATGCTTTAAATTCATTGGAACTGTCTGGATTTCTTTGTCCGCTACTGTATACAAAATTAATTTTATTGATGCGCCATAATTGCTTTGATTGCATTGGCCTCCCTATAGGGTCGTTTTTATTTTTGTTTTTTTTATGATTTTTGATCACAAAAGGCTTAAATAAAACTATCGGAAGACTAATCCTTTACAATCGACATTTCTTTTTTAAGAAGCCAATCTGCTTTCTGGTAATTTAAGTAAAAATAGGCATTTTATAAAGGGAGATCCAAAATAATTATGCATTAGGTCACGGGGACCTAATCGTAGCCAGTCGACAGAAATATATTCGTCCGTCGCAATACCTTATTCGGATTTTTAAATCCAATTTAGTACCATTTCTCTTTGAAATCATTTCTAAAATCTTCAATAGTGGGAAACGAGTCATGAATGATTCTTCTTATTCTAAAAGTCAGTTTGAATTTTAATATTAACCTTGAAAAAATGTCAAGCCAAACAAGACCACAATAATCTGATTACATAATTAAAAATATTCATTAAGAATAAAAGTTTTTACTTTTTCCATTGAAAGTAACTTAATTTTAACAATTTATTCAAAATTTGTTCCAATTTGAAGTATAAAAACTGAAAATCAATGGAAATGAAACTTTACTTCACACAAAAAAAAAGTTGTAATTTTACTTTTAGCTTGTGTAAATTGAAATTTTACAAAGAAAATCAAACAATGCACGTGTATTGTAATTTTAAAGTATTCTAACAAATTGTCTTCAATAAAGAAAAATGTAAAAACCAAAAATGCTGCATCAGCTACCATCATAGTCGTAGATACTTAATCCGCCTGGACATACGTAAGATACTTTCAATGTTATCGACTTTCTCAGAGATCAAACTTGACCTGAGATTTGGTCATTGGAAATTCATCGATTCTTAATATTAATTCCTAACGGATCTCTTGAATGATATTTTTAGTTTTTTCGCTTAATCTGTTTCTTGTCTTACTGACAACTTGTCTCCAACCATTTTGAGACAGTTGACAATACGGCGCAAAAGATGTATCTCTTCCAAAATAAACAGTAAAGTTCACTGTCCTGGAATATTTCGAATAACTGTCGGCGAAGAGAAGAAAAAAAAGTTTAAATAACAAAGAGCTGATAATACATATGCGAATACTTTCGCGAAGCATAAAATAAAATGCAAATGATCGACAAAGCAGAAAAAGTCGTTTGCTTTTAATGAACCTCTTTGGAATAATTCTAATCAACGCATGATTCCGTTGATCCGAGTCTGGGAAACTATAAAAGTGCCGGCAAGGGGAAACAACTTGATAGTCTTTTGATCAGCATGACAGCATTAATAGCACTGACGAGTATTCTCTGTAAGTTCTAGCCCGATTTGCAACTATCCAAGACTGGATCTCAGCCACTAATTTCCTATGTACATTTTGCAGTTTTTGTGGGCAGCGTGTCCTCATTCGGATTCAAATACTCGCCGATTTCGACCGTTGACCAAAATCCCGATAATCTTGGAAAGTTTGTCTACTTGAATAATCCTTGTGGATGTTTACCCGGTCCGCCAGGCCCCCCGGGCGAGCCCGGACCAAAAGGTGATCCCGGTCATAATGGTCAGACCGGTCCTGAAGGTGAACCTGGTCGACAAGGAAGACGTGGACCGAGTGGAAGCACGGGAGCACGAGGTCCAGCCGGACCAAGAGGCGATACCGGTGCGCCTGGGCCACGCGGTGAACAAGGCGAACAAGGACCACAAGGGCCACCTGGCGAGCGAGGACTGATCGGTGAACCTGGTCGACAAGGACCTCCTGGTCCCGTCGGACCAGCCGGCCCAGAAGGAGGTAGCGGAGGTCATCATGCCTATCAGCCATCTTATGGGACCAGCGAAGGCATGTACGCAATTGAAGATTCAGAACCGGATTATGAGTTCCGCAAACATACTTCACGAGGTAATTCAAAAAAGCATCGAAAAGGATCAAAGAAACGGAGATCGTAAAAAAGTCAAATAGGCTAGTGAGGCAAGTGTAAGATACGTAATAGTTCATTTAAGTTAGTTGTAGCAATTTTCCAAGTAAACAAAAATAAAAAATAAAACAACAAGAACAAATTGTCTTTAATGGGGTATGGCTTCTTAAGTAGTGACTTCCAGTCTCGACTATCAGCTAAGCGCTGGCTATGTTTAGGTATATTGTGCAGTGCAATAAATAAGTAGTCCGGATGACGCAAAGGTTTCTATACACTGTGCTCCGGTTCGATTCCTACTGAATGCAGTATTCTTTGATAAAAAAGGAGATTTACGTGTCCGACTATAAGCCCACTCAGCTGTTAAAATGAGCATCCTTTTTGGGGTAAATAACTCGATTGGGCATGTTGCTGATCATACACCTCTGCATAAAATCCACCGTCACGATCTAGTAAATGAGATGATGCTAACTCATCTGGAGGCCTTGATTCAAAATTGGACTGTTACGCAGTTATTTATTTTAGTTTTAATCAATAAGGACTATCTATTGTACCATAGCCTTTATTTAAACCAAAAAGTTTTAGGCGCGTTTTCTCAATGTCCGGTTAAACTGCCAGTTAGCTACCTGGGACACTAAATTTAACCTTAGCGCATGCAATGCTCAAAATATGATAAAGCAGTCCACAGCGCAGCTAATGCAGTCGAAGGTCAGTTGATTTTCTTGGCGGAATTCTGCCAACTATTCTATTCTACGCCTGTGCTCTCAGCATTATTTTGCGGCTGAGTTGGTTTCAGATCAGTTTCCTTCGAATGAATATCCAGAACTCTGTTCCTTGTGACCAGTTTAATTGTCTCATTTGAATGTGCGAACGTAAACAGTTCTAGTTGTCAAAATCTCAGCAATACGTTTCAGCTGTTTGGAATTATTGTCCGATAAATTCTTAGCCGGAAGGTGAGGGCCGGTTAGTGTTTATCTACAGGATAAGATTTAACCAGACATTGAGAAAATAGCCCTTAGCCAGCTTAATTAGCTCCTGTAAATATTTTTCAGGAGTTTTTCTAATGACAGCATAGCTCACGAGTGATTTTCTTAACCCAGGAAAAACCTGGGGTCCGAAACCTAAAATATTGAACTGGCTCTGTCTGGCGGTGCTGCACCCCAATTTTCTGTATGCATTTGTGGTTTGGTGGAACGCCCTACAGACGGCCGGCGGTTAATATAAAATTGTTAGCCAAGGCACATTGAACGGTTTGCCTGGCGATCACTGGTGCACTACGTACAACCCCATCCGGTACTATGTGTATGATGCACAAACTATTGCCGTTGGTTATTCAGAGGAAGCAAATAGTGGTAAACTCAGTCATCAAAATAAGAAAGACCCGCCCCGCCAGTGGACAACCTGGGGCACCGGTAACCCAACGATCTTGTCCGATGAAAATATTCCTGAATTAATTGATTACACCTCACCAAAGCGTTTGTTCATTAAGAACTATGCAACCCTGATCTCACCACGGAGTCTGTGGGATATGGGAGGTTCGTCTCAACCGCACACGCTGAAAATATATACGGACGGTTCTAAGACTGCCGAAGATGTGTGTGCTGGAGTATTGTACATACACTGAGAGGAGCTCAGTTTCTTCTTCGTCTTGCACAAGAGGGAGAAGATATTGCTTTAATACAGGAACCCTGGATTATTTGTGACGTTGTAAGAGGACTGGGGTCTACTGATTATAATATCTTCTATGTTAAAAATCAGGGTACGGATAAACCCCGGTCTTGTATTCTTGTAAGGAAAAGTCTAAGTGCTTTCTTGGTATCGCCTTTCAGCAATGCGGACTCTGTGGTGGTCAGCCTGGAGTTCAATAAGAGGCAGTACTGGTTGATATCATCTTACTTACCACATGATGGTGATTTTCCTCCGACTGTTTTGAAACAAACCCTGGATGCAGCCAATTCACAAAGAATTTGCGTCATTCTCGGGTCTGATTGCAATGCACATCATGTGGTATGGGGTAGCTCCGACACCAATGCGAGGGGGGAAGCGTTTTTCGACTACTTGTTAGGAACAAATCTCCTTATCTGCAATGTGGGATGCGAGCCCACCTTTATCACGAGGTGTCGGTAGGAAGTCCTAGACATAACTCTTGCTTCACAGGACATACAATATTTGATACGTGATTGGAGGGTGTCTCCTGAGCACTCATTCTCTGATCATTGTTATCTTCAATTTAGCTTGGACGAGCAACATAATGCCAAACCAGTAATTGTAAATCGGAAAAGAACGGACTGGGGTAAGTACAGACGTAAGAAACGTAAATACCTTGACGAGCAGTTGCTGAACATAAACGAAAACTTAGTTAATAGGAACACGAGACAAGCGTACAAACTAGTAAATACAATTAAGAACGGCTACCGGCCCAGGACTAGCCTTTGTAAGGACAAGGATGGAAACATCATCAGCGACACCGATGGTATTAACAAACGATGGGCCTCTTATTTTGAAGAGCTTCTAAACCGACCATCTAACATCCCCACACAGGAAGCTCTCGATGATATTGTTGATCTAGGCCCACCCATTCAACCCCCGACAGTAGAGGAAGTTGATCTCGCGTTGCGGTCACTAAAACGAAATAAAGCGCCGGGCGCTGACGAGATTCCAGCTGAACTGCAAAGATTCGGTGGAACGAGTCTAGTTGATGCCATACATCAATTACTCCTGCGAGTATGGGAGAACGAGGAGATCCCAGACGACTGGCGCAGAAGCATCATCTGTCCAATTCATAAAAAGGGAGATAAACTGCGGTGTGAGAATTACAGGGGCATCTCACTAGTTTGTACGTCCTATAAAATTTTGACGAAAATTCTGGAAAATAGAATAAAACCGTACGCAGAACGAGTCATTGGCGAATATCAAAGCGGTTTCAGACCTGGTCGCTCCACAACCGATCAGCTCTTCTCAGTCAAACTGATACTCCAGAGGTGCTGGGAATACAACGTAAACGTATACCAAATCTTTGTCGACTTCAAGCAGGCATACGACAGTATCGATCGTGGAGTACTGTACAACATCATGCTGCAATTTGGTATACCAGCAAAATTAGTGCGACTGACAAAGATGACGATGACCAACTCCGTCTCACAAGTCAGGATCCAGAATAGACTTACTGATCTATTTGAAACACGCACTGGTTTGAAACAGGGCGATGGACTGGCTCCGACGCTCTTCAACCTAGCACTGGAATACGTTATTCGGGCCATGAATTTGGACAACAGCAAGACGCTACTCATCAAGTCGACACAATTAGCAGCATACGCCGACGACATCAACATCATGTCCCGAAGATTGGCTGACGCAGAAGAACTTCTGCATACGCTTGATACCGCTGCAAAGGAAGTTGGATTACGTATTAACGAGGGTAAAACTAAAATAATGATGCAATCGGTGACAAGGACACCTGCACAACCAAGCATCAATGTGGGGGACCTCAACATCGAGTTCGTGAACAACTTCATTTACCTGGGTTGCAACCTGTCAAGGGACGCCAACGAAACTGACGAAATCAAGCGACGGATACAGTTAGCTAATAAGACTTTTTTCTCGGTTCTCCCCATAATGAAATCGAAACATGTGCACAGAAACACGAAGCTCCGCGTGTACAAAACCATTATACGACCAGTGCTATGCTATGGCTGCGAAGCATGGACCCTAGCTCAAGCCTCCGAAAACATGCTAGACACTTTCGAACGTAAGGTTCTACGGCGAATTTTCGGGGCTGTTTGCGATCGAGATGGATGGCGCATCCGGTACAACCATGAGTTGTATGAAATGTACGATGAGCTGCAAGTCTCGAAAATCGTCAAACTACAACGACTTCAATGGGCAGGGCATGTACAAAGAATGGACGATGATCGCATGCCTAAGAGAGTAATGAATGCAGAACGAGTCGACGGAGCGAGACTGCGAGGACGACCGAGATCTCGTTGGGAGAGCTCAGTAGGTGTGGACGCCGCGCAGCTGCGGGGCTCCCAAAATTGGAGGACGCGGTCACGTGACCGAGATAATTGGAGGACAATGATCCAGGCGGCCAAGGCCCGACGTCGGGCTGTCGCGCCACGATGATGATGATGGGGTAAGTACAGGGAATGTTTTGTGAATACATTACCTCCGATACCGTTTCAGCCGAGCAACACGCTGGAGTTAGATGCAATGGTAGAGACCCTGACGGGGGCTTTCATGAAATCTGCTGAAAGATCATGTCCTGCTAGTAAGCAAAGGGGTAAGACTAAGCCAGTGTGGTGGAGTACTCAGCTTAGTGAGCTTAGGGCCACGTGTAGAAGATGCTTTAACAGGGTCAACTCGGCCTTTATAAAAAGGAACTGAGAAGGGCCAAGCGGAGTTCGTGGAGACTATTTTGCGAAAGCATCGATAGGTCCAGCGATGCCTCTAGACCAGGGGTCGGCAAACTTTTTCTGAAAAGAGCCAGATTTTATAAATTTTAAGCTCAGCGGTCCGGATAGCAAATTCGAAATGAAACTGCTTACCGTGTGCTAGCCGTATCGTATCTATTACCCCCAAATCCAATGACGAAATCGATATGGGTTTCTGCAAATGACCGCAAACCTGTCTCGATTTCGTCAGTTCGTAGTAACGAAACAGATAAGATATCATTTCTGATTTAACTAGATGTAGACGAAATTTAATCGAAATTATGAGCAATGTAACTACTTGAAAGAAGAATAAAAAAGCGGTTACTTTTTTCGTGCCGAAATTAAAGAGAATTCAAGTACTTTCCTTATTTTTTGCATTGTTGTTATTGAGGGTGAGTCCTGAGTGAATTCCCCCTTAGTATGTAATATACATACATATATCTGCATCATAACCAAAGCTTAACGCCGAATAACGAAAAACCTTATTGCCTAAAGTGAAAATCTATTTCAGCGATTGAAATTCTTGACAGAGGAGATCGCAGTAAAATGTGAATCTCTGCAGGCTAATATCGCTAGACAAATTGAAAATATGCTGTGTTTAAACCTCCGTATACAGGGTGACGGAAGCGAAATGTTCCACCCCCATTGATATTTCAGGTTAACATGTTGTTGTTGAACTGAATTGCACTGGATAGTCATGTAAGAAAAACTGAGCTACTACTATTCAATAAAGCTCATGAACATTTCCAGACCGACACACAAATAATATCGTTTATTTCAGGAAACACTTTAGTTTCTCTTTAAACATTAAATTTATAACAAAAACTAATTACCAAAAACTATCATCAGTCCATCTAGCTAAAGCTGTCGAAATAGGCACTATACTATTTTACACCGCAAATGCCATCGGAAAACGTATTTGCTTCGTTACCTGGAATTGACGAAATCGATGCGAGTTTAAATTCATTTAATCGCATCACACGCATCAATTTCGTCACCGGATCTGGAGTAGTAAATACTCGTACGTTAAATGCGTCACCCTGCAAGCAGTACAGTGTGGCCTGGTTGATATTCAAGTTTCTTGCAAAGAACTGTGTTTCACTGAAAATTGCAAGCTTGGTTGGTTTGGTTTCATTCTGCATACAAACTTAGTATGCGTGTGTAGATTAGCTTGACAGCGTGTCATTGTGTTGCCAATCGAAACACTGTGGACTAAAGTTCGCGCCCTTACGGGACAAATCCTTTTTGTCTCCCAAATTCCCTCTATTTTAATTGGTCTGAATTTATTGGACCGTATTTGCACCGTGAGAGGCGCGAACCACAGTCGGTACGCAGAATGAAACCAAGTGAACCAAACTTTCAATGATCAGGTTGGTGCTCAGATATTCAAGGACCTCGAAGCACTGTTTTAGTAGTCTCAATAAGATCTTTTGATAAGAGTGTATACGTACTCTAATGCCTACATCATTATCTGCACAGATAACAATTAGCGTCACGAAGCCTCCGAATTAATATTCCCTTGGCGCAGGACGTAATGGAATGTAAATAGACGCTGGGCCAAACGTCCATAGCAAGATCCTAGTGTTTGATTCAAATACCCCACCACAGACTCTATGATCGGTTTTTACCTAGGACCTTGACAGAGATCGCTATTTGGATTATTATTCCAATTCAGTCTCCAATGTAACAAATAAATTTGTTTTAAATTCAACTCAAACACACTTCGTTGTGGTAAACAAAAATCAATTTTTAATTATGTGTTTGTATAAATTTGATTTTGTCATGTTAAAAATAATATTAGCTCGCGGGCCGGATGAGAACCAGAGGCGGGCCGGATTTGGCCCGCGGGCCGGAGTTTGCCGACCTCTGCGTCTAGACTACGGAAAATTCTGTCCACAAATCCAACTATGCCAAGTTATCTGGTAAAGGATGACGGTACGTGGACAACCTCTGGTCAAGAGACGATCGAAGTCCTTCTAGACACTCATTTTCCGGATAGCTCTGCTGTTATCTCACTGGAAACTACTTCTACAATTAATGTGGCGCCATGCTGGTCCGGATGGTATAATTCCAGCGGATGTACAACATATGATAGGCGTGGTGTACCCCTGGATTGAATCTATTTTCAAGGCCTGCCTTGAATTAATTCACATTCCTCGGATATGGCGGGAGGTTAAAGTGATCTTCATACCGAAAGCGGGTAAAAGTTCTCACACGAGTCCGAAAGACCTTAGACCCATCAGCCTATCGTCGACTCTGCTGAAGGTTTTAGAGCGTCTGATTGACATACACCTGCGGAGCACTATCCCAGCAGAACTTCTATCTGCCTCCCAGCACGCCTACTGGAAGGGTAGATCCGTGGATACTGCCTTACACTCTCTGGTGGGTCAAATCGAAAAGTCTCTTGCCTGCAAGGAGTACACGATGGTGGCCTTCCTTGATATCGAGGGTGCCTTCAATAATGTGAAACCTGCAGCTATCTTGGATGCCCTCTCAGGTCTTCGTGGAGATGACTCGCTGTGTAGACTAATACACATGATGCTTACATCTCGCGTTATCTCCACTAGTCTCGGCACATCATGTGTACGCAGACATGTGAACAGGGGTACTCCCCAGGGTGGTATTCTCTCCCCCCTTCTTTGGAATTTGGCGGTCAACGGATTCCCTTTAAAACTGGAAGGGCTAGGATGCAAGGTCACTGCTTATGCGGACGACATTGCTATTGCCATCTCGGGAAAGTTTCCCTGTGTCCTTAGTGGTGTAATGCAGAACGCCCTCTCTATCCTGACGAACTGGGCTAGTAAGGTTGGGGTTAAAGTAAATCCGCTTAAAACGGAACTTGTTCTCTTTACTAGGAGACACAGCCTACCTTCATTCGAACCACCTTTGAATGAGGGCACAAGACTTGTGCTCACTGATAAAGCCAAGTTCCTTGGTCTCATACTGGATAGGAAACTTTGCTGGAAGTTGAACATTCAGCAACGTGTTGAAAAGGCTACTGTTGCACTATACTCGTGCAAGAAGGCCATAGGTAAGAAATGGGGCTTACAACCGAGGGTAGTGTACTGGCTTTATATATCGGTTTTGCGCCTTATTCTGTTACAGGGGATTGTCGTCTGGTGGACGGCACTTAGGGTTGTATCCTATAGAACCCTGCTTGAGAAGGTCCAAAGATTGGCATGCATTGCCATCACGGGGGCTCTAAGGACTACACCAACCGCTGCCTTGAGCGCTCTATTGAATCCGCTTCCCTTGGACATTTTTGCAGAGCTGATGGCGGCGATCACGGCTGTTCGCCTCCGTGAAACCGGTCTTTGGGCGGCGTCAACCACAGGTCGCTCGGCTATATTGATCAACCTTGATATTCCCGAGGAGACGGGTTATACCCTCCCGAAATACTTGTTCGAAATGGGCTTTACAGGCCTGATTCCCTCTAGGAATGATTGGCCTGTAATCGCTTTTCAGGAATCAGATGCCATTACGATTTTCACTGATGGTTCTAAGACTGACGAAGGAGTGGGGGCTGGCGTATACTCGGAAGAGTTGGATATTAGCTTGTCGTTCCGACTCCCGAACTTTAGTAGTGTTTTTCAGGCGGAAGTTACAGCAATATCTGAAGCTCTAGCCTGGTTGTCGCAAAACGATATATCTGGTAGGGACATTGTAATCTACACGGATAGCCAACCGGCGATTAAATCGCTTGGCTCTGTCTTGGTAAATTCGAAGACAGTACTGGATTGTCGCAACTCCCTAATAGAGATGGGAAGGCTCTGTAATATTTCTCTGTGCTGGGTGCCAGGGCATAGTGGTTATGTTGGTAAGTGCAAGGCTGACGAACTGGCTCGAGCAGGTACGATCAATGAGATCAGCGGGCCATTACGTTGCACCAGGATGCCGTTGGCTGCTTGTAAACTGGCCATCAAAGATGCGGCGTATGATAGGGCCTGCATCAGACGGAGCAATGGCAGTACAGGTCATGTGGCTAGACAGATGTGACCCAAACTGGATCCCAAACGTTCTTCTGGATTGCTAATGTTAAACAGAGATAATCTAAATCTAAGAGCTGTCGTAGGAGTGCTAACTGGACACTGCCTAATTGGGGAGCACGCCAGGAGACTTCGTCTTCCATATAATGATTTTTGCAGGAGCTGTGGGGACGAGGAAGAGGAGGAAAGTACGTCTCATTTTCTGTGTACCTGTCTGGCCCTGGCGAGTTTTAGGAAAGACCACGTTGGTTCCTACTTCTTCACCGATCTGGATGACCTGAAAAAGGTAAATGTTGGTCGGCTACATCGCTACATTGTGAGCTCAAGCTGGTTTAACGTGTGAGTTTGGTATCAGTTGCTGAGTCCAGGGGTATCACAACGGACCCAGTAGCGGTCTAAGTGTGCTTTTAAGCAACCCTTTTAACCTAACCTAACCTAGAGGAGCTCAACCTTCACTTTTCTTTCCAGCTACTGGAATACTGTAGCGTCATCCAAGCAGAAATTTTAAAGATTAGACGCTTATGCCTGCTACAGATAATGGCCCATCGCGATGGTGACTTTGATGGCCGCCATCACACACCAAATGTCAATTCGAATATTTTCGAATGTCGTCCGTCCACATAATGGTCTTCGATGGGCCATTGAAATTGAAACCTGTGCTCTGTGCGTCACGGCAGCTATAATCACACGGATCGCGTACGACAGAAGGTCGATGATAGTAGCATTGCGGTCTGAGTAGTGGCCTGTCAACTTAAATCAGCTGCTCAAAGTTGTGTACGCGATGGGCCATCGCGTGGAGGAAAATGGCTCTCGAAGCCATTTGTGGCCATCCGATGGCCCATCGCTGTTGACAGTAATGGCGGTTATGCGCCATTGGCCACTGAACGCCATCCGCCCGTCCACTCAATGGCGATGGCCCCGAATGGCCGGGGCTGGGCCATTGTCTGTAGGAGGCATTAGACAAGCACAGCATTAAGAAAGTCACCCATCTCCGCTAGCCACGCAGTGCACTCCGACAAGATTTTCGACGTGTAAAACCCTGATTCGTGCAATTTTACAGCAGCTTTGCAATTCGTAATGCTTCGTTTAGACGTGAACGCTGAGCCAAACACCGAATATTGAAAAATTGTATTGAAAAGCACCAACAACAAGAAGATATCTTTTTTGCTCTTACATGGCCAACGTGAATTAATGAGCATTCGGGAAGGCACGGGACGGTGCGGTGCATTCTGTATAGCCCTTAATTGCCCACTATGTGCAATTTCCTGATGGCCCATCGAATACCATTGTGTGGACGGACGATATTTGATTTGACATTTGGTGTATGATGGCGGCCATCAAAGTTACCATCGCGATGGGCCATTGTCTGTAGCAGCCACTATACGTTCTGATCTGATAGCGATATGTGCTTCAAAAGATAGTAATTTCATTCGACTCCAAATTGATTTAAATTGGAATTGTTTGTGACACTTGGTTTCATTCTGCACACCAACTTAGTGTGCGTCTGTAGCTTAGCTCGGTAACGCACCGGGCATTTTTTGCTACTCGAAACACGGTCTCTGCGGTTCGCGCCCCGCAACGGGACCAACTATTTTTTATTCTCAAATTCCCTCTGAATTAATTTCTCCGAGCTTAGTGGTTTCGTATGGATAGTAGCACTCATCAGGTCTTGCATCTTTGCAGCTATCCATGTGCAAGACGACCACGAAAGTGTGAGAATTCTGTTTGTATAGGCCGTGAAGGCGTGATTTTACTTGAAAACTCGACCGTGGAGGTCTAGATGGTGTGAAGCACTTATATTAACTCACTAGAGGGGTGGAGAGAGGGTGAGAAGTGGAGATATTTGTTCCCTGGCAATTTTACTTTATGTATTAATGTTCTTGCAAATGTACAAGTGCGAATCACGCCTTCACGCCTTCACGGCCTATACAAACAGAATTCTCACACTTTCGTGGTCGTCTTGCACATGGATAGCTGCAAAGATGCAAGACCTGATGAGTGCTACTATCCATACGAAACCACTAAGCTCGGAGAAATTAATTCAGAGGGAATTTGAGAATAAAAAATAGTTGGTCCCGTTGCGGGGCGCGAACCGCAGTGACCGTGTTTCGAGTAGCAAAAAATGCCCGGTGCGTTACCGAGCTAAGCTACAGACGCACACTAAGTTGGTGTGCAGAATGAAACCAAGTGTCACAAACAATTCCAATTTAAATTGAAAATGATTCGCACTTGTACATTTGCAAGAACATTAATACATAAAGTCCAAATTGATATTTACCTACAAGTCGCGGCCCAAATGCACCCGATGTTTATCACTACGCGGTACAAGTATCCGTTTTTTAGCACGACTGCTACAAACCATTAAAAAACCGTTACTGAAAAAAACAACTCATGGTAAAGGTCGCCACACATGATCGCGCAGAATCACGACCGCATAGAATGGTGGAAATGAGCCGATTGCTTTTTCTATTGATTATGATTTATAGTATCTTGATGTGGTTCGATGAATGCTCGCGACCAAAATGGTTGTCGTGTGTGGCGACCTTTATGCAGTGTGTGCCGGCTCAACGCCACTCTCGTTGTCACACACCTTATGTGAAAGTCAGGGAGAAATAAGAAGTAGAAGCGCGTAAACGATGAGCAGTGATATTTCATACTGGGTGATCATTTGATTATGTTCACCTGAACACAAGTTGCTAGGTGACTTCTGAACCCACCCAGGAACATCAAATACCCGAACCCGTTGTTTACAGTTTAACAGGCGCTGTTTCCAAACGTCATTTCTCATCTCGCCCTTTGAATATATAGCCATGGAATGAGCTTGTCCTGTATGTCTCCATAGAAAAAGTGGCTCCAAAATCTGGGTACTAAGTCGACATGTGGTCGACAGTCAGCTAACTCAGTAGACCGTTTAGTAATTATGAAATTTAAATATTGACAAGAATTGACGTTTATTTATGCACAATTCGACAGCGCGGTCAACATTATGTCAATACCGAAACGCCAACTGAGTAGGCTGACTGTCGATAATCTGACAAGAATTGACCTTTATTCATGCACAATTCGACAGAACAATCAACATATGTCAATATCAAACAACAACCGAGTAGGCTGGCTGTCGACTTATTTGCCAAATGTTGGAGCCAAAAACATAGAGAATAAGCTCATTCCATGGCTCTATATTCTAAGATCTCGCCCAAGTGACCATGTGGTTGAGTTCAGAAGGCGGAACCGTTCCGGAACGATGGGCTAAATTTCACCCACCGAGCTGTTTCACCTGCCTGGATGACCACGTTTCGGTTTCAGCGAGCACAAACTGCTCTATTTGTCTAGCACGTTGCGATAATGACTTTGACAGATGATAGCCACGCCCTAACCTTGCATAGCGAGAATGAACTTTTACAAACCCACATTCAAAAATTGAGTGCATTCACGACGCTCGTTTTATCCGGATCGCTACGGAGCGCTCCGTAGCGCTACAACCCCTCCCGGTCGTGATTGCAACCGCTCCTTCCATCCGCTCTGGAGCGGTTACTTCCCCTTGGTAGCAGAAATTTTTTACGCTCTCTGGCCATGTAGCGCTACATTTGACAATTCGCAGCTGGTATGTGCGTTGTGACGTTTGTGTACATCAAAAGCGCGAATAGAATCCCCGTCTATGTAAATTCACTGCCTTCTCGTCTTTGATTTGATATTTCCTTGTTTCGTGATGTGCCAAAGAAATGTTTTACGATGGAAAATTGGCAATTGTCAAATATTTGCGGTGCCACCTGTTTGTCAGACATTTCATTGTAGCGGTTCAATCACGAAAGAAATGTTGACAGGTAGCGTCTCCTGAAATGTGTAGTGGAGGGGATGTAGCGTTCCGTAGCGAAAATTTTTCACATGAATGCAGCCATTATTGTGCGAAGGAAAAAAGCTCGGAGAGTTGACAACAATGTGTGCGTTCAGAAGGTGACAAAAGAGCAGAAACCGCTCGCGAGCAGCTCCGGAGCAGCTCGGTTTGGAGTCTGCACCTGCTGAACGCTACTTCAACAGCTGACAAATCGACCAGCAGAAAGCTGACGATGACAATTTTAGACGTCAAGTGCCGAAAAGTGGAAAATACATTAATCTCACGCTGTCCATGACAAAAATCACGAACAACGAAGAAACAAATTCAAAATCACCCGAAAACCAAAGAACTAGAAGCCGAAAACGGCGAAAACACAACAACCAATTTGATAACTGTCAAAACTCGAAACTCGCAACATGAGCGTGATGTTGAAAAAGAAGAAGAACTTGAGCACTGATCAGTGAGCAGAAATATTGCTTGCTCGGTGAAAATTGATCATGCTCACTCGAGCAGAAGTTGCTCAGTCACTTCTGAACCCGCTCGTTCTGAACATGTTCGCTGAGCGGAAGTTGCTCAGTTCCTTCTGAACGCACACAATAACACAGCGTATGGTCCATATCGTTCAGAAGGCACGAAATGAATTAATGAACAGTTATGGTTCCGCTTAATGTGCATCTTCTGAAACTAACCATTGTCTGTCAAACAGACGATTGTGGAACGAGTGGAACGTGAGTGAAATGAAAGCGCCGTTTGATTTGTTGTAGCGATACCAGTGGTCTTAAAAACCAAAATGTCGAGTAATTCCTCAGCCAACGAATTTGTAAATTTTCCCCTTGAAAGCGGGACGGCAGACAGCTCCCTAGAAGTAATTACCGACACTTGCGCTGTCATCGACTTAGATACACCAGAAAACGAAGAATCTAGAGGTAATTTACGAATTTACAGTTTTTGGTTTATAAGTTTGGCGATAGTTTAACGACCGAAAAGTCGGGTCAATCTACAATAGATGAATAGAGGCGACGCACTAACGGTAGCCATATCCCTTGAGTAAGCAGTCAATGAAGAATTACGGTTCGATGCTTCCAGATAAAATGAGAATATGTAGTAAGTTCGAAACCTTTATAACAGATTCACACTAGCGGCCAAACGACTTAATAAGACGAGACTACTTTTTGCTTAAAATTCATTGAATTTATTTCGGATGGCCACATTTTACTGATAAGCTCGGAGCATTGTGGGAGTTCTAATTGTACCCGTAAGTAGTTTTTATTTTATTAATGTACCGGGGAATTATACCCCTGATCTTCAGATGCAACATAGTAGTGGCGACCGTTAATGTTAGTTAATGGCATATTTGTTTTGGAGAGTATAGAAGACCATTTAAAACTTTAATACTTCTCTCTACATTGCAGGAAGTAGCTACTGCAAATGTCTTCGATGTGATGAAGATTTGCTAAATCGATATTTGCAGGCAATTGAGACTCACGAACAAGTCGGCGATTCTTTGCTAAAGAGATTTAAGCAACGGTGCATTAACGAAAATGGAACCGATTCTGACGAGATAGCTATCAAAGATGAAGCGATTAAAGGGAATAAAGCAGCGCGACTATTTCTTCAACATCAATTGGATTCATAAAAATTGTCAATGTTTGAAATTTTCAGTTTTTATTCACAAAAGAAAAAATATGTCTAAATAAAATTAAGTTGTCATCCGCTGTATATGTATGGTTTTGTTTTTGGAATCGCTTCGCCTTAAGGTCGCCACCCATTGACGAGCACAACCACACGACCAAACTTCCATCGAACCATCAATTTCATAGGACGTGTGGAAAAAAAAATTCCCCCTATTTCCACCGTTCTATGATATTTGATGGTTCGATGGAAGTTTGGTCGTGGTTGTGCTCGTCAATGGGTGGCCACCTTTAGAATTTGCTCACATTTAGGTGAATCAAGGTACCCTCCCTATGCCCACGTTTAAGTACCAGACATCTCGGAAATGTGAACGCACGGATTTTGTTGGACTTACAGAGATAACTATTCATGGATCCGGAAATTATATATTATTATTGACTTAGGAAAAGAGAGAGGATGAAACAAAAGGCTCCGCTCGCTGCCTTCGATCCGCACTTAAGGGGTTACCAACCTCAATAGGCCTCAGTAGAATGCTTGCTACACTCGCTCTGCGTTTAACGCCATTTAGTATAATCTTCAAAGATATTTTCCAGCCCAGGGCATAAAAGAGCTTGTGAAATCGGCTCTGGAAAGCGGAAGTTCACTCTAGGCCCACTCCTAAGTCGATTTCCGCTTTGTGAAATGAATTTTAGCTGATAATTTTTTTTTCACGAAGGATTAAAACTCGAGTACCGAAATTGGCGGACGCGATGTCGAGACTAAAGGATTAAAGGCGACATATCCGAGAAGTCAAATGTCGTAGAGGAGACGAAGGCTGATAATCTACAATTACTTTGCCTTAACCCCTAGGAGTGACTCAGCAAGCCATCTCGAAACGCTTCAAGGCTATGGGCATGATTCAGAAACAAGGAAATTGGGTTCCGTACGAGTTAAAACCGAGAGATATTGAACGGCGATTATTTACATGCGAACAACTGCTTCAAAGGAAGAGTCGGAAGCGATTTCTACATAGCGTCGTAACCGGCGACGAAAAATGGGTCCGTTACGATAATCCCCAAGCGCAGAAAGTCATGGGGAATGCCCGGACATGCCTCAACGTCGACGGCAAAACCGAATCTTCACGGCGCCAAGGTTATGCTTTGCATTTGGTGGGACCAGCTCGGTGTGATATACTACGAGCTACTGAAACCGAATGAAACTATCACAGGAGATCGGTACCGAACGCAATTGATGCGTTTAAGTCGAGCATTAAAGGAAAAACGACCACAGTACCAAGAGAGACACGACAAAGTCATCCTCCAGCATGACAATGCTCGGCCACACGTCGCAAAAGTGGTCAAGACATACTTGGAAACCCTGAAATGGGACATCTTGCCCCATCCGCCGTACTCCCCAGACATCGCTCCTTCCGACTACCATCTGTTTCGTTCCATGGCGCACGGCCTGGCTGATCAGAATTTTCGGTCGTACGTGGAAGTCGAAAAATGGATCCAATCATGGATCGCGTCGAAAGACGCCTCCTTTTCCCGAGATGGAATCCGAAAATTGCCAGAGAGATGGGCGAAAGTTGTCGCTAGCAATGGAGAGTACTTTGAATACTACATCTGTAAGTACTTTTGACAATTAAGCTTTTAATTCCAGGAAAAACGGCGGAACCGAAGTTGTACACCAAATATTTATGGGGAAGGTGTTATGAACTGCACGAACATGAGTTTGAAGAACGAATATTCATAACGAGTGGACGTTCCTGCGGCAGCCGGTTCTTCGTACCGGAACGACCCGTTTTTCAACGGCCAAGAGCTGCCAAGCCGCCTCGATGCAAGAAGAACTGCAGTATTCGAAGCATCGCTACCACAACAACAACAACAACGAGTGGAAGATCTTCAATTGTGAGCGATGAGTTGGTGCAAAAAATCGAGGAACTGTTCGCCGATTAACAGTGGATGAAATGTCCGCGGTGGTCCCACAAATCTCTAGATCTCTCTTAAACGAGATGATCACGGAAACGATGGGATTCCAAAAATTGAGCGAAAGATGAGTCCCAAAACAACTAACAGAGCAGCACAAATTAAATTGGGTAGCTAGCGCTCGTGAGTTACTTGAGCGATTTGAATTGGAAGGTGAGGATTTTCTTATCTCCATTGTGACTGGTGGTGAAACAAGGGTGGTTCTGGTTCCCCATTTGCCGAAAAAATTCAAAACCTCAATTTCGGGCAACAAAATCATGGCATCCGCGTTTTTGGACCGAAAAGGGATCATTTTGGTCGAATTTTTGCCTCAGGGGGAGACGATTAATACAGCACGATACTGTGAGTCCCTAAAAAAAACCTCAAGAGAGGAATTCAAAACAAACGGAGGGGAATGTTGACGAAGCGAGTGTGTTTGTTGCACGACAACGGCCGCCCGCACATGGCCAACTCTACATTGTCCAATCGGGGAGCACGCCAGGAGGCTTAGGCTTCTGTATAACGGCGGAAAAGGAGGAGAGTTACATTCCACCTTCTGTGTGAGTGTCCGGGCCCGGAAAATATGACAAGGTCAATTCTTGAAGCCTATTACCTTGCCGAGCTAGGGTACTTACCAAGAAAGCAACCATTGCTCTGTACATCTACAAAAGTTTGCTCAACTTGACATGGGGGCTCAATCCTGGAATTATGCACTGGATATATACAGCAGTTGTTAGGCCAATTCTATTATACGCAATTCTGGTCTGGTGAACAGCACTCAAAACCAGGTGCAATAAACTGAAAATGGAAAGAATCCAAAGACTGGGAGGTTTGGAAATCACTAGAGCGATGGGAACCACGTCCACAAATTCCCTAAACACCCTTACGAACTTACCCCCACTGGACCTGTTCCTAATAAGCGTCCAAATGTGCATTAAGACTTAGGGAAACGGGGTAACTTAGCACGAGGCCTTATGGCCATCGAAACATCAAACTGCCTTCCGAGAATACAGACCTCATCAAACTGGTAATTGTCTACCTAGGTAGCGTTGTTGCCGAAAATGGTGGTACGGAGCAGGACATCGCTCGTCGTATCAACCAGGCTAAACGCGCATACGGCATGCTGTCCAAAATCTGGCAGAGCAGTTATCTCAGCATCAAGACCAAGCTGGGCCTGTTTCGCTCCCTGGTACTATCAGTGCTTTTGTATGGGAGCAGTACATGGAAAGTTTCCGTGGGAGTTACCAGAAAACTGCAAGTTTTCGTCAACTCATGTCTTCGTCGAATTTTAAGAATTTTCAGGCCCGAAACAATATCAAATGAAGAGCTAAGTCGGCGTACGGGTCAGATGCCAATCGACGAATTGATACGCAGGCGAAAATGGCAGTGGATAGGTCACACATTGCGGAAGAGTGACAACTGCATTGCTTTGCATGCCATGAAGTGGAACCCCATTTCCAACCAAGGCCGACCAAGAGGGGGTCCTCGAATCACATGGCGTCGATCTGTGGCAAAGGAGTGTCAGGCACTGGGTAAGTCTTTTGGGGAGTTGCGTCCCATTGCCCAGAACAGAGTACGATGGCGCGCAGGAGTAGTTGATGCGCTATGCCCCGCTAGGGGTTAAGGCAAAGTAGTAAACTTGTAATTGAGAAACTTCCAGGTAATCATACCAGAAAGAGACTTCTACTCTATAAGCGAGAACAGACCTAAGAATTCCCTAAATCTCTATACGGATGGCTCTAAGACGGAAACAGGTGTTGGAGCCGCGGTTCATTCGCCGGAGCTCCTACACAATCTATCGCTCCGACTGCCGAACGAGTGCAGCATCTTCCAGGCGGAGGTAGTAGCGATTCAAAAAGCTACGGAGCTAGTCTCAACAACACGCAGGATGGGCAACATCTACATTCACTCAGACAGTTAGGCTGCATTGAAAGTGCTGTAGTCAGACACTATCAGATCAGGGACGGTGCTTAACTGCCTCTCAATTCTTCAGAGATTGGGCACCTTAAGGAAGCTGGAACTCCGATGGATACCAGGCCACAGCGGCTGCCTTGGCAACGATATTGCGGATGGACTCGCAAAGCAGGGAGCTGCACTGGATGTGACAATGGCAATAGCAACTCCTATTCCAATACAAACACTAAGAACAAAAATAGACTCTAAGATGATGCAACTGGCCAACCAAAATTGGAACAGAACCATCAACTCCAGAATAACGAGAGAGCTCTGAAACTCATACAACACCAAGAAAACCGATGTACTCTTAGGTCTAAGGGTAAATGTGCAATGCTAGTAGGCTTATTAACGGGTCACTGCCTAATAGGTGAGCACGCATACAGACTGGGACTGATAATTGACAGCGCCTGCAGGAATTGTAAGCTGCGAAATACCAAAGAAACTTTGGAGCACCTCTTGTGCGAATGCCCGGCACTCGCAAGGACAATACATACATGTCTTGGAGCCTACTTCCCCCGCAACCTTAAAGCGATTGCAAACCTTAACATAATCAATCTTCTCAGATTCGTAAGCGTGACGAAAACCTTCGAGCTCAACAAGGACTTGTTGATTACGACTGATACCAACATCTAACGATCTGTTGTTTTCTTTGTGGCATCGCTATGGACCCAAATGGTCTGTGGGGCCGTGAGGGCGCCACCTAACCTAGCCTATGGGACTTACAAGACGTTGATGTTGACCAGCAAAAAAACATCTTTTGAATTTCATTTCGCGTGAAAACTTGTCATCACAGCTGTGATCGCTCTCATTTTAAATGTGAAGGGGAAGTTTCAAGTGTTTTTGTTGTTGTTGTTGTAGCGACGCGCTGATATCCGATGAATGTGTATGTCAAAGCTTGGCTGTCCATGTTTTCTTCAATGTCTAAGTATTGAGAGCAATAGCGCCGACATGTGTTGCTCCCAATTTCCAGAAAAAAATGAACAGTCAAATTGTGTGACACACACAGATCTTCCTTCTTGCATCGAAGGGGTTGTGGCAGCTCTTGGCCGTGTGACGAGGTTATTCCAGGTAACACGGGTCGCTCCGGTGCGTAGAACCGGCTGCCGTAGGAACGAAGTTTCAAGTGTCGTGTAGAGCGCCGTAGATAACAGCTGTATTCAAGTTTCCACCGTCACTTCATCTTACTATACTAAACGCCTCCATTGGGGCATAGGCACATCAAAATTTCTAGCAATGTCTTGTTGACGTTTCGTCACGGTAACGTTTTATAATTTTCGTCCGTTATTGAAAATGCCCACGTTACGCTACCCATCAAAGAAAACACATAAAATATCTCGCTCATAACATTCATTTTTTTTATTTTCTTCATAGTTCAAAAATCTGATATCAGCATTTAAGGCTACATTGTAATGAAAGAATTAGAGAAAAGAAAAGAGCTAGTCTGGAAGTTGGGGTGTCTTTCCCGTCGAAAGAAAATATTTACAAAGCTCTGAACTTGGTCGGGAGCAAGTACTGACGACTCCGAGTTTCTTGTCTTGGCCTAATTTTGTTCACATGAATAAAAACAATATAATTAACTATTGACAATTTGGTTTGAGGATACTAGAGGGAGGAAGCATGCACTCTTCTTTCTCAGAAAAGAATTTATGTCGTTTTAGATAAGTCATAGCTCAAGTACGTATTCCCATCCAAGTCCCGAGCAAACCTAAACACTACAATAATTAATTAATAAACAATTTCCGACTAAACACTTTCTATATAATGTAAATATATATATATAATATAATATAATAATTTCTTTCATTTCAATTCTCTATAAATAACGAATCAGGTGTGAGTGTCAATTAAGTCAGAGATTAGTCATTGTCTTCGTCTGTGCTTTGATTTTTGTCTGTCCGCTTGACGGGCCTGATATCAATCTTCTATGAAGATTTCAGCATTCATTCATAGTTTTTTTTTACTTTTTTTAATATATATATTTTGCTTTGTTTTCACGTGTCTGAGTTTATTACGTATAAACAACATTCTAGATTTTTTCACGACACAATACAATATATTTCTCTCTCTCTCATATGTCCGTTCATCACTTGCACAATAATGCACGCACTTATGCTCTGCTCACATATTCTACATAAGATTCTAGTTTACAATTAGTATATAAATTAAAATTCCTAAAATAATTGAGTTTGTTGCTGGGGTAACATAATGCTGCCACCGCCACTGCCCGGATGCTCGGGACTGTGACGCTGTTTTTTGCGTTTCTTCTCTTTTTTGCGCTTCTTACGCTCCTTGTCGTCTTCGTGACGTTTCTGTTTTTTGTGCTTCTTTTCGTGTGTATCCATGCCGGAAGGATCTGAAACGATGAAGGAGGGATGATATTGGTGATTCGGATTAATATTAAAAAAATTTAAATGAATTTAAAATGTTTGTGTTGCAATTAATTTGGGCGCAATTTCAGCAAACGTCAGACTAGCAAATTTGCATACAAAATTTTGTGATTTCGTTTTTGTGCACTATGTGTGGATAAATATTGCACCAGAAAAGGGTGAGGTTATCTTTATCCAAAAATTTGCTAGTCTGAGGTTTGTTTTAGAATATTTTTTTAAGTTCAATAGGCGCGTTTTCGTCAACAGTCCAGATAAAAGCGGTACAAAAATTGCACGCGTTACACTAACGAAATTGTTCTATATAGAGCAGGTTGTTAGTGTGAAGCGTGCGAATGTAGGGATGGGCCAATATTCCGGTAACAGTGACTAGGAACTGAATATCTGCCTGTCACTGTTACTACCTGTTCAAAAAGATACAAAGTATCTACACTGCATGCAGATATATCGGAACATGGATATGTCTATGACTACCGACTGCGTGGAACCCGTTGTATTGAAGATATCGACGTAAGTTTTATAAAGATCTCAGTATAGTTATACTGGATGAAATCATTCGAAAAAACACGTCCCACGCTTTCAGTAGGCATAAGACATATCCATGTACCCATGTATCTGGTGGCAGTGTAGATACTCGTCATAAATTCTGCTTTGCTTTGTCCTGTCCGCTTGGGCTCCTTTCTCTCGTGGGATCGTTTCGTTTTCGTTTGCATCGCGTGTGTGCAATATTCACCTCCTCTCGTGCACCCTGTTCCATCTACCTGTTCCATCTACCCGTTCGGTACAGTTTGCAGACTGCGGCCTATCGGCATTTCTCTGGGTACGTTTCTGCTAATCGCAATCACGCTTCCCACCATCTTTTCCCAATCGGACGTGTATTGTGTATCTATTGCAAAATCGCTCCCACACTATCCGCCAAACCCCGCCCCTTTAATCAATAGTCCGGGTCCGGCACACACAATCCGTTTCTCAAGTAACGCGTGCGACTCTATGCGATTGTGTCCGGCAAACAGAAAAAGAAACTAACAAAAGTAAACAAAACATTCCAACACACGCACAAAGAGAATGCACAAGAAAAATTTTGGAATTTTTGCAGAGGGGGGGGGGCATTTGATCTTCTGCAGACCTCTGAATGTACATCATGTCACGATGAGCTGCCCGGAACTATAACATCCTGCGACGAATATTTCTCTATTTCGGGGCTTGGGAGATTTTAACTCGCGCAGTACGAATCCACCATTTTATTTTATGATATGTTTATTGCATGTGTGGTGGGGCCCAGACCTCAAATCGCCGCCATTGCAAATGCACAACCATTTGGATAGAATGAACTTCATCCGCGATGGCTCTCGCTCTCTATCTTCGGGGGCGGGAACTATGTAATGTACACACTCTCAAATTGCGTCTGCGCATGTCCAAATGTTAGTCGAACTGACTACTTGCTACCTTTTCTGGGACCCTAGTGATTCAGATAGTACAACACGGGCTATTTTATTAAATGATGAATGGGAATTGGCGGAAATTGAAGGTCATTGAAAGTCCGCCCGTTCACCCGTACACTATGTTATTTCTTGCCGTCCACAACGTCAACCATTATCGCTATCATTTCATTTCATTTTATTGAGGCTTTTTCTTTACATTGTGTTTATATTACATATATATAGAGGGTCAATTGACAGTTAATTATGTCATTTGTCTATTGATTAGTACAGAGATAAATTCAGCTGAGTAGGATTCAGCTGATCGATAAATTCACTTCATTAAGCAGTTGTAGTCTATTTTCATCATTGCTCGTTGATTTTTTAGCTTGAATGGTTCTTATCCTAAGTAATTCTGTTCAACTTATAAAAACTTAACTAAAACTTAAAACTAAATAATTAAATGAAACTTAAATACTACTACTTGAAGATTATAGAGGAGATGTGGTGTCTCATTTTACTTTCAAAGAGACAAGAAACTCATTCCCGCATCTATAATTTCCTTTGTATTGCTTTTTTTCTAAAGTAAGGTTGAATCGTTAAGAAACTTTCATGACTGTTGACTACTTCTTTTTTATATATACATACTTATAGTCTACATGAATAAGAAAGGAAAATAAACTTCTATTTAAGGATAAATTTCCGTGATACTTAGTTTACTAATATTCGTAGCAAGATATATTGAAAGTTACAGCAGGATTAATGATATTATGTTCTGGTTCTCGATTATTACATTGTGGATATATGTCGATAAATAATGCAATGCTATATTTATATTTTATGGTTATATTGTATTGTTTATATAGCTATAGTTCACTGAGTAACTACAGAAGGGTTAATTGACGCACTAGCTGGTGTTACAATGATTTATAGGCGTTCAGAGGGAACAACCATGAGGATGAAGGATCTAAAATTATTATTATCCCCTTAGGATTTCATTAGATGCTTTCAAATAGAAGGGGGGCAAGTCAGAACCCATTGTTAATGAGTCCGGGAGCTCATTCGATGTTGGGAATAGAAATTGGAAGGGTGACGGATAGTACGTATCTGGTACTGGTTCATTGGTATTCTTGAGGAAGAGGTTTCGGGCTATCCATAGAGGGTGTTCTTCCCATTTTTTGAGCCGAACTCTGCTGGCCAGTATCATGTAATGTAATAGCGGGGATATTTCAGATTTCTCATACAAGTATAAGTTATGGAAGTACTTTTTATTTGGGCGACGATACTATGATAAACACTTACGCAGAATTTTTCGCTCAAAAATCTGGAGTTCTTTCGCTACTGTGGGAGAGATCCACAACCATGCTGGGAAACAGTAGCTAATGGCAGGTCTAATTAACGTTTTATACATTAACGTTTTGACTTTAGGATCAACTGACTTTGATGCTAGGAGAGAATTAAGCATATTAGCTGCTCCTTTAACTTTGTTCAGAACCTTCCTGGCGTGAGGATTACTTTTCCCTTTATTATTAAAGAGAAACCCTAAGTAATTGAGCTGGTCTTTAAGTGGAATCGTTTGCCCATTAACTTTATTTTAAGATTTATTCGTTTGCTTTCAGGTACGGCTTTAAAGTGTCCTCTGCCGCTTGCGTTGCGGAAGCAAGTTAAGGTACATTTGTTTGGATTTATTTGAAAGCCCCAATTGTATAAGTACCTGAGGATAGGTTCCAGGCGAGTGGCTAATTTAGAAAGAGCCTCAAAGGGTCTCGGATCATTATCGAAGATGATAATATCATCGGCGAAGAAGAGGCTGTGGATGATCTCCAGAGTGACTAGTGGGATCTCTGCATGGGCTTCTAAGTAATGAATTGCTGACGGTATATCGCTTATATAAAAGTTGAACAGCTTTGGGCCAAGTATAGACCCCTGCGGCACCCCAGAAAGGACTGGAATAGGATCAGATTTGTTCGCGTTAATTTTAATTTGTAGTGTTCGATTTTTTAGAAAGCTCACTATTATACGCGTTAATGCTAAAGGGCAGTTTGCTTCTAATAGTTTAAAAATTAGTCCCTTGTGGGAAACCATATCGAACGCTTTTTTTAGATCTAATGCACACGCCACCGTGGTATTCTTGTTCCTGAGGTTACGTCGGACCATTATCGCTATCAAATCAACATCCCAACATGTACACACAGGATTCCCGCAAGCGCACCGCCCGCGCGGATCTACAAGCAACAGTGACACAATGACCACTTCACTCAAACGACATGCACAACCAGAAAAGAAAAATTTTCAATGGGCTTGTTTCCTCTTCTGACCCCCGAGTAGAAAAACAGACATTTCGTGTGACGGACAGATTTTTAGGATGACCCCCAGCTATAAAACATATCCATGTAAAAAAAAAATAGCAGTTGCCCTGTTATCAGTTCTCTTTCACATTAACATCGCAAGAATAACCAACACGTCGCATACCTTATCTTTTATCACGACGGCAACGGTCTCCTCTCCTCACTCAAACTCACATAAATCAAACTCACATCTCACATAAATGCATTGCAAGTTCAGCGCCCAGGCGAAGTCACCACAGTACAATGCCAACAAGTACAAAAGTCACCGTTCTTGAGCCATAAGGATCATTGAACGACAACGGCAACGAGTAACCATCAACACCAGGTAAGAAAAAACCAGCCTGGTGGAGTATGAGAATCTCTGAACTCAGAGGTGCGTGTAGGAAGGGTTTCAATAAGGCTAAGGCATCCAGCCTGGAGGCTGAATGGAACTCGTACAAGGAGCACCTTAGGTGATTCAAGAGGGAGCTGAGGACAGCTAAACGCAGCTCGTAGAGGAACTTTTGCGAACAAATAGAAGGGAACTGCGGGACCTCTAGACTTCGTAAGATTCTGGGGTCGATTCCATCAGCGCCAAGTTTCCTGCAAAGGAATGAGGGGTGGTGGACGTCCTCGAGCGAAGAGACAATTGAGTGTCTTCTTGACACGCATTTTCCTGGCAGCTCGACTGTTGCCTCTGCTGAAGTTTCCTATACGTGTCACTCACCACCCTGTGACAGCGGATCTACCTATATACTATCTCGAGAGAAGATTATGTGGGATATATCTAGCTTCGAACCTTTCAAGTCAGCTGGACCAGATGATACAATATTATCCCGGCAGACTTGCAGCAATGCTCGGATATTTTATATCCGTGGTTAGAAAGAATCCTGAAGAGCTGTCTGGGGCTGGTTTATATTCCTCGCTCCTGGATGGAGGTTCGGGTCGTTTTTATCCCGAAAGCGGGAAGGGTTTTGAATGCATGTCCAAATGATCTCAGACCTATTTGTCTATCCTCGACATTGCTGAAATTACTGGAGAGATTAATAGATGTCCATCTGCGTAACAACATATCCGCGCGCTCCTTATCTACGGCGCAGCATGCTTATTGGAAGGAGAGATCGGTGGACACGGCACTGCATTCCTTGGTTAGTTTCATTGAGAAATCTCTGGAGCAAAAGGACTACACGATGGTCGTTTTTCTAGATATTGAGGGCGCTTTCAACAATATACTACCAAGTGCAATCGTTGAGTTGCTCTCGAGTCTGCAGTTTGATGAGTCACTCTGCGCTCTTATCAATATGTTATTGAGTTCAAGACTTATTCATGTAACCATGGGTACATCGGCGGCATCCAGGTTTGTCTGTAGGGGAACCCCTCAAGGCGGTGTTCGGTCCCCTTTGCTCTGGAATCTAGCGGTCAACGGACTGCTAGTGGATCTGGAGAAGATTGGGTGCAAAGTTATCGCCTATGCGGACGACATCGCCATTGCCGTCAAGGGAGGGTTTCCTGAAACCCTTAGTGGTGTGTTGCAGAATATTCTTTCCATTCTAATGGAGTGGGCTAATCGGTGCGGCCTCAAGGCCAACCCGGATAAAACGGAGCTTGTGTTGTTCACTAGAAGGCACGCGATTGTGCCTCCTACCCTGGAGGGAACTAATCTGGTTTTCTCTGATAAGGCCAAATTTCTAGGTCTAATTTTTGACAGGAAATTACAGTGGAAACTCAACATTCTGGAACGAGTAAAGAAGGCCACTTTTGCGCTGTACTCGTGCAGGAGAGCCATAGGTAAGAACTGGGGCCTTCGGCCGAAAGCGGTACACTGGATATACACAGCTGTCGTACGTCCCATATTGGTGTACGGTAGCTGTGTATGGTGGACAGCACTTATAACGGCGGCCTACTGTGGTCTGTTAGAGAAGGTGCAAAGGCTGGCCACGATGGCCATCACGGGGGCCTTTAAGACCACCCCGTCAGCCGGACTCGATATGATACTCGGCTTGCTTCCGCTGGATATTCAGGGAGAACAACTGGCGGCTAACACGGCTCTGCGCCTTCGCGAGGCGGGACAGTGGCGGGCGCTAAATAAGGGGCATTCCACTATACTGAGCGACCTGAGTCTCCCTACGGAAACAGACTATATAGGTACACCCCCTGGTTACCATTTCGGCAGAAACTTCACTAGTGGTGATTCCGACGAGGAGTCAGTGGATGGGAGATATGCCCTCGACCTCGGATCTTATGGCAATCTATACGGATGGCTCCAAGACCGACGAAGGGATCGGGGTTGGTATATTTTACGAAGAGCAGGGAATCACCCTGTCAGCTCGTCTTCCTGATTTCTGCAGTATTCTACAGGCGGAAATCTCAGCGATCTCGTTAGCTTTGTCCAGTCTAAGCAGTTCTGTCATCACTGCGAGGGACATCGTTATTTATACGGATAGTCAGGCGGCTATTCGCTCACTCGAGTCCGTCTCGATGACTTCTAAGACCGTTAAGAACTGCCGCGCAACATGCAATACGACAAGGTCGATTTGGCCGATATTGGATTCCGGCCGCTCTGCCACCCTGCTTTCGATGAATAGGAGGCACATTGGCAGAGTTGTTGGAGTTATTACCGGACACTGCGCAATCGGGGAGCATGCCAGGAGGCTCAACATCCCCCATCATGATTTTTGCATGGAGTTGTGGAGATGAGGAGACCATCCTCCACTTTCTCTGTCATTGTCCGGCCCTGGCTGGTAGGAGGGGCTACTTTCTGGGTTCGCGGATCTTCCATGATTTGGATGACCTTAAGAATACATGCGCCTTCCGGTTAAATCGCTATATCAGTAGCACGGGCTGGTGTGATACGCAGCCCTCTTAAGGAGACGGTTTTTCTTTTCCGGGTGGTATCACAACGGGCCTTTGGAGACCTAAGTGTGCTGTGTGTAGCAGCCCCTTAACCTAACCTAACCTAACCATCAAAATCAAATCCAACCAAGGCCGACCAAGAGGGGGTCCTCGAATCACATGGCGTCGATCTGTGGCAAAGGAGTGTCAGGTACTGGGTAAGTCTTTTGGGGAGTTGCGCCCCATTGCCCAGAACAGAGTACGATGGCGCGCAGGAGTAGTTGACGCGCTATGCCCCGCTAGGGGTTAAGGCAAAGTAGTATCAAAATCAAACGTTCTGGTTCCTCGGAATCACATTCCAAGTCCCAACTCAAGTCGCCAGGAACTGTTACCGGAGTCCCAGTCACAGTCCCAATCAGTCGCTGGGAGCTTTTTCGTTCCCCGTCACAGTCACCACGAGTAACCACGCCAGGAACTGTTACCGGGGTCCCAGTCACAGTCCCAATCAATAGCTGGGAACTTGTTCGTTCCCGGTTACAGTCACCACGAGTAACAACGCCAGGAACTGTTACCGGAATCCCAGTCACAGTCCCAATCAGTCACTGGGAACTTTTTCGTTCCCGGTCACAGTTACCACGAGTAACAGATTGGGTAACGAGCAACATCAACGTTTTCGTTCCCCAAGTCACAGTACCAACAAGGCAATGGTGACTTGGGACTGTGTAACAGTGACTCGAGTTGGAACAACAACGAATATATGTATTCAGTCCCGGTCCCAGTCCCAGTGACTGCCGCAACATGATAGAAGAGAAGAACAAATTGCGAATGCTTAGGCCGGAATTACACTATCATATCATATTATCATATTCAAGGAATGTGTCTTGTGAGTTCATATAAAAAATTGGCTGATAATACAAATATGTGTATAATTTCGGACTTAGAAAGGTTAAGTCTAGATAATGATGACGCCATGAGTATGAAATGAATGTGGCCACGTTTATACTGTGGATCTAAAAGGAATTGCAACTAGGTCGTATTATGGTTAGTACTAATTCGTGGTGTGTTTATACCGACCGATATTAAATATGACAAACGTCAGATGTTAGTTTGTCAATCCTGTTTGAAAACTAATTTAGAAATATAAAGAGCCAGTATCGCATCGCAAGTGGAGCTATACACCGCGGAGCGTTGAAACGCAAAAGGGTATCTTTTCTTAGTGTCACCATACACTGTCGAACTGCACCGCGAATTCGAACATGGTACAAGTGGACCGATTTTCTTCAGATTTATGTGAAGTGCTATTCAGAGGACATTTGTACCAGGTTCGTGTTCGAGTTGGAATTCGACAGTGTATGGTGACACTAAGAAAAGATACCCTTTTGTGCTTCAGTTCAATGAGTGTAAGGACAAGTCGGCGATGACAGGTCACTACATGCTTTTGTTCTTACAATGCTTCAATGCAAGGTCGTGCTGTGGCCACCATATAAGTCCCCCAGTAGTAACGGAAACCTGTGTGAAATTAATAGACAGGAACAGAAACTGGACCGATAAGCAGTAACTGTTACTTGCCAGTAACAGTTGGAACGGTTTTTTTTTTGTTTTTTTCTTATATGTTTATGCTAACGCTTAGGGGATACCCTTTGATGCGAGAGCACAGCATTGGCGGAAAGGAAATTAGGGTAGTGGGGCTGGGATGGGTTGAGTTTGAATGAGGTACCGATGTACGTTTCGTTTAAATTTTTGCAGATCATAACTGCAGGGGAAAACAAAAGATGGTAGGTTGTTCCACATTCGTGTTGTTCTGGATACAAATGAATCATAGAATTTAACGGTACGACTACTACTGAGTTCAAGAAAATGAGAATGGGCACGGCAGGCTAGCCGGGTGTTACGCGAAGGAAGAGCAAGCTCAGGAATAAGACTGGATATTTCGGCAGAACAACGGTGGTTGTAGTAGCGATAAAAAAGTGATAAGCAACCGACATTTCGCCGGTGTTCAAGCGACTCTATATGAGAAGTTATGGATTCATCGCCAAAAAGCTTGAAAGCTTTCCGTTGAACTTTGTCTAATGCGGATAGGGCAGTTCGACCTGCGCCTGCCCATATGTGGGAATTATATTCAAGTCGCGGTCTTATGTGGGCCTTATAAATTTGCGCCAAATCAGATGGAGTAAAGTATCTTTTACAGCGATTCATGAAACCCAGACACTTCATTGCATTTTTTGCAATGTTAAAGATGTGGTCAGACCAATTTAGTTTACTAGAGATGTTTATACCTAGTACGTTCAATGTGGGTGAATCAGTAATGCCGACACCATCGACAAGAATGGGTTGGGCGGTAGATCGGGCACGTCGTTTATTGGAGATAAGACAACATTGAGTTTTGTTGGCATTAAACTCTACTCGATTCGCTTTCCCCCATGCAATAATTTTTGAGATATCTCTATTTAGTGAGTCAGACATGTGGTCTCGATTGAGAGATGTAGCATTTTGGCAGGAGTCAGCTGCAGAGTTAAAAGTATAAATAGAATCAAGAGTGCTGTCATCTGCAAAACTGTGAATTGGGTTTGATGTCACACTTAAAAGATCGTTGATGAACAGAAGAAAAAGCGTTGGTGATAGGACGGTACCTTGAGGGACCCCTGCGTTGGTGGTATGGCAATTCGATTTTACTCCATCAAGGACGACTTGAAGCGAACGGCCGTGGAGGAAACTTTGAATCCATATAACTAATTTTGGGTCCAGACCAAAAGCCTGGAGTTTAGCTAAAAGAGCCGGATGCCAAACTCTGTCAAACGCTTTCGAAATGTCGAGGGCAATGATTTTAGCTTCACCAAATTGATGAATACATCGATTCCATCTTTCGGTGAGATATGTCATTAAATCTCCGGTTGAGCGCGAGGAACGGAAACCGTATTGTCGATCGCTGATGAGATGGTGTGAATCAAGATAGCTCAAAAGTTGGTTGTTGACAAGGGTTTCGAAAACTTTTGACAGGACCGAAGTCAATGCTATTGGTCGATAGTTAGAGAGATCACATGGTTCACCTTTTTTGGGGATAGGTTGGACATGTGCCAGCTTCCATGTTGATGGATATACTCCTGTCGAGTAGGATAGATAGAATAGTTTTCGAAGAGGTTTCGCTAGCGAGGGAGCGCAATGTCTGAGAACTAATGGGGAGATGCCATCAGGTCCAGCCGATTTTGATACATCGAGCTTCGAGAGTACTTTAAATACATCTCTAGTGCGGAAATGTAAAGGCTTCTGGTGTGAATCGCATAAGGGTATATCTGGTGGATTTTGCGTAGTGGGCAGTAGCCAAGAGTTTGCACCGAAGATTTCAGCAAACAAATTGGCCTTTTCTAGTGATTCACTATATATTTTCCCATCATGTACAAGTGGTGGAATGGAAAAATAACGATATTGCCCAACCCTCCCACTTAAAATTCGTTTGCAGTCGACCATGAATGAATCAACTGGCATAACTGCTGAATTTACAAATTTAATACGTTACAATTTGAAGAAACAAAAGAAAAAAAATGTGTATATAGCCTAAATATAAAATCGTGGCAAACAGAAGAAATTAATTCTTGCCTTTTGCAAATACGAATATGTATACATAAAAAGGTTTCCACTTACCTAACGACGGTTCTTGTGGCACGCCACCTTCCTTGTGTTTATGCTTTTTGTGTTTGTTCTTATGTTTACGGGCGGGTGTTGTGTTCAGTGTTCGATATTGTTCGGGAAGCTGAAACAAGAGGCAAAAAGTCGGTGTGAAGAATCACGAAGAAGCAAACCGGAATCAGTTCAGTATAAGATACTTACAGGTCCAGGATGTAATCGGAATCCGGCTAATTGTACACTACTTAGAGGTAATAACTCTTTTCCCACAATTGGAGGTTTCTCTATTATACTTCGTAACGAACTATTGTCCTGAAAGGAGAAATTAATTATAGCAATACGGTGATATTGTTTTATTTCAATAAAAGGTATTTAAAATACAAGTGGAAAAAATTCTTCCAGTTTAATAATATTTAAAAAAGAAAAATTTTTGAACAAGCAAAAGGCTTATGGAACGCACCCTTATACTCTTTTGCCACAGATCGACACCATGTGATTTTAGGACCCCCTCTTGGTCGGCCTTGGTTGGAAATGGGATTGCATTTCATGGCATGTAAAGCAATACAATTGGTGCTTAAAGAGGCGAAAATTGCATTAGCTATTTGGCATTTTGCAATTAGGCGATCAAACCCAATCGCAGTGTTTTTTCCACAAAAACTCGCTTCAAAAGGAAAAGGACGGTAAAACAGAGGAGAGTGGAAAAAGGTGGGTGCTCTGTTTACTTTCTTTTATCCTTTGCTATTACATTTCGCAATCTCCAAACTGATGACCAAAATAGTCTTAAACCGGATCAAGCATACATTTGACCGCACACTGAACGATGAACAGGCTGGTTTTCACGAAGGCTTTTCATGTAGCGACCACATCAACACCCTTCGAATTATTATTGAACAATGGAGATCCCCATTACATCTCATGTTCATCGATTTCGAGAAGGCGTTTGACAGCGTTGATCGGGAATACATCTGGAAGGCTTTACATAGGAGAGGTAGACCAGATAAAATAATATCCATCATCAAGGAGTCCTATAGCGGAGCAAAATGTCACGTCTTACACAAGGGTAAGCTTTCAGACCCCTTCGAGATACATAGAGGAGTGAGACAAGGCTGAATTTTGTCACCTACCTATATTGTCTTTGATTGCCATTAATGACGTACTCTGCAGTGCGTTTCATGAACACCAGAGCAAAGGTGTCATACGGAAGCTCTTTGAATACCTTCAACACCTGATTACGCTGACGATATTTGTCTTCTTTCAAATATATCGGATCATCTAGTTCAAATGACGGATGCCCTGCACCGCGAAAATGGCAATGCGGGGCTTAAAATCAATGCTTCCAAAACTGACTCGCATCAGTAAGGCTCGGGCTGCTTTTTTAAGTTTGACTCCTTTCTGGCAAAACAACAACATCTCCAGAAGTACCAAACTCAGGATCTTCGAAAGCAATGTAAAATCTGTGCTTCTTTATGGCTGTTTAGCTTGGAAGGTGTAATGAACCACCTGTAATGAACCATATTATGGTCTGGTAGTGCTGGTTCCACCGGCAGATCTATGGCAGCACCTGATGAGTAAGGAACTGTCGGTGGTACCAAACCAGAGGCCGAGGGTCCCATACAGCCGGACCCAGGTGCGACTGCGTGGGCGTCTGATCCGTCCGCCAACCATTCCATCCTTATCGACTATTTTTTTATTCCCCATTTTTACCTCCCCTGTTTGTGTTGTCTTCCCCAGGCCAATGAATTTTTGTTAATACGTAAAGGACAGGGGCAATGAGCGGCGAAAACCCCGCCCACGTCTCCTGAACTGAGCTACAGCAAGCATAGGCCGCTGCTTAGCTCGTTGAGGAGCTTTTTTCTTCGCCAGATGGCACAGCCCGACCTTCACGGTCAACTATGCTACCTTAGGCTCCGTCCCCATGGTCATCTTCGGATGCCCACCAAACCGTCCGTTACAAAGGTGAGGTGACCAGAGCGATTGCAACTAGATTGCAAACTTTCGTGAACCAGTGTCTACGGCGCATCCTACACATACGCTGTCCGGAGGTCATTTCTAACGACGACCTCCTGTTCATTACTGGCGAGGACAGGATAGACACCTCCATAAAAAGGCGAGAGTGGCAATGGATAGGCCACACACTTCGAAAAGGCCGGAAAACATTGCTAAACAGGCCCTGGAACCCACAGGGAACCGATGCAAGTCGCCACGTTGGACGACCTAGAAACACCTGGAGAAGATCAGTTGAGGTCGAGGGTGAGTCATTAGGCAAATCGTGGAGTCAGTTGAAGGCGATGGCGGCGAACAGGAACAGGAGATGGAAAGTCAGTGTAGTTAATGCCCTATGCCCCACAAGGGGTTGACAGGATGCAGAGAGTTACATTTTTATTTAGCGCTGTTCATACTTCTCTCCTAAATCTTCTACAAGCACACGCACACACAAGCGACAATTGTGAATCAACAGTCTCCTGTGTGGGCTCTGCTCGTTACGCTCGCTCCGCGCTTATAGGATTGCAATCGTCAGTCACACACATAACGCTCACTTTGCTTGCTCTGGGTGCAACAGTCGCTTGTGTGGATTACGTTCTTAAGGGATCGCAGCCCTCAGGAAATATGCATAGAACGTTCGTTCTCCAGTAAAAATTTCCAATTAGTTCATATTTCTAAAGCGGAAGCTTACCTCAATGGCACCGCACTACTAAAGCGGGTAAAAGCGACATAATGTCAATTGACCTTTTTTCTTCAAAACGGAAATAAAATCAATTGACAATTACACGTCACCATTCACCGGGATTTTGAAAGCCGACGTACCGCTTCCGCCAATTTCGACAGACGACCATTTATGGAATCTATGTGGTAGTTATTTCAGGAGCGGTACGAAAAGTCGACTTTTGAAATCGCGATTACCAAAGTCGAGATTTTTTTTATTGAAAAATATTTCAAAATCTCGACTTCAGAAAATCTCGACTTGAGAAAATCTCGACGGATGAAAATATCGACAGAAGAAAAATCTCCATAATCTCGACTAATTTAAAATGAATTCAATGGTGAGGTCTAATAAAATAAATAAAAAAATAGCTGGCGCAACAGTCCAATTTGAACCATGGCCTCGAGATGAGTGAACCATCCGAAAATTCTAGGAGTAACCCTGGACAGCATGGCCACGTAATCCCCCCATGCTTCAACTGTGTGCCACAGGATGCGCGGTAGGAATAAAATCCTTAAAGCCTTGGCCGGTAGCACCTGGGGCAAGGATAAAGAGATTCTACTGGTCACATACAAAGTAGTCGGAACGTCAGTAGCCAACTATGCGGCTCCTGTGTGGTCACAGCATCTCTGTGACACACAATGGAATAATATTCAGGCTTGTCAAACCGCTCTCCGTACTGTGACTGGTTGTCTCCTGATGTCATCCCAGGACCATCTGCACCAGGAAACAAGGATGATGCCTCTAAGTGTGACCACCCACTGTCGATCTCGAACTCGAACACGAACCTGGTACAGATGTCCTCTGACACACACACACACACTTCACATAGATGTGAAGAAAACCGATCGACAGTGGGTGGTGACACTTAGGGACCACAACAAGCTTCCTGCGAAACAATACCTGGTGGGTTGTTACCGAGGAGAACACCACAACACCGACCTCAAGGACAAGACACCGCCACCAGGACATGCCAGGCGTGATTTGAGGGACCTCGAAAGACACGTCCAGAGGTACAACAGGGTTCCCTTTGACAACAACGCATACAGATCAGCCATCGCAGCAATACATCATGAGGAGGTACAAACACCAATCGCAGGACTAGGTCCAAACAGAGTTCTCTCGACACAACCACCAGCCATTTTTCCCGATGAGAGAATACTTCCGAGAGCAGCGAGAACGACACTTGCCCAACTTCGGACGGGCTGGTGTTCGCGTCTTAACTACTACCTATCTTGCATTGACGGGGATGTCACGAACACATGCCCCGCCTGCAATGGTATACCTCCCAGGTCGTTGTGGGAGAACCCCGTAGAGGCAGCTATCTTCCTGTCCCTTAACACCGAGGAAGACGACGAACAGCATGTAACACACTCACACAACGAACGTCTGACCATACCACAACAACAACAAGTTTTGTCGAAAACATGTTTTGGAAGAAGTAGACAATTTAACGTTATCTATCTTCTTAATGGCAGATGAAATTTTGTTGTCAATAGATTTTAGTTGACTTTGGATCACTGAGTACATTTGGTTGATATCGCACTTTGTGCGGCCACTATCACAAAGCCAAATAAATCAGCGTTTCCCGTGCATTTTTTGGATTGTTTCGTATTCATCAATAAATATTACTTTAATGCAATGTATATCATGACATTTAGAGCAAAAACCATCGCATTGTAATGCCTTCTGATCGTTGCTGATAACTTTCTTACATTTTGGGCAGTTATTGGCCCAGAGTTAGCTGCGACATCAGCATTAATTGATTGGCATATTTACCGAAATTGCGGACAAAGAAAGTACCGTTGTCGACAAACTGAGTACGGTCGGAAAAAAAAACGAAAATCAAACAAACCTCATACATCAATTCGTTTTTATGGTGTAAATAAATCACTCTTCCTACCAAATTTAATTTAATCAATTCGAATTACCAATAAACCACTTAATTGCATTTAACAACAAAAACTTAGCAAAAAGCTCTCACTAAAGCCGGCCATACACCACCCAGAATTCCTGTCCGGAAAAACTGATCAGGCTCGACGGCCATTCCTTTATGTAGTTTCTTTTTTTTTTCTTTGTTATTTTTTTAAGGTCGTGGCACCTTTGGTACCCGTGTGTGTGCTGTTTTTCCTTAGGCACGAGAATTTTGCGAATGCTAATGGTACGGGCCAGCGAGAGGGCAAAAACCCCGCCCACATCTCCCGTCACTGAGCTACAGCAAACTCGTGCCGCCGCCTATTCCGGTGAGGATTTTTCGCCAGATGGCGACGCCGGACCTTCACGGTCAGTTCGGCCAATCTTTACTCCGTCCCCATGGACACTTAAAGTTTCTCTAACAACTGTCCATTACAACACTCCATCAAAAATTCATTCGTATCAGACGGCCTGTTCGGCTGATCGATTTTCAATTGCGTATCCGGCCGCCTGAATCGACCATACACGATCCGGAACTTCTCAAGGCCGGGCCACATCAGTTTTTCCGGACAGGAATTCCGGATGATGTATAGCCGGCTTAAGAACTTATATTTCGGGTGCTTAATTTTTCCCTCTCCAGTCGATGTCAAACTAACCTTTTTTATTCTCAAAAACACTGGCTGTGGTCCTACATGCGGATCAGGAGCAGACTTCCTCTCCGGGTATGAGCGGACAACTGTCAATATTTGGATCTGAAAATGTTTCCCTCCAGTATTGATATGCATGACTCTTTTCACTGTGCCCGCACATAAGCTCTAACTCATTCCAATGAGTCGTTCAACAAGAGCCATGCAAAGACTCTGAAACTTGGTTAATAACATTTTCAATAAAAGTCGTAGTTTTTAAAAATTCAGTTTTTTCCTTTATTTTTTACCCCCGATTCGAAGTCGGTGACCCCCAATGCCCTTTAGTTCGAGCCAGCCAGATCGGACCACTATTTCCCATGAAAACGAGGCTGCCAATCTGGGGTGGGCGACCCCAATTTTTTTTTTTTTGTCTCTTTTTTTACCCCAGATTCTGAGTCAATGCGATGCAGGTACCGCTCAAGCAGTATCTCACATTTAACCAAACGCCTCTCCATCCTTCAGTTGATGTGACAACCAATTTCCTAGTTTCTGCACTATTCCCATTGCATGTAAGCGTTTACTAACTGTTGATTTGTCAACATTTAATATTTCTGACAACTCCTCAAGTGTTTGGCACGAATCTTCATCGAGTATTTCTCTCAGTTTAAAATCTTCGAATTTCTTAGGGGCTCCCTCACGTGCTTTGTCACTTACATCAAAATCGCCATTTTCGAATCGCCAAACCATTCTTTTGTCGAAGTACTCGACGGGGCATTGTCACCATAAACATTTACAAGCAAACGATGTGTCTCAGCAATACTTCTGTCCATTAGGAAGTAGTGCAGCTGAACTTCCCGCAAATGCTGTTGAATGAATTTCAGCAACTGCGTTTCAGTCCTTACTAATACACCTTCAAAATACATGTACGACTTGTCTGTCAAACACCATCATGCTGCTCTAGCGACACCTTTCAGGAAAGGGCGGAAACTTATTCAACTACCCAATACTTACAGATATATTATTCAAAGTACTGTCCATCGCTAGCGACAACTTTCGCTCATCTCTCCGGCAATTTTCGGATTCCATCTCGGAAAAAGGAGGCGTCTTTCGACGCGATCCATAATTTGATCCATTTTTCGACTTCCTCGTACGAACGAAAATTCTGATCAGCCAGGCCGTGCACCATGGAACGAAACAGATGGTAGTCGGCAGGAGCGATCTCTGGGGAGTACGGCGGGTGGGGCAAGATTTCCCATTTCAGGGTTTCCAAATATGTCTTGACTACTTTTGCGACGTGTGGCCGAGCATTGTCATGCTGGAGGATGACTTTGTCGTGTATCTCTTGGTACTGTGGTCGTTTTTCCTTTAATGTTCGACTTAAACGCATCAATTGCGTTCGGTACTGATCTCCTGTGATAGTTTCATTCGGTTTCAGTAGCTCGTAGTATATCACACCGAGCTGGTCCCACCAAATGCAAAACATAACCTTGGCGCCGTGAATTCGGTTTTGCCATCGACGTTGAGGTATGTCCGGGCATTCCCCATGACTTTCTGCGCTTGGGATTATCGTAACGGACCCATTTTTCGTCACCAGTTACGATGCGATGTAGAAATCCCTTCCGATTCTGCCTTTGAAGCAATTGTTCGCATGCAAATAATCGCCATTCAATATCTCTCGGTTTTAACTCGTACGGAACCCAATTTTCTTGTTTCTGAATCATGACCATGGTCTTGAGGCTTTTCGAGATGGCTTACTGAGTCACTCCCAGTGATTCAGCTAATTCTTCTTGCGTTTGGCACGAATCTTCATCGAGCAGTGCTTCCAATTCCAATTTTTTCTCTCCCACAACCATGCTTGTCCTCGACATTGAAATCGCCACTTTTAAAACGTTCAAACCGCTCACGATATGTTCTGTCACTCAGAGCAACCTCACCGTAAGTATCTGAGAGCATTCGATGAGCCTCAGCTGCAGTTTTTTTTTCAAATGGAAGCAGAAGATCAAAACTTCCCGCAAATAACGAGAACTTGGCTCGAAAACAAACATTTGGAATCAAAAATCTTATTAAAAATGCGAACAACTTTTACTGATGCGGGGATGTCGATACGTTCACAGACGTTCAAACTCACTTTGTGACAATTTTGAACTACGTATTTTGACCAGCCCTCACCGATGGAGACGTCTGTCGGAAAACGGCGGAAGCAAAGTTGTACACCTAATATTATAAGTCAGCGACCCCCAATGCCCTTTAGTTCGAGCCAGCCAGATCGGACCACTATTTCCCATGAAAACGGGGTTGCCAGCCTGAGGTGGGCGACCCCAATTTTTTTTTTTTTTTCTCTTTTTGGACCCTATATTCGGAGTCAGCCAAATCATTCCACTCTGTTCTAAAAGCTCCATGCCATGAATTCCACATTTGGCAGAGAATTTGAGTAACTGGAGTATGCGCTTCGTCGGTGAAACATCTGAATTTGAGTCTATACTGAATTACACAAATAATCAGTGTTTGTGTTATCACCACAGCGCAGTATGTCTCACAGCACAGAGTGAGTGAAATATAGAAGTGTGCGGTTTGTGTTAAAAACTCAAAACTCACATTGCGAATAACTCATTTCGTGCCACAGTATACAGTGGAAATTGCCTGGCTGTGACTCAATTGCCCTAACCCCTCGTGGGGCATAGCGCGTCAACTGTTCCATGTGGTCCAGTTGACGTTTCATTGGCATAAATTGGTTTCAGAGAATGCAGTTGCCAGCATGCACCTCCTGCACATCCACGGCCACGAACGTCGTCGTGGACGGGATTCGAACCCGAAACGCCGGTAGTTTTCATCTAAAGTTGAACTTGAGATGATGATACAAGACGATTACTTTTGTTTTAGAATGTTGGGTTTGTTATATATTTTATGTATTACTGTTCTTGCAAATGTACAAGTGCGAATCATTTTCAATTTAAATTGGAATTGTTTGTGACACTTGGTTTCATTCTGCACACCAACTTAGTATGCGTCTGTAGCTTAGCTCGGTAACGCACCGGGCATTTTTTGCTACTCGAAACACGGTCTCTGCGATTAATTCAGAGGGAATTTGAGAATAAAAAATAGTTGGTCCCGTTGCGGGGCGCGAACCGCAGAGACCGTGTTTCGAGTAGCAAAAAATGCCCGGTGCGTTACCGAGCTAAGCTACAGATGCATACTAAGTTGGTGTGCAGAATGAAACCAAGTGTCACAAACAATTCCAATTTGTTTTATATATTTAGGGAAACTTGGATGTGCGGTGCGACGTAAGCAAATGATTTTTGATTTGCTTGCAGTCAGTATCAACATGGGTTGTTGTGTGTATATTTAGAAGTACCTAGTCTAGCCATAAATACTGTTACAAACTTTTTGAAGCACTGTTCAATAAAAGAGGTGTTATATGTTAAGAAATCATTGTTTATTTATTAAATGCATTGTCAACAACGGAAATTGCAACAAGTTATTCGAAGTGATTGCCTTTTGCCTTTACACAAGCCTTTAATCGAGCTGGCCACTTATCTATGGAAGCACGCACGACTTCAATCGGAAAGTTGGCGACTGCATGTGTAAGAGACTTCTTTAAGGATTCGATATTAGAATGTCTTTTAGAGCACGTCATTTGCTCTAAGACAGACCATAATTCGTAATCCAGCGGATTCAGGTCTGGGCTAGAGGAAGGCCAATCTTCGGCTTTAATAAAATCTGGAACATTTTCTTCAAGCCATTTTTGGGTTGACTTCGCTTTATGACCTGGTGCAGAATCTTGCTGGAAACTCCAAGGCTGATTTTTGAATAATGACGTGTTGAGAGGTTTCACTACACTTTCAAGGACACTTTCTTGATAAATTTTGGCAGACGTTTTGACGCCCTTCTCACAAAAGTGCAACTTTGTCACCCCGTTGTAGCCAACACCCCACCAAACCATTACTGAGGCTGGATGATGACCTCTTTGAACCTTTTGGGCAACTTGAGAAGCTTCTCTGGCACTGCGAGCATAAACCCTATCGTTTTGTTTATTAAATGTTTCTTCGACAGTAAAAATTTTTTCGTCCGTAAACAAAATTTTACGGTGTTCTTGGTTTGCGTACCGGCAAAGTAATCGTTTTGATTTTTCCACTCTATTTTTTTTAACGAATCTGTTAGTAAATGCCCGGTAGATCTACGATAAGCACCCAACCCCAAGTCACTTTTGATGATACGTGAAATTGTTCTTTGGGGTATTTTCATCTCACGCGATAAAATTTTTTGTTTCAGAAGAGGATTACGGCGAATTCTCTCGCGCACGGCTTTAACCGCTTGAGGTGTTCGAGTAGTTCGCGGACGGCCACTTCTTTCACGGTCACTTACTCCAGACGTATTATTAAATCTTTCAATAGCCCGATATACAAACATTCGGCTTATACCAAGGATATGCAGAGTCTTAAAAATATCACTTGGTTGCATTCCTACTTTATGAAGTGCAATCACAGCAATTCTATTTTCTTTGTCACCCCAATCCATGTTCACTACACTAAAAATTAAACTCGAATGATGACAAATGCATCAAGCACAAGCGTACTATAGCGATTAGCTCAATTTTTAAGAAATCCAATATAACGGTTCCTTTCTGCAGGGTTGCCAAACCTTGTAACAATATTTATGGCTAGACTAGGTATACACAATGCGTGCATTGCATAGTGTATAGAGATGCTTATGAATGGATTTCGATGGGATTGGTTTGGTAGACAACTAATGGTGGTTTTATTATAGTTTCAGATAGATAGATTATATCTATTTTGATGAGCGTGGACTTTCTATGCGTTGCGTAGTATTTATGCGGGGTTTAATTTGAGTATTGACTTTACAGTGTGCCAGTCTTAAACTGAACGACTCGGAGGCTATGTCGTTGTACCGAATCTTTCGCTCATTCTGTTGAGTCGTTCAAAAAGAACGACTCATTACTGTTACACATCGCTATTGTCCGTACATATTTTACCGGAGGGGAAAGCATATGGAAGAGAAGTCTGCTCCTGATCTGCTCGTAGGACCGCAGCCAATGATCCATACGGTCAATGTCCGAAGTTGGGCTGTAGCGCCAGAATGTTGATGAAAAACTCCCAACCGATTCAGCGGGGAATGAGTATATTGATTTAATAGAAAGGCGGAACGCACATAATACTGATCTCATTACCTCATTGCACCCCGTAAAATTCATAGGCGAATGAAATGCCCTACCATGCTTCGTACCTTACATTCCGTACTTTTACTACTTACCATATTGCCCGCCCCATCGATGACCCCCGGCAAGGTTGGAAGAAACGACGACAGCTGCTCTTTGACTTTCTTGCCGCTGAATTTACTGTACGAGTGCTCGAGTCCATAGTGAGCCATGAGATTTGTGGCGCCCGTCAGCTCGCCCTCGCCTGTCCGAAAAAAAGAAAACGCAAAATTTAGCCAATTCCGGACACAGCCCCGATCTCCCACTTACCCGGTGGCTCCTTCATCAAATAGAACGGGCCGCTGTGCACGATCGACGGATTCTTCCCCAGCGAAATGGTCGTCTTCAACGTCCCGGAAGAGTCCTGCCGGGAAACGATGGGCGATCGTCCCCCGCGCGGCGAGGAAGACGATTTTGGCGAGTACGGCTCCGAGCGACGATAGTCGCCAATCATCATGTTATTGTAATTATTCATTTTCACCTGTGGCCCAGACCTCACTCACTCACGCACGCACAACGTTCAACGTTTATTTTTTTTTATTTACACCATCAAAATCCGCGCGTCTATCAATTTCACAGTTTATTGACACAATTCACCGCGGAAATTTCGCAACATGAAAAACAAGAGACGGTGGGCCGGTAGGGTGGTGGTGTGGATAAAAAACGCGCGACGAAGAAATTACTTTTGCTGTTGAGAGGTGAGTTGCCTCGACGGGGCCACGAGCGGATTTCCAAACTTGGTGCCAGCCAAGGCGCTCACGTTCGCCAGCACGGCCACGAGCCACTTTCACACCCCCGCTTGTACACGCACCGCTATCATAATCACCTAATCACACTGTCCCAAACATTCGTCGATTGTTTACATTCAAATTGAACCGACTTTCACGCTATTTACACGGAATATTCACGCAAAATTCATGACAACCTGATCGCACGACAACCGAACAACTACTCACGGTGTCGCTGAAATGCCACCACCATTTTGGAAATGTCATGTGAAGGGAAAATGTCAAAACAGAGCTCGTCGATTTTTGCGAATGTGAATTTTCGAATGCAGTTTGAGAAGCTGTGTGGGACGGGAAATTTTGAAAGTGGGAGGGATAATTAGCCTAGGTAGGTGTTATTTTAATTTTTATAATGCAATTAGTGTTTGTTGCCGATTTGTAGGCACGTGTTAATTGATGGACTTTTAAACAAATATAAAATAAAATCAGGGAAAACCTCTAAACTCAGCTGTCAAGGTTATAAACAATTCGAATTTCGAATGTGAATGTCAAAATTCCAACGAGAGAGAACAAACTTTTCAGAGTGTGTGTGCAAGTGACACTACGAGCGAGAGCAGAGTGCTCGTACGCTGATTTTGGGGTGATTTCTGGACGACTGTCACCGGTTGGAACAATTTTCCTGTTTTCCGTCTTCAATTCGATACGGAAACGCGCTAATCTAATCGAATCTTTGGCTGATAGAAAGGTGAACTTAAAATGCAGTGCACGCTCCGGAACGCGTTGTCTTTCGCTGTGAAGGTAGGTCGGGCCGTGGGCCAGTTGTTATGCAACACTAACCTAGAAACGTAACGAGGAGCCCTTTTGGGAACTCGCAATTAAATAATTGATCTAGTGACCTTGCCCAACCGTGTACCCGACGATTTGTTCAGTGATGTAATTAACTTTTTGCTTGCAGACAAACTTGCGAACGAATGGCGCCATCCTCGGGGCCGTCAACGGACGGTTCTACTCGAGTGGCGAGGAAGCCGACATCGTAGTCATTGGATCCGGCCCCGGTGGTTATGTGGCAGCGATTAAGGCTGCCCAAATGGGCATGAAGGTGAGTGGCCTGAAAAAGAATTTCCCTGAAGAGTCTTCTAACAGCAGCGTCCTTGTTTGCAGACCGTTTGCATCGAGAAGAACGACACCCTCGGCGGCACCTGCCTGAATGTCGGTTGCATCCCCTCCAAGGCTCTGCTCAACAACTCGCACTACTATCACATGTGCCACTCGGGGGACATGGCCAACCGCGGCATCGTCGTTGGCGACGTTAGACTCGATCTCGAGAAATTGATGGGCCAAAAGTCGAGTGCCGTCAAGGCTCTAACCGGAGGCATCGCTCAGCTCTTCAAGAAGAACAAAGTCGAACATATCCAGGGTCTGGGAACGATCATATCGCCGAACGAGGTGCAGGCCACCAAGGCGGACGGAAGCACTGAGGTTGTGAAGACGAAGAACATCATGATCGCCACCGGATCCGAAGTGACACCATTCCCAGGCATTGAGGTGAGTGAAAAGGACGATCCTTCCAATCTATTCACTTCGTTCAGAGTGAATAGACCGGAAAGCTCGGAGAATTGTGTGTCATAGTCACGCACAACTAACCTCCATGGAGTGGTTAAGGTCACGCATGTCGTAAATCAGCGGCTTTTTCCGTTGCCACTCGCGATAAGAGCGATAGATGAGATTCGGAACTATTCTTTACAGTCTCAGGGGGCATTTTGATTTATAGCGTGCATCGATAGATCGGTATAATATAGAAACGCCGTATAAATCACGGCTTATCACTGGAATTGTCAGATAACTGCGGGCAGCGTGTTGTTGACTTCACTAGAGTTTGTGTCTGCAATTTTGATGGCTATCTCGAAAATTTTCCCATTTTATCTGATGGAGTTTTGAGATTCCCAGTGTGGCATGCATATTGACTATCTAGGGTGGATTTACGCCCAAAACTAAGAACAGTACAGCAGCTTGACGCAAAGAGTGTCGGCCTATCAAGGGAGAGGTCGCTGGTTCGCTCCCTGGTCCTCCAATTGCCGCTTTCTCAGCCGACTGCCAGTCAACTCAGTTGCCAATGAGTACAAAAATTTGATAAAAATTACTGGAGTGATGGCAAGACGTACATAGACAACTTCAAATACCTTACTCAGCAAGCTGCAACAGACATCAACATAACTCGTGGGAAAATTCGCAGCCACACTCCATGTTTTATCTCAAATGAGGTTGCTGCTGCAATCAGAAAACCTAAAAACTCTAAAGCCATGGGACTTCAGTGACTGTGCTCAAAAACCATCGATATGCCAGCAATCGAATACCTTACGGTTACATTCAACTTTCCCATCTCTTCGCTTATCGTTCCTGAGTTCTGCAAGAAAGGGAGACTGATCCCGATTATTAAACCGGGCAAAAAAGCGGCACTTGATAAATTTCTCCGGCCTATTTCACTATTATCATCAGTTGCTAAATCGAGGCTTTGATACACCCTGTTCTTACGGCCCACATCTAGCTGTAAGATCACCAGCATGGCTTTCGAAGGATGCGCAGTCGCTCCCACGGCAGCTGATTCTACGCACTCCAGCGACCCGTTCATCAGCAACAGCCAAGGCCTGCCAAACCCCTTCGACGCCAGAAGAAGTTTCTACAACAACAACAACAAGGATGTGCAGTACAATAACGGCCTTGGATGCCATTACATCCTGCATTCATGTTGGCCTCAACCTGGCCTGTACATGTCATAGAACCACTTTGATGGAGCTTGACTTCTCGAAAGCTTTACACAGTGAACTATCTAGCATGGACTGCTCGTCTGTAATGAACTCTATTCTGGTGTGGCATTGCTGCTTCCACCGACAGATCGAAGGTAGCACCTGATGAGTTGTTGTTGTTGTAGTAGCGACGCTCTGATATCCGATGAATGTGTGTGTCACGAAGCTTGGTTGCCCATGTTTGCCTCAGTGTCCAGGTGTAGAAACGCAGCTGCCTCAATAGGATTATCCCATAGCGCAGTAAGTGTTAGGCGCGTGGGAGCTACAGGACAGCTAAAGATGTGCTCAACATCGTGTGGAGTGAGGCCACAGGCTGGACAGGAGTTCTGTGTGTCGTTATCAATGCGAGATAGGTACGAGCTCAGACGTGAGCACCAACCAGAACGAAGTTGGGCATGTAACATACAAACACACTTTCCTTCTTGCATTGAAGGGTTTTGGCAGCTCTTGGCCGTTGTGAGACGGGTCGCTCCGGTGCGTAGAACCGGCTGCCGGCGAGTGTAGCCCTGGTTGCTCTAGGAAGTCGTAATTCGTCTGAAGATATAGCAGGTGGTTGCGCGTTTAGTACCATGTTTGGTTTCATGTCCGCGATTGAGGATAGCACGTCCTCACTATGCCGTGTTGTGATAGTCGACCTGTAGCTGGCGTTATCAAAGGGAACTCTTTTAAACCTTTGGGTCTCCCGCTCTTGGTCCCTCATATTACGTCTTACATGACGTGGCGGTGGGCTTCTGTCCATAAGGTTAGAGTTAGGATGATCACTCCGATAACAGCCAACCAAATACCAGTGGCGTGGCGTGATAATTCAACTAGGGGAAGCAATTGGTATTAAAAATTTACTATTATTATGCTTTCCACAAATTTACTGCGTATTAATTGAACCCCTCTCGTTAGCTACTTTTAACATTTCTAATATAAAAGCACCCAGGAATCACGAACGGGGACGTGAGAGTAGGTATACTGTATTTTATCAGCATTTTAATTCCCATGCTACCAATATATAATAATTTACTTTTAAATAAATATTTGTAAAAATTATATGTTGGTAGACTTATCAAAAAAGCAAAGCTGTAACTATAAGTATATAAATAAAGCATATTCGAATTATTAAAATAGAACTACTATAACAATAACAACAATAGCAAAAAAATTGCAAAATAAATATCCATACACTCATAAAGAAAGTAATCATGTTCAGCGAATCAAAATTTGAATAATAAAAACAATAACAATACAAAAAAAATTAAAAATAATTCAACTATTTACTATTTAAAAAATCACAGTTAGTGTGTAAAATAAAATAATAATAATTGGGCAATAAATATATTACAAGTCAAAATAAATAATAAGATCCGTACATACTATTATTTGTAATTTAATTCTATTCGTCTTTCTTTTTTTGCGAATTCATCTATAATATCTGTATAAAAACTTTGCTCACACAAACATGATTTAAGGAAAACCTTTTCAATTGACATTATTGCCAAGTCGCTAAGCCGTTGTTCGCCTGTACAATTTCTAAGATACGTTTTAATCCTTTTTAAGCAAGAAAAACTGCGCTCTGCGGACGCACTGGTTACTGGTAATGTTAAAACTAAACATATTAATTTATAAAATTGTGTGAAGCTATCTTTTAATTTGTTATTAATGAAATAGTTAAAAATACCTTGAAAAGATTTTCCCTGCAAATCAGAATCAGAATAAAGCACAATGAGTTCAGTCTTTAATGAAATATGGTCAAATATATCAGCATAAGTTTTAGTTAAATTTAGTAAAAGATTGTCCGGAAATGTTTTCAAATATTGGTTAAATTTAGAAGAATCTAATAGGTTTAAAAATGTGAAACTTGCTAAGGATGAAAATCTTGAATTTATTTCTGCGGTAATATTATCTATAATTTCGACATAAATACGTGTAAAGAATAGTTCAACATTTTCATTACTGTCAACAAGGCACCTGGCTTTTTTCCGGCGTTGTGGAGTTTCGCAAATAGATGTGGTTTGGGTCCAAATTTCCGTGAAACTATTTCTTAACGATTGAAGTTGATTTTCAAAATCTGTAATTTTTTGAATGCAGTACATTATATCAGTTTGTTTACTTTGAAATATATCGAAAAGTACGTCGGTTTGTGGAAAAATTTTAGAAAAAACATTGAGCAGGAAAACAAACTGAAAATCTGTAAGTAAAAGAAGAAGTCCCCTTGCGCTATTAACGGTCTCGCCATCCCACTTTCCACTCTCATTTTCACTGATATATTCAAAGAGTTCTTTTAATTGATCTAAATTATCAAAAATGGTTAAAACTAATCGACCATTAAAAGTCCAACGTGTTGGAGCTAATTTTGGAAGCCTTTTTTTGAGGAATAAATCTAGTGCAACTGTTCTCTTTGTTGAATGATTAAAAAATGTTGAAAAACAAGTAATAGATTGAAAAAAAATTCGACATTCGCGTATTTTATCGCATGATTTAGATAAAACTAAATTTAACCGATGAGCGAAGCAATGAATATATATTGCGTTTTTATACACATCCTTTACACGTGTCTGTAATCCAGTTATTTTACCAGACATTACTGAAGCCCCGTCATAGCTTTGACAAATAAGTTTGTTACCGCAATTGAATTTTTGAACAACATCTAAAACATGGTCAAATAAACGCGACGCAGTCTGATCATCAGAAATATCTGTAAAAGTTATGAAAGTTTCTTTAACCTCACCGGAAGGAGTAATGTAACGAAAGGTTGTTGAGAGTTGAGAACGACATGAAACATCGGTTGTTTCATCTAATATTATTGCTATAAATTTAGTTTGCTGAATTTCATTATAAATCTGTTTTAATAAAATTTTAGAAATGCTACTAATGAGATCGTTTTGAATATAATTTGATATTCCGGAAAAAACAGTCGCTTGCTCCAAGTGAGCTCGCAAGTCCGGATTATATTTAGCTAAAAGATTTAAAAGTTCAACGTAATTTCCCCTATTGCAAGAATTCACATTTTCATTGTGACCACGAAATGCCTGTTCTTGACATCCTAAATGGCACACAACGTCAATTAGCATTTTTAGTATATCTCGATTTTTCGAAACTTTCTCATTGTGCAATATTATTGAAGATCTATGTTGGCTACTTAATAATTCTTCAATTCTAGGACCGGAACCGAACTTGGAAAGAAGAAGTACTGACTTTAAATGATCAACGCTTTTCGTACCATGCCTGTCCACAGCTTTATGTAAATTATTTAAGTCACAAAACCCGGTAGTTCGCCAAACATTTGAATCATTTGAAAATAACAAGCATGGCCAACAAAATAATTTTTGCTTGGTCTTACAACCGGTAATCCATTCCGTATCTTCATAAATCTTAGCAGTAAAATGCCTAGTACATCTTTTTGTTTTAGAAACAATTTCCAAAATCGTTTTCGGTCGACCCTTTTCGATAATGTCTTTTTTTTCTGCGAAAGATCGAGATCCAAAAGACAATCGAAAAAGATCATCAACAACACAATATTGATCCATGCTACTTTAAAAACAAATCAAAACACTATAAACAATTATAAGCACCTAGACCGATTAAAAAACCCCTTCACCTTTTCACCAACAAAAAGCACACACATCGCACTACACTAAAGCACTACACTAGAGCAAATGAGTTTTAAATTTAACGGCTCATTCAATTCCTTGTGACGTCAATGACTTGAGGCAGTATTACCATCTCCCACTTATTTTTTCTTGGAATTTTCCGTTAAATGGTTTTCGATTAGATATAAGTTATTGAAATATGCATAAATATCCCTATAATTGAGTTCGTCTCTTACTAATACTCGTATACACTAATAATTCTATGCGAAATCACTTCTTCTCGAATTTACCAATAATAATTTTTAACCATGAAGCCATTATATTTCAAATCGAAACTTTTTCCACAATTCAATTCCTATCCTACTCTGGTAACCCTTGTGAAACTCATATAGCACATCACATACGCATTGCAACACAGCAAATATTTTCAGTCCACAAGAAAATATTTTACGAACAAAGAGGAAATGGGAAGAAAAGTTCCCCAGCGTCCATGCGCCAGCAGCTCCGCTGCAGGCAAGAATTTCCTCTACTACATGTGAGGGGAACTTGGAAGCAAATTCCTGAGTGCTTCCAACCTACCGTGTACGTGAATTTTTTTTTATCGCGACACAGTAGGTTTACTGGGGAAAAAAATAAACGCTCATAGATGCAAATTTTGATATGCTTCCATGTGTCTTCTTCTTGGTGTGGTGTGGTGGTTTTCGCGGTGTTACCAATTCGGCTGTGTAAGATATTCGCGATTAGTTTCTTTGGAACTTTTATTTACATAGACTGTGCCGAAGAGTTTTTTTCGCGACTTTTTTGCGCGATTCAGAAAAAATTATTTAGAAAATTTTCCACCAATCGCCAAATATAAGGGAAGCAATGCTTCCCTTGCTTCCATGGACGCCACGCCACTGCCAGATACTGCTTCGTTAGAAGTGTGTTGTGGCATAATTCTGGTTTCTTGGTGAAAGTGGTCCTGCGACGACATCAGTAGGCAGCCTGTGACAGTTCTAAGAGCTGCATTTTGGCAGGTCTGGACGTTCCTCCATTGATGTAATGACATGTAATGTAATGACATCCAAAGCCGTCGTGCTGTGCATCCTTCTAAAGCCATGTTGGTGGTCGGCCATCTGAATGTGAGTCGCAATTATAGGGTGGAGCAGCGCTTCTAGGGTCTTGGCTACAGGAGACAAAAGTGTGATGGGACGGTACGATTCGCTTAGTGTTGGTTTTTTTTTCCGGTTTTAGAATAGGGATCACTCTTCCTTTCTTTCAATATTCGGGGATGATAGACGATGAGATGGAGAGGTTGATCGTGCCTGTTATGTATTCAATTACTCGTGTGTCAAGATGTTTGAGCATGACCATCGATATACCGTCTGGTCCAAGGGCTTTGGAACTCTTCGCTCTTTTTATCGTTGCTTCAACTTCCAGAGATGTAAATTGAAGTTCCTGGTCAGCTGGACGGTTATGAATGCTCCTAGAAATGATGCGCTTAAGTCTATCAGGAGGTGGATGTTTGATAAACTGTTTATTAAAGTTGTTGGCGCATTTTGTTGGGTTGTTAACCGTAATGTTGGTTGCCGAATTGGAATGCCCTTTGTGTTTGGTTGGGTTTGTAAGAGCACTCGCCGTTAACCAGAACTTATTGACGCCCGTTGTCAAGTTGCAATTGTCGAGGTGAGAGTTCCATTTCCTTCTCCTGTGATCTTCTACCTGTTTAAAGATATCAGGTTTAATTCCTTGATCCTTGGATCGTCCGGGTTGATGCTACATATGCGGTCTCTATCATCTGCCAATCTACTATAGCTGCTGAAGTAGGGAAATTTTATGGAATTTTTGGGTATTTGACCTGCTGGGATGAACTTTGTAATCGCTTCCTGGAGTATGTACCTTACATTTCGTTCGGCCGTGCGCACGTCAGTTGGAGTTGGTAAGGCAGCGAAGGCCGTGTTGGTGTAGGATTTGAAGCCATCTCAATCCGCTTTATTGTGGTTGATGAACGTGCGACGATCAGCAAACTGAGTATTCAATGGTTTGTCCAATTTTATTAGGATTGGCAGGTGATCCGAGGATAGCGTCAGGACTGGTTCCCATTGAGCATCATTGATAAGTCCAGCGCTGGAAATTGAAATATCGGGCGAGCTGCAATATGTTCCAACAATACGAGTGGGCGTGTCGTCGTTAAGTGGACAGAAGTTTGACGCGTCAAGTTGTTCAGCTATGGCAACCCCTCTGGCATCGTTGTCGAGGTTAGAGTGCCAGAATTCGTGATGGGCGTTGAAGTCACCAAGTAGGAGACAATATTTGCCAGCTAGCAGTGGTGTGATATTGACACTGTGTCCCGAGGGACAACTGGATACAGGTGGAATATAAATGTTGTAGATTTCAATATCGATGTTGCCCGACTGATTGCAATGGCCTGTGCCTCCAAGATGTTGTCGGTGACTGTGACGTCGATTTCACGATATGGTACTGAATGATGGATTAGAAATGCAATTGCACCAGCAACAATGGACACTCTGTCGTTTCTAATGATGTTGTAATTGTCATAGGAGTTGAAGGACGTATTGGTGTTAAGCTTCGTCTCCTGTATAGCTCCAATCATGACGCGGTGTCCATCCATGAAGACCAATAACTCTGCAATTTTTCGCTATAACCCATTACAGTTAAGTTGCACAATTGATACGGTGTTGAGATTCGCAACAGTTGGTGCAAGTGTCAGGTTGTGTCGCAATGGAATTCTGTTGGTAATGTGGTTCACGGGAGTCGAGGGGTAGGGCTGGGAACTTGTGTTCGCACTAACAGGTGGTGGTACGTTAGGTGTTTACGATGACTTTGATGCTTGCTGTCCTCTGAATTTACATTGATTCGCAGTGAAGGAGGAATTCAATTATCGATGGTGTTTCAGCCCGGAAAAATTTTTAAGGTGACACCAGTTGTTGCAGCATGTACATCTTACTGTGGTAGCGTTGGGATAGAGCATATCCAAGGGCCTGGACTTGGACCTTGGTTGAGCTCGATTCCGGCGGGTTGAAGAAGTATTGAGAACAGTAGCGACAATTTCAAGAAAAAATGGACAGCCAAATTGTGTGACACACACAGATTTTCCTTCTTGCATCGAAGGGGTTGTGGCAGCTCTTGGCCGTGTGACAACAAACATTCAGTCCTGTCAGAATGCACCCTTCGCAGATCATCTCCACCAGGAAACAAAGACTCTGTCCACAAGAAGCCACAATAACCTTTTTTCGAAGCAATACTTGATCGTTATCGAAGTGAGCACCCAAGTTTCAATCTTATGGACAAAACCCCACCGCCACGACACATCAGATGCGAGCTGAGGGACCTCGAGAGGGAAGCCCAAAGGTTTAGGAGAGTTCCCAATGATAACACTAACTACAAATCTGCCATTGCCACGCTGTATTGAAAGGGAGTACTCTCGTTGATATTGAATCTCAAACCAAATCTTGTACTCTCGGCGTAATCACCAGACATATCTCCGGACGAACGTAGGCTACCTAGAGCATCAAGAACAACGCTCGCTCAACTTCGTTCAAGCTGGTGCTCACGTCTCAACTCGTACTTGTCTCGAATCGACCACAGGATCCTGAACACCTGCCCGGCATGCAATAGTACTCCTCACGACGTTGAGCACATCTTTAATTGCCCAGCTGCACCGACGCACCTAAAGCGTTAGTGCACTTTCACACTAAGAGCCGCACGGCTCTCGCTCGCGAGTGAGAGCTTTTTCCGCTCCCACCCACCATTCTTTCACACGAAGAGCCGTACGGCTCTCGCTCGCGAATGGGAGCGAGGCGCGTAAAACTAAAATGCAAAGAATATACTTCAGCTTTCACACGGGGAGTACGAGCCTTTACGTCGCGCGAGTGAGAGCCGTGCATCTCGAGCCGTCGCGTCGCGCCACTTGGTCTAAATGCACAGCGAGAAGTGTTGGTATTCACACGGGAAGAGCGACAAAGGCTCTCGCTTCTCAGTCCCCGCTACCCGATAGGATGGACACAATATGCTTTGGAACGTTGACGTTTTTGTCTTCGAAGACGGCGTCGACGGTAAAGAAGATACGTAGTCACAACACGTCTGCAACGCGTATTTTGCGACTGAACAGAGCTCGAGAGCCTTTGTCGCTCTTCCCATGTGAATGCCGGCACTCCTCGCTTTGCATTTATATCAATAGTCGCGACGCACGGCTCGAGATGCACGAGCCGTACCGGCTCTCACTCGCGCGACGTAAAGGCTCGCTCTCCCCGTGTGAAAGCTGCAGTGTAGTCTTTGCATTTCAGTCTTACGCGCCTCGCTCTCACTCGCGAGCGAGAACCGTGCAGCTCTTCGTGTGAAAGTGCACTTATGGGACAACCCCATCGAAGCGGTTGCATTCCTTCAACTTGCCTTCTGAGGAAACAGACGGAAACATACAAATTTTATAATATACACACTCGAATTCTACTTTGCTACAATAACAACAACTTCTCATTTTCAATTTACCACCCGTGAGTTCGTGCTACTGTAAGCGGAAATCCACTCTGGGATGTATGCTTGTAATGGCTAAAACGGGATCCAGTAAAAATTTACGCAATTTTTAAAGAGCATTTCCGCTTTAGGCAGTACGAACATACATCCCAGAGTGGATTTCAGCTTCAGACAGTACGAACCCACGGAAATCTCCTCTGGAAAATCTGAGGTAGGATTAGTGGATGTTCACACTGCGTGCGATGCCGAGCCGAGCGATTGCAAGCTTTTAAAGCAAGAAAATGGAAAGTCTTCAATTTTAAATGGAATCACGCTTTGAGTGTACACACTGCGCGCGATGCAATGATGAGCCGAGCGATGGCCCGATGTTTTCACAAACTTCTTTGCTTTTTCGTGCGAGTACCGGCTGCTGATTTTTTGCGATGGAATTTAATGGGCTTTGCGATGGAGTTTATGGGCTTTGCGATGTGAAGCTGCATGGAGCCAGTATGGTGCAAGTACGAGGTGTAAAGTAATATTTGATGTACATATCAGATGACACTGAAAAAAAAAAATGCATGTATGTCTGCTTTTATACCCTAGACTTTTAGGCGCGGCGGTGTGGCAGTGTATACATGGAAATTATGAGGGTCATCTCCTGATTCGATTTAGCCATATCTGTCTGTCTGTCTGTCCGTTTGCACGATAACTTTCGATAGAATGAAGTTAGAAACTTGAAATTTTGGTCAAATGTTTGTAGCATGATCTAGTTGGTTGGTATTGAAAATGAGCAAGATCCGACCGAAGGAACCCCTACAGATGAAATTTCAAATGAGCGATAACTTTCGATAGAATGAAGCTAGCGACTTGAAATTTGGTTCAAATATTTGGATTTAGATTTAGTTGGTATTGGAAATGGCCAAGCTCCGTCCCAAGCAACCCCTACGTCCCCTACAAATGAAACTTCAAATTAGCGATAACTTTCGATACAATGATGCTAGCGACTTGCAAAATGCGACAAATATTTATCCGGACTCCGGTTTTGATTCAGTATGGCTCAAATGAAAGGTTATTACCACCGTAATAAGGTCGCGTTTAGAAGGCGTGGTTTCACAAGCGGTTTGAGCAGCGGACACCGCTGCGTATAAAGGCATAGAGCAGAAGCGGCGGTTTACATATTTAGTGCCGGTGCACATGGACGTCCAAATGCCGTCTGACGCTGCGTCACTTTCAATCGGATAGGAAGAAATACATTACGGGCAATGAAGCGATGCACATTTTGCCGCCGCGATAGCTATCTGGGATGACGCTGGTTTCTGCTCCTATATGCGTCATTTCACGCGTCCGCATATCAATTTTTAATAAGCCGGCCCACATACATTCGAACCCGGAACACGGACACGGTCACAATGTCTGATTTGTATGATGTTTCTTAAACCATTCGCTTGAGGATCACTTTTAAGTGCCAATTAATTAATTGTTAATCGTTGATCGTGACTACTACAATTGACAATTAATTTTGAAAAAAAAAATGGTGGGGAGGGAGCTCTCAGCTCGGACGGCGGTTTGTAGGGGGGGTGAAAATGGTGTTAAAAATGCGATATTCCTTATATTTTAGAAGTTATGGCCAAAAAACAGTTTATTTAAAGCTAAAAATAACATAAATTGTAAATTCAGGTTCGCTATTATGTGGCCCGGCTTATATAATACAGAGTGACGCTGTGTCCTATCGCATCATGTGAATTGAAATGCAGATAGGTATCAAAGAGGGAGAAGCTTAAGTGACGAGGCGTCCGGCGTCATTTGGACGTCCATGTGTACCGGCTCTTACACTGAATTCAAATGCAATCTCGCCGCTCCACAAACCGCGGCGGTGGCCGCAACGGCGAGTCGAGCAGTTTATACATTCATCGTCCTAAAGCTGCCGCGGCTGCCGATTTTTTTGCTGCTCAATCCGCTTTTGAAACCTCTCGTCTGAGGTCGCGGAAGAGATGATGAAATTCACCAACACTGGGCCTTTCTTCATTAATGGGATGCACCCAATGGCGACGCCCTTCCATTTTTAGAGCACTGTTTTCAAACAGAAATAAATTTACTGGGTCAAGCACAAACGACATGATTTCTTGAACTAAACTGGTCTCTACTCTCCATCATTGCGTGCAGTGAACATCCCGGATCATTTTTGCATCGCAAGCCATCGTTCGGCTCGGCATCGCACGGCGTGCAATGTGAACACCCACCGCATCGCATCGCTCGACCCGGCTCGGCTCGGCATCGCACGCAGTGTGAACATCCACTTATCGCTTTAGGCAGTATCAGGGCAATTTTTCGTGAAAAAAATAAATGGGTTTGGGGTTGTACTCCATTTGGAACTATTACCTAAAATTTTCCGAACTTTTCTCATAACATTTTGCGAACAAATCACAAAATCATACAAAATAATTGAGGCGATTGTTTATTAAAGTGTAACTTTTATAGCGACGACGTATCGATGGGTAGTGAATCGAAAAAATATACTTATTTGTTCTGCCACCCAAATCAGAGAAGCGCTCGCGTAGTAGACACCCCCCCCCCCCAACAGTAGACACCCCCCCCCCCCCCCCCCAACAGTAGACCCCCCCCCCCCAACAGTAGACCCCCCCCCCCCCCAACAGTAGACACCCCATGCCCGTGGGCCTAGGAGCATCGATCCCCACTATTTTTATACTCCTCAGTCTACTTTTTTTGTTGGGGCGACCGGTAGCGCAGTATGTTGAGGCATCAGTCGCATGTTTAACTACCGGCGTTTCGGGTTCGAATCCCGTCCACGACGACGTTCGTGGCCATGGATGTGCAGGAGGTGAGTGCATGCCGGCAACTGCATTCTCCGATACCAGTTTATGCCGAGAATCGTCAACTGGACTACATGAAACAGTTGACGCGCTATGCCCCACAAGGGGTTACGGCAATTGAGAGAGAGAGAGAGAGTTTTTTTAAAATTCGGTTTTTTGGCCATAACTTCTAAACTATAAGGAATTTCGGATTTTTGACGAAATGAGTGAGAGGGAGGGGATAAAAAGCTAAATCTCTAATTACAAAATCCAGTATGCAGCCTTAACAAGATTTTTAAAAGTTACACTTTTGACGCGCGGTAATCTTAGCACGCATTTAATTTTTTCGTTGAACCTGAACCTGATTACCCGAACACATTCTTAGCAGTTTGCCTTGCAAAGCCATGGTCGTACCACTTTGGACACAAGCGAAGAGCAGTGTCAATAACCAAATCTTTCGAATAACACGGAAAAGCAAGTATGTCCAATCGAGTGCATCTCCATGTCCATGGTCCATATAATCACATGGCAATTCAATACTCTATTCGCCCTTCTTATTCTCCACTTTTCAGGTCGACGAAGAACAAATTGTCAGCAGCACAGGTGCCCTCGCTCTAAAAGAGGTTCCCAAGAAAATGGCCATTATCGGTGCGGGTGTCATTGGTCTTGAATTGGGATCGGTGTGGATGCGACTCGGTACCGAGGTCACTGCCGTTGAATTCATGGACACAATCGGAGGAGTCGGTATTGATGGTGACGTATCAAAAGCTTTCCAAAAAATCCTCACAAAACAAGGCATGAAATTCAAATTGGGAACAAAGGTCGTCTCGGCCGAAAAATCCGGAGGCAGTGTTCTGGTCAACGTTGAAAACGCGAAGAATGGCGAAAAGGAAACGCTGGACTGTGATGTTTTGCTCGTATGCATTGGCCGACGACCATTCACCGAAGGTTTAGGCCTGGAGAATGTTGGAATTGTGAAGGACGACAAGGGACGAGTACCGGTCAATGGAGTTTTCCAAACAATTGTTCCAAAGTAAGTCGCTAAATGTGGTCTTTTTAGAATGTAGTAATTTTTAATTTCACACATTAGCATTTACGCCATCGGCGATTGCATCCACGGACCCATGTTGGCACACAAGGCCGAAGATGAAGGTTTGATTTGCATCGAAGGAATCAACGGTGGACATGTACATATTGACTACAACTGCGTGCCCAGCGTTGTATATACACATCCCGAGGTTGCTTGGGTCGGCAAGACTGAGGAACAACTGAAACAGGAAGGCGTTGAATACAAGGTCGGCAAGTTCCCATTCATGGCCAATTCACGTGCAAAGACCAACAACGAAACCGACGGTTTCGTGAAAGTCCTGGCCGACAAACAAACGGACCGAGTTCTTGGAACACACATTATTGGACCTGTGAGTATTTCCGAACGGTGTTTGGGAAAAATGAATGTTTGCAATTGAATTTTATTGTCCAGGCTGCCGGAGAACTTATCAACGAAGCCACCCTAGCCATGGAATATGGAGCCTCGGCTGAAGATGTTGCTCGTGTCTGCCATGCCCATCCGGTGAGTGTTCTTTCGTCACCACTACTAGGTAGATACCCTGTCTAATACGTTTAAATTTCTTTCCAGACCTGCGCCGAAGCCCTGCGCGAAGCGAACGTTGCTGCCTATATTGGAAAACCAATTAACTTCTAAAATAAGTTGAAATTAGTCATAATTTCACAGTTTCCTTTAACGCAAAACACATTTAGGGGAAATTTTGTACTAATAGTAAGAAGCCAACTATATAAAACTATTTCATCTATTTATTTTGGGACGAGACTCTCCCTCACATGGCAGGATATCGAAAAATATCTCGTTTGAATAAATCCTTTTTTAATAAAAATAAATTTAAAAAAAACGAACACCTTCCGAAGAATCGATTTGATCCATGAAACATAAGTTATTGTCGTTGCCACTACCGAAACACAAGTGGAGCCAACACACTTTCCTATGTTTATTCTTTTTAAGTTGCGTTTTCTCCAATCATCCGTGCAAATTGTTCGATTGGGCTTGCAGCGACCCAGATGGAAAAAATGTACAGGAAAAAAACTGCAATGATGCTTACCAATCATTACGTCCGAATAGGAAATAATGAATAAATGTTGGTAAATTAATTTAGTGATATATAATAAGTACAGACATATGTGAAATTGGAAATGGAAATACAAAAAAAAATATTTTAACGTATCCAATGACGGTGCTCTAAAGGTTTAAAACAAAATGACTAGAATAAACAACAAATTTGAGACAAAATAAATATCCGAGACAATGAACGAGACAATGAATTCGTCAAAGTGTTTAAGCAGTGTTTGTGGTAACAGTAGAGCTTTGAATTAGAGGAATCCATTTTTTTTCCGATTTGTATGCTTTTTGAGTGGTAGGGAAGTGAAGCAACATTAAAATCGAATGTTTTCAGTTATACTTGAGTCGTGCACCGTCGGCCGAACCGTTCGTAACCAATGCGCGTGACCAACTACAACAACGACTGAACCTCCATTGAATTAAAATTACACCAAATTTTAGTTCGGTGATGGTTGGGTCGTGGTTGTGGTGAGGCGCGCGCAATTGTAGTTGTGCTCGATCGTATTCACTTGAGCGAAGCCCACGCTTAAGTAAATTTACGATTTAGGCAGTACGATGCTACATTTTCATTTTTCAGTACATTTGAAAATATTGTAATGTTTCCTCTGATGAGCAACCAGGTTCGTTAGATATTCTTGTGCTGAATAATGAAAACACTTCGATTGAAAACACACACGCTTTATTTACAAAACGAACTATACACGCGTAACTAACTACCAACGTCAAACTAGCTTGAACTATTTGTTAACGGCGGTTAACAATTATCTCTTTTCCGCTTTATAGCAATCCGACTGCGAGTGAGTGTCGATTATTATTACTTCTTCTTACTTCCTTCGTTCTTGGTGACATCTGCCTTTATATAGCTGCTAACCCATGTATTTATCAGTTAGCGAAGATTCTAGACGGTTCGAGATGTTCTAGACTCGTGTTTCCACTACTCAACGAAATTTCGAGAATCCGCTAGTGCCCATTCAATTGGAACTGTTTCTAGAAGGTTCCAGACTCCAGATGGCTCGAGAATCAGCTGGTACTTGCCATGGATGGATTGAGACTATGGTAGAGCTTAGTACAGTGTGTGTCGTAAGAGAGACGTACTTCGTATATACAACAATATTGTTTCACACATACGCATTATGTACGTACTGAGTAAAGCGGAAATCAACCATCATTCGCTCGGTCAAGCTTGACTACCAGCTGGATGATCTACGCATTGGCAATGTAGGTGAAATGATGTAGGTTATTGCATGGGATGAGTAGCATTTTTGGAACATTCCTACTTGACTGGGCGAAGCATAGTGGTTCGCGTCTTTGACCAATAGTGGGTTTTAATTTGAATTTTAATAGATACTGTCCGGATCAAATAAATAAGTTATCAATTAAATACATTTTCGAACCAATTAAATGAATTTCCAAATCAAACAATTAAAATACCAAATCAAATAAATTGATTTCCATTTGAAATTAATAACTTTCCGGATGAGATAAGTAAATAGTTAAATCTTACAGAAGGTATAGACTGAGTTCATTCATAATTCAGAACATGTTCTAGAGCCGCTGTCAGAAACATGTTCATGGTCAATTCGTGGGAGCGAATTGCAGACTTCGAGCGAATTGCCGAGAAACAAGTTGACGTTTAACCAATTCACTTTCAGCTCTGATTCATATGTGATCCCAAATCTGGACCAAAGGCCGGTCAGTAGTTTTGTCTGAAAATTGATCTGATCCAAATGAGTCGAACGGGGCTTATGTCGGCGAGAATAAGTTGACGGCCAATGTCATCGCGGAGATTCATTCACACTTTACTAGTGAACTCTCGATCCGATAATTTGTCGTGCATCCGGTCATTTACCTCATGTATTTCCTCTGGAAATCGTCGAACAGCTAACCGGGTTGTTTACACCTACGGACTTTCCCGATGCGGTTCTCGTCATCGTAACGGTCTCTAAATTGTCTTAAGGCGCAACGGAACGATGACCAAGTGTATCCGACGAGCTAGCAGCGAATTGGCAGGACGACCCGTCAGCCTTCCCGTCAAATAGAAATAGAGAGACTTGTTCGAAATTCCCTCCCAGGATGAGAGCCAATGAACCATTCCACCTGACGAATAAAATCGTTCCCGCAGCAGCCGGTTCTACGCACCGGAGCGACCCGTTGCATCAACAACCGCCAAGAGCTGCCAAACTCCTTCAACGCCAGACGCGTTGCTGCGACAACAACAACAACGAATAAATTCTCCTTCTCGCTCCCACGGCAGCCGGTTCTACGCACCGGAGCAACGGCCAAGGGCTGCCAAATTCTTGAACGCCAGTAGACGTTGCTACAACAACAACAACGATTAAATTCGAATAGATATCGTCTTCAATTCTCTCGATGTCCAGGTCTAGGCACATGGCCACCTCAACAGGGTTTTCCCAAAGCACTCTTGGTGTTAGTGCGTGGGTGCTGCAGTTGAATATATTTTCAACGTCATGAGGAATGCCATTACACGCGAAATTTTGCTCATCCCATGATATAGTTCGTGGTCGAGCCAAGATTACTTGGTTTAAATTTAGTATCTCGATTAATGTTTGCACCTCTTTTCTATGTAGTGTCGCGATAGCGCTTTTCTTCATGTAGATGAACTTGACTGACATCAGAAGGCATGTAACGGACGGTTTGGTGGGCATCCGAAGATGCCTGTGGGGACGGAGCCTTAGGTAGTATAATGTGACCGTGAAGGTCGGGCTGTGCCATCTAGCGAAGAAAAATGCCCCTCAACGAGCTAAGCAGCGGCCTATGCTTGCTGTAGCTCAGTTCGGGAGATGTGGGCGGGGTTTATACGTTGCGCGCCAACTATGTAATGGACGGTTTGGTAGGCATCCGAAGATGCCCGTGGGGACGGAACCTAGGTAGCATAGTGACCGTGAAGGTCGGGCTGTGCCATCTGGCGAAGAAAAATGCCCCTCAACGAGCTAAGCAGCGGCCTATGTTTGCTGTAGCTTAGTTCGGGAGATGTCGGCGGGGTTCTCGCAGATCGTTGCCCCTGTCCTTTACGTATTAACAAAAATTCATAGGCCTGGAGAAGACAACACAAACAGGGGAGGTAAAAATGGGGAATGAAAAAAGATAGTCGATAAGGATGGAATGGTTGGCGGACGGATCAGACGCCCAAGCGGTCGAATGTCCGGGTGTAATGGGCCCCACGGTCTCCGGTTTCGTACCACCAACAGATCACTACTCATCAGGTGCTGCTTCGATCTGTCGGTGGGAGCAGCACTACCAGGATATGGTCCATTGCAGGTGGTTCATTACAGATGTTCGATGTTTGGATTCCAACTAAGTTTAGAGTCAAGGATGACTTCAAGGCATTTAGCTTTATAGTGTGGCCATTTAGTTGTGGGAGTCGGAACTCTAGTATTTTGGATTTTGTAGTAAATAGTACTTGCTCGGTTTTGCTCGGATTCATGCCTAGTCCGCATTCTGCAGTCCAGGCGTTAACCGCGTCCAGGGCTCCACTCATGATGTCGCTCATCACCGATAGGAACTTACCCGAAACTAGGATCACTACGTCGTCCGCGTATGATATTACCTTGATTCCTGACGCTTCCAGTCTTCTAAGGAGTCCGTTCATCGCTAGTATCTAAAGCAGAGGAGAAATTATCCGGTCTTGGGGTGTTCCCATGCGTACACATTTGGTCATCTGGCTCTCTCCAAGCTCTCCTGTGATCACTCTACTCCTTAGCATCGCTATTATCCAGCTGCTAAAATGGGGTTCTACTCCCACTTCTGTGAGAGCCGCTTGTATGTTCAAAGGTTATTAAAAGCGCCTTCTAATCGTATATCTAAGAAAGCTGCTAGGGTGAATTGCTTGTAATGTAAGTCATGCTCAATAGTGCGCACGCATGCTGGCACTTCGAACGTGGTGCTTTCCTAGGAAGCTGTCGTATGTGGCTATCCAAGATTGGTTCCAGCGTAACGTTCCATAACGAAAGAGGTGAGGTTGATAGGCCTGAAGTCCTTCGCGGACTCATGCCTACATCTTTCGGCCTTCGGAATGAAAGTCACCCGCATATTCCTCCAGGACTTGGGGACGTGGTTCAATGTTCAATTTACAATTCCTGAAAATGGCCACCAGCCACGGGGTGACCACATCACGCTGTTGCTGTAGCATGACGGGAATTATGCCGTCAAGCCCCGGAGATTTGTATGGGGAGAAACTGTCAATGGCCCACATCGTTCTCTCTCCCGTGATTACCGATTTCTTCCCATGAAGAATTTTGCTCGCCTGGCTCTTATACGTCCCCGCAGCGTTCCTCGCTGCCTGGGAAGAGTGTGGTTCGAGGGTTTCAGCTGAATGTCTAGTCCAGTCACCGTCTGGTCTTTTGATGAACGACGGACAGCTGTGGCCCTTGGATAGAACTTTGCGTAGTCTTGCTGAGAACCCCGTCCCTTCAATTGATTTGCAGTAGTCCCTCCAAGTGTCCCGTTTAGCGGTCTTAACGGAACTCAACACCTTCTTCGCCACCTACAGTTATCAGCGACTAAATCTACAGCAACCCTATCCACATCTTGGACCAAGGATGTCAACATACAGCTGAATGTAAGCATAGGTAACATACCAATCCCCACAGTCAACCATCTGAAGATTCTAGGGGCCACCCTCGATAATATGGCCACATCATCGGTCCACGCGTCTTCGGTATGCAATCGAATGAGAGCCCGTAATCAAATAAGGTCCTAAAAGCTCTCGCCGGCAGCTCCTGGGGAATGGACAAAGAGACCATGTTTACTACTTACAAAGCCATAGGATGATCTGTGGCAAATTATGCTGCACCTGTGTGGACGGAGAACCTCAAGGACACTAATTGGAGGAACAGATCTGTCAAAATGCTGCCCTTCGCACCGTGACGGGCTGTTATCTGATGTCCTCCCAGGAGCACCTTCACCAGGAACCACCATGCTACCAGTCAGACAACACAACCTCCTGCTGTCCAAACAATATCTTGTCGGGTGCTATCGCAGCGAACATCCTAACCACCATCTCATGAATAAAACTCCCCCACCCAGAAACATCAGAAGTAACCGAAGGGACCTTGAGAGGGAGGTCCAAACGTTCAAGAGGGTTCCGTTCGACAACGAAACAACAAACAAGACTGCCATTGCATCGATACACACTGAGGAGACACGACGATCGATCCAAGACCTTCGCTCCAACCCGGTAATCCAGTCCCATCCACCAAACATATGTATCTTCCAACGAAGTTACGCTGCCAAGGTGTACTAGGACCACCCTAGCGCAGCTCCCATCTGGATGGTGTTCGAGACTAAACTCATACCTGTTTCAAATCGATCGAAACATCAACAACACGTGCCCCGCTTGCAATGGCACTCCACACGACGTCAGACATCTGTTTGAATGCCCCCACAAACTTAACACCTATGTCTCTCTGTGGAAAACCCCATCGAGGTCGCATTCTTCCTTGGCCTCGATATAGAAGGAGAAGACGAGGAGGCGTTTTTAAGTGACGCCCTATGATGAACCCCAAATGTCGCTACAACAACAACAGCGGTCTTGATGGTTTCCTTGTACTATACCTATATTCTTAGACAGTCTTTGTACGGTTGCCAGAACTTATGCTTATAGCAGATATTGAAAATCTCCCTTGTCATTCTTCGGAGATTGTTCAGGTTTTCGTTCCACCATGGAGGAAGGGCTTTTTTGTTATATTTTATCAGACATCAGAGTTTGATGCCCGTGTCCAAGACCTTTTCAAATGTTTCGACTTTCGACTCCAAATCCTGTATTGTGTCCATGATCAGGTTGTGTGTCCTCGATAGTTTAGAGATAACAACCTGTCTGAATCTCTTCCAGTCTATTCTCTTGGGATTTATGTACGACTTCGCTTTGTCCGCTCTGAGAGCTACCGTAAAGAAGATCCACCTGTGGTCCGAGAACGACATCAGATTGGAGACCTTCGAATGTTCAATTCTGAGTCTCGTTGTTGTTAGTCGTCAGCGTGATATCGAGGACCTCCTCCCACCCCTGGAAGTTATCTGTACTCAGAAATGTGAAGCTTGTTGTCATTTGGTAGGGACCGATTGGCTTGATCCGAACCGCGAAAATCATGTTGTTATTGCCTGCGTTCACATTTTTGAGCGTTTCGGTTATTCAGCAATTCGAGTGCATGTAAACAGAAAAATCAGTGATTTTTTCCGTCTACATGCATTTCAATTGCTGAATAACCGAAACGCTCAAAAATGTGAACGCAGGCATTGTATTCACGTTCAGAGAACTGCTCACGAGTAAACGAAGCTTAACAGATTTCGGATGAAAGGATTTAATCTACCGCAGAAATATGAATCTTGACAATTTTTTCATGCTGACAGTCGGACCGAACCTTCTGTAAGATCTCATGTTCATAATACATGCAAGTAACGTTCACTTATTGATAAAAAAAAAGAAACATTTATTTCGATTATGACTTTAAATTATTTATTACGTATCACCGTCAAGTCTCCTTCTCTCTACCTGCACTTTCTACTCTAAAGCTCGTTCACCAAAACATCGGACTGTCTTAACTTCATCGTCGTGCCCAGCCCCACCCTTTCCTTCACCTCTTGCATTGTACGTTCCGCCGTTTCCGCGGCTCGATCTCGTCCTGTTTCTAAAACGTGCACCAAATACTCCGGGCTCTTCATATACTCCTCGATTTTCGTTCGAATCGGTTTCAGGTGTTCAATCACAGTTTCGGCAACTCTTAGTTTGTATTTTCCCGTGTCCAGCAAAGCGCAGTCTTCCACAATCTCCTCAACTGTATCGCCCGACATAAGCGAGTCGATTGTAAGCAAATTGGCTACCCCAGGACGCGTTTCCGGCTCGAATGTTACTTGCGACGTGAAATCGGTCATTGCCTTTTTCACCTTCTCCAGAATCAAGTCAGGTTCGTCGGTCAGAAAAATGGTCGCCTTGGTGTCCTCGTCAGATTTCGACATTTTCTTCGTGGGGTTGCGAAGTGATTTGATCCGAGCATCGCAACTTTCGGAGATTATGCAGTGACATTGGGGGAAGATGGTGCCGAACTTGTAGTTGAAGATTTTGGCCAAATGTTGTGCAAGTTGAATGTGCTGGACTTGATCCTCGCCGACTGGGACGTGTGTGGCTCTGCGGATGTCGGAAGAAACTAAGTTTGGTTAAAGAAAGAAAAACGATTGTTCAACTCACTTGTGGACCATTATATCAGCGGACTGCAGCACGGGGTAGATGAATAGTCCCAGTGGGATGTCTTTCAACTTTTTCGTCTTCTCTTTGTACTGCGGCAGATGCGAAAGTCTGGGCATCGTTGTCAAGCAGGACAGAATCCATCCGAGCTCGGCGTGATGCCTCAACGATGATTGCACATAGAGGGTAGACTTCGCGGGATCAATGCCGCAGGCCAGTAGAGTGGCAGTCATTTTCAAAATGTTCAGCTGCAAAGCCTGCGGATCCTATTGGAGAGAAATCGTCAGCAAAAATTGTTCACTAGAAGAAATGTTACACGAACTTGTGGCACTGTGATGGAATGCAAATCCACGATGCAGTAGGTTACATCCTCGCCGGAATTTTGTAAGTCGACCCACTGCCGCACGGCTCCTAGATAGTTGCCGATATGCATCGACCCCGTCGGTTGAATGCCGGAGAATATTCTTCTCGGCCATCGGATAGCCTGCATATACAATCGATTTAAGTAGTCACTATCAGTGCAGGGCATTTAGACTACTTACTTCATCCTCGGAGCAGAATCGCTTCGATTGCTGAAAACTCAAGGCTCCGGCTCGCCGCAATCCTAAATCTAAGAACTTTTTAATTGAATGCATGGTTCGACGTGGACTATTTACATATGAAATCTTTGTTCTAATTGATTTGATAATTTACTTAATTCATAGCGACTAAGGACGTTGAGAACTTCCTCCTGTTTTTCTTTAGAGCCAGACACAACATAACCTGGACGTCAGAAATGTTCGGTGTCTGGAAGTCTGGAACGAACTGTCAAATGTTGGTTGAATTGGCTGAATGTGGAAATTTTCTAGGGGCTGAATGACGGTTATTTAATTCACTTACATAAGGCGGCTATTACACTATGAAAGTTTTTGTACAAATATCTTTTATAAAAGAAATTTTCGGAGAACTTTCATAATGTAATAGCGCTTAAAAAAAGATTTGTAACATGAAAGTTGCTTGTTTAGAGTACTTTTCTTACAAGCTCGTACACCCCCCCCCCCCCCCCCCCCCTTATATTACGTTTACACTATACCCAGATTTACTTCGGGAGAGCCATCATTTATCCCATTTTTTGCAGTCTCTTTCACCTCCGTGGTTTCTTTCGTATCATATAGTATATATAATATATATAATATATATATATAATATATATATAATAAATTTGCAAGGAATTGTAGTCTTGGTCGGCGAGTGGAAGAAGTGAGCCCACTTGATGGTATTGTAATGTTTCCTCTGCTGAGCGAAACCAGAACGAAACCAGGTTCGTTAGATATTCTTGTGCCGAATAATGAAAACGCTTCGATTGAAAGACACACACACTTTATTTACAAAACGAACTACACACGCGTACTAACAACCAACGTCAAACTAGCTCGAACTATCTGTTAACGATTAGGCTGAGCGCAAGTTGGCACACGTTCGCGTGTCGCGTTCACGTGTTTTATGTCAAACGGTTTGAGTCTATGGTTTGCAACCAAAGATGCGAATCTGTCAATTTGATAGATGCTCGGCTGTTGTCGTATCACCAAATTGGATTCATTATTGTGTATTAACGCCAATAATTTAATATGAAATGTGTGTTTATGCACATCCTACTACTCCCCAGTCGTTTGTTTTGCCACTCAATTCTTACTTAATTGTCCATTTTAAAGCACAATAATGAACTCAATTTGTTTATACGACAATAGCCGAGCATTTGTCATAATGACAGATTCGCGTCTTTGGTTGAAAACCATAGACTCAAATCGTTTGACATAAAACACGTGAACGCGACACGCGAACGTGAGCCAACATGCTCGCAGCCTAATTTCTTTTTCGCTTTATAGCGATCCGACTGCCACTAAGTGTCGAGTCTTACTATTTCTTTTTCCTTTGGTGACATCTGCCTTTATATAGCTGCTAGACCCATGCATTCGTCAATTAGCGAAGACTCTAGATTTTTCGAGATGTTCCAGTCTCGGGTTTCCACTACTCAACGAAGGTCTGAGAATCCTCTAGTGCCCAGTCAGCTGATACTTGTTATCGATCATTCGAGATTATGATGAAGCTTAGTACAGTGCGTGTCGTAAGAGAGACGTACTTCGTACATACAACACTCCTCCTTAAGCCTGTTCGTCCCGAACAGAGGTCACCACGACGCCGCTCGCGCGGTGCCATCCGATCCAGATGCATGGTCTTCATTTTCACTGTTGGCCTCCATCGCTTCGGATCGCGACGCACTACATTATCCACCCAGGTAACAATCCCATCCAGGTCCTTCCAGGTCTGTCGAGTCCACGAGCACATCTGTTTTCTCCGACGAGTGCTGTACAACTATTCGAAACCACCGTCGCTAACACCAATCGAGCGAGCTTTCAAGTTGAACCTCCTTAAGCGATCAACTCTCCACCGAGGTCGTCCTTGGATCAGGCCATGTACGCCATGCAACCGGCGTCCGAAGTCGGCGACCGACGTTGACTGCTCCACACACGAATCATTCCGTGGGGTTGGAATGCTCTGCAACACCTCCGTAGTCGGATATCGCAATGCCACATTGACAGCTGTAGTACGCCCGTTATCACTGCTGCCATCCATCACCACAGCGGCCCCAAACTGCGTGCAGGACGCTTCCACGTCATGAAACCTTCGCGGACAGTTCGGCCCTAACGAATCCCGACGTTTCCACACGTTCCACATCGTTCCTCGAGTTTCCAACCTTCTCGAATCCATCACACACGTTTCCGATCTGGGCGCCCACCCGCATCCATTTAAACTTCATGGAGTCTCTACGAAGCTTTTCGCCCGTTTAGCTTCCAGACTCCCGCAGACCGCTCCTCCAATTGTGGCTTCAAACTGTTGTCCTTCTACTGTTGCAACTGTGTTGTCACTCTCCGCGGTGACTCCTCCAACCTCACCGACCGTTCGTTCAACTTTGCCGATTGTTCGGTCATATTCGTTGTCGGTTCATTCAATGCTGTTGTCGACTCCTCGAAATTCACTGACCGCTCGTTCATCTGCGTTGTCATTTCACTCGGCAACTTCTCCGCCCTTGCTGACTGTTCACTATCGGTCCGGCTGTTCGACCCCCTCGGCAACTGTATCGAATCCGCCATCTACTTTGGCGTCATCCTGCATGAGGTCGTTCTCGAACTCCTTGGAGGTTTCTCGTTGCCTCTCGTCGAGCAATCTCGCTATTTCCGACGACTGTTTCTGCAGTTGCTCGTCTAACCGCTCGGATAGCCCATCAAATCGCTTGTCAAACCGCTCAAATCGCTTCTCAAAACGCTCGGATTGTTCTGCTTGTTGCTTGGATTGCTCATCAAATCGCTCGCTTAATTTTGTTTAATTTTTGTAACATAATTAAGTAATGTAATTATAACAAGTTGTTTTCTTTTCTTTCATGAGCAAACTTAAACCACATAATCCACATGTGATGAAAGATCAAAATTAAATATAGGAACTTTATTCACTTCATATATGTATCTATAATGTTAACCGGGATATCCTAGGTGTATTCGCTCCGCGGGAGCCCAAGATTTTGGAAATTAATCGTGGCCTCGTTTCCAATTTAGTCTTGTAAATTTGTAATTTTAACAGTTCCACCTAAAGAGCATGCTTATCCGAATTTTCTGTATTGTTTGCTGGGCGGGCTTGCTCCGTTATCTTTCCCTGGACTTACTTATCGTTCACATCGGGTTGAACCTATTCTTCTTCTTCTGGAACTCCTTTTTGGAATTACTCCAGCTCGAAAATATCATTTTGATTCTCCCCTGATGTAACTGTAACTGGGATCCCCCTTACGACCGGAGAATCTTGGCCAATAATATCTCTGACGGTTGCGTCCACTTCCGTGAATTTTCCTTCGGGAACTTTATAAAGGACGTTGGAGACACCCGAAGGTGTCAACGGGGACGGAGGCATTTTGACCGTTAAGGTCTATTAGTGACAGCTGCCAAAATTGGCTCCTCAACGAGCTAAGCGGCGGCCTGTGTTTGCTGTAGATCAGTTCGGGAGATATGGGCGGGGTTTTCGCCGCTCGCTGCCCCTGTCCAAACATATTAAGAAGGGAATCACAGGCCAAGGGAAATACATCACAAACAAGGGGGTTGAAATGTGGGGATTTTTTTTTATGGAGGAAGTTTAGCCAGATTTAACGTTGCACTCAAGGGACTGCTTTCGCGTGCAGTTTAGGGGTTGGGCGGCTCATAACTTGGGCAATGCGACGCGAAGCTACTTCTTATTGAACACGCACGACTAAATTCGGCGCTTTCCTGAATACAAATTTTTTTCCCACGTTGGCCTTTCGACTTTTTCAAGCTCGACGGAAAACCTCCCGACCGCCGTTTTTCTCCTTTCTTCGTGCATTCACTCACTGGCAACGCTGCGGCGACCACGACGACGACAACTTTCACGGCCACAATTGGTAATCGTAATCGTTTCCTTACACAATTTCAAGGGAACCGATGGGAACAACACTGCACCCTATTGCTTTAGGCCGTCAAGTCATTTTGTGGCCGCAATGCAATGCAAAAACGAAATCCCGACAAATGCGAAACAGGAAAACACAATCGCTCAGGGAAGAGGTCAAAACAATTTTTCAACGCGATCGGCGGAGGACGACTTTATTTTTTCTTTTCGATTTGCGGTTGGCGGCGAGGCCTGTCCATGCTTGGCCGCGAATCCCGTCCAACTCCCCGTTCCACCTCTTCCACCCGTTCCAATCTTTCACCGTCCCCCCACCATTCCTACAAACTTTTCCCGCCAAAAAGACGCTTCACCAATCAGGTGATTTACTCACCCCTGAAATTTGGTTGCAGCGGTTTATTCTGACACATAAACGCCTACTTTTGAATTTGTAGCGACCTTTCACAAATGTAAATGATTTGAAGTAAATCCAAATTATGTAAGTACATTTGTGAAAAATACACAAATTCAAAAATAGACACTTATGTGTCCGACTTGGTCCGTTACAACTTTACTCGTGCCAGTCTTCCTGGCACTGTCAAATTTCTCCTAAAAAAAAAAAAAACAGAAATATGTGTGTGATACGGATAGCTGCATAATAATAATGATATGCTACTCAAGTATCTCAAAGGCCGCACAGTGGAGTATTTGTATCAAAAAGCTGGCCAAAATTATTTAGTACCATTTTTCATGTGCAAATGCATTGAAATACGATTTAGATATTTTTTTTTTATTTATTATAAAAAAGTATAAAATTAAATATCAAAACTAAATAAAAAAATAAAAAAAATTAAATTAAATTAAAAAAAAAATAAAATTAAATTGAAATCAAGCTAGCCTTCGGCTTGCCGAAAGTATGATTGGGGGTATCATACCTTCCTTTAGTTTCACGGTATATTTACCACTTTGAAATTAGTAATAAAACTTGTTCCGATTTCACTGTTCCTATGGGAGGTATATGAAATAGTGGGCCGATTTCAACTAAATTTTGGGATATGGTTTGACGATAAATATGATTGAATAATATGAAATTTGGTAAAGATACGTTTATAAAAAAAAAGTTTTTCTAACAAAAAACTTGTTTTTGGAACGGTCATTCCTATGGCAGCTATACGATAGAGTAGTCCAATTTTGACGAAATTCGAGAATGTGATTTGGTTGTATATACCATTGAATGATATCAAATTTGAAAAAGATAGCTTTAGAAATAAAAAAGTTTTTCTCACAAAGACCGAATCTCGGAACGGTCGTTCCTATGGCACCTATATGACGTAGTGGTCCGATTCCATTGGTTCCGACATATATACAGCCTGCAACAGAAAGAAGGCTTTGTGCAAAATTTCGGCTCGATAGCTTCAAAACTGAGAGACTAGTTTGCAAAAAAAATCGTTAATTACGCATATTACCTGGAAGTTTAAACACGTGGTAAAAGGGAAGGGGGGAAAAAGTGGAATACATTTTTTTATGGCAATATTAAGGAACTAAACTAAATTACCATGAAGGTCTGATTGCCGGAGACCACAGGGAACCCAAACAAAAACACTATTGATTATTTTTTTCACGAAAAATATCACATTTTGCCCTTACTATTTAGTTATATGAAAAAAAGAAGTATTTTCGTAACTAAAGGGATGATGAAATATTTTTTTGGGTAAAGTACACACGCCAATGCTTGATTATATAAGACAATTTTTTTGCTGATTGAATCGGAAACCAATTGAAAAAAACATAAAATTCAAGCAAAAATATGACTTTGCAAGAAAAAATACAATACAAATTGCACTTTTTTGAGTTCTAACCCTTCGCAAAAGGGGTAGAGAGGGAAGCGGCGCACGAGTGCTTAGGATATCATTCAGCCATTAGTCTTGTACTAGAAAAATACAATTTTAACGGGATTTGCTAAACTTAAGATTTTTGACTTTTGGCCAGCTTTTTGGTATAAATACTCCACTGTGGGCCGTTAGAATCACCTATCAGTCACTTTATCGACAAATGTCTTAACTAACCCTAAACAAACAAAATGACACTTACGACTGTCAACTTCCGTATATTAAGCCACCAAGCATTGCGCATGTATGAGCCATCTTTACCAGCCGGGACAGCATGAAGGGATAATTCATATTTATAAATTTCTTCACAAGCCTTGATCTTCTCGCTTTTTGTTAAGCAATCGAAAAAACAAAACACCCGCTTCAATTTTACTTTATTGAGAACGCACAGTTTTAGTTTTGAATGCCATTGTGCAACAGAAAATGTTAGTAGTATTGGTACTAGTAACTTGTAGAATTTACTATTATTATTGGTTGGTTTGTGCAATAGGGCCCATATATATTAAAATCGTTCCCTAAATTACAAATTACATAATAATTAACATGTTTCCAACTGATTAAAGCATTAAATACCCAATAGACAAGGTTTTTTTTTTATTTGGAATAGGTTCTTATCAGTGACGTGCAGTGGAAATTTTTCATAGTCAAGCAGTTGGGCGCCCTAAAGCCAATTTAGCATAAACAAAAATGGACTGTATAATAGAATATGGACAGTCACAAAAACATTTATACCAAGCGGCTTTAAGCCTTAAAGAAGAAATCAGGAAAGATATAAATAAAATATTGGCACATATATTCGGAATACAAAAAAAAATAAATAAATAAAATATTACTAATAAAAAAAATGATAAATAAATATTATGTTAATTAAGACTAAGAAAAATTCAGGGGTATTGGCCATTGCCATTTATTTGTATTCCAAATCTATGCGCCGTTCTTTAAGTAAAAACTCTTTAATCACATTATCAAAAAAATCGTTTTCTCTTCGCATTTGTATAAGAAGATCCTTTTCAACCGCAATTAAAGCAAGATCCGAAAGTCGTTCTTGGGATTGGCGATTTCTCAAAAATGTGTGAACGCGCTTTAGTGTTGAAAATGACCTTTCCGCAGTTGCCACTGTGACTGGAATTGACGTTAATAATTTTGCTAAAATATGAACTTGCTTAAAACCGTTTGCGACATAAGGCCGTTTTTGAAAATAATCGAGAATTTTACTAGTATAGTATAAATTTTAGTGTAAACCTAGCCTAACACAAATATAACATGTAAACGTAGCTTTAGGAACCTCCATTTTGACGATTGTAAACTAACTTTAAACAAAAGAAGAAGAACAAGAAGAAGAATCTGTCATTCAAGAATCGAACATGGTGGTGGTAGAACGTTTAAAGACAATAAAAGCGAAATCTAACGGAATCATCCCGTGTGTTTGAAATTGTTAAAAGTATACTACAACTTCAGAAGTGGGATTGAAGGACCAGCAAATAAAAAAAGTGATATTTTGAATCGGAACAACGAGAATTCGACAGAAAATGGAGAACCGCATGAATCGTGATCAGTTGGTGAATGCGTTAGTAGCCGCTGATCTGGAAATAGTTGGACGCCCGACCGTAGCAGAGCTCCGCCGAATATTTGCTGAAAACCGATCCAGAGTAGAAGCAGTGCTGACCGATCAAAATGAAAGCGCCAATCGAGATGACGACGAAGATACTGCAGAAGAGGTTAATACCGAAGATAATGTGGGAAACGAAGACAAACAGTTGCCGACAATCAACAACCCTCCGCCGCCGCAGCGAAACAACCCGTCACCACCACCGACCTGTGATCATCCGCCGATATGTAAGCAGCTGCCGCCAAGGGAACAATGGGGCGCTACACCGACTCATGAGCTAATGTCAGAAGCCGATAAGGAGACAGAGGAGTTAGAAAAGGAGCTCGCCAATTTGCGCCGCCGACGGGAGATTTTAATATTGCGACAGGAAATAAACAGGATGGAACGAGGGGAAGTTTTGGAAGAAGCTCGAGCGCCTGCCGCAACCGCTGCACATGCTATACCGAATGAACCGCCGATGAGAAAGGTCCATTTCCAGGACATTGAGCATGCCATAATAAAGTTTGATGGGGAGGACCGGACGTATAGTGTCCACGATTTTTTTCGGCACTTAGAGCAAATCTTCAATCAAACAAATGCCGACGAATTGCTGAAATTTCTGGCACTACGGAATTCCATAACCGGTTCCGCTCGAATTCTGCTGGCACGAGGCGCGTTGACGTACGAGGAGTTAAAGGCGAGCCTGATGAAAGAGTTTGGACGGACGGTGAGCCGTCAGGAGATCTACCAAACGCTGCGAAACCGGAAGAAGAAGCCAAATGAAAGTGTCAGGCGCTATATAATGGAGATGGAGTCCATAGCGTACCGGAGTGATGTAGAAGAACTAGAGCTGGTGGCATTTATTCAAGAGGGTATGAGCTATACGACGAGTGATTACGCCTTATTTGCGACTGCACGAACCATGCGTGAGCTGAAGGACGCAGTAAATATGCTCGAGCAACGGCAAGCAATGCGAGGGCCGGAGTCACGGCCGTATGCCGCAGTAAAACCGAAGAGGACAGATTATACTGCCGACAAGAACGCTGTTGTAACCACTCCGCCCGAAGGAGACCGCTGTTTCAACTGCTCACGAATGGGACACCGAAAGCCGCTGTGCCCTTATGAAGAAAGGCCTCGAGACGTCTGTTACCATTGTTGGAAACCGGGACACGACCGACGTTCGTGTACAGGACCTAAGTATTATCAGAAGTTGAAAGCAAGTTCGACGATAGCCGCAGCCACCGATGTTAGAAGGAAACAAGACGAGAATGACGTTGAAGACGATGATGAAATTAAGTCGCTTAGCGCTTTAACTTTGGTAAGTGTTGCCTTTATTGATGTTGAGGTGGGGTGTAATAAGGATAAAACTCGTTTGTCTCTTCTCGATACCGGCAGTCCCGCTAATCTAATTCGACGATCCGCTGTCCCCGGTAAAGTTCGAAACGAACTGATAGAAACCCCGTTTTGTGGCCTTGGAAAAATACCAATCAAAACATTCGGTAAAGTGGAGTGTCACATTACCATTCGAAACCGATGTCAGAAAATCGTTTTACTTATTGTGCCCGACGAAATGATACCGACACCAATACTCCTTGGAAGAACAGCTTTGTCGAAATTCGGAATAAATTTAAGAATGAGTAGTATTGAAAAATTTCACAAAAATACGTTTAATAAATTGAATGGGACAGTGGATAATAAAAATGACGAGTTGAGTTTTTGTTCACTTCATCTCAACATTTCAGAAAGAGTTGTCTTATCGAATGTCGCCTTATACCCTTCTGCTCTGTTGAAACCAGAAGAGAAATTAGAAGAATTCAATGTGGGTAATGTAGGAATGTCCGCTGATAAAATATTACTCGTCGGTATACAACCCGAAGGGGACGTGGAGTCGGTTGATTTGATGCAAACGGAATGTGAGAGTATTATGGCGATTGAGCATGAGAAGGAGGATTGTATGGATGTGAATCCGCGGTTAGGGAAAGAATGCATTGGAAGAATTAAACAAGCGATTTCTGTTGAATACCTAAATAAAGACGCTATCCCGAAGGAATGTGATTTTGAAATGAAGATCCGATTGGAGAACGATGTGCCGTTTCATCACTACCCAAGAAAATTGTCTTATGAGGAGCGCGAGGCTTTGAAAGGAATTATTGGTGATTTACTACAAAAGGGAATCATTCGAACAAGTGAATCCCCTTATACGTCCCCGATTGTGATGGTAAAGAAAAAGAACGGAAGATATCGGAAGTGTGTTGATTATCGTAGTTTGAATAAACTCATGATTCGCGATAACTACCCGATGCCCCTGATCGAAGATTGCCTTGATTATTTGGGGGGAAAACGATTTTTCACGACGTTAGATCTGGAGAATGGGTTTTTTCATGTTAAAGTAGCTGAAGACTCCAAGAAATATACATCGTTTGTTACACCATATGGCCAATACGAATATAATCGAATGCCGTTTGGCACGAAAATAGGACCTGCTGTTTTTTTTCGTTACATTCATTGTCAGTTGAGGGACTTGATAGATGAAGGAAAAATTATTGCATACATGGACGATATTACCGTAGCTACCGACGATTTGGAGTCACACATCGAAGTACTTACCGAAGTTATGCGCCGTTTAGCGGAATGTGGATTAAAGTTAAATTTTAAAAAATGTAGATTTGCGTACGAGACCATTGAGTTTTTGGGATATTCCGCGAGCAAAGAGGGAATTAGACCCAGCGATGCCCATATCAGCGCGATAAAAAATTATCCGATGCCCACTACGATTAAACAAATACGCTCGTGTTTGGGGCTATTTTCATTTTTCCGCCGATTTGTACCTAATTACGCTAAGATTGCTCACCCGCTGCAACGTTTGTTAAGAGAAGATGTAAAATTCGAAATAAATGATAAGTGTAGACAAGCATTTAAAGAACTAAAAGAAAGGTATATGTCTCCGCCCGTATTAGCCATTTTCAATCGGTTCAGAGAAACTGAGCTGCACACCGACGCATGCAGCACCGGATATGGCGCTATGTTAATACAAAGACAGGAAGATGGGAAGTTCCACCCAGTTTATTATTATTCGAAGGCCTCTTCACCGGAAGAATCCCGCATGCACAGCTATGAGTTGGAGACGTTAGCTATCGTATACGCAGTAAGAAAGTTTCGAAACTATTTACACGGGATAACATTTAAAGTAGTGACGGACTGCAGTGCATTGTCGCTTACATTTGACAAAAAGAACATATGTCCCAAAATAGCCAGATGGGCACTGGAATTACAACATTTTACGTTTGCAATACAACACCGCAGTGGAGTTTTAATGGGGCATGTAGATGCATTGAGCCGATGTTTTAAGCCGCATGGTACCGAACCGGTAGACTATCAATCTGACATAATGAAACGTATGGTTGCCGTGTGCGAGTTGGATGAAACGACTGAATCAGATACTGACAGCATGGAGGAAGACGAAACCGACGACACCGCAGACATATCAAAGAAAGTACTTTGTAAGATGGCCACGGTAGCAAATCCGAAAGAGGTAGATTTTATGATACAAGCCACTCAAAACAGGGATGCGAAGATTTCAGCATTGCGCTCTAGACTAGAGGAGGAGAACGTTGAAGGATACGAACTGAAAAATGGACTGGTGTTTCGACGGGATAAGATGGGTCGGCCGCAGTTGTTCGTCCCGCATGAAATGGAGGAGAATGTAATTCGAATGGTCCATGAGAAAATCTGCCATCTAGGAGTTGATAAAACTTACGATCAAGTGAAGAAACATTATTGGTTTGAACACATGAAGCCAAAGATTCAAAAGTTTATAAGGAACTGTATTAGATGTATTATGTGTTCACCACCGGCCCGAGTAACCGAAAGAAATCTGTTCAGTATACCGAAGAAACCCATTCCGTTTGATACGATACACATAGATCATTTTGGACCGTTGCCGTCTGTCCGAGGGGCTCGGAAGCATATTCTATTGGTAGTCGACGGATTTACTAAATTTACAAAGTTATTTGCCGTCAAATCCACCGGTACAAAAGAGGTGGAAATTTGCTTGGACAAATATTTCGCGATGTATAGCCGACCGCGACGAATCATCAGCGACAGGGGAACTAGTTTCACATCATCAAGGTTTGGAGAATACTTGTTGAAACGGAATATTGATCATGTAAAGGTGGCGGTGGCATCACCACAGGCTAACGGACAGGTTGAACGTATAAACCGCATCATAACCGCCGTGTTAAGTAAAATTTCGGAGCCCATAGACCACGCCGATTGGTCGAAGATGTTGGAAGAAGTAGAGTTTGCTTTAAATAATTCTATAAACCGGTCAACGAAAAAGACCGCCAGTCAACTGCTGTTTGGGACAGACCAACGCGGAGGCATTGTTGACTATATGACCGAATTCCTACAGGAGAGGTACAGTGATGATGTCACTCAAAATCTAGAAATAAAAAGAACCGAAGCCGCGAAAGAAATCCAGAAATCTCAAGAAAGCAACACTAAGTATTTCGCAGCTAAAAGTCGACCGCCTCCAGTGTTCTCTCCGGGTGATTTTGTTGTCATTAGACATATAGACACCACAGCGGGAAAGAATAAGAAGTTCAACGCAAAGTATCGCGGACCCTACGTTATCCACAAAGTGTTACCAAATGACCGGTATGTCATTCGCGACATTGAGAATTGTCAAATAACGCAGCTACCATATGATAGTGTCGTCGAAGCCTGTCGGATAAGGAAATGGATAGAGCAGTAGGGGGTGGGGTGCGTCATAAGTTGCTCATGGCCACACTAACCGAATATTTAAATTTTTGTAAATCAATTTTCATTATACTCTTGATTGAGGGCAATCATATTGTCAGGACGGCCGAGCTATAGTATAAATTTTAGTGTAAACCTAGCCTAACACAAATATAACATGTAAACGTAGCTTTAGGAACCTCCATTTTGACGATTGTAAACTAACTTTAAACAAAAGAAGAAGAACAAGAAGAAGAATCTGTCATTCAAGAATCGAACATGGTGGTGGTAGAACGTTTAAAGACAATAAAAGCGAAATCTAACGGAATCATCCCGTGTGTTTGAAATTGTTAAAAGTATACTACACTAGGATTCGCGTTTTTAAACTCATCTGAAGAATAAATAACTTTTAGCTCATTTTTCAACTTTATTCTGTCGAAAAATTGACCGTGATATTCAATAAGTGAGTCAAAATTTTTATCGGGAAAATTTGACTTGAATTTAGAAAAATAATTCGGTTCAAGCAACTCTAAAAATGAAAGATCTTTAAACGAATGGAATCGATCTCGAATTTGCCCGAGAATAACATCTATAATCTCCCGAAATATCCGCCGTAAATTTTGTAAAGGATCTATCGCATTTGTACATTTCTTACGTGGTCGCTGATATTCTGCTGTAACTGTCGAATAGAAATTATCAAACTTTTTAGAAAAGTCATTTTCAAGCCAATTTTCAAATTCAATAATTTTTTGGCTTGCATATGAAATGTTTACCACTTTGCTCTGAATAATATTAAATAATATATCAGTTTTCGAAAAAATTTCAGAAAAAATTAACAGATATAATTGAAAATCTGACTCTGCGAATTTTTGTAAGTATATATCGGAAAAAGTCAAGGAATCGTCATCCCAGTGTTGAGAACGATTCGAAATTGTCTCAAAAACTGTACAAATTTCATGCTTATGTTCAAATATAACGTTAATAATACGCGAATGATAATGCCAACGCGTTTTGGAAACCGATGGTAAACGACGATTTACTATATTTGCAAAAAGGTCCGACCTTTTAGTGGATGTATTAAAAAATGATGCGATTTTATTGATGTGCACGAAAAATAATTTAATTTCCGGAATAAACTCAACTGCTTTAGACAATACTAGATTTAGTGAATGAGCGTAACATGGAACGAAAATTGCCGATTTATGTTTTTCCCGAATTAAAGTCTGAATTTGAGAACTCATTACTGCTGCGCCATCGTAACATTGTGCAATTAATTTCTTATCGATATTAAAATTTTGCAATTGTTTTAAAATGTGAGAGCTTATTGCTGTAGCTGTACGATTAGCGCTTACATCCAAAAATCCGATAAATCTTTCTTCAATCTCATTTGATATTGTATATCTAAAAATCATCGTTAATTGTTCCCGACCGCTAACATCTGGCGTTTCGTCGACCATTACAGCTACAAATGGAGCCTCCTTTATTTCCAAATTGATTTTATTTCGAACCACATTAGCTATAGCTGAAACAAGATCGTTTTGGATTCTATTAGACAAACCCGAAAACGCTGCATTTGCTTTTATAGAATCTATGTGGGACTCAATTATCGGATCGTACAAACTCAAGAAATTTACGGTTTCGATAAAATTACCACGATCATTTGAAGAAGAGTCTTCATTATTTCCGCGAAAAGGAAGCTCCTGTTTTGCCAAAAAAATACAGTATCGATTAAACGTTTCAAAATATTACGATTACGCTCAACTTTTTCATTATGCAAACTAACAGATATTGCCACCTGGTTACTAAGCATAAACTCTATACGCTGAGAACCAAAATTATCTAATTTAATTAACGACTGAAGATGTTTTTCGGAACTTGAATGCTTTGCTGCTGAGCCCGTAAAATTATTCAAATCACTAAATCCAGCTTTATTCCAAACAGATTTTTCATTCGTGAACAAAAGACACGGCCAGCAAAATAACTTATTTAATTTACAGCTTCCCGTTAACCAAATGTACTTTTCATACGTTTCGATATGGAATTTTCGCGTAATATTTTTTAATTTAAACTCTAAACTAAGATCTGGCTTCGGTCTATCCGATTCTATAATTTCTCTTTTCTTGGCAAAGGAAAGAGTTGAAAATCCCGCTTTTAGTACGAAATCCGTCGCGCAGCAATACTCCGACATAATGCGAAAAGAAAACTTACCACTTTTATCACAAATCAAATCAATTAAATCACTACAAACGGTCAAAAACACTTCAAATCACAATTTAATCAAAATCACCCAATTGCACTGATTTCCTCTTTTAAATTGCAACGGAAAATCCATTACATAACAAAAACAAAAGCTCTACTGGAAAAATCAAATTCCCATAAACATTCCCTGCATTGGCAACATTTCATTAACAAGCATCATTGGGCTTTATCCCACACACAAAAGCAGTCGCGCCAGTGCTTGACTTGTCTCATATAAATTTGCGAACAAAACAAAAAAAAATCGTTGCCCAATGTACTACCGAAATCCAAGATTCCCATTTTCTGGAATCAACATGTCTCTAGTATTTGGATGCACACATGGTACATGCATCTAAAGATCTAGGCACATTTTCCTATTCTAAGTTTGGTGTCTATGGTGTGCAAAATGTGGGAGGTTTGAATATTATCTAAAGTAATTGAACGAATGTTTTTTAACCAAAAGAAGTCGCGGATCAGAATTTGAATGTGTAAAGGAATATTTGAATGATAATATGTATTCTTCAGCTTAAAGAAAAACATTGACTGAAATGATGATATGTGTATTGGTGTAAGCAAAGTTTATTATTGAATTGCTTATTTCGGTAAGTCAAGCAGTTTGGAATTGCTTACTACGAGTGCACGTCACTGGTTCTTATGTATTTTAAATAATGGTCTCATATTTTTTGCAGCTACTGTTTACTGTACAACACGATCAACGCTCATCGTCTTCTTCCTACAATAACATTCTTCAAGTAAAGGAAATATCGTTAAAGCTCGTACAAACTTGTTCTGCAAGTCAACTCAAAACTTTTTTCCAGCTAACCACTATAGGTCTTTTCAACTGAGCATGAGTACGCTGCAACCTTACTTCTTTATATGGATGTACTCGTATCATGTATGTATGGAAAGAACCACCACACTTGTAAATTTTTTTTAACAAAAAAGATATGCAAAACACTACTAAAATAACTACTAAAATGTCTGTAAATTTTGTATCTCAATTTGTATCTATGACATTTAGTTAGTTTAGGTAAAGTTAATGAGCTCCAAGTGAGACGATGTTGTCCAAATATGACTCAGGTGAGTTAGCAGTGATGATTCTTGATATTAGCTGCAGAGTCGTGCAACCTTCGGCCATAACGATAACGAGTCATCGTTTCCTCCACTTTCCGCCTGCTGTTAGCATAATTACGGACATATCTTTTTTGGATGTACTCGTACTACAAAATAAAGTCGCTACTATTATTCCACTTCACCGATTACCCAATCTATCTATTCAAGCAATCCAATGTAATTCACTGAGTATATCTTATACTTTTTTTGACTTGTTTGCCTGATTCTTTCCGCGATTATCTGCATACCTTCAAGAATTTACCGTTAAGATGTCTTTAATACACCTTTGCCATCTTATTCGAACCAAACCTGACCTCGCTCGATGGAATTTCTGTATGTTATGTTTCAGATACATTATAGTGGATGAAACGTGATGGTTGAATCTTGAATGCAAGAAGTGAAGAGAAAGGCTATTGCAGTTGCAAAGAATGGAAGCAGTTCAAGTGGGTTCCATAATGGGAACTTATCGAATGTGTTGTTTTTACGTATATTAGACGGTAGTCTATTTGGGTATACTCATACAAAAATCAGTTTTTTTTTTTATGGAGATTTAAAGATTGAATCCGAAAGTGTGCTACACATGAGTATAACATAGGTTCAATTAAACTGATCCGTATTGTGTTTGGTCAGGTTTTGTGGCATATTGGATTGATCGCCAAGAAGAAATGAGAAAGTTTGACATTATCCGAAGTAAATTGATAAATTTGAGATTGGATTGATGGATTTAGGGTACTTGGTACTTCAGATACTGTGCTACTGTTCTGGTTACAAAAAAAACGCGGCTATTATAGAGCATTGGGGCGAGATGATTGCAGCCATTTAAAAAGATACTTGCCATTTGTCGGTCGGTAACTGTTTTCGCATGTTGCAATCCAAAATAACTAATGTATTTTTGCAATACATCTCAATGTTATAGCTTTCTCTTTCAGCCAGAAGTTTACACTGGTAGTCACGGAATTCAAAACACCCATTATTCTAGGTACGCGAAATGTAAACATAATTATCTATGGCGCCCATATGAGCCGTTCTTTTTGTACAAAAATTACAATAAATAGTCAAAATGTTTTATTGTCGTTTTGAAATTCCTCCATACAATACACCTACAACACCCTGTCCTCTGTTCAGGATTCTTTTGCATAGGTGCAAGCACGAAGAAGGTGCAACAAAGGTCGTTTCGTTACAGTTCCTCTCTATACCTATGACTAATCGGCAACCAGACAACAATATTCGACAATTTGAATGACGACAATTTCCTCCACGCAAGACACAGGCCACGAATGTCCTTTCTGTTCGTATAGTGCCAGACCGAGTATGCTATGCATACAGAGAGTGCCACTTATCCACAAATCGTCTGGTATTCGGGCTTCTTATGTGTGCTTATTGAAGGGTGACCGACCAATGCGGAGAATAGGAGTAAGTTGTGTAGTAGAGACTGGGATAGTATAATTATCATTAGCATCAGGTATTCAAGAACATTAGTACTGCGAGTTGCCTACTGTGACTACATACGGACGTGTCATTACTATTCACATTCAGTTACATGAGGGAGACCAATTGAAGGGAAGAACTGAAAGAAACTCAGGTGAATGCTATGTGAAGGTATTTACGGCTGAGAAAGTCAGGGGCTCTAAACATGTTTGGTGAACAAATGGGACATTTTAAAAATTGGAGTTGAATCTTATAAGAAAAATCTCTACCAATAATGGTTTTGACCACCACATGGTTAATAACCTAATAAAAAGGAAGAGGAACGAAATGGCGAACAGCATGGTCTACCCCAGAGGGTCAGACCAACGGCTCTAAAACTATATTTCACTACCATACATTCCGTGCCTCTCAGAGAAAGTGGGAAACTTCTTCAAAAAAGAAAAATTAGTTCCAGCATTCCAAAGTGGTTATACACTTGGAAACAGACTCTTTAATGCGAAACCCCGCACAGATAAAAAGAAGAAACCGGGAGTATACAAACTAGAATGCCCCGAGTGCCTCGCAACATATGTGGGACAAACAGGCCGGTCAATAGAGACAAGGTTCAAGGAACACATGAGTGGTTCTAATTTCTCCAACTTTTCCGAACATCTAAAGGAAACAGGTCATAAGGCTGGAAACAACTTTAAACCCCAGATCCTACATACCTGCTCAAAAGGGAAAAAACTCAACCTTCTTGAAGCCCTTGAAATAAACAGAGTGATCAGGACTCCGTGGAAAACACTACTTAATGACCATCAGGACCTCAACCATTCTCGTTTGCTAAATCTGAATCACATTGCGTCACAACGTCTACACTAACGTAACATTACCTTCTATAGCCTGGTTTTTTCAGCAATTAGAGTAAATGACCTTTTTATTATCTCTTCAGTAGGATGTATTGAATAATGTTATGTACACGCTATGTTAAAATAGTATAAGAACACAGGCAATTGTAACAAATAAATTAATCCCTCTGAAGATGCTCGAAAGAGCGAAACGCTCAGGGAACAATAATAAATGAAACCGGAAAATAGAGGGCTACGCCCGCAATCCGAGGGTTTTATAGTGTCCCATGCCAATAGGAGATAAACTGTCCTACTCTTGGAGATGCTTAACCATTCATGTTAAGACAATATTGCAAATTGTAAGTTTGCATACAAAATATTGAAAATAAATTGTTTGAATAATTATAGAGAATAGAGTCAGCGACCAGCATACCCCCCCTTCTCCCTCCTCTCCTACCAATCATTACCCTTTTGAAAATGGTTAACTCTAATTCGCTCTACGATGATATCAAAGTGACCAAATCTAAATGAATGTATTTTACTTATTAAATATTACGTGATTATTACGAAATTTGGAGATATTATGGTATTGATTATCGTCGGCCATCAATATTTTCGACCTCGGATGAGTTTGAGAAATGCAGGGGTGTGCTAACTGTAGCTATAGAAATATACTATTATTAACCTATTTTGAGAAGATATCAAAATTCCATAATTTTTCTGTGTTTTCTTTGCTAGTTGAAAACCATCTTCCTGTATGTTTTCATATTTCTAAGTGTAACGGTCTCGAAATGGTAAGGGAGGTGGGACAAATTACAATATGATCTCATATTTTCCCCTCCGCCTCTTTTCCCTTTTCTTCAAATTTGATGAAGACGCCAGAAATGGAATGTACTCGGTTATCATTGGGCATCAATATTTTTGACCTCGGGTGCGCTTAAAGCGGGCAGGGGTGTGCTAACTGCAACTATAGAAATGTGCTATTATTAACATTTTCTGATGAAATTTAAAAATTCTATAAATCTAGGTTTTCTACGCTAGTAAAATGGCGCTTTTCTGTAAATTTTCATATTTCTAAGTATAACGGTCTCGAAATGCAAGGGGGGGGGGACAAACTCGGATGACATATTTTCCCCTCTCCCTCTTTTCCCGTTTCTTCAAATTTGAAAAAAATTCCAGGAATGTACTCGACGGTACCTTTCTGCCTGTACCAAACGAAAAAAAAATTTCGACCTTCATTTCCCCTCTATGGGGACCTCCCCTTAAAGTTGGCCTATTACGACGATTCGCTTTCTCCGGCGAATTATAGTAATTCTACACATTCCTACAAAATTTCATGTATGTAGCTTCAGCCGTTCGTGAGATATTCCATGGACAGACGGACAGACAGACATTTGACCGATTTCATAAGGGTTTTGTTTTTAATACAAAACCCTAAAAAGTGATTAGACAAAGTATCCGTTTTTGATTTCAAATTTTAAAAATTATTGGATTTGCATTGTACGAGGGTGGTTCAAATATGATCGAGACAAACGCTCTGACACATTTATTAATTATCGAAAATATTTAGAAAAATTTGCAGTTTTTCTAGGTAATTCCCCTTACTAGTTACACATTTTTGCCACCTCTCCGGCAGTTTTTTGATGCCGGTATCGAAGAATTCCTTGGGCAACTTGGACAGCCATGTGTGCACGAACTCCTCTACCTCGTCGTCGGTGTTGAATCTTTGACCTCCGAGGGCTTCTTTCAGTGGTCCAAACATGTGGTAGTCGCAGGGTGATAAATCCGGACCCTTGTTCTAGTACCTACCACCCCAATTCTGATATTGTATCGAGCGTGAGACGCGTGGTATGAGGGCGCGCGTTATCCTGGAGAAGAATAGCACTTCGCGCTGGAATGCTCCTCCGTTTCGAGTGATAAGCGAGTTTCACGTGTGTTTTCAGAAGGTTAGAGTAGTATGCAGCATTGATGGAACGTTGTGTGCGCAGGAAGTCGACGTACAGCACTCCCCGCCGTCCCAGAATACAGTACACATAACCTTACCCTCGGACCTGGTTGTCTTCGCTTTGACTGGCGCCCCTTCCTCCTTCTTCCTCCACTCTTTAGAGGACACCTTGCTTGTCTCGTCTGTAGTGAAGATTTGCGTCGAAAAACCGCCCCCCTCCGCCTCGTATCGCGCCAGCAAGCGGCGACAAACTTCCAACCGCATGAATTTTTATTCGAAGTTCAACAGTGTGGGTGGGAACTCATCGTTATTTTGCGATATTGAAGGTGTTCGTGGATCATAGACTCTACACTACCAATACTAATGGCGACTTGAGCCGAAATGTTTCGAACATTCATCCTACGGTCCTCCAAAATGAGTTGTTCTACGCGGCGAATGTTGTCTGGTGTGATGCTGGTTCGCGGTCGACGATCATGCGGCTCATTCTCGACGGTTTCGCGGCCATCTTTGAACGCTTTGGCCCATTTAAACACAGCAGACCTACTGAGGCACTCACCACCGAACTGATTTCGCAAACGTTGCGCAATGGCGGTCGGCACTTGATGTTCACTCATGGTCGTAGCACGCGCGTGAAAACTATGCCACCCTATTCGTAAGGGACCCAGCTATCACATACTCAAGCCGCGACCTTCAAAACATTCAGGCGCGCCATCTACAGCGTTTGTCTCGATCATATTTGAACCGCCCTCGTAGCATTATGCATTTGTTTTTAGAGTACCAGCACACTCTGGATATATAGGTACATATCAAGCGCAAACGTATGTAGCTCAGATAACATAACGCCGTATGTAGCATTAAAAACATGTCACTTCCGGTTTATAATATATTCTGGGATTACCTTGGCCTTTGAATTTCACTCCACTCTATTCTATCATATTTCAATCTTCATTGTGGCATCTCCATATTCTACTTTCCATATTCGATTTGCCAGTTTCCATATTCTTGATTTGAGGAGCTTTGATTCGAAGAGCCTTGATTGGACGATCCCTGGCTTGATGCATTTTGATTCGTTGAGCCTTGGTTCGATGAGCTTTGATTGGACGAACCCTGATTCGATGAGCCTTGATTGGATGATCCCTGGTTGGAAGATCCCTGGTTGGATGATCCTTGGTTTGATGAACCTTGATTAGATGAACCCTGGGTCGAAGAATTTTGTCCTGAAGAGTTTTGATGGGAAGAGCTTTGGTTTGATGAGCACTGATTGGATGAACCTTGGGTTGAGGAATTTCGATTGGATGAGTTTTGGTTTGAAGATCCTTGATTCGATGAATTTTGATTCTGTTGATTATTTCCGGATTGATTGTTGGAAGAACCACTAGATTGATTATTATTGGCACTGCTCTGATTGGATAACGATTGATTTTCGTTTTTCCAAGAGGACGAATCACACGTTGATTTTATATTTTTTCCAGTCCGATGTTGATACTGTAGTATACTTTTAACAATTTCAAACACACGGGATGATTCCGTTAGATTTCGCTTTTATTGTCTTTAAACGTTCTACCACCACCATGTTCGATTCTTGAATGACAGATTCTTCTTCTTGTTCTTCTTCTTTTGTTTAAAGTTAGTTTACAATCGTCAAAATGGAGGTTCCTAAAGCTACGTTTACATGTTATATTTGTGTTAGGCTAGGTTTACACTAAAATTTATACTATAGCTCGGCCGTCCTGACAATATGATTGCCCTCAATCAAGAGTATAATGAGAATTGATTTACAAAAATTTAAATATTCGGTTAGTGTGGCCATGAGCAACTTATGACGCACCCCACCCCCTACTGCTCTATCCATTTCCTTATCCGACAGGCTTCGACGACACCATCATATGGTAGCTGCGTTATTTGACAATTCTCAATGTCGCGAATGACATACCGGTCATTTGGTAACACTTTGTGGATAACGTAGGGTCCGCGATACTTTGCGTTGAACTTCTTATTCGTTCCCGCTGTGGTGTCTATATGTCTAATGACAACAAAATCACCCGGAGAGAACACTGGAGGCGGTCGACTTTTAGCTGCGAAATACTTAGTGTTGCTTTCTTGAGATTTCTGGATTTCTTTCGCGGCTTCGGTTCTTTTTATTTCTAGATTTTGAGTGACATCATCACTGTACCTCTCCTGTAGGAATTCGGTCATATAGTCAACAATGCCTCCGCGTTGGTCTGTCCCAAACAGCAGTTGACTGGCGGTCTTTTTCGTTGACCGGTTTATAGAATTATTTAAAGCAAACTCTACTTCTTCCAACATCTTCGACCAATCGGCGTGGTCTATGGGCTCCGAAATTTTACTTAACACGGCGGTTATGATGCGGTTTATACGTTCAACCTGTCCGTTAGCCTGTGGTGATGCCACCGCCACCTTTACATGATCAATATTCCGTTTCAACAAGTATTCTCCAAACCTTGATGATGTGAAACTAGTTCCCCTGTCGCTGATGATTCGTCGCGGTCGGCTATACATCGCGAAATATTTGTCCAAGCAAATTTCCACCTCTTTTGTACCGGTGGATTTGACGGCAAATAACTTTGTAAATTTAGTAAATCCGTCGACTACCAATAGAATATGCTTCCGAGCCCCTCGGACAGACGGCAACGGTCCAAAATGATCTATGTGTATCGTATCAAACGGAATGGGTTTCTTCGGTATACTGAACAGATTTCTTTCGGTTACTCGGGCCGGTGGTGAACACATAATACATCTAATACAGTTCCTTATAAACTTTTGAATCTTTGGCTTCATGTGTTCAAACCAATAATGTTTCTTCACTTGATCGTAAGTTTTATCAACTCCTAGATGGCAGATTTTCTCATGGACCATTCGAATTACATTCTCCTCCATTTCATGCGGGACGAACAACTGCGGCCGACCCATCTTATCCCGTCGAAACACCAGTCCATTTTTCAGTTCGTATCCTTCAACGTTCTCCTCCTCTAGTCTAGAGCGCAATGCTGAAATCTTCGCATCCCTGTTTTGAGTGGCTTGTATCATAAAATCTACCTCTTTCGGATTTGCTACCGTGGCCATCTTACAAAGTACTTTCTTTGATATGTCTGCGGTGTCGTCGGTTTCGTCTTCCTCCATGCTGTCAGTATCTGATTCAGTCGTTTCATCCAACTCGCACACGGCAACCATACGTTTCATTATGTCAGATTGATAGTCTACCGGTTCGGTACCATGCGGCTTAAAACATCGGCTCAATGCATCTACATGCCCCATTAAAACTCCACTGCGGTGTTGTATTGCAAACGTAAAATGTTGTAATTCCAGTGCCCATCTGGCTATTTTGGGACATATGTTCTTTTTGTCAAATGTAAGCGACAATGCACTGCAGTCCGTCACTACTTTAAATGTTATCCCGTGTAAATAGTTTCGAAACTTTCTTACTGCGTATACGATAGCTAACGTCTCCAACTCATAGCTGTGCATGCGGGATTCTTCCGGTGAAGAGGCCTTCGAATAATAATAAACTGGGTGGAACTTCCCATCTTCCTGTCTTTGTATTAACATAGCGCCATATCCGGTGCTGCATGCGTCGGTGTGCAGCTCAGTTTCTCTGAACCGATTGAAAATGGCTAATACGGGCGGAGACATATACCTTTCTTTTAGTTCTTTAAATGCTTGTCTACACTTATCATTTATTTCGAATTTTACATCTTCTCTTAACAAACGTTGCAGCGGGTGAGCAATCTTAGCGTAATTAGGTACAAATCGGCGGAAAAATGAAAATAGCCCCAAACACGAGCGTATTTGTTTAATCGTAGTGGGCATCGGATAATTTTTTATCGCGCTGATATGGGCATCGCTGGGTCTAATTCCCTCTTTGCTCGCGGAATATCCCAAAAACTCAATGGTCTCGTACGCAAATCTACATTTTTTAAAATTTAACTTTAATCCACATTCCGCTAAACGGCGCATAACTTCGGTAAGTACTTCGATGTGTGACTCCAAATCGTCGGTAGCTACGGTAATATCGTCCATGTATGCAATAATTTTTCCTTCATCTATCAAGTCCCTCAACTGACAATGAATGTAACGAAAAAAAACAGCAGGTCCTATTTTCGTGCCAAACGGCATTCGATTATATTCGTATTGGCCATATGGTGTAACAAACGATGTATATTTCTTGGAGTCTTCAGCTACTTTAACATGAAAAAACCCATTCTCCAGATCTAACGTCGTGAAAAATCGTTTTCCCCCCAAATAATCAAGGCAATCTTCGATCAGGGGCATCGGGTAGTTATCGCGAATCATGAGTTTATTCAAACTACGATAATCAACACACTTCCGATATCTTCCGTTCTTTTTCTTTACCATCACAATCGGGGACGTATAAGGGGATTCACTTGTTCGAATGATTCCCTTTTGTAGTAAATCACCAATAATTCCTTTCAAAGCCTCGCGCTCCTCATAAGACAATTTTCTTGGGTAGTGATGAAACGGCACATCGTTCTCCAATCGGATCTTCATTTCAAAATCACATTCCTTCGGGATAGCGTCTTTATTTAGGTATTCAACAGAAATCGCTTGTTTAATTCTTCCAATGCATTCTTTCCCTAACCGCGGATTCACATCCATACAATCCTCCTTCTCATGCTCAATCGCCATAATACTCTCACATTCCGTTTGCATCAAATCAACCGACTCCACGTCCCCTTCGGGTTGTATACCGACGAGTAATATTTTATCAGCGGACATTCCTACATTACCCACATTGAATTCTTCTAATTTCTCTTCTGGTTTCAACAGAGCAGAAGGGTATAAGGCGACATTCGATAAGACAACTCTTTCTGAAATGTTGAGATGAAGTGAACAAAAACTCAACTCGTCATTTTTATTATCCACTGTCCCATTCAATTTATTAAACGTATTTTTGTGAAATTTTTCAATACTACTCATTCTTAAATTTATTCCGAATTTCGACAAAGCTGTTCTTCCAAGGAGTATTGGTGTCGGTATCATTTCGTCGGGCACAATAAGTAAAACGATTTTCTGACATCGGTTTCGAATGGTAATGTGACACTCCACTTTACCGAATGTTTTGATTGGTATTTTTCCAAGGCCACAAAACGGGGTTTCTATCAGTTCGTTTCGAACTTTACCGGGGACAGCGGATCGTCGAATTAGATTAGCGGGACTGCCGGTATCGAGAAGAGACAAACGAGTTTTATCCTTATTACACCCCACCTCAACATCAATAAAGGCAACACTTACCAAAGTTAAAGCGCTAAGCGACTTAATTTCATCATCGTCTTCAACGTCATTCTCGTCTTGTTTCCTTCTAACATCGGTGGCTGCGGCTATCGTCGAACTTGCTTTCAACTTCTGATAATACTTAGGTCCTGTACACGAACGTCGGTCGTGTCCCGGTTTCCAACAATGGTAACAGACGTCTCGAGGCCTTTCTTCATAAGGGCACAGCGGCTTTCGGTGTCCCATTCGTGAGCAGTTGAAACAGCGGTCTCCTTCGGGCGGAGTGGTTACAACAGCGTTCTTGTCGGCAGTATAATCTGTCCTCTTCGGTTTTACTGCGGCATACGGCCGTGACTCCGGCCCTCGCATTGCTTGCCGTTGCTCGAGCATATTTACTGCGTCCTTCAGCTCACGCATGGTTCGTGCAGTCGCAAATAAGGCGTAATCACTCGTCGTATAGCTCATACCCTCTTGAATAAATGCCACCAGCTCTAGTTCTTCTACATCACTCCGGTACGCTATGGACTCCATCTCCATTATATAGCGCCTGACACTTTCATTTGGCTTCTTCTTCCGGTTTCGCAGCGTTTGGTAGATCTCCTGACGGCTCACCGTCCGTCCAAACTCTTTCATCAGGCTCGCCTTTAACTCCTCGTACGTCAACGCGCCTCGTGCCAGCAGAATTCGAGCGGAACCGGTTATGGAATTCCGTAGTGCCAGAAATTTCAGCAATTCGTCGGCATTTGTTTGATTGAAGATTTGCTCTAAGTGCCGAAAAAAATCGTGGACACTATACGTCCGGTCCTCCCCATCAAACTTTATTATGGCATGCTCAATGTCCTGGAAATGGACCTTTCTCATCGGCGGTTCATTCGGTATAGCATGTGCAGCGGTTGCGGCAGGCGCTCGAGCTTCTTCCAAAACTTCCCCTCGTTCCATCCTGTTTATTTCCTGTCGCAATATTAAAATCTCCCGTCGGCGGCGCAAATTGGCGAGCTCCTTTTCTAACTCCTCTGTCTCCTTATCGGCTTCTGACATTAGCTCATGAGTCGGTGTAGCGCCCCATTGTTCCCTTGGCGGCAGCTGCTTACATATCGGCGGATGATCACAGGTCGGTGGTGGTGACGGGTTGTTTCGCTGCGGCGGCGGAGGGTTGTTGATTGTCGGCAACTGTTTGTCTTCGTTTCCCACATTATCTTCGGTATTAACCTCTTCTGCAGTATCTTCGTCGTCATCTCGATTGGCGCTTTCATTTTGATCGGTCAGCACTGCTTCTACTCTGGATCGGTTTTCAGCAAATATTCGGCGGAGCTCTGCTACGGTCGGGCGTCCAACTATTTCCAGATCAGCGGCTACTAACGCATTCACCAACTGATCACGATTCATGCGGTTCTCCATTTCCTGTCGAATTCTCGTTGTTCCGATTCAAAATATCACTTTTTTTATTTGCTGGTCCTTCAATCCCACTTCTGAAGTTGTAGTATACTTTTAACAATTTCAAACACACGGGATGATTCCGTTAGATTTCGCTTTTATTGTCTTTAAACGTTCTACCACCACCATGTTCGATTCTTGAATGACAGATTCTTCTTCTTGTTCTTCTTCTTTTGTTTAAAGTTAGTTTACAATCGTCAAAATGGAGGTTCCTAAAGCTACGTTTACATGTTATATTTGTGTTAGGCTAGGTTTACACTAAAATTTATACTATAATACGTTGATGAATCAATCAATGTAATTGAAAAGATCTCACCTCGAAAAAGATTGACTTCACGTTTTTGATTTTCAGGTTACTGATACTTGTCGCAATTTGATGTTTTTCCTTCGATTCGTGACACTTTTCTTTTCCTTGATTCGTTGCCGGGTTTAGTGGTATCACTGGTTCTCCTCGTCGCCAATTTGTTGTATCCTTAATGGATAATCCAGGAGCAACAGCCGGAACAAGAAATCAAAACCACCATTATCTCTTGACAGCGACTCAATTCTATTCACAATAAGTATGAACTATATATAGGTACATCACTATAGGTACATGTGTGAAAATTTCAATTTTAGGCGCGAAGATATGATAACACTGCTCTTCAAGTCGACGCAGCTGACAGCGTACGCTGACGATATCAACATCATGTTGTAACGGACGGTTTGGTGGGCATCCAAAGATGCCCGTGGGGACGGAGCCTAAGGTAGCATATGACCGTGAAGGTCGGGCCGTGCCATCTGGCGAAGAAAAAGGCCCCTCAACGAGCTAAGCAGTGGCCTATGTTTGCTGTAGCTCAGTTCGGGAGACGTGGGCGGGGTTTTCGCCGCTTGTTGCCCCTGTCCCTTACGTATTAACAAAAAATTCATAGGCCTAGGGAAAACAACACAAACAAGGGAGGTAAAAATGGGGAATGATAAAAAATGAGGCGATAATGATGGAATGGTTGGCGGACGGCGCGGATTTCCTCACGTTCGCATAAGGGTCTAGGCGTAATGGGACCCTCGGCCTCTGGTTTCGTGCCACCGACAGATCCTTACTCATCAGGTGCTGCCATAGATCTGCCGGTGGAAGCAGCACTACCAGACCATAATATGGTTCATTACAGGTGGTTCATTACAATGTCCCGAAACCTGCCCGCCGCAAAAAAAAACTTTTAAATAATCTTGACACGGCTGCGAGATTAGTTGGACTACGCACTAACCAGAGCAAAACAAAAGTAATGATGCAGTAAAGAGCAAGAACGCCAGAAAAACCGAACATCAAAGTCGGGGACTTCACCAATCGAATTCGTAGACGACTTCATATACCTGGGAAGTATCTTGTCAAAGGACGCCAATGAAACTGACGAAATCAAGGGACGGATACAGTTGGAAAATAAGACTTACTTTTTTTCGGTCCTCCTCATAATGAAATCGAAGCATGTGCACAGAAACACGAAGCTCCGCATATACAAAATCATCATACGGCCAGTGCTATGCTATGGCTGCCAACTATGGACCCTCACCCAAGCCTCCAAAAAGATGCTTAACACATTCGAACGGAAAGTCCTTTGGCGAATTTTCGACGCAGTTTACGACCGAGATGGATGGCGCATCCAGTACAACTTACTATGAGTTGTATGAACTGTACGATGTGCTGGAAGTTTCGAAAAGCGTCAAACTACAACGTCTACAATGGGCAGGGCATGTTCAACGAATGAACGAAGTTCGCAAGTCTAAACAAGTAATGAAAGGACGACGAGTCTGCCAGGAAGACCGAGAGCTCGTTGGGAGAGCTCAGTATTTGCTGACGCCGCACAACTACGGGGCTTCCAAGATTGGAGGACGTCACGTGACCGAGATAATTGGAGTACAACAATCCAGGCTTCCAAGCCTCGACGTCGGGCTGTTGCGCCACAAAGATGACGGTAATAACGTCAAGAGAATTAATGTCAATTGACAATATTTCTCTTTTGAAAATCTCTGGCTATTTGGATGGTTTTTACACCCAGAGCGAGCAAAGCGTGGGGCATTGTGCGTTAATCACTTCTGGGTGCCATCGTACACTGTTTTGGGTGATGAGGCGCATCCGAACGACTTACCTAGCGCGATACACTCTTTTGCCACAGATCGACGCCATGCGATTTTAGGACCCCTTTTTGGTCGGCCTTGGCAGGAAATGGGGTTCCATTTGATGGCAAGTAAAGCAATGCAGTTATCATCCTTCCGCAATGTATGACCTATGACTGCCACAATCGATTTTAGGGTCTTTTTCCAAATGAATTATCCCCCCAAATTAGGGGGAATTTTGGGCATAGCACAATAGACTTATCGTTGCAGTGCTTTTGCGGGCCACGGCCCATCTATCATCTACCTATGTAATGCTTTCCAAGCTTTTCGAGATATGGACGAAAAACGTAAAAAAGAAGGTACCTTATTTCCTCAACTGAAGTAAATTTTTGAGGTGCCGACATTTCAGTTGAGACCCTCCTTTCTAAAGGTTGCCACACATGGTCGCTCAAAACCAGGACCGAACTTCCATGGAACGATCAAATAGCATGTCATTATATGGTGGAAATGAGTTTGACGTGGTTCGATGCATGCTTGCTACCAAAATGGTTGTGGTGTGTGGCAATTTTTAGCTTGAGCACTAATAGCAATAATAGCATTAATAGCAATAAGGTCCGTAGCGACTAAACGATGCTAAAATCCACTGATCCAGGGGATTTTTTTTTTGGGAACAATAAGCACCAAAGAGTGAACGTGGCTCAATGGGATGAACCGGGGAAGGCCGATAGCTCAGTACGTTGAGGCGTCAGTCTGATGACTCATCATACAGTTTTCTCGCGGGTTTTCGGCGGCTATTACACTATAAAATATCGTGCGTCAAAAATATTTATAAAATAACTTTTATATTGTAATCTTTCAATTGCCCTAACCCCTTGTGGGGCATAGCGCGTCAACTGTTCCATGTGGCCCAGTTGATGTTTCGACGGCATAAACTGATTTCGGAGAATGCAGTTGCCAGCATGCACCTCCTGCACATCCATGGCCACGAAACGCTGGTAGTCAAACATGAGACTGATGCCTCAACACACTGCGCTACCGGTCGCCCCGCCTTAGTTTCGGCGTGACCATGGATAGTTCTGTTGTCTTCCCTCCTGTGGTGTAGGGCGTAATAGTAAGACACAGCTATTTTCGACTTGCTGCAAGAATGCGACTAAATGGGCAGGAGGTGTATGCTAGCAACATGCGTCGAATCAACCGAAACCAGATTCATATATGCTAACGAAACGTCAACTAAGCCGTTTAGGAGTTGTAACGAACGGGCTGGTGGGCATCCGAAGATGCGAAGAAAAAGGCCCCTCAACGAGCTAAGCAGCGCCAGCGGTCTATGCTTGCTGTAGCTTAGTTCGGGAGACTTGAACGGGGTTTTTGCCGCTCTGTAATGAACCATATTCTGGTCTGGTTGTGCTGCTTCCACTGGCAGATCTATGGCAGCACCTGATGAGTAAGGATCTGTCGGTGGTACGAAACCAGAGGCAGAGCGTCCCATTACACCTGGACCTCAATACGAGCGCGAGGGCAAGCGAGCCATCGGCCAGCCATTCCATCCTTATCGCCTCATTTTTTTTATTCCCCATTTTGACCTCCCTTGTTTGTGTTGTCTTCCCCAGGCCTATGAATTTTTGTTAATACGTAAAGGACAGGGACAACGAGCGGCGAAAACCCTGCCCACGTCTCCCGAACTGAGCTACAGGAAGCATAGGCCGCTGCTTAGCTCGTTGAGGAGCCTTTTTCTTCGCCAGATGGCACGGCCCGACCTTCACGGTCATTATGCTACCTAAGGCTCTGTCCCCACACGGGCATTTTAGGATGCCCCCCAAACCGTCCGTTACAGCTCGTTGCCCCTGTCTTTTACGTATTAACAATTCATAGGTGAAAAAATGGGGCGTTAAGGATGGAATAGTTGGCGGAGGGCTCAGATGCCCTCGCGCTCGCATCGGGATCCGGGTGTAATGGGACCTTAGCAATCTGATTTCGTATCACCGACAGATCAGTACTTATCAGGTTGATTTGGTGGTGGAAGCAGCACTACCAGGATATGGTTCATTACAGGATGTTCGATACAGAGTAGTTGATGCGCTTGTGCCCCACTAGGAGGCTAGAGCAAATAGTAGCCCACCAAAGGACTTGTATATCATATAAGGAATTCCAATGTTCTCTTGAAAATGTTAGCAACACCTGGCTTGCGTTGCGGTGCGACTATTATGGTCTTCCCAGAAAAACTGGGAAAATACGTGACACACTCAACCGAGTCCAAGGAGAAATATGTATGGTACCCACGGTACTGACGAAGAAAGGCAGCTAGTAGCTTGCTGAGCTGCTACAGCTAGTCCTAGTGGTGAATGAGCCCAAACTTTCTTCCTCATCTTTCCGCATACACTACACACTTTTGGCGTGTTGCCTTGGATGCACTCGTTTGTTTGTGGTTAAAAGAAGCAGTCTCCCCTTCCCCAATCACTCATTGGGGCAATCTGTCGATTTGTATCTTTCATTTGCGGGGACACACGGGCAATGTTGCGTTCAGTTGATAAAAGATTCAGATACATACACATAACTCTGCTTGCTAGCCATTCCGTTGCCGGAGAATTGATTCGTGTCGTCGCGTCGTGTTCAGTCATCCGACGTAGTCGTGAGAAAAAAGCAAGGCAACCACGACCGGTCCACGTTTTGTTTATTTAATTATTCCGATCAGCTCTGAGGTTGGTTCGTTTCGTTGCGAAGTGACCCCCGAAATTCATTGAAGGCCCGACCAGCACGACCGGTCTCAGGTGAACGCGGGCGTAATCAGTCAGTAGACGATACACGTCAGAACGGAACTATCGCGCTGCAATCTTTCACAGTCGTTCCCCGAGCGATTTTATCGAATTTTCCAAAGTAAGTTTAGAGCGGGGTCGTCTGAGAGGAAAGCGAAAAAGCTCTGCAGCTAATGCACTTGTGCTACTATCACCTGTTCGGTTTACGGTAACGTGAGCTGGTATTTGAATTTCCCGCGCCTTTTTATCTATTAACTGCAGCTGCATGTGGTAGTCGTGTGTCGAAGCGCCTCATCGTGACTCGTAATTATCGCCAGTGAAAGAGCTCCGTTGTGTTTTCGCGTTTTTCCGGGAATTTCCAAACAGAAAAGCATCGCAAGTGGTTTTGTGGGAATGTTTACATTTTGGTTCCGTGTCTTATTTTTGTTTTCTTTTAAGTAATAGTTGTCGTGAGTGCATTTCACGCTCGTAACTGTGTTCGTGTCGCGTTAGACGTTAGTTAAGAAAAGGTTTCCCTCCCTACCGTCCTCATTTAAGAGCTTGATGTGAGTGCACTTCAACGTTTGCGTGCAAAAGTATTATCTGAAAGTGTGTAGACCCTGTGAAGTTTATGTGAAGAGTCAGGTGCGAAAAGCGAAGGTCCTTTTAGTTCTGTTCAATTTTTAATTTTTTATCGATTCACATGGTGAATAAAATAAATTGCAGTTCTGTTTTTATGCACATAGTGCGTGTTTGAGTGTGTATGTGTGATAGAGGTGAAAAAAATATTTGTGCACGGAATTTTATAAATTTTGGCAACTCGAAATCCGGAGGGTTGTTCCTTGAAAACTAAACTAGCCGAGCCGGTGTGCGAGTAGCAGCTTTTTATATCTACTTCATCCCAACTTCAGTCCAGGTAAATTTTAATTTGTGTGTGTTCATTATAAACAGATCTTTAACGTCATGTGAAAATCTATTGAAATCCAAGAGCAAACGAGATTTGTTTAGATAATGATCCATGTAGTGGTTGCTTAGATTTCATTCATATATGTATGTATAAAACGAACTACACACTGTTCTCATAGGACAGTAAGACCGTAAAATATTCGTACAATTATTGAATTTTATGTCAGAATGAATTTCATGTTATTATTTAGTATACTATACATATATATATTCCGGTGGAATTCTTTAAGGCGGATATCAACGCTACTGCGGATATTCTTCTCCCCCTTATCCAAGAGTGTTTGGAAACCGAAACTCTCCCTAAAGAATGGAAGAAGGGCGTCATTATTAAGATCCCGAAGAAAGGTAACCTGAAGGATTGTAATAATTGGCGTGGAATTTGCCTCCTCCCAGCAGTCACTGATGGCAAAAATAGTCTTAAACCGGATCAAGCAAACAGTTGACCGCACACTGAACGATGAACAGGCTGGTTTTCGCGAGGGGTTTTCATGTAGCGACCACATCAACACCCTCCGAATTATTATTGAACAATCGGCAGAGTGGAGATCCCCATTACATCTCATGTTCATCGATTTCGATAAGGCGTTTGGCAGCGTTGACCGGGAATACATCTGGAAGGCCTTACATAGGAGAGGTATACCAGATAAAATCATATCCATCATCAATGAGTCCTATAGCGGAGCCCAATGTCACGTCCTTTGAAGAGAGAGTATAAGAGGAAGTGAAAAAGAGCGAGAGAAACGACGCAATTCGGCACAAGTGAGGGAGTAGGAAGGGGGATGAAAATTTGACATCTCTTTTGCTCTATATAGACCGGGCGGGTGTTCCGCGGCAGAGAGACAGACTGGAATGTTATTGTTCCGATTGGAAAAGTAGGAGAGAGGATGACATCTTACGTGCATCCTGTGCTTTTATATAGACTGCGCGGGTGTTGCGCAGTGGAGGGCGTGTGTCTCTCTCTCTACTTTTTACGACTGGAATTGCTTCAAGTAGTTTAGTGTTGAGTAATGCGGATTGCTCCTCCATAGTTATTCTCTGTGGTCACGTCTTAAACAAGGGTAAGCTTTCAGATCCCTTCGAGGTACATAGCGGAGTGAGACAAGGCTGCATTTTGTCACCTATATTATTTTTGATTGCTATTAACGACGTACTCTGCAGTGCGCTTCATGAACACCAGAGCAAAGGTATCAGATGGAACCTGTTTGAATACTTTCAACACCTGGATTACGCTGACGATATTTGTCTTCTCTCAAATACAATATATCGGATCATCTAGTTCAAATGACGGATGCCCTGCACCGCGAAAGTGGCAATGCGGGGCTTAAAATCAATGCTGCCAAAACTAAGTACTTGAGCTTGGATTCAGGAAGACAGAGCGAAATTTGTGTTTGGGGGCAGACGGTGGAAAAAGTGGACAATTTTTGCTACCTCGGAAGCGTAGTTACAGCAGATGGTGGAGCGGATGCTGATGTACAGTCTCGCATCAATAAGGCTCAGGCAGCTTGTTTCAGTTTAACTCCTTTCTGGCAAAACAACAACATCTCCAGACGTACCAAACTCAGGATCTTCGAAACCAATGTAAAATCTGTGCTTCTTTATGGCTGTTCAACTTGGAAGGTGACCAAGGAGATAACAACTAGATTGCAAACTTTCGTGAACCAGTGTCTACGGCGCATCCTGCTCATACGCTGGCCGGAGGTCATTTCTAACGACGACCTCCTGTTCATTACTGGCCAGGACAGGATAGACACCTCTATAAAAAGGCGAAAGTGGCAATGGATAGGTCACACACTCCGAAAGGGGCCGGAAAACATTGCTAAACAGGCCCTCGATTGGAACCCACAGGGAACCGATGCAGGTCGTCCAACGCGGCGAGAGAAGATCAGTTGAGGTCGAGGGTAAGTCTCTAGGCAAATCGTGGGGGCAGTTGAAGGCGATGGCGGCAAACAGGACGAGGTGGAAAGTCGGCGTGGTTAATGCCCTATGCCCCACATGGGGTTGACAGGATCCAGAGAGAGAGATTTAGTATTTACATAAATCAATAGTGGAGTTTTACTTAGACCAAATTCAAGTTTGGGAACAGATGGAAGTCTGAGGGTGCCAAATCAGGAGGATAGGGGGGATGGTCGAGCAAATCGTACCCCAAATCCCGCAGTTTTGCCATCGCTAACGCACACTTGTGTACGGATACAGGTGCGTTGTCCTGGTGAAAGATGATTTTTTTCTTCTCCAAGCCAGGCCTCTTCTCGCGAATTTTGGCATCCAGCTGGTCAAGAAGTCTGGAGTAATATTTGCCTGTTGTAGTTCTGCCTTTTTCAAGGTAATCAACGGATCCTCCCTTTCCGGCAGATGCGATCGACTTCGCTTTCTTTGGCACTGAACCACCGGCTTCCACCCACTGGCCGTCCTTCACATGAGTCGTCTTTGAGCGACGTGCGACCACGCTTAAATTCAGCTGCCCATTTTTTAACGGTTGACATCAAAGGAGCAGAGTCCCCGTAAACTTTTGTTAACTTCGGATGAATTTCCTTAGGGGTTAATCCATCCAAGACGAAAAATTTGATGACCGCATGATATTCAAGTTTCTGCACAGTTAAAAATCCTGGTCTATATCAATGCTAATTCGGGTTACATATATGACGACACCAAAATTGTATTAGATTTTAATAAAATGAAAGTATTACAATTGCTTCCGTAAACTTTACTGGTTTAAATATTAAACTTTTCTGGCATTATTTTTTAATCAAATTGTTGGTTTAAAATTTAATCTACAGATATTATAATCTATGAAAAAATATTAATTTTACTGCGTTTTTTTTAACTCCTCTAAGTTTTTTCTCCATTATTTTTTTTTTTTCAATTTTCTAAACTTCCAAATCCTTTGTTAAGCCCATCGCAGGGTTAGCCAGCTAATCTTTAACTTTTTTCGCCATGGCGCAGCATCGAACCTGTGAACTCCGTGTTGTAGAGTTGCGACCTAGACCACTCGGCCACGCAGCATAATATTTTGAGCTGACTGCGAGTAGTTATAGTGAGACTTGAGACTCAAAAAATATACTTTGTGGGGTTTACCTTTTAATTAAACTTAGATTAGAAACTAATGCGAGAACAAAAACATAAAAGAACTACGATTGGGGTAAACCCCAATCATGCAATACTCTAGATGAATTTGAACCTGGTTAAAGCCAATAAATAATTTTGGTTGCAATCTCGGATGCATCGTTAAGACGTAAGACGTAAGTCGTTAAGACGTATTTCATGAAATAGTGCAGTTTGTATGGGAGGGGGTAGAAGGAGGGTGACGATTACAATAAATTTTATAATGTAGGTTACAATTATCATAAAAGTGATATATTAAAAATTTCAAAGCAATATGTTTTATAGTTTCTAAGAAAATCTGATTATTGTAAATTTTCAAAAATGTGTCATTTTGTATGGGAGGGGGTAGACGGAGTAAGGGTAATCGATTACTTTTTTTGAATCTAACTGATATTGTTAATTAAGTGTTAAGTACAAAATTTCAGCCCGATAAATTGTATACGTACTGAGTAAATTGGCTTAACGTATTTCATGAAATAGTGCAGTTTGTATGGGAGGGGGTAGAAGGAGGGTGAGGATTACAATAAGTTTTATAACATAGGTTACAATTATCATAAAAGTGATATATTAAAAATTTCAAAGCAATATGTTTTATAGTTTCTAAGAAAATCTGATTATTGTAAATTTTCAAAAATGTGTCATTTTGTATGGGAGGGGGTAGAAGGGGTGGAGCGATTTAGCCCGTTCACGAACTTAGCCTTCATTTTTTGTCAAAAATAACGTGTGCAAAATTTGAACTTCATAGCTCAACGCGTTCTCGAGCTAGAGAGGTCACGGACGGACGGACGGACAGACGGACAGACGGACAGACGGACATCCGGTTTTGAGATATTCGAGTGATAATATGAACTTCTGTATCATTCATTTTTTTCTGCGAGCCTTATTTCTTAGCGTTACAAACTTTGTGGCAAACTTATAATACTCTCAGATTTCATCTAGAGTATAAAGAACACAAAAAGGTTTGAATTGTATTAGAATTTATTACAAATTGGTTTAAAATAGAAGTAAACTTTGAATTGTATTAGAATTTATTACAAGTTTGGTTTAAAATAGAAGTAAACTTTGAAAGGGTTTAGATTATAGAATTAAAATTATTAAAAATGGTGGTAGTCCAAGACCAGGTTTAAAAAAAATACCGAGATTTTTAACTGTGTGCATTTTAACGAAAAACACGTAAGACGTCTACTGCAAAAATTCGTGTAAGCAAACTACTTGAGAGAACAAGTTGAAACTTGTCATAAGAATTGATGACACGTGCAACCAGGCAGGATACATAAATTTTTGCTGATTGTAACGGTATTTTTGTATCACCTTACCTTCGTATATTTTTCGGATAGGACAGTTGCTAGCTTGCATCACCTATCCGAGCCGTCTTTTCCTGATAAGCTCGGAACGCTGTGGGAGTTCTAGTAGTACCCACTGGTAGTTTTTATTGACGCGCTGTGGATTGAACCTATGTTTCTCTAAATGTAGAATCGTAGAGTGACGACCGAGAACTCACGGCTACCGAGCGCGTCCGATATCTAACTTGCACATCATTTAATAGTTTTTCAGGCAAGCTAAAGGGCAAATCAAATGGATGAAACAAAGCAACTATAGTGTGCGAAGAAAGTAACTAGGACAAACACGTTTCCTCTTGTTGCAACCAGTGGCGGATCCAGGAATCGAGTTGGGAGTGGGCCCCACTTTGTTACCTAGGGATATGTCTGGATTTCAATTTTCTGTCCTTAACAGGCATGTGTCTATTAAATGTGCAGACGAATTCCTTATTGGAATAAAAGAATGCAATGAAGAACTACATTACCATGAACCACGGTAAGGTTGGGTATAAGGGCTGATGTACTTACCACAGCCACATCACACATGTACTAAAATGGGGCTCGTTCTCTTACCATCGAGGACTCACCCTGTTCAAGGGATTTATTTATAGCTTGGCTGTCGGTGAAAATTATAATATCTCTTGCTCATATCACCCTCGCCAGGTCATAGCGTTTGTAATCGCCGTTACTTTGGCCTGGAAAAGAATGCAGGATTCACGAAGACTGAAAGAGAGATTTAGGTTCAGCCCATCAGATAAAATTCGGACCCTTCAGATTTCTATTGAATTAGGCGAAAGTAGCGAACAGACGGAAATTCCGCCTTATAAGCAAAAACTAGGCTCGTCCCATGCAACACTCGGGAGTCGATTGGGTCCTCCCTCCTCAACTCACTAAGAACACCGGAAAATTTATCTGATATGGCATAAGCACATTCCTTGCAGCCCGACTCTTTCAGGTTTTAAAGCAGTCTTTTGACAAGTACGTTCTAGAGAAAGGAAAAGAGTACCCCATCTTGCTGCTCACGGGTCATCGTTTAGACGGCGATCCCAGACAAGTGTGCCAAGAGCAGCAACAGCACCGAACGCCTGGCTCAAATAAACCCACCCTTGTCAGGAACCATTTGTATTCGCTGTCATTTTTATAAATCAGTTTTGAGTTTTTCCTCGAATATTCCATTACCAAACTATACATATAAATCAAACATTTTGGAGGGGATCCGGGCCCCCATTGCCCCCTTCTGGATCCGCCACTGGTTACAACTCTGCTTTGAAATTCTCCTCCCACCTAATTTCTTAGTAAACAATCCTCTCTTGAATAACAATAACACACAGCTTTGCCGAGTTTTAGGGTCCGTTATTTTAGAGTAACAAATAGGTGATTTCTCATCGTAGAGCGAAATCAGTAACTGAGACAAATTAATTTTCATAGAGATCACGCGTGCGAAACATTTGTTCAATGACTAATTGACTTCGCCTGCAGTAGGAATCTTGTCGTAAGCTCAACATGCTCCGCACTGACGCTTTCATAAAGAAGCCTGGAAATCTCTGCATACACGCACCGTTTACCAGGTTGACCACGTCCTCATGTGTAAGAGATGGGCTTTCAATGGTGATGGATGTCCGATCATGCCGCGGAGCAAATTGCGATTCCGAACATCGCCTGGTAAAGACAATCTATCGGTGTAGGACCTCTTCAGTATCAGTTCAGTCAAGAATCAGCCCTCCCAAAATCTCTGCGGTTGACAAATTCTTGAACGATGTTATGGCGAAGGCAACCATCCTTGAAGAAAAACTGACATCTAGGCTATTCGCAACATCGACAACATAGGTTGTACATTGGTTTTGGGAAGAACTACAAAATTCTATCAAGGAGGCCGCAGAGAATTTCGTGGGACATAAAGCCCGGCGAGCGCAAAATAACTGGTTCCACAAAGAATGCCAAAAATGACTTGACCCAAAGAACGAAGCTTACAGACAATGTATTCAGGTAGGTAGATAGGTGAAGGGGTTGCCGTGATTAATCACAGTAGATGAGGAGGAGAGTGTTCCTCACCTTCTCACGCTGCAGTAGTCGGGAAGATGGACCGATAATCCTTAGTCCCTCCAATTAAATGCCTGCACCCACTCATCCGTCGGTCTTAGAGGCATCCGTGTAGATGACCGAGCAGTCGGGTATAATAGAGGTGTTGTCCATCCATTGATCCCTGGAGGAGATCAGGCTGATGTGGCTGCTGCCAAAAGCAAAATTCGGAGAGGCGTAATCGGTTTCCGCTGGGAGATCCAGACCACCCAGATTAGTGGAGTGACCAGTCCTTAGCGCGCGCCACTGTCCATTGTCGCGAAGGCGAAGGATGCGTTGGCCGCCAAAGCAAGTTAAGCAAAATGTTGAAGCCAGGCAACGGAGTAGTTCTCAAAGCACCCGTAGCGGCAATCGCAGCAAGTCTTTGCTCTTTCCCCAACTGGTTACAGTAACGCCACTCTGAGTGTCGTCGTAGTAGCACGTTCTAGAATGTTCACCTTCCTATCGAAGATGAATCCGAGAATCTTAGCTTTATCAGCAAAGAGCAGTCTCTTGCCATTCAAAAGGGGATATTCAACAGGGGGAACTGTGCGATTTGGAGCACAAGTTTCGTTTTGTCGCCGTTTACCATGACGCCACAATTACCTGCCCATTCGGTAAGAATGCATAGAGCATTCTCAAAAACAGGGTAAAAGTCGTTGGGAATACAATTTTGTTTCGAGAGCTACTTGCTCCCTTCCTCAGTTCTTGGTCAGTGCCAAGAACTGGGATTTCCCAAGATGGATTTACTCTTTATTGTTATGATGAATACTATGTTCGTCCCATATCTGTCGAAAGCGGAAATGCTCTTTGGACTTTCCCGGAATGGGTTCCACCCCGTGGGTACTACCTAAAGCGCAAGCACACTCTAGGATATTTCAGAGGTGATAATAGTTTCCGAAGGTGGCATTTTTTTTTGTCATTTGTTGAAAAAGCGCTAAACTAAGGCTTTTCCTAATAATCAACTCAAACTTATTTGATTAGCTGTCTAACAATAACATACTCTGTGTTTTGTATTAAATACAAACTTATAGTATATTAAAATTTCTACAATTAACATAGATAGGCCGTTTTGCGGCTAAAGCGATCTAAAGCGCGTTCCCGTCACACATTGCTCGATTCCAGAAGAAATTTCAAAACATCGCTTGAGTAAAAGTGATCCTCAAGCGAATGATTTAAGAAACTTCACACAAATCATACATTGTGATCGTGTTCTGAGTTCGAGTGTATATGTCCTGGCTCAATAAAAATTGATCCGCGGACGCGCGAACTGCCGCAGATAGGAGCAGAAACCAGCGGCATCCTAGATAGCTATCTCCCCGGCTATGCCGGTAGCTATCGGCGTCCCTTGTGCATCGCTTCATTGCCTGCAATGTATGGCTTCTTATCCGATTGAAAGTAACGCGACGTCTGGCGTCATTTGGACGTTCATGTGCAGCGGGGCTAAGGCCACATCGATTCCATTTAACATTTTGATTTTACTAATCGCTCCTCCGCCAAAAATATTTAGGGCTTTGTAGAGAAGCAAAAAGTGCCTGTGGACACACGACACGAGCACGATGAGCACATTCCATATCTGGTATTGTTTAGGGTTTTGTAGCATAAACAAAACCCTTGTGAAATCGCTAAATGTAAACCCGCAGAAGACTTAATTAGTTCACTTTACAAAGAGAAACAAAATCCAAAACTTCAACTCCCAAGAATGCGTGTCACCGAGTTAACTTTAACGACTCATGCGAAGTACTTAAGGTCGATCCTTGACTTTTGGGGGGGGGGGGGGGGGGGGGCTGTTATAGGCAAGTGAGGTATCGTGAGGAAGGTACCGTCGGGTGCATTCCATTTTTTGGCATTTTCTTCAAATTTGAAGACAGGAGAAAAAAGGGAGAGGGGATATGAGATCGTAACTTACCTCACCCACACCCCTACATTTAGAAATATGAAAATTTACAGGCATTTCACTAGCACAGAAAATAGAAAATAATGGAATTTTGATGTCTAATCAAAATAGGTAAATAATAGTGTAAGCTGAAGCAAATAAACATCCAGAAGAGTCTTAGATTTCAAAGTAGATTATATTTTCAATTATATTTTCTCATAAACATGTCAAGCTAGCATTCTTCCCCGAAGAGAGTAGACTAAACAAATTTGTCGTAATACTGAGATGGAATGGACTCGGCTCAAGTGGGTCATTAAAAGAAAACTGATTAGAGAAACCATTCTTTATGTTAGCAATCCGACCATTCTGGGAAGAATTCTATGCGAAGATTGGGCATTCATTGTTTAACGCTGAACGAGAATAAAACTTTATAACGAAAGGCGGATTGAGTTATTATTTAATTTTTGCAAAGGAAGTTTGAGTGATCTTACAATTCAGAAGTGGGATAAAGAACAAAAAGTGTAGTGTTGTGGCCATTGAAAAGACAATAAGTGCAAATTGATCTTCACGAGTGCGAAATGGGACGTAGTACAGATTCGCGATCTTCCTCGAGGAAGCACGAAAGTGCTAGGTCTACGGCGAAATGTCGCCGTGCAAAGGAAAGAAGTCGGGATTTGGAGAAGGAGCGGGAAACGGACAATCACCGAGAAGGTGGAAAATCGGGACGAAACGTTCGTCACCGATCATTGTCGGCCGAACCAAGGAACACCTCCAGAAGCAGACAAAGTTGTCGGGGTATGGAAGAGGATGACGACTTACATATTCGTCTTGATCGTATGGAATGCCTGATCCAGACTTTTATGGCGAGGAATGGAGACATCCAGAATAAAAAGACGGTTAAATACGATGTCAAAAGTGACTGTGTACCGGAATTTCATCCAGATCAGCTGTATTTGAGTGCAAGCAAATGGCTTGGCAAAATCGATCAGATTGGTGACATCAACGGCTGGGATGAGAAAGCAAAAATATATTGTATGCAGAATCGACTTGCTGGATTGGCTAGAACATGGTACTCGAATATCAGCAGCTATGACAAAACATGGGAAGAGTGGAAGAAATTAATTGTAACGTCGTTCCCAGAACATCATGATTTTGCTGCAACTCTGAAAAAACTTGTAGCCAGAACAAAGGAGCCTAATGAAAGCATGACTGAGTATTATTTTGCTAAGATGAATCTTGTTCAAGCTTATAAAATAAGTGGTAAAGATGCGGTATCATGTTTGATTGATGGCCTCCAAAATGTAACCATTCAAACTGGTGCTCGAGCTGGCAGATACAGTTCACCTGAGGAGCTGTATAGCGAATTCTTGTCAGGTATTACCATCACTGAAAAGCGACCCGCAGAAAACGCAAATATGCAAGATAGGAGGAACCTTAAAAGACCGAAGTTCAGTGAAAATAAAATGTATAAGAAGATGGAACAAGAGAGTGAAAATAGCATTAAAGTTTTAAAATGTTTTAATTGCCACGAGAAAGGACATATTTTTGCAAAATGCACGAAACCAAAGTTAGAGTGTAAAAATTGTAATCGGCTTGGGCACGATGCCAAAAACTGTTTGAAAGCCAAAACTGTGAAATATGTGAGTGATGGAAAGAAAGGGAATAAGATTGGTGACTGTTACTACATGGATTGTGAAATATATGGGAACATCTGTCGTGGATATATTGATACAGGATGTAGTGTAGTTCTAGTGCGGCAAAAAGAAGCTGAAGAATTTGGACTAAAAATAGAACCGTGTTCATTAAAAGTCTGTGGATATGGGGGTGGTACGTCCTCGGTGATTGGAAAAGTGCAGATATCGTTGAAAGTGGATTTGGCTGAAGCAGTGATAGAAGCGCTAGTTGTGCCAAATTTGTTGCAAGATATTCCAATAATAATTGGACAGACATTTTTGAACAATGGTTGTGTATCTTTTGTGGTGACTGATCACATGGTTCGCATTTTCAATGGAGAAGATGTAAGAATGCCAGAAATCGAAAGTCTTCCGCCAGCAAAAGTTGCATTATGGGCGAAAAATTCGACTGTGCTGCCTGGTAATAGCATTGGATTTATTGAAGTATGCAGTGAATATGAAGGAGAAGTTTACGTGGAATTACAAAATAGACCCCTACCATATAATGAATATTGGATTGGCCGATGTGTCACAGACTCTCATCATGGAAAAATTTTAGTGGCGAATACTTCGAACAAAACCTTGACGTTGGAATCAAACCAGATTATAGCTAGAGGAATCCCATGTGAGGAAGATCGGAATGATGACGTGGTGAGTAATCTTTTGTGTTCTACCAAAAATTTTAAGTTATTTACCCACGACGATATTAAAAATCAAGTTGAACAGACATTGGCTAAGGAAGATAGAGAAAAATTATTAAAATTATTGAACCAATATAGAAACTGTTTTGCTCAAAATTTGGCTGAGTTAGGAAAAACTGAGTTACAAAAAATGGAGATAAATTTATCGACAGAAAGTCCCATTGTGTATAAACCATATAGACTAGCATACAGTGAACGAGAGGCCGTACGGAATATTGTCGATGAGCTTAGGCAAAATGAGATAATAAGAGATTCGAACTCACCATTTGCAAGTCCAATTTTATTAGTCAGAAAGAAAAATGGAGATTACCGTATGTGCGTTGATTATCGTAAGTTGAATGCAAATACAATAAAAGATAAATATCCGATTCCCAGGATAGCTGACCAAATGGAAAAGCTACAGGGTTGTTCACATTTTACAAGTCTTGATTTATCGAACGGATATTATCAAATACCAATGGGTGATAGTTCGATTCAGAAAACTGCTTTTGTTACACCTGATGGGCATTATGAATATTTACGCATGCCTTTTGGGTTGACAAATGCTCCAGCGGTTTTTCAACGCACGATAAATGCTGCATTAGGGCCACTTCGTTTTAATACGGCCCTAGCGTATATGGATGATATACTTGTACCTTCGGAGAGTGCCGATAAAGGACTTGAAGACCTCGAAAAGGTTTTGAAATGTTTACAAGAGGCAAATTTAACTCTAAAATTAGAGAAGTGTTTCTTTCTCAAAAAGAAAGTCAATTACCTGGGGTATCGAATAAGTCATGAAGGTGTTAAGCCCGGACCAGACAAAATTGCAGCTGTTGTGCAGTTTCCCAGACCTGAAAGCATACATAACGTGCGACAATTTTTGGGTTTGACAAGTTATTTTCGGAAGTTTATAAAGAATTTTTCGATAAAAGCATTGCCGTTAACGTCTTTACTTAAAAAGAATGAAAAATTTCATTGGGAACAAAAACAAGAGGATGCATTCACTAATTTAAAAAGGGAATTGTCCCAACGACCGCTCTTAGCATTATACAGTCATAATGCTGAAACTGAATTACACACTGATGCTTCGCAAAGAGGCTTAGCTGGTGTTTTGTTGCAAAGACAAGCGAGTGGGTGTATGAAACCTGTTGCCTATTTTAGTAGGAAAACATCAAAAGAAGAAGAAAAATACCACTCTTTCGAATTGGAAACTTTAGCAGTCGTATGTTCGCTAAAGCATTTTCGGCCGTATTTGATTGGAATAGAATTCAAAGTTGTTACCGATTGTAACGCGATCAGGACTGCCTTAACGAAAAAGGACTTGGTACCACGAATAGGCCGATGGTGGCTCACTATACAGGAATATAATTTCGAGATAGTCTATCGAGCAGGTAAACGTTTGCCCCATGTTGATGCCTTAAGCCGTAATCCTGTGAACCAAACCCAAGAAGACCGGATACTTGCAATAGATATAACAACAGACGATTGGATATTGGCAGCACAACTAAAGGATGATTATTGCAGAGGAATAATAGAAGTTTTAGGAAAGAAACCGGAAACAAAGGACGATGAAAGAATTCATCGGGAATTCACTCTAAAGAATCAAAGATTATATCGCAATACAGAAAAAGGTAGAAAATGGGTAGTTCCTAAAAGTTCTAGGAAAGAAGTAACGATGTGTCATCATGATCATATAGGACACTTTTCATTAGACAAGACTTGAGAACATAAGCAAAAAGTATTGGTTTGCGTATATGAGAAGGTTTATTAAAAATTATATAGCCAGATGTTTGGGTTGTATATACAACAAAGTTCCAGGAGGAAAAGTTCCCGGATACCTACATGTGATAGAAAAAGTAAGTGAACCAATGCATACGTTGCATGTGGATCATTTAGGTCCATTTGTGAAAAGTTCACAAGGGAATATGTATTTGATCGTAGCAGTAGATGAATTTACGAAATTCGTCTTTCTGAAAGCAGTTACTAGCACAAAAGTTAGTGCGGTTATCAAAATGTTTGATGAGATTATAAACACTTTTGGTGTTCCGCGTCGCATAGTAAGCGATAGAGGCAGTTGTTTTACAAGCGAAAAGTTTGCTGAATACTGCAAATTGTTAGGCATAAAGCATGTCTTAAATGCAACGGCTACCCCTAGAGCCAATGGACAGGTGGAGCGATATAATCGCACCATCCTTAGTGCAATAGCCGCATCCAACGAGGATGAAACCAAATGGGACAAGGTCCTAAGCTCCATACGTTGGGGTTTGAATGTGACTTCAAATAAGACAACGGGAAAGTCCCCCTATGAGTTATTGATGGGATATGTTCCCCGCAGTCCGAATGATTCTTTTTTGTCAAATGAAGTTTGTGAGGAAGCCCCTCTAGATTTAGACAAAGTGAGGAATGAAGCCAACTGGGCTATACAAGAGAAACAGAAAATGCAAAATAAGTATTTTGATCGACGGAGATCGAAACCAATCACGTATGAAGTAGGTGATTTTGTAGTTGTTAGGAGGCCAAAGGGGTCTAATGATGGGGCTAGTAGAAAGCTACTTCCTAAATATAGTGGACCATACGTGGTCAAAAGGATTCTAGACAAAGACCGTTATATAATAGAAGATTTGCCAGGATCAACTAGATCAAAAAAGAAATATAAAGGTATTTTTTCTTTAGATAAAATCAAACCATACAAGGTCGAAGATGATGACGAAGAAGAAAATAACGGCGAAGAAGAGGATACTGGAAAAAAAGGCGAACAATTGACAAAATGCATCAACAGTAACATCGAGCCACGAGGACGTGTCTACAAGTAGCGTGGCCGAACTGTAAGCTGAAGCAAATAAACATCCAGAAGAGTCTTGGATTTCAAAGTAGATTATATTTTCAATTATATTTTCTCATAAACATGTCAAGCTAGCATTCTTCCCCGAAGAGAGTAGACTAAACAAATTTGTCGTAATACTGAGATGGAATGGACTCGGCTCAAGTGGGTCATTAAAAGAAAACTGATTAGAGAAACCATTCTTTATGTTAGCAATCCGACCATTCTGGGAAGAATTCTATGCGAAGATTGGGCATTCATTGTTTAACGCTGAACGAGAATAAAACTTTATAACGAAAGGCGGATTGAGTTATTATTTAATTTTTGCAAAGGAAGTTTGAGTGATCTTACAATAGTACATTTTTATAGTTGCAGTTAGCACACCCCTGCATCCCTTAAACACATCCCCAGGCAAAAATGTTTGTGGCCAACGAGGCAGTAATCCCATAAAGTTTCTTTGGTTGAGTTGAGAGGGGCACTACAAAGCCCTCGTATTGAGGGCAAAGGCCTCTACTTTCTGGCATCATTCTAATATGAAGTAATCATATCATAGCGAATTGAAGTAAGGTTTTCATAATTGAGGTAAGGTTTTCATAAGTAGCTTTTCTAACCAAAAAAAAAAAACCGCCAACTCTAGCGGTTACGTTTTTCAATATATTACATATATTGAATATTCAATAATGAAATGTTGGGTTATCATATGGACACAATAACATTGGACGAATTCCGCCCATGTGAATACAATATTGAACCGCCAACAGCCATCTGTACAAAAAAGCTCATGACATACATTAAACCGCTCAACCGCTAACGACCAGCTAGGAAAACAGCCCCTGGCAAAGGATCGTTAATTTTTATTTTTCCAATGTCCAATTTAACAATCTAATCGAAAATTCACCAAATTAAGAGTTTTTTTTTGTACAAATTCCGAATGATCGTTATAACTTCTTCAATTTTCTTTTTTTTGTTTTTTTTTTTTTTTTTTCGATAAATTGCGAAATGCATCATCAGCCCGGTTAATGGCTTTAACAAGCATTGAAATACCATGCTTGACACGGATATGTTAATTTTCGCTTTTTTTGCTATTCTTCAACGAGAGTAACAAAAAAACTCCAAAATTGTATTGCATCTGTGCAATCTCTTTATGCGAAGGTTAAAAGAACTGGGATCATTAAAATTTTCACTACAGTCTTGTCATTACCAACAAGTAGCCTATCATCCTATGGTACGGTTTGGACCAAAATAGATTTTTATTTTCGGCATAGTGTTGAAAAAAAACTACGAAACTTCAAGGAGACATTTTCAACTCTTGAAAGTAGTCACGAACTGCGAATATGACAAACTGAGGACTGGCGGAAGACCTTTTGTTGTACCACGAGTTCAGGTCTCTGATGTTCACTTGAAGAGCACAAAAGACGAAAGAAAAATTAGAAACGTGACAAAAATCTACAATATGTATTTCTTTTTGTTGTAGCATAAAAAAACAACATAAATAAATAAACTAAGAAAAAAAAACCCCGAAAACGGAAGTACATGGCATTCATCCATCTGGTGGTGGTACGTAATTCCTCTGTCTTCTTCCATGTTTTTTTTTATTTTTATTTTTTTCGATGGGAAAGAAAGAATTTGATATCTTTCTATCTTTCACTTAAGATATTGGATGCACTGGATTTTGCTGGATATGAAACAAAATAAGGGCACGTTTAAGAGTATACTCAAAGACGCCTATCACTTCGTGACGCTGTGTAAGATGAGAATGATGCCTGTCGTACCTACCGCAATCGAGCATTCTTCCTGTCATTTAATCCGTGAGCTCTTTTTTGTCTTCTGGTATAGATATTTTGTATTTCATTATGCAAAAGGCACAAAGACCTTATTTTTTCCAATTCCGGATTCACGTAGTGCTTCCTATCGTACGATAATGCTAACGACACAGATCGGATATGAAATATGACGTAGAGAAGTTGCAAAAAAATTGCATCTTTTGTTTCAGGTAATGATAAAAGATCTGCACACGATTATGACGAAAGAAAAACTTTCACTGATTTGTGCAGTAAATGATCTTTTGTGAATGATTGCAAGAAAAAGAGATATTTTTATGAGATACTTATCGAAAAAAAACAGTAAACAATTAGATTTGAATTTTATTTGATTGGAATTGGCTTGTTTGAACGGTGGTGAAAAGTGACGATTTTAATAGAATTCTTTGCATTGCGACAATAAGAACTGGAATTGGATTTTATGCTACTCGGATAGGGGCAGCTTCTCTTTGAGACAAGGGGGCTAAATGTAAACCCGCAAAAAACTGAATTGGTTCTCTTCACAAGAACCAAAATCCAATACTTCAACCTCCCAAGGATAGGTGTCACCGAGTTAACTTTGACGACTCATGCAAAGTACTTAGGGTTGATCCTGGATACTACCTGGATATGCACCAAGAAAGCAACCATCGATCTTTACACCTGCAAGAGTTTGCTTGGTAAGGAGTGGGGCTAAAACCTAATGTGCGTAATGTACTGGGTGTATACAGCTGTAATGGTTATTTTTAATACCCTTCACGGATGTGATAGGGTATATTAACTTTGTCATGAAGTTTGCAGCGCACAGAAGGAAGTATCTCTCTCCGACCATATAAACTATATATATTTTTGGTCAGTATGATGAGACGAGTCGATTAAGCTTTGTCCGTCTGTCTGTCTGTTTCTATGCAAACTAGTCCCTCAGTTTTAAAGCTATCGAGCTGAAATTTCGTACAGAACCTTCTTTTTATTGCACGCAGTATATATGTCGGAATCAACGGAATCGGATCACTACGTCATACAGCTGCCATAAGAACGACCGGTCCAAAAATTCGTCTTTGTGAGAAAAACTTTTTTATTTCTAAAGATTTTGTTTTCAAAATTCACAATAATCAGTAGTGAAATCATATTTCCGAGTTTGGTTAAAATCGGAACGACGGTCCCAAAAGACTGACTGACTGACTGACTGCTAAGCCACGTTCCTAAATTTGGTTGAAATCGGCCCACTATTTCATATACCTCTTATAGGAACAGTGAAATCGGAACAAGTTTTACTACTAATTTCAAAAAGGCAAATGTACCATAAAACACAACGAAGGTAGGATACCCTTCACGCAAAGCGTGAAGGTTATCATGTTTTTAAATAATTTCGCGCTCACCAGTCACTCGGCGGCAACTTCATGTTGGATGAGTGGCTGGTGACGCGCGTGGACAGCCGTCAAATAGGGAGTTGCGAATCACCCGCCAACGACATCAACCAGGGTTTGTGCCCGCCGACAAAAAAAAAATAGAAAGAAAAATCGGGAGTTGCTTTGCACCGGTCAACGCCATCAGCCGTATTACGGATTCGGGAATTCGACCGCCATTATCTCCATTGGGAGGTCCCAAAATTTTTGCCGGCCATGGGGCCTCATTGGTTGGGTTTTTATGTTATGGGTAAAGAGGCCAAGGGTCCGCAACATCAGGGCTCGGAGCGTGTGTGCATGAGCCTGTCGACGGCAATTGCCTGCATTTTTTTCACTAGTTTTCCTGAGTCGGGGGAATCAGTTTTATCCTTTGTCGTGATCGTCTACCCCCAAGGCACATGATATACATATGTTATCATTGTAATGGCTGGGGCAACGAGCGGGCATAAACCCCGCCCACATCTCCCGAATTGAGCTGGAACAAGCATGTGCCGCCGCTCAGCTCGTTGAGGAGCATTCGCTCTTAGCGTCGCCTGACCTTCACGGTCTTCTCGGCAAACTTCCGGATCCGTCCTCAAAACACCATCTGGTGACCACCTTGCACATTACACAGACGGAATCCTGGTCTGGTGGACAGCACTTGGCACCACCACTAATAAACTAAGTGGAAAGAATTCAAAGACTGGGGTGCCTGGGTATCGCTGGAGCAATGAGAACCACGTCTACGATCTAAATACTCTCCAAAATCTACCCGCAATTGATCTCTTTCTAGTGAATGTGGCTTCCAGATCAGATATGCACTGAGCCTCAGGGAAACACAGGCCCGCCGAGAGGAAATCTGGGCCCGGGGGACCACAGTTTCGAGCCCAAGTACTAAAGTATTACAATAAAATAAAATAGAGTAGGGCCCATATATCTTGGGATTACATACATACATCTTGGGGCCTCATACATCTCTATGTGAGTCCCAAATATTCTCGGTGCCCACATATCGAGCGGCTTCATATATCTTGAGATTTCATACATCTTCGGACCATTTACATCTTAAGTTGGCCCAATACATCTTAAGGTGTCTAGGATTCCATACATTTTGGGAGCCCATACATCTCTAGGTGGGTCCCATACATCTTGGGAGCCCCATATATGCAGGGGCCCACACATCTTCGGTCCCATATTTTTTGAATCTCTACGTTCGGGGCCCGAGACAGCAACTCAATATTTGAAAACCAGAATGCCGCGATCATGAGATATATTATATTGAAATACATTATGTAAATCATTTTACAAAAACTTTTTTAACTTTTTTCAATTAGGAAAATGAGTTCACCGGTTTCAAGGGGCATTTGTCCGGAGGTCCAGTCCGCCAATGGGGCTATCCAAAAAAATGAAGCACGAAATTAGTTTGTGTACGGAAGGTGAAATTGCAACGTAAGAAAAACACGATCCAAATACCATAAAAAAAATAGAAGCCCTAAGTTCACTTTCACACGAAGAACCGCACGGCTCTCGCTCGCGAGTGAGAGCTTTTCCCGCTTCCACCTTCCATTCTTTCACACGAAGAGCCGCACGGATCTCGCTCGCGAGACCGTAAGAATGAAATGCAAATAGTATACTAGAGCTTTCACATGGGGAGCACGAGTCTTTGAGAGTCGGTACAGCTCGTGCATCTCGAACCGTCGCATCGCATCTCTTGATCTATATGCAAAGCGGGAAGTGCATGCATTCACACGGGAAGAGCGACAACGGCTCTCGCTCCTCAGTCCCCGCTACTCTCTAGGATGGACCCAATATACTCTGGAACGTTGAAGTTTTTTCGTTGAAGACGGCGTCGACGGTAAAGAAGATATGTAGTCACAACACGTGTACAATGCGTATTTTGCGACTGAACGCAGAGCGAGAGCCATTATCGCTCTTCCCGTGTGAATGGCGGCACTCCTCGCTTAAGGTGTGAGTTCCAAGGCCGCGACTGAGCGATTTGCGTTTGCGACTGTGAAAGAACTATCATAATAGAGTTTAGGGGATTGTCGAATGCAGGCCCTAGTTGTACGACTGTACTTTCACATTAATTACACACGAATAGTACTCCGTTATTATAGTGTTTTTCACAGTCGCAAACGCAAGTCGCTCAGTCGCTGCCTTGGAACACACACCATTAGCATTTTAATCAAGAGACGCAACGCAACCGCTCGAAATGCACGAGCTGTAGTGGCTCACACTCGCGCGACCATGAAGTCCAGTCCTTTTAATGATAGTACTCCGAAAAATGGTGTTAAAAAAAACCTCTTTGGGATAACAAAATAAACCTTTTCGGTTAAAATATTATACTATTTTCTTTCGGATAACAATCTGAAGTCGAAGAAATGTTTATTGGAGCTCCATTAACATAAGACAAAAAATAATGTCGGCGACAAGGCTATTGTGGATTTCCCTTTCCCTATTGAACATATGGGAGAAGTCGAAACAAATTTTTTATGGAATGTATTTCTTTTTTTCGTCACAGTGCGACTTGAACCCATGTTGTGTTAACTGCCTTCACCCCTCCAGGGGCACGGGCTCGTCATCATCTCTTGCATACAATGCCTTTCGCTCATCAGCATACACGCAAATGAACGTGCTTACGCGTCTCGTATATGAGAAGCTCTAGGCAGCACATCATATCAATAAGTTCACACCAGAAAACGTATTATCGTGCCTAAAGTGGAAATCAATTTTGTCCTCACTCGTCAGTAGATTTACGTGTTAGCCAATAAGAACTTGAAATGTATACATTAGTAAATGTTAGTTCACACGCTGCAAATATTTGTCCATTTCTTTTTTGAGGTAATATTTGTCCAAAGAGATCTATTTGTCAAAGCAGTTTTATAGCGTGTGGCGGTAAGCCATGGCAAAGATATAACATTAGGTGGCTTTCACACGGAACGCACGAAATACGAGATTCCAGAAAAGCACGATGCGACGATTAATCTAAAATTGCACTTGTATAGAAAGCTCGCTGGCAACTGGCGCTTTCTGCCAGATTCTCATGTACCATCCGTTCCGCGTGTGCCATAGGCTGCTTTCACACGACGTATACGAGACACGTTATTTGACGGAAGCTTTTATCGAATGAAACAGTGGCAGTGTACATTGGTATGAAAATGTTAACACGGAGCTAGTGCGAGTAAATCATGTAATCGAGAAATGTGGTTTCTCTTGTACGTACGACACTTGCCACTGCGATTCGTTATAGCTCGTATGCATTCCAGGCACACATCATGTGCGCGAGTCTGTTGTGTGGTATTCTCAAAAGCTCGAAAGCATTTTAGGAATACGCGCCACCATTTCACAATGGAGACTATTCGATAAAACAATTTTTGTGGAAAATCGAATGTCGCCGTGTGAAATGCTCTTTCGATTTCGAGAAAAGCTCAGCCAGCCGAGAAAATGTCGTATCGAACGGCGTCGTGTGAAAGCAGCCTTACAGTATTTATTTGCAGCTTTTCTAGCAAATATAATTTCTCATAGTTGTCGTGGTAACTCATATTTGCTAAAATATATCTAAAAGAAATCAGTGGGGTAAAAATTTGCGCTTCACACGTACAAGAAAAATTTTCGCGAATCGACGTGTGAATGCACTTTAAGACATTTCTCATGCTGTCAATTTTCCGTACAAAAATTTATGGATTTTTTTTATGGATTTTGAATAAATTTTGTGTATGGATTTTGATTTTTGAATTTGTATTTTTGGTGGGAAGCCCATTTCATTATGTGCGGCATTATCCTTTACCTTTATGATGATTCTGACGGAATTTAGACGAAAATGGCTTCTTTACTAAGTAGCAGACCATAAGGGAAATTCCTGAAGACAGAAAACAGTTCTCATTATTCAACAGTTCCATCAGGACTACAGAAGAACGAAGAACACCACTTCAAATCAATAGCAATATGTCATGGAGAACGGCGAAGCACTTAAAGACGGAAAAACATATTGAATTACATCGTATCGCCTTTTATTGTTAGGACATGAATTTATGAGTGACCGGTGTACCCTGCGCACTCACGATCCCTACGTTTTTCGTATGCATATGTTCTTCATTACAAACAAACATATGTGGTGCATTAATTTTGAGAATTTTCATTGAGGAGAAAGGAAGGAAAGATGCACCCGGCTGAACAGAATTCAGATACTCCAGGCTTATTGTTGAAGTTATGTTATTATGTCAACTTACTGTTTAGTAAGCACTGGGCGAATGAATGACTGCAGAATGCATCGAACCCAACCATTTTTTTTTCATAGGAACGTTTGGAAAAATTCTCCAAATTCTTTACGTTCCTATGTAAGTGAAGTGAACCAAAAAAAACGACGCGGCTTTATAGTGAATGTTGGTTTTTATAGTGGACACACACTTGCATCCAAAATCCAAATTTTCCTCGGTCGAACCCAAAATTTCCCCTGTCAATGTCTGGGGGGGGGGGGGGGGGGCGACTTCAGTATCTGAGGCGCCACCTTTGGAGTGAGATTTAGTTTTCTACAGATGCCATCATAGCATCCATTATATCCCTGCGTTTCTCCTTTTAGTTTACCATTTGAAATTGAACCACATAATTGTCAATAGATAACAATTTTAATATTTTCCTTCATTTCCATTTCCTTCGTTTCTACAAACTGAGGATACAAATACATAATCGTTTCAATTTTGCTTTCAATGAAAAAAGAAATATTTTTATTCAAGGTAAGAATTTCAAGTTCTCTCATTCCCAAAACGCGAAGGTCAATCAATCATAATTATCCTTCACATTCGTTAAACATGCCAAGAGGAAGACAAAAAAGCTCCTTAAAACGAAAAGGTCCTTAAACTTTCCTTCCGATCCACCCTCACAGCCGACATGCAAAAGTAAACAATCACAAAGGAAAAATCAATTGCCTGTCACGTTTCGGCATTCACTATGCCGAAAACGGCTGATACTTGTACTCTACTTTTGGATTTCCATGTATTATAGATACATATAGACAGATACTCTTGCGCGTACGCTCGTGTTCACAATTATTAACATTCAGGTGAGTTGGGGCTGAGATGAGAATTTGGGGGTAAAAAGCCAATCGAAATCACAAAAATCTTTTCGATAAAATTGTAACGACCGACTAATGCTAAAAACAAAAATCCCTTCTCTGTTTTTGCTGTCGACAAGGCCCAGAGCGACTCTTGTCAACATATTTTAATATTCGATGGAATTGTTTGCATGAAGAGAGCATTTAGGTGCGATCACCTGGTGGTACGACGAAATTGCACAGGTAAACAAGTAAACCACTCCATCATGTCTACGGATGTAGTTGAGTCGGTCGGTGAACATTGCAAATATACACTTTATTTTCATTGTTATGGTTGATGAAGCCGGTTTGACAGGTTGTTGGTGATGGACAGTGGGAGACAAGAATATTGGGATAAAGTTGTAATGATTTTGTTTCAATGGAGTTCGGAAGATTCCAATTGGAGGAACCAAAAATCTTCAGATGTATTATTTAGGCTGTTGATCCAAAGCATACGGAAACACATTACCTTCTTTGAACGAATCTCCAAAAACGAACTTTTGGGCGGGCGGCTGAAAAGTGCCTCATTTTCATAAAGGATAGGTTGAGGGGTATCCTCGTCGGCCTCACAAGGGAAGATTATGATGTCCGTTCGTTTAAGGTGACTGAAGAAACTTATCTTGTCTTATAACGAGGACGGCCCCCATTGTGCAGTTGTTTTTGTTCACCAAGGCCCATGGCAAAGCATGTTTAAATAGGTCTTGTCACCATGAAAAAGCTAGTCTCTGGATTTTGTCCAGCAATTTGTATGGTCTTAGCTTGTGAGTGCTCTATCAAAATGCAGTAGATCCTCCAAAGTTGACCATCTCTGTGTTTTGACCACATCTCCAAGTTGACCACTTTTGATTCGTTCTTTCGCCTTTGACGTGGTTTTCATACAAATAAGCTTCTGCATGTTGACCACTTCACTATTCTGTAAGTTGACCACCAATCTAAGCCCAAAAGCCTATTTTTAAATCTCTTTAAGTTGACCAAAAAAATTTTGTCGCGCTCGGTCGTTCGGTCAGCGCTCTACGATCTAGAGCTCGGAGGTTCAAATCTCAGCGCAAACGGAAACTGGCTGTAGGTACCTATAGGACTCGCATAGTGCTCCGACCCTGTCAGTATAAAGACGGCACGGATAAGAGGTGCATGCTAGAAACTGCACTTCCGAAAAATACAATAGATATGCTACCGAAACGTCAACTAGGCATAGAAATGTTAGAGATGTTGACGCGCCCATGCCCCTGGAGGGGTCAAGGCAATTAACATTATCCCGTCCACGACGACGTTCGTGGCCATGGATGTGCAGGAGGTGCATGCTGGCAACTGCATTCTCCGAAACCAGTTTATGCCAACGAAACGTCAACTGGGCCACATGGAACAGTTGACGCGCTATGCCTCTCAAGGGGTTAGGGCAATTGAGTATTTCGGAAATGGAATTCATATTACAAACGTTACCTTGGTTTTGCAATCCCTAGATCAAGGCGTGATCAAATTTTTTAAAAAGGTTTTTTGACTTGTCATATCAATTTCAGTTTTAGTGGTCCCATTCGTTCTCCATTAGTTGAGCTATGCACTCTCCTAATTGACCTATCCGTTTTCCATCATCAGTTGAGCTATCCGCTCTGCTATTCATTTTTCATAAATTTTGTGTAGGATTTGATGGAGAATCGATGGGAAAACTACACAGAGAAGAATGGATAGCTAAATTGAAGGGGAACGGATGGGAGAGCTGAAATGAAAACTGATAAGATTGTCTTAAGATATTGGACCGACCAGCCGTTAGGCCACGCATCAGACCACCCATTAGATCACTCCTTAGACTGCCCATTAGACCACGCGTCAGACCAGCTGCTAGACTACGTATTAGACCACGCATTAGACCAGCCATTAGACCACGTATTAAGCTTCGTATACATATGAGCATTCGTGCGCGCACGAACGCTTTGCGCTATCATGCTCATATGTATTCGAAGCTTTAGATTCCCCATTAGACCACGCAACTGACCAGGGATAACTACTACTTTGTCTTAATCCCTACTGGGACATAGCGCGTCAACCACTTCGGCGAGTCATCGAACTTTGTTCAGGGCAATGAGGTGCAACTCCTCAAACGACTAGCTCAGCGCCTTACACTCTTTTGCTACAGATTAACGCCATTCGATTTGACGACCCCCTTTTGGTCGGCCTTGGCTGGAAATGGGATTCCAATTCACGGCATGTAAAGCAATGCAATGTGTGACCTATCCACTGCTCTTTTCGCCTGAGTATCAATTCGTCGATTGGCATCTGACCTGTACGCCGACTTAGTTCTTCATGTGATATTGTTCCGGGCCAGAAAATTCTTAGAGTTCGACGAAGACACGAGTTGACGAAAACTAGATGCTTTCTGGTAACAGCAAAAGTGCAGACAGTACTAGGGACCGAAACAGGCCTCGCTTGGTCTTAATGCGGAGGTAACTGCTTTGCCAGATCTTGGACAGCATGCCGTATGCGTATTTAGCCTAGTTGATTCGACGAGCGATGTCCTGCTCCGTACCACCATTTTCGGCAACAATGCTACTCAGGTAGACGAAGTTGTCCATCTCTTACACAGGCTGTCCATTAATATTGATGGCAATAGTTGTAGGATTTCTTTTTCGCAATGGCGGGCTAAGAACATTGGTCTTGTTGGTATTAATCTTTAGCTCAACCTTGCTTGCCTCCCTCTCAGGAAGCAACGCCACTGCGGACAGATCCATGATTTTGTAGGAGAGTAAACATATGTCGTCAGAATTCCTCTGTGTAGTCCGGATAGGGCTGCATGCAACACATCACCGATCACTATGAGGAATAGGATCGGCGAGAGGATGCACCCCGGCCGAACTCCACTGCGAATCTCAAAATCCCCCGACACCTTACCTTTATGCAGAAAGCGACCGACCGGACCGAAAGCCTGCCTGCTCTTCATCAATTTAGCATATAGAAGATTTCGGATAGCGCAAGTTGCTGGCAGACACATCCTTTAAGATGAAACCAAATCATCGCACCGCCGTTACTGGCGGCTTGACTTGGTTAGTAATGGTCAACGACCACTACCGTTCCATGGGGCACCAACCAGGAGGACTATGGAAAAGGATTTTCTTTCACAAAACAAAAATTCACGTTTCATTGAAGTATAATCAACAAATTATTCCTCTGATTTTTATGGAATAAATATTAGAAATAACATTATAGTATTTGTTGTGATTAGGTGCTTATTTGAGTGTTCTAGCTTGCGTAGTTTTCCAGTTATTGCGTTTTTAGTAATGTAAAATCGGCGTGGTGCTCGAGATTGCAATGCACGAAAAAGCCCATTTTCTTACATTCTAAGGGTTTTAATTGCAAAAAAATTAAAAATCATAATGAATTGATGTTGACACGATTTGATCATAATAAAATTAAGAATTAATTTTTGAATTAAGACAAGTACATAACATATGCAAAAACTTCAAAAAATGATGGTGGGATATTTTTTTTTCTTCGTGTTAAACAAAAATTAAGATTTTCAAATTTATAACAATTGAACCGCTTGTCTGATTAACACCAAATCAATTTTGGATTTTAGAGCAACGTATTGGCTGGGATTGAATTTTAATATGAGCGTTCTAGCTAGCGTAGTTTTACAGATATTGTATTTTTACTAATGTAAGGTAGACAATTTAAAAAAAAATGGTAAATGCCTGTAGCAGCTGAAAGGTTAAGAATTCGAAAAATGTTCTGGAATATTATTAACGCTAACGGTATTCAACTGTCACCGCATAGCGACATCAGCACCATCTATACATTGAAATGGAAGTCGTATCGCTGTGTGATACCGCGAAGGACCTACAGCGAAGATGTAAATTTTTAAGCGAGTTTCTTTTTTTTTCAAAGAAAGGTCTCGAAAGAAAGCCAGCGAGAACAGACAAGTTTTGTAATTAAAAGACGAAAAATGAAGATTCGATTTTGTATTTAATCCGGCGCGATTATCATTTTGTTAAGTTATTATGGTTCCTTAATATTTTTTTGCTGGAAATTCCATGCAGAATTACGTGATAGTGCGTTGATACGCCGGACACCCTGTATACAGATTCATTTGATGCACATTATACATTTGTTAGAAAGCTATGCTGTTTCAAATATTTACAACTAGCCCCGACGACGTAATTCTATTTTACAAAAACCGCAGGATGGGAATACTTAACTAAAAATCGCATACGCATGCGATACTTACAAGAATATAACCAATAAAACTAAATGTTTCATAATAATAAAACAGTAACAAAAATTGCAGAAAGTTATCAGTTTACTTTTTTTTTCTCCTCATTCAATTCTGTGGTAATAGTGGTGAAAGGTGTATGCAGCAAAAAAATTGCGTTATTAAAATGACTGCGTAGAGATCGATGGTATGAAATAACATGCAATTTGAAAAATTCCAAGAATGTATCTTACATCCATCATCTTGATATTCGATTGATGATATGTTGCGCAACCGAAAAAAACTACATAGCATCGTAAGTGTGCGATTTAAGACTATACTTGCCTTTCATTTCAGTTTTACGTCTATTAAAACCCCTTTGCTTTAAAAGTATATAAGTGCATTGTATATACGATAGTAGTAGGAAAATTTTGTTAATCACCTCATTACAAACAAGAACAACGCTATTCGAATTTTTATCGATAATCGTTTACCATTCCTTTGTTTTATTACCATCCGAAACAAAGGTAAATTTTGCAAATTTGCAAATGACATGCAATGTTCAATCTCAGTCCAATTTCCGACAATGGGTTCGGCTGTCACCAAGGCCATCGGGAATATTCAATAGGATTTCATGTCAAGGTAGACGCATGGAATCTTTGATAAATTCTTCTGTTCTAGGACACTAAATTGCATAAACATAGTGTATATCGCTGACAAAATTGTGCGTTCGTAACTGGAGAAAATGCAAATTTTACAGGAGGGACGAAAAACTATTAAAGCCACGACATTATATACATGAACCGAATCCCCGCAAAGCCACGAACCGCTGATCCAACGCTGTAGCGAATACATCTGCCCAAGCTTGGTCACGAACTGCTGACCCAACGCTGTAGCGAATACATCTGCCCAAGCTTGGTACAGCTTGGATTCTAAGCTCGCAATGTTTTACCGAATCCCCGCAAAGCCACGAACCGCTTCTGGCCAAGCTTGGATTCTAAGCTCGCAATGTTTTTCGCGGATTATTGTTAAAGTATTTCGCCAATTTTGCTAAAATATAAAATTTGCACACCTTCGAAAGAATACCTTTCTAATGGTGTATAAATCATTAAAATCGGTTCAGTAGTTTGGGAGGAGTTCCCGTCACAAAATTCCCATACAAAAATTGTTAGCTTATTAATATATAGATGTCTAACGTTTTATAAAGTATTTCAAAAGTTGAATAAAAAGTGAAACTAGAGTGACGCGCCAAATTCTAATGATGGCTTTCAATCAAATTTTTTCTGAAATGAACGAATCTGATGTCCTTTCTCGCGGATTCATAACCGTTTTGGAGATATTTACCTTTAAAGTGGGAACTTATGTACAGGAAAAACCATTGCTAGAATTGTATATAAAATAAATTTCCGCTTTAGGTAGTTGCGAAACTACTATAAAACATCGTCATTTAATTTTTTATATTATCATGCCACTCGCATTTTAGATTTGGCGTGAATGAGCCGCCGATAAAATCTGACGCCTCAGATGTCGGAAGTCATGCCGAAATGGGCCTTTGAAATGAAATGGGTTTGAGTTGACTTAGAATCCGATCCTCTATGTCCGTTAAGTTCTCTATAAACTAACCTTATCACTAGATCAAGGAAAGTTTGGTTTCTATTCTAACTTATGCTCAGGAAGGCTCTTTCATCCTGAACAAAGGGTCTTTTATCATGTGGTGGTGTGTGGTTTTTAGAATCACCGAGAAAGCTATTTGCCTAATTTGGTTGAGATCGTACTACGGAACATGTCTGAAGGAGCGAATTTAGAATCTTCTGATTTAAATGCCAAAGAATGTTCTGTTAGTCCAGTCAATAATGAGAAAAAGTCGTTACAGTGCTTAGGGCAATCAAAGGAATCTGTACGCCAAATTTTGCTGAAATCGGACCACGGGAAGTGCCCGAACAAACGCACATCACCGCGCTCGGTGGCCGTGGTCGTTCGGTCACCGCTCTACGATACTAATCTAGAGGTCGGAGTTCAAATCTCGGTGTGATCAAAAATTGCCTGTGGGTACTAATAGAACTCTTACATTGCTACGAGCTTGTCAGTATAAAGACGGCGGGGATAGGAGGTGCATGCTAGCAACTGCACTTCCGAAAAGTAGATACGCCATCAGTGGACATTTGTACCAGCTTGGTGTTGGTGTTGGAACTCGTGTTCGACAGTCTGTGGTGAGGCTAGTACAAAATTTTGCTTTGTTGCAGCGTAGGCTGCATATTAAATAGAAGAATAATAATAGGAAGATCCGCGGCAATGATGGGGTTTGAATCCACATCAAACTATACTCAATTGCCCTAACCCCTTGTGGGGCATAGCGCGTCAAATGTTCCATGTGGCCCAGTTGACGTTTCATTGGCATAAACTGGTTTCGGAGAATGCAGTTGCCGGCATGCATCTCCTGCACATCCATGGTTTACAACAGTTTACAGTTTGGGAAGCACATAAAGTTCCATAAAATTCATTTCCTGTCAATAAAATGTTCGTTTTGTGTAATTGTATTTGGAATAGTAAACATACAAAATAATTTTGATGTAAGATGTCCGATTGTATATGTACTGAGGATTTAAGTTCTCTCTTGGAATTTGAGTTGACATTTGAATTTTAAGTAAACCAAGACACACTCCTAGCAAAGACATGCCCCGTTTTCGCTACCCTGATTCACTCTCGATCGTTTTCTTTTGCCATTTAACCTGCTCTACTCTGCTCTGTACGAAAAAAAAACCAACTATCAGTATTCGCCGGTTATTGGAATCACTGCTTATTAGAATCAGCCGCTTATTAGAATCAAATTCAATTGGCCCGATTGAAAATATATGGGAAAAGCTTCGTTTATTGGAATTGGATTTTCGGTTATTAGAATCACCGAGTGCCACGCCGCTCATTTTCGCTTTTCCACTTATGTTCGGCCTGGCTTTCATTTTCGCCATTGCACTTATGTCCGCTCTTTTATTCATTTCTGCCTGCCATCCAATTTTACTACGTACAAAGCGAAAAGCAACGCAAGTTTTATACGGAATATCTGCTCTACTTCGTACGTGGCGAAATTGAATATGAAGAATGATCAGAGAAGAGAGAGAAATAAGGAAATGAAATTACCCGGGAGAAACGAAGCAATTTTTCGGCAGCACTGTTTTGGCCTGGTTCTTCTACTATGTGGACTGAGCGAGTGTTCCGGGGAAATGAGATGGAATTGGGGAATGTGCGTTTGACAGGTTGGTTCGGGACTATATGGACCGCGCAGGTGTTCGGAGATAGGGGGCGCGTGTCTCTCTGTTTACTTTTCAACAGACGGAATGTGATAAAATTGCTTCAGTGAATTTAGTGTACATAAATATTTTTATGATTATCCTTCCTTATCTCTCTCTTCTCTGAGAATGATGCAATCACTTTGCGCAAAAGGCGAAAACGAATGTAATTGGGATATAAGTGTAAAGGCCAAAATTAGTAACAAAAACGCGTTATTATAATTTGAGCATGCATATAAGTGTCTCATTATAGCGCCCGAAGCTCAGTTTTGTTGTGAAATCAGAATGAACTTACGTGAAGTTTATGAATTGTTGTTAGTGTGTTATCCAAACCAGAAGATTTTGGATTTTTAAAATGACACTTAAGAGAAACGATTTAACAATTACGGAAAAACGGAAAATTTTAAAGCAATACGATGACTTTTTGAAAGATCGACAAGGTACGCAACATTAAAGATTCCACAAGCAACCCTTTCTAAGTTGCTAAAAAATCGAGAGACATCAAGCGAGTTTGCTGCTGGGACAAGTCAAAGCCGGAAAAGGAAACGCTGTGGATTAAACACTTCGGTCGAAAATACCTTATTAGAATGGAATGCAATGAATGCTCCCATAAACAGGAGCATTCTATTGCAAAAAGCCAATGACTTTGCTATTCGACTCAACCTTAACTTTAAAGCAAGCGACGGATGGCTAACGCGATGGAAAGAAAGACATGGAATCGTGGATAAAAAACTTCATGGTGAAAAACAAGATAGCAATGTTTCTACAGCAGATATCTGGCTGAGCAAAAGTGGCCACCCATTTTTCAGAGATATAATCCGACCGACATTTTTAACTTAGACGAATCAGCATTAGACTACAGAGCAACACCTGTTCACTGTATGACTTTTAAGAATTCGGTCGTTTGTGCAGGTAAGAAAAATTAAGAAAGAATCACTATTCTACTTGCATGTAATATGAGTTAAGCTGACACCTTTGATCATCGAAAACTTTAAAAATCTAAGGTACCTCAAAGGCGTTAAGAACTTTCCTGTAGGCTATCTGAATAGAACAAACGCATGGATAACGTCACGCATCTTCGATGGTTTTCTTTATAAGTAGGACCGTCAGCTAATAGCTAAAGGAACGAAGATCGCATCATTTTTGGACTATTGCCCCCCCCCCCCCCCATCCGCATGTTGAGCTTCAAAATATTGAGCTTGTTTTTCACCCACCTAATACAACGTCGATCATACAGCCCTTAAACGTGCCATATACACACCGATCGATCGGCCGATCCGTCGCCCAAAATCGATATGGGCCGATGAATCGGCCCGTGTATGCGCTTATCGTTGACGATTTTTGTTGGCAGTTCTGTATAATTTTTGATCAGTTGACATTTTGTGGCGATCCATCGGCCGATCGATCGGGCGACGGATCGGATAATGTATGGCGGCTATTAGACCAAGGTATTATAAAAACGTTCAAAACATTTTATAGAACCGAAATGATATTGAAAATCATTGATGCTACCGATGCTGGAATGGGCACATCGTCGGAAATTGCTAAGAAACTTACGATTTTGGATACACTTCCTATGACTTTAAACTCATGGACTAAAGTGACTGAAGAAAGCATAGAAAATTGCTTTAGAAAAAGTTATTGCTGGAATCTGGTGCCACCCTACAAAGAGAAGAAAATGAAATCATTCAAATACCCAACAATATGGATGAACAGGAGTTTTTTGAATGGGTGATTGATTATCGACAATGATGTAGAAATTGCTTCACCACTCACTGATGACGATATCATTTAATAAATTTCGATTGACCAAGGGTAAGCTGATTTAGAAAAAGTGGACGAAGAACCTGAGCTACATCCGGTAACTAAAAAACAAACCATCTACATAATCATTGAATCTTTTACGGCGAGCTGTGGAACAATTGGGGGGTACTGAAGCTGAGTACAAGTGTGTGTATCACCTGCAAAATCAATTTTCGCAAATATTTTCATCAAATTGATAATTTTTTCAATACGAATACATAATTGTTATATTCAATGGAAATAAATATTTATATACATATTATCAACTGTAATTGTTTTTATAGACGTTATTTTAGGAAAACGAAGATTTATTTAAGATTCGTTTAATAGAATCGCCGCTTAATGGAATCAAAATACGAAGAACCGATGTGATTCTAATATCCGGCGCCTACTGTAATATGTATGCACATATACTGTTCGACAATAAAAGTGTTAAAAATTATCAAGCCGATCTAAAGCTACAGTCAGACGCTATGACAACTTATCACCGATATGGCAGTTTTCTGTCGCATGAAATTTTTTATTTTTTTAACTTGCATGTGTGGCAAATCACCATAGCATCTGACAGTAGCCTAAGTGCCACCATGCACTGTCCATCTCGAACTCGAACACGAACCTAGTACAAATGTCCTCTGAATAGCTCAAGACACACACACTTCACACAAACGTAAAGAAAATCGGTCCACTTGTACCATGTTCTAGTTCGACAGTGTATGGTGAATTTTATTTTATATCGCTTTAGAGTACTTATGCGTACAAATATGTAATTTCCAATCAATTTCGTTCTGGTTTATTTACCCGACCATTTATTGTATCTCAACAAAAATATGTCTGCTAAAGCATCGGGAACAATGAGGAAATACCGATGAAAACTACATATATTTTTCATGCCAAACAGGTCAACCAACTGTAATTGACTTCTTTTATACCATGTAAAAGATACTTACCATCTATGGGATGTGTATCTATATCAGTAATAGCTATGCATATACGTATGTATATCAAAATCCGTTCATCTCTTTTTGCAATCAATTTCCAGAGTAATCTATACTACCAGATACAGAGTAACGTATTGAACGTTATAGTGAACTTTACAATGTTATGCAATTGGAAGTTTAGAACTTCATTGTCCGATAATCACGAAAATCCGATAAATGCAAGTAGCACATCGAAAGTACAATAGTTTTCAGATTGAACACTGCAGCGTTAAACTTTCGATATTTTAACTTAACTTTGAAGAAGTTATCCGATGATTTTTAGGTTTTTGATGATTCGAATACTGCGAAAGGGTCACCGTGTGGTGGAAAGGGTCATCCTGTGGTGGAGTTTTTTTTTCGTTCAATATGGGATTTACAAATAACTTACCATATTAAAAGTAATAATATGTACTAGGATGGCTGTAGTGGAACAGGAGCCAAAAAATTGATTGGAACGAGATAAAATGGTTTCAATTATCATTTAATGCTTCGCTTACACGCTGAGCCGCGCACCGAATATTGAAAAGCGAATATTGAATAATTGCATTGAAAAGCACCAACAACAAGAAGATACTTTTCTGCTCTTACATGGCCAACATGAATTCATGAGTATTCGTTATCAGTCGTTCCCACAAGAGATGGGAACGACTCAAATGGTCACGAATGCTCATGAATTCATGTTGGCCATGTATGTACCGGAAATTGGATAAATAAATTTTCATATCGTTGAAAGGAAATTTTCAAACAGAGTCAGCTGAATATTTTAAATCATTTTTGCTCTTTATGACGAGGATTTGAAAAAATGACTAATAATAATAAAAAACCAGAACGAAGCTTTGCTTCGGCCGTTGTCCGCAAAAAAAACTTGTCTGTAGTGTAGCCACTGGCGCTTAGTCAGAACAAACCAGTGAATAGAATTCCATACCGGCAAGTTGCACGTTGCAATTTGCATCAAGGTTGGATTCACACACATGTCGTGTTCGTAGCCAAATATAAGGCGATGCAACAACCTCCGGAGCCTCCTTTAAGGTGTTACATATTTTCGTCGTGACAAAAACAATATACCCTATACTGTAAGTCTAAGGTATAACAAAGCGTGGATATAAAAATAAGGAATGTGATTTTTTTGTGACAACTATTTTTTCTGGAATTGTTACTACAATACTTTGCCTTAAGCCCCAGTGAGGCATAGCGCGCCAACAACTCCTGCGTGCCATCGTACTCTGTTCTGGGCAATGGGGCGCACCTCCCCAAAAGACTTACCGAGTGCCCTGCACCTATTTTACTTTTCCCATTCTCGAGATTTTCTCTTCTCCGTATTTTCTTTTTATCGCATTTTCGATATTTTATTGTATTCCTGTTTTCTTATTTTCCATATTTTCCACATTATTCATCTTCCATTGTTTCATCTATCATCTTCCTCGGTTTCTTCAATTTTCCGTTTCGTTACTTCGCTTTTTGTCGAAATTGCCGCGTTGCATCAGTCTTCATTGTATTGCAAGGTATTGCAGAATCACTATTATAGTCGCTAAAAATGATGATCTCAGAATCAAACCGCTAATGACCAGCCTCATGGCCATTGAGATCGGTATTCAAAACTTAGGCTACCGTAAGAACTATTCTAGATTTCGACTTGGCGTTGTAGCTTGGTGGAGAACACACTGTGGCTGGAAGATTCAGTTTAGGAACAAACACAAAGACTAGCATGTCTCTTGTGCCCTAGGCCCGTTTGAAGCGTTGCTAGATTTGCCGCCATTGGGCATCCATGTAACAGTAGAAGATAGCTATAGCTTCCACCAGAATTTCGTAAACATCAGTCGTGAATAAAAAAGCTGGCTCAACAAAAGTCGTAAAGCCAGCATGTCATCGGACCACCTTATCAAGGAACTCTCCTGCCATCAATGATTCAAAATTGCAATCTGGGTAGAGGAGAATGACAGTCTGCCGCACCGTACCATTAAATAGTTCACGGATGGCTCGAAAATAAATGGCATAGTGGGTCCTAATTGAAGACCCATGGGACCTTTCAGGAAGAAGTCCATGTCATCGAAATATATGCTCAGATCTATGTCTCACTGCTAGTTATTAGTATAAAGAAATAGCTATATACCTAGACAACCAGGTAGCCATCAAAGCGTTGTCAGACATGACTTGAACATCCAAGGGTGTGATAGAACTCTACAAATAGAGTAACAGTATACTGGGTTCCCGGTCAAGTTGGCATATCTGACAATGAACTGGCCGATGAGTTAGCCAGGACGGCCTAAGCTACATCCTTTTGTGGACCAGAGCCCTTTAGCGGGATTCCGTTGTGCACCGCGTTAATAAACATGAAGTGTTTGACTGGATGACAGTGTTGCAAATGCCCATTGGAAAAGTCTTCCAGGTATGCGACAAGCAAAACTATTCATCTGAGGCTACTCTTGCCGTAGAACAGTCAACCAGCTTAAGCTGACAAGGTCAGAACTACATATCTGCGAAATACTTACAGGGCATTTATGCATTAGTGTCACCATACGCTGTCGAACTCGAACTCGAACATGGTACAAGTGGTCCAGTTTTCTTTACGTTTATGTGAAGTGTGTGTGTGTCTTGAGCTATTCAGAGGACATTTGTACCAGGTTCGTGTTCGAGCTCGGGTTCGAGATCGACAGTGTGTGGTGACACTAACAGGTCACATACATAATATGTTTCAGATGCAAACTCTCGCTTTTGCGATGAAACGTTTCTCCATATTCTCTATGGAAATTCAACGCCTTGGCGCGCGGCCGCTAAAGGTGCTTAGGAGCGGCGGCCTTCTCCGATGCGTATGACATCGCTTCGATTTTGCCGTTCCTCCTAAGAAGTTTCAATAGTACCTGCGGTCAATCTTACCTCTAATCTTAAAAATCCGACCATAGGATAAGATATCATCCAGTCTCTTATTTTAGACAGATGAAATTTATTCATATTAGCAGAGCTTTTGCATCAATTGATGGCACGGGGAATGTGTATGTAATATGTAACAAATCTTTCATTAACTACATTCAGCATTCGAATAAATTTGGTAATACGTATCAAACATACTCCTACATATGCTTGCATCTATTCTTAGAAAGCGAAATACGGTCACTGTGTATTTGTTTATTGAAGTCTACAGTCTTTTCCGCATTGCTATCTAAAAATATAGAACATAGATTAGAAAGTATGTAGGAGAAAGTTAATTTGTTCACTTGTGTTTTGTCATTTAAAAGTGCAATTGATAATATGCAGGGTGTTTTGGCGCATAAAGGCACTGCCACGTGATGTAATTTCCAGCAAAAAATATTCAGGAACACTTTTAGGAATTCCGCATGGAACTCCTTTACCGTCAGAAAGCTCGAGAAGTTCAGCGTAGTGTGCGACTCGATAAAAGAGTTAATGCGAATTCTCTTTTAGCCTCAGCATAAGAAGCCGCACGAAGTAACAACTTAAACGCCGTATACAGTGTCATCAGGGAGTTTAAAGGTCGTAACTCCTGCCAGCATACGGTGAAGGATAGTGATGGAAAGCTACTTATGAGAGAGGCAAGCAAGGTTGGGCTAAATATTAATACCAACAAGACCAAGGTTGTTAGCCCTCCATTGTGAAAAAGAAATCCGACACCTATTGCAAACAATATTAATGGGCAGCCTATGAAGAAGGTGGGCAACTTCGTCTACCTGGGTAGCATTGATGCCGAAAATGGTGGTACGGAGCAGGACATCGCTCGTCGTATCAACCAGGCTAAATGCGCATGATGTCCAAAAACTGACAGAGCAGTTATCTCAGCATCAAGACCAAGCTGGACCTGTTTCGCTCCCTGGTACTGTCTGTGCTTTTGTGGGAGCAGTTCATGGAAAGTTTCCGTAAGAGTTACCAGAAAGCTGCAAGTTCTCGTCAACTCATGTCTTTGTTGAACTATAAGAATTTTCTGGCCCGAAGCAATATCAAATGAAGAGCTAAGTCGGCGTACGGGGCAGATGCCAATCGACGACGACGACTGATACGCAGAATTGATACGCAGGCGAAAATGGCAGTGGATAGGTCACACATTGCTGATGAGTGATAAATGCATTGCTTTGCATGCCATGAAATGGAACCCCATTTCCAACCAAGGCCGACCAATAGGAGGTACTAAAGTCACATGGCGTCGATCTGTGGCAAAGGAGTGTAGGGCGCTGGGTAAGTGTTTTGGGGAATTGCGCCCCATTGCCCAGAATAGAGTACGATGGCGCGCAGGAGTAGTTGACGCGCTATGCCCCACTAGGGGTTAAGGCAAACAGTAGTAATAAAAGGCTTGGTTTAAACACTAGTCCAATGTTTTTAATCGTGCTTACTTACAAAAGCAAAATGTTCGTTCAATCGAATACTTAAAATTTTAAACATTCGAAATATAAAGTCACCAATACATATGAAGTAGTCCGGATGGCGCAACGGTTATCACGTTCGCCTTCTACGCACTGGGCTTCGGTTCGATTCCTACTGAATGCGGTAGTTTCCAATAAAAAAGGGGATTTACGTGTCGGATTATTAGGTTGCTGATCACACACCTCTGCACAAGACATACCGTCACGATCTAGGAGATGAGATGATGCTAACTCATCTCGAGGCCATGGTTCAAATTGGACTGTTGCGGCAGTTATTTATTTATTTTAATACATACATATATTATGTATGAAGAAAAAGTTCGTTCTATTGGAAGTTCGTTAAATAGGTGTTTGTTATACTGGAGCACAACTGTACTTCATCCGTTCTTAGTCAAAATAAATCAGAAAAACTATGATTTTTTTGTGGGAATAAAAGATTGAAAATAAGAATGAAAAGTTCGCTTTTTCGAGTGAGAATATATTGAAAATGTGTTGAAGATACGGAAAAAATAGGCGAAAAATGTTTCACTAGGGTTAACCGTTTCTACAACTGAAACAAAAAACTCAAACTCTACAAAAACTTTTGGGGGAAAACCTCAGATTCGTAATCATCACTCCAAAAAACATAAATAAAAAAAAGCATCAAAACTACACCACAATTTGTTTTAGGCAAATTACTTGATGGCTACACTACCATATCAATGTAAGATACTCTTTTATTTCCCAGTATCACTTTATGGTCGATTAAAATTATCCACGTAACATATCGTGTAGATTGTTGTCGATAGCATCTGTCTAATCATCATTACATGGCGAACAGAGTATGTTTATATCTAAAGATAGATTTCATGACATAGGGAAACAATTTCCACAAAGTTGTGATTTACCAATTTTCCTCCACTATTCAGCCGTTTATATTTGAAGCGTCTGAATGAACATTTTGAAACGAAATTTTCCAGTCGAGACCTCCGACCATTCATGCATGATGCGTGTATCTTTTCCGTGTAAAGTAAAAGTAAGAGAGCATTTTATAGTACATTAATTAAACTATCTATTTCTATACCTTAACTAATTGATAGATTTAATTCTCGTTAAAAATGGAAAAGAAACGTCTGCAAATACAATAAGATAGGAATAATTAGAAAACTAGGGTATAGTGAATAGGGTACCAACTCTACAAGTGGTAGATATTATACGCGAGTATCTTCTTAATGATGCTGCGAGGAGCAGAGGAAAAACTAGTGGAAAATTCAAAATTGTATTGTAAAGTGCTCTGGTACTAACTAGATTTTTGTAAATTGGAAAGCATGAAAAATTATGAAGCGAAAAAATGAGGTGATACAGATATGTTGCCAGTTGGATGTAAATAATGTGCTATATGTTTATTTGAAAAATTTAATTAAAACTAGAGGGTATTGAATTGGAAAGATTCTTGGAATTATCATAATCGTGAATATCACATCATTAGGCGCCTTATTTTGCATATCTATCGAGTGTAGTGTAGAGTAACAAACACGCAATACACAAACAACAAGCGACTTATTGTTTGTGTAATGCGTGTTCGTTACTATGCCCTACACTCGATAGAAGCGCACCTATTAATTCGTTGGGTTGACGACTGATGCGATGCTAGCAACTGCACTTCCGAAAAAGTAGATATGCTTTGAAGAGAGAGAATCAGAGGAAATGAAAAAGAGCGAGAGAAACGAAGCAATTCGGCACAAGTGAGGAAGTAGGAAGGGGGATGGAAATTTGACATCTCTTTTGCTTCTATATGGACCGGGCGGGTGTTCCGCGGCAGAGAGACAGACTAGAATGTTATTGTTCCAATAGGAGAAGAAGGAAAGGGGATGACATCTTACGTGCTCCCTGTGCTTTTATATAGACTGCGCGGGTGTTGCCCCTGGAAGGGTCAAGGCAATTAGAGAGAGCGTAAGCAGACATTCAAAACATCGACTTTAAAGGGGATTCATCCTGAAAACTAAAGTAATGCAACGCAAATACCGGGCACAATTACTGCGATTACGATTGATAGTTAATATTTAAATTTAATTTAAAATTTAAATTTACCTCTAAAGTGCACACGTTAACATTATATCCTGGAGAGAAAATAAGGCGGACACACCGGTAGCTCAGGTTATTAGTTATAATTTAAAGACATCATAAATCTTTTTGTTTTAGTTCACGAATTAGTAGACGGCGTCGGTCGCAGGTCTATAATTGTCTGCTGACACAGGTAGTTACGAGAACACTTTCTTCAATTTCCTAACATCATGTTGGTTGCTCATGAATGACCTCCTTTTTCAGTTCAGTTACATACCCATTATTTATGTAATTGCCAGAATTTGAATATGTATAGGTATAACGTTTATAGGGGTGTATTTCGGGTAATGAATATTTAATGGACAGGACGTTTTGCTGAAGGTGTCCCAAAAATTTACATCATCCATAACTGAACATACTCGTGTTCATTAGGATGAACGTCAGTTAATATTTAACCGCTATCACCCACATACTCGATGGAAATGGTTTCCAACTGCCAATATTGTGCCATTGTGTGAATGAGGTATAAGAAAATGAATTTCGTTCCGCATCTTTACTAAACAGCTGAGATCATAATTTTGTGGTCGATAAGCCCACCCCGAAGAAGTTCCAAACGAATGAGCGCCTTTAAAATTTCGAAGAGAAAAGAATCCTTGAAGCAAAAAATCTACGGAATGATGGATAGTCCAATAGTAGTCTGGTTGAATAACGAAATGGAAAGGTATTTTTATGCTGACGCTGCGATTCACGATAGAAACAGGCAGAGCCGTCGAGAGAAAATCCGGGCCCGGTACTCAACTTTTGTAGGGGCCCCATATATGGCGACCGACCGGTAGCTCAATGAACAAAAAAAAAAGGTCAAATCGTACGTTTCTCTTTTTTGTTTTTGTAGGGGGCCCATATATGGCGACCGGTAGCTCAGTGTGCCAGAGTGGTATGAAAGGGCAAGGAGCAGCAAAAAAAAAGCTCAGTGCGTAGATAGTTTTTTTTTCTCTTTGTTTTTTTCAATTTGTCAAATTTTCGGGTCCCCGAAAAAAACACGGGCCCGGGGCGTTTCCCCCCCCCCCCCCCCCCCTCGACGTCCCTGGAAACAGGGATCCACTATATAGGAACTGCGATACTAGTGACGCAGAGAAAGTGCAAACACGACCTATTTTGTTTAAGCATCATGTAGCGATGGAGACCGGAGGGCGAGGGTTGAGATGGCCGTAAAGGCCAGAAACCTCAATGGGTGACGAAAGACCCTCTCCGACGACCACCCGTGACGTGCGCTGGCAGACCAGCTCAGCTGTCGGGAGTGGCGGGGTGGTTCAACACGGCAGTCATCGGCCTCCTCCATCAACGTACAAGGAGGTATCGCACGTCTGCCCGATCAAAAAAAAAACTCAAAAATATAAAAATCGAAAAAAACTACTACAACCCGCAATCAAATATACTCAAAACAGAAAAACTACTGGTGGTGCCTTTGCACCAAACTCCCAAAGACTCAAAAAAAATCCGCAAAGCCCCGTGCAGGGACATGGGGCTGCATCAGCCAAACTAACAAGGCACGAAGGCCAAAAAAAAAGATATTCATAACGGGGAAAACCGTCCAATCAGGACAGATCCTTTTCCCTCTCAGGTCATCTGAGCCTCAAGATGGAAAATGGCTCCTTATGGGCCCCAGTTGTTATGGGCCCTGCGCGACCTAGCCCTCCCGACCGTGGGATTTCGGGCGCATATTTTGGAAATCCCCCAATAAAATTCAAACGATAGCGAGAGAGAGGAGGGAGAGGGAAGAAATCAAAGGTTTAGCCCCTCATTTCGAATTCAGTTCGAGGAGACCTAAACCCTTTTTTTTTTTTCAAAAATAAATATATACTTCTTATATATTTATCCAATATGTATATGTCCCTAAGCAAATGGGTAAATTACTTTAATAAATTAAGATTACTGCTTCATTTTCCAAGGACCTGTACATAAATTCATGTGTCCCTGCAAGATTAAGCTGGCTTTAAAGTTAATATATGTATTTGTATATACCTACATATATGTTTTTATTTCTTTAAATTTTTTTTTTTTTTTTTTTTTTTAATAAAGTGTAATTAATATTATCATTACCATAATCATACTTAATATTTTTGTCATTTATTGGTTTCAGATATTCTATAAAATATGAAATTGTAGGGACATTAATTTTTATCTCTTTTTGGATTGTAGAACATTTCCCCCCCCCCCCCCTTTTTTTTCCCAGAATAAATTTGGCGGAAGTTCAATTTTTCCCTTTTTTTTTCTGACAATAAGTCGACTCAATTACAAATTTTATTGGACGGCTTGTGGCATTCCTTCTCTTCATTTAACTTGTCCGATTGATTTTTGTAATATACCATTCACCAATTGGGTATGAACGCGCGCTATACACAAACTTGGTTTGCTACGTACATAGGCTTTGTCCAACGCACCAAATAGGAAGAAAAATAGTAAACGCAACTTATGCAACGACGAAGACGACAACCATCACCTTCCGTTTCATTCAGGATCAGTGAAATACTTGGGGGTTCGTATCAGTTCAGGAGAAAACGATCAAATGCAGGATTGAAACGAGAAAAAAAAATATTGACAGCACTACGTCAATAATCAATTTTGGGTAGACACATGATGGAGGATTATGTTTACTAATGCTACTGAATATGCAATGATACGAGTTTTTGGTAAGCGATACAATAATCATGATATTGATACTCATCTGGTTCTGGAATGGTTAACATTGGCCAAACAGGACTGGAGGCGTAGTTCCACTGGTTTCATCGATCTGTGTTGTTGCTTGTGCGTTGTTGTTGTCGTCACGACGTTGTTATTGTTGCTCACTGTGTTAAATCCCATTCGAGCTACATCACATTTCCAGTTGACAACTGCAACTCTGTACCGTAATACTCACGATATAATTCCCAACAATCAATCAAATGCTCGGGATAATGTCCTTGAACACAGCAGACCTTCCTCATTTCGACAAAACTACCATTTTTTTAAGTTTCTTTCCCTCACACCTTGCCGCTAGTTGTTTTGTCTACAAATCTTCGCCGTATAACCCTTCGCCACTAGGAATTTGAAATTGGTGCAGTCAAGATTGACGTCATCAACTTGGTCCCCGTTGCAATTTCGTGGTTGTTGTTGCTTTTGTCGACCACCGTACGACATGCGTTCGCATTCACTGTTTTCACTCGGAGGGGGCGCACGGAGGGGCGAAGGAACACGAAATTTCTCACTCGGAGGGGCGCACGGAAGGGCGGACGAACACGGAATTTCACACGAAATGGGCATGTGGGACCAATTCGAATAACGCACTCCAACCAAAAAAAAACTCGTCGCCAAAAAGGCAAATTATAATCGGAAGATGATTTTTGAAAATTTCTCGGGCAAGCAGGCTTGAAGGTTTACCGACACGTTTTCAATCCGAATTTTCCCCCGCGCTGCCTCTTTTTCGTGGCGTTTCCTCCGGCGGTCAAAAAAATCAACCCAGTTCGAACATATTTAAAAAAAAGAAACTCTCGCGGACCGTACAGCGTACATTTACCGAAGACGAGCACTTCGAATTTTTCCGCCAAAACTTTTCCCGATTTACGAAATGTCTTTTTTTTTTTTCCCCAACCGAAAACAAAGGAGGAAAAGCCTAGTTGGCCAATTCGTAACTCCTAGCAGCAATTCTGAAGGTGCACGCCCGCTACATATCAGGTGGTGGAGTCCATCCTCCAAAAAAAAACAGCCTAGAATTGCTCACTCGAAATCAAGACCAACCCGATCGATGTTTTAATCAGAACTCCCGAAAAAGTGCACAATGCATTTTCGCAACGGATTTATTTTTTTCCAAACCGGTTTCATCAGTATACCTGCATAGTGCATAGTGTCGTTTGCATAGCTTGTTATCATAATTTCCTGCATCCTGACCATTTCTTATCAGTTATCGCTGACCCGCTGCAGTCGGGTACAGTGACTCGCGAAAGTAAATGGACAGGCGGCAGAAAATTATGACACCAGTCTGATGCGCGCGAATACTTTCTCGGTACCTACGTAGATGCACAGATGGACACATATATGCATAAATATGTCGGTATATCCGTGGAATATATCGATATTAAATGCATGCATAAGAATAAGGAAATATGCATATAGATACACCTGCATCTAATAACGTATACTACGCATATAGACAAATGTATGCATGCATGTATCCATCCATGTATCTACATATGTAACGGTGCACATTACAATCACCCTGTGACAGGTGACACAATGTTTCGCACCCAACAGCGATAAAGGATCACATTCACTTACAGGAATTACTGAAGCTATTCCTACAGGAAAAAAAACGGCCGAGAATCTGTAGGAGAACGGACGATACCTGTCAAAAACGGTTATCTGGGAATATCGCCAATTATTCCCACAGATTCTCGTCAGCACTTAATCCCAACTGCCGGTTTTTACTACAAGAATCTCGTCAGTTGTCCCTGTAAGTGAATGGGCTGTGACATTATCATTTGTTTTGTCCCGTAAGAATATTAGGCGTGTTCTTTCGTACTCCAGTGAGTTTAATTCGCCGTGCAAAAGAACGTTAAGAAGAACCCGGTTAAGTGTCAAATGTGCAATGGACTCCTGACGTTAATTTAGTTTTTCTTCATTTTTAATTTTGTTCGCGGGATTTAAAGTATGGAACATATCCGGGAAAATATCTACGACAATGAATACAACATGAATATCAATTTAAACTGCATACGAACATTTACCATGATAAAATCGCCTTTTAGCGATGTGAGCAACGGTTTTGCTTGGCACTAATTATAGCCGCTAATGATCGTCACAGACGTTCGAACCAAACGAAACCACGTCAGTTTCAGATTTTCATTAAAATTCTCCTCATTTCCACCATTCTACTGAAATTTACGTGATCCGGTGGTGGTCGCGAACCAATTGGTTTGACGCGTGTGTCGAGCATAAGTCACTTCCACTAGAAAATGAAGCATACGATTCGAAATTGAATCGTTCACGCACGTAAATTTTAACTTTGAGAAACACTTTCAACCGGATAAATCGTCAAATGATAAAACTAAATGAAATTATATTAAATTCATTGACAAAATTCACTCTCAAACTTAGCATTTCTCTTACTGTTCTCTTCGGCACCCTTTCAGGGTCGGCGCCCCAGGCGACCGACCCCCTGTTTCGCCTTAGCTTTTGACCGGCCCTGACTGCCTGCGCCAAGTATTGATATATTTTACATGTATATCTTCTTCTTCCTCGCCCTTTCATGCCACTCTGCTGCTTCGCGTTGCTCTGCCTGTGGTGTTGGCACTTCGCCCATCCTGGCGCTATAGTCTCAGCTTCCTTCTGCAGGCAGCTCGGTCGTGGATCGTATCATTGCCGAGATTAATGCGTTGTTGTTGCTTCTTCTTCATCTGATCGATCCACGTGTGTTTCCGCCTGCCTCGGGGTTTGGGTCGAGCAAATGGAACATACATTGATAGTGCTTTCATGACTGGGTTCTCAGGCGGCCGCCTTAGAACTTGGCAATACCAATCCATGCGACGATCTTCGAGCTTTTCAGTGATCGGTAGCCTCACCTTCATCATTTCTGGGTGTAGATTGGCTACCCTTCCCACCATGGCAATCCTCGTAATTATAGTTCGATTCTCCCACATGGCCATTGAAATTCCCTTCGAGAAAAAACCACTTTGAAGCAGTGTGGCAACGTCGCTCCAAAATGCCTCTTTTTCACTTTGCTGCAAACCCACTTGGGGAGCGTAGGCACTTATGACCACACCATTCCGCAGATAATCAATTTGATACTTATCAAGCGGTCGCTTATCTTCGAGATACTCACGATGCTGCCAAGTAAAGCCGATGACAGAATAGCGCCAACCCCGTTTCTATCATTCGAGTTTCCATAATAGTACAATTTGCACTTTTTGGAATTCGTCAAAAATCGTGCTCGGTCGACTTGATCATTTTGCCACTTGGTCTCCTGCACCCACAAAACGTCTATCCTTCTCCGTTTCATGACGTCCTCGAGTTCTTCGCTCTTTCCCGTCATGGATCCGACATTCCAACTTGCAACCATCAGCTTCTCTATAGTGCACTTGGACTGCCTCATAGCGCTGGCCCCCGGAAACCGTTGAGCTCTGGCATGAACAATGTTCGCCCTGGGATCACTCAACTGCGCATCAGAAGTATTGCCCAGCGGGGCAGTGCTTCTAGCTTGTTCTACCATAAGGCCTTATATCCATTCTTTTACACATATCTGGAGAAAGGTGGAGTTGGGTGGCACTAGTGTGTGGAAAATAAATTTGTATGAACTTCCCTTTTAAGCCCAACATACACCATCCGGAATTCCTGTCCGGAAAAACTGATGAGGCCCGGCCTTCCGGTTTGCCTGAATATAGAATACACCATACACCATCCGGAATTCCTTCCGGAAAAACTGATCAGGCCCGGCCTTGAGGGATTCCGGTTCGTGTATGGCTGCTTCAGGCCGCCATGAGGCCGCCGGACAGGCCTTTGAGGCGGCCGGATGGATAATTGCAAATCGATCTTATCGCCATAGAATGAAAGTATCTATCTATTGCATTGAATTGTACGGCATTTTACTTTCCATAGCCAAGTTTCAGATACATTCGTCCATTGGAAAATACTGCAGTGAAAATTCATTCTAGTCACGCGGCCGGACAGTTCGCCTTGAGACGGCCGGATGGATAATTGCAAATCGATCTTATCGCCATAGAATGGAAGTATCTATCTATTGCATTGAATTTTATGGCGTTTTACTTTCCATAGATAAGCTTCAGATACATTCGTCTATTCGCTCAGTCCCGGAAACAATCGTTTATTAGCCGATTTTATTTCCGCGGGGTAGCAGCGGGATACATTGCAATAAACTCCAGGCCGCCTGTTCGGGCACCTGACAAGAATGCATTTTTCCAGGAATTTATTTCAATATACGAATGTATCTGAAGCTTGGCTATGGAAAGTAAAACGCCATAAAATTCAATGCAATAGATAGATACTTTCATTCTATGGCGATAACATCAATTTGCAATTATCCATCCGGCCGCCTCAGGCCTGTCCGGCGGCTTGTCCGGCGGCTTGTCAGGCGGCCTGTCCGGTCGCGTGACTGGAATGAATTTTCACTGCAGTTTTTTTCAATAGACGAATGTATCTGAAGCTTGACTATGGAATGTAAAATTTAATGCAATAGGTAGATACTTTCATTCTATGATAATAAGATCGATTGCCAATTGTCCATCCAACTCAAGGCGGTCTGCACATGCCATTGACGATCCGGAATTCCTCAAGGCCAGGCCTGATCAGTTTTTCCGGAGCAAAATTTCCGGAACGTGTGTGGTGGAGGCCTGGCGGGAACGATTTTCCTTCTGGTCGCCTGAAAGGCCAATCCGGCCGCCTGAAGGCGACCTGAAACGACCATACACGATCCGGAATTCCTCAAGGCCGGGCCTCATCAGTTTTTCCGGACAGGAATTCCGGATGGTGTATGTTCGCCTTTACATCCGGCGATGGTCTCCAGACCCGGCGACCCACTCACACACACTGACATGTGGGAGGTCCTAAAGATGCTGAACAGTACCGCAGGCTCATCTACAAGTGTTGTTGTTGCCTGCACTTGATCAGTCCTATTAGTCGTCTCCTACAATCAAGGTAGGACTCATATATTCTATACCGTCACCCACGGGCAGTTATATATTTATATATAAATTTTTAAAATATTGACGGAATAGTTATCGAAGTTGTGTTTGTGGTCATCAGTTTATGCGCATAATAATAGGATCAGGACCCCTTCGAATGCTTGTTTGTTGACGTAATCACCATTGAAACCACTTCTGCTACCGTCGTCATCAAAAATAAGCACACAGTAAGTAATCCAATTATGAAAGGCATCTAACATATTTCGCTCCAATCAATCAAATAAACATTAACAACTGAAATTTCAGTTTTTAATGAAGTCTGACTAAATTTTGTGGCACAATTTTCAAAGCATTGCGAAACTCTAGCTATTACGAAAAGAACCGACATCAACCAGGCGCAATGAATTGCGCTATTTCTATGTACATTTCTAGATTTTTGAAAAATCTCCAAAAAATTAAGGGCGTATTTTTTGCTTTAGATAATCTTACAATAAGAACCATCTGCCTGTCAGTATTACATTACACTACGCGTATTCTGCCAACACTGACCACAAAATTTCCATGACACACATGTTATTCGATCAAAATGCACATGCTTCAATAAATCATACTGGATGGAAATGGAACGTGCCCGGATATCATAATATTCCCATATTATTTCTCCATTACATGTGATAAGGCTCTGTTTATTACACAACACTCGCATTATCTTAACGTCGATGTAGGCAGTGCACTTAAAAAAGTCGAATTCATCAAGAACAGATTTTCTGACATTGATGTTGTTGTACTCGCATTTGCTGAGTTTTCCCCCCTAGAAGCTTAAACGCCCATTCAATTTTGAAAATGAGTTGGGATCATCACACATATCATATCGGCATGCTAGTGACACCTTTTTATCTGGAAATGTTTAGAAGATGCATCGACATTTTAAAAGGAATAGACGTGTTTTTAATTACAGCTCCAGCTACTGGTCCTAATGTGAGAACAGATGTACTATAATGCACTTTTAAATGGTGCAGGGAATGTCAAAAGTTTGTAGATACATACTACGGATAGTTTGAAAGGATCGATTCGAGATTTTTTTCTAAGGCATTCTGTTTTTTTTTCTGTTTTTCCTCTGGGGCTTCTTGTGTAGGGCAGTCTGATGTTGAAAGATTCTTTGATGCACAGAGGTAAGAACACAGATGGAAGGAACAATTTTTTTTCAAAGATTTTGCAGTTTTTGAAAGGATTTATGCACTCATAATCATAATGATTACTTCGCGCAACAGATGAATACTGCAACAGCGAAGTGAGCAGTGGCACATGCTAGATATAGCTCATTTTGGGAGTTTTGGGCGGATTTTGTTTGGGGTTCTTTTTAGTTGGCGTGGTATATATCTGGTGGGAAATCAAGACATTAAAGCTGGAGAATATTTAGTCTAACCACTGCATCAACGAAGCGGGAAATAGAACGTATTCTGTTTGATTTTTATTTTCGATCAGTCAACGGATCATTCGGATCCGCGATTCCTTTGTCTTGTAAAGCATACATGATCGCTATATGCAAGTGACTCATAAGCTACCACCAAATGACAGTAATTCAGCGTCATGAAATACTGTCATTTGGTGGTAAACCGTTCATACAGACGCACGACCATCACAACAATACAATCACTTCCCTACTTATGTAAGTATTTAATTCCAAGGGAATTTACGTAAGTCGAAATTCTACGTGGAGGTTCTTTCTAACATGCTTAGCCATCTTGGCTTAAATGCCAACAAAATTCAAAAATTCGGTTTTAAATGGGATTTATTAACATAAGCAGCTTCATCATAGTAAATTATAAAATTAACAAACTTAAAGTGATCAACAAATATGCGTCTTTAGTTTGATATCGTCGCACAACTAATTGCTGAAAGACGTATCTCACAACGTATCGACTGGCCTAAATATGCTGAGGTGCTACGGTAAAACTTTCTTAGCACAAGTCGACTTCCAAGGCCCTCAGTCTCGAAGGACTGACCATGGAAGTCACCTCAGCTCTTACGGAGAAAATTTTCCTCTTAGGAATATTGGGGATAGTAGGGGAGCTCCGTGGTGGAACACTGAAATCTCTCGCTTAAGAAACAAAACAATTGTTCAACAGAGGTAAGCGCAATGGTGAGTGAGATTTATATCGTACCACACTGACTGACTACAAGAAAAAGATAAGGGCTGCCAAACGCAACAGCTGGACAAGGGCGTTCAAAACACCATCATAGCTGCCAGATTCCATCGTGTTCTCGCCAAGACTCTAATTCAGTAAGCACACTTAAAAGGACGGGTGACAGCATCACAGAAGACTCCGGACGCACAGATACGCACTTCCTTGCGTGTATTATCGAACACGAAGACAATCACAATTTGGATAATCAGTTTTTGCTCCCAGAGCCAACAGGACTAACTTCTGCGAAGAATATCTGCATATGTGAAAGTCGGGGGCCATTGGTACATTCGGGCTCTACAAATTGACAAGTGACACAACTTTTCGAGTTCTTCTTCAAAAAGGGCAACAGTCACTAGTCCTCCTCCTAAGCGTTTTACAATAGATACCGCTTTGCTTTGGGCAACATTCCCAGGTCTTGGAGGTTAGTAAGAGTGATTTTCATTCCAAAAATTGGCAGCAGACCTATGGATGACTCTAGGATCTATCCGCCAATCAGCCTAAAAACATTTACGCTAAAAGCAATGGAAAGATGCTTGCGAGTAATTTGCTTCACTGTAGACAATTTCTATCAACCCGGCGAATTTACTGAATGCGCTCGACGCTTGTTGGTGGCATCGACGCGACAACACCTCTTTTGATTCCATCAGCGCTCCTGATAGTAAATGGTGTCGACACTCCACTCCCCTGCTGTTTGGGCGAAACGAAGGGTCATCAATCACTGAAGTTGAAGATACCACTCTCACAGCAAACGTCACTCTAGGTCGTCTTTAGGTAGGTGTACTATTCCCTGCTCTGGTGCATCGTTGTAGACACTCTAATGTCGAGATTATTTTCGTTGTGATTTTCAACATAAGGATACTCGGACGACTTCTTTATCGTCAGGGGTAATTTTGAAGAAGTTCTACCCATCACGGAGAGGGTTGCGTGTTGTTCAAGAGTGGTATTACATTAGTGGACTTTCAGTCAGCCCGGTGAAGATCATTATTGTTCCTTTTACGAAAAAAAAAGGAAATTTACAATCAGCAAAAATGTATGTTTCCTGCTTGGGTGAACGTGTCATTCGTTCGTATGACAAGTTTCAACTTGCTCTCTCAAGTAGTTTGCTTACACGAATTTTTGCAGTAGACGTCTTACGTGTTTTTCGTTAAAATGGAGAAACTTGAATATTGTGCGGTCATAAAATTCTTCGTTTAATGGATTAACCCCTAAGGAAATTCATCCGAAGTTAACAAAAGTTTACGAGGACTCTGTTCATTCGATGTCAACGGTTAAAAAATGGGCAGCTGAATTTAAACGTCCCTCGAAGACGACCCACGTGAAGGACGGCCAAAAAACCGCAACCACACCGGAAACCATGCAAAAAGTGCATGATAACGTGTTGGACGATAGGCGAATGAAAGTGAGTGATATTGCTGAGGCTGTGGGGATATCGGAAGAAAGGGTGCGAAACATCTTGCACAAAGAATTAGAGATGCGAAAGCTCTGCGCAAGATGGGTGCGACATTTGCTGAATGCCGATCAAAAGCAAATGCGCAAACGACTTTCCCAGCAATCTTTGTACCGATTCAATCGGGATCCGACCGATTTTGTGCGGTGATTTGGATGAGATTTGGGTTCACCACTACACGCCAACACGGAACGGCAGTGGATGGAAGCCGGTGGTTCAGCGCCAAAGAAAGCGAAGTCGATCGCATCTGCCGGAAAGGTCAGTGTGTTTTGGGATGCAAAAGGGATCCAGTTAATTGATTACCTTGAAAAAGACAGAACAATAACAGGCGAATATTACTCTCCAACTTCTTGACCAGCCGGATGCCAAAATTCGCGAGAAGAAGCCTGGCTTGAAGAAGGAAAAAAAAAAACATTTTTCACCAGGACAACCCGCCTGTAGACAAGTGTGCGTTGGTGATGGGAAAACTGCGCGATTTGGGGTACGATTTGCTCAACGATCCCCCCTATTCTCCTGATTTGCCACCCTCAGACTTCCATCTGTTTGCAATCTTTAAAAAATTTGTTTCTGGGAAGCGCTTCGCATTCAATGAAGAAGTTGAGAGGGCCGTAGATGAATATTTTCACAGCCTTCCAGACTCTCACTTCCGGGAAGGAATACTGATGTTGCAGAAACGCTGGACCAAGTGTATTGAAGTCAAGGGAGATTATGTAGAAAAATAAAATAATTTTTTAACTGGAAATCGCAGTCTTTCATTGTCATGCCGAGAACTTTTCACCTTACCCTAGTAATTACACAAAACGAAAATTTTATTGGCAGGAAATGAATTTTGAGTGCTTCCCAAAGTGTAAACTGCCCGAAAACTTCGGCACATGCGTCGCCTACATTTCAAAACCTGGAAATACTAACGGAGCAGCTGCAAATGAACTTGCTACACAAGGATCATCCAGTCGCTTTCATGGACCTGAGCCTTACTGTGGCTTTGGGCTGGCCTCGGCCAAACTGCAGATCACAGACTGGTCTGCACTATTTCGTCATCAGTACTGGAACAATCTTTCAAGGCTACGTCAATCAAAGGAGCTGGTAATGCCCTTCATTCATTTTAATTTCGCCTGAAATCCGAGCATGGGAGGGCTAGGTCGCGCTGGGTCCCCATAACATTTGGGGCCCCTCATAGAGCCGAACGCCACCGTAGGCTCTGTTGACCGGAAGGAGAGAAGGAGCTGCCCGGATTGAACGGTTTCCCCCTATCTCTATAATATTATATATTTTGTTGGCCTTGGTGCCATATTTTGTAGATTGGTTGAAGCAACCTCTGTCCCTTCGTGGGACTTTGTTGTTTTGAGTCTTAGGGAGTTGTTGCGTAGGCACCCCTATTAGGTTTTCACGTTTTTGCTTCGTTGTTATTGGATCGCGGGTTTAGTAGAGGATTTTGTTTTGGTTAACTGGCTGACGGGGGAGGCCAATGGCTGCCGTTTTCGCCCACCCCGCTACTCCCGACAGCTGAGCTGGTCTGCCAGCGCACGTCACGGGTAGTCATTGGAGAGTGGTCTTTCAACACTTTGGTGTTATCAGGTCTTCACGGCCATCTCAACCCTCGTCCTCCGGTCCCCATCACTACTCGAATTAGTAGAACCCATCTAAGACTTTTAGTGGGCTACTTATCTGGCGATCACTTGGTCAGATATCACGTGAACAAGGTGGGTCTGTCCAGCGACCCAACACATCTTGTGCGAATGTCCCACCATTGCGCGTTTTAGGATGTCACTCCTCAAGTAGGCAAGTATCAGGACCGCAGACTTCAGGTTGATACCTGCTAAAGATATGTTATCGGAATTTGACGTAAAGGGCTGCGGCACAATAGACCTATTATGGCATTATGGTCGCAATGGGTCAGTAGCTCGACTAATCTCATCTTAACAGAGCAGCATTCTTGCACTAACCTTCTATCCAGAGCAGCTCAGCCTGAGATCAAAAGTGTAATTGTGTGGTGTTAACCTGCTGTCCTCTGGGGGGGGGGGGGGGGGGGCGGGCATAGCGCGTCAACTACCCTCATGTGGCTTAGAGCCGGTACACATGGACGTCCAAATGACGCCGGACGCCGCGTCACTTAAGCTCCTCCCTCTTTGATACCTATCTGCATTTCAATTCACATGATGCGATAGGACGCAGCGTCACTCTGTATTATATAAGCCGGGCCACATAATAGCGAGCCTGATTTACAATTTATGTTATTTTTAGTTTTAAATAAACTGTTTTTTGGCCATAACTTCTAAAATATAAGGAATTTCGAATTTTTGACACCATTTTCACCCCCCTTACACTTAAAAGTGATCCTCAAGCGAATGGTTTAAGAAACATCATACAAATCAGACATTGTCACCGTGTCCGTGTTCCGGGTTCGAATGTATGTGGGCCGGTTTATGAAAAATTGATATGCGGACGCGTGAAGTGACGCAGATACTAGCAGAAACCAGCGTCATCCCAGATAGCTATCGCGACGGCAAAATGCCGCCGATAGCTATCTGCGGCCATGTGCATCGCTTCATTGCCCGTAATGTACGAGTATTTCTTCCTATCCGATTGAAAGTGACGCAGCGTCAGACGTCATTTGGACGTCCATGTGCACCCGCACTTAGTTAACGTTTCGTTATCACAAACTGGTTCCAGACGATGTTTCGCCCCACCCCCACAACATAGGAGGAAGACAACACTGCAACATCCATGGCACAACGCGACGGGATTCGAACCCGTGGCTAACCGGTAGACATCAGACTGACGCCTCAACGCACTGACCTACTGGCCTCCCCTAATCATAAATGGGTGGAGATGCCGATAGCTCAGGGAATTGAGGCGTCATCATCCGTTCCGTGAGTTCAAGTCCGGCTGTGGCCATGACTATTTGTGTTGTCCTCCCCTAGTAGTGTGGGACGTAAGAATAAGCCTTTCCTTTTCTTCAAATGGACAGGATGTGTATGTCAGCAGCATGCATCCTCTGACGCTAGTTACATGTTAACGATACGTCAATAAAGCCTTTTGGGAATAGTCGACGTGATATGCCCCATTAGGGGTTAAAGCATATTATATAAGTTAAAAAATACACCATACATTCTTCTTTTTCAAAATTTTGGAATATTGTGGTTATTTTGTTAATTTTCCCCAGTTCTCCTCTATATGTGTGACTATTTTTCACCAATTATTCCAGCATCTGTCCGATGTAAAATATCCAATTCGTGCCATACCTTTCCGTCATAGTGCAAGTGGAACGAAATCCTATATGTATTGTACAATATATCTTTTCTGAGAGAGCCGCACTTATCCAAAGTGACCCGGAGTATATTAAGATGATGCAGAGAATCTGCTCGGATGTTGAGATGCTGCAGCAACTGTCGTTGTTGCGATTGCCGTAGTTGTTGTTGCTGCTGCTGTTGGTTGTTTCGTGTCGAGTTTCTTTTTATGTCTTATTTGCTTCTTCGTCTCTTCTTGGACGCGTTACCTTCACATCTCATCTACCTGTTGTCCGCCACATGTACTCGTAAGTCCACGTCGAGTTGAGAGAAGAGTGTGGGCAACTCAACGTGAAAAATCTGTTGGATGGAAGTAGTTGTTTCGATATATAGATGACTCACTGCTGCAGTCACTGTTTCGTGAATTTCAAGATAACATGCATACAGGTTGCTGTCGTCGATGTAGCCATTATTATTATTATTATTTTTATATATTTGTACTCGTATAGGCGGTGTTGCGGTCGCGGTCTTTGCGGATATTATAGAACTTCCAACGTCATCTGGAAAAGCACTTTATTCACTCTCCAGAAAAGAAAATCTTTCCCTTTGTTGCAATAAAATTGTGAAGCATTTTAATCAATCTTTTCTCAATACAAGGTCCCATTCGTTTTGGATAGTATCTTTTTGTTAGTGCCGTGTATCATTTGGTAATTTTATTTCTCCGATAATCGACTACGCGAAATGTTGGTAGTGCATTGCTGACTAAATTACAAACGAGTTCTTTTTTAATTGTATTTTTTTTCCTTCGGTTGGTCGCTGCCAACCTTTGTTTTGTGAAATTTTACCTTGCCTGCAGTCAACTTACCGATTTTGTTTCTACTATCAAATTTGTGCGTCAATTCTTCTCTACTGTGTATAAAAATGTTCAGTGTGTGATGTGATTTCTTTATGGCAAAAAAGTGAATTAGTAGATAATATTGAGAAAGTAAAGTGAAAGATATCTGTATTAAAAAAAGGAAGTCACGAATGTTTTAAATGATAAAAAAAATTGTTCAAGTGGAAAGCAAATTAAGCTGAAAAATAGCAATTGTGTGTATTTCCGTGAATGCTTTTGTTTGTTTTTCATTTCTTTTTTTTATCGCTCTGATACGGTACAGTGCCGTGCGACATACATAAATTTTCCGTCGTACCTGTCTGTACGCTGAAATTCATTACAACAAGGTAAATAATAATATTGTGAATTCCGAATTGTTAATAGACTATGGCGGCTTTTTATGACTTTTTTTTGTTTTATTTTATTACGTTCGACGTCGTGGAATATTTGATGTTTTACTTTGTGGAAAGTTCTCTTTGAGTGTTGCGGAGTGGCAGTAGATCGACAGCAGTGTATCGAATAGATTTTGGTCTTTGAAACTGGTGCAAAAAAGAAATATTCCACATATCTTCAAAATCATATGAATGTGTTCTTCGGGCTTTCATTGGGCACGTTTATATCGTGGAACTAGGTGGCGATTTAACTAAATCGTTTTATTGTTCGTGGTGTGTTTATACCGAGAGGTACTAATTATGAAAGATGTCAGTTATTGGTTTGCGACTTTGGTTTGGAAAATGTTAAGAGGCTGTAACCTCTTAATAAAAGCGCAGGTTTACACCGCTACAATCAAAGGGTGAATCGAATGTAGAATTTCAGAAAAGTATGAGGTTTTTATATAAAATATAAAATGAAATCGCCAACTACACTATTAGCGAAGACAGCAAGACCATCTAGTCCTAATTTTTCTGTCCAGTTCTGCATCGCAAGTGGAGCTAAAAGTTAGTACCCAAACTAACTAAACCGATACGTTTACATCGTCCTGAGTTAGGTCGATTTAGTTAAACCTCGAAGATAGTCCCGCGATATAAACGCAGTGATTGTATCATTAACCTGTTTTCAATAATTTTGGTAATCCAACCCACAACAAATCGCGTTATCATCCTAGATTTTGCCGCTTTGTTTATATTCGTATGCTCCAGCTAAGTGCAATCTTCAACTCTTCTTTAAATCACAACTATCGAGTTGGGTTATCAAAGTTGTGGTCATCAAAATATTAATGTCAAGTTTAGTCATCAAAGATATAATTTGCTTGAACCCCTAGCGGGACATAGCGTGTCAACTACTGCTAAGAGGCATATTTTGATTCCAATTTTTTTTTTATTTCTTATACAAACTTGCAATTTGCTATATAGTCTTAACATGAATGGTTAAGCATCTTGAAGAGTAGGATAGTTCATCTCGTATAGATACATATCTATCTACAGCAAATCTTCGATTGGGGATATAATGTTTGGGGGACAAAAATTCCTCTTCCATAGCCCTCCGCGTTGGCGCTCCCGGGCAACGGCAGTGGTGACTGACCATTGCTAACCAATGTCAAGCCGCCAGTGATGGCGGTGCGATGATTTTGTTGAGGTAAACCTTCCCCCTGTGGTGTGGGGTGTAAAAATAATACCACGGCCTTTTCCTTTTGAGGGCTTGTCGTTAAAACCAACAAACAAAGGACAGGATGGGTATACCAGTAACTTACACTATCTGAAATTTTTATATGCTAACGAAACGTCAACTATGCCTCGGATAAGGACTGACTCAACGGTTACGACTTTTGGCTATCGTACAATGACAAAGATTGGATTCTGGAATGTCCGTACTCTCCTGGACAATGGATCAGAAGGTCCCCAGAACGCACGATTTCTTCAATTAGAGAGTGAATTTCTGAGGTGTAAATTAAACATCCTAGGCGTTACTGAGATAAGATGGTGGAACAGCGGAGAATTTATCTTTACAACGGATAGCACTGTAATGTTTTACTCCGGTAAAGCTACCGGTTGTGGTCTTGAGTGAGGTGTGGGGCTCCTTTTAACCAGAGCCGCACGAAACTGTCTTTTATCCTGATATTCGGTCTCCGACCGAATCATGACTGCCACGTTCCGGACCAAAATGAGCAACATCTCAATAACACAATGTTATGCTCCAACTGAACCCGACAATGTCTTGGCGAAAGACTCCTGCTACGACCAACTAAACGCCGTTCAGAGCAGAACAGCTAAAGGTGACATTATAATGGTTATGGGTGATTTGAATCCTAAAGTTGGCGCTGATAACTATGGGCTCAGACATGTGATGAGGAGACACGGTCTTGATGATCGTAATGACAACGGTGAAAGTTTGTAGAGTTCTGCAACTTTCACAGTCTCTTCATCGGTGGTACTATGTTTGAGCATAAAGACCACCACAAAATCAGTTGGTTCTCAGTTGGTCTATTGATCGGCGCAGAACACAAAATCAGATCGACCATTTTGCCACTAGTAAAAGATTCAAGAGTTGCCTCCTGGACGTGTGAAACAAGAAGGGTGCCGATATTGGGATGGGAAGAGACCATTATCTTATGATCGCTAATGTTCGATTGCGTATTGCAGCCGTGCGCCGCCCTACCGACGAAAGATCCAGGCGCCGCAAATTCAACACCGCTCGACTAAAAAATTCAGCTGCCTTACAACAATATAATAACCATCTTGCGCAAAAAGCAGCTGAGATAACTAGTTACCCAGATAGTGACATAAATGAAAACTGGGATGCCATAAAAAATGCGTACATTGATAGCGCAGATTCCATCCTTGGAACAAACACGGATTGCCGGAATAAGCCCTGATTGTCCGACGCTTCATGGCAGCGGATTGTTGAAAGAAGGGACTCTCCGAAGCATCATCAAACTACCTTACCGTCAGAAAGCTCGAGAAGTTCAGCGTAGTGTGCGACGCGATAAAAGAGTTTATGCGAATTCTCTTTTAGCCTCAGCAGAAGAAGCCGCAAGAAGTAAACAACTTAAACGCCATATACGGTGTCATCAAGGAGTTTACAGGTGGTCGTAACTCCTGCCAACATCCGGTGAAGGATAGTGATGGATAGCTACTTATCTTGGAAGAAGATCAAATGAGGCGGTGGAAAGAACACTTCGCCGCGGGCTTGAACCGTGTAACCTCTGGTGAAGTTCCCCCCCCCATATAGTAGATAATTTAGCTAGCTATTAAAATGGCCGTATACGATCAACTTATAACGGACGGTTTGGGTGGGCATCCGAAGATGCCCCTGGGGACGGAGCCTAATGTAGCATAGTGACCGTGAAGGTCGGGCCGTGCCATCTGACGAAGAAAAAGGCCCTTCAACGAGCTAAGCAGCAGCCTATGCTTGCTGTAGCTCAGTTCGGGAGATGTGGGCGGGGTTTTCGCCGCTCGTTGCCCCTGTCCTTTACGTATTAACAAAAATTCATAGACCTGGGGAAGACAACACAAACATGGGAGGCAAAAATGGGGAATAAAAGAAATAGTCGATAAGGATGGAATGGTTGGCGGACGGATCAGATGCCCACACGGTCGCACCTGAGTCCGGGTGTAATGGGACCCTCGGCCTCTGGTTTCGTACCACCAACAGATCACTACTCATCAGGTGCTGCTTCGATCTGCCGGTGGGAGCAGCACTACCGGACCATAATATGGTTCATTACATGTGGTTCATTACAATCTGCCCCGATTAAAGAGGAATTAGTCGCTGCAATAATTGCACTAAAACGAGGAAAGGCCGCCGGACTCGACGGTATCCCTGCCGAACTTTATCAAGCAGCGCCAAGCGTAACTGCCGATTTGCTGCACCCACTTGTTGATAAAGCGTGGAATACAGAGACCTTTCCCACTGAGTGGAAGGAAAATTTGATCATCAAACCTCCGGGGAAGGGTAGCCTCACAGACTGTAATTATTGGAGAGGCATTTGTATGCTCTCTGCCGTTGTCAAGATAATAGCTAAAATCGTCCTGGAAAGACTAAAGGCCCACTTAGAAAGCACAATTGATGAAGTGCAGGCTGGTTTTCGATCCGGATTCTCCTGTCTCGATCATTAACATTAACACATTGTGAATCATCATCGAGCAATCCGTTGAATACGATTCTCTGCTTCACTTGCTTTTCATAGATTTTGAAAAGGCTTTCGATAGTGTGAACCGGGATTCTATATGGGCGGCCGTGCGCAGGAGAGGCATCCCTGAAAAGCTTGTGGCTATTATTAAGGCAACCTATGACGGCGTGAAATGTGGCGTTCTGCATAAAGGTAAGATGTCGGGGGACTTTAAAGATTCTCAACTTATTATTCTCAGTGGAGTTCGGCACGGGTGCATCCTCTCACCGATCCTATTCCTCATAGTGATCGTCGATGTGTTGCTTGCAGCCCCATACGGAGGCAGCCAAGGTTGGGCTAAAAATTAATACCAACAAGACCAAGATTCTTAGCCCGCCATTGCAAAAAAGAAATCCGACACCTATTGCCATCAATATTAATGGGCAGCTTGTGGAGAAGGTGGACAACTTCGTCTACCTGTGTAGCATTGTTGCCGAAAATGGTGGTACGGAGCAGGACATCGCTCGTCGTATCAACCAGGCTAAATGCGCATCTGGCATGCTGTCCAAAATCTTTCAGAGCTGTTATCTCAGCATCAAGACCAAGCTGGGCCTGTTTCGCTCCCTGGTACTGTCTGTGCTTTTGTATGGGAGCAGTACATGGAAAGTTTCCGTAAGAGTTACCAGAAAGTTGCAAAGTTTTCGTCAACTCATGTCTTCGTCGAATTTTAAGAATATTCTGGCCCGAAACAATATCAAACGAAGAGCTAAGTCGGCGTACGGGCAGATGTCAATCGGCGAATTGATACGCAGGTGAAAATGGCAGTGGATAGGGCACACATTGTGGAAGAGTGATAACTGCATTGCTTTGCATGCCATGAAATGGAACCCCATTTACAACTAAGGCCGACCAAGAGGGGGTCCTAGAATCACATGGCGTCGATCTGTGGCAAAGGAGTGTCAGGCACTGGGTAAGTCTTTTGGGGAGTTGCGCCCCATTGCCCAGAACATAGTACGATGGCGCGCAGGAGTAGTTGACGCGCTATGCCCCACTAGGGGTTAAGGCAAGGTAGTAGTAAAGTGAGTACTAGTAAAAGAATGAATATTTGAGAGTATTTTTTTTCCATTTTAAAAATTTCAATTTTCGGTAGATTTATAATTTATTGTGGTATGTAGATATGGTATTTTCGGATATTTTCGTCCCCGTCAGTGGTGTCGATATGGAATTTAGGGAAAGGGTTGGAAGGAGGGGAAAAAATGAAAAAAAAAACATATCTTAAAGGACTTGGAGTTCATTCTATTCCAGTATTTTATAACTTCTGCTAGAAACTCCACAATTCTCTTCACGGAGCTATTAAAAATAAATGACAGATTAAGATTATTTACGGATAGCTAAAATATTGTACTATGCTTTTCCGCTAACTTCGCTTCGCCGGTTACTCCGTCTAGTATAAAAAAAGTTGAATATTTTTTACTGATATCAAATATTCAAAACACAATTCCCAGTGAAAAACTTCAAATTTTGTTTTGTGTTTAATTATCACAAGCCTCTTTAATGACTCTATTGTTAGGCAAGCTTACAATCACACATTAGGTTTGAAATTTGTGTTTTTTTTTTCGTCATTAAACTGTTCATTGCATTTCTGACCTCAATGTATGTCAGAAAGTCGTGGACATTAGATACGCACTTTCTTTCTACGAGTTTATCTGTAAATATTCTGAAATTTTATTTATTATCACGAGTATTATTGACTTACCTTTTGAATATTTTTCATGTTTTTTTTTTACAGAAACTGCTTAATTTGAATTTAATTCCATTTTTTTTTTTTAATTAACATATTTTTTTTATAATACAGAACTAAATTTAAATTAGGTGCATTTTTCTCGGTTTCTTTTTAACTTGCGTAACCGATATTTAACTTAGTCGTTGCTACATACTCGTACATATTTCACTTAAAAACTAGGGTAAAATTTGCATTCAACGGAAAATTAAGTTATCAAGTTGACTTGTTAATAATTATCACCGAAACAATTGAGTTGTTTGTAGGAACCATAGAATGAGCTACAATTTTTGGTGCTTACACAGACTGTAATAGATGCACATTAGCCGTTTTCGATTCACCCGGTCTCAAATCCATCTATCGAACTTAAACAGCCACCATACAGATACTTTAAAGCGTAGGGGGCGAATTGCGGACTGAGTATATACTTATATTTATTTTATATTTAGTTGACGTTCAACCAATTAAACGAACGATTGTTGTAGATCAATGGGTAGAAAGCAGATCTATCGATCGAGGGGTCGTTGGTTTGAAGCTTCCTTTTATTTTCTTGCTGCGTGGTCATTTTATTTTTAATATTCATCAAGTAATATTATAATGACCCAAAACAACCCTGTTGTAAAAAGCTTCCCCCCAAAGAAAAACTCATCAGCTGCAGAGAGGATTGATATGAACACACGCCGGTTAAAGTACTCGTAGCTTCGCCTCGCTCTAGGGTATGCTTATTAAACCCTAATTAAATTGGTTAATTTCATTGTCTTTTCGCCTGGATCTCGTTATACTTAATGAACTGAAAAGTCCCGAGATTTTTAATGAAAACAAGCTTTTTTTTGGCAAAGTTATTTCCTATTCGCCTTTGAGGGCGATACACTTGGTATAGCGATTTTCCAACATTTCTATGCCCTTTCGAAACGAAACTTCCAAGCCTTCGAAATACGCCTCGGTTTCCGCGATGACTTCCTCATTGGATCTGAATCTCTTTCTCTGGAGCCACTGCTTGAGGGTTGGGAACAGATAATAGTCGCTGGGGGCCAAGTCTGGAGAATACGGTGGGCTAGTAATCAATTCGAATCGTAATTTTCTTTATTTCGTCGTTCAGTTTGTCCAATAACGCTGCATAATACTCTCCGATGACTGTTCTTCCCTTCTGCCAGGTAATCGGCGGAGGCTATAACCTTCCCGGCCGAGGGCGGGTCTTTTGGCCGCTTTGGTCGGCTTTCGTGATTTTCCAGCCATTCTGCAGATTGCTTATTGGACTCAGGCGTATGGTAATGGACCCATGTTTAATGCATCGTCACAAAACGTAGAAAAAAGTCCGCTCGATTACGCCGCAACAACGCCAAACCGGCCTTTGAACCATCAACGCGCTGCAATTTTTGGTCGACGGTCAGAAACGTGCCACCCACCGCGCCGATAGCCTTTTCATCTCCAAAATATCGTGCAAAATGTAGTAGTTTCACAATGTCTGGTTAAAGTTGATCCTATAGATAAACGCTAAATGCCACCCATCCTCCAGTTAAAAATTTATCAGGCGATAATTCTAAACATGTAATGCTGGCTGCTGAGATTTTGATAGCTAGAACTGTTCACGTTTGCACATTCAAATGACACAATTATTAATAAACATAGATGTACCCTACCGTATTACTTGACAGCAATGTCACTAAGCTTTTATTGATTTGTTTGTGCAATTTATGATGAAAAAAATGATTCCTGGCGTATAATTTTTAACAACCGACACACGTATCTACGAGTACATATGTTTGTGCGGAAAATACACGCTTTTTTTACTTTTACATGTAGTTCTTGGTCATTGTCGAAAGAGTACACATATTCATTCTACCCTTATAGCCTTCAACTCTAAACCCTTCTGAGGGATTTGATTGGGAGAACAGAAGTACAAAATACGAAACATTAATGAAATCACGTACAAAAGTTCACACATTCTTCCCCAGATCAGTTTTTTACCTTTGTTATAAATAATAATATATGTTCGAGTATTTCCCTCCATTATTCTCCAATCTTTTCTTTAGTTCATTCTTTAAATAAAAGCTGGTCTTTTGTTCTCAGGTGTGCAAGAACTTCCAACTTTATTCTCACGCATTGTTCAGATCTCTGAAGTAATTTTTATCTTTAACCACTATGTACAATCTTTAGATACGGGTGTGATGCGACGGCGTTCATGCAGATATCTACTTTCTCATCATAAGATCTTGTCTAGAAATTATCTTGTCCATGTAATAATGCTAAAAATGTTCTTCCGCCATCTAAAAAAAATGTTACGACTAATTAAAGCAGAACTGCGATTATAAAAAAATTATTAGATGATGTTCAGGGAATATTTGTTTTAGTTTTGCTGATAAATTCTGCTCCTATTCAAAGATCGTGGGAAATGCATTTATTTCTTAGCAGTCATGCTTTGTTGAAAAAAAAACCACAAATTGAAACAAAAATGTAATTTGGTTTGCATAAATATTGCATAAAAGACGTGAGAAAAAAAAACATGAATGTTGTAGTTCTGGAATAAAAATAAAGTGTTATAGGTATTGTATTTGCAGTGTACACTCCCTGTGCGGACACCTCCCATGGCCAGACAGAAAACGGCCCTATAAGAAGTTGTTTTCTCAATGTCTGGTTAAAGTTTATCCTACAGATAAACGCTAAACGCCACCCATCCTCCAGTTGAAAATTTATTGGACGATAATTTTAAACAGCGCTTAAGCGCTTCTTCTTAAGGGCAAATGAGACAATTAAACTGGTCATAAAGAAAAGAGTTCTGGAAATTCGAATTGCCGCCTGGCTAAAGTTAAGTTCACCTTCTGCGACCGTGCAAACTCAGTTTTCGTGCATTTAGGATCTATAGAACGGATTAAAATTCTTTTCAGATCTTTCCCTAATATTTTCTATTAGAATATTAATTTTAAATGGCCTATAAGCAAGTGTTGCTATGAGGTAGGTATAAAATCCACATGTTCAAAATCCACAAATCAAAATCCACATATTCAAAATCCACAAGTGTAAAATCCACCAGTTAAAATCCACCTAGTTTATTCTGTAAAGACATTCATGATGCATACACGATGGATTTTTAGTTCCTAAAGCGGAAATGGACTTTGAACCCGCACTCAAGGAATTTCCCGCTTTAGGAACTAAAAATCCACCGTGTGAGTGTTCTAGGTGCTTACCACTTAAAGCGGAAACAGACACTGAGCCCATATCTTGAATATCAGAGTATGATATAAGACTGATTTCGAACTGGCACTTTTCCATGCACATATTTATGGATTTTGATTTTTGCAGATTTTATATGAAACCCGCTGCTAAGCTTGATATCACTAGTTTGCCTTCAAAAAATTTGAAACTTTCCAACGTCATTATTATGCCCCCCCCCCCCCCAACGAACTCTTGGATCAGGGTGTGATTAAACATTTTACTACCGGTCTAGTTTTAGTTATTTGATTATTCAACAAAATTGGAACGTTGACCAAAGAAAAGTTGGCTTTCTCAAAAGCGGACACTTCCCGTAACCGCACCAAACTGTTGGTCCCGATGGTGTTCGGTTCTGAGAACGTACACTGTATATAGATTTAGATTTTATAATATACATACATTATAATATGGATTAAAATAGAGATAGCTTAAGATTTTTTTGTACATCTTTTATTAATCAAGCGGTCATTGGCCCTAGAAGCTTTACCTCATTGCTAATGGTCATTTCAAAATTTAACCCAAATTTTGAATACAGTAATCTGAATGATGTATAGAAAAGTTTTATGTAAATATTTATGTACATAAATGTACAAATATTTAAGTTAGCACTTCTGATGTTTAATTTTTTCGGAGCAACTGTATAAAATATTCTCCGACAATTTGGCACAATGAAGCCGCATAGAATGATTTGTAACACAGTTTTCAACATTTTCACATCGTGAAAAAATGTTGTGAAAAGTCGTTGTAACTTTTTTTGTTAAATAACAAAGATGAGCTTAGTAGGCTCATACTAAAATGACAATCGACAGAAGCTAAGTAGTGGATGTAAAGTGTGTGCCTATCAGAAAGGAATAAAGTTATATTAAAATATGCGACGACACAGCACAAACGTTGACAGTAAATTTTTATTCTCTACCTTATAGATTAAAATGTACTTACCAAAAAAATAAATCGCTTCAAATGTCGAATATTTCGCCCCCTCATTTAGTTACGGTTGCTTCAAATTTTGAAAATAAAACGAGGCCGACGCGTGGATACTCTGGACCTGTGCAGACCTAGTTGTCATACCGAAACTACAACGGCCACTTAGAAGATTAGATTATGATTTAGGAACTTTTGTGGGGAAGTTAGGTGCCATTTTGAGTCGAGTGAGTTCTTACCACAAGTAAATAAAGGTCTTATTTCAAGAGTTTTTCAAGTTTCAAATGGAAACTTATCGGTTCTTTTGGATGGGTCTTGCCCATTTTCACTACCGACCAACTGTTTGTTCTCGCTTGCAAGGGGCTATAGGTAAGAAATGGGGCCTACAACCGAGGGTGTTTTACTGGCTGTATGTATGTGTCGGTTTTGCTCCTCAAACTGATGTATGGGATTGTGGCGCGGTGGAGGGCACTAAGAATCGCAACCTACAGAAGCATTGGAGAAAGTTCAAGGGCTGGCGTGTGTCGCCATTACGGGAGCTCTAAGTCCTACGCCTCCTGCAGCTGGAGAAGCCCTGGACTTGACCCCCTGGACATCGTTGCCGAGCAGCTTGCTGCCAATGTGGCTATTCGTTTTCGTGAAACGGGTTAATGGAACCCGTTCACCACTGGACATTCGGACATTTTGAATTGTTTGGATGTTCCTGAAACCACGGACTATACCTCACCTATACTGGATTTTAACAAAAACTTATGTTGCCTAACCCCTTCTCGTGAGGAGTGGGCGGATAATATTGCTTTAGGTGCTCACGTTGTAAGCATTTTACGGTTGGCTCCAAGAGCGATGATGGGGTCGGGGCGGATGTCTACTCGAAGACGCTGAATATCAGTCTGTTCTTCCGTCTCCCTGACTACTGTGGTATCTTCCAGGCGGAGGTGAATGCTATTCATGAAGCCATTTCATGGGTGGGTCGTAATGTAATTTCTTTCAGGAATCTAATTATTTATGGTTATAGTCAATCGGTAATAAAATCGCTTGATTCTGCCATGACTAACTCGAAGGCACTTGCTGAATGCCGTACCTCGATTCGGCAGTTGAGAAGCTTTCTCAAAGTTTGCTGGATTCCGGGTCACAGTGGCCTCGTCCGTAACTGTAAGGCGGATGAACTTGTCTGTGGTGGGACCAATAACGAGGTCGGTGACAGTTCTCGGAATGTTGGTATGCCTATGAATACCTGCAAATTGGCCCTAAGGTCCAATGTGACTGCGAGGGCTAACATCAGATGGCTTGATGGCTTAACATGTCACGCGGCCAGGCAGATTTTACCAATACTAAACCTTGGCCGCCCATCAGGATTGCTTATGCTGGACAGGAAGTGTATAAGTATTGCTGTAGATGTTAACACTGGTCGCCTCATTGGGGAGCATGATAGGACTTCGTATGCGGCACAATGATTACTGCAGAAGCTGTGGGGACGAGGATGAGTGTTCTTTTTACTTGCTCTGATTCTGCTCTTGCTGGTAGTAGGTCCATTCTGGGGTCCTACTACTTCACTGATCTTGATGATTTGAAGGATGTGAGCGTCGGACAGATTATTCGATTCATCGTTCGCTCCGGATGGTTCACGGAGTGGGTACTGACCTTAAGATCTTTCTTATAGAATGTGTTCGCGGTATTACAACGGACCCAGCCCGTAAAACCTAACCTAGATTAGATTAATGTACAATAGTTTTTGATTGCAAATGCCAACAGCTCCGTTTGATAAGAAGGGACGACTTCCGCAGTAGACTTATGACAACCGATCGACCTACGACCGCTGTTGGCGTTGAGATTGAAGTAGCAGTCAAGTGTCCTCTTTTCCATGATCATATAAAATCGCAAGCGGTTGTGGATGTCAATAGATTGAAAATCAATATTAAAATACTGTACTATCAAATGCACCAGCTAACAGGCGGCTAGCAAAACCACCCATGATATTAAAATATAGTATTGGACTGAATAACCTGCCAACAGCAAGTTGGGCAAAACAGCTTATGGAAAACATTAAAATACCTAAAAACCATTACATAGTCGTATCTAATACAATAACTAACTACAAAAACTGGCATGAAGAGCGGCTCTAAGGTTTTTTTCTAAAACAAATGAAAATATTTATTTGCAGCGAATTCACCAACTATGTTATTTGACAGCATGAATCAAATTTGACCTATTGCATATATTTAGGCGTGACTGTATGTCTTTTCATTTTCTTTTATTGACGTAGCTAATACTATACATTTTTAGTGTAATAGGGTATTGTTCGTCAGCCTAAGTCAATCAATCTATCCACTCTTCATCGAATCCCACTCAAAACTTTTAGAAAACGGATGGAGAAGGGATAGTTTGACTAATTGGATAAGTTAGTCCAATGAACAGAGAGTTTTTACCTTGCAAAAGGTGCGGTAGTTCTGAATTTTTGATATGTTGTATAGGTCGGTGGGGTAGTAAAAAATCCAAGTTTGCGTCACTCTCCTCCTTGTGCTCCCCCCGCTATCTAGCAAAAACTGGCACTTTTATCAGTTTTTTGCCTATAACTCCGTTCCAGTCCATTTTAGTGCAAAATATGGTACACCATTTTTGTAGAGCACAAAATTACTATTACTAAAAGTTTCATCTGACAAGTTTTTTTCTACAACCAATAGCGACGGAGCTAATTTAATTTGAGAAACACTTTTTGTCAATTACTCCTTTGTTCCCAAAAGGTGGAAAAATAATCATTTTTTGGTGTGTTTCATCAAATAACGGGTTAAATATTAGTCCCACAAGGAAAATTATTAGAATCGATTTTTCTTTAAACTAAATAAGCTTTAATTTGAAATAAGTCAAATGCCCGTAGGTATGACAGTTACGTAGAAAAGGGGAAAAACCATCTAATTTTAGAAATAATAGGGTTTTACCCCTTTTCTGCGTAACTGTCATACCTATGGGCATTCTAAGATAGCGGGGAGAGCACAGGGGAGAGAGTGACGCAAACTTGGATTTTTTACTACCCCACCGACTTATACAACATATCGAAAATTCAGAGCTACCGCACCTTTTGCACGCTAACCCCCCTTATTTGGTCTCTATTTATTGGATTAAGTCATAGCTGGACTAACGACTGGATTCATAGCTGGACTGGTGGCTCAACTCAAACTGATCGTGTGTCACAAATTGAGACCTTGCGTTTTATTTAATTCGTTTTATTTTATTTTATAATTGTTCCTTCATAAGAAGATTTTCTGAATTTTGTAACCTAAATTTTTCTATTTCTACTTTCAGAGAGTATTCAAACTGTGATGATGGCGCCAATGCCAAGTAGTAAAAGTCCATCCAAGGGTCCAACATTCCTATTTTCAGCCGCCGATTCGGATGATTCCAGTCCTACACCGTCCAGTCCACCAAGTACAGGTAATATAACATATTTGAAGCAACATAGTATTTATACTTCACTTTGTATGTGCTATGTACGTACAGACCTCAACCCCGAAAAAAGTGCCCAACCGAACGGCGAAGCAAGTACAAAAGACTGTGCACTCATTAGTTGCTTCTGTCTTGAATCGGACTCTGCTCACATCGGAGGGCCCTCGCTATATCCAGTGTTGGCTTGACCTTGACTAAACTATGTTATGATGGCTATATGAACATGTAAGGTGCCCCTAAAGCGAAATCGATGTCGAGTTGTAGTCGCACCGACTTCGAGTCGACCATTGTGCGGAGGGTTCGATTACATGTAACACTCGAGCGTAGTCCGAGTTGAAATCGAGACGGTTGGAACGCCTAACAGTGAACAAAGAATTCACCAATTTAGACGCTATGTAAACAAATTTGTGATTTCGCGGCGAATAAATCGCGTTGTTGTGAGGGAAGCCTAAAGTGAGATGTTGAAAAGCATAAAGCATTTTCCGCGTTTGTTGTGATCCTTTTTTCTGAGGGAGCTCATCGGAGGAGTACACGCGAAGTGTAAATTTGTTTACAGTGTACCTATGTTGGCGTAAACACTTAATTTCCAACTTCTTCGATTGGGCGTCCGATTTCTTTGTATTTATTACTTATAAATTTGAGTGCAACTATAAAACTTGGGCATGGGGAATTTAGGTATCATTTCTTGAAAATACTAGAGGGAATCTTAAGATTTATGCGTAGTACTAACCTTTTTTCTTCATTCGAAATTTCAAACAAATACTGTCAAAAGTTTCGTTCTGTTGCCAGCATTTGTATGCAATTACACACGAAAAGAAAAGGTTAGTACCAGGCATTACGAAGAAAGCCCCCTACGTTTTTAACTACTATACATACTTCCTTGATCTTTGTTTAATTTCTTAAGCTTTGTGGTAATATGTAAGGTCTATTGAATATTGTTATCCTCAACTGGTTCCTTCGGATCATCCTAATTAACTAAAAAAGTAGTTCATAAATCTGCATTATTTATAGTGAGATAATAATATTTTCTGTAATCGCGATTTAACGTTGCAGATACTTTGTGTAACAGAGATCAATTATGGATTTATTAATTTGAACCACGTCCCCAAGTCTTCGAGGTATGTGCGTGTGACTTTCATTCCGAAGGCAGGAAGATGCGGCCGTGAGTCCGCGAAGGAGCTCAGGCCTATCAGCCTCACCTCATTCGTAATGGAAACATTAGTACGCATTCCGGATAGCCACATACGACAGCTTTTGAGGAAAGCATAACTTCTTAAAGATAAGTCTACAGAAACGGCTTTCCATGAGATTGTACCCAATATTGAGCATATAACTTACATTATAAGTAATATACCCTAGTCGCTTTTATAGATATGGGCGGTGCTTTTAACAACGTCCGAACTGAGGTGATACTAGCAGCCTTCATAGAAATAGGGCTGCAACCCCATTTAAGCAGCTGGATAATAGCGATATGAATGATCACAGCAGAGCTTGGAAGTGACCAAATGTGTACGCTGGGGAATACCCTAAGGTGAAGTCATTTCTCCTCTGCTTTGTATACTAGCGATGGACTGACTCCTGAGAAAGCTGGAAGAGTCAGGAGCCAAGGTAATGGCGTACGGAGACGACCTAGTGATCCTGGCTTCGGAGAAGTTCCTATCGGTGATGAGCGACATCATGAGTGGAGCCCTATACTACATGGTCAACGCCTGGACCAGAGAATGCAAACTGAGTGTGAATCTGCTGAATTGTTTGGGGCTTATTTCTGTACATTTCGCCTCTCAAATAATCCCAAATAAATAAGTCAGTTTCTATCAACTCATATCATTATTCTGTGGAAGATACGCTGCTAACCATACCTTCACTCATCAGCTAATGAAATAAATAATGAAAGTAATTGATAAGCTCCTCCTTTCTCCTCTCTCTCTCTCAATTGCCCTAACCCCTTGTGGGGCATAGCGCGTCCACTGTTCCATGTGGCCCAGTTGACGCTTCAACGGCATAAACTGGTTTCGGAGAATGCAGTTGCCAGCATGCACCTCCTGCACATCCATGGCCACGAACGTCGTCGTGGACGAAACGCCGGTAGTCAAACATGTGACTGATGCCTCAACACACTGCGCTACCGGTAAATTGCTCGCAAAATAAAGCGATCGCACCATGTGGTACAGAATTTTCTAGCAAATTTGGAAAAGTATGGAACGAGAAAACGTCCACGAAATAAAAGAAAAATCATTGATATGGCTTCGAACTCTACGAAATCTCTCGCACAGATTAGAAACGAATGTGAGCTAATTGTGTCGAGGGAAACAATTCGGCGGGCTATAAAAAATAATCTGAACATTTATCGTCTAAAATGTTGACAGCACCGCTTCTTACGCCTCTTCATAAACAAAAGAGGTTAGAATTCGCGAGATTGAACATGAACCGGCAATGGAATCTGGTGAGTTAAGCACCGAGTGGTGCGAGTGTTTCATTTATTCATACAAAACGTGACAACTTAAGAAACAAAGTATTGTTTAAGTAACATTCAGCGATGAAAAAAAATTTCGTTTGGACGGACCTGATGGCTACAACAATTATTGGCCTGACTTACGGAAGCAGCCATATATTTTTCATAAAGGAATTTCGGTAGCGGAAGTTGTATGGTGTGAGCGGCATTTCGCGCTCACAGGAAGCTGAATCTGGTATTCAATTTCTCAAAAATGAACAGTAAGAATTACCAGAATATCCTAGAAAGTAGCCTGGTGCAATTTTTGCGGAAGCATCGATGTTTAAAACTAATAAGTATTTATATCAGCAAGATAACGCCGCTATACACACCAGCATCGACACTAAGAAAGGTTCTTGACTGGCTAGCCCGTTCACCAGACTGCAACCCAAGTAGAAAATTTGTGGGAAATAATTGTACGCCTGATTTACGCTAACAATAAAACTTGAATTTAGTTATTTTGAAGTGGCTCTATAATTTTCAGACAGGATGTAAGAGAACTTTGTCGAATTATTTTATAATTTTGCATACTTGCATGTTGCTTATTGTTTTTCGTAGCGCAAATTGTAGCTCAATAATTTCTGAAAGGGTAAAGATTGGTGCGGGAGGAAGTAGGCTGGTCGCTGACTCCACTTTCGATAATTATTCAAACAAGTTATTTTGTGATATTTTTTATGCAAGCTTGCAAGTTGCTTTATCGTCAAGCATCTCCAAGAGTAGGACAGTTCATCTCCTACTGGCATGGGACACTACAAAGCCCTCGCGTTGCGGGCGAAGCCCTCTACTTTCCGGTTTCATTAATTTTGATTTCGGCTAATCGTTTATGGCTCTACATAGTAGGAGATTCAATTTAGTTCAATCAAAACCACCAAACCAAGAAGAAATGCGCACATTGATGAATAATTATCTTTTGTAATTTTTTACGTTTCCCAGATTTTTAGTGCGGTCCGCCCGTAACAATGATCTGATGATGTACATATATCATAAGTTAGACGTTTTTTCATCGAAGGTCAAGCCAACCAATTTAATTTTGATTCAGAGAAAGTAATTTTAAGTTTTGGATATTTCGGGTGGCTTATTACTTTCCCTTTACAAGCTTGTGATTAGTATATCACCGCAAAAAATATCAAGTATTTGTCTGCATTTAGAAAAAAGAAACTATAATTACTGTTCAGAATTAGCATTTGATAGACAGCAGGAAGTGTTACGCAACAACCAACCGCCGAAAGTCTGATCGTTATCTAGATTATTTTAAAATAATTGCATCTTGCATCTTTTATCCAAAATTATACATTTCTTATGAGTATATTCACCTTTCCATCTTTTTTTTTAATTTTCTTAATTTTCTTCCAGATGCCCCAAAATCTCAATGCTCATCACTGTCAGAGGTCGAATCATTTGAGGGATTCGGTGAAAATGATGCTACCGATAGCGGCGGCGGTAGTAGTAGTAATAATAATAATAATATTCGCGTGAATCTACGAAATGTTAATAGTGCCGGTAGTGAAGCAAGTGGTAGTAGCAATCGAGATGGAATCATTGGCGGCCGAGTGCGAGGTGTTGAATTGGAATTAGCACCGCATGCTAACTCAACACCGAGTGGGTAAGTGGTTTCACCTTTCTATCTTGGTATTTTTTTTTTCGTAGCGTTGCGTTCATTTCGTATCCGTAATAATGTAGATTGTTGTTTTTTTTCATTAGTACTATGCAATTTTCTTGAAATGCACTATGCACGATAACCATAATTGCTGCGTGTTGTTATAATGGTGAAATAAGATTGATTAACGTGAATTTTACTGAATTTTTCATAACAAGTTTATGATTTTTGTTGTTTTGTACACTTACAGAGAAGACGATCGTAGCTCCATCTCTCGGCATACATGGTCGCGAACGAGTTTACGACGAACTCCTACAAGGTATGCAAATGTCTTTCTATTATGTAGAAACTGTTTTTTTTTCGTTTATTTGAATTTTATTCGCATTTTTTGTAATTTTCGACGAAACTATGTATATTAAATTATTCTGTGAAAATTGTGTGGGGTCACACTGTGTATATCACAGTATCATCCCTTATATCAACCAACAATTGTCTGGGAAATACTTCAGGAGATTTATAAAAAGAGTCATACGTAGCACTACATATGCACTATTTTCAGGAGTCATGAGCACAAAGTGGTGGGACCAAATATTATTCATTCTTGAGAATCATTTTTTCATATCAATAAATGCTCTTACAACGTTGATGTAAATTTAAATTTACGGTTAAGATCGAAACCAAGAGTATTGATGTAGTGCTAAAATATGTCAAATTAGATAAGAAGATCAGAGCGAAGTGCAATTACATAATTGAAGCCATTACATACCTCCGTCGTTCGCTCCTGTGTAACGGATTTGTGGCTTGAGCTGTGCTCGGAATGAGGCCGAGGCATGGTCCTCTCCTATGATTTGATTTTTTTTGTGTGCTATTGACTGCTACGGTTTTGACACAAAGTTAAAAAAAAACCTTCAGAAATTAGCCTAGATCTCACCATATTTTATTCTGATTATTTTTGATTTCATCATAAACTGAAATTTTTTTCCAGCAATCCTGACAATTTGCCCAACAGACGCTGGGGCTCCATGAGACAGTAAGCTTCACCAGATTTCCTTTTGTTTTTTTTCTTTTTTGTTGTTCAAATTTAGTTAACCCTAATGTGTACATATTTTTCCTATTATGAAACCTCTCCCCATAATTACAATAAATTACGAGTAATTTTTCTTTCTTCGCTCCTAATTTAACATTAATATATTGTTGATGGCCTCTCTTTCGCTATTGTTAAACCTACAACAAAACCCATGTACTGACTAACTTGATTAGATATTGCGTAGATTTACGATATATCTGTAGTTATGTGGTAGACCTAGAGCCTAGACCAAGATAAGATACTTTTGATTCTATTGATAACGAATAACTGAGTGAGTCAATTAGAGGAAAAATAAAATAGGCAGACACAACTGCGAAGAGAGGAAAACAAAAAATTAATTTGAATGGAAACTTAGAATGGAGAGAAAAACACAGAAAATTACCCGGGCAAATTATGTAAATTTATTTCTATTGTTAGTGTTTGAATTGCATTGGCGTTTAATTACAGCTGTTATCTTGTTCAATAGGGTATATGAGTCAGTGTTGAGATGTAGTTATGCGTTGACGGTGAAGGTTAAATTTGTGGTGATTTGTGTAGTTTAATTTTATGTAACAGGCTTTATTGGCTTTTTATATTCTATTTGATTATGGGACGGGAGGGTATTTGATTTGTAATTGTTTAACATGTAACCTTTGACATTTTAGAATATTACAAGTATTTTCAGTGAAAATTGGGTTGATGATTTTGGTTTCATTCTGCATACCACCTTAGTATGCGTCTGTAGCTTTACTTGGCAGCGCACCATGCATTGCTACTCAAGACACTCTCGTTTGAGGTTCGAGCCCCTGTGATGGGAAAAATATCCTTTTATTCTCTAATTCATTCTATTTACTTTCTCCAATCTTAGTGGTTTCGTACGGATAGAAGCAATCTCCAGGTGTTGCATCTTTGCAGCTATCCGTGTGGAGGACGACCACGAATGTGTGAGAATTCAATTTGTATGAGCCCTGAAGACGTGATTTTACTCGACCGTGGATGTCTAGATGCTGTGAAGCAACTTATTAACTCACCAGAGGGGGTAGACAAGGACGAACCTTAGATAAAATCCAAAATTGGCCAATCCCCGGATCATTGGCTGGTCATTGAAACCACAATTAAACTCCATTTATGAAACGATATAGAAAAATTAAATGCATATTTTATAACGATACTCGAACTGAGATGCCTCTACCCCACCGTCTTCAGAAGTTACCTCAATCCCAGCTAGTCACAGACTCTCTTAATTGCTTCTTATTTATCTCTAGAAGAATAATGCTTGAGAGTGATATAAGAACGATATAAGAACAAAAAGGCAGTCTTTTTATACCCTTCACGAATCTGAAAGGGTATATTAACTTTAACGTGAAGTCTGAAACGCATAGAAGGAAGCATCTTCGACCATATGAACTATATATATTCTCGGTCAGTGTGAAGAGGTGAGTCGATTAAGCTTTGTCCGTCTGCCCGTCTGTCTGTCTGGTTCTATGCAAACTAGTCTCTTAGTTTTGAAGCTATCGAGCTGAAGTTTTGCACAAAGCCTTCTATTGCACGCTGTAGATATGTCGGGACCAACGGAATCGGACCACTATGTCATATAGTTGCCATAGGAACGACCGGTCCCAAACTCCGCCTTTGTTGGAAAAACTAAAATATTTCATTTCTAAAGTTATCTTTTTCAAATTTCATATTTTTCAATAATATCTGCCGCTAAATCACGTTCTTGAATTTGGTTGAAATTCGACTACTCTCTTCTATAGCTGTCATAGGAACGACCGTTCCAAAAACAAGTTTTTGTTAGAAAAACTTTTTTTCTATTTAAAGATATCTTTATCAAATTTCATATTAACATTCATATTTACCGCCACACCAATTCTAAAATTTGGTTGAAATCAGCCCACTATTTCATATATCTTTCATAGTAACAGTGAAATCGGAACAATTTTTAGTACTAATTTCAAAGTGGCAAATGCACCGTAAATCGCATAAAGGGTATCATATCTTCGACTTATTTGCTTAAATGTACCTTTATTCGGACTTAAATTAGGATATAAGAGAGCGCGAAGTGGGATTTAAGTGATATATAAGAACGATATAAGAAAGATTTAAACTCGGCAAAAAAAGAATCCAAAAATCCCAACAATTTTGGATTCGTTACTTTTTTTTTTGTATTTTCGCCGTTTGTAAATTTTTCCCATCGCATTTATTTAATTGTTCATTTGTAATGACACATATAGAGGCAAACTGAAAGAAATTTTAAAACTATTTACACCTACCGGGCTTCCGTTTCATAGTCCATAGTTCCATAGTCCAGCGCCTTCCAGCATACGGCACACCACCACTTATACAATATGATCTCTTTATGTCATATACTATCAACAGGCACGTTTTTTTAACAGCTATGCACAGCAGAGCAGGTTAAGACCACAGAATTACACTAACAATTTGATCGCAGTTGCTCTGGATAGAAGGTTAGTGCAAGAATTCTACTACGTTAAGTAGTCTGCATTTGGAAGTGCAGGCGGCGCAGGTGTCGAAGTTTTCGGGCAGTTTACAGTTTGGAAAGCACATAAAATTCATTTCCTGTCAGTAAAATGTTCGTTTTGTGTAATTATAATATATTAAATAGTAAACATACAAAGTAATTTTGCTGCCTAAAGGAAATTTGTTCGCTTGTATCTGTACTATGGATTTAAGTTTCTTCTTGAAAATTGATTTGTCGTTTGAATCATCATCGTGGCGGGACAGCCCTCCGTCGACTCGTTCTGGCTCCATTACTCTCTTTGGCATGCGATTATCGTCCATTCGTTGTACACGCCCCGCCCATTGAAGTCGTTGTAGTTTGATGATTTTCGAAACTTCCAGCGCATCGTACAGTTCATACAACACATGGTTGTACCGGATGCGCCATCCATCTCGATCGCAAACAGCCTAGAAAACTCCCCGCAAAACCTTACGTGTGTCTAGATTTCTTACAGAACGATTAAAAAATTATATACGGATAATAACCCATTTTTTCAGTGCGATGTACGTTTCTTAGAACGTTTAAATAATGATACAAGAAACCTTTTTTTTGTTGGGCTGTTTGCGATATTGGTTTTTTAAGGCATGATTTGAGAATGATTGAAGAGGCCAGCATCACAGAAAGTCGATCCAGCAAATTATGTTTCTAGTGTGGTGGCTTCAATCATTATTTAATAATGATATAAGAGATCTGTTCCGACATAATGGTACATAATGCATTTTTTGTATCGGTTCGATGGCACGTTTCGTCCTTATAATATGATTCCTTTACTTGATGTATTTATTTTACAGGTAGTGTAAAAACACTCAACCGAAGTTAATAATCGAATGCTTGGAGTAACTATTTATATCGTATTACCTCGACTCCTCTTCCAAAACATGTTTATACATATCAGTGAGTCGGTAGCTATGTGCGCTGAGGCGTCTGTCTGATGTATTCATTCTTCCATTCGAGGGTTTAAATTCAGCTGCTTCATTGGTTGTTGTTTGAGCTTTTTTTTTTCTATTTGAATAAAAATTACATATTCACCGCATGGATAATTTATTTTCACTGTTTTAATCAATAATATTTAATCCATTCGGAATATTTGAAATTCTCCTATAGATGTAAAAATAATATATTATCCGTATAAAAGATATTTTATTTACACTAAAAAAAAAAACCCTTTATAATGGCACACCGAATCGGTGAATATTTTATTTTAATTTTTTACTGTGTACTCTTTGTCTTAGACGGTAAAGTATCACAAAACAAGTCGTCTTAGTATTGGCAATTGTTAAACGATATTGTTCGCTTTTTCTTTTTACTGCAAAAGTTACTTATCTTGTGACTTATTTTGTATAAATCCTACACACATGTACCATAAATGTTTCATTCTAATAAGGTCGTAAACGGCTTCGAGCGAAAATAGGTAAAATAATCTTTCGGATCTTTCGTTCTTAATTAGACTCACCTTACAAGTACTTACGCTATATCAATCCCAGTTAAATCCAATTATTACGATCCATGCGAAACATCAGGACATACTCAATGTACGACTACTCATATGCATAACAAACGTGTCACTTCATTTTTGCATATCAGATTTCGCATGAATCGAAATTGAGTTCTAAAATATTGTGTAGGAGACCACACTCTATGTTTGATGGAAAGCCCAAGCATTTGGTTGTGAAACCTTTTCATATCGCAATTGTTATTCTAATTATATGCAAATACTTTTTCTCCTCCCGTGACAGATGACATAAATCGTTAATTTCCACGATTTATTTTAATACAAGAACAATGAACCTGCGACACGCAAAAACTATTTTCCAACTGACAGTCTGTCATGGTAAAAACAATAATGGTGAATGACTTCACTATCCGTATCATGCAACCAACCATTTAAGGTGCATCCATGAGTCCACTGCAGTCTGTTTTAAGTGAAGACTGACAATCAGGTGATCTTGAGGTAGTCATATGAAGGTGGAGTATAAAAATGTATTAAGCGACAGGTAATCTCCCACCTGTGAATTGTTACATATATTTAAGCCCACCCTAGAGAGTTGACCACTATGAATAGTATTCTTCCTAGCCGTGTAGGTAGGTTGCATTCAAAAACATGTTTGGTTTTTACTTTCGGTATAGTCAAGGCATGAAGTAAATCAATTCCGCTGATTTAATGTAATTATGTCAATCCATAAGACATCACACGAGGGACATATTTGACGTCTACCTTATATGTAGCAAGTGGTATTTTTATATGGCAATTACAGAAATACTTGTTTTCTTTGGGGTGCAATTATGGTCAGGAGTCTCTGGCTACTTGATGTTGATACTATAGTTGTTTCAAGGTTATTTGGTTGAATATTTATTAAGTTCAAGTTTGAGTATAGTTCGTTAACCTACCTAATATTGAGTAGTAGAAATGGTATTGGGTTGAAGACCTAGGAATCATGGCAATTCAGAGATGGAATTGTTAGAACTTGAACCTTTGAAAATTACATTACTTTTTAAATCCCCTTGCAAAATTAACTGATTGCTATGACTGTGTCTTAGAAGAAATGATTTTGTGAAATGAAAATCGGAAAGTCATAAGGTCGCTTTCCTTCTTAAGGTGCGTTTTACTAGGCACACGATTGCAACGATTTGAGTGCGTCAGCTGTACTCACGATTTGAAGACGGAGATCGAGTCATGGTCGTTCAGACTAGCCGTGACACCTAAGTGTCAAAATCTTCTTAGTAATGACGAGATGAGATGACATGTGCTCGATACAAGCTCAGTTATCGGTAGTGTGGGCGGGGTTGTAGAAAGTGAAACTGCCTCGTCATCGCTATAAAAAAAGAAAATAATGTCGCGCGTCTGCCCGAAAGCTGAAGGTAAACGGGAAATCCCTCATCAGGATATCCAAAAAAAAAAAGATAAAAAAATCGACGAAATTTCCCTAACCGCCCCTGCCATTAGGACGGGAGCCCGCTGATGGCGATGAGGCTCCGCGCTCCCTTCGCGACTTTGGGTTGAGCCGGGCGATATTGCTCAACCCCCTTTGCGAAAACTGATGAGACCTACGCGACGAGAGCGGAATAGTGTAGGGCCCTGAGGGTTATCAGGAAGCAAAAATCAATATTTTAACTTAGGTTGGGTTAGGTTACTGGGGCTGCCATGAATACGGCACACTTAGACCGTAGCTAGGTCCATTGCGATGCCTTTAATTCGTAACACTAGACCTCCGCGAATCATTTGAGCCAGCCAGATCTAACTATGAATCGGCTCAGCAGGTGAATGTCTACCCCAGCCAAGTCCTCCGGGAGCGTAAAGAAGCTAGATCCCAAGATTGACCTCCTTCTCCGTGAGAGTGCCGGACAGGCACAGAGCAGATGGTAAACGCTTTCCTCCTCCACATCACCGCAGCTTCTGCGGTAGTCATAGTGAGGAGCTCTAAGCCTCCTAGCATGTTCTCCCACCAGACAGGTGGGGTGGGCTTAGAGGGCTCCATCTTAGTCCACAGGCTTCTAGCTGTTTGAAATACCCTGCCATTTTCCCACCTAAGGTTTGCTCTTAGGAGTGCTGCCGAGAACATCGCGTGCTTGGAGGAAGACATCGATATACTTAAATGCCTATAAGAGTCGTAGAACATCCCAGTGGACCCACTACGCGCGAGTTCGCCCGCCCTAAAGTTACCAACGACACCGGTGTGACCCCAGATCTAGCACAGTGTGGTGTTGAAGTAATCCCCCATCATGATAAGAGCCGAGCAGCATTCGGCAACTGTTTTGGAGGTGGTTGTCATTGTCACAGATTTCAATGCTCTAATCGCGGCTTGGCTATCCGTGAGGAAAGTTACGTTCGTAGTGGACACAATGTTGTGACCCAGCTACGCCACGACTTCCATAATTGCGGAAACCTCCGCCTGCAAAACACTGCAGTGATCTGGCAGACGTCTTGATAAATAAACGTTCCGCCCGGTAGAGTACACACCTATGCCAACCTCACCGTCATTTTTGGAGCTATCAGTGTAGAAACAAACCGTGTCTGTCAGTACAAGCCCTTCATTCATCCAAAGACTGCGTGGCGGGATCTTGACTTTGAAGTTTTTACCAAAGGTGTACGACGCCACTGCGTAGTCTATCGAAGCTGGGGTCACCCTATTGTAGAGGACAGATGAGTGCCCCGTTCTTGATGTAGTCCATTGATGAAGACGTATGGCCGTGTTAGTAGCTATTTGCTCTCTTTGAATACCCAGACGTAGCAAGTTGAGTAACACGTCCTAAGCAGCGGAATGAGTTAGGGGCGACCGGTAGAGCAGTGTGTTGAGGCATCAGTCTCATGTTTGACTACCGGCGTTTCGAGTTCGAATCCCGTCCAGGACGACGTTTGTGGCTATGGATGTGCAGGAGGTGCATGCTGGCAACTGCATTCTCCGAAACCAGTTTATGCCAACGAAACATCAACTGGGCCACATGGAACAGTTGGCGCACTATGCCCTACAAGGGGTTAGGGCAATTGAGTAGGTCACCGCTGATAGCCACAGCAGCCGCTCTCTGAACCTTCCCCAGCAGAGCTTGCTTTGTCCCGATACTAAGGGCTTCCCACCAAACGATCACTCCGTACATTAATATCGGTCTTATCACAGCAATTTACAGCCAGTGCATCATTTTAGGCTGTAAGCCCCATCTCTTCCCTACAGCCTTTTTGCAACAGAACAGTGCGACAGTCACTTTATTGACGCATTCCTGGATGTTGAGCCTCGAGCTCAGCTTCTAATCAAAAATTATTCCGAAAAACTTAGCCTTATCGGAGAAAGTGACTACTGCGCCTCCAATCGATGGAGGTTCCATTGGAGGGATCATTAGTTTCCCTGTGAACAGAACGAACGCCCCACGTTTTTTTCTTGTCTCTTTGACGTTCTTTTTCTTCTTTCCCAGCTGAACGAATAAAAGGTGGTTTTTGAAACTTTGAAAGTTGGCATTGTCAGAGCAACTTTCGAAGACTGCTGTTCTCGTTTAACCGGAAATTGGAAGTGAGTAATGTTGACATGTCCTCGGCCGGTTCCCAGTTTGAAGTTTCGTCACCATTGAACTGCCGAATGTCATTTCCATTAATTAACCCGTGACGAACCTCATCACTGTGGTATCACCCGGTGACATTTCAACAGGCGATCACTACACGGTCGTTGCACATTGTTCGCAACTAGCGATCAATCCATAAGGCACGGATCGCTATTTGTGGTATCTCCTTGATAACCGGCTGCGACCGCAGAGTGGTTACTAACAAAACGGACCTTTAAGGTGCTTTGCTTATTGCTAGTCGCGACTCATCGACTTTAGCTTATTCGTGCTTTTTATGTGTAGCTGTTTTGATGCAAGCTACTGCGATTAGAGCTGATCACTAAGTCTGAAAGTGCACACATGTAATGCCCCTTAATAGTTTCTTTTATGATCGTCGCTAAGCTACAGTTGCTTTTAAGGTTTAGTTTGCTAGACGAGGCTGAGCGACTATATCGTTGCGTGTCGGCCACTGTAAAGAAATTCGACCACAACGGGGCACTATTCGTGTGTATTATATATTTGAGGTACAGATGTATAAGTACAGCTGGCATCCGACGATCCTCCAATCCTTAAAATACACAGGAATAGTGCCGCATTAAGATTTTTTGTTACTTCCGCAGTCGCCAACGTTTGTCGCTCAGCCGTGTCTAGCAAAACAAACCTTTAGCAATACAAATCTTTACATAATAAGAATGAAGTGTGTCGCATTAGCTCCTTTCGGTATCAGGTTGATAAATCACTGTTTGTTATTAATGTAGTTCGGCATAGTAGAATCGATAATCGATTGATTTTCCATTCCCCAGCAATTCATAATTCTACCTTTATCAGGTGAAATATCCCATCGATGAACAATGCACGCGTAAGTACATAAATAAATTTGATGACACACGCTATGTTTGAGTCGTGATTCAGTATTATCAGTTGAGATAGGAGTACTTAATTCGCGAATTGTTTGTTGTGCGGCGTAAATGTATAACAAAATCACCAAAACCTAAATGTGATATCCATTTTCAGTTCAGTTCATATTCATTTTGTTCTAACCCGATTAGAAATGAGTGTATTTAAAGATTCATAATAGGTGCGTTCGTTTCGTTTGGAACTGGATAAATTTTTATACAAAACAACTGACCTGCCTTTAATTTAAGCAGATCCAGGTTTGATATGCATGCAGTCTCGTCCAATCAGTGGATTTGCTAAATTATGTCAGATGTTTCTTTACACTCTGTTCTGAAACAATTGCCTGCATTCTTCCTGATAGTACTCGATAGAGTTCTGGTGCAGAAATCTTGTTCTGCTAATCCACCTACCAGACCAGACACGCATTAGACCACCTAGCAGACCAACTATTAAACCACGCAACAGACCAAGCACTAGACCATGCATCAGACCACGCATTAAACCACCCATTAGACCATGAATTAGCGCAGTTTATAGTAGATGGTGTGATTCGTGGTCTAATGACTGGTCTAATGGCTAGTCTGACGCGTGGCCTAATGGCTGGTCTGGAACGTGGTCTAACACGGGTAGTTGGTCTGGCACGGGTAGTTGGTCTAACGTGTAAAAATAGCTTTAGATGGTGCAGACCATGAAGATTTCATGAAGTAATAGAATCCGCGCATGTGTGCACAGATGCGCTTAATCTACTACCTCAGTTATGCTTGCCAACATATATTTTCCAAAGGGCGGCTGTTCGGCAAAATTTTTGAATACATTTTTAGTGATTTTCACACATACTATGAAAGATGCTGCACACCAAACAAAGATCTAAAAGGCGTAGGCAACTTTTCTGTATTGGGGGCATTGATTTGGCGCGTAAATTTGAATTAAATTATCGGCAAAAATTTTACTTTTATGTATTCAATGTTCTTGCAATGTGCAAATGCGAATTATTTCAGTGTTAATTGGATTTTTTTGTGACACTTGGTTTCATTCTGCACACCAACTTGGTATGCATGTGTTCTGTAGCTTAGCTCGGGAGAGAATTTGAGAATAAAAAAATATTTGGTCCAGTTGCGGGGATTGAAACGTAGAAGACCGCAAAAAAATGCCCGGTGCGTTACCGAGCTATGCTGTAGCATACTAAGTTGGTGTGCAAAATGAAACCAAGTGTCACAAAAAATTCCGGCAAAAATGTATTTATCCAAAATGCAGGGGGCCAAGACCCGACGTCGGACTGTCGCGCTACAATGATGATGATGATAGCAACCATAAATCATTCCTGTGGCAAAGGCATATTTATAGTAGGGGTATTCATGCTCACGTCGTAAACGTCGTATTTGTTGTAAAGCTGTAAACTTCTGTCATTTTACTATGGGGATGACAGAAGTTTACGACATATACGACAGGGAGTGTGAATCCCCCTTGTATATTTGGAGTATTTTCATCGGAGCTATATTGACTAGTATTTTTTTTTATGGATTTTAACAAAAGTCCATGACAGATTACATTCTGGTCCGCGTCCAAATGGACGCATGGTGAGACGACTTTATGTCGTGCAAAATACCGTATTCTTACCAATACAAAATTGATAGTTTTGGGCTTGATTTAATATGGATTGACCTTTCAAACTAAGTATTAAATTTAGTCCGGTTCCCGCTGTCGTAAAAAGGGTAGATTGACGACTAATGCGAAAAATTGAATACTTGAAACTTCAGTCAACTCGATCATATTCTGAGCTTCCAAAGCACCTGACGAGAAGAAATTATATTACGTCTACACTATAGCCAGATTGCTTCACCAGCGGCTTAATCTGGGTGTTGTGAATTTAAAATCGTATGGATTTGACAGTTTTAGATTCATTTCAGCTGGCACAGATGAAATAATGTAGGTGTAGTGTGAACGTATAATAATATAACCCAAATGATTTACATACAAAATGTTTTGAAGATATTGACTGACATTTTATTGCAATGAAAATTCCATGTATTTAGTACAAATGCACCACCACCTGCATCTAAGGCCCGACGTCGGGCTGTCGCGCCGCGATGATGATGAGTACAAATGCACATACATGCTACTACCATTTGCTCCGATGCTGATTTGATGAACGATGTCATCAATGATTCTGCATTTTGCATATCATCATCATCGTGACGCAACAGTCCTACGTCGGGTTCTGGCCGCCTAGATCGTTGTCCTCCAATTATCTCGGTCACGTGACCACATCCTCCAATCTTAGAAGCCCAGTAGTTGCTCGGCGTCAGCATATACTGAGCTCTCCCAATGAGCTCTCGATCTTCCTGGCAGACTCGCTCCGTCGACGCGTCGTCCGTTCGTTACTTGTGTAGGCATGCGAACATCGTTCATTCGTTGTACATGTAATGCCCATTGAAGACGTTGTAGTTTGACGATTTTGGAAACTTCCAGCTCATCGTAGCGTTCATACAACTCATGGTTGTACTGGATGCGCCAGCCATCTCGGTCGTAAATTGCTCCGAAAATTTGCCGAAGGACTTTCCGTTCGAACGTGTTTTCGATTTTAGAACGGCAGAAACCTAGAATATATAATAAATTAGAAAAAAACATGATTACTTTTATTTAGTTGTGAGTGAATTAGTACTTACCGTCATTTACCGACTGTTTTTGCGTATTTTCAAACTCCTTCAATTAAAATTGTTTAACCACAACGACCTTGTGGTACTGTCTTGCGGAAAACTGTAAATATATAATGTACATTAAAAATTTAATTTCAATATCAAATTTACCAGCCCCCCTAAAAAAAATATTTTAGACTACGCCAATGGCACAGAACAAAAGACAAAAGTCATTTGGATGACAAAAGTCAAGTCGGCGATTCTTGTTTGCTTACACTGGACCGAATTCGTAAAAAATGCAAATTGTAAATGAACACCATGAAAATTACCAGTTGATTTTAAGGAGACTTCATCACAAATCATGTAAATATATACTTACATGTGAAACGATACGCAATTTGGACGTAAATACGTGGTGTTTTCGCGACCCGGTACAACGCACTTCATTATTAGTTTTATAAAAGTTCACGGCAATGACACGCGCTAATTATCGGCACAATCACTTTTAAATTCGTTTGGAATCGATTAATTAATGTAAAATCGGCTAAACACAAGGCGAGAGCACTGGTATTTAGTCGCGAAACTGACGATACGACAAAAACTTTTGATCAGATGGCTTTGGAATGACGTTTCTGTCCAAAGTGACACAATCGTCCAATGACGTTTGTGTCCAAACTGACACAATTGTTCTACAAACTCAAAGAGGGGGAGAGTGACGGGATTACATTTATGTTTCAAACACGTATGGGCTCTGTGTGAAAACCCCCGTTCCATATTATCTTCTAGTTCTTTGATATTTTCATCCAGAATTTACCGGGGTTTGGATTTACTATCGACTCTTGCATTGCTTCGTGGTATATTGGAAACAGCTGATTTCACGGTCTATACTTTTGACACCTCATGTTCTAGAACGTTGCTTATCCTGTTCTGTTCTGTGATAGATCATAAGACTGTTGCGGAAATTACATTGCCGGCAGAAGCAGCAGCCCTCTCCTGTCAAGTTAGAATACATGTATACCTGGGGCAGCGGCATCAGCAGATCTGGTTTTTTGTGCAATATTCTACAATAGAATTTTAGCAGCGGGATCCTTCGGCATGCTGGGGAAACTTTTGAAATGTCAGAAATAAAGTGCCAAACAAAGCTTAGTTTTGTTGCTAAAAATTATAAAATGTGTGGTCTCGGAGAATAAGTAGATAAGTCAATTTATACCGAAAATGAGTTAAGTGGATTAAATTACTCCTACAAGTGCTCTACGCAATGTAGAGTAGTGGGTAACTCTAAAATCGAATACTTTGTTAGTTATAGGAATGTGCATTTTTAGACATCTCGAAAAATAATGTGCGTACTTGGATAAGTGCAATTACTCAGTTTTGGAAAGAAAATCTCCATCGTGAAAATTGAGGTATGTAGACTTATTTATTTTATTTATTTTTATTTTATTTATTTATTTTGAATTATTTAACTGCCATTGTTGTCTATAACATAATTGCTGACATAGCGGTCTTTTTATTCGAGAATCCATAACGAGCTTGCTCTTTCATGTCCGATGAAAATTTTGTTTGGGAGTCTCAATCTCCCGAAATTTATTTTGCGAGCAGTCGCTTACTGATTGGTGATGGCACGGGTGGCACAATGGCAAAAGAAGGAGCTCTTTATTTAAAATATTTACGGAGGAACCCATGCCGTAAGGCAAGCAACAGCGAGTACAAAGCAAATGTTGGAAGTATTCCATACGCTGTAGATGCTAGTTGAGGGTCCTTTGATGTGTCCCTACCCCGAAATGCATGGTTTTTGGATGAGAACAACACCTTAGGGGTCATCAAGCAGCATCTGTAGTAGCTCTGCTGACGCGGAACTACTGTGGTGCAGATTTATTTGCAACACCCTTAGCATGCTAAAAGGGATACCTACAGTTTCTCACCCGTAGAAAGTATTGTAGCGATTGGGTCTTCAGTCCCAGATTCGCTGTCCTCTTCGCTCAGCGTTATGCCATCAGCCACCTTGGTTAAATGATCTATGCCTAGATCCTTCTCCACTTCGTTGGCCTCAAGCGTGTTCTTGTTGTCGTCCATGGGGCTTCGCTTTTTCAGCTTCAATTCCCAATTATTGGGTATAGTATGTCCTCTGCCTCTTTGCTAATTTGAAGAATCAGTGTCTGCTTTTGTCTCTGCGAGGTGCTCGTTGATCTCCCTTTCGCAGGTTGCCTGTGTGAGGGACATTGCTGTTTATTGGTTGAGAATTGTGGATCCTCATCCCACCGTTGTTTCTTGAAAGCTAGTTTTCTGTTTTAACTTTCCGCAATACTGTTGAAGAATTTCGGATCACCGCTGGCAAATCCGCTTCTTGTCGAGAAGCGCTTTCTGGTATTCTCAATAGTTTCTTCGAATCATGCTAGCTTTTCCAACTCTTTCGGGGTAAAATCTACTCTGGTGCCGAGGTTCCGCTTCAGCCTAATGACTGTTTTATATTGCTTGAGGGGCCTGAGTTCCTCCTTGGTCTGCTTGGGACTTACGGTCGTACGCCGTGCAGCACCCTTGCTTGACTGAGGAGAATTAAACAGGAGCTCCTCTTCTGCTGGTGTGATGTCGAGCCCCTGTTCCGAGCGATCCTGGTCAAGCTCAGCAACGAGGGGATTGACTGCAATTGTTGTTTGTAGCCCGAACTTGGGTTTTGAACCAGTAGCATGACCGTCTGAGCCGCCTGGTTTCCACGCTGACTCGACTGTTTTTGAAAGGCCGCTGGCAACTAAGGAGGTGCGAGAACCTCCCGAGCCCTCGCCGGTAGTCGCAGCCTTGCCTCCTACCGACACTTGGGTTGTTCCGTTTTGTCATTTTCTTCTCCATTGTTAGTATAAAGTTTTGGGCCTTCTTTAACCGTCTACCGGCCCTGAAAAGACTAGGAAACTCTAACACCACACCAAGTTTTCCACCGCTACAAGAGAGCATGTCAATAAATTTCGCAGTGTTTGGGTGTCTTAGAAGTAAGACTACTAGAAAATCGATTGGGACATTTTCGCGTGAACCTTGAAAATTAATGTTAAATATACGGTGGTCGGTGTGAATAAAATATTCGAAAGAAACCCCAACACTCTCCTAATTTGATGTTTTGAACAAAAAAAAAATATTTCATTTTGAAAACCTCTTATCCAATTTTCCTTATCTTGTTGTTCATCAAAAATTATCTATTTATTCACTGAAGTTACTCAATAGTTCACGGCGTTTAACTACAATATTACACACTAGGAAATACGAATATTCAGAATTAAAAAAAGGTAGTTGATTATTTTTATACAAATCTTTATTTCAAAAATAAAAAAATAAAACAAAAGTAAATTTGCATAAAAAAAATTCTGAATTTGTATAAAAATAATCAACTTCTTTTTTTTTTTAATTCTGAATATTCGTGTTTCCTGGTGTGTAATAGTTAAACGCCGTGAATTATTGATAACTTCAGTGAATAAACAGATAATTGTTGGCGAACAACAAGATAAGTAAGGAAAATTGGACAAGGGGTTTTCAAAATGAAATATTTTTTTTTTTCAAACATCAAATTAGGAGAGTGTTGGGGTTTCTTTCGAGTAACAAAAGTTATATCACATCAACACATCGATTTACAGAAGGTCGCCAAACCTTTAAAACGCCGCCCTGGAAACTAGCATTTTTTTACTTATCTACTTATTCACACCGACCACCGAAATATGTTCGACAACAACTCATTTTTTTTTCAGAACAATGAGAAAAATCGCAATTTACGTTTTAGCGGAAGACGATATGGCATTTTTTGCTGCCATGGCACTGCTGTGGGTCGGAAAGCAGATTATCCAAGATACAGCCATTGCCGCTGCTAATGCCTGTGCTGCTGCGATTGCTTTTGCCGGCAATGTAATTTTCGCATGTTAAATAAAACACGGCAATCCTATTGCCGTTGGATCAATTGGTTAGTGTCTTTGGTAAATCTATACTCTGGTATTCACGTCATTTTAAGATTGGAATGTTTCATGTTTGGTATTTGAAATATATGGCGTTGGATTCACTCATTATTCAAATCCTAACGAAACGAACGCACCTAATATAAGCGAACTTATAAAATATAAAAATAAACCTTTTTTTCGGATATAAAACTTGCCATTATCATACGTTTAATGAGAGCTCGCAATGATTTTAGCTTTCGTGAGAGTAGGAGCAAGTGCTTTCTTCGAAGCAACTGTTATATTTATTACCTTTTTGTAGCAAAAGGTACGTTTTGATGTACTATATACTGTTAATGTATTTTAATGGTGATACATTACTTTACACTTATCGCTAGAAGTTATTTCATAAGTCAGATCTCGGTTATCTCTGTGAGAAAGGCACTAACCAAAGTACGGTGCCGCGCCCTAGTCAGTCCCGAACATTTACAAAGAAAATGCAGAAGAGTCTCCTTCTCCGCACTATCCGTGCAACTACGACTGCACTCGTTGTAGGGAATACCAAGTCTGCGTGCTCTCCCACTGGCCAGTGACCGGTAGTGACCGCGACAATCCTGGCCACCTTTGGACGGGTCCTTATCAGAAAGTCATCAGTTCTTTGTGTATTATAGGATGGCCATATTTTCCTAGAGGTGATGCACGTCCTTAGTGCGCCCGATCTATTGTTTGCTAAGTTTATGTAGGATTTATATAATTCCCTCTTAGTGGCACTAAATGGCTCACTTACAGCCACTGCGTAGGATCTGTTAAGGGCATAGCCCAGCCGCGCCAGCTGGTCGGCCTGCTTATTTCCCGCTGCACTCCTTTAACCCGGAACCCGGAGGAGGATGACTCTGTTAAGGGTGGCCAGAGAGTTCAGCTCTTTACGCCATGGTTTCACTATTTTCGATGACGTTGTCGCCGCCTCTAGGGCCATTATGACAGCCTGGTTATCCGTGAAAATTGCGATGTCCTTTGTGGTAACCGTGATGTGCCTCAACACCCGGCAGGCCTCCCTAATTTCTAACACTTCCGCCTGAAGTACACTAGCAAAATCAGGGACGCAGAACGACTTAGAGACTGCGAGGTCTTCAGCGAGGAACCCTGCACCGACTTCATAAGACATTTTCGAGCCATCGGCGAATATCCTCATCCTCATCTTCGCCACACAATTCCGCTCTAGTGAGATAGCCAGTAGCGAAGTGTTTCCCGAAGTCGGCATGCAGGATACTAGATCATATGGGTTACTTAGAAAATATTTTAATTATTTTTTATTTGTGTTTTTATTCATCTGAAGGGGTACCAAGAGGAGTGAGGTGGCGATACTTGCATCCCAAGAAGAGCGCTCACTTAAAAAAGCTGGCAGCCAAAGCGGTTATATTGTTTCGGAAGAAGGGTCATACATTCGCTAAAGGCGCTACAGTCTCTAACCATCAAGTTGAAGGCAGTAAATAACTGTCTAATAGCCCTATAAATGTTAGGGACGGCTAGAACAGAGGAGCTCCGGTGAGTTCCGGGTCACAGCAGCCTTCTAGGTAATGAAATCGCGGATAGACTGGGTAAACAAGAGGCTAGCCTCGATCGAGGGACTGCTGATGAGCTGCCAATGCTAATACAGATATGCAAGAAGAAACTGAACGATAGGATGTATGGGCTGACCATCGCAAACTGGTACAATACCAACGACTCTAGAACTACCCAGACGACAGTTCGCACTACCAGTGGGCATACGCCTTCTGTGCGATTGTCGAGTGCTCGCTAGGAAAAGATTAAAATCCCTGGGGGCCTCCTTTTTTAAAAATCTAGAGGGAGTTGCTGGTCTCAGCTTGAGTGAGAAGTCTTTGGAACTTCGCTATTGAGTCAGGATCCTTCGAGCCCAGCAAAGATCTTTTTAACACCGGAACGTAATCGGTATCGGAAGCACGTATCGCTATGGACCCAAGTGTTCTAGGAAGAGCCGTTAGGCTGGCCCCAAACCTAATCTAACTTACTGACCCAGCGGGTGGCCACTGCGATCACAGTGAGGTTTTTTGTGCTGTAGCCCATTAATCTGTCAAAGAACCGCCCACCCTTCTAAGTAGAAGTATGGATTTTGCAGGAATCAACCTGAAATCTGCAGAGCTGATAGTGGTCTGCCCGAGGAACGACATCCTATAACGCGCAATAGGGGGGCATTCGCACAAGATGTGTGTGGTGGTCTGCACGTCCTCCAGACAAAGACGCCATTCAGTCTCGCTGGACAAACCTACTTTGTTTATCTGACCAGGTGATGGCCTAACAAGTACACCCCCACCCCCCTTCTTTTAAGTTTTAGATGAGTTCTACTCATTTGAGCAGTACCCCTATATCTGAGGAGCATTATCAGCTCCTTTGATTGACGCAGCCTTGGAAGGTTATTCCAGTACTGATGTCGTAATTGTGCAGACCTGACTACAATTGACCGAAGGCAGTTCCAAGCCACAGTAAGCCTCTGGTTCATGAAAGCAATCGGATTATCCTTGTCTTATGGCCTGGCACCCAACACAAGAATTCTCGGTTTTGGTTGCCAACAGTTGGAGCAGTTTATAATACTCCTTCACGGAGTACCAAAATGAGTGAGGAGCCGATACTTGCATCCCAAGAAGAGTGCTTACTACAAACCCCTCGAATTAGGAGCACCGTCCTCTATATTCCTACTTCTTTTTTAAATGAATCCTTTCTTCCTTACGTTTCAAAATCTCGTTGCATTTTTATACCCTCAACTTATAAAGTATAGGGCATATTGCTTTTCTCACAACGAAAATATGTAACACAATAAAGGAAGCTCCTTAGGTATGGCAATATACGAGTAAATGGAACTGATCAGGTTTACCTCCTGAATCGATTTAGCCATGTCTGTCTGTGTGCTTGTCTGTCCGTCCGTCTGTCGGCCTATTTCTCAGTCTGCCCGTTCGCACGATAACTTTCGATAGGATGAAGCTAGCGACTTGAAATTCTGGTCAAATGTTTGTAGTAGGATCCGACCAATGAAACGCCTACCTCCCCTACATACGTAAAATAATTAAATGTATCTGTAACTCCCGATCGAATAAACGTGAAAGGCTCTAACTTCTAATTCACTTTATATTCTCCTGGAAAAATTAAATCGATCAGTTGGAAACTAACGGTACTTTTGTTACAAAGAACCCCGTATTACCCTAATTTTCACGTTTTCTCTCTATAACTCTTGAACCATTTGACGTAGAAAGCTGATTTTGGGCATATTAATTCAGATGAGAAGCTGCTTTAGTTTTTGGTAAAATGGGCTTAATCAGACCAAAGGAACGCCTACCTCCCATACAAATGTAAAAAAAAAATGAAATATTCCTTTAACTACGATTACTTTCGCTAGAATGAAGCTAGCGAGTTGAAAATTTGCTCGGATGTTGGTAGTAAGCTCTAGTGAGTTGGTATTGGAAATGGGTAAGATCCGATCAAAGAAAGCCCTATTCTCCTATAAATGATACTTTAAATATGCGATAACTTTCGAAAGGATGAAGCTAGCGACATGAAATTTTGGTGAAATGTTTGTTGTGTGGCTTATACCTATAGTTAGTTCATTTTGGGAATGACCAAGATCTTATCTCCCCTATAAAGTTATGGTAAAAAGAGCTCACGCGGCTCAAAATGGTGCCTACCTTATCTACAAAGGTTCTTTCATCGTAGCTTCATCGGCTAACTTCTGTTCAAATTGCCCATATAAGAAATATCCTTTTAATGCATATTGCTGTTGATTATTTGAGGGTTTGGTGTCAGCACTAGGTCCACAAAAGTCCAGTGTATACACGCTTCGGGCCTCTCGTTTTATTTCAAACAGCTGCACAATTTCTACAGTTTTATCCAATTTTCCTTGCGAATGACTGTTTTTCTGCATACCACTAGAGTGCAACAAAACGGTCGTCGTCGAATACAAGTCGAGTCACACTAACTGGCTTTTGAGCAACCAGAAATCAGATACATACTGGTATTTTCTCCATAACTTTTATAGCATACTCGTACATAATAGCCAAGAGCCAGTTTATGAGATATTAGTATCTGAAAATTGTGTGCTCATTTTACTCGTGAGCATGCTATTCCGTGGCCGCACATACTAACTACACTTGCTAGCGCTGCTTTTGTACTTTTAGCTCTGGAACAAGTTTTGCTACAAGCATGCCTGAATCATGGACTCAAATTTTATGAGACGTCTTTTCAAGTATTGGAGTACTCTATCTGTGTATTGGCGTCCAAGTAGCAGAGAATGCGCTTTTTTTGCTTGCTGAATAGCATACCAAACAGACTTCATCTTGCTCCACCAAGTACGGACTATAAGCTCCAATCGTGTTAGGTTGGATACCGTGGATACAGAATATCCGACACCGACAGTACATGATTGAGATACGCGAGGAAGAGTAGTGTAAATTTTTTGTTCAATCGTATCTAAGTCTCTTGTTTTGAATAGCATCTCCGAGCAACGAAATCAAGCGAAAATCTATTACATTTTTGTTCTTATAGTAAACGTCTGTCATCCCGAAACGCGTGTACTTAATTCGAACATTATCATATCTAGTAATCGCACTAGAGATAAGAAAAATATTCGTTTTCGGTCGTAAATTGAGGGAGTACTACTTAATTAAACCCAAGATAACTTGGATTGTCTCACATTGGATAGCGGCATGCGAATTTTCTTCTGTATACCGGCTCTACAGTGAAGTAATATTGAATCAAATTTGTTTAGTGATTTAACATAGTCAATGATATAATTAAAAATTAATAAATTAAAACAGGAAGTTCGTATCCGATTTTTCACCGAATCCTATACACATACAAATATTGTGTCTGGTGTTTTAAAGTGCAATTTTGTAAGAAATATCTTGTGTACAAAAAAATAATAAATAAATTAAGTCAAGTGTGCTGAGTGCAATATACGAAAGTGGTGGTTCAACTGAACACGAGCAAGAGTGAGATTTGTTTTGTTTATTGTAATTTATGCCTAATTCGTGTAAAAGGTGCAATATCTAATGCTTCTACACTAAGATGTTTGATATTGATTGTGAGGTGCTTTAATAGAAATATTATAAAATCAAAGTATCACAAAAATAACAAGAACGAGCAAAATAACAACAATTTGACGAAGTCGTGTTGGTGGGATATTACTACATGCCAAAGTATTGAATCTAACAATATATTGCTGTATCTTCTTTGTATCTGCATGTGACTAATTCAAATTAGCTTAAATGGATATCTCTTCTTGCCAAATTCTACCGTATGACCTCAGTCATTTGCAAAAGTTCGTATATTAAATTATTTTAAATTACATTTATCGCCCCAGAATGTGTGTACATCTTATCTTTTATGTAAAGTGCATAGTAAGCATGTTGTGCTTAGAATTTCGGGCATCTTAAAATTGTAGGACTGAATCTCTAAAAATACAGAATATTGTCCATAAATCATACGTCAATTCACCTTAAACTTACAGATTTTTTCACCCACTCTGGCGCTACTATCTTCGATAGATAGTTGTGCGATTGGCATGTGTTGTGTATCTTCATTCATTTCTTTTGCGCTAAATCAAATCGTTTTTTTTATTTACTTTTTTTTTTCAATGGTAGCCGAGAATTGTTTAAATATGTATATTATTCATATGGCTTCATATTTGTTTTCCGGTTCACGACGACAACGACACCGAGTTAAAAGAAAATGAGGCGAAGGTTTCCCATAGCGTATACACGAAGAGTGTATGTCATTGAAATTTTTTCACACCTCTCCTAATTTACAAGAAAATTTGACAATATGTATTACAATAGAATAGAAAACAACAGAATAAATGCTTTAACTGATTTTTTGCGAATACTTGCGAATGCAGAAAATTGTTACACTCCGAGAGGATAGTATCTATGTACAATAATTTGCATACCTAGAGACTAGAGAGCAGGAATGACGCAATGCCAGCGAATGCACTTGTATAAATTGTCTGTTTATTTTCTTAGGTTCTTCTTCTTTTTTATGCCACCTGTTTTGACATGAAACGAATAATTGGTTTATTGTTTATTATTTTCGACGATTATTACGTGTGTCATGGGCTCTATGTATGTACTGGTCGCTATTACGGTGGCCTTGCATTGTTAATCTTTTAATAATATCACTTTTCCATGGAATTTTATGAACTATTTTACACGATAGTATGTCTTTGGGGTAATTGGATAATTTGAGCTGTTGTTTTAAGTGAGATTTTATTGAAACTTAATGTGAAGTATTAAGGTTCGATGTGTAGGAGTCATGTATTTGGAGGAAAGTGTCAACAAGCTTCAGCTTGTTTCAGACGGAGTCGTGGGTTTATGTGAGCTGTGAAATGTTGGAACTAAACGAATGTTCCTTGAATTCTTTGAATAATAAATTGGGTGCTACCAAATTGTTATGCAGCACAAACCAAAACTTATTCAAATAAAAAACTCGGAATTTATTCACGTGTGCACATTTTTTGTTTAGAAATTATAAATTACAACTGTTCACACGCATATCACACATTCTCTTTCTTGAATGAGACTCATAGTGGCCTGTAGCCCGCACGCGGCCCGGACAGAGTTCGAATACGGTAGCTGAAGCGAACACAGGGTCAAAGAAATACCAATACACCTCCATGATTTCTGAATAACTATGAATTTAATTTTTTTTCTTGAAGTGGGTAGGTTTCGATGATTATCCTGATTAGACGTATATTTCGATCCTTTATTCATTATGTATATCTTGGGCGGACAGAACGTCCGATTAAGGTCGACGGGTCTCGTTGATTAACGGTACAGTCCCGCACCTATCACATTTCGTAAGGAAACAGCCTTACACTCTCTGGCAGATCTGACACTAAAAAAAATGAAATTGAATTTTGTTATTTTTTCTTTAGCTTTAGGCCCTAACCAGATTGAACGCAGCAGCAGCGGCAGCCACAGCGGCAGCAGCAACAACAACAACAGGTAGATCTGTCGCGATGTTGCTGTTGCCGCTGTTGCTGCATTCTGCGTTCAATCTGGTTTGGGCCTTAGGGTGCTCTGATCCGTGGTCTAAAGCTTCGTATACATATGAGCATTCTTGCGCGAACGAACGCTGTACGCGCACGACTGCTCATATGTGTACGTGATATTTTCCCGCATGAACGCTGGGCGAAGCTTTTCTTCGTATACGTATATGAGCAATATCTCGTCCAAACCAAATTGCACGCACAAAATTGTACACGCACGGAGATCCACTAGCGATGGATCGTGTTCGTGCGGATAAAATTGTGCGCGCACGTATGTTCCTACCGTACACATATGAGTATTCGTGCACGCACAGCGTTCGCGCGCGCACGAATGCTCATATGTATATGAAGCTTAAAAGCTGGTCTGATGCGTCGTCTAAGTGTCACCATACACTGTCGATCTCGAACTCGAACCTGGTACAAATTTCCTCTGACACACACACACTCATCACATAGGTGTGAAGAAAACCGGTCCACTTGTACTAGGTTCGTGTTCGAGTTCGACAGTGCATGGTGACACTAATAGGCGATCTAAGGTAGCGTTTTTAATACGTAATTTGTGTTTTTTTTTTATCAGTACATAATTGTAATAGTTCTTTTCCACAGAGTGGATTATCGCCTTCGTATGTTTACACACTACAATTTAAAACGGTAATCTACTTGAGGTCTGCGTCAATTTCCGCTTAAAGGTTTTAATCCACGAGACACGTTTATGCGTTCGCGTAATTTTTACCCGTCGATCGTAAACGTGACTAGTGTTTACCCGAGGATCGGGTTTACGCGTTCGAAGGGAGTTGAACGGCTATCGACGCGTAAATATCTGACGCGGAAATAATGAGCACGACGCCGCGCCGTGTTTACACAAGTTGCGTTTAGGAGTCAACAACAAATGTACTGTTTGAAATATTACGTGTTTTGTATCGTTCAGTCGTTGGTCGTTAATTTCTTTTAACAAACTGAAATGGCAAATCGGTGGGCTTTGTCTCCATCGTTTAAAAAACGTCAATGGTGGTTAGTTAGCAAACATTTGCTAATTGAAGAAGAGGAGGTAAAGAAAAGAAGATGGACAATTTGGGCGAGAGAAATATATCCCCAACGCGACAGAGAGAACATCTTCGAAAGTTCTATATACAACCTTACTAATGCGAATGTAAAGTAACCGCGAAAGAAGGCCATACAATATGTTTGCTGTTGGACTCTTTGACTCATTGACTCATTAACGGAAAATGAATTTAATACTGGATCAAATGAGTGGCTTTATGTAAAAATCAGCCCTATTGGCATATCTGCAGAGCTTCCTAAGGTGCTATATTTTTGTTATGGTAAAAATAATAAACACTAAGGCCAGTAGGACACGGAACGCACAATACACGAGTTTTCCCTCAAAAAGTGCCAGTGACGAGGGAGCTTTGTATGTGTGATGAATAAATGACAATTTATCATCGTGGCGCAACAGCCGGAGCGACTGCTCCCTGTCACAACCGTCACACACCTGTTTTGTGAATACACCGGCTACATATCGAATTTGAGACAATCAGCTGACATGGCAAATGTCTAACAAACGGCTAACGGCTGTCTGTTTAAATTGTTTGGTTTGGCCGGGTTATACAAATATACAATTAATGAAAACACCACTAACCTTTTAATTGTAATTTTGCTGCAAAATTCCCGTGAAATAACACGCAGGACGTTGTGTTGTCAAACACTCAAACACTCAACACCTCAACACTCAATCAAATGACATATGACGCGCGCACCATCTGTGATGCGAACTGTGAAAACAAAAATGTATCACACTCCAAGCCAAGGGAGCGTGGAAAATTTTCGCTCAAAAGGAGAAGTAGCCGCTCAGCAACGGCTCCATGGAGCGATTGCATTCACCAGACATTGGGACAGTAGCACTCCACAGCGCTCAAGAGGGGAAGGACCGCTCAGGGAGCGATGATGATTCCTGAATGCAGGCAATATGTACCATCATTTCAATTAGCCAAAAATAATTCTCCATTTCAGAAGAAGGAAGCAGATTGCTCAGTGCGTTTATGCGACTGTCTGTGGTCTCATCACATGTGGTGTGGCGTCACGGCTTGTCGCAGAACGCGTCTAAATGTGCAGGATGTGTATGTTAGCAACATTCATAGTCCAAAGCCAGTTATATGTTATGGAAATGACAACTAAGCATCTTAAGAATAGTTGACGTGCTATACAGGGCAGGGTTAGGGCAAACAGTGTACACCTTACTAATTTACATTCCTACTTCCAATGCGCAATACAATTATTGTTTTGTTACACTGACTAATATGTACGAGTACTTACCAACATTGTACGAATTGAATGATGTGTATATCATACACGTTCCATCAAGTGCCTAGCCATGTGACAAGGTAATACCAATTATGTACTTACTACGTATTTTAAAAATAACTCTCATTGTGCCGACAATATTTTGAACACACTTCTTAAATTCAGTTCAGATTCACATTTAGGTTTTAGTGTTTCTCCTGAAAAAAGAAACACACACGCAACCTAAACTATTTGGAAAACGTGAAAACAACATTATTTTATTGCATTGGAAAGCAGGGATTTCCTCGGGCATGTGACTAAATCAGAATCCCACTAAGTACCGGATAAAACTACAGAAAAGATAGAAATGTAGTTGTGGATACACGTTCCAATTCATATGCTACTGGCGAGATTTATTTAGTTTCGCTGGAATTTCTATTATGCTATTATTCACGAGTTGTGTGATATGTATATAAATGTACTCTTAGGGTATTCCATGCGAGAGAATATAGTCGAACCTCCGAACCTCGTACAGTTTTTCGGCCATAACGTTGGTTCCCGTTAAAATGAAAATGTGTGAAAACTGAAATTGATCCATTCGGCTTAATCATAGTTACTCTAATCAGAGATACCTACGAGTATGTCCGTTACGTACTATGCCCTTGCAGCAATGCCAGTACTGTATTTTATAACTAAATGTATTGAAGTTGGCCTATTCTATTATTCTGATGTCTACGTTACAAACTTATTCGAAGAGATAGTTTGCGTTGTTGTGTGGCATTACTTTTTCTGTGTCAATTGGCATAGATACAGAATTTTGTTTGAATTTATGACTTGTCATCTATTGTAGGGTGAAGCTAACAAGCATTCAGATTCAGATTGAATTAAGCATTCACGCAAACAGTCGGGTGGTCGGTGAGATTTTTAAACCAAATACAGTCGCCTCTTGATAATTCGAACCTTAATAATTAGATTTTTTTGTTAATTCGAACTCGTTAGCTTGCCCCTTCAGTAAATCGATAGAAGAAAACAGCCAAATTCTCATGTATTTGTATACACTCGATAAAGCGAAGTATTTTTGTAGCTGCAATGATAGGTAACATTCTATAATTTGAAATAATCGTCGCTCGGTAATTTGAAATTTTCTATCTCATTTTCTCAGAATATCCTATGGTTTTCTTTCATGTGTCAAACAGATCATGGATCATGCAAGACATATAAAAAAACACATGATAAAGTTTTCAAATGATGAGATATTACGTGAAGCCAGGAAAAATTCCACATTACTCAATTGCCCTAACCCCTTGTGGGGCATAGCGCGTCAACTGTTCTATTTGGCCCAGTTGACGTTTCGTTGGCATAAACTAGTTTCAAAGAATGCAGTTGCCAACAAGCACGTCCTGCGACCCTATTTACATGAAAAACAACACGCGACAAGTCGGGAGATGCTGTGGCTTATTATTAAGCCCCGCACCTCAAGGGAAGACAGCATAAACATCCATGGCCACGAATGTTGTCGTGGAAGGGATTCGAACCCATAACGCCAGTGGTAGGACCTGAGACTGATGCCTATACGCACTGAGCTACCAGTCGCCCTAGAGAAAATGTAAAACGTATAAATAAGGATACTGTGGCCTATAGACACCCTCAGCTCGAGTCTGTGTCAGACAGGTTTTTACTTTCGGAAAGTATTTTTGGATGCCGAACGAAACAAGCGAGGCGAATTTTCCATGCCCGGAGTTTGGTAAAAAGGAAAGTTTTTTTTACCCCCGATTTCTGGAACCATGAACGAGAGTCGCCGTATAGCTACAGGAAGCTATTCGAACAACTGCAACTGACCCAGGACTTTCACGATGAGTTTGCCGAGATAAGGAAAGCGAAGGACGATTCGCCACTTAAGGAGCTTTTAGCCAATCAGGCCAAATTAATCGCGGCACTACGTAAGGAGATTGCGAAGTTAAAGGCGATTGGTTCCGATAATTCGTCAGGCTCTGTGAACTCATCGGCGAAATGCGATACCGAATTCATCAAAGTGAAAGGCTCGAGGCGAGCTGCGAAGATATCCGTTATGCCGAAGTCAACAGCAACGTGTAGCACTAATCGATTCGAGGCACTCGGCGTCGATATGGATGCCGACAACAACGTGGCCGACAACATGGCCGCAGCCGATGACTCCAGTTCGCTATTCGAACGGACTATCGAGCTGATGACGGACGATTTGTTCAATTTCGTACGTCGACCTCCAAAGAAGCAGAAGATAACCGTCGAAGTCAGGTCAGCCAAGGTGAGTGGTTCTTCTGCCCTCTCGTCTTTTACTCACCCGTCAGTGAAAACCCATAAGGAAAGGATTCCTCCCATCAAGGCCTATGACGTAAATATTCCAAAAATCTTGACTGACCTTTCTGCGAAAGCAATTAAAATTCGTATCAAAAACAAAGCTGATAACTAGAGTCTAATTTTTTGCGATTCAGTTGAGAATCATTGCGCGGTCTTTGACTATATTAGAAACAATGAAGTCTACGCTTCTACAACCACTCCTCCAAGCCAACGTCCAAAATCCTTAGTAATCTTAAGCCTCCACCCGCTCCTATCGCTCCTAAGGATGTTGAAGAAGAAATTAAGGAAACTTATCCCGATATCCAAATCTGTTCCGTTTCAAACTTCCTAACGAGGTAGCGAAAGCTTACCCGATCGGCCCAACTGAGTCTTATTCTGGTGTGTTTTTGGTCCTCTTCGAAAACGCCCGAAATCTGGCTGAAGTTTACAAGACCCGCTATCTCCAGAGCCAAACGGTGACATGGGCAAAAATTCCAAGAATATTGCTCCTTTGTACATCGTTGTGTACGCTGTCGTCGTCAGCACATGAAGGGTGAATGCTGCAATTGCTCGCAAGCCGGACACCCAGCAAATTATAGAGGCTGTCCTGCATATAAATCGATGATTTTCGATATGAAAGAGACAGTACAACAACTTAATTCTTGAAACCATGAAGGCAACTTCAAATGAGGTGAGGCAATTCGCCGCCATTAAATTCCTACTAAATTTATGGAAGTAAGTATCACAGCATTTAACGCATGTTCGCTGATATCTCAGGCAAAAAAAGCTTCCGCTTAGCTTCTGGGAATCCCTCAAACCGAACTTTACTGGCTACGAATTAGTTAGAAACCACTCCAATCGTGGGACTCCGATTGCTATTAGGGACAACATACAATATGAAGTCTATTCGCTTGCAGAAATGGCAAACTGCTCTGCAACAGCTTCAAACTTCAAAAATCTGCATTACTTTTTATTTAAATATGCGGAGAAAGGGCTGGAGTCGATTCTAACATTTCCTCAGAATGGAAAAACGAATTACACAGTCTTCCGGAAAATTATGATCCTCAGGATATTTTTAACGCGGACGAGACCGGATTTATTTTTTTAAATATCTCCCCGAATGGACCTTAACTTTTAAAGATGAAAAGTGTCATGGAGGAAAACACAGTCAAGCACGAATAACGTTACTGCTTGCAGCAAATATGGACGAGTCGGAAAAATTTAAACCTCAAACAATTGTGGACAATTTTGTTTTTGCTCGACAAGTCGAGTTTTTTGACATAATTTACTAAAAATTCTATAACTCCGTAACGATTAAAGAGAGAGTGTCCATGTCATATGTTAATTTTCCTCAAATGAACACTACCATCTACCATTAAAGTATTTAACATCAGGAACGGTACACTCTGTATTGTATTGTATTGTATTGTATGATACTATACATTTTCCAATAGTTCGGTCTTTATTATGCGATGCCAACAAGTGTATGTGTACTGTATATGTAAACATTAAAAAAAAAAACCTAAAAATCCATTATAGTTGGACATGATGGTTTTGACTGATTTCTAGAAAGTTTTTCTTATCTATGAAAAGTTGTAATAAAATTGTTGCCTTTATGTATTTCAGCAAAAGTCATGAATTTCATTCATTTATGTTAACCTGCGCATTGACGAATCAACCACTACAAAAATATCTGATAAAAACGCCGACATCGTCTTAAGTGTTATGGTCGTTTTTGCGGATGCTTGTTATTTACGAATAATGGCATGGAAAAAGTTATCATAAATTAAACATTAATTTTATGAGCAAACACAGTCATATACATATTTTAGTGTTTGAAGGTGAACTCTTGGGAAGATGGGTTGCTTAGTGCACAAATGTGGGAATTTTGTTCAAACCTCCCGATGCTATTATTTTGAATTTGACCCACACAAGAAGCTAGTAACTAAGACTAAGACTCATTTTTATTTAATTATTCTGAATACTGAATTTTATTCTTTTGGTTCGAATCAATGATTTTGTTTTGGCAAAAATGCTAATGCACATCCTTTTTCGAATTTCTGTTCATTAATTAATTACGTATACGAGTGCATACGTAGAATGTGATGAACCATCGCATATTGCTTGCGTTCACGATCTTAATCGCTGCAACGGACAAACGGATAATTGTAATTTTAAATTCAATATTCTCTATATATTTGTAATATTAGCTGGACCATTCAAGATTTACGGGGTTGGGGCTTCACAACCGAAAAGGGGTCTAGTCGTTTGCTACTGGAAGGCTTCTCACAGCACGACGTTGTTCTAATGAATTCAGGTGATAGCAACACAAGGAAAGGAGAATTCAGGTCACATAATTAATATAACATTCACCAGCAGCTCATTGGCATCGTCGTCGACTGGCGGGTTAGCTAGGACTGTACACACAGTGACCGTCAGGCTATCTACTATAGGCGTGTTTTTTTCAACAGTCCAAATCCAGAGCAGAACAACAATCGTACGCATTACACTAGCAACCTGCTCTGTATAGAACAATTTTGTAAGTGTAACTCAAGCAATTTTTGTTCTGCTCTGATCTGGACTGTTGAAAAAAGACGCCTAATATCTAGCCAATTTTTTCGATTGGGAGACATTTATTGAAGTACTACATCAACTGCGTGACACAAAACAGGACAGGCCTAACAAAGACCATTGCGGATTGCAAAGCAAGTAGGCGAAGCACGCGACGCCTCTATATCTCGCTCTCACGGTAGCCGGTTCTACGCACCAAAGCGAATCCTTCACCAGCAACGGCCGAAGGCTGCCATACCCCCTCGACGCCAAGAGGCGTTGCTACTACAACAACATCACGCCTCTATGTCTCGAAGAAATAGTTGTTTTCGGCGAAAGCCTTACTACTGGTGGAACCAGGAAATCATGGACCTGCTGACTAAAGTTCTTCTTTCTAATGGTATGGAAGATAGTCGACGAAACTGGCTCTGCAACTGAAAAGGGTTCAGCGGCGGGCGTCGCAGGCCCGTCTTATAAGTTATCCATTCCTTTGGGAAAGTACGCTACGGTATTTCAGGCAGAAGTTTGGGCAATTGAAACGTGCGCTTAGCAGCCGGATACCTAGGCAGGAATATTAGTCTTCATAGACAGCCAGGCTGCTGTTAAAGCACTAGGCGCTTAGTGGTTGTGAAGCCATACAAAGATTACACTCTGCAAACACGGTTACCATCTATTGGGTCCCTGGAAATGCCGGTATTCCAGGAAACGAGACAGCCGAAGAGTTGGTGACGAAAGCTTCTGCAATCCCTCTCGTCGGCCCAGAGTCGTACTGTGAAGTGGCAGGCCAAAAAATCGAAACCATCCTCATTAGTAATTGCAAAAAGAGGGTAGAGTCGGAAGCAGCTCAATTACATCAAACGTTGCCTTAAAATCCTTAGGGGTGATGCTAAATTCAACTTCAAAACGTCTGTGAGAAAGCAGCAGGGCACAAGCTGATTTTTCGACTGCATTATCATAGTTTGGGCGTTGCATATACTAAGGTTTCCTTTAGTGTCCTGCATAACTAACTGGCAGTTTAACCAGACATTGAGAAAAGGTACTGTTTTCCTCCTAATTAAAACACGTAATAAAAACATGAATGATTTTATTCCTTTTATTCATCCGTTCCGATTTTCGCAAATTTTTGTTTAGCCTTATTAGAGTGCATTTTGAAAGTCCGGACAATTTGATAATCTGGAAGGCATCCGATCCCCAGTGGCGTAGATAGCATTTAGCGGAAGGAGGGGATATGCCATAGACACTACATTTTTTTCAATAAGCGCTCGGTGAAGAATTCGGACCCCTCACCCCTTGACATTGACTAGATAAAATGGCACTGACCGTATGTTGGGCGCGCCGCATACTTTCAAGCTTTTACGATTATTTTGCACCGTAAATTTCACTGGCATAGGATAAAAAGTCTTAAGGTAGATCAAAGTAGCCCTGAGATACGGTCTTGTCACTAGCGGAAGGTGCCTTTTTTCTAGTCCAGCTCATGGCAGTCTTAAGGTAGATCAGGATTGCCTGAAAGTATGGTCCAACACGTTTTCGGTTTTGTGTCTTGTGCCGCACCCAATGGATTGATTCCGTCCACGATGACGTTCGTGGCCATGGATGTGCAGGAGGTGCATGCTGGCAACTGCATTTTCCGGAACCAGTTTATGCCAACGAAACGTCAACTGGGTCACATGGAACAGTTGACGCGCTATGCCCCACAAGGGGTTAGGGCAATTGAGAGAGAGTCGTCCCCGTACGACACGACTCTCTCTCTCTCTCTCAATTGCCATAACCCCTTGTGGGGCATAGCGCATCAATTGTTCCATGTGGCCCAGTTGACATTTCGTCGGTATAAGTTACCAACATGCAGCTTCTGCACATCCATGGCCACGAACGTCGTCGTGGACGGAACCCGAAACGCACTGTATAAAGTGAACGTAAATTTCCTCTAAATTTCGATTAATCTTTACTTATTTTTCCGCTCATATATACTTACATCAAGATAGGATATTCCCAGTCGGACAAGAATCGACACTTGACCGGTCCTGGATCGATGACTGTCTACTAAGGAATCGATGACTTTATCGGAGACACGTCGGAGATATTTGTATGGGCATGGCCGCTTTTGCGATACCCAAAATGAGGACAGGAATCGATCCGAAATCGATGACGGTAGTCGATGGAGAATCGATGACTGGAGTCAACGTAGAATCGATACTGGGGTCGAATTGGGATCGATGACTGTAGCCAATGTGGAATCGAATCCGGATCGATGACTGGAATCGATTCTGGACCGATGACTGTAGCCAACGAGGAATCGATACTGAGATCGAATTCGGATCGATGACTGTATAAATGGGTTGAATCTATTTAAGCCTGATAAATACAATTCGTCCAGAAACTAAAAGTGTCGTGAAATCTTTTTGTATTGATTTCACGGCACTTTTAATTTAACGGCGGATTGTATTCAAGGCTTACAGAAAAAAAAAAACAACATATTCCGTATTCCATATTTCATATAAGTGTATGACAACATGCGTCGCCAAATGCCAGATACTTTCAAATGAATTCAAATTTCAGGCTAACTCGATACATAATTGAAAACATTTGAATTTGTCCAGCTTCGGAGACAAACCGATGAATGGAACCGGTAAGGAATCGAAGACTTTGCGATTCCACTGGGATCGGAAACCAAATGTCCGACTGGGCTTAAGCAAATTTTGTGTAATGTCCAAAAAATTCGGAAAATTACACTAAAATTGGTGTAAAATTTGAAATCATGTATTTTTTACGTATTTTTACATCATTTTGTTTGTAATTCGCTTTTTGATGCATTTTTACAAAGTGTAGATGTAGTTTTACTCATTTTTTGCTGCATTTTGTCGCATTAATAATATAAGTCGTTCTAATTAGTGCACATAAGTAGTCCGGATGGCGCAACGGTTAGCACGTTCGCCTTCTGCTTACTGGGTCCTGATTTCGATTCCTACTGAAGGCATTCGTGTTTTTGATAAAAGGGGATTTATGTGCCGGACTATGAGCCCATATAGCTGTTAAATGAGCACTCATTCGGGTATGTAATATCACACATTTTAGGGATAAATTAATTTATATTTCTGCTTTTACAGGGTATTTTTACATATTTCCGGGTGTAAATTTACAAATATTTTGGAGTACCTGTTTACATATTTTTTGTGTTAAATTACACTCGATATGTAAATCTACATTTCAGAGTAAATTTACCATTATAATAGAAAGAAATAAAGTGCCCGACTATTATAAGGGTAAACAATTTTTAGAGTGTAGTCAATCATAAAACTGATGCCTCAACACACTGCGCTACCGGTCGCCCCACTACACGACTGGCACCTGCAAAATAGTCAACGAAATTCCAAAATTATACGTCGCTTTTAAGGTAAGGCTTTACCTATCGTGGGATTTTCGTCACCGTGCCGTCGTCTACTTTTCAAGAAAAGTAGCTGTTACTGACAGCGACGAGCAGGTGTTGTGGAATTGTCGTGTCATTCAGTGGAGCGGCGAAAAGATGAGGTGAAATTTTCTGCAGTTGAGTAGAAACTACCATCAGAGGTATCGACTGCACTGTCAACTGAGCATAACAATCGCTCCCAGCCGACGATATCTCGCCTCTATCCCCCTGTGTGTAAGGGGTATGTATAAGAATAAGCGACAATTTTTCCGGACTGTTGCAGAATGCGGCTGTCAGGCTTCTTCAACAATTTTTCGACTATTTTATTCCGTGAATTTTCTCTGATGTAGGATTGAAAAAAGCCTCGAAGTACCTTATGGTAAGGTTTAAAAAGATTTCGTTTTTCTGAGGTTTGTAACTAACGGTATCCCGCATACCGAACCGAATGCACATTTCGTTTTCATTGATTAAGTCAAATCGCATTGACCCTACATTGGACGCCAAATATTTTCGGTTATTTTCTACTGTTGAAAATTAACAGTAGAAAATGACGTAAGATAAAAAAAAAACTTCAACGTTGGATACATAGATGGCTTAAAACGCCACAGAGAAAATGTCGTGAAATCAGCACGGTAGATTTATGGCCGATTTTACGAAGCAGAGACATTTTGAAGGGGAATATCATGTATACGTCTAATATGCATTTGTCCTATTAGTTGAATAGGACGCAAGGAGGAAAGTAGTAATTTCAAAATGATTGTCCACGAGCGAAATCGAACTGACTCGGCATGTGTGTATTTATATTATTTATAATTTCTTTGTGTGTGTTCTGAATTGAAATCCTTAAAAGTTCATTTGATTTTCTTAGGATTTCAGGTTGTGTGTTTTTCTCAAACTCGAGATAAGGACAACATAAAAGCGATTATGTAAGATCTCATAGGGGGGTTTGATCACCTTAACCCCCTATTATCTACGCCACTGCCGCTACCAATTAATAAGGATATTCGCAAGTCCTGAGTCTTTTTATAAGAGTTTTCATTTTTTGTACATGTCTGTCCTAGTACACACATACACACTTCACACAAATCTGAAGAAAACCATGTTCGTGTTCGACAGTCTGTCGCCGGGTTATTTGCGAGATTTCATTGCCTTCACCTGCATTAGCCTAAACTTTATTATGTCCATATTCAAAGTATTTTAAGCGATTTTTTTCTCTTTTTTTTTAATTTAAAGTGGAAGAGTGTTCACAGGCAATGGTAATAAATTGGTAAACAATTGGAAGAAAGCGATTGATATCCTAAATGTAAAGTTGACTTACTAAGGAGTGGCTTGCATCTCCACCTTGACAAATTCATATTGTAAGCAACCAAACCTCATCCTTAATTTCGCATTGGTCAAGTCTTACATTATTCTTCACCTTCAATGCCAGACAACTCCCAATTTTTCCCACGAAATTGTCTCTTACCAGGCTTGACCGTAAAAGACCCAGTAAAATTTTACATTTCCGCCAATCGACACTTGTACCATAGGCAACCTACTCATGTCCAAGAAAGTACATCCATATACCGGGGTCATTGGATCAACTACCTTCCGTCGTCTTTACCACCATAAGCCAGTACATATTTTTGCCCTGTTGAATTGCAGCGAATAATGGCAAATTTTAATCCGCTGACCAGTGTGCTACTGAGGCGAATTGCTGTCCATTGACTTTTGTAGGTAAACGCCGGCTTTTCTAGTCGTGAACTAGTTTCGCTCTTAAGCTCTGCGATAATGACTACTATAAACAGCATGTCGGCAGTAAAAAAGAAAAATTAACTAAGTCAGTTGAAATCTTCCGGTCGTACTACATGACTCTTATGTACTATATGTACTTGGATTTGCATACGTACAAATTTGTGTATGGAAATCACACGCAAATTTCATGAGAAAACATTGCCAAATCTTTTTGAAATTTGTTTATTTATTTATTTTATGATACCGACAATTGTTATAGCCGACATACGGCACCAGAGTATCTGAAGTTTCTTAACAAATCGTGCCATATAATTTCGCTAATGATGGCCGGAGTACTAGTGGACGTGAAATTGAGGTGAACGCATTTCGTTTCGAACAAACACAGAGGGGAAGCGGATCTAATCTAAATTAAGAATCCAATTGCTAATCAGCTTAAGCGTCTCTAATCTGCAGATAAATTCACACACGTCCCCCGTTGGTACTTCCAGTTGAATATTTTTATTCAAGGTACGCGCTTGATTGCCGAACTGAGCAAATTACAGATCAGAACCAAATTGAAACTAGAAATACGAATAAGAAAAAAATATGTAAGTATCATGCAATATTGATCTGCAATTACCCTCAATTAGACGGCTCTGAAAAAATGGTAATGATGTAAATTTTCTTCTTGGTCGTTCTGGAAGAAGAGCAGCGAAGCCAAATTCTATGTGAATTAAATACATACTCCCCGTCGAAAAATTGCTGGGAACACACTAATATCCAGTTGACGATGCGGCTGTAGGTTATTCACCACTATATTGTGATTATAATTAAAGAAAATTTTGCTGCAATTTAAACAAAATTATTTGTTGCTTTCTTTTCTCTTTTTTTCTGATTTTATCACGAGCCACCTTCAAGATGGAGTTCAGCTTAACTTGACCATCATTGAAATTATGAATTATGATGAATGACGGTGCTGATGTAACCGGCAAATTAATGTCTTATATTGAGAAAACGCATGAGGTTGTGCCGATGAGAGTAAAAGTGATTTGCTGATAGGTGAAACAAAATGGGAATTTTTGCTTGAATTATGTGCTATTGTTTTTTTTATAAAAATAGTGGTCAGGGTTTTTTTTATTGAAAATTTAATCTAAATAACTGGCAAAAATATGTTTTTTTTTCTTTCATTGCAAACTTTCTATGTTTACATAGTAAAATTGGAAATTTTATGAAAAGAGCTCATACAAGTTGCGTAGATTAAGTAGCTTTTAGAGGATTGAGGGAATATGTCGCTTTTGGCACAAAATTATTTTTTAATATATGCTCGGTGAAGAATTTTGACCTCTCACCACTTGAGTGAAAATTAAATCTCTAAATAAATATCAAACCATACACCATTGAATTAGCTGATGACATTTTCAGTTTTATCTTCGAAGCACTCATTCATTAAGGCACTCATCGCAGTGGCGGATCTAGAAATCGAATTCAGAGGATGCCCGACTTGAAGTAGACCTAAGAGTATGTCCACATTTATTTCACTTTCGGCGCCGAAAAAAAAATATATTGTTATATCTTTACATCCGACTCGAGTATTTACTTGTTCTTCCCAGCCAACTCAGTGATCAACCCTGTCATGAGGTTTTTTTTCGATTCGTTAAGTGAAATTGATGAAATTGTCAATGACATGCTGTACTAAATGTGGGCAATATTTTTGTGGCGAGTTAAATTATGTTTGTCTTGACCGCGTTTAAACCACATTTTTTGGTACCTATTATTTGTCCAGACTGAATATAGCCATAATTGTATAGAATGTAGAAAAAAAAAACAATTTTTTTTTTGTTTATATTACATTTGATGCAACAAGGTCAAAAACAAAATTTAGATAATTGCTACTTTTTTAGAGCCCGCGCAGACGGCAATTTTTTTAGTTCGGGTAAAAACCAAATAGTTTTATCAGAAAAATAGAACCCACGGCGGTTTATGAAAGCGCGCATACAGCAAACTAAACTATTACTAATTGCTGTGTGCGCGGCCTCATGAAACACTGTGTGTTCTATTTTTCTGACTAAACTATTTAGTTTTTCGGCGAACTAAAAAGTTTGCCGTCTGCTCTTCGAGGTCAATGTATTTTTGGATTGTTAAAAATTAAGACAGTCAATAGGTAATTCTTTTCTATTAATAATTATATAACTAAACGTTTAGAATTGAATAATAAGAAAAGTTGAAAAAGTAAAAAATCTCAATTTTAAAAGCCTCAGAGACGCATTGTTATTTCCAACGCAACTTCCAATATGGTTATCCTTCTAGGGTTAATCATTGGGCCGAATAGATCTTTCAATAAAACGATGGAGTCTGCATCCATCAACATCAGCTACGTCATCCAGTTTAGTGAAGAAGTGCGATTTTTCTTCCCAGAGCGAGACATGTGTAGGTAAGATCAAAATACATTTATCCCTGTCCTCTATAGTAGTGGTTACTGGGGACGTCGGGCCTTGGCCGCCTGGATCGTAGTCCTCAAATTATCTCGGTCACGTGACCGCGTCTTCCGATCTTGGAAGCCCAGTAGTTGCGCGGCGTCCGCATATATTAAGCTCTCCCAAAGAGTTCTCGGTCGTCCTCGTAGTCTTGCTCTGTCGATTCGTCTTCCGTCTTCTTTGGCATCCGATCACTGTCTATTCGTTGTACATGCCTTGCCGTTTGAAGTCATTGTAGTTTGACGATTTTCGAAACTTCGAAAGCAGCTCATCGTACAGTTCATACAACTCATGGTTGTACAGGATGCGCCATTCATCCCGATCGTAAACAGCCCCGAAAATTCGCCGCAGAACTTTGCGTTCGAATGTGTCTACCGGTAGCGCAGTGTGTTGAGGCATCAGTCTCATGTTTGACTACCGGCGTTTCGGGTTCGAATCCCGTCCACGACGACGTTCGTGGCCATGGATGCGCAGGAGGTGCATGCTGGCAAATGCATTCTCCGAAATCAGTTTATGCCGACGAAACGTTAACTGGGCCACATGGAACAGTTGACGCGCTATGCCCCACAAGGGGTTAGGGCAATTGAGAGAGGTTAGGGTCCAGGTTTCGCAGCCATAGCTTTGCACTGGTCGTATGATGATTTTGTACACGCGGAGCTTCGTGTTTCTGTGCACATGCTTCGATTTCATTATGGGGAGAACAGAGAAAAAAGTCTTATTAGCTAACTGTATCCGTCGCTTGATTTCGTCAGTTTTGTTGGCGTCCCTTGACAAGTTGCAACCCAGGTATATGAAGTCGTTCACGAACTCGATGTTGAGGTCCTTCACATTGATGCTCGATTGTGCAGGCGTCCTTGTCCTTGATTGCATCATTATTTTAGTATTATCCTCGTTGATACGTAGTCCCAACTTCTCTTGCAGCGCTGTCGAGCGTATGCAGAAGTTCTTCTGCGTCGGCCAATCTTCGGGACATAATGTTGATGTCAGGTCTAAAACCGCCTTGATATTCGCCAATGATTCGTTCTGCGTACGGTTTTATTCTATTTTCCAGAATTTTCGTCAAAATTTTATAGGACGTACAAACTAGTGATATGCCCCTATAATTCTTACACCGCAGTTTATCTCCCTTTTTGTGAATTGGACAGATGATGCTTCTGCCCAATCGTCTGAGATCACCTCGTCCTCCCATATTCGCAGGAGTAATTAATGCATGGCATTAACTAGACCCGTACCACCTAATTTTAGCAGTTCAGCTGGAATCTCGTCGACCTCCTCTACGGTCGGGGGTTGTATGGATGGGCCTAGATCAACAATATCGTAAAGAACTTCTTGTGTGGGGATGTTAGATGGTAGGTTCAGAAGCTCTTCAAAATAAGTGGCCCATCGTTTGTTAATGCCATCGGTGTCGCTGATGATGTTTCCATCCTTGTCCTTACAGAGGCTAGTCCTGGGTTGATAGCTGTTCTTAATTGTATTTACTAGTTTATACGCTTGTCTGGTATTCCTATTAGCTAAATTTTCGTTAATATACACCAACTGTTTGTCAAAATATTTATGTTTCTTATGTTTAATTATACTATTCGATAATCTCCGTAGCTCGTCATATTTTTCTCTTTTGGCTCTGGCTGCTCATTGAATCTATTGTCTTAAGGCCTCGTTTTTTGCGTCAAGTGAATTTTTGCATTCTTCGTCGAACCCGTCAATTTGCGCTCGCTATATCCCACGACCTTCTCTGCGACCTCTTTGATGGTGCCCTTGAGTTCTTCCCAGAACCCATGGACGCCTTCTGTGCATTGCATACTTCATGACATAGTTAATATACCCTATCAAATCCGTGAAGGGTATAAGAAAAAACACGTTACTGGTTTATAAAAAAGAAACTGATGGGGTCGTTTCAATGCCGGTTTTATTGTAGTATCGGTTTTTCATGAGTTGAGTTGCGAATTTTTGGTGGAGGTATAAGAATTAGCAGGCCGATCAGCTGGCGCGGCTGGGCTCTGCCCTTGACAGTTCCTACGCAGTGGCTGTCAATTTGCCACTTAGTGCCACTAAGAGGGAAGTGCATAAACCCTACATAAACTTAGCAAAGAATAGATGGGCGCACTAAGGACGTGCATCTCCTCTAGGAAATATGACCATTCTTTAATACACAAAGAACTAATGGCCTTCTGATAAGGACCCGTCCAGAGGTGGCCCGGATTGTCGCCGTCACAACGGGTCACTGGCCTGTGGGAGAGCAGCCAGACTTGGTATTCCCTGCAACGGGTGCAGTCGTAGTTGCAAGGACTGTGAGGAGGAGGAGACTCTTTTACACTTTCTTTGTAGTTGTCCGGCGCTGGCTAGGGTGCGGCACTGTTCTTTGGGCATTGCGTTTCTTACAGACATAACCGAGGAACAGGCAAGATGCTTCATTTCCTAAATTCCACAGTGGATTTAGGGAAATCGCCTGATCCCTCTGAAAGACTTAATAGCATCGGTTTTCCGCTTATGAGGTTTGTGGCATCAAAACGGCGCGCATCAGTGCTAATTGGGTACTCCCCTTTTGGGCGATCTACCGCCACCTTAACCAACTAACCAACCAGCGGTTTTTGTAGAGTTGGTTTTGTTTTAGGGTTTTCGATCATGAGTCGATTTTCGGTTTCTTTCAGTGCCCACATCGTGGTATCGGTTGATTGGTTTTTCACGATTTTTTTTTTAAAGTCATCCCAGCACATTCTCTGTGACGCGCTTTATCTCCGCCGCTTGATATACTTAGACGATGCATTCCCTGAAGCGGAAATGATTGCCTAAGTAAAACTCAGGCAACTTCGTCGGGGGGGGTTCCTCTCCACAGTTAATCAGTAATCTGCATAGACACTAGTTTGGGGCGACCGGTAGCGTAGTGTGTTGAGGCATCAGTCTCATATTTGACTACCGGCGTTTCGAGTTCGAATCCCGTCCACGACGACGTTCATGGCCATGAATGTGCAGGAGGTGCATGATGGCAACTGCATTCTCCGAAACCAGTTTATGTCGACGAAACGTCAACTGGGACACATGGAACAGTTTATGCGCTATGCCCCACAAGGGGTTAGGGCGAATTGAGAGAGAGACTGGTATCCAGCCTTATTGCGAAGATCAATTATCAATCGATTGAAGATTGACAAATTTGTTAATTAAAATTGATAATTGCAGACGTTCCGGAACTCACCCCTTCGGAAAAACTGATCAAGCCTGAACTTTCCGGAATTCCGGATTGTCTGTGGTGAAGGCCATATTCAGGCAATCCGGAAGTCCAATCTTGATAAGTTTTTCCAGGGAGCAATTCCAGGATCGTCTATGGCGGACTTTACATTGCCAAAAGTCTCCTTAAAATTAAATAAAGTGTTGAACGCAATGGAGAGCCACCTTCATGTAGAAATAAAAATTGCTAAGCTTCCTGTAAATGTGTAGAACTTATTCTTTGCCATTTTCACCAATCTCGTTTTGGCGGTCCTAAGCTATTTAGCTCTGTGGCAAATTGTTTTCATTTTGATTGGGCACCAGTTTTTGAACATAATTTGTATGCTATATCACTGTTCTGCTGCATTAACTCAACCAATCTATTGCTAACTATTTTAGCCCTTGAAAAAACAAACAATGGTGTTTATTTCATTTAGAAATACTGAGATTTCCATGCAGGTATAGCTCCGTCAATACCGAAATTGCGATTGATAGAGAAAGTGATGGCTATCGACAAAGTTTATGTTCGTAATACTGTTTTATCAATTTCAAATTGTTTAAGTTTAGTTTTTAATTTAGGTTTAAGATAGTGTAGCTCTAGTTATAAGTATCCTCAAACAAGGTTTTTTGCGAATTTTCCTTGTGAATCAAATTACAATTCTTGAATAATTTTTCTCAGCCATTAGCTTACAAGTCGATCAAAGTTGAAAAGACATATTCCAGTCTGTAGCTCTTAAGAATGAATTGTAACACACAACCAACTGAAATCAAATAAAGTACTATCTATCTATTGTAAAATATCTATCAATTTCAAATTGATACAGTGAAACCTCTGCTAACTGACACATCTCTCCAGCGGACACCACTCATTACAGAAAATTTTTAAAACTCCCGAACGGAAGGTATAGGAAACCAATGCATATAAACCCTTTCTGCAACGGTCATCTCTCTAACGGACGTGGACAGCCTAAGTATCGACACCAAGACATGAATTTACCTCTCCTTAACGGACACTTCAATAACTTTGATAATGAGGAAACTCTAATTTAATGTCTTTTATTGATCAACTTAAACATGCAAATTGATAAAAAGATCACGACAAGGCGAGTCAAAAGGAATATGAATAGGTGGTGACCAATTTTGAAAGCTTATAGCCGCATATATAAGCTTTCAAAATTCGTGAAAACATGCCCCTTATTGGCTAAAATGATCGTGATTTCGACTCAAGCTACTAGTTGAGGTAATGATGGTTATTTTGCAGATGTCCGGGAAAATGCTGCTATCGACCACAAGGCACCAAATCGCCCGAAAACAGTTCACAAGGGAGTTGCTTCCCAAACCATGATTCATCTGACGTCAAATGCCAATATTGGTTGAAGTGCACAGGGTAGAAAACGTGCGGTTTTCTCTTGTCCACGCTCCCAAAAGAACATAATTACTATATATTGTTCTGGAACCTTTGGAGAAGGAGGACCTTCTTCAGTTTCTCATATGTCAATTGATGTTTTCTGGCGAAAATCAGCAGATGAGGATTAATTTATGTGGCTGTTCCCCTTCAAAAATTGTGAAATCATTTTTGTTCGTGTGGGACGTGACTCACAAAAACGATTTTTGAAGGCTTTTTTTCACCCTTCTTACACTAGTAGTAAAAACTGCAATTTTGCTTTCCCTGCTCTCTTCAGTAGGAAGAATAGTGGATGCGTTAATTTTTTTTCTGAGCAGTGTATACATTTTTGAACCAATGTTTTCGTCCACCTCTCCATAGCGGATACCCCTCTATAACGGACAATTTGGACAATTGGCATTGTGAATGTCCGTTGTAGAGAGGTTTCACTGTAATTGTTACCCATTCACAATTGATCAATATGTATATTGATTGATAATTGATTCTCGCAATATGGATTTAAGAAATTAATTGACAAATGTCAACTATCAATTAATAATCATTGATCTTCGCAGTAGGGAAGGTTTTTCTCAGGTTTTTAACCATGTGTCTCCGATTTCGGTTCCATTTTTATACCCTAGACTTTTAGTATAGGGTATATTGTTTTTGTCACGACGGAAATATGTAACACCTTAAAGGAGGCTCCGGAGGTATAGCAATGTATATATATAAATGATCAGGGTCACCTCCTGATTCGATTAAGCCATGTCTGTCTGTCTGTCTGTCTGTCTGTCTGTCTTTCTGTCTGTCTGTCTGTCTGTCTGTCTGTCTGTCTGTCTGTCTGTCTGTCTGTCCGTTCGCACGATAACTTTCGATAGAATGAAGCTAGAACCTTGAAATTTTGGTCAAATGTTGGTAGTGTAATCTAGTTGGATGGTATTGAAAATGGGCATGATCAAGCCAAGAGAACGCCTACCTCCCCTACATATGTAAAATAATTAAATGTATCTGTAACTTCCGACTAAATAAATATGAAAAGCTCTAGCTTTGGTAGATTACTCGTGAGGGTAATTTTATAAACTCCTGGAAAAATAAAATTGATCAGTTGAAAACTAACGGTAATTTTCTTACAAAGAGCCCCGTACTACCCTACTTTTCGGGTTTTTTGTCTATAACTCTTGAACCAATTGACGTAGACGGCTGATTTTTGGCATGTAACCCTGGGGTGAGAAGATGCTTGAGTTCTAGTAAGTTGGGCATAATCGGATCAAAGGAACGCCTACCTCCCCTACAAATTTAAAAAAATTCAATATTCCTTTAATTACGATAACTTTCGATAGAATGACACTAGCGAGTTGAAAATTTGACAGAATGTTGCTAGTAGGATTTACTTGGTTCGTATTGAAAATGGGTAAGATCCGACTCAAGCAACCCCTACCTCCCCTACAAATGAAACTTCAAATAAGCGATAACTTTTGATAGAATGATACTACCGAGTTAAAAATTTGGTGGAATGTTGCTAGTAAGACCTACGTAGTTGGTGTTGAATATGGGCAAGATCCAACCCAAGGAACCCCCACCTCCCCTACATATGAAACTTCAAATAAGCGATAACTTTTGATGGAATGAAGCCAGTGACTTGAAATTTTAGTCAAATGTTCGAAGTGAGATTGAGTTAGTTGGCATTAAAGCTGGGTAACATCCGATCAACGAAACCCCTACTTCCCCTACAAACGAAACTTTAAATAAGCGATAACTTTCGATAGAGTGAAGTTAGAGACTTGAAATTTTGTTTAAATGGTTGTAGGGTGATCTAATTGGTTGGTGGCAATGATGAGCAAGATCCGACCTAAGGAACCCTTACCTCCTCTACAAGTGAAACTTCAAATAAGCAATACCTTCCGATAGAATGAAGCTAGCGACTTGAAAAATTCGACAAATATTGTAGAATGGGTTAGTTAGTTAATTGATTTTGAGAATGGTCAAGATCCTAATGAATGAGTGCCAACCTCCCCTATAAACTGGCCATATAGAAGACCCATTCTTAATGCATATGGTCGTTGCCAATTGGTACTTTTGGTATCTCCACTAGGTCTGTAGAAGTCTAGGGTATATACGCTTCGGACTCCGGGCCGAAGCGAAGCTTCGGCCTGGTTTTTATTTGCGGCTTTTTGTTAGTTAATTTTGGGTCATTTTTTTTTTGAACCATGAGTCTGTTTTTTGGGTTTTATGCCGGTTTTATACGATGTATCGGTCTTAGGAACAGGCCTATTTGCTACTCCCGCTAAGTCATATAGGCCGATGCCACTGTTTAGTTCCGCATCAGTTACGATGTATACAGTAAACTTTAAGCTAATATGAAACAGAAGAAATGTTCTATCTACTTGACAGCAATTTGTTGTTCCTATATTAAGTACCGCCAATTTTTTTTACGGAGCCACCATAATTTATTCCAGATTTCATACCTTCTTTTATTATTTACCCATGATTTTTAGCAATCAAACATTGTCTAACATACGAGTAATTATAACTAAAATCACTCCGAACTGGAGGCTTTTCTATGTTTGTAATTTGCAACCCCAATTTCCGTAATTCATAAAAATCGCAAAGAAATTATTCAATGCACGACTTGGCACATAATCTACGTAACATTGCCTATTTTTCTAATTATAATACTACATAATTCCCCCAAACATCAATTACGAGTATGTACAATAAATTAATTTAAACCAGATTACGGTCTATTCACCTCTTACTTTATATATTTTTTTGGGTCTATATTACGAGTAATACCGTAAAAATATTACCAGTTAATTGACATCTATCAACTCAAACATACTTCATCCGTTGAACGGAATGCAGAAGATACTATTGTAAATCATACTTGTATTCCGTAAGGTATATTAACTTGCGGAATACACATGTTAACATTACTACACCGATCGTTATAAATCCATCAGTGGATTTTCGGTGTCTGTCTTATGCTTTGCAAAATTTTCGGACTTCAATTATACTGTTAGCATGCTTAAAGAAAAAAAACGAGCAACAAGAAGTTTAATTTTTATTGGTTATCCCAAAAGAAAGTGAAAGTATTTTTCGAGCGTCATTAGACCTTGACGTACATAGTTGCATATACAATATGGACACTTATCGTGACTAAATTGAATAACCAATTAATGTATTTTTTTTCGCGCAAAAACTATGTAATATGGGCATGGCTTTTAAGGAGATTGATATGTTTTCTATGGTTGTCATTTTGTATCATTTTCTGAACTATTCATCTGCTATTATTGTTTCGACCACAAATTCCGGAGATAGCTAATACTATGACCTGCATTTCGTAAGATTTACCGTCGACAGATTTCAAAAAGTTCCCAAAAGGAAAAAGATTTGCGCATGACATTGCCCAAGGTAGATTTACGAATCGAAAACTTGAAGTGATGCTTAACAAAAGAAAAAGATCGTTAGTAGAATAATGCCCGTTGTTGACTGACATACTTATACCTTGTGAATCTAGCTGGTGCAAAGTACCCAGGAGGTAATTTGTTTCTTTTCTACAAATAGGCAACTAGATGTGTATTGTACATACTCGTACATAGACATTGCAAAGACCAAGTATGTATCACCCAATAAATCAACAAAATGTTATGTAATCTTTATTTGAAGAGCCTTAACCACTATGGGCCATCATTTGTTGACTTGCGGCTTCAAGGGAAAGACATGACACTTCAACTTCTTCTTTCGCAAAAGAGTTGGTGGTCAGTAAACCTAGTGTTTGTATATATATATATTTTTATTGTAATACTATACACTCTATTGTATAGTATTACAAATAAAAAAGAATAGATATATGTATATACCATACTATTGTATACTCTCGTGTAGCAGGAAAGAAAAACCAGTACCTTTCGAATCTTATTAGGTTAGAAGAGTGCATATGTGCACATACGAGTATAAATGAAATTTTGTAATATGAGACTTGATTACACAAAAATACAAGAAGAAACTACTCATGACTAGTTACTACCGCATTGTGACCACTGAATTAACTAAATTGTGGCAGTAAAGTGTAGAGTACACTTTTACGGTGGGAAAAGACAATCATTTTTTGATACAGCAACTTAAGAACAGAAGTTTAGCGAAATGTCAGCGTGACGAATAATTAAACTAAGTGGATCTACAGCAATCGCTAATAAGTTACAATGTTGTGAGAAAGTCGAGAATGTCGACAGGTTTGTTGGCCTAATATTTAAATGTTGTTTTTTGGAGTTTTTAGTTTTACATACGCGTCTTTGGGACTTGAAATTGTTATGCTACTTTGAGTATCCAGGCACTGTTCTCATTTCGTTCTGCGTTTCAACATACCATAGAAGCCGTTGCAGTTCCCGACTTCTTTACACTATACCTATATACATTAGATAACTCCGAACTTTGACACAGACATGGAGTCCTACTCTGAAACTGTTATAGGTAAAACTTCTGTTTGTTTTGGCATAAACTTCAATACAATTCGCAGATGTAGGCCCGGTATCTCTCTCTAGTTGCCTTCACCGCTTCAGGGGCCTGGGTGCATCAACATCTCTAGCATTTCTATGCCTTGTTGACGTTTCAATAGCATATCTACTTTTTCGGAAGTGCAGTTGCTAGCATGCACCTCCTATCCGCGCCGTCTTTATACTGACAAGCTCGGACCACTGTGTGAGTTCTATTAGTACTCACAGGGAGTTTTTGATCGCGCCGAGATTTGATCTCCGAGCTCTAGATTAGTATCGTAGAGCGGTGACCGAACGATCACGGTCACCGAGCCCGACTGGACGTGCGAAGCAAGAAGGGTGCTACCTTAGAGCCGGTGCACATGAATGTCCAAAGTACAGTGAAACCTGTCTACAAGGGACAGTCACGGTACCAACAAAATTGTCCGTTGCAGAGGGGTGTGCGCAATTTGAGGGGTGGACGAAAATGTTGATTCGAAAATGTATATAGGTACATTGCTCAGAAAAAAAGTAAGGCACCCACTATTCTTCCTACTGAAGAGAGCAAGGAAGGCGAAATTGCAGTTTTTACTACTAGTGTAGGAAGGGTGAAAAAATACCTTCATAAATCGTTTTTGTGAGTCACGTCCCTCACCAACAAAAATGATCTTACGATTTTTGAAGGGGAACAGCCACATAAATTGATCCCCTCCTGTTGATTTTCGCCAGAAAACATTTTTCGAAAAAAAAAACACATTAATTGGCATATGAGAAACTGGAGAAGATCCTCCTTCTCCAAAGGATCCAGAACAATATACAGTAATTATGGTGTTTTGGGAGTGTGAAGAAGAGAAATTGTTGCCACGATTTTAAAGGCTTATAACCACGCAAATTGGAACCCACCTACTGATATGCCTTTTGACTGGTCTTGTCCTGTTTTTTTTTTGTGGATTTGCATGTTTAAGTTGACCATTAAATTTGAGTTTCTTCATTTTTTAAATTATTGAAGTGTCCATTTAGGATATTGGTGTCGATATTTAGGCTGTCCGCGTCCGTTAGAGGGGCTTATTTCTTTCAAAATTGTTCGTAATAGGAGTGTCCGCTAGAGAGAGGTGTCCATTAGCAGAGGTTTCACTGTAATTTGGACGCTGCGCCGCGTCACTTTCAAGAAAGAAATACGTTGGGAGTAATTGAACGATGGACGGGGCGCCGATAGCTATCGACGTCACTTGGCCTATCTGGAAAGGTATCGGGGCTGCCGCTGGTTTCTGCCCTTATCTGCGTCATTCTCTATCTCCAGCGTTTCACTTGCACAGCTGAGAATACATGCACTGGCATATGTGACGCCGCGTCCGGAGATAAGTTTTAATTAAACCGGGCCACACACACTCGAACTTGAACACGAACATGACCGGTGGACAACTTTCTTCAAATTTGAGTAAGCCATTCGCTTGAGGATCACCTTTTCTCAACGGATGTGTTAAGATTTCCTCCGAATTGAACAAAGTTCACGTTCGTGCTCTACGGTATGTGGCCGGCGTAATATAATACAGATTGGTCATCACCTTATGTACACTTAAACACCGATAGATATCAAAGAGATAGGATTGAAAGTGACACAGCTTCGCGAATTACTTTGGAAATTACTCATTTGCCCTAACTTCTAGTGGGACATTGCGCGTTAACTATTCCATGTGGCTCATCTGACGTTTTATTGGTTTAAACCAATTTTGGACGATGCAAGTTGCCAGCATGCACCTCGTGCTCCCATTTAGCCGCCTACCCGCGACAAGTCGGGAGATGTGGCTTTTTATTACGCCCCGCACCACAGGGGAAAATAACACAAACATCTATGTCCATACGAACGTCGCGTCGTTGGCGGGACTTAACCGGTAGCGACCGTAGTCAAACATGAGACCGACGTCTCTAGGCACTGAGCTGCTGACGTCGCCCTTTTGACGTTCATGTGCACCGGCTCTTGGTTACGACCCATCTAACCAGATACCTGAACGGGCTAACCGTTGCAACATCCGAACTACAACATTCTATGCTTTCGGTCAATAGATAAGAGGTTCTACTACTATGTACCCCAAACCATGGGTTGACAACCAGCGGACCGCATGCGGCCCTCCACAAGACTTTGTGTGGCCCTCTAGTCAATAAAAAAGTATGTACTTGAAGCATACTCCGTCCTATGCAAACACAATGAATCGTACTATTTGGCACCTCAGGGGAGGCCGATGTTCGGTGCGTTGACGCATAATGTCAGTCTGATGTCTCATCATACCGACTATTCGCGGGTTCGAATCCCGACGTGGAATGTAAGAGTAAGCCACAACCTTTCTCGATTTCTCGCAGATATCCGGCTTAATAGGCAAGAGGTTCATGCTAATGAACTTCATCGTTCGAAAGCAGTTTATGTTAACGAAATGTGAACTAAGTCGCAACTATAACGCATTAACTACATATACCCCATTAGGAGTTAGAGCAAATAGTATAGGGGAGCATTCTAAATGACTTGTCTGCGGTCATTTATTCGTGCATTTAATAACGTCTGTCAGCGCTTTCGTAACATCTAGCACAAATTTTCAAATTGTACGCTCGAGTGGCGTGGTGATAACAACGGAATTACAGTCTGCTTTCATACATTTACAGTTTTATTTGTAACTGTGCGGCCCGCCTAAATATATTTCTTTTAAAAGTAGCCCACTATGCTTGAAAAGTTGCTGACTCCTGCCCTAACCCATAATCCCATAAGCGCGTCAGCTACTCCTAATAGTTGTTGTCGTTTTGTTGCCATAAATTGGTTTCGGGTGATGCATACACCTCCTGCCCGTTCAGACGCAATTTTGCGATAAGTCGGAAATTATTGGGGCTCATCGTTACGCCCTACACCAGAGGAGGGAAAAAATACATACATCTATGGCCACGGCAGGATTCGAACTCGCGAAAAATCGGTATGATGAGACATCAGACTACCGGCCTCCCAAACGCAATTTGTTTGCCGAAAGAGTGCTAGTTTAGTTACCCTAACCTCCACCCGATAGATGCGCCAAAGAACGGACCTTGTGGAAAATATCATAATTTAACGGATGTTGGTTGGTTGCTCTAATCCAGGGGTCGGCAAACTCCGGCCCGCACACCTGACTCACGACCACTACCGGTAGCTCCACCGGAGTACAAAATTACAGTGATGCCCGTTGGAGAAGTAAATTTTCCGCTGTTCCACCATCTTATCTCACTAACTCCTAAGATGTTTAATTTATACCTCAGCAATTCACTCTCTAATTGAAGAAATCGTGCGTTCTGAGGACCTTCTAATCCATTGTCCATTAGAGTAGGCACATTCCAAAATCCAATCTATGTCATTTTACGATAGCCAAAGTCGTAACCGTTGAGTCATAGTTGACGTTTCGTTACCGTATGGAAGATTTCGGATAGTGCAAGTTGCTAGCATACACATCCTGTCCTTTTTTGTCAGTTTTAATGACATCTTTTTAGCAGTTCAGATCAGAGCAGAACGACAATTTCTACAAACAAATAAAATTGTTCTTGATAGAGCTAGTTATTGTATTGTATGAGATTGTTGTTCTTCATTTGATCTGGACTGCAAAAAAAACGCAACTCTTATTTCCAAACGTACGCTCATACAGATCAACTTCCCTTGCAACTTTCATCTTTCATCCAACTATTCAGACTCTCTGTGGTGACTAATACTCGACCTAACTCATCAAGAAACGTCATCGAAAGATACACAAAACTTATGTAAAATGTTCAACCAGACAATTTACAACGACAAGGGCGAACGACTGACAACTATTTTAAAAATAGTTTGAATGAAATATTAATTAACAATTTCAACCGTCTCGTGTTCCCCTTTATCGTTTCAAGCTCACACTAAAATATCCAAAGTCAAGACAGATAAATTTAGAATGATGCACCAAATTAGATACTCGTATACATATTATGTAGTGTAAACTTGGTTTAACATGAAAGAATCTCATAAAGATTTGACATAAATGAGTTTAACATCAACATTAATCAAATACTGATATCGACAGATCAACAAGGGCAAATAAAAAGAAAGATTAAAAAGATTTTAGCGTTTAAGGTTAATGGGGTTCGAATTAATTTTTTTATTTTTGTAATTTTTGCATCGATAAATTAAAGTCACAAGTTTTGCACAATCTCAAATTGACTTGGCATTGATAAGTGCATGGATACGTGCAATTTCGATTTTTTTTAATGATTGGTTTTATTTCTGGGTTGGAATTTCACCTCCACCTTTTAAACCGCAAGGAATCGCTTTTGGTAACTACAAGAAAAAATCGTTATAAGAGAAAAGTCAGCATGAATGCGGATGTAAAGAAATACTAGCCTAAATGAAGAGAAATGTGCATAATGGAATATATGTATGGTTTAAGGGTACTTAAAATTTGTTCAGTTTGATTACAATAATTGTTGAGTGTAATTTTTCTAGTTTAGATACGAATTGATCCACGAGTCCATTCACTTGCAGAAATAACAGAAAGCATTCCTACGGGAAAAGGCGACGATTGTCATCACTTGAGAATATCGTTAGTTTTTCTTTCAGATTTTCATCGGCACTTGAGACTATCGTTTTTCCTACAAATTCTCCTTCTTCCACTTGTAGGGGGTTGTTTAGGTCGCTGATCACGAATCTGAGGTCAAAATTGCAAAACAAACAATGTGGAGGATCCAGAATGGCAACACTTTTTTTTATAAACACAGTCAATCTTGCTGAAAACTAGTAGGGAGTCGCTTAGGTCGCTGATTTCGAATGTGAAGTCAAAATTGGCAAGAATAAAACAACAGGAGATCCTGAACGGTAACCCTTTTTTTTTCAAAAATATAGTACGACCAATCTTACTGAAAAAAAAAACTTTTAGGGTTCACGAATCTGAAGTCAAAATTGGAAGAAACAAAGTGGGGGTCCAGAGTGGCAACACTTTTTTTTATCTCTCTCTGGATCCTGTCAACCCCTTGTGGGGCATAGGGCGTTAACCACGCCGACTTTCCACCTCGTCCTGTTCGCCGCCATCGCCTTCAACTGTCTCCACGATTTGCCTAATGATTTATCCTTGACCTCAACTGATCTCCAGGTGTTTCTAGGTCGTCCAACGCGGCGACTTGCATCGGTTCCCTGTGGGTTCCAATCGAAGACCTGTTTAGCAATGTTTTCCGGCCCCTTTCGAAGTGTGTAACCTATCCATTGCCACTTTCGCCTTTTTATAGAGGTTTCTATCCTGTCCTGGCCAGTAATGAACAGGAGGTCGTCGTTAGAAATGACCTCCGGCCAGCGTATGTGCAGGATGCGCCGTAGACACTGGTTCACGAAAGTTTGCAATCAGATTTTATATTGGTTTCGAAGATCCTGAGTTTGGTACGTCTGAAGATGTTGTTGTTTTGACAGAAAGGAGTTAAACTGAAAAAAGCTGCCCGAGCCTTATTGATGCGAGACGGTACATCAGCATCCGCTCCACCATCTGCTGTAACTACGCTTCCGAGGTAGCAAAAATTGTCCACTTTTTCCATCGTCTGCCCCGAAACACAAATTTCTCTCTGTCTTCCTGGATCCAAGCTCAAGTACTTAGTTTTGGCAGCATTGATTTTAAGCCCCGCATTGCCACTTTTGCGGTGCAGGGCAACCGTCATCTGAACTAGATGATCCGATATATTTGAGAGAAGACAAATATCATCAGCGTAATCCAGGTGTTGAAGGTATTTAAACAGGTTCCATCTGATACCTTTGCTCTGGTGTTCACGAAGCGCACTGCAGAGTACGTCGTTAATGGCAATCAAAAGCAATATAGGTGACAGAATGCAGCCTTGTCTCACTCCGCTATGTACCTCGAAGGGATCTGAAAGCTTACCCTTGTGTAGGACGTGACATTGGGCTCCGCTATAGGACTCTTTGATGATGGATATGATTTTATCTTTTTTTTATAAACACGATAAATCTTCCTGGAAAAAACAGGTAATTTTCGAACGCGATTTTTTGATTAAAAATTTAAACAAAATTCTTCTCGACCGTGGATCCCTCACTCAAATTTTTGTTCAAAATTTTGTTCAAACTAGATTTTCATCGCGCCTGGTGTTTCGTGTTCATCTATAGAGAGATCAATAAATTGTACTTCTGTTGCGCTCGCAACGATTTCATACTGTGTACTCGCAGTCTCCAGTTCATTCAAAACCTGCGAGATCGTGTATTGGCCGCTTTATATGCACAATCGCTATTATTCAGGCAGTGCCACAGGAACACTTTCCGTTTCTCCCTCTTGCTCTTTTTGTACAAAAATTTGGTCTTATAATTGTTCAATAAAAACTTGTGCAAATGTTATCTAGTCTGAGGTTATTTAAAATACGAGTACAATTCATGTACATGGTGTTCTAAAATTAGCGGGCACAGACTTTACCTGCGATTTCACATGAAGTTCTGAGCAAAGTTTTTTCTTTCCCTTTTTTTGGGTTTCTTAGCCCTTTAGCTCGTACAGGAATTAATAATGAAACAAACCCCACGTTGGGCGCCAATCTATGTAATGTTCAAAGGTGGTCACCAGATGGTGCTTTGGGGACGGGTCCGAAAGTTTGTCGAGAGTTATCGTCAAGATCCGGCGGCGCTAACGAATGCTTTTAGCGGTACATGCTTGTTCCAGTTCTGTTCAGGAGATGTGGGTGGGGTTTTTGCCCGCCCGTTGCCCAAGCCATTACGCAGATAACATATATCATGTGCCTTGGGGGTAGACATATCTAAAGATAACCGTGGGGACGGAGCCTAAGGTAGCATAGTGACCGTGAAGGTCGGGTCGTGCTATCTGGCGAAGAGAAGGGCCCCTTAATGAGCTAAGAAGCGGCCTATGCTTGCTGTAGCTCAGTTCAAGAGACGTGGGCGGGGTGTTCACTGCTCGTTGCCACTGTTACGTATTAACAAAAATTCATAGGCCTGTCTTCCCCAGGCCTTCTCACAAACAAGAGAAGAAAAAGTGGGGAATTAAAAAACAAATTTGAAATTAGTAGTAAAACTTGTTCCGATTCCATTGTTCCAATGAGAGATATATGAAATATTCGGCCAATTTTAACCAAATTTGGAAATTTGATTTAGCGGTAAATCTGATTGAATACTGTGAAATTTGCTAAATATATTTTAAAAAATGAAGCAAGATTTTCTTACAAAAACTTGCTTTTGGAACGGTCGTTCCTATGACAGCTGCATGATAAAGTAGTCCAATTTCAACCAAATTCGGAAATGTTGTTTGACTTTTGAATAATACATATTAAATTTGAGAATTAAAAAAGTTTTTTTCACAAAGACAGACTTTTGGACCGGTCGTTCCTATGGCATATGAATGACGTAGTGGTCCGATTCCGTTGGTTCCGACATACAGCGTTCAATAAAAATACGGCTCTGTGCAAAATCTCAGCTCGATAGCCTCAAAACTGAGAGACAAGTTTGCATAGAACGAGACGCACAGACGGAAAGACGGACAAAGCTTAATGGACTCACCTCGTCATATTGATCAAGAATATATATATGTAGTCTATATGGTCGGAGATGCTTCTTTCTGTGGGTTACAAACTTCATGACAAAGTTAATATACCCTATCATATTCGTGAAGGGTATAAAAAACAAATGGGGCAATGGACGGAATGGAATGGATTGGTTGGCGGACGGCTCAGATGCCCTGATGCTCGCATTGGGGTCCGGGTGTAATCGGACCCTCGGCTTCTGGCTTCGTACCACCGACAGATCATTACTCATCAGGTGCTGACGATATGGTTCTTTACAAGTTTTAATTTCCGAAAAAAAGCGGACCTAATCTTACTAAAAACGCATTAACTCAAAAACGACGCAATATAAAATATTGCAATAAACATCGAATTGCAGCTGTGAAAATAAATAATTAGGTCAAAAAGAAAATATGGAAAAACGACTGATAAGTAATAAAACGTACACATTTCTTACCAAATTATTTGTTTTAACGCACAACAATTCTTTTTTTTTATACGATAACAGTCCAGAATTTGTTAAACTGATATGTGGTGTCTTTGCAAATTAATTAGACTTGTTGTGGCCAAATTGTGTTAGCATTTCATTCTAATTTCAAATTTTAGGCAGTTACAGCCATTGAAAAATGAAATAACACAAAGAGAGCGATGATGCTCATCGGCTCTTTCTGCCCGTCCCGTGCAAATGTAAATTAATTTTAATCCATTTGATTTCAACCTCCTCTAATTGCCTTGACCCCACGAATCATTCATCACCACGAATAAGCAGATACCCATATCTACCAGGTTTAGTTTTTCTTTCATTTCATGATCAAGAGAGTAATTTGTCCTGACGCACACCTGCAGCAGGATTAACAAATTTTTCGTGTGGTACCCGAATTTGGTTCAAATCAGACCCCGATAAATGTCTGGAGGTACTTTCTTTCAAAAGACTTAGGCGAGTAACTCTGGTTTAAACACTAAATAATATACCGTTAGTCCAGTCTATGATGAAAGTTGCGGTCCCCGATTTGTGTTCAGGGTCACACAAGGAACCTACATACAAAATTTAGTTACGATCAGAACACGGAAAGTGCGCAGACAAACAAACTAACGAACATATAGTATATACAGCATGCATTCGACTGTGTGCTCATCCATTAATGAATATATGGGGCAAGCAACCGGTAGCTCAGTACGTAGAGGCGTCAGCCCCATGTATGACTATGGTCGTTACGGTTTCAAGCCCCGTCCGCGGCGATTGTGGTCATGGCTGTTAAACCACAACATCTCCCGACTTGACGCAGGTAGACGGCTAAATGGAAGCATTAGGTGCATGCTGGCAACGTGCATCGTCCGAAACAGGTTTATGCCAACGAAACGTCAGCTAAGCCATATGGAATATTTGACGCGCGATGCCCCACAAAGGGGAAAATAAGTAATTATATGAATATATGGGACGGCCCCAAAAATGAGACTTTAAAAGCACCAAATACCTACGCCTGCCATTTTTAGATGTTCGACACAAAGAATCTTTTTTAGCTCGAGTGGAATGTAAGCAACTGTTAAACATTGTATTATTTAAATTAAACATGTTTAATTTAAATACACATTTGTTAAAATAATAAATAGTGTGGACCTCGCGCACATCATTCCGATTTAACCATTAATTGGATAATTGGTTTTTAAATACTTTGGAAACACTTTATTTAAGAGCTCGCGCCCACAGCAAACTTTCTAGTTCACATAAAAACCAAATAATTTAGTCAGAAAAATAGAACATACGGTTTTATAAGACAGCAAACTAAACTATTTAGTAATCGCTGTGTGCGCGGTCTCATAAAACACCGTGTGTTCTATTTTTCTGACTAAACTATTTTGTTTTTTTGTGAACTAAAAAGTTTGCTGTGGGCGCGAGCTCTAAGTGTACTTAAAAACAATAGCGTTTTGTTAAAGTGTAAGTTTTTTGCATTGACAGTGCTAAACGGCCCTAAATTGGGATAAATGGATCGTTTGGTATGCATCCGAAGATGTCCGTGGGGACGGAGCCTAAGGTTGCATAGTGACCGTGAAGGTCGGGCAGTGCCATGTGGCGAAGAAAGAAGCGGTCTATGCCTGCTGTAGCTCAGTTCTGGAGACGTGAGCGGGGTTTTTGCCGCTCGTTGTCCTTGTCCTTTACATATTAGTAAAAATTCATAGGTCTGGGGAAAACAACACAAACAGGGGAGGTAAAAATGTGGAATAAAAAAAAAACCTGGGGCGATAAGGATTGGGTTGACGGACGGCTCACATGCCCTCGCGCTCGCATCGGGGGCCGGGTGTAATGGAACTTTTGGCCTCTGGTTTCGTACCACCGACAGATTACTACTCATCAGGTGCTGCTTTCGATCTGTCGGTGGAAGCAGCACAACCAGACCAGACTATGGTTTATTACAATATGTTGACACAAATCGATCACAGTAAAACACTTCTGTTATTTTTCTGGAAAATTACTATGTTATTCCCGTGAAAACTCGAAAAATGAGATAAAAATATAAAATTTTTGGGGAAAAAAAGCCAACATTTTCAAATTGACATTTTTCGTGTAAATTTTTTTTTTTTTAATTTTTGATTAGTTTTCGATACCCTTAAAGAAATACCGGCATCTCATCTCGTTGCAGACATAAGATCTGTGTCAGATCTTTGTGTCATGCTGATTCATATCATATACATAGAATTTATTAGCATTTTGCCACATGAGTCCAATACAAAGTGAACGTTACGAGTATCTTAGCGTTGCAAACAGTGTTTCTATACTCATGTACACACATGTTCTGAATATTTTTGCTAAAAGTCTATATCTATGGATGTATTCATATTCATCTCGGAAAGTTATTGCAATAAATTAACGTAATATATATTGGTAAAGTAGGCGGCGTTGTGTATTACGTATATGGGACCGTTAATTGGAAAGCATCTCTGAATCGAAGATATTGATCTTTGGTATGGAAGATGGAGTCAACCTGCTATTTTGTTTGTGTTAGCTGAAAAGAGCGAAAGATGTGTCATCCGACATCGTTTGGGTTTACAGAAGAACATTTGGCCGTTGGTGTATCGCCCGTTAATAATGCGAGGTCACAGTAAATTTTTCAGTGGGACTGGCTGAGATTTTGATCGATTTTTAGCAATTAAAGTCATTTGAGTTTGAATTAGTGGTTATAGGCATACTATGTAGGTCGATTTCTATTACATATCTAGTAGAAGTATTAAGGAGTAGTTCTGCATCTTGCTGATCATTTTTCATCATAATATACACAATATGAAAAAATACCCAGTTTCAAAAGTCAGTCAATCAAATTAATTAACTCATTTCAAGATGAATGACTGCTCTATAAAATTAAAATAAGAAGAAAAAACTTTCAAATAAAGATATAAATTTCAATTGTGAAAAAAAGTCATTAGTGGTGTTTATAAAAGGAAAAAAAGGTGATTTCATTGTCATTCAACTAATGTACAATATTTTTTTAAGAACTGGTTCACAAAAAATAGCGCCAAAATCAAAATGCTTACGCGTACTATTGGTTTAAAATAAAAAATAATATGCTTAGTTCTAATGATAAAAACAAAACACAACAAAGAAAAGAACCTTCACAAATTTTAAAAGAAATTAATTTTTACTCTAAGTCGTTGCTTTTTCTTCCAAAATAAAGTATTGTTTCTACATTTAGGTATTTATAAAATAAAAACCGTTGCAATTTGCTCGCAGTAAACATTTAAATTCGAATTTAAAAAAGTCAATGCACGGCGATAAAAAAAAACATTAATACTCAGTTGCCCTAACCCCTTATGGGGGCATAAATTGGTTTCAGAAAATGCAGTTGCCAGCATGCACCTCCTGCACATCCATGGCCACGAACGTCGTCGTGGACGGGATTCGAACCCGAAACGCCGGTAGTCAAACATGAGACTGATGCCCCTCAACACACTGAGCTACCGGTCGCCCCATATATACAATCAGTCAGTCAGATTGTGGTTTGTTGGAGAAAAAATACAGAAGATTTTTTCTCAATTTTAGTTTGTTTTTTTGGGGTGCTGAATCATGTCATAGTCAAAGAAGTCATGGAGAAAATTTGGAAAAAAAAAACTGCCAATATTTCATCCATCTTGACGTCTTATAACCCGAAAATCCTACATTTCTCAAGGAAATGGGTTAAAGCAGAGAACATTTGCTTCAAAAAAGTCTCATTCAATTTTTTCATCATCGTCCGCTAAATCGAGAGAAAGTCCCTCGCATCTGCTGATAGCATTCGGTTTCACCTTATTCTGACTGAAAACATAGTTGCATTAATAGTTGTTAATATATATTGAGCGATTGAGTAGAAGAATCGATTTCAATGAAAATTATGCTGAACAGAGTGCCATCAGTAGATGCGAGGGATTTTTCCTCAATTAAGTCGCTCGGCTCAAACCTTTCGTCTGACAGAACAAATTATTTCTTTTTGTCTTTTTGGTAGAACATATTTTTGACTTTATTTTTGAAATACATAAATCATTTCTTCGAAAAATGCACGGTTTTCGTCTTATACGAAAAAAAAAATGCGCAATGGGTGAATATTTGGGCTTTTTCTTCAATTTTCATAATGATGCTGAAATTTTTTTAAGAAGAAAACTTCAAATTCAGATTCAGTACCCCAAAAAATATAAATCGGAATTGAGAAAAATACTTCTACTACTAAAGGTTTTACTGTTTTCCTAAGACGAGGTAATTTTTTTTCCATCACGTAGTATACATAGGGACTGAAGTTGTTGTTTTCAAGTACACCTCAACTTCAGGCAAGTTTTGTTGAAGAAAAACACAACTTACATACTTCCGAAAAGTGTATTTACTAATTTGAAATGAAAAGTATCCTCTCTTAGTTCATGTTCACACTGCCGGTCAAATCACTCGATCTGGGTGTGGTGAGTTTAAAATTGCATGTCTTTGTCGGTTTCAGATGAAGTGATCTGGCGCAGATCAAGAGATCTGGCTTAGAACAACTCCGTCAGCCAACTGCTAACCTTGCTCCCGCTTGACATATTTAGCGAGCAACTGGCGTGGTACACGGTCCTGCGTCTTCGCGAAACAGGTCAATGGCGTGCGTGCTGTTCTGTGCAACCTGGATCTCCCTTCGGAGACTGATTACACGTCTCCAAAACACGTTTTCGGCAGGAATTACACCAGCCTGATTCCGTCGAGAAGCCCATGGGCTGATAACGGAGTTGGGACTGGTATATACTCGGAGGGACTGGGGATCAACTTATCCTACCGTCTTCCCGACTTTTGTAGGGTCCTGCAGGCTGAGGTTTCGGCGATCTCGGAAACTCTGACCTGGTTAAGGGGTCATGTCGTGACTGCAAGAGACATTACTATCTATGTGGACAGTCAGGCTGCGATTTGCTCGCTTCACTCTGTTCTCACTACATCGAAAACTATTCAGAAGTGCCGCTCGGCACTCATAGAGATGGGTTACTTCTTCAACATTATCCTCTGCTGGATTCCAAGTCACAGTGGTTTTGCGGGAAATTGCAGGGCAGACGATCTTGCTCATGAGGGATGTCGTCGATGGGGACCGCATTGACATTAGAATGCCAATTGCATCATGCAAAGTGACAATTAAGTCCACTGCAGTGGATAGGGCCAATACCAGATGGCTCAACAGCAGTACTTGCCAAACGACAAGAATGATTTGTCAGAAATTCGATCCTAACCGCTCTGCCTCTTTGCTGTCATTGAATTGAAAGCACATTGGTAGGGTGGTGGGGATCATCACAGGGCACTGCCCCATCGGCGCGCTCGCATGGAGGCTCCGTCTTCCTCATAATGACTACTGCAGCAGTTGTTAGGATGTAGATGAGGAAGAGAGTGTTTTCCACCTTCTATGTCGCTGGCCGGCACTGACCATCAGGAGGAAGAAATTCCTGGTCTCCTGGTTTTACTGTGACTTGGTGGACCTCAAGGATATGAGCGTGATACAGCTCAATCGCCACATTGCCAGCACAGGCTGGTTCGCGACCTGGGTTTCTTTTGGCGAGGTGAAATGTTATTGGTGGTATCACTTGGACCCATGAGAGGTCTAAGTGTGCTGTGTTGTATCATGGCAGCCCCTTATCCTAACCTAACCTAAGCGATCTGGCTCCAGTGTGAACCCAATAATAGCAATCACTTACTGTGCTGCTGCCATATGTTGCGAACCATGGCTTTGTCGAGCCGCCGTCACTGCAACAAGATTTTTTTTTATTGACCTGGATGTTTTTGGCTCGGTGGCACCGGTTCCCGGCTAGACCAGCGTATTTCGTGGGTTTTTGAGCCAAAGCGCCGTGGTCCTAGATAAGCCACCTAGAAGATTAAAACATGAAGGGAGGGATGGGATGAGGGGTGGAAGCTTCTCTTCGACACACGGTACAAGAGGTCGAAATTTGGGTACTGTGCCGGAAATTTCGATACAGCTGGTCACTTTAATTATACCGCTTCGTTTTTTCAACATTACAATTAAAATTTATGTTAATTTCACGTACCTACTAAAGATTTACAAATCGTAGCATGGAGATTGACCGATATTTGCAAATGTGCATAAAATATGAATTAGTCCGATGCGAATATAATGCAAAAGAAGATAATGTTTTCATACTTAACAAAAATTAATGAAGCAAAACACTTAAACATGTACAAGTACATAATTGCTCATTAATTCGCATTTTTACATCATACATCAATATATGTAGATGTGTGGAAGTATGTATAAGTGCTCCACCTGTAATTTTGCTATTTTCGTTCAGTTCAATATATTTATGATTTTTTTTTATTTAGAATTTTTTTCCACTGTAATTGATGTGAAATCATTCATATGGCTTATATCTGTCTATATTGATTTACTGAAATTAGAAACTGTAAAAAGAAAGGGAAGAATCCTGCATTAAAGTTTTATATAACTTGTTGATTCGGTTACATGCTCTTGCACTTATAAACGTAACAAGAAATCGATTATTATTTACGGAATTAATTGAATAACATGAAGAGGCTGTTTGACATAATTGCCTTTTTAGGGGTTTTGCAGTAAAAACAAAAACCTTATAAAATCGGTCGGTCATTTGATCGATTGTCTGCTGTCCATGAAACATGTCTCACGAACGGTTGGAGCTGCATGCATTAAATTAGATGGGAATGTGTAGAAATATTATTCGTAGAAGAAAGCGAGGGGGGGGGGGGGGGGGGGGGTTATAGAAAGGAATTGAAGGTTAAAACACAATAGCTCAGTGCTAGAGGCGTCAGTCTCATGGCTGACTACAGTCGTTGCGGGTTCAAGTCCCGTCCACGGCATTCGTGACCATGGATGTTTGTTTTATCTTCCCCCTGTGATGCGGGGCGTAATAATAGCTACAGCATCTCCCGACTTGTCGCAGATAGGCGGCTTAATGGGAACTGGAGGTCCGGTTCGCATCGTCCGAAACTGGTTTACACCAACGAAACCTCAGCTAAGCCACATGGAATAGTTGACGCGGTATGCCTCACTAGGGGTTAGGGGTACAGTTCATCTCCTATTGGCATCGGATACTACAGTACCCTCTACTTTGCGGTTTTATTTCTGTTGTTTGCCTTTCATATGTGGCGAGAGTCGCTAATTTGGGGTAACTTTTAATCATTAAAGTATTTCGCGATTATTAAACTGCTCTTATGCTACCAAACCAGCAGCTCACATAGGTATAATATAAACAAGAACTAGTACTAACCCCAATACGGACTTATACCTCAGACAGACGACGCACTCGAATGATCATTCCCATTCGAATGATAATTCGATTTCATGTGTGTCTTGCGAATGATCATTCGAACATCGTCCGAATGATAATTCGCGAATTACAATTGGCATTGTAAACGTAATTCCTTCTTTGTGTATGCAGTGCCACCTATCCGACAAATTGTCATTGAGTATTAAAAATATTCACTCGTTGCTATGCAATAAAAATAATATTCACTCGTTGTTAAGCAATATATTCGTTGCTAACCGAAACAAACAATATTTATTCGAAAAAATCAGTGCTAAGCCGATTTCGCAATGACAGTTGGAATGACGTTCACAGAAAAGTGTGTATGTCCAATTCGTCATTGCCAGCAATTCTTCATTCGCGGAATGATCATTCGGTTGCTGTGTCTGTCCAAGGTATAATATTCATTTATACATTATGGTATAAATGAAAAACGAACTATTATCGATTTTCTAGCTAGGTAGCTAGGAATACTATACAATTAAAAATTTTGCGGAACGTACAAGCACAGTTCGGAAACAACACCTTGTTAAAAACCTACTCACTCCAGTCAAAGTACGCTCAAAAGGGGCGTGATTTGAACTTATCTCTGAAGTCTAAAATTTTCTCTATTTTTTAAATAGTATTCGGGGAGCAATAGTCCCAAAAAATCTAAATTTGAATTTTGGGAATCTCGGAAAAACGACGAAAAACTTTTGTTTTTTGTTTTAAAAATGGCATATTTTTCATCAGTTTTCTCAAAACGGTCGTATATGCCCGACATATGAATTAATTGAATTAACAGGTAGAGTAAATATCGTATAGTTTCGAAATTTGACACAATTGATGTAGAGAGTCCTCTCCTCTCTTTAAAGTCCCCGTCGATTCCTCTGAAGATGTTTGAAAAAACGAAACGCGTAAGGAGTAGTAATAAAAACAGTGGTAAAGACAAAAACAATTATACTTCAAATATGAATATCAATTACCACAAAGTTGAAAAATCGTTAATTGAATACATATTCAAGGAAAACTTGAAAAAAATACCTTTTGTCCCCTTCTTCCCTGCACTTTTGAACCCCTGTCAACGAAGACTGCTTTTATTAATTTTGAATAATTTCAAAACTACACGAATTTTTTTCCTGTTATAGCGATGTCTACATTAAGTAAAGAAATGAAACCGGAATATAGAGGACCACGCCCTCAATCAGAGGGTTTTGTAGTAAGCGCTTATTTTGGTATGTAAATATCGGCTCCTGGCACTTTCTGGTACCACTCAGATGGATAAAAACACCATAATTAAAATGTCTTACCCATAGTATAGTATCTTACATGCCAATTCCCTTGTGCCCCTTTCTTCAAATTAAGGAATATACCAAAAATGGAATGTACTCAACAATACCTTTCACACAACACCCGCTGCCAATACCAGTCGATAAAAATTTTTACGTTAATTTCGCCGATGACCCCCTCCCCCCCAAAAAAAATTTGCCCAATTACGACACATCGCTTTCTCGCTGATAGCATTTCGACACATTCTTACCAAATTTCATGTGTGTAGCTTCAGCCGTTCGTCAGATATTCAATGGACAGAAGGACAGACATTGGCCGATTTTATAAGTCTTATTTTAACTACAGAACCCTAAAAGGAGAAATTTTATGAATAATTATTATTAGAATCATCGCCCCCAATCAAATAACTGAAATTCTCACTACGAAAAACAACATGCAAGTAGTACTCGCAACTATGCATGAGACCGGCAGGTGTATTTTTTGTATGGATAGTCTCAAAATTTTAAATTTAAATGAATGTACTATTATTAAATATTACGTGATTGTGACGAAACTTGGAGATGTTATTGCCTATGGTGTTTGTTATCGTTGGCCATCAATATTTTTGAACTTAGATGTGTTTGGGGGATGCAGGGTTGTCCTAACTGCAGATATTTAAATGTACTATTATTAACCTATTTTGAGAAGATATCAAAGTTCCGTTATTTTTAGTTTTCTATGCTAGTAAAATGCCACTTTTCTGTAAGTTTTCATATTCCTAAGTGTAATGGTCTGGAAATGCAAGGGGGGTGGGACAAATTATGATCACATATATTCCCCTCTCCTTCTTTTCTCCTTTCTTCAAATTTGATGAAAATGCCAAAAATGAAATGTACTCGGTGCTACCTTTCTCATGATACCCCATTTGCCTACACCAGATGAAAAAAAATTTTGACCTTCATTTCCCCTCTATGGGGACCTCCCCTTAAATATAGCCTATTTCTCCGGCGAATCATGATAATTCTACACGTTCTTACAAAATTTCATGTATGTAACTTCAGCCGTTCGTGAGATATTCTACGGACGGACAGACATTTGACCGATTTCATAAGGGTTTTGTTTTTTACTACAAAACCCTCAAAACCGAAATATCCAAGATTCATGTGTAATAGAAGGATACACCGGTAGATTTCTAAGCGGACGGAATCTAGATTTGCTGAATTGACTATTGACAGTGAAGGTCCTGCTTCACCATCAGTCGAATTCTCTTATCAAAGAGCGGAACGTCGGCTTGTTGTTAAGTATCGGTAGAAGCGGAGGGCGATATTATTCATTCAAACATGGGTTAAACTATTCATATGGTATAACGAGCAATTGAAATGTCCAAAATCAATGGCTCTCGACTGACTCACATTACTTACATATCTTGGCCTGAGTGATTAAAGAACAGGTTCTTCGCCAAGCCATTTCTATAGGGTTTTGCTGAACCAACATTCTTGCTATTTTCGTTTCCTTCATTAACAGATGTGCAGTGGTGATAGATCCAGCGTGATCCCTAATTCCACCCTCCGTATTTTTCGCAATGTGACTTGATCATCTGTGATGCTTGCTCTTTTTTTTACCAGACTTTACTATAGGTCTATTAATATCCTTGTATTTATCGTGCTCGGTGGGCGTGGTCGTTCGATAACCACTCTACGATACTAATCTAGAGCTCGGAGTTCAAATCTCGGCGCGATCAAAAACTGTATGGGAGTACTAATAGAAGTCTCACAGTGCTCCGAGCTTGTCAGTATAAAGACGGCGCGGATAGGAGGTGCATGCTAGCAACTGCACTTCCGGAAAGTAGATATGCTATCGAAACGTCAACAAGGCATAGAAATGACAGAAATGTCGGCGCGCCCTTGAGGGGTCAAGACAATTAACAACAACATCCTTGTGGATGCTGAGCATAATACCGGGACTGGATCTCTTGCCTATAAATTCGCAGTACCATTGATAGTGGCCATTTCAGAGATTGCCCTAAGGTGTTCTCCGACCAAAGAAGTTTCTTATCAAGGATGACGGTACTTCGCCTTGTCTGTCATGTAGTATTGGAGAATTGTACATGATGGAGCTCCTAATGCTTATGCCTAAGTTTTCTTCTCTTGGAAAATGGCACTATAAACTACTAACGTACTAACCTTCCGTACTGCGCAGATTGGGGAATATCAGGTAGGACTTCCTAAAATTTGCCACTAACCGTGATCAGCAACCCATGTTCGTTCCCTTGAAAAGAGTATCCCCTAATATGTAACGCTCATACATCCAAAAGAATCCCTTTGCAATCGGCTGCAAATAAGCCAATGAAGAATACGGCCGAGAAGAACAAAGCTGTCGTTCGAAAATTTTCAGATTGAGAATTAGAACTATCATCTGACAATTTTAAATAAAAAAATATTCATACTTGGTAACGTCAATAGACTATTAGAAAAGTAAATTGTTGCTCATATTAATTGGTTTTTTTTTCAATTATGTGTCAAATTCTTCACAGAGGAAATTAAGTATGTATAAATTAGTATTCCCGTCTTAGATATTTTAAAGATATCTTATCTTCTCAATAAATCTGTCTAACAATTTCTTTTCCCTACTTCATTTCTGCTGAAAATAGCCCTACTAAATGCGGTCAAACAAATAATCAAGAAAGCTTCCGCACTTCTGACCCCCATAGTCAATAAGAATCCTTTAATTCTACGATATGTCATTTTGAGAGGATTTAGTTGAAACATAATGAGAAAAGAACGTGCCTTTTTCGTAGCCAGAATGATACAAAACAAAGCAATCAATAAAGATGACAACTTCATTATCATGATGTCTGACTTTTGGACTTGCTGATGTGTTTTCCTAGATTTGCCTCGATGGAGGATTGGTGTCATTCTCTCTCTCCCTTTTGGCTTTTATTTGTGGGCTTTGTATTTTTATTATAGTTATCAATGGGTGGCGTATTTCAATTACTATCAACAATTACTTACTCATATTAACAATTGAAAAAATTTATTTTATTTGAATACTAACTAAAATTAGTTTACATATTCATAAGTGTAATTGATTTACACCCACGACAAAGCTTATCTGCCATTAACATTCTCATTGCAAAACATGCGGCCATTGGTATAGTTGCGTTAAAGTTTGTTCGTAGTGAATCATTCATATACGTTTGGAAGTGAGCTCATTGTATTTACAGTGTAAATTTTGTTGACAACCTTCCATTTTTTTGTTATTTTTTTACAAATAAATTGAAAAGCTTTTTCTACTACAAATTTAGTGTGATTTTTTTTTAAATACACTAAATTTGTATTGCTGAAATGTAGGGCAAAGTACTGACAATGTTCACATATATCATACTCGTAGCAGTTCATTTAAATATCTGAAGCCTATTGACCTTAAATAATACTGATAAGATAAATTTCTTGACATTCGAATGTGAGCACGCATACAATACAAATAGTGACTCACTATGCGATTGTTTAAATTAACCGGCATTGAAAATTTTACAAATATATGTTGTTAAGAAATTGATGATTTGTCATGTAATTTCATATTTTTTTTAAAGGAACGAAGTAGCCCTTAAGCAGAGTCCTGCCTAATCAAGAGTACACTTATTTTTTTCTTTTCTTTTGTGTTTAACATTTTATATAAATAGTCAAAGTGATATTTTTCGATTGAAAAGATGTAATTGCATCTACAGATTGTTTTTCTAGTTTGAACTGGAATGGGGGTGTGTCGGGATTTTCCCGTCCAATGGGGGAAGGCTTCGAGCCTGCGCTCTTATTGAACGGGTACATAAATTAACGTTGTATAACGTCCTGTTAAATGAGTAGCAGCTTAATCCATACCATCAAAAATGGTTCATAAACATCTTCATGGAGGATGCCATGCATATGTTAGTGTCACTATACACTGTCGAACTCGATCTCGAACCTGGTGCAAATGTTCTCTGAATAGCTCAAGACACATATACACTTCACATAAACGTGAAGAAAATCGGTCCAATTGTACCATATTCGAGATCGAGCTCGACAGTGTGTGGTGACAGTAACACTTATGTAGAAATTACAATTATCACTCTTTTATTATCGGCTTACCAAACACATAATACAGATATGTACAATAATACGATATGAACGAAATTCACTTTATTGCGAATATAAAAGACTGGTATACTCGTAAGTAGATTTAAGACCAGAGTGCGTTCCGTTGAAGACAAACATGCTTATTTTTTTTGTCCAACCACAAGTAGAATATTAAGCCACTTGTAATCCTGAGCTTCATCACTAATTTCCCATTCCTTTCTTCCTGTAAATTAATCGAGTTCACTAACTAGCTACTTTAGGAAACGGTAAAATTGAAACTTAAAAATTATTCCTTTTTATTTAAACATATCCTTTAATAGCATATTATAATAAATTAATAATTAATTTTATTTGCTAATCTTAATATAATAAAATGTAATGCTATACATTTATTAAAGTATTCTTTTTTTTCACTTTGAATTGCAGTTCTGGGCGACGTCAACTGGGTTCAAATGCCTTAGCTAGGTAAGTACATATCTACATTCCAGTGAAGGGTATCAACCTTCATTTTGATTTATTATATGGTGCATTTGCCACTTTCAAATGAGTAGTAAAATTTCTTCCGATTTCACTGTTCCTATGTGGGCCAATTTCAACCAAATTTGGGAATGTGGTTTGGCGGTAAATATAATTGAATAATATGAAATTTGGTAAAAATATCTTCAGAAACAAAAAAAAGTTTTTCTGTCAGAAGCTTACTTTTGGACCGGTCGTTCCTATGGCAGCTATACTATATGATAGAGTAGTTCAATTTTAACCAAATTCGGGAATCTGATTTGACCAAAGATACTATTGAATAATGTGAAATTTGAGAAAGTTTTTCTCACAAAGACGGACTTTTGGACCAGCAGTTCCTATGGCAGCTGTATGACGTAGTAGTCCGATTCCGTTGGCTCCGACATATATACAGAATGCAATAGGAAGAATTCTTTGTACAAAATTTCAGTTGGATAGCTTCACAACTAAGACAACTAGTTTGCATAAAACCAGACAGACAGACGGACAAGGCTTAATCGACACCATACTGACCAAGAATATATGTGATCGGGACTGCTAAAAGGGGGTTAACGTGCGAAAACAACTTTTCGAGTAAGCGACTGATAAAGAAAACCGGTCGGTGGCATAGCATTTTGCGAAACTTTGATGATTTTAAATTCGGATTTACTTGGATTGTATTATCAACTATAGGCGCTTTCTTTTGCATCTATCCAGGTCAAGGGTAGTTATCCCGAGCTTTTGTGCAAAAAAAAAACGATGTATTTGACCCATGCATAAAAGCATGTATTTGACATGGAATGAATTTTGTCTCAGATGAAGTTTGGATTTTAAGCGGTGGGATAATTCCACTCTTTGAAAAATATTAAAAACAAACTTTATTCTATTATATCAAGAGCAAGCATTGAACCTATCAAATGCTACTGTGATTGACTAATTGATTCCGAGTAGTTTCCTAATATTTCGACGAAAAACACTTTGTTAATTGGAAAAAATGTGGAATCCCAGTGAATTTAATTGAGTTGAATCAGGTGAAAACAAAGTGGAATATCATCGAGTGAACGAACTTCTTCTAGCAACCGGTAGATGCGCCCTAAATAAAAGCTTTACTTTTGTACTATCAAGGTCAGGATCTGCTCTCGATAAATTACTGGGTTAAGCGCTAACCTATATAGGGTAGCATTGTTGTTGTTTTACGTGTTATTTCACTAACCTATACAGGTTAAGAAAAACAAAAGAAACCGCCTATTGTTGATCAAGCAATTGTTTTCATTTTGTATGGGTCTGTAACAAAAAATAAAACCATTTTCAAATCGGTAAGATGTCTGTCTGTCCGTTCTTACGTCTATTTGTCTGATTAGTCTTTCCATAGATTATCTTAGGAACGACTGAAGCCATTAAAATAAAATTTGGTCATAATATGGAAATTTGCTGGGTTTCATTGGGTAATTCATCTGATTCAGATAGACGTACATAAGAGAAAATTATGGTCAAAGTTTATTTTTCTTTGAATGTGTCATGAACGGGGAAAATGAGTGCATTCCAGTTCTGTGATTTTTTCATTATTTAAAGTGATAATAATAGAGCTTCGACAAAACAAGCAAACATTTTTAGACTTTCTCGAGTTTTTGATACTGTAAAATACAGTGATATGAAAAATTCCAAAAGGATATACATGCTAAATAAATAGAAAGTTTTCGACCGGAAAAGAAAATTGTTAATATTGAATTCTCACTAATAAACGCAATGTAATTCAGTAGTTAAGGGTTATCTTTGCTGATTTTATGAAAGTATGATTTGTATTTTCCAATGGTGAAGTGTAAGCGTTAGTAATTGAAGTATAAGTTGACAGTAGACTTTAATAAAAATGTTGGTTGAAGACAAATTTGATACAATAATAGTTGTATTCCGGGTATATCCGAAGCAGACCACTAATGTTTGGGTCCCTTTTCGCTCCCTCCCGGTCATCAGTGATTTCCTTATTTCGACTGATAATTGTCGACCTCTCCCTTCTTCACTGAGTCCCGTGCTAGCATTTCTTTAAGGCTGAGTTCACTCATGACTTCCACACTTATCGTGTGCTTGCCTGTGATCATCAACCTTGTGCTAGCCAGTGCTGAACATTCGCATACTATGTGTGGTGCCGTCTCAGCCTCCTCCAGACATAGCCTGCAAACGTCATCTTCCTCGCCAGATGAGCCTTAAAATTACCATGCCCTGTGACCAAGGCAGTTATCCAGCTTAGGGTGCCCCGTTTATAACTGAGTACCTCTTTCGCTTCCCTGCCTAAAGGGCTGGTCATTGCTTTCCGTGCTTGTTTGCAAGTGACTGACTCCTGCCATCTTCGTTGATGCATGGAGTCCATCCACTTCCCAACCTTCGCTCCAATCATGCCGTACCCCAGAGCAACTCTGTGTTCTGGTCCAATGAAAGTTGCCGCAGATCCCTGTTTTGCTAGAGCACGCGCCGCCTCATTTCCTGTTGTACCTATGTTCTCCTTTTACCCACCCAGCGTATATTTTCTGAAGCACACGTGTTGAGCTTTCGGACACACTCTAGTATCAGTTTAGAGTTTATGTTCGCCTGCTGCATGCGTATGATCACCGATTCGTTATTCAGTGCAGTTAGGATTTCCTTCCCCCGCACCTGACCTTCCAGCAGGTGGTCCAACTCATGCCCCACTGTAAAAGTGCTGGGAATATTCCGTTAATTCCATCCATTTTAAATGATGCAAAAGAGTTTATATCACTTTTGACACCATTTGGAGTTATTATCCTCTCAGCTTCTTGTCGTCTCCCCCCACCAACCCCTTCGTTAGTTTGGGTCCATGGTTGGTTTGACTTGAAACTTCCAGGAAAATGTATCTGCATCGGCGACTGCAATGTTTCTTCCACTGTTTCTGTCATGGTACCATCACCTTTGCGTTTCAGCCCTATTTTCGACGCACTGTCTTTCGATATCATCTTCTGTAATCTGCATACTACCGACGTTTTTTTCATGCTAGAGCACAATTCCCTCCACGTACATATTTCGTTTCCGAAGACGTAAGGTTCTTTTCAGCTCTCTCTCTTTATCTTTGTATAGTTCCCAAGAGTGAGCCTTTAATCGTTACATGAGGGAGGGAGACTCCTCTCTCATGTAGCGATTAAAGGCTTTCCTTGTCTCTCTTTTCTCAGACTCCAGTTCCCTACTCCACCATGGTGTTGGGTACTTTTCGTCTACTACTGTGTTCGAAAGCACGATTAATAGCGGAGTTCAGTTGTTCCACTGTTCGCTCTATCTCGACCGTGTTCCGAGGTATTCTGTCTTGAATATTCTCGATTTGTTCCATTAAATATGTCTCGTACTTATTGCGATCGGTATTTTTTTGGCACTCATACTCACTCACCCCCATATTGACAGTGGGTTGTATTCCTCTCCTCGATTACGAAAACTCGGTTTGAAACTCAGGACATGCTCCCAAACACCCCCTCCAAATTTCAGCCATTTAGTGTTTTTTTAGGTAATATCTTTATTTACTGAACTAGTTTGTTCTGGTTATAAAAAAGGCGATTTATATCTCGGAATCTGAAGTCGTTGATTCCACTCGTTTCTGTCTCATTTTAGGGAAATATCTAATTAATACCGTTCCTATTATGTGTGACGAACAATAACATGAAAATCAATCATAAGAACGTAGAATTTCGTTACGACCACCGTATTGGTAATTAAAATCGGACAATGAACCTAATCAGCTCGGTACCTAAAATAAATCTGAATTCAAATATACATCATGTCTAATATAGACGAGACATCATACAATAGCCCTAATCAAAATTATTCCTGATTTATTGTTTAAAGAGGAAAACAATTCAATACACAACTTGATATGATGCCAACATACATACATATTTGGCGTCTTTTCATTTTATCATTAAAATTCCAGCCTCATCTAATTTAAGCTTTTCATTATTTCCGGTGACATTAACATTCATGATTAATTGCTATGTTTCGAAGTTCAAAATATTCCGCTCACATTAAACAAAAAAGTTATGCTTAATGTAAATGCCAACGCCAGGTAAAATTTGTTATCATATTAAAGCCGTACTCAACTGTTTGTATTTTTTCCGCGTATGTATGATAAAAAAGCGTGATGTACATCTACATACATATCTGCTAGATAAAAGATACTGAGGTGAAAAGCTTTGGCTATTGGAAGGAATCTTGGATTAGCAAAGACAAAACCGGACATGCTATAAACACGTTGCCATAATTTTCAGTGGTTTCCCACACCATTCTGAATTGTGTGCTTATAGGCGAATGCTCAGCGTTTATAGAAACCTGAGGTGAATTTATATTTTTTGCTTTTTAGTATGTACGTCAACCAATATAATTGATGGAAATTTTTCTCAACCCTGAAGAGCTTGCAAAAATTTCGACCGGATACATATTGTATTTTACATGAGTCGCCCAGATGCAAAACCTGCAGTGAAGATCTTACATAATTTAGCAAAAGGTCACCTCAAGCGATTTAGATGACCTTGGATAGCCTCAATCAACTGTTCTTCGTCCTCAAATAGCATCATCCCTTTAGTGAGTCATACCCATACATTTTAGAAATACATATTTAAGTCAGAAGGCACAGTGGTCGTGTCATAAAATCTGCATTTTGAGTTCTGATTCACTTTCTTCTTATCAGTCGGGCTGTATTAAGGGGACATAATACTGCCGCTGGTAGACCAAAATTTTCTGAAATTGTGGAAAAGTATTTTCCGTATGATACGATTTTTATTGTCATTTTGTACGCAGGGTCTAGGACGAAGCTCGCCAAAGTATCACGCAAATTTCTCTTCTGTGAGGATTAATCAAGAACCAAAATTCCTTTGGCAGATCCCGGATATAGTAGTTGAGTCCGTCCGGACCATAGTTAAGTTAACATCTTTTGCATCCGAAGAAACTACCATTTCCGAAATCAGCGAAAGAAATCACCTATTTCCAAGGCGTTTTTCTCGAAATCGTGTTTTGTTGACATTGGTTGTTTTTGCATTAAAGAAGAGTATATTCCTCATAAATTTAGGTTTAAGCTAGAAAATATTAATCTAAGGCTAATTTAGCTTTTGCTCTGTAGTGTTCGGAGAGTCTAAAACTCAGGACGAAGAAGGATGATTTTTTTAAATCGGGATTTCATATCAAAGAGGACGTCGAGCACATTCCATTTCTGGTATTTTTTTTTCGATAGTAACTACGACGTAGTCCGGACGGCTAGCACGTTCGCCTTCTACGCACTGGACCCCGGTTCGATTCCTACTGAATGCGGTAGTTTTCTATAAAAAAGGGAATTTACGTGTCGGACTAATGCTCAGCTCAGGACTCAGCTGTTAAATGAGTACCCATTTATGGGGTAAATAACTTGGTTGAGCGTGTTGCTGATCACACACCTCTGCACAAGACATACCGTCACGATCTAGAAAATGAGATGATGCTAGCTCGTCTCGAGGCCATGGTTCAAATTGGACTGTTGCGCCAGTTATTTATTTATTTTAACTACGACGGAGTAATTGGACCAAAAAGGACAAAATTTCTATGGTGACCCATTACGCTTTCGATGTTTTCAACTAAATTCGATGTTAACATAACATAACATAAGGCCAATTCGTTTTTTTTTATCTTTTCTAATGTGTAGCGGTCAGAGAATCTTAAACTCATTTTGCATCAAAAAATATCGATAGGAAGGGTCCTAAAAGGACGAAAAAGGATAATTTTCTTATCGTGGATCGGCATGTGGGGTGTCATATCAAAGGGGAAGCAACGTATATTTCATTTCTGGTTTTTTTTTTCAATTTTAAGTAATAACGATGAAATAATTGGACCAAATGATACAAATTTAATAGCCCATTTACATTCTCGCGAAGGTCGAGGCACGAGAATGTAAACATGCTGCTCGCCCCGTGCTCGTTGTTACTTGGCTCACCTCGTCCGACTTCGCTCTGCAGGCGAGCCACCTCGATGCACGAGCATAAGACAGCCCGAGTGCTTCATGTTCAGACTCTAGCTTCCTCGCGATGTTGCGTTTACATACGCGCCCTGGGAAATAATGTATTATACTATCATATTTGGGCGCTTTTGATGAATAATATTTTAAAGCACATTTATGTATATCTTTTCCTGAATGGCACCCCTTTTATCAAAAACATGGCCTATCTTACTGGAAAAGCTGGTAGATGTTTTTTTTTGGGTCGCTGATTATGAATCTGAAGTGCAAATGGCAAAATACAAAATGGGGGATGCAGAATGGCAACACTTTTTTTTGCAGCAAATATCGGTAATTTCTAGATCGGTGTGATATCAATTCTCTGGACGTAATTGACATATTAAGGACTTAACGGTCATAAAGGACCGAAGGCAACTTAGAAATCATGTCAAAGGAGCATTTACTACTGGATGCACACCTAAAGAATCCCCCACTGCAAGCGTATTTGAGCGGCGACGCGCTTCCGCGACACGTCAGCGTCAAAAAGCGGCAATGCGCAGCAGATCCAAACTAAAGGATTCCCATGAATCTTCGTCCACTGCAAACGTATTTGAGCGAAGCGGTTACAAGCATTTACTTGCGAGAGGCGACTTGCGCACCATATAAAAAAATAAATAAATTTGGCGCTCGTAGCCGCGCGTTGCTTCAAAAAATGTATTCGAAAGAAACATTTTGCTGATTGATTTTGTGTGCAGTGGAAGAGATAGTTCAGCAAACTGAGGCGTGAAGACGCCTGCAGTGGACGATTCCCGTCACTCCTAGCCGCTTATTTCTACGCTGCTTGTTGACATTTGTGTCGCGGGAGCACGTAGCCGTTTAATTACGCTTGCAGTGGAGGACCGCGGTAAGTTCTTTGGACACAACATTTTGCATAGCAAATCATAGACAAATTTGAAAGCAAGTGGATCAAAATGGTAATATGTGCATGGGGCGAGCCTGAAGTTTTTTGCTCTTACTGGGAAAGCTGATAGGTGTTTTTTTTTTGGGTCCCTGATTACGAATTTGAAGTGCAAATGGCAAAATACGAAATGGGGGATGCAGAATGGTAACACTTTTTTTTTGTAAACACGGCCAATCTAGCTGTAACAAAAACTGGTAGGAGGTTGTTTGGGTTCCTGATTCTGAATCTGAAGTCAAAATTGCAAAAACTGAAAAAAAAACTACGGGAGTTTCTGAGCGGCAACCTTTTTTTTTCAAAAACACGGTCAATCTTGCTGGAAAAAGGTGGTATGGGGTAGGCATGTTCTCAATACCGGGATCCCGGTTTGTTATACCGGTTTGTTTTTAGTACCGGTAGCAAAAACTAAGAGTACCGGGTTCCCGGTTTTTTCAGTACCGGTATTTAGTACCGGGATTTGAGTATCGGTTTTTTCAACCCTGAGCCGGTTTTTTCAGTACCGCGATCCCGGGATTTGAGTACCGGTACTGAGTACCGCGATCCCGGGATTTGAGTACCTGTTCTTTTTAGTATCTGATATTCAAAAGTCGCAAAAGTTGTCGCTAGCGATGGATAGTACTTTCAATAACACATTTGTAAGTACTTTTTGACAACTAAGCTTTTAATTCCAGGAAAAAACGGCGGAAGCAAAGTTGTACACCCAATAGTATAAAAACATCAATTTTGTTGCCTTTAGCTAAATTCCTCTGAAGATGCTCGAAACAGCAAAATGCATAAAGAACAATAGAAATAGTTATAAATCTTCATTTTTTTATAAAAATAAAGATATCATTTCTTTTGACTCGCTGTGGGATGAAACTTGGCTAGAATTGTGCAACAATTCGTTCCAGTCCTCTTCGTCCAATTTGTCAGAATCATATGCATTCGCGGGTTGCGGGTTTTGGCATGATTACCCGCAATTACAAATGGGCGAAGTCATGATCCCTGCCCGTGCCCAGAGGCAGCCGATGTTGTGTCGCAGGCACTAAAAGTGTATATAAACATTAAATTTTCTGCGATACGAGTATAAAAGCGAAGTGGGAGCGTAAATGTCGTCCGGCTTGTCACCGCCTCCAGGCTTTTTCATGAAAACATTCGAAATATTGGGGTCTCTGCTGGTTAGTTCGTGAGTCCTTTGGTGAGGCAAAAGGACATTTTTGGCAGTGAAATGATATCTAGGCAAGATGCGTATCATATGACTGGGGGTGTTCAGGCGAATGCAGTAGACTACTGTTGATGACATTTTGAGTCCTTTGGACAGGAAAGCAGCACCCTCTTGGGCTTGAACTGAAACAGAAAACAAACCAAGCAAATATCGGTAATTTCTAGATCAGGATGATGGTATCATTCCTGGACATATTAACGAGTTAACGGTCACAAAGGACTGTGAAGATAATGTCCTCGAAGACAACTTAAAGTCATGTCAAAGGAACATTTACTCAAGGTTGCACACATAAAGAATTAGCGCGGTCCTCCACTGGAAGCGTATTTGAGGGGCGGGCGACACACTTCCGCAACACACTGCGCGGCAGATCCAAAGTTAAGGATTTCTATGAATGTCCGTCCACTGCAAGCGTGTTTGAGCGAAGCGGTTACAAGCCTTTACTTGCGTCAAGCGACTTGCGCACCATATCCGAATTGGATTCGCCGCTCGTAGCCGCGCATTGTTTCGAAAAATGCATTCGAAATAACTCAATAACTGTCATTGAGAAATACAATGCAAGTGATTCGAAATAAACATTTTGCTAATTGATTCTGTGTGCAGTGCAATTCTATCTGTAATGTCGTATTATATATATTTTTTTTTTACATTTTTTTTTGCTTAATTTTTTTTACAGCCACCTGTACAGATCGTCGAGTTTTAACTCGTCAGGTAGAAGTTCCAACTGTGATACAGCCGAAGATATGTATAGTGATATTAGTTTGGAAGATGTTCAAGATTTAAATAATAAGGTAAGTGAAGTGTTTTTTTGTTAATTTTCCTCGTGATCCAATGTTAAGTGTATCTTTTTCTTAATATTTAATTTCTAAAACACATGCAACGATTATTTCATCCAATTGAATGAATGTTTGTAGGCTTAAATTTTTTGCTTGACCTTTTAATGGTGTGTCAGTTTGGTTAGTTAAAATTGCCAAAAAAAAATACTACAAATGCATATTTGGATATCCAAATTAGTATTTATGTAAATTTCTAATTAAGTAATAATTAATCACGGGTTCCGGAGATTTGATAAGACATCTGTGACCACCTTCACCAAATACGAGAAATTCAAATAATAAAAAAAAACTGTCAGCTGCATAAAAAAGCATCTATGGCTGCTTTTGTGGTTGGAAATGTCTCGAAACGAGAGAAAAAGTGAAATTTATTAAATAATTGAAATCATTGATTGGGGTTAATGATCGACTCGGTTATGTGTATCACCACTTTGTATTGCGATGTCGCGCGACTCAAATCAACGGCTCGCATAATGCAGCAATTTATTTGTTGCCTGCAGCATTGCCACCGTTCGCTTTCAACATCAATTCCAATCGAATATATCTTACGCGTGTTTAAGCAGAGTAAACCTAGACTTTGATGCCCGTACCTAGATGCATAGATGCACGTACATTTGTATCTGCGGTAACTGGTATTGCGGACAACAAAGTGAAATGTATCTACTACGGATTGTATCACCTGAATCCATGTAATTCCGAAGACGACCTTGCTCAAGGCACATCATCCTAATATGTATGTACTTTTTTCCGAGTTTAACTGGCAGCTAAAACTTTTCTCGAGTCACGCTGGAACTCTTGGAACGATGAAAGAAAGGTGCAGAGAAATGATGATGGGACTGAATGTTGAGTGTAGGTGATAATGTGCATATTAATAATGAAATTTTATTTGAACTCATATCATGTGTTTTTCCTCAAAAAATGAAAAGTATTAGATGGCATTGCTATGTGTGGCCTTTTTTACATTTCATTTTCAGTTAGTGTATGTTTAAGCATAAATTGGCGAAGGCAATTTTCCATGCTTTTTTCAACAAAGATTGGTCTTTCTGGCGTAGTTGCAGTTATTAGAGAGTCTTGGCACTGCGGTATTATCGATGATAGTTCGATAGTAATGGTACTTTGAAGCAGTACTTTCTATTTACAAATTCTTCAAATAATTGACTGCCGTAGAAAGGTATTGTTGAGGACAACGCATTTATTATTGCACTGAAGCTGAATTAGTTTGATGGCGATTGTGAACGAAATAGTGATGAGGAAGCGAATTTTTACAATGCGGGCATAAATGTTAACTAACTTGAATCCAGTTATAATTTAATGATACCCAGCACGGAGAAAATTATCTAAATCGTCTTTTATCTAAACAATTCATGTATCAGTCCCGCTAGCTGTTTAGCTGTAAGCAACATTATAAATCGGAAGTATTTCCGCATCGAATAGATCGCATTTGTTCTTTTGATGTTCATGCGTATTTCTATTAACACAATTGAACTCTAACGAGGCGATATTTCTTGCATTATAATTAGACTATTTAACATGACTTCACCGGAATATCTTAGACTAAACACAAACGCTCGCAATCGGCTTTTCCGTCAAAGCCGACAAAACGCCCATATTGTGCGCATACTAATACGATAACTGAATTTTTAGTATTATTCTTCCAAGCATGTACATTGTACAAAATACCAATGATAGGACGAATACGTAATTAGTTTCAACAAATGCAAGAATACGGCACGGTTCAGGTTCATTTAATTAGTTATCCGCCATGACATCAAATTAAAGATATTCTTTTATAGCGTTTTGTCTAATTCGTATATGAGTACTGCCTACACACATGCCTTGTATGTCGATGCGTCTGTCTTGTGGCACAAAGGTGGGCCCAGGTGTTGTACTTTATAGTCTCCAAGATCCATAACTGTCTAACAAGAAGACGGGAAGTAGCTAAACATATGGACAGGAAAATTTCCATATGTTTTTCTATTTAATATTTTCAAATGGTTTTCATTTCAAACAGGCAGGAGCACTGTTGAATCCCAAGATTCGTGCGAATATTTACTCTTACTTTTCCATTAGAGCTGGCGTTTACATCTTGCAATCTTCCCAGACACTTATGCGAAGTAAATTTTGCAAATATGGCTTGGAAAATCCAATATAGGACACACATTAGTGCAAAACGACAATGCTTGCTTGCAACCTGTATAAACAATGGCTAAGTTCATAACACAAAGCGGAATTGCAACATGCTGTGGTAACAGTATCGAAGCAGCATCGCAACACGTTGTTGTGTTCTGAACTGCACTCGCATCTAGTCATCCATCAATTGTCAAATTTCCAGTTCAAAACTGACTACTGACGAAAAATCGTATGAATATGACAGCGCGAGTGTAATTTCAGGATTGTCATCATATGCTGGTCCTAGCCAGCGGAGAAATTTTTGTGATGGAGAAAATGACATTTTTCACAGCATGTTGTGTCCATCAAAAACTCAGTAGAGAGAGTTTATAAAACAAATTTGTATGCCAACTGTTGTGTGATATGAACTTAGCCAATGTTTTCTTTTGCTGAAAAAGATGGCATACGATTAAAAATAGACAGAACACTAGTATTACGAAATGGCTTATACCTATACACAAACTGGTTACCTACGCACCTTTTTAAGATATTCTTACATAATATCGTTGCAGATAGTTAAAATATGCATGCATAGACCTAATATTGAGAGTGAGTGTGACATGTAAATTTTACGTACGTAACTCCATGTATTGAGACCTCAGTTTTTTTTCCTTTTCAGTTAGTGAATAGTTGACTAATATTTGTTGGTTTATCTCTGAATGGACATGTGACGGAAAACATTCATTTAATGACATTGCCCTAATTATCATATTTTGTGCCGCACTCACACACCTACTGTGATGACTTGTTCTATATTATGGCTTATTGCATGATGTCGGAATGCTTTTAATCTTTTGTTCTTGTGGCCTGACCTTGTGGGAGTGTGAAATCTATGAGCTGAAATGACATCAAAATGAAGAACAAACATACGTAATAAGATACAGTATGTTATTGGATGAATTATTTAGTTTTGATTGGATAATCTTACGCTCCTTTCATATTATAGTATTACGGCCGGAGCGGCTAAAACCGAAACGGCGAAAAAATATAATCTTCTTCTTTACTCCACAAAAAAAAAAATCGCCGTATCGGTTTTAGTCGTTCCAGTCGAAACCGTACGAAACCTTACACTTTAACCTAACTCACTATGAAAGCTCAGCTCAGACAGTGGGACGGAGATACTTTAAAAACCTTGTTCTATTTATGTCATTTCATCCTCTCTCGGTAGCTCTGATCATCTTTTGATATCAGCTAGTTTTACTACAAAATCTCTGTTTTCTGAAAGACTACCATATACCAAACGACTTGTATGGCATTACACTAAGGCTGGTTGGGCCTCATTTAACAAATTCATCGGTGAACTCGATTGGTCTGAATGCTTCCTTACCAAGAATATTTACTACATATCATATACGATACCATAGTTAATATCATTTGGTTCGGAATGCTTGCCTTCATTCCGCACAGGTTTAAAAATTCTAAACCAGCAATCACCTCATGGTACAATGTCAACTGCAAGAAGGCCACCAAAAACAAGGAAGCTGCTTTTAAGGCATATAAGGAAAATCCTACTGAAGAACTTTTTCAGACTTTTCTAGTTCGGCAAGAATATAAGACATAAAGTCTTCATGTAAAGAAAGGGTGGGGAAGGCTTTTGATTGCTTGTTACGGCAGTGAAGAACGACTTTTCCTCTTCTTCCATTCCGCCCCTTATGCACGATAATCAACAGTATAAGGAGGATAAAGCTAATATATTCGCTTAGGTCTTTGCCAAAGACTCCTGCTTGCCACCTACTACTCAAAGCCCTCCTTTTATTCCTATGTGCACATACTACCAAGGGCCTTTACATTTCCACACTAGGGGTAGGGAGGTATTGAAAGTTCTTGCAAAGTTTGACACTTTTAAATCGGTTATTGCTAAACTACTGCGCAAATTGTTCCATTTGTCCTATACATTATGAGTTTTCCCATCCGCGTGGAAACTTGCCCATGTTCAGCTTGTCCTAAAAAAAGGAGAAGCATGTAAATATAGGCTGATTCCGCTTATCTCAGTTCGGTCTAAAGCTTTTGAAATACCTATCACCCAATTACTAAAATATTTAAATTCATATGATCTCATCAACTAAAGACAGTACGGTTTTCGTTCTGTCCGCTCCGCCGGTGACCTAATGACTTCTCTTACCGGGCGATGGAATCGTTGTCTCCTTAATATGGGTGAAGCTAATGTGGTTCCTTTGGATATTTCAAAGGCATTTTGATAGATTGATTTCGCATATTCCTTTGATTCTGTAGCTGACTCTCTCGGGAACGCTTCTGTAATCAACAGAGACCGCATGTTCGAATCATTGAATCACGATACATACGAGTATTTCTAAAATCATTGACTGGGGTAAAGCCAACCGAGTAGTATTCAATCCTTCCAAAAGGCAAAATTGTTTAGTCTCCTATAAATTGTATGCTCCACCTGCTTTCCAGATTATCCTCATTGATGGCGTCAGTATTCCGGGTTCTCCTTCCCTAAAATTCCAAGGTACGAACATTTCCAGCAAACTCAAATGGACTGAACCTATTGTATTTTTGGCATTACCAAGGCTATGCTTGCATCAAAGGGTCATCTCCTAAAACCTTGGCAAACACATAAAAAAAAAGTCATTCATTGCGTAACAAAGGAGCATGAAATATATATGGACACATTTGTGTAGCGCCTACTATTATTGGAAAGAATGTAATGCCCACACAGAGTCTTAGCGTAGCCCATAGTATTCAAGCTAAGCAGAAGAAAAAATGTTACGATAGAATAGTTTTGTGATTAGTTCTAAATGGAAGAAAAATGAACTTTTACTACAGAATAATTATGTGATCAGTTCTGGATATGGAAAACGGCGTTACGGCAAAACAGTGTATGATGGAGTAGTTGACTTGAATAGATATTTCTTGATGTGTATGGATCACATGAGGCGGACTGGCAGTAGTTAGTTAGTTAGACGTCGAATATTTGTTGTGTTAAAATTTTCCCTCCAACCATCGACACTTCATGGCGCGGTAGTGTTCAAATTTTTAAGATGATAGCTAGAATGTTTGGCCGTTTTTCATAGCGTGTGGGTGTGACAACGGCCACTAACCCGGGGTATTTTTAGTTTCCGGGGCCCGGGGTGAAAAAATCGTTTTTCACTCGGATTTTTTGTCACTTATCACTCGCGTCACCCTAAGACTCTCAAATTTGCAAAAAAAAAATTTTTTTTTAATTTTTAATTTTTTTTGTAATTTTTTTTATTTTTAATCTTAATTTTTTTCCTTATTTTCTTGTTCTAATGATTTATACTGAGTGTTTGGAGTGTTTAAAACCGATCAAAACGCTGTTGCACGCAGAGCGAGCGAAGCGAGCGTTCATGTTTGTGCGATACTGAGGGTTGCGATCCCTTAAGCGCGGAGCGAGCGTAGCGAGCGGAGCCCACGCAAGGGGATTTGCGAATATTTCAATTTTCCATGCCTCCAATATTTCAAACACAGTATAAATTATGAAAAAAAAAATTAAAAATAAAAAAAAATTAAAACTTAAAACAAAAATCAATGAAACCGGAATATAGAGGGCTACGCCCGCAATCCGAGGGTTTTGTAGCAAGCGCTTATTTTGGTATATAAATATCGGCTCCTTGCTCTTCTTGATATCACTCAGATGAATAGAAAAAACGTAATTAAAATGTCTTACCCACTTACATTTTACAAGCCAATTCATATTACGTGATTGTAACGAAACTTAGAACATATTATTGCTTAAGGTGTTGGTTATGGTTGGCCATCAGTACTTTTGACCTCGAACGTGTTTAAGGCGTGCAAGGGTCTGCTAACTGTAACTATACAAATAAACTATTATTGACCTATTCTGAGAAGATATACAAATTCCACTATTTTCCATTTTATATATTTTTCGAAACCCACTTCCTGTAAGTTTTCATAATTCTAAGTATAACGGTCTCAAAATGCAGGCAAGGGGGGGGGGGGGGGGGTCAAATTACGAACTAATATTTTCTCCTCCCCCACAGTTCCCCTTTCTATAAATTTCGAGAAAATGCGAAAAAATGGAATGTACTCATCATTACCTTTCTCACGACACCTCATTTGCTTATACCAGTCGATAAAAAAATTTGACCTTAATTTCGCCTCTATGTGGACCCCCCCCCCCCCCCCCCCCCCCCCCCTTCCACCCGGTAAAGTTGGCCAATTAAGACACAGCGCCCCCAACAAATCTTTACCCTTTCAAAAATGATTAATTAAATAACTGCAATTCGCACTACGAAAAACAACATGAAAGTATAGTAGTACTCACACCTATGAGGCCGGTAGGTGTATTTTTTGTGTGGATAGTGTCAAAATGCCGAAATTTAAATGAATGTACTATTATTAAATATTATGTGATTATAACGAAACTTAGAGATATTATTGCCTATGATGTTGGTTATCATTGGCCATCAATATTTTTAACCTCGGGTACGTGTAAGGGGTGCAGGGTTGTGCTAACTGAAACTATAGAAATGTACTATTATTAACCTTTTCTGATGAAATTTCAAAATTCTAGAAATCTAGGTTTTCTACACTAGTAAAATGGCGCTTTTCTGTAAATTTTCATATTTCTAAGTATAACGGTCTCGAAATGCAAGGGGGGGGGGGGGACAAACTCGGATGACATATTTTCCCCTCTCCCTCTTTTCCCGTTTCTTCAAATTTAAAAAAAATTTTCAAAAATGGAATGTACTCGACGGTACCTTTCTTATGATACCTCACTTGCCTGTACTAAACGAAAAAAAAATTTCGACCTTCATTTCCCCTCTATGTGGACCTCCCCTTAAAGTTGACCTATTACGACGATTCGCTTTCTCCGGCGAATTATAGTAATTCTACACATTCCTACAAAATTTCATGTATGTAGCTTCAGCCGTTCGTGAGATATTCCATGGACAGACGGACAGACAGACATTTGACCGATTTCATAAGGGTTTTGTTTTACTACAAAACCCTAAAAATTAAAATTAAAAAAAAAAAAAATTTTTTTCTAAATTCTTGACTTTTAGAGTGACGCGAGTGAAAAGTGACAAAAATCCGAGTGAAAAGTGATTCCCCCAGCCGGGGCCCCGGAAACTAAAAGGTTGCCCGAATTGACAAGACAAACTCTACTTCCAGTTATTTTCACTTGATTTTTGGGCAGGAACTGTACTTCTAGGTATTTTCACTAGATTTATGGGCATACGACATTTTTCACTAGATTATCAGTAGGAAATTTTCACTAGATTATCTCTAGTTGAACTTTACTGGAAAAAAAAATTTGCTGTGATGGTTAGGAGCTTTAGTACTTATTTGCCCTAACCCCTAGTGGGGCGGCGTTTGAGCGTCTTGCTAACACTGAACGTGAACGCTTCAGGGATGATGATACGCTCTCCTCCGCGAGTCCACCGTAAGGTGCAACCCAAATTTTCCATGATTGTTGTTCCTGCACTTTATCTCCGGACGCATACTCTGTTGGTCAGATACCTGATAGATTGGGTAGTCAGGACGGTCGCCTGATATGCGAAATCTAAGTGGCCGCCTAGAGCGAAATCGTTTGGGAGCGAAATTTTGCGCTCGAAAAATAAAATACAAAAATCTTTTTGTGGGCACATAAGCTTTAGCGACCTGGATCGCAGTAGCGAAAGCGTAAAGCGAAGAGAAAAAATGAAAGGGATAAAAAAAATTACTTCTTGATTTTTTACGTGAACACGTCCTGGAGCTCGGTGTCATTCTAAAAACATGCGGCTCCCAATCGGTCCATTGTAAGTAAAATTCAATTAAGGTTGATTGCGTACGAAAGAGCTTCTCAAAAGCGATTGAATGATATCTATGGCTCCCTAAAATATGGCGTGCGGGGAAGGCAAAGAGCTTTTTTTTTAAATGTTATTTTTGTCTTTGTTTAGCATTAGAAATGTTCACAGCATCGTTTTTATTGTTTCCAAATAAAATGTGAAAGACATTATTCCGGCTTTGGCTGCTGCTGGTCGTATTTTTACTGCTTATTTGATTTCTCCCCTCATCTCGGCTGCAAGAAATTGAGTCGATCACGGGACTTGCTAGTGTTCACTATTTCATACGGCGCTTTAGAAGCGAATATTACCTGTTAATGTAGTCACTTCCGCGTCAGTGTCAAGTGTCTTTGAAGACCTCGAGACAGCCACAGGTTTTTTTTCCAAAAGAATATAAAAAAAACGACCTCATGGAAAATGTAGACATCCCAATAGAAATAATGAAGGCAGCACTTTAACTACGGAAAAATTCAGCGTACAAGGATAGTGACTTATTAAGCGAAAATTGGAGCGATGAGGAAGAAAGAGCAGCACACGCTAATTTTTACCATAAACCGTATTCGATATTGATAATACTCGTACTAAGGGGAAAGGCCATCTTAAGAAAATTTTTCTCGCGACGGGCCTGCCAGCAGTTTGTCTTGGTTCTGAATGCGGTCTATCTTCACATATTTTTAAGGCTAAGTGAACGTGGTGCATCCTGGTTATTGATGGGTGGGCATCGAGTGCTCGAGCCGCAACAGCATGAGTCCTCGCATAATCGCGGTTGTTCCAGAGGTAATGGATGGACCTTTTTGCTTATAATGGTAATGGATAGGGCCTGAATTGATCGTAAACCTTCTTCTTTCTTCGGTGGGTAAAACCAATATCAAGAATTCCATCGAGTCCCAATTTTCTCATTCGTAATTACATAGTCTGTTTATGTAGCATCAAATAATTTACAGTGACAATCATTTGAAGATTACGCCTTCAGATTAGCATTAGTGTATTACTGTGTAGCTTTGTTTACTTGTAATTAATCGTACATAATTTCAGCAATGACCGTAACAATCGAGAAGGCAAAAGCAAGTGTATATGTCTCTATTCAATATTTACAAAAATCTCTTTACCTACTACCCAAACATTTATTTCTGACGACTTTGAAATTGTCGATGATCATCATTTTTGCAATGTTTTCTTTGCATGTCGCATTTACACTATATTCATGGTCACGAAGGCGGAATGCAAAGAAGAGGATAGGTGTAATTATTTAGTCAAATTTATTGATATTTACCTGATTATTTGGCATAACTACTAAGAATCGACTGGGTTGTTGTCTGAATGTTTCCGTGTTGGTTAGTGTTAGGAATTCTCGACAGGTTCTGGTTCTTCTACATTTCCATGGGAATTTTTTTTCAATCCAACGGAATAGTTTCCAGTGGCCCAATCATGTAATTCGATTCGAATTGCTTTCGGAAGGAAAAAAATGGTATCCTGTAACTCGAAAAATAATTTCCCAATTTCAAAAATCATCGAGTATTCGCTTCGAATAAAAACATTTTCTTTTGAATACTCGATGATTATTGAAATGGAGAAATTCGTTTTCGAGTTACAGGGTACCATTTTCTTCTTTTCGAAAGCACTTCGAGTCGAATCTAATTACATTGAAGGGCCCCAGAACTGTGGTACTTCCGCGCCGGGGGAATATTTTGTGCCTAAATTTTTAATAATATATAATAAACATTGATTGCTGAAATTGGTTTTAGAGAGTGATTTACAACCCCATCTGTTTTTATATAGAAAACAAAAAGTATCTTCTATGGTCCGGATAGTTCAAGAAATTCAGACCGTGGAAAATAAAAATAAAAATAAAAACACTTTCTTATTGCGTACACTCTTACACTTAGACATTCCTTAGCTAGATAAATAGATAATTTGAAAAAAAAAATCGGACTGGAAAATACTAATAAATTGATTTGTATTTTGCCTACATAAAAAATGTACATTTACTGTTTATTAAATTATCAAAAACTATCCAGTAGGTGATTTGGTTCATTATTTCCCCAAGAAGAAAGTCAAGTCTCTTCAGTTCTGGATTCAAGTTCCAAGTGTTTTCCTACTTGATTAATGAATGTTCAGTATTTTATACGATTATGCATTAATTTTTTTCGCCAATTACCTAGCTCCGTTGTATTATGTTATTATCTTCATGAATGCACAATGTTCAATATCAGTGAACACATCACTGTTACACGCTACACTTTCCAGTGCAATTTTCTTGAATTTTATATTTTTTTTTTCATTTCTTTTTCCTTTCTAGTTCATGCCCGGCTTCTTATAATTCATTTAAGTCTTCCATAAGGTCATTGTGGCATATCGATGCTTCTCTATACTCGTACATATAAGTTGTATATAACACGAAACGAAGAGTCTCATAACATCGCACAAAATAAGGTAACCTCCCGGGGGGAATTGTATGTGAAGCAGAAAGAACTTCTTAACCCTTTTTTTCTGCACATTAAAGGAAATCAGGTGCAAACAAAATATATAACTATGTCAAAAATATTTTACTATGTCAAAGGTGTGAACTTCTTTTCCCTGAATTAGAATTCTCACATGAAAAGAAAACTGTAACGTGGAAAGTGATAATTTTCTTTTCCATATATTGTTTGCATATTAGTGAGTGCAAGAAAGCTGCCAAGAAAACAATGTTGTCTAGAGAAAAGAACAGTCTGATCCCAATTTATTATATTTACCTACCTATGTGCGTATTAGTATGGTGCATATTATACGGTCATACAAAATATTTTTTCTTTTCTTATTCTTCGTGGCCGTCTTCTAACATGTAATCTTAGTAAATATGATAGTATGCTAAGCTTCCAACCTTTTTTCCACTTCACTGACAGTAATCGTGCAAAATTTTAAGCTTCTTAGAGTTAACATAGTATTGTCAGCGAAATGTTTGAAGAAAATGTGCATTTTAAATTTGATCGTTGCATTTATGTGGTATAATTCCCATAATACCGTTGTATGAAAATTGACCAGAATATCGTTTATGCAGGGTATCCGGAAATTGGCGTATAAACGCACTGCCACTGATTCCCCATGCAGTTTCCAGTAAAAAATATTCAGGGACATTTTTTTTTCGGATTCTTAATCCTTTAGCTACTACATGCATTCACATGATTTTCTGAAAATTACTTAATTTACTAAAAATGCAATTTAGAAACGAGAACCAGTACCCTGTTTCACGAAGGCGGATGGCAGTGCTTGCAGCAAGTTGCTTCCGAAGAATGTCTAAGTGTCACCACCCACTGTCGATCTCGAACTCGAACACGAACCTGGTACAAGTGGACCGGTTTTCTTCACATCTATGTGAAGTACCTATGTGTTTGTGTGTGTCAGAGGACATTTGTACCACGTTCGTGTTCGAGATCGATAGTGGGTGGTGACACTTAAGGAAGCAGAATAAGCATAATGTCCAAGGCAGCAGAAGGAGTAGTTCTTAGAGCCCCAATAACTAGGTTAGGTGCAGGGGCTGCCGTGATGTATCACAGCACACTTAGACCAGCATTGGGTCCGTTGTGGTACCACCAAAAATCGCCTCCAAACGAACGTACATATCAAACCAGCCTGTGCTAGCGCGATGTAACTGTTGAGCCTTGTGGCTGTCGTATTCCTAAGGTCATCCAGATCATAGAAGACCCAAGAGCCCAGGAATTTCCTTCTCCTGCCGGCCAAGGCCGAACAGTGACAGAAAAGGTATGGAGAACACTCTCCTCCTCATCTACATCTCCACAACTCCTGCAGAAGTCGTGATGAGCAATCCGGAGCCTCCAGGCGAGCTTCCCGATTGGGCAGTGCCCCGTGATACCCTGCCAATGTGCTTTCTGTTCAGCGACAGCAGAGTGGCAGAGCGACTGGGATCAAATATCGGCCAAATCATCCTCGTTTTTTAGCAGGTGTTGTCGCTGAGCCATCTTGTATTAGCCCTGTCCACAGCAGCTGTCTTAATCGACAATTTGTACATGCTAAGTGGCGTTTTAATGTCTCTGCGTCTTTCGTTAACCATCCCACTTGTAACCTCCCGAGACAGTTCATCCGCCTTGCAGTTACCCACAAAGCCACTATGGCTCGGGATCCAACAGAGAGTGATATTGAAGAAGCCACCCATCTCTGCGAGGGCTGAGCGGCAGTTATCAATGGTTTTATAGGTAGATATCGTGAGGACAGATTCGAGTGAACGAATCGCCGCCTGACGGTATTTGTAAATAGGGATGTCTTTCACAGTAATGACATGACTGCCCAGCCAAGACAGGACTTCCGAGATCGCCGAAACCTCCACTAACTAGCAAGCAGGCTAATCTTTGGACCTTATTCAGCAAAGGCATTCCACCAGATGATAATACCATGCAAAAGAATAGGGCGTATAATATATAAAATACTTAGAGCCAGTAGACAACTTTAGGTTGAAGACGCCAACTACTACCTATCTGTTTTTCACATGCGTAAAGAGCAACGATGGCCTTCTTCACACGCTCCTGTATATTATGTATCCAAACTAACTTTTTATCAAAAATAACTCCCAGGAATTTAGCCATACTAGCTAAGGCCAATTTGGTTCCTTCCAGCACTGGGGGTGAGGTAGAAGGTATTTTGTACCTTCTAGTGAATAGAACAACCTCCGTCTTGTTCGGATTAACCCTCAAACCACAGAAATTAACCCAGCAAGTAAGTAGAGAGAGGGCGTTCTGTAACACTTTACTGAGGACACTAGGCGAGATGGTAATAGCGACGGGGCGGCCGATAGCTCAGTGCGTAGAGGCATCAGTCTCATGTCTGACTACCGGAGTTTCGGTTTTGAATCCCGTCCTCGTCGGCGTTCGTGGCCATTGATGTTTGTGTTGTCTTTCCCCTGTGGTGCGGGGCAATAATAAGCCACAGCATCTCCCGACTTGGGGGTGAGCAGGAGGTGCATGCTGGCAACTGCATTCTCCGAAACTAGTTTGAGCCAACGAAACGTCAACTGGGCCACATTGAACGGTTGACGCGCTATGCTCCACGAGGGGTTAGGGCAATTGAGTAAGAGCGACATCATCCGCATAAGCAATGACTCTACATCCCACTCCTTCCTGGTCCAAAATCAGTATATTGACCGCAAGGTTCCAAAGAAGTGTAGATGGAACAACACCTTGCGGAGTGCCTCTCTTGACACATCTACGTTCCGAAGATGAACCCAGACTAGTCCAAACAACCCTCGATGTAAGCAGCAGGCTTACAAGCTTGACAAGAGACACATCCACATTCAGATGCGCAAGTGCGTCAGTAATAGCCTCAGGCAAAACATTGTTGAAAGCACCTTCAATGTCGAGAAATACATGGTAAATTCTTTGAGACTGAGAGACCACTCAATATAGCTTACCAAAGAGTGCAGCGCTGTGTCCAACGACCTACCCTTCCAGTAAGCGCGTTGAGACGTTGATAGAAGTTGTGGTGGAATATTATTATTAAGTAAATAAACATCAATGAGACTCTTCAATATCTTTAGTAGATTCGATGGTAAACTGATAGGTTTAAGATCGTTGGGGCGCGCATGCGAGCTTTTACCAGCCTTCAGAATACAAACGACCTCAACTTCAATTCATAAACGAGGGATATGGACCAAATTCAGACATACCTTTACAATGGTTTTAATCCCTGGTGTTACGATATCCAAATTATGTTGCAGGTCGGCCGGTACTATAACATTCGGTCCAGCTGATTTGAAAGGTTCGAAGCTTCTAAAACCCTGTATTATCTCCTAATATAACTAATAGTTTCCGAGCTAGAGGAACTCAACACTATGTTTTGCTTCTATTCGTCCCCATTCTGTTAGAGAAATTGACCACCTTCTTTAAGAAGGAAAAATTAATCCCAGCTTTCCAAAGTGGCAGCATACTTGCCAAGAGACTGCTTAACGCGAAACCCCGCTCGTTGCCCCTGTCCTTTATATATTAATAAAAATTCGTAGGCCTGGGGAAGACAACACAAACATGAGAGGCAAAAATAAGGAATAATAAAAAATGGGGCGATAAGGATGGGATGGTTGGCGGACCAGATGCCCTCGCGCTCACATTGGGTCCGGGCGTAATGGGCCCCTTGGCTTCTGGTTTCGTACCACCGCCAGATTACTACTCATCAGGTGCTACCTTCGATCTGCCGGTGGAAGCAGCACTGCCAGACCATAATATGGTTCATTACAAATTTCACTGTTCAGGTAGAAAATATTAGGTAATACTATGTGCTGGCTAATTTAAGATACATAGTATAAGAACATCAATTGTGTAATCTTAGACTAAGTTCCTCTGAAGATGCTCGTAAGAGCGAAACGCGTCAGGAGTAATAAAAATTGTGATAAAAACAAAGAAATTCCCTTTTTTACCAAAATAAATAATACTTAATGGCTGAAATTTTGAGAGGGTATTTGGAGGCATGTCCTGAGTGTAAGATCGAATTTTCGTATTCAAAGGGGTGGGGAAGATACAACCCCCTGTCAATATGGGGATGAGTTTGTTTTTATTCGTATTTTTGTTGCTGATTGAGCACCTATTTTGAAGGTAATTTTACCGGTTTCACGGTATTTACGAAAAATGCAAAAACAACCCCTCACATCTGACCATTGACCCGCCATTGTGATTGACCTATAATCTTGATTTGATTATTATTGTATAGATAATATAATTTCAAACAAATTGGACCTACTGAACTTATCTGTACGGGCGATAGTAACAAAGATAACAAATAAAAACAATCTCACCCCCATATTGACAGAGGGTCGTATTTTCCGCCACCCCCTCGAATATGAAAACTCAGTTTTAAACTTAGGACTTGCTCCCAAACACCCCCTCAAAATTTCAGCCATTAGGTATTTTTTAAGTAAATGGGATTATTGTGTCTTCATTTACTGACTGGACTGATTTGGATAAAAAATTCACAGTTTGTTGTTATTAGTCCTGGAAGAGTTTTCAGTTACTTTTCGGAAGGAATGAAAAAGAATCTGATGAAAAGAGATGAGAACAAATGCAAAGTTTCGGATGGAAATTGCGTTTCATTGACTTAAAAGATATCACTATCTGCGTACTAGACGAAATACCCTTCTGGTGCTTAACATTTATTCCATTTCAGCAACATTTATCAGTCTTAGAGTTTAAGGATTCTTTGACATAACTATACTATTTATTTGCCGGAATTATGCATAAATAGATACTACACGGGGTCTCATTGACATTTCTTTAGCATATCAAAAATTTTCTTTGTTTCGACACCTTTTTTCTATAAACTTGCATTGAAGATATTTTGCTCATCTTTCTTAATATAGACACATAGTCGTACATTATTAATCAAAACTATGAAACTGTGAATTAAAATATTACCCATAATTGAAATGTATGATTTTTTGCAATTCCATCATTTCATATTAATGATGTATTCATTCCTGAAGAGAACACCTGATTGGGGGCTCTAAATTGCTTACTGTGGCGGAGCTTCAGGTTAGTAGAAATCCATGGTTTTTTCTCACATAACTAAGTATTTACACAATCCGCTGCTTCCAAACCACGCAATCATTATGTTCAAATTGAATCTGATGAACGGTTATAATGGATTATGCGATTTTTAAATTGACCCTTTTCACAGATACTTATCAAACATACCGAGTATCAACGTTTTTGGAATCTTCTGTGCACAGCATCCAATACACCTCCTGCTATTTTAACAATATCGGTCATTGCAACATGTAAGGTATATGATATACAATGTAACAGTATCAGATACAATTGAGCTCTTCTCGAGTTTTAACACCGTGGAATACTCGTATAAATGATGAAATGGTGATACTCGTGTGTGTAGTATCTACATATGTATGTATTATGAAATTGAAAGTGAGTAAAATATCATTAAAATTGAGGGAGTATTATTGTTCACTTTTAGTATTGAGCGAATTCAGTGCAGGTATAGGATGAAAATAATTCATTGAGGGAATTGATGTCATTTCATGTTTTTTAATTTGTTGATACATGCCCTATTTTCAATTTCCCTTAGTATTGACCAAAGGACTCATCATGCCGTCCACAGTACTCCTGTGCATTCTTGTTATCACCCCGGTTTAGAAGATTCCCATATTGCCTAAATTTCATTTCATGCCAAGAATGTGTTTACTTTCTGGCCAAAAAACATAAAAATTTTCAACAGTACTCCATTGTATTGGTCTCATTATCCCGTTTCAGAAAATAGACATATTTACTAGGTTTGGCTTCAAAAGAGTGACGATCGTTGCGCGCTACATTACGTTAGGCAAAATTTTAATAGACACCCAGCCAAAAGACATATACATGTCAAAAAAGGATCCACCTGCTTATAGTTTGATTGCAAAGTATCACCCTTGTGTATGAAAAAAATGCACTTATTTATTGTATGTCTGGAAAAAAAGGTTGACAAAATATACCCGTGTCTGGAAGAAATAAAAATGTTCTTCAACTATTATTGTTTTTTGTTTGGCTGATCACTTCCGCTCTTGCTGGGTTCCGTTTTCTTAGGGAGGTCCCCATATTTTCGATGCGGCCAGGGATCTTACCGTACGGTGGGTATAGAAGGCCGTGGGTCGGTTAACATCAGCATCCAAGACGCGTGTGCTAGAGCACCTGAGCCGTCCGACAATCATTTCCTCCTTATCGCTTTTTCTTTATTCCCCAATTTTTCTCCTCCTTTGTGTTGTCTACCCTAGACCTGTGAGTTTCTTTGAATGTGTAAGGTCAGGGGTAACGAGCGGCGAAAACCCTGCCCACGTCTCCCGAACTGAGCTGCAGCAATCATAGTCCGCTGCTTAGCTTGTTGAGGGGCTAATTTCTTTGCTAGATGGCACTGCTCGACCTTCACGGTCATTATGGCAACCTCAGGCTCCGTCCACACAGGCATCTTCTAATGCTCTTCTGATCAAACTGTCTGTTACAGAAAGTTTCTTTTATTTTGTTGGATGTGTAGAGTGCCGCAATATACGACCGTGGAACTTTAATTTTTAAATTTAGAAAAATCTACTTACTATTGCTTTATTTAATTAAAATCAGTGACAAAGTTTTTTTTTTGCCGGGCGACGGCCATCGACTATCATACAACGTGCATGGTGCTTAACATGCCGTCGCCCTTACCAGCCATTAGTGTGGCTACACGTAATAAAAAAAAAGAGTTTTTAAGAATGATTTCCCCCTCGAAGAGGGTCCAAAAAGCGTGATTCGCCGGTTTCGACCGCTGGTGCGAAGCGCGTCTCATCAGACGCCTCTGCTCCGCGCATCGCACCAGTGGGAGAGGCGTGACCGGGAATGACCCAAGACCTGAACTGTGCTGTACGTGGAGTTAGTGTCATAAACACTCTTACTCCATTTTATTAGTGGGCTCTATGAGCCCATCGCAATCATAGCTTTTTTATGTTTTTCGTACAACCCCGGTTGCGGCTCTCAGTGTATGACACTTCTAAGGTGAGGATAGGTCTCTCTACTTCCGGTGGGAGAGTTTCAAAATATCCAAGGTTGTATTGTCATGTTCGTCGATCTTGTCAAACAGTTTCAGTGCTTCGTCCCGTATTATTTTGTCAATTGTGTCGATGTTAAAGTCCCTATGTATGTCAACGTTCCGTACATACCATGGAATTTTGAACATTCTTCTTAGGACTAAATTTTGGCATATCTGGAGCTGCTTGATTTGGGACTTGCTAGCTTGATTAAAAGCCAAGCTGCCGTACAGTATTGATAGTAAAATTGTCATTTTGTAGAGTAATAGTCGGTTTTTAGTGCTCAGTTTTTCCGAGTTTATGATGGGTTAAAGGGAATGGAGAGCCCCGTTACAGGCGATCCTCTTTTGTTGGATGTGCAGTTGCCACGTCAACTTTTTGTCCATTGTCAGTCCGAGAAACTTGGCAGCTTTCTGCCAAGGAATCTCTTGTCCGTTTACTGTCAGTAAGTCCGGATCTTGTCGTGGCCTCCTTGTTACGAAAAGCGCCTGAGTCTTATCGGCGTTTATAGCAATCTTCCATTTCCGAAAGTAGTCCATGAGTATGTTTATTGAATCCTGGAGAATTGAAGTTATTCTGAGCTCCATTCTTGTAGAATAGAATATACAAGTGTCATCAGCGAACAGGGATATTTGCACATTTGGTGGCAGTTGTGGGATGTCTGCAGTGTATAGAGTATACAATAGAGGAGAAAGTCGTGAGCCTTGAGGGACTCCAGCCCCGATAGGCCTCTCCTGAGAAGTTCGAAGTTGATTCGAACTTGAAAGCTTCTGCCTTGTAAATACGAATCTATCAAATGAATGATAGGCAGCGGTAATCCGAGTTTATGCAATTTGAAGATTAGTCCTGCATGCCAGACTTTGTCAAAGGCCTTTGCTATGTCAAACATAACAAGACCTGTTGACTTGCGCTGATTTAGCCCCGTTCTGATGTGTTGGACCACTCTTGCGAGCTGGAGTTCGCAAGAGTGATTAGGTCTGAAACCAAATTGCTCTCTTGGTAATAGATTATTGTCTATTACCTGGACGAATGACCCAAGACAGATGTTGTTTTGCCTTATATAGGCCGACCAACACGCCATGGGTGTGAATTCATACCGAATGCAAACTGCAACGTGCAGCTTGTAGATATGGAATTCATTTCATTGTTCTGGCTTGGCGCCAGTGACAATTTACATACAAAGTTTTTTTTTGCCGGGCGACGGCAATCGACTATCATACAACGTGCATGATGCTTAACATGCCGTCGCCCTTACCTGCCATTAGTGTGGCTACACGTAATAAAAAAAAAAGAGTTTTTAAGAATGATTTCCCCCTCGAAGGGGGCCCAAAAAGCGTGATTCGCCGGTTTCAACCGCTGGTGCGAAGCGCGTCTCATTTGTCTTGGGTCATTCCCGGTCACGCCTCTCCCACTGGTGCGATGCGCGGATCAGAGGCGTCTGATGAGACGCGCTTCGCACCAGCGGTCGAAACCGGCGAATCACGCTTTTTGGGCCCCCTTCGAGGGGGAAATCATTCTTAAAAACTCTTTTTTTTTAATTCAGTGGTTTGAGCTCTGAGGACTACCGTTCTATTCTGGCATTTTAAAATATTGTACAATCGAAAATTCATTGCACTTTTAATCAGGACAATAAAATATGGGTAACGCGTGTTCCGGCTTCCTCTTGTATAGAATCCAATACAAATTTCGTGTGTTGAGGTCTTTATCTCCAACAGACATTTCGTAAGCCCTGATGGACTATGCTCATTTACCCTTGCCCCTAGTGGGCCACAGCTCGTCAACTATTCCATGTGGATTATCTGACGTTTCGTTGACATAAACCAGTCTCGGACGATGCTCCCATTCGAGCACACTCAGTTAAAATTATTCGAAAGGGTTCGAAAGTTAGAGCAACTTCGTTAATGTAAAAAAAAACTTCACCCGAAAAATCAAAAATTGCTATTGCTTTTGTTTAAAATCTGAACTTTTCGACAAAAGACGACTTTTGTTAGTGTCCTTTTGGTCCTTATTCTCTGATCCTATATACAATTTCAAATAGAATGACATTTTCCTGGTTGTGAGATTTCTCCTAGCCCCCAAAATAACAACGCTTCCAATTCGATTTTTCATTGGAAAAATAAATGCAGATTTTATAACGGTCATCAAATCTAGAAGATTGGTAATTCTCCGAAAAGTGCCTCAACGTGTTGGCTTTCGAATGGTATTTCATTTTTATGATTTTTGATTTTAAGAAGTTTATAATAGGCATGTTTTTTTTTGGGAATTCATCGCGTGTAGGGTGAAATAATACACGCGTTACTCCAACAACATTAAAGTGGATATCTTATTAGGGCGGTTACCCTACACTCGATAATTTCCACGTGCACGACGCATAGATGGCCTTAGTATCGTGTAGACTCTAATATGTTGATGTTGGCGCGCTTGTGTTTTCGCCAATCAGCGAAGTTCATTGGTAAACTAATATTACGTCTTGCTCTGGTAGGCCCATGCCTATTATTAAATAATATATTTTCAATAGGATTACTAAAAATGTCAGTAGAAAAAAAAAGGAAAAAAAAGATAAGAATTTGCTGAGGATCGAACCCGCAACCAATTTGGATAGAGCTACACTTGTGACTCTCACTGATAAAGAACACGTTTCAGTGATGTTTGTTAAGTTAGAGCGGTACGCCGAGTTTATAAACCTCCACCGTCATAAAAATAAACGATCCGATAATAAAATTGATATTTCATCCGAATTTGTAATTTATTTTCACCACATATGAGGCGCACCACTTGACATCAGAGTAGACCATTCGAAATTTAACCTGGATGCTACCATAAACGGTTTTTTTTGCGCAACAAGGGCAGGGACCCTACACGGTTTCGCAAAAAAAAAACAACACGCCTAATATTGGTTTTCGAGTTATTATCGAAATTTTCATCAAAACTAGACGGCCTCTAGCGCCTTAAGCATCCATCTGACGAAAAACTACATAGAATTTTTTTTGTAGGGAATTCGCTGTACGTAGTTCATTTTTTTTGTCACCTTATTTTCAAAAGTTTGTATTTTCGATGTTATTGACAAAAAAGCGAAAAAAGAGCATTTTTGGAGCAGTTTCGGATAATTTTCTCAGAACGCATCACTTTTTCGAGGTGGCAAAGTTGAAATTCGGATTCAGCGCCCTAAAATACATAAACCAAAACTGGCGGAAAACAAACTTCTTGATTTTTTTTTTCCAGAAACCCGTCTTAATTGACAGGCGAGTGCTGAACTAATAAATATTAGCATGTAAGAAACATTTTAAAACTATTTTCCTCACCGATTCCATTATTGTGATAAAAATCAATAAACTAATTGATGATAAAAAAAACTGAAATTATGTATCTATCGAAAAGAAGATGCTCAGCTTAGTGTCCTTTCCAATTTCAAAATTTCATATAATATTTTATGCAACACTTGATACTTTTTTCCACCTAATCTGTATCGTTATAGTTATGTACGAGTATCATCCATTCATGCTCATGAGTAGCTATGCTACATATTGATGAAAAACTATGTATATTGTTTCCCACAGTTTTTTTTTTAGTTTTTCTAAAGTGCATAAAATTATTCTCCTTTTACGGTACTCAATAACTTTCACTTGTTGATATCCGATAAATCAACTAGTAACTATTCACATTTACTCCATATCTAATGTTTAATGCATCCATAGGTATATTCCTTCCTTCCAGCCCAGTCTATAAAAAAGACACTTGACTTTTCCACACATTTTCTTAACTTTTCATTAGCTTATCGAGCCGCGCGTAAAGCTCGTTGAGAAATTATCGCTCATTATTTTATCTGCTCATCTGGCACTTTTACCTTACGTTGCCTTACCTACCTATTCACGGTTCAATTGACATTTTATATGGAACTTGGCATTAAAGTATCTTTTTTTTTGTTCACACGTCTATTGTAAATATCTCACGGCGGCGATGGTCGTTCAAATAGAGTTACCAATAAATAAAACGGCCACTAATTTTTATCGGGAGCTTTATCAAACAGTACAGTATATGTATGTAGTTATGGAAGTGGGTATTTAGCATATCCACGGAAAACGGATTCACACTAAGACCAAGTCAAGGAATTATTACGGAAATAATAATAGGTTGTGTTGGCATATTACGATTACGACCAAACTATTGTTCGAGAAAAAAGTTGGCCTAAAAATATCGAATTGTATAAGAGAGTTGTTGGTTGATTGTTGCACCGCGCGCCGTTACGACGTGTGTGTTTATTCAGCAAAACAAAAATGAAGAAGCACGAAGTTACCTCGATAACTTATCGATTTCCCGGTGTTTCTTGGCGATATAATACACAAACCTACCGCTGTGCTGCTGTTGCACCGTCCGACCAATGTTGCATTTAGACTCGGGGGCTTTTCCAGCGCAAAGTTTGTCTCTCATCGTATCCCATAGATACTGCAAACTGCACTTTTCTCTGCGACCAGGTGTCTTAGATACTTTTAACTTTAGTTGGTCTTGAGTCGAGTCGAGGTTCGGTAGCCGTCTATCTATAGTGGCTACGAAACTACCGTCATAGTGACTGGAAACCTGGAATCGGAATAAAGAATAGTAGTTAGCATGTCTGATAGTAGTCAAATTAATGTGTTCGTCTAGCCACCATGCACGGTGGTAAGTGAAAGAGCCAAGAAATTGTTGAAAGTCACTTGCTGAGGCGATGAATCGGAAAACATATTGATGAAGAAAATGTGTGTTAGATTTTAAGGAAAGTTTGTGAGACCCTCGACTGAGCATCGGGGAGAGAGAGCACTTTAAGTGGTCGTCTTGAAATCAAGTGTACTAGTACTTCATGTGTTGTATCCGTGCTGAAGACCTAGAGCCTTCAGTGCATGTTCACAGTGTGCATCTTAAAGATGCGTTTTCAATAGCTGTCAGTGTATAATATCAATCCACTTCCGAATTAAAATAAGTCGTGTAATGGAATCCCCAAAATTTTCGAGAATTTGAATGACATAAAGGTTAATAATTCTACGTGTAACCGTACCTCTGGGGATTTCCTGCAATTCAAAATTAATTAGAACGGATGAGTGTATGTATTGTGTTCTGTGATTTTCAGTGCTTGAAATAAAATACTAAGTACGAATAAAGTGTGACTCAATTTCCCGCTATTTGTTGTTGCAGAGAAGAAAGATCAGTGTTTTTTTTCGGATTTTCTTCAGCATCCAGTTGTGAAGAAAACATCGTCTGCATTGCAGACATTCGCAAACACATGTATCTTTATACTGAAAATTTCGTTAGTGAGTTACAAGCAATTCTTAAGGTTAATTTAAAAATAATTAGACTTTTACCGTAACAAATCCACGAGCATGTTTTACCCGATGGACTGATGTCATAGAAGTACTATTCTGAATGAACTTTGTGCTAAGTTCGTTGCTTGTTTTTGTGTGTTCTGTGTGTGTGAAAGTAAATCCGATCAACTTTTTCATGGGGTTTGGATACGGTTTGATGATTTTAGTAAGGTTGGAGAAAACTGATGGACGCTTGTGAATCGACTTTATTCACGGATAATTAGACACATACAGTCTTTTCAGTGGTCTAGGCAAGTGGGTGTTGGGGTCAATCCGACCCAAAACAGACCTTGTTCTCTTCATCAGGAGAAACACTTCCCCTTCATTGATACCACCATTGCTGGAGGGGACGAGTATAGCCCTTTGCGAAAAAGCCAGATTTCTTGGACTTATATTTGATAGGAAGCTATCCTGGAAGGCAAATATTGGAGAACGCATTGCTAAGGCAACAGTTGCTTTGTACTCTTTCAGGCAGGCTATATGCCTGAAATGGGGCATGCCACCGAAGGTGTTTTTTGGTTGTACGTATCAGTCATACGTCCTGTTTTAATGTATGGTGTAGTAGTTTGCTGGACTGTACTCAACATGGCGTCCTACAGAACTCTACTAAACAAAGTTCAAAGATTATCCTGTATTGCTATCACTGGTGCTCTCAAGACTACACTAACTGCTACTCTTGGTGTACTGCTGCTTAATTTATGAACTGTGTGCCCTAGTGGGGCATAGGGCGCCAACTATCCCCATGTGGTCGTTAGCATAAATTGGTTTTGGACGATAAATGTTGCTAGCGTACACCTCCAAATTACCTAATTTGCTTCCCTTGGACATCTTGGCCGAACAGTTGGCTGCAATCACGGCTATCCATCCTCCGGAAACCGGGCGGTGGAAAGTGTCTACTATTGGTCACTCGGCTATAGTGGACAATCTTGATATTCCAGAAGAAACAAATTATTGATATTCCAGAAGAAACAAATTACACTTCTCCGGTGTACTGCTTCGCCAAATGCTATGCCAGCCTAATACCTTCGCGACAAGAGTGGGGCATAAACAGTACTCTGGAGTCGGAAGCTATAAGCTTTTTTACGGATAGCTCGAAAACAGAAGAAGGTGTGGGCGTTGGTATCTTTTCAAAAAGACTGGATTTTGGCTTGTCACTCCGTCATTCTTCAGTGTCATCCAGACGAAGATCACTGCAATTGTCAAAGTTTTGGCTTGGTTGGGTTGTAATGTCATATCTGCTAGGACAGTTTTATCTATACCGATAGTCAGGCGGCGATAAACTCCCTGGACGCTGCTCTTTCTACTTCGAAAACCGTAGTTATGTGCCGCTCTGCTCTCAAGGAGTTCAGCGATTTTTCCAACATCACTTTGCGCTTGATTCCAGGGCATAGTTGTTTCAGCGGTAACTGCCGGCCGCACGAGCTGGCTCGGGTCGGTACCACCAATGTGGACATAGGGGTATTTTCGCACTGTCAAAATACCTATTGCAGCATGCATGAAGCTAATTAACACAAACGCACTGAACTGTGCTAATATCGAATGGTTAAATGTAACTACATGCAATGTTACAGGGCAAATTTGGCCGGCCTTCAATCTTAGCCGCTCCTCGGGGCTGCTGATGCTGGAGAGAAGGCGTCTAGGGAAGGTTATGGGGATCATTGCTTGATAGGTGAGGATGCCAGGTGTTTGCGGCTTTCTTATAATGATCATTGTAGAAGCTGTGGAGACGACTAGGAGGAGGAGGCAATAATTCAGTTGCTGTGTACTAGTCCTGTTCTGGCCGGTAGAAAAAAGGATACTCTAGGTTTCCTTTACTTTCTTGACCGAGATGATTTTAAAGACTTAAGTTCTGGTCATCTGCATCGCTGACAGCTCTGGGTGGTTTAACGACTAGGCTCTTATGGCGTTGAGGAATCAGAACGGACCAATGGTGGTCTATGTGTATTTTATTTTTAACCTAACCACCTTGGAAGTGGTTGGCGGTTCTTTGGCTGCTCGTTATCCATGTTCATTGAGAGTTTATAGTAGTACCGATGCTAAACAATTATTTGATTTGTTAGATTAACAGGGCGTTTGCTGGGCATTCCACTTTAAATTTAATTTCTGAAAATTTCCAAATATGTAGGTCGTGCTAAAATCGTATGTCATTCATTGTATACCATGATTCCAACTGCATAACAGTGTAATTTAATTTGAATGTAAACATGAAGGTATTACCAGACATATATTTATTTTGTCATACGGGCATATGAGCGTATGCTTTCGTTGGTTATTCTTCATATGGATGCTAACATGAATAATCTGAATTTGAATTTAATCCGTGCGCCGACGGCACGCTTTGAGTATTATTATATCATATTGTATTTAATTTTATTTAAAATCTGCCCCGCTTTCGATATTATTAGATGTAACCCATGTGTCCAAATAGGTACCTACCGACAATGTTCGAAGCATTTGCTTCCTGAAAATTGCAAAAAAAAATAAAATCAATACAAAGCCAATTACCCGGCAAATAGTTCATGCCTCTTCAAAAATATCTCACACAGACTTTGAAGTTCAAAGATTGTTTATCTATCTATAAAAAAAATGTTCTATTTTTTCGTTACCCCCTGCTCGGCGTACACGAATTGCGAATTTGTCTCGTTTCCTCTATGTACATCGCGAAATTGAACTACCGGATGAACAGAACACATGGACCGCTCGAGAAAGCATCCAAAATAATAATTAGTACCAGTAGTATGTATCTCGAAGTATGTGCGATGTACATTTATAGTCTAGAACAAGTGCACAATAGGTGCGTTTTTTTGTGTGTACAGAGCAGAGTAGAGCAGGGTAAGCTGCGAAAAAACCCCTATAGAGCAGATCAGAGTAGCGAAAACAAAAAAGGGTCATATCTTTGCAGGGAGTCTGTCTTGGTTTAGTTTAGCATTCAAATGTCAACTCGAATTTCAAGAGAAATCATCGCATCGATTAGACCGATTTAATCGATCAACAGCAGTTAGTTTACTGTCTGTTGACGGTTGATTGGAGCAGTCTAGTCGGTGTAGAACCACTTAAAGTCTGCTGTCTGCTGATTTTGACTGTGCAGCGGAATCTCGTAGGAATGCTACATCAATCAATAGAGACCACATGTTTGCAACGTGTGAGGATATTTCTAAAATCACTGACGGGTGTACGTAAGCGGGTAGTTTTTAATGCTGCCAAAACGCAATGCTGAGTTCTCCACTTACCTCACAATCTATACTCATCGATGGTGTAACAATTCCGGACTCGCCCTCGTTAAATATTTTAGGGATCAACATTTCTAGCAAGCTTAAATGGACCGACCATATTTTTTTTCCATCGCCAAAAACGCAATGAAGTACCTGGGCTTTCTAAATCAAAATATTTTACACCATCCAACTAATCATTTATCTACAAGAGCCACATAAGACCTAGGCTTAAATACCTATAACTCCTATATTTGCGCGCATTGCGCTGTCCATGCTGGATAAAGTTCAACAGAGCCTCTTTGAGGTCGTTGCTCATTGGGCCAATGAAAAATATAGAGTAATTTCTGGCACTGCATTTCCTATGATATAATTCACCACACTCGGCATACTAGTCGCGCTCACCAGCATACTCTCGAAATTAGTACCTGTCGCACCGTAATTCCTCTTTATCCCGAACAATACGAATGTGGAACACCCTACCATCTACTGTTTTTCCTAGCAATTATGACCCCCAAAAGTTCAAACGGAACATACACTGGTACCTCCTTATCACTCACCCCTTCGACCATCCCTTGCCCTAATTTCCCTTCTGCCAAGGTTTTTCTGACATACATAAAAAAACAGACGTCAAATGTTCATTCGCTTTCATCATCGTGGCGCGACAGCCCGACGTCGGGCCTTGGCCGCCTGTTTTTATTCATTCGCTTTCAAATTTGAAATTTTTTTCCCAAACACTTAACGTCTGCTTCCGGGTAGTTTGGTGCCGGCTTCACAAATTTTCATATTACGAGCTGTCATACATCATACAACATGCATTAAATAGGTGTTAATCAACAACGCGCTCAACTGAGCTATTTACCCCAAATGGATACTCAGTTAACAGCTGACTAGGGTCATAGTCAAACACGTAGATCCCTTTTTTTTTATCGAATGCTACTGCATTCAGTAGGAATTGAACCGGGGCCAAGTGCATTGAAGGCGAACATGCTAACCGTTGTGCCATCCGGACGACGATTTTTCTTATGTTAGCGTATTATTTATCTGGATTTAGAGTGCTGAGGTGTATATGATTATATACAATGATACAATGATGTACAGTGTAAGCTCTCACAACCGGACACCATTGGGACCAACAATTTTGTCCGGTTATGGGGAGTGTCCGCTTAAAAGAACGCCAAAATTTCCAAACGCTATATGCAGACTAAGCATTTGAGAAGGGTACCATTATGTAGGAACGCAAGATCTCCTGCTTAATGAAACAAAATGTTAAGCCGGCCATATACATACGTCCAAGTCTACCTTGAGGTTTGTCTGTGCAGATATACTTTGAAGTATACCAGCACAGGTCTACCGTAGTGTGTGTTGTTTCGCTGCACAGGCGTCCAGACATGCGCAGGCGTCCAGACCCGTTCAGTTGTACTTGTGAAGGTATACCTACACGTATGGACACTTCTTCGATTAATTTCTTCTGTTTTCAATTACGTAGGACTGAAAAAAGCCATAAGGTAGTAGTAGTTTAAGACAGCCTTAGAAAAGCTTGAAGATGCCCTAAGACAGCCTTAAGACAGCCTTAAGGTGACATTTTGCCTATTTTGTTTTAATTGACTGGATAAAATGCCGCCGATCCCACATTGGACGCTGAATATCTTCGCATATTTCCTACCATTTTTCGACTATTTTCTACTGTAATTTTTAATAGATATGGAATCACAAAAAGCCATAAGGTAACCTTAAGGCGATATTCAGATTAGCTACATTTTCAGCTCCGACGCAGCCACGCACAATAGCCAAGCATAGTCGATCGTATCGCATGCTGAGCGATGAGTGTGAATCCGCCCATTTGATACTGTGTATCTTGACTGCAATTTCAAGCAGTCGTGCAGCGCGGTGTCGTGTGTGTGAATATCGTCTAAGGTAAGGTCTGAAAAAGTTTCGGTTTATGCGTCTTGTGACTAACGCTATTCGATTGCCCGTTTCAGTTTCGTCGACCAGATAAAATCAGACTTATCTGAGTGCCGAATATTCTCGGATTTTTTTTTTCGACAATTTTTTCAGTAATTTCTACTATTTTCACTGACGTAGGACACAAAAAAGTCTTAAGGTAACCTTAATGAAACTTAAGATAGCGTTAGGAAAGCTGGAAGATGCTTTAAGATGGTCTTAAAGTATGGTAAAATCACATTTATCCCACATTGGGCGCCAAATGAGATTTGTTTGTTATGCCGGTTATAATCTTGATTTGCTCGTTTTTGGTGGTAAAGAGGATAGTGAACTTAGGGTCAAATTTGTGAAGTACAAACATTTCGGAGCTTCGTGCATTATATGTAACGTGTATTTTGAATTCTATGCCAGAATGTTACGAGCCATTTTTTTTTTAATTGAACAGCGGGTTTTAATAGTTATGGTCGGTACTGCCAATAACTAGAAAATGCGAAGAAAAATAATTGTAAATTGTTAGTTTGAAAAATAAGTGAAAAATGCATGCCCTTATCCGGCAATAGGAGCGTCCCGTTAAGGGGGCCTAATTTAATAAAATTCGGGACTTAAAAGTTTGTTCCCCTATAAGAAGTGTCCGGTTATGGGAGGTGTCCGTACAGAGAGCGTACATTGTATACACTTTTAGACCCGTCCCATATAACAAAAAAAAAGGACGGACATGCATGTGCGATGCATGATGTACGCTCGTTACTTCGTTTATTCGTTTGTCCGGGCAATTCCCGTGTTCTTATTTTAACCAAATTTGGTATGTAGGTTCCTTGTGTGCACCCTGAGCCCGGGTCGGGGACCGGAATTTTGACTACGGACTGAACTAACGGTATATTCTGTTGTGTTTAAACCAGAGCCTGAGCCTAAGTTTTTTGAAGATCCCTCCTCCAGGTATTCTCATGGTCCGATTTTAACCAAATTTGATACATAGCTTCCTTGGGTATTTTGGGTCTGCTACAGGTGTGTGTCAGGACAGAAGGACTCTCTTTGTCAAGAAATGAAACACAATCCAAACCTGGTAGATATGGCTTTCTACTGAATCCACGTGATGAGACCAATACACTGGAGTACTCTGTTCATGATATTTTGAGTCCTTTGGTCAGGAGCGTGTTGTGTCCTTTGGTGAAGAAAAAATGGACTATTGGACATTCTTCGCAATGACTGGGGGTCATGAGACGAGTGCAATATACTATTGTACTACTGACTCTTCAAATATCATTTTGAGTCTTTGAGTGCCATTGGTGGAAAAAAGGAGATTCTTGTATTCGTCTGGTAGATATGTGTATCTCCTAAATCGCGTCATCATTACAAAAAGTTTTTCAAAGCAAATCATAGATAACTTGACAACAAATATATCAAAATTAAAATATATTTGCACGGGACGGGCCTAAAGTGCCGATGAACATCATCACTCTTTTTGTGTCATTAGATTGCAAACAGCACAAATCTGGAATTTTTTTTTGTGTTGCGTGTATTTTTTTTTTTGCGTCCAATCCATGGTATTTGACAGAATAAAACGGATTTGTGATTGTCTATATGTTTCAATACCTAATTTGTCTAACTTCAAATCAAGTGTTGCAGCGATCTTTCGCTCCATTGAATTATGACCGAATCCGTTAATTTTTCCTCTTAAATGTATATTTGAGAAAAAAAAAAGAAAAAGAAAAAATAATTTCTGTATTGAGATTCAAAGTTAATTCCGGATTGGTTAATATTGGTATCTTTCTTGTGCGAGTCATCTGCATCTACTCCCGCAGATTTGCATACTTTTTTTTCAGCACAGAACTCAGAACCCCTTCGCAACGAATCTTACGTACTATAATGTAGTGTACTTTTCACGATCGTCAATACATTTACTTACACTTAGATACTTTAATCGCCAGAACGTTAACAGCCGAACATCAGTCGGGTGTTGTGGGTCGAAGTTAAGGCCGAATGCCGGCCAGCTTTGTACATATGTTATTACGAGAGTTTCATTGTCGACTATGCATGCCCACATTCTGGCTGCAGCCGATGAGTAGAACGAAAAATAATCAAACACCCAACACAGAGCACACAGAAAACGACTAGAAGTCAGTCCGAATAGTATCTTTTTTTCGCGTTTCAGAGTTCACCGCCGTGCTCAGTCGAGTGCAGCAACTCGACATCGGGACGGGATCTAATAAAAAATAATAAAAAAATAAATAAACAAAATTATTGTGTAAACTTAAAAAATATAATAATCACATGATTTCTATTCAAACTTTGCAAAAAAAAAAATCATGTACATATAGTTAAAGTATAGTGCAATTAAAAAATATTTATGTTCATAGGGTGTTTGCGTGTGAATAAAATAAAAACCAAGTTCAATGTACCTGCAATTTTGTCTTTTAAAACAAAGATGTGAAAACAAAATCGAAAAAGAAGTGAATCCATAGAAGTGTTTTAATTAAATTGGTTTAATTTTTGCAATTTCTTATGTGAAAGGTTGAAATGTGAGTGCACCTTTAAATTGGCAATTGTTTATCAATGGAAAATAATACTAGAAAATAGAGAGAAAATAAATTTGTTTTGTGTCCGGTGAAATATACATAATACGAAGATACATCGTTTGTTACGAAGAAGATTAAAGGGTGGGTGGCTTGAATTGATTGCAAATTTGCACGTTTTTTATATCGTGAGAGTGCTAGGTATTGTATCTGCTTCATTAAGTCTTTAATTTAATTGTCAAGCGGATTCGGAATCGGCGGAATTATCCAATGGCCAATCTTTCCTTTTACTCGTCGTCAATTGATTGTTAACTTCACATAATAAAGGGAAGAGTTTCATTATTGTGGGTTTGAAGCGTGTTTAATGTGCATACAGCATACATCGTTAAAATTTCCATATTTTTTTGTTCAAGGCTAGTCGAAATTTATCAAGTTGTTCTGTCGCCAAGGCTTTGATCATTTAACAGTTTAATTTAAAATTTAATTGTTAAAATTGTTTGAATTCATTCGCTTGTATCGTAATGGGCAAATGCCGAACTACTCGTACTTTAAGCAAAAAGGGGGAAACGTGAAGATGTTCGGACGCAAGAAAATTATTTAAATAAATTTGAATAGATATGGATAGTCAACATCAAGTGAACAGGCCTATCAGCCATAGTGCTTCACTAGATTAACTAAGTTCTTCCGGCCAGGGTAATTGGTGATTCATATATAGAGTTAAGGGTATTGAATGTTTGCTTCGCCATTATACAGGGTGTCTTGCTTCAGATAGTAAATACTTTAGTGGCAGATAGTACCGTTTATTTGTGGAAAATCGACACCAAATGGACACACTGTCTTCAACCGTTACAGAGTTATAGCATTTTTTGTAAATTGTATCATAAAGCTTGACTTGCCCAATAAAATCAAAATTTGCCCAATCATTTAATCCGATATTTGACCTCACTTTCTGAAACTACATGAAATTTCATATAAAACGACTTTTTCCCGGTTTCGAAATTCACCGTTACTTCAAACCTAAAGAAATTTCAAAATCGATTTTTTATCGAAAATTCAAATGATAATTTTACAACGCTACTTTGAACTGATGAATCTGCAAGTGTGACAAAACTTGCCCAATGTGACTTGGTGAATGTGTTGCGAATTTGCGTCCCATCCAAGTATAAATCCTCATTCCTCAAGTGTTGAGGGGGAAAGTCCCCACATAGTCAAATGGCAAGTATGCTGAGATGAGCCAATATCTCCTGATCCCTATTTCAAGACTAACTAACTACTACAAAGTCTTTGGCTATGCTCTGAGATAAGAAATGTATTAAACTTCCTCTTTACAAGCATCCACAATCGGGACCTTCCCTTGGTTCATAACATCAAAAGTACCATAGTCAGGAGACCCTAGGCCCCTTACACGATGACCAACGACCCAGGGTTCCTGCACCAATACAATATCTTCACCACACCGGGAAGAAGTGTCGTAAAAGCTTATTTTGAATGATGAAGGTTTATTTCCACAAAACTTACCAATGACTATGATGTTGTTGTTTCGATCAGAGTAACGTTCGGAACTCCTTCGACATCCGATTCGACTAAATATTTCAAAGGCCCGGCTGCAAATGTGCGCTTCATTGTCTCTAAGACAGAGGAGAGAAGAAACAGCATCCTCATCTGAATCCGGCTTTTCCAGCAACTGTTGAGCCACAGTGTCTTCACCTTGGCTCTGGACCACCTCGATAGAATATAACAAGAATTAGCTCTAACACTTCATGGTAAGCCTTCATATAACAGAAGCTCACTCTTAGTGTCACCATACACTGTCGAACTCGAACTCGAGCACGAACCTAGTACAAGTGGACCGGTTTTCTTCACACCTATGTGAAGTTTATGTTTGTGTCAGAGGACATTTGTACCAGGTTCGTGCTCGAGTTAAGTTCGACAGTGTATGGTGACACTAATACATTTGAGAATTAGGTTACTCCCAGGCAATTGAGTGAAGTCGTGCATAATCTTGTAGGGACTCTCGAAAAAAATTCTACTTGACAAGGAAATGGCTCTGTGTTCTTTCTGTAACGAAAATATTGGTTGAGGTGGCCTTCAGATGGGGACGGTGGTCGAGGTATGATCGTTCAGACCGTCCGTGACATCTAAGTTTCCAAACCTCCATAGCGGTGACCAGAAGTAGATAGCTCGGCTACCGGTAGTGTGGTCGGGGTTATAGGAGGTCACAGTTGCCACTGCTTTGTTACACAAAATTTTTTCGCGAGTCGGCCCGCATTATGGGTTCTTTCGAAAACATCGGCAGCGACTATTCACAGTTGATGAACTCAGAGATATAGTTTCAATCAGTTTCACGTGGTTCGATACCATGATGTACAGGCGTAGAATCTTCTCAACTCTGTAGAGCACTTCAATGCATCAACGATGTAATGCGCTGTTGTCAGGGTAGCGGTCTCTCTCTGCTGTTGTTTGTAGACTAATTTTGCTCAAGCAATTGAATGTGCTGATCGCATTACCATTACGATCAATGACAAATTTGATATAACTGTCATCGAAGTGATGAAAGCAGCTCTTGATAGTCTTACACTGGTTTTTTGAAGAGGGTCTTCTCTCAGATATCTGCCCTAGTTCTATGCACACGAAGCAGATACATAAACTTGATCTCGGCTCTTTACCTCCCCACCGGAATTAAATGTCTATGAATCACACTCGACTAGGGGCTCGATTGGAACAACCACGTCGGGAACGTAATCAACAAGACCATGTGGATCACATGGACCTGCAGGAATTTCTTTAGATAAACCTAGGACCTGAGAGCTCATCCCAAAAATGACTTAGTTATTATATGATGGGCCGCCATACCCCAAAACCCAGCAAACATCTACCATATAATTGTGTAATTGTGCTCCACGGCTTCTCAATCCTCATCTCACGAAAAATGTGCTGGATGCAGATATGCTACGCTCGCTCCGCGCTTAAGTGATCACAACCCTCAGTATCGCACAAACATAAACATCCGCTTCTCTCGCTCTGAGTACAATAGTCTCTTGTGAGGGCTTTTGCGCTTAAGGGATCAAAACCTTCAGTATCACACTGCTTGGCTATTTTCGTTTCTTTTTTCGCATGTCTTATTTCGATTTGAAACCGATATTGTCCATGCATGGCTTATTTCGTTTATTTTCCGATGGACATTTTCGATTAAAAACGAAAGTATCCATATGAATTATTTTGGATCGCCACTTTCGCCATAGCTTATTTCGGTGCTCCGCACCGGTCTCCCTAAAACCCGAGATAGATCAGAATAAATTTCTGACCTATACAAAACCCTAAGTTAACAATGTAATAGTCCGGCGCCTACTGCTACTGCACCTATCTCCCGCTCCAGATATTGTTAGCGTGAGGGTATTCAACCACTAATCACAAACTTGAAGATGTTATGCATTGGCCACTCTTCCACAGAATAAATAAATACAGCATAAGAAGAAGAACATCAATTGGGCACTTTACAACAATACTACGGCTACTGCTGCACCATTTTGTAGTTCCACTTCAAGGAGCACATATCATTATTGTCTTCAGTTGGTATTCTAATGCATACGACTCCAGGAATACTTATTTTTGTTCATTATTTGTACGACCAAATCGTTGAGTTGATGCAGAGAGCAAAGGAATTTTTGAAACTGAAAGATTCCCATAGATACAGTATTTTTAGTGGATACTGTAACGAAGATTTCAGAATGGAAAAAAAACATGGAAAAACACAAAAATGAATTTTCATGTAATCATAAACCCATTATATCGTTCAGAATTGTGTGAACAGTATTAATATGAATAGCGTGACTTGGTACGTAGTGTTGGCATAAATAAGAAGCCAGTAAATTAATGTTTTTTTTTAATTGTCTGACCAAGCTTTTAGTACCGTCTTCTGATGGGATCTGCAGTAGAACTGTAGGTTGAGGTCATTGGGCGGTATTTATAGGAGGCAGATACCATCTCATTTAAAGTGCGGAAGTAGTTTTGTACCAGGAGAACACTAGCGTCCTTTTGCACGTCCTGTAGTATCTAGCTGTACAAACTAAATTAGGACAGGGAGCCCTAAAACAGGTTTATTTTATTTAGCTTCAAGTCTAGCGCAGGACCTTGATTGATATATATTGTTAGAAGATGCTTTTGCACATCGACAGGCAACATTTTTAATTTATGCATTCCTTGGCTCATCTCTCTCTCTTTGTTAGTCTTTACTCAGGGCCATCGAAAAGGTGGCGGGAGGGGCGAAACGCCCCGGGTCCGTGATTTTAAAGGAGTCCGGAAATTTGAAACCTTAAAAGAAGAAAAAAGACTATCAGTTTTGTACAAAAAAGATACAAATCAGACGTTTCTCAAGAATGGAGGAAGAATCATTCTTCTGAAGACTCTACAAAAAGCGACAGCTTCGAGAGGGCCGCGTAACATTGAGCATTAAAATGTTGGTTGATATAACATGTTTTTATACAACAACTTTCCGTTTTCAATTTTCCATTTGTCCCGGTGCAGGGCTCGGTCCCTATTCGCTCCGGGCTCGGCTTGGTCGATACAGATACATATGCAGTCCAGGTTGGTGCGGCGTTTGAAGACTGGCATATAGCTAGACAAATGGCTCACCTGTGCAGATAAAACAAAATACTCGTATCAAAACCCTCGTTGAGCACTTCGGTGAAAAAATTAAAGAATTTATCAATTACTTTCATTAAATACATACTTCATCAGCTAGGGCCTGATAAATTCGTCAATGATACTGTTGTAGCACGTGGTGAGTGGTCATGTATATCTTTTCATCGAGGGCAAACAATTCATCAAAGGCGTCAGGTGTAGGTTAGTACCATTGCTAAGCAGTCAACAAGACCACTTAGCAATGATTCCCACCCAAAAATATTCAGCCTAAGCCTATTCGCTTAGTGATTGAGCTGGTTTCGTCACCCGATAAACTATACTCTTCAGGAGCTACCTTGAGTCTATCGGGGAGGTAGCTCGACCAAGCCCAGTGTGTATTCCAACTTTCGTCAGAATACGTCACTTCGCACAATGCTCACGATATAAATAGTGTGCATTATACGACACTAGTGCGAATTATTACTGTGTGAAACGCATTACCTATTATTCACGCATAAGCGCATTTTTATAATTTTTTTTTGAGAATGAAAGTGGAGTGTACCATTGAAACCAGGTCAATCACTAAGTGAATAGGCTTAGGCTGAATATTTTTGGGTGGGGATCATTGCTAAGTGGTCTTGTTGACTGCTTAGCAATGGTACACACTACTTTCATTCTCAAAAAAATTATAAAAATGCGCACCTCCTGATTCGATTTAGCCATATCTGTCCGTCTGTCTGTCTGCCGTTCGCATGATAACTTTCGATAGAATAAAGCTAAAGACTTGCAAATTGTCAAATGTTTGTAGTAGGATCTAGTTGGCTGATATTGAAAATGGCCAAGATCCGACCCAAGGAACCCCTTTCTCCCCTACAAAGAAAATATCAAATAGCGATAAGTTTTGATTGAATGAAGCTAGCGATTTGAAATTTTGGCCAAATGTTTACAGTAGTCAAATGTTTACCGTGGTCTAATGTTTTTAGTAGAATCTAGTTGGTTGTAATTGAAAATGGGCAAGATCCGAACCAAGGAGCAATTACCTCCCCTACAACTGATATTTCAAATAAGGGATCTAGTTTGTCTGTGTTGGGGGGTAGATTCCGACTCAAGGGACTCCCATCTCCCCTTCAAATGAAACTTCAAATAAGCGATAACTATCGATACATACAATATCGCCTCGGCACTACTTATCTTTAAAACGCTTTTTTGTAATGTTTCGTGCTCTTAGCAACCCCTTCTTCAAAATCTACCCTAATAATCGATGACCACTTCGTGTATGTAAACATTTAAAAATACATTTCTCCGAAAATGAAAATTCATATGACTCTTTCAGCTGCTCGATTCAATTATTAATTTTTGCTACCGAGTGTCTTTCTTGGCATAATAACTAAAATCAATATGATTTTGCTTCTAGGAACAACTAGAACTAAATACATATGTTACTCATTCTCTTAAAAATATAAACACTTGGTTGTGATTCAGTTTATCTTCACTGAATTTTCGCTAACCAAATCACCACTTGACTGCCACAACATCAGAGTGGCCTATTTTTTCCACCCCAATCAAGTTGGATGCGGTCAAAAAAATTCACACGGTTGAAAAATAAATTACATATATCCAATAAAAATAATTTTCGCAATTTGAACATCATTTTCTGCGAAAAGAAGATGAAGTGACGATGGGGTGACCATGCCCACTTCAAAGCATTCCAATGTAATATATTTCAAAATCATATATAATATGATTCTTGCCAACAAATTTCAAAAATTCAATTCGAAGCAAAATATTTCAAAATTAGGTTTAGGTCATTTGTAATTTGGTGCCTTTATCTGCCTCTACCTATTGTCTGCTCTAACAAAGAATAACATAAGACAACTAGAGAGGCTTCTTGAAGATTATTCAAAGTACCAATTGTTCTGGTTATTTATTCATTCAATTTAGAACACACAGCTGTGCTCTCATGTTTCTTATTGCTACAAATTGGAATAATAATCATCGTCATGATGACAAATTCTCTCTGAGTGAAATAAATATAAAAGTTTACGAGGGCATGCACACATCCTCCAATGTTTCTTATCGAGCCTATATGATTCAAGCTGCGCCGATGACTGCTGCTGTCGTTTTACATGAATAATTCTATGAACAATTTATAGATACTTTCAACCGTGAAAAATATGAAAAAAAAAATTATATTGTTGGAAAGATTGCCATTGGCAGGGTCCGAACAGTTACAATGCGGAAAATTTTATAAAAAAAAACGCCACTTTCGCTGTAAAGGTTAGAACTAATATTTTGGTGCGTGACAGTTAAAACTTCCCTTTGTCGCTCAAAAAGAGATCGCTCACAACTGTGACGACTCACTGCTGAACTTAGCCAATCACTCTAGAACTTAGTAACATTGGAGTGAACAGCAACCCTTAACCAACGCATAAGATTGTTTTTCGATTCAATAACTCATTATTTGATCCTCAAAGAATGCGAAACATTCAATTGGTTTGTAGACTGTAGAAAATACTAGAAAATTATAACAATCAATTAAATTATTAGATTTTGATTTGATAGTGAGTCTAGTTCATATAGTAAAACAATTTTGTACATTTATAAATTGAATTACATACATCATTTGACGATAAAGAACCACATTTACGATGACAAATGTATTGGTTTTCTTATCAACATTCCTAAGTTTACATTTTTCGTTTATTGCGTTCTTCGAACGAAAATCTAGATGAACTCATTAAACTAAATGGATTTTACAATAGAAACAACATGGTATTTGCACATGGCCTCAATTTTTCGTGCCGTAGTTTAACCGATTTATTTATGGACCTTTTACTCGGGCATATGAGTTCTCAGTTCAGTGTTCCAGTCGAACTGTCAATTTTCTGTAGGTGTCAAATTAGATAAGATTGTAAAGTCGGCATTGAATCTCGTGGGGGTTCAGAGCACTGAAGCCGGATGGCCCATTGTGCTTTAGCCCAGAGTCTGCTAGCAGGCCTTAACCTGTCGATCGAGTTCGATTGAGCTAACAAATTTGCTCAGGAAGTTCGATGAAATTAAAGCGATATCCTCAACTTCCGGACAGGTGACTCCGAAGCAATTTCTGCGTCGCCGAGGCCAAGTCGTCGCAATCGCATAAAACATGGGTGGACGCCTCGTCATGCTCTCCGCGGAAACGACACCTTGAGCCCGATGCAATTCCCATGATTTTTAAGATCTCTCAGGCATGCGTGTCCAGTCAGGAGACCACAGATTGTTTTAAACTTGTACCGGTTTAACTTTAGCAGTTCTATCGATCTACTATGTGATTAGCCTCAGAACCCTGGGTGATTGCCCCAATGTGCAACTGTTTCAGTGCCTTCCCAGTCTATGATTGAAAGGAGCTGGGATGATAAGGTTCCTGATTATGCAGGTTGATATCGAGCAAAAGGGCTCTGGTGCGGAAAAGGGGGAAGTCGTAACTGTTCTGGCCTATTGGTCCGCCTGTTCGTTGCCGTTGATGCCAGCATGGCCAGGGACCCGCCTGGCTGTCCGTGAATATTGCTAAATTTTTGTTTTGGGAGCCGGTCCTCAGGCAAAACTGAGCACATGCTTGGATTCGATAGCATGAACCTCCGTCTGGAAGAGAGTTTGCCCATGGATATAAAAATCTGATGATTGGGGCCCACAACGCCCGCCCGGTTCCTTCATTTGTTTTCGATCCATCCGTGAACCACTTAATGGTGTTCTCCTGCCAGTTCTCTATGTTTCATATTACGGCCGTGAACCGTCGGTTGCACGATGTTTCTTTTACAAGACAATCAGATGGTATTACTTTTGATAATACTGTCATTAGGCCAACTGTGACTTGTACTGGATTTAACTCTATATTAGCATCATATGTCACCAGGTTGGCGATTGCCATTTTAGCTTCTGTCTTTATGTGAATATGTATCGACTGCAGACTGCAGGTCGAGCAGTACATCAAGAGCGCTAGATTGACAAGAGCGAATAGCCCCCGTCACCATTAGGCATGAATGATGTGTTTTCGAAAGCCTCTATATCAAGGAAAGCTGAAAGAGCAGCCTCCATTGTCGCTTCGATCACCCTCACCAAGCAGTGGAGAGCGGACTCTGTTGATTTTCCTGCTTGGTAGGCAAACTGTCTTTCGGGAGAGTTTGTCGAAGATTTTCTCCATTGATTATAACATGAAAGAAGTGAGACTGATTTATCTGGATGATTTAGGGTCATCTTTTGGACGATTTTCCATTTTCAGAATGAAGACTTCGCGGATCTCTATGTGTGAGGGATAGATTTCAGTGCGAAGCTGCCTCTAAATATTAGATTAGAGAAGAGAGCAATGAGTCCGATAGGCCCAGATGCGTCTAGTTGGCGATCAAGTTTGATCCTGCCAACAAAGCTACACAACTGTCTAAATTGAAGTGAAGCGATTTCATCCACATCAGGGAAGAAATCTCCTAGGCATTCTAGGCGACCACGAGAAAGGGTCTCACATTCGCATAGGATGTGCTGTGATGTCTCATCATCGGCTTCGCAAAAACGACAGCGGGCGTCAGTGACAATGCCCATTTTGTGTAGGTGGTACCTCAGGGTCGAGTGCCCCGTGAGAAGACGGCAAGTTATTTTTACCCTGTTTCTGCTTAGATTTAGCAGTTCCATGGTGCGTTTGCGTGAGTGGCCTGTTTGGACTGTCTCAAGCCAGGGAGACTCTCCCAGTACGCGACGTTATATATATGCTCCTGTTCCCTAATATGAATTTTAACCCTGCATATACCACAAAAGGGTTCAGGTTCAATAAATGGGTTGGCAGATGCTTTCCTAGCCAACTCATCGATATTCTCATTACCTGAGACGTCAACGTGGCCAGGGACCCAGTATATTGTGACTTTATTATGCAAACTAACTCTTTGCAAAACCTCATAGCAATCAACAACTGTCCTAGACGTCATTACTGGGTTATTGAGAGCCTTGACAGCAGCCTGACTATCAGTGAGGATTACAATGTTTCTTCCACGGTAGCAGTACATGCACTAGCACAAGTCTGGATTGCATGAATTTCAGCTTGGAAGACCGCCGAGTGCTTCCCAATGGGGATTGATAGTCTTGTAGAGGGGACTAAAATTCCTGCTCCAGTACCCTCATCAGTCTTGGAGCCATCAGTGAACCAGTTGATAGTATACGGAGGAAGTGACGAGTGCCTCAGATTCCATTTTTCTCTATTCCAAATTTCGGTAGAAAAGAGTCATTTGAAGCGTAGTTCCCTCGTTAAGTGATCACATGGCTCATTGATTTCATGGAGCCAATTATTCTCCTCCGAATTCAGTTTATGCGAGATCTGATTGGCTCTTAGCCTCGCTATTGCTAATTTAGCCTCCGCTTTTAGATGAATGTGTAGTGGAGGCAGATCCAGTAGTGCCTCAAAGGCGGCAGTAGGGCAACTGCTAATGGCTCCCGTTATAGTGAGGCAGGCCAGCCTTTGATTTTTCCTAGTGTGGCTTTGCCTGGGTACTCTATGCCACTAAATATACTCAACATGTATGGAGTCAGCGCTTCTTATCCTTCCTGAAGAAGGGCAGCGAATATTCCACCACTGCTTGCTGACTTAAAAGGATCAAAAGATCCAATGGGCCACATGAGCTTATTTTCGTCAATATGGTTCTCGCCGCTTTTCAGTCAGATAGCGTAGCTTTGTATACTCCTCCGATAGCGGGTGGTATAGAATCGTCCTCCCCTAGGATTTTACAACCAGGAAAGTGGGTGCTTAGGCGATGTCTATCCGTTGTTTCGGCATTTGTGGTAGTGTTACCATCTCCACCACTGCGGTGAAGCCCTACCTCTTTGTTTGCTATCAGCTCACGATTTAGCAATAAATTCCTTTAGTGCCACTGTCGCGGTGTCCACCATTACATCGCTGACCTGGTAGTGATGATAAAAATCCACAAGACACTCCCTGTATTGTACTTACCCGAGTTAGTTCTTTTTCTAAAACAAGGCAGGACTTATTGAAATGTTCAAGCAGGTAGGAAGAAGAGGTTTCCTTTGCCTTGTTGTACTTATAGTGAAAGTCTAGTTCAGTTCGTCGGAGCGTTAATGATAAGTTTCGTGTACATAAATGGCTGGTCCAATATGATAGAGAACTATAGAAGAAGATGACGAGCATGGTCCAGCTATACCCGATAAAGCTCCTTCCGAGAAGCGTCTTCCACTCGTTCCAAATCTCTGATATTCGCCTAACAATCAGTGTTGATTACTTTGATTATATTAGTGTCTCATGAAGTAGTTGGCACAGAACACTTTTTAGAGGTGTTTCAAATTTTTAGCCTCCGGTGTATATGATTGATATTAATTTCTGGCCATTTTTTCCTGTGATGGCTTCCGTTATGCTGATTTTGTCGCTGTCCTTTCTTCAATGCAATTTTCAAACTGCATTTGGTGAATCGGCGAATGAAAAGTCATATTATAGCACATTATTCGTACATAACATGTGTATACCAGGCCAAATCAATTTTTGTCATAGTGCCAAAATTCAACTATAGGGAACATTTATTATTTCAAAATTACGACCCACACAGATACAAAAATATCTAAGTGGGGTTGTATACATTTATTTTGTTCTGCCTTTTCTTTGTTTTTATTTGAAAACAAAACATTAATGACTGACTTTTATCTTTTATTGTTAAATTATTACTCTGAAAATAAAGAGTTTATGTAGCAAGTGGACTACACCCACTCGTTATGCGATTATTTTATTTGGTTGCATAAAATAGCATTGTTCTTGAAATATTTGTGTTTCTAGAGCGCAGGAAAAATAGTCGTCGTTAGCTTACTACCTATTCGAGAGAAATATCGCTAGTCAAGTGAAAATTCTAAATTTTATTTAAGATACAGCATACCAGCTTTAAGTATGTATATATGTATCTCTATAGAGTGGAAATTCGTGTCTCTTCCAGTTAGAAAATTCATAATCCAATTGCGGAGAAATGAGGTCAAAACATCGAGATACGGATAAATTACAGCCCACTCCGCTTAGATGGAGCCGAAATAAAGAGGTATGCCTTTACCCCTATCGAGTATAAGTCTTGCCCCATATAAATTACGGGGGTAGAATGATGTCCATATTTTTTTTGTGTAATGCGTGCTCGTCACCCTAGCTAGCCTACATCCGATGGAGTCACAAGAAGCGCCTAATATTAATACATATTGGTATCGTAGAAGTAAAACCTTTTTCCTACCACGAATGGCGGAGAGTAACATCGTGATTATTATTTATTTTAAGAATGTTCACAATCATTGCATTCACAAAAATGTAATACATTTCAAAGTGGCTCTCATTTCAATTTAAGGTTCATATTCCATATATTGTACATAAACCATGAACAAGAGAAATGAATAATTTTTTTTTTCGATTAATTTCTTCTATTCATGATTAATTGATTTATATGAATCTGAATTGGCTGCCTCGCTTTCGACAAAACGCAAACTTTCTTAGGTTAGGTTAAGGGGCTGTCATGAATCATGATGCAAAACAGCACATTTAGGCCACTTGTGGGTCCATTGTGATACCAAAAATAACTTTTCACCTCTCTAAAAAGGAACCTATGTCCCGAAACAGCCTATCTCTCTCTCTGGATCCTGTCAACCCCTTGTGGGGCATAGGGCGTTAACCACGCCGACTTTCCACCTCGTCCTGTTTGCCGCCATCGCCTGCAACTCTCCCCACGATTTGCCTAATGACTTACTCTCGTCCTCAACTGATCTTCTCCAGGTGTTTCTAGGTCGTCCAACGCGGCGACTTGCATCGGTTCCCTGTGGGTTCCAATCGAGGGCCTGTTTTGCAATGTTTTCCGGCCCCTTTCGAAGTGTGACCTATCCATTGCCATTTTCGCCTTTTTATAGAGGTGCCTATCCTGTCCTGGCCAGTAATGTACAGGAGATCGTCGTTAGAAATGACCTCCGGCCAGCGTATGTGCAGGATGCGCCGTAGACACTGGTTCACGAAAGTTTGCAATCTAGCCTATACTGGTAATGTATCGATTGAGCTCCAAGTCAAAGTAAAACCAGGAGCCCACGAATTTCTGCGTCCTGATGGCCAATGCTGGATAGTGACATAGAAGGTGCGAAACGATCTCCATCTCATACGCAGACTCCCTTACACGTTTCTCTTTCATTCAAGAAAACAATAAATTAGTCGCTACGTTTAACTCTAATGAGTCTCCAAATCATATCGGATATCCGGTCTGGTATGGATTTACTATTTACTTCTATGAATATGATAAGTTCGGCATTGTGTAATGGGACGTGACACAAATTCAATTTGTCAGCTGTGTTTTCATTTATGGTTTGCTTTAGCTCTTTCTTTGGTGCTTTTTGTTTATCATCTTAGTGTATACAGAACAGTCTTCAGATATATTGTTCTTATTCGTGAATTCAATGCAGAATAAGTGCTTGTAGTGTTCTTTGAGAGAGATGGACTTAATGTATCTAAAAAAAAAATAACCCTGACTTCATAGTGTATGGTTTGGGATCTTCGTTATCCAGTTATCTATAAAATGATTGAAGAGAAGATGATGGTAGCCATCTGTTTTAATACACGTCTGTATCTTGACAACATCAAACATATTTATAAATGTGGAGCTCAGTGCAATATGTTGTTTATAGGAGTATGTCTCTCAATCAATGAATAAAATTTACAGACAGTAGATTGTTCTTGGTGTGAGTGATTCTTCCTGTTGCATATAGTGCATGAAACTCAACTCAAAGCATACGAGCATTAATATTTTTTGGAATCAAGCTTCAACGGCTCTGCGAACTGTTTTGACCAGTCAAGGAACAAGACTTCGTTAGGAGTAGTTAGTAGGTGAACATACTAAAAGTCCACGCCCCTGGGAGGTGAGCTTACGGTGGGAGTGGTGGGAGAAGGTCCAATTTTTGGGTTTTTCGATTATATCTCGAAAACGGTGGACTCTAGGAAAATATATTCTATCCAAAAATGAAAGCTTATTAAATTTCCCATAAAATTAATCCTGTAATCCGGATGGCGCAACGGTTAGCACGTTCGCCTTCTACGCACTGGGCCCCGGTTCGATTCCTACTGAATGCGGTAGTTTTCGATAAAAAAGGAGACTTACGTGTCGGACTATGAGCCAACTCAGCTGTTAAATGAGTACCCATTTATGGGGTAAATAACTCGGTTGAGCGTGTTGCTGATCACACACCTCTGCACAAGATCGTCACGATCTAGAAAATGAGATGATGCTAACTCATCTCGAGGCCATGGTTCAAATTGGACTGTTGCGCCAGTTATTTATTTATTTATTTATAAAATTAATCCTAGACATATTTGTTGAATATCTAACGGTTTACGAGATATATTTTACCTTATCGAAAATCGATAATTTTCAAATCAATCATTTTTCGAAGAAATCATTTGCTTCTAGTGCCTCCCAAGATCTTTTCTCAGAAAACTAATCCGAGACGAAGTTGTAGAGAATTAAATTTCCTTTAATTTAATTAACACGTTTGTTACTTTATGTTAACTCATTCCAAAATTATAGAGTTTTTAAAACATACGTTCAATTTCGATGTTCCTCTAGAAATGAGTATGTTGACGCTACACACACTGATGATTAACATGTATAAGCATTTCAGTAGTTTCAACCGATCACAAAATATTTCATGAACAGATAGATAAACGGACAGACGGACGAAAGGACATACATTTGAGCGATTTTATAAGGGTTTTGATTTTCTACAAAACCCTAAAAAAATAAGCATTCAAGGTGACATCTTGGTTTTTCTGAGACGCAAGAATCGAGGCTCATTCATCTTCATCAGCAGTGAAGACGTTGTCCAAAGAGATAGGTAGTGTATCGATGGCATCGTCGTCGCCTTCTTCTTGAATTACTATTCCGACTCCGTTGTTGCAACCACCCTTGCAATTCGGGCATGCAGCAGAGCAGTTTAACGATGCTTTTCTACAACCACACCTGCAACTGTCACATCCTTTCATGCATCGGCAAAAAATCATCCTCAATATTTCATCAGGAGCAGCATCCAACTCTGAGAGTTTCGGAACTAGTTGGTCATTCCTCCTCTTCCAACCCCAATTCGACGCCCCACCACTAGGTTCCTACACTAAACACAGGTGTACTTGGTGGGAGGACTGCAATGCATGCTGCTTAACAGCTCCTTCAGTTGGGGGGAGAGTTGAGAGATCGGGCTTCATGTTTGCAGCTGCTTTGAAGAATGATTTGTTGCGGAACTCGTCAGAGGATTTCTCTGTGGCTGGAGCGCCATACCATAAGAGAATACTCATGATCCCCGCTATCTCAATGGAGTCAGGGGAAAAAGAACCGCTAGCAAATACCTCAGCTGCACTTTGAATGATTTTGGACTTCTGGTAGGATTTGACAAAACCCACTTTACTCTTGCGATACGCTGCGGATGTTGAGTCACAGTCTGTGAATGCATGAATAACAAATGGGCATTGTCCTTCATTTTCAACTCCTGCTGCAGCTGTTGTGAGGAATATACAGTAGTCTTGACCTTTCCTCTTCCAGGTTTTACCAGCAGAATGTCACGATCTAATTGGGTTTTGCCTACGAAAGGAACAACCAAGTCGACGTCCTCTCCAATAACAGATACCGAGCAATTTTGCGATCGGTTGATACCTGTCTTCACAATATCAACGTCAGCATCACTTGAAGCTTTGTAACGGACGGTTTGGCGGGTATCCTAAAATGCCCGTGTGGGGACGGAGCCTTAGGTAGCATAATGATCGTGAAGGTCGGGTCGTGCCATCTGGCGAAGAAAAAGGCTCCTCAACGAGCTAAGCTGCGGCCTATGCTTGCTGTAGCTCAGTTCGGCAGACGTGGACGGGGTTTTCGCCGCTCGTTGCCCCTGTCCTTCCGTATTATCAAAAATGCATAGGCCTGGGGAAGACAACACAAACAGGGGAGGTAAAAATGGGGAATGAAAGAAAATAGTCGATAAGCATGGAATGGTTGGCGGACGGATCAGACGCCCACGCGGTCGCACCTGGGTCCGGGTGTAATGGGACCCTCCGCCTCTGGTTTCGTACCACCAACAGATCACTACTCATCAGGTGCTGCTTCGATCTGCAGGTGGGAGCAGCACTACCAGACCATAATATGGTTCGTTACAGGTGGTTCATTACAGCTTGGAGCGTATTTATCCCATTTTACTGTAGCTGAATCATCAGTAGGTTTTTTTTAGCTGACTCTTATTATGAAAGTTTGATAGGAAATCCTCTTGTTAAGCTTCCAAACTGATATTGATCACACACACACACATCTCCTGAACCGATATCGTCGACTCTGTTCAGCTGCTTTTGTGCTCTCTGAGTGTACCCATCAAAAACCACTGTACAACCTTTTCCATTATAATGGAAAATGCATAGGAAATTTAATTAGCTTTAATATTTTGAAAATGACTACTACATATTATATACTAGTTATATGTTATGCCGATTGTTATTAATGTTCGTCGTACTTGCATCCTTCAAAACCTTTATGTTTAATTTCTTAATGGCAATACAAGAATTTTTCTCACTCCAATCTCACCCAACACTTCGTCCGTCAATTTCTTGAGGCGGCATCCACTTCCCTTTCGTTCCACCAAATTTATTTATTCGATCTGGGAAATTTTTGACCCGGAAAATTATTTATTTGATTCGGAAAGTTATATTGTATATTTGATTTGGAATTTTTTGTGCTTGATCTGGAAATGCGATATTTCTCACGAACATTTATTTATTTGTCTCCGAAAGTCATGTACTTGAACTGGAAATACTATAGGTATACATGCATAAATATATTTACATTTAAATATGCAATAAATTAGATCTTAAATTTTGAATTCAAGATTGCAGAATTTATTTGTGCAAAGTTATTAAAAAAGGAAACTTATGGATATTCCCAGCAGATGAAATGATTTATAATGTTTGCATTGGATAATTAACGCATATTACGTGTCAATGTTTAACGAAATATATTTTGTTCCACTGGCAACATCACCACATGCGCTGAGTTTAAAAAGGAAAACAAAGTGCAGCTGTATTTAAAATAACAAATATTTCGATAAGACGGTCTGTTTTTTTTTTACACAAAAATGCAATGGTACCCCAGGGGTTATAAAGCGATAAAACGATATGAGTACATTGTCGACAATCTCACAAGTTTTATCGATCTAATTCGATTTGATAAGAACATCATCCACAATACATTTACTTTTTATAACGACCCCTAAGAAATATTGTTTGTTTGCATATTTTAAGATACTACCTATTTAGCCATAAACCGATTTATCAAATATGTATTTGAAGATTACAATAATGCAAATAAAATGGCTTTTTTAATTTTAAACGCTTAAACATATACTACACAATTCTATCAAAAGGTTCGCTATTCGCTTTTCTATCCAGTGTAATGTTTGGTGGAGTAAATAATTGATAAAAAAGACTCTGAATTTGCTCTGGACTACGGGTGATTGTTTAAAGTCAACATCATCAACATAATCGTGGCGCTGCAACCCGACATCGGGGCTTGGCCGCCTGGATCATTGTCCCCCGATTATCTCGGTCAAGTGACCGTTTCCTCCACTTTGGGAAGCCCAACAATTGTTGGGCGGCAGTATCTACAGAGTATTCCAAACGAGCTTTCGGTCTTCCTGGTAACTTTCCTCCGCTGATGCGTCCTGTCAATATTTTCTTAGGCATACGGTTATCGTCCATCGACTCTAGTGGGTCGAATTTACTAGCAAGGGATGCAAGCTCTAATAGCCGTTTAACACGAAGCAAACCTGCTTAATAATCTAGTCTAAAGAAGATTATAGTAGTCGGATGCCGGAACGGTTAGCACGTTCGCTTTCTATGCACTGTCCCCCTACTGAAGGCTGTAGTCTTTGTGATAAAAGGATTTTTACGTGTGCCCACTCAGCTGTTAAATGAGCGTGGCGAAATAACCCCGTTAAACGTGTTGCTGTTCTCATACCTCCAAGTATACCGTCATGATCTAGTACATGAGATGATGCTAACTCATCTCGAGATCTTGGTCCTAATTGGACTGTTGCGCCAGTTTTTTAATTTATTTTATTTGTAAAGGAGATCGCAGACTAAAACAGTAATGTAATGAAAAAACAGGCGCTTCCTATACCTACCCTACACTCGTCGCCAGTTTTTTTTTCTCTCACAAATTACACAACCGAACAGCGCAATTCAACACTGGTGTACACTGGACAGTAACAAAGCAATTCTAGAGTGCATAAAACTATTTTGCGCAATGTAATTTCTGAGAATTGGTCTAATTCAGTCTGTCAGACGCTTAATAGTCTCCCATTCACTCGCTGCAATTTTAATTTACTAACCATAGCTATTGTATATATATATACCAGAAATCAAATTTGTTTGATTTCTTATGTTCGTTAGCTCTGTCTTCACAGGGATTTGTGTGTGACCCCACATTGGGCGCCAATTTCCGGTCCGAAAAAGTCAACTAATCAAAGAACCCGACCACAAATAAGAGGACATATTACTTATTAAGTCTCCCCCCCCCCCCCCCCCCCTTTTGTCACGCTTCGTCATAATGTCCATCTTTTCGGTAATTTTTATATTTGCCAAATAGAGAACACTCTCATGTATTCCAAAACGAAGCTGTTATGAAAATGATCGGATATACAGCACTGGCGAAAAAAGTTACTCAAACCATTTTAATTCCCTTTTTCGTTGAAATTCTTGGAGGTAGTCAGAGTTCAAATTTTTCATTGGCTCAGGTAATTAACTAACGCAATCCCTGGACTGTGCTAACAGAGGTTGCTGCTCTAATTCTCACTAGACCGTCCAGGCGTAGTTCTTCTGTATCGTTTTTGGACTTCTCGTGTCCCCTCGACAGCGAACTTGTGGTTTCGATTTCCGATTTTAACCTCGGTGTCGTACGATTGGAGACATCCGGCTCAGTGGAACTAGCTAAACGCGCTCTGACTTCAAAGCAACAGTTTTGTTTAAGGAGGCCATCATCGATACTACAAAGGCAAAGGCCCGACCAGCCGGACATTTATTTCGAATCTTGCGTTACCCGGACGCGTATTTCGAAAACCAGTGCCAGTGTCGAGATCGAGTAGGGTTTTTAGTGCCTAAATTACCAAAAACCCGTAGTATGTATCTCGTCTCCTTTGATGGGTGAAGATCGAGTAGGGTTTCTAGTGTATTTGTCGTCTAAAATGGCAATAAAACCTTGTTCAGTACGCCCCCCCCTCTGTCAGTGACCAAATAGATACGGCTTTCTTGTCACTAAATGGTCAAAAAGCTGTATCCATCCCGTCCCTTTGAGGAAATGGGACTGAAACGTATTTTTGGGGGGCACTTGCCGTCAATGGCTACGGGTTTTTGGCCAATTAGGCACTAAAAACTCTACTCGATTTTGTTACTTGCTTGGGGACGTACTGATCATGGTATTTGTGCGTATTTAGAAAACGCTACCCGGACAGGCTGGCTACTACTAGTTTCCTGTAACTCTGGGACAGCAAGGTGGGTTCGTTGGGAATTTGAGCATATGAAATCAAAATGTCCTTTCGCGATTCCCATTGTGGAAGAGAATGACTTGTCTCGACCGCATGTGATGCCAGGATATTTTCTTAGCAGCAGCACTCTCTCTAATGAAAGTGTGATTGGCTCTGTTGGAGAGCAAAATGGACTTCTAACAGAACACTGGAGGGTTTTAAATCGTTGGACAAATGGTGAAACCCTGCACATCGTTCTTGTTAATTGCCTTGACCCCTCCAGGGGCATGGGCGCGTCAACATCTCTAGCATTTCTATGCCTTGTTGACGTTTCGATAGCATATCTACTTTTTGGAAGTGCATTTGCTAGCATGCATATCCTATCCACGCCGTCTTTATGCTGACAAGCTCGGAGCACTGTGAGAGTTCTATTAGTACCGACAGACAGTTTTTGATCGCGCCGAGATTTGAACTCCGAGCTCTAGATTAGTATCGTAGAGCGGTGACCGAACGACCACGGTCACCGAGTGCGACAACGGCATCGTTCTTGCTGTGAACAGTTGTTCTATAGAGCGACTGTTGGAGCGTAATAGCCCACCGCTTCACTTATATTACTTTTAAAATGAGTAAAGCAAATCATCCTCAGTACACGCTTAATCACTAATGCCCACAGATCAGCGTAAAGCGCAGGGTTACTTATATCCTGCCGCTGCTACCGCTACCTCGTATAAGAAGGCAGAGGGGTCTCATACCGTCGCAATAGCCGACCCGAGTGAAGTGGAAATACGCTCTCCCACAAAAACGTGACCTTTGAAGATGGCAACCTCTTCCACTCGTGCCTAAATCGCTTGTGATATTGAGAGCCTAAGAACAAGATATCCTCCACTACTCTCAACTTACTACCCAGTCCTTGAGTTGGCACTAGCTCGCGTCCGTTACGCTGGCACCCCCACCACTAAATATCGACATCAGGCATAATTAATTGAAGAAATGGGAAAAAATCGTGCGGACGCAAAAGCACAATTCTGGTTTTTCCGCGATAAAATCGAACTACTTGCGAAAAGGTGGAAGCCTGGATATTCCTCAGCGTTCTGCGCCATAGCACTTGAAGAAGTTCAGGAAAATGGGCACAGCCAAACGTAAGAAAGAATCTCTACTAGGAAATAGCTTCTTACTTTTGGGCGACCGGTAGCGCAGTGTGTTGAGGCATCATTCTCATGTTTGACTACCGGCGTTTCGGGTTCCAATCCCGTCTACGACGACGTTCGTGGCCATGGATGTGCAGGAGGTACATCCTGACAACTGCATTCTCCGAAATTATTTTAGTTTATGCCAACGAAACGTCAACTGGGCCACATGCAACAGTTGTCGCGCTATGCCTCACAAGGGGTTAGGGCAATTGAGTAAAACCATTTAAAAAAAGCTTCAAAACTTCTATTGACATAAGGAGCCCCTAGAAGATCAAGCCGCTTGATCAAAATCTAGTGTCAGTCTAGGGACCGGTTTGACGCTTGAGCCAAGCGTTGACAGTGATTGATAGAAAGTCTGATTGACTCAAGCGGTTGACGAGGATGCTTGACCGTCTAGGCCAATTTTGATCAAGCTTTGCGTCAGTTACTCGATAATAGGTGAGCAAGTTTCCATTATCATGAGCTACAGAGTCTGGGGAGCAATGGCGCACACGAATTTCAAGTCCTACAAATCAATGCAAGAAGCTAGGTACTTCAATGTGATAGAAAGTTTCTAAGTTGCTGGAATCGCTTCACGCATATTTGTATCCTTATTCTCTATTTTGGGCGTACTAACTTCAGTTAAAAATCAAAACTCTCTTGGTCTATTCTAATGAAGTTCCTCTAGTCTGCTGGTTACGTACCGCGTAGAACGTTGAGTAAATGTTCATGAGTGAAGCGGTTTCTCATTTTATACCACTCCTTGTCGTTTCCTCTTAACTTGTTTTTTCGCTTGAGGGCAACGAATGTCATGGCAAGAAAGGCTAAATCTCTATTAACCATTGCGACACTTTACTTCACACTCTTTCCAAATCAGAAACTCAACTGAAAATGGGTTTTGATCAAAAGAGTGAAGAGTTGATTAACGGTGTAGGTCCGTGTTTGACGAGACTGCAACAGTTTGATCAAGCGGCTTGATCATCTAGGCGCTCTTTTAGAAACGATCTATTTCTAGCAACGGTTAAGCAAGTCTCATCAAGTTTGGTAAGCAAAAGGCTTATGAAGCTGGCTTACGTGCATTCAAACCAGTCTATAAGCCAGGCTGAGTTATAAGCCAAACCGAGTGAGTCGGAATCACCACTCACCCTTTGAGCCTATGCTGGAAAGTCATCGCTCTGTGATATTCTAAGCATTGATCTATTACCTCATAAAAACTACCGTAAATTATGTACTTACGAGGATGCCGTTTAAATCCTCTTAATGCAATTTCCCATGTAAATAGATATTAACCCTTCAAAACACATAATTTCCTGCTTCACGTCCATCATTGAATCGCCAGATTGACTTTCAAATATGCTAAACACTCTATTGAATAATAGCATATTATGTGACGTAAGACAATAGGCACACTCACAATAAGATTAACACTTGAAGCTATGAACAGATTGTTCGGTTTGGAGACTGCCACCGCTTGAAAGACGTTTATTGTCTATTGCTACCATGGTGGGTAGTTACTCGTAGTTTTTTTGTTGGCGACCGATGAAAGTTGATGAGGAAAACTCCGGCGACTGACGGAAAACTCATCGTCTATATGCACAACGAGGCTGCTAGATTACGTCGAGTCTATTACGATTTTCAATAAAATGACAGAAATTCGAGCCGTGTATGCACGCAATGCAGTACGTTTCACAAACACAAAAAGTTAGCAGGTGCGGAGGGTTCTTTTGGATGCCGAAGACAATGACGGACTGCATTGTAGTTGAAACAAATTCTTTTCAGTTTTTATGTTGCTTTTCTCGTGCGCTGTTATGCTTCTGAACAAAAAAATAAATAAATGAAACTTCTTAAGAAATTAGTTCAAGCAAAGCCATTATATGTATGCCTATACTGTTATTTTTCAAACGCGATCTACTTAAGCCAACCATCTTTTCGCCATATACCGACAAGTGCTCGCGACAGTAACATAAGAAATTGCAAGAAACAAAAAACCAAGAAGTGTTAATTAAATTTCCAATTACAGTTTCAGTGTAAAAATTTCGTAAAGGTTCAAACAAAAAATTGACCACAGTGAATTATGAACGAGGATACATCGGCCGTATGTATCCACTATCGATTCGATAAAAATCGAATACTCGTGTCTGACAATCCGTTGCCATATCAGTGTAGAAATTTATCGAAAACTATCCCGGCGGCCATAAAATCCTCTCAAAATGACATCAACAATGTCGAGCGCATCGGAGCCACCTAGCCAGCCGGAAAGTTTGGATCTGGACTACGACATGTGGCAAGGACAATTCGAATTTGTTGGCAACAATGTTAGCAACAACAATACGAACAATTTGAAGTCTAGTCAAAAGCTAACTGATAGTTTAGAAGATTTAAATTTTAATATAAAACAACCGCAAGAATTCGTCTACAACAACAATAAGCCCATACTCATCGACGAAGAGACCTTTTTGAGTTTACATCCGACGGACTTTTGTGATTCCGGGCCGGATTCCACGCTCTTTTTGGAAAATATCAATAATATCGATGCCAGTAAAGTGCTGAATAAGGATTCGGTGTTGAATAATAAGTACAATAATAATACCAAACAAAATTCGAATAGTAACAGTAATAATAGTAGTAGTAATAATAATTCAACATTTAAATTGGAAAATTTGAAGAATTTCAAGAATAAGTTGATTTGTGATTTTGCCGGTGGAGGTGGTGGTGATAAAAATTGTTTTAATTTGGAGAAATTCCAACAGCAGCAGCAACAACAGAAAATGAACGGATTTACGGCAGAGATTTGCGAGAATTTGAACGAACAAGTAAGATTTACGTAGTTTAAGTTGTTAATTTAGAATAATTGTAAATTATGGAAATTTATTATTACAATTCGTCTAGCATTTTTTTTACATCCAAGTACCCATCTATGTATTCATATCTCCTCAACGTCTATCGCCTCTACATTTAGAAATTTAAATAAATGGCATCGCATTTTCCTAACAATGCTTTTCTTCGGATTTTTTTTTTGAGTCGTTGATTTTGGGGCGGTTCGAAGGTAATTTTGATTATGGGGCTAACTCTGATCAGAGTTTTGTTCTACGTTTTCCAGCTTATGCAGAATTCGTCGTGTTGGTTCTGAGATCGCAGAAGACTTCATTGCTAGTTTACTTGTTGTGAAAGGTTGTCTCCGTTTGTGATCCCTCGATCAAGATCGTCAGTGTTATAAGTACCGGTAAATCCACTGTTAGCTGGGGTTCCCAAGGAAAAGAGCCACCAACTGATGGTCGTCAGATAGCCGTGATGCCATTTGATGAGCGACAGCCAGCCACCGTCTTTGATATAGCCAGAAAATATTCCAGAGACCCTATCGCTTCTTGGCTGTTCGCTTAGATAAGAGCTTCGTAAACTTTGTTCATTCGTGACCCCATTTTACTATCAATATTTTTCGGCGATCCTTAAATATTACAAGTAGAATATTATATTTTTACCCAGTAGGCATTTGTTTAGGAAATATGTAAATAAAATAGTATTCACTTAAAAAAAAATTTTTTCTCAAAGAAATTATATTAATAATAAATAAGGGCAGGCTAAGAAATCCATCTGGTAGGCACTGCGACCAAGAGATCTATTGTGCCATCTCTCTCTCTCTCTCTCTGGTTCCTGTTAACCCCTTGTGGGGCATAGGGCATTAACCATCTTCTCCAGGTGTTACTAGGTCGTCCAACACGGCGACTTGCGTTGGTTCCCTGCGGGTTCCAATCGAGGGCCTGTTGAGCAATGTTTTTCGATCCTTTTTGGAGAGTGTGGCCTATCCATTGCAACTTTCGCCTTTTAATGGAAGTGTCTATCCTGTCCTGACTAGTAATAGTAAGGAGGTCGTCGTTAAAAATGACCTTCGGCCACCGTATTTGCAGGATACACCGTAGATACTGGTTCAGAAAAGTTTGCAATCTAGTTATCTCATTGGTCACCTTCCAAGTTGAACAGCCATATATTGTATGTAAAAGCACTGATTTTATGTTGGTTTCGAAGATCCGGAGTTTAGTGCGTCTGGAAATGTTGTTGTTTTGCCAGAGTCAAACTGAAAGCAGCTGCTCGAGCCTTGTTGATGTGAGACTGTACATTGGCATCTGCTCCACCATCTGCTGTAACTACGCTTCCGAGATAGCAGCCATAGCCTTCATTAATCCAAATGACCCTCAATTAACAGATGCCCATAGCGATTGAAAAGATCCCAGCACCAAATCTTTGCCCCGTTCTTGACCCATAAGTAAACTACATGATACACCTGGGATCAGGACAAAGATTGCCAATATCCTACTCCGAGCGGCTTGGGGTGGAGACCGAAAATTTCCTACTTAAGTAGAGTTCCGTTATGTAGTCTGATCTTGAACAGATCGGCATGCCAAGAACCCGCTCCAGAATGCTCATGTGGCACATGAGTATCGTAAGTTAGATTTACTCGAAAAGCGCTTAGAGCCGCAGATTCCCGATTAAAAGTATACAGCAGAGTAAGTCCAATAACCGCCTCTATGGTCGATGTCGGACATAAACGGAATGATCCTGCCATATCAAGGCATGCATAACGTTGTAATTTGGTACACAACTGTATGTTGCAACGCTGCTGCGTTTTGGGCCACCATACTTGCGCAACATATGTCACAACTGGTCGTACCAGCATCAAATAGAATCATTTAGTAAGTTTAGGGGTGAGACCCCAAGCCCACTCTCTCCGTGTGGCCTTACTAATAATTGTCTCGACGTGTTTGTTCCAGTTGAGCCTCTAGTCCAACGTGAGACCTAGGCACTTGACTTCAGTGGAGAAGTCAAGTACCGTGTTGTCTAGGTTGACCGAGCTTAAACTAAGATTTCTCCTCCGAGTGAATGGAACCAAGACGATTTTTTGAGGATTAACGCTCAGGCCAAGTTCAGTGCACCAGCGAAGACTAGGTCGAGTACGGCACCCATCACCTCCGTGACGGTCGTTTCAAACTTGCCCCTTATTATGGTTATATTATCAGCGTATCCGATAGCACAATAACCACAATCGGAGAGCCTGGCGAATAACTCATCTACGACAAGGGCCAGAGAAGTGGGGAAAGAACCCCACCCTGAGGGCAGCCCTTGACAACGTTAACACAAATTGGGTTATCACCCAGCGAAAGAAGAAGAAGGCTCCATTTTTCGCCAAATACTCTCTCATTACTGCAACGTTTTTCAGGCAAAAGTATATGCCGTAAAAATGGCTGTGAAATGGATGGTACTTTAAATCACCGTCACGAAAGAGTTAAGAATTTTCGCGGGCAGGCAGGTAGCATCTCTCGAGTAGCCAGCAGACTAAAGATGGAAAAAGCACAATACTTGTCTTAAATCTAAGCTGATTTGGATTTGGATATCAGATGATCGACCTCAATTTAGGTCATGCGTCCAAAAAAGCCAGGGAGTTTGCACTTAATTACCCGGAGTCCATGATAAAGTGAGGTACCACCAAGAGGCAGAGGTCGGAGTAGAATGTAATGAAAAAATCAGACAAAAAGAAAATAGGACAGTACTGTCGCCGAAGTCCAGCCTCTTGGAGGAAAGTTCGGCCAATCCCTGCGGGCCAACGGCTCCATAACCGTTTAGAAACTGTCACTACTATCCTAGCACAAGACTCTCGCATTAAACCTGAGAATTTTGTCAGAAAAAAAATAAAACAATCAATCAGCGCATTGCAACCGCACGGAGGCTCTTCTACTACTGCTCACAGAGCAGATGGTAGAGGGGCTCGAGTCTCCTCATCGAAGGTAGCGACGACCTCCTCTCCCCCTAACTATCCTTCTGTCTCGCCTACGACTGCATAACAACACGTGGACAAGGAGTCTCATTGCGTTTGTTTTCTTTCCGAAGAGCGCGTAGACCTCTGAGAAGACGACTACCTCGAAAGCGGGTATCGTATTTTTAGTTCCTTGGTTGAGGCCTACTTCTCCTTCAGATTATGAGCCTAACCTATGGAGCCCAAGGGGATCCAAATTAAGAAGCAAGTCCCAGGTAGCAGACGGAGTAGATTTGAGGTCAAACGTTGCTGGTATTTCCATCAACAGATTGGAGAGGTAAGCCGCTTTGTTTGTCGATTCCGTGCATAACTATGGACTTAGAATACCACATTCGATTTAAGTCCTAGTTGCTGCCTATTACTGCCCTACTGGAGTGGTGCATGATAGTAGTTTTTTCATGCGCTCTTGGATGTTAGGTTTTTATTCTTACTTCTTACTCAAAATATGACCCGATAAATTTTCATCGTTAGTGCAAACTAATCTCGTGACCTCTAGTAAGGGAGGTTCCACCGGAGGTACCTCATACTTACTTGTAAAGAATATAAGTTGCTCTTTGTTCCAACTAGTAGTCCGGATGGCGCAACGGTTAGCATGTTCGCCTTCTACGCACTGGGCCCCGGTTCGATTCCGGGGATTTACGTGTCGGACTATGAGCCCACTCAGCTGTTAAATGAGTACCCATTATGGGGTAAATAACTCGGTTGAGCGTGTTGCTGATCACATACCTCTGCACAAAAAAAAACCGTCACGATCTAGAAAATGAGATGATGCTAACTCATCTCGAGGCCGTGGTTCAAATTGGACTGTTGCGCCAGTTATTTATTTATTGTTCCAACTTGTCTTAGTATGACCTTCACAGCGAGACCATTTGGCCAGAATTTATCGGGCAATTTATTTATTATTTATTATATTTATGCTGAGTTTACTATTTAGAAACTGTACTTGTGAGCCCTTTTGCGTTTTTTTTGGATCCGGACCAGCATTTACTATGGGTCGGCGAAAATGCAAATTGCCGAATGTGCTTATTAAGCTACTACATGGGCGAAAAGTTCCAGGATTTTTAATGAAAACAACCTTTTTTTGGGCTAAGTTATATTTATTCCTCAACATAGTTGCCTTCGAGGGCGATACACTTGGGATAGCGATTTTCCAACATTTCGATGCCCTTTATGTAGTACGAAACGTCCAAGCCTTCAAAATACGACTCGGTTTCCGCGATAATTTCCTCATTAGATCTGAATCTATTTCCCTGAAGCCAAGGCTGGAGATTTGGGAACAGATAATAGTTACTAGGGGGCAAGTCTAGAGAATACGGTGGGTGAGCACCCAATTCGAATCGTAATTGGTCTAATTTGGCCATCGCTTTCAGGGACGTGTGTGACGGTGCGTTATCGTGATGGCGCAGAACTTTTTCTTTGCAATATGGGGCCGTTTTTTCTTTATTTCGTTGTTCAGTTTTTCCAATAATGCTGCATAATACTCCTCTGTGACTGTTCTTCCCTTCTGCAGGTAATCGATAAAGATTATGCCAGGCGCATCTCAGAAACGGAGGCCATAACCTTCCCGGCTAAGCATTGGTCTTTTGACCGCTCTGGTCGGCTTTCGTTGTTTACTTACAGGGGTGAAATTGGTACATTATAATATTCACAATGCCGATTAGCTAAATCACAAATAATTTCACCAGTTATCTGAATGCGAGAGCAAAATTTGATTTGCATCTAAATGCTATTTTGGAGCTACCTTGGCTTACCACGACATGGTTTTGCATTTCTTGTGGAGCTGTCCGAAAAATCAGCAGAGCAAAGCGATTCAAATTAACAATAGCTAAATTCATATCACACAACGTTTGTCATACTGTCAATACTGCCAATTTGTTTTATGAATTCCCTCCACTGAGTTTTTGATGGACACAACATGCTGTAAAAAATGTCATTTTCTCCATCACAAAAATTTCTCCGCTGACGAGGACCAGCATATGATGACAATTCAGAAATGACACCCAAATTGTCATACGATTTTTTTTTTCAGTAGTCAATTTTGAGCTATGAAATTTTACAATTGATGGATGACTAGATGCGACTGTTGTTCATAACACAACAACCTGTTGCACAGCTGCTTCGATACTGCTGGCATAGTATTTTACAATTCCGCTTTGTTTTATGAACTTAGCCAATGTCAACATTATTTTTTACTGATCGTCAAGACGATGGTCTTAGCTTGCTTAAATGCTTCCACGAATTGTTAAAATAGTCAATAAAAAAGGTTCAATCGTTGTCAGTACTTCGCTGATTCTAAGCATCGTTAAGGATTTGTCCGCACCACAAAGCCAAGAATAAAGATTCAACTTCTCACTTTCAGTCTAAATAAAGACATTCAGTCGAAATATCAGATATATCCGTATGTATGTAGATATGCGTAGAAAAGGACATGAATATAGAATACTAAATTTGGGAAGCTAGCCAACCTTGCAAAATATGTATGTGTTCCAGTAAGACACTTGGAAGACATTATGCCACCAATCTCGCTGCTGCATATTTCTGCACCCAGATACGCCGTCCGTTTTGGTATGCTGTAATCCGTGCACATTCACAACACGTCACAGGTTGCATCAATACCTATAAATCTGCCTCGTTGTGAGTATTATGGAACACCTTCTGCATACCGTGTACTACCATAATCTGGAAGTATGTTAGTCAGGTTCAGATGGCTCGTTCGCTATCTTATTTCTTTTTATGCAGTGCATGTTTTCCGTTTCAAGACTTCTAAAATAGTAAAAATAGGCAAACGAGTCTCTTGTGTTTCCAATTGAATTAAGATGTGGCTATTGAGATTTTTATTATGCTCACAACTTACAACCATCAGCAGTTGTATAAGTGATATCAAATAAATATATATTCCGTATCTAAATTTAACAAATAATGTTAAATGAATAAAAAGAAAACTCTCTGCTGATTGGGCGTATAGAAGTTAATGAGGCTTTCAAGCTGTGTTTTCACTATCGGCTCTATGCGCTTTGCTCTTTTCAAAAACGTATTAAATACAAACTTTAGTTTGTGCCTGTCTAAGCTATAGGTCAATTGTCTAAATAATATCTTTCCCCTCAATTTTCGTGGATCTTTTTTTCGCTTCTTCTTCATGTTTCAATTCTTCTCATTTATTTGCAAAATGAAAAAATGTAATTTTTTGTTTTGATCCGAATCCAATGATAAATTCAATTTGCGGTACTATAAAGTTATTAATTAAATTGATGAGCGTTTGAAGTGAAATCAGAACGTTATCACAACTGGTTGTTGTTAATTCGTGAGTTTGGATGTGAAAGACGAAAAGAAATTGTATTCTACTTACCAGAAAATATCTTTAAATCTCCTTAAAATTAAAAAAAAAGTATTTGTGAATGTACTATGAATGCATCCGAGTCATGATTCTGATTAATTCGATTATCTTTTCGATAAAAACCGTCATTTTCAGATTTAACACACATGCCAGTGTGCTTAATGTCTGCGATAAATCTTTAATTAGAAGCAATAACTTAAACAAATTGATATCTTCATCCAAATCTTCGATTAATATCTATGAACTGTGTTACTGGAAGTTAATAACACGAAGAACATTTTATTAGAAATGTATATATTTTATATTATTTTAGGTATGTGCGTATGTATTCGCACGCACCTCAACGCTACAGAATGGTTTTGTGATTCAGTCAATTTATTCAAATGTTTGCTCGAAATTTTTTTAGGGTTTAATCTGTGGTGTGGGCGTATGCCACAGGGCCATTCCCGGCATGTTGCCGAAGGCGACTAAAAAAGGACAGGATGTGTATGCCAACAATGTGCAGCATCCGAAATAATGCTAACGATACGTAAACTACGCTTCAGATAGAAACAAAGTTACGTCAACAAATATTGAGCGAAGGGGTCCCCAAAAGGATTGAGGTTTTTTTTTATGAGAGATAGGCATTTAAGTACATCTTATTTTTCGTATTTTATCTAATTTTAGGTAACTACAGCGGTAACTACAGAGGCTGGAATAAGTGAAATTTAATGCTTTGTTTCAGTCTCTTCTAAGATCGCTCCCTGTATACCCTAAAATCACAAGAAAAAAAAACGAGTTTGCGTCGAAAAATATTAATCGGAAGGATCTCAAAAAGGATAAAACCATAACAAATTCAGCCTTAAGGGGTTCTACTCCAGAAGTCTCGAACAAAGTAGTAGATAACCACAAAATTTCACTTATTTCACCTCTTACTCCGCTGTATTTTCCTTGCATTAGGCACATCTCTATGCAGTGTGCAATGCTCGCATTGTGTATAATCCCAGACATATACACAACACCCCATGCTGACTGCAAGCAAATCAAAAATCATTTACTTATGTCGCACCGCACATCCAAGTTTCTTCAAATACAGAAAACAGTCCCAACATTCTAAAACAAAAGTACTCGTCTTACGTATCATCATCTCAAGGTCAACTTTAGATGAAACCAAACAAAAACCCATAGCTTCCATTTCCACTACAGCTACAGTGTAAGCAAACTCAAATTTCCAGCTGCTGTAATACATACAATTTAACATCGTAGAAGAACGATACAAAATCGAATCGTTCAAAAAGAACGATACAAAATCGAATTGCCCAAAAAGAGTCGTTCAAAAAGAACTATACAAAATCGAATCGTTCAAAAAAAAACGATACAAAATCAAATCTTTCAAAAAAAGTCGTTCAAAAAGAACGATACAAAGAGCATGGGGGGGGGGGGGGGGGGGGGGGGGGTCGCTGACTCAGAATCTGGGGTCAAAAAAGAGAAAAAAAAATTTAGGGTCGCCCACCTCAGATTGGCAGCCCCGTTTTAATGGGAAATAGTGGTCCGATCTGGCTGGCTCGAACTAAAGGGCATTAGGGGGTCGCTGACTCAGAATCTGGGGTCAAAAAAGAGAAAAAAAAATTGGAGTCGCCCACCTCCGATTGGCAACCCCGTTTTCATGGGAAATAGTGGTCCAATCTGGCTGGCTCGAACTAAAGGGCATTAGGGGGTCGCTGACTCAGAATCTGGGGTCAAAAAAGAGAAAAAAAAAATTGGAGTCGCCCACCTCCGATTGGCAACCCCGTTTTCATGGGAAATAGTGGTCCAATCTGGCTGGCTCGAACTAAAGGGCATTGGGGGGTCGCTGACTCCGAATCTGGAGTCGAAAAAGAGAAAAAAAAATTCGGGTCGTCCACCTCAGATTGGCAAACCCCGTTTCCATGGGAAATAGTGGTCCAATCTGGCTGGCTCGAACTAAAGGGCATTGGGGGGTCGCTGACTCCGAATCTGGAGTCGAAAAAGAGAAAAAAAAATTGGGGTCGTCCACCTCAGATTGGCAAACCCCGTTTTCATGGGAAATAGTGGTCCGATCTGGCTGGCTCGAACTAAAAGGCATTGGGGATCACCGCCTTCGAATCAGGGAAAAAAAATAACGGAGAAAACACTTCCATTGGAAAGTTTAGCATAAACGTACTCACAACGTTTTGACGTACGAGCACTATTTGTTTTGTTTTACAGTAGCTTGAAAATTTTGTCTCGGGCAAAAAAAGGATTTTCGTATCATGATTTTTTACGAGTGTCGACAAGAGTGCAACGATCAACTCCTTCGACTTTTGGTGATAAAGCTCCACATTTTGGCACGGTAAAACGCTGGTTTGCAAAATTCAGTCGCGGCCGCCTATCTTAACAGAAATCGACGGTATGGGTCTTCCAAGTCGAGCCAAATCCAACGAAAGTTGTTCGCGAACGAAGCACTTCGAAGTAAATGGTCGCCTGTTTCTCCACCGTACCACTTAAGCAACGTAGGACGGTCACTTCTGAATGATATACAACCATTTCTTTGCCATAAGTTTTCAGTGAAATGAAAACTGGAAAACTGACCCCTGAAGGCGAATTATTATTCATAACGATAATGCGAGGTCTCAAACATTGACTCACACAACAGAGTTTTTAAGTGCCGCAAACATCGAATTGATGGGCCATCCGCCGTACAATCCTGATTTAGCGCCCAATGATTTTTTCTTGTTTTTCGCGTTTTTCGACCCTCAAAGAAGTAGTCGATCGGTTTGAAACGCAAGTTTTGGAGCTACCTCGACTCGAGTGGAAAAAGTGTTTCGAAAATTAGTTCAAGCGCATCCAAACCTGTTTCCGAAAATAAATTACTGTTTTTTTTTTCATTGTTAGTCGCAGAATATAAATAGTGTAAACCAAGTTCTGACACTTTGGATGACTCTTTTTGAACAACTCATTTCAAAGAGTCAGAGCTTATGTGCCGGCTCAGTGAAAAGAGTCATTATGTCCATCACTAGTATATACACATTTTTTCCACGTTTCCAATTGAAACGCTTGAATGAATGCTGTAATCTAAATTTTTATCATATTGGAATGCAGCTAACACTAAATCTCTCCCTGATTGGATCTTGCAGTTGATAATACCATACATTTTAGACATTATATTTTCACCCGTTGCAACCCCCAGGCGGATGTAGACCGAATTTCATGAACTCAAACGGAATTGGAAGTGCTTGATCTCAACGACCCCAAAAACTATGGATTTGGCACCAATTTTGAATATTATTTTCTGCACCCCTACTCATTCACATGTAGATAAGGGGCGCTACCATTTACCTTCCTATTGGATTTGACTCAAACAGTTCTAGGAAAAATTTCCAAGTATGACAAATTGCATAAAGTTCAAATAAAACTGGAAATTTGTTTTAAGGAGTTGGAAAGGAGAAAATCTCAATTGGACAATTAGATTTGAGGTCAAATAAAAAAAAAATCACTAAGATATCCGTATGAGTGAAACTATTGCGTATTCATCACGCTCAGTGGCTGTGGTCATTCGGTCACCGCTCTACGATGCTAATTTAGAGCTCGGAGTTTAAATCTCGGCGCGATTAAAAGCTGACTGTGAGTACTAAAAGAACTCTTACAGTGCTCTGAGCTTGTCGGTATAAAGACGGCGCGGATAGGAGGTGCATGCTAGCAACTGCACTTCCGAGAAGTGGAAACATCAACAACGCATAGAAATGCTAAAGATATTAGGCGCATTCGTTTCGCCAGGTCTCACTGAATCTTCATACAAATTTGCAGACCGGTCTTTGATCCGGTCTGTTTTCGGATCTCATTGGATCTATGCTGCTGGGCCATGCCATTATACCCACAAAGTTGTCGCCCTGATATCTATCTGACAGCTCTCGAACGTTAATTGGCTGTCATAGATGTCATGGAATTTAAAGAGATGCGTGTGCTGTATACGTATTAAATTGTGAATTACATGTTTGAAAAATTAGCATGTCGTAAACAAGATACGTGCACAGAACACGCATTTCATTCAATTCGATAGGCTTTAACCTGCGGCTATACGCTTCGCTCGTTCTGGGTAATTGACAACTCCCATCACTTTGACGTGGTCTTCTTCTTATTTTAGTAAGTACTACCAACTATTAGATTTTGAGATCCAGGCTGTTTTATTCATTCATGATCGAGACCAAAACGAATCGAATTTTCTCGCTTTTCTGGCTCAGCGCAATATTTCTCATTTGCGACAATTGCCCAGTTGCGCCTGTTCCGTCAAACTACAGCCATTGCCATTGGTGGCGCTGGAAGACAATGGAAATATTTCACAGTCGCTCAGTCGTCAGCTATTAGGTACATATGAAGACCTCCATACAGCCACAGAAAAGTAATTTCGCTCTAGTTCTGGTTACTGACTTGAATACTCTCTGAATTGGAGTGATACTACGTTAATGTATTTTGAGAGATGACTAAAAAGAAGCTTGATAATGAAATCATTTGATATTCTTATTTTTGCTGTTTGTCAATTTTGATTGCTAAAAGTGGCATTTGATTTAATACTCTTGAAAGTACTGATAACCCATGATCTCGCCACGTATTTATTTTTTGGTTTATTTACGTGCAAGCACACCGTGCAATAACAAATCGATAATCCATTTTTTGACAAAACTGTGCACTTTTGTTAGCTGAATTATAAATTGCAGAAAAAATTATTGTCAAATCCTTAATTTGCTATAATGAGTTTTCATTTTGAACATTTTCCAAGAGTCGCTGTCGGTGCTATTCGCTTAACCTTGAACCTAGTTTGCATTGTAAATACAATTATGTATTACATAACATATGATATAAATAAAGACCTGCAGAGGTCCGGCCATCAGGAACTATGTTGACATCAGGACAACTCCTGCGAAGATTCACACCATTGTTTGTGGGGCTAGTGGACATTTTTTGCTATATAAAGAGTTATGAAATGGTACAATACTGGTGGGCTTTGCCACCAATGTCCACCATAAATTAGGTACTCGTAAAAACAGGACGAATATCAAGAACCAGTAAAGTTAACTCCCTAATCGCGGTCATTCTGCATTTTGCAGTACATTTTAGTAGCTAGTAAAATGTTCTGCGAAATGTTTTGCTTTTAAAACGTATGAGAATTTAAAATATGTGTACCACACCATAATTCGCAACTCCAATTACAAACATACACTAGTTAGTTCATATGTATTAAATTTGAATCATAGAATGTACAATACCTCCCAACGCGAAATTAAATTCAAGGTGACAAGATTGATTTTGATCACATTAAATTCCATCCTCCATATTTTTGCCTTAACTATCAGGAAGAGTTCGTTCCAAGGTAGCTTTATAGTATATGCACACCAGAGACCTAAATCTAGATAGATTTACAAATCCCAAAATTCTCATTTAAGCACCAAGATTAAGTTCGCAGTTGTGCTGTCGGAACAGGTAGACTATGGTGTAGTGGTCTCCATGTACATGCATGCACGTGTGCGTCCCCGAATTTCATAAGAAACAACTGTCATTATGATCCCTTCTTCTTCTTCTTTTTCTTAGATAATTCACAAGAAAATATTGCATACATTGAGGCGAAATGTGGTGAAATATTGTACAAATTCAGGGGAAAATACGAGATTTAGACGAGATTTGTTTTAAATCTTGTTCCAAATCTAGATTAGGAAATCTTAATAAATGCATGGAAAATCTAGGAGATTTGGATTTAAGTCTCGAGATTTATCGAAATCTCCTGTCTGTAGTGTACAGAAACTCTTATAGTCAACCACAAAAAGAAGAAAACAATTTCAAAGTAAATAAGTATTCAAAATTCGGATCAAGAAAACCATTTTTTGCGGAAGAATTAACATACTATCCAAACAATTAGTGTAGCCATCGTCCATCTATTCTCTTAATCTTCGGAATTTGGACTTTTGAACCGATTCCAAACTGTGCTAAAGTGCTCCTAGTTTTTTTTAGGATATTATCTGGGGCGCATCATTGAGCTGTCTCGTTAATTTGTTTATAAATTTAAACATGTGGGATATGGCCATTAGTTTCGTTTCCTATATTTTTTATACATATAGTGCGAGTAGCACGAGTACATACTGTTTTCTGGCATACAATAGCATCCGTATTCAAATTAAAAATTCCTGGGATATTTATCATTTGATTTGTTTGGAATCATTAGCAGCAGCTTGCTCTTTGTATACAGAATAGAACAACTAACACTAACAACACTAACACTAACACTAACATTATACTAACAAAATTGCCCTAGATAATTCTCGATGGACCACAGATGGTGCATGAAACTTGTTCTGTAAAGCAGCGTTCTCATGAGGCGACTTTTGTTGAACGACAAAAGTCGTGCAACAAAAATCATGAGAACGGCACTATCAACAGTGTTGAACAACAGTTAGTCGAACAACAAAGTACTGTCCCGGTCAAAGTTTTGTCGTTCGACTCTGAGCAATCCGATATGATTTGATTTTCAACGTACGAAATTCGAGCAATGACGTGATTTTAAACCAATGAAATTAGATGTGACTACGACTGTTAGCTGTAATAGTGTGTGAGCGTGTTTTGTGTTAAATCATATGTGAAATATAGTACGTGTATGTGTTTTGCAAATCTTGAACAATGCAACGTATGATCCGATTTAGTCGCATTCGACTTTTGTTCAACAAAAGTCGCCGCGTGAGAACGCTTTCAGGTGCAATTTAGGTCGACAGTTTATTTCCTGTATAATCGTGTTTTTTGTAATTGTATGGAATAACGATAATAAGGTTGCGGTAGCTCGATGGGTAGAGTGTTAATTTACTAAGCGAGGGGTCGCAGGTCCGATCCGTGTCACGAGCATTTTCGGGCAGTTGCTTTCCTCGTTGGCCTTCAGTCGACCCAGTTGCAAATGAGTGTATTTATTTGATAAAAATTATTGGAGTAAAAGCGTGACGAGCGTGCTCTACTACACTTCGTGCCCCATGTTCCACCTCGCAACGGCCCACGTTCCACGTCGCACCCGAAGGGGTAGTTGTTTTGTACTTTTATTGTACATCGAATAGCAAAAAAAATGACGCGAACCACGATGCGTCGCCCGGAGAAATAGGAATATACCAAAAAAATATTTAACTGCACAAATAAAAAATTTTAGACCGCATTTTCATCGTGGATACTTTTGAGTTCCAGTTTTCTAACATTTGAGTTGAAGCTTGAATAACCCAAACCACACGCTGTACCAAGGAAAATATCCATTTTCCCCTAAATTTCCTTTTTCTGATCTGTATCGTTTCTTTAATGCTTGTTCTGTTCTGGCTACAAAGAAACGCGGGTATTGTAGTCAGCAGAATAAGACACGGCGTGTTTTGGAACTTTGAGCACGACCGTGGACTGGCAAAGAAGAAATCGTGGCGGTCCATGGTTTTGATGGGTAATATATAGGTAGTCACAGCATCTTCCATGAAAATCTTATTCTAAACAATACATGGTGATTTCTATACAGATGGAAGATACAACAAAACATTTGTTAGTACATTGTGATTTTAGGCCTAAAGACGTGCGGCGCCATAGAGAAATTTCATTGCCAAAAACCTATTTTTAAAAGAAGACGACGCGACGTGTACTCTGGTTGCGTTTGTAAGGTGAAGAACACGAACAGATGCTTTTTAATAGATAGCTATTTTTTTTTCTAATCCTATCAGATTAACAGAACGATTGGACAAGGTGTTGCTAAGATTAATGGAAATGGATGGGCGGAAAAAAATATGGGAGCGTGGTGCAAGTAGTCTTGCCATGTCAGATTCTTCGATTCATTGGTAAATTTAGAAAGATTCAGTGGCTATCGCGGGGTCTATTAATGAAACTTATCATTAGGTGCGTTCGATTCGTTTCGATTTGGATCTATTTTCATACAAAACGACTAATTAGGCAATCAAAGATCTGATATGGGATCTCTTCGGATCAAGGAAGGTTAATGTCTTTGCTAAAAGTATGCATACTTTAGTATTGTAATGTTTCCTCTGACCGAAACCAGGTTCGTTAGATATTCTGCTGAATAATGAATACACTTCGATTGAAAAACACACACACTTTATTTACAAAACGGACTACACACGCGTAACTAACAACCAACGTCAAACTAGCTCTAACTATTTGTTAACGGCGGATAACGATTACCCTCCTTTCCGCTTCCGAGCGTATGCTTTATCACGATCAACTTCTAACCGAGTCTCGAGAATTACTACTTTTTCTTGTCCTTGGTGACATCTGCTTTTATATAGTTGTTAAACCCATGTACCCACCAGTTAGCGAAGATTCTATGCGGTTCGAGAATTGGCTAGTGCTCATTATCGATGGTTCGAGACTATGGTGGAGCTTAGTACAGTGTGTGTCGTAAGAGAGACGTACTCCGTACATATAACAGTATTTATTCATATCACTTTCCAATTGGAATGTTTCCTTTTTGACATGAGATCCATGGCGTTTGATTGGTCTTATGTCCGGCTGTTTTGAGATACCTAGAACTGTCACAAGTTTTGACTTGACATCGTCCTACACTTCTCCCACTATTATCAGATATCTGCCGTCACGGAAATTTTTAAACTTCAAGAATAACTTTGATATTACTAATGCAATTACTGCACCTAGCTTATTAGGAATTGAACGCAAAATAGCATACGCAAATAGCCATTGTACATTCATATTCCGATCGGCATAATATGGAAGCTTTTGGCCGTGCGATTTTAGTTATTATTAATCGCATTTCCAATTCAATTAAATTAAATTCCGAGATAAATAAACACATTTCCGGAACAAAAAAAAAATAAATCGCCGGATAGAATAAATAAATAATTTTCCGAATATAATTCAAACAAAAAAAAAAATTCTAAATTATTTGTTTCGTCAATACATTATTGCTGTGGAGTGAGTAATTTAAATGGGAAATCTAATTATTGAAAATTTATTTATTATCCGCGAATTTATTTGATTTAATGCCGTTTTCTCAATGTATGGTTAAAGTTTATCCTATCAATAAACGCCACCTAGGGTCGTTTTCACATTATGTGGTTAAAGTGTATCCTGTAGATAAACGCTAAACGTTACCCATCCTCCAGTTAAAAATTTAATGGACTATACATAATTCCAAACAGCTGATACGGGCTTCTGAGATTTTGACAGATAGAACTGTTTACGTTTGTACATTCAAATGAGACGATTAAACTGGTCATAAAGATCAGACTTCTGAAAATTCAGTCTATGGAAGAGGATTTGAAAACAACTCAGCCGCAAATTAATGCTGAAAGACTGTACAGAAGAATAGAATAGAACAGGCGGCAGAATTCCGCCGGGCATTGCATGCGCTTAGGTTTATTTTAGTGTCCCAGATAGCTAACTGGCAGACATTGAGAAAACGGCCCTTAGGCCGTGCTCAGACGGGTATGGTTAGGACAACATCAGTCACCGAATGACTATCTATCTATAACGATCTTCTATAACGAAACATGTTCCACGCATTCTGTAGCCATAAGACATACGAGTATCCATGTACCGATATATATGCATGCACTGTAGATACCAGTGCTGCCAGATGAGTGGTTTTCCCGCGAAATACTGCGGGACTTAAATATGTAACGCAGAGAAAGGTAACCTTCCGCGGGAGCGGGGAATCTCAGCGGTTTTAGTGCGGGGTTTCTAAGTCGATCGAAGTTTTACTATAAAATTGCTGTCAACATAGTACGATATTGTCTGAAAATTACACTAGATATTTTTTCGCTTTGCTGTTTTCTATCTATGGACTCTTATGAGAACTATCACCAGAATATGATCAATTCCAATAAGAGTTCTCATTCTCCACACATGCTTGTAGGCGGGGACGCCGGAACGAAATATTTTTTGGGAGGGGAAACCAGTTCTGTTCGGTTCGATTACCAATGTATCCCATGCTTATTCCATGAATATTCTGAAACATTTGGAATTGCTTGCATTCTAATTTATTCCCTTATTAAGTTCAGTATAGGGATAAAATCAGTACAAACATCCTTTCTTCATGATAAAATAAATAATTAACTGGCGCAACAGTTTAATTTGGACCAAGGCCTCGAGATTAATTAGCATCATCTCTTTTACTAAATCGTGACGGTGTGTTTTGTGCAGAGGTGTGTGGTCAGTAACACGCTCAACCGAGTTATTTACCCCAAATGGGGTAAGCTCATAGGCCGACACGTAAATTCCTTTTTTTTATCGGTTCGATTCCTACTGAATGCAGATATAGTTCGCACAAACCAAATGTTCGTATTATCCGGGGATTTACAATGGACGGTTTCGTGGGCATCCGAAGATGCCCGTGGGGATGGATGCTAAGTGCCGGTGCACATGGACGTCCAAATGACGCCTGACGCTGCGTCACTTTCAATCGGATAGGAAGAAATACTCGTACATTACGGGCAATGAAGCGATGCACATGGCCGCAGATAGCTATCCGATAGCTATCGGCGGCATTTTGCCGGCGCGATAGCTATCTGGGATGACGCTGCTTTCTGCTCCTATCTGCGTCACTTCACGCGTCCGCATATCAATTTTTAATAAGCCGGCCCACATACATTCGAACCCGGAACACGGACACGGTCACAATGTCTGATTTGTATGATGTTTCTTAAACCATTCGCTTGAGGATCACTTTTAAGTGCCAATTAATTAATTTTTAATCGTGACTACTACAATTGACAATTAATAAATAAATAAATAACCGGCGCAACAGTCCAATTTGAACCACGGCCTCGAGATGAGTTAGCTTCATCTCATTTTCTAGATCGTGACGGTTTTTGTGCAGAGGTATGTGATCAGCAACACGCTCAACCGAGTTATTTACTCCATAATGGCAATGGGTACTCATTTAACAGCTGAGTGGGCTCATAGTCCGACATGTAAATCCCCGGAATCGAACCGGGGCCCAGTACGTTGAAGGCGAACGTGCTAACTGTTGCGCCATCCGGACTACACAAATTGACAGTTAATTTTGAAAAAAAAAGAAAAAATAGTGGGGATAGATGCTCCTCAGCCCGGATGGGCGTTTGTAAGAGGGGTGAAAATGGTGTCAAAAATGCGAAATTCCTTATATTTTAGAAGTTATGGCCAAAAAACAGTTTATTTAAAACTAAAAATAACATAAATTGTAAATTCAGGTTCGCTATTATGTGGCGCGGCTTATATAATACAGAGTGACGCTGCGTCCTATCGCATCATGTGAATTGAAATGCAGATAAGTATCAAAGAGGGAGGAGCTTAAGTGACGCGGCGTCATTTGGACGTCCATGTGTACCGGCTCTAAGGTAGCGTAATGACCGTGAAGGTCGGGCTGTGCCATCTGGCGAAGCAAAAGGCCCCTCAACGAGCTAAGCAGCGGCCTATGCTTGCTGTGTAGCTCAGTTCGGGAGACGTGGGCGGGGGTTTCGTCGCTCGTTGCCCCTGTCCTTTACGTATTAATAAATATTCATAGGCCTGGATAAGACACTACAAACATGGGAGTGATAAAAAATGAGGCGATAAGGAATAAGGAATGGTCGGTGGACGCCGCAGATTCCCTTGCGCTCTCATCGGGCTCCAGGTGTAATGGGGCCCTCGGCCTCTGGTTTCGTACCTTCGCCTTCGATCTGCCGGTGGAAGCAGCACCAGACCATAATATGATTCATTGCAGGTGGTTAATTACGGATTACTTAACAAAAATTTGTCTTGGTTGTATTGGGAGTGAATCATAACCTATTTCTTTGAATTGTCATTCATTATCGCATCGCACGAAAATCGTACAGTGTGTGTGCAGCGGGAGAGTCAGTTTTTTTGTGGCGTCCCATCGGACGATCGATCTGACAACAGATCGCTTAGTCTATGGCGGCTTTTAAATATTCTTTTAGGCTCATAATTTACGAGTATATTCTGCCTTTTGTATATTACGTTTCGGGTTCGTTCGTGGCCATGGATGTGCAGGAGGTGCATGCTGGCAACTGCATTCTCTGAAACCAATTTATGCCAACGAAACGTCAACTGGGCCACATGGAACAGTTGACGCGCTATGCCCCACAAGGGGTTAGGGCAATTGAGTATGTTTACAACCCAAAAGTGCTAACCATTGAATAGGTAGCAGGATAAAATGGCGGAATATCGTCTGGGCGAATTGAATTTGTATTGCATATGGCCAACACCATCTAGATAGACAGGCCTGCGCTCAGCTGATCGTTATGTCATTATTTCCTTCGCCAAGGCCATGCCAAGGCAGTGACCGCACACAACGATGTTCCCGGCACGACATATGTTTACAATTGGAATTGCGCCAGACGGCATTTTAGTCCTCTAAAAACACACTTTCTGGACACTTGCACCAATTTGGTCGAAGCCGCAGCCCCGGGGATCAGTCGCAGAGCATCGCGGAACAGTTCACACTTGACAAAATACATCTTTTGACCGCACGACATACTTTCATCGCGCACGTATTTGTTTTCTCGGATCACTAGATGAAATTTAACTAACAAAGAAACACTCAACGCGGAAAACGAAAACTAATCACGGAACGCACAAAAACCGGGGACTCGCCGCCAGCAGTCACCGACCACTGGATTGTGGATACGATGGCGTCATCAAAGGAAATGATTGCGTCAAAACCAGCTGAGCGCAGGCCTGTCTATATAGATGGCGTTGATATGGCATATCCCCTAAGCAATGAAAAAGCGGTAAGTATAACATATGGAAGATATTGCCATCGTATCATCTGTGCGATTTATATTCCAAATAGTACGAAATTGCTTACTGGGCTGTATCATTTTCTCCCAAACCGAACCCAGCAAACAATTTCGTACTATCCGGTAATTGGAAGATAAGTTGCCCAGATATTGCCTACGTTTTAAGCGGGAAATGGGCGCTTTATCGCGGGATATGTTTTGCCGGATCTGGCACACTGGTAGATACTCGGTCATCAGTTTCCTGATTATGAACGACAATGTAAGAGGATACGAGGACTAAGCTGTAGACTACTTTCATCCTAAAGCTGGACATGATTGTCTCTTTTGATATCGTGTATGTGATCGCCAACCATATTGATTTTCGGGTTGTACAATTTTGAAAACGGATCGAACGTCACATGTTCCGCATAGCATTCAAGTTATGACAAACTGGACGTACGACGCCGGTGGTACATGAATTACGTGAATCTGATGAGAATGGGGTAGAACGACACTAGTTTTGTGATTATACGAAAATTCAATTCAATCTTATATTACGTTTACACTATACCCAAATTACTTCATCTGCGCCGGCTGATTTAATCTGCGACTGTCAAATATATACAATTTTAAACTCACCATACCCAGATTAAGCCGCAGATGAAATAATCAGTGTATAGTGTAATTGTAATATTATGGAGTATGAGGCCGGGGAGGGTGGATTTCGGCAGCACGAATGATTGATGAGATAAGTTGAGAGCTTTCCAACGAGTGGTGAACGATGTTCGTGAGATGAAAATTAACGGAGTTACACTTCCCTTAATAAAATCGTGACTTTTTACGTGACGGACAAATTTTCGGGATGGCCTACAGCAATGAGACATATCCATGTCAAAACTGCGAACCAGAATGCCATCGCATTTCATTTCGTAGATATCCGCACTCATCGAAATGGCAACACTTTCCTATTGAGTCAAAAAAACGCATATCTCCAAATTCAGAGGAGAGTATCTTAAAAATGTATACATAGTTGATATTTCTAATTTCGAATTGTCAAGCTTACTGTATCAAATTGAATTTGTACAGCTTGCTCAAAAGAAATCCAATGAAATTTCCATAAGAAAAATTCTTTCTAATTAACATAATGCAGTAACGTGCCTAGCCTACAACCCCATGTGTACACTTCCCAAGAATGATTATTAAATTGTTATTATAATATGTTACTTTGTATCTACATATTCTACTATCGCACTGTTGTCCGTCACAGTCAGGCGTGTATAGTGCTCGCGTAATATGGCGGGTGATGTGATGAGCCATCCGAGCCATCCATATATCGCCCATACGCCCGACCCGTATTTCGCCGACGAGAATCGTTGGTTATTCAATTTGTGGCAGAGACCAAAGTTTCAGTGTTCTAGTGCAAGTTTGACGGTTCGCCGTCATCGTCCACTAATTGAATGTAATTGAAAGGTTGTGTGTGACTGACTTTTTCGCGATCCGCGACTAGGAAAAGTATCTGACAAATTTGCATACGTTTCTAGTACACGACGTATATCGCGCGAGTCCGTTTTGTGTGAGATGGGAGAATTTATACGAGAGGAATCCGCAATTTTTGTGCTCTGTGTGATAGTATAATAGTGACAGATTTGTCATTATAGTGTGATACGTTGGTGTATTATTGTTGAAATGACTGTTTTTATGTATTTTGTTTTTTGAGATAGTATGGAAAGAAATCTCGCGCTCTCTACTCATAGTAAAATATTAACTAGTGTATAAATGGTTACGTTTTGTGGTGCTAAATTACCTACACCAATGGATGTTGATGTTATTGGTGACATTCTGAGTGATATCAATTGGATGAAATCGTCATGTGTTAGTATTTTTTTTTTTGCAAAGATACATTTCTGACTCATTGGATGGATTCTCTTTTATTTACATGTACATTTTAGATTATATTGTTTTATTCATTTTAATACTATGCATACGGTTTTACAACAGTAGAAACTAACAAATGTATTCGTTTGTAAAATTTCATTTCAGCTGGAATTGCTACAGAGACAAGTCAGTGATCTTGCAGATACACAAAGTTCAGTGGAAGATCGTACATCCAGAACGAAGACTGAATATGCCGTACTACAGGCCCGGTATCATATGCTCGAGGAGCAATTTCGAGAGGTAAACACTAGCAACATGTTCATTAATTTAATACGTTTACTTATACTACATCTACATACTATACATATCTAACATCTGATACTTTCCATCTAATCTTTAATTCATATCTAACGAACGGAGATAATTAAAAAATTGACTTGATCATTTCTACTCGATCTTTACGTTCTACATTTTTTGAATGCTTTTGATTTTTTTTTGTGAGCTGTACTCGACTCGATCGACTTTTGAAGTACACATTCGTATGTCTATAGAGTCAATTCGAGATATCTTTTGGATAGATCAAAATTAGCCTCTCTTGGACACATTGATTTACGTTTGGCTAGAAATATGGTTGGAGTAGATTTTTTTTTTGGTTTGGTGAATGATGAAGAAGGTGGAGTCACAGTTCATTGATACTGTTAGAAGCGATTAGTACCTGGATTATGTGTATACATACCTCAATTTCGTTATAAAACATGTGACTGCATTTTTGGCTGGTACTAAAATCCTAGCGTCATGGTCTGTCCCACCCGAAGAATTAGCGTGACGTCTGATGCTGAAGATGAATTGGTTTTACTAGATAGAAATTCTTGGGATTGTTTTGATCGATTTGGGCTTGTGCTAAACATTCTTTGGAATCATGTACTGAAATTTTTATTACATATACCGATTTCGTACTGAGTTTGGTACCGTTCTTGATTTTGACTACCAAATTTATCGAATACTTGCACTCACGTATTCAGGTTGCACATAGTTCTGCACTCGAACATTCTTTTCCATGAGTACGCCAACGAATACTCGTAAATACCACATGGTGGGCACAGCTTCAACATGCTTGGTGGATAATTCTTTACACATTGTGTAAGCATCCAAGTTTATGACGATGATGAATCGGGTATCAAGCTAAAATTGCATTGACATATTGGATTTGGAAGCTTCGTTTTGGAATGCCTATGACAGGTATTTTATTTTTCGTCACGCGATTTTTAACTATGTATTTGGACTCGCTCCTCCTCCATATCACACATCGTCGCAAAATTCGGAATACCTCCTTTCACCCTCTACGCCACATCACATTTCTATATCCTAGAGCTTAGACAACGTATCTCTCTCTGATTCCTGTTAACCCCTTGTGGGTCATAGGGCATTTACCACGCCTACTTTCCACCTCGTCCTGTTCATCGTCATCGCTTTCAGTTCACTCCACGACTTGCCTATTGAGGCACCCTCTCTCTTGACTGATCTTCTCCAGGTGTCGTCCAACACGGCGACTTGCGTTGGTTCCCTGCGGGTTCCAATCGAGGGCCCGTTGAGCAATATTTTTCGGCCCTTTTCGGAGAGTGTGATCTATCCATTGCCACTTTCGCCTTTTAATGGAAGTGTCTATCCTGTCTTGACCAGTTATAGTAAGGAGGTCGTCGTTAGAAATGACCTCCGGCCACCGTATATGTAGGAAGCGTCGTAGACCCTGGTTCACGAAAGTTTGCAATCTAGTTGTTATCTCATTGGTCACCTTCCAAGTTGAACAGCCATATACAATAAAAGCACCGATTTTATGTTGGTTTCGAAGATCCGAAGTTTGGTGCATCTGGAAATGTTATTATTTTGCTAGAAAGGAGTCAAGCTGAAAAAAGCTGCTGCTTGTTGATGCGAGACTGTAAATCAGCATCCATTCCACCATCTGCTGTAGCTACGCTACCGAGGTAGCAGAAATTGTCAACTTTCTCGACTGCCTGTCCCGAAACACAAATTCCGATTTGCCTTCCTGGATCCAAGCTCAGGTTCTTAGTCTTGGCAGTGTTGATTTTTAGCCCTGCTTTACGGCTTTCGCAATGCAGAGCATCATACATTTGAGCTACTTGATCCGATTTATTTGATAGAAAACAAATATTGACAGCAGAAGGTATTTGAACAACTTCCATCTTATACCTTTGTTCTGGTGTTCTTGAAGCGTGCCGCTTAGTACATCATTAATGGCAATTAAAAACAGTATAGGTGACAAAATGCAGCCTTGTCTCACTCCGCTGTGCACCTCTAAAGGATCTGATAGCTTACCCTTGTGTAAGACGTGACATTGGGCTCCCTGGTAGGACTCCTTTATCATGGAAATTATTTTATCTGGTATGCCTCTGCTACGTAAAGCCCTCCAGATGTATTTCCGGTCGACGCTGTCAAACGCCTTCTCGAAATCGATGAACATGAGATGTAATGGGGATCTCCACTCTGCGGATTGTTCAATAATAATTCGGAGGGTGTTGATGTGGTCGCTACATGAAAAGCCCTCGCGAAAACCAGCCTGTTAATCGTTCAGTGTGCTGGTCAACTGTATGCTTGATCCGGTTTAAGACTATTTTCGCCATCAGTTTGGAGACTGCTGGGAGGAGGCAAATTCTACGCCAATTATTACAATCCTTCAGGTTACCGTTCTTCGGGATCTTAATAATGACGCGCGTCTTCCATTCTTTAGGGAGAGTTTCGGTTTCCCAACACTCTTGGATAAGGGGGAGGAGAATATCTGCAGTAGCTTTGGCATCCGATTTAAAAAGTTCCATCTATCCCCAGGGCTTTACCCGCATCCATCAATTTAATAGCCACAGTTACTTCCAGCTAAGATGGTGGGCTTGTCAACTCTGGCTATTTGCGGAATATCTTCTGCTACTAATGAAGATGCATTCGAAGGTCCAAAGGTGTTGTTGAGGACCTCAACGAAGTGCTTTCTCCATCTACGCAGTTGGTGTTCTTCGGTTACCAGTAGAGATCCATCTTTATCTTTCACAGGATGTTCTGTTGCAAAAGATTTGCCAGTTAATGGGTTAATAAGCTTAAGCCGCTTCCTCTGCCTTCTCCGCTAATGCGTTGAAGAAATTTCGCTTGTCCAGTCTTACGCTTCTTTGCACGCCTTTCTGTAGTGAACGGTATTCAGCTCTGAGTTGGTCTTTGGCTGAGCCGTCAGCAGCTGAGTTAATCTGTTCTTTAACTCTCTTGTGTGACCATGTAGAGTCGCTAATGAATGGTCTCCTACCGCGGTCCAATCGACCCGCAAATGTCACGCCACACGGAATACATGAGTCCTTAGCGAATTTCCATCTTTCATCAATTGTAGGATTCTTACAAGGTGGTGGTGCAATAGTTCTCTTGTGCAAGGCGGTGGAATATGCACGTCTTATTGATGGGTCTTTAAGCTTTTGCACATTAAAACGTGTCAAGAGTCGTGCATTTTGAGGGCGCTGGATTCCTGCCGTTCGTAAGTGTATTTTTGCGATAACAAGTTGGTGGTCGCTGCCAACATCAGCACCTCGCTTCAACCTGATGTCCAAAAGACAATTCCACCATGTCTTGGAAACGGCTGTGTGGTAAATCTGGTTTTCTGTTCTGTCATCCGGAGAGGTCCAGGTTGTTAAGTGGCAGCGTTTGTGCTTGAACAGGGTACCGCCAATGACGAGTTGATGAGAGTTGCAAAACTCCACGAACATCTCGCCCGTTTTGTTCCTGTTGCCTAGTCCATGATTGTCCATAAGGTGTTCTAAGCCTACGTTGTCAGACCCAACTTTGGCGTTGAGATCCTCCGTGATAATTTTTAAGTCACCTTTAAGAGCCTTGTCGAAGGTGTCGTCAAGCCGTTGATAAAAGGCGTCCTTAGCTGATTGATCCGCTAGTTCAGTCAGGGCGTAGCACTGAGGTTTCTTACCCTGGATTTGAATCTGGCTATGATGATACGGTCGGAAATGGGCTTCCAGTCAATTATAAATAGGTGTGTCTCCCTAGTCAACAGTTTTCCGACGCCTATCATTCGAAGTGACGTATCGTCTTCATTTCCAGAGTAAAGCAGTACTGTTTGGGAGCTTGGTGATAAAGTCGTTGCCGATCAAGGCCATTGTGTTTCGCTTAGTCCTAGTATACTGATATTATATGCGGTCATTTCCCATTTCGACTTCAGTGAGCCTCGCACTACTGCACTCGCCCCACATCGTTCTAACGTTCCAAAAACCGATCGTGGTCCGTTGTTTGTAGCCAAAAGTCGTTGCTGGTGAATCAGTCTGTGGTATCCGAGGCTCGTTTAATGTTTCGAGTGTAAATTGATTTCAGGTACGCAAGTTACAAGCCGACATACCCAATATTAGGAGAAGGGTTGCTTCCTTAGGTTTCCTAAGAGCCGCCGGGAGCTATTTTTTACATAGCGGTAGCTCTCCAATGGTGTTTTTGATCACGCGTTCTCTTGATGATCTTTCAGCTGGGTGTGACATGTTGGTGTTCTCACAACTATGCTGCATCTTCACCGTTTGCCTATTTCCTGAGACGCACTGGTGTTATTGGCCATTCAGGATAATCATCGTTATGTGCCTCTACCAAATGTTTTGAACTTGGTTGTCTTTGTTAGCCGTTCCAAAGGGCGCGGGCGCCCACGGGGAGGTTTATGGAAAAGGTCTTTTGCCCTCCTTTGCTTGGTTATGCGATATTATTAAAGAAATCCAATGCATATCACCGTGTCCTTCGGGTTGTTTTGTCATGCTATAATACACACGACTTTGTTGACGGGTATTGCAGTTGGAAAGTTTGGAAAAAGGCAGATAGCTGTAGCCTGAATGGCTGACCAACATCTAAGCGTCTCAGGTTTAGTAGGATGGAATGACTTGCGTAGTTGGACCTGCAACATAGTTGTGTGAACTCCAGCACGTTTATTGAACCATCTGAAGCAGCTATCTTCCGAGGCCATCCTCTGAATGGAGTTAGGCGATGTGCTGACAACTCGTCCTTGTAAAAACCACTCCACGTCAAGAAACTTTGTGGTCTGGATAGTAAATTGAAAATTGGAAACGGAGAGATGTAAATGATATGGTCCGGTTGCGATCTCGGCGGTAAATTTAAAATGGGAAACGGCTAGTGGAAAGTGGTGGGATCCGGTTACTGTGTAGGTGGTAACTTTAAAATGGGAAAGGGCAAGAGGAAAATGGAAGTCGATGTGTGGTGGTGTGTGGGTGTTACAGTATGCTCCATTCATATGCATATCGTTTTAGAACTTTTCTTGACTCCTGTTGCTGCTGAAGATTGTAGCAATGTACATCGGAGGACGAGGGGTGGAATTGGCCGTAAAGAGCTGAGTACACGGAAATCCTCACCAGATACCGTCAGATGATGTGTTTGGCAGACCAGCCCAGTAATCAATGAATCATATTCTTATTAGCAGAGAGATACTTTGATGCTAATCCCAAAACAAGCCTTCGTGAACTGTCCATCCGGCGTTCTTAAGGATAACAGAGAGAATAATCGAAAACATAATTCGCTTAATAATTGACGATTTCTGAACTTTGTGAGAATCCATTTTATTTTGATTAAAAATGCAGATTTCTTTGTCTTTGTCACAATTTTTAGTATTACTAAAGCATTTCGCTCTTTCGAGCGTCTTCCTCTGAAGATAATAAAAATTGTGATAAAAACTAAGAAATCTGCATTTTTAATCAAAATAATTCGTTTAGTTATGTTCTTATCTTCGTCGAAAAGACATTTCCTCGATTCCCATAGTTTTCCCAAAAGGGGAAAATTTTTGGAACGCCAGGAAAGAAAGGAAGGTGGTTCGCAATCCCTTAATGCTGCTGTTAACATTTTTTATCGTACATTTAGCGCTCGTGCCCACGGCAGACTTTTTAGTTCGCAGAAAAACTAAATAGTTTAGTCAGAAAAATAAAACACACGGTGTTTTATGAGACCGCGCACACAGCGATTATTAAATAGTTTAGTTTGCTGTGTGCACGGTCTTATAACCCGCCGTATGATCTATTTTTCTGACTAAACTATTTAGTTTTTCTGCGAACTAAAAAGTTTCCTGTGGGCGCGAGCTCTTACTGAGCAAGAGAACTCTTGCTCTGGAAACCCCAACTTCAAGCAGAGCAGAGACGGTGTTATTTGTAAATCAAGTTTTTTCAGGAGCAAGAGGTAAAGGAATATGAGTAATAGCGCGAAACTCAAAATTTTTCTCCATATTTAAAATTGTAATTCGGATCTATTTTTTACTCGGTGATAACTGAGCGAATACTGACATGATTTTTATAAAATTTATACTGCATATTAATTAATTAATAAAAAATAAAAATAAAGGGCCTCGCCTCGCCAGTTTCCTCTATTCCGCGAACTTATTGACTTATCATCGTATATGAGAATACTTTGAAGTGTTTGTGGTAATAATTATTGATAAATGATATCGTGCGGACTTTCATCGAGCATACTACATACATGTTTCGAATGGGCTTCCTATTTGGTCTTAAAATTAAATCGGAAATGCCGCCAGCATACGAATAGGAGACTACATATGTATCTTATGCAATAAGTACACAAACAAATGCCATACAACATTTCAACCTTTCAGTATACATGTGTATATGTATTTGAATTTGTACGAGTACTAGTACTCGTACTTAACTTCCGCTTATCGTCCCTTCCTTTAGGTTTAGATAATGTTTACTATTAGTTGTTGCATTTAGAGCGGATGTTGTTGCATATTGGATATGAGATATGACAAATACATGATGGTTTTGATCCATTAGTGGAACATATTTTCCAATTCGAGGCTGTCATGATATAAGATATTTCACCCTTCATCCCCCAACTCTATCCGCACAAATTCAGATCCAATTTTCAATTAACTTCTTTTAACCTTTCGACTCATCCGAATGAACTCCATCATTTTATATGATTGATTGACGAGCATCTTGGTCACCAAATTGAATCCATAAATGAATAGTAATGAGTTCCAAGCTTATATCGGGACACCAGACAATGTAACTAATACAGCACGTCCAATACTTAACGGGGTTTCGTGATAATAGTTAAAGTAATCATAATTGTATATCTTCCGTTTTTGCGTGGCCATTGTCCAGTCAGTAGGCCAGGCCAATAATATTCTTTGTATATTCATACTCAGCTGAAATTTCTGAAGACAACAGTACAGTTGATACTTCTGGCACGGTACAAGTGTTTCAGTAAATTATTTTCACTTTTGAGTGCTATAAAACAACGTTTTCGCGATTTTTAGTTTATTGTATCTGGAGTGACTACTGATTGACTATCTACATTTGTCAACTTGTCTAGTCTAATCTTTAAATATTAGTAGTAAATGTGATAATTAATGAGTGACTGATTAGAAATCGAGCACAGAGTGTACAGATAAGGAGTGTTTGTTGTTAACTTTGATGTGAGTTACAATTCTTATGGAAATAACGTGACTAGAACAATGCATGAGAGCCTTTTGTGTTTCACTATAAGAACACTGAGTCTTTGATATTGTGATAAGAAAAATGAACAGCGATATAAGCCATTTTGGGAGTTTTACACATTCAACTTCATTCATTGATTCAACCTCCGAATTTCCTTTCATCTCCACAATTGGCGCTCCATATGAGGTGTGAAAACGCTGGGCTCTTAATTTTTTTGGTATTCGACTTCACACCCATTAGAGCAGCGTTTTTACCATCTTCACCTAAGAGAGCGATCATGGCCATGGACAATGAGCTAGTCATTGCAATCGCGGTAACTACTTCTGACTGCGTCCGGTTAGTACGTATACGACCTTAGTCTAAGCAGCTTTCTGTACTAGATCCGTCGTTGTCGTCTTAACAACAATTTTTCCATATCCCCTGTTTTGACTGACCCTAACCATGTCACTTTTTAGTTACCATCTTCCCGTAAAACTCATAGGCCCGTTTTCTCAATGTCTGGTTAAACTGCCAGTTAGCTGTCTGAGATACTAAATTTAATCTTAGCGTATGCAATGCCCAAAATATGATAATGCAGTAGAAAGCTCAGCTAATGCAGTTGAAAATCAGCTGAGCATTAATTTGAGAACTCTAGCTGTCAAAATCTCAGCAGCCCGCATCAGCTGTTTGGAATTATCGTTCGATAAATTTTTAACTGGACGATAGGTGCCGTTTAGCATTTATCTATGAGATAAACTTTAACTGGACATTGTGTAAACGGCCCATAGTCAATTGCCATAACCCCTTGTGGGGCATAGCGCATCAACTGTTCCATGTGGCCCAGTTGATGTTTCGTTGGCAGAAATTAGTTTCGGAGAATGCAGTTGCCAGCATGAACCTCCTGCGTCCTCATTTAGTCGTCTATCTGCGACAGGTCGGGAGATGTTGTGGCTTATTATTACGCTCCCCTCAAAGGGGAAGACAGCACAAACATCCATGGCCACGAACGTGCTTCGTGGACGAGATTCGAACCTGAAACATTGGTAGTCAGACATGAGACTGATGCCTCTACGCACTGAGCTACCGGTCGCCCGGAAAGGAAGTGCTCTACTAACGGAACGAACGAATACTTTAATCAATTAAGGTCCACAACCATAGACCGAGTATTTGCGGGGTAGTGTCAATGGGTTGTGAGAGAAAATTAAAAAAAATTAATGCAATTTGAATTATGAAATTTATTTTTATTCAATTTATATTTTCACCCAGAGGGAGTGCAATTGGAGTGTACAAACGATCCATAAATGTTAAATTGAAACGCGCGTTTCCTCCTTTCTGTTTAGACCGTCAAGCTTCTTTCCTGCTTGTCACTGTAGTCATCACACAAGTAAATTTGTTCCTTTCGCGACATAGCCTACTTCGTTTTATAGAAGTGATGTCTATATGAGTAGATGCAGATTTTGACCTCCAGATTCTCCAATTTCTGCCAAATTCAATTCTGTAATTAATTAAGTATATCATCAAATTTATGATAACATTCTGTAATGGACGGTCTGGTGGGCATCCAAAGATGCCCGTGGGGACGGAGCCTAAGGCAACATATGACCGTGAAGGTCGGGCCGTGCCATCTGGCGAAGAAAAAGGCCCCTCAACGAGCTAAGCAGCGGCCTATGCTTGCTGTAGCTCAGTGCGGGAGATATGGGCGGGGTTTTCGCCGCTCGTTGCCCCTGTCCTTTACGTATTAACAAAAATTCATAGGCCTGGGGAAGACAACACAAACAGGGGAGGTAAAAATGGGGAATAAAAAAAAATAGTCGATAAGGATGGAATGGTTGACGGATGGATCAGACGCCCACATGGTCGCACCTGGGTCCGGGTGTAATGGGACCCTCGGCCTCTGGTTTCGTACCACCAACAGATCACTACTCATCAGGTGCTGCTTCGATCTGCTGGTGGGAGCAGCACTACCGGACCATAATATGGTTCGTTACAGGTGGTTCATTACAATTCACGGCGCGGCACTCATCTTCTGGTTAAGAATTTATCGGAATAATTCCAAACAGCTGATGTGGGCTGCTGAGAATTTGTGTCCCGGATAGCTAACTGACAGTTTTACCAGACATTGAGAAAACGGGCCTAAATCTTTCAAACCCATACGAGAGAATATTGTGAATGTACTGTATCTTGTCTGGGATCCGCTCGCTACGCGTGCTACGCACTTAAATAGTTTCTACCCTCAGAATACAAACAAAGCTCGCTCCGTTCGCCATGGGTATCTGCCGGCGCACGCATCGCTGGACAGAATTACTTCTGACAACCCGACTAACAACAGTCACTCGAGGTTGAGCGTCGCCATATCGAACTCATGTAATATTACACCATCTATCTCTATAAAATTTTTATTTGTATTTTCACCCATGGTGTTCGTTTATTTTGTTGTGTGTTATATATTTATTAGCGAAATTTGACAGCGGCATGCTAGTCAAAACTTTCGTTCACTAAACGTACAAGGGCGGCAGCCTAGTTTCGCCTTTGACAACATTTATTCGATTGGATTTAGGATAATACAATACTTAGTTGGATATGCAATAAACTTTCAAATGAAAATTGATCACAGGGACGCTGCGATCTCCAAACGAATTTTAAAGCATTTCCACTTCCGGCTTACAATTTCCTGGCATACTCCTGAAAGACGTTATTACGTTAATATACAAAGGACAATTAAACAAGTTCTCTGTGGCTACTTGGTAGTTGGTAATTTGTCAAGTTCGCTACTTGGTAGTTGTCGATCGCTGCGCCGTCATCCAAGCGGAACTAGACGGCTGCTGAATAGTTGACGATTGTTGCGCTGCTGTCGTTGAAGCGGTTTGTAGCTAACTCACAAAAACTTATGAGAATGGGTTACCACCATTGCAGAAACTCTTCCGCACTATAATTATTCATAATAAATCTGCCAAACACTTACGAGAGAATATTGTAAATCAACAGCATCTTGAGTGGGCTTTACTTGCTACACGAGCTCCGTTTTTACCCTCAGAATACAACCAGAGAATGCTCTCTTCGCTCGCTATGGATACAACAGCGGCAATCCAGTTTGTCTTTGACAACATTTATTGGATCGGGTTTAGGACGAAACTTGGTTGGAATATGCAATAAACTTTCAAATGAAAATTGATCACAGGGACGCTGCGATCTGCAAACGAATTTTAAAGCATTTCTACTTCCGTCCCGAGCTTTTTCGACATACTCCTCGTTATCACGTCGCAAATAAAAAATATTCAACAGCAATGGGTACGTTCAGAATGTGCCGAAATATCATACGGTTATGGATCGGCAGGGCAACCGCTCAATCATATATTCTGGGCTTTGTGAACGGCGTGAATTTGAGGTGTATTTGGAGATGTATGCTAGCAACTATACCATCTGAATTTTATATACTAATGAAACCTCAACAAGGTATTGCGAGAGATGTTGACGCATCCGTCCCCATTGGAGGGGTTAAGGAAATTGCTTTTAGTATGAAAGGCATGGATCATCAATTGTAAAATTTTTAGTTTCACTCTTTCCCAACTTTGCTTTGGACGATTTTAACGTGTTTGTTCACAAAAGTACATTTTTACTCTCCAAACTGACGGCAGGGATCTCATCTGCCAACTGTCAAAATCGTTGTCACATCATGCTCAGCAATGCTAGTGAACAGAAAAATTGTATGCTCAATCATTTTATTGTAAATTCGGATAATACCTACCCAATCGTTATGCAACGGTTGTTCCTTCGTACCCAATCTTATCGAATTCTCTACTAAACAATCTTCTTCCTCTGAAATCGCTGAAATCAAACTCGAACGAACTGTAAACGTAACGATCGAGAAACGTTATTGCAACTTCGGTTGTCTTTTCTGTAACCGTTTTCTCTGTTTATTTTCGAAAATAAATTTTACCTTTTGCAACTGCGCTTTTATTGATATCCGTTTTTCAGCACGGTTCCATTTTTTGCTGCTTTTTTGGAAATCAGTTCCCAAACCGTGTTGTTTTTGGTTGTTCTTTTCACAACAATTTTTAACTGTTTCGTTGTATTTTTTTGTCGAAAATCGCTTTCAAGTACATACTTCGTTTTTATTTCGTTTCCAGTTGCTTTTTTGGATGAATGTTTGTTCAACTGTTTTGTTTCAGTTGCGATTTTTGAGAATATATTTTTGCAAAGCTTTGTTTTACGCTGATTTTAATTGTCTTGCTGCGAATGATGTCGTTAAGAATATAGCGCCGCTTTTAATGTAGCTACCTTATTTAGTGCATAATTTCAGAAGAAGAATAAATATTTCTCTTTTTGACAACGGTGAATTGGGTGTCTGCCTCCGATGGTCACAATTATTCTTACCTTCTATGCGCTTCTCTTGCTACTATAGATTCCGATATCAAACAAATTCTCAAAAATCAATGCTGTGAAGTGATTGATTTAATTTTTTTTATTGTGACAGGTTCAAAAATTTGTTATCCACTTAAAACAGGAAATGTGGAAAATCAATAGGCTTGAGGTGTCTATCTTTCGTTCTTTATTTTTTTGGCAAAAAAACGCAAAACATCTTTCAACAGTTTTCATGGAAACAAATGTCAATTGCTTTGATTGACATATTTCACTTCCTGCTAGTCTATTTCATGAAATATGATTTTTGTTAATAGAATCTTTCTGTCTTTTCTAGTCTGAACTGCGAGCCGAAGAACGTTTGGCGGAAGAGCAGAAGCGTCATCGCGAACTATTGGCACGTATCGAACGGGAGGCCGCCCTACAAAATGAAAATTGCCAAATAAAAATTCGCACCACTGAAATGGAAGCGAACAATTTACGCGAAGAAGCACAACGTTTGCGAGTGTTATGCGACAAACAGGCCAACGATCTGCATACCACCGAGGAAAAATTAGAAATAACACGTGACAATTTTGCATCGTTACAACAAGAACTGACGGAAGTCCGAGCGATCGAACGTAAATTGCTCGACGAAAAGAAAGTCTCCGAGGATCTGATGCTGGAGTTGGGCAAAGAGTTGGAAAGATTACGATCGGAACGGGGACCTGCACTGCCAACAACATCACCGGAAGCGCTAAGGCTTGAGGAGTTACATCAAGAGCTGGACGAACTGAGACAGAAGAACAAAAGTAAATATTCATTCGGTTTTCAGTTTTCGAATTACAAGTCCTGAATTTATTGTTATAAATGTCACACACATTTCACATTTCTTTATCTATTTTATTTTATTTTAGTCCTAGAAGAACAAAATGAAGAGCTACAAGCGGCTGTTCTGTCACGAGGTGTAGAAGAAGGCAGACATTTACTGAATGGTACATTAAATAGTCTTGCACAAGAATTAGAAGAAATGTCGCAGGCACAGGTAAGATTGCATATTTTTATTTGGCATAGATACATTTTATTATTGTTTCATTTCATTCTATTTCTTTCCTTTTCTCAAACAAAACTCGTATCATATTTGAACGATTCACACCTACGTTCGGGCAAATTATTTTGCATGCTTAGTCATTTGGCCATTAGTTCGTCCTTCCACTTTTCACTTTTATATAAAATACTATTACTTAATGTTAGCGTCTTATGTATCATGTTCGCACGTGCCTATTCTTCCTGGTGCTTTATGTTTAGTATGTAGGGATATTTCCGATATCTATGGATTAAAGGAAAATATTCGGAGTACATGAATACATGGACAGATATTTCATAAATACTACACATTGGTGACGTAACAAAGAATTAATCGATTAATTAAGCAAATGCGAAAGTGTGCTCGTAGAGATAGTACTATAAACCATTATGGTACTCCCCATATCTATGTCATATTAGACTTATTGCTTTTCTTGATAATACATTTTCTCACTATCACTTAGGTTAATAATACCAGTAGGGCAAAGCGCTCATTTCGTTTTCGTCCATTATCATTCTACATACACCTCGTTTCCAAGCTATAACCACGCCCTCGAAATAAATTAAATATCACTTTGGGGTATTGAGTGACAAATAATTTGACCCATCTACGAAAGGAATCATTAATAAAATGAATTGAGTTACAACAATTGAGGGTGTGCAAATTATTTTTTAAACTGATTCGCTGCTTACCTTTTTCATCACAAATTCAGTGAGTGAGAACTATATTATGGGCAGTCGCAGAACACAGATTCTCCAAAAGCGAAATACATTCGAGACAGTGGCAAATGTGTCTTTTTTTTGGGTTGTATATCCCCATGCCCAAAATCTCCGAACCAAAATCCACAAAGCAAAATCCCCCAATACATAACTAATCTAAACCAAAATTTTCTACCACAAAATCCCCATTTGACGTGTGATCTTAGAATGCGGTGCTAAAGTGGAATTGGGTAGAAAAATAAAATAAGGAAAACCCCTAGATGCTGTATTTTTTTTATTTAGATTTCCAAATAAGAAATAGTAAACCTGGCAGAAATATTACAAAACTCTTAACAGAAGAAAATTCATCGTGCTGATTTAACCAATTAGCAATCAAAGGATTACACGTAGTTGCGATTGGTGTCAAAAGAAGAAAGAATTTATATTATGATGTACGCAAGAAAGGTTCGTACTGCCTAAAGCGAAATCATCTTAAGCATGGGCTCACTGCAGTCTAAGGCCAAAATCTATGATTGAAAATGAACATACGATAGTTACAGTTGATACTTGACCTATTTCGAGTTTGACGATTACGATTACGCACAAAGAAACACTAACTGTGTGCCAGCTGAATATTCATCACAGCAAAGCGGCATCAGCGATGATGACGAGATGCTTTGATGAAGAGAAACTGGACATAGCTTTGATACAGGAACCCTGGATTTTACAAAACAAAATTAGGGGTTTGTCACAACAAACCGCAAATCTGTACCATGCACAGGTGGACGGTAAAATAAGGACATGCATCCTGGTGCGTCATGGAATACGTGCAGTACAAATGATGCATATCTGCTCGCCTGATCTTACGGTAGTAATGATCGGCAGTGGTGCAGGATCATTCCTAATTGCATCAGCATATCTCCCTTATGATGCACCAGAACCACCTCCATCAGAGGAAGTAGAAAATCTGGTAAGGTATTGTAAAGAAAGAGATATGGCCCTGATCATAGGCTGTGATGCCAATGCGCACAACACTATGTGGGGCAGCACAGATGACAATCCCAGAGGACAGCAGCTGCTAGAATTTGTGGAAAAGTACAATCTGCTGGTAGCAAACAAGGGGGTCGCTCCCACCTTCGTGGATGCACGAAGGGCTGAGGTGATCGACATTACCCTAAGCTCTGTTAATATGCTTGACAGAGTTCAGAATTGGAGAGTGGTGGACAGGCTAACCATGTCTGATCACAGGGCTATCCAGTTTGAAATTCTGTATGGCAGAAAACGGAGTAGCGAACGCAAACGTATAAGAGTGCCAAAAAATACTGATCGTGTTAAGTACGAGACATATTTATTGGAACAAGTCGAGGATATTCAAGACGGAATACCTCGGAATACGGTCGAGATAGAGCGAACAGTGGAACAACTGAACTCCGCTATTAATCGCGCCTTCGAACACGCTTGTCCCTCCACAGTAGTGGACGAAAAGGACCCAACACCATGGTGGAGTAGGGAACTGGAGTCTATGAAAAAAGAGACAAGGAAAGCCTTTAACATGAGGGAGAGAGACTCTCACTCTTGGGAACTATACAAGGATAAAAAGAGGGAGCTGAAAAGAACCTTACGTCTTCGGAAACGAAATACGTGGAGGGAATTCTGCTCTAGCATGAAGGATACGTCGGAAGTATGCAGATTACAGAAGATGATATCGAAAGACACTGCTTCGAAAATGGGGCTGATACGCAAAGTTGATGGTTCCATGACAGAAACAGTGGAAGAAACGTGGCAGGCCCTGATGGAGGTACATTTTCCTGGAAGTTTCAAATCAGACCAACCATGGCCTCAAACTAACATGGGAGCTGGTGGGGTAAGTCAACAAGAAGCTGAGAGGATAATAACTCCAAATGGAGTCAAAAGTGCTATAAACTCTTTTGCTCCATTTAAAACGGCTGGAATGGACGGAATATTCCCGGCACTATTACAGTGGGGCATGAGCGCTCTACTACTTTTATGGATATAGAGGGTGCTTTTGATAAAATCTCCTTTACCAAACTAAGGAACGCCCTGATTGAGCGGGGGGTTGATTAAATTATATTAAGTGGATCGACTCTATGCTTAAGCAGAGGGCGGAAAATCTTAGCAGTGGATGTGACAGAATACGGGGTAAGGTAGTCCGAGGATGCCCACAAGGAGGTGTTCTTTCGCCTCTACTGTGGAACATCACCGTGGACAGTCTTCTCTGGAAGCTGGACTCGATGGGCGTACACACTGTAGGATACGCCGATGACTTGGCACTTACGGTCAGTGGAAAGTTCATGGACACAATTCTAGGTTGCATGGGACAAGCTCTCAAAGTAACCGAAGACTGGTGTAATGAGCAAGAGCTAACCATAAACGCTAGTAAATCAAACACTATGATTTTTACTCGTAAGAGGAAAGACATAGAGATAGCTCCCTTACGGCTCTTTGGTTCGGAAATTAAGGTGTCCAAGGAAGTGAAGCATCTAGGAGTTACCTTAGATGCGAAACTAACTTGGAATGTTCACGTTGATGAAAAGATCCAAAAAGCGAAAAGGATTTTGCATCAATGTAAGAAAGTGTGTGCTCGTAGGTGGGGAATTTCACCTAAAGCGACACACTGGATTTACACAATGATGGTAAGACCTATTCTAGCCTACGCATCAGTGGTATGGTGGCCAAAAGCCATGCAGAATACCACAAAGCAGAAGCTAGATGGGGTACAAAGGATAGCTTGCGTAAGCATATGTGGTGCAATGCGCACCACACCAACGCGAGCAATGGAGTCATTGCTGGGACTGCCGCCGTTGGACTTATTTATAAAGAAAACGGCGGCGCTTTCGGCAATACGCATGGAAAGGGATGCCATGTGGCATCGCTTTGGAACTAGCAGCGGTCATAAGAGCATCCTAGACATTATTCATGATGAGGTCAGGGAGACTCTAATGCCGGTAGAAGGTATGAGTAGACGTAGGGTAGTTGAAAGACTACACAAGACTCACATTGCAGATGGAAACATACATAATGAGTGTATGTACAATGACATTAGCATTTTTACTGATGGCTCTTTAATGGACGGTAAAGCGGGGGCGGGGGTTTACTCTGAAGAGCTAAACCTAGCATGTGCGCTTATTCTAGGAGAGTATGTGTCCGTATACCAGGCAGAGATGCTTGGCTTGTTGCATGCGTTGGACCACTTGCTTGAAGGTCAGGTGCGGGGGAAGAAAATCCTTATTGCACTGGACAACCAATCGGTGATCAGACGCATGCAGCAGACGAACATAAACTCTAAACTGGTACTAGAGTGTGTCCGGAAGCTCAACACGTGTGCCTCAGAAAATGAGGTTACGCTGATGTGGGTAAAAGGACACATAGGTACAACAGGAAATGAGGCGGCGGATGCTCTAGCAAAACAGGGATCTGCGGCAACTTTCATTGGCCCAGAACCCAGAGTTGCTCTGGAGAACGCATGATTGGAGCGAAGGTTGGGGAGAGGATGAACTCCATGCATCAACAAAGATGGCACGAGCTAGTCACTTGCAAACAAGCTCGGAATGCAATGACCAGCCCTTTAGGCAGGGAAGCGAGAAAGGTACTTAGTTATAAACGGAGTACCCTAAGCTGGATAACTGCCTTGGTCACAGGGCATGGTAATTTTAAGGCTCATCTGGCCAAGATGAAAATCGGAGAAGATGACGTTTGCAGGCTATGCCTGGAGCAGGCCGAGACGGCAGCACACATTGTGTGCGAATGTCCAGCACTGGCTAGCACGAGGTTAAGGGTCACAGGCAGGCACACGATAAGTGTAGAAGCCATGAGTGAACTCAGCTTCAAACAAATGCTAGCAATAACACGGGACTCAGTGATGAAGAAAGAGGTCGACAATTATCAGTCGACATCTGGAAGCCACTGATGACCGGGAGGGGGCGAAAAGGGACCCAAACGTTAGTGGTCTGCTTCGGCTATCCCCCAGAGTATATAATAATGACCTATTTCGAGTTTGACGATTATAATTATTAACTCAGCGCTTTTGCAATTTTTTTTCGTGTTTGGTGATTTTCATTTCGAGAATTCTGAATTTTCGAGACTTTTCTTTATTTCATATTTTCCATACAGTTTCCCTTTCTGATCCAGATTTCCTCTACTTAGACTCTGGGCTCTAGCGGTAGATTAAAGAGACTTTTCATATGTTACCGAGCGTCGTATTAGGGAATCTTTCTCCTAAAAATCAAAATTTATTTATTTAACAGAATACGTTTCATTTTGCCACTGTTGATATTTCCAATACGTAAAGCAGATAGCTTTTAAATTCTCCCAGAGCCATATGGTTAGTTTTGATTTGCAGCAATATGTTGCGTTTAAAATTGTATTTTTTCTTTCATACTCCAGAATTAATTTTATTTTCGTTTTCATGAGTAAATTCTTTGATTTTTACCGATATATATATATACATACGAGTATATTTAAAATAAAATACGTTATGAAGGTTACCCAAAAGACTCCGCTGTATAGACAGCGTGCCCTAAATTGCCAGATAAAGTCTTCACCACGCGTTTCCTCACGCACCTCTAAGCAACAAATTATAGAAACTTCTTTCGGTTTCCTAACCCTTTATCTACTTTTAATCTCTGAATTAAATCGACGATCATACACAACTAAAAACTCTATAACTTTGAAACTATGCAAGGTAAAACAATAAAAACCAGGGCTCAAGTACAGCTATCGCTAACGCTAAAGACTTGTTCGGACTACGCGAGTATTTAGTCGAGTCGTGAGTGATTTAGTAACTAAAATATTTGCTAATGTGAAAAAAATCGTTCTCACTACAATCCGGGTATGTTCATTGTTTTTTGACTTAATAATCCACTATCACTCACGTTATAAATATCTTTAAACGAATTTTACAGTTGTTTCTTCGTTCATATCACACAACAGTTGGCATACTGTTGCCAATTTGTTTTATGAGCTCTCTCCACTGAGTTTTTGATGGACACAACATGCTGTGAAAAATGTCATTTTCTTCATCACAAAAATTTCTCTGCTGGCTAGGACCAGCATATGATGACAATCCTGAAATGACACTCGCGCTGTCGTATTTATACAATTTTTCGTCAGTAGTCAGTTTTGAACTGAAAATTTGACAATTGATGGATAACTAGATGCGAGGGGGGGGCAAAAACTCCTCTTCCATAGCCCTCCGCGTGGGCGCCCCCTGGAACGGCAGTGGTCACTGACCATTGCCAACCAACGTCAAGCCGCCAGTGATGGCGGTGCGATGATTTGGTTGAGGTACCCCTGTGGTGTGGGGTGTGAAAAAAATACCACGGCCTTTCCCTTTGAGGGCCTGTCGTTAAAACCGGCAATCAAAGGACAGGATGTGTATGCCAGCAACTTGCACTATCCGAAATCTTTATATGCTAACGAAACGTCAACTATGCCTCGGATAAGGGCTGACTCAACGGTTACGACTTTTAGCTATCGTACAATGACAAAGATTGGATTCTGGAATGTGCGTACTCTCCTGGACAATGGATCAGAAGGTCCCCAGAACGCACGATTTCTTCAATTAGAGAGTGAATTTCTAAGGTACAAATTAAATATCTTAGGAGTTAGTGAGATAAGATGGTGGAACAGCGGAGAATTCATCTCTCCAACGGGCAGCACTGTAATGTTGTACTCCGGTAAAGCTACCGGTAGTCGCCGTGAGTCAGGTGTGGGGCTCCTTTTAACCAGAGCCGCGCGAAACTGTCTCTTATCCTGGGAACCGGTCTCTGACAGGGTCTTGACCGCCAGGTTCCGGTCCAAAATGAGGAACATCTCAATAATACAATGTTATGCCCCTACTGAACCAGACAATGTCTTGGCAAAAGACTCCTTCTACAAAGAACTAAACGCCGTTCAGAGCAGAACACCTAAAGGTGACATTATAATGGTTATGGGTGATTTGAATGCGAAAGTTGGCGCTGATAACTATGGGCTCAGACATGTGATGGGGAGACACGGTCTTGGTGATCGTAATGACAACGGTGAAAGATTTGTGGAATTCTGCAACTTTCACAGTCTCTTCATCGGTGGTACTATGTTTGAGCATAAGGACCACCACAAAATCAGTTGGTCCTCTGTTGATCGGCGCAGAACACAAAATCAAATCGACCATTTTGCCATTAGTAAAAGATTCAAGAGTTGCCTCCTGGACGTGCGAAACAAGAAGGGTGCCGATATTGGGATGGGAAGAGACCATTATCTTATGATCGCTAATGTTCGATTGCGTATTGCAGCCGTGCGCCGCCCCAGCGACGAAAGATCCAGGCCCCGCAAATTCAACACCGCTCGACTAAAAAATCCAGCTGTCTTACAACAATATAATGACCATCTTGCGCAAAAAGCGGCTGAGATAACTAGTCACCCAGATAGTGACATAAACGAAAACTGGGATGCCATAAAAAATGCGTACATTGATAGCGCAAATACCATCCTTGGCCCAAACCCGGATTGCCGGAATAAGCCCTGGATGTCCGACGCTTCATGGCAGCGGATTGTTGAAAGAAAGGAGCTGAAAGTTCGTTTGGCTGCAGCCTCAGACGACAATCGAAGCAGCATCGAACTCCTTTACCGTCAGAAAGCTCGAGAAGTTCAGCGTAGTGTGCGACGCGATAAAAGAGTTTATGCCAATTCTCTTTTAGCGTCAGCAGAAGAAGCCGCTAGAAGTAACAACTTAAACGCCGTATACGGTGTCATCAAGGAGTTTACAGGTGGTCGTAACTCCTGCCAACATCCGGTGAAAGATTGTGATGGAAAGCTACTTATCTTGGAAGAAGATCAAATGAGGCGGTGGAAAGAACACTTCGCCGCGGTCTTGAACCGTGTAACCTCTGGTGAAGTTCCCCCTCATATAGATAATTTAGCTAACCATCAAAATGTGCGTATACGGTCCACTGCCCCGACTAAAGAGGAAATAGTCACTGCAATTATTGCACTAAAACGAGGAAAGGCCGCCGGACTTGACGGCATCCCTGCCGAACTTTATCAAGCAGCCCCAAGCGTAACTGCCGATTTGCTGCACCCACTTGTTGATAAAGCGTGGAATACAGAGACCTTTCCCACTGAGTGGAAGGAAGGTTTGATCATCAAACTTCCAAAGAAGGGTAGCCTCACAGACTGTAATAATTGGAGAGGCATTTGTGTGCTTCCTGCCGTTGCCAAGATAATAGCTAAAATCGTCCTGGAAAGACTAAAGGCCCACTTAGAAAGCACAATTGATGAAGAGCAGGCTGGCTTTCGATCCGGATTCTCCTGTGTCGATCACATTAACACCTTGCGAATCATCATCGAGCAATGCGCTGAATACGATTCTCCGCTTCACTTGCTTTTCATCGATTTCGAAAAGGCTTTCGATAGTGTGAACCGGGATTCTATATGGGCGGCCTTGCGCAGGAGAGGCATCCCTGAGAAGCTTGTGGCTATTATTAAGGCAACCTATGACGGCGCGAAATGTCGCGTTCTGCATAAAGGTAAGGTGTCGGGGGACTTTGAGATTCGCAGTGGAGTTCGGCAGGGGTGTATCCTTTCACCGATCCTATTCCTCATTGTGATCGGCGATGTGTTGCATGCAGCCCTATCCGGACTCGACAGAGGAATTCAATGGACTTTGACATCTTATCGACAACATCTTGACTACGCTGACGACATATGCCTACTCTCCCACAAAATCATGGATCTGTCCGCAATGGCGTTAGATCTCGAGAGGGAGGCAAGCAAGGTTGGGCTAAAGATTAATACCAACAAGACCAAGGTTCTTAGCCCGCCGTTGCGAAAAAGAAATCCGACACCTATTGCCATCAATATTAATGGGCAGCCTGTGGAGAAGGTGGACAACTTCGTCTACCTGGGTAGCATTGTTGCCGAAAATGGTGGTACGGAGCAGGACATCGCTCGTCGTATCAACCAGGCTAAACGCGCATACGGCATGCTGTCCAAAATCTGGCAGAGCAGTTATCTCAGCATCAAGACCAAGCTGGGCCTGTTTCGCTCCCTGGTACTATCAGTGCTTTTGTATGGGAGCAGTACATGGAAAGTTTCCGTAGGAGTTACCAGAAAGCTGCAAGTTTTCGTCAACTCATGTCTTCGTCGAATTTTAAGAATTTTCTGGCCCGAAACAATATCAAATGAAGAGCTAAGTCGGCGTACGGGTCAGATGCCAATCGACGAATTGATATGCAGGCGAAAATGGCAGTGGATAGGTCACACATTGCGGAAGAGTGATAACTGCATTGCTATGCATGCCTTGAAATGGAACCCCATTTCCAACCAAGGCCGACCAAGAGGGGGTCCTCGAATCACATGGCGTCGATCTGTGGCAAAGGAGTGTCAGGTACTGGGTAAGTCTTTTGGGGAGTTGCGCCCCATTGCCCAGAACAGAGTACGATGGCGCGCAGGAGTAGTTGACGCGCTATGCCCCGCTAGGGGTTAAGGCAAAGTAGTAGTAGTAGATGCGAGTGCAGTTCAGAACACAACAACCTGTTGCAAAGCTGCTTCGATACTGTTGTCCCAGCATGTTGCGATTCCACTGTGTGTTATAAACTTAGCCTTTGCTAAATTGATTAATTTATCTGATCAGATTTATACAGCGCTATAATTTGGCATTTCAGTTAATCGCAGTTAGCGAGTTTAAGAGATAGAATTTTAGCGTTAGCGATAGCTAGAATTGGGCCTCTGGATCAAACTCTCTCTCTCTCTCAATTGCCCTAACCCCTTTAGCCCAGTTGACGTTTCGTCGGCATAAACTGGTTTCGGAGAATCCAGTTGCCGGCGTGCACCTCCTGCACATCCATGGCCACGAACGTCGTCGTGGGCGGGATTCGAACCCGAAACGCCGGTAGTCAAACATGAGACTGATGCCTCAACACACTACGCTACCGGATCGAACTCTACTGACTGAAATTTATCTTAAATAAGTTAAATTAAATTAAATATTAAATTAAATATTAAATTAAAAATTTAATTAAATAAGTTAATTTACATTCTAGACATTCTATAAACGGCCACATTGATCGATTGATTACCGATATAGCTTTTTTGTACAGTGCAGAGTAGAGAAGGATAAGCGACAACAAAAGAAAAACGATCGAGAGCAGATTAGAGTAGCGAAGACGAAAACGGGGCATATCTTTGCTGGGAGTGTGTCTTGGTTTAGTTAGCATTCAAACGTCAACTCAAGAAGAAACTTAAATCCTTAGTACACATATACAATCGGACAAATTTCCTTTAGGCAGCGAAATTATTTTGTGTGTTTACTATTCCATATAGTTACACAAAACGAACATTTTATTGACAGGAAATGAATTTTATGTGCTGCCCAATCTGGAAACTGCTTGAAAACTTCGACACCTGCGCCGCCTGCATTTCAAAAGGCAGACTACTTAACCGAGTAGAACTCTTGCACTAACCTACTATCGAGAGCCGCTCAGTTTCTCAAGCTTCCGGAAACATGCTAGACACATTTGAACGTATGATTCTGCGGCGAATTATCGGGGCTGTTTGCGATCGAGATGGATGACGCATCCGGTACAACCATGAGTTGTATGAACTGTACGATGAGCTGGAAGTCTCGAAAATCGTCAAACCACAACGACTTCAATGGGCAGGGCATGTGTACTGTACAACCAATGGACGATGATCGCATGCAAAAGAGAGTAATGAACGCAGAATGTATCGACGGAGCGAGACTGCGAAGACTACCGAGAGCTCAGTATATGCGGACGCCGAGCAGCTACTAGGCTTCCAAAATTCGAGGACGCGGTCACGTGATCGAGATAATTGTTCCAGGCGGCCAAGGCCCGACGTCGAGCTGTCGCGCCACGATGATGATGAGTTAATTGAGCAGATAAAATCACACCCACCCCACATTAGGCGGCAATTTTTTTTTAGGATTTTTCGACTAGTTCCTTGACTTGATAAAATCATATTGACCCCATATTGGGCGCCGAAAATTTTCAAGATTTTTCGATTCGTTTAATTTTCTACTGTAAATTTTCTCGGACATCGAAAAGGCACATGGTACAATTAGTTACAAGACAAAAAACCGAAACCTTTTTAAGCCTTACATTAGGGATACCTTATAATTTAAAAATGTAACGCAGTATTTAATTAAGTAGTAGATTTTGCGTCCCTACATAATAACATTATCTTCACCTGCACAGTCTGCACATATGGCAGAGCTGGGCCTTTCTACTGAGTCTCGACCAGATGATGGTGGGACACATTAACAATGATCTTCTGAAAAGTGCCAGACTGAATGTCACTTATGTACTTTCGTATTACAGAATGGCAATAAATTTGGCTGTCCCTGCGACTCCTCCACGACTACTTCTCAATTCCTGTCTTATCCAACGTGAAGTTGTTCCCTCGTTCAAAATCATCAAAATTTTTGAGCTTCAGTCATCAAGAATATGAAAAAAAAACTTGCTGATGAATTACAATAGTTTATGGTACTAATCAAGGATTTCATCAGCTACTCGTTTCCTTGAGTGCTTCGAAAATAAAGTAACTCCTTGGTATGTGATTTGATATTTACTCACAGTAGAGGATTGATTTTCACTCAAGAGGTGAAGGGTTCTAATCCAGCCCCGAGCGAATATTGTGCCCGATGGCATATCCCCTCCCTCTGCGAAAAGCTATCTACGCCACTGCTGCTCTGCATAGCTGTTAAAATAAAAAAAAAACCCGCCTATTTTATGGTGTCGATGGCAATTGTCCGAAAAAAAAGTTTCTATCTAGTAAAATTATTATGTTATGTATGAACGTGAAGAAAAAATGCAAAATTGTGAAGGAGAAAATCAAAATTTTTCACTTTAGGGGTTACTAGTAGCTCAGTGCGTTGTGGCGTCTGTACACATTCCCTATCATGTTTTGAGTTATTACATCCTTACGCCTAGTACGCACTGGGACTCATTTGAAAAGATTCTTTTGCATCTCGCCAGTCTCGACTCATTGTTGCCGTGTGTCTTTTCTGCATCTTGCAATGAATCTAGGCAGGCGAAATTCTGACAAGAGGCAAAAGAATATTCAAAAGTTCCAGTGTGTACTAGGCGTTAGTGATGTGTTATTAAAATACTTGTAGCAGCAAAAGAGCCAAGAAATCGAAAAATATATCCTGCATATTTTTTGCCTAAAATTGCACGAGGAATCGCGTGATGAAGAGTTTATGCGGTAATTTTGCTGCATTATGTTTATAATGATTTTAGTTGTATTTCTTCGTTTATTTTTCTTTAAAATTAAAAACAAATACAAAATTTACATGATTCCTTTTCATGCACACATTATCATGCTTCACCAACCGTCTTCTCTGTTAGGTTTTTTTTTCTATTTTGTTTTTCTCGTTTGGTTTCGGATCGTTCAACGGTTTCAGATCTTTTCCTTTTGACATCATGTTCACAAAATATTTTTTTTTTTTCAATTTTCTGTTTTTCCAGGATTCAGTTGATTCAGCCACATTAGCATCATTAAGTCAGGTAATTTTTGGAATGCGTTGATGAAGAAAATTAACACTCCAGCTAGAATGGAGACGTTTCTTTTATCAATAAATTTTCGGTCGGCTAGCTTTGTTCTTCTTTCTTGGTTGTGGCTAATCTTTGCTTCGTCGATAATCTGGGTACACCTTTGATTAATCGTATTAAGGAATTTCTAATTTACTTGCTAGTTCGCTTAATTAATGGCTAACTCTGGCTTCATTCATTTAGTGGTTCTTTTATTTATATTATAAAATATTTAACTTATTTAGAATTATGAATGAATTCAATGATTTTATTTACAGTGCTCCCTAAAAAAAAGTGATGCACCCACTATTCTTTCTGCTGAAAGGAACAAGAAAGTCAAGACTGCAGTTTTTGTTACTAGTAAAGGAAGAGTGGAAAGAAACAAACATTTGGAAAAGTAAATTTCTAATATAACGGTAAATTTGAGTCAATTTTATTACACAACACCAAAAAAAAAATATCCGACTTATTGCTGTCGATCAAGAAACGGTCTTTAACAATTTGTCTGTGAATTTATTTTAAGGTTGGATATTGTTTAGTTACTCAAGGACATCCTGCAAGGCATTAGGCTGCGTTTTTGTTTTTCGAATTTAATCAATGTAGGGGTGTAAAATGATTAGAGGAGTCCCGTGCAGTAGAGAGTCAGTCGACGACTGCCAGATAACAATTTTTAAAACAGGATGTATAGGATATGTACCAGATGACCGAACGATTAACGAAATGATGATTAGGACAATGTCGATAAGGAGCAACATCAATAGGTTCTACGCGTTTTATATGACGACAAGGCCTCAAAAAATCGTGAAAACGCGTCCCTTGCTATCAAAGATAACTCTAAATGTACTTCAGGAACCGTGATTTCCGCTCAAATGGTTAATGGTAAGGTAGACTACTTTCCAAATGTCCGGTAAAATTACCGTTATTGACCACGACGCACCAAATCGCAGAGAAAATTTTTCAGGCACCACACAACAATTGTCATATGAGAAACTGGAGGAGCTTCTTCTTCTCTAATGGATTCATATTAGCAATGTAAACTAATGATGGCCTGTTGTAGAAGAGAAAACGAATGTTTTTTACCCTGAGAACTTCGCCCAACATCAGGACGGTAGATCAACCATGGTTTGGGTAGCAATTGGTCAATTTATCGGACATCTGGAAAGTTGTCAACCTTATCTCAACCATTTACGAATAGTCTGTTCCAAAATTACAGTACTTGCGGTGCATCTAAGGTCATTTTTAGCAAGGGGCATGTCTACACGATTTTTCAGGGTGTGTAGTCGAATAAATCGGTTCCTACCAATTGATAACTCTTAATGGAAATTGGCCTGGTCGTTTCGTGAATCGCTCTGTCTTTTGTCATATCCTATACATCCTGGAATGAGAAATGCCATCCAAAAGTCGTCGAATGGCTCAAGTATTGCGCAGCACGCCTCTATTTAGTTTACAACACTACATTGATTAAATTAGGAAAAATCGCAACCTAATGCCTTGCGGGAAGGACGGCAATAGACGGTTTTTTGATCGACAGTAACAGATCGATTCTTCGTTTTTTTGGCCGTGTGTAATAAAATTGACTCGAATTTACCGTTATATTGGATATTTAATTTTCAAAATGTTTGCTCCTTTTCGCTCTTCCTTTACTAGTAACAAAAGCTTCAATCTTGCCTTTCTTATTCCCTCCAGCAGGAAGAATAGTGGATGCATCACTTTTTTTTGTGTGGAGCAGTTGTTTTTTTTTATATACCTAAGTTAGGAATTTTTAAATTAATCCTAATAGCAATATACATATTAGCTAATGACGAAGTATGTTCTTACATGTATTTTTTAACATTTGTCTAGTGTGAACATAACTATAATCAACAATTGTATATTTATATAATCTGTTATATTATACGAGTATATGTAAGAGTTAGGCCAATTATCGTATTAAAAAACACTGTGTAATGTAATTAAAAAGGGCAAAGAAGTTCTTCCTCAGTACTTCTTTTAATTAAAAAAATTAGCTATATTCCTATTTTATCGGGAGACGCATCGTGGTTCGCGTCATGGTTAATAGTGGTTTTACCACTGTGGCGTATTGAGCAAGTGAAGCGAGTGTTCTAAGGCGAAATACTAAGAACTGCTACCCCTTAAGCGGCGGAGATCGCGTAGCGAGCGAAGCCCACGCAAGTGTGAAATCATCTCAATTTAAAACCCACTATTTGTTAAAGACGCGAACCACTATGCGTCACCCGGTCAACTAGGAATGTTCCAAAAATTATGTAACAATTTTTTTTATCTTAATTTCGAGATAGCAGTATGCGGGTCTCTTATTATAACTAACTATTTGTCGTTTGTCAGTGAAACTGAGTTAAATATTATATTATGTATATTCGTTCCATTTTACATATTTATCAGCTACTTCATTATTGAGGAAATACTTTAAGTTTCACTTAAAAACTGTAAATAGGTCTGACAAGTTGTGGTTGATGATAACATTCTCAGTACATACCAAAATTCAGATTTCCAATGTATATATCAACCTTGATACTAGAACGACTCAAAAGTCCGCGAAATTAAACTATGAATAATCAGATCAAACTCAAAATAATTTTTTATTTTCAGTATATTATCCCTCAACGCTAATACACTTTTTTCATTTATTAATTAATTTATTTATCCCATTGAAAAAAAATGATTCATCCTTGTCGTCAAAACAGGCAAAAATTGCTTCCGTGACCTCACCGTTACTGGCAAATCTCTTCCGTGAAGTTGCTAGTTTAGCTTTCGCTTTTAGATGGATTTGAAGCGGCAGTAGGGCAACTCAGAATAGCACCCATTACATTACATTAAATTTGCCTTTAAATTTCACCTGGTGCAACTTGGCTCTCCCTGGTACACGATTTCTTCATCAAATGACACCTCCATAATGAATTATGGGTCTAATGATGGCCTTCTAAAGAGCTATTCGAGGGCTAGTTCCCCAGGTGGTGACCTCATCCGAAATAGTCCTCAGGTGTTCCGTCCAGAGTAGTTTTTTTTATTAAGCGCAACACCGCGTTTTTTTTTTGCGGAATCTGCTGGAGTACTTGTGAGTTGTACATTGTACATGATGGGAGATCTTATCAATCTTATACTTCTTTTCCTTGTGACCTTCAATTCCCCTGCGACTGAATTTTTTATGGCGTAATCTGTAGCGGCCGAAGAGTCGGAAAACATATTTGCGTCAAAAAAAATATTGACCGAACATAGGAATGGTACAATGGCCACGTTTATACCGTGGAACTAAAAGGCGATTTAACTAAATTGTTTTAGTGTTAGTACTTGTTGGTGGAGTGTTTATACCGACCATACGGAGAGGTACTTCTTCTTCTTCTTCTTTCTCCGTTGACAGCACATATAAATTTGATAGATATAAATTTTACGACAGAAAAAGACTTTTTCTTGCCCGTGATCACGCACTGCTTTCCTGAAATTGCAAACAAAACAAACGTCGAACAAAAAAAAACGACAACAACGTCAACATTAGCGATGACAGCGACATAGTCCCAATTTTTTTAGTCCAGTTCCGCATCGCAAGTGGAGATAAGCCAAAACCAAAACTAACTAAACCGATACGTTCATATCGTCGTCGATTTAGTTACATCTCGAAGATAGTCCCGCGATATAAACGTAGTGCATAACATCGAAGTTTGTGCTAGACTATGCCAAACAGCCGACTATTTTAAAAGGGACATAGCAATATTCACCGACAGTCAGGCAGCTATCAAAGCGCTTACTAATTTCACTATCAGTTCTAAGCTGGTGCTGGCTTGTCAAGAAGTCCTCCATATTGTGGGTTCAACGAACAAACTTACACTTTATTGGGTCCCTGGTCATTCGGGCATCGAAGGCAATGAGGTGGCAGATACTCGTAGGCTAGCAAACCGAGCCTCCGCCGTTCCCATCTATGGCCAACCGTTTTTCGGGATACCACTCTGCTACTGCAGATACCACATAAGAGACTGGGTGAGCACACGTGCTTCATACCAATGGCAGGCCCTCCCAGGCCTAAGGCGGTCCAAGCTGTTTATTTCCGGCTACTCACGCGTTCGTACCTTGGAATTGCTGCGGTTGAGCAAGAACAGGGTCAGAATAATTTGTGGAATTTTAACGGGATACTCGCGTCTGAGGGGGCACCTTAAAACCATGCGTATTGCATCAGACGTTAGCTGCCGCTTTTGCGAGGACGATGATGAAACTTCACTGCACATCCTTTGCGAGTGCAAAAGGCTTGCTCAAAGACGTACCGAATGCTTCGGCATAACATTTCCCTTGGCCGAGGACATCTCTTCTATAAAACCTTGCCAGATCAGTCAATTTATGAAAAAACGTCGGCTGAATCTTTTGATTTAGCCTGCTTCTCGATAGAAACGGCTAATAGCACAATCGACTTCAAGGTCGCAGTGCTTGTGGTTCCAATGCGACCCACGGCCTACCTCTATCTATCTATCTATCTATCTACCAAGGTAACTCGAAAATCAATTTCTTCAAATTTCAAATAAAAATGTTACTCGATATAAACCCTTTGGAGTTGGGGCCGGGAAATGATATACCCCGGGCCCGGATTTCTTATCCATGGCCCTGTGTACACGTAAGATAAGATAAAATAGTCGAGCTACTATCCCAGCAGGAAGGCACTGCGACCATAAAAGATCTATTGTGCCGTAGCTCATTAATCCGTCCACCCTTCTAATAAAGGGCAGTAAGTCTTTAGCAGGAATTAACCTGAATTCTGCAGTGCTGGTAGTAGCCTGCCCGAGGAGTGACATCCTAAAACGCGCCATGGCGGGACATTCGCACAAGATGTGCTTGGTCGTTTCCACGTCCTCCAGACAAAGACGGCATTCAGTCGCTTGACAGACCCATCTTGTTCAGGTGATATCTGACCAGGTGAGTACCCCACTAGGAGTTTTAGGTGGGTTCTACTCATTTGAGTAGTACCCTTGTGACTGAAGGGCATTATCAGCTCCTTTGATTGACGAAGCCCTAGAAGGTTATTCCAGTACTGTTGACGCAATAGTGCAGACCAATCTGTGATCCGCCGTTTGGCCGAGGCCAGTTCAAAGCCACAGTAAGGCTCAGGTCCATGAAAACGACTGGATGATCCTTGTCTAGCAAGTTCATCCGCAGCCTCGTTCCCCTCAATGCCCTGGTGGCCTGGCACCCGGCACAAGAAGACTCGGTTTTTGGTTGCCAACAGTTGAAGGAGTTCGTGACAGTCCTTCACCAGTTTCGAAGAGACCTTATATGACGAGAGCGCTTTTATAGCTGCTTGGCTGTCTGAGTAGATAGCAATGTAAGCGCCGCGAAGTCCAGTTTCCAAGATTACTCTGGCGCAGACCTCAATGGCGTAGATCTCAGCTTGAAAAACGCTGGGTGAGACTCCCATTGCGATCGAAATCCTGGTGTTGGGTCCAAAGACACCTGCACCAACAGCCTGTTCAGTTTTAGACCCATCAGTGAACCACTTAATACATCTATGGTCTGGACAGGGTGTGCCATTTACCCATTCAAAGCGGTCAGGGATGAGGGCTGAAAATTTCCTACCGAAGCAAACCTCCGTGATCATGTAATCTAATCTCAAGCAGATCTGCACGTCAGGAATTTGATTCAGAATGCTCATGTGACCGCTTTCTTCACTTCGCACGTCGGAAGTTAAACGAAGTCTAAAATTCACACGTGCACACGTAGCTCTGTTGGCTGTTGTCTCCGAGATGAATCAGGTGGCGTTTTTGTTGTTGACTCATTTCGCAATGTTTTACGATTTGTAATGGGCAGGTGTTGAGGGATATCAGAGTGTCCATGGGGATGAGGTGTGGATTTGCCGAAGTAGCCGTGAAGCGCCATCTGACGGAAACTCCTTAGCTTGGAGGCGGCGGTACGAGCTTGCTATAGCTTAGCGGTGAGAGATGTGGGCTAGGGTTTTGTCATCTCACGTCAGCTAGCAGTTGCGCCAATACACGACAGCCGTCAGGTAGCGGCGCGGTCATCACATGACGGCCGTCAACAAATGGCTACCTGACGGATGAGCGTTGTTGTCATTTCCAGAACGACCGCCATAACGTTGGGAACATGTAGCTGAACTTTTTTTTAACGCGAGCTGTATTAATTTTTCAATCAAAATTAGATAAAAATGCTATTTGGTCCATTAAAATATTTTACATAGATATCTTTTACACCATCGCCACTTGACGGCCGTTTTTTAAACCACCACTACGTCACGGCCGTCATGAGGCGACCGTTAACTGACACATCGTTTCTTTTGGAAACTCCGGATTAACCCAATAATCCAGTATTTTAAGCATTGATGTGCAGTATTCAAAAATCCACATATTTCATAACAGTTTTCTTCTGATCTGAATTTTCGATGTAGGGATTCATTTAGCATAAATTAGACATAGTAGGAAGTTTTGCTTGTACTATATTACTGTTGTTTTGTAGACTTTAATTTGCTTTTGTATACTACCAAAAATCTTAGTCCAAATATGGGAAAATCTTCTTTTTTACCATGATTTGTTATTTTCGTTTTGTACTACTAAAATAGTAAACAGAAATTAGTTGTGTCCGTTGGAAATAATATACTACACTTAGCACGTAACCTAGAATATGTTAAATATTTCTCATTGAATGTTTCGCTTAGTTATTTTAGTTAACTTGATCCATTCCTGTAGCAATTTGTATGAATCTTTTATCAATAAATCTCATAATTTTTCACTGAAAACTGAACTTTTTTCAAAATCTTTCAGCTTCAACAAGCTTATCAGGACAAAGAGGAAGAAAATCAACGGCTCAAACACTATATCGATACAATTCTACTAAACATTGTTGAAAACTATCCTCAACTATTGGAGGTGAAGCCATCGCAACCTATTCAAACGTAAAAAAATCTCTCACTAACGTTATTATTCTATTCATAATTTACAAACAAAAAAAAAGCAAAGCATAAAAATCGAGAATATATTTAAAATAATATAGAAAATCACAGTAGGATCTAAAACATGAGAATCAAAAGAAACACTTATTTATAACAATGTTATGTTATGGCCTTTTATATTAATGCATGTTAAAATAGAATGAAAGAACAATAAAATCATAAAACGAAATTATAATTAGGATGTTAATCAAAATATTTGTTCGTCCCCTTTTGTGAAAATTAGTATTGATTGTATATATTCAATATGATATTGTTTCGCGAAACAAATATGAGTAAAGAAAAACACAAAGTGCTGGCTGAACCTCCTTAAAAGGTAACGTCTTGAGAATTGTGTGGAACCAAAACATGAACAACATTTTAGACTAGATGCAATACATGGAGATGTGAGACTAAAAAAAATGATTGAATGTCGTAAAATAATATATTTATTGGTAAAATTCAATGAAGAATAGAAAATAACGCGTTTCCAAAACCTTAAAAAAAGAGTCCACAATAGTACGAATTTTTTTATTTTATTTTCTTTGGCGACAATAAATTCAAAAGTATTTTACATGTATGTATACTGATGATCTAATACAAAATAAGAGAAAAACGGGTCGAATTGTAGAAGAAAATCTGTGAATTTACATTTCACCATAACTTATTGCGTCCAATTCATCTTATTGATAATTTTTTTTTTTAACTTTTTAGAAAATCGGTTATAAGAGAAGGAGAATTTCCTGCTCTAAATACTTATGATATTGTGTTTGTTTTTTCTACCCGAAAGCATCGAAACCCATAAAGGAATACATTAAATTAAACTAAAATGAAAATTGTGAAAATTTATTGTTACAATTTAATATATTCCATCTTATGTAAAGATTCATGAGTATAATATTGAAAATGAGGATAGTAGTCTAGTGAAATTAATGTTATAGTGTCAAACAACTGCTGATAATAAGGATATGATAGGTGAAATAGAGATGTTATATTTTTTTGTATAGTCAAGAATGTATACAAATATTTCTTACAAAATATATAAATATAAAAAATTTGTGCTAAGCGAGAGGTGCGTTCCGCTGTAGCCCCCTATTGCAAATTTCCAAAACGACTATTGCACAGTTATGTGCCTCATTTAAAGATTTTATGCTCGTCAATTAAAAACCGATAGCGCAGTGTGTTGAGGCATCAGTCTCATGTTTGACTACCGGCGTTTCCGGCTCGAATCCCGTCCATGACAACGTTCTTGGCCATGGATGTGCATGCTGGCAACTGCATTCTCCGAAACCAGTTTATGCCAACGAAACGTCAACTGGGCCACATGGAACAGTTGACGCGCAATTGAGTAATTAAAAACCAAACCGAAGCATCGGTCCGCAGTCCGAAGCATATATACCCTAGACGTGTACAGACACCAAAAGTACCAACTGGCAACGACCATATGCATTCGTTCCTGCGGCAGCCGGTTCTATGCACCGGAGCGACCCGTTTTTACAACGGCCAAGAGCCGCCAAACCCCTTCAATGCAAGATGTGTGTGTGTTACATGCTGTATTTGTTTTTTGTGTTTATTGGGAGCAACACATCTCGGCGCAACTGCTTTCAATACTTCTTCTCCGCGCCGGCATCGAAAACAACCCAGGTCCTTGGATCTGTTGCGTATACATACAATAGAGAGCTGCATCCCAATGCGACGTCAGTGAGATGCAACTGCTGCGACGAGTGGTGTCACCTGAGGAACTGGTCCGGTTTAAACCACCACAAGCACTGAAATCCATCATTTACCGCCAGTCAGTGCCGAAATCGAGGTCCACAAGCAGCGAGCTGGTCAAACACGCCTCACCTTCCTACACCAGTGAGCACCCGCACGAGCTTTCAGTCAACCCCAACGACTCCTGCGAATAGACCCGGTAGGATTTCCCAACAAAACAGCCTTACGCCTGCACCACCGATCGCCATTTTCGATACGCTCTCACTCGTCCAACTAAATTGGAATGGGCTGCAGAACAAAATTGCCAAACTCGCTTGATTTATGGGCAGACATCGCATTCAAGTTGGAGCCGTTCAGGAGACGAAACTACATGCCAATTCGTCCCTCAACGCTCATGGAAATTACATCATCATCAGGAAAGACAGGTTGACCAACGCTGGAGGAGGGCAACAACGACATCACCATGGAAGTGTAAGCCATCGCCATAAAATCATGCAATGTTGATATTGAAATTACAACATATATAATCCACCGGTATCCAGTTGTCCCCAGGTTCCGGTCAACACAGTTTCCTGCTTGCTGACTTTAACGCTTACCATAAACTCTGGCACTCACATCTTAACAACAACGCCAGAGGTATCGCCATTGCAGAACAACTTGACGCTTCAGACTTCTGTACGTTGATTGACGACACGCCCACCCGTATTGCCGGTACCTGCTTCAGCTCTCCAGACATCGCGATCGTCAGTGCTAACGTCATAAACGAAATACAATGGGAGCCGGTCCTTACACTATCATCGGACCACTTACCAATCGTGGTAAGGCTTGACAAACCGACATATATCGTATCTGTCGAATATCGCACTTTTGTCAACCATCAAGGCTGACTGGAATAGCTTTACCGAAGATACTAGTGCTAAATTCCTCGCCCTGTCAACCCCCACCGACGTACGTAGGGCCGAGTCCAATATCAGGAAAGTCCTTAATAAAGCGGCTGCGAAATTTATTCTTGCAGGACGCTTTCCGAAAATTCGACCTGACTTTCCTACCTCAGTCGTCAGACGAGAGACACAAAATCAGGAGCACAAACCCAGACGATCCCAGAATTCACGAAATGAACTGTGAAATTCAAAGACTAGTAGCCGAACATAAGAGGTTAAAACGGAGTAGCCATCTGAATGAATACAACCTGACCACAGGTATAAGCAAACTATGGTCGACAGTCCGTGCCCTCTAATCCACCTAAACAGAAAGGGAATGTCGCCACACAGTTCGGAGGAAATTCAATCATCAGCCTGAACATCCTCCACAAGACAGACAAAAGCGCATATTCCGCAGGAGGATCCATAACTGAACTGCAGACAACCTACCTGTCTTCACCGCGGACGAAGTGGCTGCAGCAATCAGGAAAGCGAACAACTCGAAAGCCTTGGGATCTGATGGAATCGCAATGGCAATGCTTAAACACCTCGATGCACCAGCTATCGAATACCTCACGACCATACTCAATCTATCCATCACATCACTGATCGTTCCGGAACTCTAGAAGAAAGGGAGAATAATCCCAATCCTGAAACCTGGAAAACGACACTCGGCGAGTCCTATCGTCCCATTACACTTCTATCACCAGTTGCCAAAACGCTCGAAGCACTAATCCATCCTGTTCTTGCGGCCCACATCCAGCCTGCAAGCCACCAGCACGGCTTCAGAAGGATGCATAGTACGACGACGGCCCTGGATGCCATTACAACTCGCATCCACAATGGCCTTAACCCACCTCGTCCATGTCACAGAACAATTTTTGTGGCACTTGACCTGTCGAAAAGCTTCGACACAGTCATCCCTCAGAACTGCAATGCATCTCTTCCAACGCACACTACAAAATGGATTGCCAACTATGTCGCGGGCAGGCAGTCCTACACCGAATTCAGGAGCAAGAAGTCGAAGCTTAGGAAGATCAAACAAGGTGAGCCACAAAGAGGAGTTTTATCTCCCTCCTTGTTCAACCTTTACTTATCCGGAATTCCAACTCCACCTGAAGGAATGGAAATTATCTCCTATGCCGACGACTGCTCCATTCTGGCAATAGGGAAGAACATCACGGAAATGTGCGAACGATTAAATGATTACCTTGAAGAAATTAACTCCTTCTTCACGGGCAAGAATTTAACCGTATCGGCGCCTAAATCCTCGGCAACCTTATTTACCACCTGGACGAAGGAAATCGAGATGTCTACTGTTCGTCGTCATTCCCGGTGTCGAGGGATAGAAAATTAGCTGCCTCTATTGAGTTCTCCCACAGCGATTTGGGAGTCTGGTGCGCAGGTGCAGCTGGGCAGTGAATGATGTGGTCCACGTCATGAGGGGCTCCATTACACGCAGGACAGATGTTTGAGACGTCCTGGTCAATGCGGGATAGGTAGGAGTTCAATCGTGAACACCAGCCTGGCCGAAGTTGGGCGAGTGTCGTTCTTGTTGCTCTCGGAAGTCTTTCCTCTCCCAGAGATATCGGTGGTATGGACGAGAGAACAAATTTGGACCTAAACCTGCAATTGATTGAAGAACCTCCTCCTAATGTATCGCTGCGATGGCCGACTTGTGTGCGCCGCTATCAAAGGGTACTCTGGACATTTCTTTATAGGTCCCTCATGTCGCGCCTAGCATGTCTGGGCGGCGGCGTCTTGTCCATGAGGTTGGAGTTTGGGTGCTCACTTCGGTAGCAACCCATCAGGTATTGCTTCGCAAGAAGCTGGTTGTGGTCCCTTAAAGGCATCATCCTGGTTTCCTGATGTAGACGGTCCTGGGGTGACATCAGGAGACAGCCAGTAACAGTACGGAGAGCGGCATTTTGGCACGTTTGAATCTTTTTCCACTATGTGTCACAGAGATTCTGCGACCACACAGGAGCAGCATAGTTGGCCACTGATCTTTCGACTGCTTTATACGTGACCAGTAGAGTTTCTTTGTCCTTGCCCCAGGTGCTACCGGCCAGGGCTTTGAGGATCTTATTCCTACTACGCATCCTATCGCATATAATTGAGGCATGGGGTGATGATGTGGCCATGCTATCTAGCTTAACTCCTAAGATTTTAGGATGGTTTATGGTAGGAATAGGATGATTCCCGATCGAGATTTCAAGCTGCATCTTGACCTTCTTCGTTCAGGTGGTGAATAGGGTTGCCGAGGATTTGGGCGCCGAGACGGTCAGGTTCTTGTTTATGAAGAACGTGTTTAGTCGTTCAAGATAACCGTTGATGTTTCTGCACATAACCGCTATGTCGTTCCCTGTTGCTAGAATGGGGCAGTCGTCAGCGTAGGATATGATGTCGATCCCTTCAGGTTGTGTTGGGAGTCCTGAGAGGTATAGATTGAGCAAAGTAGGAGATAGAACTCCTCCTTGGGGTACGCCTTGTTTAATCTTCCTAAGCTTTGATTTGCTGTTCCTGAATTCTGTATAGGATGGCCTGCCAGCAAGATAATTAGCAATCCATTTCACTACTTGCGTCGGAAGCAATGGATGGTTGATGTCAGACAGAAGCGCTGTATGGCTGACAGTGTCGAAGGCCTTCGACAGGTCAAGCGCCACCAATATTGTTCTGTCACAAATACGAGCCTGGTTGAGACCATTATGGATGCGGGATGTAATGGCATCCAAGGCCGTGGTCGTACTGTGCATGCTGCGGAAGCCATGTTGGTGATCAGCGAGCTGGATGTGGGCCGTAAGAACAGGGTGGATTAGTGCTTCAAGCGTTTTGGCAACTGGTGACAGTAAAGTTATTGGACGATAGGATTCGCCGAGTGTCGCTTTCTTCCCAGGTTTCAGTGTTGGGATGACTTTTCCTTTTTTCCAGATTTCCGGAACGATCAACGAGGAAATGGATAGATTGTACGTAGCCGTGAGATAGTTGATGGCTGGCAGATCGAGGTGTTTGAGCATAGTCATTGAAATGCCTACGGTTCATCGTCATCCCCGGTGTCGAGCGATTGAAAATTAGCTGCCTAAAAAAGTAATGAACGGACGACGGAGCGAGACTGCGAGTATATGTTGACACCGGGCAACTACTGGGCTTCCCAGATTGGAGGACGCGGTCACGTGACCGAGATAATTGAAGGACATCGATCCAGTCGGCCAAAGCCCGGCGTCGGACTGTTGTGCCACGATGATGATGATGAAATCTACTCATAAGAAACAGATCGGTTAATTGCTGGGGCAATCATGATTTTTAAATATCTTATCAAACAGACATGTAATAAGAAAAAATAAACAACTACATCCACTCCAAATGATTCACAATTTATTGGTTACTATCAGTTTCTTACGTCTTTGATTTTTTAGGCATAATTTCGCGAATCCAGTTGAGATATGGAAGGACACGTGTAAATACTGCAGGTACACCTTTTTCGCATCCGACCACAAAGGAAAACACACCGATTATATTTTTGGTCTTGTTCTTCTCGTAAACCAATGGACCGCCCGAGTCTCCTAGGCATGGAGATTTTCCTTTAGCTCCACTAGTGCAGATATTTGTCGAGCGAATACGATTTTTATATGTCTCGTCACACTTAAGGTTAGAAATAACTTCCACGTCAGTGTATCGAAGTACTGGTGACAATTTCAATTCAGCTGAAAATACAATTAAAATCTAAAACAATTGATAATAATAAAATAATATTACGTTTACACTATCCCCAGATTACTTCATCTGCGCCAGCTGAGATAATCTGCGACTGTCAAATACATACAATTTTGAACTCACCACACCCAGATTACGATGCAGATGAAGTAATCTGGGGATAGTGTAATATTACGTTTAAATTAAATACGTTTACACTATCCCCAGATTACTTCATCTGCAGCGTAATCTGGGTGTGGTGAGTTCAAAAATGTATGTATTTGACAGTCGCAGATTATCTCAGCTGGCGCAGATTGAAGTAATCTGGGGATAGTGTAATATTACGTAATTTAAACGTAATTTTAGGCACTCTCAGACAAGCTCCGCCCATACATTTCCATAGAAATAAGCTCATATATGCCACAGTAAATTCAAATCCGCGCCGATCGAAGCATGCAAAGAAGCTTTCTCGCATTCGCATTTACCATCTTCAGCTACTGCTTTCGCTCTGTGCGTAGCGTTATGGTTTGTTTTGTTAGAGGCGGCTGAGCGATTATCGTTGGAGACTGTGAAAGAAAATCAATCATAATGGAGAACTAACTATTCGTGTGTATTTTAAGGCTTGGTGGATAGTCGGATGCCGGTTGTACCTCTTATAATACACAGGAATCGTGTTCCGTTATGGAAGTTTTTTTTTACAGTTGCTAACGATAGTCGCTCAGTCGCGTATAGCAAAACGAACCTTAACGACTGTAGTGAGCTAGCGTGTTTATTTAAATTGATTATCACTACTTTGATCTCGATGGGAAAACGGAAGATGATAAAGATTGGCGATTCAAGAAGCCACCTTTTTCAAAAATTGTGCTGGATATTTGGAATGGGAAAACTCTGTCTAAGTAGCCGAATCAAATTCAAGGAACATTCCTGTTTCGGGAAAATTAGGAGAATTCTCTCTATTTGATTAGAGAGAACTTTCACAAAACTCAGAAAATTTCCGCTATATATCTATTTCCTACTATCTAAAGCGGAAATGGACTACCTCCAGCGGAAATGCCGCGATGAAGGAATTTTAAGAATTCTCTCTAAATAGAATAGAGAGAATTCTCCTAATATTCGTGAAACAGGAATGTTCCAAATTCAAAATACTTATACATATATACTTGGATATATGTATTTGTACTCACAATCTGAACCCTCCTCGCCCCATCCTGAAGTGACAACTGTTTCTCCCACAAAAGATTCCATGATATCAAATGAATCTGGTAAATCGATCAGTTGAATGTCACCTGCAAATCGAACTCACATTAGTCACAATCATTTCAAATTCCATCAAAACTACTTACGACTAATTCTTGCTTCGACTGGCAAATGGATAAGAGCAATGTCATCAAAATAAGTGCCCTCATTGAAGGTGGGATGGAATATAAAATTTTCCTTGGAAACATTGACAATTTGTCGTCCGATCTCGTGCGTGGCATAAATATTGTTGTATGTTCGAAGTATGTCTCTCTTACGACACGCACTGTAGTAAGTTTCATCATAATCTCGAATGATCGATGACAAGTACAAATTGAATACACACTAGACGATTCTCGAGCCATCTGTAGTCTAGACAAACAGAACTATGGATAATGGATTGGATTCTCGAACCTTCGTTAAGTAGTGGAGACCCGAACATCTCGAAAAATCTGGAGTCTTCACTAAATTGACGAAAACATGGATTTCCAACTATAAAAGGCAGATGTCACCGGGGACGATAAGTAGTAGTTCTCAACGAAAGCTCATTGGTGTCAGACATCCGCCGGAAGCGAATAGTTATCCGTAAATTGTCGGTTGCGCGTGTATATAGTTAGTTCGTTTAGTAAATAAAGTGTGTGTGTTTCAATCGAAGTGTTTCATTATTCAGCACAAGAATATCTAACGAACCTGCTTTGGTTTCGTGGTTTCGCTCAACAGAGGAAACATTACAATTGGTGTCAGAAGTGGGATATTCGCGTGCGTGTAGTGGACGTTCGTTTGAAAAGTGAAAGTCGTGAAAGTCGTGCGTGATATTTACGGAAGTGTAAATAAACGGAAAGTTTCGAGAAACTTTAGAGTGAAGCGCCGGGAAGTTCTGAGAGTATAGAACTTGCGCGATTGTGGATTTTGTGAAAGTCGTGCGGGATATTTACGGTGGTGTAAATAAGCACGAGAAGTTTCAAGAAACTTTGAAGTGGAGCGCCGGGAAGTTGCGCGATTGTGTGTGTTTGAGAAACTTCGTAGTGAAGTGCGGGAATATTCTACGCGGGTAGAATTTGCACGACTGACTGTTGTGAACTTTTGAAGTGAAAAACAAACTAAAATGCCGCGTAAACTGTGGGAATTAACAGCCGCGGAGTTAAAAAACGAATTGGCAAAACGGGATTCGTCTACGACGGGAAATAAGTCCGCGCTGTGTGCTCGGTTAGCAGAAGTGATAAGAGCTAGTGGACAGGACCCCAACACGGTCGAATTTCCAGACAAGGACGAATCGACGAGAAATCTCGACGAATCGGGAGTGGAAGAGGTTTCAACTGGGGACCCTGGCATCCAGCAGCTACTGTCGATGTTCAAGCAATTTAGCAAGCGATTTGATGAGCAATCCGAGCGGCTAGACGAGCAATTGCAGAAACAGTCGTCGGAAATATCGAACTTAATCGACGAAAAGCTGCGAGAAGCCTCCAAGAAATTCGAACACGAACTCATGCAAATGGATGGCAAATTTGAGACGGTTGCCGTGGAAGTCGAAAAATTAAAAAGCGAGCTGGAACGCGTTAAAACATCGGGAGTCGTCAAGACTGAATCGGCCGTGAAAAATCTGAAGGCGCCAGTCTTTGATGGACAAACGTCCTGGAGCATATACAGGACACAGTTCGAGGCCGCTGCAGTAGTGAACAACTGGACCGATAGCGAGCGTGCCACTGCTCTCATTTTGGCATTGCGAGGTCCTGCGGCGGAAATATTGCAGTCCGTTCCGGCTTCGCAGCATAGTTCGTATTCCGAGTTGGTGAAAGCATTAGATATTCGGTATGGAGATGACCATATGAAACAAATCTATCGGTCACAACTCCGAAACCGTATACAGAAGCCAGGAGAGACTCTGCAGCAACTGGCTCAGGATATCGAAAGGCTGGCTCTCCTGTCTTATCCGACTTCTGATCCGGAACATCGAAACGAGACAGCAGTCGAAGTGTTCACAACTGCGCTACAAGATCGGGAATTACAACAGACATTGCGGCTTGCTGATAAGAGGACGCTTAGAGATGCGCTCGCCTACAGCTTGACTTTCGAAGCTGCCAAACAAGCTGCCCGTAATTGTGCTCGTGTTCGCGAAGTGGTCGATGAATGTGTCTGCCAGCGAGTTAACACATCGGATAAATCAACCAGCGCAGGTTCTGTCAAATGCTACAATTGCGGCAAACAGGGTCATATTCAAAGAAATTGTAAGAAACCAAGAAAACCGTGGACGCTCTGCTGCAAATGCGCTGAAAAGGATGGAACACCAAGTCGACTAAGTGGGAACCAACCCGCTCCCACTGTTAGGGAGTCGGGAAACATCTAAAAGCCAACTTCGCGGGGCAGAGGTTGGCTTGTGGAAACGATGCCCCCAGAACTACCATCACCGTCTCGCGAGTGCATAGGGGCGAAAACGATCTGTGCTTGTCCGGTTTGATTGGTGACAAACAGTGCATCATCACAATTGATACGGGAGCAACAAAATCAATCCTGAGACCAGACATCGCGAAAGGAGTACAATTCACGAACGACGGGAAATTTGTGCTACGAACAGCGACTGGAGCAACGATATCAGTACATGGTGAGATCGCCAGACGAGTTCAGCTGGGAGATGTGATTTTTACCCATAAGTTCCTGGTTGCAGACATAACCGACGAATGTATCCTTGGAATGGATTTCCTGAAATCGCATGGATTTACCCTGGATTTGGGTCAAAGGATACTCAAATGGCGCAACGTGGAGATCGTCGCAGAAATTCCCGATAAGGAAACACCGAAGCTGCGAGTCTTGGTTACCGAGGATGCACACGTACCGAAAACATCGGAGACAATACTGCGAGCCAAGCTTGATGGGGGTCCTGGAGGTCATCCTTTCTACGTGGTAGAGCCAACAAAACTACCAGCGATAAGGAACTTGATAGTAGCACGAAGTCTGGTGAAGGTCGGCGAAGACAACTATGTGCCGATAAGAGTAATGAATGTTTCAGATAGAGACGTGAGAGTGAAGGAAGGTGATCTACTGGGAAACTGTCAGCCTATCGTTTCTGTGACATCGATGAACGTTCCAGACGAATCTCTCATCCATGCAGCTGGCGAGACTACAGCTAGGAATGATTTGGCCGATACGATGATAATGACAAACAATTTGTCGCCAGAGCAACGATCATGTGCTGTGAAATTAATCACCGAGTTTGCAGATGTCTTTTCCACGCATGATGGTGACCAAGGCAGGACAAATAAGGTCACACACCGAATCGATACTCAGGATGCCAAACCGATCAGGCAAACCCCCAGACGATTACCGATTGCCAAGCGCGAAGAAACGAATAAAATGATCCAGGATATGGAGAAACAAGGCGTCATCGAACCTTCGAATAGTCCATGGACATCGCCAGTAGTGCTTGTGAAGAAAAAGGACGGAAGCACTCGGTTTTGTGTGGACTATAGGCTGCTGAATAATGTGACGAAGAAGGATAGTTATCCGCTGCCTCGAATCGACGATATTATGGACACCTTGGGTGATGCGAAATGGTTCTCGACGTTGGATCTAAAGAGCGGATATTGGCAAGTGGAAATAGAGAAGAGTGACCGCGAAAAAACAGCATTCTCGGTTGGATCCGGACTGTGGCAATTTGTTGTAATGCCTTTTGGGCTGTGTAACGCACCGGCTACATTTGAGCGTCTGATGGAGTGTGTACTACGCGGCTTAAGCTGGAAGACTTGCCTCGTGTACTTGGACGACATAATCGTAATTGGCAAAAGCTTCGACGAACATGTAACAAATCTCAAAGAGGTTTTAGCAAGGCTTCGTGCATCCAATTTGAAGTTAAGCCCGAAGAAGTGCACTTTCTTCAGCAAAGAGGTCAGGTACTTAGGACATATAGTATCAGCGGAAGGTATACGGACGGATCCCGAGAAAACTGAAGCTGTAAAGAACTGGCCGGTACCTAAGGATAAACACCAGCTCCGAAGTTTTCTGGGTTTGGCAACCTACTACCGACGATTCGTGAAGGATTTCGCCAAAATCGCCAAATGTCTTCACCGTTTAACCGAAAAGAATCAGCCATTTTTATGGGACAGGGAATGCCAGCTTGCATTTGAAATGCTAAAGAAAGAATTATGTGAAGCACCCGTGTTAACGTATCCCAGGCCCAAGGAAACATTCATCCTCGATACTGACGCGAGCAATACCGGAATCGGCGCAGTACTTTCTCAACAGATTGACGGCGAGGAAAAAGTCTTATCTTACTCCAGTCGCGTGTTATCCAAGAGCGAGCGGAACTACTGCGTGACAAGAAGGGAGCTACTGGCTGTGATCGAAGCGACGAAACATTTCCACAAGTATCTATATGGCCAGAAGTTTATTCTGCGAACAGATCATTCGGCATTAAGATGGTTACTGAACTTCAAGAATCCGGAAGGGCAGGTAGCACGATGGGTCGAACGACTGCAGTCATACGAATTCGAGACAGTCCATCGAAGAGGTAAAGTCCATAGCAATGCCGACGCTTTGTCGCGCCGTCCATGCCCAGTGATGTGCAAGCACTGTAACCGCTTAGAGAAGACGGAAGCTGCGAATGCGCGAATTCTGACTATGCTGCCCATGGAAGGATGGAGTTCAGCGGAAATCCGGAAAGCCCAGCTAAACGATGAAGACATCGGCTCTATTCTTGTCTGGAAGGAGGCTGGGGAGAGGCCCAGCTGGAGCAAGGTGTCAGCATATGGGCCAACCACGAAGGGCTATTGGGCGCAGTGGAACTCTCTTCATGTTGAGGATGGTCTGCTGAAACGAAAGTGGGAATCAACAGATGGATCATCAAGTATAATGCAGTTGGTACTTCCACGGAATAAAGTCGCTGAAGTGTTGCACGAATTACACGAAGGAACTTCCGGTGGACATCTTGGCGTTAATAAAACCCTGTCAAAGGTACGGGAAAGGTTTTACTGGCTGCACGCTCGACGCGATATTGAGGAGTGGTGCCGCAGATGTGCAAGTTGCGCTGCTGTAAAAGGACCAGCTAAAAAGCCAAGAGGCGCCCTTAGGACCTATATAGTTGGAGCGCCGTTCGAAAGAATCGCAGTGGATGTTGCTGGACCGTTCCCGGCCACCGATCGAGGGAACCGGTATACCTTGGTGGTGGCTGACTACTTCAGTAAATGGACGGAGGTGTACCCTATTCCGAACCAAGAAGCGACAACGGTGGCAGAACAGATTGTAGAAAATTGGGTGTGTCGATACGGAGTACCGTGTGAGCTGCATTCTGACCAAGGGAGAAATTTCGAGTCTGGAGTATTCAGCGAAATGTGCCGACTGTTGGGAATACGGAAAACCAGGACAACACCACTTCATCCTCAGTCTGACGGTATGGTCGAGCGTTTCAATAAAACGCTGAACGAACACTTAGCCAAGGTTGTGTCGGACAATCCGCGAACGTGGGACCAACACATATCATTGTTCCTCATGGCATACCGCGCAGCTGAACACACGTCCACGGGAGAAACACCATCTAAAGTTCTGTTCGGTAGAACGATTCGGTTGCCAGCTGATGTCAAATTCGGAACTGCACCAATGGAACCGTCAACATCACTCCCCGATTATGTGTCTGACCTGAGACAACGTTTGAACAGCGTGCATGAAATGGTGCGAGGACGACTTAAACTGAATACAGATCGCATGAAAACGAGATACGATTTGAAAGCTAACGCAGCTGGTTTCAATGAAGGTGACCTCGTTTGGTTATACAATCCTCGTCGGAGGAAAGGAATATGCCCGAAGCTGCAACAGAATTGGGAAGGACCATACGAGATTATTACCCGATTGAATGATGTGGTGTATCGCATCCAGGAGCATCAGAAACCGAGAGCGAAAATGAAAATCGTTCATGTGGACCGACTGGCACCATATCAAGGAGATGACGTGGGCGGGGCCGTAGCGTCTTCTGTTCGGGACGAACAGGCTTAAGGAGGAGGCAGTGTTGTATGTTCGAAGTATGTCTCTCTTACGACACGCACTGTAGTAAGTTTCATCATAATCTCGAATGATCGATGACAAGTACAAATTGAATACACACTAGACGATTCTCGAGCCATCTGTAGTCTAGACAAACAGAACTATGGATAATGGATTGGATTCTCGAACCTTCGTTAAGTAGTGGAGACCCGAACATCTCGAAAAATCTGGAGTCTTCACTAAATTGACGAAAACATGGATTTCCAACTATAAAAGGCAGATGTCACCGGGGACGATAAGTAGTAGTTCTCAACGAAAGCTCATTGGTGTCAGACATCCGCCGGAAGCGAATAGTTATCCGTAAATTGTCGGTTGCGCGTGTATATAGTTAGTTCGTTTAGTAAATAAAGTGTGTGTGTTTCAATCGAAGTGTTTCATTATTCAGCACAAGAATATCTAACGAACCTGCTTTGGTTTCGTGGTTTCGCTCAACAGAGGAAACATTACAATATTATGAACTCCCAGATAAACCTGACCAGTTTCCATCCGGTCCAAACAAACACCGGACGTTAGTACCCATTTACGACCAATTAATGCTCCACCACACCATCTCGTTATATGAAGGACGCGTAAATCTAATCCTACTTGGTAGGGAAATTGCTCATCTAACGCCTCGTTACCACCGAAAATCCTTCCTGAGAATTCATTAAGTCGAACTTTTGATTGAATATCTTTGCTTGGAGAACCGGAAAATCCTAAATTCACTACAACAAAATTTAAAACTAAGAGTAAGGTGACGGACTTCATTGTTTGGGGCCGATTTGAAAGAATCACTGTTACTGAAAAAAATGCAATAAAGTACTTCTTTTTATATGTAGCTTTCGATAAGATTAGGACCAAATCAAATCTGATTGAGATATTAGGCGCGTTTTTTTTTTCAAAAGCCAAATAGAGCAGGGCAGGTTGAGACCACACAATCAAGTACACTTAATTTGATCTGAGCTGCTCTGGATAAAACGTCAGTGTGTACTTGTGTAGCGTGTTCGATAATGAAAACTCGGAATTAACACGAATTATAAAAATTTCATTAGTCGAGAAAAATATAACCGTCGCAACTTAACTTCTACGAATTTCACAATCGACTCCTGGTGTTTCGTTCCGTCTCTTTCTAAAAACCTTCTAGCGATCTCCACGCCATTCATTCCATGCGGGGAAAAATGTTATTAAGCAGCTGTCTTGTCGCCACTGTCGCTACAAGTGTAAGAATGCTGCTTCGTTAAGTAGTCTGCGTTTTGAAATGCAGGCGGCGCAGGTGTCGAAGTTTTCGAACAGTTACTGTTTGGGAAGCATGGGAAGCACTTAAAGTTCATTTCCAGTCGATAAAATGTTCCTTTTGTGTAATTATTTGGAATAGTAAACATACAAAATGGTTTTGCTGCCTAAAGGAAATATGTCCGATTGTATATGTACTAAGGATTCAATTTTTCTCTTGAAATTTGAGTTGACATTTGGATTCTAACTAAACCTCTATAAGACACTCCCAACAAAGACATGCCCTGTTTTCGTGTTCGCTACCCTAATTTGCTCTCGATCATTTTTTGCCGCTTAACCTTCCCTACTCCGCTCTGTACGAAAAAAAACGCAGCTATTATTTAATATTAACCCTGGAATAAAACACTTTCTAGTTTTTTTTCCGTAATTTGATCCCAGCTTGACTTTTCTTATTTAAAACTTATAGGGTCGGTTTCTCAATGTCCGGTGAAACTGTGGATTAACTAACCAGAACATTAGTCTATCGAAACACCAAAGTCTAGGGATATGCAACCTATCGCAACACTCAAAGTATAAGAACGCTGTTGCAAAATCACTTGTTTTTCTTGCGGATCTCTGTCGTCTGCACCATTCTATTCTATTTATATCTGTAGTACCTCTCAGCATTCATTTGTGGCTGAGTTGGTTTTAAGCCCTCTTTCATCTAGAACTCTGTTCTTTATGGCCAGTTTAATTGTTCTCATTTGAATGTGCAAACGAATCAGTTTTAGCTGTTAAATCTTAGCAACCGTTATCAACCGTTTGGGTTTATAGTGTCGGTGAATTTGTAAACGGAGGATAGGATGCGGTTAGAGTTCATCGTTACGTTAAGCTTGAACCGGACATTGAGAAACAGGTTCATCATATTGTATTATTGACATGCGCGTCTTCTATTGGATTTAACTTCTGATAGCCTTAGTCTAGTCTTCAGTCATTTTAGGGCGAGAAGTCAAAGAGCCTCTCCAGGATGTTGTGGAAGTCTTTAATGATTTTTTCATCTTTATCTTCAGTAGGCGAATAAAAATCGATAGGTTTCAGGGGTGCCTACTCGGATGACAAAAGAAGAAGTATTTTGCCTAAAATATAATGTTGTTTGTACGAAGTACGTCTCTCTTACGACACACACTGTACTAAGCTCTACCATAGTCTCGATCCATCCGTGACAAGTACCAGGTGATCCTCGAACCATCTGGAGTCTGGAACCTTCTCGAAACAGTTCCAACTATAAAAAGCAGATGTCACCGGGAGTACGCGTGTCGGCGTATTTATATTGAACTTTTACTTCTTAAAGATGACAGCGTAGCGGTGGCTCGATTGAACATTAAAATTCGGATGAGTTGGAACTTCCGTTCGGGTGCGTTGCTACACGTTGCTACAAGTAGTAATACTCGACACTCAGTGGAAGTCGGATCGCTATAAAGCGGAAAGAAGGATAGTCGTTATTGTTATCCGCCGTTAACAAATAGTTTGAGCTAGTTTGACGTTAATTGTTAGTTACGCGTGTTTAGTTCGTTTAATAAATAAAGTGTGTGTGTATGTTTTTCCATCGAATTGTTTTCATTATTCAGCACAAGAATATCTGACGAACCCGGCTTCGGTCGAGGAAACATTACAATAATTTTAATATCTATTTTTTAGTTGGGGGAGAACGAGAGGAATAAGGAAGCAAACGTTTTTATTATTAATGTATTCTTTATTGAATTAAATATCTTATAAAAAAGAAATTGAAGAAAAATATAGAATTGTTAATAGTTTGTCAGATTCAGGTTCATGAATTCCTTGTATACGATTTCAGCAAACAACTGCAAATACATCCTATTTAACATATAGAAATTTCTGGTAAAAGCTTAACTAAGACAAAAAAATAACATAATGTTGCGTGTACGGAGTACGTATCTCTTACGATACACACTGTACTAAGCTCCATCATAGTGTCGAACCAGCGATGACAAGTGCCAACTGATTATCGAGCCATCTGTAATGAACCACCTGTAACGAACCAATGGTCTGGTAGTACTGCTCCCACCAGCAGATCGTAGCAGCACCTGATGAGTAGTGATCTGTTGGTGGTACGAAACCAGAGGCCGAGGGTCCAATTACACCCGGACCCAGGTGCGACCGTGTGGGCGTCTGATCCGTGCGTCAACCATTCCATCCTTATCGACTATTTTTTTTATTCCCCATTTTTACCTCCCCTGTTTGTGTTGTCTTGCCCAGGCCTATGAACTTTTGTTACGTAAAGGACAGGGCAACGAGCGGCGAAAACTCCGCCCACATCTTCCGAACTGAGCTACAGCAAGCATAGGCCGCTGCTTAGCTCGTTGAGGAGCCTTTTTCTTCGCCAGATGGCACGGCCTGACCTTCACGGTTACAATGCAACCTAGGCTCCGTCCCCACGGGCATCTTCGGATGCTCACCAAACCGTCCGTTACACATCTGGAGTCTTCGGTGTCTGGTGGAAACCCGAGTCTAGAACCATCTCGAAGCAGAGACCCGGTATAAAAGGCGGATGTCGCCGTCGACGGCAAGTAGTAATAGCCGAGACTCAGTCGGAAGTCGAAGAGTCGTTATTGTTATCCGCCGGTAACGAATAGTTAGAGCTAGTTTGACGTTGGTTGTTAGTTACGCGTGTGTAGTTCGTTTTGTAAATAAAGTGTGTGTGTTTCCAATCGAAGTGTTTTCATTATTCAGCACAAGAATATCTGACGAACCCGGGTTCGGACAGAGGAAACATTACAATAATTTCATCCATTAAAATATTGTTACATATCAAATTTGAACCTTGGTACGGTATCCCACACAAAACTAGTAAATAGTAGCAAATCTGATACATTGGTGTGTGAGGAGGATATCAGTAGAGACAGAAAAATCGCGCATGTCGCAATTTTCTTTAATGCCGAAACAAAATGATAATTAGAAATGACCATCAAGTAAACAAAGGTTATTTACATGGAAACGAGAATCAGCCGAATTCTTTTACTGAAACAGATTTTTGAAAACAAATAATACTGGTGCTGTGAGATACCCCAGTGTGTCCTTCTAGGGTTAAATACTCAGACTTTGTATTTCCCCTATATTATCTAATAATTATTATTATTGTGGGTGTTTTTGAGGGCAGATATTCAGCGACATTCCAATCCAATGAATGAATGCGCCAAACTGACCAGCACTGCTTTTTGAAAAAAAAAAAAATTGAATAATTGATGATGGCATAATTTTGATACAGGGTATCAACTAACACTAGTAACGGAGACACTGGCCTTGTTTATACCGCGGAACTATCTTCGAGGATTAACTAATTCGAGCTGACTCACGACGACATAAACATGTCGCACTAGCTAGTTTTGGTACCAATTTCAGCTCCACTTGCTATGCAGAACTGAACTGAAAAATTGGGACTAGGTGGTGTTGCTGTCTTCGCTAATGGTGTTGTTGCTGAAAATTATATTTTATTTGTTATATAAATACCTAATCCTTTTCTGAAACCCTGCATTCGTTTCATCCTTTGATTGTAGCGGTAGAAACGCGTTTTTATTAGGAGGCTACTGCCCCTTGACATTTTCTTAACCAATGTCACCGCAGTCACAAACCCACTGCTGACATCTTTCATGTTTAGTACCTCTTCGTATGGTCGGTATAAACACACCACGAACAAGTACTAGTACTAAAACGATTTAGTTAAGTCGCCTTTTAGTTCCACGGCATAAACGTGGCCACTAATATTTGATAATGATTTCGTATTTAAAGCAAGGCATGTGCGCTTCTTTACTACATACGTACAGTAGAACCTCTCTCATCCTCCCTCTGCTGGTTCGTCGCTCCGGTTGATCCGACCAGGAGTTTGTCCCGACTTATCAGTGACTCATCGCCTGTCGCGCGCCATACGCCATTGTTTACTTACCATTATCGCTTGGGGCGACCGGTAGCTTAGGGCGACCGGTAGCTTGGGGCGACCGGTAGCGCAGTGTGTTGAGGCATCAGTCTCATGTTTGACTACCGGCGCTTCGGGTTCGAATCCCGTCCACCACGACGTTCGTGGCCATGGATGTGCAGGAGATGTATGCTGGCAACTGCATTCTCCGAAACCAGATTATGCCAACGAAATGTCAACTGTGTGAATTAGGTTTAATTAGATGAAAAGTGGGCCTGTTCCAAAGAAGAACCACAAACGCTTTAGGGCTGGTCAGTTTTAATCGAAGCTATGTACTCGGAAATGCCGAAGCGTTCATTCTTCTTTAGCACGCTTCCATAGGTTTCAGCTGAAAAAGACAGATCGAAATTATTTTGAGGAACAAACTGAAACTTTATGCGTCGGCAGTTGAACCTACTCAAGTCAACAAGTCGATTCAAACGTCCAAATATTCGATTGTCATTTTCATAGCAATGTTGGTAACGAAATTTTTTGTTTTGTTTTTTTTTTTGGGGGGGGGGGGGGGGGTTTGCTTTTTATTACAGACACTTGTGGAAGTGCCCTGAATCGAGTACCATTCGAATCAAGACTGTGCACTAGAGTCGGTTTGCGATTTTGATAACGTCTGCCATTTTTTTCGTAACATCCAAATATCCTATTTTTCAGCTTTTTTACATTTGCAGGAGTATCCTGAACCGAATTGCGTTTGAATCAAGCGTGTCCACTGTTCCGTGCTTTTGATGACATCTGCTTACTCTTTAGCAAAGCTCAAACGGTCTGTTATTTTATTTCTTGGTTGACTATTGCCTACTACCATACAAAGACCGAGCACAGCATATGAGTTAACTTCCTTCTTTTTTATGGTTTACATTAACAGTAGGCGCCGGTAGACACACCAGACTTTCCTTGTGTAACCAATCAAGTGCAATTTGAGGTTATGTGTTATGACTGTGAGCAAATGCAGTCTATTATGGATTTTACATATTTTTAAACATACAACAGCGAACTTGTGCGCATTGGCAGCAAGTTCGCGTTTTGCAGATCCTATCTCATCTATCCAGTGCATAGTTCGTTATTGCCTCGCGGGCCGCATCGTTATGGAAGGCGGCATGCGGCCCGCCGGCCTCTGGTTGCCGACCCCTGTTGTAAAGAATAATTCAGTCATTTTTGAGTTCATTTTGTCTATTTCGTTGTCAGTGTCAATATTGTGTTTTTATATAACGTGTATTAAATATTGACTTTTTTCTGATAATCCAACATTTTTTTGCCTTCCGACCATACCCCCAGTTCCAAAAGTGACGGATTGAAGGGGTTCTATTGTACACTTGTATGATCCGGTTCCGTATTTCGAAAATTATGTTCAGTAACGTCCGCAAGCCAGTGACCGAAAATGGTCAAAACCCACATTGATCTCGTCTTTTGGAGGGGACGAGACCGAGACGTTTTTTTAGTACACTTGTCATCTAAAAAAGCAATAAAAACGTGTTCAGCACGTCCCCAAGCCAGTGACTAAATCGATATGGTTTTCTTGTGACTAAATGACAAAAAATCCGTATCTATCTCGGCCCTTTGAGGAAATGAGACCGAAACGTTTCTTGAGCGCATTTGTCATTTAAAATGGAAACTGGGGAACTAGCTCATTCAAATGAATCCATTCCATTAACTAAAGTGAAAATTCGTTGAGGGTGGGATCAGAGTCCATTTCCGTTTCAAGTGATAAGAACCTAAAACCCACACACAGGTATTTGGAATTCCTAAAGCGAAAATTCTTTTAATGCGGCCTCAGAGTGAATCTCCGCCTTAGGTGGTAAGAATCAAGAAGCCACACACGGGGGATTTGTAGTTTAGATACGGGTTTTTGGCCACTATGCATTAAAAAGCCGTCTTGATCCCCAATCCATAAGCATCACAATGTCATTTTTATATGTTATAGAAGGAGTCTTGCGACAAAAAGTTAAAAGGAGCCCCACACCTGACTCACGACCACTGGAACATCTGGAGCCCGATGCGAGAGCGAGAGCATCTGACCCACCGCCAACCATTCCATCCTTATCCCCCCATTTTTTAATTATTATTATTACCCATTTTTGCTTCCCATGTTTGTGTTGTCTACTCCAGGCCTATGAATTGTTGTTAATAAGTAAAGGACAGGGTCAACGAGCGGGGAAAACTCCGCCCACGTCTCCCGAACTGAGCTACAACAAGCATAGGCCGCTGCTTAGCTTGTTGAGAAGCCTTTTTCGTCGCCAGATGGCACGGCTCGACCTTCACGGTCATTATTCTTCATTATACCTTAGGCTCCGTTCCCACGGGCATCTTCGGATGCCCACTAAACCGACCGTTACAATGCACTTTGAAGCCAATTTTTACGATGTACCGACTGGGGAAATATTTTGTTGTTAAGCTCCGTATAAAGTAAACATATTTTGGAAAATACAATAACGACAAGGACGGTATGGACGGTGGACTTTTGAAAGCGCGTCGTGTAAGCTATGTATGTGAATTTTGTTAAATGTTCGGAATGTGTTCAAGTGCATTTCTTTTAAGCGAGTGTGAAAATGAATGGAAGGGGTTTTTCATATTTTGTGTAGACAGTGACCTTAACCTTGTTTTCAAGGCTCAATCTAAAAAAAAGTCATGAAGTTTAGAATAAAACTGTAAGTAAAGCTGTGAAGTTTTCCAAGGGATGGAAAGGAAGATGGGTGTGGTTTTTCTACATCTGATATAGACAGTGGAGTTCATCCCATTCAGAATGTCCAAAGTAGAATTTGTATGAAAATTGGAGTAAAACTTGTAATGAACCACTTGTAATGAACCATATTATGGTCTGGTAGTGCTGCTCCCACCGGCAGATCGCAGCAGCACCTGATGAGTAGTGATCTGTTTGTTGTACGAAACCACCCACCAAACTGTCCGTTACAAACTGCAGCTAAAACTGCAGATTTTATTTATGGGGTACAAAGAAGTTGTTTTTTTTTTTTAATTTAATGTAGTGACCGTCCCCTTTGTTCTAAAGATCCTGCCCTCCAAACATCAACAAAATTGCAATAAAACTGCAGGTAACAGCCGAGAAGAAAGTGAGGTCGAAAGTGAATGAATGGGAACATTCTTAGTTGACCGGGCGATTCTTAGTAAATCGCGTGTTTGACCAATACTGGGTTCTTAACTGAGATGATTTCGCACTTCGCTTGCGCAGCCTCCGCTCGCTACGAGGCTCTGCAACAGTGTCAAAGAGTAAAAGTCGGTCCGGGTCAAAAGTTCTTTTCAAAGTGTTTTTTTAAACAAGTTCAGAAAAATGATCTGAATGATAGGTTTAACCTACTGATATGAAATACGCCACCATTAAATTACATTAGTATGTTTTTACCACAAGAATGTGCTAGGGCTTTGCATTAACTCCATAACAGTTAATCAATACAAAAATCCATTTTAATCATGATAAAATTTATTGAAAATATGTACATTCCGAGAAATTCCCTTTAATCAGAGTGATCATCCCATAGGTGCAGCACACGGTCCCATTCTTCCAACAAGCACTGAAATTTACGAGAAATCGGCAATTTAAAGGACACCAATTCTTTTTAGACTTGCTAAAACTTACTTTGGCCTGTTCTACAATTATACATTTTAAGCTCACATAAATTCATAAACTGCCTTAACATGCCCCGATCATTGACACAAACCGGTGTTGAGTTCGGCTGTTGGATATTCTCACAGACATTCTGGCACGGGACGTTTTGCATAGTTTGTCCATAAACGTGGTAGAGTCCTTGGAACAAGGAAACATTTATCAGTTTTCTAGACCAGTAAGCAGATGCATTATTTCAACGAAACTAACCAATCACCACTGTAAGTAATCCAAAAATGTAATTCATGTTCTGTACGAGTACAACACACTTTTCACAGCACGATTATTTCAACGATACGACGACACCAAAACAACACTAATCTATTTTGCATAGATGAATACCATTTTATAAATTTCATAAATGTGTTTTTGTATTTTTTTATTACTCTACATGGCTTAAGGCGAAATACAGACTAACGACATTTTCAGCTCCGACTTCGACACGCAAAATAGCCAAGCATACCGAGTGTCCCAAAAAAAGTTTACAAAGTACAGTGACTGGTGCGAATTACTTGCATTTACTGCAAGGATCTCTTTTGCTACGGATTCGGGAGGACTTTGGTAAAGATGGTGAATTATATTTCCAACAGGACGGAGCATCTCCACACTATCATCTTGATGTTAAAGCATTCCATGATGTGAATCTTTCAAATAAATGGCTGGGAAGAAAAGGTCCTCGAAGAATACCATGCGCGTTCCCCAGAACTGGCACCACTGGACTTCTTCTTCTAGGGATATCTTAAAGATAAAGTCTACGCCAGAAATTCGGTAAAAGTGGAGTAATTAAATCCAAATGCGATTTATGACTCAATACAACAAGACTGAGTTGGCAAAATAATCGGCATAACACTTGACCATACCCTTCAGAAGCTACCTTTAGATTATTGGGGAGGTAGCTCGACCAGCCCAACTTTTGTGTTGTATTCCGACTTTCGTCAGAATATATCAGTTGGTAAAACGGTCACTTTATATATAATGCACATTTTACGACGCGGGTGCGAATTACATTGAATGAAAGTAATATTACTGGGTGTACAACTTTGCTCTCACCGTTGTTTTCTGGAATTAAAAGCTTAATTGTCACAAAGTACTTACAGATGTATTATCAAAGTACTATCCATAGCTAGCAACAACTTTCGCCCATCTCTCCGGCAATTTTTGGATTCCATCTCGGAAAAAGGAGGCATCTTTCGACGCGATCCATGATTGAATCCATTTTTCGACTTCCTCGTACGAACGAAAATTCTGATCAGCCAGGCCGTGCGCCATGGAACGAAACAGATGGTAGTCGGAAGAAGCGATGTCTGGGGAATACGGCAGGTGGGGCAAGATTTCCCATTTCGGGGTTTCCAAGTATGTCTAGACCACTCCTCCTCCTCTCCTGTGATAGTTTCATTCGGTTTCAGTTTCTCGTAGTATGTCACACCGAGCTGGTCCCACCAAATGCAAAGCAAAACCTTGGTGCGTGAATATTCGGTTTTGCCATCGACGTTGAGGCATGTCCGGGCATTCCCCATGACTTTCTGCGCTTGGGATTATCGTAAAGAACCCATTTTTCGTCGCCGGTTACGATGCGATGTAGAAATCCCTTCCGATTCTGCCTTTGAAGCAGTTGTTCACATGCAAATAATCGCCGTTCAATATCTCTCGGTTTTAACTCGTACGGAACCCGATTTCTTTGTTTCTGATTCATGCCCATGGTCTTGAGACGTTTCGAGATGGCTTGCTGAGTCACTCCCAAACAATTGTTTCACGGCCTTCTGTCGTATGCGCCCGGTTTATATTTTAGCTAGCGTGACATCCACGTCCAACTATCAATCTCAATGGCCCACTATTTGCAATTTCCTGATGGCCCATCACAGACCATTCTGTGGACGAACAAGATTTGAATTGACACTTGGTGTGTAATGGCGGCCATCAAAGTAACCAACGCGATGGGCCTATGTCTGTAGCAGGCATTAGAATTTGAATGGTATCTTATTTGGCAGTTTTTTTTTTGCGGACAAGCGCGAGGCCCCCAGCAGGCGCGGGGCTCGTAGCATTTGCTGACTTTTGCTATATTGCTAATCCGGCACTGAATACGATGTTTACAACCTGAGCATGAATCCCCCTAATGTATCGACATGATGATGTCCCCCGGTTGATGCGACGTTTGCAGGCAAAATTCTACCCGCAGACCGAGTCGATCGTGTCGCAATCGGAGCGACTGAATGTAAATCCGCCCATTTGATGCTGTGTATCTCGACTTGGAAGTTCTGAGTCGTTGCGACTGTTTGTCGCCAATCTGAATTTCGCCTAAAACAAGTTGCCGGAAAATTGTTCGATTGTTAATGGACGGCAGGAAAAACGTTGAGGTCATTATTGGTGAGAGATGTCTTCTACGGTCTAATAATTTCGATCAAATATGTTGATTATGATGACTAGCATAAAAGTATTGCACATAGTGTAAATTGAATTGTTTTATAAATGTGCTTACACTGAAGTATCAATTAAATTAAGGCTCTTTTTTAATGTTGTGTAACTCAATTTAAAAAATTTTGTGTTGGATGTAAACAACAATAATGTATGACGGGTCTTCATTTAGAAACGAAACGCATGATTGTTGTTATGTTAGTTATCAATTACCTCGCTTATTTGTTGAAATATTTGACGAATTTGTTGCTTGTTGAATCGATAGTCCTTCCTTATATTAACATCTGAATCCCTGCAGCTACATTAGTTGTAGCATTAAGTAAAATTAAAGAATCTGAGGTTTTCCAGCAACAAATTCCCAGGGGGAATTTTTTTTTTCAGAATACATAACTCTAAAACTATGCATTTTATGTAAAAGCCGGCTGGCATAGAATTCAAGAGGATAAAATTTCCTAAATTTTAGGCATACACATCTTTTTTCTCTGGTCAACGGATTAGCCGCGAAAGTGTCGCGAAATTGTGTGCAAAAAAAAATGAAAAACGCGAACTACGACCCTTCACGCCCTTGTAACACGAAAATTACTGATTTTACTTAAATCCTGACCTTTTTTATCGAGCATGATGACCCTGAGCAAGACTCACAGTGGGTTTTGTCATCAGTCTCGTTTTGGTGCAGCTGCAGATCCATGTCAGGACAATAGGACCTTCTTGAACATAAGATGAAACATAAACCAAACCTGGCCAATATGTGTATTTTTGGAATCGGTCTGATCATAACAATTCTCTGGAGAGAAGGGACATAAAGTAATCATGTACAAAAAGGATATAAAAGACAAATTTGCACCAGCTGGTGACGGCTTTTAGCGTATCGTTTTGACTGATCACTGCAATGTTGTTGACGCTCCCCTCACAGTTAAGGCACATTTCGGAGTAATTAAGCCTTGCCTTGCAGGACTCAAAATTCAACAAAGCGGGAGAAGAAGGGGTGTATGCAAGAAACATGGTACTCGTCGTATATGCTAACGAAACGTGGACCAATAGCGGATCCAGAAATCAAGTTTGAGGGAGGCCTGATTCTGTTTGTTACCTGAAGAGGGTAAGGGTATATCCATACTTATTTAACATCCGATACTCAAGAGGCATGCCTCTTTTGAAAGACGGACGTATTCCTTATTGGAGAGAGCATGCAATGATGAAAGTACAAAGCCATCATAGACTTTGGTGATGAAGTGGAATCCAATGTTTTCCTCCTTTTTGCCAGAGGTCAGCGTGCAGAGAAAATAAAAAATAATTACCCCATGTTCACGTCACGGCAGCTTCTACAGTAATCATTTAAAGGTCTAGAGACACACAGTGCCCGTACCAGGGCAGCGCCGTAGTCGCCCGTATATCGGGCACATGATCGCACATTGCAAGCGAAACCACACAGTACCCGTACTGAGACCCAACCGTATGTTTCCCGTGTGTCCCCGACTCCCGCGATTCTTCCTAGCGACTTTAATTACATGCGAAATGCGCGTTGCAGGCATTCTATGCGATGCAAACGTGTGTCTTTATTTCCGTACCGCACAGTGAGCGAGAAAAATTAGACCAAACTAAACGGGCACGTTCCGCCCCGTGACGTGCAGGTGACTGTCTGTTGTCCGTGTGGGTAGTGTGGACCAGCACAGCAGATTGTTTTATATGGTACAATTCGCTTACCGTAGATCGCCAGTATACGGGCGACTACGGCGCTGCCCTGGTACGGGCACTGTGTGTCTAGACCTTAAAGGGGATGCGAAACAACATCGTGTATACTCCCCGACTGTATTTAATGTCCAGTGATGACATCTACAGCAGCCTTTTCAGCCACAACAGTTTAGCGGTGCATCTTGAATCCAATCTGGGTCACAACGCTTTTTTTAAAAGGGTTTACTGTTTATCCATCTAGAGTTGATCATAATAATCGCTTTAAACTTTAGAGCTAGTTTGCAGCCAGCGATAGGTGCAAAATTGTTGCAAGGAATTTGTACAGCATTGCTTGTTGTACCCTGCCTAGCGAGCTCGTTTACTCTAGAGTTACCAACGAAGCGGAACTACTGAGACCTCGAGTTCTCCATAGAAGTAATTATATATATTATAACTTAGTAACATTTCGCCACGGTCAGACAGCTTGCAGTGGCGTGGCGTGATAATTCAACTAGGGGAAGCAATTGGTATTAAAAATTTACTATTATTATGCTTTCCACAAATTTACTGCGTATTAATTGAACCCCTCTCGTTAGCTACTTTTAACATTTCTAATATAAAAGCACCCAGGAATCACGAACGGGGACGTGAGAGTAGGTATACTGTATTTTATCAGCATTTTAATTCCCATGCTACCAATATATAATAATTTACTTTTAAATAAATAATTGTAAAAATTATATGTTGGTAGACTTATCAAAAAAGCAAAGCTGTAACTATAAGTATATAAATAAAGCATATTCGAATTATTAGAACTACTATAACAATAACAACAATAGCAAAAAAATTGCAAAATAAATATCCATACACTCAAAAAGAAAGTAATCATGTTCAGCGAATCAAAATTTGAATAATAAAAACAATAACAATACAAAAAAAAATTAAAAATAATTCAACTATTTACTATTTAAAAAATCACAGTTAGTGAGTAAAATAAAATAATAATAATTGGGCAATAAATATATTACAAGTCAAAATAAATAATAAGATCCGTACATACTATTATTTGTAATTTAATTCTATTCGTCTTTCTTTTTTTGCGAATTCATCTATAATATCTGTATAAAAACTTTGCTCACACAAACATGATTTAAGGAAAACCTTTTCAATTGACATTATTGCCAAGTCGCTAAGCCGTTGTTCGCCTGTACAATTTCTAAGATACGTTTTAATCCTTTTTAAGCAAGAAAAACTGCGCTCTGCGGACGCACTGGTTACTGGTAATGTTAAAACTAAACATATTAATTTATAAAATTGTGTGAAGCTATCTTTTAATTTGTTATTAATGAAATAGTTAAAAATACCTTGAAAAGATTTTCCCTGCAAATCAGAATCAGAATAAAGCACAATGAGTTCAGTCTTTAATGAAATATGGTCAAATATATCAGCATAAGTTTTAGTTAAATTTAGTAAAAGATTGTCCGGAAATGTTTTCAAATATTGGTTAAATTTAGAAGAATCTAATAGGTTTAAAAATGTGAAACTTGCTAAGGATGAAAATCTTGAATTTATTTCTGCGGTAATATTATCTATAATTTCGACATAAATACGTGTAAAGAATAGTTCAACATTTTCATTACTGTCAACAAGGCACCTGGCTTTTTTCCGGCGTTGTGGAGTTTCGCAAATAGATGTGGTTTGGGTCCAAATTTCCGTGAAACTATTTCTTAACGATTGAAGTTGATTTTCAAAATCTGTAATTTTTTTAATGCAGTACATTATATCAGTTTGTTTACTTTGAAATATATCGAAAAGTACGTCGGTTTGTGGAAAAATTTTAGAAAAAACATTGAGCAGGAAAACAAACTGAAAATCTGTAAGTAAAACAAGAAGTCCCCTTGCGCTATTAACGGTCTCGCCATCCCACTTTCCACTCTCATTTTCAATGATATATTCAAAGAGTTCTTTTAATTGATCTAAATTATCAAAAATGGTTAAAACTAATCGACCATTAAAAGTCCAACGTGTTGGAGCTAATTTTGGAAGCCTTTTTTTGAGGAATAAATCTAGTGCAACTGTTCTCTTTGTTGAATGATTAAAAAATGTTGAAAAACAAGTAATAGATTGAAAAAAAATTCGACATTCGCGTATTTTATCGCATGATTTAGATAAAACTAAATTTAACCGATGAGCGAAGTAATGAATATATATTGCGTTTTTATACACATCCTTTACACGTGTTTGTAATCCAGTTATTTTACCAGACATTACCGAAGCCCCGTCATAGCTTTGACAAATAAGTTTGTTACCGCAATTGAATTTTTGAACAACATCTAAAACATGGTCAAATAAACGCGACGCAGTCTGATCATCAGAAATATCTGTAAAAGTTATGAAAGTTTCTTTAACCTCACCGGAAGGAGTAATGTAACGAAAGGTTGTTGAGAGTTGAGAACGACATGAAACATCGGTTGTTTCATCTAATATTATTGCTATAAATTTAGTTTGCTGAATTTCATTATAAATCTGTTTTAATAAAATTTTAGAAATGCTACTAATGAGATCGTTTTGAATATAATTTGATATTCCGGAAAAAACAGTCGCTTGCTCCAAGTGAGCTCGCAAGTCCGGATTATATTTAGCTAAAAGATTTAAAAGTTCAACGTAATTTCCCCTATTGCAAGAATTCACATTTTCATTGTGACCACGAAATGCCTGTTCTTGACATCCTAAATGGCACACAACGTCAATTAGCATTTTTAGTATATCTCGATTTTTCGAAACTTTCTCATTGTGCAATATTATTGAAGATGTATGTTGGCTACTTAATAATTCTTCAATTCTAGGACCGGAACCGAACTTGGAAAGAAGAAGTACTGACTTTAAATGATCAACGCTTTTCGTACCATGCCTGTCCACAGCTTTATGTAAATTATTTAAGTCACAAAACCCGGTAGTTCGCCAAACATTTGAATCATTTGAAAACAACAAGCATGGCCAACAAAATAATTTTTGCTTGGTCTTACAACCGGTAATCCATTCCGTATCTTCATAAATCTTAGCAGTAAAATGCCTAGTACTTTTTTTTGTTTTAGAAACAATTTCCAAAATCGGTTTCGGTCGACCCTTTTCGATAATGTCTTTTTTTTCTGCGAAAGATCGAGATCCAAAAGACAATCGAAAAAGATCATCAACAACACAATATTGATCCATGCTACTTTAAAAACAAATCAAAACACTATAAGCAATTATAAGCACCTAGACCGATTAAAAAACCCCTTCACCTTTTCACCAACAAAAAGCACACAAATCGCACTACACTAAAGCACTACACTAGAGCAAATGAGTTTTAAATTTAACGGCTCATTCAATTCCTTGTGACGTCAATAACTTGAGGCAGTATTACCATCTCCCACTTATTTTTTCTTGGAATTTTCCGTTAAATGGTTTTCGATTAGATATAAGTTATTGAAATATGCATAAATATCCCTATAATTGAGTTCGTCTCTTACTAATACTCGTATACACTAATAATTCTATGCGAAATCACTTCTTCTCGAATTTACCAATAATAATTTTTAACCATGAAGCCATTATATTTCAAATCGAAACTTTTTCCACAATTCAATTCCTATCCTACTCTGGTAACCCTTGTGAAACTCATATAGCACATCACATACGCATTGCAACACAGCAAATATTTTCAGTCCACAAGAAAATACGAACAAAGAGGAAATGGGAAGAAAATTTCCCCAGCGTCCATGCGCCAGCAGCTCCGCTGCAGGCAAGAATTTCCTCTACTACATGTGAGGGGAACTTGGAAGCAAATTCCTGAGTGCTTCCAACCTACCGTGTACGTGAATTTTTTTTTATCGCGACACAGTAGGTTTACTGGGGAAAAAAATAAACGCTCATAGATGCAAATTTTGATATGCTTCCATGTGTCTTCTTCTTGGTGTGGTGTGGTGGTTTTCGCGGTGTTACCAATTCGGCTGTGTAAGATATTCGCGATTAGTTTCTTTGGAACTTTTATTTACATAGACTGTGCCGAAGAGTTTTTTTCGCGACTTTTTTGCGCGATTCAGAAAAAATTATTTAGAAAATTTTCCACCAATCGCCAAATATAAGGGAAGCAATGCTTCCCTTGCTTCCATGGACGCCACGCCACTGACAGCTTGAGGGATTGAACTACAGCATTAAACGTAACACCCCACTCAGGTCAAAGCTTCCGTAATCGCTATAACCTTGGCCTGGAAAATATTGCAGCATTCGGGAATACTGAAAGAGAGGTTTAGGATAAGTTCATCAGAAAAAACTCGGATACCTAATCTTTCATTTATTATGGAGCCACCTGCATTGCGTCGCTCTAATGTAGAAATGGCGCAACTAATATTTTGCTCGAAGACAAGTTTTTTGTGAGTTTGGAAAGGTCACTCTCAAAATACACTCTCCTTAAACATTTCTATTTTTTTTTCGAATCTGCTACGTTTTTATTATAGCGTATTAAAATTTTCAAGGACAGCGTGTTCCGAGATTGATCTACCCGAAAAGACAAAAAAATTTATTCCGATAAAAATGTTAATTACTCCCTTTCTAGATTAGGACGACGATAATATTTCTATTGAGTTGGGCGCGTTCTGTTCCCATTGACTAGGTTATTCTATCAGGCTGACAGAATACTTGGCAAGCGCATGGTACTTGGCAGAGGTGTAGTCGTTCGTTGCTGTAATACATATTAGAGTTGCTCAGAAGAGCAGCGTATCCAGAAGCTAAAGAAAACCAAATGACTGTATTTGCGGTCAACTATTCACCAAAAATGTCAAGTTGCATGTTAAATTAAACAGCAACTTCAAAGCGGCAGAAAGACTAGTGGTAAGAGCACCGCAAAAAGTACGCAGGCATCTCTTTCAGCAAGCAACGTTCAGCCTTTGCCCAACAGCTTCATAGAAATTTGGCTTTATCAACAAAAACCAGGCTCATCCTATGCAAGACCGGAGGCTCGGCCCGTGATGGCGACAATGGTCTGGCTACCGTACAATTCATTCTGTTTGTCCAGTCGGACTGTAGTTTAGTCCATATGGTCCCATCTATTTCGTTTGTGATTTCCCCAAGTGACTGTGGTATAGGTGCCGGTGGGCCGTTCTCGGCCACTTCACTAACGTCCCTTGCACACCACAGGAGATTTGGATAAATCCTGAGGTTTAAACAAATCTACCTCCAAATCTTCAAGGTTTACCATACATTTATTAATCTAGATTTCGACCGAGACTTAAAACAAATCGGTAAATCGGTATGTTCTATTGAAAAAATGTACATGTACAGCACAACTGTCAATTTAATCTTGGTGGCGGAAGAAAAACGGATGGTGTGCATGGGTTTCAGGATTTGCAAATCTATCAAGATTTAGGTGCCTGGTGTGCATATACTATAAGAATACCTGGAAATTTAGTACATATATGTATATGACAAAAGCAATGTCATCTACACACACCTTTCAGCTCAACACTTTAAGGGTTTAAAGATTGATAGTCAACCGAGTCCCAGAGAATAGAAATAGAAAACTCTTCGTTCCAAATTAGTTTCATAAGAAAATTTAAAGTGGATCGTTTAGCGCAAAGAAAGGCGCTCTTGTTGGTTATCTCTTATATCCGCTATTATTTTTAGGAATCGAATATTCCAAGACCTAGCTTTATACAACAGGGGTGTGCCAAAGGTTTTCGAGGCCTCAGCCAAAGTAAAGAGATTGTTAACAAGAAGTGGGACTCCATACGAATTTAGAGTGTCTGTCTAGTGGTTGCATATGTGTTGGATTCCATCAGTACACGAAGCGGTAATGTCGAATAACAAGCATGTTATTCATATGATGAAACGTACTAGGCAGTTGTCAGTTGAAGAGCTTGTTAAAGTGTTGTCGTCCCTATCCCTCAAAGGGCGACTTTCATTTAATTATTTCCATCTCAATTGGCACTGCGCTTTTGCGTAATTCGTATGAAGTTGCACCTCTAGTAGTAGTTATTTTATGCATCAGCGAAGTTTCATTTGGGGGCCCCCGTCTATGAATTATAACTTCTAGTCGTCACGTGGCGATGAAAATTATGTATACTCTCTCTTAGTTATTTGGATTCTTTGGGACCGGACCTTAGCAGTCCGGTAGCCGTTTTGTCCAGTTAATTCGACGTAAGTCAAATTTCATGAATAATGATATGCTATCGATCAGTTTTACTGCGATGTGCCGTCCAAGTACAAAAGTATGGAGAGAGAAATTATCAAATATTCCGGAAACTCATCCTCAACGCTTTTATCTATTTCTCAGTTGCCCTCACCCCTTGAGGGAGAATGCAGTTGCCAGCATGCACCTTCTGCACATCCATGGCCACGAACGTCGCCGTGGACGGGATACGAACCCGAAACGCCGGTAGTCAAACATGAGACTGATGCCTCAAAACACATTGCGCTACCGGTCGCCCCAACGCTTTTGTACCAAAATTTCTTCGGGGAAAAGTTAGAGAGGAATATTGATTTCAGTCGAACTCATCGTGAGTATGCCAAGATAAGATAATATATGAAAGTGAGTCGAGCTATGGACCCACCGGGTGGGCACTGCGACCATAGAGAGGTCCATTGTGCCGTAGCCCATTAAACTGTCAGAAGACAGTCCACTTTTCTATGTAATAAAGGGCAGTGTGTATGTTGCAGGAATCAACCTAAACTCTGCAGAGTTGATTGTAGCCTGCCCGAGGAGCGACATCCTATAATGCGCCACGTCTGAACATTTGCTCCAGATGTGTTTCGTCGTTTCTACTTCCTCCAAACGGAGACGGCATTCAGTCTCCGCTGGACAGACCCGTCTTGTTTAGGTGACAAGGTGATGGCCCGATAAGTACCCCACTAGAAGTCTCAGATGTGTTCTACCCATGTGAGTAGTATACTTACGTTTGATAGGCATTATCAGCTCCTTTGGTTGACACAGCCCTGGAAGATTATTCCAGTACAATTACCGTGATAATGCAGACCAATCTTTGATCCGCGATTTGGATGAAGCTAGTCCAAAGCCACAGTAAGGCTCTGGTCCATAAAAGCAATTGCATGATCCTTGTCTTGCAAGCTCAAGCAGTCTCGTTCCCCTCAATGTCCTGGTAGCCTGGCACTCAACACAAGAAAACTCTAAACGAAGCCTTCCTTCACCAGCCTCAAAGAGACCGCAAACGATGATAGTGCCTTTATAGATGTTTTGCTGTCTAGGTAGATAGCTAAACTAATTGACATGACATGTTGACATGATCTTCATAAAACCAAATTTCAGTTGGTATTTATATAAAACAGCATTTTTCAAGCTAGGAACAATTTTTTTACTGAATCTGATATCAGAGGGTAAAACGTCAGTTGGTTTTTCTTACGAAATATCGTCCATTTCGAAACTACCTTCACATCTGATCAACATTAGATGCTCCACGCGCTCTTGACCCATTGTAGAACGGAGTTGATTTTTTAAAAATTCCATGTGGAAAAGGTCCGTTCTGCAGATGCAGAGGACACAGGAAGAGTACTTATTGTTTTGCAGATTATGTATTTTAAATATTACTGGAACTTATTTCTTCTGAAGTCTTCGGAGTCTTCCTTTTCTTTAATTAGCGTTGTATGCAAACATCTGAATTTCCGTGGCACGAGAATTTAAAATTTTGGAAGAAAAGAAAATTGCACAGAGTTGGAGCGAACCTGGATACATGACTCGCACGCACGCCCCTCTAGATCCGCCGCTGACGTCAACTAGGCCTCTTAGGTCCAGTTGATTCACTATGCCCCACTAGATGGACGACCGGTAGCGCAGTGTGTTGAGGCATCAGTCTCATGTTTGACTACCGGCGTTTCGGGTTCGAGTCCCGTCCACGACGACGTTCGTGGCCATGGATGTGCAGGAGGTGCATGCTGGCAACTGCATTCTCCGAAACCAGTTTATGCCGTGAAACGTCAACTGGGCCACATGGAACAGTTAACGCACTATGCCCCACAAGGGGTTAGGGCAATTGAGAGAGAGAGAGAGAGAGACTAGTGGTTATGGTAATAAATAGTATGGACCTACTATGAAACAGCACGGCATCTTTGCAATTTGGAGAAGAACTCGAATTGAAGAAATTCAATCTTTTTGTTATTCGTGTCTATTTCGAAATTACAATTTCCGTAAAAATTAGTTGGTTATTTTCGTGTCTCCGACGATACTAGTTGAGCCTAGGTGGATGTGTTCAGAATTTTGATGTACTAAATTCTTGGTTACACTGTATCGCCAAGGCTCTCGATTGCATCACTCATTATACTAATCAATTTCTTGGAAAAAGTGATGGAAGGATGGCGAACATCACTCTTGGTGCCATCCGGCAAAGCTAAATAGTTGGCGGGTTTTGTTTCACCACGCCTAATAAATTGGATTCCATATCTGCGCCAGTTTTATTAAAGTCTTGCAAATTATATAATTCACATCTACAATTTATTTTATATCCTCTTAAAATTTACTCATTTCAAATCTGTCTTATCACAATATTCTTACTATTAAAATTAAATATATTAAGTTTGACAGTGTCACTTTCAGATCATTTTCACATTCATTGCGAATTTATTTCGGACGTGAGTTGTTATTGGGTCGACGTCCGGGATAGATATCTCTGCAATATCCATATCTGCCCTTAATTTCTAAAATATGATAGAAAATGAGATGGTAAGTTATTTTTTAAGTTTCGGATGAAAGCGAATTTTGACTGTAAAGGTCGCCACTCACGGCAACCATTTTGGTCGAACCACGTCAAATTCAATAGAAAAAAAATCTCCTCATTTCCACCGTTCTATGATATTTTACGGTTCGGTTGTGGTTCTGCTCGATCATGTGTTTCGACCTCAAAACTTACCCACTCCGTTAACACAATTATATCGATCCAATTCACATTCATTTGCGAATTGTTTAGGAACAGTATTCTCCATAACGCAAATAGGGTCTAGGCTTCGCGAGCAATCCTGTCGACAAAATCTATTCGACATAGACATGGCAATAAAAGCTAAAAAAGTCGCAAATAATTTCCAATGCTAAAAAATATTTGAAATATTAATATTTTAGTACCTGCAAAGATTAATATGAATTTTAACATGATTGGACTTTTTATATCTGATAATCACTTTGAACTGAGCTGGGCGTAATTTTTAAGATACTATTTATAGGATATGTAAGCGAAGCGACATTTTGCAATAACAATATGCAATTATACGAATATCTCCAAAGTAATTAATAAAAGTAGTAAAATGAAAAACTTGTGCAAATATTCACTTAATCTTGATAACAAACTAAATGGTGAAATATATTTTTATATTCGATATGCTTTTCATTCAAGTTATTTTCAGTAGTAATTATATCCTCAAAAGATTGATTGAACAGTAAAGCTTTTATCATTGAAACTGTAGTGTCCTAAATGTTACCTTTCAGATTAATTCATAGCACCTGAACACACATTATCGTGATTTCACAGGGTCACATAAAAAAAATATTTGTTTGTGTTTTTACACAGGGCTATTTTAGCTCATAGCACATATTTGTGACAACTTATGAGGGAGTTTCATTGCCGGCAGCGGCAATCACAGCGGTTGCAGCAGCAGCGCCATCGACTGTGTCTCTGCTATTCTGCTTTCCAAGCCTCATTGAAAGCAGCGACTATGGCAGCACGAAATGCTATATTGTCTTTCGTCAATATGTTGATTACTATTTTTCTCGTTGTTTTACAATTATCCCGACTAGGAAGTTCCAAAAAAGCTTGATTAAGAGAAAAATCGTGAAGTTTTTAAATTTTGCATAATTGTTGGAGACGGTCCCCTGAATATGTGCTCAAAAGTCCACAATGATAGAGGGTCCGGAAGGAAGGAAGAGGGGGTCAATAGCCCTTTATCTCAATTTTCCTTGATTATCTTCAAAATTAAGCATTCTACGAGGGTTGCCCTTTAAGTTTTGCATATAGGGCTGAATTATAACAATATATAGTTTTTAAAGACTTTATTTATTTTCGAAATATTTCCCACGAAGGTTAATGCACTTTTGCATGCGTTCGAATCAACTCTGGAAGCAATTAATTCACTCGTTTGTTGGTACTGTCAATATTGCGTTTTTGAAGGCGTCAACTCCTTTTTGGTGACTGGAACCTTTGACCACGCAGTTTGTTCTTAATTTTCGGAAATGTAAAGAAATCGTTGGTCGGGACTATACGGAGGATGGTCGAACATTTCGACGTTGTGTTGCTTTAAAAATTCAATTGTCTTGCGAGCTGTGTGCGAACTTGCATTGTCTTGGCGGAGGATGCTTCGTTGCTCGGGGTTGGTTTATCGAAGCTCAGCAATGACTTCTGACAAACTAATGGTTGTATACCAATCGGCAGTAACTGTGCTTTGATCTTGGAGAGGAATTGTTGCTACATGACTCGCTTTTGAGACAAATGTCGCGACCATCTTTTTGGAGACACTTCGAGAACGGATGACTTTTGTCGGCTTTTCTTCATTTTGGAATTCCCAAACAGATGGCTGGCATTTATTTTGACCCGAGCTGCTTTATGTTCTTCGGTCAATAGATGCGGTATCCAACGGAAAACTATTTTTTACACACATTTCTTCACGCAAAATTTGTTGAATTGGGGTGTTTGAAATCCCCAATCTCGCTTTATGTCACATGTCGATCTTCTGTGATGAGCCTGCGCACAGCATCGACGTTTTCTTGGGTGACTGCCATTTTTGGTGCAACTGCCCTTGGATCGTTGCCAAGACTCACCCGTCCACGTTTGAATTCTGCATACCAACGCGGAATAGTCAACTGGTGTGGTGCTTCATTGCCGAAAACAGAAACCAACTCGGTGAGGCATTCTTTTTGAGATAATTGTCTTCGGAAGTTGTAAAAAATGATTGTGCGAAGATGTTCTCGGTTCAATTTTATTATTCGGATAACTCGACGATTTTGACAATTCGATGCAGCTGTCACACTAAAAGTATCGCACTGACTTTGGATATAGGTTAACAAAGGATGCAGGTTAATATTTAGTAGTGACATTGGATTCGTGGCAACCTCAATGTTTTTGTATGCAAAACTTAAAAGACAGCCCTCGTTCAAGAAAATGTTCCAAGGGTGAATCAAAGTACGTAAAATTTCCCACAAAACGGTTATATCATATTCTCGACTATCGAATGGTACACTATACTCTAGACCAGTGATTCCAAGACTTTCTGTGCGATATATCAAAACCCTGGCCATGGACCCCCAAGTGAAACTCTAAAGCTTTCGACGTTTAAAATGGCAAATGTTGATGCAAAAATAAAATATAATTATAGGCCAGTAAAATTAAATTTTATTAATAATAATTAGGGAAAGATCTGGAAATAATTTTAACCCCTTCTATAGATACTGAATACATGGAAACTGAGCTTGCACGGTCGTAGAAGGTGAGTTTAACGTTTGGAGGGCGAGAATCCGAGAAATTTGAGCCCTTTTTTTAATATTATCATTATAACTCTTAAACGGTGCCTCGGATCGAGAAAACTGGCAAGAGTATATTAAAGACCGTTAAATTCTGCGTTGAATGCACTCCTCAAAGTTGAAATTCGGTTCAGTAGCGTAGTCAAAATCGATAGTCAAAAAATGACAATTTTCTAGGCTTCGGAGAAAAATCACACTTTGTCACTTTTCAAGCTCACAGATCTTTGCAACGGAAGCTCCAATTGGAAAAGCTGCTCTGTAAAAGTTGGGGATAATTTGATTGTTAGCCTAATGTGGCCAGTATTTTTCAATTCAGGTCATTTTTAGAGTAGTTATGAGCAAAAATTCAAAAATGCCTGCTGCATTGATTTATGCCTTAAAAGCTCTATCTCGGTAAGTATAACAGCTAGAAGTTTTATTTTAGTCTCAAATCGTAGATAAATTACTCTAGTTTAATAAAAATTTGCAAGATTTCTTGTAAGGCCAATTTAGGAGACACTAAAAAGAAACAGGACAAGCCAAACAATTAGGCACATTTTCAACATGGTGGCGGGGTCCGGTGGTGTTGGGGGGAAATGTAACAACTCAAACAATATATCAAAAATCGAAATTACCTTAATTAAACAACCAGTGTTGTAACAATTTGACTGACCAAAGTAATTTAACCTTTGCAAAATCACCGACTTTTGTTTTTAATAAAAACGCAATAACTCAAAAACGATACCCGGTAGTACATTCTCGTAAAAACGGAATCGTAGGTAATACTTTAAAAATTGAAAATACCCCGCGCGCCATTTTTTTTTCAAGAGATGAAATCACTCTGCTTCCACATTGGGCGCCGAATGTTTGCGGAATTTTTAGGCGTTTTCTTTTTTCAGTAAATTTCATGAATGTAGAAAAAAAGCCTTAACCTTAAGGCAACCTAAGGTAGGCGTAAACTTATACCTTAGACAGACGACGCACCACGAATGATCATTCCCAATCGAATGATAATTCGATTTCATGTGTGTCTTGCGAATGATCATTCGAACATCGTCCGAATGATAATCCGTGAATTACAACTGGCATAGTAAACATAATTCCTTCTTTGTGTATGCAGTGCCACCTATCCGACAAATCGTCATTGAGTATTAAAAATATGCACCCGTTGATATGCAATAGAAATAATATCCACTCGTTGCTAAGCAAAATGTTCGTTGCTAAACGAAATAAACAGTATTTATTCGAAAAATCAGTGCTAAGTCGATTTTGTAGTGACAGTTGGAACGACGTTCACATTAAAGTGTGTGTGTCTAATTTGTCATCGCCAGCAATTCATCATTCACCGAATGATCATTCGGTTGCTGTGTGTGTCTAAAATGTGCCATACACACACCGATCGATCGGCCGATCCGTCGCCCGAAATCAATATCGGCCGACGGATTGGCGTGTGTATGTGGAAATCGCACCGATCGGGCGATCAATTTTGATCTGCCGATATTTTAGTGCGATTTTCGTGCGATCGATCGGTGACGATCGATTGGGTAGTGTATGTGATTATCGCAAGTGAATGTCAAATTACCAAATTATTAAATGATGAAATTTCAAGGATTCTAATGATTTAAATGGCACTGCAATTGAAATATCAAATATGTGGTATACGAAAATACCACACACATCTTAATAGTTAAAAAAAATTAATCTAGGTTCGATTGGGAGTGAATCATAACCTATTTTTTGAATTGTCATTCGTTATCGCATCGCACGAAAATCGCTCAGTGTGTGTGCAGTGGAGATCGGCAGATATTTTGTGGCGATCAATCGGCCGATCGATCGGACGACGGATCGGATAATGTATGGCGGCTATAAGGTATTAGGCTATTCGATTGCTCATTTCGGTATTAATAACTAGATAAAATCCCGCCGACGGATGCGGAATATTTTAAGGCTTTTTCGACTACTTTTCTTCTCATTGCACCTCAAATTTTCAATAGCCTGGTATTGAAAAAACCTCTATTAGCTTGATGTTGGCTTAAGGCACTGTCTTAAAAAGTTTGGGTTCTTGCGTCGTGTAACGACCACGCGCCTATTCGATGACTTATTTCGTTTTCACTAGGAAAATCAGACTGAATCATGCATCAGTCATCTGGCCGATGGCAATCTATGACTACGTTCAGACCGTGGGGAGAATTTTAACTGTGGTGTATTCGAGTTAGTACAAGTTCTCGGTGTGTTTAGACCGACGGGTGAGCCAAGTAATACCAATGTCAGCTGTTGCTTTGTTGTCATTTTGGTCATTTTGAGACTGTTTATAATCCAGGCGAATTGATAAGTTTGAGCCATACTTTCGGATTCATGTTGACAGTAGAAAACGCAAACGTTACACGCGATGATAACTGAAGTCAGCTCAGTACCGCATACCACGTGAAGTTAAAGTCGTGGTACTAACTAATCCAGTACGTTTAGACCGTGGTAAGTTTCTTCGTATTTGTTAATCCTCCAAGTGGGTTGCACGGTCTAAACGTACTCTGTGATAGTATCGGCCATATAATAGCTGAAAAATAAATCACGCAACAGAGAAAATGCGATGCACTATCGGACTGACAACAGATAAATTGACGAGGGATAACGAATATCTAATGATTTTACTTCTTAACTTTTAGTTAAAAATCAGTACTTCGAATCCGTTAATTTTTAAATTGTTTTTATTATAATAACACCAAAACTTGTAAATTTTATATATTCTCGAAAAGTCAACATAACATAAAGAAGAGTATTTACCACATCTTGTATATTTTAATAAATTAAAAATTTGAGTACAAACAAAACATTTACGAAATACAGTGTGTCGGTCAGAATCCATAACCACATGGACCTGGTATAATAATTAAATCTGAAAAAAAAAGACAATTGAAAACATTCCAGTCTAGTCCTTTCATTTTTCCTACTAACCGAGTTCATTTAAGCAACTGTATTTCTCCAATTCACATTCATTAGCAAATTCCCTTAGAACACCATCCTCAAAACTGCAGACCGGCATATAAATCCTGGGGCAACCCAAACGACAATGACCATCACTTGGCAGGGCAAAAAGACCTGTAATTTATTGTAGTAAAACAAAAATATTCATAATTTTATCATTATTTTATTTTTATATTTTTTAATTACCCATGACAGTGATAATGAACCACAACTTCATCGTTATTGATCGTAAAATAATAAACACTTGTAGTATGACCGAATGAGTGTATCACTTACAATACATGAAATCTTGACACTGTTCAGTTTTGAGCAGTTCCGCAGCTTTTATATTCTTCAACTCGTTACAAAAAAAATGAAACAAAAGGCGCGTTTCTTTGTACACTGTTCTGGAAGTATTGCGCGTATTACACTAACAAATTGTCCCCCGGTAGCTCTTAATGGAAATCTGGAGCAGGAATTTTGCTCTGTTGATATATTTTAGGATTTAGGAGCTAGATAGTGCAGGCATGACAATACGACGATTTCCGCTTCAATAATTATTTATTTTCGTAGTTGCGAGGAGTAGTGCACACATCCACTGAATCTCATCATTATTGTGGCGTAACAGCCCGATGTCGCGCCCTGCCTGTCTGGACCATCGTCCTCCGATTATCTCGGTCAAGTGACCGCGTCTTCCAATTTTGAACGCCCAGCAGTTGTTCGGTGTCCTCAACTACGGAGTCTTTCCAATGAGCTCTCGGTCATCCTCGCAGCCTTGCTCCTTCAAAGCGTTGTTCGCTGAAATTTTTTTAAGCATGCCTTGATCGTCCATTCGTAGTATATGTACTGCCCATTGTAGACGTTGCAGTTTACTCAATTGCCCTAACCCCTTGTGGGGCATAGCGCGTCAACTGTTCCATATGACCTAGTTGACGTTTCGTTGGCATAAACTGGTTTCGGAGAATACAGTTGCCAGCATGCAGCTCCTGCACATCCATGGTCACGAACGTCGTCGTTGACGGGATTCGAACCCGAAACGCCGGTAGTAAGACATGAGATTGATGCCTCAACACACTGAGCTACTGATCGCCCCCGACGGTGCATTTGGGCGATTCTCGAAACTTCCAGCGCATCGTACAGTTCGTACAGCTCATGGTTGTACCGGATGCGCTATCGATTTCGGTCGCAAACTGCTCCGAAAATTCGCCGAAGGACCTTACATTCAAATGTATTTACCATGTTATCGAACGCTTGAGTAAGGGTCCAGGTTTCGCAACCATAGCTTAGCACAGGTCGTATGATGGTTTTGTGTATGCGGAGCTTAGTATTTCTGTGCACATGCTTCGATTTCATTATTGGGAGGACCGAGAAGAAAGTCTTATCTTCTAGCTGTATTCGTCGCTTGATTTCGTTAGTTTTATTGGTGTCCTGTGACAGGTTATTACCCAAGTATATGAAGTTGTCTGAGAATTCGACGCTGAGGTCCCCGACGTTGGTGTTCGGTTGTTCTGACGTCCTTGTTCTTGATTGCATCTTTTGTTTTGTTTGTCCTGGTTAATGCGAAGTCCAACTTCATTTGCAACCGTATTAAGATTATTTAGAAGTTCTTCTGCGCCGGGCAGGTTTCGGGATATCATATGATGTTGATGTCGTCAGCGTATGCTAAACAAACGATGGGCGTCCTATTTCGAAGAACTTTTTAATCCCGCATTCCTCGTCCCCATTCAAGAAGCCCCAATCGTTGACGATATGATCGATTATGGCCCCAATACACAACCTCCGAGAGTAGAGGAAGTTGATCTCGCCTTGCAGTCACTCAAACCAAATAAAACGACGGGCGCTGACGAGATTTCTGCTGAACTGCTAAAACCTGGTGAAACGGGTCTATTAAATGCAATACATCAACTACTTCTGCGAATCTGGGAGGATGAGGTGATCCCAGAAGAGGAGCAGGAGCATCATCTGTGCACAAAAAGGGAGATAAATCGCGGTGTGAGAATTACAGAGAAATTTCACTAGTCTGTACGTCCAACAAAATACTGACGAAAATTCTAGAGAATAAAATAAAGCCGTACGCTGAACAAATAATTGGCGATTTTCAAACCTGGCCGATCTACAACCTACTAGCTTTTCACGGTCAAGCAGACCCTGGAAAAGTGCTGGGAATGAAAAGTTGACGTATTCCAAATGATCTTTGATTTTAACCAAGCATACGACAGTATCGATCGTAGTGTACTGTATAACATCATGCTGTAATTTGGTATACCAGTAAAATTAGTACAATTTACATAGATGACGACGAACAAATCCGTTTCACTGGTCAGGCTCCAAAACAAGCTGATTGATCTCTTTGAAACACGTAATGGACTGAAGTAAGGCGATGGACTGCTGCAAAGCTCTTTAAACTGGCACTTGAACACGCCATCCGGCTAATAAATGCGGACAACAACGGCACATTGCTCTTCAAATAGACGCAGTTGATAGCGTACGCTGAAGACATCAACAGCATGTCCTGAAACCTACCCGACGAAGTAGAACTTCTAAATAATCTTGACTATAAAAGAAGTTGGACTACGCGTTAAGCAGGACAAAACAAAAATAATAGGCGTGTTTTTTTTGCGTAGCCGTGTAGGGTCCCTGCCCTGGTTGCGCAAAAAAAACGCGCTATCCAGGTTAAATTCCGAATCGTGAAGTTGTCTACACTGAAGTCAAGTGGTGCGCCTCATATGTCTCTCCAATTGCCTTGACCCCTCGAGGGGCATGGGCGCGTCAACATCTCTACCATATCTATGCCTTGTTGACGTTTCGATGGCATATCAACTTTTCGGAAGTGCAGTTGCTAGCATGCACCTCCTATCCGCGCCGTCTTTATACTGACAAGCTCGGAGGACTGTGAGAGTTATATTTGTACTCACAGGCAGTTTCTGATCGCGCCGAGATTTGATCTCCGAGCTCTAGATTAGCATCGTAGAGCGGCGACCGAACGATCACGGCCACCGAGCGCGACCCCTTCAGGGGCATGGGCGCGTCAACATCTCTACCATTTCTATGCCTTGTTGACGTTTCGATAGCATATCAACTTTTCGGAAGTCCAGTTGCTAGCATGCACCTCCTATCCGCGCCGTCTTTATACTGACAAGCTCGGAGCACTGTGAGAGCTCTATTAGTACTCACAGGCAGTTTTTGATCGCGCCGAGATTTTATCTCCGAGCTCTAGATTAGTATCGTAGAGCGGTGACCGAATGATCACGGCCACCGAGCGCGACAACCATGAGCTGTATGAACTGTGCGATGAGCTGGAAATTTTGAGAAAAAAGATAGATTTTTTTGCGTAAATTTACTATTATGGAAGGAAGATCTCCTCACTATTATCATATTGAGACTTGATTGACAAAGCCTTTTATTGAGAAGGTCTGTCCACCAATTACTTATTTTTGTTTGCCAGTTTTGGGTGCTGGTAATAAAAAATCTTCATCATGTAACAAGGTCATCTCAGCAGTAGTCACAATTTTAAGATGGGACTATCGTTAAGCCAAATAAACCGAGCTAAACATTATCATGCGGGAATTTTATTGCCAGTAGAAGTACAGCAGCGGCAGCAGCTTTCTCACACCTACCCCACATGAGTAAAGTTTTCTACAAATTTTTAATCAAAACCTTTGCCAGTTAATAAGGGTCGCGATACACTGAAGAAATTAGGGTTTTTCGTGATTGAACTACACGGTATAATTTATTATGTAGAATGACCTTCTCTTCTTCTTCTGGACGCGCACCGTCACCAATTTTCAGTAACATATCTGGAAACTCTTGGTCGTTTGGATTACCCCCCCCAGTTCGCTGGTTAAATGTATGCTCAAAAATTTGTATTCGCTAAATTAAAATAATGAGTACTGAAATGTCAAGTCCATATACACTGAACGAAATAAAACCTAAAATACACATTTTCATGAATATCTCGACTCTAGCGCCACCTAACAGTTCCAAATTTTGCCAACAACTTTATTATTATTTAATTAATACATGTTGTTGTTCAATCTCCACGCCAGTGCCACCTACCGAGTACAAAAACAAGCTAGCCTTCGGCTAGCGAAGCGTGAAGTGTATCATACCTTCGTTGTGACTTATGGTGCATTTGCCACTTTGAAATTAGTAGTAAAACTTGTTCCGATCTCACTGTTCCTATGGGAGGTATATGAAATAGTGGGCCGATTTTGACCAAATTTAGAAACGTGATTTGGCAGTTAATATAATTGAATAATATGAATTTTAGTAAAGATATCTTTAGAAATAACAAAGTTTTTCTAACAAAAACTTGCTTTTGGAACGGTCGTTCCTATGACAGCTATATGATAGACTAGTCCAATTTCAACCAAATTCGGGAATGTGATTTGACTAAGGGTACTATTGATTAATATGAAATTTGAAAAAGATATCTTTAGAAACAAAGAGGTTTTTCTCACAAGAACGAATTTTTTAACCGATCGTTCCTATGGCAGCCATATGACGTAGTGGTCCGATTTCACTGGTTCCGACATATTTACAGCGTGCAATAAAAAGAAGTCTTTGTACAAAATTTCAGCTTGATAGCTTGAAAACTGAGGGACTAGTTGACATAGAACCGGACAGACAGACGAACAGACGGACAAAGCTTAATCGACTCGTCTCGTCATACCGACCAAGAATATACCTATATTGTATATGTATATATTGTAGTTTATATGGTCGGAGATGCTTCCTTCTGTGCGTTGCAAACTTCATGACAAAGTTAATATACCCTATCACATCCGTGAAGGGTATAATAAGTTATGCACATCGGAGGACCAACCGAACATATGGTGTGAATATGAGTTGGATAGCTTCATTGGATCGTGAGTTATAAAAGCAGCAACAGCACAAACGTTTTTATATACTCGTATATTAAGGTGGCCACCCATTGACGAGCACAACCACGACCAAACTTCCATCGAACCATCAATTTCATAGGACGTGTGGAAAAAAAATTCCCCCTATTTCCACCGTTCTATGATATTTGATGGTTCGATGGAAGTTTGGTCGTGCTCGTCAATGTGTGGCGACCTTTAAGGATAGTCTTCATATTCTCAGAGGTTAACGTCTTCTTAAATTTTATTTTATAAATTGTGTAATGAATTGCTGAAATGCAAATATTTATTAGACATTAACTAGACAGAAATGTCGCATTCGACGGATAAGTACTTAAATCATTCTAATAAAACTAACCATCAGCGTCACGTTTTCAAGTTTATTAAGTATAAATACTTTCTATTATTTTATAGATACTTTCAATCCAATAATCATTGACAGTGCTTGTTGTGATATCTTGGCGAAAGGATGTATTTCAAATATTGTTTTTGTTTATTTGGTAAGATTGTCACTTTTTTGTTGTACTTTATAACTTTTCGCTTCGAATTCGGACAGAAGTTGTATACTTTCTTCATTTTTCTGGCGTTAACCTCAATTTATTTCAGCCATTTTTGCATTTACACAAGGATCTCTCACGTCGCCACCGAAAAACAACTGTCCCGACTTCGATATTTGTACATTTCATTTTGACCCAATTTGCGTTGATCTGCCAAATGGTGGATTGGGTCAATTCGGCAATGCATGTCTCTTAGCTGTGTTTAATTGCCGATATAATTTAGGTAAACGAATAAGGTTTGAACTTTTAAATGTGTCAGTAATTATTTTATTTGTTATTGCAGATTTGATCGGCAGACGCGGCCGATGTCCGAAAGTGCTCAAAGTGGAATTTTAAATTTTAAGGAGTGTGTATTTATTTGTGATGTGAGCAATGTATATATTAAATTAAATAAATAATATTCATAAAATAAAAATATTTTAGTTGTATAGTGGCGAGATATTTACCTAATCCCGACCCGGTAGATCAGTGCGTAGATGCATCAGCCTCATGTCTGACTACCGGCGTTTCGGGTTCGAATCCCGTCCACGACGACGTTTGTGGCCATGGATGTTTGTGTTGTCTTCCCCCTGTGGTGCGGGGCGTAATAATAAGCCACAGCTTCTTCCGACTTGTCGCAGGTAGGCGGCTAAATGGGGGAGCAGGAGGTGCACGCTGGCAACTGCAATCTCTGAAAGTATTGGGTTATGGGGAAAGCTCTGCGTTTGTTTATGCATTAAAAATTTTCATATGCCTGGCAACACTATGTACTATTTATGTCTTGAACCGTTATCCGCAGGTTAAAAGGTTATTCAGTGTACATAAACTTTATCAAATTTTTTAGTTTAATGTAATTTGTTTTACAGGTAAAAAAGTGATTAAATGGAACAGAGAAAGGTCCCTATTAGACACGTTCTGTTGTTCTTGTACAACAAAGGTGTGAAAACGGCGACGGATGCCAAACAGAGATGTGCGCTGTGTACGGCGAAGAAGCCGTTAGTGAGAACTCTTGTCAGAGGTGGTTTTCTCGCTTCTGTTCCGGAAATACGGATTTAAACGACTCTCCCCGCACTGATCGCCCTGTCACCGTTTAAAACGTTGTAATCTTGGACCTCATCAAAACCGATCATCATATGACAACTCGCGAGATCGCAGAAAGGCTCAACATTGATCATTCAACCATCGCAAAACGACTAAAGCAGCTTGGAGTCGTAAAAAAGTCCGACGTGTGGTATTCCATGAGGTGTCCATGTTAAACCGAATTTCGATCTGCGAATCCCTACTGAAATGGCATTCGTTGGAACCATTTTTGAAGAAGATTGTAACGGGGTGCTTTCCCGTAAAATCACCGACAACCGTTGCAAAGGCGGATTTGCATCCGGAAAAAGTGTTGCTTAGCATTTGGTGGGATTATAAGGGTGTAGTCTACTACGAACTTCTTTCACGCTGTCAAACTATTGATTCGAGAAAGTATTGCACTCCGTTGGAAAAGCTGCAACGAGCAATAGCCGAAAAACGTCCGGAATTGACTAACAGAAGGGGGGTCGTTTTTCATCACTACAAAGTCAGGCCCCATACTTCTGCGGAAACGAAAGAAAAGCTAGAGAGCTTCGACTGGGAAGTAATGCAACACCTGCCTTACTAACCGGATCTTGCGCCGTCGGTTTACCACCTTTTCCGGTCTATTTAGAATAATTTGGATGGGAACCGCTTTGAATCTGTAAAAGCCATCAAAAATGATCATGATCAGTTTTTCCGCAATAAGCCACAGCGCGTTGGCAGAAAGTTGTTGAAATCAACGGACAATATCTGGTTGATTAAATGCATTTTGAAGAATAAAAAATCTTTGTCTTATTTTTGATGCAAAAAGCCGCAGAACTTTTTCCACAACCCAATAGTTACCAACGAAACGTAGTATAGTATGTAAGTTAATTTTTGGTGCATTTCCTGCAACGGACGGTTTGGTGGGCATACGAAGATGCCCGTGGGGATGGAGCCTAAGGTAGCTTAATTTACCGTGAAGGTCGGGCTGTGCCATCTGGCGAAGAAAAGGGCCCCTCAACGAGCTAAGCAGTGGCCTATTCTTCCTGTAGCTCAGTTCGGGAGATGTGGGCGGGGTTTTCGCCGCTCGTTGCCCTTGTCCTTTACGTATTAACAAAAATTCATAGGCCTGGGGAAGACAACACAAAACAAGGGAGGTAAAAATGGGGAATAAAAAAAAGTTAGGCGATAAGGATGGAATGGTTGGCAGATGGTTCGCTTGCCCTCGCGCTCGTATTGGGGTCCAGGTGTAATGGGACCCTCGGCCTCTGGTTTCGTACCACCGATAGATCATTACTCATCAGGTACTGCCATAGATCTACCGGTGGAAGCAGCACTACCATATGGTCCATTGCAGGTGGTTCATTAAAATCCTTAAGCAAATGTTACTTTAAAATGGCTTTTTGTTGACATCAGGTTTTTTAAATTTTTATTCAGTGTGTTCTTAAGTCCTTTATGTCTGTTAAATCCTTTATCTTCGCTCCCAAGAAGGTCCCTTCGTCCTGACCGATCCTCCTCACCCGGAATTAAATATACCCATATTTGCTAGATCTGGTTTCGCTTTCATTTTCTGCCCAAAAAGGTCCTTTGGTCCCCACGGGCACCTGTAGCATCAAGAAAACGTGACCGATTGGAATATGGTATTTTTACTAAAAACGCTGTAATTATACAAAAATAAAATAAATTATAACCTATATTTAAATTTGTCCATGGGAATTCCCTGGAGAAACGAACATAGAAAAGGCTTATGCTCAATTTGCTTTGCCGCATGAAGCGGATGAACCGCATATGCTCTCGCGTCACAACTATCTAGCTTTGAGTTGATCGCCAATGTAGTTTGCGTATGCGACTCATCGGGTTCATGCGGCAATGTAAATTGATCCTTAGGCAAGATCTTTGATTTGGAGCGACCGGTAGCGCAGTGCGTTGAGGCATCAGTCTCATGTTTGACTACCGGCGTTTCGGGTTCGAATCCCGTCCACGACGATGTTCGTGGCCATGGATGTGCATGCTGGCAGCTGCATTCTCCGAAACCAGTTTATGCCAACGAAACGTCAACTTGGCCACATGGAACAGTTGACGCGCTATGCGCCACAAGGGGTTAGGGCACTTGAGTAAGATCTTTGATTTGTATACGATACATTTATATTCCGTTATTCCAGTCAATAATAAAAAAAAAACAGTTCCGGCCCGTACTAAGGATCAATCAAGGAAGTTAGGACTCAAATTTTATCAAGATGGGATCACGGGAAGTGCCTAAACGAACATACAAATCCATAAACAAACATTCAGCATGTATCGGATGTTACATCCGTTGATTATATTCGTATATGGGGAGGGTCAAAAAACGTGACCCGATCAGAAGCGGAAAATCACAATCAGCCCGAGTGGGTAGTAAGAAAGGTTGATGTAGAGGAAGGAAGTGGAGGAGGAAAGAGGGTAAAACAAATGATTCCCAATTTTTTTCAAAATAATTTTTCTTTTATATTAATTGTTCACTTTATTTCTAAGAGACCATAACGCCGACATCCTTGCGCACGAGAAAAACATTTTTTTCTCTCAAACTTAAACGAAAGATACGATGCTCCAAACTTAAATGTAAAAGAGTACAAGTTGTTCCTAACGCTACGAGAGCAGAGTATAAAATAAGAGATTTACTCCACATCCACACCAACCAATTAGCACCAGCTTCAGGTTGGATAGTTGTTGTGTGGAAAAGTTTTGGAATATTAATAGCCGTGTTTCTTTCACCGGATCAGGATCAATTCTCATACAAAACGACTTAGCGTCGATGATCCAGTTCGCGTAGTCTGTCATATCTGAATCAGAGTTGAAAGTCAGTTAGTAGATCGTCAATTTGTTTTTCAGCTATTTGCTCTGTAAATTTGGATACGAAGTCCACAATTGCCCCCACTGAGGCGAGGCATCCCTATGGTGTCTGTATGAATTCGCCTCTAAGTTGATCCAGGACGTTCGCGACACGACATGCATCATGGTTAGCATCTTGGCTAATACATAGTGTCTTGGGTGGTGGGTTAAGAGGCCGAAGGTCCTTTAAGATCTGGATCCCAATGCGTTCGTTATGACACCTGAGCTGCCCGATAATCATTCCCTCCTTATCGACTCATTTATTTTAATTCCCCATTTTGTTCTGCCATTTGTTTCTGCCGTCATCCCCAGGCTTATGCATTTTCATTAATACGTAAAGGACAGAGCAACGAGTGGCGAAAATCCCGGTCACGTCCGCCGAACTGAGCTACAGCAAACATGGGCCGCTGCTTAGCTCGTTGAGAGGCCTTTTTCTTCGTCATATGGCACGGCTTGACTTTCACAGTCACTATGCTACCTTAGGCTTCATCCCCACGGGCATCTTCAGATGCTCACTAGCTTGTGAATGATTTTCTTCCCAATTCTTGATATTTTCCTTATTGGAAAGATCCAAAAAGGGTTGGCTAATGCAAACGACAGCGTCAAAAAATGGACTTGGTCTACTGAGAAGAAACAAGTTTCAATGCCACATTATATTCTGGGGGATAGCCGAAGCAGACCACTAACGTTTGGTCCCTTTTCGCCTTCAATGCCACATTACTTCAGACTTCAGTGTAATAAAGAAATGCGTTGATTAAAACTCTTATATAAGATAACACGACTAAACGGTTTCTATAACATGAAAAGACACTCGTAAATTACAAATATGAGTATGCATATCGCCAACTGGTCACGATACTAAATTAGCAATAAAACCCATTAACCCACGCATATTTAACACGGTGACCATGATTTCCGAGTCAGTTGCTATTCTACGCTAATCGCAACATGTTGTCTAAACAGTTTTTCGTTTTGATATTATTATTTGTAATAGTTCTACAAACTGAAAGTACTCATCAAAAATGTCCTGACGTGTGCCCCTTAAATTATGATCCAGTTTGTGTTAGATTGCCAAACGGAACATTCCGTGAATTTGGTAATTCATGCCAACTAATCGTACACAATTGCCAAAATGGACAACGTAAGTTTCCAGTAAGAAGGATGTCTAAGAGCCCCCATATACGATGCGATCCATCGTCAGATCGATCTGACGATGGATCGCCACAAAATATCTGACGATCGAAATTATCATATATGGACTGTAAAAAAAATCGTCAACGATAGTCACACACACTGTGCGATCGATCTGACGATCACAATATCATCAGATCGATCTGACGACGGATTGCATCGTATATGGGGGCTATACCGTAGTTTCTATTGTGCAACTATAAAACGCTTCATTCAAATATTAAAAGGGACTCGAATTTGTCATGGAAGTGTAAACCAATTAAACATTGAATTTACAAGTAGGCGTGAAGCTCGCATGGAAATGAAATAGTAGGCGTGGTCTTATGTGATCCAGGCACAGTGTTCTTATGTTGGTATACCTGAATCCTTTAAAACGCGAGGAAGAAGAGTTTCATTTCCGTGGGCTTAAAAAAACCAAACAGATCTATTAATTTTGCCTGAATATTACTAGCCAGTTTAATGAAAGGTGCGCCCAAAGCGTGCGTATGGATATTTGGATGTATTATTCGTTATTTTGAGATGCTAAACGTTACATTATTCTAAAATATATTTATACATTTTGTTTTATTCTTTCGCATTTCTAGATTTGACTCCTATAGGAAGACGATGCCCGAAGTTTCAATAAAACGATGCGCAGTTTCCTATAAGAAATCGGTGTATGTTTGACTCCTGCAAAGCAAATCATCATCGTCATCGTGGCGCGACAGACCGACGTCGGGCCTTGACCGCTTGTAAAGCAAATAAAAAAATTAATTTTAAAAAAAATGTCTCCCTGTTTTATATCTTATATTATAATTTGAAAAATATCCTGTCAGATATGGCCTCAAACTAAAATAGGAAAAAGGAAAAAATACATTTGGACGAAAGGAAAAGAGGAAGTCTAATGTTTTTTTTTTATAAAATGACTGAAGTTTATGCAAGTGCACCACAAAAATAGTTTCTTAAGGCTACACACACCTCATTGATGAATTTAGGCCGATTAACAATAAAAAATAATAAATAACTGGCGCAACAGTCCAATTTGAACCATGGCCTCGAGATGAGTTAGCATCATCTCATTTTCTAGATCGTGGCGGTCTTGTGCAGAGGTGTTTGATCAGCAACACGCTCAACCGAGTTATTTACCCTATAAATGGGTACTCATTTAACAGCTGAGTGGGCTCATAGTCCGACACGTAAATCCCATTTTTTATCGAAAACTACCGGATTCAGTAGGAATCGGACCGGGGCCCAGTGCGTAGAAAACGAACGTGCTAACCGTTGCGCCATCCGGACTACAATAACGATTAACAATACGATGGATTTATTTTTAAGAGATTTATTTAGTTAAATAAAAACGCGTCTGTACACCTGGACGATAAAGCACGTAAGAGGATTTAATCTTCTTAAAATTTAGTGATAACCAATCAGAGAATGCTGACAAAAAACAATCCTAAATGAATGAGGGAATTTCAAAATTCATTTAACTTCACTCATTAGGCATTTTCTCTCACCAACCGGCGGTTTTAAATTTGTCACGAAAGCTTATAGCACTTGGAGAACCGTACGTGAAATGGAGGTAGCCCTATGCACTTTCCTTGATAGTATATCATATTTACAGCACTTGAACTCAGAGATACAGAGATATACCTACGGCGAATACGACGTGGATTGACGCCATGCTTCGCGGGAGTGGAATCTACTGAACGTCAGGTAGCACATAGTATTAATATATCGCCAAGATGATATTTCGACAATTTACCCTCCTACTTGCAGGATCACAATATCAATTACGCGATTTTATCTTCTACCTATAGTTGATGAATTCACAATAAGTACAAAACGATGATTATGTCATTCTCATTGTTTGTAGTTTAGATAGCGCAAAGGTTAGCACTATTGACTTGCAAACATGGGAACCTGGTTCGAATCTTATGAATATCAGTTGTAAAAAGAGGATGAAACATAAATTATGAGCGTCAAAGAATATGTAAGATAGAAAAAGGCTCTAGCTTCATTCTATCGAAAGTTATCGTACGAACGGACGGACAGACAGACAGAGAGACAGACATGGCTAAATCGAATCAGGTGGTGACCCTGATTATTTACATATAGTATATACATTGCTATACCTCCGGAGCCTCCTTTAAGGTGTTACATATTTTCGTCGTGACAAAAGCAATGTACCCTATACTACGTATAAAGTCTAGGGTATAAGAAGTATTAAGATGCAGGAGCTCGAAGCGTATATGCCTTGGACTTGTGCAGACTTAGTAGTGACACCAAAATTTCAAATATGCAGCAGCCGTATGCATTGAAATCGTATTTCCTATACCTATTTGATCGGTTTGGGCAGAAGTTAGCCGATGAAACTACGATAAAAGAACATTTCTAGAGAAGGTGGGCGCCAGATGAGACGAGTGAGTCCTTTTTACCACAACTTACCACAACCCGATCTTATCTCCCCCATATAAGATCCGGCCCATTTCCAAAATCAACTAACTAACTGTAATGAACCACCTGCAATGGACCATATGGTAGTGCTGCTTCCACCGGCAGATCTATGGCAGCACCTGATGAGTAAGGATCTGTCGGTGGTACGAAACCAGAGGCCGAGGGTTTCATTACACCTGGACCCCAATACGAGTGCGAGGGCAAGCGAGCCATCTACCAACCATTCCATCCTTATCGCCTCATTTTTTTTATTCCCCATTTTTACCTCCCTTGTTTGTGTTGTCTTTCCCAGGCCTATGAATTTTTGTTAATACGTAAAGGACAAGAGCAACGAGCGGCGAAAACCCCGCCCACATCTCCCGAACTGAGCTACAGCAAGCATAGGCCGCTGCTTAGCTCGTTGAGGGACCTTTTTCTTCGCCAGATGGCACTGCCCGACCTTCACGGTCATTATGCAACCTTAGGCTTCGTCCCCACGGGCATCTTCGGATGCCCACCAAACCGTCCGGTACAATTTCCTGAGCTCCTCCGGTTGGATCTAGGCACCCTTGCAACCCCTGTTAGTCCAACCATCTTCTTCTCCTTATAAACAATTTTACCGAGGTTTGTGGTTACAAAACGGCGCATTCACGCTAATTGGGCTCTGGCAAGTTGTGTTTCAGCCATCACTTATACGTATACCAACCAAAATTTTGTCTGCTTTGTGTTGTCACTGTTAAAAAGCAACAAAAGACAAATTGAATTCGTGGTTGAATTTTATTGTTATAATGACGGCTGGCTCGCGATAGTTTGACTCTGTGATGTGTGTGACCTAAAAATTTGGATTGGGATCATTAGGATTACCCCTTTCTATATAATCAATTGTCGTATAACAGTAACGGTCACTTTATCAATTTGGACTCAAGTTGAACGAACGACCCAACACTCGTAAATTGAAAGTTGAAATACTTTGAACTTTAATGTTGTCTGCCCGGTTAGTACCTAACTATGTTACATGTCTCGGAAATAAATAGTTATTATCACTTTTTGTCACGTTTTGCAGTAAAAATTTTCTTTGTTTTTCAAACATTTATACTGCTTTCCCGAGCAAGTACTGCCGCAGTATCATATGTGCATCCCTCAGCAAAAGATGTCGCAGAAACTTATTCTCAGCTTATGTGGTAAGATATCGGCTAATATAACCGACTTCATTAAGATTGTTTTTCCATTATATGCGTATACGCATTTTTTCAGTCGTTCTGGTGCTCCTTGTTACGGCACAAGCTCAAAGTTGTCCAGCGTTCTGTCCAGCCACATACGATCCTGTTTGTGTCCGGTTGCCATCTGGGCAGGCTTTCACAATCGATAACCAATGCAAAGTGGATCAAATCAACTGTCGTTTTAGTGAGTGAAAAATTAGAGATTCCAAATTGATTGAAATTCAAACGTTAATGTCCATTTATAGGATTGAACAGTGTCAAGGGAGCATGTCCCCGTGGTCGTTAGTAGAGAAATTACTTAAACATCGGAGCGGCATTGTTGCTATGAAGACAAGGACACAATGTACTAGTATATATGCAAATTAAATTGTAATCGAGAGTAAAATCAAGTAAATAATACAAAAAAAAAAAAAACAAAACAAAATGCTTTGATAATTATTTATCCAGTAAGTTGTAATATTTAGCCCAAAGACTATTTTTGTATGTTTTCTCCGCCTTTTCTGATCACATGTTCTTTACAACCGATCAGAAAGTGATGGTACATTCTTATTTCACCGGGCGAAGCATCGTGGCTCGCGCCTTGGCTAATAGTGGGTTTAGCACTGTGGGATATATAGCGAACGTTCTAGGGCGGTAGACTGAGGTTTGCAACCTTTTGACCCGCCCACGCAAGCGGAGTGAGAAACCTGCTCAAATTAAAACCCAATATTAGTCAAAGATATGCTCTATGCCCCACAAGGAGTTAACAGGAACCAGAGAGAGATTCTTCAAAGACTTCAATGTTCCAAATAATGGTTCCAGGCTACAAATCATATGCATTATTAGTGACAGTCGCTAAGCGCCATTTTTTCTTTGTTATACGTCGACTGACTCCGGCTGTCATTTACAAAATTTTAACATATCTATGTATAATCCGAATTCCGTGACTCTCTCTCTCTTTCTCTCCCTCATGGATATACAACTTTTTACGCCTCTCTCTATCAATCAGTGCCACTCACGAGATCGGGATCCGTCTCTTCTACGAACTCAGTCATAATCGGAACCTATTAATGGCCGAGGGGTATCTGATCCCTACTCATGTCGATATATGATCATATGATCCTGCGACATAAATTTTGTCCGCTCAATTTTCCCTCTTAAGGTCGACATGATTCATGGGTATCAAATACCGCGGCTCTATCTACCTCTCTCTTTCTTACTCAGGAATGCATAACATTTTACATCACAATTACACTGGGAAAAAGGCAACTCAAGGTGAGTCTTATCGCCCTATATCATTGGATGGGTTCAGAAGTTACCGAAGACCACGAACTGCTCGCGAGCAGTAACTTCTGAACCCATCCATTGCTCTCACCTATTGCCAAGACGCTCGAAGCGCTGCTCTTGCCATTGCTAACGATTCATGGCCAGCTGGCCAACCTCTAACATGGCCTTAGTAGTATGGACAGCACGAAAACAGCCTGGGATAATATAACATCTCAAATCCATAGAGGCCTTAATCAATCACGTCCGTGTCACAGAAGGATTCTGGTGGCTCTTGATCTGTCAAAAGCTTTTGACACAGTCAGCCACTCAGCACTTCTATTACTTCTGCACATCACTCCCTTCACATAACACGAGATGGATTGCAAACAATCTGGCAGACAGTCATATACGGAGTTTAGGGACAAAAAATCGAAACTTAGAAGAATCAAGCAGAAGCAGGGTCTCTCTCAAGGAGGAGTTTTGTCACCAACCCTGGACTTCAGATGACTACACGATTTTAAGTACCGGCAACGACATAATCCCTTATATGTGCGAGCTGATCAATAGTTATCCCCATAATAAACTTTCCAAAAATCTATGGAGTCACCTTGGCTAGTATGGCAACATCATCTGCCAGGCTTCAACGGTTTGTAACAAAATGAGCGCTCTTAACAAGGTTCTCCAAGGGCTCGCCGGTTGCTCATAAGGAATGGATAAGAAAACCCTACTGGTAACCTATAAAGCTATAGGAAAATCGGCGGCTAACTATGCAGCCCCCACACAGACCTTGAATTTGAGTGATATACACTGGACGCACAACGATGTTTTCCCAGGATCACCTCCATTAAAAAAGCAGAATGCTGCTCGACAGATACCTCAACAATCTGCTCGCAAAGCAGTCCCTTGTAGGCTGCTAGCATTACGACCACCCAAACACCCAAACAATCTCATGGACAAGACGCCGCCACCTCGTAACTTCAGACATAGCCAGGGGGACATCGAAAGGGAAGTCCACAAGTTTAAATTGGAGCCATTGTACGATACAACCTACACCCAAACAATCTCATGGACAAGACGCCGCCACCTCGTAACTTCAGACATAGCCAGGGGGACATCGAAAGGGAAGTCCACAAGTTTAAATTGGAGCCATTGTACGATACAACCTACACGGCTATCATAGCAGCGATATACGAAAAGGAGATACAAGAATTGATCGCAGGACTTAATCTCAACCCAATACTTCAAGATCGGCCACCAAACCTTTTTGCTAGCGAGAAAAGTTTGGTCAGATCAATCAGAATAACGCCAGTGCAACTTCGGTCTAGTTGGTGCTCCCCGACTAAATTCGTACCTGTCCCGCATAGATCACGATATTCGTAATACTTTTCCGGCTTGCGATGGTACTCCCCATTATCTCATCTTCAACTGCCCAGTAGCTCCCACGCCACTTACACCTAGAGCTCTATAGGAAGCACCAGTCGAAGCCGCAATCTTCCTTGGCTTAGTTATCGAAGGAGATGAAACCGATGCTGACACATAGTTAATACACACATACATATTTCAATTTAACGCGTTGCTCTACACCAAACATAACTTTGGTTCGATAAAACAGCCGCACCTCACCAAGCCACCCCGTGGCGCTACAACCCGACGTCGGGCTTTGGCCGCTTGGATCATTGTCCTCCAATTATGTATCTCGGTCAAGTGACCGCGTCCTCCAGTTATTGAAGCCCAGCATTTGTTCGACGTCAGCATCCACTGAGTCTTCCCAATGTGATCTCGGTCTTTCTGGTAGCTTTTAACCGCTGATGCGTCCTATCAATATTTTCGTATTTATGCGGTTATCGTCCATTCGTTGTACACGTCCAGCCCAGGGAAGTGTAATTTGACGATTCTCGAAAGTTCCAGCTCATTGTACAGTTCGTACAGTTCCACGCTCACCCAAAAAATTAAAAATGGGCATCCGCCGGGTGATAAAATACTTGTACTCCAGATGCTACGGTCCTGCTGCAACTGACCTTGGCCTTAATTACCCTACCCAGGCTTTGATTTTTTCCGTCTTCTCCTTATGTGAAAAAAACTGAAAATCACGTTTCATTGATTTTACACTAAGACCAATATATAAAAAAAAAACTCTGTTAAAAAACATATCAATTTATTAAAAACTCTTAGCTATTATTGACCTATCTTATTCCCGAAGAATTTGCTGGACATCCATGCTCGCATCCAACAAATCGCTATCTAAAGTTTGTGTTGGTACTGTTGTGTGAGTCCTTCCCATTCGGTTACTGTTCCGTTGCGGCTGTTGTTCGGTAGGCATATAATCCAGATCGGCTATTGTTGCACTAACTCCCGAATCTCTTGCATGCATTCGTCTCAAGCACTCGGCCAGGTCGTCATCGAAGAGGTGATCAATGGCACTTTGAGGATGATATCCTGAAAATCCGTGTGTCAACGTCGCCGGTGGTAGTACATTGGCTGGTATCCCGTCGGTACTATCGCGAGCTAAAATCTGAGCTAGCTCGGTACTCTTTTCACCGATTCGGCATAAACTGCACTTGGTCTGTTGCAAACGTTTTCGGATCTCTTGAAGTTCGAAACGCTGTCGCGACAGTTCGACACGATCCTGCGAAAGCTGTGCCTCGCGTTGGGAATTCTGACGTATTTGAACCTGCAACATTTGAACTTTTGCATTGAAATGCTGTTCGGCTTGGCGGGTCCTCTGGAGAGCATCCTGAATGCTTCGTTCCTTTGACTTTGCTGAGAAGATTAATGAGTCTAACTCGTCCTGTTTTTGACGCATCATACTTTCTTCGTCGACTAATTCTCGTTTGAGCGCTTCAAGCTGGCGTTGCATAGTGAGATACCGTTCACGCTCTTGATCCGCCTGACGAGCTGCATCCTGAGCGACCTTCAATGCTGCTTCGGCTTCTGATTTCAGCTGCTCATTGTTTGTATTCATATGAAGCTTTTTCGCAGCTTCCAGTCGAGCCCGTTCTACGGCGATGTGTTGCTTTTCGTCCTGAATCTGTTGCATAAGCCGTTGATGTTCGTCGAGTTGAAACTGTTTGAGTTCTTCAATACGTTTTTCGTCACGTTGTAGTTGATCCTTGGCATATTGCTTCTCGCGCTCGAATGAGGACCGTTCCACGTCTAAAGAAGATATTTTCTGTCTGAGAGCCCATTGTTCTTCGGACGTTTCCTTGGAGAGTTTTGTCAACTGAGCTTCTAAGGTAGCCACTAAATTCATAAGACGATCCCGTTCTTGTTCGGATTGTTCTTCGATGATTTTTAGTTGACGTTCTTTGTCTGAAATTGAGGAGAAGTAAAAGTATTATACGAGTATAAAAAATCCGTAATTCTAATGTCTTATCTATCTAGAGATAAAACTAAAAGGGAAACGTGAACTTTGTAGCGATAACTATGAAGTGAACTAGATCACTACGTCATAGCTGAATGTACAACCAATTTATTTACTAGAGGCGTGGGTCTATGAGACTCAATCTATCGTAATACATACAATAACAATAAAAAATAGATATACACAAAGGTGGTACCAGTCAATGATGTGACTTATCACATTTCGGTCCCAATGTTCGTAGTTGAGCCATAAAGTAACTACTACTAGAGATGGAACTTCATACGATTGAAGCAAAAGCGCGGTACCAATTGAGATGCAAATAATTCAAATGAAAGTCGCCTCTAGAGGCATAGGGACGACAACACTTTAAAAAGCTCTTCAAATGACAATTGCCTATCGCGTTTCATTGTATGAGTAACATGCTTGTTATTCGGCATTACCCCTTCGTCTTCTTCTTCCTTGTCCTTTCATTCCACTCTGCGGCATCGCGTTGCTCTGCCTGTGGTGTTGGCACTTCGCCCATTCTGGCGATATAATCTCAGCTTCCTTCTGCAGGCAGCACGGTCTTGGATCGCATCATCGCCAAGATTAACGCGTTGTTGTTGCTTTTTCATCTGATCGATCCATGAGTGTTTCTGTCTGCCTCGGTGTTTGGGTCCAGCAAATGGAACATTCGTTGATAGTCATGACAGGGTTCTCAGGCGGACGCCTTAGAACGTGGCAATACCAATCCATACGACGATCTTCGAGCTTTTCAGTGATCGGTTGCTCAACGAACAAGCTGCCTCGGATGTAGGTACTTTTGATATGGCTGACCGGCTGACATCCGTAGCATTTTCATCTCGGTCGCAGTCATTTTGCTTTCATATGTCTTGTACATATAGTCCAGCATGCAGACGCATGCATGAGTGCGGGACGTACGACCGTTTTGTACAACTTGCCCTTAAGTTTTCGTGGCATTTTCTTGTCGCAGAAAACTCCAGAGTTTTCTCGCCACTTCATCCAACCGACGCGACGCTGATGCGATGTTTGATGTCATCATCGCAGGTAGCTTCTTTGTTGACCATCGAGCCCAGGTATTTGAACCTTGTACAGGACTTCAACTACTCTCCTTTAATGTAGATATCTGGTATTGGTCTCTCGGGATCTGAGAAAGAACAGCAAAGATACTCAGTCTTTAGTATGCTAATCCTCAGTCCATAATTCTCCAGTATCTTACACCACTTATTCAGTGCAGCAAAACAACGATGTCTTTACTACCCAGGACAATGTCATCGGCGAAGAGAAGGGATATTTCCAGGCCGTCAGAGATGAGTGTTAATAAATAGAACATGATGATGTTGAAGAGCAAAGGACTCAATACACTTCCTGGATGAACTCCGACTTTAACCGGAAATTCTTCAGACTCACCAGCTGTGCATCTAACTTTAGTAGTTGCCCCGTTACATGTCTTGTATCATCTTGGCATATGCCTCGGGGACCCGTTCGTGTACTGATGGAATCCAACACATATGCAATTAATAGACACTCTTAATTCATATGGAGTCCCACTTCTTGTTAACAATCTCTATTCTTTGGTTGAACTTTTTGGCACCTGACCTTATTTGACTGAGTGATCATATGTAGCTGCACAATCATCGCAATGATCGCCCTGACGAACACTTAGCTTTAGACTTTAGGGGCATTTTCTTAATTATTGTTAATGGTGTTCAGTAAGATGAGCTCAGGCATCGACTACGATCAGAACTACCCAAAATATATGGACCGTGTCCTGCTAGGATAACCAGGTCGAAAAAAAACAAAGAAAAACGATATTTTCGGTACGTACCTTCAACAACTCTCTCCCTTGCTTCTAGTTTCGACTCCTTCTCCTTATGTGCGGTATCGATCCTCGAATAGAGCTCGTTTCTCAACGTCTGCAAATCACCGGATACATTTTCCAGATTGTTGGAAGCACTTTTTAATGTCTGCAGGTACGAGGTGTTTTCTTGCATCACGGCGAATTCTAAAAGTTTTGATTGTCTAATATTATCGATCATAGTTTTGTGTTCCGATCTTAACGTATCCACTTCGATTTTGTAATTTTCTTTTAACCGTTTCAAGGCTTCTTCATTTTCGTTGCTAATGTCCTTTAATTTCGTTTCATAGGCAGCAATGAGATCCTTCTTTTCTGTCTCGAGAACATCGAACTTTTTGTGATAGTGTTCTTCGATGTTTTTGATTTCATCTTTTAAACGATTCTCGGCATTTTGATAGTTTTCATCGAGAACTTGGATTTGTTTTCTGTAATAGGGAATATGGCAAAATATAAGAATGTTACAATAATTAAAAAAAATGCTATCGAACAGGCCTATATGCAGGGGATGAAAGTGTGTTCAAAACACCTCTTCCATAGTCCTCCTCGTTGGCGCCCTCTGCAACTGGCTAACCAAGCCGACCAAGTTCTGCAGTTCAAAATTTTGGTAGAGTCACATAACGATGATCATCTTGAATGGCCAATAACACCAGGAGGAGCCAAACGCAATGCATGGAGGAGCTTTTACGAACGTATCGAAGAATCCTGCAAGGCCTCTAGATTTCGGAAAATCCTGGCGTCAAATCCATCTATGCCAAGTTTCCTACAAAAGGAAGGCGGGTCTCGGACGTCCTCGAGCAAGGAAACCATCATGTGTCTACTTAACACACATTTCCCTGGAAGTTCGGTTGCAGCCCCGCTAGGGGACCCCTCAACTTATCGCATAGCGCCATGTGATAGTGCATCCATTTTATCTCGTAAGAAGATTATGTGGGCAATCTCCAGCTTTGAACCTTATAAGTCGGCTGGACCCGATGGCATCATTCCTGCGGACTTGCAGCATTGTATGGATATCGTATATCCTCGGATAGAGTGTATCCTAATGGCCTACCTGGAGCTGGTGTACGTTCCTCGCATTTGGAGGAAAGTGCGGGTGATTTTTATCCCGAAAACAGGTAGAATTTCACATGCGCGCCCAAACGATCTCCGATTGATTAGTCGCTCTTCAACTGAGACTATTAGTCTGGTTGACATCTATTTGCGGGATACTATCCCGCCACTGCTTTTATCCACGTCGCAACATGCCTATGGGAAAGGTAAGTCGGTGGACGAGACTCTACACTTTTTGGTCAGTCATATTGAGACATCTCTAGATCAAAAGGAATACACGATGGTTTCATTCCTGGATATCGAAGGTGCTTTCAATAATATTAGATCTAGTGCGTTTATTGAGGCACTCCAGGGCCTCTAGGCTAATGAGTCACTTTGCAAACCCATTAACATACTTCTAACACCTCGGCGCATACACACTACCTGGGTGCATCGTCGGTTTGTAGCGATGTCTGTAGAGGAACCCCCCCAAAGGGGAAATACTGTCCCCCCTTCTTTGAAATGAGATCAACAGACTGCTTCTAAAACTGGAAGAGGTTGGTTGCAAAGTTACTGCGTATGCAGATGACAATGCCATCGCTGACACAGGTAGCGTCTGCGACGTCGGAATTAACCCGGTTTAAACGGAACTTGTGCTCTTCACTAGAAGACGCGCGATTCCTTCTATTGAACTTTCCACACTGGAGGTCATTAAACTGGTCTTCACCGACAAAGCTAAGTTCCTTTGTCTCATTTTTGACAGGAAGCTAAGGTGGAAGCCCAACATTGAAGAACGGGCCAAGAAAGCTACTGTTGCCCTCCACTCGTGCAAAAAGGCCATAGGTAAGAACTGGGGCCTGCAGCCTGCCTAAAGCTGTATATTGGGTATACACAGCTGTCGTACGTTCTATACTACTGCACGGAATAAGTGTGTGGTGGACGGCACTCCCTATTGTAACCTACAAAGGCTAGCGGCGCTGGTTATAACGGGGGCTTTTAGAACAACTCCGTCAGCCGGGCTAGACATGGTGCTCGGCTTGCTCCCTCTGGATATTTGCGGCGAACAGACGGCGGCTAACACGGCTTTACGCATTCGCGAAACTGGCCAGTGGCGCACGTTGAGTTGTGGACACTCGACTGTACTGGGCAACTTGGATCTCCCTGTGGAGACTGATTATACTTGTGCCAAATACGTTTTTGGCCGAAATGACACCAGCTTGATTCCGTCAAGGGATGCATGGGGTGTTAACACGCTCATAACCACCGACTCCATGGTCACACACGGCTCTAGGACGGACGGCGGAGTTGGGGCTGGTATCTATTCGGAAGGATTGGGAATTAACTTGTCATTCCGTCTTCCCGACTTCTGTAGTGTCCTGCAGGCGAAGGTTTCGGCAATCCTGGAAGCTCTGACCTGATTGGGAAATCATGTTGTGACCACGAGGGACGTTACTACAATATTTATACGGACAGTCAGGCTGACTACATCGAAAACCAACGCGAACTGTCGTTTAGCCCTCAGGGTGATGGGTGTTTTTTTTTCAACATTACGCTCTGTTGGATGCCGAGCCATTGTGGCTTTGCAGGCAACCGCGTGGCGGATGAGCTGGCTCGGGATGGGATAACCGGAGTTATTGACGGGGACTGCGTGAACATCAAAATGCCAGCCTTATCGTGCAAACTTGTCATCAAAAACACTGCGGTGGACAGTGCCAACATGAGATGGTTAAACGGCGATACGTGCCAAACAACGAAGTCCATTGGGCCGAAACTTGACCCTAGTCGCTCCGCCACACTGCTTTCACTGAACATAAAATACATTGGCAGAGATGTGGAGGTTATTACGGGGCACACTGTCGTATAGGAGAGCTTGCCTGGACACTTCGTATTCCTCACAATGACTATTGCAGCAGTTGTGATGACGTGGATGAGGAGGATAGCGTTTTCCATCTTGTTTGTCACTGTCCGGCCCTGGCTGAGAGGCGAAGGAAATTTCTGGGTTCTTGTTTTTTCGGGAACTGGAGGACATTAACGATACGAGTGCAATAAAGCTCAATCGCTATATTGCTAGCACAGGCTGGTTTGTTGCCTAGGTTTAAATAGGTGACTTTGGTGGTATCACAACGTGTGCTGTGCGGTAGCATGGCAGCCCCTTTACCTAACCTAATAACAGTGCGTCTCAGGAAATAGGCGAACGATGGAGTTGCAACATAGCTGTGAGAACACCAACACGTCACACCCAGCTGAAAGATCATCAAATAAACGCGCGATCAAAAACACCATTGGGGAGCTACCCTTGCGCTATATAAAAACTAGGTCCCGGCGACACTTAGGATACCTAAGGAAGTAACCCTTCCCCTAAGATTGGGTATGTAGGTTGTAACCTGCGTACCTGAAATCAATTTAAACTCAAAACATTAAACGAGCATCGGATACCATGGACTGATTCACCGACAACGGCTTTCGGCTACAAACAACGGACCATCATCGGTTTTTGGGACGTTCGAACAATGTGGGGCGAGTGCAAGGCTCACTGAAATCAAACGGAAAATTCCCGCACATAATATCTCTATATTAGGACTGAGCCCAGCAAGATGGGTTGGATCGGAATCGACTTTATCGTCAAGCTCCCAAACAGTGGTGCTCTACTCTGGAAGTGAAAACGATACCTCACCTAGATTGGCAGGCGTCGGAACTCTGTTAACTAAATGTGCACGCCTATCTTTAATCGATTGGAAGCCCATTTCCAACAGTATCATCATAGCCAGATTCAAATCCAGGAAGAGTGATTTATCGACGATAATAAATTAGTACCAAGCACAGCCGCTCCAACAAAACTATCGCTTGAAAAGTACTCTCACAACCGTTGCCCAAAAAAAACTGTTTCGAACAAATGTAAAGAGGAGGGGGAGGGGCGCCAAAATTTCCCTGCCTGTGCCTTAAGTTACACTTTGACCGGCCCTGCACAGTGTTCACATCTTGGGCCAAGGAGGTGAAACAACAGCTTAACATATCAGTAGGAACCAACCCATTCCCACCGTTAATCATCCGAAAATCTTTGGTATTACTTTAGCTAGTATGGCACTATCATCTGCCAATGCTTCCACACACAAAATGCGATAAAATGAGAGCTCGCAATAAGGTTCTCAAAGAGCTCGCTGGAAGCTCGTGGAGAATGGGTAAAGAGACCCTACTGGGAACGTACAAAGCCACTGGAAGATCGGTGGCCAATTAGGCAGCACCTACCTGGTCTCAGAACCTGAGTGACATACACTGAAGCACAAACAGTCTTACCAAAACGCAGCTTTACGCACAGTGACAGGCTGTCACTTGATATCGTCTCAGGATCATCTCCACGAAGAGACCAACATGCTTCCTATGAGAAGTCACAACAACCTCCTCGCGAAGCAATACTTGGTAGGCTGCAACAGAAGTGACCACACGAACCATCAACTCATGGACAAAACACCGCCTCCGCGTAACATCAGACACAGCCTGAGGGATCTTGAGAAAGATGTTCAGAGATTTAAAAGGGAGTCATTCGCCGAAGCGACTTCAATCGGAAGGGCATATACAACGAATGGACGATGATCGCATGCCAAAGAAATTAATGAATGCAGAACGAATCGACGGAGCGAGACTGCCTAAACGACCGAGAGCTCGTTGGGAGAGCTCAGTATATGTGGACGCCGAGCAGCTACTGGGCTTCCAAAATTGAAAGACGCGGCCACGTGACCGAGATAATTGGAGGGCAATGATCCAGGTGGCTAAGGCCCGATGTCGGGCTGTCGCGCCACGATGATGATGATCGAAATATGCATGAGTTCCCTATAACCCAGCTAATAGCCCCCATATACGATGCAATTCGTCGTCAGATCGATCTGACGATTGTGATCGTCAGATAGATCGCACAGTGTATGCGACTATCGTTGACGATTTTTTTGAGAGTTCCATATAATTTCGATTGTCAGATATTTTGTGGCGATCCATCGTCAGATCGATTTGACGATGGATCGCACCGTCTATGGCAGGTCTTATACGTTCCGCCGTTCAACGTGTCCCAAAATTAGCGGATAAGTATTTCGACGCACGATTACTTATTCATTTCTTCACGAAAAATATATTTATATAATATTTATTATACATATATTTTTCTTTCTTATCCCTTAAGTTTTATAAGCAATTCGCTCACGACGCCTATAAGACAGTTTACTCACCGATGAGACGCTTCCATAAATTCAATCTCCTTCTCGTGATTCGCATGAACATTTGAAAGTAGATCCTCGAGTCTCAGCTTCTCCAATTCCAAACGTTTAACGTCAGCCTGTAACATCACCGCTTCCAATTGACTATCCGTCTCCTTATGTCTTGTCCCTACAGTCGGATCATCATTATTGTCAGAACCACTCGCTAGTAGCGGTGGCGGTTGGCTCATCAGCATCTGAATATGAGCATTTATTCGATCCTGTTGGGCTCGAATTGTAGCCTCAAGCTGGCTCTGTCGCGTTAACTGCTTTTGCACCAAATTATTAAACTGCGATTCCTGCTGAGCCAAGAGATGCTGTTGTCGATGTTGCATTTCCATCAGAGCCACTTCTTGATTTTTCATTTGTGTGGCCAACATCACTTGCGCCTCCTGCTGTTGAAGGGCCTGTAGAGCGTTTTGAGAGTCTAAATTTGAAGCGGTCAAGAGCACTGCGTTAGAGGCTGGATTGAAAGTCGGAAGTGTTGTTTGAACTGGTGTAGTGGATTGTAATATGTTCGGCTGGGTATCGTGAATTGTGAGAATTTGTGGTGGGTGCAATACTTCCTTGGGTTGCGCTACCACGGGAGGCTCTTTTTCAGGCTTTGTTTCTGGCTCCAGCCCCAGCCAGTCTACCGTCGTAGCTTTTCGTCTTGCCGGTTTCGGCGTTTCGCGGCTTTCTCTGGCGGTCATTGTTTCTTTAGCACTCGGTCCGAATAAGCCCAACGGATCATTGGATGAGGCTAACGATTGTCGTGGCCCGACAGACGTTTTTGGTCTCGATATCGACGGAACACTAGTCCCAGCCACTGTGCTTTCCGTCGTTTCTGTTGACTGTCGAGACATTACTTGTGACTCATCCCTTAGTATTCCTCCGCTTGTTTGAGGCCTTGAAGGCGGTCCTCCTCCAGTCGTTGGTTTTTTCGATTCCATTGGTCCCAGGATGTCGTCGAGTATATTCGACGATTTTGCTGACTTGGGTTTTCTAGGGTCAAACCCTAAATCCAAAATCAAATCGTCGTCGTTGAAGCTCATTGTAGGCTTAGTTGGTGGTGTTTGGGGCTTTTTCGGTGCTTCGATTCGTTTCGCCGGCGCCTGATCAACTGTCTTGGACTCCTTTGGCTGGGACGGGATGGTGGTGTCTTTGATACCGAACAAATCTTCAAATTTTCCAGCAGAAGCTGCGGGTTTTGGTGTCGAATGCTTCGGCTGTGAAGTTTTACTTTTAGCACCGACTTCGAAGAAACTATCATTGCTACCTTCACTTAAAATATCACCGAGCGGGTCGTCTAAATTAAATTCCATTACCGAGACTGTGGGAAAAGCACCCAATCGTGGAAAAGTTCGCGGAAAACTGAAATTTGTTTGTCAACCAACGTTGCTATGGGAACACCTTCTAAACAGTCAAATGTAAAGCAGTGGAGAAGACTTCGAACTTCTTGGTGTTCGGCGCATGTAAGGTGTCCAGGGGCAACGCATAATGAGCGATACTAGAACTTCGGGGGCTTCTATGGAAAAGATTCTCGAAAGAAAGAAATTGAGAAAGTAGGATTGGGTCAGAACAATGCAAAACCTGACAAACTAGCCTTCGGCAATCAGACTTTATTGTACTCATCACTTTAACATGCTTTTAAATTCACGTAAGCGATCTATGTCCATGAGCCCAAGGAACGATGTAAACTACGTGATAAAAATATTTAGACGGCGCTACAGCTAATTTCAAATTACAGGACGTCTCAACTCGCCTGCACGTGGGGTTTAGCAAACGTCGGCACTGGAAGTTTCATACCTTCCTTAGCTTCGAAAAACGTATATGACAGGGTAATGGTATCAACTAGCTCTAGTTTAGGGTCATCACAATATTCAGGATCAATGTAAAAGAACACGGGCATGTCCACCTGGAAGAAATAAATCATTCAAGTAATCTCTTCGGCACAATCATACGAATTTAGCGATATACCTCTTCATGTGGGTTCAGTTGTTGCTCTTCGAAGCAAAAGCACTGAATCTTGTTGAAATACTGTCCTGCTTCGAACGGCACCACGTTGTATGTGCTGATGCCGATAACCGGCTGGTCCGTAGGATTCTTGGCTGTGTAGAACGCGAGGGCTGTTTCTCCGGGTATGATACGAATCTCCTTTTGCTGCGGCTTGAAGTTCCATCGCATCGAGGAACCGATGTCTGCGTTGAAGTACACCTTGATAACTCGATCCTCGACCTTTTTCATTGTTTCCACTTTCGCTGCATCGTGTCCCTGGGTCGTGGTACCGCCATAGCTGTATGCCTACGAGAATTCAAGGATTATTATGTTTACAATCGCTTCGACTTCAAATACGATACTCACCTGACAAAACATTCGGTACAGCGGGACGGCAGCATAACTGGCTCCCACTATCAGAACACCGGCTGCTGTAATGTAGTAGAGGGTGGAGCGAGTATTGAGCCTTCTCTGGGCATTCGGATCCTGAAAGTTTTTACTAAGAAAACGACGACTGAGATAGTTAAGTGACTGTGGCGGTCGGTTCAATGATTTCGTCAGACACGGTCGTAAATTCCAAATGATTCTCTGTAACATATTGCAGTCAATAATGTTCCAAATGTTGTCATTAGATGGTGGTGATGGATTGCACAATATTTTGTTTGAAAACTGACTAAAATCACATAATCGTAAACTTTCTGAACAGCCGGATGACACTTCTTGTTCGTAGGTTATATAGAAATGTCAAACTGAATGTTGCTGGAAGAATGTTGCGCAACATTCGTGTTGTTTTGACAAATCTAAGATACACGGAGCATCAAATAGATACGAGATATGAAACAGAGATGTCGGCATAGTCTGATGACGTCAAAAGGAAATATGGCGGTTTTTTTCGGTTTATAAATTATGTATTTAAAGCATTCCTCAAATTAGCGCGAATAAATCGATTAGTTGATAATTTTTCTGCCAAAGAAATACGTGAACTTAGTAAGTGAAGTCGATTTCAGGGTTTGTATTATTTTTTTCTAACGGTAAAAAAAAACAGGTTTGCATTTAAAATGAACATAAGAAAATACAAACAAAAATTGGTGACTTGGCTAATCTAATATAGAAAACTGAAGATTATTTTTGTATGTTTGTGGTGCAAAAAATTTTAAACCACTGGGCCGATTGTCGCTAAATTTTACAGGAGTATATTTGGCGACTCGGAATATTACTATCTATCCCGGTGGTCTGACACCACATACAGTAAAGCCCGGTTTAAACGAACCCCCTTGGGTTCGTGTGACGTCATTTTGGATAGCCAAATTGTTCACAAGTACTGTAATGTTTCCTCTGACCGAAGCCGGTTTCGTTAGACATTCTTGTGCTGAATAATGAAAACACTTTGATTGAAAAACACACACACTTTAATTAATAAACGAACTACACACGCGTAACTAACAACCAACGACCAACTAGCTCGAACTATTTGTTAACGGCGGATAACGATTATCCTCCTTTCCGCTTTCGAGCGGATACTCTATATCGACCGACGACCAATTTGGGGGGGGGGGGGGGGGGGGGGGGGGGGGCAAAAACTCCTCTTCCATAGTCCTCCGCGTTGGTGCCTCTGGAACGGCAGTGGTCACTGACCAATGTTAACCAATGTCCAGCTACCTGTAATGGCGGTGCGCTGATTTGGTTGAGGTAAATCTTCCCCTGTAGTGTGGGCGTAAAATAATACCACGGCCTTTCCCTTTGACGGCATGTCGTTAAAACCGACAAACAAAGGAAAGGATATGTATACCAGCAACTTGCACTATCCAAAATCTGCTATATGCTAACGAAACGTCTACAATGCCTCGGATAAGGACTGACTCAACGGTTAAGACTTGTGGCTATCGTACAATGACAAAAATTGGATTCTGGAATGTACTCTCCTGGACAATGGATCAGAAGGTCCCCAGAACGCACGATTTTTTCAATTTGAGAGTGAATTTCTGAGGTATAAATTAAACATCTTAGGAGTTAGTGAGATAAGATGGTTGAACAGCGGAAAGTTTATCTCTTCAACGGGTAGCACTGTAATGTTGTACTCCAGTAGAACTACCGGTGGTTATCGTGAGTCAGGTTGGCTCTTTTCAACCAGAGCCGCACGAAACTGTCTCTTATCCTGGGAGCCGGTATTTGACAGAACCTTGACCGCCAGGTTCCGGACCCTAATTAGGAACATCTCAATAATACAATGTTATGCCCCTACTAAGCCCGACAATGTCTTGGCAAAAGACTCCTTCTACGGAGCAGAACGCAAAGTCAGATAAAGTGGTCGATTTGTAAAAGATTCAAGAGTTGCCTATTGGACGTGCGAAGCAAGAAGGGTGCCGATATTGGGATAGGAAGAGACCATTATCTTATGATCGCTAATGTTCGATTGCGTATTGCAGCCGTGCGCCGTCCTACTGACGAAAGACCCAGGCGCCGCAAATTTAACACCGCTCGACAAAATCCAGCTGTCTTACAACAATATAACGAACACCTTGCGCAAAAAGCAGCTGAGATAACTAGTCACCCAGATAGTGACATAAATGAAAACTGGGATGCCATAAAAAAATGCGTGCATTGATAGCGCAGATACCACCCTTGGCACAAACCCGGATTGCCGGAATAAGCCCTGGATGTCCGACGCTTCATGGAAGTGGATTGTTGAAAGAAAGGAGCTGAAGGTTCGTTTGGCTGCAGCATCAGACGACAATCGAAGCAGCATCGAACTCCTTTACCGTCAGAAAGCTCGAGAAGTTCAGCCTAGTGTGCGACGCGGTAAAAGAGTTTATGCGAATTCTCTTTTAGCCTCAACAGAAGAAGCTGCAAGAAGCAACAACTTAAACGCCGTATACGGTGTCATCAAGGAGTTTACATGTGGTCGTAACTCCTGCCAACATCCGGTGAAGGATAGTAATGGAAAGCTACTTATCTTGGAAGAAGATCAAATGAAGTGGTGGAAAGAACACTTCACCGCGGTCGTGAACCGTGTAACCTCTGGTGAAGCTCCCCCTCATATAATAGATAATTTAGCTAACCGTCAAAATGTGCGTATACGGTCTACTGCCCCGACTAAAGAGGAAATAGTCACTGCAATTATTGCACTAAAATGAGGAAAGACCGTCCGACTCGACGGTATCCCTGCCGAACTTTATCAAGCAGCGTCAAGCGTAACTGCCGATTTGCTGCAACGACTTGTTGATAAAGCGTGGAATACAGAGAACTTTCCCACTGAGTGGAAGGAAGGTTTGATCATCAAACTTCCGAAGAAGGGTAGTCAGATTGTAATAATTTGAGAGGCATTTGTGTGCTTCCTGGTGTTGCCAAGATAGTAGCTAAAATCGTCCTGGAAAGACTAAAGGCCCACTTAGAAAGCACAATTGATGAAGAGCAGGTTGGCTTTCGATCCGGATTCTCCTGTGTCGATCACATTAACACCTTGCGAATCATCATCGAACAATGCGCTGAGTACGATTCTCCGATTCATTTGCTTTTCATCGATTTCGAGAAGGCTTTAGTGTGAACCGCTACTACGCTGAACTTCTCAAGCTCTCTGACGGTAAAGGAGTTCGATGCTGCTTCCCTTGTCGTCTGATGCTGCAGCCAAACGAACATTTACTTATTTCTAAAAGGTCTGGCTATATTCTAAACTAGATAATGCTGGACATGAAACTGAATCATGGCCAGTATTATAAAGCAATTATCATAATGCGGCACATGTCTTCAAATAATCTAGTAAATGTCACAAGTATGAATCCATTTAACCAAATCCCCACAATATGTATAACCACTACAAACCGTTTACCTAACTATCCATAATATATGCGCATGTGCCTGCATATTTCCAGCCTAATGGATTTTTCATCCGACCTAAGGATATATCTAATCCTTTTCGTCTGCATTTCAAAATTTCTGTCCCGCGGGCAACATCATTTTCGAAGTTACCACTTTCGACGATGTGTCCTTTTCCGGCATATATGTATGTTATAAGTGAAGGGTTCTAGGAACCCGAGATCATCTGTTCCAATTCACATGGAAAAATTTGCAACAAAAAATATGGACCCTCCCGTATCATCGACCATGTAAATTTGATATTCTCATTTTTCCGTCCTTTCCAGTCAACAGTTATCGCCCGATAGATCCATTACGCGTGTACGTCCTTCCATCCCAGCGGAAAAAGTATCCAACAAGCAGGCATAATTTCGATAAAATGCAAATTAGATATTGTCAAGCCATCAATCATGACACGCTTGTCGACCCGTCAGACGGACAATCGACATGGCACTTGAAAATGGGGGTGGGAGTCTTTAACATAGTCGAGTACACTAAACACAATTCACTTGTCATTTTCCCTATTCAACGTCATGCTCTGGAACCGAGAGTAGAAACTCAGTTTCCTCTATTTCCCATCATCTTTTTACTTGGACAATTGCACGATTGTTGAGTAGTCAATGGCAGCAGTAGCGCATTTTTGTGTTTATTCTGTTAAGGCGAAGTACGAAAACGTGTAAGATTCAGCAAACAGGCATCGAGCTATGGTACCATGGGTTGAATTTCTCGCCCTCGAAAAATACCACTGACGAACTTCTTTAGATTTCAACTCACGGTTCAGGGATTTTCTATTATGGCATTGGAAAGTCGCGAAAATTTCAACCTTAAAATATGTTCACACATTTCCAAAGGATAATTGATGAATTTAATTCGCAACAGACATGACGATGTGAGAGTGAGGGTGCGAAAGTGCGCAGATCCTATTGGGGAAAGTGACTGCGAAGGGATTAAACATTTGAGAGAGATTTTGCTACGAAATGTTTGAGACGAAAGTCATAGTCGCTGGAATGGAATTTCTATCTATAACTTAATGCCCGTAGACACTGTAGGCATTAATTAGAGTACTTAACTTCATGCTGTACTGTCTGGGAGTTTTGTCCTTAAAGGGATCAACACAGCTGATTTCTATCCCCAAAAGGCGTCTTCTGTGTTCAACGCGATGGTGGTCTTGCTATGCGTATCAGTCTCCCTCATGATGGTTGGGTGCAGAAGTGATTAAGGATTACACCAAAGTCAATCAATCAATCAACGTTTTGCGTGATTGTGAATAAGTTGTGGATAATGAGAATTTCAATTAATAATTGATTCGATTCAATATTCACGGATGGATGACAGTGTCGCTTATCATTACATTAAAGTGGGCATCTTAGGACATCGTTGATGTTAGGCTTCAAGGCTTTTGTACTCGCACATTTTATCTGATTTAAAAATCTGTGCATGGCATTATTCTTTCTTAAATATCATGTTTGCTCATTCAATTACTGTACGTATGTAGGCCTGTTCCTAATACCAGTCCACTGGTTTGAAACCGGTCTTCGTTTAGTACCGGTCCCGAGATTCCAAAGTACCGGTTTCGAAAAAACCTAATCATAAAAAAAAACCGGCTTATGGTCATATAAACCGACTCATGACCTGTAAAAAAACCGACTCATTGGAAAACCGATTCACCAAAAGGCTCATTAACAACCGAGTACTCGAGTACTTAAAAATCTACTCACTAAAAACCGACCAGGCTCATGATTAAAAAAACGAGTTAAAACCGACTCATTAAAAGACCGATTCACTAAAAACCGACTGATTACAAAATGAGTGCTCGAGTACTCAAAAACCGACTCCTTAAAAAGCGACCGGCTCATGGTTAAGAAAACCGAGTTAAAAACCCAGTTAAAAACCGACTCATTAGTTAAAAACCGTTGAGAAAATCAAGTATTTTTTGTGTAGTACAGTACAGGACGGAATTATTTAAGAAAAGTTTTTAGCAATTGCTTTGAGTGTGATTTGGTATGTGGTATGTACCATTTTGGGCATGCAGCGGGATATGGGCGATATGAGTATCGTGTGTCACAACAGGGTCACCATTCAGGGGGACAACCCCAATTTTGTTTGTTTTTTTATACCCTAGACTTTTAGTATACACCTTACAGGAGGCTCCGGAGGTATAGCAATGTATATACATAAATGATCAGGGTCACCTCCTGATTCGACTAAGCCATGTCTGTCTGTCTGTCCGTCTGTCCGTGTGTCTGTCCGTTCGCACGATAACTTTCGATAGAATGAAGCTAGAGCCTTGAAATTTTGACTAGATGTTGGAAGTATGATCTAGTTGGCTGGTATTGAAAATGGGCATGATCAGGCTAAGACAACGCCTACGTCCCCTACATATGTAAAATAATTAAATGTATTTATAACTCCCGATTAAATAAACATGAAAACCTCTAGCTTTGGTAGATTGCTCGTGATGGTAATTTTATACTCCCCTGGAAAAATAAAATCGATCAGTTGAAAACTAACGGTAATTTTCTTACAAAGAGCCCCGTACTACCCTACTTTTCAGGTTTTTTGTCCATAACTCTTGAACCAATTGACGTAGACATCTGATTTTTGGCATGTAACCCTGGGGTCAGAAGCTGCTTAGGTTTTGGGAAGTTGGGCATAATCAGATCAAAGGAACGCCTACCTCCCCTACAAAATTCAAAAAATTAAATATTATTTTAATTACGATAACTTTCGATAGAATGTCATTAGCAAATTGAAAATTTGGTAGAATGTTGGTAGTAAGGTCTTATTAGTTAGCACTGAAAATGGGCAAGATCCGACCCAAGGAACCCCTACCTCCCCTTCAATTGAAACTTCGAATAAGCGATTACTTTTGATACAATGAAGCCAGCAGCTTGAAATTTTTGTCAAATGTTTGAAGTGAGATTGAGTTAGTTGGCATTAAAGACGGGTTAGATCCGACCTAAGGAACCCCTACCTCCCCTAGAGATGACACTTAAAACAAGCGATAGCTTACGACAAAATAAAGCTAGCGACGTGAAATTTTGCCCAAATGTTTGTAGTAGGATCCAGTCGGCTAATATTGAAAATGCGTAAAATCCGACCAACGAAACCCCTACTTCCCCTACAAACGAAACTTCAAATAAGCGATATCTGTCGATAGAGTGAAGCTAGAGACTTAAAATTTTGTTTGTTTGTTTGTAGGGTGATCTAATTGGTTGGTGGCAATGATGGGTAAGATCAGACCCGAGGAACCCTTACCTCCCCTACAAGTGAGACTTCAAATAAGCAATAACTTTCGATGGAATGAAGCTAGCGACTTGAAAAATTCAACAAATATTTGTAGAATGGGTTAGTTAATTCATTTTGAGAATGGTCAAGATCTCCCTGAATGAGTGCCAACCTCCCCTATAAACTGGCTATATAGGAAACTCACTTTTAATGCATGGTCGTTGCCAATTATTACTTTTGGTGTCACCACTAGGTCTGTACAAGTCTAGGGTATATACGCTTCGGACTCCGGGTCGAAGCGAAGCTTCGGCCTGGTTTTTACTTCAGATTCGAAATCAGCGACCCAACATTACCTTGTAGTTCGAGCCATCCGGATCAGACGAGTGTTTCCCATGAAAACAGGGTTGCCATTTTGGGGTGGGCAACCCCAATTTTTACATCCTTGACTTATAGTATAGGGTTTTTGTTACGACGAAAATATGTAACACCTTAAAGGAAGCTCCGGCGGTATAGCAATGTATATAGTACATATATATATCTAAATGATCAGGGCCACCTCTTGATTCGATTTAGCCATTCTGTCTGTCCGTCTGTCCGTTCGCACGATAACTTTCGATAGAATGAAGCTAAAGACTTGAAATTTTAGTCAAATATTTTTAGTTGGATCTAGTTGGTTGGTATTGAAAATGGGAAAGATCCGACCCAAAGAACCCCTACCTCCCCTACAAATGAAACTTACAATAAGCGATAACTTTTGATAGAATGAAGCCGGCGACTTGAAATTTTCATTAAATGTTTGAAGTCGGATTAAGTTAGTTGGTATTAAAGATGGGCCAGATTCAACTCAAGGAACCCCTACCTCCCTTACAAATGAAACTTACAATAAGCCATAACTTATGATAAAATAAAACTTGGGACTTGAAATTTTGGTCAAATATTTGTAGTAGAATTCAGCTAGCTGATACTGAAAAAACGTAGAATCCGACCAACGAGACCCCTACTTCCCCTACAAATGAAACTTCAAAGAAGCGATAGCTTTCGATAGAATGAGGCTAGAGACTTGAAATTTGGCTTAAATTTTGTAGCGTGATTTAATTGGTCGGCGGCATTAACATGTTTCCCTCAACATTTTCTTGGTTTATAGTAGCTGGAAGCTGAAGGGCAAGATCCGCCCCAAGGAACCCCTACCTCCCCTACAAATGTAAGCTAAAATAAGCGATAAATTTACATAAAATGAATCTAGTGACATGAAATTTTGGTCAAATGTTTTTACTAGGATCTATGTACCTATAGTTGGTAGTAGTCCGGATGGCGCAACGGTTAGCACGTTCGCCTTCAATGCACTGGGCCCCGGTTCGATTCCGGGGATTTACGTGTCGGACTATGAGCTCACTCAGCTGTTAAATGAGTACCCATTATGGGGTAAATAACTCGGTTGAGCGTGTTGCTGATCACATACCTCTGCACAAAAACCGTCACGATCTAGAAAATGAGATGATGCTAACTCATCTCGAGGCCGTGGTTCAAATTGGACTGTTGCGCCAGTTATTTATTTATTTATTTATGTAGTTGGTTGTTATTAAAAATGCGTATGATTCGACAAAAGAAACCTCTGCCTCTCCTACAAGTGAGACTTCAAAGCTTCGGTCTGTGTGTTTTTTTTTTCTTTTTTGACTTCAGATTCGGAATCAGCTACCGAAAATTAAAAAAATTAAAAATTACCTTGTAGTTCGAGCCAGCCGGATCGGATGATTTCACCAGCATTCATGTGTACTCCTCCTTTCACCTCGAATCACGTGACACCCATAGTGTCCATATCCAGCTTCATGTACAAAAATAGCCCATTATGCCACGCCATGAGGTCAAAATACTCAGGACCGATTCATCCTAACGAAAGCTCTTTTCTGCGTGTACATTTACGAGGTAAATAAGGAGAAGCAAGTAATTCTGTCCCGACTGCCTATCTATTTTTGACACAAAATATTAATAGTATTCCACGGGTTTTCCTCGGAGAATTCCGGAGTCTTGGCTGATAGGGTTGTCAACCTTATCTAAGGGCCGCCACACATGAACGAGCACAACCACGACCGAACTTCCATCCAACCATCAATTTCATAGAACGTGTGGAAAAAAAATTCCACCTATTTCCACCGTTTTATGATATTTGATGGTTTGATGGAAGTTTGGTCGTGGTTGTGCTCGTTCATGTGTGGCGACCTTAAGAGCAAACGCTGTCAACTTTCGAGTGCTAACGCGATCCAGCATACAGAAGCCTAAAGGTGTGAGTACCAAGGCAGCGGCTGGGCGCGATTGCGACTCGCGACCAATTAATTCATTTTTCAATGATGATCGTGTGTACCCGTTTTTCTAGGCATTGAGCTTTGCGATTGCGACTGCGACTCTAACTGCATTTGCACGAGGATGATTGAGCATGGCATCCAACATCCAATGGTGTCGAAAATCTGTTTTAGTGGCAAAATATCTTTTATTGGAAAGTATCTTGCTTTGGGAAAATAGCTTGTTCTGGCAATTCCTTTGCAATTTGTGTGGATGTGAAGGATTTTGTATGAAAATAGTTCTCCTCGTATGCTGCGCAGGCTGTGGCTATGCAATCAAGGATTTTTATATGTACGTGAAGCGAATGTATGGAACGATAGGGATGTACTGTAGATGGCATTTCGAGTCCTTCGGAGGCGAAAAGGACATTCGGAAAGCATAGTTTTGGTAATGAAAAAAAATATGGGCAAAATGGGTGTCATGTGAATCGGCGCGAAGAGGCGAATGCCCAAGAGTATTGTAGATGCTATTTTGAGTCCTTCTGTGGCGACAAGGAGTTCGCAAAAGGATAATTTTGGCAGTAAAGCGAAATAGGGGCAATATGGGTATCATATGAATCGGGGGAAGTAGTGAATGTCCACGAGTACTGTAGATGCAATTTCGAGTACTTCGGTGGCGACAAAGATATTCGGAAAAGGACATTTCTGGCAGTGAAGCGAAATATGGTTGTCATATGAAAAGGGGGGGGGGGGGTGAAAAGGCGAATGTCCAGGAGTAGTTTAGATGGCATTTCAAGTCATTCGGTGGCGAAAAGGACATTCAGGGAAGTCAAGTGAAAAATGGGCAATACGGGTGTCATATGAATCGAAGTGAAGAGGCGAATGCCTAGGAGTATTCATATGACACCCATATTGCCCATTTTTCACTTTACTGCCAGAAATATCCTTTTTCGAATGTCCTTTTCGCCACCGAAGGACTCGAAATGCCATCTACAGTACATTTGCCTCACGTACATATAAAAATCCTTGATTGTACACATACGAGTATGCACTATTTCAAATAAAAATCATTCATTTCGCATCCACACAAATCGCAAAGGAATTGCCAGAAAAAGATATTCTCCCAAGGCGAGATACTTTCCAACAAAAGATAGTTTGCCACAAAGACAGAATTTCAACACCATTGGGTGCCGTGCTCAATTATCCTCGTGCAAATACAGACCATCTCTCAGCCACAGAGTCACAATCACCATGGCGCCAATATACTACATTGCCCAGGGACGAGTCAAAGTCGCAATCGCTTATTGCTTTCATTCGTCCAATGCATGGTCGCAATCGCCATCGCAGTCGCAATAGCAGAGCAGCTTCTAGAAACACACCTCCATATAAAATACACAGAAGTAGTGCAGTCGCAGTCGCAAATCGCAATCGCAAATCGCCCAGTCGCTGCTTTGGAACTCACACCTTAACATCGCGGAACTTCGACTAGGCGATCAAGTTGATCAGAGTAAATTACTTCTACTTGCGGGCGAATATCACCAACAAATGCGACGAGAATCTCGGGATAAAACGTCTAATCCAGATCGCAAATCGGAACTATTACGCGATACTCCACATCATTAAAAGTAGCTTCATACAAGAAAGACTCCTGTTACGTCATGGATTTAAAACATGGACTCTCTTGCCTGGTTATCGGAAAAGATGACAAACACCTTTGAAAGGAGAGTCCTACGAAGAATAATTGGAGCGATTCAACACTCAACCGTACGAAATATATGACAAACCGGAAGTCTCCTAATTCGTTAAGCTAGAAAATTTGCAGTGCTCTGGGCACGAAGAGAGAATGCACAAACATCGAATAAACAGAAAAATATTCAAGACTGAAATTAGAGATGGAAGAGCTCGTGGTCGACCCAAGAAGGCTTGGGCGGATTGTGCAGCAGTAAATTGCTCAACTCCCGATAATGGAGGACACGATGCTGAGGCCTAGAAAACTTGAGGCGAAGGCTATCAGGACCCAAGTACCGTAGGGGACACTCAGGCTGCTAAGTAAGTGTAAGCGAAATTGATTGTAACAATAGGTAAAGTAGATGCAGATTCAACTAGATTTCATTGGCTGCTGAGTCTATGCATTCAAAAATAGTGACTATGTGAGTGAATTGTATGCAAAGTGACTTACAATTTTCTTCAAATAGGTGCCCTATCTTTAAAAAAGTTCTGCCGGCCGCCAGTTAGTGGTAGTTAATTATTTTCTGGGCGCTAAGCATTTTAATAGAATTAATACGTACTTAGATAACTTCTGAACTATCCGATAAGTATTTGCTCTAAATATGTATTGATTTTTTTCTATAAGCACACAGTGTTTGTTCTTCTACTGCAAAGTAAATGAAGTTCTTTATTCACCAAATCTTTGAGGATAAAAAGTAATCGAAATAGCAGGAAATAACTCTTCCCCTTTCATGTTAGACTTCAGTTCCGCACATATTGTCAAACTCTACAGCACTCCCGTATTTTCATTTCCTGTCATAGTACAACCCTTTGGGTGACCCCGAAGTTCAGCCCTTTTCCTGAAATTGTTAATTTCCTCTTTCATTCAAGACAATTTTCGAACGAGTTTTGTGTGGAGTGAGTACATTTGCTGGCATGCTGAACAATGTTGAAACCTTTAATTTTGCATACATACGTCCCTTGTGCTCGTATAATATGCAAATGATGTCCTTGTTGTGGTTTATACACATGCATGTGTACCAAACGAAACTCTGTGGCATCTCGCCCAATGCTTCTTAATCGATCTTGTCATGTCATTCGATGCTTTACCAAGCCGGCAACGAATTACAGAAGCGTTTTATTAAGTTTTCGCTCTGAAGGAGGGAGCACTTGGTACCGAAAAGATAAGGATATTTGACCATCCAGCTCTCACAGGCAACTGACAAATCCCCAGGGGTCAATCAATGTGTATGCGTTCGTACGTTTGCGGACGTATATGAATTACTACGCTCGAGGATATTCTCTCGGAAATAGAAATCAAACCGAAATTGGATTCTTTTCGATTATCTTTAACGTTTCGGTGAAAATTGTGAAACTGACCACTAGGTGATAATGAAAGGAGCAACAACGGTGAGTCATTTTATACAGGGTGGTTTTGGGTATGGTAAGGTGTAAGGATGATGCTGCCTTCGTTATTATTTTAAAGTCTACACATTTTCTGGAGAAAGAAAAGTGAAGATAAAACTGGTTTTTTTTTCAGAAAATGTGAAGAACATTTCTTGGTTGCAATTCAGATAATGTTCTTTTTGTGTTGGTAGAAAAAGAAAACAGCCATAGTCACAAAAAAAAAAACTTTTCCAAAAAAAATCATACGAAACAACAATATAATATGAACGCCTAAACAATAGCTGATAACGTACATTTGATACTCGAAAGCAATTTCAACAGAATCACATTCGAACATAATGAAATATCCTTTAGCAAATTCAATTCACGTACTCGTACACATATTTAGTAAATTTTCCATTTACACCCTATGAAATTGGTGCTGTGCGAATTCCCTTTCAACCATTATTTGATTGCATTCAGTTATGCGGATGAATACTTCACATCAAGGATTAAGGACACCATAATGAGATTTGTCCTGACATTTTGAGTTTTCGCCAGCCAGCGCTGTCTACGCCACAGATCCGTTTAGTATTTAGGGTTCACACAGCAGCCCTGCCCTTTTCGTGTGTATATCGTACCTCTGCTATAGCCATTTGTGTATTTGGTGTCCGTTGACATTGCACGAACACAAGGACCCGTCATTACAGCCAGTTCTGCTAACCTTTAACCACACCATTCTCCCTGACTTCCAGTCGTGTCCTTTTACGAATACTCATAGATAGGACCGCGCGCTAGACGACGAAGAAGTTCATTTAACATCACAACATGTCGCTTTGATTAATTTAGGGAAGATTTGACAGTTTCTGGAGAATTTTTTTTTCTGTTTTTATTTTGTTTGTTTGAGGATATTTTGCGTGCGGTCATAGACCATATAGTTCTCATGGGGGGAATGCAATAAATCACAGGCCACGACAGAAAGGGGTTGATTTATTAGTGGCCTTGGATTTTGTCATTTTTGTGAAGCAAAAACTTTGAACTTGGTCGGTTTTGGTATCTGTTCGGTTCATGCTGATTTTGAATTAGATTTAGCATGGGACATGATATAAAAAAAAAGGACTCACTCGTCCCAGTGGCAGGGGGTGAATTGGAAATTTATTAGACTGATGAGAGACAGTTAGATTGCTATGCGGACAGTAATAAAAATGTATTTATAATTTATTCTTGCATTTGTTGAAAGGTCATGCAAATACTTGAATATGATATTGTACTGTCACATGAAGATGTCTAACTTTGCTAATAACATATCTTTATTAGTTGCATGGAAATTTTTTTTATGAATTTAAAGTTGCGGCGGCAGTTGTTAAGTTTTGTCCAGGTTGGTCATATGACAAGGATGAGGTTCGATAAGGTTTTCCTGCCACATTTAATTTAAAATAATTTTCGCATCATATCTACCTCTTCCTTAATTGAAAATTGTAATTTACTATCTATGTCATGGAAGAACTACCTGCTTTCAAAAAGATCACTCGCCTTGTAGTTTGTGTAACATCAAATCTCGACTGGCAAAATCAGCATCAACCCATTGATTAGCATCTCAGCTGTTTCCAGAATACTACTACTACTCAATTGCCCTAACCCCTTGTGGGGCATAGCGCGTCAACTGTTCCATGTGGCCCAGTTGGCGTTTCGTTGGCTTAAATTGGTTTTGGAGAATGCAGTTGCCAGCATGCACCTCCTGCACATCCATGGCCACGAACTTCGTCGTGGACGGGACCGAAACGCCGGTAGTCAAACATGAGACTGATGCCTCAACACACTGCGCTACCGGTCGCCCCTCGCCATCTTGTAGTGGTATATGCAACAGTTTAATTCCGGCCGGAATAATTTATCGTAAAGGGAAAAATCGCTGGACGACAGGAGTTTCCATCAAGCAAACACTACTGTAGCAGACTGGGGTTAGAGGTATTAGGTAAAAAGCGAAGTACTCATATGTTCTAACCCCTAGCGGGGCATAGCGTGTCAACCATTTCATGTGGCTTGATTGTCGATCCCGTCCACGACGACGTTTGTGGCCATGGATGTGCAGGAGGTGCATGCTGGCAACTGCATTCTCCGAAACCAGTTTATGCCATCGAAACGTCAACTGGGCCACATGGAACAGTTGACGCGCTATGCCCCACAAGGGGTTAGGGCAATTGAGAGGATTGATTGTCGAAAGTTGGCATATGAAAGAGCTTCATTAAATAAAATAAATATTCCCGAGACATAAAACCGAGACAATATTGCAAGCGTTGAGTAGTTTTCGTAGCCGACACACTGATATAACCTTATCATGTTGAAACCACAAGCACTGCGATCATGAATCTATTTTGCTGAAGCTCATTCTATCGAGAACACTAGATCATATGATTTAGCCGACTTTTCTCGATAAATTGACTGATCTGGCCTGGTTTGATAGAGGGGATGTCCTCGGCCAAAGGAAATGTTATTCCGAAGCAGTCCGTGCGTTGTTCCGCAAGACCTTCGCACTTACAAAGGATGTGCTCTGAAGTCTCATCATCAGCCTCGCAGAAGCGGCAGCTAGCATCTTGCACAATGCGCATAGTTTTAAGGTGACCCCTCAGACACGAGTGCCCCGTTAAAATTCTACAAAGCATTCTGACTCCGTTTTTGCTCAGCCGTAGCAATTCTAAGGTACGAGTACGCGAGTAGCCCGAGATGAACAGCCTGGCCTGTCTCAGGCCTGAAAGGGCCTCCCATTGGGATGTGGCAAGAGCACTTTCCCATTCTCTTATTTGGTTTCTGCAGTAGCACAGTGGAATTCCACAAGAAGGTTCTGGGCCATGGAAGGGGGCTTTGGAGGCTCGGTTTGCTAGCCTATCTGCTAGCTCATTGCCTTCGGCTCCCAACTGACCAGGGACCCAGTAAAGCGTGAGTTTGTTTGTTGAACCCACAGTATGGAGGACTTCCTGACAGGATACACCAACTTAGAATTTAAAGTGAAACTGGTAACTGCTTTGATGGCAGCCTCACTGTCGGTAAATATTGCAATGTCCCTGTTTAAATAGTGAGCGGTTTGGCACAGCCTAGCGCAGACCTCGATGGCATGTGGGCATGGAACACGGACGGCGTTTTACCCATCGGAATGAAGACTCGGTGTTCAGGACCAACAATGCCTGCACCGGAACCTTCTTCCGTTTTGGAGCCGTCTGTGAACCATTGTGTTGGGTCGGAGAGAGTTGTAGCCATCCGCCCACCTTTCTTTGTCCCATATGACTGATTGAAACGAGTGGTGGAATCGAATGGTTTTAACAAGGTAGTCAGTTGGCAAGCTGAGTACCTTGTCACTTTCCAACCAGCCTAATTGATTCGAATTGAGCTTGATCTCTATGTCGCAGGCCCTAAGTCTGATTGTTCGTGTCTCTGCTTCAATATGTGTATGTATCGGTGGGAGGTCAAGTAGAACCTCCAGAGCAGCAGTGGGGCAAGAGTGCATGGCTCCAGGGATGGTCATGCACGAAAGTCTCTGGATTTTCGTCAGAGCCGTTATACCGGCTAAGGAAGAGGCCTTTTTCCACCATACAACCGCACCATATTGTACTATAGGTCTGACGATCGCTTTGCAGATCCACAGAATTAAATGGGGGTTGATCTCCCATGTCCTGCCGACGTATTGTCTGCAAATCCATAGAACTTTAATTGCTTTGCTTTGCTTTAGAAGTCGTTCTAAGGTGTTCTGTCCAGGACAACTTTTCGTCAAGGACAACTCCCAAATACTTGATATTTGACACCAGTTTTATAGGGAAGTTTTACATGAGGGGACACTTTAGTGACCTAAGGTTCCCTTTTCTAGTGAATGACACTATGGCAGCTTTCGCGGGATTTAAACGTAAGCCGCTGTAGTCGCACCATTCTTGAACTATTCGCAGCGCCCTTTGCATAGTATCAGGCAGGACTTTCTCAAATTTTCCCCTGACCGTGATAACCAGATCGTCCGCGTAACCTTGTGTGGAAAATTTCATCGCGGACAGTTTCCACAACAAACTGTCGACTACGATGCACCACAGGAGGGGAGACAATACTCCACCCTGCGGGCATCCCCGCATGACATTGCCTGAGAGGGTACAGTCACCTATCGTAGTGATGACCCTTCTAGAGGACAGCATACGTTTCACGCAGACTGTGGTGGTAAGATTGGCTTCTTTAGCTCGGAGTGCACTTTCGATGGACTCGAAGGAGGTGTTCTCGAAGGCTCCTTCAATGTCAAGAAACGCACTATGTGCCGTTTCTTTAGCTGACAAGGCCCCTTCAATTTCTCCAACAACATATAACCTTAAGAACACCAGAAAACTGCAGCTTAGCTCGTGCTACAGGCTTCAATCAACATAACATTGACAAGTATTTTGATAATTTGGTCGTATTGAAACGCCGAAACTGCAGTGCGCTTCATGAATACCAGAGAAAAGGTATCAGATGAAACCTGTTTGAATACCTTCCTCCCTCTAAAATCAGCCTTTCGGTGTTGGACTTTTTAAGCAATTCAAAAGCATTTATAATGCAAGCATAGATTCCTGGATGATGAGGCATCCAGGCCAGCCTCTTACGATCAATGACGTCGGTGCATTTATTGGTGAAGCATATGAAAAAGCTATGACAACTATTTCAATCACTAATGCCTTAAACCGAGATATTTCCATTTGATTGAACAGATCGATCTTACACTCAGCTTAGTCACAGATTTTCCAATCCTGAACAGCCTTAAGCTACCAATACTGTTGATCGGCTAGACGTTGGGGAAGAGAATGATATATAGGCAAATATTAATTCAACACCATTCATAAGTTCTGCAGATTTCAGACCACCCTTGAAAGCTAAACCAAGAAAACACAACAGACAAAATGGAAGGAAAGGAAGAAGCATAATCGCCACTGATACGCCAGAAAAGGAGTAACTTTTGAGCAATAAACTAACTTCAAAAGGCTGTAAAAAAAAGTACTGCAAGATAGTTCCACTTCAGAATCAGATTGTAGTAAAATATGATCCTTGAAAGGCATGGCGTCATGGCAGATGAAGAATCTAATGAAAATGGAGCTATTAATGTCAGTCTGAGTCTAGAGTCGAAGGAAATGGTCAGAGGTGCTATAACAGGGAATTCATTTTAGTTGAATTTAAAGAAAACAAAAAGAGTTTGGTCTACTACGTCGCTAAGGTCTTAGAACTGGAATATGATGGATACCAGGTTGCTTATCAAGAAAGAAATCATTGACACAATTTGTTTTCGCTGCCAGATGTTCTGGACAAAGCTTCCGTTTTAAAATTTAAAGTAAAAATGGTTTTGCCAGAGCCCATTGCGCATGGAAGCAGTTCAAGGCTTCAGAACTCAAACTTGTTCCCTTTAAAAACTAGTTAAGGTAGAAAATGTGGCGCTTTGATCAAAACTAATATGCTAATTAATCTATTATAATGAAAATCGTATATCTATCGCAAAATTTGTAGCAGCAATAGCGCAACATGCCAAGAATGATCCACTGTCCACCAGTTTACCCTAGATGCAGACGCCGGCTTTCGGACGCGGCATAATTCCCAAACGATTGGAGGAATACGATCTGGACGGCCAACATTTTTGAATCATAATAATGAGTCGGCTGATCGAAAATAAAAGCTGGTTTCTGGAATAACTTGCAAGGTGGATTCTACGAGTCTTATAAGAAAAAGTGTGCCCTGATCTAGAATAGAAAATATTTATTAAAATTGGTCTTTTCCGCTGATTTTTATTATTCTTTACGATTTTCGTTCTCTCGAGCATCTTCAGAGGAATCATTCCTTTGAAGATGCTCGCAAAATGCGTCAGGAATAATGAAAATCAGTGGAAAGGACCAAAATAATGTGTTTTTAATATATTATACATATTGTACAATATATAAAATGAAATTCCACAAAGTCGAAAAGTTGTCAATCGAATCAAGAATAGGAAACCTTTCGGGTGTAGGAGTTTGCAAGTTTCCCAAGTTCTACACCTTCTTGTTTAAAAAATATCATTCGGCGTTGCTTATTACACTTGGAAGTGTCAAGGATCAAACAAAAGGCGGCGTATTTTCCAAAAATGTGTGATGTTCCGAAACATTTTTCTGTTTGCTGAAAACATTTCGGCACGCATCTGAAAAGATGTCGACCAAACAAAAGGAAGCTATTAACACCGCTGAATCAATATAATGAGCAACCTAACCTAAAACAAAACAAAAATCAACTATTTTTTTTTATTAAATAAATGTTCACAAAATTAATTGAAAATGCCGCTGTTACATCTCTATCGCGATAGCGACCAAATCGTGTCGCTCCAGATCAAAGAATTATCATTTTTGCGGTAGTCCTTTTGTCGTCTGCGCTCTCTGCGTACAGCAAACATTATTATCATGTGCCAGATCAGTTGTTGGAACACTTTTAATTATCCCGAAGCAATTTGTCGGTCGGTTAATCCATCTAAACAAAACACAAAATACAATTATTTGTTGAAAGGTGTTCTTATCCGTGGGTTTAAGTAAACTCAGTTCTTCTATTTACCACAAGCTCGTTCGACAAACATAAAATTCCAACCGAGCAGCGAGGCACTGAGGTACTTGCAGCTATCTTGAACAAATTATTTTCTTTTGGCAAACAATCTTCTGAAGAAAGGGAAAAAGTTCGTTATTAAACAGTCTCCAGTTTGTTTTACGGAGCGCCTATGCGATAAGCGCAGTTTTTCTGGATGACTGTCGCCGGTTACTGGCTTAATTTCTAAGGAATCGGAAGAATCAAACGGTAGTACACAATTTCAGATGAAAACATATCAAATTGAGTAAGAGATGAGATGAAGGTGGGTGTTCACTGATGGAAACTATTCTGACTTGGTAAATACCAGATACGCACAGGAAACTTTGTCGGCTTAATTCTTGAAAGAAAGGAAAACCTTTTTTTTTCCTTTGTTTTTTTTTGTTAGAAGATCACTTTCAGAACAGTTCTTCTAAGGAATGTTTTCGGTCTTCGGTGCCTTAAAGGCAGCCGACATAGTTTGTTCTGAAATATTGTAAACATTGATTTAGGTGAAGATATTTGCCAACGCCGAATGCAAATTGACTTCTGTAGAAAAGGATATTCTTAATGATTCAGAACCCAGGCTGTTAAAGCTGCAAATCATCGCAAGGATATAAGACATGGCCGTGTTTCTTGGATGATGCGATTATTTGGTGATGTTGAAGATCTGCGGGTTAGGTTAAGGAGCGCTACCGACGTCTGGCCTTGGTTGTCTGAATTATTGTAGTCCAATTATCTCGGCCAAGTGACCGCGTTCTCCCAATTTCGGAAGTCCAGCAGTTGCACGGCGTCAAAAATCAGCACCTACTTAGATCATGAGTAGGGATGGTAATTTGTGTATCATATCGTCGGGTTACTGTAAAAACAAGCTAACTTACATTTTTCTAGTTTTGAGATAATCGAGTTTGAAGTTTTCAAATCAAATTAGAATTCAGTCAGTGGAGGAAATCTTCCAATTAACTTCAAATAGCGTTCACATTCCATACCACTATTTATACTCATCGATAGAAATAGTTTTAAAAAAAAAAAGTTATAATGCAAAAACATGTTTTTTTTTGTACTTAACCTTTTTTGCAGTGCAATCTACACAGTTTAGGTATTTATTGAATTGATTGTGGCAATATTAAAGAAGTTAGATTAACTGTAGTAACTTCGAAGTAATATAATGGTAACAAAATAAAATGTTTGAATTATAACGACAACCAATACTCCAGTAACCATTCAACTTTATTTGAAAAAAAAATCAATGTTCGAATTTAAAAAAGGAATTAATGTTAGTCATCACAGGTTTTCTCATGTTCAGTCCGTTGAATCGTATTTGTTTCAAGGTTTGATGTTGAGAATAATGGAAATTTGCTGGAATGATGTAGTTTTTGCATAGCTTCAGCAAATTTTGTATGTTTTTTTCTCGAATACTCTTTGACCGTTGCTTATTGTAGCCTTTTAGATATTGATAGGCTTTTAATGACCTACCTACACCTACAACGCTTATTTCCCTGTACTCTGAAGTGTAGTCAAACTTATATTTTCAGAATCCATGGCTTCTGGTTCGAATATTTAAATCATTTGACTTTAAGCCAGTTGATATTTTCTCCAGTGCTATTTTTGAGTCTGTTTTTCATTATCTGAGTTGACAAAGATTTCAACATTTGTAATGGACGGTTTGATGGGCATCCGGAGATGCCCGTGGGGACGAAGCCTAAGGTAGCATAGTTAACCGTGAAGGCCTGGGAAAGAAGGACCTCTGGTTGCGTACCACCGACAGATTCTTACTCATCAGGTGCTGCCATAGATCTGCCGGTGGAAGCAGCACAACCAAACCAGAATATGGTCCATTACACATACTGTTATGTCTTTTCGATAGAACCATGCGTGCTGTACTATCCACTTCCGTGTAACTATGGCCACTCTCTAAAAACTTATGTTCTATGCTTCTAGGTTTTTGGACCAGGTAAAACAATAACATAACATAACATCACTGTGTTATTGTTCCAATTCTGACCGCTATAAGTCCCTCTTCTAGTGAAATTATCATTCCTATATTTACTAGTGAAACTGAAAGAGCCGGATACGCAGCATAATATAATATTGAAGAAATTCTACATTTCAATAAGACTATTAAGATACTAAGTTGAATTCATGAGATTTCACAGCGCTTCATTGTCTGTATAAATTGTAACACCTCTCACAATTATGATATTTCCCTCGAGTCACAACACTGCCAGTTACTCGTATATTGCATGAACCTCCACCTAGAAGACACTACAGTAGGTTGGGAGGCGAGATATTGCAAGACGATGTCAATCGGAGAAGACTCCAGCACTCACCCCTTCGTCGCTCTTGTAGCCATTTATTTACAAAGATATTATGGCCGCCAGATCATCTATTCCTCACGGTTTAAATTACGCATGTGTACCAATATTTTGGACCACCAAATAACCACCCATACAGATTCAAAAAGTCAACGGAGCACTCTGGTTTGCAGATCCCATTTTTCGTCTATGGTCTTCTTACAACAAAAGAGAGCTGTTCCTGAATATTCAGCCTCTAGATAGTTTCCTATTGTTTGTAGTGGTTCGATGTGTGTTGACCTTAAGGGTTTGTAATGAACCATATTATCGTCTGGTAGTGCTGCTCCCACCGGCAGATCGAAGCAGCACCTGATGAGTAGTGATCTGTTGGTGGTACGAAACCAGAGGCCGAGGGTCCCATTACGCCTGGACCCAGAGGCGATCGCGTGTGCGTCTGATCCGTCCGCCAACCATTCCATCCTTATCGACCATTTTTTGTTTATTCACCATTTTTACCTCCCCTGTGTGTGTGTTGTCTTCCCCAGGCCTATGAATTTTTGTTAATACGTAAAAAACAGGGGCAACGAGCTGCGAAAACCCCGCCCACATCTCCCGAACTGAGCTACAGCAAGCATAGGCCGCTGCTTAGCTCGTTGAGGAGCCTTTTTCTTCGCCAGATGGCACGGCCTGACCTGCACGGTCTTTATGCTACCTAGGCTCCGTCCCCACGGGCATCTTCGGATGCCCACCAAACCGTCCATTACAGGTTTTTGGGAATTGACCTGCGATGGCTACAGAGATATAATTCGCGTAAGCTGTTAGCCCGCAACCGAACTTCTTCAGGTCCAAAGCAGCCTATTGACCGCGCTATGTTCCAAAGAAGGGAAAAAACACAGCACCTTGCAGAGTACCCCCACAGACACTTTAGCGTTCAAAAGATACCTCCAATTTGGAAAAAATTGTCCTGGTTGTTAACATTAGATTAATTAGTACAGTAAGGGCAAGGAGGATTGATAATTCTACAAGAGCGATCACTCCATATAACTTCCCCCTCTGCCAAGAGATTTGTATGTATTGACAAATTGTATAGACTTCACAACAAAGCTCCCTCCATACAACTTTAGCCTCCGGCGGTAGATTTGTATGTATTGATTCTCTTGTGTATCTATACTGTGTAGTTTATACTATGTTTATACAATTTGTCAATACATACAAATCTCCTGGCAGAGGGGAAACTTCTATGGAGTGATAGCTCTTGTAGAATTATCAATCCTCTTTGGTAAGGGCAAGATCCACGCCAAGCCCACAGTCCCAGGCACGCTACATTACAACCCAACGAATATAAATGGTCCAAGCAAAATACGTTAAGTGCTTCTAATTTTACGTACTTCATTTTTTTCTATTCAAAACTAAACTTGAGAAATAAGTCAAGTGGCAAGTAATTTGTTTGCTTTAATATAACTCCTTGGAACTGCCTAAGGCGAATTTAGACGTGAAGCCACCGTCATTCTAATCGCGTAGACTTTCGCTAGAAAAACATTGCAGTATTCAGATAGCTGAAAAGGTAGACGAAGATGGAGCTCCTCAAAGTGTACTTCAGCACCACACCTTCAGCAATCTTAGAACCGTTTGAATATAGGTATTTTCAGCGAGTTTGGTAAAGGCGATGTGTTGTTCTTTACATACTTTGGTGAAGTGTAATCTATTGACGCTGAGATATACGCATCTATAGTTGAGTGACCAGTACCCTAGCTTGTCCACCGGTAGGTCTTCCGACTGCGAATGGTGGAGTTCGCCGCTATTCGCATCCCAAGAATATCTAACGGTATCTGATTAAGAATCATGCCAATGACGGCAGATGGACTGTACGTCAACGTCAGCTAATCGCCCAGCAAGCCGTTCTCTACAATTTGGTTAGCAATTTTCGATTAGCTTCCATTCGTTGACCGTTCCACCATACCACTGCTCGATGTAATATTATAGGAGGCTGAACCACCACATATAGAGCCAATCCAATATCTTGACTTTGAGGCCCCAAGTTATTCGTATAGCCTTCTAACAGCAATGGAGCGCTATGGTGGCTTTTTTCGTGTACTTCTTAATATTCGATTTTCAGTTTAGCTTCATGTCCAGTATAAGGCCAAATTAGCACAGTCCGAAAACGCAAATCTCACCCCCTTCCAAGATAGGAGCCACTACTGGAGGAATGCTGCGGAGGGAGCGCGTCTAAAACTGTGTCAATAGTTCGTTATATATGCGAGCTCGAAGTAGGCTTAAGCCCATGAAAGTGGTACTTTATAGCCGGGAACGCTTACCACCCCTAAAAATGTCAAAAAAAAGAAATATTCCTTTAACTACGATAGTGAATTGGTATTCAAAATGGTTAGGATTCGATCAAAGAAACCCTACTTACTTTCAATACTTTAAATACGCGATAACTTTCGATAGGATGGAGCTAGCGACATACAATTTTGGTCAGATGTTTGTAGTGTGGCTTAGAGTTACACTCATTTTGCGAATGTTCACGATCCTATCTCCCCTAGTTGTGGTAAAGAGCTCAATCGTCTCAAAATGGTGCCTACCTTCCCTGCAAAAGTTCTTTCATCATATCTTCATCGGCTAACTTCTGTTCAAACTGATCATATAAGAAACAGACTTTTAATGCATATAGCTTTTCTCTATTTGAAGTTTTGGTGTCACAACTAGGTCTGCACAAGTCAAGGGTCGGTATATACGCTTTGGACTTTCATTTTCTTCCTTCTTAATGATTTTGTTTAATTGGTTCGTCTTTTTCCCAAAATGTATCGCTTACCTCTTTGCACTTCGAATAGCATAAGAGTATGAGGTATTAAAATTATCAAAGTAATACAGACAGCGGACTACTGACCCAGGGGGTAAGCACTGCGACCAAGTTGCAGTAATATTTGACTCGTATTTGGTAAATATTTATTATAATAGGCCGAATCTTGTCTGCTTTAAAAAATTTTCCTCCACACTCCGAAACCCACGATACGATGCCACCAACATTAAATAAACATGAAACAATATCCTATTGTATCTTGAACTCTGCATAAAAAGGTGCCCCCTACTCGAAATCGGGTAAGAAAAGTAGCAGCGCGTACATGCACAATTGCCCTTCAATCTACTTGTACGTTGGAGCACTTATCGTATGCAAATACTATGACCATCATCGAATCAATAATATTTACCACATTACAGATTCTTTTGGTTTCTTTATTTCGATTCCGGACTGAAATTAGCATAGCCGCCCAACTGAACGCCATTAGCCGGCCGCAGACAATGTTATGCTGGGAACAGGGAATCGTATACGTCCCCGATGAGGATGATGATCGCAGTCATCATTCCGTTTTCAGTGTCTGTCCATTTCTGGAGAGATCCTCCATCATCAGGCTATCAGCCTTTCATTGGTTCACGTTTCACATAATCTTACGTACGGTCAGGCCAATTTCACTCTTGTACTCCTTCCTGCCCGATGACTATGCTGTCGATGTCGATGATGATGATGGACTGGAAGGAAGACTTCGGCTCGCCTCAAACGCATGATAAAGGGAGTACTTACTAGTACCTTTGACGGCTGATTATGGTTTTTTAGATGAGAGTATACTTTGCATTTTCAGATCTTAGTTCGAATTCGAAGATTTCTTTTCCTCGAGGTCGCTATAAAATTGATTGCAACTACAGGGTGAATTTAAAGTCGACGATAAGGAGCATGCATTTTGAGTTTTAATTTCACTAGGGACAATATCATATTTTAAAGTTGAGTCATGTAGTCTGATCTCAAGCAGGACAGGACCTAATTTTTATTTTAACATGGATATGTCCGTCACACCAGATGTCAAGTTCCAAGTGCCATGAATGTGGTGGCTGAGTGGTGTATACAAGCGCGTTCTTTTGCGTTTATATCGAGTGTGGTGTAGTAGTTGGGACGGTAAGCGATTTAACGTTGCAAAATATGCTAAAGAAATGCCGTTTGGTAAGATTGTTGGTGGTCCCCATACATTCATTTTAAGAGATGTAGCCATCTTGGACCCCGCGGCAGAGCGGCTGTGCGGGTGAAAACCGAAAAATTTGAGCCTTTTTTTTTAATATACTCCCTATAATTTTTAAACGGTACCTCGGATCGAAAAACTTAATAGGATTTAAATTAAAGACCGTCAAATTCTGCATTCAATGCATTACTCAAAGTCGAAATTCGGTTTAGTAGTATAGTCAAAACCAATAGACGGAAAACGTCACCTTTTGAGGCTTTGGAGAAAAGTCACACTATATCGCTTTTCAACTTTCTTCACATATCTCTTAAACCGATGCTACAGTTGGAAAAACTTGTTAGGCAAAAGTTGAAGATATTTCAAGTTTAATTAGCCCAATACTTTTCTAATCGGACCGTTCTTAGTGTAGTTGTGAGCAAAATGCATCTTGAGGGTAGTAATGTAAAAGCAAAGCTCTAAAACATTTGCCTTCTGCAACGCTACCACACCGCGTCGCGTCCTTTGCCTACAAACTCAAGCGCGTTTTCCGCAAAAAAATATTATTATTTATAATTGAACGCAAATTAATTAAATTAAATTAACGTTTGCCCGTTCACTATTCCCTGATTCACTCCCAATGAAATATTGTTTGACTTGCAGGCTGCAGGTCTAATTAGGTTTTTGTTTGGATCTGAACTAGCACTGAACTTATTCAAAGTCGTCAAAATTTTATTTTAAATCACCTAGTGTGTATGACTGTATTCAAAACCGTTAAATTAGATATAAAATCATCCGCTCCCATTTTCTGACAGCTCTGGCGACAACGCTATAATACTCGTATCAATGAATACATAAAGATTGTTTGAGAAAAACCTAAACTTCAGGTCTTTATTATCACCAGATATCGTGTTTCGATATAAAGTACTCGTAGATATTGATGGATGTACGTCTCACGGTGGAGTTCGGTTTAGGAAAACTCTTACCTTTGAAAGTGATTCCAATAGCTGGCCACACACGTTCTATCATTTAGTTTAGACAAATCTGTCATCGTTAAATGGACAATGATAGAGAGTGAGCGATGGGAGTGATGGTAGACTTGAAAAAAAAATTGATTTTAGATATAATTTTGACCGAGCCCACTTTTCTATAGAAGAAAAGCATCGTTTGTGGTGAAATTTTGAAGATGGTAGTTGTTTTTTTTACCGCGCAAAGCAGCGGCCACTAACGCAACGCACTGTATTTTTTAAAGTAAGTGGTACGGTTGAGCCATTCTTTTCCGAATGTAAGAGCTCGTGTATATGTACAACTCGTATATCGTTTTAGATAAATTAACGAAAGAGACCTTACCTTGCAAAAGTGAGTTAGCTCTTAATTTTTAATTATGTTGTGAGGCAGGCCAAAAAAAAAAAAAAACAAATTTGTGTCATCTTAGAAAAACTGGCACTTTTATCAGTTCTTCGCCTATAACTCCGTTCAAGTCCATTTTAATGCAAAATATACATAGCCCATACATAGTTTTTGTAGAGCACAAATCTTCCTACAAATTTCATCTAACGGAGCTAATCTAATTTGAAAAACACTTTTTATCCATCGTTCCTTTGTTCCCTTAAAGTGGAAAAATCATCTTTTTTTATGTATTTTATCAAATAACGGGTTAAATATTAGTCCCACGAAGAAAATGATTTGGAAAGTTTTTTTTTAATAACTAAGCTTTAATTTAAGATAAATCAGATGTTCATAGGTATGAATGTTACCTAGAAAAAGGGAGGGCGAAGCCCTCTACTTTCCGGTTTCATTTTTTTTTCTATTTTACCCTGATCCTGTTTGAGGCGTTCAGTGAAAAAATCTGATAAACTATAGATTAAACACCTAACCGGTGTGCCATGTAGTCCAGTCCTTTTAGGTTAAATTAGTCTGTATTTAATCCATTTTCGTTGTGTATATTCTTTTTTGGGTAACAAGAGAACTACTGGCTCACATATTTCTAGTATTCAGAAAAACCGTAAAATAAACACACTTCGATTTGTATATATCTATACTTCCCCGTTCGCTGCTTTTTTTGTTTTCAAGTAAACTAAAGGGGACTTAATACACCGTAAAGGTACTGAAGAAATAATTAAACCCAAAAAGGGTCCCAGATTTTAGTCCCCGCACAGGTGAATACAAGAAAAACATGGTTAAGGGGCTATACCAGTCCCAACTAACAATTTTGTTCTTATAGAGATCTTCAAGGATTTTATAAGAACTTCATTTAGTTTCAGCTAAGACTTATTGGGTGGTGTGAATAACTTGCAATTAATTGACTTGCAAATTGTTCTGATAGAAATCTTAAAGAACGTTTCTAGCCAAAAGTGGCGTATGAAATTATGAGTATAAAGTATTTTAAGAATTCTTCAAGTTCTCTTGACAGCTCTAACTAGAGAACTTATCAGAAAGGTATCAGTAAAAGTACGTATAAGTGATTTACAGTAATCTGCTATACCTATACATACATAGATCACCTTTTAGAATCTTAACTAAGAGACAAAGATTTCTATTGGTTTTCAGTAAGTAAATTTTGTGCTTATTCCCAACTAACAATTTACGTCTTATAAGTCTCTGGAAGCGTCTTATAAGACTCAATTTGGTCGTATAAGACTCTTCCAGAGTCTTATAAGAGCAAATTGTTAGCTGGGTTGTAGCATTAAGTGGAATTCATGATACTTTTGGAAGTTCTCTATAAAAATATGAATGGAGTTGAAATTCATACTTGTATTATTGGTCTGATGCACTTTTTCGCAGTGGATTTTGTCGATTTGATAGTCAAATTTTCTTTGCGGAAGAAATTTGTCTGATCAAATGCTGTACAAAACTCCCAAAAAAAACGAATCCCTCTCGAAATTTAGCATACATGTACATTTAATGTTCATCATGAATTAAGTGTACTTTTTGCATAGTAGCTAATAGTGGCCTAAAATGTATTAAACACGTTCTTATTTTCTTGTCAGACCCTAAGAAATACATTTAAAATGAAAATATCCAAAGTCACCAAAGTATTGAAGAAATTAATTTCTGGCGCAATAATTGCTATAACCAAACAGTCGAAAAAGATGGCGGTTCTCTCAAGCTCTATTTTAAAGAACTTATAAGTGTTTAGTTAAGTTTGTTGCTCCCATAAGTAAATTATAATAACTTCTTCCTATTAAACTTTTCTTCAAAATTGCAATTAAACTATATCTTTCCCTACAACCTTCGCCTGACTTCTTTAAGTATCAGAGTGTATAGCTTTCTCATTTAAAGCCGTTCTACTCATCTCTATTTAAGCTAAAATATTACAACCCTGAAACAGGAATATATTCTTGATCAAGCTTATTATACAAGCAGTACGAGAGTTGACAAACGGCAATTATTCCTATAATGGTTTAGTTAGACCTACACTTAGAATGGTCTAAAGCAAAAACTTTAAGAGGATCTTTTCTAATAACACACTTGCAAAAATTACTTTTAAGGCTATAATCTGAACAAAATGCCTTTAAAGTTTTCATCGAGCTTCCAATATGCACTAAAGACTTTTTACACGTCTTTTCTTTTAAAAGTTACAACAGATTCAGGTATTAGTTTTACTTTTTAGCAGAATGTCTAATAAATATCTTTAACGAAATATTTCGTTCCGAAAGGTTTAATACCGATATTATAAGAGTTTTGGTTCTCACCTCAAGAGCAAATTGTTAGTTGGGGTGTGACACTTTCAAAAAATCAATTTTTTTTAATCTTTTTCAACAGTTTATACTTTCAAGAAAATCCAGTGAAAATCTCAAGGCCGTATCTCTAATACTCCCCAAATGGCAGCCTTTTAAGGAGCAACCGATCGCAGGTATAAAATGCTCCATCTGCCTGGAGGCGGAGCTCTGATGTGTTGTTACCTGAATTTTTCGGCGTCATAAACGAACCACATAAGAGAGGGCACTATTTAAGCTAGAAATATATCTATAGGACCATTTGAAAACAGCGTTGTCATTCAAAAGGTATTTTGGAGTCGTTCAACGCAGTTCGTTAGTTAAATATTTAAACGCGTTTTTCTCGAAATGAGATTTTTCAAATTTGCTGCCATTGTAACTCAAAGAGCAATTATCCGATTGACTTGGAACTTATACTAAGTACTATTGAATATATTTACTGTACAATCACGTAGGATATTTTTGATTGGATGAAAATTAACGATTTGGCATTGAAAAAAGGACCATTTTATAGGCAAGAAAACATACTTTTTCTTCATAACTACGCCATTTTGTTAAATTTTGATATTTTTCGAAAAGTCTGCGTCATTGTACAGGAAATACCTCCCAGTTTAACGACATTTTTTCCTTTTTCGGTTTTAGCTGCTCAATCGGAGTTATGTCAGAATTGGCGGAACTTTTTTTTGGGGGCTTCCGAAGGCAGCGCTTAAGTCGCTTGAATCCCAATACTTAACTATGAAAAAATAATCTAATATAGGTAAAATATAGCCAAATATGTTCTTAATTTTCTGAAACATTTACTTGAGTCCTTTCCTCCAAAAAAAATCCCGAAAATCACCCAAATTTACAGCATTCACACTAGCATAGCCCCTTAAGATAAAAGCGTGTTAAGACTACGGCACGTCAAAAGTGCAAGTTATACAAAAAGTAGCGATGTTAATCTGCACTTTGGGCCTATCCCATGCAAACATTAATGATCGATTTACTTTGAAAATGTTTATACAGTACAACCCCGTTAATCCGACCTGGTTGGGACTGGGCATGAGGTCGGTCCCGTGGAAAAGTCGGATTAACCGGAGTCTCCCATGGCACGCTTAATAACATGGGTAAACATAAAGAAAAAACATAAAAGAACTACGATTGGGGTAAACCCCAATCATGCAATACTCTAGATGAATTTGAACCTGGTTTTGAATCTAACTGATATTGTTAATTAAGTGTTAAGTACAAAATTTCAGCCCGATAAATTGTATAGGTAATGAGTAAATTGGCTTAACGTATTTCATGAAATAGTGCAGTTTGTATGGGAGGGGGCAGAAGGAGGGTGAGGATTACAATCAATTTTATAATGTAGGTTACAATTATTATAAAAGTGATATATTCAAAATTTCAAAGCAAGATGTTGTATAGTTTCTGAGAAAATCTGATTATTGTAAATTATCAAAAATGTGTCATTTTGTATGGGAGGGGGTAGACGGAGTAAGGGTAATCAATTAATTTTTTTGAATCTAACTGATATTGTTAATTAAGTGTTAAGTACAAAATTTCAGCCCGATAAATTGTATACGTACTGAGTAAATTGGCTTAACGTATTTCATGAAATAGTGCAGTTTGTATGGGAGGGGGTAGAAGGAGGGTGAGGATTACAATAAGTTTTATAACATAGGTTACAATTATCATAAAAGTGATATATTAAAAATTTTAAAGCAATATGTTTTATAGTTTCTGAGAAAATCTGATTATTGTAAATTTTCAAAAATGTGTCATTTTGTATGGGAGGGGGTAGAAGGGGTGGAGCGATTTAGCCCGTTCACGAACTTAGCCTTCATTTTTTGTCAAAAATAACGTGTGCAAAATTTGAACTTCATAGCTCAACGCGTTCTCGAGCTAGAGAGGTCACGGACGGACGGACGGACAGACGGACAGACGGACAGACGGACAGACGGACAGACGGACAGACGGACAGACGGACAGACGGACATCCGGTTTTGAGATATTCGAGTGATAATATGAACTTCTGTATCATTCATTTTTTTCTGCGAGCCTTATTTCTTAGCGTTACAAACTTTGTGGCAAACTTATAATACTCTCAGATTTCATCTAGAGTATAAACATATGAAGAATATATACGTTAATAATTTATGTATTTAGAAAAGTAAATTGTAAAGCATATTGTGTACATAAACTGTGAGCAATTTCAAACATATGTATTTTAAACGTTAAAGAAGTCTTGAATTTTGGTTTGCTTGTGTGCGTTCAACTTTTTTTGGGATGCGTAATCTCTCCACTTTTTTATAAGTAGAATATCGGCTGAACTGGCCTTATCTTGCTGCTCGATATACTTAAGTGCTGTTTCAAATGCTTCCAACGCTTCCGAGTGTGATGTTTTTTTGCACGATGTTGACGATTCATGTTTAGCATCTTCGTTCTCGTCGTCTGGGAGATCATTTTCAATTTCAACGGTTCTTATCAATTCTTCGTCTGTAAGTGCAGGAACAGTATCATCTCCCTGTAGCCATTCTACCACATCACTTTCAGTAGGGGGATCAGTAGTATCCAAAGCTGCCGCCTTGTGGAGCTGTTCTAATTCACGAGTAATTTCTGCCAACGAGTCATGACTTTCTGCTTCCTTCTCTTCTCCATTGTTCTTTAAGAGTTTCTGCCAAGACTTTTCAATTGTCGATGCCGGAAGCTCCTCCCAAGCTGCCGCTAGCATGTATATGACGTCTTTAATATTCAAAGATTTTACAGCTTCCATAAGACTAAATCCTAAAGACGTTTTTTCAATTAGGACACTCATAAATTTCAATCGGTATCGCCTTTTTAAGCTCTCAATGACACCTTGGTTCATAGGTTGTAATAAGAATGTCACGTTAGGTGGTAAAAACAGTGAAGTCACATCATCTTTTTTCAATCCACTAGGGTGGGAAGGAGCATTATCCATCAGAAGAATACATTTTGATGGAAGATTTTTATTTTTCAAGTGCTTTAGCACTTCTGGAACAAAAGTGCAATCAAACCATTCTTGAAATAATACACGATCCATCCAAGCTGACTTTTGTGACCGATAATACACTGGCAAACATGCAAGGTTGCTTATATTTTTAAAGGCTCGGGGCTTACGTGATTTGCCGATTACGAAAAGAGGCAGCTTGTGACTTCCTGATGCGTTGCTGCATACTGCTACAGTTATCCTTTCCTTTGCTAATTTGAAGCCATCAACAGTTGTTTCGTGTTTCGCAGCAAGTGTTTTTTTTTTGGCAGGATTTTAAAATTTATACCCGTCTCATCAATGTTGTAAATTTGCTCATTCGTCAATGAGTCACCGCTCACAACATTGCTGAATAGGTCGATAAACTCCTTAGCAGCTTCTTTGTCGGCCGATAATTTCTCGCCACAGATCGTTATTTGACGTATTCCATGTCGTTTCTTCCATCTATGAAGCCAGCCCTCACTAGCCACGAATTCGTCATCTCCGTCTTTTTTTATCAACGTATACAAGGAACAGGCTTTCGATTTGATAAGTTGTCCAGAAAGAGGAGTTCCCTTTTGTCGTTCTTGGCAGAACCATAGCCATAATGCCTCGTCAAGTTCCTCCGACGCTGGTTTCCGAACCCTCTTTCTCTGCTCATTTTCGTCAGAGATGATACAAAAAGCTATTAACTTATCGCGGTTCTTCTTCCAATCCTTAACAGTGGTTACTCCCACTCCGAAGTCTTCCGCTACTTTAACAACGCGTTCGCCTTTATCAATCCGTTCTAACGCTTTTAATTTTTCACTGACTGAGCATTCTTTTCTTTTTCGGGACATTTTAACGACCGTACTGTATAGATTAAGATGTATGAAGAAATACCTAAGCAAGTAGCGGATGATATCCACATATGTACTGCCTAACATGTATGAAGAAATACCTAAGCAAGTAGCGGATGATATCCACATATGTATTGCCTAATATTTCGTCTGCTTGGGTCGGATAAAGCGAGGAAGTCGATGTAAAAAGTCGGACTAACGGGGGAAATCTGGCGGACGATTTAGGTCGGATAATCCGAGGAGTCGGATTATTTGAGGTCGGATTAACGGGGTTGTACTGTATACATATTTTTGTTTGTTGCTTTGACCCTTCCAGGGGCATGGGCGCGTCAGCATCTCTTTCATTAACATGCCTTTTTGACGTTTCCCAATCGCCTTAACCCCTTGTGGGGCATAGCGCGTCAACTGTTCCATGTGGCCCAGTTGACGTTTCGTCGGCATTAACTGGTTTCGGAGAATGCAGTTGCCAGCATACACCTCCTGCACATCCATGGCCACGAATGTCGTCGCGGACGGGATTCGAAACCGAAACGCCGGTAGTTTGACTACTGATGAGACTGATGTCTCAACACACTGCGCTACCAGTCGCCCCACGTTTCGATATCATCTATTTTTTCGGATGGTACAGTTACTAGTATGCACCTTCTATCCACGCCGTCTTAATACTAACCAGCTCGGAGCGTTGTGGAAGTTATAATAGTACCCACAGACAGTTTTAGTTTGCGCCGAGGGTCGAACATTCGCTTCTCTGGATGTGGCATCATAGAGTGGTGATCGAGGGCAGACGGCCACCGAGCGCTTCAAAAATATTGATTAGACTTAACTTATTTTGTCCCCGAAGAAGCGGATTCTAGAGCATATATGCGTTCGAAATTATTTTAAACTGTTTATGACCTGCAAGTGCATTCTATTGTCGTGAACAAATAACTTAAAGAACTCATCACCCCGATTCAGACGGCACCCCTAGTTCCTAGATGTCACTTCATGACCGAAAATACGGATATCGTTATATCAACACCAAAGTATTAAAAAAGCCTTGAACGACACTCCAGTGCATTGGCCTCATCACATCATTAAGTCATCGAATTAGAAAACAATACCAAAAATTTAATGCAGTCCAGGTGTCTGCAACCGATGATAAAACGACGCGAGCGCCGCAACTTGTACGTGGCGAATGCCGGATTAAATTTATTCGGTTAACTTCTTCTCATCGAGGTGTCGTCGCTAAGAAAGTTATACTTTAATAAAATTTTCATATCCTACTGGCGGTGTTGTTTCGCATCGCGTTTTTTTAACAGTTGTTGTTAATTGCCTTGACCCCTCCAGGGGCATGGGCGCGTCAACATCTCTAGTATTTCCATGCCTTGTTGACGTTTCGATTACAAATCTATCTTTAAGGAAGTGCAGTTGCTAGCATGCTCCTCCTATCCGTGCCGTCTTTATACTGTAATGTTTCCTCCGATCGAGCGAAACCAGGTTCGTTAGATATTCTTGTGCTGAATAATGAAAACACTTCGATTGAAAAGCACACACACTTTATTTACTTAAACGAACTACACACGCGTAACTAACAACCAACACCAAACTAGCTCGAATTTGTTAACGGCGGATGACGATTATCTTTTTTCCGCTTCCAATCGGATACTTTATAGCGATCCGACTGCGACTGAGTGTCGATTATTATTACTTTTTTTTTGTTCGTGGTGACATTTACCTTTATATAGCTGTTAACCCATGTATCCACCAGTTAGCGAAGATTCTTGACGGTTAGGGATGTTCTAGTCTCGGGTTTCCACAGAAGAAGGTTCGAGAATCCGCTAGTGAACAAATAACTGAATGGGCATTCAGTTGGTACTTGTCATAGATTATTCGAGATTATGATGGAGCTTAGTACAGTGTGTGTCGTAAGAGAGACGTACTTCGTACATACAACAATACTGACAAGCTCGGAGCACTGTTAGAGTTCTATAAGTACCCACAGGCGCGCCGAGATTTGAACTCCGAGCTCTAGATTAGTATCGTAGAGCGGTAACCGAACGACCACGGCCAACGAGCGCGATTTTAACTGTGCGGTAACTAAACCATTTGTTGTGGCTGTGGCTACTTTGATACGTTTCGCTACCCTAACCTGAGTAGTCTTCAAAACAGCTCCTTTTCAGTAATCTAGTCACCCTGTTTCCATATCACAAAACTTTGCACTTCAAATCCGTACCAACATATACGCAAAGTACTATTTGAATGGATGTAAGAAGAAGAGCCGATAGTGATAAAACTTTCAACTTGGAATTGCAAATCACTTCGATGACTGGTGTTAGTTTTTGTTTGTCGCGCTATTCATGCTCAAAACGCATTGCTTCCACTTCACTTCAAAGCGAATCTCTGGCATGCTAATGCAACTCACAACTTACAAGGAACTTTTGAAGCAGCATTGTGGGTTGAATATTGCCCATTTCTGCATGTCTGTCGTCCACACAGCTTGAAATGTGTGTAGGATATTAAACAATCTTTCGCGTAGAGCAGATCAACGCAAAGACGACGTCTCTGAATTAAATTATCCGAGACATAAAAGCCAGCTTGTATAGGATCTCTTATTCAATATAGGTACACAGACAAAAACCCTCCACTATTCCAACACCAAATTCGAGAAATGCATAATCATAATTGCCAAAAAGCAACCAAACTTCCATTAAATGATGGCACACTACTCGTACATGGCGTGAAAGATAACAATGAACAAATTTAAAGTTTTCCTTAATGGCTCATACATTCTGAGTAAATACAACATAATTTAAGTGGTTCGAAAGGAACCAAAGCGAGAACAGAAGCAAGCTCCAGCAAAAAAACATATCCTACTTTAGTTCCAAAGCGAGAATGTGACATGTACTTAGTTCATTTCATATTCGTGGGCATGTCTGCGCTCACGCAAGGCAGAATAAAAGGACAACTTTAAGATGCATAGCTTAAAATTTTCAGTTATAAATCTTAAGATGAATTCGGTGCGGTGGAAGTTTTCCAAGAGCTTTGTTCCAAGATTTATAGTCAACATCCTTCATTTTCAATTTCCCTGAGCACATTAGACCGAGTCCTTGACTGCATGAGACTGAACGAGACGACACATTTTGAATTTAAGGTGCCGGCGCGAAATTACCGGGTACCGGGAGCAATACTTTGAAGTTAAAAGCAGGTGATATTATTGCATTTGTTTCTGCCAGCATTATACTGACAGCGGATAATTCATGCTGTTGGAAATTCGGAATAGAATAAATATGGATTGTGAAGGTATATTAGCCAACCTCCTATGTCAAAAATGGCATTTTTGTAGTCAGTTTATTGTACAACAAGAGGTTGTAAAAGTTATAAAATACAACATTGACATAGAGAGTTTCGATGTTGCTTGTGGTTTTCACTGTAAATAACAACATAGGCGGTTGAGCAATTGATGCATAAATATTATCAAAACACTTAGAAAAAGAGAAAAAAAAAATTAAAAAAAATTGGCATGGTAGGTTGTGAATCTTCACCATCGATATATAGATTAAAAGAAGAATTGCGGGCAAACGGGGCAAGGATATTTGGTGCCTGATATGGAAATTCAATCCGTTATCGGTCAAAAAAAGATTCACTCTCTCTCTGGATCCTGTCAACCTTTTGTGGGGCATAGGGCAGTAACCACGCCAACTTTCCACCTCGTCCTGTTCGTCGCCATCGCCTTCAACTGTCTCCACGATTTCCCTAATGACTTACCCTCGACCTCAACTGATCTTCTCCAGGTGTTTCTAGATCGTCCAACGCGGCGGCTAGCATTGGTTCCCTGTGGGTTCCAATCGATGGCCTGTTTAGCAATGTTTTCCAGCCCTTTTCGAAGGGTGTGACCTATTCATTGCCACTTTCGCCTTTTTATGGAGCTGTCTATCCTGTCTTGGCCAGTAATGAACAGGAGGTCGTCGTTAGACCTCCCTCCAGCGTATGTGTAGGATGCGCCGTAGACACTGGTTCACGAAAGTTTGCAATCTAGTTGTTGTCGCCCTGGTCACCTTCCAAGTTGAACAGCCATAAAGAAGCACAGAGTTTGTATTGGTTTCGGAGATCCTGAGTTTGGTACGTGTGGAGATGTTGTTGTTTTGCCAGAAAGGAGTCAAACTGGAAAAGCTGCCCGAGCCTTATTGATGCGAGACAGTACATCAGCATCCGCTCCACCATCTGATGTAACTACGCTTCCGAGGTAGCAAAAATTGTCTACTTTTTCCACCGTCTGCCCCGAAACACAAAATTCGCTCTGTCTTTCTGGATCCAAGCTCAAGTACTTAGTTTTGGCAGCATTGACTTTAAGCCCCGCATTGCCACTTTTGCGGTGCAGGGCATTCGTCATTTGAACTAGATGAGCCGATATATTTGGAAGAAGTCAAATATCGTCAGCGTAATCAGGTGTTGAAGGTATTCATACAGGTTTCATCTGATACCTTTGCTCTGGTGTTCATGAAACGCACTGCAGAGTACGTCGTTAATGGCAATCAAAAACAATGTAGGTAGGTGACAAAATGCAGCCGTGTCTTACTCTGCTATGTACCTCAAAGAGGTTTGAAAGCCTACTCTTGTGTAAGACGTGATATTGGGCTCCGCTATAGGACTCCTTGATGATGGATATGATTTTATCTGGTATCCCTCTGCTACGTAAAGCCCTCCAGATATATTCCCGGTCAACGCTGTCAAACGCCTTCTCGAAATCGATGAACATGAGATGTAATGGGGATCTCCACTCTGCGGAATGTTCAGTAATAATTCAGAGGGTGTTGATGTGGTCGCTACATGAAAAGCCCCCCGCGAAAACCAGCCTGTTCATCGTTCAGTGTGCGGTCAACTGTATGCTTGATCCGGTTTAAGACTATGTTGCCATCAGTTTGGAGACAAATTCCACGCCAATTATTACAATCCTTCAGGTTACCTTTCTTCGGGATCTTAATAATGACGCCCTTCTTCCATTCTTTAGGGAGAGTTTCGGTTTCCCAAGTCACTCATGGATAAGGGGGAGAAGAATATCCCCAGTAGCGTTGATATCCGTCTTAAAGAGTTCCACCGGAATTCCATCGATACCCGTCGCTTTACCCGCTTCCATCGACTTAATAGCCACAGTTAATTCCTGTTTAGATGGTGGGTTGGTATCAACTCTGGCTATTTGCGGAATATTTTCTACTTCTAGTGAAGATGAGTTCAAATGTCCGAAGGTGATGAAGTGCTCTCTCCACCGTCGCAGTTGGTCTTCATCAGTGACCAGTAGGGACCCGTCTTTGTCTTTCACGGGATGTTCAGTTGCAAAAGATTTGCCAGTCAATGGCTTGATAAGTTTGTAAAGGGTTCCACTGTCACCACGGTAAGCCGCTTCCTCTGCCTTCTCCGCTAATGCATTGATGTTGTTCCGTTTGTCCCGTCTTATGCTTCTTTGCACGCCTTTCTGAAGAGAACGGTATTCAGCTCTAAGTTTGACTTTAATTCTCTTGCGTGCCGAGATTAGAGACCATGTAGAGTCACTAATGAATGACCTTCTACCGCGCTCCAATCTGCCCGCAAAAGTTTCACCGCACGAAATATGAGTCCTTAGCGACGTTCCATCTATCATCAATTGTAGAAGTCTCATAAGGTGGTTTGGCATTAGCTCTTTCGTGCAAAGCGGTGGAATAAGCACGTCTTAAAGATGGATCTTTAAGCTTTTGCACTTTAAAACGTGGCAAGATTCTTGCATTTTGAGGGCGATGGATCGCTGCCGTTCGTAAGCGCACTTTTGCGACAACAAGTTGGTGGTCGCTGCCAATATCAGCACCCCGCTTCGACCTGACGTCGAAGAGACATTTTCTGCATGTCTTGGAAATGGCTATATGGTCAATCTGGTTCTCTGTTTTGCCACCCGGAGGAGCCCAGGTTGTTAAATGGCATCGTTTGTGCTTGAACAAAGTACCGCCGATGACGAGCTGACGAGAGTTGTAAAACTCCACGAACATCTCGCCATTTTGGTTATTGCTGCCTAGACCATGATTGCCCATTAGGTGTTCCAAACCAAGGTTGTCAGTCCCGACTTTGGCATTGAGATCCCCCATAGATGGAGATGGGCTTCCAGTCAATTAGAGATAGGCGTGCCTCCCTAGTCAACAGGATTCAGACGCCTGCCATTCGAGGTGACGTATCGTCTTCATTTCCAGAGTAGAGCAGTACTGTTTGGGAGCTTGGTGATAAAGTCGTTCCCGATCCAAGCCATCTTGTTTCGCTCAGTCTTAGTATATCGATGTTAGTGTCACCATATACTGTCGAACTCGAACTCGAGCACGAACCTGGTACAAATTTCCTCTGACACACATATACACTTCACATAGGTGTGAAGAAAACCGGACCACTTGTACTAGGTTCGTGCTCGAGTTCGAGTTCGACAGTGTATGGTGGCACTTATGGTTAACGTAAAAACAGACTTCACTGTGCCCAAACTGAGGTTTGACAGAAGCTTCTCTGCCAAATTCCCCACCAGGGCTGAATGCAGGGGGGACGAGGTGGTGAAGGACTTTGACATCACGATTTTCACCGACGGGTCAAAAATGAACTGCGGCGTCGGTGCAGGAATCTTTTCTGAAGTACTGAATATCTTGGAGAGTTATCGCCTCCCGGACTATGCCAGCATTTTCCAGGCGGAAACTCTCGCAATTATGAAGGCGTGTCTCACTCTCAGTGATATACCAGATAACCAGAACATCGCCAATTGCTCAGACAGTCAGGCCGCTATCAAGGCACTGAACTCGGTGAGTACTTCCTCCAAACTGGTCGAGCGGTTTGGGGAAGAGTTAACTCGCCTTGGCAGACGGCTCAATATCACCCTGCTCTGGGTGCCTGGTCATAGAGACATTGAGGGAAACGAAAAAACCGACGAGCTGGCCGTCCTAGAAAGTTTTCATGCGGAATTGTATTCCACTGAGGACTGTTAAGAGCAAGATCTCCTCTTACTACCTCAATGTTGCGGATTCCAAATGGCGGAATCTGCCCACCTGCGCCGTATCAAGGAAGATGTGGCCCTCCTATCACAGTGGGAAAACATCTGAGCTATTAACCAAGTCCCGTAGGGATGCCGCCAGGCTCACGACGGTCATTACAGGACATTGGCCTATCGGAGAACATGCAATAAGACTTGGCATCCCTTATAATCCGCACTGCCGCAACTGTGGAAATGAGGATGAAAAAGAAACCCTCACTCACTTCCCTTGCTAGGGCCAGACATCGAGCATTGCGCGACGTCTTTCTTGTTAACCTGGGAATGTATCGGGGGTGAAGATAGGGGAGCTGCTATACTTCCTGAACTCCTCGGGTTGGATCTAGGCATCCTTCCATCCCCTGTTAGTCCAACCATCTACTTATAAACGATTTTGCCGAGGTTTGTGGTTACAAAACGGCACATTCACGCTAATTGGGCTCTGGCAAGTTGTGCTTCAGCCACCACTTATACCAACCATCGATGTTATATGCGGTCATTTCCCGTTCAACTTCAGTGAACCTCGTGCTATTGCACTCGCCCCCACATCGTTCGAACGTTCCAAAAACCGATCGTGGTCCGTTGTTTGTATTTGGATTTTAGATGAAAAATAGATTTTACAATTTTTAAAAAGTTCGAACGGTTGTATCTTTGAAATAACGGCGACTTTTTAAACCGGTAAAAAATTCATTTATATGAAATTTTATATAGTTTCAGAAAGTAAGACCAAATTTTGGATCGAATAATTGGGGGCTTGGGAAATTTAGAATTTGTTGTACAAGTCAAGGGTTTTGACAGTTTAAAAAAAAGTGCTATAACTCTGTAACGGTTAAAGATGAAGGGTTCAAGGGTCCAAATGAGCTATACTACCTACGACAGATAAAGTCCCATAAATCGATAGTTATGCAATAAAATGGGTTTAAGGTTCTCAACTACCTGCTAATAAAAGTAGGAAATTTGAGAGGTATAAAATGACCTGTCTCACCATTATGTTGAGTAGCTTTTGAACTGAAGAAGGGGATATGTTGCTCCCGAATTATATATATACGAAATAAACGAAACTTAAAGTTTGGTAAAGCTGAGTCTTCTTTAACTTAATGGACAACTACAAACATCGGACAATATCTAATAATCAAAAAATCACGACTACCATATTTGATGCGAGGTAAAATGTGGGTACATGTTATTCCCCTTTTTTAATCAGCTACTTACCATGTTACTACCTCTAATCAAATCATTTTCAAACTTAGAGGTTATTGACTGCATTTTCGATGATCTTGATTACTAAAACACCATAGCAGTGATTGTTGTTCATTAGTCATTAGATCGGTTTTGAAGATGTTTGTACGATAAAAGCATATTATCTGATGAATAAATCCGAAACCCATCAGAAATATGCAAATTAGAAATTCCCTTTATTCGAAGTAGATAGGGCCTAAGGTCTGTTCGCATTATGCCTACGTGCATACATTAAAATCAAATGCATCGCTTTTGACCCACATATTTACATTGGTCTGAACAGTAAACCTGTTCATTAAAAAAATATAAGAATTGGGGAAAATTCCTAACCTATTTTCAAATCGGAGTATAAAAGAAAGATTCAGCGTACAGTTCTAACCAGTCGTTTGATGATTCCTATAGTGCACATATTTGAGCGTTTAAGTCGGTTGGGTGAAGTCAACAATGAATTTTTTATTCTTAAAGTTCCTTTGTAGTAAGTTTAAGTGATACGTATTTATTGAAACTTTTTCTAAGAGAAATGTACTCGTATTTTCAGTTTCCTACTTGATATCGGATTCATTTGCTTTTTCAACCAAATGCTCCTGCGATCGCGGTGCGCCCGGACTAAATGGATTACCAGGTGAAAGAGGCTATCCTGGTCCACCGGGTGTTCGAGGTGAAAAGGGAGCCATGGGACCACCTGGCTTTCCAGGTTTGCGAGGAAGAGGAAGAACGGGACCAATTGGATCGCGTGGTAAACCTGGATCGAAAGGCCCACCTGGAATGCGTGGTTCAATCGGACCACCCGGTGTTCCAGGAAAAATTGGTGGACCCATGGGTCCACGAGGTATGCCGGGAGTAAATGGAATACATGGCGCGCGTGGACATAGGGGCAAACGAGGAATTCCCGGGTTACCGGGTCCACCAGGTTTGCCCGGTAAACGAGGCATGCCAGGAAAAGCTATTTATTATAAGCCACCGAGACCACCAAGACTATCGAGACCGCCGCCACAATCATCGTCGGTTTATCCATTGCCACCCTCAAACCTGAAGCCTTCGACGACATCAACATGGCAATCATCGTCGGTCTATCCATTGCCTCCGTCAAACCTGAAGCCTTCGATATCAACATGGCAATCATCGTCAGTCTATCCATTGCCATCGTCAAACCTGAAGCCTTCGATAGCAACATGGCAATCATCGTCAGTCTATCCATTGCCACCGTCAAACCTCTTGCCTCCGACATCAACATGGCCATCGTCGCCCCATATAGGTGGAGTATCATCACTATCGACACCGAATCGACAACCGACCAGCATGTGGTCACCATCATCATATGAGAAAGGATCGCAATACACGATACCATCACAGTATGGCCTACCATCACCAAATGGGACAACATCGCCAATTGCGTCACAGTCGCTTTGGACAACAACTACGAGTACAACACTATCACCACCGCCACAACCTTCGCCAACTTCGCCAATTTTGATGCAATCGGAAACATTCACAACGACTACGTCCCCGCCGACGTCGACACCAGCGACGCTACCGCCTACATTGCCAACGTCGGTAACATCAGCATGGCAATCATCACACCATATAGGCGGTGTATCATCACTATCGACACCGCCTCGACTGCCGACCACCATATGGTCACCATCCCCATATGGGCATGGACCGCCATACACGATACCATCACAGTATGGGGTACCATCACCACATGGGACAACACCGCCATTTGCGATGACATCGTCACCATCGAACACGCCACCTCCATCCGCTTCATCGACATCATCAATACAATCGCCTTGGTATCTTTCAGTATCATCGGTGCCTTCGCAATTGTCGCCTTCGACGACAACTACGAGTACAACACTATCACCACCGCCAGGATCTTCATCAACTTCGCCAATTTTGATGCAATCGGAAACATTCACAACGACTACGTCCCCTCCGACGTCGACACCAGCGACACTGCCGCCTACATTGCCAACTTCGACAACATCAGCATGGCAATCGTCACCCCATATATGGTCACAATCACCATATGGGCATGGACCGCCATACACGATACCATCACAGTATGGGGTACCATCACCATATGGGACATCACCCCCATTTGCGATGACATCGTCACCATCGAAAACGCCACCTCCGTTGGCTTCATCGACATCATCAATACAATCGCCTTGGTATCTTTCAGTATCATCGGTGCCTTCGCCATTGTCGCCTTCGACGACAACTACGAGTACAACACTATCACCACCGCCAGGATCTTCATCAACTTCGCCAATTTTGATGCAATCGGAAACATTCACTACGTCTACGACTACGTCCCCTCCGACGTCGACACCAGCGACACTGCCGCCTACATTGCCGACGTCGACAACATCAGCATGGCAATCGTCACCCCATATATGGTCACAATCACCATATGGGCATGGACCGCCATACACGATACCATCACAGTATGGGGTACCATCACCATATGGGACAACACCCCCATTTGCGATGACATCGTCACCATCGAAAACGCCACCTCCGTTGGCTTCATCGACATCATCAATACAATCGCCTTGGTATCTTTCAGTATCATCGGTGCCTTCGCCATTGTCGCCTTCGACGACAGCTACGAATACAACACTATCAAAACCGCCAGGATCTTCGTCAATTTCGCCAATTTTGATGCAATCGGAAACATTCACAACGACTACGTCCCCTCCGACGTCGACACCAGCGACACTGCCGCCTACATTGCCAACGTCGACAACATCAGCATGGCAATCGTCACCCCATTTAGGCGGAATTTCATCACTGTCGACACCGCCTCGACCTCCGACCTCCATATGGTCACCATCACCATATGGGCATGGACCGCCATACACGATATCATCACAGTATGGGGTACCATCACCATATGGGACAGCACCCCCATTTGCCATGCCATCGTCACCATCGAAAACGCCACCTCCGTCGGCTTCATCGACATCATCAATACAATCGCCTTGGTATCTTTCAGTATCATCGGTGCCTTCGCCATTGTCGCCTTCGACGACAACTGCGAGTACAACACTATCACCACCGCCAGGACCTTCGTCAACTTCGCCAATTTTGATGCAATCGGAAACATTCACAACGACTACGACTACGTCCCCTCCGACGTCGACATCAGCGACACTACCGCCTACATTGCCAACCTCGACAACATCAGCATGGCAATCGGCACCTCATATAGGCGGAATATCATCACTATCGACACCGCCTCGACCTCCGACCTCCATATGGTCACCATCACCATATGGGCATGGACCGCCATACACGATATCATCACAGTATGGGGTACCATCACCATATGGGACAGCACCCCCATTTGCGATGACATCGTCACCATCGAAAACGCCACCTCCGTCGGCTTCATCGACATCATCAATACAATCGCCTTGGTATCTTTCAGTATCATCGGTGCCTTCGCCATTGTCGCCTTCGACGACAACTGCGAGTACCACACTATCACCGCCGCCACTACCTTCGTCTCCTTCGCCAATTTTGATGCAATCGGAAACATTCACAACGACTACGTCCCCTCCGACGTCGAGACCAGCGACGCTGCCGCCTACAGTACCAACGTCGACAACATCGGCACCATTACCAGTGCCATCTTCTATCCTATTGCCAGAGTCCCCATCGTCGACAACTTCGTCTCCGGTGATATCGTCACTGTCGCCAACGGCGGCATTATCGCCACCCTCCTCTCTGGCGACCTCATCGACACATTCACCTGAAGGAGGAGGAGAAAGTTCTATTGAGGGAGTTCACATACTTCCTGGCGGTGAAATTGATGGAGGAATTTATGCTGGCAATATGTATGCAAGCTACGCCCCAAACAGACCATCAGTGCACATTAAGGAAACAGTTAGCAGTGAAGAAAGCAGCTCAGCCGCGGAAGATGCCTCACCTTCTGGAAGGGATTACAGATCTGTTGGCGTTACAGGACACACCCCGAAGCGGCAACGAAAACTCATTAAGGAAAAAATTGTTGACCCACCGAAATGGACCTTATTCTCTACCAAACATTATTTCGGAGTTCTTCCACACCAATCACAAAAGGAAAATAGTGCATCTAAGTATAAGGATGAAAATATGAAAAAACAATTAAAGACTCGTAGAAAATCGCTCGATTTCAAATCGCTTCCTGGGATTTTAGCCGAAATTCATCGTGACATAGCTAATTTACGAAAATCGTATAACCGTCGAAAATGGATCTCTGTGAGGACTGTGTAATAAATAAATAAATAAATATTTGGTTAATTAGTAAAATAAATAGTGATACTCGTATAAGCAGTGCCATGTTTTTTTTATATAGAGGGACTCAACTCTATAGTGCTCCTAATCACCAATTCGGGGGCAAAAAAATACAAAAACTGTCAAAAATTTTGTTTTTCTCCGTACTCTGTTCTGTGCACAAAAATCCCATACACAGACAAAAGTCTCCACACCGTTGTGGGCAATTTTCATGCTAAAACAATTACTTTGAATTTTATTTCGTGTGGAAACCGGTTATTACAGTGGTGATCGCTCTCTTTTGAGTGAGAAGGGGAAATTCATGTGTCGTGTAGAGCGCCGCGGATATGTGCTGTGCGAAATTTTCCACTGTCACTTTTTTGTGGGAGAGATAAATGCCACATTTTCGCACGAAAAGGTTAGTACCAACCCTTATTCAAAATAGCGTGTGTTGGACACCCGTTTGGGATATTCAAAGGTGTCCCAGGGGACGGAATCAAAGTCCTTGATGTGACCAACAGGGAAAAGTTCCTTCAACAACTTGAGCTACAGCATAAGGTAACTGTTGCTCGGTATCGGAAGATAAAACCGGACTTTTGCCCCCGTGTTGCCATAAACCACAGGTCGCCGACTCTGAAAGGGCGCTTAGAGGAACGCCATGCTTTAGGGTGAATTTTGTCAATTTAAAGCTGAATGTAATATAATTCCATTAAGTTATAAATAATTCGCGATTTATCCGATCGAAAGTGATTCTCACAGTTCACATTTACACGCGTGACGGGTAGCTCTGTGAAGTCACCGTCACATTCGATTTTTCAATTTAAATTGTGCAGCTCGTTTGCCCATCGTAGGCCCACGTTTGTCCAGGGAAAATTTTCGTTTGCCCACCCTTACAAAAAAAGTTATTAACAAAATACTTTTTTTTTAAATTGCAAAAAACCACGAAATTTTTTCTTCCGAAATTGGGAACGTTAGCACAGAATTTCCCACCCAAAATTTTCGTTTGCCCACTCCTCAAACTTTTTTATTTAAAAATTAAATTTTTTTTATCCCACATTGGGCGCCATATTATTCACCCTCACAACGACAATATTTCATTTAAATTGCCCAGCCCATTATAAGCCCTCGTTTGCCCAGCAAATTTTCGGACACACCATTTTTTTTAGGTTGGGAATGCTTATACTGTTAATTTGGCTCCTTAAAGGATAATTTTGTAGTGCAATCTGAGCAGTTCGATTGCCAATCGTGGATAATCGTTTGCCCATCCCTTCAACTTTTTCTTATAAAAAAGTAAGTATTTTGATCCCACTTGGGCGCCACTTTCCACACTTTGGCTCCTTAAAGGACACTTTTTGGTCGGAAGCTGGGCAGTTCTTTTGCCCAGGGTGGAACATGGTTTGCCCAGGAAAATGTTTCGTTTGCCCACCCTTGCAAAAAAAAAGTCTTCCATTTTAGGATATCCCGGAAAAAATTATGGCGGGAGGTACTGTTTAACTATTAGAAGGGATTAACAGTATAAGTATTCCCAACGTGAAGAAAATTGTCTGCTAATAACTGTTTTGCAAGAGTGGGCAAACGAAATTTTTTCCTGGGCAAACGATAATATATGATGGGCAATCGACCTGCCCAGTTTGCACTACAAAATTATCCTTTAACGAGCCAAGTTAAGGATATATGTATTCCCAACCAAAAAAATTTGGTTCTATGATAACTTTTTTTGCAAGGGTGGGCAAACGAAATTTTTCCTGGGCAAACGATAACCTGCGATGAGCAAACGAACTGCCCAGCTTGCACAGCACTGAACAACATGTAGTTCTGAAGATACAAGTGGGCGCATTTAGCGTACAAATTATGGCTCGCTCAAAAAGAGTTTTTGGCAGTTTAAAATTTCCGATTTTTTTATCGAATTAAAAAAATTACGTACTTTCTGAACGCTCTACAAATCTTAGGCCGGTTTCACACGGAACGCACGATACACGAGATTCTAACAGAAAACACCAGTGGCGAGCGAGCTTTCATACGAGTGCAATATAAAATTAATCATCGCACATACAAAGCTCGCTCGCCACTGGTGTTTTCTGCTAGAATCTCGTGTATCGTGCGTTCCGTGTGAAACCGGCCTTAATTGTCGCATTTCAAGCCGTTTTCAAGTTACAGACGTTCAAATATGACCATATCATATCATGGTTTTCCGCAAAGATGATAAAAATCGACGTTTTTGGACTGACGATCGCGGCTACATCACTGGACCAAATTTAACATAAAGTTGCTCATTCGACGCAGAATTTTATGCTCTTTAATTTATCCGTAAATTTTTACTAGGATGGACGGTTGTAGGGTATATATGCATTGCATACCAAATAATAACTCTGTACTACTGACCCAAATCTGTTGGTGTTGTTTTAGTTTTTTAAATTTGAGGCGACCAAGATTTACCGCGGAGCACGCTCAATTCGTTTACTTGGCGTGCATACGCACCGATATCCTTTCCCGTGTGTGGCATCATGCATAGGAAAGAGTATCTCATAATGCCCCGCAGTGCATGCCCATCCGTTTTACATTACGTGTATTGTATACGGAACGAGGTCCGTTTTCGTGTGTGGTCATAAAGGAAAAGGTCTATTTTCGTTTCGTCGCTAAATTTCATTTGTTTTAGGATGCAAATGAAATTGATTAAATTATTGCAGGCCAAAACAGATTTCGGGCACCGAGGTCTATCAACATAAAAGATATTTGTAGATCCATCATCATCATCATCATCGTGGCGCGACAGCCCGACGTCGGGCCTTGGCTGCCTGGATCATTGTCCTCCAATTATCTCGGTCACGTGACCGCGTCCTCCAATTTTGGGAGCCCAGCAGCTGCGCGGCGTCCACACCTACTGAGCTCTCCCAACGAGATCTCGGTCGTCCTCGCAGTCTCGCTCCGTCGACTCGTTCTGCATTCATTACTCTCTTAGGCATGCGATCATCGTCCATTCTTTGTACATGCCCTGCCCATTGAAGTCGTTGTAGTTTGACGATTTTCGAGACTTGCAGCTCATCGTACATTTCATACAACTCATGGTTGTACCGGATGCGCCATCCATCTCGATCGCAAACAGCCCCGAAAATTCGCCGTAGAACCTTACGTTCGAAAGTGTCTAGCATGTTTTCGGAGGCTTGAGTTAGGGTCCATGCTTCGCAGCCATAGCATAGCACTGGTCGTATAATGGTTTTGTACACGCGGAGCTTCGTGTTTCTGTGCACATGTTTCGATTTCATTATGGGGAGAACCGAGAAAAAAGTCTTATTAGCTAACTGAATCCGTCGCTTGATTTCGTCAGTTTCGTTGGCGTCCCTTGACAGGTTGCAACCCAGGTAAATGAAGTTGTTCACGAACTCGATGTTGAGGTCCCCCACATTGATGCTCGGTTGTGCAGGTGTCCTTGTCACCGATTGCATCATTATTTTAGTTTTACCCTCGTTAATACGTAATCCAACTTCCTTTGCAGCGGAATCGAGCGTATGCAGAAGTTCTTCTGCGTCAGCCAATCTTCGGGACATGATGTTGATGTCGTCGGCGTACGCTGCTAATTGTGTCGACTTGATGAGTAGCGTCTTGCTGTTGTCCATATTCATGGCCCGAATAACGTATTCCAGTGCTAGGTTGAAGAGCGTCGGTGCCAGTCCATCGCCCTGTTTCAAACCAGTGCGTGTTTCAAATAGATCAGTAAGTCTATTCTGGATCCTGACTTGTGAGACGGAGTTGGTCATCGTCATCTTTGTCAGTCGCACTAATTTTGCTGGTATACCAAATTGCAGCATGATGTTGTACAGTACTCCACGATCGATACTGTCGTATGCCTGCTTGAAGTCGACAGAGATTTGGTATACGTTTACGTTGTATTCCCAGCACCTCTGGAGTATCAGTTTGACTGAGAAGAGCTGATCGGTTGTGGAGCGACCAGGTCTGAAACCGCTTTGATATTCGCCAATGACTCGTTCTGCGTACGGTTTTATTCTATTTTCCAGAATTTTCGTCAACATTTTATAGGACGTACAAACTAGTGAGATGCCCCTGTAATTCTCACACCGCAGTTTATCACCCTTTTTATGAATTGGACAGATGATGCTTCTGCGCCAATCGTCTGGGATCTCCTCGTTCTCCCATACTCGCAGGAATAATTGATGTATGGCATCAACTAGACTCGTTCCACCGAATCTTAGCAGTTCAGCTGGGATCTCGTCAGCGCCCGGCGCTTTATTTCGTTTTAGTGACCGCAACGCGAGGTCAACTTCCTCTACTGTCGGGGGTTGAATGGGTGGGCCTAGATCAACAATATCGTCGAGAGCTTCCTGTGTGGGGATGTTAGATGGTCGGTTTAGAAGCTCTTCAAAATAAGAGGCCCATCGTTGGTTAATACCATCGGTGTCGCTGATGATGTTTCCATCCTTGTCCTTACAAAGGCTAGTCCTGGGTTGGTAGCCGTTCTTAATTGTATTTACTAGTTTGTACGCTTGTCTGGTGTTCCTATTAGCTAAGTTTTCGTTTATGTTCAGCAACTGCTCGTCAAAGTATTTACGTTTCTTACGTCTAATTATTCTATTCGATATTCGCCGTAGCTCGTCATATTTTTCTCTTCTGGCTCTGGTTCCTCGTTGAATCCATTGTCTGTAGGCCTCGTTTTTCGCGTCAAGTGAATTTTTGCATTCTTCGTCGAACCAGTCATTTCGCGCTCGCCGGGCTTTATATCCCACGACCTTCTCTGCGACATCCTTGATGGTACCCTTGAGTTCTTCCCAGAACCCATGGACGCCTGTGTTGCTGATGTTGTGTAGCATAGGTGATAGTTCTTCCTCAAGGGCGGTAGTATACGCCACCGCTGTAGCATCACTCAAGAGCTTATCAACCGCAAAGATTTTGGGAGGGCTGATTCTTGACTGGTGCACTGAGGAAATTCTACATCTGTAGGTCGTCTTCACCAAGTGATGATCTGAGTCGCAGTTTGCTCCTCGATAGGAGCGGACATCCATGACACTAGACGCCCATCTCCTGCAAATGAGGACGTGGTCAATTTGGTTGACGGTAAGTGCGTCTGGAGACTTCCAGGTCTGCTTGTGAATGCGTCGATGCGGGAAACACGTAGAGCTTACGACTAGATTCCTGCTGCAGGCGAAGTCGATAAGTCGCTGGCCGTTATCGTTACATTCTTCATGGAGGCTGTGGCCTCCAGTGGTCCCCCGATGCCAACTTTCATTCCCGACTTTCGCGTTAAAGTCTCCCAGCAGCAATTTGACGTCGTTTGTTGGAAGTGAGTCGAAGAGAGTTTCAAGGCGGGCGTAGAACTCGTCTTTTACTGCGTCTTCTTTAACTTCAGTGGGGGCATGCACATTGATGAGCCAGAGATTGAAGAATCGAGTCTTGATGCGAATCGCACACAGCCGTTCATTTATGGGTTTGAAGTCAGTAATATGCGGTTTGAGGTGATTGTTCACTATAAATGCTACTCCAAACTCCTTGCGGCCCGATGGTTTGCCACTTGTAAAAATTGTGTGCGATTTCTTGTCATTAATCTCGCTGCCGAGCCAATTTGTTTCCTGGACTGCAGTTATGCTCAGTTTGTACTTTTCGACCTGTTGAAGGAGGGCCTTCTCGGCCCCCGGTTTGTTCAGGGAGCGTACATTCCAGGATCCGAAAGAATAATTCTTTATTCGTTTGCGTGGTCGTCGTTGTTGATCCGTCCAATCCGAGGCTTTTGTTCCAGGTTTCTTGACATGGAGTGGTTTTTACAAGGACGAGTTGTCAGCACGTCGCTTAACCCCATTCAGGGGATGGCCTCGGAGATAGCTGCTTCAGATGGTTTAATAAACGTGCTGGAGCCCACACAACTATGTAGCAGGTCCAACTACGTCATTCCATCCTATTAGACCTGAGACATTTAGGTGTTCGTCAGCCATTCAGGCTACAGCTATCTGCCTTTTCCAAACTGTCTTATCGCTAAGACATTGGCCGTCAGCGAATTGATATACTGCCGTTACCAGGGGGCGCCCACGCGGAGGACTATGGAAAAGGTCTTTGCCCCCCTAGATCCAAGACTATGTAAATAATAGTTTTAAGTACATAGGCTAAAAAAAGAAAATGTATAAAAATAGAACTATTTTGAATTGAAAGATTATAATCTTGGCAGAACGTAAATCGGCAGCATTGCCTTCATTTCTTCATAGTATTACCGAAGTAGATCCAGCAGCCGCCAACTGCAGATCATTAAGATCAAAAATGGTGAGTCGCATCTCTGGTGCGTTAACAATTTGGCAGTGAATGCCTAAAGGTATTAGCGTGGCTTGTTCGCTGGTTAAAAATAAACTTGTCGTCCTCTATTGTTTTCTCAAAAAGACTTGTATTATCTCTTTCTCTCTTCTCCTCTCCACCGGAAAATGAACTTACTTTACATCGCGTAATTCGCGAGAAATCTTGGCCGTCTCAAACTAAAACATTGGTTTATTGTTTCACCAACAGATTTGGGTGAAACACTGAAATTTTGAGTGAGATTTTGACCATGTTCCGACGTTGGTGACAAGCTCCAGATTTGTGTTCAGCACCCTAAAAAACATGAAAGAAAAAAATTCTCTACTACAGTTTGTTCCCTCGAAGCCCTTCTGAGCTCCTAATGACTGGATTATAGTGGTTCGCCAAATTTTCTGATGTCATAGGGTAACGGATAAAGCGCGTCTTCGTTGTTGAATTAATATTAGACAAAACAGACGACGAGATATCAGAACAAATAACATATGCAGTTTGAAAAACACTACTGTCACAATGGTTTGAAAATTCGTTTAGTGGGGATTGGACAGTTTATTCATTTACGCATTTCAGTCGTATGTCAAATGTCAATATCGGCCATAAAAGTCTCATTTGGGGCCGCGTATACCGCGCGATGCAAGCAATCGCGAAATCCAATGGTTTTGCCGATTTCGCATTTTTGTAGGTACAGAGCCGAGTAGACCAGGTTAAGGGGCAAAAAAAAAACGATCGAGAGCAAATTAGGGTTGCGAACACGAAAACGGGGAATGTCTTTGGTGGGAGTGTTGCTTGGTTTAGTTAGAATTCAAATGCCAACTCAAATTTCAAGAGAAAACTTAAATCCTTGATACATATTCAATCGGACAAACTTCCTTTAGGCAGTAAAATTATTTTGTATCTTTACTATTCCATACAATTACACAAAACGAACATTTTGTTGACAGGAAATGAACTTTATGTGCTTCCCAAGCTGTAACTGCCCGAAAACTTCGACACCTGCGCTGCCTGCATTTCAAAACGCTGACTACTTAATCGAGCAACATTCTTGCACTGACGTTTTATCGAGAGCAGCTCAGATCAAATTGTTAGTGTAATTGTGTGGTCTTAACCCGGCTCTGCTCTATATGGATGCTGAAAAAACGCACCTAATATTTACAACTAGCAGAATCTCAGCCGCACATAAACAGGTAGAACCAGACGATGTCACCCACTCAAACAATGAAATTAGGCGAAATGAATGAAAAGATAGATCTATATATCTAGGCAATTTTTGCATATTTATTATTAATTTACACTCGAAAAGCGTTAAAAATGTTTTGAATAATATTTTCTTCCACTTGTCACAAATTATGAAAAATTGTTTGTCAACAATTAGCTAAAATTGAAGAGACTGCGAGCAAATCACAACACGACTCATCGGCTGTCAAATCAAAATAAATTCGAATAATAGCAAAGCCTTTAAGGTTTTTTAAATTTTAAATTATAAAATTCATGGGCTTTGGGGTTTTTTCACATAAAGTTCGCTTATGATATGGATTTCTCATTTCAAATTATGTACCTATATATGTATGAATTTTGACTTATTCATAAATTCACGATTAGCTGTAAAAGTAATCAATTAAACCTCAAATCATTCTACTATATATTTCTGAACTCCATGGCTTAAGTATGCGGTCATGAATAAATAAGTAGTTGCCCTCTGGTGAATTTGTTCTTCAATCTTTCAACATCTTTTCTTCGTTCAGTCATCCTCGCTGCACATTCAACATCTATTTATTTTTAATAGTTTTTTCCCTATAAGCTGGCACTCAATTATCAACGCATCTTGAGGCAGGCCTGTGATCGTTAACAGTGCACCTAAAAGACTTTGGATTAAATTTTAACGGTCTAGTCGACAATTAAAAATTGTAATCTGGCACGGCACTCTATATTAAGCCTAAAAGTCGAAATCTAAATTGTCGGACAGCATCTTATGTCTTCGCCAGCTCACTAGGCGAGAGTCAGAGTAGTGACTATGTAGTTAATAAAGAAGCTAGAAGGTGTCCCGTTGAAAGATTTCCTCCATTTGCCATAAAGGCAAACATGGTAATGTAAAGTTGGCGGTCATCATCCCTTTATGTTGTCGGCAGGAATCCGCACTCTTGACGTATGATATCGTCAGTCTGTCGTTACCTTTTTGCTAAAATTGTGCAAAAGTGCAATAATTGTCGTAAGTACTCGTATACGGATAGCGTGATATTTGACGCTAAGATACACCCATGGCCCAAGTACTCATATATACTCGTAGATACTTGGAAAACCATAGAAGCTGTAGAGTCGTAGCCATAGCAGCTCGTTCGCTTCATTTGTACTTACTTGGAATTTGTAATAACAATAATGGGAGTAGTGTCAGTGTACTCTGTACTGGATGTGTAGTAGAGATTGACGAAAAGGAAGCGTAAATGTCTGCAGAGAAGCCGCGGGTGTGAAACGCGTTCTGCTTTGCCCTAGGCCTTGACGAGATTACTCGAGAAAATTTGCAACCAGGATGCATGGATGTTAATTAAAAATATTGTACTATCTTATTTTCTTATTCCTACAACACGGACACGGACTGCAGTTGTTATGAGTCTGTGGTCAAGTTATATGATTACGGTTGGCTGAAAATGCTTACACTGTTTCAGGCAAATCAAGTCTGTGCTTCGGCACTTGAGCACAGGAACAGGAGACGAGGAACTATGTATTAAGTTGGATCAAAGGTTATTGGACATGTGAACAATGCCACAATACTCATTTATGGTCTTTAAAAGAAAAAAATGCATGTACATATGTACATAGTTGTGTACATTCGTCCCTTACACAATTTAATATTTCACATCGCTGCATGTACAACTTGGCAAACGGCCCTATTAGCGCTCTATGAACAATCGCTCCTGGGCTGATATTTTTGAATGAATTGGATAATAAGGGAAGTTCATAATATTTGGAGCAATTATTCCAAATAAATCATCGCACTAAACTCTTCTTCTTTTCTTCTTCTTTTTTTCTGTTGGAACAAAGACGGTAATGCGGCTAAAGGGACCGTAAGTGTATGACAGCGACATGCATCGTCCGATACCAGTTATATGCTAATGAAACGTCAACCAAACCCCACTAGGGGGCACTTTATTTAAATTGTGATGAAGCCTTATCTCTGCCACAGAGCAGGTATACTAAGAGTAGGAACTCAGAACAGATTTATTTTTAAAGCAGGATGCAAATAATCTCACGCACACAAATAAGCCTCACCAATCTAGAAGCAACGGCTACAATTTAAAGTAAACCAACCTTTAGAGTGATAAGGACAACAACACATCAAATTAGCTGTGTCTGTTGATTAAAAAGCCAAAGGTTCCTCAGTTGCTATTGTATGCGTGACATGGTTCTTCAATTTCATATGTATGAGTTACCATTTTCGGCCATTGCATTCGTGCATTTCCATCTTTGTGGGCGTGGCTTGTGTCAAGTGCATGATGAAACGTCTGTGATGAAAAAACGATTTATTTGAAAAATTTTACAAATTTTAAAAACACCCTAATAGCACCTCCACCAATCAATTTTACATCATAATTCATAATTCATATGCCATAAATCATATATCATACTAAATCATAGACCGTATAGCATGTTTTTTTTCTTTCCGGACATCCTAAAATGCGACCATAAAGATTCAGTTTCCGATTTTTCACCACACACTTTTCATTCATTCACTTGCTACAAGCCACACCCCCAAAGATGGACTCTTCGTGATCATCCCACAATTTCGCATGGTTCCCCTTACCTGACGAGCGCACGGTCGCCATTTTTTCACACTTTACCAGCAATCATGTATATTTGCCAGAGAGGAATGCAACAGCATGCGATCTCATTGATAATAATGCATCCAATACGAAATGGGTTTGCCATCTGTTGCCATGCGACATTCACTCCGATTTTAGAGGCCCCGCCAGGCACAATGGACGCGGATATAAGACCCCCATACAATGCAATTCATCGTTAGACGACAACGCTTCATCGTCGGATTAATCTAACGATGGATCGCCACAAAATATTTCGCGGCTAAAATTATATGGAACTGTAGAAACAGGCGCACACAGTCTGCGATCGAACTGACGATCACGATATCGTCAGATAGGTGTCGACTGATCGCAAGGTATATGGGTGGCTTTAGTTTTCACTTTTTGCACATCCATTGTGTACGGATTATTGGAACACAACACATACGCAAGTGAGAAACTATGGGCAACCTTTGCTTAATTTAAACTGAGTTCCAACTCTGTTATATTTTTCCTCTATGCCTCTGCTTTAGGTTTTTTAGGTTTTTTTTTAATAGGCGAAGCACTACGGCTGAAACTGAAAATACACTCCTTTAGTTATTAAACAAGGACGTTGTGTGTAATTTCCTTTCTCGTTCACTTCCCAACATGCCACGTAGCTAATATTACGTTTACACTATCCGCAGATTACTTCATCTGCGCCGGCTGATTTAATCTGCAACTGTCAAATACATACCATTTTAAACTCACCACACCCAGATTAAGCCGCAGATGAAGTAATCTGGGGATAGTGTAAACGTAATATTTGATATGGATAATTAAAACACAGTCTTGGTAGCAGAGATATGGATTTTATTCACGATGTGCAAACGCGACCGACGTTTTAAGGTTTAACAAGAAAGACCGGACCGACTGACAGCTACGATCACTTATACCAACTTACAAAGAACGTTGTGACAACTGATAGAAGAGAAAAAGTTAAAGAGCAGTTTATACATCAACACAGCTGTCAGTCGGTCCGGTCTTTCTTGTTAAACCTTAAAACGTCGGTCGCGTTTGCACATCGTGAATAAAATCCATATCTCTGCTACCAAGACTGTGTTTTAATTATCCATATCAATATTACGTTTACACTATCCCCAGATTACTTCATCTGCAGCGTAATATTATATTACGTTTACACTATCCCCAGATTACTTCATCTGCAGCGTAATCTGGGTGTGGTGAGTTTAAAATTGTAAAATATGTATTTGACAGCTGCAGATTAAATCAGCCGGCGCAGATGAAGTAATCTGGGTATAGTGTAAACGTAATATAAGTCGAAGAAAAACGAAAGAAAAGCCAGCGCAAACTAAAAAAAAATTATTATCTTTGATTGTGGCAATGGTGAAAGGTATAAAAGTAGGCCTCCTGGAAAACATAAACTAAACCTACATTTTCGGCATATTATTTGTTTCCAGATGTCCTTCTGCAAAATTGGCAAGTCATTTTACTAGTATGTTCGAAGAACATGCAGAAGGTGGTTTATCAACACTGAATATGTCGTTATGGATGGCATGGGCCCCTTTGTGTTTAGGGCACCTCAGGACAAAGCACATGTCTAACTTGCGTTCGAAAGCATTGTAGCTGCCATTTCTTACCATTATAATTATTTAGCTAGGCGGCGAAACAGGGTATTCTCTCTCTATTGTAAAATTTGATTTTTTTTTATTTTTGGGGTAAGGTACAGGCAGCAGTTTAAAGTAAAATTGAAAAAGTGCAGGTTTTGAACCTCTCGCTTCACGAGATATTTGCGTTTTTGTATGTAGTTGGGAGTTGAAAGATGACTTTGACTTGCAGTTTTCAAGGTTTGTTGCAGTCTTTTGACCGAAATCAAATTTTCTATTTTTAGGGTAAGGAACAAGCAGGAACAAGTTCATTGCTGGCTACTCTCATAATCAACTCAGCCTAAGCACAAACAGGGTCAGAATTATATGTGGACTTCTCACAAGTCACTCCCGTCTTCGAGGTCACCTCAAAACGATGCGCATCGTTTCGGATGCAAGCTGTCGTTTCTGTGAGGCCGACGACGAAACCCCAGAACACATCCTCTGTGAATGTGAGGCTCTAGCTTGCCGTCGAACTGTTTGCTTCGGCATTGCCTATCCTATGTCCGAGGACGTGGCCTCGATCAAGCTCGGCCATCTCAGTCGATTTATCGAGATGAGCAGATTGGATTCGCAGATTTAGTCCTGCTCTCCAGGATTCGGGCATAACACAATAGACTTATAGTCGCACTGCTTGTGGCTTATTTATTGGCCACGACCCATCTATAATAATCTAAGCAGGAACAAGAATTTTAAGACAAAATTCAACTTTCTGGCTGCCGTAGTTTTCGAGTTAGAGTCATTTGAAAAAGTGCATGTTTGAAAGTTCTCGCTGCTCTAGTTTATAAAATACTTGCGTTTTTATATTTGGTAGTCGAGGGGTGAATTTGTCTTGAAATTTTCCAGGTTTTTTCAGTTTCCGATCCGGAATCGAAATTTTTATTTTTGGGGTAAGGTACATGCTGTATTTTAAGGCAAAATTTAACCCTCTGGCGGCTGTAGTTTTCTAGTTAGAGCCATTTAAAAAGTGCAAAGTTAGTTGCTCTGGTTTCCGTGTTATTTGCGTTTTGTATTTGGGAGTTGACGGACGACTTCGCCTTGAAATTTTCAAGGTTTTTTGCGATTTTTGGTCCGGAATCAAATTTTTTATTTTTTGGCGTAAGGTATAAGTTGCATTTCGACGCATGGGGGGCGGGGGTGAGGCTGCGATAACGCTTGCAAATTTTCCCGATACACAAGGCACAATCGGTACGTCCACTAAACAAATGGAAAAGCGGCACGGTCGCTCCACGATAAACGCACAGTCAGGATCTCAATCGCAACTAGCAGTGACAACAAACAGTTGATGTAAACAAAGCACTGCCGTTGTCATGATCGACTGACGAGTGATAAGCGTACTAAAATTGCTGTCATTAGTAACTGTATTCATTCGTTGGATTCTCGTGTTTCGCCCGTTGTGAAGAATCGGCAGAATCCCGCTTGCTTTTAAATGGAGTACCCTAAGCTGGATAACTACCTTAGTTGCAGGGTATGGTAATTTTAAGGCTCATCTGGCCAAGATGAAAATCGAGACAGATGACGTTTGCAGGCTATGTCTGGAAGAGGCTGAGATGGCAGCACACGTTGTGTGTGAATGTCCAGCACTGGCTAGCACGAGGTTGATGATCACAGGCAAACACACGATAAGTGTGGAAACCAGCCTTAAAGAAATGCTAGCCATAACACGGGACTCAGTGATGATAAAAGAGGTCGACAACTATCAGTCGACATCGGGAAATCACTGATGACCGGGAGGGAGCGAAAAGGGACCCAAAAACATTAGTGGTCTGCTTCGGTTATTCACCGGAATATAATTTATTATAATGGCATTTCGAATCCTTCGGCGAGATAAAAGTAGATTTTTGATACTGGAGTGATATGTAGGCAAAATGGGTATCATATGGCGGGGGATGTTGAGGCGAACGCACTAAACTACTGCTGTCATTTTTAGTTCTTTGGTGAGAAAAAGGACAATTTTGGCAATGAAGTCATATATAGGCAAGTTGGGTATCATATGACTGGGAGCGGAATGCACTAGACTATTGTTGATGGTATTTTGAGTCGTTTGGTCAGGAAAAAAGGTTTTATTGCATTCTCCTCTTCGTATCTCCTAAATCGGGCGATAAGGACAACATTGTTCAAAGCAAATCATAGACAACTTGAAAGCAAATCGATCAAATAGAAAAGATTGGAGAAAATTTCTGGTGTTAACACAAATTTGAGAGGAGAAGGCTGCTAAGACGGATCGGAAGGCAGCAAGCGAGTCAAAGTGTTTATAAGACGGTGAAGAGTATAAAAGAATATTTAAGCAAAAGATAGTATTAAAGAAGTAAAGTAACTTCGCAACTGGTCGTCTTCATATTCACTGTAATTTTAAGTATTGTTAAGTCTAACGCTCATTTGTGGAATAAATCCTGTATGTCTGTATGTAACGTGCGTCGGATATTTTCTTGCTTAGTGCGTGGAATTAATCGGGCTAGGGTGCTCGCGAACCTCGCGCTTATCGCGAGCATTATAGCCGGCAGTTGAAAAAAACAAGCGCGTGTCGTCCACGACCCGTCTCCATATAGTTAGTAGAATGGCCGTTATAATTCCGTGAATGTAATAAACTGGCGCCCAACGTGAGGCACGAGCCCACGGCCCCAAGACTAAAAGGATTAGAGCATGATCCTGTGTGACTTTCCATCGACTGGGATTTTTGAACCTGTATAGGGTTAGATCGGAACTTGATTTGATTAATGGGAGCTATTTGGCATTGCTTAAAGTGTGTATCGTCAGGTCGCAACCCCTTACTTTATTCTTTTCTTATAAAAATTTTATTTTTGCATAACTCATTCTAATATTAGTCAGGAACTCTCAACAGCTCTTTCTTTTCCATCGATTTTAAGCATTGGAACAATATTTGTATGATAAAATCGAGCGTGTGAATGGTGCACCAAAAATGTAATTATAAAAAAAGGTATTAAAAGCCTAGGATTATCGCCGCATACCTTCAAGGACTCTAGAACTGTTGCTAATAAGCAGGGAACTCTTGAAAAATTCCAACTTTTTAAATTTTGAGTGTTATTTTCCTGGGGGTGAAACTTGGTGGTGGTTTTTAGAAGGAAAAATTTCATTCAAATCTAGAGTTTAAGTCCCATTTTGAAGATGGTCGCTATCTGCATGAGATTCTGAAAGAGCGAAACGCATAAGGAATAATAAAATAAATCGTGGTAAAGACAGAACATATTGTGTTTAAAATTAAATATAATGAATTTCCACAGAGTAGAAAAGTCGTCAATTGAATTATATGTAATAGTTGTTTACAATAAACTCAAATTAAAAATGAAACCGGAATATAGAGGGCTACGCCCGCAATCCGAGGGTTTTGTAGCAAGCGCTTATTTTGGTATTTAAATATCGGCTCCTTGCTCTTCTTGATACCACTTAGATTGACAAAAAAAAAACTTAATTAAAATGTCTTACCCACTTACATTTTACATGCCAATTCATATTACGTGATTGTAACGAAACTTAGAACATATTATTGCCTAAGCCCTAAGGTGTTGGTTATCGTTAGCCATCAGTACTTTTGACCTCGAAAGTGTTTAAGGCATGCAGGGGTGTGCTAACTGTAACTACAGAAATAAGCTATTATTTACCTATTCTGAGAAGATATACAGATTCCATTATTTTCCATTTTATATGCTATTCCGAACCCACCTTCCTGTAAGTTTTCATAATTCTAACAGTCTTGAAATGCCACGGGGGGGGGGGCAAATTACGAACTAATATTTTCTCCTCCCCCACTATTCCCCTTTCTACAAATTTCAAGAAAATGCGAAAAAATGGAATGTACTCAACATTACCTTTCTCACGACACCTCACTTGCCTACACCAGTCGATAAAAGAAAATTTGACCTTAATTTCGCCTCTATTTGGACCCCTCCCCCTTCCACCCGGTAAAGTTTGCCAATTACGACGCAGCGCCCCCAACTAATCTTTACCCTTTCAAAAATTATTAATTAAATAACTGCAATTCGCACTACGAAAAACAACATGAAAGTAGTACTCACACCTATGAGGCCGGTAGGTGTAATTTTTGTGTGGATAGTGTCAAAATGCCTAACTTTAAATCAATGTACTATTATTAAATATTATGTGATTCTAATGAAACTTAGAGATATTATTGCCAATGATGTTGGTTATCATTGGCCATCAATATTTTTGACCTCGGGTGTGCCTAAGGCTTGCAGGGGTATGCTAACTGCAACTATAGAAATGTACTATTATTAACCTTTTTTGATGAGATATAAAAATTCTACGATTTTCGGTTTTCTATACTAGTAAAATGCCGCTTTCCTGCAAATTTTCATGTTTCTAAGTATAACGGTATAGAAATGCGAGGGGGGGGGGGGGGGGACAAACTCGGATCACATATTTTCCCCTCTATCTCTCTTCCCCTTTTTTCAAATTTGATGAAAATACCGGAAATGAAATGTACTCGGTGTTACCTTTCTCATGATACCCCACTTGCCTATACCAGATGAAAAAAAAATTTTGACCTTCATTTCCCCTCTATGGGGACATCCCCTTAAAGTCAGCCTATTACAACGAATCGCTTTCTCCGGCGAATTATAATAATTCTACATACTCCCACAAAATTTCATGTATGTAGCTTTAGCCGTTAGAGAGATATTTCATGGACAGACGGACAGACGGACAGACATTTGACCGATTTCATAAGGGTTTTGTTTTTAATACAAAACCCTAACAATTCCTTGTGTCGACCAACTGAAAGGATTTTACAATCGTAGTGTAATTATTTTGAGGTTCTCTAAGCTAAACCAATTTCAAAAACCAAAAAAAAACCGATGAGATTTTCTCATGTTCGACTGATTTTGAAGCAAAAATTTCTCATTGGAGCCATTTTAAATTTTTATTTTGGGCGATTGGAGCGATTTTTCATAGAAGAAAATACATACCTACCTACATACGAAAACATTCATTCCTATGATAGATTGATAAATTTGTTTACCATACAGGATGTTTTGATTATTAGGAAAATTTGATTTATGCCAATTGAAATCCGTATACGAGTATGTTCTTGGTTCTTCATCAATGCGTATAGTGAAAACTCTTCCTTTTTATTTCCTTTGAAATATTTGTTTGGTTACCAGGGAATCCCGTTGCCATACTTTTTATTTTTCCGCATTACATGTATTCACGCTTGTTTTCCTCCCTTGATAAAGGATACAGTTCGTATAAATATGTGATAAAAAATAGGTATGAAAAATTCGTCTGACTTTCGATACAAGATACAAATTTTCCGACGCTTCATTTCCGAGTCGTTGCCTTTACATTCGACTTCAAAAGGATGCTAGCAGTGGGAAAATGTGAGGCACACGGAAACAAAACGGAACGTCAATTTGCATCAAACGCTTGTATTTCATTCATTCGTTATAGGTGTCAAAAGAGTCGGATGATAATTTTCAGTGGAATTATTATAGGTACCCGTACGTAGTGAAATGCTTTGTCAGTTAGGCAATCTTTTGGGTACGAGATCTATCAAATGAAATCTAGACTGTTAGGAATAGTTGACGCGTTATCTTCCACTAGGGGTTAGGGTAAATGGGCCTTACAGATTGCAATAATTGGAGAGACATTTGCGTCCTTCTTGCCGTTGCCAAAATAATAACTAAAATTTGTATTGGTCAGACATTGCGGTAGGGTGATAACTGAATTACTGGGACATGCCATGAAGTGTGACCGCATTCGCAATGAAGACCGACCAAGGAAAAGTCCTAGGAAATTATGGCGCCCATCTGTGGCCGACGAGTGTGAGTTACTGGGTAAGTCGTGGGGAAAATTGCATTCCATCGCCAAGAACCGAGTACGATCGCACAGTAGTAGTTGACGCGCTATGCCCAACAAGGGTAAACTAGTAAAAGTTTCAAAGATATTTAAAGGAGGATTCTTTGAACAACGTATAATAAAGAATGGAGTGTAGTGGGTCATTGCTACTCCCAGTCACAATGATTTAGCCTAGCTATCGAATCCACTTCCATCAAAAAATAATCAGCATACTCGTAAAGCCAATTGATGAGTAGAATCCATCGGTTGACGAAACCAGAAGACTGAGCAAGAATTTTAGAGTTTTACGCGTTGTTTGCCCCCTCAGACTAACTCTGCTCAATTTACCCTAACCCTTCGTGGGGCATAGCGCGTCAACTGTGTAATGGGCAAGGTGGTCACCAGATGGTGTTTTGGGGATGAAGCCGGAAGTTTGCCGAAGTTGACCGTGAAGGTCCGGCGGCGCTAGAAGCGAATGCTCCTCAACGAGCTGAGCGGCGGCACATGCTTGTTCCAGCTCAGTTCGGGAGATGTGGGCGGGGTTTTTGCCCGCTCGTTGCCCCAGCCATTACATTGATAACATGTATCATGTGCCTTGGGGGTAGACGAAACAACAATGAATAAAACTGGGTCCCACTGACCCAGAAAAACTAGAAAAAAAAGTGCTGGCATATAATACAACAATTTTGCCGCGAGAGCCACCGCAGGACGCATGATGTGTGGAAAATGTGTCCACAAGGAGTCACCGATGCGTCATTCCGCTCACTAATATGTTGGTTACATATGGAGCAGCGAGTCCGATCCTCATAATCGACATGAGACTGACCATACTGCTTCCTATAAGACGCAATGGTGAAAACAAATAAAAATTAAAATACAAAGTCCCAAAGATATGAGTGCTATTTATGTATTCCACAAATTGAAATAGGCATACGAATAGCAAATCTTGAGAAACCTACCAACAAACAAATGAAAATAAATGAAAAAGGCAGGTATGATTGGTGTACTTAACACGCCAATTAAAAATTAGATTTTTGTGTCCACCCAATAAAACAAATAAATAATTGGGACTATGTATACAATATTACGAGTACATAAAACTCCCAAATCAAAACAAATACAGGCGGGTACTATTCAATAGGTACTAGTATACATATACAGGCAATATTATATTATGTATTGCCCAAATATTACCTATTATGCAATTAAGCATCCACCTAGAACAATGCTAGGAGGTGATTGCATGCAATGCTAGCGACGCAGCATACAAATTCAATACAGTGTTGTGGAGTGGAAGGTAGCAAGCAGTGTAACAAGATTAATCTCAAATGCGAGAGCGAACTGCACAAATTGTATTGAAGGCGTGCGAAATTTCTTTCTAATGCAAAGCAATGTATTTGTTTCAATAGCCAAGTACTCGAGCAGTAGAATGATAATTGCAACAACAACACAAGCAATAGTATGATGCGCCAGGTAACCGGTTATGCCCTTATAGGTGAGATTTACAGTTGCAACTAGTATACGTAGAATGAAAGTGCAAGTGCAACAGAGGCGACAAGATGAAAGCTATTTTTGGGAGTTAAGCAATTGATGCGTATACGAGTAAGAGCGCGATACACTCGTAATATGTATAAGACATGAATGAAAATGTTTCTTGCCTGAACGATTTGAAATACCACCATGCAATACTGCGTGCCTGGTACTTCAAATGCAAATGCGCGATACAAAAATCAAATAAAATCGAATGAAAAATAAAAATTTATAGGTAATACGGTATGGTGACAAAGTTAGCAGTTTATGTAACAGACAATAAATATAAGTAAAGGAAAATGGCTAAGGACTCTGCCTTAGAACAGGCAGTCTTTGTGTGCATCATGGGGTACCACTCGGTATAAGAACTTTTTCACCAATGAGTACATCAAAGTTCACCTGACGAAAAAACGTAATGAAATTAGCACCTGCTCTGAAGGGAAGCATAAAACGCATGATATGGCAAAGTAGAAATTTAAGGCTTTGGTGGTTTTGCTTTTTTTTTCTCACCTATAGGGTTTTTGCTTTTGACTGCATATTGCGAGGTGTTTTGCGGACGAAATAAAAGAAAACGAAGTATCATTCTAAAGTGGATAAACAAATAGAAGCTTGAGCCATGTTAGAATATCAGGTTCGCGTGAGGCGTCCCATACATGGAATTTAAAAAAATCAGCTCCCGACAGGAGCAAGTAACGATGCACGAACACGTTTTCACCTCCTTGTGATAAAAAGTTCGGGATTATTCTGTGTACTATCCTTTTGATGTACTTCTATAGTATGCGAGTATGTACGTACTTAATTTGCAAACGTGCTCTTTAGGGAAGCAGCTCAATTGAATGCTTAGTAAGAAGTCGATAAGCGTGTTGTTTTGCGTAACCGCGTAGGGTCCCTTCCCTTGTTGCGCAAAAAAAAAACGATGTAGGGTAGCATCCAGGTTAAATTCCGAATGGTCAGGTTTTCCACCCTGATGTCAATTGTCAAGTGGTGCGCCTCATATGTGGGAAAAATAAATTACAAATTCGGATGAAATATCAGTTTGATCGGATCGTTTATTTATTGCGACGGACGTTTGTAAGCTCGGCGTAACGCTCTAACACTGCCATCTTTACTAACAAGCCTGACTGTCAAAGCAATGACGTCATGACAAGCAGTGAACCATATGTAAACAAAGTGAAGAACGCGTGCGGTCAACCTCTTGAAATTTCGCGATTTTCGTTCGTAAAAGTGAGTTTAGTGTCGCGATTTTAAGTTAAATTGAAAGAAGTGCTTGTCAGTGACATGTGCCAGCGAAAAAAAACCCAAGATGCCTTGAACTACCGACCAAATTGAACTGGTCGAAAGTGCGCGAGGCACATATGTGGTTATGAAAGTGCGGAACGGGAAATTTCGCAGTTTTCATTAATTTTCCGGCAATTTGGCTAATGCGAATGATGCAGCACTACCCTATGACTAATCCTCGGGCCGTTGAGTTCAGTGGAAACTCCCGGAAGTGCCCCAAAAAGTGCCTGTAAAGTGGTTGTCAAATGACAACATTTCAGGTAATTTCCGGCCCTTTTGATCGGAATTCATAGGGTAACTACACGTTTTTTTTGTGCTAATATTTTAGTAGAAAGAAGCACCCGAAAATACAGATCTTGACCACAATGTTGACGAACCGGATGAAAGTTTCACCGCCAGGCATTTAGTCCTGTCGGCTGTAGTGAAACTTGCGTCTGGTTCGTCAACAACGTGTTCAAGACCCGCATTTTCGGGCGCATCATTATATGGAATTAATCGGGTGTAGGGTAAAATACACCCGATTAATTCCTAAAATGAAACCGGAAAATAGAGGGCTTCGCCCGCAATCCGAGGGTTTTGTAGTGTCCCATACCAATAGCAGACGATCTGTTCTACTATTGGAGATGGTTAACTATTCATGTTAAGACGATATAGCAAATTGCAACCTTGCATAAAAAAAATATTAAAAATAAATTGTTTGAATTATTATAAAAAGTAGAGGCAACAACCAGGCTTCCTCCCTCTGTACTTCTCTCCCCTCCCACTCCTATCCCACCAATCTTTACGCTTTTAGAAATGGTTAACTCCAATTCGGAATTCGCTCAATGAAAAACAATAAACAATGTTCAAGTATGCAGTCCTCGTAGTACTCGTGCTGGTATGTAGCAGAGAGGCCGATTATGTGCATTTGTTATATATGGATGATATCAAAATGTTCAACTTCAAATGAATGTACTTGTATTAAATATTACATGATTGTTACGAAACTTGGAGACATTATTGCCTATAGTCTTGATTATCGCTGGCCGTCAATATTTTTGACCTCGGATGTGTTTGAGGAATGCAGGGGTGTGCTAACTGTAACTATAGAAGTATACCATTATTTACCTATTTTGACAAGATATCAATTTTTCATACTAGTCGGAAGCCACCTTTTTGTAAGTTTTCATATTTGTAAGTGTAACGGTCTCGGAATGCAAAGGGGACAAATTATGATCGCATATTTTCCCCTCTACCTCTTTTCTCCTTTCTTCAAGTTTGATGAAAATGCCAAAAATGGAATGTACTTGGTGTTACTTTCCTCATGATACTCCACTTGCTTATACCGGATGAACATTTTTTTCTACCTTTATTTCTCCTCTATGGAGACCTCCCCTTAAAGTCAGCCTATTACGACGCATCGGTTTCTCCGGCGACATATAATAATTTTACATATTCCCACAAAATTTCATATATGTAGCTTCGGCCGTTCGTGAGATATTCTATGGACAGACGGACAGACAGACATTTGACCGATTTCATATAAGGGTTTTGTTTTTACTACAAAGCCGTAAAAACACGCCTGATGAAAAGAAAATGGATTTTGATATCTTTTATATCTTTGCTAACATTAGTAATCCTCTGAGCCCTTGGAGGTATGATTGGAAGAAGCGGATTTATGGGACAGTGATGCGAATGGAAAGAGGGTGATAAGAAGTCCATATCCACTATGTTAGATATTAACAGAAATTTGATTCCGAATAAGAGAGCATTGATGTCCCTTACTATGTCTGAATACTCGATTCGTCCGTTCCTGCTCGACCTCGGTGCGATATCCCCATGCTCTCGGTATTACATACATACATTGGTCAGCTTGACGTCGGTTCTTTTCGACATATGGACGTTTTCACAACGTCTAGTTAAAGTTTATCCTATAGAAAAACGCTAAAGGCCAACCATCCTCCACTTAAAAATTTGTCAAACGCTGATTCCGATAAGCTAATACGAGCTGCTGAGATTTTGACAGCTAAAACTGTTTACGTTATTGTACATTCAAATGAAACAATTAAACCGGTTATAGACCAGTTTTCTCAATGTCTGGTTAAACTGCCAGTTAGCTATCCGGGACACTAAATTCAACCTAGCGTATCCAACGTTCAAAATATGATAATGCAGTAGAAAAATCAACTGACTTCCTTGGCGAAATTCTGCCGCCTGCTCTATTCTACATCTGTACCGTCTCTCAGCATTAATTTGTGGCTGATTTAGTTTCAAAACCACTTCCATCGAATGAATTTCCAGAACTCTGTTCTTAATGCAAAGTGTAATTGTCTGATTTGAATGCTCAAACGTGAACAGTTCTAGCAGTCAAAAACTCAGCAGCCCGTATTAGCTGTTTGGAATTATCGTCCGATAAATTTTTAACAGGAATATAGGTGCCGTTTAGCGTTTACCGATAGTATAAACTTTAACTTGACATTGCGAAAACGGCCCATGAGAAATGTTTTCAACATGCTCTCGGTAAAATCATGGAACAGATATATCGAGCGTACCCATGCCGTACCACGGATGCTTACAAAAAATAATTGCAAATGAAATGTGTTTAGTAGGGGTAGTAGGGTAGGGCGCCGGTACACAATTGAATACATGATTAGCATTTTTTGCATGATGTTGAGTGGATTGATTTTCAGGACATTGCGATGGGGATGATTCAATAGGCGCGTTCTTTTGCAGCTATCCAGGTCAAGGGTAGTTAACCCGAACTTTTGTGCAAAAAACGATGTATCTGACCCATACAGGGTAAAAGCATGTATTTGACATGAAATGGATTTTGTCTCAGATAAAGCTTGGACTTTAAGGGTGGGATAATTCCACTCTTTGAAAAATACTCGTATTAAAAACAAACTTCATTCTATTACATCAAGAGCAAACACTGAACTTATCAAATGCAACTGTAATAGAAGAAACTGATCTATTCTGAGTAAATTTCTAATAATTCAAGAAAAATTACTTTTCCAATTGGAAAAAATGTGGAATCCCATTGAATTTAATTCAGGTTAATGAGGTGAAACCACAGTGGAATATCGTCGAACGAACCAACTTCTTCTAGCAACCGCTAGATTCGTCCTGATTAAAAGCTTTACTTGTGCGCTATCCAGGTCAGGATCGGCCCACTATAAAATACTGGGTTAAGCGCTAACCTATGTCGAGTAGCACTGTTGTTGTATTGCCTGCTATTTCACTAACCCATACAGGATAAGAAAAGTTAAAGAACGATAATAGCTCTGTGTTTATGTGACATTTGTGAAGATCGACGTTGATACCTTGCCAAGAAGAAGTCGAAAGTATGTCGCAAAAATTTCGATGTCGAGCAGAGGTCAACTCCAATGGTGAGTGCCGGTTGTAACAATTTCTGTCCTATTCTTTTCTACGATGGTTTCTTGCATCAGTATCAGAATGCCAGGACAGTTAGCGGGAAGAATGACAATCTGAGCTGTTTCGAAAAATAAGTAAGGTCTTGGCCACAGTGTACATTTCCTTGCTACAGAAAAATTCCTGGAAATAATTTCTTAAAGCCAGTATTTCATTTTCTTTAAATCATTGTACTAGTATGTAATTTCACCTGATGGTTGGGTACTTGAAATAATTTGTGCGTGCACTGCACATACATATATGTACATGCACCTAGTTGCCTGCAAGATTTCCCAGTCCGGGAAGAAACCATATAGTCATAAGTTAAAACTACGAGTATCAAATGATGAGATCTATGCAAGCAAGTAAATAAGTACCTCGTTTTGAATGCGTTTTGCAGGCAATTACACTGGCACACTCCTACGTAAAGAATAGAATACACAACGGACAGCATTGATTGCTAGGTATGGCGTCTTGTACGGCAGCGGAAATGCAAGTGTGAAAAATGCATTTTTACATAATGCAATTTGTATTGTGCGAGTCGTGACGATTTGCCAGAGTGTGACGAGAACGTTAAGGTTCTTTTCATCAGATGCATTAATTGAATATGTACGTACGTACGTGCAAATACCGTACGAAGTAGGTACTTTTGTAGGTACATACGGTGCAATTGTGAATGCGATCCTCTTGCATTTCAAGTAAGCAATTAGCGTACGCTAATTAAGCTGCTTATAATGGACACTCGAGACACTGAATTGCAAGCGTTGCGATAAGCAAGAATCCCTACAGGGCGCCACGCTCATTGCCACGCTCAGTCTACATATTTTGTTTGTGTAGGGCTTTTGGTACGGACCTCTTTTTACCTTTGCATTTCCGAGGAGGACTCACATAGCTGGGCTATTGACTCGCATTCAGTGATATTCGATATGAAATAATGATTGAGGTATTGTTATCATGATTTAGATACAAAGTATGAACTTGATATTATTACATTTGAGAGACTACATCTACATTGAATAGTTTACACTTTTACAAGATCATGCATCAGCTGCAAGGGTTGCTTCCTTAAGGCGAACATACACCATCCGGAGTTCCGGACAGGCCGCCGGAGAGGCCGTTTATTTCAATAGACGAATGTATTAGGTGTACAACTTCGCTTCCACCGTTTTCCAAATTTCTAACAATTCCAGTTACCGTTGAGGAGAGACCATTCTCAAAATTGAAAACTATTAAAAATTATCTATCGTTGTAAGTCGAGGCTTGAATGATTGAGCTTACTAGCTATAATTTCAGTTTAAAAAGCCGTAGCCCAATATGTATCCGGAATTTGGTAATGACATTCGCAAGTGCAAAAGCCACGGTCCCACACTGAAGCATTTATAAACAAATCTCTGGATACATGCACCGTCAGCCAGATTGACCATATTAGAACATAATTTTAGCTGCTACTGACCTCGTACTTCAGTATGCTAACTTGCGCAGTTTTCTATATAAGGTGAAGTGGGGTAAGTGCACCCCAGTTTTTAGTAAGTTTGACTTTCAACCCATATATCTTAAATTTATATTATAAAACTTTAACAATTATTAATATCAATAAATACCTGAGTTAATGCGCTTTAATTAACATCGACAAAAACGCCAATTTCACTTGTATATTTTAATTTTTTAAGAAATTTATAAAAAAATCCGCCACCTGTGCACTTTCCCCGAAAATTGGGCAAGTGCATAACCGGCCCTTAAGACCTATTTGAAGCCGTATATCATACGCAACGTGGCAAAAGCATAACTATTGATATGTTTGCTAAAAATTGCTTTTTACTTCATTAAAATATCTTGTTTCGTTTTGGAGTAACCAAAAAATTAAAGTAGATAAAAATATGCAAAGGAATTAGTATTCAGAATTAACAAGAAATAATCAAGTAAAATTTTTTGGGGCCTGCGCGCAACCCATATGTTCGGTCTATGCACTTACCCCGATAGACGGGATACACTTGCCCCTTATCTCAATATTTACGAGGTAAGAGCACATTAGTGCTTTTCTCAATAAATTTCAATAATTAAACAAAAATTATTCATTTAAGTGATACATGGATAATGCGTGGTTATTACTTACCAGAAATAATAGCACACAACACACAATTTCTTCAAAAACTACTGCACTTTCACGACCTCTTCCAAGTAGCACGTGCTCTTTCAATTCTGTGCTTTCGAGCTGGTTGGTATAAATCGGGAATTCCCCTCAATAATTGCGCGACATCTACGTGAATAGGATGGTACTAACTCTGAAAGGAATTCCATATACATAGTTTATGTTGCAGTTTTTCTCATATTATATTAATAGGAGCCCGTTTATGCACTTACCCCGTTTATACACTTACCCCACTCCACCTTATAGCGTTTTTAGTAACGTGCGACTTAAAAATTAAAATCCCTTTAACAGCTGAAGGGTTAAGAAAGCGAAACATGTTTCTTCACATTTTCTGGATGGAGTGGCGTATCACCTAACTTTCCGCACTCACAGTGCAGTGAATGCCAAAATATCGATGCCTCAATTTTTTATTTTTCCACCCGGCCCCAATTTTTCCGCGATTTTCTAATCACATTTTTTCCTAGCATTTTTTGAACCGATTGCCATTTATTTTATCATCATGCAATTAAGCCGACCTTCCGATCGGGATTAATTACACTATTAATACGGAAATCGCTAAATAGGCATTTTTGCTCCGAACCACAAAATTTATTGAAATTAATAAAAATAATAATTGAGCTTAAATGTCGCTCCGATAAAATAACAATATAGGAACAAAAGAGCACACCTTTTGCTTAAATGTATCTTTATTCGTGCTTAAGTCATGATATAAGAGAGACCAAAGTGAGATTTTTTTTATATGATATATAACAAATTTATAAGATATACATATGTATATATAAACAATATAATAAAGATATAACAACGATATAAGAAAAATTTAAACTCGGCAAAATAAATACTCAACAGTGTTTTCGGTTCGAGTCTCTGTATCGGGTATTTTTAATTTATTTTCACTAATAACATGTAGATAGAGAGAATGACATGGAGAGTGAAAGAATTTTTTTTTACACTTATTGGGCTTCGAACCCACAACTGCCCGCTCCATAGTCCAGCACTTTCCAGCACACAATACCATCTATGTGTCGCATACAATAGCTAAACATATGTCCTACTTAGCAGCACTTTATTATATGATGATTGAAGATAAGAGAGTGATGTTGGATCGGCTTTAGGCTGCGTTTATGCCCGAGCGAATCGCGTCGCGCGACGCGACTGGTAGTCGCTTGAAGTCGCTGCCAGCTATTTTTTGCCGAAACAAATTGGCTAAGTTCATAAAACACAACGGAATCGCAACATGCTCTGGCAACAGTATCGAAGCAGCATTGCAACACGTTGTTGTGTTCTGAACTGCACTCGTATCTAGTCATCCTTCAATTGTCAAATTTCCAGTTCAAAACTGACTAATGTCGAAAAATCGTATGAATGAGCCAGCGGAGAAATTTTTGTGATGGAGAAAATGACATTTTTCACAGCATGTTGCGTCCATCAAAAACTCAGTGGAGAGAGTTCATAAAACAAATTGGCAACCGTATGCCAACTGTTGTGTGATATGAACTTAGCCATTGTTTTCATGAAAAATGCATGGCATTCTGCCATTTAAATTTGTACGACACCTGCATCTCGAATATATTTCTCAAGATTGCCATGCCATTGTCATCAAACATTTTGTTTCATATTTTATATGGCCACATATAAATGCTAATGTAATACCACCTTTAGCATTTGATCTGACAGAACAAAGCTCGCCTCTGCTGGCCTCAGAATTCTTTGTAACCTGTTGATCATCTGAATAATTGGGAAATGTAGTATTTTTTTTCTCTCTTTGCTAATTTTTCCCCTCTACAATGGTTGTCGGCTGACTCCGGTGCTCAGCGCGTTTTTTTTTTATTTCTAGCAGCACACTTTGTCCTCAGCCTCTTCTTCTTAGCAGGCCTCGTAGTAGAAGCTGCCCTGTAATGAACCACATGTAATGAACCATATTATGGTCTGGTAGTGCTGCTCCCACCGGCAGATCGAAGCAGCACCTGATGAGTAGTAATCTATTGGTGGTACGAAACCAGAGGCCGAGGGTTCCATTACACCCGGACCAAGGTGCGACCGCGTGGGCGTCTGATCCGTCCGCCAACCATTCCATCCTTATCGACTATTTTTTTTCCCCCATTTTTACCTCCCCTGTTTGTGTTGTCTACCCCAGGCCTATGAATTTTTGTTAATACGTAAAGGACAGGGGCAACGAGCGGCGAAAATCCCGCCCACATCTCCCGAACTGAGCTACAGCAAGCATAGGCCGCTGCTTAGCTCGCTGAAGGGCCTTTTTCTTCGCCAGATGGAACGGCCCGACCTTCACGGTCATATGCTACCTTAGGCTCCGTCCCCACGGGCATCTTTGGATGCCCACCAAACCGTCTGTTACAAAGTTTGAAAATCACTATTTTCCAACTTTTTCTTGTTATCGTTGCTGTTCTTTGACAGGGCTACAGCCTCGTAGGGAGCGTACCGAGATCTGCTTTCTCTTCTTGCAGATTGCCTCTGTTCCAAGGGTGTGTATAGGTTTGGCTTATTACAAGTACCTCACGGTGATATTTTGGTCCTGCTGCAGGGGTGCGTCAGGACAAAAGGACTCTCTTAATCATTAAATGAAACAGAAACCAAACTTGGTAGATATGGGTATCTTCAGATTTTTGGTGATGAAACCAAACCATGGTGTGGTTAACATAATTTTAAGTCGTTTGGTTGGAAATGATGACATTTTGATCCCTTGGGGAAGAAAAAAGGGTATTCTTGACCCGAAAGTGATACCTAGGCAAGATGGGTGGCGGTCTTGAGACAAATGCATTGGACTACTTTTGATGGCATTAAGAGTCCTTTGGAGAGCAAAAGGGATATTTTTGGCAAGGAAGTGATATCTAAGAAAGATGGGTACAACATGACTGGGGGTTTTGAGGTGAATTCACAAGACTACAATTGATGGTGTTTCGAGTTCTTTGGAGAGAAAAAATGATATTTTTGGCAAAGCAAGTAATATCTAGGCAAGATGTATTGCATACGACTGGGAGTCATGGGGCAAACGTACTAAGCAATTTGAGTTCTTGACCAGGAAAACAGCACCTTCTTAGGAATGAATTGAAACAGAAACCAATCCTAGCAAATATCGGTTATTTCTGGATCGGGGTGTTGATACAAATACTCTAGATGTAAGGGGCATACAGGCTATAAAGAACTGAACCGACGTCAAGGACCGAAAGACATAATGCCCTCAAATGCAATTAAAAGTCATGTCAAAAGCCCACTTACAAAAGGATGCGCCATTAAAGAATTAGTTCTTTGAAGACAACTTTTCTGAATGCAAATCAAAGACAACTTGAAAGCAAATGGATTAAAATGAAATGCGTTGACCAGTCTCATGCCTAAAGTGCCGATGAAATCATCGCTCTTTGTGTCATTCGGACCCAGCCCGGCACTTATTCTGATCTACCAACTTTATTCAAGTTTAAGTAAACTGGAGTTCGGCTTGGTTATGTAGAACCATAGTTCGGACAATTCTAAACCCACAGATTGGTAAAACTTATAGAGAAAAAAAAAATTTTTAAGCAAAAAACTTTAGTTTTAGGCTTCGGGTCCCGGTTCTGTAAAAATGGAATTTGGAAATCTGTGGAATTAAAATTTGGTGTTGATTGCACCAAATTGTTTCGGATGTTAATCTATGTAGGTATAAAAATTTAACGTTGGTAGTCAATAGTACATAACAATAAATTTTAGAAGCATTCAAAAGTATTTTAGTTTTGGAATTAATATCCGGGTTCTTCCCCACTAAAATGCAAAAAGATGTGATATGGCCCAAAAACAACTCTAAATTGAATTTAATCTCCCCGCCAATCAGCGTTAAAATAAATTAACCAATTTAGGAAGGAATTGATCCAGGTGAAAAAATATTTTTGTTTTTGTTAAAAGCAGCTAACAAAAGGCGTGTTTTTTTTGTACTGCGGTGCAGGTTAATTGGGGGCTATCCGGGTTAACTTACACACATTACACAAACAACATACCCTAGTTGTTTGTGTAATGTGTGTAAGTTAACCCGGATAGCCCCCAATTAACCTGCACCGCAGTACAAAAAAACACGCCTAAATTCGGTTATATGCAATCTGACAGTTCAATTATAATGACGTTGGCAGCAACACTCGAAAACTTCGACTCCTGCGCCGCCTGCATTTCAAAATGCGGAAACGAATGGACGTTAACGTTAACTAGAGCTCGTTGGGAAGACATAGTAAATGCTGATGCCCAACAATGCTAAGCTTTCTAAATTGGAGGGTGCGGTCAATTCACCGAGATAATTGGAGGACAATGATCCAGACGGCCAGGGCCCGATGTGGGGTGGAAACGCCACAATGATGATAATACCAAATCAAAAACCACACTTTTATAAGACCCAACAATAAAAAGTATCCCGCATATTCATTTAAACGAACTTTAAACCAATTACTAATCACCATCGATCCAATTTTATAAGAACTTTGCCTTCGCCAGAAAACCTCCTTTGTTTGCCTTCTTCCTCCGTTGTCGACCTATTGAAGCGAACTTCATAAAAATTCCACCACTATATGGCACCATCATTATTTCAACTCCCGTTTATTGCTTTGTACGCGTGCGACAGTGTGGGCTCCTCTAGTACGGAAAGGAAAATTGAAAGGAAAAACGAAACGAAATAAAGTGAGCATCAATAATCCTAAGAATGATGGCTGGGCTCAAGAGGATAATTTCGTCTTTGTAATCAGAAGATTTATATACACTCGTACTTGCGAATCCGCTATCTAAATATCCTTTTGCGTTGCAAAAGGAAATCCGCAGGCAGAGATGGCATATTAATCAAAGATTTTGTTCGTTCGTATTCCTTAGAGTCGCTTCAAAGTAGGCGAACGGAGACTGGATAAGATGACAAAATAGCTGATCGCGCGATGAGCCAGTCAATTAATATAATAGACTCAAGGACAATTTCCGGATTTTTTCTTTCATTTGCGTTTTTCTCGAAAATCGATGAAGCTTGTTTGTGATGGATGACAGTTCTAGACAACGGAGGACGAAGCTTTCTTTCTTGCTGAATGGGACTATGTGGGTCTACAGTTTTATCCCGATTAAAAGTTGTAACAAATTATGCCGAAAAGGATTTTTCCTTCTGGTGATTTATCGACGAAATTGACGGTCACATCTGCTCCAATTACCACACAAGTTCTCAGTGCAGGACAAATTCAGTAGAGAAAGGTCCAGTACGCCTGGTTGTATGGCCGAAGCACATGTTGCCATTCCGTGTCATTCTCATTCCCCCCGGAATGCCGGAGGCCGTACCGTATCTGCTCAATCACAAACTCTAGCATCCAATCAATCTTTTCGTTGGCAATGAATAATCCTCCGAAATTCGAAAAGAGATGATTGATGACACTGCTCATCTGTATCCGGTGGTAATGGTTTAAATTGTCGTCCCAAATTGGCGCAACCTCCGATTCGACAGACTTTGTTGGTTTACTTGTACATTATAGTACTTGTCACCCGACCATGGATGGTGTGAAGTGTTTCGTACGAAATGTATGGATGTGTAAGCATGTCTTCAATTTAAATAAATTTTCTTTTGAAAAGAAGCAATCCATCAATTGGGTAGAACGTGGAAGTTTCTTTTCACCCTTTTTTGAATGCATAAGTAATCTTAATTGGTGATGGTGACACATTCAAGTGGATGTTTAGTGTCAATTGTTCATGTTAGTGACCATTACTGAATCCTGTTTGTTTAATTTGGATAAATTGGAATATCAAGAAAGAGAATCACTTCTGGCTATAATAAATAATAATAAATACGAAGCATGATTCAAAATTAGATTCAATCAATATTCTTTTCTTATTTGAAGTGCTACAATTAGTTTTAAGGATTTTATACCGTCAATCGTCAAAGATATTGTCTGTTAGTTTGTTATTCCTGGTTGTTCCTTGCTGTGAAATTCAGCAAATGGAGAAAACAACAGTTTATCCGAAATGACACCAGCACAAAAGGAAGGGGACTTAAAAATTAATCTTGCTTATTTCGGATATTAATGGTAAGAGTTTACGCACACTATAAGAGATTTGGATAAATCTCGAGATTTAAGAAAATCTACCTCCAAATTTCCTAGATTTACCATACATTTATTCAGATTTGTTAATTGCCTTGACCCCTCCAGGCGCATGGGTGCATCAACATCTCTCGCATAACTATGACATGACTTGTTATCGTTTCGATAGCATGTGTTTCGGATAGTCATAATGCAGTTGCTATCCAAGCTGTATTCTATTGACAAGCTGACAGGAAGACTCGTCGAGAGCTTCGTCCCAAAATGTTGCGCCCGATGCTAGAGCTTCAGGTATGTCTAGCTCCAGCAAGGGTGTGCCAAGTACATGTGGTATGCCCTGTGGTAAGTCTCGATTAGGGCTTCCCCCTACCGTCAGGAGGCTCTGGCAATACCGGGTCCAAGAGGGAGGCGTACAACAAACCAGATGGTTCCGGTGGCAGTGGAACGAGCAAACTGGAGGGTGTGCGTAAGCACGTCACTCCATCCAAAGCCCGCTCCCGGGAGGGGCGTAATGCCATTCGCGTCCGCAAATATATTACAGCCGCCGATATATCGCAGAGGATCGAGAAGCAGTTGGAGTCCTTAGAGTGGGCTCTGAGCGTTATTGCCCAGATCCCGGAAGGCAGCGGGATAGTGAAACGGCAAATGTACACGGAGGATCAGATGGAGGGACCGAAATGTCGGAAGACTGTCCCCATGGAGGACGAAGCGAACATGGCCTTCTTCCTTCGGAGTATCGATGCTTGCCGAGGAGGATACGGACGATAACTGTGTGTCACTCGGTTTGAATCTGGCTGCGTTGGATGACTCTTCTTCCTTCGGAGTATCGAGGCTTGCCGGGGAGTATACGGACGGTAACTGTGTGTCACTCGGTTTGAATCTGGCTGCGTTGGATGACTCTTGCCAACCTTCTTTGGTGTAAGACTCCCTTGAATCCGACACGGAAGGGGAGACGGATGGTTATTGAAGTGAATGCGTAATGGTAAAGTTTCTTCAAATAAACCTTCACTGTTCCAAAGCAGCCTCGGCTTCATTTCTTCTTCGCCTGGCACGCAGTGAAGATGATATCGTCATGATTCAAGAGCCTTGGACTGTGCATGATCTCGTCAGAGGTCTGGGTTTCCTGATTATATTACTTTTTATAATGAAGGCCAGAGTATACCACGATCTTTTATTCTCGTTAAGAAAACCGTCAAGGCCTTCCTACTATCAACTTGCAGCGAAAAGGACTCCGTGGTAGTCTGCCTGGGTCCTACAGGTAAAGTTTATTGGGTTGTATCGATATGTATGCCGCATGACAATGTAGGCACGCTCCCCTCTTCCAGTTTAAGGGAGGTCACTGCAGTAGTGATGCGCACCACGATGTCTGGGATAGTTCAGATAACAATAAGCGCGATGAATCTCTTCTCGAGTACATTATGGGAACTAATCTCATAATCTGCAATGTGGGCCGCGAGCCCGCGTACTTTTATAACAAAATCCAGGCAGGAGGGTTTAAATATCACTCTGGCATTGTATGATATCATTCACCTTATCAGAGATTGAAGAGTGTCGTCGGAACACTCCATCTCTGACCATCGATACAAATTTAGCCTTGCTGAGCGTCCTGAAGCAATCCAGCTTACTATTAATCGCACAGGAGCTAGACGATATGGTTAACACTCTGACAGATGCGATGAAGACGGCAGTGTATACATCGTATCCGAATACCTCACATGTGGGCAAGAAAACACCAGCCTGGTGAAGTACTAGGATCTCTGAACTTAGGACTGTGTTTAGGAAAGTTTTAATAAGGCTAAAGCCTCAAGGCGGGAGTCGGAATGGAACTCCTATAAAAGACACCTGAGCTCTTTCAAGAAGGAGTTAAGGGGTGCCAAACGAAATGCAAGGAGGAGCTTCTGCGGCGTTGGAATTAATCCTGTTAAGACGGACCTTGTGCTCTTCACTAAAAGGCACATGACTCCTCCCATTAAACCTCTCATACTGGAGGGTACTAAATTGGTTTTCATGAACAAAGCTAAGTTCATTGGCAGGAATCAAAGGTGGAAGCCCAACATTGAAGAACAGGTTAATAAAGCTATTATCGCACTCTACTCGTCTAAAAGGGCCATAGGTAATAACTGCGACCTGCAGCCTATTGGTTATATACGGCTGTTGAACGTCCCATACTACTGTAGGGACTAGTGTGTGGTGGACAGCACTTCGAGTAGTGGATTATCATAAATTACTGAGTAAGGTACAAATACTAGCTGCCATGGCCGTGGCGGTGGCTTTTAGAACCATTCCGTCAGCCGGGCTGGACATGGTGCTCGGCTTGCTCCCATTGGACATTTGCTGCGAACCACTGGAGCCAAACACTGCTCTACGTCTTTGTGAGACTGGCCAGTGGCGCACGCCACTGTACTGGATAATTTGATTTTCCCCGTGGAGACTGATTACATCTCTCCGAAACACTTTTCTGGCCGAAACCACACCAGCCTGATTCTGTCGATGGGGTCTATATGCTGATAAAACGCTCCTGATCACCGACTCCATGGTCATCTACACGGATGGCCCTAGGACCGATGGCTGTGTTGGGGCGGGTATCTATTCGGAGGGACTGGGGATCAACCTTTACAATGCCATCCCTTATACCAACAATTAGTTGACTGGGAGGCACTGTAGGAACATCTACAAAAGAAAGTCGCACTATCCAGAATTTATAAAATTTTAAATAGAAAATGAGCAATCAAAAAGAATATAGTAGTTCCACAGAGTTTTTTTCCGTATGGTTTTTTTTTACTCGCACGCTCATATTACGTCGAAATTGAATGAACCAATGAACATTGAATTAAGATAGTGCTCTGCGCAAAAGTGGAAAGGAGATGTGAGGAGGAGAGGAGGACAAAAAAAAACCTGTCATTCCGTCTTCCCGATTTCTCCAGTGTCCTGCAGGCAGAGGTTACGGCAATTTTCGAAGCTCTTACCTACCTAAGAAATCATGTAGTGACCGCGAGAGACATTACGATTTAAAGTCAGGCTGCAATTCGATCACTTGAATCCATCCTGATCCTGACTACACCGAAAACCATCGCAAGGTGTCGGTCGGTGATCAAAGAGATGGGTGCTTTTTTCAACAGTACTCTTTGTTGGATACCGAGCCATAGTGATTTCGTGAATAACTGCGTCGTGGATGAATTGGCTATAGAGAGGGATGATTTGATCCCAAATCTCGTATTTTCCCCCGAATTCGTGTTCAACCACATTTCGCCACAATGTATGCAATATTTTCTAATCGATTATCAATGAAAAAGACAAAGGGATCATATGAGAGGTGTTTGAAATTCGGGGGCGAACACTTGCGTGCATGTACATGAACATGATGACCACCATACCAAAGTCTACCTGTTCCCATGTAAGTGAACGACAGCACAACTGTCAACTGAATTTTGGTGGTTGAAGGAGAAGAAGAAACGAATGGTGGGAATTGGTTTCGGGATTTGCAAAACTATTTAGATTTCAGTCTCTGGTGTGCATATTCTATAAAACTCACCCACCATTCGTTATCCTAGAGGGAAATAAAGAAGTCTCAAGTCTTCTTCAAAGGAAAACTCAAATTCGTACTTCCGCTATTTTTAATACAAAATTTACTTCGGCCCACCACTAATAAGTCCCACCAACATCTACCAAAGAAAAGCCGACCTAAATACATGGTTAACAACAACTTACTTTTTATTTTATCCGTCTGTAAGCCAGCCGTGACAAGTGCAACAACATTATCATCAGATTTGATGGATTTCGTCGTGCCCAGATACATAGATACATATACTAAGCTAAAAGGAAAAGAAAAGCAACTATGTAACTCGTGCCCTCAAATTAGTTGATAGCACGCAATGCAGTATTCAAATTTACACTTGACTTTTATTTAGTACTCGTACATACGAGAGTACTTGAAACTGAAATCATATTTAGTAAGAGGCGTAAAAGAACCTAGAGGCTCGTTAGGTGACATGGAGGTGATTGATGATTGCGCGGTTTGTACAATATTCATTTTATTCATTTACTGAATACGGAGTGGGCCTCATAATCAAAATGAAATAGGACATTTTTGAGCTGATTTTAGATACTTCGTTCTAACCGACTGTCTCCTCTTCAACAAAAGTCCCCAACAACATAAATTAAATAAAATCAATATTGAACTATTAATAAGAAAACTTCATGCTTTTCATTTTGGTAAATATTTGCTGGATTCGAATTCAGATTTTGTTCGAGAGCATACAAGTTTGTTTTCATCTGAAAAGTATTCAGATCCGGCGGGGAATATTTTCAGATCCAATCAGACTTGCTGGAGTCCGAAGCGTGTATACCCTAGACTTCTACTGACCAAGTATTGATATCAAAAGTACCTTTCTGTAACTACCATATGCATTAACAGCGATCACGACCATTTTCAATACTAACCAACTAGGTCATACTACGAACATTTAACTAGAATTTCAAGTCTCGAGCTTCATTCTATCGAAAGTAATCGTGCAGACATATCTGACAGACAGATTATCCTCATAAAAATAAGCATCCTCATTCGTATCCGTATCCGTAATGAGGGTAGGGCCTCATTTTTTCATTTTTACCTCATCCACATCCACAATCCTCTTATTCTTATGAAGACATTTATGGGGACATTTAGAGGCATTCCATTGAACCGAACTTACCGAAAAAATATACAGCTCGTGTTAAGATATAGTATGCTACAAAAGACTTACTTAAAAATATATATGCTAGAAAAAAATAAACGAAAGGAGGTCTCTGCTCTGCTGATTCGTCGTCGTATCGTATCAAATGTGTAGAACGGTCAAATAAGCTGGAAAATAATAACCTGAGGCCAATTTTGCTATAAAAATAAAATATTAATTGGAAGGGTCCGAAAAATACGAGAAAAAGGGGCCCATTTTTTTTTCTTCGACTGTAGGCATGTTGGGTGCTATATCATGTCATTTGGCAGTTATATTGTACGATTCCCCCAGGCGAGTAAAGACTGACTAACCAATTAACTAGTCTCACATCAATCGTTTAATATTTAACGAGATTACATGCATCAAAATGAAATACAATTTCTAACATATTTTTACCGTTTTTTCCGTCGTAGCTACTTCAAATTGGGAAAAATACCAGAAATGGGAAGTACTCAGTATTCCTTTTGATATGACACCCAACATGCTTATAGTCAAAGATATAATATTGGCCCCTTTTTCCGTCCTTTTCGGTCCCTATCAATCAAAATTTTATGAAGCAAAATAAGTTTTGCCCTATTAAACCACACAGATTACAAAAAATGGCCATATGTTAATTTTTTCTTGCTCGAGCATATTTTTTTTTATCTTTTTCTCGTACCAGTAGTAGATTTGTATGCTGATGTGTTTCTCATGTTCTCAACTAATATATCACATATAGAAACAAATTAGCAAATACAGTGAAACCTTTGCTAACGGACACCTCACTCTAGCGGACACCTCTCATTATGCCCGGTTCACATTATTCCAGTCCAGTAATCCAGTCCAGTTATCCAGTTCAGTGCTGGACTGGATCATATCGTCTACATGATTCCAGTCCAGTAGTCCGGCGAGTGTGTTGTTGATTCGGTAACTATAGTAACAATGGTTTCTGGGCGAGCTGGAATCAAAAAGTAGACCGACAATCCAGTCACTGGACTGGATTGCTGGATTGGATTGCTGTCCAGTGTCGGTTCACATTATTCCATTAGCAGTCCAGCGCTGGACTGGATTACTGGACTGGATTGGTTACTGGAATAATGTGAACGGGGCATTACGGACAATTTTGAAAAGTCCCAGACGGAAGGTATAGGAAATCAATGCATATAGACCCTCTCTGCAACGGACACCCCTTTAACGGACGCGGACAGCCTAAATTTCGACACCAAGAAACAAATTTACCTCTCCTGAACGGACGCTTAAATAACTCTGAGAATGAAGATAATGTACTCCAATTTAGTGTCTTTTATTAATCAACTTACACATACAAATAAATACATAAAGAGACAAGGACAATGCCGGTCAAGAAGAACATAAACAAGTGGGAACCAATTTATACAGTTTCAAGCCTTCAAATATCGTGAAAACACTTCCCCTAACCCTTGTTAACAAAAATGGTCATAATTTAGACTCAAATTTTTGGTCAACAGTTGAGGTAAGGTTGGCTATTTTCCAGATGTCCGTTAAAACGCTATTGACCACAAAGTTTATAGCCGCATAATTGGTCCCCACCCGTTGAACTGCCTCCTGGCCTGCATTGTCTTAGTTTTTCATTAATCGTCCTGTCTCCCGGTACATATCCTATAAATCTCTGATTAGAGAATCTAATCCAGAGGTCGACGTCTGTCTCGAGTACTGTAGACACTCCTCTGTGAAGTTTAAAACTCTACATGGGTTATATTCGAAAAAATCGTAGCTGAATACATTGCGTGAGGTCCTTTTCAACCTAAATAATAGTAAACTTCTAGAAAATATCACCCAACACCCTTAAAGACGAATTTTTGATCTACACTAACAAGTGTATATAATAAGATTGACTTAAATTCACCGTTATATTGCAAATTCACTTTTCAAAATTTTTGGTTCTCTTTACCATTAGTAGCAAAAACTGCAATTTTACCTTACTTGCTCTGTTCAGTAGGAACAATAGTGGGTGCGTCACTTTTTTTGCGGAGCAATGTACAAATTTTTGAATCAGCATTTTTGTCAACCTTGCGGACACCACTCTGCAGCGGATATTTTTTTTGGAACCGTGACTGTCCGTTGTGGAGAGGTTTCACTGTATATCTCCATCCTCACCCTCATCCGTATCCTCATTTTTTCTTTATCAAATATCCACATCCTTATCCGCATCCAAACTATTTTTTACCCACATCCTCATCCGCTAAACAATATCCTTTACATCCCTAAGGTGGGAACCCAAAAAAAATGTTCGCCGGTTTCGAACACTGATACGAGATACGTCTCGTCAGGCGCCTCCACCTCATATCTCGTGTCAGTGTGAGAGACGCGACCGGGAACGACCAGGCTGATGTTGTTTCGCCTTATGCAGGCCGACAAACATAACATGGGTGGAAATCATATCTCACTTGAAGCGTCTAAAGCGCTTAACGATATGATAGTGTCCTGACTAGCCGCCAGTGGTATCAGCAAACAAACTTTATTCGGGCGACAGCAATCGATTCCATACAACTTGTATGGATCTTCGCATGCCGCCGCCCTTACCGACCAAATGCGATCAACCTCTTGAGAGGATAAATTCCCCAACGGGGACCCAAAAAAATGTTCGCCGGTTTCGAACACTGACACGAGATACGTCTCGTCAGGCGCCTCCACCTCGTATCTCGTGTCAGTGTGAGAGGCGCGACTGGGAACGACCAGGCGAAACAACATCAGCCTACGCCAATTATTGCAATCCTTCAGGTTACCTTTTTTCAGGATCTTAACAATTACGTCTTTTTCCACTCTTTAGGGAGAGTTTCGGTTTCCCAATACTTTTAGATAAGGGGGAGAAGAATATCCCCAGTAGCATTGGCATCGACTTTCAAAAGTTCCACCTGAATTCCATCTATCCCCGGGGCTTTACCCGCTTCCATCGATTTAATAGCCGCAGTTACTTCCAGCTTAGATGGTGGGCTGGTATCAACTCTGGCTATTTGCGGAATATCTTCTGCTACTGATGAAGATGCATTCGAAGGTCCAAAGGTGTTGTTGAGGAGCTCAATGAAGTGTTCTCACCATTTTCGCAGTTGGTGTTCTTCGGTTAACAGCAGAGACCCGTCTTTATCTTGGACAGGATGTTCTGTTGCAAAAGATTTGCCAGTTAATGACTTGATAAGCTTAAAAAGGGTTCCACTATCACCGCGATAAGCCGCTTCCTCTGCCTTCTCCGCCAATGCGTTGATATAATTTCGCTTGTCCCATCTTATGCTTCTTTGCACGCCTTTCTGTAGTGAAAGGTATTCAGCTCTAAGTTGGTCTTTGGCTGAGCTATCAATAGCTGAGTTAATATTTTCCGTAACTCTCTTGCGTGTTGAGATTAGAGACCATGTAGAGTCGCTTATGAATGATCTCCTACCAATCGACCAGCAAATGTTACGCCACACGAATAAATGAGTCCTTAGCGACTTTCCATCTGTCATCAATTGTAGGATTCTCACTAGGTGGTGGTGCAATAGCTCTCTCGCGCATGGCGGTGGAATATGCACGTCTTAGTGATGGATCTTTAAGCTTTTGCACATTAAAGCGTGGCAAGATTCGTGCAATTTGAGGGCGATGGATCGCTGCCATTCGTAAGCGTATTTTTGCGACAACAAGTTGGTCCCTGCCAATATCAGCACCCCGCTCGACCTGACGTCTAAGAGACAGTTCCTCCATGTCTCGGAAATGGCTATTTGATCAATCTGGTTCTCTGTTCTGCCACCCGGAGGAACACAGGTTGTTAAATGGCATCGTTTGTGCTTGAATAAAGTACAGCCGATGACGAACTGATGAGATTTGCAAAACTCCACGAACATCTCACCATTTTGGTTCCCGTTGCCTAGACCATGATTGCCCATTAGGTGTTCCAAACCAAAGTTGTCAGACCCGACTTTGGCATTGAGATCCCCCATAATAATTTGTATGTCACCTTTGGGAGCCTTGTCGAAGGTGTCGCCGAGTCGGTGGTAGAAGGCGTCTTTAGCTGATTGATCCACTGGTTCATTTGGGGCGTAGCACTGAATTATTGTTATGTTTCTAACCCTGTATTTTGAATCTGACTATGATGATACGGTCGGAGATGGGCTTCCAGTCAATTAGAGATAGGCGTGCCTCCCTAGTCAACAGGATTCGGACGCTTGCCATTCGAGGTGACGTATCGTCTTCATTTCCAGAGTAGAGCAGTACTGTTTAAAAGCTTGGTGATAAAGTCGTTCCCGATCCAGGCCATCTTGTTTCGCTCAGTCCTAGAATATCGATGTTGTATGCGGTCATTTCCCGTTCGACTTCAGTGACCCTCGCACTTTTGCACTCGCCCCACATCGTTCGAACGTTCCAAAAACCGTTAGCGTAGCCAAAAGTCGTTGACGGTGAATCAGTCCGTGATATCCGAGGCTCGTTTAATGTTTCGAGTGTAAATTGATTTCAGGTACGCAGGTTATAAGCCCACATACCCAATCTTAGGGGAAGGGTTGCTTCCTTAGGTGTCCTAAGAGTCGCCGGGAGCTATTTTTTATATAGCGCAGAGGTAGCTCTCCAATGGTGTTTTTAATTGCGCGCTGAGGGTGACATGTTGGTACTCTCACAATTATGTTGCAACACCACCGTTCGCCTACTTCCTGAGACGTACTGGTTTTATTGACCATTCAGAATGATCATCGTTATGTGCCTCTACCAAATGTTCTGAACTGCAAAACTTGGTTAGCCGTTCCAGAGGGCGCCCACGAGGAGGACTATGGAAGAGGTATTTTGCCCTTGTGTGATTAAATCGTATCAAAATCCTTTTATTCTATTTAGGTAATTAAATAATTAAAAGGCATTTTTCAGCGTTAGATAATCGCGTTGAACAGCGCAAAACTTTTAGGTAGAAATTGACATTTCGCACTACATTCCTTATACGCTTTCAATCGTACTCTATCCTACTTTCAAGTGGCGAATCTGTCTCTAGATCCGCCTTGGTTTTCCTGGACCCAAAGCTCATTCCCATACAAAACGACTGACCATCGGTGATCCAGGTCTCTCATGGGATCACACCTGGAATAGAGTTGAATGAGAATTGGCTGAAAGTCAACTTATTTCGCTTTTATACCTTTATTTACAGAGTCCGCTATTCGTCCCCACGAACGTGGCGAATCAGCTTATGATGGTTGTTTGAGATTGCCCGTCTATGATCCGTGCCGTCCTTTTCACTCCTGATATTTGTTCAAATGAAAAGAACGGGCCTTAAATTACATTCACTTCTAAACTGACCACCGGTATCTTTACTTTTCTAAACTGAAATTTTCACCCGGAAATATTTGTAAAAATTCCTTGGAAATATAAAATATGCCCCGTGAACCCTTAAAAAAACAACTTTCAATATTTTGTTTTTTATTTATTTATTCCTTTCTAGTTTTTAATTTTTAATTCAATTGTTAAAAATTCTATAATATACTTTCCATATAAAAAAAAAATATCATCATATGAATTGTTTTGTTATAGTGCTTGTTGTATATTCATTTAATGGCGTCGATGACTACTTTCTTCTTCTGTTCTTGTCATTTCCGTTCCGAAAGCCAACAACGAAAAATCCGAAACTCATCACTCATTTTGCTGACTCTGCTGTATTCAATCCACAAACAATGTTTCGCGATGCCTTGGAATTTCTTTGGTCTATTTTCAATAATAATTTATCGTGTTAAAAATTTATGGATCTATACATATAATAAATTGGTTGTGTCTTGTGCTTGTCTTTCAGTATTTTGTCATTTTCTTAAATTTGTATTTGCATTTTGGTTGTTCTATTGATAAGTGTCTGGTAGTTTGTCAATTTGAACATTTTACAAATTGCACTACAAACGAGGATAAACTTTATCAATCAATTTTTACTTTTTATTTCGTCCTATCCATTTCAATTTTTTCTGATTCGTATACAATTGAAAAATCTGTGAAACCAGATACGTTGACATCGTGTCACATTCATTCAATACTTCAATATTCTTCATTTGACTTTTCAACCATTTTTGTTTTATTACATACACGTATATCTATTATATTTATTTTGTTCTTATTTCTTGCTTTATAGTACATAAACTACGTCTAGACGAAATAAAATTCATCAAATATATTTCCAATTTAATTTTGTATACTTTTATTTTTTCACAATATAATTATCATTCAATTTTACGTATTGAGGTTTCTTAAGTTTAGAACTGATTGAACTGAAGAAATACCAAAGGAATATGAAAAATAAAACGTATGTTACTGGTAAATTAATGGAGACTTGACGATGCTAGTTGAGAACATATTGTCGGCCCAAAATTGGAGAGGGGTAAGGGCGAGTCGTTAGAACGAATGTGTAAGAATACTTTTATATTAGGCGCGTTCTTTTGTACTCTTGTGTAGGCTAGGTGAAAAAGCCGCCGTGAAAAAAAAAACCAAAAAGCTTTCGCGTGGGGTTATACTAGTCTAGAGCTCGGAGTTTAAATCTCAGAGCGATCAAAAACTGCCTGTGAGTACCAATGGAACTTTCACAGTGCTCCGAGCTTCTCAGTATAAAAACGACACGGATAGGAGTTGCATGCAGCAACTTCACTTCCGAAAAGTGGATTTGCTATCGAAACATCAACAAGGCATAGAAATGCTACAGATGTTGACGCGCCCATGCCCTTGGAGTGGTCAAGGCAATTAACAACATTGAGTGGGTTCAGGTCGCGCAACGTTTTAAACGCAAATGCAAACAGTTCGACTGATTTTGCTCGTGGACGGTCCGTTCCAGTTTTCGTTTAATCTACCACACATCGGGGAAATTAACCAGAAATTTTTCCTGGTTGATTTCCGTTCAATGGGGGGTAAGGGGTATTGGCGTATTTGACAGTTCTTAGTTGACGTATTGCATGTGACTGTGAGATGGTGTGGATTTTCGTTTTCGGGTTCTTGATTTGTACATGGCGTCTTATGTGCTTATTTACACCGAAGCAACACAAATTTGTGGCGATTTTGCAGTGCTTTTAATTTTTCCTGAAACCGTCGCGAATTTAATTGAAGTTTTGTTTGAAACTCAATAGCGAATCGGCTGTCAGCTGTTTAATACATGACAACTACAAAACAAGTCGTTCGGGTAAAGAGTTTATGGTTGAGTAGAGGGAAAATTTTTACCGCAATTACAACGTTGCAAACGTGAACGCAGGCATTGGCAGTGGAACTCTGGCGTCAATTTTTTCTATTACTTTTGATTGTGGTCGCGAGATTATCGAAAATATTTTTCACCAATAAAGTAAATATCAAAAATCAAATTATGAAATTTATAATTCTCCATAATAAATTAGCCACTTAGCGATGCAAGTGACATCTGTTGGCATATCTATCCCGGGCAAGTTGATTGCCTCGCTTATTTCCCCGAAGGTCATACTGCACAGGATGAATGGATGATTAGGTTAGGATGGAGGGGCTGCCGTGTTAACCACAGCACACATAGACCACGACAATGTCCATTGTGTTACCATCGGAAAATCATCTCCCAACCATCCTACTTATTAACGCAGTCCAAACTTGCAGTGAAACGATGAAATTTCCCAACATGGATATTGGCTAGATCATCCAGTTCGGTGAAAAACTTTAAACCTTCCGCCAGCAGGACAGGTTCAGAGAAGATGAAGGGTACACTCTACCTCGCCCGCATCGCCGCAGCCTCTGCAGAACTTCTGCAACAACACATCAGTGCGGCCGTGGGAGTCATCATAGTTGCAGAGCATGTCAGGAGGCTTGGACTTTCCTATAATTACTTCTGTATAGGGATGGCGGTTATTGGAAAATCTACCGGTTGTCCGGTTGTTCCGGTTATTTTCGCCATCGGTTTAACCGCTTCGGTTTAACCGACCCAATCTACCGGTTATGGGAAAAACCGGTTATACGGTTATTTAATAATAATAAGTTAATAATTGTTGACGAGCTTGCGTTATTTTGTAGATCCTTTGGCATACATGTGTTTGGGGAACAACTTATACCTTCAGTGTAATAGCCGCCTGATAAATATGCCGATGGATCGCTACAAAATATCAGCTGATCAAAATTATATGGAACAGTCAAAAAAATCGTCAACAATAGGCGCATACACAGGCCGATCCATCGGCCGATATTGATATCGGGCGACGGATCGGCCGATCGATCGGTGTGTGTATGACACGTTTTAGACTTACAAAATAAGTAAGAGTTGCACTGAAGAAAAGTTGCTTCCCAAACACATGTATGCCAAAGGGTCAACAAAATAGCGCAAACTCAAAATCTTCCCTTTTCACAAATCAAGCTTTGGGCCAATAGTTGGTATCCAGTCTATTCATAAATACTCTTTCGCTAATATGTTGATCCGTTAGTCGGGTCCTTTCATTAGATACCACCCACATCATTTAAAGTTGATACCAGTCGTTCAGAGGCCACGGAACTCCCGATCAAAGCTAAATATTTTTGTGCAATAAATGACAAACCCGGCATGCAGGCATTGCTCTTCTCCCAAAAATTGAAAGGATCACTTCCCCTATGAAGCAATGGCTGCTGAAGATAGAGTTTCAATTCATTTGGAAATGATTTCACTGGAGCACCCTTGGCTACTTCCTAGTCATGTGACGACCAAAAAGGATTTTAGTTGTTTATGACCTCAGCCCTTTGAGGTAAGGGTGAAAGTTTGCCAATGTCAGTCAAGTGGTGCTTAACTTCTTGGCTAAAATGATGGCTTGGCTGGCAATAATGGGGCTGAAGCATATTTTTGTTGGTGCATGTGCTACTTAAAAAAAACGGTCCAATTAAAATTAAATCAGAAGGACAAACGGCTGAATTTTTGTTCTTCTCTGGCGTCGAACGATTTGAAAAAACAAGTTAGCATTTTCGCATGTCGGTTATTTTTCCCCGGTTATTGGATTTAGAAAGTAGTACCGGTAAAAAAACCGGACAAAATAGTACCGGAGATAACCGGTTATTCGAAATGGAAAATACCGGTTGTCGGAATAACCGGTAGGTATTTCCCATCCCTACTTTAAAGTGACAATAGTATAGCCACTGCAGTGCGAAGGGCATGCAAAGGGGAATAAAACATGAAAATTTAATAATAATACAAAAAAAATTAAACAAAAAAACTATGAACCCTGTGGGTGGAGACGAAACACTTTTGGCCGCCCAATTTATTATTATATATTTTTATTTACTTCTATATTGCCCCAATTCTGGATAAGCGAAATATACAAGGTGGCGCAAAAGTAATCATTCGATGTTTTTAGGCTGTCATTTTTTTTATGAACGAAAAACTTGGGTTTTACTTTTTGGATTATTTTTATCTATTCTATTATCTATTTTCGAACAAGTCGAGAAAATGATTTCAGTCAAGTGGCCGCCGCCAGAATTGATGACCACAAGTCCGTTTTATGGCATTTTCATCACTTTTGCCAGAACTTCCGGCGATAGGTTCTCGCAATAATGGCGGATATTCTGTTTGAGGTTTTCAAGAGTCTGGGGCTTGTTGACATAAGCCCGTGACTTCGGACAACCCCACAAAAAGAAGTCTGGAGCAGTCAAATCGAATGGTCTTTTCAGCCATTGCAAATCGCCAAAACGAGAGATTAGGCGACCCACCTTATGAATTTCGCCCGTGGCTCGTGCAGTGTGCGCCGGCCGTTGCTACATCCTGTTGGAGCGATATGTCCTCCAGTCTCAATTCATCCAATTGAGAAGATAAGAAACTTGTTGTGGTCCCTCAAAGGCATCATCGTGGTTTCCTTATGTAGATGGTCCTGGGGTGACATCAGGAGACAGCCGGCGACAGTACGGTGAGCGGCATTTTGACACGCTTGAATGTTTCTCCACTGTGTGTCACAGAGATTCTGTGACCACACAGGAGGCGCATAGTTGGCCACTTCCGACTGCTTTATGCGTGACCAGTAGAGTGTATTTTTCCTTGCCGCCGGTGCAATCCACCAAGGCTTAGAGGAAGTTGTTCCTACTACGTATCCTGTCGCACACGGTATAAGCAACGGGTGATGGCGTAGCTATCCAGAAGAACGCCAAGAATTTTAGGATGGTAGGAATTGGATGATTGCCAATCGAAATCTTAAGTTGCATCCTGACTTCCTTCGTCCAGGTGGTAAATAGGGTTGGCGAGGATTACGACGCCGGGACGGTTAGGTTCTTACTTACGAAGAACGAGTTAAGTTCTTCAAGATAATCGTTAATGTGTTCGGAAATTTCCGTGATATTGTTTCCTGTTGCCAGATTGGAGCAGTCGTCAGCATAGGAGATGATATCGATTTTTCAGGTGGTGTTGGGAGTCCTGATAAATAGAGACTGAACAAGGTAGGAGACCGAACTCGTAGTTGAAGCAAACCTTGTTTAATCTTCCTAAGCCTCGATTTACTGTCCCTAAATTCGGTAAGGAATTGCCTACCAGCGAGATAATTGGCGATCCATTTAACTACTTCCGACGGAAGTGATGAACGGTTTATGCCAGACTGAAGCACCGAATGGCTGACAGTGTCGAAGGCTTTCAACAGGTCAAGTGCCATCAGAATTGTTCGATGACATGGACGAGCTTGCTTGAGAAAATTATGGATGCGAGATGTAATGGCATCCAAGGCCGTAGTCGTACTGTGCATACTTCGGAAGCCGTGCTAGATGTGAGCCGTAAGGGTAAGGGTAGGGTAACTTGTTGAATTGTCACCGAACTTAATGGCGACGTTACCTTTCTGTTTTGGTGAATTAGAAAATGCACAGACAGTCGACCATCAGTTGCTCAAAGCTGTAGTTAGGTTGCAGTTATTCACAGCCGCTTTATTTAGGACTTCCCTAATGTTGGATTCGGTTTTCCGTATATTGGTTGGCGTCGGCAGAGTGAGGAATTCAACGTTGGAGCTGAAGCCATTCCAATTAGCCTTATTGTGGTTGACAAAAGTGGTGTGTTCAACAGATATTATATTTGTCGGTTTGGCACGATAGTGTTAGGACCGGCTACCATTGGGCTTCATTTATGAGGCTTACACTGACAATCATGATGTCAGGAGAACTGGAACAGGTACCTTTCGATACGAGTAGGGGTATCGTCATTCAGAGTAGATACCAGAAATCTGAGGCGTCAAGCTGTTCCGCTACTAAGATACCTCTGGCGCCGTTATTAAGATTAGAGTACTAGAGTCCATGGTGAGCATTAAAGTCACCAAGTAGAAGGCGATGTTGATCAGTAAGGAAATGGTTGATGGTTACATGGTATCCTGATGGACAGCTAGATACCGATGGAATGTAAATATTGTAAACATCAGTATCAATATTGCCGATTTTATGGTGATGGCTTGTACTTCGATGGTGTTGTCATTGCTGGTGAAAGCAATTTCCCAGTATTCCACGAAATGGTGAATAATGAAGGCAAGCCCTCCTCCAGCATTGGTCAACTTGTCTTTCCTGACAACAGCGTAGTTACCATGTGTGCTGAGGGATGAATTGGAGTGCAGTTTCGTCTCCTGTATGGCTCCAAATTGGATGCGATATCTGTCCATGAATGGGCGAGTTGAGTTGCAATTGAATTGAACGAGTGAGAGTGTGCCGAAGATGGCAATCGGAGGTGGAGGCGTAAGATTATTTTGTTGAGGAATCCTGTTAGAACTGTTCGCAGGAGTAATCGGACATGGCCGTTAACTTGACTGAGTGCTCAATGGTGTTGGATGATGAGGCGTATTAGACGAGGTTGCTGCTTGTAGTCCTCTGTTCCTACACTGACTGGCAGTAAAGGAGGAATTCCAGTGCCTGTAATGGTTGAGTCTAGATCAGTTTCTTAGGTGGCCCCACTGATTGCAGCAGTTGCATCTCACCGTGGTAGCATTTGGGTGCAGCTCTTTGTTGCATACACAGCAGATTCCTACGTCAATTGGTTCAAGAATTATAAACAAAAACCCTGAAAAGTGAGGCAAAGCGGAGCATTTTGTAAGAAAAGTACCGTTATTTTCAAACTGATCAATCTCGTTTTTATAGGAAAGTACAAAATTACCCTCTAAAGTCATCGGCCAAAGTTACAGGTTTTTAAGTTTAATCAATCGGGAGTTATAGACCCATATAATTATATTGAATATGTAGAGGAGGCAGGCGCTTCCTTGGCCGGAACCCGCTTATTTTCAATACCAACCAGCTAGATCATACTATGAACATTTGACGAAAATTTCAAGCCTCTAGCTTTATTCTATTGAAAGTTATCGTGCGAACGGACAGACATGTCTAAATCGAATCAGGAGGTGACCCTGATCATTTATATATATACATTGCTATACATCCGGAGCCCTTAAGGAGGTGTTACATATTTTCGTTGTGACAAAAGCAATATACCCTATACTAATAAAGTCTAAATAAAGCCATACAAGGAATGTAACAGAAAAACACACTTTCCTTCTTGCATTGAAGTGGTTTGGCAGCTCATGGCCGTTGTGAAACGGGTCACTCCTGTGCGAAGAACCGGCTGCCGCACAAATGACCAACCTTGGTCCCTGGATTTGCTGAGATTGCAACAAACTACAATACCTCACCATAATTCCATCTCTGTGAAATGTAACGGTTGCGATGAATATTGTAACGGCCAAGGGCTGCCAAGCCCCTTCAACGCCAGCAGGCGGTGCTAAAACAACAATTAAAACAACAAAACCTTGAATAGTGTCATATTAAAATCGCCTCTGGTCTATCTCATCACAATCTATGGGGCCCTTCCTTCAAACAGCGAATTTGTGTAAAAATAAGGGCCAACAATCATCTTGTATGCCCTACGCTTCCAGTACGATACTGCCTACAATCACACAAGCGAGCTTGCAGATATCATCAGTGACTTCCATGAACAACAACACCAGTTTTCAAAAACCGTCGTCGCAAGTTAATCTAACTCCGGCACCGGTTGTTGCAAACATCAACATACTATACTCTCGTTGGTGCAGCTTAACTGTAAGATAATATAAGATAGCTGAATTAACTGCGTTCATGGACAGACATCATGTCTTAATCGGAGCCAATGCCCAGGGACGGGTCAAGGCAACAAATAACATTCAGGAGACAAACCTTAAGCCATTTGCCAATTCGAACCTCAACTCGCAATGTGGATAAAACATCTTAAGAAACGACGAACTAACAAATGCAGGCGAAGGACTTGAAATTATTATCCACCATTCTGTGCAATATCGTGAGATATCTCCTATCGCCAATGACAACATGCTTGAGGTGCAAGCGATTGCAGTTAATTCAGGAAACTTAGAAATTGAAATATTCAACATCTCAACATCTATTGTATGTTCCTCCTGTCTCCAGTTTTCGCTCCGGATATGAACTTGTTATTGCATATGCTAACGAAGTCCGCTTAGGAGTAGCTGACGGGAATTTTTCCAATATTAAACTCTAGTTGCATCGCGAAATCATCATCAACTAATATGAATGACGAATATAAAATCGTTCCTGCGGCAGCCGGTTCTTCGTACCGGAACGACCCGTTTTTCAACGGCCAAGAGCTGCCAAGCCCCTTCGACGCAAGAAGAACTGCAGTATTCGAAGCATCGCTACCACAACAACAACAACAACGAATACAAAATCAATCAACACAACTAAAAACCAACAGAACAATGAACAGAAACTACACAAAAAGCGAAAAAAAAAGAAAACTGTCCAAAGGCAATCAATCTAAACAACCAAATTCAAACCAAAAATGAAAAATAAGAAATATAAAAAATCATTTGTTTTATTAATTTCTTTGTATAGTATTTTTATATCATACCTTACGAAGATATATCAATAAGTCTAGACAATATATTTTAGAAATATTTGTTTGCCATATTTTTTTTCTTTGTTTCTTTTGTTTTTTTTTTTTCATATAATAGTAAATCGTATAAACATGTTGCCATCATATTTTTTTCACTTGTTCTTCTTATCGCATCTTCTTCCACTTCTTAAAATAAACATTTTTTGTTTTCGATATATCATTTTTATTTATTAATAAATTTCATGTTATCGCGCTTGAAATAATTTATTTTCTTCCATTTGATTTCTTTTTTCTTGTATTTTCAGTTACTTATAAATTTACGTATAAAAATTGGAACTTATTTTTATTACCACCATGGTTGCTTTTGTTTTCTTTTTTAAATAAAATGTGTGAATGTCACAAGATGACAAATTATATTAACATAAAACAAATATCATTCTTTTAGAACTTTAAGTATTTTTTCGTATTTTTTAGTTAATTCAGTTTGGTTGGCTTTTTGTTTGGTTATTTGCAAATTGATTTAATTTTCGAAAAAAAAAAGAAACTTAATCAGCACTTCTCCTTTTCAAGATGTTTTTTTTTCAGGTAAAAAATATGAGCTAGAGAGGAGGTTTTCACACGAAACGCACAATATGCGAGATTCTAGCAGGAAACACCAGTGGCGAGCGAGCTTTGTATGTGTGACAATGAAAAAAAAATTAATTACGCTCGGTCGTCACTGGTGCTTTCTGCTAAAATCTCGTGTATCGTGCGTTCCGTGTGAAAGCCGCCAAAGCGTTCCATTTCGTCGAATGGAACCGTATTGAGATAAAATGTCGATTTTGAGAATACAAAAAAAAAACATTTCTTAATAACGAAATGATTTTGGACAACAACGCAAGGAAGAAATGAACAAATGAAAATGATTTTTATTCACAACATTGTTTTACTTGATTTTCATTTTTTATTTTTATTTTACACATGATCATGATCAGACTGTCAAACATTTACAGAAACCAAAATATAAGTGTTTCTTTATTTTATATATATGTATTTATATATATATGTATACATATATTTTACGTCTACAATTCTTAAATTGTTTTTGTTTAATAAATACATTTCTTTTATAACTACGATTTTTAAGATTAAGTTTTTAGCTATTTACAATTGTATTTTCTTGTTACTTTCACTATCGAAATCAACAAACAACATAAGTGAAATGAAATACGAATAAATGCATAAAGCAACAAAATGTATGGCATTTGTTGGTTACTGGAAAATCAAGGCTCAATTATTTATATGACAATCACTCGGGAAATAAATAATGTTTTCCTTTAATTTCGTTGAAATTCTCCAAATCAGGAAAGGGGAAGTTAGTTCTTTGAAAGATTTTCACTGGTCAAGAATTGCTTTAAATATTAAATTTATTTTTAAAATAAATAATATCAATGATGGTTGAAAATTCATCATCATCGTGGCGCCAACAGCCCGATATCGGGCTCCGTCCGCCTAGGTTGAAAATTCCCTTTTTTTAATTAAGTCTTTGAAGTATCTTTTTCGCAAATTTTAAATAGTTTGGATTTGAAGTAGTTCTCTTTTTACAATACGAAAAATAGTTCGTTTATATTACAAAATATCTCTTTTGTAAAATGGCCCTTTTTTGGCGTTTTTTTGAAGGTGTTCTCTCTTAGTCTATTGCAGGATGTATTGAAATTTCCCTTATGAAATAATGAATTTGATAACTTTTAATTTTTTTTCGCCATTGGCATTACCAAAAATTAAAAATAATCAAATTTATATTCCACGTAAGGTTTGTGTCTCTTTGATTTTGGCAGTTAATTATCATTTTTTTTAACCCTGTCTAAATAAGTCTCTGATTAAACTCAGTCTAGTCAGTACGTTTATATATTTTAGTGGTAAATGCTTTTCCCTATTTGTTTAAATGTATTTCTGGTCTGATTTATTGAATATGTTTGTACCCTTTCCTGAAAAACATCGACGCGCTGGCATTTTCTTTCGATTTTCGTATTTATTTCGATCGAAACAAAGAAAACAAAAAAAGAAAAATAAGAAGAATCTTTCATAATTCTTACAATCTAGAATGAATGTTTGTTTGTATGACAAAGATGGATTTTTCAACTATGACTTATTCTCCTTATTACAATGAACATTTATAACAAATGAAAACGATTGCTTTTTCCTAAGGGCTAAGATTTTTTTTTCCTGTTTGTTTTTTCTTTTTTATATTTTTATTTTATGCTCTAATAAAATTACAAATGATTCACATGGATTTCGAATATTTTTTGTCGTTTTTTTTTTCTTTTTCTTTTATTTGATATTTGTTTAAGGGATTCTTTTTCATTAACTTAATTATTGGCTTCATATTTATATAATATATATATTCATAAATCAATTATACAATTAAAATTATTTATTTAGTAGATTACAAATAATAATAATAAAAAAAAATTATTTGCTTTGTGTCTGGACTAGAAAGAGAGCTGGATTGGCGACAATTACTATGTTACTTTATTTAATTTTTTTTTTTTCGTTTTTCACTTTTATTTTTACATAATGAAATAAATTATATTTTTAACCGATTTGTTTTCTTTTATATTTTTCTAAAAAATATAAATATTATGTATAATGCATGTAGTAGCTACTACTAATCATTTTATTTTATTTTCATTAATTCATATTTAAATAAAGTACATGTACAAGACTGAAGCAGGGTTTTGCGGAGGTTGTTGAGTGTGTGAGTGTGTAAATTGTGTGTGTGTGTGTGTTATGGACGAGAAGGTTCTACTTGAACTGAAATCACCTTAAAGTTGACTGAAATTACTGGTTGACACCCAACGGGCCGTATCGGGCCGAACCGTCAACTATATAGGACCGTAGTCACTTAAAGCCTGTCCATGTTGCCCGGGCCCGGGCAATGTTACGACCACCGAAACAGCACGCGGATCAACTATTGTCGAGCCGGGTGCACTGGCCATCATTGAACCGGGCGGCAATGTACCACCCATACCCACTGGACCACAACCTCCCATACCTACTCCATTCCCGCCATTTCCATTGTTCGGATTGCCTAGATGACCGGGCGGTCCACCACTGCCCACCCCAACCGTACTACTACTAATACCTGTACTCATTAAGCCGCCACCCCCGACAATACTGCCCGCTCCGCCTGCACTGCCCATAGGTAGACCACCGGTGGATGCGCCACCAGACTCGCCAGGTCATACATGACTAGCCGGTGGCTGTTTGAGAACATGATGATGCAAATGATGATGGCTAGTCGAAGCGACACTACCACCCGCTTGAGTATAGGGTGTTGCCAAAAGTGATGTGGCCGCTGATCCTGGTACACCCATCCCAGAACCAGCATACGGGTGAGGAACGGGCGGTCGTTGTTTAATCAGCGCCTGATTGGCACCCGTTCGATCTGGACTGCCGAATAGACGACGCCAGAATCGACGCCACGATTCCAATGTCTTGCCGGACCAAATCCAGACGCCGGATGTTATGCCGACGGCAAGTGTCATTAGATATTTGAGCATTAGCACTGAGTATAGGGGTTTTTGTCGATGCCCGGTGGCCGTTGAACACGGGCATGCCAAGGCCTTGATCCAATCTTCGAAAAATGCCGCCTCGTACAGATAGCAGCCAATCACGATTGTGGCCGGGACCGTGTACAGAACACTGAAAATGCCAATCCTAATCATCAGCTTCTCCAATTTATCTGCTTTGGCACCAGCTCCCACACCGCCCTGTTGCTTGATCACCGATCGAATTCGGAAGAGTGAGACGAACCCGGCCAGCAGGAAAGTGGTTCCGACCACCAAGTATATGAACAATGGCGCCAGAACAAAAGTCTTCAGATTCTCAGTCGATTGGTTGCCCACATAGCAGATTCCCAAAATCGGATCACCATCCACTCCCGACAAAAGCAGTACGGCTACACTTTGAACAGTTGGTGCAAGCCAAGCGGCCAAGTGAAAGTACTGAGAATGTTTGGCAATCGCTTCATTGCCCCACTTCAAGCCGGCCGCCAAGAACCACGTGAACGATAGAATGACCCACCAAATGGACGATGCCATTCCAAAGAAGTAGACCAGCAGAAACACCAGAGTGCAACTATTCGGACCGGATGAGAACTGTCTAATTGCATGACCGTCGCACGCAATATCCTCGTTACCAAAGAATGTTCGCGACAAATAGCCAATCGAAACCATAAAATAGCACGCCGACAAACACACTATCGGTCTCTCAGGGTACTTGAACCTTTCCTGGTCGATGATGAACGTGGTGAGTGTCATTAGTGTGCTTATGAAGCACAGTCCTGACCACAGTGCGATCCATATTCCGGCGAACTCCTTTTCGTCGTTTGCGAAGAACGGTCCCTTGCACGGTATCCCGCAATTTGGAACGCCGGCGACCCTTCCGACAGTTGTGTTGTACCACAGATTTTCCTTCCCCAGGTGGACGAGCGGTGGTCGGCAACTGCAGCTGCACTCCCTTTGACCTGCCCCTGGGGTGTTTTGGCAGTTTTTTGAATTCTTACCCTTGCATTTTTGATTATTTCCCGAGCTACCGGTTTGAGTTTTCTTAGTCGGTTTGAAGCTACCTGAACCGCCGCCGCCAATTGATGACGAGCCTCCGCTCCCGCCGGACGGTCCCGAACTATCGCTCGACTCAGTATAGTCAGGCTGTTCCATACAAAGGCTGTCCGGTTTGCCGTGATACGGAAGATGCTCGCAAGCCATCCGTTCCGGCCACTGAAAACTGTACTGTTGCATGATCGGTGCACATCCCGTGCGGGCACGTTCACAAACCGATCGACATACGGGCAACGGCTTATGATAGTCCTCCAAACAAATCGGCGTATACATAGAGCATAAGAAAAATTGTAAATCTTTTGAGCATCCAATTTCGACCAGAGGCCAAAACTGATGCACCTCCAATCCAGCTTCTTCTTGTGTCTCGTGATTCATTTCGTTCGGAAACGAGGTAAGATTGTAGCCTATGCCGCGACATAGCGGTATCGTAATTTCTTCACATCGTGATCCTGGTTCGCGTGGCATCGCCGGAAGACCGACAGCGGGCGCCGGACTGACACCCATACCGGCCGTTCCGCCACTGTCTGATATGTGCTGAAGACCGTCCGAAAGTACATGATTTTGACTATTAAAGACGAATAGTAGCAAGATGAGAAGTTTTAGTCGTTTTGTTAGCTCCGCCGCCGCCATCTTGAAAGTGAAGATGGCCCAATCCGCGTCTAGGTTGAATTTGTGTAGCGCGTACACTGTCCACTATGCGTGTGGTTTATGCGTCCGGGAGGAAAATGATCTCCTGATGAGAGTTGCGTGAGTGTTTACAGCTCACAACTGTTCGATAACACCTCCTTCTGTTCAGGACCGGTGCAATGCATCAAATTAGCGTTATTATATCCATCTGGAATAATAGAAGAGAAATAGGGTTATTAGAAATGAAGTGCTAAATAAGAAAATGTATAAAACTTTAAAAGTAAAAAATAAAATATGCTACGCTGAGGATCCCGACTTTTTAGCACTTTAAGGCTGCAAAGTATAATCAAGTTTAGTACGGCTAGACCGGAAAAAAATCAACTTAAACCTCTTCCCAATGTTCAAAGTCAAACTCGAGGAAATCGCATGTTGGGCGGTAAAACCACATGGAAATAGCAATATCCTGGCGTCCCTATCGAGGTTGGTCCGGGATTTGCTTTCAACCGACTTCACCGTCACCGAGATGGACTTCCAAAAGCCATTGGCTACTGGCTTTCCAACCAGAACGGAATGGAACAGAGAGGACACAGGGAAATAGAACTGGAACGTTTTCACTGACGGCTCTAAAACGGATGGGGCTGGGATCTATTTTGATATCGGAAACCCAAAATCCCTTCATTTTCCGAATAGTGCTAGTGTATTCGAGGCGGAAGGTTTGTAGAACGTTGAGACGAACTACCGAAACCGCAAGGAACGTTGTTATCTCTGACAAGTCAGGCCGCGATGAAGGCGTTGGAGGCTGTACTGGTAAGGCAGTGGCACGAAGCATTAGCTCTGTTAATGCTTTGGCCACTTCAGAATCTCCATTCTGTGGGTTCCGGGCATAGCATCATAGAGGGCAATGAAGAGGCCGACCAGCTCGCGAGGCGAGGCTCCGCACTTCGTGCATCCTACGCGATGGTGATATGATATTTACCACCTGGACGAAGCAGGTCAAGATGCAGCTTGAAATCTCGATCGGGAATCATCCTATTCCTACTATAAGCCATCCTAAAATCCTAGGAGTCACGCTGGACAGCATGGCTACATCATCACCACATGCCTCAACCGTGTGCGACAGGATGCGTAGTAGGAATAAGATCCTCAAAGCCCTGGCCGGTAGTACCTGGGGCAAGGACAAAGAAACTCTACTGGTCACGTATAAAGCAGTCGGAAGATCTGTGGCCAACTATGCGGCTCCTGTGTGGCCGCAGAATCTCCGTGACACACAGTGGAAAAAGGTTCAAACATGCCAAAATGCCGCTCTCCATACTGTTACTGGCTGTCTCCTGATGTCACCCCAGGACCATCTACATCAGGAAACCCGGATGATACCTTTAAGGGACTACAATCAGCTTCTTGCGAAGCAATACCTGATGGGTTGCTACCGAAGTGATCACCCAAACTCCAACCTCATGGACAAGACGCCGCCGCCCAGACATGTCAGGCACGACTTGAGGGACCTAGAAAGAGATGTCCAGAGGTACAAAAGGGTACAAGGGAGTCCAACACAAATATGGAATGTTTGGATGAAAGGCTAGTAGGTGAGGCTGAAAAGACACTGGGAGTTTCGAGATTCCACACGAACAAGGAAACGTGTTGGTGGAACAACGAAACCAAAGAAGCAGTGCAGACCTAATCGAACGCATTCAAGGCTTGGATAACATACGAGTCAAGCAGTGAAGCCGAGAAGAATCAACTTCGGGAGGAATATGATAAATGGCGTAGGAAAGTAAAGTGCAAAGTGCCTCAAGCAAAGGTGATGGTATCTGAGAAGATCTATCAAGAATTTGAAGATCAGATTGTGACTAAAAGATCGTCATTACAAGAAAAACCTAACGGCAATGCCAGGATTTATAAGGTCGCAGCCCAAAGGGAAAGAAACGCTCGAGAGATTCAGGCGCCAACGAGTGCTACTGGTCTGGTTGAAAATACAGCAATTTTTAGCAGAATGCGTTTGACAAACTTTTGAACGAAGAATTTCCGCAAGAAGCTTTTCAAGCTGTGGAGCCAAACACCACTGATATGGCCGATTTTTCAGTGGAGGAGGTGATGAAGACAATGATGCAGATGAAACGCGGATAGGCAGTCGGACCGGACAAAATACCCTTGGAGATGAATCATGTCGGGCTTATATGGCTCACTGTTGTTTTCAACAAAGAGGGTAACCGATGCCTGACGCTTTCAGAAAAAGCTTCCTTCTCCCGCTTTATAAGAACAAGGGTGACTCACGCAAGCTCAACAACTATAGGGCAACCAAGTTAACATCTCACACATTGAAACACTTACGAGTGAGTCCTGCAAATGATTGAAAGAAATTATATGGATAGATGCGGCTTTGTAGAGGGTCGGTCCACAGTCGATGCTATTCAGTGCATATGTGTTACGATGAAAAAGCATCATGATGCACGGACCGACTTGCACGATTTGCTTTCGACAGAGTTCCTCGTGATCGGATATTGGTGGCCCTAAGAGCACTTAGGATCCCCGCGGCGTATGTCAAGATGATACAAGACATGTATGATGGGGCAACCACTAAAGTTAGATGCACAGCTGGTGAGTCTGAAGAATTTCTAGTTAAAGTTGGAGTTCACCATGGCAGTGTATTGAGACCTCTGCTCTTCAACATAATCATGCTCTATTTATTAACACACATTTCTGACGGCCTGGAACTATCCTTTCCCTTCGCCGATGACGTTGCCCTGGATAGCTAATACATCGTTTCCTTTTCAAGATGCATTGACCAGGTGATGTAAGATGCTGGAGGATCATGGACATGGACTTAGTAAACCACTGAGTATCTTTGTTGTCCTTTCTCAGATCGAGAGACACCGATACCAAATATCTACATTAAAGGAGGGAAGCTGAAGTCATGTTACAAAGTTCAACTACCTAGGCTCGATGATTAACAAGGAAACTACCTGCGATGACGACATTAAACGTCACATCAGTGTCAGGTGAATGAAGTGGCGAGAAAATTGTCGAGTTTTCTGCAACAATAAGGTGCCACAAAAGTTTAAGGGCAAGTTGTACAAAACGGTTGTACGTCCCGCACTCATGTATGCGTCTGAATGGTGGACTATGTACAAGAAATACGAGAGTGAAATGACTACGATCGAGATGAAGATGTTACGAATGACAGCAGGTGTGACCAAAAAGGATCGGATCAAAAGTACCAACATCTAAGGCAGCTTGTTTGATGAGTAAAGCTCCAAGAACATCGTAAGAATTGGTATATTGTCAAGTTCTAAGCACGGCCGTCCACTGGAAGCGTATTTGAGCGGCTTCCGCGATACAAGCGTCAATGCGCGCCAGTTCCAAAGTTGAGGATTTTCATGAACATACGTCCACTACGAACGTATTCGAGCGAAGCGGCTACGAGCGTCTACGTGCGTTGCTTTGAGAAAAGTATGCGAAAGAAGCTTTGTGCAATGTACTACATGGGCTGAAAAGTCCCGGGATTTTTCAATAGGCGGCACCACTAGAAAATGAACATGACTCACTTCGAGAGGCTCATCTATCACTAGTTTATGTATGAAGTTTCATGACATTTTGTCTATTCGTTTTCAAGCTACAGTCGTTCAAGTGACGCTACTTCGCCTTCATAAAAAAAATGGAAAAACAGGAATATCGCATCTTGATCAAACATTGTGTTTTGATGGGAAAAACTTTTGAGCAATGACTGCAATGGGTGCAGAAATTCTCCTTCGAGAACAATAGTTTATCGGTGGTTTAGTGAATGTAAAATGGGTCGTACAAGCACTAAAGACGCACCAAGCTCTGGAAGGCCAAAAAGGGCTACGAATGCAGAAATCGTAAAGCAAGGGCATCGAATCATTTTGAATGATCGTGAATTGAAGTTGCGTGATTTAGCTGAGGCCGTGGGCATCTCAAAAGAACAGGTGGGATACGTTTTGCACAATATTTTTGGAGATGAAAAAGCTTGGCGCTTGACCGTCGACCAAAAATAGCAGCGCGTTGATGATTCAACGACCGGTTTGGCGGTGTTGCAGTGTAATTGAGCGGACTTTTTTTCGACGTTTTGTGACGATGGATGAAACATGGGTCCATTACCATACGCCTGTGCAATAGGCAGTCTGCAGAGTGGCTGGAAAACCACGAAAGCCGATCAAAGCAGCCAAAAAAGAGCAACGCTCAGCCGGGAAGGTTACGTTTTTTGGGATGCGCATGGCATAATTATTATTGGACGAAATGAACGACGAAATAAAGAAACAGCGGCCCCATATGGCGAAGAAAAAAGTTCTGTACCATCACGATAATGCACCGCCACACACATCCTTGAAAGCGATGCCCAAATTAGACCAATTACGATTCAAATTGGTTGCTCACCCACCGTATTCTCCAGACTTGCCACCCCCCCCCCCCCCCCCCCAAGCGACTATTATCTATTCCCAAACCTCAAGCGGTGGCTTCAGGGAAAGAGATTTAGATTGAATGAGGACGTCATCGCGGAGACCTAGGCGTATTTCGAAGGCTTGGACGTTTGGTACTACAGAAAGGGCATCGAAATGTTACAAAATCGTTTCACCAAGTGTATCGCCCTCGAAGGCAACCATTGAGGAATAAATATAACTTTGCACAAAAAAAAAAGCTTGTTTTCATTAAAAATCCCGAGACTTTCCAGCCCATGTAGTAAGAGATATGTTAAGCAAACTGAGGCGCGAAGACGCCGACAATGGACGACCTGTTGCTTGTGGCCGCTTGTTTCGCGAAAGCCGCTCCAATGTGCTTGTAGTGGACAGCCTGGCTAAAGCGTCCGCCTGAGAACCCTGTCAATAAGGCACTATCAATAAATGTTTCACTTCTTGGACTTAAAGCCCGAGCCAGACGGAAACACACGTGGATCGATCAGATGAAGATGAAATAACAAAGCATTAATCTCGGCGATGATAAGATCCAAGACCGAACTGTCTGTATAAGGAAGCTAAGATTATACAGCCAGAATGAGCAGCCACAGAATGGTATGAAACGGCAAGGAGGAAGAAAAAAAGAACACCACTGATGCTCCCAAAATTACTTAAACTGTTATTATTCTCGGTCGATTCTCTCATCTGAATGTTAGTCACGATTCCACCGAATTACATGTAATGCAATATTAATTTTTGTAACTATGCACTTTTAACTAATTACCCACGAAACTCATCAGAAGATACGGTCGTAATTATTATTTTTAATGAATACTACTACTCCACCTTTCCAAATTTGTCAATAAACTCATGAATGTTAATGCTCTTCAGCTTCTTCCAGCTCCGTATTATCTACCGAACCCCTTCCATTCGATAGAGTGGTAACATTGTTAATATTCTCAACGTTGAACGAATAAACAATCAATTGCAACATTGAAACATCAAAATGCATATTTGTCCGTCTCCCGGGCACTTCTTGCACCCATAGCCCGGTTGGATATTTCGCTTCCATCTTCAACCACGACAAACAACGACTCATCGACACTTTATTCCGTTGACGGTGCCCATTAATTGATATTCAAGGAGTGTTTGCCCATTTTCATAAAATAGCACTCGATGCAAGAACCACTGAAATGACAGTATGTACCTGTGCTGTAAATGGATAGAGGGGTCTAAAGATACCGTGTGGCAAAGATACGAAACCAATTGGTAAAGTACAGAGATGGATTCGCTGAAGGACGCGGTGGTTTCGCACGATTTCGTAGAAGAAGTTTCTTAATGCAAACAGCTTCTGAAGAATATGTGCAATTCTTTCCAAGCCGCTGCTTTTGATAGCAAAAGCAAATCCAAGCGGTGTTCGACAGCCAGAGCTTGAAGAACGCTACTGGTATGGGAAGATATCATGTCGCGTATAATGTTGCAGCGACGACGACGACATGACAGGAGCGCAAGGCAAAAAAGCCTGCGGTTTGAATGTCATCAATTCAGGCGATGATCGTTGTATGTCGTTGCTTCATCACCATCTCATCATGCTGTTAACCAGTATTTGCCCATTCGCAGATTTATTTCCATTATCAGCAGGTTGTTAACGGCATGAGATCCATCTCTATTTTTTTCCGATTCTTCGTCATCATATCTTACAACGAGGAACACGTAAGCCATCTTCATACTGTCGTCCGACCAGTGGAAATTCTTTCCAAGTGCTGCTATACTACAGCGTAAAGACGATGATGGTACCTTTATCTTATATGTCTATTTGGGATGCAAGGAAATGCATGATTAAATAGATTTAGATATGAAATGAAAATGAGGCAAAGAAGTGGAATGCTGTAATCCGCTGTATTAGGGTGAACGTGACTCAATACGGGGTGAAGTGTAATATATGGCTTCAACACATTTGTATGCACATATGTTTTTCCCATCCAATAATGGTGATGGACATAGAAAAGGAATGCGTCATTCGTTTTGAATAAAACATTATACAGAAAAATGCAATTAAAATATCATACTATTCACTCCTTAGCAAGATCCAAGGCGGCTAAACTGAACTTCAACGATAAAAAAAGTCGCCCATGTTCAATGCAAATCAAATTCATGAATTCATTTCACAATTTCCGTTCTACTATTTCTCTAAAATGTACGATTTTTAGTCTCCCCTTCTAAACACTCTTCTAATACAAAACTTATTACCCATTGAATTGCTTTAAATTCAATTCAAATTTACCCAAATCAAATGAAATCAATGAAAAACGTCATTTCCGTTTTTCGTGACAGATATGTACGATTCTCATGCCTAACCGCTTTTTAGTCAATTTAGATACAAATAAAAGATACGACTAGCAAATAAAATCTGAGAAACTACGATTCAAGACAGTGACTTTCAAACCCCTTGAGTATAAGAGGTCTAGCTTAGCTAGTCGATTTAATCGCATCCAATCACCAACCCACATTTCAACCACAACTTAGGCAATTCAAAAAAACGCCCAACGTACAAATGCCTTTGCATTATTTACGATTTACATAAAGAGGTGAGGTGACATTGTCGGTATTAGTATTTTTATATTTATTATTTTTAAGACTACATGTTGCAGTGTTTCATTTTATCTTTTTTTTTTCATTTCCCATTAATCTTACGTGGGCGATCAAGCGATCAACTGCCTGTTCATATTACACATGTATCTAATTATCGCCCGTGCCTGGTTATAACCTACCGCGACTAATCACTTTTCACGATCATTTCGCGCAAATTAAATTCAAATTACTCATTTTTATGGCTGATACTAATAACAATTTTATTTTTATTCATTCGACATATTACAATAATAAAAATATAACCTCGTGGGGGTGTTATATCCCTAGAGGGCGCGCCCTCAGGTGGCGGATACAGGAATGCTCGATAGACATATCGAGTAGGTGGGGAAATATCAAAATAGCACCTGCGGACCAAACAACAACAAAAATCCTTCATCCTAAACTGGCAACCAGACAGCATGAAGGTGAGCGTCTGTACTTCAGTTTAGAAGCGGTACTCCATTTGGCAGAAAATACGGAAACTAGAAATATGTCTAGAAAGGCAGGAATATCTGCCCAAGTGTCGGAGGAAGCCGCCACCTTCGGCGACGGCTTCCCCTCTATACAAGACGAGCAGTCGCCAGGGGTAACTGGCCGTGCGCTCACCCACACGAACGAGATCAACTATCGTGAGTGCATCTGCACGAACCGAGAGAACGGGGACCACTCCAACTACATCAAGGAGCCGTTCTTCAGCCGTGGCTAATGCATGACATCCAGCCACAGCTGCGGACTGGCGTAGGCAACGGATAAAATGGACAGAGGAAATGAAAATTTTCATCATCCGTGCCTACTATGAGATCGAAGTCATGCAAGGGACAACATCATACTGTCCCTTACTTCACCAGAGGCTCGCGTAGGCTATGCGCAAGTGTCGGTGCAGCTGGTTTCAGATCAGTACCGCTTCATTGTGCGAAGGAGTGCAATACCGGAAACAACCAGGGCAAGAATACGGTTCGAGGTTATGGAGGCAACTCGAAACCAAGAGTCGGCGGCGTCGGATGTGGCATCCCCACCAGCATCACGTGAATGTGCTCCGCACAGGAGTGACTATAACACCCGTCGAAGAACACTACTTCACCGCCGTGTGGAAATCTCTACTGAAGTTCACGACGAATAGTTCCTGTGGCAGCCGAATCTTCGTACCGGAACGACCCGTTTTTCAACGGTCAAGAGCTGCCAAACCCCCTCGATGCAAGAAGAACTGCAGTATTCGAAGCATCGCTACCACAACAACAACGAATATGAAATAGCTTGCTTGGAACATCAGGAGATCGATCCCTTGTGTAAACCTGGCATTCCCAGATTACATACAGCAACTGCAACAACTGATATTCTTTCTCAAAACGACAGCGAAATCGTATCCAGACTATGCTCAGATACGACGTTACTGGAACTGTGTATTGTGGTATAATGGCGACTATAAGGTTGCATGGTCAGAGGATCGGCGGTAACATTGCCAGCGTGAGACAAAAATAAGATCCGGCCTTGAGGATTCGTCTTGAGCCAAAGAGAATTTTTTTACGACAGGATATTGGCCGATTAACTCAATCCGCCGTCGGTAATACCTGTAGGCGGTTGAACAAAAAAGTGGAAACGATTCTCCACAAATATCCCAATCCTTCCGGAACTCATTTGGTGAAACAGATGCTCGCAGTCATCACAAATCGTTTTCGAAACAGGCCAGCCCCACTATTAACTTCTCGGTGAGTGATGCGGAACAATACTGGAGTGAACTTTGACAAACAACTCCCACTCAACAAACTCGAAATTCTGAGTGGATCGGTCACTGCCGAAACTACCCACCATGCCAGCGTGCCTGTTACGACTTTCGCTGAGGTCCAGCGGCGTAGATATAGGGGGGGAGTAAGGGGGGTAAGGTGGGTCAGTCCCCCTAATTATAAGTGAATTGATTAGTTGAATTAGTCGAAAATGCGTATTAGAGCCCCCATAGATTTTGCGATCCGTCGTCAGATCGATCGGCCGATGGATCGCCACCAAATATCTGCCGATCTCCGCTGCACGCATACTGCACGATTTCCGTGCGATGCGATAACGAATGACAATTCAAAAAATAGGTTATGATCACTCCCAATCCAACTTACATTAATTTTTGTTAACTATTTGGATTAGTGTGACATTTTCGTAAACTACGTATTTTATATTTGCATTACAGAGCCATTAAAATCATCAAAATCCGTCAAATTCCATAATTAAAAATTTGTTAATTTGACATTCACATACACCATCCCACCGATCGTCAGACCGACAGATCGCAGTAAAATCGCACCAAAAATTGGCCGATGAAATTTGATCGTCAGATCAGTGAAATCGACAACGATAGCCACACTGTGCGATCGATCTGACGATCACAATATCATCAGATAAAGTTACTTCAACGTGTTCTTATCTTACGTCAGTAGAAATTTAAGGTGGAAATAGTTGAAAATTGATCCAAAGGGCTTGAGCATATTCGACGCCCAACATGGGGTCAGTGTGATTTTATCTAATCATTGAAATCAAAATGAACAATCGAATAGGCGTGTAGTACCGTTAATCACGAGACACAAGAACTGAAACCCTTTCAGACAGTATATTTAAGAAACGGTACCTTGCGATTTTTAAAATTTAGCGCACTGTTCAATCGGGAAATAGATTTGGTGCCCGTTCATAATGACACCGTCTTTAAATGGACAGTCTGCGTATATATATTAGAGCCAGGCCTGCTGCTAAGTGCGAAACATGTGGTGATGATACATATTATTAATGACATGAATGAATGAATGTCTCTGCTTCCCCGATGGATCAAGGCAGCACCTGAGGAGTTAATCCATTGTGTGGACGAGGGTCCTATGGCGCTTATGCCGAATAAAATGCCGGTAGTGGGCTCATTCATAGTGAAAAGCTTGGATTCGGTATTATACCAAAATCCCTTTTGACTTCCCTAACCAAATTTAACCTGCCGCATAATCTGATTGACACTATACAGAAATAGGTAATTCTGCTTACATGTGCAATTGTGCGGAAGGTGCTCGCCGGCCTCCATTACCTGCTTTTTTTCAGGATGTCGTATAACACCTGCCGACGGCATCCATATCCATCAACTTGATGCTTGCATCCTCTGCGGATATAAAACCGGCAAATGAACCGAGGTTACGCCAGCAAGGCGCTAACGAATATAAAAATATAATAATTTTGCTAATTTTCTTTTAATCATATCTTAAAAATTCAGTTTTTTTTCTGCCACTTCTCTAAAAACAAAAAGATGAGCCCATCTTTTCCGGACGACAATTTTTCAAAAAGGTGTCAAACGAACAATAAGTATAATCGAAAATGATTTGTTTAAACGTGACTCCTCCATGTAACTCCCACACAATATTCAAAAATAATGAATAAATGAATATCTTTTTAAAAAATAAGATGATTAGGCTGCTACAATAGCTTACCACGAATTTGTGTATAGAAGAGAACACGCAGTGGGTAATATGCAAATTGATTCTCAAATTACTCTTGCCAATTTGTGAAGATTTTTTACTTAAGTCACAAGGACAGGTTTCATGTTGATGGAATAATTTAAGCGTTTGTTTACCTTCAGACAGGGTGATATATTGCAATTCATTTCTACAACTCTTTATGATGCTGAAATTAATACTGAACAGAAGGCTTTTGTTTTCTTTATAACTAACTGAAGAAAATAAAGGATTTTTTCTTCAGTCATTTACTTAAAGTTGTAATACGTTGCATCATATTGGACTTGGTTTCTTATACAAGGAAAAAGCAGATAGGTAGGGCAGACTACCCTTGATGTACTTGATGAACAGAATTTCGATTTTCGCTGAATACCCCAGTCGGTTGGTCGTAAAAACTGGCTTCAGAGTGCATGTCAGGCACTCTCTGAGATTATTTCAGAAATCGATAGAGGCTTAATCAGAAAGCTTAAATTCAAATTTGCACCAGCTGATAAATTTTCTAACGGTACTCTATCTCAGCCCACGTGAGACGCATGAACAAAAGTAAAATATCTATTTCTATGTCATCAAATTATCTTTAACTTTTGTGTACAAAGTGTTTAGTTTAAACTAATACGTAAAATGTTACAACGCACTAAGTTGACACGGAAGATATTTATAGTTTGATTCCCTACAATCCAAAAAAGGAATTAACTCGATACAATTATCGAAGCCCGATATATCTCCGAGAGAAGGTCGGCAATTCGAGGAGATCATGAATTCTCTTTAAATTATTTTATTTTTTATTTATTTATTATTTTATTATAGCTTCCCCTGTAGGCCAAATCCTGTTTGATGGTTTGTTTTTCGCATTTGTAATTATTATACATCCCAGCAAAAAGCATGATCAAATCTTTCTTAATTGAGATTATCTCGAAAACTATTCAAGAACTAAGATTTTATGGCAAGGATGTATGATTATTGTTTTTTTTTCTAGGATTAATAGTCGTAGACTAATTATTAAAAAAAAAAAAACAGTTTTAAACAGCCCCCTAACTCACCCTCCATCAGCTTTGGCTTTTTGTGTAATGTAGTGCTAGTACCAAGCAAACAAATCTACTTTCTAACCTTCGTGATTTTTATTCTTGGAATGCCAGACTGGTTTCCTTCACTAGCCTAGTTTGTCTAGTGATAATTGCGATAGTGTTCGACGGGTATCCCGGCAATCCTCTTAAAGGACGGACAAAATGTGCCGAGAGGCTCCGGACGTCAACAATTCGACAATCAGCTGATTTCATTTTCGATGACATCACAATTTTCAGAGGCATAAAACAGGAAACATTGTTGGCTAATGAAAGAAACAAGAAACGATTCGTATACTGCAAAAGTATTTAACGGATCAGGGTTTTTCGGTGTACACACTGCGGTGGATGCGGGCACTCAAATTGTACAAATGGCTCTTTTCATGTCGTCGAAGTTTGACTCCAATATTCATGGTTCAGGAAGACGTCGATCTTCTAGTCATATTGTCTAGTCTTGGATATAATATCAATAACGTATATTTGAAAAAAAATGAACGAGGATCCGAGAATACGATTTTGTACTCGTCAACCTATTTCAAATTCAAAATTCTTTCAGACCATATCCTATTTTTTCATGCCTTCACGGGATGTGATACAACTTTGGCAATTTTCAGATCCGGAAAGAGGAAATGTGCCTGTACAAAAAACTGCGAAGCAGCATGCGGTTGTAGGAAGGCCGGACTCATCCAGTGTCTTTAAATCGTGCTGTGGTAAACGTCGCAGTAATTTTTGAAGACTTCAACGATGAGGAAAACAATGACGACATTCATGATCTACCAACTTTGGTCCCCTATCGCAACCGCGCAGATCTATAAATAACGTACAGGACTCGCAAGAAAACTCTTCCCGTGGTAAAGACAATGAGTGCGTTCAGAAGGTGGCAAAAGAGCGGAAACCGCTCGCGAGCTGCTCCGCAACTGCTCGCGAGCAGCTCCGGAGCTGCTCGGTTTGGAGTCTACACCTGCTGAACGCTACTTCACCAGCTGAAAAATCGACCAGCTGAGAGCTGACGATGACAATTTCAGACGTCGAGTGCCGAAAAGTGGAACATACATCAATCCCACGCTGTCCTTTACAAAAATCACGAACAACGAGAAAACGAAATCAAAAGCACCCGAAAACCAAAGAACTAGAAGCCGAAAGCGGCGAAAACACAACAACCAACTTGATAACTGTCAAAATTCGAAAGTCGCAACTTGAGCGTGAGGTTGAAAAAGAAGAAGAAGAACCTGAGCACTGAGCACTGATCAGTGAGCAGAAATATTTCTTGCTCGGTGAAATTTGATCATGATCACCCGAGCGGAAGTTGCTCAGTCACTTCTGAACCCGCTCGTTCGGAACATGTTCGCCGAGCGGAAGTTGCTCAGTTCCTTCTGAACGCACACAATAACGACAAACCCGACGAACATGTAAACAATCCAAAATGAAGACAAAGTAAAACATTTCTACTTTGGTTTTGGTTTGTGCTAAGAAAATATTGAGTTCGTACTAAAGGTAAACTGACAATTCTTTGATAAGTGAATATGTGGCGAAGAAACGCCAAATTGACAATTCAGTGCCGCCTTTACACCCAGAGCGAACGAATGGAGCGTTAATTTTTTGCAATACTGAGGGTTGTGATCTCTTAAGCGTCGAGCGAGCGAAGCGAGCAGAGCCTATCCAAGAGACTGTTGATTCACAATAGTCTCTTATGAGTGCCTGGAAAATTTTCTATCCAGTTTCTTTTGTGAATAGTTAAAGTCCGGAATAGTCTTTTTTGTGGGCTGCGGTAACCCGACTTGGCATCTGAAATTACCCTTGCTAGCCAGGCTTGTAAACAAGCCCCGGTATAATGTAGATGAGAACCAATATCTAAACAAGGAATATACCCGATACTGATGTGGATTAGGCCGAGTTTATCTAAATTGCGGTAGCCGTCGCGTTTCAAAAATTTCAATTGAAGTTAAATGCAATCTCGCCGTTAAAAAAAACCGTATTGTCCTCCTGGACGTTCCCCTCGTTAGACTGATCGAGCAGTCGACTAAGGAGGAGTCGTTCTACTATCTCAGCGATCGAAGAAAAGAGACTTATGGGCCTCCAATTTTGAGGAAATTTGTGATCCTTTCCAGGGATCATTATGATTACAGCTTTTTTCCATACTTCTGGGCACCACCGGAGATGAAACATTGAGTTGATTATGTCAGTGATTGTCTTGAGTATATTGACCGGTACGTGAGTAAGCCATTTGTTGGCTATAGTGTCCATCCCAGGCGATTTCTTTTTGTTTAGGGAGCAAACGAGACTTCTGACCTCATCTAGGTCAGTCTGCCTAATTGTTTCTACAATACTTCCCGAGTTTCGACTCTGGAAAATATCTCTTCGGCTCTATCATTAATCTCATCCTCTTCGTCCAAGTTGCCGTCGGGGGGTTAGTTTTCACGGAACTGAAGTTCTATCGTGTCAGCGAAGGCCTCCGCCTTCTCCAAATCATCATACTTCAGGCCGTTAGGGCCATGTATTGGAGGAATAATTTTTTGGGATTTGTTTTTAAAGTATTTATTAATCCTCCAGAAGCTATGGTCTCCCGGTTTCATACTTTCTAGGAACTCTTCCCAGTTTTCGTTACGATCGATCATCATTGATCCGCACCTTAATTCGATTGGTTAGCCTGCTGGTCATTTGGCGCAGGCTAGGGTCGCCGGTTTGCCTAGCCCTTTTCCGTATACGATTCCTCCTTATTATTATACCCTTCACGGATGTGATAGGGTATATTAACTTTGTCATGAAGTTTGCAACGCACAGATGGAAGCATCTGCGACCATATAAACTATATATTCTTGGTCAGTATGATGAGTCGAGTCGATTAAGCTTTGTCCGTCTGTCCGTCTGTTTCTATGTAAACTAGTCCCTCAGTTTTAAAGCTATCGAGCTGAAATTTTGTAGGGAGCCTTCTTTCTATTGCAGGCAGTATATATGTCGGAACCAATGGAATCGGACCACTACGTCATATAGCTGCCAAATGAACGACCGGTCCAAAAATTAGTCTTTGTGAGAAAAACTTTTTTATTTCTAAAGATATCTTTTTCAGATTTCACAGGAATCAACAGTATCTATAGCTAAATCACATTTACGAATTTGGTTGAAATCGGACCACTACGTTATATAGCTGCCATAGGAACGACCGATCCAAAAATTCGTCTTTGTGAGAAAAACTTTTTTATTTTTAAAGATATCGTTTCTAGATTTCACACTAATGATTCTATAGCTAAATCACATTTACGAATTTGGTTGAAATCGGACCACTACGTCATATAGCTGCCATAAAAACGACCGGTCCAAAATTCGTCTTTGTGAGAAAAACTTTTTTATTTCTAAAGGTATTGTTTTCAAAATTCACATTAATCAATAGTATCTTAAGCGAAATCATATTTCCGAATTTGGCTAAAAGCGGACTACTCGATCATATAACTGTCATAGGAACGACCGTCCAAAAGCAAGTTTTTGTCAGAAAAACTTTTTTTATTTTTGAAGGTATCTTTACGAAATTGCATATTTTTCAATCGTATTGACGTGGCTTAGCACGTTCCTAAATTTGGTTGAAATTGGCCCACTATTTCATATACCTCTTATAGGAACAGTGAAATCGGAACAAGTTTCACTACTAATTTCAAAAAGGCAAATGAACCACAAAACACAACGCGTGAGGGGTATCATACCTTCGGCCGAAGACTAGCTTGTTAAGTCTTTAATATTGTTCGGGAGTTCGTAGGGATTTTTCACCCTTAACGGAGATTGAGTCGTGTTGGACTCTTTAGCCACAAGTATCTCGAAGTCAGGCTTTATATCGCGTTTTCTAGGTCCCTGGTGTTTTCAATTTGTGTTTGCGGGTCTATTATACTACGGTCTCACAGAAGCCAGCCGATTCCGCAGAGCTGACCTGAGACTGGTCGTTGGTTTCCTCACGGGTCACCACTGGGTGAGATATCACTTAAACAAAATTGGCCCGTCCACTGAGATGGAATGCCGACTTTGCCTGGAGGATATTGAGTCCACCAAACACCTTCTCTGTGAATGCCCCGCGGTTGCTCGTGCCAGATTCTTGTTTCTTGGAGATTCCATCGTGAGCTCCGGTGTCATTAAGAGTACTGCTACAAAGGACCTACTGGCCTTTATCAGGTTGGTTGAGGGTCTTTTGGATTAGTTAAGGCTATTATGGCACAATAGATCTTATGGTCGCAGTGCCTACCAGCTGGGTACCTTAGCCTGCCTTTATTTATTATTTATTTATACTCAGGGTTTCGTAGTAAACTTTCAAATCTGTCGTCTTTTTCATTGGATCCGGGATGTCGATGAACAGTTCTTTTGTAAGCAATTGGACCGGCTTATGGTCCGACGATAAATCGTCTAACACATTTATCCGCACATGAAAGTTCAGTGCTTTTTGATCCGAAATGCGTCGGTTCTCCAGGAATATGAGTGCATTTAAAATTATTGCAGTAGCTAGCTACTGTACCATTCGAAATTTATATGCTAACTAACGAAACGTCAACAAGGCATTGTTAGATATGTTGACGCGCAAATTAGCTTTGGTTGGTGGAAGGTATTAGCTGAGAAATGGGCTCAAATGAAAGACAATCGTCAAATCGATGCCCCAAAATTGTCTTCTTCAATTATTTATATTTTTATGAAAATCAAATGCATATGTATGCACATTGTTTCATTTTCTACAACGAACGTAGCATTTCTTTTAATCACTTCTGACATTAACATTTCTTCACGTCCACCCTATGCACCCATTCCGACACGTCGTCATGACATTCTATACAGAATATTAATTTATTAAATTCATATCATGAATTATTGAAATATATTTAATACAATCTTGTTACTAATGAAACATATGTAATACACGTCCGTTTTAGGTTTGATTGTACACATTAAAAGCGACGATGAAACACACATTAGCCGAACCAAAAGTGAAACGAAACAGAAGAAAAACTTATAATAATGCAAATGTATAGTAACAATAAGATACTATCGTACGTAAATACGAGTATGTAGATTAAAAATGAACGAAGAGAAAAAAGAACGGGCACGTCTATTGAATACTATATCGATAATCGATGACAATAAAGATACATTTACTACATTTGTAGGTGTTGCAAATTTATTGGTTTTGTGGGATGTCGTATTTGAAAACGGCACTCGGGGCGACTAGACAAGCAACAAAACCACAATCTTTTCGTGAATCCCACTAGCGCGACTTCTATGCATGCAAATCAAATTGCAATTGGACGAGGATGCGACGTCTTCAGATAAATGGCTCCAAACGATTAATCGATATGACATCATCCATCCAGGGGCGAGAGTGAATAATTTACGATCAACATTCGCATCGCGTCTTTGTCTCAATCACACAAATCACACACAAAAAAAATCAACTGACCAGAGATCCTGACTGATCAAATTACCCACAAGAAATTGATTTTGCGACACTGCTGCGGCGTGTGAATGTGATAAATTAAAATTAGTCAGTTTTGACTGTTTGGCATGTCCAAAAGTGTCTAATAAAAAGCCATTGGGAAATTTGAATATTGATTATCCGTAGTGTTTGAATGCTCATTAGTTGAGATGTGAAAATTATGCTTAATTGGATTCATTTTTCACGGATCAATTTCAATGAATTTATTGTATGTTGGAAAATTCAAATTGATTTTCGATTTTTGACGAGGAATTCAATAATTCAGTGCTTCATCACGTTGTTGTAGTATGGTTTTGTAATAGGAAAGAGCTAACGGCTAATGTGAATATGGGCGAATAAATTACGAGTATCTGTTTTAAAAAGACAGTCTAGGATGGTCAAGTTAGGAGCATGTTGTTTCTTAACGACTCTATTTTAGGATGATAAACGATACGATGGCTCCGTTGCCAATAGAAATCAGCCATATTTTATGTTGGGACGCTTTTGTACGTTTGACATTTTTTTTAGTGCTAATTAAAAGTCAGTGTTAGAGATGCAGACGTTCGTTTGTAATTTATATGTTTTACGAAATTGTTTCAAAGTCACCGAAGTTACTTTCCAATTGAATTTGATTTATGGGAATTCTCAAACGGCTTTTGTCGGTATCGTTTATTTAAAAAATCAAGCGATTGATTTAAACGATGCGGATGATATGTATTTATTTAGGCTAAGAGATAGAGGAAACATGAAAAATTTACAATACAATCGATGAAAATATACATATAAAATATCGGTCCCATAACACGTATATGTACTCCCAAAAACAGCTTTCATCCTAAACTACACTCAGGTTTCAAAAACTTCCTCCAAGGTTTGTCAAGTGGAGGAGCTAGTTGGGAAGTTTGATTGGTCAAGCTCAGTAAAAGCGGCAGTAACAATAGCACTGTTACTGCCTTCTTCCCTTCGAATGAAACACTCAAATGCATTCACGGAAAAGTTGACGCACTATGCCCACTAGGGGTTAGGGCAAATGAGTAATGTTGAGTAATTACCGAAGTTATTGGATAGGAACATCTCGTTCGATATCCAGAACTAGATATCAAGTCTGTCAAACTAAAAAAAAACAGCAGGGAGTCTAAATTTGTGTACACCGAGCCTGGATTGAGATGAGCATCAATTCGCCGTTGCACAGTACAGTGTTCCTCTATTCCTCATATAGTGAAAGCAGAAGTTGATGAGGGGAAGCTTCGCATATCCGTTTGGGTTGATTCTTTTTTTTTCGAGAAAGATGTTAAATCGAACTTAAAGATCGTAAATGTGAGAAAACTCCGCCCAAACAAACTTACGCATATATGCCAGAGTGAAAGCCGAGTCGAACATTAACCATCTTCACGGAGGAACAATCAACATATAATGCACACACACGCCCTCTATCCCGGAACACCCGCCCGTTCCGCATGGTCAAAAACCAAATTGTCAAACAACACATTCCCCTCATACTTCCACCTTGTGCGCATTTATTTTCCTTTTGTCCCTTGGTATATTCCTATTTCACGGGGCGACGCTTCGTGGTTCGCGCCTTGGCTAATAGTGGGTTTACCACTGTGGGATATAGAGGGTTGCAGCCCCTTAAGCCCAAGCTAGGGGAGTGAGAAATCCGCTCAAATTAAAATCCACTATTGGTCAAAGACGCGAACCAATATATGTACTTCGTCCGGTCAAGTAGGGATGTTCCTGTCCCTCTAACCCGGAACACCGCAAAAGTAGTATGTATTACTAACACCATTACAAATCAAATCCTCGCCGCAAGGGATTTAAAATTCAAGCGATCCTTGTCCTCTCCATGACCTGCCTTTGACTCTCCGAAACAATCCCCCACGAGCAAAATTTGCCACCATTTCATTTTCAAGCCCCGTCATAACAATTAACCGATCCGCCACTTCAGACCTTCATTGTTCATAGTTTTCTTCTAAATCGGATCCTTAGGCTTTTTAATTAAATTTAATTGTAATGGACGTGTATTGGCGGCAGCGGCGGCGTGAATTGAATTAAATTCAAGTCAAGTGGGCATTGCACATCTTGATTTGAACACTCTTTAGTTGAAGCGTTCTTAAGAGTAGTGGCCTGAATTGAAATGAATCAAATTGGATCAAGTGCAACACGTCCAATAACAGAGTCCAACGTCATTGCATTACACCACCGTGAAAATTAAAGACAACACACACCACACAGTGGTTCAGTGCGCCTTTGCGGAGGAAAAGCTAACCAATTTGAAAATTATTCTGTACAATCTAGGACGGGCGATAAGAACAAAGTTCAGCTGGTGCGTCTGATTGGAATATTGAATGTTCGGGAATACATTTCGACTATACTCGAATGCATCCATCCTATGTGTGGCCAACAATCAACAATTAACTTGGGCGGCCTTCCGCCTGTATTTTGGCTGACAGAAATGTCGATTGCACTTTATGGAGCTCTCATTGGTTTTGATTGAACACTAATTGATTTAAATGGATTCTTAAATGAAACAACCGAGAACTTTGGAGCATTTTCAATTGTGTTGCGTTGAAAAACGTATTCAGATTGTTCGCGCAGTTATTTATGCGTTTCACCGAGCGTACACGTGAATTTGTAGGCATGATTGGTTAGGCATGATATGATTTCGAATAGGGAATTGGTCCCCTTTATGTTCTTCCGCTTGTGTTGGATACGAAAAACTCCTAAAACCGAGTCCCCAAATACAAAATCGCCAAATAAATAATCCCCAAATAGGCAATACTTAAACAAGTAATGTCCAAAACTTGATTAACAAAAACGTGTGATCTTCGAACGTGTGATGTTCTAAGGCTCGCCACACAAGATCGAGCACAACCAAACCAAATCGCTCGTGACCATTGCCCGCCGACCAACCACAACCAACTACAGCCACGACCAAACCACCACCGAAATAAGAATTGCTGCAATTTTCGTTCAGTTCAGGTTAGGTCGTGCTTCGTGGTTGATCGCGCAATAGTCACGAACGAGCGAGATTAAGAAAAACGAGTCCAAGGCGTAGACTCTCAAGACCTGCGCAGACCTAGTGGTCAAACCAAAACTACAAATTGCAAAAAGTGTTTTTCATGGTCAGTTTAAACAGGAGTTAGCCCGATGAGGTCACGAACGCTTGAGAAATCTTTGTGGTGAAGTTAGGCGCCATTTTAAGTAGAATGAGCTGTTTCTACCACAACTAAATAAAGGTCTCATTTCAAGATGCTAGCTCCATTGCATGGAAAGTTATCGTATATCTGAAATACCATTTTTAGGGGAGGTAAGGGTTCCTTTGATCGGATCTTGTCCATTTCAATACCAACCAATTAGATTCTACTACAAACATTTGATCAAAACTTCAGGTCGCTAGCTTCATTCTATTGGAAGTTATCGCATATATGAAGTATCATTTGTACAGGACGCATAGGCCTCTTTACACAAGGCAGCTAATTTAAATCGTTAGCCGAGGTACAGACAACGGCTTGCCTTGCGATCAACCGCATCGGTTGCTTTGGATATGATGCTCAGCCTTTTGTCGTTGGATATTCAGGGGAAGCTTATGGCGGTGAACACAACCATTAAAATAAGAGAGACCTACCAGTGGACAACCTTGAGAACCGACCGCTCAACGATCTTTGACGACGGAGAGATTAATGAGTCAATTGATTACACTTCATCAAAGCGATGATTCATTAAGAATCTGACCTGATTCCACCACGGAGTCTCCGGGAGAGAGGGAGTCCGTCTCTACCGAACTCGCTGAAAATACACACGGACGGGTCAAAGACTGCCAAAGATGCTGGAGTATTCTCTGAGCAGCTCAACCTTCAAATTTCGTAAAGTCCCTCGAATCAGAGTTCTACGCATCGAAAAGCCTATCGGAGTGCAGCACGTGGCTAGCGAAGATGGTTGACTTCTTTGATATTATCCTATGCTGGATACCTGGCAACCATGGTTTTTGTGGCAATTCCAGGGCTGACGAGCTCGCCGGGGGGAGAGCCACTGATGTGGCCTTGCAGCTTAGCAGCGATATCGATACACCGATTTCCCTGGTTAAATCCAGAATAAAATCAGTTGCGGTCAAGGTGATGGGACTGATGGCACTACATACTTTTTATAATGCCAAGCTTATCTGGCCGAGGCAGAATATCAACCGAATTGCTAAACTACTGTTGCTGATTAAGTACCCGATCAGCTTGGTTAGCTCTGTAACTGGACACTGAGTTATCGGCGAACATGCTAGGAGGTTTCAGCTTCCTTTCTATGATTACTGAATGAGTTATGGGGAGGAGAAGGAAGAGGAAAGTATTACTCATCTGCTCTGCTTAGGTAGGGGTGGGACAACTCTTACGATTCGTCAATGGCTTCGGCTGGTTCTATGATAATACTATATGTTGTTTCGATTCTTCTAGGGTATCACAGTGCACCCTTGTTTCTGGTTTAAGTGTGCTGTTTCAGCAACCCTACTACCTAACCTAACCTAAACTCTGCAAACGTATCTGTGTCCTGTAGTTTTGCTGAAATTGAAAATTGGTTAGTTCGCCCTTCGAGCACCGTCATCCATAATTCGATCGCCAATTTTAGCCGAGATTCAGACTCATAACTGATCTAATCATTTCTTTGACAATTATACAATTTTATACCATCCGATAATGGGAGATATTAAATTCTTTAAAAATTGTCACTTGAACCATTGTTCATTCAATCTGTTCGGAAGCATTATTATTTCATTTTACAAGCTATTGCGGTCATATTTCGCTATTGACGCTTGTCAAATTTAGTGATTGGCGGCCTACTATCTTGATTATTGCCGAATGTATACATACAATCAGCTTGATAGGGTTCAAAGTAGTTGAAAGTCATTGTGTTGGTTTATCTTGAAATTCACCGTGAATTATTTCTGACTAACGTTAGTCTTATCAGGGAAAATTTGGGTTCGATATCACAATTATAGATGGTCGAGATCAAAATTGACGTTTTGGCTACTTTACGATCGTCACGTGTTTGGTTGGAATCAGTTCGGTTGAGTTGAAAAAAAAAAAGACCCGAAGCCGATCGGTCGCTTGATTTCATCCACACCATTCGAAACTACGCGACAGAGTGTATTGGCATCGAGTTGATTAATTTTGTGTGGCAGTGGATAGCCAGCCTTAGTGATTGTGACGTATAGGCGCCCCAGACTAGCAAAAATTTGTGCAAATTTTTGAACAAAATCTTTAAAATCGAATGTTGGTGCGAAAATTATCACTGTGGCATGGGACTCCACGCTGCATAAGTGTGCATCAACAACTCGATCTTGAAATCTTTGTTGAAAAATGTATACAAAAATTTCCAGTGCATGGAAAGTTTCTAGAAGACCTAACAGAAAGCTGCAAGTTTTCGTCGACTCATGTCTTCGTCGAATTTTAAGAATTTTCATCCCCAGTAGGGGTTAAAGTAAAGTATCAGGTACACTAGACACCTCACCGGTGCAGAACTGAAATTTAGACTTTAGACCGAATTTTTTTATGGAAATTTGGTTTTCCAAATTTCAAAAAGGGTGAAATCGAGAAAAATAATAAATGAAAAATTTAGAAGAATATCACGAAAGGATATATCCAATTGACTAATTTTTTGTAATTAATGGAAAAAATCAGACCTGAAAAACAGAAGTGTCTTTCGAGCAAGGAGATGCAGAATAAGACTTTCAGCAACCAGTTTTTCCTCGAGGATCCGAAGACAACAATTTTGTTAGTTTTCTGGCAGGATCAAATTGCATTTGGCTGACATATACATCCTGTCCATTTAGTCGCCTAATACAACTACAGATCGAAGCACATCAACCCACAAGAACGGTCGCTGATTGTGCTTCACACTCGAGCAGCATTTGATCGTTTTGACATTTGGAAGCTGTTTGGTTGACAACGGTCCCGTCCTACGGTTTGGTGACTTTCATTTTTTTTAACCACCAGAACTTCTTCCCTTTCGCGGCGGTTCCGATTGCGCCCCTCGTATCGATTGGTGAGGAAATTCACGATAGCTTGGCCGGGGGGCTTTAGTGGTCCGTGAAAATATCTCGCTATCGAAGATCTCTCTCTGCTAAGAAGACTGACAAGGAAGATCTTCAATATCTGCAGCAAACGTAGGTTCTGGGAACCTTATAAAAACTGCTTAAAATATACAAAAAGGCCTAAGTGTGGGAGAACTTCTGTCAACCTTAGCATAATATCAAGGACACAGCAAGAATTGGCAAGATCCTGTCCAAAGAGCATTCCAATCCGTCCTTAGTGAACCTCTGGAGCTCATTTTGAACACACACTTTCCTGGATGCAAGGAAACCTGCATGGAAGGCCCGGAACCGAGTAACGTGGAGCGCGCACAAAGTGAATTTGAGCTTTTCGTCATCACAGAGGAAGGGATATCCTAGGCAATCAACAGCTTCTCTCCCTACAAATCACCTGGGCCAGACGGCATACTATCCATTATGCTGGAGGAATTGCAAGATTTAGTAGTTCCCAGGCTGCTGGCGTTCTTCAGAAGCTGTCTCCTACTCAACCCCGTCCCCCAGTCGTGGCGAAGGGTTCGAGTCATGTTCATACCGAAGACAAGCAAGCGAGAGCATAAAATAGCGAAGGATTTCAGGCCGATTTACTAAAGACGTTAGAATGTATCATAGACTTCCACATCCGACAAACCCTGGAGGGCTCACCGCTTTCGAAGACGCAGCACGCCTACCTCAAGGGTATATCTACAGAAACGGCTCACCACAATGTGGTGCATACCTTCAGTAAACACAATATGCAATTTTGATTTGATGAATTCCTCACTGGTTATCGTTATTATTGATTCTTGATGTTAATTACTCAACTTCCAGCGGATAATAAAAAGTTTGTTGATATTTTCTCACGACGTTTCGCCTTTATTCTATCGGCATCATCAGGTTAATTTTACACTGGAATTGTTATTTACATTGGCATAAGTGTATGTTCTTATAATTTCAATATATATACATTATTTTTAACTTACTATAATTGTTTATCTTAGTATTTTATTAAAACTATCCTTGCCTCTGGGTTATGTCAGTTTAGTTGTCAACTAATGCTGCTACTATCGTTTGTCATTTTGTTATATTTTCCCGCTCTTTTATATGTGTCTAAATATTGGGTTATATTTGTTAATGGTGTTATCTAACTCTGTTCTGGTATTGAGGGAATTTTTGAAATTTATATTTATATAACATGCTTCTTTGGTTAGTAGTTTATTTTTGTTTGTTTCTTTGTCCACTATTCTAGTGTTGCTAAAATCCATTACATGATTATCTTCTAACTGGTGTTTCACTAATTTAGTATGTTTATTAAGTATCATTCTATTTTTGTTTTGATGTTCAGTTAGTCTAGTTGATAGTTGTCTTGTTGTTGATCCATAGTATGCTGTGTTTATATTATTATCCTTACATGTTTTGCATGGTATGCTATATATTATGTTATTTTGCTTTTCTTTTTCGAATTTTTGTTTAGTGTTCGAGTATAATGTGTTGTTCAATTTGTGATTTGGTTTGTATGTTGTTATTATTTTTGTCGTTATACCATTATCATAGTTGATTTGTTTTGGTAATATTTTACTAATCCGTTCTGTTAACTGGGGTACATATGTTATGGATTGGTATTTTATATTATTAATTGTTCTATTATCACTATGGTTAGTATTTTTGTTAATTATTTTGTAATGGTTGTTTCTTATTAATTTGTTAATAATTTTTATAGGATAGTTATTAGTTATTAATATTTTTCGTATGTCTTGTTTTTGGTATTTCCATTTGTCAATATCTGTAAGTTTTAGTCTACGGTAAATGTAGTTTGAAGCCACATTAATTTTCATATGGTGTGGGTGGTTTGATGTGTAATTTAATATGTTATTGGTTGCTGTGGGTTTTTTGTACCATTCAGTTTTTATTTTATTATCCATTCTTGTTAAAGTTACATCTAGAAAACTTATTTGTTTATTATTTTCAATTTCAATTGTGAATTCTACATTTTCATTGACATTATTTAATTCGTTAAGTACTTCATTAATCTTGCCCTCTTTTACGATTGCTAGTATGTCATCTACATAAATTTTAATGTATGTTACGTCATTATTAAATTTGTTCACTATTTTATGTAGTACATTCGACAAATAAATGTCTGCCGCTATTACACTAAGGTTTCCACCCATTGTGAGTCCTTTAGATTTATAGGTTGTGTTGTCATAAATAAAATAACTGTTGTCTAAACAGAATTCAGTTATTTCTAAGAATAATGTTTTGGGTATTTCGGTATTTATTTTATCAAAGTTGTCGTTAATAATCGATATAACTTCTTTGATAGGTATGTTGGTGAACATATCTTTTATGTCTAGTGAAATTAATTTTTCGTCATTATTAATCGGAATATCCTTAATTTGGTCAATTAATTCATAGGAGTTTTTTATATTATACCCGAACATATTACGTAGTTTATTTAAATATGGTTGAATTAGTTTGGATATATTTGTTAACGGTGTATTAATACAGCTAACCAATGGTCTATATGGTATACCTTCTTTATGAACTTTCGGTCTACCTTGTATTCGTGGGGCATTGGCTGCATAATTAATTGTTTTATTTTTTGTACTGTAATCAATTATCTCTTTTTTGTATAAGTTTTTAACATACTCATTAGCTTTGTTTTGTAGAATTTTGGTTGGATCCTTTTTCAAAATTGTATAATTGTTATTTTTAAGTAATATTTCCATTTTTTCTTTGTACTGTTGTTTAGTAGTTATCACTGTTTTTTTCCCTTTATCACTTTTTAAAACTAGTATTTCAGGGTTCTCTTTAAAAAAGTTCTTGGTTTGTCTTATTAAGTGGTTAATATGGGTATATGGTTTGTAATTTTCTCCTTGTATTTGGTTTTTTTTTTTTTTTTATATGCAATATCTGCTTTCCTCGACACAGAGGGTGCATTCAACAATGTCCGCATCGAATCTATTAACAACGCCTTATCAGACTTGGGATTCGAAGCAGAGACCGACAGCTGGATAGGAACTCAGATATGATCTAAAATAATTCATCCGGACTTAGGAAACAGCCACCTAACCAAATTTATATTTGTAAGGGATACCTCAGGGAGGCGTTATCTCCCCGCTACTCTGACTAGTTGTCATCAATAAAATCCTAGCTAGGCTTGACAGAGAAGGGGTTAAAGTGGTCGCGTACGCGGATGAAGTGGCAATCGTAGTGTCGGGGATGTGCTGTGATGAATAGCCAGATCGTGGAAAGGGCCTTGGGTATGGTAAGCGCGTGGCCTGGGTGATGCTAATTATCACTCCAATATCGCCCAGCGCAAATTACTTAGGTGTCATTCTAGGCACGAAGCTCAGCTGGAAATTAAACATTGAAGAACGGCAAAAGGCCTGCATAGCTTCTACGCTTGTAAGAAAATGTTCGGAAGAAGGTGGGGCCTTAAGCCACATCCGATCCTGTGGATGTACACAGCAGTATTCCATCCGATTCTTATATATGGGCAGCTTGTCTGGTGGCCAGCGCTTGCTAAAAAATATAACGTCACAAAACCTGGCATGTCTTGGTACCATAAGTGCCATGCGAACATGCCAGACGGAAGCACTAAACGTGATCCTGCATCTTCCACCTTTCGAAGTTTTTATGAAACAACTGGCGGCGGCCAGTGCAATCAGAGTCAAAGAGTCGGGACTGCCAAACCGTACGGCCATAGCGACATTCTAAACCAGTTGCCAAAAGACGTGGCCAAGATGAAAACCGACTTCACCGTGCCCAAACTAAGGTTTGAGAGAAACTTCTCTGTTGAATTCCCCACCAGAGCTGAATCAGGGAGGCAAGATGGTGAAGGATTTTGATATCACGATTTTCACCGACGGATCCAAAATGGACTGCGGCGTCGATGCAGGAATCTTTTCTGACGCACTAAATATTTCGGAGTATGCCGGATCATACCAGCATCTTTCAGGCAGAAACGCTCGCAATCCTGAAAGCTTGTCACACTCTCAGAGACATACCAGATAACCACAGCATCGGCATTTGCTCAGACAGCCAGGCCGCTATCAAGGCAATGAACATCCTCCTCCTCCGGGTGAGGTGGGGTGGTGTTAGCTTGCCGTGGCAGACGGCTCAATATTAGTGTCACCACCCACTGTCGATCTCGAACTTGAACACGAACCTGGTACAAATGTCCTCTGACACACACACACACTTTAGATAGATGTGAAGAAAACCGGTCCACTTGTACCAGATTAGAAAGCCGACGACCTGGCCAGAAGGGGCGCCGCCCTAGACAGATTTCAAGCGGAGCCTGTTTGAATTTCGCTGTTGACTATTAAGTGCAATATATCCAATCACTACCTCAAGGTTGCAGATTCCAAATGGCGGAATCTGCATACCTACGCCGTATCAAGGAAGATATGGCTCTCCCATGACAGAAGAAGAACATCGAAGCTTATAACCAAATCACGCAAAGATGTAGCCAGACTCACGGCGGCCATCACGGGATATTGGCCTATAGGGGATCACGCAGTCAGGCTGGGTCTCCCCTACAATCCGAATTGCCGAAGATGCGGTAACGAGAATGAGAAAGAAACCGTCACTCACTTCCTTTGCTAATACCCAGGCCCTGATAGTACCAGACATTGTACGTTGGGAAAAGCCTTTCTTGACAACATAGGGGATGTGTCGGGGGTGAGGATTGGGGAGTCACTTTACTTCTATAACTCCTCGAATTTGGTCTAGGCAGCATCCCTTGTATTTTCCGACTATCATCCAATAACAGGTTTTCACGAGGTTTGTGGCTTCAGAACGGTCATAAGATGTTCTAGTGTTTCAGTAGTGGATTGGGTTCAGCTACCGTCCGGCTTCTTGATGAAAGACGGGCAGTTGTGACTCTTAGATAGAGCCTTGTACAATACAACCTTGATGAGGCGTTAGTATTCTCGATCGATTTACAATAAACCCTCCACGAGTCCCATTTGGCTGATTTGGTGGCTTTTTTGTATAAATTTAGACAGTGTTTATAAGGCTGCCAATACTTGTGCTTATTGCAAGTATTAAATATATCTCTTGTCAATTTCCTAAGACAAGTCACGTCTTCGTTCCACCAGGAGGGCACAGTTTTTTTTTGCTATACTTAGCAGGACAAGAGATTTCGTACCCTGAGCCCCTAGCCTTCTCGAAGGTCTCAATCTTGGCCTCAAACTTGAGTTGTAATTTGTACATAGTTTTGTGGAGATAACCTGTCTGAATTTCTTCGAGTTTGTCACACCTGATGTCATGATTGATAGCAGGCCTGGTGGCAGAATGAGACGAGCCACTGCTGCTCCCAATTTCGTACACAGAAAAGCTTCCTGCTGTCTTTATTGACAGCTTCTTCCACCCGAATCGTTTTCGATCATCTAGCCGTACACGTGCACATGGCCTGAGTGAGATTTGAAATCTAAATTGATCTATTATTAAATAAAATAGCAATATCCAATTTTTATTTACCACAAGAATAGAGTAAAAATATTCTCCAGGCATGACATCCAAAACATGTTCCGAAATCGTCTGACAAAGTGCTAACAGATTTACATATTTTCAAATAAATATTTTCGGGATCGTAATGATCTCTACGCTACTTTGTTTTCGTTGGGTGTTCTTATGTAAAAAGAAATCCGAAAGAAAAATTGATAATTTCCTGTATGTGTGTCGAGATTCCGTCAAATGATTCTTGTTGAGTTTTCCTAGAGCTCTGGCCGAAAAAATGTTGGCATACTGGGCTGAAATGAAGATCATTATCTTGAGTTGCTGAAGATACTGCATCTGATTATCTCTATTAAATGATTCTCACATTAGAACGATTTTCTCTGATCGCGCTAGAGTTATCAGTTTATCTAACTCGATTGATTACCGCCGTGCGTCGTCGACAAAGACCCCAAAGTCTAGATGTATGTAGATACAAAATTTGATTTTGAAAATAAATTTTCCATCAGTTCGCTGTTAAATTTTACTGGCTATGTGTGTGCGAGAGTCCGTGTTGTTTTCCCTTGATTTATATATCTTTCCCACTTTTCATGTCTACCAAAGCACTCTAACGAACTATCAAAGATACTCTGCCCGCATCCTAAGAAAGCCTCTATAAGCGTCTTCGACTAGAGTAATTAGAGTGATAAATTCGAACATTTCGTGAAAAACTGAAAATATCTATGTCGGCGCAGTACTTTCTTTTGATGCTTCCAACGAGAGTGTGTATTTTTAGGAAAAAAACAGCAGGAGTACAAATGTATGGATGTTAATCAAAAAAATTCGGGAACTGGAAAACCGCGAGGCTGCAAAACATAGCATGCGCTCATGTTGTTTTTGTGTGTGTTTTTTGGAGGAAAATTGATGATAACATGGAAACACATTGAAATTGTTGAGGTGTTACGTAGGATAATCAAGCATATAGCATGGGAGGACGACATGATTTTTAATGTTTGTCTGAAATTTAGCTGGTCTGGTGAAGCGGGGGAAATTGCGCACTTTTTTTTCCGGTCGTGATGGGAAATTTATCGGAAATGCGAGTACAAATAAATTACAAGTGGATATTGAGAACGCTACAATTGGGTAAATCAACTGATTGCAACATGCATTCGAGAACGGATCGTCTGGAATTTAGGAAAATATTTATGGAATTTGGGCAATTAATGAGAAACCTAAAAACCTTTATTTTTTAGCCTGCCCGTGACAGTAATTTATATTTTTTTAAGTGTGAATAGCCGTATCACTTAATTCGTCAAAAATATATGTTAAATAGTGTTGATATTAGCTACGAATTTTTTGTCTTAAAAAAAAGGGCAGAATGTATGCGTTTTGATGTGAATGATCAAACTCGTTGAGGTGTCCTCTGCTTCCATTATAACTTCTAAATGGTTCACCTCACGTGCGATCGATCGAGTTACGAGGGTAAGGTGAAAAGTTATCGGCCTGACACAGAAATACCGTTACAATCAGCAAAAAATTATGTTTCCTGCCAGGGTGCACGTGTCATTAGTTCGTATGACAAGTTTCAACTTGTTCTCTCAAGTATGTAGTTTGTTTAAACGAATTTTTCCAGTAGACGCCTTAAGCGCTACGTACCGCTAGAAACAGTTTTACAGATTGAGAGTACACTAAGTGAGTGCAACTCGGTCTACTCGGATAACAGATCTCCAGATCTGATACACCTAAGCCGGAATTGGGTAAGAATCAAATGTGGTCTTCTCACTAGATGCTCTTGTCTGAGAGGTCGTCTTAGGGAATGGGAACTGCCATTTAAGCAGTCTCTGTGAATGTAAGACAGTGTTAAGGTGTGTGTTCCAAGGCAGCGACTGAGCGACTTGCGTTTGCGACTGTGAAAAAAACTATCATAACGGAGCACTATTCGTGTGTAATTAATGTGAAAGTACAGTCGTACAACTACGGCCTGCATTCGGCAATCCCCTAGACTTTAAAATACACAAGAATAGTGCTCTGTTATGATAGTTTTTTTCACAGTCGCAAACGCAAGTCGCTTAGTCGCTGCCTTGGAACACACACCATTAGCCTCTCATAAGCGCTGGGCACACGTATTCTGAACAACCTGGATATTCCAGTAATCACTGATTACACCATCCCAAAATATGTTCGTGGCAAGAACTTTACAAGCCTAATTCTATCAATTAATGAATGAGAAGATAACTGGCTATCGCTGCCTGATTCTGTAGAAATATACACGGATGGCTCCAAGACTAACGATGAAGTGGAAGCCGAAGTACATTCCGAAAGGCTGAATATAAACCTATCGCTCCCTAACTACTGAAGTGTATTTCAGGCGGAGATCACGGCAATTATGGACACACTAACTTGGCTGGGGAGTCATTTTATATCCGTTAGAGACATAACTATTTTCACGGACAGCCTAGGTGTTATAAAATGTTTCAAATCTGGTCTGGCTACGTCAAAGACAGTGAGGAAATGTCGTCAATCTCTCACGGAGATAAGTAATTTTTTCAATATTGTTTTGTGCTGGATTCCGGGACATAGCGGCTTTGCGGGTAACGGCAGAGCAGATGAGCCCGCTAGATAGAGTACAACTGATGAGGCATTAGAACCTTGTCGGAATATTGATATGCACATTTCGGCTTGTAGGCTAGCACGAAAATCTGAAGCGATTCCTAGGACAAATAACAGGTGGCGGCACATGCCATTCCATACGATCTTGGTGGCCCATGCTGGATTCGAATTGTTCTGCCAGACTGCTTTCAGTGATAAGACAACACATCAGCGCGATCGTTACAGTCATCACTGGCCACTGGTTAATTGGTGAGGAAGCCTGGGTCTTTCGTTTAATGACTTCTGAAGCGGCGATGATGAGGATGATATGGAATGTATCCTCCACTTTCCGTGCACCTGTCCTGCGCTATCAAGCCGGCGTAAGGAAATTTTTGGCTCACATTTCTTCAACGAACTGGAGGACCTAGCCCAATTTTGATGTTGGAAAATTTCATCGTATCATTCCCAGCTCCGGTTTGTTTAATGAGTAGGACGGTTGAGAGATGATTCCCCGTGGTAACACAACAGACCTTGTCATGGTCTATGTGCGCCGGTAGCAAACAGGGCAGCCACCCACGCGAACCTAACCTAGCCTCTCATCGCATCGGTATGTCTTGGTGTCGGCTACCCCGAGCCAGATGTTTTCCATTTGACTCAGCCTGAAATTCTGAGCAACTTCCATCAATATAAGAAATTTTGATCGGAGCTTAGTCCTATTAACAGACCTAGAGTTACAGCAAAATAGACCGTTGGGGGTATGTATGATACTTGTGGACCTCAAACCCATTTCTAATATAAATGAGTATCATAATAGATTTCTGATGTAACCTAGTCCTTTAGGATCATGGCTTGCACCCTCCAGGAGCTTGGGCGCGCCGACCAGTAGCTCAGTGCGTAGAGGCGTCAGTCTCATGTCTGACTACGATCGTTACGGGGTCAAATCCCGTACACGGCGTTCATGGCCATGGAAGTTTGTGTTGTCTTCCCTCTGTGGTACGGGGCGTTATACTAAGCCACAACATCTTGTCACACTTGTTGCAGGTAGGCAGCTAAATGGGAGCAGGAAGTGCATGCTGGCAACGTGCATCATCCGAAACTGGTTTATGCCAACGAAACGTCAGCTAAGCCACATGGAATAATTGGCGCGGTTTGCCCCACTAGGGGTTAGAGCGAATAAGTAAAGTAGTTGCTAGCATGCGCCTCCCATACGAGCTGTCCTCACTGACAAGCTCGGAACGCTGTGAGAGTTCTAGTATGTAGTACCCACAGGAACTTTTTTTTTAATGCACCGGGGATTGAACCTCTGTTCCTCTAGATGCAGAATGGTAGAACGGCAACCAAGGCCTCACGGCTACCGAGCGCGTCAGAAGAGAACGTTACCACTACAAGTATTCCTACTCGACAGCCATAAAACAGTCATATCGACTGTTTTATGGCTGTTAAAATAAGATGGAAGCCAATTTCTGTGGAACTAATTAGATCATTGGAATTTTCGCCACTAAGGAACAAGAACTTAAGTCAGTCCAAGTAGGACTCTAAGACAATAATTCGAAAAACAAAGAGGTGAACCTTCCCCGGTGGTGTGGGGCGTAAAAATATAATAATACCACGGCCTTTCCCTCTGACGGCCTGTCGTTAAAAGTTTCATCGACCGGATAAAATCACATGCAAAATCTCTGAACGGACTTTCCGAAAATGTTAGTCCACCCCGCCCACGTCTCCCGAACTGAACTACAGCAAGAATAGGCCGCTGCCTAGCTCGTTGAGGGGCCTTTTTCTTCGCCAGATGACATGGCCCGACTTTTACGGTCATTATGCTACCTTAGGACAAAAGTGCGATGTATCTATTTGTTCTGCTATGGTAGCTCCTCTGGCATCATTATTGTTGGAGTGCCATAGTTCGTGGTGGGGGCGACCGGTAGCGCAGTGTGTTGAGGCATCAGTCTCATGTTTGACTACCGGCGTTTCGCGTTCGAATCCCGTTTGAACATCGATTTTTCTTGAGACGTCTTATTATCTCTTTTTACCAGTGGGGAAAGCGTATGGAGAATTCGAGCAATGTCAAATCCTGATCCGCTCGCAGGAACCCACCCAATGATGCTTGACGCGCAGGTTCTCGCTATGCATTCTTGATCGTCCCCTACGATCGACGCAGAATGGTGCCTAGCAAAAGGCACCTTAAGAGATCAACGCATCATTATTTGGGTTTACTGCCATTCATATCAGCGACGTCGGAAACCATTGGTTTGTCGTCCTGAAAATGAAAAAAAAAATATGACCTATACGAACACTATAACCTCCAAGTACAATCGGAATTCCGGCAAGCAATAAAAATAATATCTCAAGTGGCGCTTCACCAAACATTAATCTGTCATTCAAATGAATGGGTTTCACCATAGCAAAAAAGAGCAACAACGAGGTACACAAAAAGACTAGCCACTAACGATAATACAATTCAAATTATATTTGCATGCCCTGCTTCATTCAACTACATATACGGAACACACCTGAAATGTGGTTAGTGCCAAGTTCAAGTGCAGCTGCCCACTTATGTGCAATAAACACTTCTGTTAAGAGTAGGCAAAACCTTTGCATACCTATTTAGCCCAGTCGGCCTAAAGGTCTTTTTACTAAGTACTGATGAACACGATGGTCGTGATGAAGTAATAACTTAAGTTTCGCATATTTCAATAGCTCAGGAATAAAATGAGAGCGCGGAACCAAGGACCAAGAAGCACTTCTTCTAAAAATCCTTTTAAACAATTAAAGAGAATCTCACCATCAACCAGCATCGGTACTGGCTTGTTTCCAGGGTGCATTCTTGATTCTTTCGTTGTGCCATGGGTTTTTTTTTTTCTTTTAGTCGCAGCCCTTTATGTCGTCGGGACGACGTAGTTTGACAAAGTCAATACCGGAACACAACCTTTTTACACGGTTTTCGTATGTATATACCTGGAATGTAGGCACAACAGTGTCACATTATGTTGCTTTATTGTACTTTAGCAGGTCTTTTGTGAGAGGAGTTTTTTTTTTATAAAAAGAGGAGCAGACATGAACTCGTTCTTTAGCCATCTTCGTGAATTGTCCCTCCCGTGGTGGATTTGGTTCTTTTTATACACTTGACATTTCGACGGTATGTTACACGAACGACGGTTCCATTGCCAAGGACGACATGATGAAGAATTGTTACGTGTTGGATGGTACTATACTAAATTCCCATTTCACGAAGAAATTTAGTTTCTTACTTATGGTTTGTGTTGCTATTCTATGTTGACACTTCGGGGATAAGATGGGTTTCCTTTATGACATCCGTGGTTCAAAGGATGCTGTAAAATATGGTCCTTTCTAAACCGCGGTATCGTTATATATCTTTTTTCGTTTGACTATGCTATAGAAGTTTCAGTAAAAGGAGCGTGGATATTAGATGCAGGTTTTCTGGTGTCTGATATTGACGAGCTTCAAATGTCCGCAATTTTTTATATCAACGATTATTTCAAACGAATTCCAAATCGGTAACACTATTCCCTTCCGTTCGCCAATTCTTCCGCAACTTATATTCCAGCCAAGTGAAGAAAGCTCGTGAGATGCCTTTGAAGAGGTTTTATTTTCCCCATTTCCCTATAAAGGCACACAGGGTAAGATATGGACGATGGCTTGGTGGCTTGGGTAGAGCCAGGCTAACATCATCCTGTTTATGGGCATGTACACCTTTTGGTTATTCCTCTGTGTTTTCTTATTTTGTGGAAGGTGCAAACGAGCGAAGCGGCTCCCGGTGATGGGGTTCATTACGTGAAAATCTGTTTGCAGAAAAAGCATTAAAAAAGAATCGCGCGAGACATAAACCAAAGCAAGCACAGTGTGTACTTAATGAGATTGGTGCTGTCGGCACCGTCGCATCTTAAGATTTTGATCTTAGATGCAGCACTTGAAAGCGACCTGCTAGCAGCGGTTTGCTTTTGCGATTCGCAGCCACGAAAACGACAAAAGTCATTTCTAGTAGTTGTCTTAGAGCCGGTAGCTTTGTCAAAGGGCAGGCGATATTGCAAGTCACATGTACTACTTTTACTTTGTGAATCCTGGGCAGAGACACGACGACGACTCACTATGACACTATAATGATCCGGCAAAGGGATGACACAGGACTTTTAATTCGGATATTAAAATGTCATTATCCTAATCGTTTTGTGATGGACGGAAGTGGGAACAGTATTGTACATGAACAAGAAACATTTCAGTTTCATTGACATTTCTGAGCCATCTGTACGGAAAATGTCTATCAATTCTTTGTCGGGAGGATTAGGGACACCGAGCGACATGCTTTCTATGTGTCATACACATATGTTGCCGGCTCACTTTCATTGTATCCCTTTACACCTATGTACATAATAGCAACGATGATGGTGGCATATATCCCTTAGAATTCTCAAATGCAAACATTAATTTTGAATTCGTATTATATGACCCTACGAGTAGGGCTAGAGCGCTGGAGTATATGGTTACATTTATTCAATATTTTGCTGTTGATGGAATGTCTAAACGCTAGGGGTCCATCCTCCACAAAAGTCTGGTAAATTTAATTCGTTCACACTCTTGTCTTGTGTACACCGTTTCGTGTGTGTAAAGTCACAGTTGGTGTTGTGAAAGTATCAAATAACATGGAGGCCTTCTTTCGTTTGCGCATAGCTCCGGAGAAGTCACAGCAGTCAGTCAATTCATTCGGGTATTACGGCTCCTTCTTGATAAACATTTCATTTGCTATAAATAATGAGATGTTTTAATAAGACGAACTGCATTATTGAGGGAAATGATGATGGTGTGTTGCCTGTACCATGTACGTACTTATTAGGGAAGTTTCTGGATTGGGGTGTTGAGCGAATTATGGGATTCTTTTCATATATCATAGATGGGTTGAGCGCTCAGCAATCGGTTGTTTGTAATTTACCAGTGAAAGTGTGAAGAGAAATGAATGGAGCTCTGAGAAAGGTACAGTGGCTGCTTTCTAGGGCCGCAAAATGCAACGTCCACCCCGTGGATATTTCCTTTATTTTCAGTTTTTTTTTTCAGTTGAAAAGAAGCTGGGGTAAACAATTTAATAATTTTGTTCAATTGAATTAACCACTTGGGACATAAATCCTGAGCTATGATGTATTGAAGTAGTCCGGATGACGCAACGGTTAGCACTGGTCCCTGGTTTGATTCCTACTGAATACAGTAGTCTTCGATAAAAAAAAAGGAATTTACTTGTCAACCTATGAGCCCATTCAGCTGTTGAGTAGCCATTTGCGGCAAATAACTCGGTTGAGCGTGTTGCTGATCAATCACACACCTCTGCACAAAACACACTGTCAAGATCTAGTAAATGAAATGATGCTAAATCATCTCGAGGCCTTGGTCCAAAAATAGACTGTTGCGCCGTTATTTATTTATGATCTAATGAACAAAGACATGCAATGAACTTTTCAAATCTCGTATGTCATGTGCTTTTTAGAAACTAGTTTTTTAGTAAAACGATCGAAGTCCTTCTAGACAATCATTTTCCGGATAGCTCTTCTGTTATGTCACTGGAAACTACTTCTACAATCAATGTGGCGCCATGCATTTCTGCGCTACTTCTTTCGAAAGAAAATATCGAGTGGGCCATAACTAGCTTTGACTCCCTCAAGTCTGCTGGCCCGTATGGTACAATTCCAGCGGATGTACAACATATGATAGACGTAGTGTGTCCCTGGGTGGAAAAGACCTGCGTTGAAATAGTTTACGTTCCTCGATTATGGAGGGAGGCGAAAGTTGTCTTCATACCGAAAGTAAAAGCTCTCACACGAGTCCGAAAGACCTTAGACCCATTAGCCTATCATCGACTCTGCTGAAGGTTTTAGACGTTTGATCGACATACACCTGCGGAGCACTATTCCAGTGGGTCTTCTATCTGCCTTCCAGCACGCCTTCTGGAAGGGTAGATCTATGGATACTGGTGGGTCATATCGAGAAGTCTCTTGCCTGCAAGAAGTACACGATGGCGGCCTTCCGTGATATCGAGGATATCTTCAACAACGTGAAGCCTGTAGCTATCATGGATGCCCTCTCAAGTCTTCGTGGAGATGACTCGCTCTGCAGACTAATACACGTGAAGCTTACATCTCGCGTTATCTCCCATAGTCTCGGCACATCCTCTGTACGCAGACACGTGAAAAGGTGTACTCCCCAGGAAGGTGTTGTCTCTCCCCTTCTTTAGAATTTGGCGGTCAATGGACTGATTTGAGATCTTCAAGGGCTGCGATGCAAGAACGATGCTTATGCGGATGACATTACTATTGCCATCTCGGGAAAGTTTCCCTGTCTCCTATGTAGTGTAATGCAGAAAGCCCTCTCTATCCTAACGAACTGGGCTAGTAAGGTTGGCGTAAATCCGCTTAAAACGGAACTTGTTCTCTTTACTAGGAGATACAGCCTACCTTTATTCGAACTATACCATTGATGAAAGACACAAAGCTTGTGCTCATTGATAAAGCCAAGTTCCTTGGTCTCATCCTGGATAGGAACTTGTTGGAAGTTGAACATTTAGGAACGTGTTAAAAAGGCTACTGTTGAGCTATACTCGCGAAAGACGGCTATAGGTAAGAAATGGGGCATACAACCGAGAGTAGTAGACAGGCTCTATTTACGGGTTTTGTGTCCCATTTTGTTGCGTGGGTTGTCGTCCGGTGGACGGCACTTAGGACTGTATCCTACAGAACCCTGTTTCAGATGGTCCAAAGATTGGCATGCATTGCCATCACGGGGGCTCTAAGGACTACACCGACCGTCGCTTTGGGCGCTTTGCTAATTCTGCTTCCGTTTAACATTTTCGCAGAGTAGATGGCGGCTATTATGGCTGTTCGCCTCCGCGAAACCGGTCATTAGGCCGCGTCAACCATAGGTCACTCGGTTATACGGATTAACCTTGATATTTCCGCAGGGACGGACTATACCTCCCCGAAATACTTGTACAAAATGGGTTTTACAATCCTGATTCCCTCTAGGAATGATTGGCTCGACTGACGAAGAAGTGGGGGCGGGCGTATACTCGGAAGAGTTGGATATTAGCTTGTCGTTCTGTCTCCCGGATTTCGGCAGCGTTTTTCAGGTGGAAGTTATAGCAGTATCTAAAGCTCTAGCCTGGTTGCCGCAAAATGTTATATCTGGAAGGGACATTATAATCTACAACACGGATAGCCGGCGACTTAATCGCTTAGGTTTGTCTTGGTAAATTCGAAGGCAGTATTGGAACTTCCTCAGAGATGGGAAGACTCTTTAACATTTCCCTTTGCTGGGTGCCAGGCCTTAGTGGCTATGTTGGTAGCTGCAAGGCCGACGAACTGACTCATGTGAGTATGATCAATAAGATCAGCGGGTTGTTGCGTAGCACTAGGATGCCTCTAGCTGCTTGTAAATTGGCTGTGAAAGATGCGGTGTATGACAGGGCCTGCATTAGATGAAACAATGGCAATACATGTCTGGTGGCTACGTAGATGTGGCCCAAACTGGATCCCAAACATTCTTCAGCGTTGCTAATGCTAGACACAAATCATCTAAGAAACGTCGTAGGAGTGTTAACTGGACATTGCCTAATTGGGGAACATGCCAGAAGATTTCGTCTTCCACATAATGATTTTTGCAAGAGCTGTGAGGGACGAGAAGGAGGAGAAAAGTACGTCTCATCTTCTGTGTACTTGTCCAGCTCAGGCGAGTTTTAGAAAGGACTTCCTTGGTTCCTACTTCTTCACCGATCTAGATGACCTGAAATCGCTTCATTAAGAGATCTGGCTGGTTTAACGATTGAGTTGATCTCAGATTGCTGAGTCTAGGGGTATCTAGTGGTGGTCTAAGTGTGCTTAAGCAATCCTTTTAGTAAAACCTGGTTACAAACTAAATTCCTTCACATATCAGTAAAAAATACTATTTGTTCTAACTTCTATAATGAGGTATAGCCGCGTCAACTACTTATAAGGGGCTTGGTTGACGTTTCGTTAACATGTAACTGATTTTGGACAATGCATGTTGCTAGCATACACATTCGTCGGGAAATTTGCTGCTGCCTATTGTTCGGCTTCACACTACAGGGGACAGTCACAAAAATTCAAACGTCATGACGCCTCAGAGCACTGAGCTACTGGCCTCCCAATAATAAAAGGGATAAAAATTCAAATTCAAATATCTACAGGCGTATTTTGTGGAGAATGGAAGGGACTATGAAGATCGAGCAGCGTCACCAGGTGGAAAAGTCCATCAACGATTGAACGTCGACACGTGTTTTCTTTAGGCCAGTATTGGAAGACGTTGTTAGTTGCCTTGACCCCTCCAGGGGCATGGGCGTGTCAAAATCTCTAGCATTTCTATGCCTTGTTGACGTTTCAATAGCATATCTACTTTTCGGAAGTGCAGTTGCTAGCATGCACCTCCTATCCGCGCCGTCTTTATACTGACAAGCTCGGAGCACTGTGAGAGTTCTATTAGTACTCACAGGCAGTTTTTGATCGTGCAGAGATTTGAACTCCGAGCTCTAGATTAGTATCGTAGAGCGGCGACCGAACGACTACGGCCACCGAACGCAATAGTATTGGAAGATGTAGGCGGGGGTTTATCGTCTCCTTGCCCTAAATATTGTTCTACAAACAAAAATTACCGTGCAGGCGGTTAAGAATTGCCCCTGCGACGGTGTCGTCGGTAGATTCTTCATATAGACTCTTGTTGAAGTTGATGAAAATCTCGACGAAAACATCCCCGACGAAGTTCGTTTGATTGTATCACGGTCCAAGGGACTATCCGGTTGAATAACAGGCAATAATTTGGATAGCGGATGAAAAATACCATATCGCAGAAGTTGCATGCATATAAGTTTGGAAAGACAATTCAGGAAGAAACCTTAGCTATGGAAATCTACGAGTTCATTCTCGATAAAATATAAACAGAAGCCTCCGTTTTATCAATTAACAACGGACATTTTTTCGGCAATTAAACAAACTTTAGTCGCAGGTTCCTCAAAGCGAAAATGGTATTTGACAAATTTTGTACAGGATTTTGCAAATGAAATAGAATCAGGTATCAATCAGATTGCCTCAAAAATGTTATCTTGGATTGGTGGAAAATTCATGACAAAGAACCCTAAATGCATGAATTTGGCTGATGAAACATTTCGCAAATCCCAAAACAAATATCTCCACTTCTCACCCTCTCTCCACAAAACCGTTATAATTGCACTGCCTAAAGGAAATTTCCGCTTTAGGCAGTATGAACCCATGTTTTTCGGAGTGAAACTATGCATTCACGAGGCCTTCGTACTAGAAGATGAGAAAGGGGCCATAATCACACACAATTCATGAATGTTTTGTGCACAATTTTTATACCCTTCACGAAGCAGGGTATATTTACCTTGTCGTGAAGTTTCCAAACATCTTCGAACGCCGACCATATAAAGTATATGTAAATATTCTTGAGCAGTATGACGAGATGAGTCGATTAAGTTTTGTCTGCTCAGACTTTCCGGGGACTTCGTACCCTCAGTGTTAGCTCAGTGACAGCAGCAATTGGCTAAATATTATCCAGGAAACAGATTGGGTACTTAAGATATTACAACAACAAAAAAAAAACAACACTGATCAGAAAAGGAAAGGTGAGGTATCATACTATCAATGGCAAACAGGCCAGGAACAGGAACCCCATTTCCAACCAAGGCCAAGCGAGAGGGCGAACTCGAATCACATGGCGTCGATCTGTGGCAAAGGAGTGTGAAGCGCTGGGTAAGTCTTTTGGGGAGTTGCGCCCCATTGCCCAGAACAGAGTACGATGGCGCGCAGCTGTAGTTGACACGCTATGCCCCACTAGGGGTTAAGGCAAAGTAGTAAACAGGCCATCCCAACTCCGGAGGCGAAAGATGTCGTGCGACCAGGTTCCATGCGACGTTGTTAGGCTTTTAAACTAATATAAAAGGGAAGTACCCTGACGAATTAGGTCGTTTGGATTTATGATTTCATGCAATCTTAAACGTTTATAATTGATCATGTAGCCCAACCCGGTAATCGTGCATTAGTTCACGAAACTATTGACTCCATTTACGGGATTTTCGAAACCCATTTGACCATTTACGTATCTAATTGTTTTCATTTCTCGCCACTATTAACAAGAAAGCAATAAAACTTAATTGTACACGAACCCAGACAGTCAAATACTTAAATGTGGAAATATTCAGAAGCTGTGACCACAATGCATACAACCGTCTGATCGATATAATGTTAAAAATTCTTTGTAGAGTCCTGTAGTCATTTAAATCGACTGAATCATAGAAAAAAAAACAGTCTTGGTATTTACGCTCGCAGTTTAATGTCCACGATTGCTATAAATGCTGTACGGTATTTTGCAATACATCTAGTCGTGAAAAAACGGCGTTACAGATGACAGTTAAACTACTCCTTGTGGCAACAGGTGGGTATGCCTTTTGTGCTACTCACCCTAAACTGAAAATTTAATTTAAAAAATGTTACAAAACAAATCTATATAAAAGAATTAAATACGCATAAATGTCCTGGTTTCCTATTTTATATATCTAGGACGAATTGAACGCAACAGAATTCCGACCAAATACATACAATACATCAAAATTCCATAAAAATGGATTGGATTAAGAAGAGGTATCACGTCTAAAATTTCATACCCATTTTAGCGTGAAAGACTGGAATACAAGGTTTTGGGATTTCAAGAAACCCTGGATAAAAAGCGTATTCCCACAGTTCAGGTTACATAACACCCGCTTAGTCCGAAAAATGCAACCAACACGTTACTACCTAGAACTTCATCAATTTCTTGTAATCCTCTGTTATCTCTTCTACAATGAAATTGGATCTTCATTCTTCGCTTTGTTTAAACAACAGCTCTTCTATCATCCACCTGAAACTCTTTTGTAATTCGATTACACCCATTTTCACACTTTATTTCACCTCCGAAATTCTCGTTAATCACCTAACTGCTGATTAGTGCGGAGACAAACTATACCACGAAGGAGTCCAAAAGTAAACAAAATACCAACACTAACCTACAGATAGTAATAATAATAGCCCGAACCCGGAATGAATAAAAACTTTATAGACTATCTGGATTATTCAGTTCCGTGCACCTCTACACATTTTCCAAAGATACTCATACAATTTCGTACCCAGAACCAGAACGAGCTCACGATCAAATCGTACAAAGTATCGGATAACACCTTCCAAGATGACATCCACTGAAAGAGGATATCCATTATTTGAAATTATTTCAGTAATAAAAAGTCTGGTTTTAAATTTCATCGGACAATAAAAAAAAATATATTATTGGTCAGCTCTTGATTCTTGGGTGGTAAAGAGCGACAACACGACAAGCCCACACATATCCAGAGAAGGGATCCTCACCTCAGCCAGGCAATCCTCAAATTCAAATCAAGGAAATGCAACCAGAACTGAAGGCAACTTTGTTCTTTTCCGATACTGTACTGCCGTCGTCGGGTTCTTATCAAATTAGTAAAATTGTTGCAATAAAACTCCGTGTGTGTTGTGTACTTACCATAATGTTTGTTGGTTTCGTCGCTCGATTTATCGTAATTGTAATTACATTGGTGCAAACATTTACATTAAATTGTCGTTTTTTATGTCTCGCAATCTAATAAAATGCTGGGGAAGGCTATTCAGAGAAAATTCCGTCACGTCGTCCACGTAAACGACGACGAATGGACAATCAGGGGCCCAGAAGAACTGCTACCAATCAAGTTTGCGCTTATGGCGGCTCAATTTATAGGCAACGATACGTTGTCGTTGTTTGTTTGAGGTTGTTTGTTCGTTGATTGTAATTTCTTCGGATCGACTACACAATTCTGGACAATCTGTAACAATAGGAAATAATAGAAATATTATTATATAATAGACTCGAATCAGACGATTGGAAATGGGTGCATAAGCCCAGGACGGGAGTAGAGGGGTTGGCATGTCATTCAAATTGACAGAGTAGTCTGCTGGGCTTACAAAGAACTTGGCAGTTTAGGTTTTCTCCTTTGGCAAATAAAAACTCTGATCAAAGTAAAAATGAAACCGGAATATAGAGGGCTACGCCCGCAATTCGAGGGTTTTGTAGCAAGCGCTTATTTTGGCATGTAAATACTGGCTCCCTGTTCTTCTTGGTACCCCTCAGCTGAATAAAAACACCATAATTAAATGTTTTACCCATGATATAGTATCTTACATGCCAATTCACAAAAAGACTGCATCTGTCACCTCTCAAAGTAATAGTTTTAATACGAGAAGCTGTAGATAGATATGTATGTATACGAGATAAACTGTCCCACTCTTCGAGATGCTTAACCATTCATATTACATAAGACGACATTGCAAATTGCAAACTTGTGTAACGGCTTCGAAATTCAGGGCGGCTGGGACAAATTACGGTCTAATATTTTTTCCTCCTCCACTGTTCCCCTTTCTACAAATCTCAAGAAAATGCCAAAAATGGAATGTACTCAACATTACCTTTCTCACGACACCCCACTTGGCTATACCAGTGGATAAAAAAAATTTACCTTAATTTCGCCTCTATGTGGACCCCCCCCCCCCCCCCCCCCCCCTTAAAGTTGGCCAATTACAACACAACGCTATCTCCAGCAAATTATAGCATTTCTACACATTCTCGCCGAATTATGTGTGCAGCTTCAGCCGTTCGTAAGATATTCTATGAACAGACGGACAGACAGGTATTTGACCGATTTTGTGAGATTTAAGACACAAAGCCCTAAAAAAATTAACTGTGTGAATAGTTATTGTTAGGATCACCAATCACCAATCTTCACCGTTCCAAAGTTGGTTCACTAAATAACTGCAATTCGCACTACGAAAAACAACATGTAAGTAGTACACGCATATCTATGCGTGAGGCCGGTAGGTGTATTTTTTGTATGGATAGTGTCAAAACGCAAAACTTTAAGTCAATGTGCTATTATTAAATATCATGTCATTGTAATGAAACTTAGAGGTATTATTGCCTATGATGTTGGTTATCATCAGCCATCAATATTTTTGACCTAGGGTGTGCTTGAGGGGTGCAGGGGTGTGCTAACTGCAACTATAGAAATGTACTATTATTAACCTTTTTGGATGAGATTTAAAAATTCTATTATTTTCGGTTTTCTATGCTAGTGAAATGCCGCTTTTCTGTAAATTTTCATATGTCTAGCTATAACGGTCTCGAAATGCAAGGGGGGGGGGGACAAACTCGGACCACAAAAAAAAAAAATTTCGACCTTCATTTCCCCTCTATGGCGACCCCCCCTTAAAGTTGACCTGTTACGACGCATCGCTTTCTCCAGAGAATTATAGTATTTCTACATATTTCCACCAAATTTCATGCATGTAGCTTCAGCGGTTCGTGAGATATTTCATGGACAGACGGACAGACAGACGGACAGACGGACGCATGACCGATTTCATAAGGGTTTTGTTTTTATACAAAACCCTAATAAGTATTCAATTACAATATTCTAGTGGCTTATTTGTACCATCAACATTCAAACTACAAGGCTGGTTGGTTGTTTGGTTGGTTGGTTTGAGCGGCTGTTTACTACCCAGTAAAAAAACACAAATAGTGCTAAGGTTTTGATGGCACACACCTCATAAGAGGAATAAACCGTTGTTATCAAAGTCGCACTGCAGCAGTGGTCCTCAGAACCATCCTGCGGAGTTGAGAAAACGTATTATCTCACCAATACCATTCGAGAAGATGTCGAGGCAAGCTTTTAGTTTCCGGGCCCCGGGGTGGTGAAATTTACTTTTCCCTCGGGTTTTTGTCACATTTTTGACTTGCGTCACTCTAAAAGTCTAGAATTTTGTAAGACCTAGCTTAGTTTTCACTTAAATTGTATTGCGTAGAAGTATTATTGAGAAGGCCGACCAAGGGTATTGTTCCATCTTCGGGAAGAAAGTGCGCTATATGGTCTCCTCATATTTCATATAAATTAGTTATGCGTTTGTTTATATAACGCATATGTAGTGCAGACTTACTCTTTCTAAAGTAAGAAGGATACGTCGAGTCGCGAGTAGTTTAAGTTGACTTGAGTCAGTCTTGTTTCCAAGTCAGTGTAGTGTGCTCTAATCAACTAGCTAACTAAAAGAAGAAAACTAAAAGACAGTGAATTGTGGTTCCAGTAGATTGAAAATTTGGTAAGTAGTCTTACTGAGTGCTAAATGATAATTAGAATAGATAGTGCATGAGCCTATTGCATGGAATTTTAAATTGACTAACTACTCGTTATTTACAAAGTTATGCGAATTGCGTTGATGATATATTGGTAAGAATTGCCGTTTAAGGTATTTGACTGATTCGTCGTAGTTCGTAAAGTCGTCTCGTGAGAATTTGCCCTTGACGACGAGCCATGTAGTGTGATTGGCGGGATCCCAGGTCATTTTGTAAGAGCCGGACCCGTAGCGATTTACCGATTAGGCTGGGGGAGTCAATGGTTTGATTAGCGGGATCCCAGATCGCTATGTAAGGTCGAGGCGTAAATGATTTACCGGTTAGGCTGGGGGAGTCAATGTTGTGATACACTGGCCAATTAGTATGACTGATATAACCCAGATCACTTTGTAAGAGCTGTGCCCATTGCGATATAGCGGTTAGGCTGGGGGAGTCAATGGTTTGATTGGCGTGATCCCAGATTGCTGCGTGCCTTAAGTGATTTACCGGTTAGGCTAGGTGGAGTCAGTCATGAAGTTATTAATTTTAAATATGTAAATACGAGAGTTGTTAAATAATGAGTGGTTGAAGTGGAATCCAAGCTCATTGGTTATTTTAATATATTTGCAGGCTCGGTCCACCAACGGCACACACCCGATCCAGCCTCCTGACTACGTTAATACATATATGCTGGTATATGCCTTTGTTTAATTAAATACATACTCGTAAATGGCCATCATCAAAAAAAAAAATCTTGTATATTTTCCTGACCATAAATAAATAACTGGCGCAACAGTCCAATTTGAACCACGGCCTCGAGATGAGTTAGCATCATCTCATTTTCTAGATCGTGACGGTTTTTTTGTGCAGAGGTATGTGATCAGCAACACGCTCAACCGAGTTATTTACCCCATAATGGGTACTCATTTAACAGCTGAGTGGGCTCATAGTCCGACACGTAAATCCCCGGAATCGAACCGGGGCCCAGTGCGTTGAAGGCGAACGTGCTAACCGTTGCGCCATCCGAACTACTACTTTTCCTGACCATACCCATGCAAAATACTTAGGGATGATCCTGGATAGTAGAATTAACTGGGGTCGTAATGTCGAGGAACGAAACAAGAAAGCCAGTATCGCCTTTTACACCTGCAAAAGCATGCTTGGTAAAAAGTGGGGTCTCAAACCAAGAATAACTCACTGGATATACACGGCTGTCGTAAGACCGATACTAACGTACGGAGCTGTGGTCTGGTGGACATCACTCAACACGAAAAGAATCCTACAGAAAATGGAGAGGGTACAGAGACTAAGTTGCTTAGGGATCACTGGTGTCTTAAGAATAGTATCTTCGCTCTCTCTGAACACCCTTTTAAACCTGTCTCCGATCGGCCTATATCTGAAGAATGAGGCAGCTAAATGTGCCCTAAGGCTTAGAGAGGCAGGGCACTTCAAAGAGAGGCCATAAGGCAACCGCAGTATTAGGCTGCCATCTATTAATACTGACTATATGAAACCACAAGTAGGTTTCAATACAAACTTCGTGGTCAATATACCCGATAGGGAGCAGATCCCGGTAGTTGATCATGGACGCAGGAAGGCGCTGAACTTCTACACGGATGGCTCCAAGATGGAAGCCGGAGTCGGAGCAGCAGTCTACTCGTCGGAAATTCCATGCAACCTTTCCTACGAACTGCCGAATGAGTGCAGCATTTTCCAGGCGGAGGTGCTTGCGATCCAAAAGGCAGTTGAGGTGATGATTTCATCCCGGAAAAAGGGAGGAATCATCATACACTCGCACAGTCAAGCAGCACTAAAGGCGCTACAGTCCGCCACAATCAAGTCGAAGACAGTGCGTAACTGCCTAACAGCTCTACAAGCTCTGGGATCAGCTAGGACCCTGGAACTCTGGTGGGTTCCGGGCCATAGCGGAGTTCTAGGAAACGAAATAGCGGATGGACTAGCCAAACAGGGGGCTATCCTCGAACGAGAGGCAGCTCTAGAGCTGCCGACGCCAATATAAACATGAAAGAAAATAATGGACGACAGTATGCGTCAAAAGGCCAACACAAACGACTCCAGAGTAACGAAAATATTCGGGAATTCTTATAACAAAAAGAAAACGGAAAGCCTCTTGGGACTGCCCAGAAGTCAGTGTGCACTATTAGTAGGCATACTAACGGGCCACTGCCTTATAGGGGAACATGCCCACAGATTAAAGCTAATAACCAGCGATGGCTGCAGGAATTGCCAAATACCAAACACGAAAGAAACCCTAAAGCACCTCCTATGCGATTGTCCTGCACTCGCTAGAAGGAGATTAAAGCGCCTAGGAGCTCACTTCTTCAAAGATCTTGAAGGAGTCGCAGGACTCAGCTGGAGAAGCCTCTTGAGCTTCACCAGCGAGTCAGGTTCCTTCAAGCTCAACGACGATCTTCTGGTAGGGCCCAGCAACGACACGGGATGAGTACCTGTCATATGTGGTATCGCTATGGACCTCAGCGGTCTATGCGGAGTCGTCTAGGCTGCCACCCTACCTAACCTAACCTTCCTGACCATATTTTGTTATGGTCTTACATACGGGACTAACTCCGGATGGCAATCCTCAAACCTAACCTAACCTAGCGTTTCAATTTGACATGCCTCACTTATCCTCCTTAGCACCAATATAATCTCGAGTTTATTTTTAAAACACTTCGATATGTCGAAATGTTGATAATTCGAAATTTTGATAACTCGAAATAAAACCTTTTTGCTTCAAGATCGAGTTACATATCAAGTTTCGACTGTACTTTAATGACAGACAGAACTGTTCATTTGTGAAAAATTGACGCCTGACATGGATACTCAGTCTTTAACCGTTAAAGAGTTATAGAATTTTTTGTAAATTGTGTCAAAAATTTGAACTTGCCGAACAAAAGTGACAAAACTGCAAAGTTATCCTATTGAACTTTCGAACGGCATATATACATATTTCACGGACAAGATTTGAAAATTTGCGAATGTTATGTATTAAAGGAAAAAACATGCTCTGAGGATGAAGCAAATTTACTTCAACCTTGACTGACTGATCAGACAGTCCACGCTACGAATGAAAAGTAGGAAAGAAATCTGTTTTTGAAATTTGTCACAATTGATTTGGACAGCCCCCTGAATATGCATATGCTTCCCAAATGCTCCATTGATAGAGGTTTCGGAAGTGTAGGATAAAGGGGGGTTAAAAGTAATTTTCTCCGGTTTTATTTAATATTTCAATTTTTTTAAGAGCAGGATCGATATCATAACAGGAAAACTGATTCGTGTAGTTTTGAAATTTTGCAAATTTAATAAAAGCAGTGTTCTGAATATATGCCTTAAAATCTCCGTTGATGAGGGGTCCAGAGGTGTAGGGTAGAGGGTGTCAAAGGTCTTTTTTTTTTTTCAGTTTTCGTTGGTTTATGGTCTAAAGCTAAAGTATAATACATATATCATTTTATGGTCTAATGTGTCTCTCTCAATTGCCCTAACCCCTTGTGGAGCATAACGCGTCAACTGTTCCATGTGGCCCAGTTGACGTTTCGTCGGCTGGTTTCGGAGAATGTAGTTGCCAGCATGCACATCCCTGGCTACGAACGTCGTCGTGGACGGGATTCGAACCCCAAATTAAAAATGTTCAAAACTGAAAACGCTTACAAAAGCGATTTTGTTGACGACGTTTTCGAAGCGTTTGAAAAAACTAGCACGACTGTATAATATCGAAGTAATATGTATACATAATATGTACTCACCTTAATTTTAAGAATTTAGAAAATACAAGATATTATAAATATGTTACTCTTTTGTATTATTGTACATTACCATTGATAATTTCAATTTTTTGATTTGTTCATTCCGATTATTCACTTTTTGAAAATTTAGAAGGAAGAGTATGATTTTAGGGGGAAATGAAACTTAATCTAGGGGGACTACCTGGCAACACTGCCCCAAATGTCGGTAGTCAAACATGACACTAATGCCTCAGGACACTGCGCTACCGGTCGCCCCTATTTTATGGTCTAATGTGTGATAAATCATTTTGTAGGAACTTTAATCGCCTTTGCAACTCTGTTTTATAGTCATAATTTTCGAAATATCCAAGGAAAACTAAATAAAAGGCCACCACAGCAAGCTACCAAAACACGAATAGCAATGAACAATATGAGCCGCGCAAACACTGCTACTAACTATATATATGCATTACTTGTATGGAGTTTAAAACATACAAAGCGATCCAACAAAACGGACCATAAAAAAAATCTGACCTTCCCCCTAAATGCATTGACGCAAGTTTAAACGTCAATTATGCGCTTTAATCTGACAATAATTATATGATAATCAAGAAAAGAAAAATTAAGACAGGAAACAGCCACTTCATTTACAAACATTTCTTTCAAAATCATTCAATGATCCGTAACAAAAAATGATATGCTATACGTATTTTCGGATGCTTTCCACGACCCCGATTATCAGTAACAAAATTCGTCAGCAATAATCGAGTGGAGCTACTTGGAATTCCTCAAACTTATAAATTAGATCAGAGACGTCTTATCAGCAGCTTTTAAGTAAGTACGAGTATAATTTTTTCACCATAAAACTCAGAAGTAAAAAGAACACAGTCAAGTAAAGCTCCCTGAAAATAAAAAAAGATCAGATTGATCAAGAACTTGTTCAATCTATTTCGTTTTGTCAGTTTAATTTTGTTTAGTTTTCAAAATACACATCTCCTTAAATAGCAAGAGATTGCACTTTTCACAAAAAAAAGTAGTATATGTGAATATCTCTACTATACAAAAAAAAAAAATATTAACAGCCCAGAGACCGATAATGGTCATCGGATTGTCGTCGTCGTCGCCTTTATGATGATAATACTGCACAGCACACAGTCAATATGAAACAAAAGTATTAATTATTTATCTCGTTTTCATTTATTTTTAGAATTGTTATTTATAACAAGTAAATTGATTAAGTATTAAAACGTTACAGTCAGAACGACAATGACATGTAATTGTAGTGCCCGTCACATGTCCGTCAGTCAATTATAAATTGTACAATACAATGGTGTAGATTTTTTTTTTGTGTGTTTTACAAAAAAAGTGAGCACATAAAAATATTCATAAAATTTTGAAAAATTAAAACTACAAAAAAAAACACTGTTATTGACAATTGAAAGGGTAAAAAAGAGGACACAGTTGTTCTGTCAGCGTACTGGCAACAATCAGGCCGTCCAACGAAAAGCCTTTTTGAACAATTAAATTGCAACTGTCGAAGCGTTAATCATAATTTTACATCACGATGATTGTGAAATCAGAGAAGAATTCACTGACAATGTTCACAAAAAAACACACACACAATGCTCTGAGTCCATTGTGTGTCCCTTTTGTACCGACTACAATAATTGGAATTGGTTTATAATCGAATTTCATTAAATTTTATATATGAAATTCGTGCTCAATGTAGTGTTTACTTCTGATGAGTGTTGAATGTATTGAGTGGACACTGTTGATTAAATTGCCGATATATATGCCATTGAAATTGTTCATTAAAAGTAAACGGATTTCTGTTTAATTAATCCGAATATGAAATTGTAGTATATGTTTATATATCGAATTGTTTTGGAACATCTTAAAGGATTTTTTGGCCTTTTGGGATTATAATGATATAGCCGTCGCTGTCAACTAGAATAAATAATCGCTAAAGAATCTCAGTTTTGGATTCTTGTGCATTTATTCAGCCATGTACTACACAATTTCAAAAATAAGCATATGAAATCAGGCGTATATTTAAAATTGGATCAATTTATATTTTATGAAATCAGAAATAAAATATTGCAAACTTTTTCCGAAAAGTGAAAATTCTCCGTTTTGGTCATGTTCATTGCCAAATATCGGAAAAAGTACTCATCGCATGAGAAAAGTTATACAAGTTATGGTAGTTTATAAGTTTGTAGGTAATTTAATAGCTTCCATTTGAGATACATTTAATACCCGGAATAAAATTCATCTCCGTATGTCCAAATGAAAGTGAAAGTTCTCCGTTTTGGTGGTGGGGTGGTCAAATATATCGGGAAAGGTACTTATAGTACGAGAAACGTCATCAAAAATAAGTTTCTAGGTAAGTCACAGAGGGACTAGTAAAAGTTCGGTCAATATTTTTGCAAATTTTATTATTTATTTTATTTTATTTATTAAACGTTATTGCTTTCGTACCGCGGAAATACGGATACGATACTGAGTTGCTGTCAATATTTTGAGCGCGAAAGAGCTATCAGTATCAAAATGAAATCCGATCTAGTTTTTTTGAACTCGAGGTCTATGTGTAAACATCACATCGCATTATTAATCGACGCTCAACTGGAAATACTGTGTGAATAATACTATTTTACTAACTATTCCGTCGTGGAATCATTTTCTGTTTACAGTAATATCACATATTTCAACCCAGAAATGTCCTGATCCATTGCAGAGTACGCATATTCCAAAAACCAATCTTTGCAATTAAACGATATCCAAAAGTCATAACCGTGTGTAAACTATAATATTAGTTGATGAATATGTATTTTGGAAAAAATGAGCATGCTGAAAATAGTCGCTCGAGGCACAATTCGAACCAAAGATCCCTTGATTGGTAGACCTGCTCCCGACCCATTGATCTACACCACCCGATCTGTTTTGAAAAGAAATTGCAAGAAACTGACCAAATTCATCAAGAGAAAAAAAAACAAGCATTCGCCTCATCACTGCCAGTCATATGATACCCATCTTGGCTAAATATCAATTCATTGTGGAGAATGTCCTTTCATCTCACAGAAGGACTTAAAATACTATCAACAGTACTCTAGGTAGTAAACCATCAACATCCAGCCAACATCACCTAGCCATCATTATTTAACCATCATTATAGAAACGATCACGCACATGCGAGAGTCTTCAGTGGGCCGGGAGCTAGTGGAGTGGGAGGAGTCGCAAAATTTTAGCAGACTTCACTTAATACCGCAAAGTAGACAACTTAATAGCTGCTAGAATACTAGACACCAATATGTAATTAGCGAATATTCGGCGGCGGGGGCTGTGAAAGAAGCGAAAGAACTAAAAAAACAGCCTTAAAACAAAAGGAATTCTTAAGCTTTTGGTCAGATATCACGATGGGCGTCTCATGCAGTCAATTCGCTTTTGAATGCGACTCATTAACTCATCGACTCAGCAACTCATCGACTGAGAATTTTTGGATGGTTAGCGACTCACAGTCTAATTTTCTGAACAGCCGATTTAAATCTGCACTGATGATGAATTCGGACGCACTCTAAAAGAATTGGAAAGGAAACCGAGCGGACGTTTCATTAGCATATAGAAAATCTCAAATCCTATCAATTTCGTTGTCTTTTACAATAAACGGATAATGGCTTTGGTTTATCATAAGTTGACTAGCCATATACTTAAAAGCTTAGATTTTCAAGGAAGTTACCAATTAAACTTTTTAAGGCTCCTTGAAAGTTTAATTGTATACTAAACCGGAGATCCAAGCTCGTATTTTTTTTTTAAGGATAAAGTGCAGTGGATCACTGCTAATCCAAATCAATGACTTAGCCATCCACTACCAAGAAAAATGATCAGCATTTAAGCCAATTCTTCTACTGGCCCTGGTTTCATCACACAATGGATTGTATAGTGTTCATCCAGGAGTTGATTGAATCACATCCAGGAAGCAGCTCGGCTAGGCCAGGTGATTGGTGTTCCGACCCAAATCAGGATACGACCCTGGATACAATGGCTACACTATAGTGTGCATTGTACGGCACGGGTGTGAATTACTTTCAACTGAAATTTCCCTGTATAACCAATTTTTTTTGAAGAATAAAGTGCAGTGGGTCACTGCTAATCCAAATCAATGACTTAGCTATCCACTACCACAGCAGCTCCTGATGAGTACTATCCATCGTGTGGACAAAACCAGGGATAATGGAAGAATTGGCTAAATGCTAATCATTTTTGGTCGTAGTGGATAAAGTCATGGATTTGGATTAGCACTGACCCACTCCATTTTATTCTTTAAAAAAAAGTTGGTTATGCGCTTATGCGTGAAAAATACAAAAAAAAATCTAACTAACTAGCCCACAGAGTTAAAAAAACACAGCGTGAAATAACACCGAAATATATTACCCAAATAATATTTATACCCTAGACTTATAGTATAGGGTATATTGTTTTTGTCACGACGGAAATATGTAACACCTTAAAGGAGGCTCCGGAGGTATAGCAATGTATATATATAAATGATCAGGGTCACCTCCTGATTCGATTAAGCCATGTCTGTCTGTCTGCCTGTCTGTCCGTCTGTCTGTCTGTCTGTCTGTCTATCTGTCCGTCTGTCTGTCCGTTCGCACGATAACTTTCGATAAAATGAAGCTAGAGCCTTGAAATTTTGGTCAAATGTTGGAAGTGTGATCTAGTTGGATGGTATTGAAAATGGGCATGATCAGGCCAAGAGAACGCCTACCTCCCCTACATATGTAAAATACATAAATGTATCTATAACTCCCGATTAAAGAAACATGAAAAGCTCTAGCTCTAGTAGATTACTCATGAGGGTAATCTCATACTCTCCTGGGAAAATAAAACTGATAAGTTGAAAACTAACGGTAATTTTCTTACAAAGAGCCCCGTACTACCCTACTTTTCAGGTTTTTTGTCTATAACTCCTGAACCAATTGACGTAGACACCTGATTTTTGGCGTGTAACCTTGAAGTGAGAAGCTGCTTAAGATTATGTAAGTTGGGCATAATCAGATCAAAGGAACGCCTACCTCCCCTACAAATTTCCAAAAATTAAATATTCTTTAATTACGATAACTTTCGGAAAAATGATACTAGCAAGTTGAAAATTTGAAAGAATGTTGCCAATAAGACCTACTTTGGTGGTATTGAAAATGGGCAAGATCCGACTCAAGGAACACCCACCTCCCCTACAAATGAAACTTCAAATAAGCGATAACTTTTGATAGAATGAAGCCAGCAACTTGAAATTTTGGTAAAATGTTGAAAGTGAGATTGAGTTAGTTGGCATTAAAGATGGGTAAGATCCGACCTAAGGAACCCCTACCTCCCCTAGAAATGAAACTTAAAATAAGCGATAACTTACGACAAAATAAAGCTAGCGACTTGAAATTTTGGTCAAATGTTTGTAGTATGATCCAGTCGACTAATATTGAAAATACGTAAAATCCGACCATCGAAACCCCTACTTCCCCTACAAAAGAAACTTCAAATAAGCGATAACTTTCGATAGAATGAAGCTAGAGACTTGAAATTTTGTTTAAATGTTTGTAGGGGGATCTAATTGGTTGATGGAAATGCTGGGCAAGATCCGACTCAAGGAACCCCCACCTCCCCTACAAGTGAAACTTCAAATAAGCGTTAATTTTCGATAGAATGAAGCTAGCGACTTGAAAAATTGGATAAATATTTGTAGAATGGGTTAGTTAATTGATTTTGAGAATGGTCAAGATCCCACTGAATGAATGCCAACCTCCCCTATGAACTGGCCATATAAGAGACCCACTTTTAATGCATATGGTCGTTGCCAATTGGGACTTTTCGTATCACCACTAGGTCTGTACAAGTCTAGGGTATATACGCTTCGGACCTGGTTTTTTTTTTGTATCCACCTGTGCGGAGTTGAAAATCTGACATAAGTTTTTGGGGTGTAATTATTTCATCAATACATTTTATATTTAATGCTCGCTACAGACAATGGCCCATCGCTGTCAGTTGCTATTGTTAATTTGGGCAAGTAGCGGTTTGTGACGATGGTGGCTGTCAGCAAGTGGCTCATGATAAACTTAAAAGCAATTTTCTGTCCAACGCCAGCGCCACTAATCGCAATACGCGTAGATATACGATGACAATGGCTTCCAATTGTCAGTCATAGCCCATTGTCTGTAGCAGGCATTACGGTGTATTAACACCCATTTAGATGACTTGAAAACCGTAAAAAAAACACCGACCGAAAAACTATTTGCATATAACAAGAATGCTTATTACATGATTTCTAAGAATGCATAATATGAATGATTTACAGCATTGAGTTGGCTGGTAGCTTAGCGCGTTAAGCTCGATGTTATAATTCCTGACAAGGGTTCAAATCGCGGAGTTCGAAAAATAATAATATTGTACATTAGAAACTATTGTATGTTAACCGAAATAAAGGGAGCAGAAGTGATTTCGGATAAACGAAATTTCGATAAATAAATAAAGTTGCATTTACTAAAGCTTAATACTACGATTACGCTAAACTCGAAATCCCTTAGCAGCCCCGAAATCTCCAGAGTGGTTATACTTACACGGATGAGATTTCATTTAGCATTAAAATAAATTTAATTGCGATTATACGTCAACGGCTGAAAGGCATCCGTTATTTGCTTTTTTTTTTACATTTTATTAACATTTTTAAATATCAACCGTTATCGGTAATGGAAATTAATTGTATTGGCATTGGGAATTTTGCACTTTTATATTGACATGTGGGGAATCACCGTATCACACCAGGATTTCAATCACGCTTTTAAAAGGATTTCACGGTGTCCTTGCAATCCGGTGGATTTCACCGAAATCCCATTTTACGAGATTTCGAGTCCAGCGTAAACGTAGTATCAGGTGAAATAAATGAAGGAAATGATAAAAATTTATTTTTAAGCTAAAGTAACGTACCTTTACTCTATATATATTTATATTTATTTAAGTGGGCTTGGTTCTGTTATCGAATAGCGCCCACGTAAGGAGAGTGTAAAATCTTTAAAACCTACTAGACGCGAACTACTATGCTTCGCCCGGTCAACTAGGAATGCTCCGGAGTTTTTTATTGGCACCCTTTCGACGGAGTACTGAACTGATTATACCTAAAAACCTCCCACTCAATGACACACCGATTCGGTGTCTTATAGTATTTCTGTCGGATGTGTACAAAAGAGTCCTCAAACCACTTTTTAGACTTGCAGAAAAAAATACCAATTTTTAATCGTGTAGGATTCGGTTGTAAACTTGGTTATTTTTCCTTTTTTGATTCTTGACACGTTTCGCTTTTTCGAACATCTTCTAAAGCAGGGGTCAGCAAACTCCGCCCTGCGAGTTAATATTATGTTTTTCATGCAAAAGATACCGAATTTATACACATAGTTAAAGGCGATTTTTTTTGGAACACATCGTAATTTGTTTTAATAAAATTTAAATCAGTTTTTTTACGCGATTGAATTAATCACCCAGAGGGCGCGAAGTGGGAAATTCCAGCCCAAATTTTGGTTGTACGGAAACGGAACAAAAAAAAATTGTGCTAAGATCAGTAGATTGATATATATTGCTATGGTCCTCCGTCCGTAGGTTCAGTCTAGATCTACGCGATGCCCATGAATCTTGAGCAAGGGAGACTCTAATTCAGAGGCTCCGTGCAAATATGCGACCCACAAGCTCTCATCGAAGCTTCAAAGTCTTTCAATGCCTAAGGTACACCAATCAGGCCACTCTGTACTAAGTGTCGGGTCATCTTTCCGATTTTGGCCAGCTTTGAATTCAAAAGCCTAACGAAAAAAGCTCCAAATACTCCTACCAATACTGGGCATTGTTTCTGACTTGAGTTAAGGTGCGTTTTGCTAGGAACGCGATCGGTGCACATTGTTGCGATTAGCAATCGACGGAACACTATTTGTGTGTATCTTTTTGATCATGTTTGCGATCGAAGCCACTTCAATTCAGCCAGTTAGAGTTTTTAAATTTGTGTTTAAGTACTTTGGGAGCGCTTTATTTAAATTGTAGATTCCTCAAATAAACGTCCAACTTGTAGTATAAGGCGCTTGAGACATCGCGTTGCCAGTACAACAAATCATTAATCATTTTTAATAGACTTGTACATCCATTTCAGTTTTTGAGGCTACAACAAAATCATTTGCGGGACAGTGCAAAGCGAGTAGATTCTACGATCATAAGTTTGCATTTTTCGTATTCGTTATCAGCGCCATTCGTATAAATGTTCCCACTCTCGGTATTACGAGTTTAGTATGTATTTGTATTTATCGCCGTTAGAATGAAATATAAATTATCTGAGATTGCTCAGAGTGTCAAAAGTATTACGAAAATTTTCACTAAAAAAAATTAAAAAAGAACATTCAGCTGTTTGGTGAAAAGCAGGACATTTTGGATATTTATTCAAATATAAAAAAATAACAGAACATGTCAGGGTCGGAACGCCTGGTCACCCTAACGTTAACCCGATAAATCAATGGGGCTGCTCATCTGCACTAGCCGTAGATGCATGACATCGTAAATTTTACAGCGGTTTCCTCTGCCAAGCAATGCAACGGAAATTTTTCCGCTTTAGGGGAAACGATCCTACATTTTTCGGCATCACGCTCAAGCTGTGACTATGTATGTACACAGGGTAGGTTTACATTGTCTAAAGCGGACGTCCACTCTGGGTTCACCCCCAATCACAACAATCCTAAAAATAAGCAAATGTCTTAAATGCTCTTATTTCAACAACTATTTTATAGTATTTTAAGCTACAAATGGTATTGAAAAACGCATCTACTTCATCGCTTCGAATTGACGAAAATTATACAAATCTACGGTAATTTACTAATAGAAACACATATCGATTTCGACGTTGGCTTGGGTCGTAATAGGTGCAGCTAACGACTTAAGCTGCTGCTGCGCTGGATCAGAGTGACATTAATTGAAATAAGACTGTGAATTAACTTCATAGGCTGGGCTCATTCTCGAACTTTTACGGGCCAGAATACTATTAGTCTATTCGTTGCTTCTTGACAAGTGAACATTCATTTCTGCTATTTCTTCGAATGGTGACTTCAAATTAGCTTTTTTGAATAGTCTGGATGAAACAACTACAGGCAAATAAGTCACCTCATTTTTTTATGTTTTATCGATCCTGTTTTATCTCGGCGCGATCAAAAACTGCCTAGAACTCTCACAGTGCTCCGAGCTTGTCGGTATAAAGACAGCGCGGATAGAAGATGCATGCTAGCAACTGTACTTCCGAAGAGTAGATATGCAATCGAAACGTCAACAAGGCATAGAAATGCTAGAGATGTTGACGTGCCCATACCACTAGAGGGGTCAAGGCAGTTAACACATCTTTATTCCTGGGGTATTTTTAGTTTCCGGGGTCCGGGGTGAAAAAATCACTTTTCACTCAGATTTTTCATCACTTATCAAAAATTTTTAATCTTGATTTTTAATTTTTTTTTCCATATTTTTTTGTTCTAATGATTTATACTGAATGTTTGGTATGTTTAAAAGTGTTCAAAACGCTGTTGGACGCAGAGCGAGCGAAGCGAGCGTTCATGTTTGTGCGATACTGAGGGTTGCGATCCCTTAAGCGCGGAGCGAGCGGAGCCCACGCAAGGGGAATTGCGAATATTTCAATTTTCCATGCCTCCAATATACCAAACATTCACTATAAATTATGAAAAAAAAAAAAAAAATAAAAAAAAAAACTTAAAACTAAAATTAAATTTTTTTTTTGCAAATTCTTGACGTGAGTGAAAAGTGACAAAAATCCGCGTGAAAAGTGGTTTCCCCAGCCGGGGCCCCGGAAACTAAAAGGTTGTCAAAATATCGCTGCGGAAACGGTTACATATTTCAGAATCCGCTTGAGAGCAAAATTTATATGCTTCCATCAGACCTTTAACTGGCAAAAGGTTGACCACACCGGGAAGCAGTTACACTTTAATTTTGATATTCGGCTCGCCTACACTAAAATTTGTGGGTTATTCAGGCTCATGATTCATTGCTACGGATATTAATGCAATAGAACATTCATTTTAATGATATGTCTTTTTTACTAATCAAGGTACACTCGTGCATGTTAATTTTAAGCCTACCATTGGTTCCCACTTAAATCAATAAAATTCCAGTGGACTTCAATTCATGAATTTGTTTTCTTTCGCCATCAGTACCCGAAGGGATGGGGCTTTACTAACAAAGTTTTTAAAATTTTATTATTATAGTTGAGTAGTGAATAGTCTAAGAACCAACGAACAGAAAAGCAAAGTAATTTGCTAACAGTTGTACTAGATATCATCGATTAAAACTTGATTAGATATACAAGAAAAAGTTTGTCTGTGTTGCTAACAGGTAGAAAATTTATCATTTACATTTCATTTAAATGGAACAAACCGCTTCGTCATTATCCTTGGCAATTTGTCTTGACCCCTTGTGGGGCAAAGTGCGTCAACTACAATAGACCTATATAATATGACGCCTAGTCAACACTTCAATAGCATAATAAAAGATATCGAATTATGCAAATTGCTGGCATACACATCTTATCCATTTAGTAGCCTTCTATGACAAGCCAAGAAAGTCTGTGACTTATTCTTATGCCCCACACTACTAAAAATTTAATCCACAATTTTCCTACCATAATATAGATTTACTACTTTCCCTACATTCGCAAAACCCACATTTTTTTTCTATTTTGTATCTAAAGAAATACTCCCATAACTTCTTTACTAGAAGCTCAGAGAGCTAACCACTAAATTAAGCTACTGGATCTGCTGTGCTATGTGCATACCATACCTTCGATTTCAATTGAATCGGACGTTTGCATCGTATTATATCCTTGCGGAATTATCCATTCAGGCGGAGATTCTTGTGGTTTGCGGGAACGTGATTAAACCTTAAGATCTGGTCGAAATACAGGAGCACTTAGCTATAGGTTTCACGGATATATTTTGAATTTTTCGGAAGGCAAGGGAACAGATTATTCAGAAAGGTCGATGTTTATTGGTATACTGGAAAATATCACTTTTATTTGTAAAAGGAATAAATTAAACACAAGCCGGAAACAAAGGCACTGAACTTTTTTTTAACATCGACACTAACGTTCACTTATATTTTAATATTTTTTCTTCCATTCAACTTTACTCCAAATTTTTCCAAATCGATTTTTATTTTCTGTTTCTTTCCAAACACCGAAAGAAAAGAAATCAATTTTTCACCATTTTTCCACCAAATTAAATCCGTTCCGTGTACTTTCCTCCATCCACCCAGGAAACTCTATACGCACGAAACCCGGCTGCATCCAAGAAAAACAAAATCTCGAATCTCGTTTTCGAAAAAAAACCTCACAATAATCATACAACCGGCACGCGTAAACACCTCACTCTGTATGAAATGCAGATGGCTTAACCGCCGCGCACAACACCACCACGGGAATGGATTTCACAGCCACTCCTACTATGTTTGTTTTGAATTCCACATTCGCCCTATTGGAAAATATCTTTGTATCTTTTTCTTGTATCCAAAGGCGTCCGTTCACACGACACATGTATCTTCAGCCCGGGGCAAAAGGCAGCGTTTTAAACACACCCGACTCTATCCCAACGAACTATTCTCAGAGACTTCAAAACGCGGACTGGTTTGAAAATCTCCGAACGCCTAGTTAAAAATCCAACGTTGAAGAAAAAGATTCAAAGATTGTTCTTAAGAGAACGTCTTGACTTGTTCAGTCACTCGATCCAGCGCAATGTTCACATTTGTCTGAAGAAATTCTCTTTTTGTTATGCGTGCGCGGTTAATCCGCGGAAATCTCTTTGGAATTTAGATTTAATGAGCATAAAGCCTGTTAACAAAACGATATGCGCGATCGTGACCAAATTGAATGCGCTTGTCTTGCGCACTTTGAGCACCTCATATCAAGTATATATGTACGTAGTATATTCAGATAAAGATACCCGCGCAGTCTTTGGGTTACTATCAGGTACAATAGATATGGCGGGCCACACCGCGCCACTAATACCTGGGGCTGACTTTGATATGGGGTGAACAAAAAAAAAAATAACGAAGAAAAGACTTATGGCCGGCCGATTGAGCTCTATACGTACGCGTGTCTGACGACGAGTGATAAAAATGAAAACATTAATAATTTGTGCTGTAAACATTGATTTGAGAATTTGTTATAATCTTTTTATAGTGCACATTCGCTTTTATGTCGTTCACTTCAATGGCCAATTAAAGATATTAGCGGTTAAGTTTTGGGGATTTGAATAGGAAGTTGACGGATTTGGCGAAACACGGAATGGTGTTGCTTGCGGAGTAGCAGTGACGAGCATTATCACGTTTTGACATGGATATGTCTTTTGACTGGGAGTCTGAAATTTTTGTGTAACGTAACAATCGTCACCCTGTAGGTAACATATTAGAAAGAGGTAGTAATTGATAGTCGCAAATCGACCAATTGAAAACAAGAAACGAAAAGTGGAATGTTGATGGGCCCCGGCAACAACAGCATTGATGAACACAACTTCAGTGACAAAACTTTGATGACATAACATTTAAAGTTTGATGACCTCACCTGTCAGCTGGTCTGACCAAAAAGGATCGTATCAAAAGTACCTACATCCGGAGCAGCCTGTTTGTGGAGCAACCGATCACTGAAAAGCTCGAAGATCGTCGTATGGATTGGTATTGCCATGTTGTAAGGCGTCCGCCTGAGAACCCTGTCATGAAGGCACCATCACTGAATGTTCCATTTGCTGGACCCAAGTCCAGAGGCAGGCGAAAACACACGTGGATCGATCAGATGAAGAAGCAACAACAACGCATTAATATCGGCGATGATTCGATCCAAGACCGAGCTGCCTGCAGAAGGAAGCTGAGATTATACCGCCGGAATGGGCGAAGTGCCAACACCACAGGCAGAACAACGCAAAGCCACAGAGTGGTATGAAAGGGCAAGGAAGAAAAAGACCTCAACCTTGATGACCCAACATGACGTTTACAATTTGATGACCATAACTTAAAACACCCACCTTGGTGGCATTTACAATTTGATGATCACAACTTTGATGACCCAATTAGACATTTACAAATTAATGACCACAACTTTGACAATCGAAATTGTTGTTAATTGTCTTGACTCCTCCGGGGGCATGGGCGCGTCAACATCTCTTGTATTTTGACCCATTAGTGACGTTCCATTCGTGTATCTACTTTTTCGTCGTCTTGATACTGACAAGCTCGGAGCGCAGTGCAAGTTTTATTAGTAACCATACGCAGTTTTTGTTCTCGCCGAAAATCGCATCTCCATGCTCAAGCTAGATAGTAGAGCGGTGACCGAACGATCACGGCCACCAAGCGTATCATCGTTATCGTCATAATCGAACCTACTACTTCGCCTTAACCCCTAGAGGGACATAGCGCGTCAACAGCTCCTGCGCGCCATCGTACTCTGTTCTGGGCAATAGGGCGCAAATCGCCAAACGACTTACCCAGCACATTACACTCTTTTGTCGCACATCGACGCCATGTGATTTAGGACCTCCTCTTGGTCGGCCTTAGTCTGCCTTCGTTGGAAATGGAGTTCCATTTCAAGGCATGTAAAACAACGCAAAGTTAAGACATATCCACTGCCATTTTCGGCTGCCTATCAACTCATGGATTGGAATCTGACCCTGTTTGTATGTATTAATCTTTAGCCCAACTTTACTTGCCTCCTCCCAAGATCTAACCCCCCATTGCGGACAGGTCCATGATTTTGTCAATCCAATCACTATTAAGAATATATCGGAGAGAGAATGGTTGGTTGGTTAATTGCCTTGACCCCTCCAGGGACACGTCAACATCTCTAGCATTTCTATGCCTTGTTGACGTTTCGATAGCATATCTATTATCTTGGCAACGGCAGCAAGCGTCGCACACTACGCTGAACTTCTCGACCTTTCTGATGGTAAAGGAGTTCGATGTTGCTTCGATTGTCGTCTGATGTTGCAGCCAAACGAACCTTCAGCTCTTTCCTCTCAACAATCCGGTGCCATGAAGCGTCGGACATTAAGGGCTTATTCCGACAATTCGGGTTTGTGCTGAGGATGGTGTCTGCGCTGTCAATGTACGCATTTTTTATGGCATCCCAGTTTTCATTTATGTCACTATCGGGGTGACTAGTTATCTCAAGCTTTTGCGCAAGATGGTCATTATATTGTTGTAAGACAGCTGGATTTTTTTGCCGAGCGGTGACCTTCCAGCCACTGGATTTTTCGTCGCTATGACGGCGCACGGCTGCAATACGCAATCGAACATTACCTGTCATAAATAATGGTCTCTTCCCATCGTAATATCAGCGCCCTTTTTAGGTTGCACATTCAGGAGGCAACTTTTGAATCTGACATTGACTAATGGCAAAGTGGTCGATCTGATTTTGTGTTCTTTGCAGATCAATCAGTTTCGTGCGGCTCTGGCTAAGACGTGTCCCACACGTGACTCACGACCACACGACATTACAGTGCTACCCGTTGGAGAGATATACTTTCCGCTGTTCCACCATCTTATCTCACTAACTCTTAAGATGTTTAATTTATACCTCAGAAATTTCTTTTCTAAATGAGAAAATCGTGCGTTCTGGGGACATTCTGATCCATTGTCCAGAAGAGTACACACATTTCAGAATCCAAACTTTGTCATTGTAGGATAGCCAAGAAACACACATAACTTTTGCACCGAAAACCAATCCACACAATATCATAGTAACAATAATAACAAGAACAGACTAAGATACCCAAGGGTGGGCACAGCGACCATGAGATCTATTGCGCCGCAGCCTTAATTAATCCAAAAGACCCTTAACCTAAAGAAGGCTAGTAGATCCTTTGTAGGGGTGCTCCTTACGACCGCTGAGCTTACGATGGAGTCTCCAAGAAACAAGAACCTGGAACGGGCTACCGGCGGACATTTGCAGAGAAGATGTTTAGTGGACTCTGTGTCCTCCAGGTAAAACCGGCACTCCGTATCAGTGGATGAATCCATTTTGTTGAGGTGATATCTCACCTAGTGGTACCCCGTGAGGTAACCCACAATTAATCTCAGGTCCGCTCTGCCCAGGCGGCTGATTTCTTTGAGAGCGTAGAGTTTTATAAGATCTTTGGACTGCCGCAGTCCTGGAAGACAATCCCAGTGACGCAGTCTTTCATTGGCACACAACTCCCTCACTAGTGATCTTGTTTTAGCCCAACTCAGACACACACAGTAAGGATGAGGCCCGAAAAATTTATCGGAAGAGCAAGTTCATCGCAGCTTCATTACGCGAGGAATGCCCTGATGGCCAGGTCAGGTACCCAACATAAAGTAGCCCGATTGATGTTTGTGAGATACTGAAGGGAATAAAAACATTCTTTCACTAATTTCGATGAGAAACTATGTGAGAAGAAATAGCTTTAATGGCTGCCTGACTATCAGTGCAGATAACGATTTTAGCACCCTTGAGTTTCTTGTCCAGAATGTCTCTGGCGCAGGTCTTAATGGCATGGATTTCAGCTTGAAAAACGCTAGGCCAGACGCCCATACCAACGGAGATCCTGGTGTCCGGTCCATAGACTCCAGCACCAACTCCCTGCTCTGTTTTAGATCCATCGATAAGCCACATGGTGTACCGGGAGACAGAGCCAAAAATGCCACTCTCCCATCCCTCGCGAGTTGGGATAGAGGCCGAAAATTTTCTACCAAAACATATTTCCCTAGTCATATAATCAGATCTCGAGCATATCTGCATACCATTCGCTCCAGAATGTTCATATGTCCCTGATTGAACACATGACCATCGTATGTTAGACGCATTCGAAGAGCGCTCAGAGCCGCAGACTTTTGTATGAAAATATGTAGCGGAGTAAGTCCGATCGGCTCAATCGGCCGATGTCGGACAAGTACGGATGGATCCTGCCATACCAAGGCATGCAAGACGCTGTAACTTACTACAAAGCTGTATGGTGCAACGCTGATTCGTTTTAGGCCACCAAACTAGCGCCGCATAAGTCACAACTGGACGTACGACCATTAAATATGTATAGCCACTCGATAATTTTCGGGGTGAGTCTGTTTTACCAAACAGAGACCATCCCACATAATCTGAGTGACCTTACAGCCTCGACGTGATTGCTCCAATCAAGCCGCCAGTCCAACAAAATGCCTAAGCATTTGACTTCAGTAGAGTACTGAAGTACCGTACCGCCAAGGCTGACAGAGTTTAAGCTTAGATTCTCTCTGCGAGTGAAGGGAACTAAGACGGTTTTTTGAGGGTTGACGCTCAGGCCAACTTCAGTGCACCAGGGAAGTACTAGATCGGGTGCCGCGTTCATCACCTCAGTGACGGTCGATTCAAACTTTCCTCTGATATGATAGTTGTATCATCGGCATAACCGATTGCATCATAACCATAGTCACACAACCTAGCTAGTGACTCGTCTATGATATCAATATTATACATTTATCTGGTCCCCTGCTACTCGTCGTATATGTATAAAGACACTGGTTTTCGTAAATCGTCCTCGTCATACTCGATTCGTTCAACTTTACCGTTCGAAACATGTCGCATATTTCGAGTAGAGACCGAGTTGCACTCGAGTCGACCAGTGTGTGGATCTGCATTCATTAGCATTAGATGTCGAGAATACTCCGATTACGAATTACAGTCGAGTCGCGGCCGAGTCGATATTGAGTCGACCTAATGTACATATTGAAGATCTTAAGCAGCAAAAAACTTATGTTTATCGTGGGATGGTGAAATTTTACAAAGTAGACTTACTTAAATTCTCCGAAATCATTGGCAGATATTTTTGCAAATATCTTCAGTAAGTTGTTATCATTTGATGAAAAATAGAAGCTTACCTGTAAAGAAGAAGAAATGAATGTTAGTAAAGTTATAAAAAAACTATGTACTTAAAAACTATAAATTGAAGGACTTCCGTCGGAGTATAAAAAATTTATTAAATTCACATTCAACTCAGCAGCATTTACGACATTACTTCTAAGTTGTGCCTAACTTTTTTTTTAAAGAAAACATCATCATCATTAGATTTAAGAGTGTAGAGCCAAATAACATTATTAACGAAAATAGGCTTCCATTATAACTTCCAAATGCTTAACCTCTGTGGTAGATGCCCTCGACATCAAAAAATCTCATCTCCGAGTCACTCTTAACTAACTGCCGTTTCTTCTCTCCTACAACATCCCTTTAATAATTTCAAATCACCAACCCCCAAAAACGATTTTAATAACATCTCTTCCCAAACCAAAACATTTCATATTGCCACTTGACAATACTCACGCCAGATTACGTTGTTCCTCATCATTTTTTCATTTCCTCTTCTATTCCAACTCGTGGCTTAGTTTTTATTTCCCCAATTTTAGTCCTTTTTGGTGTCACTTGCCTTGACTTGACATCTCTCCATTCTCCGCTCCGCGCCAATATCCCTTCTTTTGTAATGGACTGTTATAAATGAGAAACGAGATAAAATATTTTCTCTCATTACGTCCTGTTTCGAGAACCATTTTGCTTTTCCGCTTTCGCTAACTCCAGTACAATGGGAGGTAATTTTAGTTTTGAAAAAAAAAAAACAGTCAAGGACGATATAAGAAGAAACGATTTGGCAAAGCAGTTTTTCAAATCAAATATTTTTTTTTCTCTGCCGAAAAAGAAACTTCAGGGGGAGTCCTTTTTCTAGCACAGGACGCAGTATACACTAACATTACTTAGCCATTCGAATAAGACTTTTTTTCTCTGGTTTGTGTCGCTTGTAATATAGCTTTATTCCGATTATCATTTTTCTTTTGTGTCACTGTCATTGTTCTTGTCGCCACGCCATTTTTATGGGGTCGGGGGTTATGCGTTGGCTGTCCTATATGTATGCCTAACGGCAAGACAAAATGAAAAGGACTTGGCATTGTTTTCATAAAAGCATAATGGGAGCTGGTGGTTTTATAGTCGCAACAAGAACGGACGCATATACAAGTTAAACGTGGAAATGATGGCATTTGAAAAAGCTTGACTCGAAGTCAAGTTAAGGATGTAGAAGGATGTGTGCGTATAAGGAGAAAATGATTCTCAGACAGAGAAACTAGCAAAAAAGAAGTCAAGAAAAATATGTATAAGTATTAATGTAGCAAACATGACTGGTGGCTATACTTTTACGGGGACATTATTTGATTCTTAAGAAATAGGACTCCTACAAGGAAGTGATAATAGTGTTATTTCTTGCCTACCCTTTTCGTCACAAAGGACTAGCATGAATTCTTGAAAAAAGTTCACTAATTTTTTTAAATGTGATATTAAACAGCCGTGTTAGCTCTAGTGGTGGCGGAATATGTGGGTAGTACAGGTATTACGACCCATACCGAAAAGTCGGGTATGCGTAATTTCCCGTACAGACTCACGGATGGTTTTCAGGGATAAAATAGTTTGTAATTTGGCATACCAAATCGCTTTATAATGGATCTAAGTGTAAAACTAGGATCCTCTTGTCCAAAATAACACGGATCAGGGTATTTCGAATTTAGTTCACTATCCAGTAAGTGAAATGCTTGCAACCTTCCCGCTAATATTTTTGTTTAACTACCCCGACCTTCTTTAATTTCCTCTCTTCATACGATTCCGTACCGCCCATACCGGGGATCGGTCATGGGACCTTAAGGCAAGGTGGGTGTAGATCAGTGACGTGCAGTGGAAATTTTTCATAGTCAAGCAGTTGGGCGCCCTAAAGCCAATTTAGCATAAACAAAAATGGACTGTATAATAAAATATGGACAGTCACAAAAACATTTATACCAAGCGGCTTTAAGCCTTAAAGAAGAAATCAGGAAAGATATAAATAAAATATTGGCACATATATTCGGAATACAAAAAAAAAATAAATAAATAAAATATTACTAATCAAAAAAATGATAAATAAATATTATGTTAATTAAGACTAAGAAAAATTCAGGGGTATTTGAAATAAATAAATATTCTTTCGCCATTGCCATTTATTTGTATTCCAAATCTATGCGCCGTTCTTTAAGTAAAAACTCTTTAATCACATTATCAAAAAAATCGTTTTCTCTTCGCATTTGTATAAGAAGATCCTTTTCAACCGCAATTAAAGCAAGATCCGAAAGTTGTTCTTGGGATTGGCGATTTCTCAAAAATGTGTGAACGCGCTTTAGTGTTGAAAATGACCTTTCCGCAGTTGCCACTGTGACTGGAATTGACGTTAATAATTTTGCTAAAATATGAACTTGCTTAAAACCGTTTGCGACATAAGGCCGTTTTTGAAAATAATCGAGAATTTTACTAGGATTCGCGTTTTTAAACTCATCTGAAGAATAAATAACTTTTAGCTCATTTTTCAACTTTATTCTGTCGAAAAATTCACCGTGATATTCAATAAGTGAGTCAAAATTTTTATCGGGAAAATTTGACTTGAATTTAGAAAAATAATTCGGTTCAAGCAACTCTAAAAATGAAAGATCTTTAAACGAATGGAATCGATCTCGAATTTGCCCGAGAATAACATCTATAATCTCCCGAAATATCCGCCGTAAATTTTGTAAAGGATCTATCGCATTTCTACATTTCTTACGTGGTGGCTGATATTCTGCTGTAACTGTCGAATAGAAATTATCAAACTTTTTAGAAAAGTCATTTTCAAGCCAATTTTCAAATTCAATAATTTTTTGGCTTGCATATGAAATGTCTACCACTTTGCTCTGAATAATATTAAATAATATATCAGTTTTCGAAAAAATTTCAGAAAAAATTAACAGATATAATTGAAAATCTGACTCTGCGAATTTTTGTAAGTATATATCGGAAAAAGTCAAGGAATCGCCATCCCAGTGTTGAGAACCATTCGAAATTGTCTCAAAAACTGTACAAATTTCATGCTTATGTTCAAATATAACGTTAATAATACGCGAATGATAATGCCAACGCGTTTTGGAAACCGATGGTAAACGACGATTTACTATATTTGCAAAAAGGTCCGACCTTTTAGTGGATGTATTAAAAAATGATGCGATTTTATTGATGTGCGCGAAAAATAATTTAATTTCCGGAATAAACTCAACTGCTTTAGACAATACTAGATTTAGTGAATGAGCGTAACATGGAACGAAAATTGCCGATTTATGTTTTTCCCGAATTAAAGTCTGAACTCCACGAATTTGAGAACTCATTACTGCTGCGCCATCGTAACATTGTGCAATTAATTTCTTATCGATATTAAAATTTTGCAATTGTTTTAAAATGTGAGAGCTTATTGCTGTAGCTGTACGATTAGCGCTTACATCCAAAAATCCGATAAATCTTTCTTCAATCTCATTTGATATTGTATATCTAAAAATCATCGTTAATTGTTCCCGACCGCTAACATCTGGCATTTCGACGACCATTACAGCTACAAATGGAGCCTCCTTTATTTCCAAATTGATTTTATTTCGAACCACATTAGCTATAGCGGAAACAAGATCGTTTTGGATTCTATTAGACAAACCCGAAAACGCTGCATTTGCTTTTATAGAATCTATGTGGGACTCAATTATCGGATCGTACAAACTCAAGAAACTTACGGTTTCGATAAAATTACCACGATTATTTGAAGAAGAGTCTTCATTATTTCCGCGAAAAGGAAGGTCCTGTTTTGCCAAAAAAATTACAGTATCGATTAAACGTTTCAAAATATTACGATTACGCTCAACTTTTTCATTATGCAAACTAACAGATATTGCCACCTGGTTACTAAGCATAAACTCTATACGCTGAGAACCGAAATTATCTAATTTAATTAACGACTGAAGATGTTTTTCGGAACTTGAATGCTTTGCTGCTGAGCCCGTAAAATTATTCAAATCACTAAATCCAGCTTTATTCAAAACAGATTTTTCATTCGTGAACAAAAGACACGGCCAGCAAAATAACTTATTTAATTTACAGCTTCCCGTTAACCAAATGTACTTTTCATACGTTTCGATATGGAATTTTCGCGTAATATTTTTTAATTTAAACTCTAAACTAAGATCTGGCTTCGGTCTATCCGATTCTATAATTTCTCTTTTCTTGGCAAAGGAAAGAGTTGAAAATCCCGCTTTTAGTACGAAATCCGTCGCGCAGCAATACTCCGACATAATGCGAAAAGAAAACTTACCACTTTTATCACAAATCAAATCAATTAAATCACTACAAACGGTCAAAAAAACTTCAAATCACAATTTAATCAAAATCACCCGATTGCACTGATTTCCTCTTTTAAATTGCAACGGAAAATCCATTACATAACAAAAACAAAAGCTCTACTGGAAAAATCAAATTCTCATAAACATTCCCTGCATTGGCAACATTTCATTAACAAGCATCATTGGGCTTTATCCCACACACAAAAGCAGTCGCGCCAGTGCTTGACTTGTCTCATATAAATTTGCGAACAAAACAAAAAAAAAATCGTTGCCCAATGTACTACCGAAATCCAAGATTCCCATTTTCTGGAATCAACATGTCTCTAGTATTTGGATGCACACATGGTACATGCATCTAAAGATCTAGGCACATTTTTATACTCTAGATGAAATCTGAGAGTATTATAAGTTTGCCACAAAGTTTGTAACGCTAAGAAATAAGGCTCGCAGAAAAAAATGAATGATACAGAAGTTCATATTATCACTCGAATATCTCAAAACCGGATGTCCGTCTGTCCGTCTGTCCGTCCGTCCGTCCGTGACCTCTCTAGCTCGAGAACGCGTTGAGCTATGAAGTTCAAATTTTGCACACGTTATTTTTGACAAAAAATGAAGGCTAAGTTCGTGAACGGGCTAAATCGCTCCACCCCATCTACCCCCTCCCATACAAAATGACACATTTTTGAAAATTTACAATAATCAGATTTTCTCTGAAACTATAAAACATATTGCTTTGAAATTTTGAATATATCACTTTTATGATAATTGTAACCTACATTATAAAATTTATTGTAATCCTCACCCTCCTTCTACCCCCTCCCATACAAACTGCACTATTTCATGAAATACGTTAAGCCAATTTACTCAGTACGTATACAATTTATCGGGCTGAAATTTTGTACTTAACACTTAATTAACAATATCAGTTAGATTCAAATTCATCTAGAGTATTGCATGATTGGGGTTTACCCCAATCGTAGTTCTTTTATGTTCCTATTCTAAGTTTGGTGTCTATGGTGTGCAAAATGTGGGAGGTTTGAATATTATCAAAAGTAATTGAACGAATGTTTTTTAACCAAAAGAAGGCGCGGATCAGAATTTGAATGTGTAAAGGAATATTTGAATGATAATATGTATTCTTCAGCTTAAAGAAAAACATTGACTGAAATGATGATATGTGTATTGGTGTAAGCAAAGTTTATTATTGAATTGCTTATTTCGGTAAGTCAAGCAGTTTGGAATTGCTTACTACGAGTGCACGTCACTGGTGTAGATGGTAGGGTAGGTGTAGAAGGTAGGATAAGTACAGAAGGCAGAGTGGGTGTAAAACACTAGGGTCCAAAAGACCGGGACGCATGAGCGTGTGAGAAGGCATTTAAGCCGGCCGACATCCATTTTCTCCTTACCGCCCCATTTTTTTATATTCCCCATTGTATTCCCTGCATGGCCTTTTCTTTAAGAACAATGAATTTCTTCGATATAATGATGAAAGCCCACGTCTCCCGAACTGAGGTCCAGCAAGCAAGGGGCCTTTTTCTTCGCAAGATGGCGTTGCTCGGTCTTCAAGGTTCCACAATATCTATACACAGTCCGTTCTCCGCCGCCGGGAGATCGAGGCAACAATGTAGACTAAATACTGCTCTTTCAGCTTTTCTAGATACAGAAGGGGTTTTCGAAAATACATCATTCATAGTCATCGGCAAAGCACTGAATGAAAAAAGTACGGACACCACTACAACAAAATGACTAGGACATATGCTTTTCTCCAGACGGGTCATCATTCATGGCTAATGTCAGCCGAGCCTGCCCACAGGGAGTAATCCTGTCTCCCATGGCTCACAGTGGTTGATGGCCTGCTGTGGAAACTATCTACGCAGGGCTTCTCAGCATAGGGCTACGCCGATGGCGATATTGATCAAAGGAAAATTCGCGAAGGTTTCACCAGACATCCTTGAAGCCGCTCTCTACATTGTACAAGAAAGGTGTAATGACAACGGACTTCGAGTCAACCCATCCAAGGCAGCTGTCATTTCATTCTCTAGAAGAAGAATCCGCAGACACATCAGACACCCCAAAAAGAACATCCCTCTACCCATAGGAAATCACACCAAACACCCTCGACAGTAAACGTCTCTGGCAGAAACCTCTCAGGGTGGTAGCGGGCAGAATCACTAAGGCCTTGTGAATATGAAGGCAATATGTAGGTAAAAGGTGGGGAATAAAGCCCTCATTTAGCGTAACTATTCCATGGGGCTTAGCTGACGTTGTGTTGGCATAAACCAGTTTCGGATAATGCATGTTGCCAGTATGTGCATCCTGCTCTCATTAAGCCTACCTGCGATAAGAGAGATATTGTGGCTTATTATTACGCCCTCCGCAACAGGGGGAAGATAACACAAACATCCACGTCCACGAACGCCGTGGATGGGACTTGAATCCGTAGAGACCGTAGTCAGACATGAGACGCACTGAGTCAGGCGGCCATCAAAACTCTGTAAAAAAGGAATATCATCTAAGGTCGTATGTATTGTAGTTGCCAAAAAGGTCGTATGTAGTTGCCAAAAAGGCACTAAATAAGGTAGGCTCTCTTAATAGGAAACGACTTCAATATCTGAGGCGACAAATTTTTTCGGCGGCTCATTAACGCCAAATCTAAATTATGAGTGGCCTGAAAATATAAAAAAAATTAAATGATGATGTGTCATTTATTCTATACATAATTTTAGCACTGGATTTTCCAATACAAAAGTTCCAACTTTCAAGGTAAATATCTTCGAAACGGTTTTGAGGTCGCCGAAAAGGACTTCAGATTCATTAATGTCAGACCACATTTGATTGAAACACATCATTAAAATTTAGCGCCTCAGATACTGAAATTGAGCCCTTAATAGAGTAACACTACTCTGGGTCCCCGGCCATGCTGTCATCAATGGCAATGAAATGCGGACAAACTGGCCAGAGCAGTTTCAGCTACCCCCTTTTGCGAGCCGGATCCCTTTTGCGGGATATTATCCTGCATAATCAATCAAACCTCATAAAAGACTGCGAACCCAGTAAAGCTCCTGTCGATTGGGACAGCTGAGGCTGGCATAGCTTTTCATCTCAGGCTATTCAGATAGGAGATGAACAGAACTGCTAAAGCTGCACCGGTACAATGTTAGAACCATCTGTTGTCTCCCTACAGAACACTCATGCCTGTGAGATCACTTAAAAATCATGGGAATTGTATGGGACTCGAGCTGTCGTTTCTGTGGAGAGGACGACGAGACATCGTCCCATGTTTTTTGCAATTGTGACGCCTTGGCCCGCTGACGCAGAGACTGTGTCGCCTTTCTGGAGGCTGAGGGAGGATTTCGCTTCAGTGTCAACGAACCTCCTGATCAAATGAATCAGGTGGGTCGAACTAAATCGCCAGGTTTAGACCTGCTAACAGACTTTGGGGCGACCGGTAGCGCAGTGTGTTGAGGCGTCAGTCTCATGTTTAACTACCTGCGTTTCGGGTTCGAATCCCGTCCACGACGACGCTCATGGCCATGGATGTGCAGGAGGTGCATGCTGGCAACTGCATTCTCCGAAATCAGTTTATGCCGTCGAAACGTCAACTGGACCACATGGAACAGTTGACGCGCTATGCCCCACAACGGGTTATGGCAATTGAGTACAATGGGCCATCCGGCATCAGTGCTCTGCACCCTAGGGGGTCCAAAGTCCACTTTACAATCTAATCTAAAGTTATCAATAGCCACCTTGGACTCCATCTCCATGGACATCTTGGTAGCCCCAGCTACCGGTCCATTATAGAATATCACTCCGATGCATAGGCCGAATTACATGCAGATGGCTAGACGGACGGAAATATTCTACTGATCAACTTGTGATTAATTATTTTCATTTGCTGTCAGTTCGGGACACACAACGTTTGAGCATTTTCTTAATTTATACAAATTCCAGATAGACATCCCCCTTGTGCCCATTTGTGGAAAGGAGCCGGCTAGTGCGTGCGTGTAAAAGCTTTGAAATTTTATTGATCTCCGTGAAGAGTCGATACACACGATGTTTGTATACTTTACAATGGATATGTTGGATGACGATCTCCGAAGAGCTATTTCCACATGAGCGACATCATCTTGCCGGTTTTATTTGCAAGCACATAGGTGTCGCCTCGTGAGGAAATCGCATACTGCACAACGCGTCCCTAATCTACAAGCATAATAAGCTTTTGGAAAATTTTGTTTAGTGAGGAAATGGCATACTGGGCAACGCGTCCCCCATTTACAAGCATGGTGAACTTTTAAAAAATGTTGTTTAGTGTAGTGATGGGCAAAATGACTCTTTTCACTGTGCCAGCACATAAGCTCTGACTATTTCTAATGAGTCGTTCAAAAAGACTCGTTCAAAGAGAGTCATGCAAAGAGTCTGAAACTTGGTAAATAACATATTCAATAAAAGTCGTAGTTTTCAAGAATTCAGTTTTTTCCTGTATTTTTTACCTCCTATTCGAAGTCGGTGACCCCCAATGCCATTTAGTTCGAGCCAGCCACTATTTCCCGGGGTTGCCAGCCTGGGGTTTGTGACCCAAATTTTTTTTTCTTCTCTTTTTTTGACCCTATATTCGGAGTCAGTCAAATCATTCCGCTGTTCTAAAAGCTTCATGCCATGAACTCCTCATCTGGCAAAGAGTTTGAGTAATTGTAGTAAGCGCTTCGTGAGTGAAACATCTGAATTTGAGTCTATACTGAGTTACACAAATAATTAATGTTTGTGCTATCACCACAGCCCAGTATGTCTCACAGAACAGAGTGAGTGAAATGTAGAAGTGTACTGTCTGTGTTAAAAGCTCACAACTCACATTGTGAATAACTCATTTCGTGCTACAGTATATAGAGGAGATTGCTTGGTTGTTGGTTTGGTATCGTTTTCATCTAAAGTTGAACTTGAGATGATGATACAAGACGATTACTTTTGTATTAGAATTTTGGGCTTGTTTTATGTTTATGTATTAAAGTTCTTGCAAATGTACAAGTGCGAATCATTTTCAATTTAAATTGGAATTGTTTGTGACACTTGGTTTCATTCTGCACACCAACTTAGTATGCGTCTGTAGCTTAGCTCGAGACCGTGTTTCGAGTAGCAAAAAATGCCCGGTGCGTTACCGAGCTAAGCTACAGACGCATACTAAGTTGGTGTGCAGAATGAAACCAAGTGTCACAAACAATTCCTTGTTCTATGTATTTGGGGAAACTTGGATGTGCGGTGTGACGTGAGCAAATGATTTTTGATTTGCTTGGAGTCAGCATGAGTTGTTGTGTGTATATTTAGAAGTATACACAATGCGTGCATTCCATACTGCATATAGATGATTATGAATGGATTTAGATGGGATTGGTTTGGTGGATAGATAATAGTGGTTTTAATTTCAGATAGATATTAGGATGGGGTGTGAATGAATGCAATACATGTATGTAATCAGAAATTTTGAATGATCGTGCATTTTCTATGTGTTGCGTAGTATTTATGTGGGGTTTAAGTGGAGTATTCATTTTACAATGTGTCATTTTTAAATTGAACGATTCGGAGGCTATGTCGTTGTGCCGAATCTTTCGCTCATTCTGTTGAGTCGTTCAAAAAGAACGACTCGTTACTGCGTTACACATCACTAGTTTAGTGTCCGATCGAAGGGGAAACAATTGATTGCCATTGAAAAAAATTGAAATCATGAACATCTGCCCCGGACTCTGCGATAACACCCAAAAGAAAATCCGTCGGTCCGTCGGTCCGTCCGTCGCGCCAACCCGTCTAAATGTAATTTGGCCTCAATATCCCGCAATTTCTATTTAGGTTCAAGGATCAAGTAAATTGGGACCTTATTTGATAGTTAATTATGAAAACCCCACTATATGGCGTATCGGTTGGTATCTGTGTAGTCATCATCATCGTGGCGCGACAGCCCGACGCCGGGCCTTGGCCGCCTGGATCATTGTCCTCCAATTATCTCGGTCATGTGACCGCGTCCTCCAATTTTGGGAGCCCAGCAGCTGCGCGGCGTCCACACCTACTGAGCTCTCCCAACGAGATCTCGGTCGTCCTCGCAGTCTCGCTCCGTCGACTCGTTCTGCATTCATTACTCTCTTAGGCATGCGATCATCGTCCATTCTTTGTACATGCCCTGCCCATTGAAGTCGTTGTAGTTTGACGATTTTCGAGACTTGCAGCTCATCGTTCATTTCATACAACTCATGGTTGTACCGGATGCGCCATCCATCTCGATCGCAAACAGCCCCGAAAATTCGCCGTAGAACCTTACGTTCGAAAGTGTCTAGCATGTTTTCGGAGGCTTGAGTTAGGGTCCATGCTTCGCAGCCATAGCATAGCACTGGTCGTATAATGGTTTTGTACACGCGGAGCTTCGTGTTTCTGTGCACATGCTTCGAATTCATTATGGGGAGAACCGAGAAAAAAGTCTTATTAGCTAACTGTATCCGTCGCTTGATTTCGTCAGTTTCGTTGGCGTCCCTTGACAAGTTGCAAACCAGGTAAATGAAGTTGTTCACGAACTCGATGTTAAGGTCCCCCACATTGATGCTTGGTTGTGCAGGTGTCCTTGTCACCGATTGCATCATTATTTTAGTTTTACCCTCGTTAATACGTAATCCAACTCCCTTTGCAGCGGTATCGAGCGTATGCAGAAGTTCTTCTGCGTCAGCCAATCTTCGGGACATGATGTTGATGTCGTCGGCGTACGCTGCTAATTGTGTCGACTTGATGAGTAGCGTCTTGCTGTTGTCCATATTCATGGCCCGAATAACGTATTCCAGTGCTAGGTTGAAGAGCGTCGGTGCCAGTCTATCGCCCTGTTTCAAACCAGTGCGTGTTTCAAATAGATCAGTAAGTCTATTCTGGATCCTGACTTGTGAGACGGAGTTGGTCATCGTCATCTTTGTCAGTCGCACTAATTTTGCTGGTATACCAAATTGCAGCATGATGTTGTACAGTACTCCACGATCGATACTGTCGTATGCCTGCTTGAAGTCGACAAAGATTTGGTATACGTTTACGTTGTATTCCCAGCACCTCTGGAGTATCAGTTTGACTGAGAAGAGCTGATCAGTTGTGGAGCGACCAGGTCTGAAACCGCTTTGATATTCGCCAATGATTCGTTCTGCGTACGGTTTTATTCTATTTTCCAGAATTTTCGTCAAAATTTTATAGGACGTACAAACAAGTGAGATGCCCCTGTAATTCTCACACCGCAGTTTATCTCCCTTTTTATGAATTGGACAGATGATGCTTCTGCGCCAATCGTCTGGGATCTCCTCGTTCTCCCATACCCGCAGGAGTAATTGATGTATGGCATCAACTAGACTCGTTCCACCGAATCTTAGCAGTTCAGCTGGAATCTCGTCAGCGCCCGGCGCTTTATTTCGTTTTAGTGACCGCAACGCGAGATCAACTTCCTCTACTGTCGGGGGTTGAATGGGTGGGCCTAGATCAACAATATCGTCGAGAGCTTCCTGTGTGGGGATGTTAGATGGTCGGCTTAGAAGCTCTTCAAAATAAGAGGCCCATCGTTTGTTAATACCATCGGTGTCGCTGATGATGTTTCCATCCTTGTCCTTACAAAGGCTAGTCCTGGGTTGGTAGCCGTTCTTAATTGTATTTACTAGTTTGTACGCTTGTCTGGTGTTCCTATTAGCTAAGTTTTCGTTTATGTTCAGCAACTGCTCGTCAAAGTATTTACGTTTCTTACGTCTAATTATTCTATTCGATATTCGCCGTAGCTCGTCATATTTTTCTCTTCTAGCTCTGGTTCCTCGTTGAATCCATTGTCTGTAGGCCTCGTTTTTCGCGTCAAGTGAATTTTTGCATTCTTCGTCGAACCAGTCATTTCGCGCTCGCCGGGCTTTATATCCCACGACCTTCTCTGCGACATCCTTGATGGTACCCTTGAGTTCTTCCCAGAACCCATGGACGCCTGTGTTGCTGATGTTGTGTAGCATAGGTGATAGTTTTTCCTCAAGGGCGGTAGTATACGCCACCGCTGTAGCATCACTCAAGAGCTTATCAACCGCAAAGATTTTGGGAGGGCTGATTCTTGACTGGTGCACTGAGGAGATTCTACATCTGTAGGTCGTCTTCACCAAGTGATGATCTGAGTCGCAGTTTGCTCCTCGATAGGAGCGGACATCCATGACACTAGACGCCCATCTCCTGCAAATGAGGACGTGGTCAATTTGGTTGACGGTATGTGCGTCTGGAGACTTCCAGGTCTGCTTGTGAATGCGTCGATGCGGGAAACACGTAGAGCTTACGACTAGATTCCTGCTGCAGGCGAAGTCGATAAGGCGCTGGCCGTTATCGTTACATTCTTCATGGAGGCTGTGGCCTCCAGAGGTCCCCCGATGCCAACTTTCATTCCCGACTTTCGCGTTAAAGTCTCCCAGCAGCAATTTGACGTCGTTTGTTGGAAGTGAGTCGAAGAGAGTTTCAAGGCGGGCGTAGAACTCGTCTTTTACTGCGTCTTCTTTAACTTCAGTGGGGGCATACACATTGATGAGCCAGAGATTGAAAAATCGAGTCTTGATGCGAATCGCACACAGCCGTTCATTTATGGGTTTGAAGTCAGTAATATGCGGTTTGAGGTGATTGTTCACTATAAATGCTACTCCAAACTCCTTGCGGCCCGATGGTTTGCCACTTGTAAAAATTGTGTGCGATTTCTTGTCATTAATCTCGCTGCCAAGCCAATTTGTTTCCTGGACTGCAGTAATGCTCAGTTTGTACTTTTCGACCTGTTGAAGGAGGGCCTTCTCGGCCCCCGGTTTGTTCAGGGAGCGTACATTCCAGGATCCGAAAGAATAATCCTTTATTCGTTTGCGTGGTCGTCGTTGTTGATCCGTCCAATCCGAGGCTTTTGTTCCAGGTTTCTTGACATGGAGTGGTTTTTACAAGGACGAGTTGTCAGCAAGTCGCTTAACCCCATTCAGGGGATGGCCTCGGAGATAGCTGCTTCAGATGGTTTAATAAACGTGCTGGAGCCCACACAATTATGTAGCAGCTCCAACTACGCAAGTCATTCAATCCTACTAGACCTGAGACGCTTAGGTGTTCGTCAGCCATTCAGGCTACAGCTATCTGCCTTTTCCAAACTGTCTTATCGCTAAGACATTGGCCGTCAGCGAATTGATACACTGCCGTTACCAGGGGGCGCCCACGCGGAGGACTATGGAAAAGGTCTTTGCCCCCCCTGTGTAGTGCTTAATCAATAAATCGCCAAGGATTTTCTTGATTGTTACATTTACAAAATGAAAAAAAAATCACTGACTTACATCTATCTTAATTTGTTCATATTATTACCTATGATCAATTAAATCTTATTTACTCTAATCCAATGCATCTGGATAATCAAACTACTCTCCAATCTTTCAAAACTGACATTTTTTCCCGATAATCTTTCCTGATAATCTTATTTTTTAAATAAAATATCGATCCATCCCCATTCATTCTATGCACAAAAAACCACATTCAATGCAACTACTTTTTTTCGTAAGTTGCCTGCCTCTTAAAGAATGGCTACTTTATCAACAGCAATACATCTCCTGATTTTCAAGTCGTCCATAGTACATACATCCAATGGGTGCGACATGTACGTACCCATAATATATTATAATAATTTATAATCGCAATAATTTTTCCAAGTGCTGTCATCGTAAATAATAAATATTTTCCCAATAAGTTTCCTCGGCTACTGAATTTGGAAATTGATTCAATCAACAGACTCTAGGAAATTACACACAAACAAAGTTGATAAATTTACTGAATAAATACAGAGAAAAAAATCATCCTATGTAGAATTGAAGCAACATAATCAGTTTTATTGATTAGTGTTGTTGTCGTCGACATTTGTCGATCCATTTGTGGGTTTCGCTTTTCTATAGGCTAGCGCTCGCTGACAGAGTCATGCCAATAAATATTGCAGTCTCAACGACTATGATCTCATTAGTGGTGTGAGCTTATCAATATTATTTAACTTTTTTTTATCGAATCTTCAGCTACTCTGAGAAATAAGGGTTATCTGAGGTTATTGAGTTTCTCGACCATTAAATTGTTGTAATTGAAAAATTGAATTCAATTGTATGTTCATAGTTGGGACCGTTTCGAATCGAACTACAATAATTTTCTTGTCATTTAGAGTCGTAAGTAATATTATTTATTGTTTGCTTCGCAGCACTTGATTTTTGAAAATAATATTGAAAATTCTTATCCGTATCCTGATGGATGATTGGAGACGACTGTTTGAATGGTTGTTATTGAACTGAGAAGACCTCTTTTCACATGATGGACTATTATGGATTTGAGGATGATTTTTTCTTAATAATCGGATAGAGTGTGGGAATTTAGACTAGTGATTCCATAAAATGAGAAGTTCGTTTTTCAGAAGATGAGTTTCTACTAAAAAAAAAAGTTTGTTGGCTTTTAATAAAAACTAGGATTATCAAAGGATTCACCGAAACATCTACCTCCAGGTTTCGAAAACTGTTTCCATACCTGACCCCATTTTACTAACCAAATTTTTCCGGGACTCCAGATATCAAGTAACAAAAGCGCAGACAATGTCATCGGCTGTTGCCAAGATGTCACGTAGCAATATGTACTGGGTGGTATGCATGAAAGGAATCGAGTGAAGGAAAGTTGAATTGACAGAATTTCACTTAAGTCGGTATGCATAACACATACGAGAAGCTCCACTCCACTCACCAGCAGCCGCCATCCTGAGTGCAAATCAGTCTGACGTTTAAAAAAAAACATCGCAGATGATAATTCACTCACTTTCATATGCATAATACGAGTATCTGAGTCGAGTCGAGGAAACCTGACTGTACAAATATGCACATTCGACAGGATCGTAACGTTCGGTATTTTGTATCCTTTTGCACTGAAAGATTGTTACTAGAAGTTTTGGTTGTGATGATTGTAGTACATATATGTACATACATACATAACCAGTCAAGCAGGCATCAGTGCGTAATTTTAATTTAACTCATATTCAAAGAAGGAGTTTGAGGTGGCTAAATTTTAGGTGTTTACAGACGTTACGACAGTTGTGAGATGACTATTTCGCTAGGCTGTTCTGCTTTCGTGACGGAAATTGGTGAATTCCATGAATGTGTCTTGAAAAACGTCCGACAACGATGACGATTTTATATGCGAAAATGATGAGGGCTATTGACTGGTAAGATTTTCTAAATTTGCTGATCGGCTCTCTGAACCAGAAACTATGTGGAGAGACTGCTTGCAGAAATACTCGAAGGACAGCAACTCGGAGCCCGACGTCGATCTGGACAATCATACTCGAATAGCAAGGCATTTGAAGAAGGACCAACCAGTGACGGTTTTGCAGCCTTTTCAGAAAGTGCTCGACTTGGAGAATGGCGAATTAGGATGATAAAAATCAACTTTGATGAAGACGATTTAATGTGCGAAGTTGATGAGGACTATTAACTGGTAAGGAAATTCGATTGTTGGCTGTTGGAGCCACCTAATTTCAGAAAGACTACTTGCAGGATACTCGGAGGAAAGCAACTTGTAGCCCGACGTCCATCTGGTTATCAATACAAAGACATTTGAAGCAGAACGAACCAGTGGCGGCTACGCAGTCTTTTCAGAAAGTCCTCGGCTTGGAGAATGGCAAAAAGGACAAATGGGACTTCAAGCCTTCAAGCGACTCTAGTAGATGTCAAAAATGAACATTCGTTTGGTAAGACGTTAGAGATGACGGAGCCGATGAGGGTTTTATGAAAAAACTTACATCGATTATACCTTCCATACGACAACTCAGGAATCCCCCCCCCCCCCTCCTCCTCCCCACGAATCTAAGGGAAACAATTGCTAAAACTAGGGCACCCAAAATAGGTCCAGTATGTGGATGTGATGCTAATGCCCACCATACTGTGTGGGGTAGCTCCGACTCTTTGTACAAACTTACATCTCTGCAATGTGGACTGTGAGCCTACTTTTGTCACTAAAAATAGAAGGGGAAGTTCTAGATACATCCCTCGTTTCGGAGGATATTCAACACTTGGCATGGGGTTGGAGGGTTTCTTCCCAACACTCATTTTATGACCACCGCTACCTTCAACGAGAATCCGGCGAATAGCCCAGTGAGTGAAAAAAAGTAAGCAAAGAACAAATTAGGTCAAGCATCGTGAAAATCTCTTGGAAGCGCTTCCGACCCTTCCAGGCCAACCTAAAAACAGGCAAGAACTGGACAATATGGTTCTCACACTTACAGATTCACTAACAAAGCCCACAAATGCCCGATCCGCAGACCGAATAGTAAAAAGAGACCAGAATGGTGGAGCGTGGCGATCAGCGAACTAAAAGTAACTTGCAGGAAAGCTTTCAATAGGGCAAAGTCGTCAAGAATTGGCTCAGATTGGATGGCCTACAAGGGAGGGATATGTCAGCAAATATAAAGACGAACTGAGGAAGCGAAGCGGGATTCTTGAAGGCAACTTTGCGAATGCATTGAAGAGTCGAGCAAGGCCTCTAGGCTTCGCAAAATTCTAGCTACGAACCCTTCAATTCCTACCTACTTGATGAAACCTGATGGATCCTGGACTACATCCATTATGGAAACTCTAAGCATCTTGCTAGACACGCATTTCCCAGACAACTCTACGGAGACTGAGCAGGGTATCAGACATGATGGTGACAGCCCCGTGCAACTCTATGCATATTCTTTGGAAGGAGAGTATTCTTTTGGCCATCTCTGTCTTCGAGCCGTACAAACCGGTCGCACATGACGGCATTATGCCGGCTGATATACAGCATTCGTCAGATATTCTCTACCCATGGATTGCGTCTGTCTGTGGGGCTTGTTTAGATTTGGTTTGCGTCCTGAGAATGTTGTCCACATTCTCGGGTCAAGGTGGTTTTCATCTCGAAAGCGGGCAGGAGTTCTCATGTAAATCCGAAGATGAGCCTATCGTGTACACTACTTAATATGTTTGAAAGACTAATTGATTTTCATTTGGGGAGTATTATACCTCCTACAGTCTAAGTATAAACATGCGTGCTGGAAGGGCAAATGTGTGGATACTGCTTTGCACTTCATTACGTGCTATATTGAAAAAGTTTTCCCCTATAAGGAATACACTATAGTCGTCTTCCTGGGCATCGAGGGCAACGTCAAACTGGACTCTTTTATAAAGGGTGTAAGTTATTTGACAGTGGATGACCCACTCTGCAAGCTAATTTACATGATGTTGGCATCAACGACTTTTTGTACGGAGGTAGGCGCCTCGTCCGTGAGGAGAGGCATGGGAAGGGACACTCAAAAGGAGGGGGGGGGGGGGGGGGGGGGTCCTTTTTCCACTTCTTTGGACAGTCACTAGAAACCATCTACTTTGGGACCTGAAGTAGCTGGACTGCAAGTTGGTTGTCTATGTGGATGACGTTACCATTGATATCTCGGGGAAGTTCCATAGTACACTTAATGAGGTTATACAGAATGATCTCTCTTTGTTAACCAAATGGACCGGAAATTGTTGAGTTAAAGCCAATAAGAAACTTGTGTTTTTTTCAAGAAACATACGATACATGGCCAAGCAGCTGGCTGCGTAAACGGCTGTCCTGGTTCGTGAAACGGGTAACTGGACAACGCTTAATGCCATGCATTCCACAATTCTGTTCAACCGAGATATCCCCGCCACGACAGACTAAATCACACCACACTACATCTTTGGTATTAATTTCAAAAGTCGGATCCACCACGAGGCCAGTGGGTCGCAGGCCGAGCTTCGTTGTCTGACTTATCACCTATCTACACGGACGGATCTAAGAACAAGCCGGGGTCTGCCCCGAATGATTGAATATAGACTTATCAATTCGTCTCCTATACCACTGTAGCGTTCTCCAGGCGGATGTTTCGGCAATAAGGGAAGCTGTTCTGATTGGGGCGTAACGTTACTACAGTTATGGAAGTCATCATTTTTACGCACTGCGGTAAAAGCCCTGAGGTCCATTCTCACCACAGCAAGGACGGTACCGCGCCTCACTCTCAGAAATAGATAATCTCTTTAATATCAAGGTATGCTGTCACAGCGGGTTTTTCCGCTAATATCAGAGCTGACGAGCTCGCTCAAAGGGGGATAACGGAGGCGCTTTTTCCAAAGCAGCGAAACATCGGCATCCCCCTTAATTTGTGCAATCACGCTATCAATTCGTCCTGGATTAGCAAGGCTAACTCTAGATGGGCAATCAACAGCACGTGTCGGATAACGAAGATGATGTGGGCTACGCTCGCTTTATGAGGTTGTGGTCGCTGATTTAGCAAGCACTTTAATTTTATTAAAATGAAGATATAGGTATTTACTACGTACGAAGTGTATCATCATCATCGTGGCGCGACAGCCCGACGTCGGGCCTTGGCCGCCTGGATCATTGTCCTCCAATTATCTCGGTCACGTGACCGCGTCCTCCAATTTTGGGAGCCCAGCAGCTGCGCGGCGTCCACACCTACTGAGCTCTCCCAACGAGATCTCGGTCGTCCTCGTAGTCTCGCTCCGTCGACTCGTTCTGCATTCATTACTCTCTTAGGCATGCGATCATCGTCCATTCTTTGTACATGCCCTGCCCATTGAAGTCGTTGTAGTTTGACGATTTTCGAGACTTGCAGCTCATCGTACATTTCATACAACTCATGGTTGTACCGGATGCGCCATCCATCTCGATCGCAAACAGCCCCGAAAATTCGCCGTAGAACCTTACGTTCGAAAGTGTCTAGCATGTTTTCGGAGGCTTGAGTTAGGGTCCATGCTTCGCAGCCATAGCATAGCACTGGTCGTATAATGGTTTTGTACACGCGGAGCTTCATGTTTCTGTGCACATGTTTTGATTTCATTATGGGGAGAACCGAGAAAAAAGTCTTATTAGCTAACTGTATCCGTCGCTTGATTTCGTCAGTTTCGTTGGCGTCCCTTGACAGGTTGCAACCCAGGTAGATGAAGTTGTTCACGAACTCGATGTTGAGGTCCCCCACGTTGATGCTCGGTTGTGCAGGTGTCCTTGTCACCGATTGCATCATTATTTTAGTTTTACCCTCGTTAATACGTAATCCAACTTCCTTTGCAGCGGTATCGAGCGTATGCAGAAGTTCTTCTGCGTCAGCGTCAGCCAATCTTCGGGACATGATGTTGATGTCGTCGGCGTACGCTGCTAATTGTGTCGACTTGATGAGCAGCGTCTTGCTGTTGTCCATATTCATGGCCCGAATAACGTATTCCAGTGCTAGGTTGAAGAGCGTCGGTGCCAGTCCATCGCCCTGTTTCAAACCAGTGCGTGTTTCAAATAGATCAGTAAGTCTATTCTGGATCCTGACTTGTGAGACGGAGTTGGTCATCGTCATCTTTGTCAGTCGCACTAATTTTGCTGGTATACCAAATTGCAGCATGATGTTGTACAGTACTCCACGATCGATACTGTCGTATGCCTGCTTGAAGTCGACAAAGATTTGGTATACGTTTACGTTGTATTCCCAGCACCTCTGGAGTATCAGTTTGACTGAGAAGAGCTGATCGGTTGTGGAGCGACCAGGTCTGAAACCGCTTTGATATTCGCCAATGACTCGTTCTGCGTACGGTTTTATTCTATTTTCCAGAATTTTCGCCAAAATTTTATAGGACGTACAAACTAGTGAGATGCCCCTGTAATTCTCACACCGCAATTTATCTCCCTTTTTATGGATTGGACAGATGATGCTTCTGCGCCACACGAAGTGTATAAATCGTGAAAAAATTTTGCTATATTTTTAACTATCGGCACCTGATCATTAGTGATCTGTCGTTAATACGAAATCAAAGGCCGAGAGTCCAATTACACCTGGACCCCGATGCTATCTATTTCTATCTATCTATCGCAGGCCTATGAATTCCTTTTAGTATGAACGGACAGGGGCAACGAGCGGCAAAGACCCGGACCAAATCTTCCGAACTGAGCTACAACAAGCACAGGCCGCTGCTTAGCTCGTTGAGGGATTTTTCTTTTCTTCGGCAGATGACACGGCCCGGCTTTTACGGTCTGTATGCAACTCTAGGCTCCATCTCCACGTGTATTTTCGTATACTCACCAACCCGTCGATTAAATTTTTGGCGCCCAACGTAGTAAAAAACAGGACTAAAAGCGACCTCATCATCTTTTTAGCCATCCTACCGATTTGCATCTCCACAAGCACATTAAGGCTACTTGCTCTAAGGACTTAGCCACTTTACTTCACGTATTTTCCCTTCAAGTAGCTGTGTTTTCCTCTGTAGCACCCCCATCCTTCCTATAGAGATAATTATCCTTTTAGAGTCAGCTCAACAAGGTAATCCTGGTATTGTGTTTGTATTTTGTGGTTTAGCCACGTACCTAAGGCCTCCATAAATGCTTTGCACTACCGGCAGTTGGCGCTTTTTCGGTGTCCGGACAAAGCGCGGAGGAGCCCTGGGAACATTTTTGTTTTCCAGGATTGTCTTTACGTCACTTAAAACTTTTGTTTTCGCATTATTGCATTTTATTTTTCTTCAATTATTAAGATGCTCAACAGTTTTCAGTTATCATTATTGAATCATTGCAAGGAAATCAGTATAATGCCTCTGTTATCGTTGTGATTCTCTAAACTCTGTTGTATGTAATATTTTTTTTTCTTCTATTTTTGCTATTTTTCTCCTCAGGAGCCCAGTTGGTTTTTTAATCTTTCAGGCACTTTTTGTCTTCAGCTTCTACTTATTGGCAGGCCTCGTAGAAGAAGGCGCCCTGTAATGAACCATATTTTGGTAGTGCTGCTTCCACTGACAGATAGAAAGCAGAACCTGATGCGTAGTGATTTATGGGTGGTACACAACCAGAGGCCAGAGTCCTATTACACTATGATCCCAATACGAGCGCGAGAGCATCTGAGCCGTCCACCAACCATTCCATCCTTATCGCCCAAATTTTTTTATTCCTCATTTTCGCCTCCCTTGTTTGTGTTGTCCATCGCAGGCCTGCGAATTGATTTTAATATGTAAGGACAGGGGCAACGAGCGGCGGAAACCCCGCCCACGCCTCCCAAACTGAGCTACAGCAAGCACAGGCCGCTGCTTACCTCGTTGAGGGGCCTTTTTTTTCTTCGTCAGATGGCACTGCCCGACCTTCACGGTCATTATGCAACTCTACGCTGCGTCTAGACGGGTATCTTCGGATACCCAGCAACCTGTTCGTTACAGTTTCGTATCTAGTCCATTACTAAAGCCTCTAGGAAGACAAAGAAATTATAACAAAACTGGAAGGGCCTATGTGTGGTCATGCGTCTCACAGTACTCCACGTGGATGGACCGAAAATTTCGCTCGATTGCCCTACTTGCGGTCGCGACCCCCCTTTTAAGAAACGATGTCTAATCCATTCTAACCTTATGAGACCAGGAAGAAGAAAGCATACAGAGATCAAATGCTCGTTTTGATATTCTAACAAAGAAAGCGAGGTGTTAATCTGCCTTTCTAATCCCCATCAGAATTCCCTAAACAATACAAGAAATGCCTCTGCAGTCATACCTCATGTGACCATAGCATACCTCCGAGACCTTCCACTCTTCTAAATGGACAGATGAGCAAAATTGCATCTGATTTATAGTGAACCTCCTCATGAATAGCGAGATAATTCCGGTGCATTTTATCATATATACGCCTTGGGCTAACCAGTGTAGGTTACATAAAGATTTTTGAACCCATCGTGCACAGGCACAGTTCAGGTTCATTTCTTCATTGTTAACTTCGTGTTTCATGAACCTGATTCAATCTTTTACGTATGACCAATTCAACGAATACTACACCACCATCATCGTCATCATCAACATGGGTCTGTTGTCTTCTCAGTAGGAAGGCCTGGACATCATGCTGCTCAAGATGTGCGGGTTACATGCATCCTAGAGGACAACGATGGATGTTAAGAAGACTTGTTTCAGAACGTCGTCGCCGTCGACGTCGTCTTGGCGTGGCTCTACGGACATACAACAGGACAATAACAACATACAAATGATACAAGACACCACCTCATCATCTCTTGTTAGAGAATGCACTTTACAATATGATATAAATGTAGGGCCTAGAGCGCCTATTTGGCCGTTTTTCTTAGTCACCGGAATGTCTTGTTGACTTTACGGTAAATGTTATGTGTCTTGTTACTCGTATTTGTGCTGAAAAAAAGTGTGGTGTCGAAGTATTGGATCAAAGATGGGAAGGATTTCCTCAAGGATTAGAATGGCAGAAAATATAACAGGTCTAGCCTTTCAAAACAAATAACCTCTTCAAAATTGTTGTTGATTGCCTTGGCCCTTCGAGGGGATGGGCCCGTCAACATCTCTAGCATTTATATGCCTTGTTGACGTTTCGATAGCATATCTACCTTTCGAAAGTGCAGTTGCCAGCATTCGCCCCCTATCCGCGCCGTGTTTATACTGACAAGCTCGGAGCACTGTAAGAGTTCTATTAGTACCCACAGGCAGTTTTTGATCGCGTCAAGATTTGAACTCCGAGCTCTAGATTAATATCGTAGAGCGGTGACCAAACGACCACGGCCACCGAGCACGACGAACGTTTTTATCGGGACTCACAAATATAAATTTGACTACAGGCTGTCATCCGCGCTTTTATTTGGTTAATATACGAGTAGTATAGCTCGCCAGTGGATGACCCGGTTTCAAGGTTTCCTCCAAAAAAGCTATTCTCTTTATCGCGAGGATAGAAAACTGTCAAGTTGAAGTCAACCATGTAATAGCCGATGAGTCAAATCGACTAGTACGAGTAATAACGACGAGCAATGCTGCCATCACCCAGGCAGGCGGATGATTAAACCCCACGTATAATACCGCCACCAATAAAACCGCTAATGGATCCATCTCTTAACTCCAACGACTTTTACGTTTCTGTCCACTCAAAAACCCCTTTATAACTTCCCACCACCTAATCCAAACACTTCAAATCACCACTGTAACTCCTCCAAATCTTCCTCAAGGGCTTACACTGACCAACAACAACAGAGTCATCGTCGTTTCCTTATCCTATCATCCGATCTCGTTGACTTAAACGATAAGTCTTCCTTCAAGAGATGCAAGTCTCGTACTCGTTCGTAGTCTTTATTGGAGAAGGAGGCCGATGGTATTGAATTTCATTCCAAGATGCCCTTTTGGACACTCTTCATGTCTATATACGACGAGGAAATTTACCGTCTCCAGGGTAGTCTCGTCCACATTGGTAGTGAAAAAGTGGTAGCCTATGGATAACGATTAGGTATTGGATATTGCACGCTTATTTCCTGTAGTAATGTTGGAAGCATTGAGTAGTATATGTGTGCGGCATGATACCCTTTTTAGGCATTTGTTTGTTTCTTCGAGGAAAAACAAACAAACCAGCAGTGAAATATGCGAAAACATGAACAAGAGGAGAAAAAGAAAAAGGATTCAAACGAGAGTGGACTTTGGCCATGTTGAGCAACGATGTACATGGGGAATGAAGGTATTTAATTTAAGGTGGATCAAAAAATAAATTTTTTGATTAATAGGGGAGGGTCCTAGTTTTTCTCGTGGTCGACACCTGAAATGGCAGTGGTGGCAATGGCGGTGCGATGATATAGTTAAGGATAACATCCCCACTGTGGTATTGGACGTAAGAATAATACCACGGCCTTTCCCTTTGCCGGCATATCGTCGAAACCTACAAATACATCAAAGCGTGTGCATGCCAGCAACTTGCACTATCGGAATTATTCTATATACTAACGAAACGTCAACTATGCCTTGGATAAGGACTGACACAACGGTTACCACTTTTGGCTACCGTACAATGAAAAACAGATTGGATTCAGAAATATGCGTACTCTCCTGGACAATGGATCAGAAGGTAACCAGAACGCATGATTTCTTCAATTAGAGAGTGCATTTCAGCATATAAATTAAACACCTTAGGAGTTAGAAGGACTCCGGCAGAGCTACCGGTAATAGAAGTGCGTCCGGTTTGCGGCTTCTCTTAACCAGAGCCGCACGAAACTATCCTATCCTAGAATTCAATCTCAAACATAATCATGACCGCCAGATTCTGCACCAAAATGAGGAACATCACAATAATTCAATGTTATGCTATGAACCCGACAATGTCTTGGTGAAGGACTCCTACGAACAAGTAAACGCCGTCCAGTACAGAACATCTAAGGGTGACAATATAATGATTTTCGGGGATTTGATTGCACAAGTTGGCGCTGCTAACTATGGGCTCAGGCATGTGATGTGGACACACGGTATTGAGGATCGTAACGACAACGGTGAAAGATTTGTAGTTACACAACTTTCATAGTTTCTTCATCGGTGGTACTACGTTTGAGCATAAGGACCACCAAAAAATCAGTTGGTCTTCTGTTGATCGGCGCAGAACACAATATCAGATCGACCACTTTTTCATTAGTAAAAGATTCAGGAGTCGCCTCCTGCCTGCGAAATAAAAAGGACGCCGATATTGGGGTTTGAAGAGATCATTATCTTAGGATCGCTAATGTTCGATTGCATATTGCAGCTGTGGTCGTCCTAGCGACGAAAAATCCAGGTGCCGCATATTCAACACCCCTCGACTAAAAAATCCAGCTGTCTTACAACAACGGCCATCTTGCGCCACAAACCAGCTGAATTAATTAGTCACCCAGATAGTGACTGTTATGCAAATTTTGCTAGTTTCGTAATTAATTTAACTGTGTGTCATTCTTAAATTGAACGACTAGGAGGCTGTGTCATTGTGCCCTATCTTTCGCCCATTCTGTTGAGTCGTTCAAAATGAACGACTCGTTACTGTGCTTCACATCACTAATCTGTACGTGGCATTAGACCTTGAGAGGGAGACAAGCAAGGTTGAGCTAAAGATTAATACCAACAAGACCAAGCTTCTTAGCCCGCCATTGCGAAAAAGGAATCCTACACCGATTGCCATCCATATTAATGGGCAGTCTGTGGAGAAGGTGGACAACTTCGTCTACCTAGGTAGCATTGTTGCCAAAAATGGTGGTACGGAGCAGGACATCGCTCGTCGTATTAACGGCATGCTGTCAGAAATTTTGCAAAGCACTTCTCTCAACATCAAGACCATGCAGGGCCTGTTTCGCTCCCTGGTACAGTCTGTGCTTTTGTATGGGAGCAGAACATGGAAAGTTTCCGTGAGAGTTACCAGAAAGCTGCAAGTTTTCGTCAACTCATGTCTTCGTCGAATTCAAAGAATTTTCAGACCCGAAACAATATCAAATGAAGAGCTAAGTCGACGTACGGATGCCACTCGACGAAATGATCTCTCTAATTGCCTCGACTCCTCCAGGGGCATGGGCGCATCAACATCTATAGCATTTCTATGCCTTGTTAACGTTTCAATAGCATATCTACTTTTCGGAAGTGCAGTTGCTAGCATGCACCTCCTATCCGCGCCGTCTTTATACTGACAAGCCCGGAGCACTATGAGAGTTCTATTAGTACTCACAGGCAGTTTTTGATCGCACCGAGATTTGATCTCCGAGCTCTAGATTAGTATCGATCACGTCCACCGAGCGCGACGCAATGATACGCAGGCAAAAATGGCAGTGGATAGGTCACACATTGGGGAAGGATGATAATTGCATTGCTTTATATTTCATGAAATGGGACCCGATTTCTAACCAAGGACGACAAAGAGGAAGTCCTAAAATCACATGGCGTCAATCTGTGGCAAAGGAGTGTAAGGCGCTGGGTAAGTCGTTTGGGGTATAGCACCCCATTGCCCAGAACAAAGTACGATGGCGCGCAGGAGTAGTTTACGCGCTATGCCACACTAGGGGTTAACTACTTTGCCTTGACCCCTAGCGGGGCATAGCGCGTCAACTACTCCTGCGCGCCATCCTACTCTGTTCTGGGCAATGGGGCGCAACTCCCCAAAAGACTTACCCAATGCCTGACACTCCTTTGCCACAGATCGACGAGTCGGTATATGAAATAGTAGGCCGATTTCAACAAAATTTAGGAACATGGTTTGGTTTAGGTCAATATGATTAAATAATATGAAATTTGGTAAAGATATCTTCAGAAATAAAAAAGTTGTTCTAATAAAAACTTGCTTTTGGAATCGTTCCTATATATGATAAAGTAGTCCAATTTCAACCAAATTTAAATGTGATTTAACTATAGATACTATTGATTCCCGTGAAATTTGAAAAAGATACCTTTAAAAATAAAAAAGTTTTTCTTACAAAGACGAATTTTTGGACCGGTCGTTCCTATGTTAGCTATATGACGTAGTGGTCCGATTCCGTTGGTTCCGACATATATACTGCGTGCGTGCAAAATTTCAGCTCGATAGCTTTAAAACTGAGGGACAAGTTTGCATAGAAACAAACAGACAGACGGACAAAGCTTAATCGACTCGTCTCATCATACTGACCAAGAATATATATAGTTTGTATGGTCGGAGATGCTTCCTTCTGTGTTGCAAACTTCACGACAAAGTTAATATACCCTATCACATCCGTGAAGGGTATAAAAATCAAAATTACACCACAACTTATTTTATAAGAGTTTCTATAAGCACTTAATGACTGTGCGATTGGCATCCATTTTTATACAGATGATTCCCATGAGTGCCATAATGACACACCCTCCTAACTTCTGATGTGCTATTAGAAATTCGAGACTTGCGGGAAAATTTTCTAAAACCTAAGAAAAAATCATAATTTGATCCTGTATCTCCGCTGCGGGGAACAGTAGACCCCCTTAACTCACGAAGCATTCCCTTCCTCTTATCAATCCGAGACAATCTAAAAGAAAATTTTTCTTCGCCACTATATCGTTGTCATCATTTTCTTCAAGACATTTGGCCTCTATATACGCTGATACTTTACAAGACACAACTCTCTGTATCGTTTTTCGTATTCAATTCATCACATAGGACCTTTCGATATGACCCAAAGATGCAGTGTACAATCGTACAGGGCTCAAATTGCCACCGGGCCAAACATAGTGACATTTATAATGTCTTATCTCTTATCACCTACATGACAACATGTCTCTATGGGCCTATGGTGCATTTCTCAACACTCAGCCCTATCTGCAAGACACTGACATCCTCAATTTTTAATAAATTGTCAAATTTTCAATTTCTGTTCATATTTTCATTTTGATATGTTGTTTTTTTAATCCAAGGATCAGATGTATCATTTGTTGGTTGGTGCCTGTCATATGCTATTTGTTGCCCAATCTTACTGGGATCATGTTCTACGGTCTTACGTTTGTCCCTCTGCCTACGGGGTATGTCGTATGTACGGACGATGGGTCAAACTATCTCTCACGCTCAAGTATCCAATCACGTAACATGTCATTTTAAACGCAGAACGTGCGTGTATGGGCATGTTACGTACGATCGTACCGTCCAGGAGTAAAAGATCACTTGACGTTGATATGAAAATCAATAAATACGAGGAAAAACTGTCATTTGAGTCATGTTGGTGCTGTTTGATTTATATCAATGTGGAAAAAGGAAATATGGAAAAAAAATCAGATTGAAACTGTGATAGGGAGAAACGAATGATCGTGACGGCTATTGCATATAACTTAATATTTTCTTTTCGTTCAGATAAATTTTCCCTTGCATTGATATCTTCGATGACGTTGATATGAATGAACATTTTGGAAGCCAGAAATAAGTACCCAAAAAACCGTGTGTCTAGTGTCTACTATAGTCATACATACGAGACGTGTGGTGAAAGACTACATATATTTTTTATGGGAAATCCGAGAACTAAATTTGATATTGTCGTCTGGATTTACTAAATCCAATATTAATTTTTTGACAAAAAGATAAACATTTTAGTTGTCAGCTATTCGATTATCGTGTGTTATAATTTGGTTTGAAATTGAATTGTGATTTTTTCAATAGAATTACATATGTCTTTCAAAACATGACATGACAAACATATGTAATTCTGTGCCTATGAATAGTGTATGAACCGGAAGCAATAACAAATACAAAATCACCTCGTTGAAATGCTTCCCATCGAGTAAGGAGACATTTTTGAGGATTGCCTAATCCTAATGAATTTACTATACGGGTACATACAGAACAGATAACGGCAGACGAAAAGGCCATCAGTATTCCAGTGTGAATTTTTAAAACTTTAGTCGGAACACTTTGAAATACCTAAATATAAAAATGTATAAAGACTGTATGTAATGGGCTAAGTCCTTACGAAAAAATTACATACAGGCACATCTACTCTTATCGTTATATACATACGTACTATCACCCAATCGATTGCGCCACCCGTGAAATCGCTACTCTCAAAAGTCGGATCACTTGACCACCATAAATTGAAAGAGTCCATCGGGCATTTGATGCGGCTCTGGATTTTTTAACGTCAGCCCTTTCATCGGATGATATCTAAACTCTTAAAGCAAAGTTAAGATCGACCACCTCCCTGCTACTCCACATGAAGGCAGGTTCGAGACTCACCAGGACAGCACATTCTCCTGATAACTTGTCGATGAGTCTGCAGTCTGCAAGGGGTGTCAAAAACAACATCATTACTTATCCGCTTCTAATAGGTCAAACTGTTCCGTACCGACAAGGTGATCTCTTCCAAGGAGATCGAAATTACTTTTGTACTTCGTAGGTGGATTCCCTTGTGCGCTAAATCCGAACTGAACGGAGTCAAATTTTGTTTACGTTTTGTTGTTTCTTGTTTTGTTTTGCCACTGTTAAATAGCAACAAAGAAATCATTTTACATGTTTGTTGGCTGGCCGCCAAAGTGTTCAATCAAAACTTTTGCAATCCAATTGTCGATACGTGAAATTTAATTGAATAAGTGAAAATAGAGTTCGTCATCGAATTTGACTTTTAAAATAACGCACAGTGACCAAAAATCCAAAAAAGTTGGCCAAAAGTAGAAAACATTAAGATATTAAGTTGCAAATCTGTACTCGGGGGGTTTTGGGGTTGCTGATTGCGAATCCGAAGTCAAAATTGTATGAAATGAAACAGGGGGTCTAGAATGGCAAGAATGTTTTCTATAAATACATTCAATATTATTTTTGGGGTCGCTGATAATGAATCTAAAATAAAAATTGTAAAACACAAAATAGCCAATCCAGAATGTCAACATTGTTTTGAAAAAATACATTCGATTTCCCTGAAAGTTACTACACTTGCGAGCAAAAATACTGAATCAAACCGAAAGTATGCATATTTTGAAAAGTACATTATGTATCCCTACAAATCGTATATCATTAGAAAACTTGAAATCTTAGCTTTACATTAATACCATTTTTAACAATATTTGAAGATAGATTTTAAAAGAGTGGGGCTTGAAATCAAAAAGTAGGAAAAATGTTGATTTTAGAAAATGGAGTGTGGTCAGGTTTTTGTCAAATAAAACAGAACTTTAAAAAAAAAATAACAAAATTATTTATTTATTAATATCTGGTATTACCACCTCTTGCTCTAATCACTGCTTGTACTCGATTTTTAATTGACATTATTAATTTTTTAATGGTATCTTGAGGAATTTCGCTCCATTCCTCTATTAAGGCCTCCTTCAATTCGTCGATAGTCGAAGGCGAGGGATCTCTGTGTCGGGCTCTTCTTTTGAGCTCGTCCCACAAGTGCTCAATGGGATTTAAGTCTGGACTGCGTACAGACCAGTCAATTGTCGCAATATTAGCTTCGTTGAGGAACTGCTGTGCTTCACGCGATGTGTGACATCGTGCATTGTCGTGCATTAAAGTAAAGTTGTCGCCAATAGATGCTGCGTAGGGAACATGGCCACGTCGAATACCGGTAATATACCGTTCGGCTGTCAGTCCTCCTCCTCGGCCTCCAGAGGGCACGAATACAATTTCCGTTTTTGAATCCACAGAGATAACGGCCCACACCATACACGAACCGCCCCCGCTACTGTTTCTGTGATACAGCATTGCGCAAATAGCTCACCTGGACGCCTGTATACCCGACCTCTTCTGTCACTGCCATGTAGACACACTCTGGTCTCGTCGGTGAACAATACGGACCGCCATTGCTCGAGGGTCCAATTTAAGTGATTCCTGACAAACGTGAGTCGCGCTTGTCGGTGATGTGGGGTCAATTTTGGGCCTGTGGCGGACCGTCTTGGAGTCAAATTCGCTTCCTTTAGTCGTCTCCTCACTGTCCACTTGCTTACAGCTACTCTGCGAACGTCCCTCAGATTCTGCTGCACGTCAACTCCCGTGAGGTGCCGATTTCGCAGCATGCCTGTCACAATAAAACGATTGTCTCTATCGGAAGTGCACCTAGAACGGCCGGGTCGGGGTCTCTGATTGTAGCTACCTTCACCCCGAAACACTCTTTACACAGTAGACTGACTCATTCCTAGCTGACGAGCGACTGGTCTCTGAGTAAGCCCTTCCGAAAATAGGGCGACAACTTGAGCCGCCTGCTGACGCGTGGTACTCATGAATGACAAAGTTGTGACTTTTATTGCTTTAAACTTATTCAATCGACCTTCCAGATTCAACTGACAGATGCATTTATAGGGTCAGTTTGCCTTGTAATAACCCATTCATAAATGTTCAATTTTCCGACTTTTTAGCTCCAGTTCATTCATAAAACACTCATTAAATGGTGATAAAAAAGATAAAGCTAAGATCTCAAACTTTCAAATGACATACGATTTGTAGGGATACATAACGTACTTTTAGAAATATATGTACATACAAATACATGTGCTTTCGGTTTGATTCAGTATTTTTGCTCGCAAGTGTATTTGAGAGTGTTTGGGGTCGCTGACTGCGAATCTGAAATCAAAATTGTGAAAAAATAAAATATCGGATACAGAAAGGTAATACTATTTTCAATAAATACGTTCAATCTTACTGAAAGTTCCTAATCAGTGGTTTTTGGGCTTGCTTATTACAAATTTAAAATCAAAACCGAAAAATAAAGGAAAACAGCGGATCCAGAATGGCAGCACTGTTTCAATATCTTAAATTTTGTTAAAAGTTTCTATCGGAGGGTTTTTGAGGTCGCTGATTGCGAATCTGAAATAAAAATCATATGAAAAAAATTATTATGAAAAAAAGTGTCGCCTTTCTGGATCTCCGGTTTCGTTTTTTTTTTAAGTTTGACTTCAAATTCGAAATCAGCTACCCCAAAAGCCCCCGGATATTAGCTTTTAGCAAGATTGAACATATTTATAGAAAACAATGTTGCCATTTTTTTCTTATAATTTTAACATCAGATTCGCAATCAGCGACCCTAAAAACCCCCAGGTAACGACTTTCAACCTAATATGATAATAATAGGAGACTTTAATTCGTTTATTTTTTCTGATTTAGCCCCACTGGACAAGGTAGAGTGTCCCCAGTAAAGTCCTTCTAAAATTCTTAGGGGCAGTTGCGGGCAGCTAGATTTTTGAAATGTCCAAGGTAAGGGTATAAACTAAAGAACTCAGGTTTAATCAGAGTGGAACCTCATGGATCTTTTTTTAAAAGCCTTTATAAAAATTGAATTCACTTAAAATAAGCTAATTTCTTAAGGGTACATGCATATATCGTTTCATCATTCGTGGTATGATTACTTATTTTTTAGAAAAACATATAATACACATCACAAGGAAAATTTTACATTTTGGAGGATGTATGAATTTTGGATTCGGATTTTGGACACAGCTTTAAGGTGGACACACACTTGCGTCTAAAAGTCAAATTGATCGCGGTCCGAGCCAAAACCCGCACTGTGTTGGGTTCAACTTGATGGCTTCGCGATCCACAGCGATCGAAGTTAGATAATCGACTCGCCCAAAATCCACGAACTTGAACTCGATTCCCACGACACTTGTGCGCGAAATCCGAACTAAACGGAGACAAATTTTGTTTGTGTTTTCACTGTTAAATAGCAACAATGAAAGCGTTTTTGCATGTTGGCGTGCACCAAGGTATTTATGCCAACTTTTGTAATCGAATTGACGGTGTTTAAAATTAAATCGGATAAGTGAAAATTGAATTCGTCATCGAATTTGACTTTTAAAATGACGTCTGGCTAGCGATGGCTCGGTTCCTGTGTGACCTCGAAATTTGCATCGAAATAATTCTGATCGGATCCATTTTTATCCCCATCCAAATGGACGCATGTGTCCTCCTTTACCCAATTTTTTGAACTCGTGATCCCCTTTGGAAAACAGGTGCCTCAAACTGAGCTTGTTTTTCATTTTTGGCACAGTTGACTTTGGACTAACTTTCAGTTATTCTGCAAAGTCGTCGAGCTGCAGCCCATGTCCTAATTTTTTTGGCACTAAAACTCGTGACTATACCATTTCCGCTTCAAGCGCAACACTGAATCGAATCTTGGGCCACCCATATTCAACATTAACCTTGCCAAATTATCTCTGCCACACTCTCACATACATATTGAAATTGTCCTCTAAAAAGGATAGTTTCGCAACCTGGCTCGCGCAGGTACGACCACAATAGTTCATAGGTTATGGGCTTCTTGATAGTGGAATAGCAAGTATCGCACTGTCAAGATGCCTATAAGCAGCATCTAAGAAGATAGTGTAGGCAAATGATTTAAGCCGTGCTAATATTAAGTGGCTAACTGGCAGTACATGTAATTTTACGAGACAAATTTTACCAATATTCAATCCTAAGAACTCCTCCAGGCTGTCGATACCGGAGAGAAGGCATCTCAGGAAAGTTGTGATTATCTACACGAGACACTGCCTAATCGGCGAACACGCTTGGCGTCTCCGACCTCCACACAATGACTACTGCAAAACCTATGAAGGGAGGAGAGAAAAACCATGCATCACTTCCTCTGCACCTGTCATGCTCTGGCCGGTAGAAGGAATAACACTTTGGGATCTCTCTACTTTATCATTTTTAATCGTCAGAGAAGAAACGTCCAATTTTGTGCTTTCTTGTTAATCGCGATACTTTTACCGGATATCTGGAAAGCAGACCAAGTTCCCTTACGATTAAGCACGATTTGTTTGGAAATATTTGTTCCTGTGACGTGGTTGAGGTCAGTTAGTATGGAAGCTGCCATATTTCGACGATTTCTAAGGGCGTTTAAGCATATAAATCGGTCTTCGCTGTAAAATGTTACTGTTAGTCGGCCCTGTCATCGCCTTCTTGTGAATTGTCCTATTTCCTGGAACCTTTTAAAAACTCTTCGGATGACAGAATATCTCACTCCAAGTCGACGGCTCACTTCCCCGAATTCATATAATGCCATAGCCCCTGCGCACTTCAAAATTGTTGGGATGTCTTCTAACGCCTTATGGAGGAGCCACTCCTTGCTAAACAATAGCTAAATTTAAAGAAAACTACACAACGCTAAAGACTGACAGAGGTACCGGAAATAACGACAAAAACAAAAACTCTTTGGTATTTAATTCAATGAAGCCAAATTTACCGTTATGTTGGAATCTAACATTTAAAAATGTGTGTTAGGTTTCCCTTATACTGCATTTTTCGTTATGAGTGCACCATTATCAACCGGGCGGCCGGTAGCGCAGTGTGTTGAGGCATGACCCTCATGTTTCACTACCGGCGTTTCGGGTTCGAATCCCGTCCACGACGACGTTCGTGGCCATGGATGTGCAGGAGGTGCATGCTGACAACTGCATTCTCCGAAACCAGTTTATGCCGTCGAAACGTCAACTGAGCCACATGGAACAGTTGACGCGCTATGCCCCGCAAGGGGTTAGGGCAATTGAGAGAGAGAGAGAGATAGAGAGAGAGAGTTACGTAGGTTGTCTTAAGTTTTGCATATAGGGCTGAATTATAACAATATATAGTTTTTAAAGACTTTATTGTTTTTCGAAGTATTTCCCACGAAGATTAATGCACTTTTGCATGCGTTCGAATCAACTCTGGAAGCAGTGATTCCACTCGTTTGTCGGTACAGTCGAAATTGCGTTTTTGAAGGCGTCAACTGGCGACTTCAAAAATTCAATTATCTTGCGAGCTGGGTAAGAACTTGCATTGTCTTAGTGGAGGATGATTCGTCGTTCAGGGTTGGTTTTTCGAAGCTCAGCGAAGACTTCTCTGGCAAACAAATGGTTGTACACCAATCGGCAGTAATTGTTCTTTGATCTTGCAGAGGAATCGTTGCTACATGACCTGCTTTTGAGACAAATGTCGCGACCTTCTTTTTAGAGACACTTCGAGAACGTATGACTTTTGTCGGCTTTTCTTCATTTTGGAACACCCAAACAGACGGCTGGCGTTTATCTTCGGGTTCATAAGAGTAAATCCACGATTCATCACCACTGAAGATACTGTACAGGTTGTTAGACTTTCCTGTGTTGAAGCGGTCTAGAGTTTTTCGACACCAATTGACCCGAGCTGATTTCTGCTCTTCGGGCAATAGATTTAGTATCCATCGGGAAACTATTTTATTTACACACAATTCTTCATGCAAAATCTGTTGAATTGTGGTCTTTGAAATGACGCCTCAATCTCGCGATATGTCACATGTCGATCTTCCGTGATGAGCTTGTGCACAGCATCGACGTTTTCTTGTGTGACCGCCGTTTTTGATGCATCTGCCCTTGGATCATCCCTAAGATTAACTCGTCCACGTTTGAATTCTGCATACCGACGCGGAATAGTCAACTAGTGTGGTGCTTCACTGCCGAAAACAGAAACCAACTTGGCGAGGCATTCTTTTTGTGATAATTGTCTTCGAAAGTTGTAAAAAATTATAGCGCGAAAATGTTCTCGGTTCAATTCCTTTATGCGGATAACTCGACGACTTTGACAATTCGTTGTAACACTATACGTATCGCAATAACACTGTAGTCGGGATGGCGCAACGGTTAGCACGTTCGCTTTCAACGCACTGGGCCCCGGTTCGAATCCTACTGAATGCGGTAGTTTTCGATAAAAAAGGGGATTTACGTGTCGGACTATGAGCCCACTCAGCTGTTAACTGAATACCCATTTATGGGGTAAATAACTTGGTTGAGCGTGTTGCTCATCATCACACACCTCTGTATAAAACCGTCACGATCTAGAAAATGAGATGATGCTAACTCATCTCGAGGCCTTGGTTCAAATTGGACTGTTGCGCCAATTATTTATTTATTTATTTTACTAACACTTCTGTTCTAGGTTAACCAAGGATGCAGGTTAATATTTAGTACTGATATTTGATTCGTGGCAACCTCGATGTCCCTGTATGTAAAACTTACAAGACAACTCTCGTAACAACAACTTTTCGATCTGTTAACAACACGATCCGGTAGGTAGACTAACCTTTCTTGTACATCTAATCAAGTACTTTTCGATAATATGCATTCGAACTGCTTCGGTCGTTGGCTAGACCTGGAGCTAAGTACAAACGATAACAACAAACCAACAACGACAAACGAACCGAGATTTCCCAAGAGATATCAAACCATTTTTTCCTCAAATTGAATAACAGAAGAACTTTCCACACAAAGTTGTCTATCAGTTATCTCGTGCGTCCGAGACATATTTTGGAGTATCACCCCTTATACCAACAATCTGCTCCTGGGAGGTACTACAGAAATCTTGAACGACGGACTGAAGCGCTACTGAAAATTTAATGATTTGACATATTCAGAACCTCATGGTTTTTGGGCTTACAAAATTTATCCCAATTAATCGAATCATCCAGAACGGTCGCTAATCATTAGGTCCTACGTTATCCCATCTCTCGTACAACGGAGGTGTTACATTTATTTAAAGGGCGTGTTTCCCACAGTATTTTGCCAGATTTTCTCAAGACTCAACCTGACTCATTATCTGTATCGACTGTTGGCTCAAAAGGCGATGCAACTTTCCACAAATCTCCAATTTCCTAATTTATTTACCGACTCAAATTCCACCCACATTTTCTACGAAGAAACTGGCGCCATTAGAATATCCACGATCGTTTTAAAATTTGATGTGCTCTCTCGTAAAAATCAAATTCAAACCGATAATCGATAAATCAGTTACTGTGATCAAGTTTTCTCGCTTCGCGACCAGGCCACCATCGTCTTTTTATCGATAATTTTAGGCATCAGCCTCATCAACAATTTGCCTTGAATCGATTTTAATGTCTCTTTTTCTGTTTTTTTTTTTGTTTGTTAACCAGTAAAATTAACATTTTATTTACATTCTCCTGCCATTTTGTGTCGTTATATTTGCTTGCCAATCGGATACGTAAAACATCTGAACGATAGTACGTGTAAAATCTAAATTTATGTTGAACGTATGGCTTTTTAGACATAGCCATAGACATGTTAGAAAATCTTTTCCTGAAATCAAGACAAAATGTATCTTTCATACACACACATCGATGCGAAAGCATCTTTGCATATATACTCGTACATACTATTCGGAGCGGCAAAGATCAAAAGTTCGAATAGATTCGGAACAGTGTGAAAAATGTTTATTATAATGGGACGCGGTATTATTAGCAGTTTAGGTTTATTATTAATTGCTTTTTTATGCATTAGCAAATTTAGTGTTTATTCCTAAGTTTTTTAACTGAAAAAAAAAACGAAGCACACGAATACCTGCAAATGAAGGAATGGATTTGTGTCTCGATCTCTTTGGTATTAAATAAATTTGCATTTGATTATGGCTCTCTTGTGATGGAAGGCTCATTTCCTCCAAGTTAGGCTTGTATTTATCTTTTCTTGTATGTTGAGGGGATGATTCGTTAGTTTTAAAAACTGGCAACGAAAGTCAGTGCCATCACACTTACTAGCACGCTTTCAGATGTCAAGCGGGGTCTGAACATGCTGAATGTTATGTTCTTTCTCATCTTCCACAAATTAGAATAATTAGCCGCCAGTTGTTTCGCTACCTGAATTTCTTGAATAATTATAATCAAAACACTGCTGTGATCTCGCTAAGTTTTTAATTGAAGTAGCCAATGATATTGGGCAGAAAATTAGAGATGAAGGTGACTAATGGTTTGTGGGAGTAAGAACGGCGTATTATGTGGGTTTAATGAAATGATAACGAAAATGAGCGAACTAACAATTTATTGGAAAATAATTAATGTTGCTAATTTACTATTAGTAGTTTAATATTAAGCCTGTCATCAAGGGGCGACCGGTAGCGCAGTGTGTTGAGGCATCAGTCTCATGTTCGACTACCGGCGTTTCGGGTTCGAATCCCGTCCACGACAACGTTCGTGGCCATGGCCAGGAGGTGCATGCTGGCAACTGCATTCTCTGAAACCAATTTATGCCAATGAAACGACAACTGAGCCACATGGAACAGTTGACGCGCTATGCCCCACAAGGGGTTAGGGCAATTAAGTAAGTAAGTAAGTAAAGTCTAACTGAAGACGCAACTCCAAAATTTTTTTTTTTCAAAATAAGGCCTACTTGGACGAGGGCGGTTGTGAGAGTGACTTTTCAAGAGCCACTTTCGCCCAAGAGAATTCGCTTGATACTATATCGAAATCGCTTGGAGAAAAGCAGTTGTGAAAGAGCCTTTCTGTCTGGGCGGTTTTAATTCGTACTAATTATCGTCGGTAGTCCGGATGGCGCAACGGTTAGCACGTTGGCCTTCAACGCACTGGGCCCGGTTCGATTCCGGGGATTTACGTGTCGGACTATGAGCCCACTCAGCTGTTAAATGAGTACCCATTATGGGGTAAATAACTCGGTTGAGCGTATTGCTGATAACATACCTCTGCACAAAAACCGTCACGATCTAGAAAATGAGATGATGCTAACTCATCTCGAGGCCGTGGTTCAAATGGGACTGTTGCGCCAGTTATTTATTTTAATTATCGTCGGTGTATTGCCGGCCTTAAATATTTTAGCGGCCTGTTCAACTAATAGAAAATGGCTCGTGACATTTTACTTTAGTCCTTAAAAATACATACATGGGAAGGCCCGCTTCGAAATTTCTGTTTCTACTGTCCTGTGGCGCCTAATTTAGCCAGCTCTTCTTTACCGAAGGCCTAGAGAAAATTGGTCACAAAATAAATCTATTTCATTCCTTATCTTATCTTGTTCTTAGGTTTATAGACGTCAACGTGAACATTACTCCCTTTCTGACTGTCTAAACAAAATAAGGAGGGCAAATACACAATACGAAATCAGACTTGTTATAAAGAAGAGCTATTGAATGTCAGTGCCTACTACAGAAAAGTGAAAACAACGATCGAAGATCCCGAATTGGATACTGACAGCAAACTCCCGACACCGGTAGTTCCATAGGGAATCTATGTGTGTTGCTATCTACGATGCAAATTCAGCTGAAGTTGTGGGGTAGGTGTGGAAAAGAAAAATTTAGATGGGATAAGGATTAAAACAGAGAAAAACAATTTTCGATGTCTGTAAGGCCCTGCGTACGTGAAGCACATATATTAAGACTGTTAAGTTACCAAATGGCGCCCAAAGCGGGGCCTAGTAATTTACCGTTAATGTTGATTTCTGTCCCTTGTTGAACGCTTCTCGCACTCAGGGTTTTACAGACTCCGACCAGTTTTACAACCTTTTAACCCTTATTTCATCCATGTACTCTTTCATTGAACAATAGGATTTTACCTAGTGTCGTTACACCTTGAAGTCCTACGTTAAGTCACGCTGCCGAAATTTGATCACTTTTAAGGTTCATATTTGTGCTTATGGATAAGGCAAAATGCGCCGCCAACCCTAGCAGGAATGGGAGTCCGCGATGCCCCAAACGCCATCAGGAGGCACCTGTATTAGTTGAAGGGCCGAGGATTGGTTGGAATGGATTCGGATAGCCGAAACAGCTACTGATAGCGCGTCATACCTCTGAATCGACGCTCGGTCAAACTATAGTCTTTGTAATCAACAGCACCAAAATAGGTGAATCTATTTCATGTAATCGGTACAGATGACTGACGGAGTTGTTGAGGCGATACGCCGAACAAGGAGTTAAGACAAACTAGGTCTAAGGAGACCTTAAGTTCTTTTTTTTTGCATCAGTGACAATTTTATAGGAAAAAATTGTCGAGAAAATGACCGAAAAAAACACAAAATATCCGCCGCCTAATGTGGGATCAGTGTGGTTTTATCTAGTAAATAAAGTCAAACCGGGCAGTCGACTAGGCGCTCGGTACCGTAGGCCAAAAGGCGCAAAAACCGAAAGCGTTTAAGAACTTAAAGCTACCTTACGTTTTTTTATCCCACCAGGTAGTGAAAATTTACCATGGCAAATAGTCGAAAAATGATTGTAAAAGCTCGAAAACATTGGGCGCCCAATGTGGGGTCAGTGTGATTTTATCTAGTCATTGAATCTGAAATGGGCATTTAGACAGACCTACCTTAAGGGAAACTTTTGATTTTTAAAATGTAATGATTAATTAATTAGATTGCAGATATCGCGCCCCTACATAGTGACACCTTGTTTAAATGCACAGTCTACAGATATGGTAGAACCCGGTAAGTCACTATCTCACCAAAGAATGAAGCCCAAGATTCGAAATTGAATCGTTCGCGCGTGTCAATTTGCACTGTGAAAATCAGATTCAATCAGATGAATTGCGAAATATTTATAACTAAATGGAATTATAGGTATATTCGGCTCTAAATTGACAAAATTCACTCTCAACCCCGGTTTTTCTCTTGACGACCTTTCGGAGTCGGCACCCTAGGCGGCCGCCTGCTTCGCCTTAGCCTTTGACCGCTCCGACTATCATTTTATTGGCTTTTTTATAATGGAGTGCCGTCTAAAACTTTGTCTGAAGCTTTCTGCACGTCAGAGCCGGTATGCGGATGCGACTGCTCCGACTTGATGTGCGCTTAATAGTCCCACTGGGGACGTCGAGAGCATCCTCCCTCTCTGCGCTGCACCCTGTTGTACAGCTTCTGATAAACCTAGCTCTGTAAAGCACATCAGGCACCTGTCGCATTTAGGAACTCATTTTACCATAACTTAGAGGATCTTAATGATGTGAGCACGATACAGCTCGATAATTTTACTGCAATTTCAGGCTGGTTTGAAACCTAGGCTTAATGAGGTGTCGTGATCTTGGTGGTACCACAATGGACCCATAGGTAGTATATGTGCGCTGTGACGTATCACGGGAGCGCCTTACCTAAGCTAGATAGATAAATAAAGCAGGTGGGCCGTGGGTCGTATGGACCATGAGGTCCATTGTGCTATTGCCCTTTTTATCGAGAAGCTAGGCTGAATCAATAGAAGCGATATACTCGGCCAAGGGGAATGTTACGCCGAAACATTCGGTAAGTCTTTGAGCAAGACCTTCACACTCGCACAGGATGTGCTATGAGGTTTCAACATCGTCCTCACAAAAGCGGCAGCCAGCGTCTGTTACAATACGCATGATTTTAAGGTGACCCCTCAGATCCGAGTGTCCTGCTAAGATTCCACAAATTATTCTGACCCTGTTCTTCCTCAACCGCAGCAATTCCAAAGTACGAACGCGTGAGTGGCCCTAAATTAACAGCTTGCCTTGCCTAATGCCTGGGAGGGACTCCCATTGGAATGAAGCACGTGTGCTTTCCCTCCCAGTCTCTTATGAAGTTTCTGCATTAGCAGAGTGGTATCCCGAAAAACGGTTCTGGGCCGTAGATGGGGACGGGGAAGGCTCGGTTTGCTAGCTTCTCTGCCAGCTCACTGCCCTCGATGCCCGAATGACCAGTAAAGTGTCAGTTTGTTCGTTAAACCCACATTATGGAGGACTTGTTGACCAGTCAGTACCAGCTTAGAATTGAAAGTGAAATTAGTGCTTTGATAGCTGCCTGACTGTCGGCGAATGTTGCTATGTCCCTGTTTAAATAGCCGCCGTTTTGGCACAGTCTAGCACAAACTTCAATGGCGTATATTTCCGCTTGGGACACAGACGTCGGTTTACCCATTGGAATGGAGGCTCCGCTCCAGACCACCGCACCGTAATCTAGTATAGGTCTAACGATCACTTTGTAGATCCACAAAACTATGTGGGGCTTAGCCCCCCATATCTTGTCGACATATTGTCTGCAGATCCATCGTTATCGTGGCGCGACAGCCCGACGTCGGGCTTTGGCCGCCTGCGTTTATTTGTCTGCAGATCCACAGAGCTTTAATTGCCTTATCCTTAGTCACTTTAAAGTGTTTTGACCAGGATAGCTTAGTGTCAAGGATAACACCCAAACATTTGAAGTTTCAAATCAGTTTTATAAGAGAGTTGCATATGAGCGGACACCTTAGTGTCCTGAGTTGCCTTTTCCTAGTGAATGGCACTATAGTAGTTGTCGATTTATACGTAAGGCGCTGTTGTCGCACCATTCTTGAACTACTCGTAGTGCACCTTGAATGATATTGGGCAGAACTTCGTCAAATTTGCCCCTAACCATGATCACCAAGTCGTCCACGTAATCTTGTGTAGAAAGCTTCATTGAGGATAGCTTCAACATCAAACTGTCGACTACGATTCACCATAGGAGGGGAGATAATGCTCCGCCCTGCGGGAATCCACTCATACCGTTTGCTGAGAGGGTACAATTTCCTACCGTAGTGATGGCCTTTCTAGAGGTAGTGAGATCGGCTCCTTTCTCTCGAAGGACACTTTCAATGGATTCGAAGGAGGTAATGTCAAATGCCCCTTCGATATCAAGAAACGCACACAGTGCCGTTTGGTTGGCTGACACAGCCGCTTTCATTTCGACACTGAGGTTATGGAGAGCCGTTTCAGTTAATTTGCCGGATTGATATAGGCAAACTGTCTGGGATTACGTGGGTTTCTCATAAGGAGTGATGTCCTGATGTGAGCGTCGTGGATCTACTCCATGATCTTCGGCATGAACGATGTCAAGCTGATATAACGAAAAGATTTAGGATCATCCATAGGTTTGCTACCCAATTTGGGAATGAAGACCACCCTCACTTATCTCCTGGCATTGTGAATGTGACCCAGCGCGAAGCTATGTATAAAGATGCTTACCAGGTGTGGAATAAGTTCTTCCTGTCCTTTTTGTAAGAGGGCTGGAAAAAATTCCATCTGTGCTAGGTGAACTGCAGGGGTCTAACGTTCCATTCGCCCATTTCACTTTATCGTAAGCGAATATTCTTCCAGCTGCTACCCAGCCAGAAGACTTGCTTTGTAGGACATATCTTGGCAGCTCAGGTCATATTCATCACCTACGATAATTCTATACCCAGGGAAGTGAGTGTCCAAAAGGAGCTTTCCCGTACTCCCGAAGTCTTGCGTTGTGCTACCGTCCGACTTTTTTAGTGTGCCGCTGGTACCTGGTGTAGTCTCGCAGCTTTGCTGGTGTTGTTGAAATTCTCGCAGAAAGTCATCCAGCTGCGACGTTTGGCATCCCTAAGCTTCTTACTGTATTCTGTAAGAGTGAAGCGGTATAGACCCTACTGTCCTGTGCGCTTGGACCTGTTGAACAACTTGCTAGTTTTTTTCCTTAACCGGGAGAGTTCTGCGTTCCGCCACGTAACTGCTCTGTTGTCCTTGATGGACTTTAAAGGAAAATTTTCTTCGTATGCTTCAAAAATGGCTTTGGTGATGCTCGTGATGAGTCTGTCAAGACTCGGCCGCTCAGAAGCTGTGTTCACTATGATAGAGAGTTTATCCCGCAGCGACTAGGAGTATTTGAGCCAGTTCGTGCGTTGCGGGATTCGTCTGTTAGCTGGCAGCGAACCCACCGACCAGTACAATATCAAAATTAATATGCAGGTGATCTAGTTGAGATGGTAAGCGACATATTTGGACACCACATTGCAAAATATGATAGAGAGATTCCGCTTTATACGAATGATGGTGGGGCCCACACTTTCAATTTAAGAGATGGAGCCACCTTGGACCCCGCGGCAGAGCGACTGTGAGCAATGCATTGGATGTAGAATTTGACGCTCTTTAATTTAAATCCTATTAATTTTTTTGATCCGAGGCACCGTTTACAAATTATAAGGCGATTATTAAAAAAAAGGAGGTCAAATTTTTCGGTTTTTCGCCCGCACAGCCGCGCTACTGCGGGGTCGGAGATGGCTCCATCTCTTGAAATGAATGTATGGCGACCGCCAACAATCATACCAAACGGCATTTCTCTATCATATTTTGCAAGGTCAAATCGCTTACCGTCCCAACTAATTGGAAAGGGAATGTTTGTCCGAGACATACCAGTTATATATTCGTTCAGGTAGAGAGAAATTGCATAAAGTAGTACCTCCTGCCTTGACCTGATGACAAAGGTGGGACTGAGTCAACTATTAAGTATATTAAGATCTGGACTAGAGATAGTATCGAGAAGTAACTCACCTCTACTCTTTATATCGGTACTTCCCCATACCGTGTGATGTGCATTAGCATCACAGCTGATCAAAAGGCTTTTTCCGTTGATTTTATAGTAATCGACTAGTCGCTGCAGCTCTTCAGTTTGGAACGAGGAGTCCCCAGGAAAGTATGCGGACGCGATAACTAGTTGGTGTAACCAACCTCCAAGGTTGACGCTGATGCCTATTGCCACTAAATCGCTGGTGGTGAACTCTGAAAGGCAAATATACAGAATTCTACTCGCGAGAAGGATGCACGATCAGGGTCGATTGGCACCCCCTGTCATAACTTAGAGTACATTTAATCCTTGGACGATTCCGTTTTGTTGCCACGGTCCCTGAACTAGAGCGATTCCTAGGTTTTCCCTGGCGAATCTAGCTGCAAGAGTATCGGAGGCGGCCTTGACGTGGTGAAGGATGCACTGAACCATGCCAATGCTCAGGCTACTACAATAGTTTGAGCCATTTTCTTCAGAGGAAAGATACACCCAAGGAAAAATCTGCAGGGGGCAGCGTGTTAGTTGGTCCAGAATCAGCAGGGATGGGTGACGCGTCCCTGCTGACCTAAACGGATTCGGAATAATGATCTTGGATACTAGCAGCCCAATCAAATGAACTAAGCCTAACATGCATGTTTGCGATTCCTACCATTAACAGATTTTATGAGAGACCCTTCAATTGTTTGAAACCAAATTAAGCTAAATATAATTTTCTCCTCAACAATTTACTCAAAAACCTCATCAGCCAAATTCCAACTGAAGTTTTATATCCTGGCAATTATTATTATCTACCCCACTAACGACAAAAGTTCCATGCACAGTGTTGCATTTCATATTCAAATGGTTTTCTCTCCCCCGCCTCTCCCATTTCTCTCCCTCTCTCTCTTTTTTCAATGAAAAAAAAATGGAACAGAAAAAGTTTGCTCTTTTTACAAAAACTAGAAACTTGTACAATTCCCAGGGAAAAAAACAGCAGCACAGAGTACGTACTCCAACATAATCCTTTGAATTCCACCGTGGCTTTATGCTTGTATAGTTAGTTAGGTAGTTAGTGAACAGTTGGTCCATATAGCACTAGGAGAGAAAAAAATTTCACAGCAATTCGCAAGAACTTATATCGGAGCCGAAAAAGCCCTTGTCGATGTTCACTTCTTTATTAGTTCGAATTCAAGAGCCATGTACAGGTGGGCAAAGCGAAAGTTGCGCTGAAAAATATTTGGGGAAACTTTAAATGAAGTTGCGAACTTTGACCCGTCCGCACTACATAAATTGCAAACGATTCAACTGAACTGACCACGAATGAGTGGGCAACATGATTTTCAAATTTCCTTTATTGCTATGAATCCTCGCTAATCAGTCAGATAGGCTCTGATGACTCGACAGTTCAGCAGATTTTCCGCTCAGCCTGTCTTAATCCGTGGATCGTTTTTCAGAAGCGAATTTCGGCCATGGCGGTTATAAACCATATGCCAGGGAAAAACTTTTAATTCAATGAAGAACAAGAGATCATTTAAAAAGCCACAACGATTGAAAGCCAGACTTGCGACGCTGAGGTGAAGAAACGAAAACAAAAGATCCCTCTGGTGGCCCGGTTGAAAGAAAGAAGTCTATCATTTTACTACTTGGCTAAAGTTATTGTGCTAATGAGAATTTCTCCTTTCATCCTTGCGTTCTAAGAGAAGAAACTCCACAAAAAGAAGTATGCCGTCGAAGAATTTATTATACCTAAACCTAGAACTCTGCAAAAGTGTAGTCATTCAAGCCAGTAGTTTCTTTCATTCTTTGATTGTTTTTTTTTTTTGATGATTTCCCTTTTTTGTTTTAGTTCCATTTTCTTTTTACGTTCCGTTTAGGTTAGCAATTTGAAGTAGTACATAGTTTCATTATTATTCGTTTCCTATGTTGTTTTAGAGCAGAAAACTTTCTGGTGAAACAAGGCTGCTTTCGTGGCTTTTTTGTTGTATATTCATTCGAATGTAAGCGAAGGTTCTTAAGATGTTGAAGTATTTTTGATCATTTGTTGCCTGTGTCTGCGCTTGAACTAAAGGAAAGTTTAAAGACTTTGATGAGACTCCGTTTCTGAGGATTTATTTCGATTGGAGAGATATATCTACTGAAGGACTACTATAGTCCTCTGGTTGAAGCTTTCAAAAATTGGTTGGCCGTTAATATGCATACGAATCCGGGACCGCCCTCGGAATGCAGAAATGGAAGCTGGATAATGGACAGTATCAAAATAATGTACATACTTCGCGGACTGACGGTCTGCGGACATCCATGTTCAAGTTTGGCATTTAAATCGTGGGGGAGCTGTGGTCGGGCGCAATGTTTGAGATCGGGCCTAGGAATGACATTCCGACCCGGCCTAGAGCACGTGCATGGCAGCAGCCCTTTGTTGATGATGCTGAGGAAGTTATGTACTTAATTCGTACATATAATAGGGAGCTTTCGAACGATGATTGGAAAATTTTGGAGCAGGAGGAGTCAGTACGCAATTGCAGATGCACCGTTATGGTGATCGGTGCTGTTCCTCTAGCTTTTCTTAAAAAAAAAAACAAATAGAGTTATCAAAATTTGACTATATAACCATCAAATTACGGATCAGCAATAAGGATCTCAAAGCAGCCAGCAAGCAAATTGAGACCCACTTGGTTGCGGCTGATGCTCACGAGAAGGTGACTGATGGCCAGCTTTTAAACCGGTGGAGAAGGTTGTCGATGACGAATGTGTGTCACTGGCTTCAGATATCGCTGCTCTGGATGACACATCGCAACCTCCCTTTGGATGCGACTCTTTTCAGTATGAGTCTGACATTGAAAGTGAGGCTGATGCCTCAGGGGCTCTTCTTCTCCACCTGATCGGCGATGGAGAGGACATCGCATTTATACTGGAGCCTTGGGTCGTTAATGATGCTGTGAGGGGCCTCAGCTCTCCTGAGTATACTATTTTTTATGTTAAAGGCCAGAGCAAGCCGTGGCCTTGCATTCTTGTTGAGAAAGCCTCAGAACTTTCCTTTTGTCGGCTTACCGTAACAGCGATTCTGTAGTGGTCTGCCTTGATATCAATGGTATCGTATATTGGATCATATCGTCTTATCTTCCATATGACGATGAAGGATTGCTGCCTGCCAAAAATATTAGGGAGGCAATTACAAAGGTCAAAGAAACAAAAATCGGCCTCATTCTCGGGTGTGATGCCAATGCGCATCACACTGTGTGGAGCAGCTCTGTTATAAATAACCTCTAATAAGCGACGTAGGTAGTAAACTAACATTCATCACGCGCAATAGGCGGTAGGTCCTGGATATATCCCATGTGTCTGAAGATATCCACCATAAGCTGTGGAACTGAAGAGTGTCATCCAAGCACTCGTTTTCCGATCATCTTTATCTACAATTCAGCCTGGATGCACGTTCAGTTGCCACACTGCCTATCTTAAATCGAAGGAGAACGGACTGGAAACGGCACCGAGAAGTACGGGACAGTACTTTGCCGGGATAGCCCAACGCCAAGCAAAAGTTGGACGATGTTGTGTGGGACCATATGCAAGCAATAAATAGTAATAGTGGTAGCAGCACACATTGTCAGTGCGCTTCATCTATTATTAGCCAGACTGTCTCTTTTCCCTTAACGACGCATTGTGGAGTTCAGACCAAAGTATCGTATAACCTGTAAAGAGCGGATCTTCGTCTCGGCAGCTGATGGACCCGCTGATTTCATTCTATGTCGATAAGTCCAGGGTCAATAGATAAGTTACTATTAGCATATCTGTTACTTTCAACAGCTAATCACTTCTAGTATTAACAGATAACTACTTAAGCGAAAAAATAACAGAAACACATTAGCGTGTGTAGCAGCACAATCAATATAGCTTCCCAAAAAATCATAACCCTTAGTAACACGATACGCCAACTTAATATTTACAACACCCTTGTGGAAACTTTATGGCAACGAAACGAACTTTTATTTCGAATGAATATGAAAACAATAGAAAAAAATCGCAATTCAGCTCAATTATAATCAATCATATCGAGTTCATACAGCGATCTGAAAACCGTTAATACGCGCTTCAATAATAAAAAAAAACAGAAGGTCTACGTCGAGTTGAGATGAGCCACGCTGAAATTTATGTTCTCATTAAATAATTTTCAATTAGTTGCTTTCTATATCATCAAGTTGTTATTGAATGTAGCTTGTAGCTTAGGGAGCTGCATTATGTATAAGTACGTTGCTACTGCTAACGTCAATAAAGAAATGATAGAGATTAGCAGCTGTAACAGCAGACAGATGTTTTAAATTAGCAGTACTCTATGATGTTAAAAAAACATTAGCAGGTTACGAGATTAGCAGATTTTCAAATTAAGTTTGCGAAATTAATAAATCTGTCGGCTAAGGCTGGAAAATTTGTTAAAGTTAAAGCTAATCCCTGGAAAAAGACTTCTCAAATTATCCTCCTCGCGTGAGGGCACGTCTGCGGCAGTGGCCCCTGACCGCTGTCAATCAAGTTGCGTCTGTGAGACACTTCGGTTGAAGCAAATATAAGAATGGGGCGACCGGTAGCTCAGTGCGTAGAGGCGTCCGTCTCATGTCTGACTACGGTCGTTACGGGTTCGTGGCCATGAATGTTTGTGTTGTTTTCCTCCTATGGTGCGGCGCGTAATAATAACCCACAACATTTAAAGACTTGTCCCAGGTAGGCGGCTAAATGGGAGCAGCAGGAGAGGGGAGAGAGAGAAGGAGTGAAAATAATCACGATGAATTCGGAAAAACGACAATCCAGGGAACGTTTAAACTTTTTAGTTGATATGTCTTAAATGTAATTGGCAGTAGCAGTAGTACTAGCTAGCTCTTGAAGTTCTGACGTACGTTATCATACAGTTATAGAAATCGACAATGGTTTATATTCAGTTTTATTAAAAGCTAGTATTAAACTTGTTCAGCTTCTGAAACAGAAGGACACGATACCGAGAAGCCTGAAGGCGACGGCTATCAGAACCCAATAGTAATGTTAAGAATGACTCCCAGGCACCTAATGTTGGATGCTGAATTTAGTAGCTGGCCATTTGGTGTTGCGAGTTGAATTTTCAGCTGAGGCGAAGTTAGTGAGCGGCTACGACGTGGGTGCATGTTTGGGATGGCTTGTCTGAGAGAAAAGCATTTAAACCTACTCCCCCTGAGGTCGACCGCCGAAATTATAATTAATGATACTAACATCTCCAGAAAGGATGTTCCAACAGTCAAACCAACCAAGATGAATGAATGCTATGACTTGCAGGAGCTTATTAAGCTGGAGAGGAAGATATATGAACGAGGCTCTAACTGATAATCTTGCCTTGCGTTGCAAATCGATGGAATACATGAAAAAGTGAGGGTGCAATCTTAATCTACCAAAGTTCTAATCATTTGGACTTTATCGACCCCGGTGTTATAATATAAACGTTCAATGATTCTTTGGAAACACATCCACGTATTTATTTATTATGTATTTAAAAAAACCCCAACAAGTGAATATCGTTTCCATTGCCATTGTCCTCACAACGACTTACCCAGCGTGAAGCTTTCTACTTACCCTAATTTTATGTTTAACACAAACTTCTATCAAACTGCCATGACTATCCAAAATCGTCCTTGTTCTGAATCATATCTACAACGTCACAGGACTTGCAGAAGCGATCTCTCTTTCGCTACCCAACAAGTTGAACACTTTTTATGTAGTACATATTTTACGCTCAAGCGCACCACGATGTCGACTTGAAATTTCCAAGAAATTTGGCGTGTTTTAAAGTCCATACCACCTCAGACTACTTTCTTTCCTCTTCCTTTTTTCCATCGTACAGACATTATCCTCAAATATGACTAAAATTAAGGCAATTTATCTTAGACAGTTGTTTGTTGTTCATAGAAGAAAGAAAAGCAAATGGGCAGCACAGATACAGCCGTAACAGCGCCTGACTTTCAGCTATACGTTGTCGTTAGGGAGTGAAATTTTGGACATGAAATCTGGCAGCAATAATAATTTCTGTAGGATGACAAATGCACAAGGACTTGGTGAAGTTGACATGGATTCTTTCGTCGTAAATGCAGCTGTTGGTTGCTGAGGGTGTCAAGTGTTTGGGGGCTAATTAGAAGACGTTAGGAATTTGTGTGAGTATTGCCTGCTCTTGTTATATGTACGTACAGACAATGGAATTCCTATACCAACATAATTTCCTCACAGTGCAAATTAAATACTACGTATCTTTGTTAATAAGAAAAGAAAACTCCTAGTTTCATCATAATAAACTAATGAAAGCACAAGTAGGTTTCAACACAAACTTCGTGGTCAATATACCCGATAGGGAGCAGATCTTGGTAGTTGATCATGGACGCAGAAAGGCGCTGAAAGTCTACACGGATGGCTCCAAGATGCAAGCCGGAGTTGGAGCAGCAGTCTACTCGTCGGAACTTCCATGCAACTTTTTCTACAGACTACCGAATGAGTGCAGAATTTTCCAGGCGGAGGTGCTTGCGATCCAAAAGGCAGCTGAGGTGATGATATCATCTCGGAAAAAGGGTGGTATCGTAGTACACTCGGACAGTCAAGCAGCACTAGAGGCGCTACAGTCCGTCACAATCAAGTCGAAAACAGTGCATAACTGCCTAACAGCTCTACAAGCTCTGGGATCAGCTAGGACCCTGGAACTCTGGTGGGTTCCGGGCCATGTCGGGGTTCTAGGTAACAAAATAGGGGATGGACTAGCCAAACAGGGGGCTATCCTCGAACGGGAGGCTGCCCAAGAGCTGCCGACGCCAATACAAACATGCAAGAAGATGATGGACGAAAGTATCCACGAAAAGGCCAAAGCTAACTGGCTTAACACAAACGACTCCAGAGTAACGAAAATATTCTGGAATTCTTATGAGAAAAGGAAAACTGAAAGCCTTATGGGACTGCCCAGAAGTCAGTGTGCACTATTAGTGGGCACTGACTGATAGGGGAACACGCCCACAGACTAAAGCTAATAATCAGCGATGGCTGCAGGAATTTCCAAATACCAAACACGAAAGAAACTCTAAAGCACCTTCTATGAGATTGTCCTGCACTCGCTAGAAGGAGATTAAAGTGTCTAGGAGCTCACTTCTTCAACGATCTTGAAGGAGTCGCAGGACTCAGCTGGAGAAGCCTCTTGAGGTTCGCCAACGAGTCAGGTTCCTTCAAGCTCAACGACGATCTTCTGATAGGGGCCAGCAACGACACGGGCGGATGAGTACCGATATATGTGGTATCGCTATGGACCTCAGCGGTCTATCCGGAGTCGTCTAGGCTGCCACCCTACCTAATCTATCATATTAAACTTATTCAAAAAATGCAGGTAAATTTCAACTTTCCTACTAGTTCCCGGATACGATACAAGCGATACGATTCAATTCTAGCCATTTACGACATACTTGTACTCGTATATCTAAAAATTCACAAAGTTTATTTAATAAAATTTTAATAGTCAACAAATTATTCATAGCAACTGGAAAACAAAGATTCAAAATTTGCCTAAGAATGATTTTCACCCCTCGGCGAATTCCAAAAACTGGGTCCTTCGTGAATGAGTACAGGGAACCCAATTACCTCATTTTTTAATAAGCCTTATAAATCCCATAGAGTCGTACTATTTTATCTATTCTTACAAGTGGACAACATTGTGCACATAAAACCCAATAAAATGAGATCCAACATGACTTAAGATATATGACTAGACGTAATAAGAAGGAAAAGTTTTAACGTGTAGGATAGAATATGGACGGGCCACAAAGTCTGCACTGTTTCTGTACCATTTCTGTATCAAATGTTAGCTCAAAGGAACATTATGGTTTAAAAAAAAAGTCTGCTATTAAATTTGTGGTTAACATTTTGTTTGGGATGGGTTCGGATATATGAATTTAACAGTGTGATACACTCCCAGAATGAGAACAGTCGCAGGCATTGCTTGCACCATTAACATAAACTTTATTACGAGTAGAAGGTAGTCTGGATGTGGGGTGATATTCTTAGGAAATTTTTTAGTGTTATTATCATGGAGTTGAAAGGCATGTGGTTGAAAATTATAGGAAAGTCGATGGATATCAGTTTATGTAAATTTAGCGGTCACTATAAACTGAAGTTAGAAAACTAAACGAATAAGATAGACTGCGTTGCGTATGCTCCAGGGCCGGCAGAACAAGTAAAATTCGTGTGTTGAATTTTATAGAACAAAAACGCATACTACACTCACCCAAATTGGCATAGCCAGATACCTCCGTTCCGTTACGTCAAAAAGAACGAAAAGGGGAGCGGTACGAAACGTCAACTTTTAAAATCTCGATTACCAAAATCGACATTTTTTTATTGAAAAATATTTCAAAATCTCGACTTGGGAAAATCTAGATTGCAAAATATCTCGACAGAAAAAGATCTCGATAATCTCGACTAATCTTGACTAATTTAAAATGAATTCAGTCGTGAGGTGTAATAATCCATCTTAAAATCGATAATGTCAATTGACTTTATTTCCCTTTTGAAAAACAAATAAGGTCAATTGACATTATGTTTTTCCTGCTTTAGTGCGGTCCCATGATGTCAATTTCGGCTTTAGTAATATGGATTAATTCAAAATTTTTACTGGAGAACGAGCATTTTATGTCTATTTCCTGAGGGTTAGGATCCCTTAAGAACGTAGTCCATACAAGGGACTGTTGCGCCCAGAGCGAGCGAAGCGAGCATTTATGTCTGTGCGATACTGAGGATTGCGATGCGATCGCTTAAGCGCGTAGACTGTTGATTCACAATATTCTTTTGTGTGTGTATGTACTTTGAAGATTTAAGAGAAAAGTATGAACAAAGCCAAACCAAAATGTAACTGTACTATATGTACAATGAATCAAAAAATTAGATTTTCAAAATCGGCAGCCGACTTTGAAAATATATATTTTTGATTCATTGTCGATATTTAAAAGTTCCAGATTTTGATAAGTCGAGATTTTCAACATTCGAGATTATGATACAGTCGAGATATTTGTAGTCGATATTTTGAAATCGATATTTTAAACTCGACGTTTCGTACCCAACGAAAAGGAATTCGACCATACGACGGCGAAGTATTTGTATGGTGGCGGTTTAAGTTCGTTTGGAGCAGAGCCGTGGCGTTCTCTTCGGTCTGAGACCGAAATGCAGTGAATCGAAAGCGGCTATTATTATTAAACACGATTTTTATAAAACTAGGCGTATTGTCTATACTACTACTTACAAAAGGCGCGTTCTTCTGCGCAACTATCGAGTGTAGGATAGGGTAACGAACACGCATTACACAAACAACAAGTTGCTTATTGTTTGTGTAATGCGTGTGGTACTAATTAGGTTATAAATTAATTAACACTAAGTCAGGGCAACTTAGTGTTAATTAATTGATTTAATTAGTACATACTCTCATTTTAATGAAGTCTGTTACTTTTGCTCTCCCACATTAAGAGGCGTTATAAGTTCCGGGAAAGATATCTTATTCGTTTCCGGTTGCAAAAATACTTTAATCTCATCGAAAAAAAGGTACAAGTAAAATTAAACTTACACGAATTAAAAAAAAAACTTTTTCCACTAAATTCATAGCTTATTTAAATTTAGTTACCGGTTTTACAAAAAGAGGACATTCCTCCAAATTAAACTGATTAAAATTAATTAATCTTAGGTAAAATAAATGATTTTGCGAATTTCATAATCATAAGCTTCGATTTAATTAATTATGATATTTTTTCAACTAAAGGCACAGGTGGCTTCATGTTGCTACTGGCTCTAATAACTTACGATATTCTCCTCTGGCATTTCATTCATTCACGAAATTAGACCCTACCTGTAAGAAAAATAAATATTTTTTAATTATTTGAAAATTAATGTTCATGTGGCGAGGTGAGTAAAGAGTGTAATGGGACTTTTTTTATAAATCCAGAAGCGGAAATGTGAAGGATTTTTTTTAATAAAAATCTGACGTTATGTCTACCAGATCACTAGATCACTACAACAAGGAGATTCAAAGAATCGGTACCGGCCCTAACTATTTTAGGGACTTATTCCAATAATAGGAAAATGTTCGTAAAAATTCAGCCTAGCATTTGAAAACATATATTAGAAACATAGATGATGTGCCGCTTCCAAATTGTCGAAAAGTTCGTATATCTCCGGCGGTCAATGAACGACCAGTGTGGCTTTATCTGGTTTCTATGAATCGAAAATGGACAACCGAATAGGCGCGCGTTACCGATGGTCACAAGACACAACAGCCAAAGCATTTTAGACTTTACAGTAAAGCTACCTTAAGTTTTTTTTTATTCTACGTCAGTAAAACTTTTACATCAGAAAATAGTCGAAGAAGCCCAAACTCCAATGTGCGGTTATTGTGATCTTATCCATCAATGAAACTTAAAACTTTTTGGATCCAACGAGGAGCTATGTACCTCAATACCACATTAAGGATTTTGTTTACGTCCATTACGATTTACCAAACAATAGTTGCAAAATGTGCGAAAAAGCCCGAAAAAAAAATGCCGCCCGATGTGGGGTCTGGTGCGATTTTTTTTTGTTGATGATAAATGAATCCGAAATGGGCAATTGAATAGGCGCTCGATACCGTTAGCCACAAAACTCAAAAATCGAAAATCATCTGCCAAAGCCCTCCCTGTGAACGCCCCCTGGAACGGCAGTGGTCGTTGACCATTGCCAAGTCAAGCCGCCAGTAATGGCGCTGCAAAGATTTAATTGAGGTAAACATTCCTGATGTGGAGCGCAAGAGTAATACCACGTAGAAACCGACAAGCAAAGGATAGGATGTATATGCCAGCAACCTGTCCTATCCTAAATCTTCTATATTCTAACGAAATGTCAACTATGCCTCGGATAAGGACTGAAAGGCGCGCAGGAGCGGTTGACGCGCTATGCCTCACTAGGAATTAAGGGAAAGTAGTAGTAAGCGCTTTGATTAATTTCTTCGCGGAAAAGGTGAGAATTTTTCTCACGTAATACTTCAACGGTCCCTTAGGCATATGTTCCGTGTAGGTGCTCGAATCTTCACTGCGCAACCAGACATAGTTTAGTTTCAACTCACGCCTTTGACAGACAGAATTGAGACCGATTGTCCCAAAACAGTTCGTCATCATCGTGAGACTACAACCCGACGTCGAGTCCTGGCCATCTGGATCATTGTCCTCCAATGATCTCGATCAAGTGACCACGTCCTAAAATTCTGAAGTCTAGCAGTTGTTCGACGCCACCATTTACTCAGTCTTTCCAACGAGCTCTCGGTATTCTTCGTAGCCTTGCTCGACTGATGCAATTTTTTCAGATTTGTTTAGGCACGCGATTGTACGGATTTTACGTTGTAGTTTGACGATGCTGGAAACGTCCAACTCATCGTACAGTTCGTACAGCTCATGGTTGTACCGGATCCGTCATCCATTTCAGTCCCAAACTGCTCCCTTTTGCATGTTATAGAAGGCTTGAGTTAGGGTCCAGGCTTCGTAGCCATAGCAAAGCACAGGTCGTATGATGGTTTTGTATATGCGGAACTTCGTAATTCGGTGCACATGCTTCGATTTCATTATTGGGTGAATCGAGAAAAAAGTCTCAATTGCTAGCTGTATCCGTCGCTTGATTTCGTCAGTTTCGCCGGCGTCCTCGGTTGTGCTGGCGTCCTTATTTTTAATTGCATCATTATTTTTCTTTTGTCCTCGTTAATGCGTAGTATAAGTAAATTCTTTTGCAATTCTTCAGGTGCAGCGGGCAGGTTTCGAGACATGGTGTTAATGCCGTCTGTGTACGCTATCAATTGCGTCGACTTGCAGAGCAGCGTGCGCTGCTGTCCGTATTCATTCCCCGGATGGCGTGTTCAAGTCACCATAGTGGCGCGACAGCCCGACGTCGGGCCTTGGCCGCCTGGATCATTGTCCTCCAATCATCTCGGTAACGTGACCGCGTCCTCCAATTTTTGAAGCCCAGTAGCTGCGCGGCGTCCACACCTACTGAGCTCTCCCAACCAGATCTCAGTCGTCCTCGCAGTCTCGCTCCGTCGACTCGTTCTGCATTCATTACTCTCTTAGGCATGCGATCATCGTCCATTCTTTGCCCTGTCCATTGAAGTCGTTGTAGTTTGACGATTTTTGAGACTTGCAGCTCATCGTACAGTTCATACAACTCATGGTTGTACCGGATGCGCCATCCATCTCAATCGCAAACAGCCCCGAAAATTCGTCGTAGAACCTTACGTTCAAATGTATCTAGCATGGTTTCGTAGGCTTGAGTTAGGGTCCATGCTTCGCAGCCATAGCATAGCACTGGTCGTATAATGGTTTTGTACACGCGGAGCTTCGTGTTTCTGTGCACATGCTTCGATTTCATTATGGGGAGAACCGAGAAAAAAGTCTTATTAGCCAACTGTATCCGTCGCCTGATTTCGTCAATTTCGTTGGCGTCGCTTGACAAGTTGCAACCCAGGTAAATGAAGTTGTTCACGAACTCGATGTTGAGGTCCCCCACATTGATGCTCGGTTATGCAGGTGTCCTTGTCGTCGATTGCGTGTTCAAGTGCCAGGTTGAAAAGCGTTGGCGCCAGCCCATCGCCTACTTTCAGTCTAGTTCGTGTTTCAAAGGGATCAGTCAGCCTGTTTTGAATCCTGACCTTTCACACGTAGTTGCCATCGTCATCTTTGTGATTCATACTAATTTTACTGGTATACGGATCCGTCCAGGCCGAAGCTTTTTTCCCAGATTTCTTGGGGTACTTTTTACAAGGATGAGCTGTCGACCCATGAGTAAACCCTGTCCAAGCGTGGCCGCGGGGATAGCTGTTTCAGGTGGTTCATAACGTGACCCGAGACGCTTAGGTGTAACTCAGCCAATCAGGCTACAGGTATCCTTCCCTCCCCCTTTCAAAACACTGGTTTGGAACAGGCTTTGGTGGAGTTCTGTACAAAAATAATTTATAGAAAACCTATTTCATGACAAATATGTATGCACACAGTGTCTTCAACACTAACAAATGTCCCAATACTTAGTAAATTATTTTCCACAAATCATTCCCGGTATGCATGCTAACTTAGTTGCATGCATATCACATGTGATTGTATCGTGCAGAGACCGAAACGCGTCATTTGAATTGAATGCCGAGCAGAGCCCAAATCGAAGTCGAGCCGATTAATGAGTGGAGCCACTAACTCCCCATTTAAATTTCGGAACATGCCTGTTTCGCAAATACTAATAGAAGAACTCTGTCTCAAAGTGCATTTTCGCATTAGGTGGAAAGCATCTAGAACCCATATATGTACGTGGGATTTGTTGTTCCTAAAGCGGAAATTCCTTGAGTGTGGTGAAAATTATTTTTAGATGCAAAAAATTCCAAAATTATCCGCGTAATAGGAATGTTCCAGCGAAAAAAAATGATGGTTAGTTGTTACACTATGCTACGAGGACGCATAATCGTATTGGAAGTCGTAGAAAGCGGCGAAATGGACAGGATGTGTATGTCAGTCACCTGCAATATCCGAAATCTTTTATATGTGCTGTTAGGAGTAGTTAAGGCATTATGCTCCACATGCTGTATACATATATGTATTCCAAATTACGGGGATTAAAATTAACATATTTTTAACTTTAATTAAATCATTGATTTTTTTTAAATATCACCTTCTGAGAAACTGTCCACCTGCAATTTATTATCGACCTTGTCACCCCGTCTTCCATGAAAACGGAGTGCAAATAAATATCCAAATTCAATCTTCTGAAATCTTGATTAAATCCACATCCTATGCAACTTTTTTACAACTTTGAGAACTGCATTCCGGGCAAGCTGAATCAAAAATAATCAATCTTTGGCCATCATTATCAGTGTGGTCCACTGCACCAAATCCAATTTAGACAGGCTGTCTGTGTCTACGCAAATAAAACCATGCAATAATTACCAAAACCAAATGCCACTGTTTAGTAGGATTTGTTGTTCGAAATCATCGAAAAGTAAACACAAATCGTTTTAATTAACAAACTACTACCTGTGACCAGATCATCATCTGATTAATTCTTCTTAGATCGCGACTTATCCAAAAAAAGATACTCTGGCTCTGATTGTGGTTGCTTCTTCTATCCCATGACTTTTTTACCTGACGACTCCCTCGAGTATTTTTTGTCCATCGTGTGAGTTTTATTGTTTCCAATCTTGTTAAATGTTTGTTTCTGTTTTCTCGTTTCTCGGTTACATACTTATCGTCTTCTATATGAGTCCAAACAAATGTTTATGTGTGTACTAAATTACGAATTCAGAATCAGCGTTTTAGTCGAATGATGGTGTTCAGCTGTAAATCTCCCAGTCGAAAATATACAAGAATTATCTCTACCTGGAGATCAAAATGTCATTAAAATAAATTGCTATAAAATGGAAATTTTTGACGTTTTCTTTTCTTTTTAATTTTCAAAACTTTATCGTTGCCGTTTTCATGGCATTGTACAGGGTTGGGTACATCTTTTTCGACATATGATCACCTTCGTATGAGGTTGTTAATTTTGTTTCCTAAGAAAGATTTCGAGTAATTGATATCGAATATTCGTGTGTCGTTTCTGGTTCGATGCAGTTGTCTTTTTAAGTTTTGGTGGTCATTTGTTTGTTTTTTTTTTTTTTTAAATAAGAATGCATCACACACGCCAATGTACATATCTGAATGTACATGTGTTCATGAATGTAAAGAAAGAATATCAAGATTGGTGCAATTCCAGGGAAACATTCATATTATTTTCCGCTTTTGGTGTGAGGTGACTTTATTATAATGAAAAAAATAAAAGAGTTGATATAAAGTGTATGGTCACGTTTTATTGCACATTAAGATGAATGTCATGAAAAAAGAATTTAGATTTTCATCGCTAGACGCCAGCGGATTTAATTTTTAAGGTTCTGAGAACCAGGCATTGAATCGTCGAACAAAACAAAACACAAATGAAAGTAGACCAAATAAACAAAGACATCTTGGCTACTAGTCTTGACTCCTCTTTTTTTTTGTAGTCTGGTGTACACACGAGGCACCTAACATTTTTACTTTTAAATTAGTCAATTTAGATACTGATTGCACTGCTACTCGGAAGTTTGTTTGAAACCGATGAAAGGTATGCTACGAGAGATAGCCAATGGTTTCGTAGTTAACATTTTAATTTGTTTAAGGTCAACCCTGACCACGACAGGCTGTAATTAACGGAAAAGTCTGGAAGAATTGGGCATCACAGACTCACAACTTGCCATATCCCACATGTTCTTCAATCCAAAGTAAAAGAAATGGTTAAAATTTGTGGGGGAAAAATTACACAGCCCTGCATCGGTTTTGTCGAATGAATGCGACCAAGTGTTTCCGAACGGAATTTTTGCGCTGAACAAGAATCCGGAGTTCAAAATGTTCCATCACGTCAAGTTTTCGAAAAAAGGGGTTGAAACCCCGAAAAATAGCGTTTTTGGCAGTTTTTGAAAAATTATTGTGCTAAAACTATTTTATATGAGTCAGAAACTTCACTCTTATCAGAAATTAAAGCCTGAAGTATGCCCTTTCAAACGAGCTATAGATGAAATTGATTGCATCAACCCTTTAAGTAGGGGGTGTGTTTTTGTCTAAGAGTGTTTTGAAAATACTAACAAAAAACACTACACAAGTGCAATACACCGATTTTCTTAAAACTTGGGACACTACTAAAATAACGAAAAATATTTCATACGTCTTTTTTATATAGGCCTGTTTTGAGTTTTAAGGGTAAAAAACATCCTGTTAAGGTTTAAGGGATGAAATCGGTATCTCAGAAAGAATTTGTGTACATCTAGTACACGAAACTTGTTACTCGGGGGTTTTCGGGGTTGCTGATTTCAAATATAATTTTAAAAATAAAAATGGCGGATGAATAACAACAAGTTTTAAGAAAATCGGTGTATTGCACTTCGATCTTCTTCTCGGCCTGATTCCGCTGATGCTGTCTTTCAAGACTAGCTTAGGCATTCGGCTGTCGTCCATGCGTTGCATGTGTTCGTGTGCCCTCCATTGCAGTCGTTGTAATTTCATGATCTTCGAAATTTCCAGCTCATCGTAAAGGCTGTACAAATCGTGGTAGTACCGGATTCGCCATTCATTCGATCATGAATCGCCCCGAATATTCGAAAATGTTTATCTTGTTTTCGAAGGCTTTGGTCAGGATCTAAGTTTCACAGCCACAACACATCACAGGTGGTATGATCGTCTTAGATACGGAGCTTCGCTTTCCTGTGCGCAAACTGAGATTTGATTACTGGAAGAACCGGGAAAAATGTCTTATTTGCCAGCTGCATCCGTCGTTTGATTTCGTCCATTTCACTGGCATCATTTGATAACAGGTAATTGAATTTTTTTTCCCGAATTCAATGTTGAGATCCCCGATGGTGTGGCTCGATTGTGGTAGCGTCCTAGTCCTTGATTGCGACATTATTTTCGTTTTGTCCTCGCTGATTCGTAGTCCAACTTCTTTTGCAGCCGTATCAAGGTTGTACAGTTGTCCTTCAGCGGCGAGCAGCTTGCGAGACATGTTAATGTCGTCTGCATATGCTACTATGTATTTGCATTGACTTAAATAGTAGCGTTAACCTTGTGCAGTCATCCTCCGGACGACGGAATCTAATGCCAGGTTGAAGAGCGTCGGCGCCAGTCCATCGCCTCGTTTCAATCCAGTACGTGTTTCAGAAAGATCAGTCAGCCCTTTTTTTATAAATATAAAGTTCATGGACTTTGCGGTTAAATAATTTGAAAGTTTTTTAACTTAAAACTCGCTAATCAGTCACCCTGTTTTGGATTCTGACCTGTGAGACGGAATTGGTCACCGTCGCCTTCGTTAGTTGCACTAGTTTCGCTGGTATACCAAATTGCAGCATGACGTTGTACAGTACGTTACGATCGATACTGTCATATGGTTGCTTGATATCAACGAAAATTTGGTAAACGTTGATATTAGGTTCCCAGTATTTTTCGTATAAAAAGCTAACCGGCTGCCGACAATTATCTGCACAGCAAATTATTTTATTCTGCTTTACAGAATTTTCATCTCAGTATTTTACAGGACCTACAGACTAGTGTGCTGCCTCTACAGTTTTCACAGCGCAGTTTATCCCCTTGCTTTTTTTATGGAGCGAGTAATGCTCCTGCGCCCATCCTTGAGAATGATTTCGTCCCTCCAGATTCTCTGAAGCAGTTGATGAATGGGTGGCAAAAGACCTTTTCCATAGTCCTCCATGTGGGCGCCCCCTGACAACGGCAGTCTTTCAAACCGCTGACGGCCAAGACTTAGCGATCAGACAGTTTGGAAAAAGGCAGCTGTAGTCTGAATGGCTGATCAACACCTAAGCGTCTCAGGTTTAGTAGGATGGAATGACTTGTGTAATTGGACTTGCAACATAGTTGTGTGAACTCCAGCACGTTTATTCTCGCCTTCAGAGCCATCTGAAGCAGTTATCTTCCGAGGCCATCCCCTGAATGGGGTTAAGCGATGTGCTCACAACTCGTCCTTGTAAAAACCACTCCACATCAAGAAACCTGAAACAGAAGCCTCACAGGCGGCCAAGGCCCGACGTCGGGCTGTCGCGCCAGGATGATGATGATGATGAGTTGATGAATGACTTTTAACAGGCACGCTCCACCAGATTTAAGTAGTTCAGCTGGGATCTCGTCTGCGCCCGGCGCTTTGATAAACTTAAGTGTTCTTAGAACGAGATCTTCTTCTTCTACTGTCGACGGCTGTGTATTTGACCTTACATCATATACCCAAGTTAAAACTGGCATGACTGGCGTAAAAACTGAACTGCATTGGGCAATAGTGCAAATCGTAGTGCAAATGAGCTCACTCGAAAGGAACCATCGCTTAAACTCCACAGATTCGCCATAAAATTGGCACGCTTTGACATGACGTTTTCGGTCAAATAAAATCAGAAGTTACATTAGTAAAATTACAATAGAATAAATTATAATGGAGATTGCCAAGACGCAAATTAAATCAAGGGCTGGCAGTCGCGTTGACATTGTTTACAGATTTTCGTCGATTCGTCGATTTTTGAACATTTTGACAGTTTATTCTTTTAATATTACGTCTTGGTGGTCTCAAAATTTAGTTTTTGATTCTCTGAACCCTGAATTTTTTTTACTTTCTCGGGGAAATTTCTAACAAATTTTGACGGTGTTATTCTTGACAACTTGTTCATTCAACTTTTTATTCTGATTGATTTAAAATATGAAGTTTATTAAATCGCGGTTAGATCAACTCGAATGGGGCATTTGAAATTAATTTGACAATGATTAATGAATGTTTTTGTCGATTTTGAAAGCTTTAATAGTTTTAAGGTTTTTTTGGCAGTTTTAGACAACATTTTCATGCTTAAAAATTTGATTTCTGGTCACGCGCATTTAGCTAAACTGCCTCGGCGAAAGTTTGATGATAGTGTTGGAAATTTCGTACATTTTTTCAGGTTTTTTTTTATTATTTGATCAATTTAAGTCGCGGGTTGTATAAAAGCAACCCGAAAGCAAGTCTTTGTGTATTTGAAAATGTTTTAGGGAGTTTTCGTCGATTTTTGAACATATAGTATGTTGTCAATTTGTTATTCCTATGAACTACCTCGAATTCGTCAACTCTAGAATTATCGGCGAAGGCATAATAACATGGGCTGCGTTCAGAAGCTGATCAACTTCCGCTCAAGTGAACATGATGAAAATGATCGGATTCAGAAGTGACCGAACAACTTCTGCTCGGGTTAACATGATCAAATTAAATGTCATTTCACCGAGCGAGAAATATTTCTGATCATCGCTCAGTGCTCAGGTTCTTCTTCTTTTTCCTCTTCACACTCATGTTCCGATTGCGACATCCGACTTTTGACAGTTCTCAAGTTGTGTTTGCAGTGTTTTCGCCTGGTTTTTAATTTCGTTTTTTTTTCGTTTCGTGAAACTATGGAGAACTCATCGTCGTGCCTAATTCGCCACTTCAAAGGCCACAATGGCAAAATCACAGAACTTTGTTTTCATCTGTCGTTCAATCAGCTCGCCTCGAGCTCCGTTGACTCGACAGTTTATCCTATGGAATTTCGATCGTGCCGCCAGATGCGTTAAATTCACCGGTCACACGGGCCCAGTTTATTCAGTTTCGTGGTCGCCCAAAGGTGATCTGGTTCCTTCATCTTCAAGTGATGGCACAGTTCGCGTGTGGACGCCAAAAATTAGATTAGTTAGCGGTGAGTTCCTGGCACACGGCACCAGTGCAAAGCTTTAACTTCAGTCCGGACGGCAGACATGTAAGTGCACCGCGGTGATTTAATATAAATTTTCCGGTTATATTTGTTACATTGCTTGATTTCAGCTCATCACCGGTTTTGATGACAAAACTCTGAAGCTATGGAATCTATGTCGCACAGACGTTTCCTGAGCTCCTTGACAGGACAAAAGAACTGGGTGCGGTGTGCCCGTTTCAGTCCGGACAGAAAGTTGGTGGCCTCCTGTGGCGACGAAAAGTCCTTGTGAATCTACGACACTACGAGCGGCGAAAGTGTTCACACCTTTCGAGGGCGCAAGGGTGCTGGCTTGCATGTAGCATGGAACCCGAATGAAAGTTTTGTCACATTGGCGATAACTGATAATCGCATCAAAATCTTTGATATTGCGTCTAGAAGTCTGATTCAACTGTATCAGGTGCATTCGAGTCAGGTCAATTCGATTTCGTTCCATTCGTCCGGCAACTACTTGCTGGCGGGAAGCGATGATGGCTCTATGAAAGTGTTTGACTTGCTGGAGGGTAGACCAATCTACACATTGACCGGACATCTGAGCGAAGTGTCGAGCGTGACCTTCTTCAAGGATGATTCGATTTGCAAATTTCCTTCAATTTCAGCTTATGGTATGGAAAGGCAGTTTTCAAGACACCCAATCAAAAGAAAATGGATCAGCATAAGATAAGAGGAATCAGTCCACTCTCCCAGTCTAGGAATAGGTCGGCCAAATCAATTGACGATGCCGTGGAGTTCTAGTCAATCCGACGAAAAGCGGTGCTTATAACGAGGAGCATGACTATCAGGTTGACGATTAGTTTTATGAGTTTATGCGTATTTCGTTACAGTTAATTGGCAATGAGAATTCATTGATGAAACAATGGATTTTCAGGGCTTTGTTTTAAGCTGCGACACCAAACGCGATTTTATTATTTAAAAATAAATAACTGGCGAAACAGTCCAATTTGAACCATGGCCTCGAGATGAGTTAGCATCATCTCATTTTCTATTTTAGATTGTGACGGTCTTGTGCAGAGGTGTGTGATCTGATCAGCAACATGCTCAACAGAGTTATTTACCCCATAAATGGGTACTCATTTAACAGCTGAGTGGGCTCATAGTCCGACACGAAAATCCCCTTTTTTATCGAAAACTACCACATTCAGTAGGAATCGAATCGGGGCCCAGTGCGTAGAAGGCAAACGTGCTAACCGTTGTGCCATTCGGGCTTTGGAATATATACGAAAAATGCTAGGATTATTCACATAAGGCCGACTAATAACAGAGTATCGATTTTGTATCATATTACCTATATTAAATATATTCCTTCATAATGTCGACAGTTTTTTATATAAAGGTTTACGGTTTTAAAAGGGTCGTCCAATGGGCTTGAAGAATGCAAGGGTCTCGGAACGGCTCGGTATCGAACTCTGCTCAGTATCGAAGCGATATTTTTCTCTCCGCACAAGAGTCAACTCGGAATCCATGCGACTGCCACCCGACGTGGGTTTCGGTTGAAATTAGTATGTATAGTATTTGGTCGATTTGTCAGCTGATGAAGTAGCGCTCAGCAGGTGCAGATTCCATAACCGAGCAGCTCCGGAAATGATCACGAGCAGTTGCGGAGCAGCTCGCGAGCGGTTTCTGATTTTGGCCACCTTCTGAACCCACCCATGGTGTACATCACTGATTACTATCGAAGAAAATTTATTTCAATATTCCGTGTTTTGCTCAATGTTCACATGTGATCGAAGCATAAGCTTAACGAAACGTCAACTGAGCCTCCACTTCAGTGGATCAAATAGCATCTTTATCCATTTTTGATTGAAAAACAAACACAATACGCGCAGTTAAAAAACGTTAATGGCCATCATGAAATGGCCCCACCGCTACTTGACGTTACGTTGGCAACCAACGCTATCTAGGAAACCATAACATGCATGGGGAAGGTTTTCGTGAAGTCAGTCAAAGTTACATACTACTTTGCCTTAACCCCTAGCGGGGCATAGCGCGTCAACTACTCCTGCGCGCCATCGTACTCTGTTCTGGGCAATGGGGCGCAACTCCCCAAAAGACTTACCCAGTACCTGACACTCCTTTGCCACAGATCGACGCCATGTGATTCGAGGACCCCCTCTTGGTCGGCCTTGGTTGGAAATGGGGTTCCATTTCATGGCATGCAAAGCAATGCAGTTATCACTCTTCCGCAATGTGTGACCTATCCACTGCCATTTTCGCCTGCGTATCAATTCGTCGATTGGCATCTGACCCGTACGCCGACTTAGCTCTTCATTTGATATTGTTTCGGGCCAGAAAATTCTTAAAATTCGACGAAGACATGAGTTGACGAAAACTTGCAGCTTTCTGGTAACTAATACGGAAACTTTCCATGTACTGCTCCCATACAAAAGTACTGATAGTACCAGGGAGTGAAACAGGCCCAGCTTGGTCTTGATGCTGAGATAACTGCTCTGCCAGATTTTGGACAGCATGCCGTATGCACGTTTAGCCTGGTTGATACGACGAGCGATGTCCTGCTCCGTACCACCATTTTCGGCAACAATGCTACCCAGGTAGACGAAGTTGTCCACCTTCTCCACAGGCTGCCCATTAATATTGACGGCAATAGGTGTCGGATTTCTTTTTCGCAACGGCGGACTAAGAACCTTGGTCTTGTTGGTATTAATCTTTAGCCCAACCTTGCTTGCCTCCCTCTCGAGATCTAACGCCATTGCGGACAGATCCATGATTTTGTGGGAGAGTAGGCATATGTCGTCAGCGTAGTCAAGATGTTGTAGATAAGATGTCAAAGTCCATTGAATTCCTCTGTCGAGTCCGGATAGGGCTGCATGCAACACATCGCCGATCACAATGAGGAATAGGATCGGTGAGAGGATGCACCCCTGCCGAACTCCACTGCGAATGTCAAAGTCCCCCGACACCTTACCTTTATGCAGAACGCGACATTTCGCGCCGTCATAGGTTGCCTTAATAATAGCCACAAGCTTCTCAGGGACGCCTCTCCTGCGCAAGGCCGCCCATATAGAATCCCGGTTCACACTATCGAAAGCCTTTTCGAAATCGATGAAAAGCAAGTGAAGCGGAGAATCGTATTCAGCGCATTGCTCGATGATGATTCGCAAGGTGTTAATGTGATCGACACAGGAGAATCCGGATCGAAAGCCAGCCTGCTCTTCATCAATTGTGCTTTCTAAGTGGGCCTTTAGTCTTTCCAGGACGATTTTAGCTATTATCTTGGCAACGGCAGGAAGCACACAAATGCCTCTCCAATTATTACAGTCTGTGAGGCTACCCTTCTTTGGAAGTTTGATGATCAAACCTTCCTTCCACTCAGTGGGAAAGGTCTCTGTATTCCACGCTTTATCAACTAGTGGGTGCAGCAAATCGGCAGTTACGCTTGGGGCTGCTCGATAAAGTTCGGCAGGGATGCCGTCAAGTCCGGCGGCCTTTCCTCGTTTTAGTGCAATAATTGCAGTGACTATTTCCTCTTTAGTCGGGGCAGTGGACCGTATACGCACATTTTGACGGTTAGCTAAATTATCTATATGAGGGGGAACTTCACCAGAGGTTACACGGTTCAAGACCGCGGCGAAGTGTTCTTTCCACCGCCTCATTTGATCTTCTTCCAAGATAAGTAGCTTTCCATCACTATCTTTCACCGGATGTTGGCAGGAGTTACGACCACCTGTAAACTCCTTGATGACACCGTATACGGCGTTTAAGTTGTTACTTCTAGCGGCTTCTTCTGCTGAGGCTAAAAGAGAATTGGCATAAACTCTTTTATCGCGTCGCACACTACGCTGAACTTCTCGAGCTTTCTGACGGTAAAGGAGTTCGATGCTGCTTCGATTGTCGTCTGAGGCTGCAGCCAAACGAACTTTCAGCTCCTTTCTTTCAACAATCCGCTGCCATGAAGCGTCGGACATCCAGGGCTTATTCCGGCAATCCGGGTTTGGGCCAAGGATGGTATTTGCGCTATCAATGTACGCATTTTTTATGGCATCCCAGTTTTCGTTTATGTCACTATCTGGGTGACTAGTTATCTCAGCCGCTTTTTGCGCAAGATGGTCATTATATTGTTGTAAGACAGCTGGATTTTTTAGTCGAGCGGTGTTGAATTTGCGGGGCCTGGATCTTTCGTCGCTGGGGCGGCGCACGGCTGCAATACGCAATCGAACATTAGCGATCATAAGATAATGGTCTCTTCCCATCCCAATATCGGCACCCTTCTTGTTTCGCACGTCCAGGAGGCAACTCTTGAATCTTTTACTAATGGCAAAATGGTCGATTTGATTTTGTGTTCTGCGCCGATCAACAGAGGACCAACTGATTTTGTGGTGGTCCTTATGCTCAAACATAGTACCACCGATGAAGAGACTGTGAAAGTTGCAGAACTCCACAAATCTTTCACCGTTGTCATTACGATCACCAAGACCGTGTCTCCCCATCACATGTCTGAGCCCATAGTTATCAGCGCCAACTTTCGCATTCAAATCACCCATAACCATTATAATGTCACCATTAGGTGTTCTGCTCTGAACGGCGTTTAGTTCTTCGTAGAAGGAGTCTTTTGCCAAGACATTGTCTGGTTCAGTAGGGGCATAACATTGTATTATTGAGATGTTCCTCATTTTGGTCCGGAACCTGGCGGTCAAGACCCTGTCAGAGACCGGTTCCCAGGATAAGAGACAGTTTCGCGCGGCTCTGGTTAAAAGGAGCCCCACACCTGACTCACGGCGACTACCGGTAGCTTTACCGGAGTACAACATTACAGTGCTGCCCGTTGGAGAGATGAATTCTCCGCTGTTCCACCATCTTATCTCACTAACTCCTAAGATATTTAATTTGTACCTCAGAAATTCACTCTCTAATTGAAGAAATCGTGCGTTCTGGGGACCTTCTGATCCATTGTCCAGGAGAGTACGCACATTCCAGAATCCAATCTTTGTCATTGTACGATAGCTAAAAGTCGTAACCGTTGAGTCAGTCCTTATCCGAGGCATAGTTGACGTTTCGTTAGCATATAAAGATTTCGGATAGTGCAAGTTGCTGGCATACACATCCTGTCCTTTGATTGTCGGTTTTAACGACAGGCCCTCAAAGGGAAAGGCCGTGGTATTTTTTTCACACCCCACACCACAGGGGTACCTCAACCAAATCATCGCACCGCCATCACTGGCGGCTTGACGTTGGTTGGCAATGGTCAGTGACCACTGCCGTTCCAGGGGGCGCCCACGCGGAGGACTATGGAAGAGGAGTTTTTGCCCCCCCCCATGTTACATGACGGCTCTTGAAAACATCGACTTTGGGGGTAGTTGGCGCGCTGTGCCTCACTAGGGATTAGAATACTATTCGTAGTCACTGGTTCAATTTTTTTACAACATAAGCCGCCTTGATTGCGCAGAGCATAATTCCGGCTTTAGTATCCAAATTGCATTACGGCCCAGGTCGACAGTATCTAAATATAATCTTGAAAAATAAACGCTTGACAATGCGGATAAAGGTCTAGACACACAGTGCCCGTACCAGGGCAGCGCCGTAGTCGCCCGTATATCGGACGCATGACCGTACATTGCAAGCGAAACCACACAGTACCCGTACCGAGACCAACCGTGTGTTTCCCATGTGTCCCCGATTCCCGCGATTCTTCCTAGCGACTTTAATTGCATGCAATGCAAACGTGTGTCTATCTATTCAACATTGTACATTTTCTTCGCCGTATGATGGCTACACAACAACCCACCCGGCGGCGGCTGCTCCGTGTTCGGCTATGTGTGTATCCAATTTCTTTCCGTACCGAACCGTGAGCGAGAAAAATTAAACCAAACTAAACGGGCACGGTCCGCCCCGTGACGTGCAGGTGACGGTCTGTTGTCCGTGTGGGTAGTGTGGACCAGCAGACTGTTTCATATGGTACAATTCGCTTACCGTAGATCGCCAGTATACGGGCGACTACGGCGCTGCCCTGGTACGGACACTGTGTGTCTAGACCTTTATTGGGATCATTTCTTCTGATAACAAGAGCCAACTAATGCTGGTTAGTGGCGCAACCATCAATAGATACCTTTTGTAGCGCCTAACAAACAATTCCTTGTATACGACATAAGATGCAACTAAAACATGGTGTATGATCTAACAATGACATGCTCTTATTGCTTTGCTTTGAAAGAAATGTTAAGACGCCCAAACAAAATGCCAGATCTGTTGTGGTTTATGGAAAATCATAATAAATCTGATTATCCCACAGAATGCATCGTTGGCGGGCGGTCTTACATTATTTTTTTTAGGTACAGTGAAATGTGGTGTCCTCATGGTACTGGTGTGCGATGTGACATGTTTCACTTCTTCTCCTACGACACGGCTCACTTGAACAATAAGTTTCCTTGTAACTATATTCGTTCAATTGCCTCCTATTGTTTGTTTATTGAGTCCTTTTTTCTAAAGTTGACGCCGTGTTTTGTCCACATGTCCACCTTTTCTTTTTCACCGTTAATATTTTTATATTTAAATTGTGGTTTAGTTTTAAGTACTTGTGGTCGGGACGTGTTAAATGTATTTATTATACGTTTGTATATGGAAATTACAATAAAACGGAGGATGTGGGTTTGGTGGAGTAGACAATTTACGATCGCTCCAATGTGACTCGGAAAACACGCTAGGCTCACATCAAACATGGATCATTGTAACTGCATAAAATAACGTTCGGCTATGGTGAAAATACATTATGTGACACATTTTACTATCAATTATTTCCCCGAGACTTGGGCTTTTGCAATGTTTGGTGTCATATCATGTCGCCTGTATCTTATTTTATGTCTTGTCGTGTACACGCACCATGGTAATATACGCTGTGACGTTTAGAGAGAAGTTTGGTTCGAGAAATAAAAAATAAAACGACATCCAAGACTTTGTATCTTTTACCACACATATGACGAACATGGTGGTGTTTTTCTGGTCCATACCAGCCGCCGCATAGCCATATCCAGTCATTCTGGAGTTTCTTTCGCGGTAAAGTCTTGTGGCATATGTATGTATGTAAGATTCAAGATCTCCCTTACTTTATATACATTACATATATCTTTTTATCCACATCTTGTGGTGTTTTGTTGTTTTTGTGTGGGGAACCATAAATATGAAATGACATTTTTTATTTAATCATAATTTAACACAGTCATATAAGTCGGTTAAGTCGTATATTTGTCGATTTTATGGGCCTATAAGTGTTTTGTCTTAAGTGGAATATTGTTATTGGTTGGAATTTGGAATGGGTTTTTGGAGCTCGCTGTTTTTTTCGCCTGTGCCGTTCTTATGGTGGTGAAGCTATTTTTTTTTTTGGTCACGTTATGGTCATTAGAGCGGATTGAGTCAAACAAACAAATTGGGTGGATTTGAAATTTTGATTTGGCATACAAGTGTGGAAACAATGTTTATTTGATATGGCCAATTTATTGACTGTTTGTTGGAAAGATTTTATTGGAAGTCGTGGACAAAATGTTTAAATTTGGATTTGGGTTAGAACGACTACCGGTGTAATAAAATTAGTATATATTTGATAACTTAATCAGTTGGGCTTGTCAAAATTGATCGCAAAAGAAACATGATAAACTCGATCTCTTTCTTTTGTAAGCCAAACGTTGGCTTAAATGAATTTATGTGTTTCAGACAAAGGAAGGTTCTGTAGCGTTTAGAGCACGCGCATAAGGCAGGGCAGACTTTTCGATCGGAGAAAAACTAAATTGTTTAGTCAGAAAAATAGAGCACACGGTGTTTAATGAGACCGCGCACACAGCGAATACTAAATAGTTTAGTTTGCTGTGTGCGCGGTCTCATAAAACGTCGAGTGTTCTATATTTAGTTTTTCTGCAAACTAAAAAGTCTGCCATCTGCGCGTGCTCTTACAGTCGCTAATCTATCAAATATACGGTTCTAGCTAGTCGTCGTTGAGCAACCACGACCAGATCTACTCTTTTCCTAAATCACCCACCCAGATGCGGTAAGAATGAAAAAAATTTCTAGGTTCGCAGGTCTGGCTAGATACGCATTTTTTGAAAGAACAGAAGATCAGTACTATGCTGGATGGGTTTACAGGTCTGGATAGGTATGCAGGCCTGGGTAGATACGCACGATTTGAAAGAACAGTAGTAGTAGATAAGGAGTACACTCGAGTAGATACGAGTACACTGATCAGAGGTAGGTTTGAAGGGCTGGGTCGATTTGTATTTGATTTAATAGGTGAAGAAATTATTGATTAATTTTGTATATGAAATTTGCTTTCAATCTTGCTTGTGTTTCTTCAAGGTAGGGGTTTCTTGGGTTGCTGATTGCAAATGTGAAGTCAAAATTGCAAAAAAAACTAAATGCGGGTTCCAGAATGGCAACACTTTTTGCTATAAATACGTTATCTTGCTGAAAGAATCTAGTGAGGGCTTTAGGGGTTGCTGATTTCAAATTTGAAGGCAGAATGATAAAAAACGAAAAACATGGGATCCAAAATGGCAGTACTGTTTTCCAAAATACGTTAAATATTGCTGGAAGAAACTTAAAGGGTATTATTCGAGTCATTGAGAATTTGAAGCCAAAATTGAAAATAAAAAAAAACAAAACGGACATCCAGAATGGACAACACTGTTTTCAAAAATACATCAAATCTTGCTGAAAAAAAAACCAAGTAGGGGATTTTCGGAGTCCCTGATTGCGAATCTGAAGCCAAAATTACAAAAGTGCCAATTGGCCGTATCTGACAAAAATTAGCTCAGCTAAAGTACACTGCGCATAAAAAAAGTAACGAACCCAGTTTTCTTCGTGCTAAAGCCAATAATTGTCGGGCGATTTGACGTCTTGTGGTGAATACCAGTAATTTTTTGGGAAATCTGCATATTAGGCCATCTTACCTGAACTTAGTCAATCTTGAGCCGCAATAACCGTACTCGGGGTGCATCTGCCGTCGTTTTTGCTAGCAAAAGGTGTGTTTTCACGATTTTTGGAACCTTACATCCGCATAAAACGATCTCCACCTATTGATTTACTCTGGACCGGTAACGTCCTGGTTGAATGGTACATATTCCATGCATTCTGGATGTTAAAATATCATCCAGAGGTCGTCAACTGGCCAAAGTACCGTACGATATTTCTTTATTAAGTGTACAACCGCACATTGATTAAATCTGGAAAAACGCGGTCTGATGCCTTGCGATAGGCCCTGGGGTAACTAAACAGTAGCAAACATTAACAAAATTAACAAATTAATCCGCTATATACGTTTTTTTGATCGAAAGTAACATTTTCAATCTTCGTATTTTGGCCGTTTCCAGTAAAATTGACTCAAATTTGTTATTATGTGGCAAATTTACCCTTCCAAACGTTTGTTTCTTTTCACTCTTCCTTTACTAGTATTAAAAACTCGACCCTTGCAATTCTTGTTGGATTCAGCATGAAGAAAACTGCATGCGCCACTTTTTTTGATGTGCAGTGTAGTTAGTTATTTTTATACAAATATAGGCTAAGTCCGCCAAGCGCCGACCTAGGTTTTGGGACCCAGGTCAAGTGTCGTACCAGGTCAGGTTCGGTGCGATCTGCAAAACTTAACGGATCACACCATCACTGGTAATTGCCCTAACCCCTCCAGGGGCATGGGCGCGTCAAAATATTTTGCATTACTATGTCTTGTTGACGTTTCGACAACATCTATTTTTCGGATAGTGCAGTAGCAGTTGCTAGCAAGCACTTCCTATCCGCGCCGTCTTTATACTGACAAGCTCGGAGCGCTGTGGGAGTACTAGTAGTACCGACAGGCAGATTTATCAATACAATAAGGTTTAAACCTCCGTGTCTCTACATGCAGCATCGTAGAGCGGTGACTGAGACCAAACGGCTACCGAGCACGGCAAATCATCATACCATGACTAGTTTCAGCTAATTACCGCCAACTTTACTTTAGTGAATAGCTGGTGATTTTTGTAGAGCATTGTCAACTTGACAGCTGTAAAAATCAAGGATTGTCAACTGTTGGTCGGCGTCGTGACTGGTTTTTTGTGTTGTTTTTGGGACGTCACGTCGTGGCCACGGTTTTTCTTTTCTTTCGCCGGCCATGGAGTCTCACTGGATGGGTGTTGGGTTGAGATAATGGGTGCATTTTCGCAAGTACTGTCAGTGGGCACCAAAAAGAAAATACGCACCAAAAAACACGCGCCAAAAAAAAGACAAAAAAAAACACACACCAAAAAAACACGCAAAAAAAACGATAGTGAGTAACAGAGCCGTAAAGTGTTGTGTATCTATGAGTGAGTTAGAGAGAAACTGTAACGCTGTATCTGACCGGATCCTTAGAGGGGAAATATTTACCGAACCTGAGATGAGCAACAAGTACAAGGTGTGTTAAAAAAATAACGGGAATTTTTAAATTTCGCGGGTTTTATGAGCCCGAGCTTCAACAAACTTTTTTTATTTTGTTGGTACACATGTTCCTGACGCATGTGGATATTGGCAGCCATTTTGACAGTCGAAAAGGCTATGCGTGTTTTATGTGGTTTAGCCATCCTTGATAGGAATCACGAGGATGGCAATATTAGCCTGGACAATTGGAAGGAGCTCGAATGCGTGTTGGCCTCCAATTTCCGGTGGCTTATGAAAGAGAATCCCGGACCCGCACTAGTTTGTTAAGATGACGGCCGGTATCAGGGTCGCATCAAGCTCCTGCTCCTCGCGGATGGAAGATCCATTAATTTATTCGAGATCTCCATCCATAAGGCGGGTGTACCGTGGCCCGGAGGCAAGTTTGCTGTGATCTCAAAGGAGGAGATCCCGGTCAGACATAGAGCCCGCGTCTGGGTAGCGGCGAGATCTGGTGGTATAGAAGATATCCTCTGGCGGTAAACCAGGCCTTTAAACCCTTAACTCCCAACTCACGATTGGAGAATTGTGAAGTTGGAGGAGCCAAATGCGCGGTCAACGTCATTAATAGGGAATCCCTAGGTAGGGTGACAGCCTAGACGACTCGGCATAGACCGCTGAGGTCCATAGCGATAGGGAATCCCTAGCACCTTTGAACAATATGTCACTAACGTCCGATTAAACCATCATTGATGATGTCACGACTCCGTTATTATTGGATGATATGTCTGATTCGGATTTAGGGGATTCAGACATTGATGAGGACATTGACGGAACTGTAGTCGAGGCGAAAACTTCTCCTACGTAATATTTAACCTCCTAACGACAACAACATACATCACATCAGTTGCTCTGCTACTCCGATTATACCGGAGCGCGGAGGATACAGTCATGATTCATGAACCATGGATTGTGGCTAATTGTGTCGGGGGCTTTACTGCTCCTAAAAACACTGTGTTTTACATCAAGGATCAGGGAAAACCCAGATGTTGCATAATGGTCACGAATAAGTGTCACGCCTTTCTCGTTAAAAACTGTTGCGACAATGGCACAGTTGTCATAAGTGTTGAAGGAGCGGGGAAGCTGTATTGGATAGCTTCAGCCTACCTGTCATATGATCAGGTTGGGATCGTCCCGGCCGAATGTCTATGGGATGCAATTGTAATGGCTAAAATTAAAGGAATATATGCTTCATCCTTGGGTGCGATGCGAATGAACATCATACGGTGTGGGTGAGCTCCGACACGAATACTCCTGGGGAGGCACTCATCGAGTGTTTTAGCGGTACAAACTTGTTACTTTATAACGTGGGGCCCGAACCGACCTTTATTACCAAAAACAGGCAGGAGGTTCATGACATCTCGCTTGCCTCAGAAAATCTTATACATTTTGTGAGAAACGGGAGACTGTCCTCCTTCTCGGACCATCGCTACATTGAGTTTCGCCTTGAGAGTCTCCCTGAGGCTAAACCAGTCATTGTAAACAGGCGGAGGACAAACTGGGAGGAGCACCGGAGGATCTTTGAGCAGGGTCTTCTATCGCTTCCTGATCAGCCCAGAAATAAGCATGAGTTGGATAATATGGTATTTATTCTCATCTGACGGATGCGTTTTACCATGCTACGCTCAAGTCCTATCCGGTCAGTAGACCTATAGGTAATAAAAAACCAATGTGGTGACCTAGGGAACTCAATGCATTCAGAATTGGTTGTAGGAAGCAATTCAATATGATTAGGTTAGGTTAAAGGGTTGCTATGATTATCCACAGTACACATACGAGTAGACTGCATCTGAGTCCGTTGTGATACCCAACCGGATATGTTGTCCAGGACCATTCTAAGCCTCGGACCAGCCCGAGCCCACAACAAAACGTTGGAGCTTGCTAACATTAACGTCCTGCAAGTCACCTAGGTCGGCAAAGTAATAGGCCCCAAGAGTAGCCCTCCTAATACTTTCCAGGCCGGGCATTCACAGAGAAGGTGGAAAGTACTCTCCTCGCACCTCCTCCTCCCCACAGCTTCTATATAAGTCGTTATACGGAAGCCGAAGCCTCCTGGCGTGCTCTCCAATTGGACAGTGCCCAGTGATGACGCCCATGACGCCTCATGTTCAACCAGGGCCATATCAGCTTTGTCTTATAACAAGTGCTGAGACTTAGCCATCTCGTGCTAGTGATACTTATCGCGGCCTGCATGGTGCTATGTTTACATACATCAAAGTATGTTCGGATTCTTCCGAGGTCCCTCTTTTAGCAAGTTCGTCAGCTTGGCAGTTGCCAACGAAACCACTGTGACCCGGAATCCAGCACAAGACAATATCAAAGATACCACTTATCTATGTGACAGATTCGCGGCACTCCAAAACCATCCTTGATGTGATACGTATGGATTCCAGGGCTCTAATCGCAGCTTGACTGTCTGTTAAAATAATGATGTTCCTCACAGATACGTCATGACGATCAGAACTCCCCAAATAGCTACTAATTCCGCTTGCAGAACGCTACAGTAGTCGAACCGATAGGCTCATATTCAGACAGTCGAAGTAAATGTCAGCTTCCACGCCATTGTAATTCTTAAATCCATCTGTGTAGATATGTATCGTATCTGTTGTCGAAAGATAGTCTTCATTTAATTGTGTATGTAATGCGATGAGACTTTTGAGTCAACCATTGTCCTACATCGCGAAGACGGACCGCCGCCAAAAATATCTAGTGGGCGCACGTTGAGCATTATATTAATGGCATCAGAAGGGGTCGTTCTCAGAGCTCAGCTGATTGCCAAACTAGCTGATTTTTGCACTTTTTCGACTAATCTATGATTTACTGTAGTCCTAAGTGCGTTCCACCACACAATAATGTCGTGCAAAAGTATGGGGCGAATAACCGCCACATGGAGCCAATGAACAACCTTCGGTTGCAGGCCTCACCATTTTCCGATGGCGTTCTTACAATAGTAGAGTGTGATATTAGCCTTATTTACACGGTCTTGGATATTGGGCTTCCAACTTAGCTTTCTGTTAAGTATAAGCCTTAGGAAGTTAGCCTTGTCTGTGAAGACCAATTCCTCTGCCTCCAATACCGAAGGTTCTGATGTTGGTGTCCTATGCATTCCTGAAAAAAGAACAAGTTCAATCTGTTACAGATTAACTTTAACGCCACATTTTGTGGCCCAATTTGTTAAAATGGAGAGTGCATTCTATAATACCTCAGACCTCACTAAGAGTGATGGGGAGCTTACTCGAGATGGCGATAGCAACGTCGTCTGCATAGGCAATCACCTTGTATCTCAGCGCCTCCAGATCCCGGAGAAGTTCATTGACCACAACGTTCCTTAAGAGGGGGAGAGAACACCACCCAGCGGGGTGCCCCTATTTACGTATCTACGAGCGGACAACACGCCCAACGTGCAAATAACCCTAGATGAAGGCTCCCTCAATATCCAGAAGACTCTCTCAATATCCAGAAACACCATCATGGTAAACTCCTTGCAGCTTAAAGACTTCTCGATATAGCCCCCGATAGAATGCAACGCTGTGTCAACGGATTTACCCTTCCAGTATGCATGATGTGAATTTGATAAAAGATATGCGGGGATCTCACTTTGTAACTGAATTGGTAACATTAACACAGACCCACAAATTTTTGTGAGAATCACGGCTATAAATAAAAAAAAGCCCTGTACATTATATATCTTTTCCATCATTAAGCGGCCTCTATATTTGATTAAAGCCCAAAATAAACATCCCATAAATCACTATAATGTCCTCATTTAAAGGACATGTTCATATCGAAAATGATACAAAGAAATTTCCCCACCATATAATAGTCCATTAACAAATGGGCTTACATGAAAATGTTTTCAAGCCATTACAGTACAGCCGCTTCATGCACAAACGACACCATAGAAACGCCAGAAACAAAAAGTCCTGAAGAAAAAACCTGAAAGAAACCAGATAAAAACTGAACCACACTCAACCTTAATAGATAGCTACATCTGAGCCCGTGCATCTATCAACGTTGGGGGCTATTCCAAGACGACATTCATTTATCATATCCGCAAACGATTTTGAGTCTTTTTTCTTTTCAACTACAATTTTATCGGCAAAAATTCACCACAGCAGTGTCAAAATCAGATGGCAGACACGCAAAAACATTAAAGCATCAGAAACTAAAAAGAGAGTAAAATAAAAACGAGAATGAAACATTCGAATTGTGCCCCATTTTTTCCATCAGGACTTTTCTAGGACACTAGTCCCAAGGGATGATTGCTCCTGTCGTTTACGTCGTCGACGTCGTCGTTGTGGTCGTCCTCGTCGTTGGTGTGTGTCCCTTTTTCTGACTATCCCTCAAATCTTTCCTTTTTATATAAACATTTTTTATGTCGTCGTTGTCATTTCATATTGTCAAGTCTAATGTTCGGATTTTAGGAAAAAAAAATGAGGGAAAAAAAGGAAAAGAACCATCTATGGACTCTTTTGGATGGAAAAAAAAAAGATCTATATTATGTCTATGGATGGTAGAGATAGAGACCGAAGCTTTTAAAAGAGACACGAAAAAAGTTTGCATGTAAAGCAGCATGACGGATATAGAGCCAAAGTGGTCATTGGTGGGGACACAATGAAAATGTAGAGTGTGACAAACGTATAAGCCTCGACATGTCACCAAGGAATTAGATTGAACTGGGAGGATATGCAATATTTCGAATATGAATTTGGGTAAAGTTTTTGGAAAGTTTTTTGTAACGGATTTCAGCAGGCAACCAATTTTGTCAGAGTGTAAAGTTTTTATTAAATCGGGGAAGGCGCTGCACTGCATGAAGAATAAGTTTAAGGCCGCATTTAGCCCATCTGCGGCAGCCGACGCAGTAGCCGTCGCAGTTTACAAATTTTCATTGAATTTAAATGCAATCTCGCCGCTCAACAAATCGCGGTTTGTTGAGCGGTTTGTTCCATTTAAATTCAATGTAAGTTTCTAAACAGCGTGTGGCCTCGCAGCTTCTAAACGCGGCCCAAATTAAAATAATTCTAGTCATTTTGCGCTGTAAGAAAACAAATTGAAACTTTATCAACATTTCATTTAGTGGGAGAGTAACTGTTGAAATTAGAGTGCGAAAAAGGTTGGGGGATTGACTTTAGCTTGACGCCCCTTAAAAATGAGTTAGCTAGGCAGGGGTTAGGTAAAGGGACTGCCATGCTACGGCACAGCACACATAAACCACCTCCGTTGTGATACCACCAAAGTCACTTATTTAAACCTAGGCAACAAACCACTATGTGCTAGAAATATAGCGATTGAGCTGTATTACACTCGTATCCTTAAGGTCCTCCAGTCCCCGAAAAAAAACAAGAACCCAGAAATTTCCTCCGCATTTCAGCCAGGGCCGGACAGTGACAAACAAGATGGAGAACTCTCTCTTCCACATCCACGTCATCACAGCTTCTGCAGAAGTCATTGTGAGGAATACCAACCTTCCAGGCAAGCTCTCCTATTTGTCAGTGCCCCGAAATAACCCCCACAACTCCGCCAATATGTTTTCTGTTCAGTGAAAGCAATGAGGCTGAGCGACTAGGGTCAAGTATCGGCCAAATCGACTTCGTTGTTTGGCACGTATCGTCGTTTAACCATCTCATGTTCGCCCTGTCAACCGCAGTCGCCTTGATGAGAAGTTTGCTCGATGAGGCTGGCATTTTTATGTTTGCACGGTCCCCATCAATAACTCCGTGTGTCCCCTCCCGAGCCATCTCATCCGCTTCGCGGTTGCCTGCGAAGCCACAATGGCTCGGTATCCAGCAGAGCGTAATGTTGAAAAAATCACCCATCACCCTAAGGGCTAAACGACAGTTTGCGATGGTTTTCGATGTAGTGAGGACGGATTCAAGTGATCGAATTGCAGCCTATGACTGTCCGTATAAATAGTAACGTCCCTCGTGGTCACAACATGATTTCCCAGTCAGGTCACAGCTTTCAGGATTGCTGAAACCTCCGCCTGCAGGACACTGCAGAAGTCGGGAAGACGGAATGACAAGTTAATTCCTAATCCTTCCGAATAGAATGATTTAGCTAACTCCTGACTCACGGAAGTAAATCGGATAACTCAATTGGATGAATGAGATCAACAAATTAGTGGGCCGCTAAATAACCGGTAGCTCAGTATGCTGAGGCTTCAATCCGATATATCGATCTACCGGTCTTGGGTTTGAATCCTACCAGGGGCCTTAGTTGATTTAAACAGTTTTGTGGCCTTACCTGCCCAATCCAAGGAAATATTCCTTTAAAAATATGTATGGCAGCAGCCATATGACAAATCAGCCCAAAAAGATTAATTTTCACCCCACAAAATCAGAAATCCACTCCAACATTGGGTGAATATTTGACATGAATTAAATAAATAATAAATAAAAAATAATCTGGGAAAAAATCCCTAATTTTTTTCATGATACAGCACGCTACGTCCGCAATGGTTAATGCAGAAATATATTTGATGATGTTGTTAATGAAAGTAGATTTCCGATTTAGGCAACACGGACATAGCGTGTATGAATTCTAGAAATCTAATTAGGACCATAGCATCTAGATAAGTTAACATTATCTTCCCTTCAACAACCAAGGGCCCAATGAACAGAAACCAAACGTACGAACAGTTGCGCCGTCTATAACTAAGTTCGTACTGCCTGAAGCGGGAATCAATTTGGGTGTGGGCCCGAGTGAACTTCCGCTTTTGGCATTGTAATAAGTGCCGGTTGAGAGATTGCTGACTGGTCCGGATTAGGCAGATTTAGCGGCGCTTGAATTGTTCGAGCCATCGCACAATTCGTCAGTCTTTTAGCTGACAATAACAAAACAAAAACATTATCTGGCAACTCCATACCAGATTCTACATTCTACAGTTCCAACGTGGAATTGGAACTTGGACACAGAACATTGAATCGGTCACAGAACTGGAATCGGACACAGAACTGGAATCGGACACAGAACTGGAATTGGAGAGACGGAAGTGTCAGCGTGGCAGATGTCACACGGGGGACACGGGAAGTGAGTTACATTCGGGATTCGGTACTGCATAGACAAAGATAATGTTTGTAGAAATCCAGGTTGCAGAGTTGAAATGAGACCGGGCCGCATTTGGGGGCTGCATAGAGAGAAACAGCTGGCTTATCGTCATCCAGCATCGGAAGACTGAAAGTAAGGATCCGTGCGTGAAGGACGGCAAACCAGCGTGCCACCGTAGGACAAATCTATCGGATTTTGCTTTTTTTAGCGACTACACAGATCAGGCGGCCAAGGCCCGACGTCGGGCTGTCGCGCCACGATGATGATGACACAGACAGCAGGACCAATTCACTACGTCCTATGAGAAAATAAACCGGCCATTGTGATTCTACTGTATTTAATTTTCTTGATAGCCCGGCTGGGGCGAGATCGGCAGATCACTAGAAGAAAGAGGTAGAGCTTAACATCCAAAGGCGCCGTGGAACTTCTTCTCGTGGTCGCACTAACTCTCTCGATGGCGCGATTTAGAAGTTGCGGGAGGATTAAAAAAGTATCGGTTGCAAGATTTGACTCGTCATCGCGCGGCATATAGTCTGGAGTCGGCTAGTCGTCTCCATTAGAATAAAAAAAGGTTTTCCTAAAAACTGAAACGGCATTGGCTGCACTGCTAGACCTGCACTTAACCAGCTGACGAGCAAGTGCTACGACATTGCCACGACATTGGACACTTTGCGCGCTACTTTCATTCACTGAGCTCTCTGAAGGCCAGCTAGCTTCAGCCTTTCCCACAAGATCAATGGTCGGTGTTTTAAAGAAATCAATAATAAATATTGTAAATGATGTCATCACATTAATTAGACTTTTTTTCCTGATCGCCTAAAGGCCCTCTGATACTCCACTCCATTTTCGTCGTCAAATTTTATTGTTCTTATATCGCTAAGGAGGCCGGGCCTATTGCGTAGCATAGCCCAAGGTCGGAGAGGGAGTGCGGAGTCCCAACGACATCAGACATCCCGTGCTAGGTTCAGGGACCTGCTAGGGTTTTGTGGGCCATACATTATTTTTGTGTGCATATTGCGTGATCATTTTTGTAACGTAACGATGCATGAGGCAGTAGCGGCTGAATCAGATTCCGCCCACACTACCGATATCCGAGCTAGCTATCCAGCACGCATCACCGCTTGTCACTACTGAGGAGGTTTTGACATTTAGGTGTCCGGGACCGACTGCACGACAAAACCCGCGACCTTCGTCCTCATTTGAGCCCAGCTCAATACTTACATTAGTTACAGCATTACGAATGTATGCGAATCTATCGAGGTAATAGTTAAACATGCTACGGAAAATGCAAGCTCGTACAGTCAAAAACCGGAATCGACTTAAGGGAGAATCTATAGTGTGAATTTTCGCCTTAGGGTGCGTTTATGTTGAAGCTTCGACAAACGACAAGAGCAGCGCTGACAGTGCTATTTATTTTGGAACGCATTTAAATAAATAACTGGCGCAACAGTCCAATTTGAACCACGGCCTCGAGATGAGTTAGCATCATCTCATTTTCTAGATCGTGACGGTTTTTTGTGCAGAGGTATGTGATCAGCAACACGCTCAACCGAGTTATTTACCCCATAATGGGTACTCATTTAACAGCTGAGTGGGCTAATAGTCCGACACGTAAATCCCCGGAATCGAACCGGGGCCCAGTGCGTTGAAGGCGAACGTGCTAACCGTTGCGCCATCCGGACGCATTTGCTCTCTATTTTTTTCCGACCTATGATAAGAACTGCTTTCGACGACGCTCTAAACGTTTATCACAACTCCAACATAAACAGCTCGATATAAAAGCACGAATCCATTTCCATCGCTCCACTATCAGCGCTGCTCTTATCGTTTGCCGAAGCTCCAACTTAACCGCACCCTAGGCGAACGTACCGTGAATGTATCGTAATAATAGTTTCACTTTTAAAAATTTAGGCTTCAAGTAAAGTATTTCCCTGAAGTAACTAAGTGCAGTAGAGCACTTCATTTCCGAGACGAGACGTTTTTACGGCAAGATGATACTGGAAGGTGATATTGTCAGTATCAGACACGTACCGCCTTTACTCCATTAATCTTTATCAAGTCAATGTACTCATTTATAGCTGAGTCGAGTGGAGAATCGTTTCAAAATGTTTGTGGTAAGGATCGAACCTGGGAACGCTTGATAAATCGATGCTCTAACCATCGAGCTGCTGCGGCTGAAGGTTCGTTGCCTAAATTCACTTCAGCATGGGTTCCGCTTTAGGAATTACGAACATACGGTTTCTAATTGTAGACTGGGAATTCACGATTCAAGTGTCATTGAAAACATTGGGAGTTTTGTATCCAACCCGAAATATTCGGCTTCTGTAATAATGTGTCACATGTGTTAATTGTTAATTGCCATGACCCCTCCAGGCGCATGGGCGTGTCAACATCTCTAGCATTTCTATGCCTTGTTGACGTTTCGGTAGTATATCTACTTTTCGGAGGTGCAGTTGCTAGCATGCACCTCCTATCTGAGCAGTCTTTATACTGACAGGCTTGGAGCACTGTGGGAGTTCTATAAGTACCCCCAGACAGTTTTTTTTGTTCATGCCGAGATTTGAACCTCCAAACTCTAGATGTAGAACCGAACGACCACGGACACCGAGCGCAACGGCATACCCTAGCTTTGGTGTATAAAAAAAATGAAAACACTGACTAATTGATTTTAACGGTATTCTTCGCGATTGGCATGTCAAATTTGGGATAACTAACATAGAAATACCACCGACCGATTCTAAATTCAGTCCAGGCCTTCCCCGACCTGAATCTCACTCAAAAGTACGCCCGACAAAAGAAGAAAAACAGATAACATATAAAATTCTCAGTTGTTTCAACACAATGTTGGCTGCAAAGTTCAAATGACTTATTGTTCAATATCTTGAAAAGAAAGTGGAAACCCCGAAGCGTACACAAACTTGTAAGAACTTGTTAAAAATGTAAACATTTCACCTAAACCTCGAACCTCAACATTCCTCCACCAGCAGCGTGCATCGTAATATTTGAAAATCATACCTTTGAGGTCACGCCAGAAAAACACCATCAATCCATTTTCCATCCACCCCATTTGTACGTGATTTGAAACCTTAAAAATTTGGTGAAAATCGTACAACGTAAACGATAACGGCCACCGACAACAACCAGTCAGGGAGCGATAGCAAGTGATTTTGTTTCGTGTTAAAGGAAGCAACGCTTTTAAGGATAACATTGCCGACGATCCAGTCGAGGAGGGTTGGATGCTGGTTTCGTGCTCTTCCGAAGAGCTTTTCTCCTTCCTTCTTCGAGAAGGCCCCACGTCACGGGGAGGCCAAAATTCAGGCTTTGTGAAGGAACAAAGAAAATGCAAAAGCCAACGAGCGAGAGGTTATTTTACTCGCCTGACATGATATTCGGCTGGCCGTATGAAAAGGATGTTTTCTCGTGGTGTTCGCGCGCCTCATACTCTCAACTAAAGCGTCCGGGTCGAAAGTGATTTACCGAATAGGGAGATACCCAAAGGAGCCAAGCGAATATCTCGGCATACAAAATACAAATAAATACGCCTTAGACGGACCAAGCGGAACGTGACAAAGGAAGACTTGAGGAAATTGAATAGTCCGGTCGGTTGAGTGCAACGCTTTTCTTGTTGAAGAGCGATGATGATTTTCCGCGAAACTTAAAATGAGCATGAAATGTTGAACTTTGGGAATTTGCGGTGGTGCAGAAAAAGGATGAGAAGATGGATTGGGCTCTGACGAGAAAAGACTGCTGTATATATCATTTGAATTTTGTTACGGAGAATCTTCAGAATTAATTATGGAATCGGTTCCAATGTTGAACTTTGTGTTCATCTTCGGATGGATGTGTTTATCATTTTCGTTGTTCGGGAAAGTCGTTGTACGCCCGAGTGTTCTCGGTTATTGCCTATTAGGTTTCTTTTAAGATCCATCAAACAACAGATCACGAACTCGGATTGAGTGTGTTGGTCGCAAAGTTTTGCGTCTCAGCTTCCAGGACTGGACTTCACATTCTTAGCATCCTTCGTACTTAACTCATATCTCATCGGCTTTCCCTACTTTTAGCCACAAACGACGTCATATCATCCACTCACTACCCTTCATCATGCTCCAGTCCTCTTATTTATGGCAATTTACTACCAATTAGGCCTGTGTGACACAAATTCAATAATAAAACCTGAGTGGGATTATGTTAAGCAATTGACTGTCTTCTTTATGGACCTATGAGCTTAGTTCAGCAGCAGCATAAAAACGTTGTTGGGCCCATGTATGTAATTCATAAAGGGATCGGCGAACAGGAACGAGAACAACGAAAGGAAACAGGAAGTTTGAGACGAAAAAAAAATGTACATATATATTGTCGGAAATACTCCTGAATCCACCCTACAATTCGATCCGCCTTTATGGGATGAATGAAAATGTTGTAGGGTATAGGAGAAGTTATGATAATCGTTTTAGGATGAAGAGTTGAGTGATTTTCGGGAATACCGAGCAATCGGAAGATTGCCCTAAATTTGCAGAATAAGAGGTTTTTTTTTGCGGGGGTACTTTATGGAGTCTAGAACATATTGAAGGGGTGGTTGAGATACATACCTTAGTAAGTTGATAGCATTTTGCGGGTCCATAGAAGGATTTGTGTTAAATCTTTGCTTGATAAATATAACGCCTGATGAGCTGAAAAAAAAAACAAGAACTCATTACTAACTCCAATAAAACAAGAGTATTAGAAATGCGGTAAAATACACAGGTACGACACGTTAATTTTATTAGTCACAATCAACTTGGCCTACTCAATCCGCAGACTTAAATCCTATAGAATGCGGGTGGGATTAACTAAAGAGACAAATTTAAGCTCGGGAAGTTGTCTAAGATAAAGCTGTTTGAGAGAGTGGTGAGATTATTACTCCTGACAGCTAGCAAATCTTGATCAGGAACTTAAGGGTCGGAATAAAAAATTCAAAGACGCATATTGAACGAAGGCATGAACCCTTTCTTTTACAGGGCAAAAAAAAAGAAACGTGCGTAAGCTCATACTACAATAATTATAGATTATAAACTCGATTGACGATATTTGCACTTTGTGATAGTCCATATTAAATTTGAAATCAAAAACGGATGCTCGAAGATGTTCGAAAGAGCGAAACGCGTCAGGGAACAATAATAAAAAGTGATTAGACAATGCATCCGTTTTTGATTTCAAATTTAATTATAGATTAGACGATTTGTCAATCTCAGCTGTCATATTACTGTTTGCAGCATAGAAAGATATTCTAGCATATCAGTGGCTACAATTAGGTCCCTTTTGTATTGCAGACAAAACCAGTTCAAGTCCTGAAGCCGGTCTCTAGTGTTCATACGGCAGCCGGTTCAACGTAACGGAGCGACCCGTTTCACGACCAAGAGCTGCCACAACCCCTTCGACATATATATTCACAGTATGGATAATTTGTTTTCACAGTTTTATAGATAATATTCAATCCACTGGATGTTTTGAAATTCACCTATAGGTGTAAAAATATTATCCGCACAAAAGGCATTTTATTTGCATTGAAAACAAAAGCCGTCATAATGGCACACCGAGTCGGTGATTTTTCCCTATGTAATTTTTGTACTGTGAGTTCGACCGTTTTTCTTTTCTTGGTATTTTAATTGAACTATCGTAGCCGAGGGCCTCATAGCACTTTAATGAAATAGACTAGGCCGGTAAATTTCTGTTTGTGCGAAATATGGACCATATTCCGCAGACACATAAATAGGAATATTCTGAAGAAAACTAGAGACCCAAACACCAGCGAAAAAAAAGTAAATCACAATTTATCATGTACAACGGGCATAAAAAAAACTATGTGATTTAAAAATCCAGGCCCCCCTCAAAGATTGGGCACGGCGAGGATCAACCTGTTCTCAGGGAGGTGGACCAGCCCAAAAAGGATATTTTGTCCCATCCAAATGGTTCAAAATATTTTATAATATTCCCGGGTATTGGTCTCCGCACCCCGAATCAGGAAATACTCAACTGATTAGGTTTCACTTCATACCCAAGAAGTTCCTTTTGCACCGACCGAGGAACTCAAAATACCTTCAAAATACTCCAGAGCACTAGTTTTATCCTTCAAATTAGAAAATACCCATACTGACTAGGTTTCACCTCACGCCAATAATATCGTTTTATCCTGATCAAAGGACTCAAAGTAAAATAAAATAAATAACTGGCGCAACAGTCCGATTGGAACCATGGCCTCGAGATGAGTTAGCATCATCTCATTTTCTAGATCGTGACGGCCTTGTGCAGAGGTGTGTGATCAGCAACACGCTCAACCGAGTTATTTACCCTATAAATGGGAACACATTTAACAGCTGAGTGGCTCATAGTCCGACACGTAAATCCCCTTTTTATCGAAAACTACCGCATTCAGTAGGAATCGAACTGGGCCCAGTGCGTAGAAGCCGAACGTGCTAACCGTTGCGCCATCCGGACTCAAAGTGCCCTGAACAGAACTCCAGTTCTCATCATTCCCGTTCAAAAAATACCCGTACTGGCTAGGTTTCACTTCAGGCTATGTCCAAAATAGTCCTTTTGTATTCACCAAAGGGCTCAATCCTTTTGTATTCACTAAAGGGCTCAAAACGCCTTCAACGGTACTCCAGGGCATTACCCTTTTGACCCCGATTCAAGAAATACCCATATTACCAGGTTTCGTTTCTGTTTCATTTCGTGATCAGGACCAAAAAATATCACCGTATCGTACATACTTATAATAACACAATGAAGCTACGTACAAAATTTTGTTAAAATCGGTCCACAGGAAATGTGTGAAGAAGCTATCTTTGAAAAGAGTTAGACGATTAACTCTGTTTTGAACACAACAGAATACACCGTTAGTCCAGTGGATAACCGAAATTGCGTAGGGTCCCCGGGTCGTACATAGGGTCATCCAGCTATATACCAACTTCATACCAAATTTCTGATCACGGAACGCAACCATGGATTTATACATATGTGCACATACAAAAAAGTATGTTCTGCAGTTTCTTTTGTACGAACACACAATTTTGTATGTGCAAAATTAAGCATACCTGGACATATGCTATGCTCAACTGATATTCAGAGTGATAGCAAGCATTATACGAGTATGAGAAATACACATACCTACTTTTGTATGCTCAGTGATGCACATACAACGTGAGCATACAATTTTATGATTACACTATATGTGCATGCACATACGCAGTTTTTGAGCATATGTATGTGCATGGAATCTTAGCTTTAGACCAACCAGCCGCGTTAAACCCGGTCATGGATGGCCGTGGCGTTAATCACTATTCTTACACCGTGACCAGTTTTTTAAAAGCATTTATTTGAGCGGTATTTTCATGCTTGCAGCAGTTTTCTACTTCTGAAATACAGCACTTAGTGTAACAACACAGCTGTCATCCAAGCTTTAGACTACTATACCCGCATTTTAGATCGCGCTCGCGTGTTATCTGTCAACGGGTTGCGTCTTTGACGCACAGCAAATGAATTGCTTTATTTTACTAGCAATACCACCACAATGATCACACCAATGTCTCTTTCTTTATTACAATTATTATACTTGGCGGACATCGGTTATAAATGTGTGTGTAAAAGACAGTAAACCAATGCATAAATTTTTTTTTTGAATTGGCTAGTATTTGCCTAAGTGCAAATTTATGTAGGTGTAGCACGCATAGACCACCTCTGGGTCCGCTGTGATACTACTACCCAAATCACCTAATTGATTCTAGGTTCCAAACCAGATTGTGCTGGACATATAGCGATTGAGCTGTATTACACTTATCTCCTTAAAATCCTCCAGATCCCGAGAAAAACAGGAACCCAGAAATGTTTTCCACCTCGCAGCCAAAGCCGAAGATTGAAAAAAAAAGATGGAGAATGCTTCCCCCTTCATCCACGTCCTCACAACTTCTACAATAATCGTTGTAAAGAATACGGAGCCGCCAGGCGGTGACCTCGGACAGTGCCCTGTGATGACGCCCACAACCCTGCAAATGTGCCTCCTATTCGGAGAGAGCAGTTTGGCAGAGCGGCCATGGTTAAATTTTGGCCAAATCATTTTCGTCACTTGGCACGTATCGCCATTTAACCATATTGTATTCGTCCTGTCAACCGCGGCGGCTTTAATTACCAGCTAAGACAATGTGTTTGGTATTTTGATGTTTACGCGGTCCCGTCAACAACACCGATTATCCCATTTCGAGCCAGCTCATCCGCCACACAGGCGCCCGCAAAGCTACTATGGCACGGCATCCACCATACTATGATTTTGAAAAAACACTCAACTCCTTGAGGGCTAAGCGACAGTTCATGCTAATTTTCGATGTAGTCAGGACAGATTCGGGTGATCGAATTTCAGCCAGACTATCCGTGTAAAAAGTAACGTCTCTCGCGGTTACGACATGAATTCCCATATAGGTTAGAGCTTCCGAAATAGCCGAAACTTCCGCCTGCAGAACGCTACATAAGTCGGGAAGACGGAGTGACAGGTTAATCCGCAGGCCCTCCGAACAGATACCAACCCCAGCTTCCCCATCGGTCCTAGAGCTAACCGTGTAAATAACCATGGAGTCGGTGGTCAGGAGCCTGTTATCAACTCATCTCACAGGCTCCTCAACGGAATAAGGTTGGAGTGGTTCCGGCCAAAAAAGTATAATCAGTGTCCACGGGGAGATTCAAGTTGCCCAGTATAGTCAAGTGTCCACAACTTAGTGTCCGACACTGGCCAGTTTCGCGAAGGCTTAAAGCCGTGTTTGCCACCAATTGCTCGCCGCAAATCCAACGGGAGTAAGCAGGGCACTATGTCCAGCCCGGCTGACGGGGTAGTTCTAAAAGCACCCGTCATGGCCAGCTAGTCTTTGTGTCTTTTCTAGTAGGTTATAATAGGCCGCTACCCGAAGGGCTGTCCACCACACACTTATTCAGTGCAGTAGTATACGACGTACGACAGCTGTACATATCCAATATCAGATTTAGGCTGCAGGCTCTAGTTTTTACCTATGGCCTTTTTGGACGAGTAGAGCGCAACAGTAGCTTTTTGAATCCGTTCTTAATTATTGGGCCTCAGCCTTAGTTTACTATCTAAAATAAGACCGAGTAACTTAGCTTTGTTTAATACCCTCTAGTCTGGGAGGTTCGATACGAGAAGTCGTGCGTCTTCTAGTAAAGAGCACAAGCTCGATCTTAGCTGGTTTAATTCTAACACCGCAGAGAGTTGCCCAGTCTGTGAACTGTGAATGAAAAGGGCATCTGCGTATGCAATAACTCTGCATCTAATTTCTTCCAGTTTAAGAAGCAGTTTGTTAATGCCTACATTTCAAATAAGGGAGGGAGTTCCTCTACAAACATCCCTACATACCGTCGATATACCCGAGGTAGTGGGTATGCGCCTAGATGTTAATAGCATATTACCAAAACTGCAAAGTGACTCATCAACCTGGAGGCCCAGGAGCGCCTCAATGATTGCACTAGGTCTAATATTATTGAAAGCCTACCGACCTACCTTTCCAAGAGGCATGTTGCGACGTGGATAGAACGAGTGACGGGATGGTATCCCGCAAATGGATATCAACCACTCTCTCCTGTAGTTTCATCATGGTTGACGAAAGGCTAATGGGTCGAAAGTCGTTTGGGCGCGCATACGAACTTCTACCCGCTCTCAGGATAAAAACCCCCCGCACTTCCCTCCAGATGCGAGGAACGTACACCGGCTCCAGGCCATTAGGAGGATACTCTCTATCCATGAATATACGATACCCGAACAATGCTGCAAATCAGTCGGAATCATGCCATCTGGTCCGGCTGATTTAAAAGGTTCAAAGCTAAATTTTGCCCAGATAGTCTTCGAATTTATGTAAGTCGGTCATACGAGTACGTAAGATAAGGAATCAATGTATAAAAGAAAATAGCCACAGCCTTTCCCGGCTTGCCGCAGTATGCTGTGTATGTTAGCGACATAAATCATACGAAATCAGTTATATGCTGCTTTAGCTTCTAACTAAGCTGATGCTGTATGCTTCACTAGGGAGGGGTTAAAACAAAAAGCATACAATAGAACTTACAGAGCCCAAGAAATTTGCAAAACTATGTACAACAATTAATCATTCTCATACAATTTCATTGGCCATTACACCTTCCTTTCTAATTGCCTTCATGTCTTGAATTGTGTGTAATATTATTGAAATTTATTGCAATTTAACAGCTCTGTCACTGATCGTTGATTTTCTAGCTGACGTATTGCTGGATTTATTGTAATTTCTCATGCAAACATCAAAATGACTCGTTAAACATTTAACGATTCCACTAAAAATAAATTTTACAAGGTGTTATTGATTTAAATATTTAGTATATTGTAGAATTTCAGGAAAGCGTGTGTACGACTTGACAAAGTAAATAGCAAATTGCGAATCTGTCGACACTATTTTTGGGGGTTCATCGAGTCGGGGATAGCAAGCTATTGCTAATTTCAAACGTAATAATTCAAAAAAAGAGTGTTAATTTGAATAATGCAAAACGAAATCAAAAATAATAATAAGACATAGAGAAAATAATAGCTGTTAGATTTCGTAGGAATTCTAACACTTTGAAAGGCGTTGATAATAGATAAAATTTCGAGAAATACAAATAGGAGTAAAAATGGTTTTGTATGAGGTTTCGCTATTATGTTAGTATAGGGAAGGGCTTGATGAACGCCATTTCAACAATTGAGAGTCGCACAGATGTACCAAAAACAAAAAAAGACAGAAATCCTGGACATACTTTTCTAAAAGGTACATGTATAAATTCTAGACGAGTTTTTATATTGGCGTACAAAAACCAAAACGTTCCAGGGACTTAAAGACGTCAATGCCCAAGCAAAGCAAACTGTCAAAAATATGTATTTGTACTTTTAGGAATTGTCATACCCATTAATTTTTTCAACCGCACTATCTTCCAAAAACTAGGAAATATGTTAGCTAATTAGTGAAAAAGATATCACTCCTTCTTGTAAGCGTTTCTTTTGTCAAGAATAGAATATTTCGGCCTCATTTTTTGAGATGATGGAATTTTTGAACATTCCAACAATATTGTCAACGTAGACAGATGAACAGTTAAGTTATTCAAGGAATCCCATATCAGTGGCATTTTCAAATCTTTTTCTTAAGAACATTATCAATTCTAATCGACGCGAAGTTGTATTTATTTAACGAAACGAACCAATGGCATTCGGAATCATTTGGCCATTTTAAAGTCTTAAAGTAAAATTAAATAAAATTGCAAAATACGTTTTAAAATTTCCCAATTATTGATTTGATTTATTGAAACCCCGTGTTAGGCTACGAGTTAAGCTTTATTTATCGACTCGTATAGAAATAGTGACTTTAAATCCTCCTTCTTCGAAAATATTACTCAGGTAAATTTACATAATAAGAATATTTATAATATTATCTTACGGGCGTTTGTGGATATTTTGAAATGTCATTTCTATGCATATCTGAAAATCTAGACGCATGAGATTAATTTGAATTTGGCTAGAAGTGACTTTTGTATTTTATCAATAAGGAGGACAACCAGTAAAGTGATGTTCGTCATGCGAATTTTTAAAAGCATTTGAGGCGAAAGAAGTAGCCTGGGAAAATGATTTGACGGTTGTATTTTTAAAAATGTGTGATATTTTCTAGTTTAATTTGTCAACTTATGGCTATAACGCCCACAACAGTCAAAGACCTTGAATGGATCACATTTCGATGAATAGTCGAAAATTAACATGATATTTTATTTCTCCGATTTAGTTGTGTTCTTCTATTTTATTTCTGTGTGTAATCATGAAATGATCAGACAAGCTTAAATTTCTTTTGCCACCAAATAGAATGTACCCAATCAGTAAAAAACCCTCCGCACGATATTTTTTATATTATATTATATGGGACAAGAAGAGAAGGTCATTTTTTTTTTCCACAACCGATTTTTAACGATTGCAGAAGAAAACGATTTGCCGTTGGATACTAGACAAGTTTTGAAGTGATCCACCTGGTATGCCGTCATTTTCTACTGACAATTACTTTGCTTGTATGCGGTAACCTAAACAGCCCCCACACTTAAATCCCTGGTCAGGTCTGTGAGGAAACTCATGGGCAAGTCTACATAGCACCTCCGCGTGGTGGCCGCTGGTAACTTCGCGAATAGCGAAGGCTGAGCTATGGGGCCGGTTGCGTGTACTATCACATTACGCGAGTACCGCCGTTTTGCGATATGTAAGCAATCGACACACTCCCTACTTGGCCAACTCTTGTGTTCTATAGTTTTGGCGAAGGTAGCCCATACGGAGTGTCAAATGTCCTAAATCCCCGGGGTGTTATGCGACCGTGCCCATCGGGGGAAGGTGACCAGGGACGCAAATGGTCATCACAAACGGAGCAAGTTACTGCCACACATCTGTACAATAACCAGTTGTATGGGTAGTGTAAACTGTCTCCCCGACCGTACGTTGGCAGAGGGGCGCCTATGAAACTCTCTGCATAGGTGACACGGCGACCAGGTGTGAGGTTGGAGCTGGTGACTGAGGTGAAAGTTCACCTGCGGGGTTCCGGATCCAACACTTCACTTTGCTCCTTTCTTGCACCTGTTGAACCGCAGTCTACAGAGTAGCGATCTGTTAGACTAGGAGAGAAACCTTGATTTGCATCAAGGGTAGCAGGTGCAGAGTGGCATGAACGCCTACGGAACTTTCGGGAGGTCGCGAGGGAGTCTGCTTCGCGGCAAAAAGAGAGGAAAGAACGGCCGGATCGTCATAATGTTCCTATAGGGGCGGGGAGTAGCGGGAAGCAATATGCTGGCAGTTGCCTCGGCTGTGGTCCGAGAACGGGAAACCCAAACCTGAATCAATCAATAAAAACAAGAATATGAAAATACATCAAGACATTCTTGGAGAAAGTGGCTGGAGGAATTCCAATGAGACGGACAGCGACGACTCGCAAGGGTTGAAAAGGTTAGTATCTGAAGAAGACGCTCCAGGGGAGAAGGGAGGCGTTGTTGGAGCGGACAATGACGCGCCAGAAGGCGCGGAGAGGTTAGTTCAGATAACGTGCACTCTGATCAACGTTCAATCTGCTGACTATCAGGGATGGTGGCGGGCCCGAACAAAGAAACACTAACTGTGTGCCAGCTGAATATTCATCATAGTAAAGCGGCATCAGCGATGATGACGAGATGCTTTGATGAAGAGAAACTGGACATAGCTTTAATACAGGAACCCTGGATTTTACAAAACAAAATTAGAGGTTTGTCACAACAAAGGAGGAAGTAGAAAATCTGGTAAGGTATTGTAAAGAAAGAGATATGGCCCTGGTCATAGGCTGTGATGCCACAACAACACTGTGTGGGGCAGCACAGATGACAATCCCAGAGGACAGCAGCTGCTAGAATTTGTGGAAAAGTACAATCTGCTGGTAGCAAACAAAGGGGGTCGCTCCCACCTTCGTGGATGCACGAAGGGCTGAGGTGATCGACATTACCCTAAGCTCTGTTAATATGCTTGACAGAGTTCAGAATTGGAGAGTGGTGGACAGGCTAACCATGTCTGCTCACAGGGCTATCCAGTTTGAAATTCTGTATGGCAGAAAACGGAGTAGCGAACGCAAACGTATAAGAGTGCCAAAAAATACTGATCGTGTTAAGTACGAGACATATTTATTGGAACAAGTCGAGGATATTCAAGACGGAATACCTCGGAATACGGTCGAGATAGAGCGAACAGTGGAACAACTGAACTCCGCTATTAATCGCGCCTTCGAACACGCTTGTCCCTCCACAGTAGTGGACGAAAAGGACCCAACACCATGGTGGAGTAGGGAACTGGAGTCTATGAAAAAAGAGACAAGGAAAGCCTTTAACCGTTACATGAGGGAGAGAGACTCTCACTCTTGGGAACTATACAAGGATAAAAAGAGGGAGCTGAAAAGAACCTTACGTCTTCGGAAACGAAATACGTGGAGGGAATTCTGCTCTAGCATGAAGGATACGTCGGAAGTATGCAGATTACAGAAGATGATATCGAAAGACACTGCTTCGAAAATGGGGCTGATACGCAAAGTTGATGGTTCCATGACAGAAACAGTGGAAGAAACGTTGCAGGCCCTGATGGAGGTACATTTTCCTGGAAGTTTCAAGTCAGACCAACCATGGCCTCAAACTAACATGGGAGCTGGTGGGGTAAGTCAACAAGAAGCTGAGAGGATAATAACTCCAAATGGAGTCAAAAGTGCTATAAACTCTTTTGCTCCATTTAAAACGGCTGGAATGGAAGGAATATTCCCGGCACTATTACAGTGGGGCATGAGCGCTCTACTAGATAGGATCCGGAATATATTCGTCGCCTGTCTTTCAGCAGGCTACATCCCGAAGGCATGGAGGGAGGCTAAAGTGGTCTTCCTGCCTAAACCGGGAAAGAAAGACTACACAGAGGCAAAGTCCTTCAGGCCGGTAAGCCTTACATCATTCCTATTGAAAACAATGGAAAAGGTGTTGGTGGACTACCTGGAGAACACCACGCTAATGTATAGTCCTCTGAGTAGGTGCCAACATGCTTATAGAGCAGGCAGATCTACGGAAACCGCTCTACATGAACTTGTTAGAGTTGCAGAGGGAGAGATTAACAATGGCGGGATCGCTATGTCTACTTTTATGGATATAGAGGGTGCTTTTGATAAAATCTCCTTTACCAAACTAAGGAACGCCCTGATTGAGCGGGGGGTTGATTACATTATAATTAAGTGGATCGACTATATGCTTAAGCAGAGGGCGGTAAATCTTAGCAGTGGATGTGACAGAATACGGGGTAAGGTAGTCCGAGGATGCCCACAAGGAGGTGTTCTTTCGCCTCTACTGTGGAACATCACCGTGGACAGTTTTCTCTGGAAGCTGGACTCGATGGGCGTACACACTGTAGGATACGCCGATGACTTGGCACTCACGGTCAGTGGAAAGTTCATGGACACAATTCTAGGTTGCATGGGACAAGCTCTCAAAGTAACCGAAGAATGGTGTAATGAGCAAGAGCTAACCATAAACGCTAGTAAATCAAACACTATGATTTTTACTCGTAAGAGGAAAGACATAGAGATAACTCCCTTACGGCTTTTTGGTTCGGAAATCAAGGTGTCCAAGGAAGTGAAGCATCTAGGAGTTACCTTAGATGCGAAACTAACTTGGAATGTTCACGTTGATGAAAAGATCCAAAAAGCGAAAAGGATTTTGCATCAATGTAAGAGAGTGTGTGCTCGTAGGTGGGGAATTTCACCTAAAGCGACACACTGGATTTACACAATGATGGTAAGACCTATTCTAACCTACGCATCAGTGGTATGGTGGCCAAAAGCCATGCAGAATACCACAAAGCAGAAGCTAGATGGGGTACAAAGGATAGCTTGCGTAAGCATATGTGGTGCAATGCGCACCACACCAACGCGAGCAATGGAGGCATTGCTGGGACTGCCGCCGTTGGACTTATTTATAAAGAAAACGGCGGCGCTTTCGGCAATACGCATGGAAAGGGATGCCATGTGGCATCGCTTTGGAACTAGCAGCGGTCATAAGAGCATCCTAGACATTATTCATGATGAGGTCAGGGAGACTCTAATGCCGGTAGAAGGCATGAGTAGACGTAGGGTAGTTGAAAGACTACACAAGACTCACATTGCAGATGGAAACATACATAATGAGTGTATGTACAATGACATCAGCATTTTTACTGATGGCTCTTTAATGGACGGTAAAGCGGGGGCGGGGGTTTACTCTGAAGAGCTAAACCTAGCATGTGCGCTTAGTCTAGGAGAGTATGTGTCCGTAGAGATGCTTAGCTTGTTGCATGCGTTGGACCACTTGCTTGAAGGTCAGGTGCGGGGGAAGAAAATCCTTATTGCACTGGACAACCAATCGGTGATCAGACGCATGCAGCAGACGAACATAAACTCTAAACTGGTACTAGAGTGTGTCCGGAAGCTCAACACGTGTGCCTCAGAAAATGAGGTTACGCTGATGTGGGTAAAAGGACACATAGGTACAACAGGAAATGAGGCGGCGGATGCCCTAGCAAAACAGGGATCTGCGGCAACTTTCATTGGCCCAGAACCCAGAGTTGCTCTGGGGAACGGCATGATTGGAGCGAAGGTTGGGAAGTGGATGGACTCCATGCATCAACAAAGATGGCAGGAGCTAGTCACTTGCAAACAAGCTCGGAATGCAATGACCAGCCCTTTAGGCAGGGAAGCGAGAAAGGTACTTAGTTATAAACGGAGTACCCTAAGCTGGATAGCTGCCTTGGTCACAGGGCATGGTAATTTTAAGGCTCATCTGGCCAAGATGAAAATCGGGGAAGATGACGTTTGCAGGCTATGCCTGGAGGAGGCCGAGACGGCAGCACACATTGTGTGCGAATGTCCAGCACTGGCTAGCACGAGGTTGAGGATCACAGGCAGGCACACGATAAGTGTAGAAGCCATGAGTGAACTCAGCTTCAAACAAATGCTAGCAATAACACGGGACTCAGTGATGAAAAAAGAGGTCGACAATTATCAGTCGACATCTGGAAGTCACTGATGACCGGGAGGGGGCGAAAAGGGACCCAAACATTAGTGGTCTGCTTCGGCTATCCCCCAAAGTATATAATAATATAATAATAATAAATCCCTTAAAGCGTATGCATGACAAGGTAAAGAAATGCATTAGAGCGCGGGAAGTTGACTTCAATATCCTCCAAGACCTCCAAGACTTGGTCGTTCCCGGTCACGCCTCTCCCACTGGTGCGATGCGCGAAGCAGAGGTGCCTGATGAGACGTACTTCGCACCAGCGGTCGAAACCGGCGAACACGCATTTTTGGGCCCCCTCCGGGGGGTCCCACTTGAGACAAACTAGAGCGACGGTGAGATAAGCGCCATATACATATGTTATATGGATGTCGATGGCCGTCGACTTACAAATTTGTTTGTGTAATGTGGCCACTGCAGGCTAGCCAGAACATGTACAGAGTTTCGCATTGGCAAGCTGCATATTGCAATTTGCATTGCTGCGAAATTCATACCCATGACGTGTTGGCCGACCTATATAAGGCGATACATCAAGTTGGTCGGTCCCGGTCAAGCCTCTTCCACTGGTGCGATGCGCGAAGCAGAGGCGTCTGATGAGACGCGCTTCGGACCAGGGGTCGAAACCGGCGAACACGCATTTTTGGGCCCCCTCCAGGGGGAGAATTATTCTCAACAACTTTCAAGAGTTCCTGGGGTGATTATGGAAGATTGGGATAACATGCATGGCGACTTTATTAGCAACGTTAGGATGGAGGGGATAGTGAATGGTTTTCTTCGTCCTTGACATTACATACCACTCTGTGGCTTCGCGTTGCTCTGCCTGTGGTGTTGGCACTTCGTCCATTCTGGCGGTATAATCCTAGCTTCCTTCAGGCAGCTCGGTCGTATCATTGCCGAGATTAATGCGTCGTTGTTGCTTCTTCTTCATCTGATCGATCCACGTTTGTTTCCGTCTGTCTCGGGTTGGGTCCAACAAGTGAAATATTCATTCATAGTGCCTTATTGACAGGGTTCTCAGGCGGACGCTTTTGAACATGGCAGTACTAAACCATACAACAATTTTCGAGCTTTTCAATGATCGGTTGCTCTTGTTTGTTGAGCAACCGATCATTGAAAAGCTCGAAGATCGCTTGCTCGAGGAGGTCCACGACCCGTCCTGCTTGAGTATATAGCTTGGTGCCGATGGATTAGTAGAGAGAATTTTGCAAAATCTCGGTGTAAATAAAATACTTTCTGTGCGGATATTACTTTTACACCTTTAGGTGTTTTTCGTATTCTAAATGGATGGAAAATTATTCACCAAACGATAAAATAATTATCCATCGGTGAATCACTGAAGCAAAAAGCTCGGACATCGACTGTTGTCACGATGGGATTTGAACTCATAATTGAAAGGATCTCAACAGATACGTGCATTGGAATAGAGAAAATATTAATAATATTTTAGCTTTGGTTATGTATTTTTTGTAGCCATATTATTTTTTACACCTAGTAAATGTATTATTCTTTAAACAACTATCGCGCGGTGCATTCTAGGAGTATTAATTCACCGAATGGATTGAAAAAGTCCAGCAACTTGTGTTAAATGGAGTCAAATATTTTATACTGAGTAACGACGTCATCAGGGACGTTATCCCGTTCGTCTATAATAACCTCCCGTAACTCTTGAAATTACCGAGATCAACTACTTAGAATGAAATCTGTCTCTATACCTTATCCCACATGTGCTCTACGGGTTTTAAGTCCGGTGACTGTAACTGATTAAAACAAAAGGGTTTCGAGGGATAGGAACTATCGCCCCAGATTCTAGGAAAATTACTGTTTCCCCGCTTCACATGGCCATTGAAACCAGTGGTAATTTTGTTTTAATTATGCGAGCATCTTCTGAATCACTGCAACAGCGTAAAAACGTAAAAAGTTCTAATGCAATAGATCCTGCTGGTTGTCAGTCAGTTAAAAAAAATCAGTGAAATTGGTTCGTGTGGGAGTCATGGTGGTAGCTTAGGCTATAAAATTCGCATTAAAGATTAAAACGAAAAGAAAGGCAGAAATCGACGAATAGAATAGAATGTGGGTAAAAAAATGGAGCCAGCAGGACGATAAAAATATGGTGCATCGAGCAATTTATTACGCCTAGTAAGCACCGAGACTCTTAAATAGATCCTTTTTCGTATAGCCAGAAACGGGCCCGCCTCGACTCATTGTAAGATGCAGAAAATTCATACAATACAAAATTCACGTCGACACTGAGTCGAGACAGACGAGATTCTGGCGAGACACAGAAGAATTTATTCAAAGAGTCGCAGTGTGTACTAGTCCTTAAGGGAGCAAGCGATAACACGACTGATGTAGAACAGCTGAAGCAACCCCTTGCTAATTGGCTACTGAGCGAATTTACAAACTGGGTGTAATCACCCCAACAGCGCCAGCTGACTCGCCAGCTACTTTTCTTGCCAGTGTGCAGCTTGTAAACTCGCTCAATGTAATCGACCCTTTAACCGCTCTGTCTTTTTTAGATAATTTGAATTACTTCACCTTCTTAAATTTCTGTTAAAATTATATTTTTCGTGTATGTTAGGTTAGGGTTTTAGGGATGCCGTGCACACATGGACCGTGACAGGTCTATTATGTTAGCACCGGAAACCGGAGGTGGGAGCTTATAGCAAATCAATGGAGTTTGCCACATTAATATTAGCTAGGTCATCCTGTTAAGTGAAGAAGTGCGATAAGCATTATTTTTCGACAGAGTAAAATAATTACGTTTGAAAAGAAATACGTATTCAATTTGACGAAATGACAATACAACTTTTCTTTTGGGAGATCTCAGTCACCTTCGAACATCGAAGGCATCTGAACTAGCTGATAAGTCCGGATTCTGACATTTTTGAAAACCCCATTTTTAAAGTACATACTCGTAAAACGATTGCACCCCTCTTATGAGTAAATCGGTTTGCCTACAGCTGTAGAAAAATATAAAATGTCAAATGGTAAGTATGAAAAACTCGTTTTGACTTTTTTGATTGGCATTTGACGTATGTTATTTATGAAGTTTCAGTTTAGCATTTAGAAAGAGAAGCAACAAGAGTCAATCGCCCCCCCCCCCCCCCCTAAATCTTCGAACTGATGAATAGCCTGTTTAGCCGCTGTATACCGCTCTAAGAAGGCTCTATGTTATTATACTCGTATGTCAATTCCGAGTCTACATGGTCACCTATGCTATCACCATATTGACCTGAGCTAAAGTAAATTCGTATTTCTCTTTACAAAAGCTATCCCCTCGATAAATTCCCGACACCCCCTTCTCTCATTGACGATACATTGCCCCATTTTAAGGGATTAAATAAAAGAATTACAAATCACCCAAAATCTTTGAATTAGCTACCTCACTCCACCCCGCCCCCTTCCTTTTTCAAAGATAACAAATCCCCCTCAACTTTAGGGAGAATTATTTCACATAAATTATCCCCCACAATCAAATCAAAAGTTTCAGTCTTAGAATCGTATTGAGAATGGGTCCAGGTGAATTCCTGCTTCTGGCTATACGATTCCCAAGTACCGTGCATGCATTGTAACAGTAGCCACACTTTTATGTAGAACTGCCTTAAGCGGAAATCAAATGAATGAATTTTCACTTCAAACGGTACGAATATATCGTGAGTGCACCCTAACAATAATTTCACTTGGAAAAACATACATAGGTTTGTATTGATTAAAGCGGAAGTTCATTTAAGCGTGGACTCCGCTTTAAGGCTGATACTAACCTCTTCGTGCGAAAATGTTGCACTTATGTATCACTTATCTTATCTTGCACACAGCACATTATCGCGGCGCTCTACACGACATTTGAATTTCCCTTCTACTCAAAAGACCGGTTTTTCAAGCGAAATAAAGTGCAAAGTAATTGTTTTCCCATGAAAATTGCTCACAATAATGTGGAGACTTTTTTCTTCGAACGAAATAGGTTAGTACTGAGAGAGCGAAAATTTTTCGTGCGAACGCAACTTTTGACAGTTTTTGTATGAGATTTCGCCCGAAAAACTGATCTTAATACCTAGCTTCAGCAGTACGAACATAGCGGTTTCTTAGTTGTACAGATGAACCAAACGAAACTCAGAATAATAAAATAACTGAGATTGCGATTGTGTACATCATAATGAACCACCGAATAAAATAAAATTTTGGTACAAAAATTATCTCTAATCGCCTTGACCCCTCCAGGGGCATGGGCAGGCTCTAGAGTAGTATCGTAGAGCGGTGACCGAACGATCACGGCCACCGAGCGCGTCGAGTAAACCTTACCTTTTAGTAATCTAAATTTCTGGTGAAAGGATCGATTTTCGATTGTGCATCCGGACGCCCGAAGGCCGCCTGCAGGTCGCGTGGAGCGTCCAATTTCTACATACACGGTCCGGAATTCCTCAAGGCCAAGCCTGAAAGGAATTCCAGAACGTCTGTGATGAGGTCAGGCCTCATCAGTTTTTCCGGATGTTTTTTTTTTATTTTTGACTGAACAGGCCGCCAGTACCGGCCAATTTCTACATACACGATCTGGAATTCGCCATAAGGCAAAGCCTGATCAGTTTTTTTTCGGAGAGGAATTCCGGATCGTCTGCGGTGAAAATCATAATCAGGCAAACCAAAAGGCCGGGACTGATTAGTTCAGATCCTTTCATTGAACTCAAGAAAATTTTAATTATCTAACGGAATCAGAAAAATAACTCAGCACTTCGTTCTAGAGAACTACTAGAGCGAGCTTTGGGGCTTGAAATTGATGGCTCTATCAGATGGATGGATAAGACATTCTCGTGTGGCTTTTCTCAAATTATCATCAAGCTATGTAGGTATCCGTATGTGATCAAATTTTGAATATTCAGAATATGAAATTAATATTCATTGTGGCGCAATGTGGAACTAGTATCTGACTAGAAATAGAACTTTAAACTAACAGTCACGACTCCAAATCGCAGGACATCGGTAGAAAGACCTACCGCATTTTGGATAACAGTTGCATATAGGTACATATTTAAATAAATTTCCTTGCTTTTCATGTTTACCTTCCTAGAGCCCTTTACATAGCCTGGGTTATAGTATCTCAAATCTTTTCTTTCAATGCACTCTGTATCAAGTTACCCAATTTCGTGACTTCGAAATTTTCCAAACGTAACCTTTTACTAAACTGATTGCCGTAACAGCATTTCTTTAGGCAAAAGTTTCAGAAACAACATTTCCGTGGCATTCTGTACTCGACTTTTTGCTCAAGTAACGACACCACTACGTTTTCATGTTATCCAGAAAAAAAGCGCTCCAATCATTTTCCGAAGCGAATGCATGAAAAGCCATCACAGAAGACATGAAAATGCTTTATCCTTCCTTCAATCTTCAAGCGCGTCTACTCAAGCACTAGGTTGCAAATGGAATTATATCTTTCAATTGGAAATGCCAACATACGGAAAACATGTCAGATTGTTCGATGTTTCATTACCCATGTCCGAAAATCCAAGTGAGTGGTTTTCATGACGAAATAAAGTTGAAAATTGAGTGAAAACTATTTTTCTTTTGTGTGGGGCAAACCTGTGCGGTGCAATGTTTTCGTATCCAGCCCATCACGATTTTAGATTCGAGAAATGAAAAATCGATGACATATAGTAAAGAAGTGAATGTGAAACTGCGAAGGGTTTTCAAACAACATTTAGGCACCTTTCACACGGAATCGGTGAGTCGATGAGCTCACAATGCTTTTAGCATAGGATTCGAACTCATCAAAAGTACAGCTTTCACACGCATGAGTCCGTAAGTCGCTCACCGGCTTATGGACACGGCGGCTCATTGATTCACGTATTTAACATGGTCTTAAATGGGACCTTTCGCACGATCTGTCCGTTGTCGGACTCGTAGACTCACCAACTCATCGAGTGCCAGTATCTTTCAGACGACCGGCGCGGCGCGGCGCTTCACGGATCCATTGATCCCATGTTAAAAAAACACTCCGACCGAAGTGTTTCATTTTCTAATCGAGTGTTTATGCCAATCTACATTACAGGCTTTCAGGCGGCCTTGACGCTTGTTGCTTCGATTGATTGCTTGGCGTAGTGAGCACGCCGTGACAGTGGTAGTTTTAAGGGTGTTGATTCTTCCACTGAAGATGAGTATACACTTTCTCAAAATAAATATCAAGGAAATATGAATATTCTGGGGGTTGCGCCCGAATGCGGCAAGCAGTCAGCCACTCGAGTTCAGGTTGCGATCGGCGCGGAAGGCAGGACGCTGATCTAGTACCAGGTCCCAGCCATGAGCAGGGAGCCTCGATGAGAGGTCCCTGCAAGAGTTCCGTCATTCTAGTGTCACTTGGGACGCGCCTGGTACGGTAGTGCATAGGAACACAAGCTCTGTGCCGAAATTAGAACTCCGATTCCAACACTCCGCACGGCGCCTCGGCTCTGAGAAAACCTGGCCCTAGCAACAATGTACGAGATGTCCGAAATCGGAGTTGAGATTTTAACACCCTGTACAGCACCTCGGCTCTGCGAAAACTTGGCGCGAGCAACCCTGTGCGAGATGTCCGAAATAAGGACTCCGATTTTAACACTCCAAACAATGCCTCGGCTCTGGAAGACCGAGCCCTGGCAACTCTTTGCGAGAGCGGGAAATAAAGAACTTGATTGATGAGAAAAATTTCGCCGACCTGTGTTGCATCGGGTATCGCTACTGGTCGAGAGAGCGACTGACTAGGGAGTACACTTTGATCCTCCGCGCCGTCCGATCAACATTAGCGTGATTGGCATCTGACTGTCGTCCGTCGGAGCCGTTAAATCGGGGCTTGCTGGCGAAAAACTGTTTTTGGGTTTCGCTTAGCCGGTGAACCATAGCTTTGTCGCAACATTGCCTCAAGAAATATACTACATAAACGGCTTGAAAGTGACGGATCCGTTTTCTTTTTTCGTATGGTGAAATATGGTCGGCACCCACAACGTGATAAAAAATCCTCGATCTCTTGTAAAGGTTCAACAACAACCTTCAAGTTTTGCCATCTAACAAGTTCGAATAGGAAATTGCAAGTGCCGTGCGAAGTACAACATCATTATAGTTAAATTCCTATCGTTTCCTATACCGAAATTTTCCAGTATGCCCCCTTTTTAGTTGATGAGATGAAAGCGTGGGTTGGTTAGGGAGGTACTAATAATTCTGGCCGAGGTACCTCATAAGAAGGGTTGGGTTTAGACGCCACAGGGTCCGCTCCATCTGGACCCGGAGCTGTGTCAGGGTACATAAACCGGTCGACGGTCACCTTCTCTCTCTAATTGCCTTGACCCCTCCAGGGGCATGGGCGCGTCAAAATCTCTAGCATTTCTATGTTTTGTTGACGTTTCAACAGCATATCTATTTTTCGGAAGTGCAGTTGCAAGCTCGCCGTCTTTATACTGACAAGCTCGGAGCACTGTGAGAGTTCTATTAGTACTCACAGGCAGTTTTTGATCGCGCCGAGATTTGATCTCCGAGCTCTAGACGGTGACCGAACGATCACGGCCACCGAGCGCGACGATCATCTTGCTTTCATCAAATTTTTGTTTTCTTTCATTGATTTGTCAAGATCATGGGTCCTCTGGTACTGCTGTTTTCTGCTAGGCACGAGAGTTTCTTCAGAATGTCAATGGTAAGGGGCATGTAGTCTGTCTACTGCACTGCCTTAAGGAGTGCCCATGCCATAGGTCATATGTCCTTGCGTACAAGAAAGCGTTCCTGACTTTAATCCAGGTGGGGCAGTGCTTACTTTCTTTGGTCAGACAGTCGTCCGACTGTTGAACTGGTAAGTCTAATTGACTGGGTCCATGGGGTTTGTGAGGCCTAGCGTCATATAGGAGTTAATCCAGGACCTTTCCGCCAACTTTGCACCTGTAGAAAGCGGCAACGCGTTTATTACAGAAACCAGCCTGGGTGCTAGCCAGGACCGTTCTGCAAGTTTGACACCTATAGGATCAGCCCGGAGCCTGTTCAACAGGAATCAGCCATGAACTTTTTAGCCAACCACTTCCATAACTATAGTATTGTACATGGGGTCGTCACTCCCCAAAGGCTTGCATAGGAATCAGCGTCAAGGTACCTTTCCACCTATGCCAATGAGAGCAGGTCTTCGATGAGGGTTCAGCTCAGATGGGTTTCTCACATAGGGTTCAGTCGAAACGCTCAAAAACAGATCATTCGCCAGTGAAGGGATGCCATATGAGCCTCTGCTAGCTCACAAGGTGATGGCGGATCGCCACCTGAGGAGCTTTCCATCAGCCAGGCAGCTGCCGCTGTATCAATTTTCCCGTTCTGTCGGACCAGAGGGCAAGATACTAAGTGCGGATTTCTCGTCTACTTCTGAACGAAGACCTTCCTTGTTCTGACGCTAGATTACTCAGTTGCCCTAACCCCTTGTGGGACATAGCGCGTCAACTGTTCCATGTGGCCCAGTTTACGTTTCGTATGCATAAACTGGTTTCGGAGAATGCAGTTGCCAGCATGCACCTCCTGCACATCCACGGCCACAAACGTCGTCGTGGACGGGATTCGAACCCGAAACGCCGGTAGTCAAACATGAGACTGATGCCTCAACACACTGCGCTACCGGTCGTGTGGGTCACTCGTTCAGATTGTACCTGCCTTGCTACTTGTTTTTAGACAATAATACTGTCCTAATTTTTAAAGCCATCGATCGTAATTCCATACTTGTTTTCACCTCGATTATTCCCTACTGCTGGTTACCAGACAGCAGCATGGAAATTGTGTTATGACGCTATACCTGATTGGCTTCGGGCAAATCTCTTGGACCAGTTCCTTCTTCATTATCCAGCGCCTGACCTAGCCCATTCCTTGCATCCAACTGTCCTTCGCACTCTTCGAGTCAATGACGCCACTCACCACCCCCTTGTGTAGCATCAGGTCCGTGGGGTCGCTACACCCCAAAACTTCTTATAGCGTTTCAACTAGTAAGACGCCCTCTGCGGGGAATGGTAAAGGGCAGTGAGATGGCACAAAGCCCGCCCACATCTCCCGTCATTGAGCTACAGCTATCTCGTACCGCCGCCTACCAAGTTGAGAAGTTTTCTCCAGATGGCGCTGGCCGGACCTTCACGGTCACTTCGACAATATTCACTCCGTCCCCATGGACACTGCAGGTGTACTGAACACCTGTCCTTTACAACTCACCGTCGGCTGATAGATTTAATATGGGATCAAATGGATGAGCCGGTGAAACGCCGGTCGTGTGAAAGACAGTGAGTCCAACATCAATATTTCCAGTCGAATAAAAAGTCGGTCGGGACTGAAAAAATCGCTCAAATTTACTAGTACAAGTTTAAAATCAGGGCGGTGAACGACTCACGGACTCATGCGTGTGAAAGTTCCTATTTAACTCTGCACTTTTGGTGAGTTCGAGTCGTATACTAAAAGCATTGTGAGCTCTTCGACTCACCGATTCCGTGTGAAAGGTGCCTTAAAGTGTGAAAATTTCTGACGTTATCCAGAAGTCAACGTCAATCCAAAATTGTTTTGTTATCTCTCGTCGCACACAGATGGTTTCACAACATGGAATGGAATGGTTGGATACTGGGAAAACTAGGAAGCTCAGGGTATATTGCGATTTAGATAAATATTCCCCTTTCGGTCATCCACTCGATGGGAAAATTTTCAAGCGACAGCTGAAAATACTCGTACATGTCAAAGAGGTGAGACTAGAGATTGTTTACCCAATGATATCTGAACCATAACCATCCAACAAACCACATCAATCCCCTACTCTCTCACGTCCAACAAATAAAACCATGCCAAAGCAATCGACAGAAATGGTTAAAAGTTTAAAGGAACGCCATACACCCGAACAACTCATCCTTCGACTATCACAGCACTATCTTTTCTAATGCAATCCAATTCAGATACGATTCATACTTTGTATCCTCCACTGCTATCTCTTTGGCACAATAGTTCAGAACTCAACTCTGGCCACTTTCAGGCTGATTGTACAATCCACCCGGAATACGATGTGGTTAAAAAGGTCGTCATGGATTGTTTAATTTTAGAAATTTTGCCCTGTGTCGTGATCCACGGGGGAAAAACTTTGAGTAATATGACCCCTGAAGCAAACCAGGTCTCCACGTATCCATTTATTCGGAATGGGAAATCAGAAATAAACGTTAGTTTACTCCAACAGCCCAGTCAGTGTGGTATTCGAGTAAATCTTAGATAGGTACATATCTAGCCTATAACTTAAACGTCATACGTACTACCTATGACGACGGTATGAACGTTTTACTACATTCACTGGAATATATCTTATTTACGATAAAACTTGGATAAAAAAAGACATCTGCGATGTAAACGTAGAACTCGTGCTAGACGACTGCTGCTTTGACTTTACGGAATCATGGCTGTGGAAGTAGAGTGCCCTTTATTTCTGTACCGTCCTGGAAACGCTACCACGTACCACGCGATGAATGAAACGAAATATAGTTTTGCAATGGGAGTTCATTGGTGTGTTTGCTGGGCTCTTTGGCTAGTTCATTTGCCTCCCTTTGGTACGACGACGACAACATGAAAGCTATGCTTCCACTGTGTATTTGTTTTTAAATAGAAAACTTTTGTTCAATAAACATCGGTGAAAAGAACTGCACACACCAGGAATGGAGGTAGCAATAAGTAGAGCTACTGCCATCAAACTTGCTGAACAGGATACGGAATTGCATCGGCTTTTTTCCTCTCGATTTCAGATAGTCTTCCTTTGGCCGCTGTGCCTGTGGGGGTATGAAAACAATAAAACTGAGAAGTCGAGGGAAGCGTTCCAATTAAACATGACGAGACAATGAACTCTTATTAACACAAAAGGATTTTTTTCATAATATTGTGTTGCGCGAATCACAGCCGAGGATATAGAGTACTGTTTTTTTGCTCTTAATGGTAATAATGATTTTCAGAGTTTGTTGGTTATTCATAAAGCAGCTCTTCAGAGTAGAAAAGAAAAACTTTAATGACACAAAAAGAGTCGGTACTTTAGGTCGGTCCCATACAAATATTATACATTTTCATTTTGATCCATTTACTACTACTTTGCCTTAACCCCTAGCGGGGCATAGCGCGTCAACTACTCCTGCGCGCCATCGTACTCTGTTCTGGGCAATGGGGCGCAACTCCCCAAAAGACTTACCCAGTACATGACACTCCTTTGCCACAGATCGACGCCATGTGATTCGAGGACCCCCTCTTGGTCGGCCTTGGTTGGAAATGGTGTTCCATTTCATGGCATGCAAAGCAATGCAGTTATCACTCTTCCACAATGTGTGACCTATCCACTGCCATTTTCGCCTGCGTATCAATTCGTCGATTGGCATCTGACCCGTACGCCGACTTAGCTCTTCATTTGATATTGTTTCGGGCCAGAAAATTCTTAAAATTCGACGAAGACATGAGTTGACGAAAACTTGCAGCTTTCTGGTAACTCCTACGGAAACTTTCCATGTACTGCTCCCATACAAAAGCACTGATAGTACCAGGGAGCGAAACAGGCCCAGCTTGGTCTTGATGCTGAGATAACTGCCCTGCCAGATTTTGGACAGCATGCCGTATGAGCGTTTAGCCTGGTTGATACGACGAGCGATGTCCTGCTCCGTACCACCATTTTCGGCAACAATGCTACCCAGGTAGACGAAGTTGTCCACCTTCTCCACAGGCTGCCCATTAATATTGATGGCAATAGGTGTCGGATTTCTTTTTCGCAACGGCGGGCTAAGAACCTTGGTCTTGTTGGTATTAATCTTTAGCCCAACCTTGCTTGCCTCCCTCTCGAGATCTAACGCCATTGCGGACAGATCCATGATTTTGTGGGAGAGTAGGCATATGTCGTCAGCGTAGTCAAGATGTTGTAGATAAGATGTCAAAGTCCATTGAATTCCTCTGTCGAGTCCGGATAGGGCTGCATGCAACACATCGCCGATCACAATAAGGAATAGGATCGGTGAGAGGATGCACCCCTGCCGAACTCCACTGCGAATCTCAAAGTCCCCCGACACCTTACCTTTATGCAGAACGCGACATTTCGCGCCGTCATAGGTTGCCTTAATAATAGCCACAAGCTTCTCAGGGATGCCTCTCCTGCGCAAGGCCGCCCATATAGAATCCCGGTTCACACTATCGAAAGCCTTTTCGAAATCGATGAAAAGCAAGTGAAGCGGAGAATCGTATTCAGCGCATTGCTCGATGATGATTCGCAAGGTGTTAATGTGATCGACACAGGAGAATCCGGATCGAAAGCCAGCCTGCTCTTCATCAATTGTGCTTTCTAAGTGGGCCTTTAGTCTTTCCAGGACGATTTTAGCTATTATATTGGCAACGGCAGGAAGCACACAAATGCCTCTCCAATTATTACAGTCTGTGAGGCTACCCTTCTTTGGAAGTTTGATGATCAAACCTTCCTTCCACTCAGTGGGAAAGGTCTCTGTATTCCACGCTTTATCAACAAGTGGATGCAGCAAATCGGCAGTTACGCTGGGCGCTGCTTGATAAAGTTCGGCAGGGATGCCGTCAAGTCCGGCGGCCTTTCCTCGTTTTAGTGCAATAATTGCAGTGACTATTTCCTCTTTAGTCGGGGCAGTGGACCGTATACGCACATTTTGATGGTTAGCTAAATTATCTATATGAGGGGGAACTTCACCAGAGGTTACACGGTTCAAGACCGCGGCGAAGTGTTCTTTCCACCGCCTCATTTGATCTTCTTCCAAGATAAGTAGCTTTCCATCACTATCTTTCACCGGAAGTTGGCAGGAGTTACGACCACCTGTAAACTCCTTGATGACACCGTATACGGCGTTTAAGTTGTTACTTCTAGCGGCTTCTTCTGCTGACGCTAAAAGAGAATTGGTATAAACCCTTTTATCGCGTCGCACACTACGCTGAACTTCTCGAGCTTTCTGACGGTAAAGGAGTTCGATGCTGCTTCGATTGTCGTCTGAGGCTGCAGCCAAACGAACTTTCAGCTCCTTTCTTTCAACAATCCGCTGCCATGAAGCGTCGGACATCCAGGGCTTATTCCGGCAATCCGGGTTTGGGCCAAGGATGGTATTTGCGCTATCAATGTACGCATTTTTTATGGCATCCCAGTTTTCGTTTATGTCACTATCTGGGTGACTAGTTATCTCAGCCGCTTTTTGCGCAAGATGGTCATTATATTGTTGTAAGACAGCTGGATTTTTTAGTCGAGCGGTGTTGAATTTGCGGGGCCTGGATCTTTCGTCGCTGGGGCGGCGCACGGCTGCAATACGCAATCGAACATTAGCGATCATAAGATAATGGTCTCTTCCCATCCCAATATCGGCACCCTTCTTGTTTCGCACGTCCAGGAGGCAACTCTTGAATCTTTTACTAATGGCAAAATGGTCGATCTGATTTTGTGTTCTGCGCCGATCAACAGAGGACCAACTGATTTTGTGGTGGTCCTTATGCTCAAACATAGTACCACCGATGAAGAGACTGTGAAAGTTGCAGAACTCCACAAATCTTTCACCGTTGTCATTACGATCACCAAGACCGTGTCTCCCCATCACATGTCTGAGCCCATAGTTATCAGCGCCAACTTTCGCATTCAAATCACCCATAACCATTACAATGTCACCTTTAGGTGTTCTGCTCTGAACGGCGTTTAGTTCTTCGTAGAAGGAGTCTTTTGCCAAGACATTGTCGGGTTCAGTAGGGGCATAACATTGTATTATTGAGATGTTCCTCATTTTGGTCCGGAACCTGGCGGTCAAGACCCTGTCAGAGACCGGTTCCCAGGATAAGAGACAGTTTCGAGCGGCTCTGGTTAAAATGAGCCCCACACCTGACTCACGGCGACTACCGGTAACTTTACCGGAGTACAACATTACAGTGCTGCCCGTTGGAGAGATGAATTCTCCGCTGTTCCACCATCTTATCTCACTAACTCCTAAGATATTTAATTTGTACCTCAGAAATTCACTCTCTAATTGAAGAAATCGTGCGTTCTGGGGACCTTCTGATCCATTGTCCAGGAGAGTACGCACATTCCAGAATCCAATCTTTGTCATTGTACGATAGCTAAAAGTCGTAACCGTTGAGTCAGTCCTTATCCGAGGCATAGTTGACGTTTCGTTAGCATATAAAGATTTCGGATAGTGCAAGTTGCTGGCATACACATCCTGTCCTTTGATTGTCGGTTTTAACGACAGGCCCTCAAAGGGAAAGGCCGTGGTATTTTTTTTTTCACACCCCACACCACAGGGGTACCTCAACCAAATCATCGCACCGCCATCACTGGCGGCTTGACGTTGGTTGGCAATGGTCAGTGACCACTGCCGTTCCAGGGGGCGCCCACGCGGAGGACTATGGAAGAGGAGTTTTTGCCCCCCGAGTCGAGAGGATTGATATCATCACCCCAATCCAAATTACCCATCTTTGCTAAGTTTGGTTTCTGTTTCAACTCATGCCCCAGAAGGTGCTGTTTTTCTGCCGAAACTAATCAAAATGCCATAAACAGTAGTTCAGTGCACTCACTTGAGGTGAGACATATGATACCCGTCAGTTACAGGAGCTGCAAAATCTGCATAAAGAGATTTGGGACTCTATTTGTGATTCCGACCTTTCTAGTTACGACCTAGATACATATTTTTGTACTGAAACGGAACAATGGTTCAAGCCAGGCTTATCGAACGACATGACCACAAAAACTCGCCCTTATCAACGATGTATTCAAGCACTGTGCAGCCGTTGTCACAAGAATTGAATAAAGTGGCGTCGATCGTCAAATTGTTGTGTTGTTGTGTTTCATCTCGGCACGTCAGAAGCAAACTATTCAGTTGCATGGAAGATATTTTGCAAACGATATGAAAACATCAGACTTCTAGCCTCAGCCTTCTTTAATAAACTACAGTTTCAAGAGTCACTAACAACTGTGAGCAGTTCGGGTCTCAAATCACTACATGATACGACTCGAGAATGTTTATACGGACTGGAAGCACTTGGGCTGAACACTTCAAGCTGGGATCCTTTCCTACTGCACATCTTATCCAAAAAGATAGAAAAAAACACTCAGGCGTTACACGAGCAGTCGCCTCGGAACCTTCAATCGCCAAAACAGTTTCTAAACTTTCTGAAAATAAGATTAAAGTTATTGTAAGCAAAAACTCCTCTTCCATAGTCCACCGCGTGGGTGCCCCCTCGAACGGCAGTGGTCACTGATTGCTAACCAATTTCACACCGCCAGTGATGGCGGTGCGATGATTTGGTTGAAGTAAACCTTGCCCCTGTGGTGTGTGTGGTGTGAGCCGTAAAAATAATAGCACGGTCTTTCCCTTTGACGGCCTGTCGTTAAAACCGACAAACAGGGGATAGGATGTGTATCCCAGCAACTTGCACTATTTGAAATCTTCTATATGCTCACGAAATGCCCACTATGCCTCGGATACGGACTGACTCAATAGTTACGACTTTTGGCTATCGTACAATGAGAAAAATTGGATTCTGGAATGTGCGTACTCTCTTGGACAATGGATCAGAAGATTCCTAAAATGCACCATCTCTTCAACTAGACAGTGAGTTTCTGAGGTATAAATTAAACATCTTAGGAGTTAGTGAGATAAGATGGTGGAACAGCGGAGAATTTATCTCTCCAACGGGAAGCACTGTAACGTTGTACTCCGGTAGAGCTACCGGTAGTGCTCGTTAGTCAGGTGTGGGGCTCCTTCTAACCAAAGCCGCACGAAACTTGCTCTTATCCAGGGATCCGGTCTCCGACCGAATCATGACCGAATCATGACCGCCAGGTTCCGAACCAAAATGAGAAACATCTCAATAACGCATTGTTATGCTCCAACTGAATTCGACAATGTCTTGGCGAAAGACTTCTACGAACAACTAAACGCCGTTCAGACCAGGACGCCTAAAGGTGACATTATAATGGTTATAAGTAATTTGAATGCAAAAGTTGGCGCCGATAATTATGGGCGCAGACATGTGATGCGGAGACGCGGTCTTGGTGATCATAACGACAACGGTGAAAGATTTATTGAGTTCCGTAACTTTCACAGTCTCTTCATCAGTGGTACTATGTTTGACCAAAAGGATCACCACAAACTCAGTTGATTCGCGCAGAGCACAAAATCAGATCGACCAATTTGCCATTAGTAAAAGATTCAATAGTTGCCTCCTGGACGTGCAAAAAACAAGAAGGGTGCCGACATTGGGATGGGAAGAGGCCATTATCTTGTGAGCGATAATATTCGACTGCATATTGCAGCCGTGCGGCATCCTAGCGACGAAAGATCCAGGCGCCGCGAATTCAACATCGCTCGACTAAAAAATCCAGCTGTCTTACAGCAATATAATTACCATGTTGCGCAAAAAGCAGCTGAGATAACCAGTCACTCAGATAGTGACACAAATGAAAACTCGGATGCCATAAAAAGTTCGTACATTGATAGCGTAGATTGGCACAAACACGGATTGCCGTAATAAGTTCTTGGAAGTCCGACGCTTCATGGCAGCGGATTGTTGAAAGAAAAGAACTGAACAATAATTGCACTAAAACAAGGAAAGTCCGCCGGACTCGACGGTATCCCTGCCGAACTTTATCAAGCAGCGCCAAGCGTAACTGCCGAGTTGCTGTACTCACTTGTTGATAAAGCGTGGAATACAGAGACCTTTCCCAAGTGCCAGGAAGGATTGGTCATCAAATTTCCGAAGAAGGGTAGCCTTACAGACTGTAATGACTAGAGTGGCGTCAATGTGCTTCCTGCCGTTACCAAGATAATAGCTAAATTCGTCCTGGAAAGACTAAATGCTCACTTAGAAAGCACAATTGTTGCGGAGCAGGCCGGCTTTCGATCCGGATTCCCCAGTGTCGATCACACTAACACCTTGCGAATCATCATCGAGCAATGCGCTGAGTACGATTCACCGCTTCACTTGCTTTTCATTGATTTCGAGAAAGCTTTCAATAGCGGGAACCGGGATTTCACATGGGCGGCCTTGTGCAGGGTAGACATCCCTGAGAAACTTGTCGTTATTATTAAGGCAACGTATGACGGCACGAAATGTCGAGTTCTGCATAGAGGTAAGGAGTCGGGTGACTTTGAGAGTCGCAGTGGAGTTCGACGGGGGTGAATCCTCTCACCGATCCTATTTCTCATAGTGATTGGCGATGTGTTCCATGTAGCCCTAATCAGACTAGACAAAGGAATTTAAAGGACTTTAACATCTTTTCTACAACATCTTGACTACGATGACGACATATGTCTACTTACCCATAAAATAATGGATATGTTCGCAATGGCGTTAGACCTCGAGAGGGAGGCAAGAATGGTTGGACTAAAGATTAATACCACCAAAAACCAAGATCCTTAGCCCGCCATTGCAAAAAAGAAATCCACGCCGATTGCATCAATATTAATGGCCAGCCTGTAGGGAAGGTGAACAACTTCGTCTACCTGGGTAGCACTGTTGCCGAAAATGGTGGTATAGAGTAGGACATCGTTGTATCAATCAGGCTAAATGCGTATACGGCATGCTGTCCAAAATCCGGCAGAGCAGTAATCTCAGCATCAAGACCAAGCTGGAGCTGTTTTGCTCCCTGGTACTGTCTGTGCTTTTGTATGTAGCAATACATGGAAAGTTTCCGTAAGAGTTACCAGAAAGCTGCACGTTTTCGCCAACTTATGTCTTCGTCGAATTGTAAGAATTTTCTGGCCCGAAACAATATCAAATGAAGAGTTAAGTCGGCGTACGGGTCAGATGCCAATCGACGAATTGATACGCAGGCAAAAATGGGAGTGGACAGGTCACACATTGTGGAAGGATGATAATTGCATTGATTTACATGCCATGATATGGAATCCCATTTCCAACGACCAAGAAGGGGTCCTAAAATCACAAGGCGTCGATCTATGGCGAAAGAGTATAAGGCCCTGAGTAAGTAGTTTTGGGGAGTTGCTCCCCATTGCTCAGAACGGAGTACGATGGCGCGCAAGGATACTTGATGTGCTACAGTCATGATATGACCTGCGCTTCTTGCGGATCAGGTTGATCTACTCCTACCAGTCTTTTCCAGACTGATTGACCATTTCTTCGAAAAAGGATTGCCGTTCAGAATCTCCTTTATTTTTTGTTTTTTCTTTGCTATTTTGACCTCAGATTCGCAATCAGCGACCCAATCAACCCCCTACCAGTTTTCTTTCCAGTAAGATCGGCCGTGTTTATAAAAAAGTGTTGCCATTCTGGATCCCCCATTTGGTTTTTGCCATTTGGACATCAGATATGCAATCAGCGACCCAAAAAAAAACCCTATCAGCTTTTTACAGCAAGATTGGCCGTGTTTTGAGAAAAAAAGGGTTGCAGCTCAAAAACTCCTTTATTCTTGATTTTTTTGCAATTTTGGCTTCTGTTTCGCAATCAGCTACCCAATTGTTTATAAAAAAACAGTGTTGCCATTCTGAATCGCCTATTTGTTTTTTTTTTGTCATTTGGACTTCAGATTCGCAATCAGAGACCCAAAAAGAACCTACCAGATTTTTTCCAGCAAAATTGGCCGTGTTTTTTTTCAGAGAAAAAAAGGGTTGCCGCTCAGAAGCTCCTTCATTTTTTGCAATTCTGACTTCAGATTCGCAATCAGCGACCCAATCGACCCCCTATCAGTTTTTCCTGCAAGATTGGCCGTGTTTAGAAAAAAGTGTTGCCATTGTGAATCCCCCATTTGGTTTGCCCTAAATTCATCATCGGCCACGACCACACACAACACAATAAAAGATAAAAGCTCCACTCCACCCAACATCAATAAAATCCAATTAAAAATTTACCCCACTAGCGTAGCGACATCGTATATACATATATGTATCATCATCTAATCTAATCAATAGTTCAGTTCTCTCTCATCTATTTTACTTTTCTATTTCCCAAATTTAAACGATCTGATTTGATCATGCTCCCATACAGACGTTCATTGTTCACTGTTCATTTTTAAACTGCTCCGACTCCGACCTGGAAAAGATATGATCTGGGTTCGTTTTCATGCTCCGACACTGATCATTTTTCGACCTGATCATTTCTCGATTGCGGAGTAGGTCGACCTAGTCCTGTGTACGGAGTAGGTTAAAAAGAGTAGGTTTGTGAATTGGCAACCATGACTAATGCGCTATGCCCCACTAGAAGTTAAGGCAAAGTAGTAAGTAACAAGTTCCGATTTCACCGAGTAGAACATATTTCTGATTAATTTACCGAGCAAATTGCGGCAATGATTTGACAGTTCGTGGGTGATATCCACCCAGTCACTTTGCAGAAGAGAAAAAAGTGTGCACGAAAAAAGACATGAACAAAATGTGCCAGGGAAAGTTCTGAAATAGTCTAGACAAAACAGCTGATAGTACATATCATTCAAGCTGTTGCGCTATCGTGCCGCATCAGTGTGCATCTTCTGAACCTATACATTGTATTACATATAACACAAACTATGAAAAAAATGCTCCAACATTCAATATACATTCTAGAAGCAGTAACTACAAACTATTGCACATAAACATTGTCCAAAGTTTATTTTTCTGTTGATTAACCCAACAAGAGCCATTCATCCACCCAAACGAGCACTGCATCCGAAAATCATAATTTTTCAACAAAATTTTCCTCCAGCATTTTCTGTTTCTTCTTTTTGGACGAACATTTCAACATGACCCAGTAAAATATTTTCTCGTTTTTGTGATTTTATTTCATAACGCCGGAAAATTCAAAAAGCCAACATTCGACTCAACTCTGAGGCCGAAAGTTTACATTTCAATTTTTTTCTGTTTTTAATGGTATTTTCAAAATTTTCGGGAGAAAAGTTTATTTACGAGTGTATCGACATAAATGTCGATAATTTTCATTTCGGAAAATATACAATACAAAATCAAATCGTCGGCCAAGTGTATTTGTCGGAATATTGAGGGAAGAGATGATTGATCGAATGGCCATGTTGATGGGGATATCGAAAAGTTTGATGAAGTGAGAAATTGAGGGTTGATTTGGTGAAATGAGGAGATATTTTTGATTAGGAGAAGAAGGCGATAAATAACGATTTGATCTGTTTAATTTAAAGGCGAGTGGTACGTTGTTTTTTTATGGGAAAAAGTCCGACCAATTCGAATGGTACAGCAACATTGTGAGAAAACCCTAAGTCGGTTAAGGAACGTTTTATAAAATATACTAATAAAATTTTTTCAAGTTTTTTACAACACTGTGTACTGTAATACCGGGAGCGACCGATAGCGCAGTGTGTTGAGGTATCAGTCTCATGTTTTACTACCGGCGTTTCAGGTTCGAATCCCGTCCACGACGACGTTCGTGGCCATGGATGTGCAGGAGATGCATGCTGGCAACTGCATTCTCCGAAACCAGTTTATGCCGAGAAACGTCAACTGGGCCACATGGAACAGTTGACGCGCTATGCCCCACAAGGGGTTAGGGCAATTGAGAGAGAGAAAGAGAGTATACTGTAATAAGTTCGTTATACACAAAAATACAGAAATAACTTTCTCCCACCCGTCGAAAAATCCAAAACCACAGCGGCAAATTTTATCACTCTTTCACCCGACCCTCCCCGACCCAAGGATGTGTTTCATACAAACAGTCGACACAAAGGACTTCAACAACTTAACTTGCGTGCGGAAATTTATTATACACCCCCCGAAAAATAATTAACGAACGAAATAAATCAAGGGATGAAACTTCGCCTTGGGAAAATGAAGGGACGCAGGCAACAATAGCGTGAGGGAAGAAACTATAGTGAGAGAGTATAGTGCCCGAAAAAAAAATCCGTAGAAATGAACTAATATAGTATGACAAAGGCTAGGTAGGTATATGGACGCAATAGAACCCCAGCACATTGTTATATGCCAGGACATTAGATGAAATAGTGTTGCTCAGGCCTGATGACTTTAACCGATAAGGAAAAAAGTAACCAATGCTATAAAAATCAACAATTTGGCGGTACCAGTGTGGTTACATAATAATAAAAGCCTTTTTATGAGGGGGATCGATAATAAATAGGTGTTGTTTTTACACCTGACATTCATAAATGGACGGCACGGGAATTTTAGGGAGGGTTAGAAAAGGTTTCGAATAGTTGGACTTGGAAAATAGGTTAAGGGATTAAAGTATGTAATAAAGGATGTTTGTAGATGTCGAAACAATGGATTGAGTGAAATATTTGTCCTTAATTGGATTTTAGCCTATTAGGTAATTTGTACTACAATTTTCGAAATGTTTGCTAACAATTAAATTATGAACGTGCTTCTGAGATATCTAGGGGAAGGTTTTAGTGGGTTTTTAAGGATTATTTAGTATGTTTCTGGTCTTCTGTCGTTAAATCGCCATACCTATAAATTGCCAAGTTTTCAAATTATTATTTTCATAAGCACCCATGCTTCCACATGGAGGTTGAATATCTCCTCAACCATACATTGAACTTCGGCCTCGTAAATATTTCATGATAATCGTTTGAATAATGGAGCACTTTACGTGTCATATCTGCGTATCTATCTCTGCACCAAAGCAATACGCGGGTTTGTCAATACAATATATTCTTGGCATACTGCCTCCTAGCTCCTACTTGTCGAAGCACGTTAAATTATCGCTTTTAAAAATACGACATCGACCTCTGCAAGCTCATATAAATAGGAAATTTGCTGCATTTTGTTTTTGTTTACGAGAACGTGATTGATTAATACACTTCGTATCTCATGGTTATCATTCAATTTCTTATTCCGGACAGGCGAAAGCATAAGGTGGTGTTCACACTGCCTGCTATGCGGTGGCATACCATTCAATGATTTTTTTTAAGTTGCAATGCAATTTGGAATGTGTTCACACAGCCAGCGATGCAATGTATGATACGTTTGAAGCATGATGTATGATTAACTTTGGAGAGAGTGTATCGAGTGAGTAGAGACCACATATTTTCCGGAAAGACCGAAATTTAAGAAACGATGAAATCGATTCTTAATTTCGATTGCCACCAACGCCATTAACTCGGCAATAGAGGAAAACACAACTCGTGTCACTCCTTCCAAGTTTAAGCACAAGGCTCTCAATTCAGATATCGCACTACTCAGGAAGGTGTGCCAAATTAAGAGGCGTAAGCTTTAAAGAGCCTATCACAGATACGAAAACAGGGGTCAGCGATGAATATAAACGCATACTAGAAGAAGTTAACCGATTAACTAAAATTGTTGCGGTCAATATAGCCAAAGAAGGTCTACAATATTCAAGAGCAGCTATGGCTTTTTGTAGATATTTTCCAGAAACAGCAGTGCGTGTATGGTTGGAGGTGTCGCGCTTTTCAGCTGCCAATACAGAGAAAATCTGTTTAGTTCACTCAGCGAAACGTTTCAACAATTCTATCAGATACTGATACCGAGATAATCAGTCATATATTAAAGCTCTAAATAATAAAAAGTTCTTCGGGTGGCTATCAGGTGCTCTATCACGTTATTACAAATGATTTTCAATAATTGCATCAACAACGGATACTTTCCAGGTGCATGGAAAATAGCGAAAATAATTCTAATCCATAAGAAAGGGAAAAGCCAACTGGTGCAAACCTTCCGTCCGATCTCCATGCTATCCAACGTGGGCAAGTTATTTGAAAAAGTGTGGCTAAATCCCATACTTAGACACAGTGAAGAAGCTGAAATTATCGCCAGCCACCAATTCGGGTTTCGTTCTAAACAAGGAACAACACGAATGTGGAACAACCTACCATCTTTTGTTTTCCCCTGCAGTTATGATCTGCAAAAATTTAAACGAAACGTACATCCGTACTCATTCGAACTCAACCCATTTCAGCCCCACTACCCTAATTTCCTTTCCGCCAAGGCTGTGCTCTCGCATCAAAGGGTATCCCCTAAGCCTTAGCATAAACATAAAACAAAAGGAGCCCAACACGCTTTAGCCTATTTGCACGAGACAGTGTTATGTTAATTGCCTTGACCCCTACAGGGGCATGGGCGCGTGAACATCTCTGGAATTTATAATATGCCTTGTTGACGTTTCGATAGCATATCTACTTTTCGGAAGTGCAGTTATTAGCATGCATCTCCTATCTGCGCCGTCTTTATGTATACTGACAAGCTCGAACCACTACCTACAGGCAGTTTTTAATCACGCCGAGATTTTAACTCCAGGCGGCCAAGGCCCGACGTCGGGCTGTCGCGCCACGATGATGATGAGATTTTAACTCTGAGCTCTAGATTAGTATCGTAGAGCGGTGGCCGAACGACCACGGCCACTGAGCGCGAGACAGTGCTAAGAAACATATATAATGGAAATCAACCTGCACTCGTTTGTGCTCTAACTTTAAATTCTAACTGCCTTGTTTAGCGGAAACAAAACAACGATTTTTCGCGGACGAACAGTTTGACTACTTTGGTGTGGTATGGTATGGTATATAGGGCTCTCTCTCAATTGCCCTAACCCCTTGTGGGGCATAGCGCGTCAACTGCTCCATGTGGCCAAGTGGACGTTTCGTCGGCATAAACTGGTTTCGGAGAATGCAGTTGCCAGCATGCACCTCCTGCACATCCCATGGCCACGAACGTCATCGTGGACGGAATTCGAACCCAAAACGCCGGTAGTCAAACATGAGACTGATGCCTCAACACACTGCGCTACAGGTCGCCCCAAAGAGAGAGGGCTGCCGTATATAAATGTCCAGCACACTTAGACCAAGTACAGGTCCCTTGTGACACTCTAGTATAATACACATCTCCAGTCATCATCGAGTGATTGAGCCAACCAGGGCCAATGGCTAGACGAAGGAGCTTGCCCGCACCCGCACTAGCAAATTTGGGGAAAGTAGTAGTAGCCAGACAAGTACTGAGCAGATGAAAACTGCTCTCCTCCTCCTCATCGTCACAACTTCTTCGAAAGTCGTGCTATGGAAGTAGGAGTCTTCTGGTACTCGTATGTTCACCGATGACACGGTGGCCCGTAATGACTTCCAGAACTAGGCTGATGTGGGGTTCCTTCATTGAAAGCATTTCAGCGGATCGTTTTACATCCAACTTAGCCCATACAAGACAAGTTTCACTTTATAGCAAGTGTATGCAGTTATTCACCTCGAATTGGCCTTGTCAATAGAGGCTATCTTTACTCCACGCTTACAAGTTTGAAGGAGCATAGCAATATCTCGACATATCAGCAAATTAAGTAGTACAGTAACTGTGGGGTGGATTTACGCATGCATATTTTTTTCCGAGCCAGGTTTTTGCTATATAGTAACCCGTAGAAGAGAGAATGTAAATATTGTTCAGGACTGAAGCATGAAATGTTTGAGTCCGTCCATTGACCTGTCTCCCCTATGCGGATCGCCGTGTTGGCAGCGACTTGTTCACTTATTTTAAAATATCCACAAGAAGAATGTTCAGCATCACCTCTAAAGCTGCTGATGGGGTTGAGCGGAGAGCCCTATTTATGGTCATGCATGTTAATACTGTACATTTGCCAGGATAATGCTGTCTCTGTGCGTAAGGCATCCCACCAAAAAGCCACCTTATACAGCAATATGAGACGGAGGACCGATTCAAAAAGCATATGGAGCATTTGTGGTTGCACACTCCAGTTTTGGCCTATAGCCTTCACGCAGCGATAGAGTGATATGGTTGCTTTGTTGGCGCGTTCCAGAATGTTGAGCCTCCAGTTTAGCTATCTAACAAGTACAAGATCAAGGAAAGTTGCCTTGTCCATGAAGGATAGCCTCACCACCTCCAGTACATGAGGTTTAACGGGTACCAGGTGATGTTTGCCAGCAAATAGAACAAGCTCGGTTTTGTTTGAATTAACACTGAGACCACAGTTCACCAAGATAGTGAGGGCATACTGTTTTACCTCACTAAGGGTATTAGGGAATTTACCAAAGATGACAATAGAGATGTACCTCTGCATACACTTCTCTCTCCCTCTCTCACAATTGCCTAACCCCTTGTGGGGCATAGCGCGTCAACTGTTCCATGTGGCCCAGGTGACGTTTCGTCGATATAAACTGGTTTCGGAGAATGCAGTTGCGAGCATACACCTCCTACACATCCATGGCCACGAACGTCGTCGTGGACGGGATTCCAACCCGAAACGCCGGTAGTCAAACATAAGACTGATATCTCAACACACTGCGCTACCGGTCGCCTACATACACTTCTGCGTTCAGAAAATATCCCCAAATTGGAGAAAGTAACCCTGGTCGTTAACATCACGTTAACCAGTTCAATCAGGCCAGGATCTACGCGAAGCCCTAAGAGTGCACCAGTAATTGCCTCCGGATAGATATTATTAAAGACTCCCTCGATATCTGGAAAAGTTAACATTGTGTATTCCTTGAAATGCAGGTATTTTTCGATGTGACTAATGATAGAGTTAAGCTCTGTATCCACAGAACTACCCTTACAATAGGTATGCTGGGACGCCCAGAGTAGTCCTACTGGAATGGTGTCTCGTATGTGGAAATCAGTCTCTCCAGCATCTTTAGAAGGAGCGCCGATAGACTAATGGGTTTAAAGTCCTTTGCGCGTACGCGGGAGCGCTTCTCCGCCTTGGGAATAAAAATCACGTTTACCCCCGCCCATATTTGGGAAATATAAATTAGGTCTAGACAAGCTTTAAAAATGGTTACGAGTCAAGGAACCACAAGGTCCCAAGCATTTTGTATATCTGCAGGAATGATGTCTCCAGGCTCAGCGGACTTGAAAGGTTCAAAGCTGGATATAGCCCAGACAACTTTTTCCTTCGAAATGATAGAATCGGAGTCGCATGAGGCTGCTCCGTTTCCCTGTGCGTGGACTACTGAGTGATACCGGATAAACTATCCGTGTTTATTGTCTAGACGCTGTCCAGGACGCATTTTGATTCAGAATAAAGCTAGACATAGATAGACTTGTGGATAGAACTTTCTGCAGTCTATGTCTCGCTCGATCCGTCAATGCGTTCGCCAAAGATTCTCCATGGCATGAGCTTCGTTTGGCTTTCCTCAACTCTTTATTGTACTCATCAAGATGTTTTTATATGAGCGCCAATCCGACTCCATTCTGGAGATTTAGGCTACATTAATTTTTTTCCTGCATAGCACCCTGTGAGCTGCAAGCTCCTTCGTTAAGAATTGATTAATTTTATAATTTACTATGATAAAACTGTTTCTGTTAATAAATCCTATTCAAATCCGAGTTTACGAATTTAGCAGGCATTAAAAAAAATAATGCTATGTATTTTAGAAGGAAACTCGACATACGTAAAATTTCGACTTATGTAAATTGCCTTTGGAAAGAAATACTTACAGTGAGTCACAGTCGAAATGAAGCACCTTATGTTAGAGAAAGAATTACTTAAAAAATGACTGCAAAACCATTCAGATTTAAATTGTTTTTATGTAAATTTATTGGCTCAACATGTAAGTCTCTTATTTCAATGTGTTTTATAATTATTTTTTCTTCTTAGTACACAAAAAATAATATAAACTTCGAAAGTTCAAAAATACGCCTCACAGTTAAAATCAACCACCTAAATATAAGTAAAAAGCATATACAGGGCGCCCCGCTTCAGATAGTAAATACTTTAATGGTAGATAGTACCGTTCATTCGTGAAAAATTGACACCGAAGTGGACACTCTGCTTTTAACCGTTACAGAGCTATAACATTTTTTGTAAATTGTGTCAAAAAGCTTGACTTTCCCAACAAAATTAAAATTTGCCACTCTTCCAATTATTGAATCTAAGATTTGACCTCACTTTCTAAAACTACATAAAATTTCAAATAAAACATATAAAATCTCCCGGTTTCGAAATTCACCGTTACTTCAAAGATACAACTGTTCTAACTATCAAAATCGATTTTTCATCAAAAATTCAAATCATTTTACCACGGAACTTTGAACTGACAAATCTGCAAATTTGACAAAAGTTGCCCCAATTGTTGGCTTTCCAAGGGTATATTTCTTTGATACGATTGGATTTGAAAGTTTTCGAATAATACGCAGTAAAGGAAAAAAGCAAGGCCTGGAGAAACCGACCCGAAATATTCAAAAAAAAAAACTGCAAAAAAAATATTTGACTACCTTTCCACTAGACTTCCAGACACCTTAGTAACAGAGACTTTGGAGCATATATCCAGAGGACTCTCCATATTAATTTTGCCAAATTTCAGAAGTATAAGTTCTTTTTTTTGCTATTTTTCGTAGGTATATTAGCATGGACTACCTGTTAAGTTAAGGTTGAAGTAAATTTGTTTCATCTCCACGCCATGTTTTCTTCCTTTAATGCGTATTGTTCGAAAGTCAAGTTAAGCCTTTTGACACAATTTACAAAAATGCTATAACTCTGTAACGGTTGAAAAGAGAGTGTCCACTCTCCGCCAAATCTATGCTATGTAGCTCCTTTACCATAAATAAAATCAAATTGATCTTTCAGTAAATAGCTGCGGGGCATATCTTTGCTGGGAGTGTGTCTTGGTTTAGTTGGAATTCAAAAGTCGACTCAAATTTCAAGAGCAAACTTAAATCGTAAGTACAGATACAATCGGACAAATTTCCTTTAGGCAGCAGAAACATTTTGTACATTTACTACTCCATATAAACAACAAACAAACAAAATTAACATTTTACTGACAGGAAATGAATTTTATCTGCTTCCCAAACTGTAAACTGCCCGAAACCTTCGACGCCTACGCCGCCTGCATTTAAAAATGCAGACTACTTAACAGAGTAGGATTCTTGCACTAACCTTCTACTCAGAGCAGCTGAGATTCAATTGTTAGTGTAATTGTGTGGTGTTAACCTGCTCTGCTCCGCATGGCTGTTAAAAAAACGCGCCTAATATTAGCAGAGCAGAGATAACTGACGTACCTATTGAGTTTCACCTAAAAATCCCACAATGACGAGTGATATTTATATGTACAATACATACATAGACTCAAATAATATTCCAATTCTGATCTCGGGAATGACACGAAATTTGTTTCCATTTTTCTCGAGTACTACCAATTTACCTTTCAGCAAGATCGCTTCTTCAGAATACAAAATATACAATAAGTACTGTGTGTAGTGCACGTTTAACTCACCGTTCCTTATTTGAAGCACCTTCACTGCTTGTTGATGAAGCCCAATCACACGGCACCGTGAAAACTCCTTGAAAAGAGCACAAAAATAAACACACACGATATAAGTTTACAAATGCATATACTTTAAATAAACCTTGAAAAATAAACAAATCAGTTAGAAAAACTTCCTCGTTATACTGGAGTGAGTACTGTCCAGTACAACAAGCGTTAACGGCGAAAACGTTCGATTCGAAAAAGAAAAGATATCAGAAACGAGAAATAATATTAACATATTATTATAGTGTAACGTTAAGGAAAAGCCCACTCTGAAAATTCAAATTAACTTTTTATATGCCCCATATAGAAATGTCCATGTCGCCTTGTAACTTCGCTTGACGGACATGTATGCAAATCAAATGTACACAATTTAACAAGTACGGTGTGTGCATATATACTCGCAGTTGCAATGCACAATAAAAAGATAAAAAGATAATTTTTCCTTTGCTTTTAAGGTTAGCATCTGTCTCGAGAATTTATCTTCGTCAAAGTGGAATTGTATATAGATTTATGTTAATCAGCGTGCCTCCTCCGAATGGATCATTGATGAAAAAGAATAAATGCATAATGATTGTGTATTGTTGTGTGTATCGGAATATGTCGTTGGGTGTTGTGTTTGTTGAAGTATCTCAAACTGGATGCAGAGGGATGCAGTACGCATAGGGTAAAAGAAAATTAAAGATTTTGCAAGATGCAGACAGTGTGGACACCGGTCGTTGCCTTATTGCAGTCAAATCTAGATAAGACGAAATGATCAGAGATAATGTTCACGTTCACATGCAATACATACTGTTACTGTATAACCAAACGATTTTCCTAATTGAAATGATCACTGAAGATTGAAGAATACCTAAAACATCAGAGTACATGTACAAGGAAGTTAACGATTACATTTTATTTTGATTTCAGATACGCAGAGGATACTTGGTGGCATCGGGTACAGATCCGATATTCAGGCTTGTCATGAACCAAATTTTGATGCGTGACCGGTACGTTCTGTTCGGAATATTTTTCGCAAAAATATTTGTTTTGGTTTTTCAGACAAAATAAATATATTTGTGAAAAATTGTTTTAAAAATATGTAACGGGCGATTTGGTGCGCGGCCTATGCGTGCTGTAGATCAGTTCGGGAGACGTGAGCGAGATTTTCGCCGGTCGTTGCCCCTGCCCTTTACGTGTTAGTAAAATTTGTAGGCCCGAGGAAGACAACACAAACACAGGGATAAAAAAATGGAAAGTAAAAAAAGGCGATAATAAGGCACCTGAGCCGTCCGATAATCTTTCCGGATTGCCCTTGTTCACGCTGCTGGGTCCCGGTCGTAAAGGACCTTCGGCCTCTTAACCCACCCATTCATGAGGTCCCATGGCCGTAATATAGAAATGTGGGACCTCCCTAACAAACCATTAAAAAAAAAATAACTTAAATAATTAATAATCAATTAATATAATTGACGTGACAACGGCTACGAAAAGGGTCGTCAAAACAACAATAAATGCAAATGACCAGTCATCATCGTTCAGTTTTATCGGATACACAAAATTAGAAGCGTCATGATCGAAGCCTGCAATGCAGATTTTCTTTTCTGTGCTGATATTTCTGTGATCAGTGGGAGTGATATGAACTGCAGGGAAATAACAGCTAAGAATAAATTCCATACACACTCTCCAACTGTTGCACCGGCCGTAACAATCGCCTTGCGGCGATGATAGGGCCTGCATCAGATGGAGCAATGGCAGTACAGGTCATGTGGCTAGACAGATGTGGCGCAAACTGGATCCCAAACGTTCTTCTGGATTGCTAATGCTAAACAGAGATAATCTAAGAACTGTCGTAGGAGTGCTAACTGGACACTGCCTAATTGGGGAGCACGCCAGGAGACTTCGTCTTCCATTTAATGATTTTTGCAGGAGCTGTGGGGACGAGGAAGAGGGGGAAAGTACGTCTCATTTTCTGTGTACCTGTCCGGCCCTGGCGAGTTTTAGAAAAGACCACCTTGGTTCCTACTTCTTCACCGATCTGGATGACCTGAAAAAGGTAAATGTTGGTCGGCTACATCGCTTCATTGTGAGCTCAGGCTGATTCAACGAGTGAGTTTGGTCTCAGTTGCTGAGTCCAGGGGTATCACAACGGACCCAGTGGCGGTCTAAGTGTGCTTTTAAGCAATCCTTTTAACCTAACCTAACAATCGCCTTTCGTGACCCTAGTGGTATAAACACTACCCAAAATGGTCAAACTATAGAGCGACGCAATTTCAAGCGAAACAGTGCAATTAATGTAAACAATGCAATGCATGATGGGTCTACCGAACGATCGATAATTTTCCATAACATTCACACCTGCAGTTCAAATGCATGCGGCATACAATCATTGACACCACATTTACACAAATAAATTTATTTATTTGTGTGTACGTAATGTATGTACAATAAATGGCCTGTTGTGCATTTCGATACCGCAGCCAGCAGCCTCCTGTCATATTCTACCGCGCTCGCATAGTTCCATCTCCCCGACCCACTCATTTAGAAACACATAACCACGACATAAAATCAAGAATAGAAATAATACTAGTGTACAAAAATTAAACGATTGCAGCGAATGATTATTATGCTACGCAGCTTGGCTTCGAGTAAGTGTAACTTAACACCAAAAAAATACGCCACTTAAGAAAAACTTCTTCTTCCGCTCTCCAAAAATCAACTCGCTAAAAAACGCCAGTCACTTTCCTCATCAACGACATTTTCCACCTTCAAAATGACTGAAGACTGAAGTGAGTGGGTTCAATGGGTGCGTTCCTGTGACCAGATCAGCATTTGACATTTTTCGATTTCTCCCCCATATGATTTGCTCTCCAGTAAAATATGTACGGACAACCGTCAATTTTTGAATCTGAAAATGTTCCCCTTCGGATCAGAATATCTTGCAGTTCCGGAGGGGAACATTTTCAGATCTGAAAATTGACAGTTGTCTGTACAAATTTTAACGGAGGGGAAAGTATATGGAGGAGAATTTGAGTAATATCAAATTCTGATTCGTTCGCAGGAACGCAGCCAATGTGAAGTTTTTTTCGTACCCGTAACCGTTAATTTTAAACATCCAAATAGATTTTCACAAATACGTTTATTCTGAAAAACATCAAGACAAATATATTTGCGAAAAATACTTCGAAGCAAAAATGACGGCCACGCGTCAAAGTCGATTCACAAGCTCTTCCACTTAGACTCCTTAGCATCGAATTAAAATGACACAGAAAGAGCGATGATGTTCATCGGTGCTTTAGGCCCGTCCCATATATGTACATATTGTTATGGGTTCTTAAATTGTCCTTCACCGAACTGTACTTAAACATTCGGTTCCTTTACGTTCAACTCTTCTATTTTCTTAGTCCAAATTCACCCGAATTTCAGATCAATATTTTAGATCAACAATACAGATCAATAATTCAGATCAATAATACAGATCAATAATTTCACCACAACTCTCTGAGAGCCATCCTATTTCACAACTACTCACTGACAGACGATCATCTCTCCTCTTCTTCTTCTTCTTCGTTTTTCTCGTATTCCCCAACATTCGACGGTGCGTTGGCGGGCGAGTAAGTTCAATGCATTAACGGTCAGTGACAATTCGAAATAACAACAATATTTTCATTTTAATCCATTTGCTTTCAAGTTTTCTATAATTTGTTTTGAAGAAAAGAAAACGAAAAGAAAGCATCCTGGTGCCTTTGGCATAACTTTGAGCCGTCCTCGAGGACATGACTTTCGATACTTTATGTCCTTAATATCATACATGTCCTTTAGGTTTTTGTTGTTGTAGCAGCAACGCCTACTGGCGTCAAGCAGTTTGGCAGCCCTTGGCCGTTGCTGGTGAACGGGTCGCTTCGCTGCGTAGAACCGGCTGCCGTGGACGCGATATTCTTTAGGTCGACAGGATTGGTATCATCACCCCGATTCAAAAATGACCGATGTTTGCTAGGTTTGGTTTCTGTTTCAATTAACGTCAAAGAAGGTGCTGTTTTCCAGATCACACGAGGCAAAATGCCATAAACAGTAGTTCAGAGTATTCAACACCCCCGGTAACATGATACTCATCTTGCCTAGATATGACCAAAAACTCAAAACGCCTTTAGTCTAGCGAATACCCCTCATGACACCCAGTCAGCACTCTTGCCTAGATATCGATTCTTTGACAAGAATGTTCGTTTTTTCCTTACCAGAGTACTCAAAATGCAATCAGTCCCGACCAAAGGACTCAAAATGAATTCAACAGTCTCTTCTGTTGCCTTGACCCCTCCAGGGGCATGAGCGCGTCAACATCTCTAGCATTTCTATGCCTTGTTGACGTTTGAATAGCATATCTACTTTTCGGAAGTGCAGTTGCTAGCATGCACCTCCTATCCGCGCCGTCTTTATACTGAAAAGCTCGGAGCACTGTGAGAGTTCTACTAGTACTCACAGGCAGTTTTTGATCGCGCCGAGATTTGATCTCAGAGCTCTAGATTAGTATCGTAGAGCGGTGACCGAACGATCACGGCCACCGAGCGCGACAGCCTTCAACAGTACTCGGGTGCATTGGTCTCACGACCCCGATTCAGAAGATATTCATATAAAAGGTTTGGTTTATGTTTCGCTTCATGATCAAGAGAGTCCTTTTGTCTCGACGTACACCTGCTGCAGGAGAAAAATATCACTACGTGGTACTTATAAAAAGTTTCGTACCAAATTTGGTTCAAATCGCCTGGAGAAACATACTTAGAAAAGACTTAGGTGAGAAACTCTCATCTGAACACAACAGCATATACTGTCCAGTCGATAGCCGAATTTGCTGCCACCTGGCCGTGGTCAGTGTCACCCAAGGAAGCTACATATCAAATTCGGTTAAGATTGGAAAAGGGGAAGTGTCTAGACAAACTGACAGAATGAATCGGACTATGTATCATAAATACTCCCATGCCTTAACCCCTAGTGGGGCATATTGCGTCAACTAATCATGCGCGCCATCGTACTCTGTTCTGGGCAATGGGGCGCATCTCCCCAAACGACTTACCCAGCGCGTTACACATTTTTGCCATAGATCGGTGCCATAAGATTTTAGGACCCCCTCTTGGTCAGCCTTGGTTGGAAATCTGGTTCCATTTCAAGGCATGTAAAGCAATACCGTTATCATCCTTTCGCAATGTGTGACCTATCCACTGCCGCCTGCGTAACAATTCGTCGATTGGCGTCTAACCCGTACGCCAACTCAGCTCTTCATTTCGTATTGATTCGGGCAAGAAAATTCGACGAAAACTTGCAACTTTCTGGTAACCTTTACGGAGACTCCCATACAAAAGCACAGCAAATTTCCGAGTCTCTTCATTGATGGTACCAATTTGAGCATAATGCCCGAACCAGAATGAACGCGGAGTGCAGCAGCAGCGTTTACACGTATTTCCCATACGCGACCTAGATTGAACGCAGCGGCAGCGAAAGCAGATCTGCATGTTGTTGTAGGTGCTGCTGCCGCTGCTGCTACTGTCTGTATTCATTCTGGTTACGGCATAAGGACCACCACAAAATCAGTTGTGTTGTGTACGGAGCGAGCGTAACTGGTGCGGTGAATTGGTATCATTTTTCTTTGTGGCATGAATGGATTTTATATAGAAAACCACCGTACAATTACGAATGTGATCTTGAGCACTTGAGCACGTTGCACGCGAAAGTTTCTCTTCGCTGAGTGTTCACAATGAAAACGCCAGCATCTAGCTCGGCATCAGCGTTCACTCTGTGGACGCCCTAATGCGACAAACAAAACTGGCGCAAGATGCACTGAGAGCAGTACGTGGTGGAGAATTAAGATGACATGACCAAGAGGGAAACCTATCGTCGCTCTATTACCGCTGAACTTTCAACCGCTCACTGGGCACTGTCCCTTTGGGGAGCATGCTAGAAAACTTCGTCTACTATACAACGACTTGTGCAGAAGCTGTGAAGATGCTGACGAGGAGGAGAATACATTTTATCATCCATTTGGAAGACCTAAGGGACATGAGCATGTTCAGGCTTTATCGGTTTATTGCCAGCTCTGCTGGATAGGTATATCCCCGTGTGTACAACAACGGGCCCTTTTAGTGGTCTATGTGTGCTGTGTGACTCACGGTAACCTCATTAACCTAGCCTAACGTAACGAAAAATTTAAATTTGTTGGTTAAAACATAGTAAGGTTTCCTTGTGGGCGTACCTTGTACCTATTACCCTCATTCTCCGCAGCGGAATGTGTCATTTGATATTTGATACAGTCATCACCTTCGTTTATCTCAGTCTAAGGACTCCGCTCAGTTTTATACATTTACAGGTCATAAATACCATGAAAATGTTATTTCTATTCAGGTGATTCTCCCGTTTGGAATCCAACTTTTACATTCAGAATTCCCAAAGGAGATCCACTTCTCACCCTCTCTCTTCATGGCTGAAAATTGCATCGCAGGACGTCTTTCTGGATCCGAAACCCATTCGAGTAAGGAATGTATCTGCATTACGAGTAATTTCCAGCACAATAGAAAGCTTTAGCATGTGCTCGAGTGCTATACAAAACATTGGAACCGTTGAGAAATAACACCCTGAAGTATATAACCATATTCTCATCTCTGATTTTTCTCTCTCCCGGTGTTCATTATGGTCTCATAGGTGGAAGTGTACTAAAAACCTGAAGCAAAACAGCTGAAGTTGGACTCAGAAGGCATTCTGATAACCATTTATGCATGTTGTACATTGGATGGTGCTTTTAAGGGTTCGAATACGTATACGATGCGCTCGAACGGTGCAATTGTGAAAGGTGTCTGATTAAATGGGTGCATTTTCTTCTACGTATAAATAAAAGTTGGTTCTAGTTCTTTCCCGGGCATACCATCTCTCTGTCTGTCTGTCTGTCGGTTGTGGAAGTACGGATCGGATGAAGTATACGAGTATGCGGCGCGTTCCAAGAGAGAATTTATCCTGAATAAACAACACATTCTCCAATTATTTTGCATCGTATACGAACATTTTCACTTGAAACATGAAGTACCACCTACGTTTTCAAAACAGTAGATACCCTTGTGATGCCCGTTGTTAGGCAAAATATGCACAAGCAATCGCATGCATACAGCACTCTATCACGGCAGGTAATAAAGGATACACGTGAAAGAACCGCACATCTAGATGCGCCATATTTTATGCGTTAAGTGATGTGTATAACAATAGAACATGCCTCGCGAGGATATTTGTGTGGGTTTTGTTGAGGAAAGTTGTTCAGTTCGAGAACGGTAGAGAAAGGTCCTTTTAAAAGGGGTTACGAGGCAAAACAATAATGGCGACTATCCTGCTAGCGTTCGTTAATAGTAGCAATATACATATTTCTGTGCGTAGAGACTACACTTAGGCATTCCAGAAGAACTGTATGCGTAATACTTTCCGGAGGAGGAGTCTGCTGTTGAAAACAGAGTATAGTTCGCAACGATTCTTGACATACATTGAGATGACAGTATTATCTAGAACTCGAAAGTTATTGTTACAATAGATCGGATAACGCTGATGCTGATGACAGTTGAAGCGGGATTGAAAGCAATGCATTTCAGTTGTGTCATATTGAAATTGCGGGAACGATAGGAGTTGATTGTTCGAAGCACCTCAAGGAACTTCGTTGAAAATATTTTGCGATATGAGCATGGTTGACGTCACTGTGATAAAGGTGGTGGTGGTCTTAAGTTAGAGGAGGCAAAGCCGTACAGAAATCCCAAGAGAATCGACTGGAGGAAGTTTAGACAGGTAAAAACCTCCAAACTCTGAAGGACGACCAGCCTCAGCATAGAGTCCGTACAAGAGCTGGAGTCTGGGGCGTGTTGTGCATCTAATTCGATGCGTCCCTCGGATCATGAAATTATTGTAGGCATCTCCTTCAATTGTAATCACCACTAAATATCTCCCACCCTACTGCACCACATCCTATTCCCTAATCCGCCGCCTATAACATAATTCGAATAAAAATAGAGTCCTCTGGGGTTTAACATTTTAACCCGTAATAAGTTGTCCATCTTTTATTAAGAGATCGGACGGAGCGTGGACTGAATCGGCGGCTGAGACCCTTAAACTCTTTATGATAACTCTTCAAGGGCAGCGAGGATCGCTGCGTCACCGACGGGTCAGGCGAGCAGTCCTTTTCTTAGGAAGACATAGCATCACAAAATGTCACATCACAGAAAAGAGAGTATATGGATCATCAACAGTCTCCGGGACTTGATCGCATTTTGCTGGTTATGCTTCAGCAGGTACTACTTTGCCTTAACCCCTAGCGGGGCATAGCGCGTCAACTACTCCTGCGCGCCATCGTACTCTGTTCTGGGCAATAGGGCGCAACTCCCCAAAAGACTTACCCAGTACCTGACACTCCTTTGCCACAGATCGACGCCATGTGATTCGAGGACCCCCTCTTGGTCGGCCTTGGTTGGAAATGGGGTTCCATTTCATGGCATGCATAGCAATGCAGTTATCACTCTTCCGCAATGTGTGACCTATCCACTGCCATTTTCGCCTGCGCTTTCTGACGGTAAAGGAGTTCGATGCTGCTTCGGTTGTCGTCTGATGCTGCAGCCAAACGAACTTTCAACTCCTTTCTTTCAATAATCCGCTGCCATGAAGCGTCGGACATCCAGGGCTTAATCCGGCAATCCGGGTTTGGGCCAAGGATGGTATTTGCGCTATCAATGTACCCATTTTTTATGGCATCCCAGTTTTCGTTTATGTCACTATCTGGGTGACTAGTTATCTCAGCCGCTTTTTGCGCAAGATGGTCATTATATTGTTGTAAGACAGCTGGATTTTTTAGTCGAGCGGTGTTGAATTTGCGGGGCCTGGATCTTTCGTCGCTGGGGCGGCGCACGGCTGCAATACGCAATCGAACATTAGCGATCATAAGATAATGGTCTCTTCCCATCCCAATATCGGCACCCTTCTTGTTTCGCACGTCCAGGAGGCAACTCTTGAATCTTTTACTAATGGCAAAATGGTCGATCTGATTTTGTGTTCTGCGCCGATCAACAGAGGACCAACTGATTTTGTGGTGGTCCTTATGCTCAAACATAGTACCACCGATGAAGAGACTGTGAAAGTTGCAGAACTCTACAAATCTTTCACCGTTGTCATTACGATCACCAAGACCGTGTCGCCCCATCACATGTCTTAGCCCATAGTTATCGACGCCAACTTTCGCATTCAAATCACCCATAACCATTATAATGTCACCTTTAGGTGTTCTGCTCTGAACGGCATTTAGTTCTTCGTAGAAGGAGTCTTTTACCAAGACATTGTCGGGTTCAGTAGGGGCATAACATTGTATTATTGCGATGTTCCTCATTTTGGTCCGGAACCTGGCGGTCAAGACCCTGTCAGAGACCGGTTCCCAGGATAAGAGACAGTTTCGCGCGGCTCTCGTTAAAAGGAGCCCCACACCTGACTCACGACGACTACCGGTAGCTTTACCGGAGTACAACATTACAGTGCTGCCCGTTGGAGAGATGAATTCTCCGCTGTTCCACCATCTTATCTCACTAACTCCTAAGATTTTTAATTTGTACCTCAGAAATTCACTTTCTAATTGAAGAAATCGTGCGTTCTGGGGACCTTCTGATCCATTGTCCAGGAGAGTACGCACATTCCAGAATCCAATCTTTGTCATTGTACGATAGCCAAAAGTCGTAACCGTTGAGTCAGTCCTTATCCGAGGCATAGTTGACGTTTCGTTAGCATATAAAGATTTCGGATAGTGCAAGTTGCTGGCATACACATCCTGTCCTTTGATTGTCGGTTTTAACGACAGGCCCTCAAAGGGAAAGGCCGTGGTATTTTTTTCACACCCCACACCACAGGGGTACCTCAACCAAATCATCGCACCGCCATCACTGGCGGCTTGACGTTGGTTGGCAATGGTCAGTGACCACTGCCGTTCCAGGGGGCGCCCACGCGGAGGACTATGGAAGAGGAGTTTTTGCGCCCCCCCCCCTTCAGCAGGTACAAGACATAGTAACTCCATGGCTAGTGGCCATTTTCAGAAGCTGAATAGCACCCAAGTCTTCGAGACATGTACGAGTCACGTTCATTACGAGGACTTAGGCTTCACTTCCTCCGTAACGAAGGCACTGGAATGAATAATGAATAGCCACATTCGACAGCTGTTGTTGAAATCGTTAATTTCAAAAGGTCAGCATGCATATTTTAAAGGAAAATCGATGGAGAGGGCTCTCGATGAGGTAGTACGCACGATCGAGCATGACCTACACTACAAGTAATACACTCTAGCCGGTTTCTTGGACATTGCGGGTCCGTTTAATACAATAGCATCTGAACTAATATCATTCAGAAGTCCCTTGTCGAGCTTGGGGTGGAGACTTGTTTTGGCAGCTGGATAGTAGCGATGCTAAGAAGCAGAACGATTGGAGGGGAACCCTCCAAGGTGGGGTGATATCTCAGCTATGGATTATAGCGATGGACGGACTCCTAAGAAAGCTAGAAGCGTCAGGAGCCTAGGTAATTGCATACACAGACGATGTGATAATTCTGGTTTCGGGTGAGTTCCTATCGGTGATGATGAAATCATGAGTGGAGCTTTGAGCATAGTAAAAACCTGGACGGTAAAGTGTGGACTTAGTGTGATCCCGAGCAAAATCGAGCTAGTTGTCTTTACTACAAGAGCCAAAATACCTGAGTTTACACTCCCACAACTTAATGGCCACTTTTTAAAACTGTCACCCAACGCTAAGTGTCTCGGAGTCATTCTCAACCCGAAACTTAGTCGAAAAATGAGCATTAAGCATCGTGTAAAGAAAGCCAATATAGCCCTCTTCTATGCCTGCAGGAGAGCCTGCGGCAGAAGCTGGGGTGTTCAGCCAAAGATGGTTTTATGGCTGTACGCGGCTGTAGTGCGACCAATTCTTGCTTATGGAGCATTGATATGGTGACCAGCTCTTCGGAGGAAGCATAATATTGAACCATTGAGTAAAGTGCAAAGAGCCGCTTGCATCAGTCAGGGGAGCTATGGGTTCATGTCCAACATACGCACTAATTATCATCCTAGGTCTACTCTCTTTAGACCTTCAAAGGGTCCCGTGCAGACAAACGGAGTCTGGATGTTTGACGTACAAACCATAAGGGCATAGCAATATACTAGAGTCTCTACCTGTCGGAGTTCGAGACATGTTGCCAACAGATTATATCGCTACCGAAGTAGACTTGACAAGCACCTGGTAACTAGGTTCCCAACGAGAGCGGAATGAAGTGAGGGGAGGTGCCGGGAGATAAGACTGCAAAATATTCACTGATGACTTTAAAATTAATTGTGGAGTAGGCGCGGGGATCTTTTCTGAGGATCTCAGAGCATCAATATATTTTCGCCTCCCAGACAATGCAAGTGTATTACACAGCACAGGAACCACTAGGAGTGTCGCCATCTTCTCAGATAGCCAGGCCGCGATTAAGGCTCTGGAATAAATTACAATCTCATCGAAAATAGTCAAACAATGCCGAAGTGAGCTGGCTGGACTGGCCGATAGAGACAGCCGATCAACTGGCGAGACAGGGCTCTGCCCTGCACGAGTACTACGCGGTGACTGTCCACCTGTCTGCCGTAAAAAGGGAGAATCATACGCATTTCATGCCACGGGCTAGTGAAAGATGGGGCGCACTGACAACGTGTACCACGTCTAAGAAACTATGGCCATCAAACGGCGCACGTAAAACTAATGCCCTTCTGAAGAGAACCCGTTCGGATGTCGCAAAAGTTACAGGGGTTACGACGGAACATTGGCCAGTGGGGATATACGCGGCAAGATTGGGTATACCTTACAACATTTTCTGCCAAAGCTGCAGTAATGACGAGGAGAAATTGTGCAAATTTTTGACATTAAGAAGTGGGCAGTGCTTCTTCCAAGATATATCCGACATCTCCTCGAAGGGTATGGGGTAATATGTTTTCTTAACTCCATAGGATGGATCGGAGGACGAATACCTCAGAACGTTCTTGAAAGCCACGGTATATTCCTGTTATGAGGCGTGAGGCATCGAAACGGCACTTGTGTTTTTTCTCTAACGGGTAGTAAACAGCCACTCTAACCAACTAGCCAAATATTTTGCTGGGATTAGCATAATCCGAGAAGATAATCAACCATGAAACCTCTATACTTTTCAGAAAACAGCATACATCCTAGGAATACCATTTCTGTGTCAAAATCCCAAAATGTTTACTACTACCCCATAACATTTTGCTACCATCCGCTTCCGCTTATCTGTCCTATAACAATGAATGTTATAAATATATCCAAAGCAATTTATACGGCCATATATACTACAAGTACAATACATACTCGTATATATTGTTGATAAGATTATCAATCAGCGGCCTACTAACGTGCCTTATTGCCCGTCTCCGCTGCTCATCAGCCACGGTCGGTTGTTTTTTTTCGGTCTTGTTTCTTCACTGAAAGTCCCAATGATAGGCATGCCACAATAACGTCTCGTCGTCGTCAACAAAATCTGATTGACATATTGATGAGTTTTGAAAATCCCAAAGTGGTTGTTATTTGCTATATTCTATTTTATTAGGAGTTATAAAAAAAAGTATGTTATCAGTTTATAGAGTGTGGTGTGTGAATGCATGTGCTTTTCCCCCCAAAGGTGTGATAATCATATCCGTCGGCAGACGGGCTAATCTTTTAGCTTACTTTTGCTTCTTCGGGGCTCTGGATATACATAAACATATATACATATTTATCCAAAACGTTTTCAAGTTCATAAAATTCAATATTGAAAATTTTTGACACAGTGTAGTTTTTTTTTGTCATGCTAATGATGGATTTATGGCACTGCTAGCTGCTGTTGAAATTCGGATTGTAAACAGTTCAGTTTATTGACGTGTGAAGTAACAAAAAAGTGACTTCATTACATGACTTTATCTGATCTGATGTATATCGCGGATGGTTTGACAGCGGAAAATATTGAAATATGATGACAATTAAATCCCCTTTGAAATATTGAATATACGAGTATGCACTCCAAAGTATCTGGTAGCAACCAATAAGCCGGTAATTGGGTGTTTTGTTCAAATGTGGATGAAAGCTATTGGCAATCGGAAAATACAGTGCAGTCGCGATTACCCTGAATATCCGCCAACTTGAACTACGCGCCAACTTGAACATTTTCTTGAGTCTATTGGGTAGTGTGAATAAAACATAAGCAAAAGCCAAAATTAGCCAATTTTAACAAATAGCTGCGTTATTGTGCTAGGTGAATAAAAATTTTCATTTTAACAAATGCTAGGGTTTTCCAGCAAATGCTTAAAATGTGTGAATAAAACACAGCGTAAGCTAGAAATAATAAGAAAAAGCTACCAGTTTTTTATGTGTACCTCGAAACACACTTCAAAGTCAAATTCGGGTGCTTTTGATCTGTCGAAATGGCTGCATTTATGTTCATAACTTCGCACACGAAAACAGTATCGAAAGCTGAGAATATGAAGATTATATAAAGAACGGAAATAAGCCAAGATTTTTGGTACCCGTTTGCGTTTACACATTGAGATATATTACACACACCACAAAAATGTTCCTTCGGCTGTCAAATCATTTGTCGTGATTTTCAATCATACCGCAATCGAGGAAGCACCAGCTGAAAAGAAAGTAGGCAATGAAAAAAAATATTGTAAGAAGCCGACACATATTGCTTTCAGTCAATTCATTTGACAAAAGATGGAAAGAAGGTAGGCTATGAAAAAAAAAATGTGTACGAAAGACGTATGGATTGTGTGTGATGATATCCTCTCTTCAATAGATGTTCCTCCCAGAAAGGGAGATAGAAGGAAACGAAAAAGAGCGAGAGAAATGAAGTAATTCGGCACAAGTGAGGAAGTAGGAAGGGGGATGGAAATTTGACATCTCTTTTGCTTCTATCTAGACCGAGCGGGTGTTCTGCGGCAGCGAGACAAAATGGAATGTTATTGCTCACAAAGGAGAAGTAGGAGAGGGGATGACATCTCATGTGATTCCTGTGCTTCTATATAGACTGCGCGGGTGTTGCGCGGTGGAGGGCGTGTGTCTCTCTGTTTACTTTTTACTAGTTCGTATGTGGTGGAATTACGTCCAGATTTTTGTGTACATTAAATGGTGGGTTTCATCTCCTTCTATAGGTATATATCTCGGTGTGTTCCATACACTCAGATCGAAAGATAATTAGGTGTTTAAATGCAGCTTATCATAAATTGTACAGGTTTAAAGAAAACAATGGAAACAGTGAAACTGTGAAAACAGAGGAGGATCTGTAATGAACCACCTGCAATGGACCATATCCTGGTAGTGCTGCTTCCACCGGCAGATCTATTGTGCAGCACCTGATCAGTAAGAATCTGCCGGTGGAACGAAACCAGAGGCCGAGGGTCCCATTACGCCTGGACCCTGATGCGAACCCGAGGGAATGTGCGCCGTCCGCCAACCATTCCATCCTTATCGCCTCATTTTTTTATCATTGCCAATTTTTACCTCCCCTGCTTGTGTTGTCTTCCCCAGGATATGAGTTTTTGTTAATACGTAAAGGACAGGGGCAACAAGCGGCGAAAACACCGCCCACATCTCCCGAACTGAGCTCCAGCAAGCATAGGCCGTTGCTTAGCTCGTTGAGGAGCCTTTTTCTCCGCCAGGTGGCACAGCCCGACCTTCACGGTCAATTATGCTACCGTCCTCACGTGCATCTTCGGATGCCCACCAAACCGTCCATTACAGATCCTCGTCTCCTAAAAAAAAACAACTGGAAATACATTTTTCCACGTCTTTTAAGTAATGCTGAATTTCGAATTAGTGTCGCGAAGGAAAAATGAGTCGACCGCACCATTGTTTGGAAGCTGATAAATGGGGTTATTTAAAAAATTTGGCGGAAGTCACTGGATTAAGTTTCCAAAATATGCACAAGAAATTCGAAAAGCACAAGAAGTATCGACTAAAATTTTTAGTTTCCCATGTACAACAGGAGCAATTGAATGTCGCCATAAAAAAAAACGGCACACCACGGTGCTGACTACGTGAATCGAGAAGGATTTTGTACAATAGTATTAATATACAAGCAGCGTCCCAGCTTAGACTTGTTCGGTACTAAGATTTTAAGACCGGTTTTAGGTTTTTATAAAAACCTGTTTTCCTAGCAGTCAATCGTTAAAAACCGACACATTAAAAAGCCGATTCATCAAAAACCGACATATTAAGAACTGAGTACACAGTTAAAAATCTCGGTATTTTTTTTAAACCTGGTCTTGGACTACCACCATTTTTAATAATTTTAATTCTATAATCTAAACCCTTTCAAAGTTTACTTCTATTTTAAACCAAATTTGTAATAAATTCTAATACAATTCAAAGTTTACTTCTATTTTAGACCAATTTGTAATAAATTCTAATACAATTCAAACCTTTTCGTGTTATTTTTGTTCTCGCATTAGTTTCTAATCTAAGTTTAATTAAAAGGTAAACCCCACAAAGTATATTTTTTGAGTCTCAAGTCTCACTATAACTACTCGCAGTCAACTCAAAATATTATGCTGCGTGGCCGAGTGGTCTAGGTCGCAACTCTACAACACGGAGTTCACAGGTTCGATGCTGCGCCATGGCGAAAAAAGTTAAAGATTAGCTGGCTAACCTGCGATGGGCGTAATAAAGGATTTGGAAGTTTAGAAAATTGAAAAAAAAAAATAATGGAGAAACAACTTAAGAGGAGTTAAAAAAACGCAGTAAAATTAATATTTTTTCATAGATTATAATATCTGTAGATTAAATTTTAAACCAACAATTTGATTAAAAAAATAATGCCAGAAAAGTTTAATATTTAAACCAGTGAAGTTTACGGAAGCAATTGTAATACTTTCATTTTATTAAAATCTAATACAATTTTGGTGTCGTCATATATGTAACCCGAATTAGCATTGATAATAGACCAGGATTTTTAACTGTGTACTCTAGTATTCAAAAACCGACTCGTTAAAAACCGACCGGCTCATGGTTAAACAAAAAATGGAACGGGTTAAAAACCAACTCATTAAAAAACCGATTCATTAAAAACCGACTCATTACAAAACTATTACTCGAGTACTCAAGAACCGACTCGTTAAAACCGACCGGTTTATGGTTAAAGAAACCGAGTTAAACCTCGACTCATGGAAAAAATCGATTTATCAAAAACCGACTCATGACAAACGGAGTACTCGAGTTCTCGAAATCCGACTTTTTAAAAGCCGACCGCCACATGGTTAAGAAAACCGAGTTAAAAATTAACTCATTAATTGAAAACCGTTGAGAAAATGGAGTATTTATTGTGTAGTACACTACGAGTATTATGATTATGAGTAATAAAAGATATGAAAGTGTACATGGTTATAAGCGGACCTGTTAGTGTCACCATACACTGTCGAACTCTAACTCGAACACGAACCTAGTACACGTGGACTGGTTTTATTCACATCTATGTGAAGTGTGTGTGAGTGTCAGAGGACATTTGTACCAGGTTCGTGTTCGAGTTCGACAATGTATGGTGACACTTAGAAAATTTTTTTTGTCCGACCAAAGACCACAAAGTGCCTTCGACAGAAGTGTAAGACATTCACTTCAATACTCCCAGCCCAGCCTTATGAGACCCATCTAAATACTCGTAGCTGTACTATTGAAATTACGTGAGTTTCGACCGCCATGCAAAGACATAATGTCAATTTTTCTAACAGGTCCACTGATAATCGTCAGTTCCGACATTTTATTTCAAATCAATCACTTCATTTAGTGGGTTTGCCCACATTCATTCCACTTTCGATGCATGTCTTTTGACAACTGAAAGTGTGGACAAACCACACCAAATCAAAGTCAAATCAAAAACTAAAATCTTTTCTTGAATAATTCCGTACTGCACTGTACCAAAAAAAAAATGATTCTGATGATTTTCTCACAGATTTTTGATGTATCGGTCTTTTTTAAACACAGGTTGGTTTTAAATGAGTCGGTTTTTAACTCGTTTCTTCTTAGAGCCGGTCGATTTTTAACGAGTCGGTTTTTAATGAATCGTTTTTTTCAATGAGCCGATTTTTGAGTACTCGAGTACTCGGTTGATAATGAGTCGGTTTTCTGGTAAATCAGTTCTTTAATGAGTCGGTTTTTAACTTGTTTCTTTTTTATCAATCATAAGCCGCTCGGTTTTTAACGAGTTGGTTTTTGAGCACTCGAATACCCTGTTGTTAATGAGTCGTTTTTTGGCGAATCGGTTTCCCAATGATTCGGCTTTTTCTAACGGTCATGAGTCGGTTTTTTTTTATCATAAGCCGGTTTTTATCATAAGCCGGTTTTTATCATAAGCCGGTTTTTTTCAAACCCAGTACTTGGGAATCTCGATATTAACAGAAGACCAGTTTTAAACCGGGGCTGACCGATTTCAGAAACAGGGTTATCCCTGCTAACCAAGTTATGATGAAGACAACAATCGGCTCATTATCCAGGCCTGGATGAAAGGCATCATGACCAGTGTTCTAGCCGCTGGACTAAAGACGCTAATATATTTTTCAAGGAAATGATGAAACTATACATGACGTACGAGTATGAGTATCACAAACGGATTCACAAGCCGAATTAAAAATTAATGACAACTCTTGACAAGTATTGCATCATCGAGGGCAAGACGAAATAAGTTGTGAGTGTGAGCAAGCGATCGAAGTTGGAATATCTATGTTTACACGTATATCTTTGCATGATTTCCTGAACCCGCTGCTTCTTAGCGAAAAAGTGGCAATGGATAGATCACACACTTCGAAAAGGACAGGAAAACATTACGAAACAGGCCGTTGGACGACCTAGAAACACCTGGAGAAGATCAGTTGAGGTCGAGGGTAAATCATTAGGCAAATCGTGGAGTCAGTTGAAGGCGGTGGCGGCGAACAGGACGAGGTGGAAAGTCGGCGCGGTTAATGCCCTATGCCCCACAAGGCGTTGACAGGATCCAGAGAGAGAGTGTGAGCACTGCATCATTTTTTTTGCATGTTTCTTATCATTCACCTTGTAGCTCGAGCCAGCCGGATCGGACGAGTATTTACCCATGGAAACAGGGTTGACATTTTGGGGTGAGCAACATAAATAATCAAACAAATCATAAATCAACGCTTCCATCCTAACCTGAAACATACTCGCGTCACGTTCACATTAGGCGAAATCGGAGACCCAAGTCTCGTGTAGTTGCACGAGTTACGGCACCTAGTTCGCCTAACATTAATATTTCATAACATATACAACAAACAACATTATATTGGTAATTTTCCTTACAGTGTATTTGTTATCGAGTTCCAATACATAACCTATTCGCATTGATTGTACTCGTACTAAGTAGACAGTCGTATTTTGCCGCTCAACTTGAGAGCATATATTGTTCCAATAAAATGTTAGCTATTTAACATTAAATTAGTTTGTATTTTTTATTTAAAATGTTACTAATTCTGAGTAACATAACTGGCGCAGTCGCTGTAAATTTCCGGCAGTCGGCAATAATAACTATATTTTTGAAAATTTAGTGTCGTGTATTAATTACACTAACGGCGGTTTACCGTTAGAAAGTGGCACTAAAGAAGCACCTGAGCAACGACGGATTATCGTTCTTAAATGGCTTCCAAAAATGATAAGTTTCAGCCGAACTGGAAATTTAAAGAACCTCAACAACAACGACGGTTTATCGTTGCAGTTATGGCCATTAATCAATTACCAATAGAAAGTGAGAAATTACATATTTTCCCTATCATTATTTTTCCAAATTTCCTATCCATTACCTACTTTATGTCTTTTCGAATAACAAACAAACAAAATATTTTATTAAATCAAACTTTTAAAAAAATGAAATCTTTTAGTCAAAGACAAAATGTGAAGTTACAATAATAGTATGAATTTGACAAATTTTCACATTGTAATGATGAATTAGTATCCGTAGTACCAATTAAATTTTCAGTGCGGAATAAGTTCATAAGCAAAAAATTCAATTAATTTATAATAAAGTGAAAATCTCCAAATTTCAAGAATAAAAGTAAAACAAAAAATGACCTCTAAATCCCCAATGAACAGTTAAACGTTAAACCAGTGAGAATATATTTAACAACCATTCCCAAATCCAACGCAAAACGAGTTTTTGAAATACTAATATAAGTTATGGCTCTTCCGAAAAAACTCCCGAACTCTCTCCAAAATTCTTGACTACGACTATAACATTCACGATGATGAAATTCAATAAACCGTAAAACAACTGAAGGTGTTAATAATTAGCATTCCGATATTGAAATAAATGCTCCAAGCATTACACAAACATTCTGTCTCTTTTCTTCATTAGTAGATAGAAACGACAGTATCAACAAAATAGATTTTCCTCTAATTTTATGGAAATTCAGACATCCTGGTCCTACTAGAATGTTATGAATGATTGATTAATCTCAATTGGGAGAGATATTAGCAACCATGTCTAAATTTAATTTTCCTTAAATTCGAATACCAAACTCGTATTTTTTAAATCAAAGTTAAGGAGTATAATCAGAAAACCAGTAAACATAGAAAACTATCACGCCCATGATGCAGTTGTTATTTAAAAAAAAAAAAACTACACAATCAATGCAAGATGTAAAATCTTTTTGAATATTTCGACAAAACCATACAAGTAGTTATAAATTTGTTAAATTAACCATTCGTTAAATTAATTAACATTAACCATGTTTTCATATTATTAGCGAAAAACAAAATATATTTAACATTTATAAAAACAATATATAGGTAAATTACATATGAGTATTTTGATCAGTTTGCTAAATGGAATCTCTTATACTGTTGCGAGAAATAATTAATTAATGGAACGTTACTGACTTGAAATATGCTTTTGTTAACGCGGAAGTAACATACTTTTAATTGAAATATACACGATTAATGACTTTAAATATAGTATTCAGTTGAAATTAATTCAATTATACAGATTATGCATATATATATAAAGACACTAAGATTATATAAATGTATCCCGATAACTTTTTCGTTCCTATTAACTATAATCCCGCTACTCATTACCCCTTCAATATGCAAAAGAATCGCCAAAACTTTCAAAAGGACCTCCGACTACTGAGAAACAACATGGGTCAAATTTTACAGATGCTGAGCATTAACCACCAACATACAATACCAAGGATACTATCTACTGAATGCAACGCTCCATATCTACAATTTTATGAATCCTCCTGTTATGAAAAGATGAATGCAGTGTAACTAACGTTCGCTTCGTCCAAAACATTGTTCATTTTGGTCTACGCTCACAACTAAGGGGGGAGGAGTTACGGCACCTAGTTCGCCTAACATTAATATTTCATAACATATACAACAAACAACATTATATTGGTAATTTTCCTTACAGTGTATTTGTTATCGAGTTCCAATACATAACCTATTCGCATTGATTGTACTCGTACTAAGTAGACAGTCGTATTTTGCCGCTCAACTTGAGAGCATATATTGTTCCAATAAAATGTTAGCTATTTAACATTAAATTAGTTTGTATTTTTTATTTAAAATGTTACTAATTCTGAGTAACATAACTCACGCGAGGAACTCACAGCGAGCCACCGGGTGTCTCACACAGCGAGTTCTTCGTGCGAGATTAGTTTCGGGTGAGGAAGATGTTTACACTACGCACAATTTTTTCCTCGTGAACCAGTTGCGCGAGTGGTTTCGCCAAATCTAAACGCATCTTTAGAGAATGGCGACACAGCGTCCGGCCTACTATTGGAAATTTGTTTAATGAATTCTTTCCGTTGAGTTTATGATGGACACAGAGCCACATGTCATTTTTCTTCATCACAACTATTTCCCCACGGACTATGCTGGCAGTGCCACAATGGCTCGGTATCCAACCGAGTGTAATGCTGAAAAAAAACTCCCATCTCTTTGAGGGCTAAACGACAGTTCGCGATGATTTTCGATGTAGTCATGACGAAGTCGAGTGATCCCATTGCAGCCTGACTATCCGCATAAATAGTAAAGTCCCTCGTGGTCACGACATGACTTCCCAGTTAGGTCAGAGCTTCCAGTATTGCCGAAACCTCAGCCTGAAGGACACTGTAGAAGTCGGGAAGACGGAGTGACAAGTTAATTCCCAATTCTTCCGAATAGATACTAGCCCCAATTCCGCCGTCCGTCCTAGTGCCATCCGTGTAGATGGCCATGGAATCGGTGGTTATGAGCGTGGTATCAACCCATAGGTCCTTCGACGGGTGGTTCCGGCCAAAAACATATTTTGCAGTAGTATAATCAATCCCCACAGGGAGATTCAAGTTGCCCAGTATAGTCGAGTGTCCAGAACTCAACGTGCGCCACTGATCAGTTTCGCGAAAAGGCGTAAAGCCGTGTTAGCCGTCATTTGTTTTTTAGGACGTTACAAACAAACAATTTTGCCTAAAGCCGATTAAAGCTTACGGTTCAAACCCTATTGTTTCCTCTGTGCTACTGCTTTCTATAATTGGGTAATCATCTGCATAGTTTTTAATAACTAACTATCAGCATAATATCATCCATACAAACAACTAAAGATTTGATAATCCTCTTGTATATTGTAGTTTTCAACCGAGTTGTCCAATTTCTAATCAATCAATCAAGCTTAAGACTTGGCAAATTGATAGCTCCAAATGCATATACGTAAAAAAAACTTTCATTTGCAAACACCTCCTCTTTTAATCGTATTCCGACTGACTTATTATTATTTTCTATAATGCATCTATTGATCCGAGTTTGCTCATATTTTCAAAAGATATATTTCAATATTAATTTTCAAGAAAAAAAATATCTATGGCGATGACCTAACAGATATTCAAAACCTGATTGGGGACAGAGTTGTTTTTAGGTCCTTTGAATATACTCGTATCTTTAAAATTTATGAAGACAGTAGTATTATGTGATATACATAGATTTGCAGTGTTTCAGACAAATATTGTGAGTATGTACAATACTATGTCTAGTTGTCTGAGACAGAATGTAGATTAATTGCAGATTTAACCAGTTTTAAGCGAAGAATGGAGTGATCTCAGAAGGCTACCCACAAAAGAAAGGAGCTTTGTTATATATTTTAATAGTATTAGTTTTTGGAAATTTTGGCACTAGAAAAACATGTTTAATATTACAATGGGCGAATTAAGTCGAAGCAGAGAAGATAGTATAAACCATATTAAGATTTTAGAATTAAGAAAAGAAGGTCTGCATTTCATCTTTCTCCAACCAGTAGATGAAGATATTTTATGCTTATGCTATGCATATAAAACGAAGGAAAAATGTATGTCGAACCTACTAGGTTTAATAATACTCGTAACTTTATAAAAGACCAACATTGATATTGTTTAATTGAAATTTCTATCACCGTAAACAGCAACTACGAGTATAATAGCGAATCAAGCTCCAATGAAAGTTCCAAAACTAATTAAAAATAATGGAGTACTCATTTAGTACCCATTTTTGAATGGCAAACATTTTCATTGGCATCCACATGTCCGTTGTCTAATTAAATTAATTGTCCATAAAAACATAGAGTAGACTCTTGAAAATAATTACCTACTCACAAGCGCATACAGTAACCGTTGCAAAGTCAATAAATTCTAGAATCATAATTTTAAATATTACGAGTATATCATTTGAAAAGTTGCATTACTCGTATACGTACTATATATAGAGTATACCCATAGTGAAGAGCACTCATCTGTGGAGTACCAATATGTATATCCTTACAGCTTACACATAAAGATACATTCCAATCTACCTACAACTACATTTTGCAGGTACGGTACAGTGTATATCTCTCACAAAATTAAATAGTTGCACATAACATAGTAGAGATGGTAGTTTGGCGGTGAAAAATGTACCGAAGTTTTCTTTTCACAATTTCGGTTTATGTCTCCAGAGGCACTGAATCGGAATCTGCCCCTTCATTGTGTCCTGATCATTGCAGACGTTGTCAAACAGACGATTCTCGAAATTTCCACTCATCGTACAGCTCGTCGAATTCGAATGTGCCCTACGCAGAATCTTTAATCACCATCATCGTGGCTCATCAGCCCGACGTTGGGCCCCGACCGTTTGAATCTCCTCCAATTATCTCGGTCAAGTAACCGCGTCCTCCAAATTTGGAAGCCCAGCAGTTTTTCAGTGTTATCATTTCCCGAGTTTTTGCAACGAGGTCTCGGTCTTCCTCGCAACCTTGTTCCGTCGACGCGTCGTCCATTCAATATTTTCTTAGGCATGCGGTCATCGTCCATTCGTTGCATATGTCTCGCCCATTGTAGACGTTCTAGTTTGACGATTCTCGAACTTCCAGCTCATCGTATAGTTCGTACAGCTGATGGTTGTACCAAATGCGCCATTCATTTCGGTCGCAAGCCGCTCCGAAAATTCGCTGAAGAAAATTCTTAGGTTGGTGTAAATGTCGGATTCAGAAGTAACTCACTTTTAATGCAAATGGTCGTTGCCATTTGGTACTTTTGGTATCACCATGTAACGGCCGGTTTGGTGGGCATCCGAAGATGCCCATGGGGACGGAGCCTTAGGTAGCATAATGACCGTGAAGGTCGGGCTGTGCCATCTGGCGAAGCAAAAAGGCCCCTCAACGAGCTAAGCAACGGCCTATGCTTGCTGTAGCTCAGTTCGGGAGATGTGGGCGGGCTTTTCGCCGCTCGTTGTCCCTGTCCGTTACGTATTAACAAAAATTCATAGGCCTGGGTAAGACAACACAAGCAGAGGAGGTAAAAATGGGGAATGAAAAAAAAAATAGTCGATAAGGATGGAATGGTTGGCGGACGGATGAGACGCCCAAGCGGTCGAATCTGGGTCCGGTTGTAATGGGACCCTCGGCCTCTGGTTTCGTACCACCAACAGATCACTACTCATTAGGTGCTGCTTCGATCTGCCGGTGGGAGCAGCACTACCAGACCATAATATGGTTCATTACAGGTGGTTCATTACAACCACTAGGTTTGTACAAGTCTAGGGTATATACGGTTCGGACTCCTGGTTTTTTTTTTCATCGATCACCATGAAGTGCAAAAGCAAAATGACTCCATACGCCAAGGTAGCAGTACTTATACTTTAATATGTCATATCACTAGGGCCGCCTGCTGTCAGTTTGAAGCATAAAAATCGCAGCCAACTTCATGTCATTGCAAAATCCGACATTTCTTCTGCACCAACCTAATACTTTCAAATGTGTTCATCATGTTTTCGAAGGCTTGAGCATGGGTCCGGGTTTCACAGCCATAGCATAGCACAGGACGTATGATCGCTTTGCATATGCGGAGCTTAGTATTTCTATACACATGCTTCGGTACACATGAGTCACTTTAGGGATGAGTGAGGGATGGAGGACACCAGCACCCCAGAGTTCTGAGCTTGTCTGGAGGTTCCTTAAGCAGTACTGTAGGAATTTATGAAAATTTGGAAAATTCCGATGAGTTCGATAGTGCCAAACGGGTGCATGTTGTTTTTGGAGATTTTTATTCCTATGACGTCACCTAAGGGGTGACTGGGGATGTGTAGGTCACCATAAGCTGAGAATTCTTGATCTACAGGATCATTTAGAAAGAAAATTGCAACTTCATTTGATGAATGGAAGCTAACCTGCATTGGTTAAAATGCATATCCTCAGGTTGCCATCCCTAAATTGAATTTTTTTTATAAAATTTTTATTTTTGCAGAGTTTTTTTCTGAAATTAGTCTCTAGAACTCTAAAACTCTTTAATATCCATCGATTTTAATCGATGACCGAGATCTCGTTGAGAGAGCTCAGTATATGTGGACGCCGAACAGCTACTGGGCTTCCAAGATTGGAGGACGCGGTCACGTGACCGAGATAATTGGAGGACAACGGTCCAGGCGGTGAAGGCCCGACGTCGGGCTGTCGCGCCACGATGATTTTAATCATTGGATCTATTTTTCAACGAAATTTTTTTTTGCATGAAATTAGCATTAAAACCCTAGAACTATCGCAGCACCTCCTCGAGAACTCTAAAGCAATTGCTAATAAGCAGGAAACTTTTGAAAAATTTCAACTTTTCCCAACTTGGGTTGCTAACTTTCGGGGGGTCTATGTTGTCGATATTGTGTAGCACAGGTGTTAGTTTTTCTTCAAGTCGGGCTGTATATGCCTGCGCCGTAACGTCGTTCAGGAGCTTATCAATCGCAAAGATTTTGATAGGGCTGATTCTTGAGTGGTGCACTGAAGAGATCCTACGCCGACAGATTGTCTTTACCAAGTGATGGTCGTAATAGCAATTTGCTCCTCGGCATGATCGGACGCATGATCGGACATCCATCAGGCTTGAAGCCCATCTCTTGCAGATGACGACGTCGTCAATCTGGTTGACGGTGCGTGTATCCGGAGATTTTCAGGTTTCTTTACGAATGCGTCGATGCCGATTCCTACTACATGCGAAGTTGATTAGTCGTAGTGAGTCGAACAATGTCTCCAAGCGGTCGTAAAATTCGTCTTTCACTGCTTCTTCCTCCACTTCAGTAGGTGCGTGTACGTTGATAAGCCGGAGGTTGCAAAATCGAATCTTAATGCGAAACGCACGCAACTTGTCATTGATGGGTTTGAAGTCAGTAACGCGCGGTTTTAGCTGATTGTCCACGATGAACGCAAATGCAAACTCTTTGTGTCCAGATAGTTTACTACTTTTGAAAATTGTGAGCGATTTCTTGTCGCTGATTTCGCTGGCAAGCCAGTTTGTTTCCTGGACTGCAGTGATGCTCAGTTATTATTATTTCTCGACCTGTTATAGGAGGGCCTTTTCGGGAATAGACCGATATCCGGTGAAACGAACGTGGCTATTATATCAATTGTAATAGTTGGTCTGGCGCCGGACACTGCGGAGTGTGGTGACAGGAATCAGGCCGTGTTAGTGGCCCTCCATCCAGGTGGTTAGCAAGCCAGAGCTAAACTTGGTGGTACAACTGCAGACAGTGCTGCTTTACAGCAGCAGAAGTGGTAGAGACTGAGGCAACTCTAGCAGTAATCTTGAAGGCAGATGTTGAATTAAGTATTCAGATTCAAAAATTAACAGTTGGCAGCACATATTTTACCGGAGAGCAAAGCATATGAAGGCGAAATTGAAAAAGCCTCTTCCAGATCCAAATCCAGATTCGCTTTCAGGACCTCGAGCACTTTATACGAACACACAACCGATGTATTGCACTCACTCTCATTCAAAGCACTGACTTAAAACCAACATTTGGGTTGGCTAGGGCGACTCATGGTTGGAATTGAATTAAATCATTAGGTTGAAAAATCGATTCCAATGAAAACATGCTAAATACACTGATATGACAAGATGCGAGGAATTTTTCGTCGATTTAGTCGCTCGGTCTTGCCTAAATTTTAAGGCGTTCTAGGGCCCAAACTATTCGTCTGACGGAAAAATTTTATGAGACCTTTTTTGTAGGAAATGTTTTCTACTTTAATTCCGTAGTAACCAATTTTCACGAGGAATGTCTGATTTTCGAGTAATACGAGTAATCAAAATCGGCGAAATTTTGGTAGTTTTTTCGCAATTTTTTCCATGATGCCGTACTTTTTTTTTTAAATGGTAAAGTTTGAATTCGGATGTAGCACCCCAAAAAACATAAACCGAAATTGAAAAAAAAAAAAACTTCTGAATTTGTTTCCCGGATCAGCCATATTTCGATACGAACTGTTTCAAGTGTAGTAGATACTATTGAAAATTCGTTAATTGAGGTAAATATTGCAATATTGACCCCAGGTCGACCGCATAATAGTGAATGCAAGTGCTCGATATGAATGTGAGGAAAAAGATGAGGAATGATAATAATGAAAATGGGGAATAAAAGCAAAACTGAAAAAACAACAACTCAGGTGGTTATTTACTGAAATATGTAGCAAAAATCCAATTGACCGCAATGATGTGATTTTTATTCAGATTTGGTGGATGGTTTTTTCTCAGTCGGTTGATTTGAATTATTCATTCCCGCACTTTATTCATAGCCAACCAGTGGCTACAGTTATTTGTTAAATCTAAATATGATTAATTTCAATGAGTGCTTCACGGTCTATTTACTCAAACGAACATTGGTTTCAAGTAAATCAGATAAGGATTGTTGGCATTTAGCAGGGTGATTCTTACTCACTTGGAAAACTTAGTTTTGTTTCTTGGCAATCACAACGTGTGAACATTTTTGTCTTTTATCGGTTTGAGAGTTTGTATAATCCATTATTGACACCTCTTATAGTATGTTGAGTAGAAAAAAAATGTACCTCGACCCGACTGCGACTCGTTATCGGAGTGATCTCGACATCCAATGTAAATGAATGGAAGTCAAAACACTGGTTCTGAACTGAAACGTCGATCGAGTCCAGCATGACACGAATAATTTGCCTAAACATATTGAAAATTAAACTGTTGACGAAGATGGCTGGGCGAGGAGTGCCGACATGTGTAAGAACCTTGTAGGGAGCCCCTGGAGCTAGTTTGATTTCGATTCCCAATCGACTTTTATGCAGAGAAAGGTGAAATCAAAACAAATACGTTCCGAAGTGTCATTTTCTGTGATTCACTTCGCAAACAATCTACGTTCCAAATCGCATTGTGCGAGTGAAATTATCAGTGGACGGTCCTTTACTGCATCGTCAGATGTGATCATCACCGAAATTTAGTTACGTACCAAAAGTGAATGTGCTCGTGAATTCAACTGTGGTTCGTGCTGTCTTTTTATCAAAAGTCTGAGTGCAGTGTGGGTGCCTCATACTTTGAGTGGTCACTGTGACCGGTAGCAGGTCTTTGCTGGTTGCGGACGATGTGCGCTGTCCCCAGCACATTTCGGCCAGATTCTCATCACACAGGTTTGATTCCTTTCAGAATTATGGACTATCAAGAGCCAGACGCAGCTTTCAATGCATCTACCAATGCAACCTCTGGACTGTTTGTGAGCACAGAGGATGCGGCGGTTACTCCTGCCGGTCCGTCTGGACGTAATCCGTCCATATCGTCCCTGGACTTTTCATACCCCGATGATTTAAACATGTACGTTCAATTTCGAACCACTGCTTCGACGACTCACGATCGGATACATCCGAGTCTACGATCGTGGGTGTCAAGGGCAAAGAGAGTGAAGGCTATATTAAATTCACCTCGTCGCAGAGCCGTAAATATAACAGGGCTAAGGCTGATGGACTATCTAGGGAAAAAGCCCTATTGGATGCAGCGCCTTTGCCAACGGAAAAAAGAGGCCGCTCGGAGGAATAATCCCCAGCTACCAATGTGCACAAGAAACCGAAGACGATAGTTGTTGCCGCCGCTACGGTGTACATGGATATAGGGTTTTTTAGAATACACGGCCGACCGTGTGTTTGTGAGTATACTATTTGTATTGCCTTCTTATTGGGTTCCTCCGATAACTTTGTATTAACCAGTCCGAATTTAACCGACCACCGGGTGAAGACAATTTTTTTTAAGCGCACGCGCATCGTACATTTTGCTTATAATCACCTTAATAACTTGTTCTAATAACTGAACTACCGAATAACTATTGTAAAATGAATTATAACTAATACAATGTTAGAAACAAAAGTGAGAAGTGTGATCGCAATTTGCTCTTAAGAGTTGTTTTTCACTGCCATTAAATCGTATTCAACGTTCATCGGAACACTAGTAGAACCTTCAAAAGACACGTACAGCCAAGTGACAGCTTGTGTCAATTTTGGCTTCTGCTCAGCAGACCCAGCCATTGACTCTCTGACCTCAGAACAAATAGCCTCACTTCAGGAAGCCAACATTGATACAACACTAGAGCAAAAGCCCAACGATCAGAACGTTAACTTTGAGTTTTGTGCTCCCCGGACAGGCTGGCTTTTACTAGTCTGCTGTCTGCTCCAATTTTCAGGCAGCAGAATGGATTCGTAAGAATTTCGTACATGTGAAATCTTTCGAGATTTCTCCTGTGGAAGAGAAAGACTTCCCTCGACCACATGTGGAACGACGAGTTTTACGACCGCCTGGAGAGATTATTCGACTCACTTCTAACAAACGACGGAGAACCAGGGGAGGACACAGCCTCCACAAGGAATGCAATGACAACGGTCAACGACTAATCGACTTCGCATGCAGAAGGAATCTTATCGTAAGCTAAACATGCTTTCCGCACCGACACTTTCATAAAGAAGCCCGAAAATCTCCGGATATACGCACCGTCTGCATATGCAAAAGATGTCCGATCATGCCAAGGACCAAATTGCGATTCCGACCATCACTTGGTAAAGGCAATCTATCGGTGTATGATCTCTTCAGTGCACCAATCAAGAATTAGCTCTCCCTAGTCATGGCGGTTGACAAACTCTTGAATGATGCTACGGCGCAGGCATACACAGCCGCCCTTGAAGAAAAACTGACACTTATGTTACACAACATCGGCAACATAGGTGTGCATGGGTTTTGTGAAGAATTAAAAAGTTTCATCAAGGAGGCCGCAGAGAAGGTCGTGGAACGTAAAGCCCGACGAGCGCGAAATGGCTGGTTCGACAAAGAATGACGCAAAGATTTGAGATGAGCTGCAGAAATCTGGTAAAACTGATCTATTAAATGCAATGCATCAAATACTTCTGTGAATCTAAAAAGACGAGGTGATCCCAGAAGATTGGCGCAGGAGGGGGGCGACCGATAGCGCAATGTGTTGAGGTATCAGTCTCATGTTCGACTACCGGCGTTTCGGGTTCAAATCCCGTCCACGACGACGTTCGTGGCGATGGATGTGCAGGAGGTGCATGCTGGCAACTGCATTCTCCGAAACCAATTTATGCCAACGAAACGTCAACTGGGCCACATGGAACAGTTGACGCGCTATGCCCCCACAAGGGGTTAGGGCAATTGAGTTATCATCTGTGCCATCAGCAAAAAGGGAGATAAATTGCGGTGTGAGGATTCCAGAGGCATCTCAGTAGTCTGTACATCCTACAAAATACTGACGAAAATTCTGGAAAATAGAATAAAGCCGTATGCTGACTAATCATTGACGAGTATCAAAGCGGATTCAGACCTGGCCGATCGACAACGGATCAGCTTTTCACGATCAAGCAGACCCTAGAAAGGTGCTGGGAATACAACGTGACGTGAACCAAATCTTTGTTGATTTTAAGCAAGCTTACGACAGTATTGAACGTAGTGTACTGTATATGCCTCAATTTGGTATACCAGGATACCAGACCAGGACGATGATACAGGCGGCCAGGGTCCGACGTCGGGCAATTGCGTCACGATGATGATGATGATCTGAAATTTTTTGTAAAGCCTTCTTTCTATTGCACGCTGTGTAGGTATGTATGCTGTATGTCGGAACCCACGGAATCGAACCACTGCGTTATATAGTTGCCATAGGAACGACCGGTCCAAAAGTGTGTTTTTGTTGGAAAAAATGTCTTCTTTGTAAAGATATGTTATTCATATATATATACTCATATTCAATCGTATCTATCACCGAACCGCATTTTTTTTTTAAATTAGAGTGCTATACCATATACCTGTCATAGGAATGACCAATAATTCGTTTTTGTTCGGCGTTCTAAATGTATCTTTACCGATTTCAAAGTAATCAAGCTTATCGTCAACCCATATACCCCAATTTGGTTGAAATCGGCGCACTTTTTCATATACCTCCACAGGAACAGTGGAAACGGAACAAGCTTGACTGCTAATTTCAAAGCGGCAAATGCAGAATGAATCACAATTATCGCACACGGGTCTTCTTTATTTGTATAAGAATTTAGCGTTATGGCATATATTGAAGATATCATAGCTTAGTCGAAAGCTAGCTTGTTCAGTATGAAAATCTGTACTTATGTATATTGTTGTCATGCATACACACGCTATCACGCTACTGCCTAAAGCCGACAGATACTTCATGGTGGGTTGAAAGTGGATTTCCATTTTATGCAGTACAGGTCTAGCGTGTATCATGAAGCACAATATTTGGGGGAATTTTTCACAAATGATTTTAGGGGTCAATTCATGTGAAATATCCCCCAACGTTTGGGTGGAATCTGTCAGGAAGTGTTAAATGGTCGAATTATTTTAATAGACGCATAAATTCGATAACCTTCGACATTGTTCCGATTTTATGGCATTTGACTTTTCCTTTAACGTCAATAGCTCTACGGAAATAAACCTTAAACAAATTAACAACAACAAAAACTAGTGCAATCGAAATTAAAGCAATCTAATCAAGCAAGAAACTTTTGGTTCGATGATGCAAAGTGTTTTTGTTTCTGCGACGGTAAAACGATGAAATTCGAAATTCAAAAATTAAGCACAGTACGTTGAGGAGCTTTTTTTTGCATGATAACGCTGCTCGACCTCCTACGGTCAATATGGCAACCCTAATCTCCACGAAAATTTTCGATGTCCATCCAACCGTCCATTATACTACACAGAATAATCTCTGAGTATTTTTAGCTGCACCTCTTCCTGGAATAATCCTTTCTACTCAACTTTTTCAAATATGTATTCCTTGATTCAAATCAAACCGACCGTTGTACATCATTAAAAATCACTATGACAATCATGTTTCCGTCCAGCCCCTTCTTCATTCCTGGTAAGTTGACACTGTATAAAAATAGATGACTGAAAAGTGTGTGTTCTCAAGTAATTTAACATTTGACAAGTAAACTGATGGGCTGTTTTTCCCTCCACATTACACGAAACATGTTTCATACATTCTTTTCGGATAGGCTCGACATGGTTGAAGCGTAGCCTCCTGATGGGCCTCTTGTAGAAAGAATCGTGTTGTTGTGATGCGGTTCTTAAGAAAACCCAATTGATAATCCCAAGACATAGCCCCAAGCTATGTAGAAGCTACCACGTCAGTGCAGCATGAAAGTATGAGAGTAAAAAGAGTTTGGGTTAAAGACATGTTCCGGATGCTTTTCTTTCTGATTAATTAATGGGTTGAATACTTTCGACAACACAGTGACGATGATAATGACAAAATGTCTAAAGATTCTGGTGATTAGAAGGGACGGGCTAGCGACACGAGAAGCAGGAGCCGCGTGTACAATGTGCTACCGTGTATGTTGTGCAGAAGTTTTCCCTGTTCATAGACCAGAAGCCGGGATTTATCGATAGGCGAGGCTGGTTTAAAGTTGGCTATGCATGCAAGTTCTGATGACGACTTAGGATTGGGTTCCACTACTTGGCCAACTGCGATACCAAGCCTATTTCTTATGAAATTGACCCTTTGCGACCCAAACGGAACAGCTTTTAACTTCAACAACTGACAAATGTTCATGATTGTAAGCAACATGCGTTTTCAATTTTGTCACCTTTGGCGGAATCACATTTTCAGATAGTTGAATATCTCTTAAAGTCCAAAAACTAATGGAACCTATCAAGTGAATGTTGTTAAATCCAGACCCTGTCTACTTACTTCTGTGCCTGTACGCTACATGCTCAACTGTGAATGCTCAGCTTTACCGCAAATAGATCTACGGATAGCGCGATTGCAACCAATCCATCTAGAAGCTGAAGTTGCTGCCTGCTACCGCATTTAAACGCTCTTGGTGAATTGGATAGTTGAAAGCGTTGTAATAGAATTTTGTCTCCTTTGGACATGTTGTTCGACTCAAAGGCATTTAAATGAGATAATTTAGGAAATCATCGAAATGTCTGGCATTTAGCAGCATTTAATCATACATCAAGTTTGGAATTTCATGATGTGAGCAATTTAAGTTCTCACTGATGCGATGAATTGGATGGATACGGACGATGGCAATGAATTGAGAATGGGGCTGGCTGCAAGCAGGCTAGCATATGCTACGTATGTAGATAGGCAAAACGACATGGACAATTTTGGTTAGAGTCACAATACCTGGAAAGATATTTGGTATGCCATGCAACGTCCCTATCGTCTAGTACAATATCTCTAAAGTGATTCGTAGAAATGGTGGGAAATGCTTTTTGATTGATGATTTTTGAATAGGGAATGTCTGATAGTGGATTGAAAGGAAAAATTGCAATCAGCGTGTGATACTGACGAATGCATTTTTCTAATTGACTATTACGGTTGAGGGTGGCCGAAGGAGGTTTGGTTTGAACTGCGAATTCAAAGCGTTTTTTGCTAAAAGAAGAACTCAATAATTAGCTTGTTTAGTGTTTACAACAATATAAGGAACTTGTCATTTTACCTAGCTTCATGAAGAAACGCACGTTCTTTCTGTAAGGAAGTCGACAGGATCATATCGGATTGAGCTGCTAGGAAGCAGGCTAGGAAGTCCGAAAAGGCTTTATTGTAGTTTTGAAATTTGGCACAATTGTTGGGGACAGTCCTCTGAATATGTGCTTAAATGTCCCCGACGATAGGGGGTCCGGAAGTGTAGGAGAGAGGGGGTCAAAAGTCCTTTTTTTGAGTTCTCCTTGATTATTTTGGAAACTATGGATTCTACAAAAAAATGTTGCAGTGCCAAATCAAAGCACATCAAATTCGCTACAAAATGATATATTATACCCTAGACCATAAAATGGCTTATTATACTTCTAGACTTCTAGACCAGCGGTCGGCAAACTTTTTCTGAAAATGGCCAGATCGTTGGAATTTAGGGCTCAGCGGGGCCGGATAGGAGACCCAAATTGTAACTGTTCACCGATATGATCCACCCACTACCCACAGCTAATTGAAGGTTTGGCGAAAGCTTCTCAATTATGCAGTCAAATAGCGTGTCAACTACCTATGTGCCATGGTTTCGCGCTACAATTGCCCTTTAATGCTGTAAGAAAGCAATAGGCAAAGGCTGGGGCCTACAACCTAGAGTCCTTCACTATCTTTACGTATCTGTTTTACGGTCAATACGCATGGAGTTATTGTCTAGTGGAACGCGATTAGACTAGCGGCCTACTGCGGCCTGCTGCGGCATACTTAGCATACTGCTGGAGCAGGAGAGCCACTCCATCCGCTGCTTTGGGTATGTTGCTCAACCTGCTTCCTCTGCATATTTTTGGAGAGCAGATTGACGCAAACGCGGTAATCCGCCTTCGAGAATCAAGTCACTGATTGTCGTTAGTCAGGGGGACATCCAAGGCTTATTCCGGCAATCCGGGTTTGTACCAAGGATGGTATCTGCGCTATCAATGTACGCATTTTTTATGGGATCCCAATTTTCATTTCTGTCACTATTTGGGTGACTAGTGTAATGAACCATATACTGGTCTGGAAGTGCTGCTTCCACCGGCAGATCTATGACAGCACCTGATGCGTACCTAAGGATCTGTCGGTGGTACGAAACCAGAGGCCGAGGGCCATATTACACCTGGACCCCGATGCGAGCACGAGGACAAGTCAACCGTCCGCCAACCATTCCCTCCTTATCATCTCTTTTTTTTACTCCCCATTTTTACCTCCCCTGTTTGTGTTGTCTTCCCCAGGCCTATGCATATGCATGTTTGTTAATACGTAAATGACAGGGGCAACGAGCGGCGAAAACCCCGCCCAGATCTACCGAAAGGAGCTACAGCAACCATAGGCCGCTACTTAGCTCGTTGAGGGGCCTTTTTTCTTCGCCAATGGTACGGCCCGACCTTCACGGTCACTATGCTATCTTAGGCTCCGTCCCCACGGACATCTTCGGATGCCCACCAAACCGTCCGTTACACTAGTTATCTCAGCTTCTTTTTGCACAAGATAAAATATGAATAACTGGCGCAACTGTCCAATTTGAACGAGACAGACAGCTGCCAACTTTGACGCAGTCACTACAGGACCTTCACGGTCATATGAGCTCCGTCGCCATTGACGCCTTCGGGTGTCGTCTTTCGCCGATTAAAATCTACAAACGAAACGCATTGTAGGGAATCGAATAAACTGCAAATCACTATTGAAATATTTCGCGCAGAGATAAACAATTATTGACTTATTCGCAAAAATACTGATTCGAAAGTCGATTTTTTACACTTTGCGTTGTAACATTTTACGAGTACGTATCCGTTTAAACTAAACAGGTTGTCTACAAAACTTGAAGATAATTTTAGAACGAATAATCGAATTTTTATTAATTATTTGACTAACGTGGACAGTGAGTGATAAAGGTAAAAAACTAAAACAAGACAAAGCACCCCATAAGTACTACTTTGACTTAACCCCTAGCGGGGCATACCGCGTCATTGTACTCTGTTCTAGGCAATGGGGCGCAACTCCCCAAAAGACTTACCCAGTGCCTGACACTCCTTTGCCCCAGATCGACGCCATGTGATTCGAGGACCCCCTCTTGGTCGGCCTTGGTTGGAAATGGCATGCAAAGCAATGCAGTTATCACACCATAAGTACCGTTAGACATTTTTCAGGTGGTGCAAATTTGAATTTGAGATTCCGGCTATGCCTCTATCGATTTGCAAAATAATCTCAGAGAGTGCCTAGCATGCACTCTTGAGCCACTTTTCACGACTGGCGTAATAGTCCAGGCTACGAACGACGCAAATGCGTGATTCAGCAAACAAGAACAAAACGAAAATACTATTATTTTGGTTTTGTCCTGGACCCCAGCTCAACCGAACATCAACATCGTGGACCTTAACATCGAATTCGTGGACGACTTCGCATACTGGGTAGCAACCTGTCTAAGGACGTCAGCGAAACAGGCGAAATCAATCGAGGGATACAGCAAATAGCAAATAAGACTTTTCTCTCTGTCCCTCCAATAGTGAAATCGAAGCCTGGACCTGCTTTGCGATAACATTGAAACCTAGGCCCTAACTCAAGCCTCCTATAACAAGCTAAACCTATTTGAACCAAAGGTATTTCGGCGAATTTTCGGAGCAGCTAGTGACCGAAATTGGTGGCGCACTCAGTACAGCCATGAGCAATACGAACAGTACGATGAGCTGGAAGTTTCGTGAATTGTCAAACTACAACGGTTTCAATGGGCAGGGTATGTTTTAATGAATGGACGATAACCGCAAGCCTAAAATAATATCCAAACGCATCAGCAGAGCTTCAACAAACATCAACTAAGCCTCGGATAAGGACTGACTCACTAGTTACGACTCTCGCCTATCGTTCAGTGACAAAGGTTGATTTCAAGAATGTGCCTAACAACTAAAATATTTCCAGAAACCCAAAAAAGTGTACTTTTGTTCTTGGTTTTTGGCAATAAGTCAAATTTCACAAAAAAAAAAAAATTGTAGCAAACCTCAGATTCGTAATCAGCACCTCGACAACCATAAACGAAAAAAAAAAATTAAAACTACACCACAATTTGCTTTATGAAACTACTTGACTTGATGACTAGGCTAATTGTCCATTGATCAATTCCGGTCTGAACTGAATTTCTAGTCTTTTCTAAGGCGGGAAGCTTTATAATGAAATTCAGGCAGGAAGACTGCAGTACTTGACGTCAGAGCTTTAGCTCACGAAGCTCCCTGCCAATCACCGTTGAAAGAAATTAACTAATTTAATCCGGGTTTGATATGCATACCCTAGAGCGAGGCGCGAAGTTACGAATACTTCGGGGGATTGGGTTCATATCAATACTTTTTACGGCTGATGAGTTTTTCGTTGTTTTCTTTTGGGCCATACAGAGACAGACGACCAGATGTGACTAGGAGATGTGAGATAATTCTTTGTCGTTTGAAGCACCACATCCTTTTGTATATCTCAATACCAATTGGAAATTCCGACTTCTGAAAAGATCGACCACCTGCCTTTTGAAATTAACAATCCCAGGTATCCATTTACGACAAACAATAAAAATGTGTGTCATTAAACTTTTCGCGCGCAACAATCAACAACAACTTGTCCTCTCCACTTAATCCAGATTTTCAAAAGCACTCTGTCTCTTACACCCTGCCTGCCACCTATCCGCATCTATTCCATAACCGAATAAGACACATATATTCAAAATGCGACAACACGTCAAATTCGAATTTTATAGAACGTGTTTCTTTTCGTAATCGCTATCAAATGACTATTTGGGGAGTTTAATAGTATCTTGAGCGCTCAACCACACCAACCAGACCTAAGAAGTCACCAGCATCGTTGTAATCGCAAACCGCCACAGCATGTTTCGAGCAAAGACTGTATGGTACTCGTATTTGAATCTGAAAGATTCAAAGAAGAAGACAAGGCTGAATACCAACGTCTTAAGACGGATAAGGTGTCGCTGAACTTGTTAACTGGTGTGATGGGAAAAGGTAATTTACTTCGGTCTACGACGAATACGTGTACGTACCGTACATTGAAAAGATTTTTGTTGAGAACGAGCCATCAATCTTATCGTATTAGCCTTTTATGAAATTTGTTTGGCGGATAACTGGTTGGAAGTGGAATTGCGGAGAATTATTGGTATTTAAGAGATTATAGACGTGCATTAATTTTGAATAGAAGAAAGTTGGTTCTTCGAATATTCCAAGATTTTGGCCCGTTTTTTCAATGTCCTGTTAAACTGCCTGTTAGCTAACAGGGACTTATTTATCAGAATCCTAAGCCATATACAACGCCCAAAATACGACAAAATATGGGGATTTTCCCCCCTATTTTTGAGCTGCATTATCGTATTTTGGGTGTTGTATATGGTTTAGGTTAAGGCTTTTGATATATAAGTCCCTGTTAGCTAACAGACGGTTTAACAGGACATTGAGAAAACGGGCCTTTGACTTGCAGACCAACAAGAGTCAGTGTTGTCCATCTGGACCTCAAACTCCATAGTGCTCCACAGAATTTTCGTCCTTCCACTTGTCCATTATAAAGCTACTTTAATTACTCATCATCATCATCGTGGCGCGACAGCCCGACGTCGGGCCTTGGCCGCCTGGATCGTTGTCCTCCAATTATCTCGGTCACGTGACCGCGTCCTCCAATTTTGGGAGCCCAGCAGCTGCGCGGCGTCCACACCTACTGAGCTCTCCCAACGAGATCTCGGTCGTCCTCGCAGTCTCGCTCCGTCGACTCGTTCTGCATTCATTACTCTCTTAGGCATGCGATCATCGTCCATTCTTTGTACATGCCCTGCCCATTGAAGTCGTTGTAGTTTGACGATTTTCGAGACTTGCAGCTCATCGTACATTTCATACAATTCATACAATTCATGGTTGTACCGGATGCGCCATCCATCTCGATCGCAAACAGCCCCGAAAATTCGCCGTAGAATCTTACGTTCGAAAGTGTCTAGCATGTTTTCGGTGGCTTGCGTTAGGGTCCATGCTTCGCAGCCATAGCATAGCACTGATCGTATAATGGTTTTGTACACGCGGAGCTTCGTGTTTCTGTGCACATGCTTCGATTTCATTATGGGGAGAACCGAGAAAAAAGTCTTATTAGCTAACTGTATCCGTCGCTTGATTTCGTCAGTTTCGTTGGCGTCCCTTGACAAGTTGCAACCCAGGTAAATGAAGTTGTTCACGAACTCAATGTTGAGGTCCCCAACTTTGATGCTCGGTTGTGCAGGTGTCCTTGTCACCGATTGCATCATTATTTTAGTTTTACCCTCGTTAATACGTAATCCAACTCCCTTTGCAGCGGTATCGAGCGTATGCAGAAGTTCTTCTGCGTCAGCCAATCTCCGGGACATGATGTTGATGTCGTCGGCGTACGCTGCTAATTGTGTCGACTTGATGAGTAGCGTCTTGCTGTTGTCCATATTCATGGCCCGAATAACGTATTCCAGTGCTAGGTTGAAGAGCGTCGGTACCAGTCCATCGCCCTGTTTCAAACCAGTGCGTGTTCCAAATAGATCAGTAAGTCTATTCTGGATCCTGACTTGTGAGACGGAGTTGGTCATCGTCATCTTTGTCAGTCGCACTAATTTTGCCGGTATACCAAATTGCAGCATGATGTTGTACAGTACTCCACGATCGATACTGTCGTATGCCTGCTTGAAGTCGACAAAGATTTGGTATACGTTTACGTTGTATTCCCAGCACCTCTGGAGTATCAGTTTGACTGAGAAGAGCTGATCGGTTGTGGAGCGACCAGGTCTGAAACCGCTTTGATATTCGCCAATGACTCGTTCTGCGTACGGTTTTATTATATTTTCCAGAATTTTCGTCAAAATTTTATAGGACGTACAAACTAGAGAGATGCCCCTGTAATTCTCACACCGCAGTTTATCTCCCTTTTTATGAATTGGACATATGATGCTTCTGCGCCAATCGTCTGGGATCTCCTCATTCTCCCATACTCGCAGGAGTAATTGATGTATGGCATCAACTAGACTCGTTCCACCGAATTTTAGCAGTTCAGCTGGAATCTCGTCAGCGCCCGGCGCTTTATTTCGTTTTAGTGACCGCAAGGCGAGATCAACTTCCTCTACTGTCGGGGGTTGAATGGGTGGGCCTAGATCAACAATATCGTCGAGAGCTTCCTGTGTGGGGATGTTAGATGGTCGGTTTAGAAGCTCACTCACTTTAATTACTCGATAGCTTTAAATTGTCTCCGGTTTATCGTTAGTAACAGAAGGTATCTCACGATAAAGTACTGAGTGGTGTATGATAAATGCAAGTTCTCCGCTGGCATTTGTCAATCTGTCATTCCTTGTAATATTGTAGCCACTGTATGAGGTGAGGGACGAATTAGCATTAAGTTTCGCCAATCCATAAAAGCCGGAAGTTCAGGGTCTTGCTGCCCATTACAAATCAGTTGCATCAGCGGTATCTAGGTTTGCAATATGTAGTAGGTGCTGGAATAAGGTGCAGCGAAGAAGCTCGATGATTGGTGTTGGTATTCATTGAAGTTACTGGAGATATCTGTGAGCTCGATCGAGTAACCGTTGATAACGACAATCGAACAAGAAAGAAAATGGTCGAGTCCTGTTTCTACATCTGTTAGCGGTGAAGGAAGGGTTCCATTTCCTATGATGAGATAGTCCAGAGCACCAATCCTTGCCACCAATCCTTGCAGGAATTACATTTGACTGAGCTTGCATTATGAAGTATTCGCTTATTAGAAACGCAGCAAATCCCAGAATTTCGGCTCGAAACAGGCGTGTTGAGAGCAGCAGCGCCGAAATGTGCAGCTTCCAGAACGTATAAAAAAACAGGTTGTGCATATACAAGATACACCCACACACATTTTTGTTTTGCATCGGGGGGGTAAGGCAGCTCTCCGCCGCTGAAGAACGGATCGTTCGGGTGCATAGAACCGGCTGCCGTAGGAACGTAGAGGAGCCGTCAAATTTGTCAGTGCTGTAGAAAGAACCTGAATAAATATTCGACATTCGGATTCGACAATCGTTTCCTATAACTGCAGTAAAAATTACATACCATATAAAGTCACTGTGTTTATTCACGCATAAGCACAATTTCATAGTTTTTAAGAAAAAAAGGGGAGTGGGTCATTGCGAGTCTAAGACAATAATGACTCAAACTCGCTCTCCACTACCACACAAAAATTATCAGCTTAAAGCCAATTCCTCACTGTCACTTGGTTTCGTCCACACCATGGATTCACTCTTCAGGAGCTGCCTTAATCCATGGGGGAAGCAACTAATAAACACAGTGACTTTTCATTGGATGAAAATTCGCACTCGTGTCGTGTAATGCACACTAGATAAGGTGTTAGCATTCCACTCAGGGACGTATTCCGATTTAGGGCGAAATACAAACCCCTGGCTTGGTCAAGCTGCTTCCCCCCATGGATATAGGCAGCTCCTGGAGAGTAAATCCATGGTGTAGACGAAACCAAGTGACAGTAAGGAATTCGCTTTAAGCTGATAATTTTTCTGTGGTAGTAGAGAGCGAGTTTGAGTCATCATTGACTTAGACTCGCAATGACCCAGTAAACTTTATTCTTAAATACATACAATATAAGCCGTTTGATTGAACTATCTCATAATATGTATGGGTCAGATACAAGACTTGGATCCCATTTCACCCAAAACGAACGGGCAAACCCCCCATCCGTAATTTAAGTGTTAAATTCAAATTTCCTCATCTAGTCATGCATATCTATATCTATCTGCCGAAAAGGTGATAGCAAACAAATTATAATCAAATCAGGTAAAAAAAAAACAACAGTGTCGTCATTGACTTAATCGACAACAACAACAAAGCATCCATAGCGATGGTATAAGAGGGAGCGAGGAGCGACCATGGAAGGCTTTTTATTTACGAATTTTTCTACTCCTCAAAATTTATGCGTACGTTTAACGTTTGATTGTGCCGCCTCGTATGTACAACATGAAAGTGTGTCATTAATATTACTCGTATTCTTTTAAGACGTTTATCGCACTCGTACACACACTCAGCAATAGGCCGATATTGTTTTGAATAAATTGCGCGATGCTGATAGACCCAGACCCAGACCGTCTTTTCAGCCCAGCTATTCGGCCTAGTATAGCAGACAAGTAAGGTATAAGACGGGTAAATGATAGTGAGCCTGAGCTGAGTTAGCTCATCACTGCTGGTAATTGAAAATGAAAATGATACCGCCGAGTCGGAGATACTTATATGGGACTGTGTATTTACGTAAGATATCATATAATCCGCATCGTACCATATATCGTATCTAATCAACCACAAAAGCAACACATATTTTAGCATATCTTTTGTTCCGTTGTTTTCTGTTTCCCTGGGGTGTTTTTATTAACGATTTTTCAGTAAAGTCTTTTCTCATCAAGGTCGAGATGAGAGAATCAGAGAATTGAATTAGATTTACTATTTCTTTTATTGTATTTTGTTGAATTTGGGTAAAAAAAACTACATAACACCAACAAGATAATTTGGGAATCTTTTCATCAAAACATTTACCAGAATAGAATAGGTTTTAGATAATATGTACATATTTTCTTGAGAAGTGTTTTAAAGAGATCAAATAAAAAATTACAACACCTATTTCCTATTTGTATATTAATGTGAATAAAATCCAGTCAATTGTAAAGAAAAGGTTTCACAAATTGGCGACAATGTTTTTATGGAAATCTAAAAATAGAAGTCAACATTAGGTGGATTTCGGCTCCATGAACAATCGCCCGACAATAAAAATGCGAAAATACAGTGGGTTGCCAAATTATTAGGGATACTTCTCATATTTGTGTTATAAAGATTATGAAAACAATTTACATAGGCGAAATTTGTGCATTAATGAATACATAATTTTAATATTTAGTGATGCCGCCCTTCGCTGCAATTAAAGCTTCTATGCGTCGAGGCATGCTCTCTATGCAGACTTGCATTTTCCTGCAGTTGGGTGGGTGTGATATCATTCTCTGATAAGACATAAGAGTTTCAATTAACTGGCATTTGGTGGTAATCACTTCTTTGACGATCGCCCGTTTGGTGAGTTCCCAGACGTTCTCAATGGAGTTCATGTCTGGTGAGTTTCCCGCCCAGGGTAAAACTGCTAAATTTTTTTCACTCAGGAGTGTTGCGACACTTCTTGCTTATGGAACGGAGCCGAATCGTACATAAAAATTCAGTTTTTTTGTATTACGGAACCATTCCTTGAGCTGTGGGACCAATCGAGTTTCTAGGGCACGCTTGTTTTGATACTGCCTCATGGTCCCTCCACGATGCAAAAGCATACTCTTGACCGAAATAACAGACCACACCATAACACTAAGCGGGTGTTTAACCCACTCTACAAGGCAGTCTGTCTGGATAGAACTACTCACCAGGGCGTCGTCGGACAAATGAGCTTTTGTCGGTTAAAATCTGAAAGGTCGATTCATTGGAGAAGCATACCTGTAAAATATTACAATAACGGCATAAACTTATTATCGACTATTAAAAAAAAGAGTCTTTACTCGACTCCAGTTTGCAACATTCATATGACGATGTGGTTTGGCCCATAGCAGTCACTTTTTTTTTAATAGGACGACGACCGACCAGATTTGCTTCAGTCAACAGCTTTTGGACCGTTCTCTTCGAAACTTCAATTCCCTCATTGCTTATCAATGTCGTCAAACAAGTCACACTTTCTTTACGATTCTCAATGCAGATATCTCTGATTTTTCTATCAGTACGGGGAGTGGTGACTCTTTTCCTACCACATTTTGCTATATGGTTCGCCTCCAGGGACTTGTTTCAATCCGTCTTTACTTTACTTTACTGACTTCGAAACACCCGTTGTAGTTGCCGCTGAGAATGTGTGGGGTGAAATAACAATATCTGACATCTCGACATTTGCGTAGAGACGTATCTGAAGTCTTATTCATACTATTTTAGAAAGTAATGGTTTTGAGGTTACCATGAATAACGGCTCACAAAAATGAAATTCTCTTACAAAGTTTGAAAAAGGTTATTCAATGCGAGATATTACTCACGTTTTCACTATTGCAGAAAAGAAAAACTTGCAAAAAATGGTTCAAAACTATTTTAGGCGAAGTCACATAGTCACAGTACTTGTCAACGAACGACAACCAAATGAGCACTTACCTCGCTAATTTAATAGACACAGACTTCCAGCGTTAGAACTTGGAAACAACTTGTCAAATATATTAATAATGGTACCAGCAGCAAAATTAAATAAGTTTATTTTATGGGAGATAATTTGTTTTACTCAAAAAAGACTTTCAATTGAAAAATACAATTATTGTATGTACTGTCCCTGGTAACCCACTGTAACTCAATTTTGGAATTATTTTTCATACGGCATTTACTAACGATTCCTTTTTTCTTTCACTTTCGATTTATGCCCGTGTAATGAACCATGGTAGTGCTGCTCCCACCGGCAGATAAAAGCAGCACGTGATGAGTAGTGATCTGTTGGTGGTACGAAACCAGAGGCCGAGGGTCCCATTGCACCCGGACCAAGGTGCGACATGTGGGCGTCTGATCCGTCCGCCAACCATTCCATTCTTATCGACTATTTTTTTTTTATTCCTCATTTTTACCTCCCCTGTTTGTATTGTCTTCCCCAGGCCTATGAATTTTTGTTAATACGTAAAAGACAGGGGCAACGAGCGGCGAAAACCCCGCCCACATCTCCCGAACTGAGCTACAGCAAGCATAGGCCGCTGCTTAGCTCGTTGAGGGGCAGGGAGATGGCAGGGCCCGACCTTCACGGTCATATGCTACCTAAGGCTCCGTCCCCACGGGCATCTTCGGATGCCCACCAAACCGTCCGTTACATAATTGGCGCCCAACGTGGGGCCATTTCTGGTACAGAACAGAACTAAGAAGGACATCTTTGGGTTTCTTTTTAGTCCTTTCACCGATTTGTATCCCCACAAGCACTACTTGCTCTATGTCTTACGACTTAGCCATTTTTAATTCATGTATTTTCCCTTCAAGTAGCTGTGATTTCCTCTGTAGCACCCCAATCCTTCCTATAGAGTAAATTATCCTTTTAGAATCAGTTCAACAAGGCAATCCTGGTGTTGTGTTTGTCTTTTGTGGTTTAGCCAAGTATTTAAGGCCTCCATAAATGCTTTGAATTGCCGGCATTTGAAGCATCTTCGGTGGCCGGACGAAGCGCGGAGGAGTCCTGGATACCTTTTTGTTTGCCAGGATTGTCCTTCTAAGTAACTTAAAAAAATTTCTCTACACAGTATTGCATTTTTCTATTATTCATGTGCTCAGCAGCTTACAGAGTTTATGAGTGAATTACGGTAAGGAATGCAGCGTTGCGCCTCTGCTGGCCTCAGAATTCTTTGTAACCTGTTGATCATCTGAATGATTGGGAAATGTAGTATTTTTTTTTGCTTTGCTAATTTTTCTCTTCTACAATGGTTGTCGGCTGACTTCGGTACCCAGCTCGCTTTTGTTTCGTTTTTTTTCTATTTTTAGCAGCACATTTTGTCCTTAGCTTCTTCTTCTTGGCAGGCCTCGAAGTAGAAACTGCCCTGTAATGAACAATATTATGGTCTGGTAGTGCTGCTCCCACCGGCAGATCGAAGCGGCACCTGATGAGTAGTGATCTGTTGGTGGTACGAAACCAGAGGCCGAAGGTCTTCAAAAAAGTTCTTTGCTTTCCTACACCTACCGCATATGAGCAAAGTTTTATACAAATTTGTAAACTAAACTACTCATGTGCGGCAGGTATAATAGGCCCTACATATTGCCGGCAGACGCATAGCAGCAGCAGCAATGTCTGTGTCTTGCGAAATGTGCTTTCTTGAAGTTATCGCACATGAGCAAAGTTTACTACAAATCAAAAAAAAAAACTTTTGCTCTTGCGCGGAAAGAAAGAAAGCATAATACCCAAAACACATTTGACGCCGCTGCTGCTTCTGCCGGCAATGGAACTTCCACATTAGGTTGTATTCGCACATGTAAAACGGTTTTTTTAACTCCATTACACATTAGCCAAGCTGAATACGAATATAGGAGAGAAATAGGTGAAAAAGTGAAAGTTAATTAACTGAAGTGGAGTGAAGAATATGAGTGAAGCAGTAAATGGGAATTTCACTGCCGGCAGAAGCTATCACAGCGGCAGCGGCATCGCCTGTGTCTTGGGTAAATAGAATGCACGTATTCCCCTTGACAAGCCTACTACATACTATGCTTCTGCTGGCAATGTGTACGCTAGCAGAAGCATAGTAGCGGCAGTAGTAGTAGCATCGTCTGTGTCTTGGGTAATGTGCTTTCGTGTAGAAAACTTTATGTAAGTTCCCTTACATTTAAGATATTTGGGAGTTTTCACTGTGCTTTCTATGGTTTGCTCATAATTGATTCGTTTGTTCATTGAGAATGCCTTTACAGAAGAGGACAAACCTTTTCAATATAGCGGGGATGCTAAAAGAACGCGATTAGTCAGATCTCACGAATCTGAGGAAGGCCGTCAGTTGCGACTCAGTGCCGACCGAGTCAGACATGCATCTTTACGCGAGACTGAGACTTTTACCGACAGAACGTCTCGCTTAAACTCTCAAATGGCTCTGTGGTGCTCTCAAATGGCGAAAAAAACCTAATGGAATCTGGAGCTTCTTAAGTCCCTTTTGAATGGTGAACATCCACAATCAAAACACTTCTTAGACAGTATCCGTTTATGCAACAGTTCATTGCAAGTAACATTCTTTGGGGCAAAACAAATTACAGAAGGGTAACATCGTTTATAAAGAAGCTTTATTGCAGTGAACAGTGAAGTTACTTAAATTTAGCTTAAGTTTAGCCACATCGTCGTGGTGTTGAGTAAGCGGGGAACGAATTAGTATGAAAAAACTAATCGAGGTTAGTGTAAAGTTGTAAGCGAAGTAATTAACCCGAGCGCAGCGAACACTAGATGAGACCGATAAAGCCCGGAGTCCATCGCCATCTGGGCCCCGGAGTACAAAACAATTGCATCTTGGCTGGCTAACGCTATACCTCTGTTTTTTTCCCCCAAAATTTTACCCTTTTGTCGTATTGTCTTTCCCTCTGACACGAGATCCCTTTTCATACGACATGGACAGGGGCAGATACCCCGCCCACTTCACCGAACCTGAGCTACAGCATGCTCGTGCCGTCGCTTAGCTCACAACTGTAACTACCAGGCCTTTACGGTCACATGAGCTCCGTCCCCATAGACACTATCGGGTGTCTCCAGTATCCATTACATTTTTGGCGCCTAATTACTGGTAGAGTACAGGACTAAAAAGGATTTCATCGGATTCCTTTTTGGTCCTTCCACCGATTTATATCCCCAAAAGCACATTAAGGCTATTTGTTCTGTCTTAGGACACTTTACTTCACGTATTTTCGCTTCAAGTAGCTGTGTTTTCCTAACACCCCATCCTTCCTATAGAGAAGATTATTCATTTAAAGTCGGTCGGAGCTCTGAATGACCGGGGCACCTACGGAGCATCTTCGGTGCTCGGACAAAGCGCGGAGGAGCCCTGGGTACCTTTATATTTGCCAGGATTGTCCTTTCACGTCATTTGAAACTCTTGTTTACGCATAATTACATTTTTTCCTATTATTGGGATGCTTCTTCTTCTTCCTTGCCCTTTCATACCACTCTGCGGCTTCGCGTTGCTCTGCCTGTGGTGTTGGCACTTTGCCCATTCTGGCGGTATAATCTAAGCTTCCTTCTGCAGTCAGCTCGGCCTTGCATCGTATCATCGCCAAGATTAACGCGTTGTTGTTGTTTTTTCATCTGATCAATCCACGTGTGTTTCCGTCTGCCTCGGCCTTTGGGTCTAGCAAATGGAACATTCATTGATAGTGCTTTCATGACTGGGTTCTCTGGCGGACGCCTTAGAACCTGGCAATACCAATCCATACGACGATCTTCGAGCTTTTCAGTGATCGGTTGCTTAACAAACAAGCTGCTTCGGATGTGGGTACTTTTGATACGATCCTTTTTGGTCACACCGGCTGACATCCGTAGCATTTTCATCTCAGTTGCAGTCATTCTACTTTCGTATGTCTTATACATAGTCCAGCATTCAGAGGCATATATGAGTCCGGGACAAACAACCGTTTTGAACGACTTGCCCTTAAGCTTTCGTGGCATCTTCTTGTCGCAGAACAGTCCAAAGTTTTCTCGCCACTTCATCCAACCAACACCGATGCGATGTTTGATGTTATCATCGCAGGTAGTTTCCTTGTTGACCATCGAGCCCAGGTATTTGAACTTTGTACAGGACTTCAGCTGCTCTCCTTTAATGTAGATATCTGGTATCGGTCTCTCTGGATGTGAGAAAGGACAGCAAAGATACTCAATTTTCGGCATGCTAATCCTCAATCCATGATCCTCCAGTATCTTACACCACTTATTCAGTGCAGCCTGCAAAGCAACGATGTCTTTGCTACCCAGGACAATGTTATCGGCGAAGAGAAGGGATATTTCCAGGCCGTCAGAAATGAGTGTTAGTATGTAAATAGAGCATGATGATGTTGAAGAGCAAAGGACTCAATACACTACCTTGGTGAACTCCGACTTTAACCGGAAATTCTTCAGACTGACCAGCTGTGCATCTAACTTTAGTAGTTGCCCCATCATACATGTCTTGTATCATCTTGACATACGCGTCAGGGACCTTAAGTGCTCTTAGGGCCACCCATATCAGATCACGAGGAACTCTGTCGAAGGTTTTTTCCAAATTGATGAACACAAAGTGCAAGTCCGTCCGTGCATCACAATGCTTTTCCATTGTAACACGTATGCGCTGAATAGCATCGACTGTGGACCGACCCTTCACAAAGCCGCGTTGATTGTCATCCAACCATACAATCTCTTTCAATCGATTGCAGACAACCCGCTCGTAAGTCTTCAATGTGTGAGATGTTAACTTGATGGCCCTATAGTTGTTGAGCTTGCGTCAGTCACCCTTGTTCTTATAAAACGGGAGAAGGAAGCTTTTGCTGAAAGCGTCAGGCATCGGCTGCCCTCTTTTAATTTTGTTGGAAAGAACCGTGAGCCATCTAAGCTCGACATGATTCATCTTCAACCAAAATTTCAAGGGCATTTTGTCCGGTCCGACTGCCTTTCCGCGTTTCATCTGCATCATTGCCTTCATCACCTCCTCCACTGAAAAATCGGCGATAACAGTGGTGTTTGGCTCCACATCCACAGCTTGAAAAGCTTCTCGCGGAAATTCTTCGTTCAGAAGTCCGTCAAAGTACTCACGCATTCTGCTACAGATTGCAGTGTTTTCAACAAGTAGCACTTCTTGTAAGTCTTCAACGTACTTTGGCGCCTGAATCTCTCGAGCGTTTCACTCTGTCCTCAGTTCCTCTTGTTTGCAGGCCTCGTAGTAGAAGCTGCCATGTAATGAACCATATTATGGTCGTGCTGCTTCCACCGACAGATCGAGAGCAGCACCTGATGAGTAGTGACCTGCCGGTGGTGCGAAACCAGAGGCCGATGGTCTCATTATACCCGGACCCCAATACGAGCGCGAGGGCATCTGAGCTGTCCGTCAACCATTCCATTCTTATCGCCCCATTTTTTCTATTCCCCATTTTTGCCTCCCCTGTTTGTATTGCCTACCCCAGGCCTGTGAATTCCTAAATGCTAGAGATGTTGACGCGCCCATGCCCCTGGAGGGGTCAAGGCAATTAGAGAGATACCGACGCGGCATATACGTCTGGTTTCAGTTTGCGCGTAGCTTTATGCTAGTAGAGGCTACTATCTACTACTATCCGCTCACATCCATGTAATATTTAAGTTGGGTTAGGTAAAGGGGCATCACATCCTTGAAAACATATTGTACAGTCTCCAGTCGTGCTTAATGAACTGTACAATATGTTTTCAAGGATGTAATGTTTAAAATTCATCGTTTTTCATTTTCTTCCGTATAACCCACCCAAAGACGAACGCCTTTTACCAATAACTTCCCGTTTTCAGTCATAATCATTGCTTCTTTACTTTCTCCCAATATTTACTCGAATCCAATCATGCAATGTACATAATTTCCTGCTCTATTAATTTCATCCAACAAATACCCTTGTCACTGCATTCGCCTTTCGTAGGAACGGGACACGTCTGTCGGCGGCGTCACAAACCTGGATACCAAGCTACACCACCTCGTACTCCTTATGGGGCGACTTGATTAATTACAAAGTCCAAATAAAAATGAAATAAAGCAATTAGAAGAACTAGCATGGAGAGCGAAGGAACTTGTCGTTGTTGCACAACAATTTCCTTCGTCGTCTCAGATCTGCCAACCAGTCAGCCATTGCATGCTGGTAGTCAGCCTCCTCAGCCATAGATCTCCTCCTGCAACCAGACGACCCGACAACTTCCACATTTTCTCCACAAACTACAATGTCTGCTGCGGTGCTCTAGCTATTTCCTTCATTATTCTGCCCCCATCGTCGCCCCGTCTTCAACACCCCTGGGGCTTGTCATCAATATTGCATACAGCTCGGCTCCCAAGCTTGCTGTTCTATTCGCGCAGTCCATATCCAGCCGAGGCTCCTTTGTTGCTGTAAAAGTCAAGAAAATTTTCCGAAAAGGAAAATGGTGTGCTAATGATGTGCACAAACAGCGGGGCGAAGTCAGCCACACGTGCAGTTTTCCACGGAAAAAGCGAGCAAATAAAGCTACTTCGGTGGCGCGACTATAGGAAACAAACACGGGATATTGCTTCACATATGCCATGCGGAGCATATCTAACCATCTTGCAATGCTACACAGAGCATCTATGCTATGCAACAAAAGATTCTAAAAATAAAATATCGTAACCTTTGCGGATTAGCAAAGAATCTATACTTGGTGCGGATGGAACGTGGACTGTGTTAGCTTTGTATATTGGACGGAAGAGGAAGAACGGACGCTTAATGGACTGCAGAATTATTACTTGAACCATAAAATTCTGCTTGATAATATCTGCCTGATTGGCTGGGAAAGTTCAGGTGACTGACGCTAATAAATCCTTTGCTTCCTTCCTGAAGAAGAACTCTGCGACCGGAGGAGGGTTGCAGGAAATCAATAATTGCAAAAGGACTTCACGGTTTACGCCCGACTAGTTTATAGCCTGAAAGCAATCATTTAGCAAATTGCTAGCACGCAACATTTGTCCGTGACCGGTTTGGACTCCACGGCTGTAAATATCTGCCGATATGATCTTGAGTCATAAGTCCAAATAAAATATGACTTAATTAGGAGAATGGACATGGCTTTTGATCGTTGGGCGGTTTTCACATCGACCACCCAACGTGAAATTGGATATTATTTCAAATTTAGAGAGTGTGTGGTATCTATCGCCTTTCCAAAGATATAATTCATGACTTTCGTCGATACTATGTTGTTCTATTAATTCACCACACCTTTGGTGTGTCCCACCTACCGACCCAAGAATCCAAACGTCTCTACGGCTATAGTTAAGACCATTCCGTCCAGCCCACAAATCAATGAACCAATGAACCTAACGATTCGTTTCTAATAAATTTTAAAATGATTTTATGATGTTGTCTCCACTAACGCAGTATGGTGCTACGACTTTATGCACTGGACAGTATCATTGCGCTGTTAAGATGGACGAAAGAAAAACAGTCAAACTAGCCCAAGTTAGTACTATAATTAATGAAATAACTATAAATCTCCTAAAGTGTTATAGTGGCCGTAAAATGAAGAGACCGCGAAGACTTGGTTTCACACTACGAGTATGTGCAAGGAAAGCAGCGACGTGTCGTCGGTAATTCAATACGCGTATACCGCCTGTTTGTTTCATACTATGATACGAGTATCTGTGGTAAAACAGGCTGCTTAACTGCGACAGGTTTCGCGGTTTCAAGTTAGCGCGTTTCGTGTCCAATGATCATCACTCGCAGTAAATACCGCCTATGACCATAGTACGCTTTATGAACTCCTTAAACCAGCCGAGATCTTTACGATGATCATCATAGCGATAATGATCTTTATATGAGGGTACCTTCTTCATCGTCTTTATGGTCAACAAGAAGTTACAATAAGATAGAAAGATACTGTCTTGGCTTGACCAAGTGCAAGTGGCAAATGATAGTAATGAGGCGAATGCCTGGCGATAAAGAGGTGTCAGTTACTTGTAAGGAAATTAAATAAATAAAAAAAGAGAGTCATTGAAATTAACATTGCCCATATGCCATAGGTTCGAATTGAAGCTGTCAAAGTTGAAAAAGTGGGCGAAAGAGTGTACGCTAATCGGATGGTAGTTTCAGAGTGCATGCCAGGCAATTTCTGAGATTATTTGAAAAACTGATATAGGGACATAGCCGGAAAGCTTAAACTCAAATTTGCATTACCTGAAAAATTTTCTAACGGTACTTAGGTTAGGTTAGGTGGCGGTCTTAGAACCCAGCATAGACCGCTTGGGTCCATAGCGATGCCACAAATTGACAGCGGAGCAAAGGAACTAAGTATTGGGATTTGTTAATATCGTTGGGTCGTTGTTGAGTTCGAAAGTTTTCGTCGCGTTTGTGAATTCCAAAAGAATCTTTATACTGAGGTCCGTGACCGCCTTTAAGTTGAGGAAGAAGTAGGCACCAAGACATTTTTATCTTGTTCTTGCGAGTGCTGGGCATTCACACAAGAGGTGTTCCAGAGTTTCTTTAATGTTATGTCTGCTGACAGTTTCTACAGTCGTTAGAAGTGATCAATCCTAGCATATAGGCGATCTCCCCTATCAGGCAATGGCCAGTAAATAATCCGACTAGCATACATATCCTCTTCCATAGTCCTTCTCGTGGGCGACTCCTGGAACGGTAGTGGTCACTGACCATTGCCAAAGGTAGCGACGATCGAAAAGATACATACAAGTAGTGCTCCCTGCTCTATATTTTGATCGCTAATCGTGAACAATATGCGACAATCGCATGTCTAGCAAAACGCACCCTAACAAAGTTAACCTGCCAGTAATGGCGGTGCGATGATTTGGTTGAGGTAAATCTTCCCTCTGGGGCGTGAGGCGTAAGAATAATACCACGGCTTTTTCCTTTGATGGCTTGTCGTAGAAACCGACAAACAAAGGTCAGAATGTGTATGTCAGCAACTGGTATAACCCGAAATCTTCTATATGCTAACGAAACGTCAACTATGCCTCGGATAAGGATTGATTCAACGATTACGACTTTTAGCTTTCGTACAATGGCAAAGATTGGATTCTGGAATGTGCGTACTCTCCTGGACAATGGATCGGAAAGTCCCCAGAACGCATGATTTCTTCAATTAGAGGGTGAAATTTTGCGGTATAAATTAAACATCTTAGGAGTTAGTGAGTTAAGATGGTGGAACAGCGGAGAATTTATCTCTCCAACGGGTAGCACTGCAATGTTGTACTCCAGTAGAGCTACCGGTGGTGGTCAGGTCACGAAAAAGTCTCTTATCCTGGGATCCGGTCTCTGATAGAATCATGACCGCTAGGTTCCGTACCAAAATGAGGAACATCACAAGAATACAATGTTATGCTCCAACTGAACCCGACAATGTCTTGGCGAAGGACTCCTACGTACAACTAAATGCCGTCCAGAGCAGAACACCTAAAGGTGACATTCTCATGTCTTCGTCGAATTCTAAGAATTTTTTGGCCTGAATCTAATGAAGATCTTAGTCAGCGTACGGGTCAGATGCCAATCTGAAAATGGCAGTGGATAGGTCACAGCGGAAAGATGATAACCCCATTCCCAACCAAGGCCTACTAAGATCGAGTCCTAAAATGGCGTCCATCCATGACAAAAGAGCATATGGCGCTAGGTAAATTTGGGGAGTTGCGACCCATTGCCCAGAACATAGTACAAAGGAAAGTATATCGGTTTAATGGCACAATAAAAATTGCAATTTTAAAATCAAACTGGAGGCAAGACCAGCATTGAAAATTTACCGATTCCGGCAAAACGACGAATTAAGTTGTCTTCGCAGGTTAATATCAGAAAATATAATAGTACGCTAGTCGCATAATTAAAAATAAAAAATCCAATTATTCTATATACAATTATCCTCAACTTTTACATACAAACCGTTTAGTTTAAGCGAACACGTAATATGTTACGAGTACAACGCACCAAAATTGAAAAAATAAATGTTCGAATTAGTTTTTTGCGATGGTGCATTTCTGCGCAAAAATCTAAAGAGTTATTTGGAATTTATTCGATTTCCTATAATTAAGAAAAATTATACCGATTCGATAAACCAAGACTGATATACCTCCAAAATAATGAGGACAAGTCAGGGATTTTATGAGCATTTAATCTCAGAGTGTCTGCTGTCTGGCATGCACTCTGAAGCCACTTTTCACAACGTACCGACTGGCGTAGTATGGTTGCGTCCGGTCGACAATAGTTTTAAGCATCGTACATATAAGAGAAGATGTAAATATAAGGGTGAGTAAAATTACAATTAGGATGAAAACAATGGTTATTATACGAACCCTAATTAATAGTTCTGGAACAATCATCATTATAACCGGCTTTATCGAGGAATATCAGAAACTTCTCGTGGTTTCCGTTTGGATTATCGTATAATGCAAAAATAATAAACACATATTTCAAGGCACTTCCATTTCCACTATGCAGACACGAAGCTTTCAAGAAGCAGCTCTTTGGAACCGACTAACCCTTCATTGTTATTTGAGTTATGTTCAGAATAAAAAATAAAAAAATAAAAAACAAATTATCCTGCTAATCACGTAATGATGGAATTATCAATGAGCTCATGATTAATGGTTGGATGAAAGTCATAAGGATAATGGTGTACCTGAGGGACTAATGTCACGTATGTATTTTCGACTTATATGGTGAAAAGATACTCGTATATGAATGATACATGAGTATCATCGACGAATTCATCAGGGTATAGCAGATGAAGTACTTGATGGGAGTCATTAAGGAATTCATAAGCAAAGTCACCGAGACAAATAAAAAAGGTATTAGATGAACTTGAGCCCGCCACCTCTCGAATAAGAAATCAACTCGAGTTACCACTGAAGATGATTGAAGAGATGCCAAAGTCCCCTCACCCTCAATAAGCGCCCCGACAAACAAAAAGCAAAAAGTCATCTGCTACTTAATGACTTTTATTCTTCATCGAATCGTTGAGGAGGCCGGTAGCGATTCACAGGTTTAAGTCCCGTCGTGGCCTTTTGGGTGTAGGGCGCAAACCGACCTGTCGCAAGAAAAATTCGTTTTCTTAAAGGTTATCTATCGAATCACTATGGAAATTGAAATTATTACAATAATTTCGGCGTAGTTCTGAGCACTTCAATAGGCCTAATTTTTCTTCAAAGACTTGTTTAACCGATTTTTGAAAACAAAAAACACGGTATTCGGCCTTCTCCGCAAACGAGTTTCGACTTGGGAGTTGGTACACGTAAATTACCTTTTATCGAAACGACGACGGCCTTCAGTAGGATTTGAACCAGAGGTCCAGTGCCCGAAAGGCGAATCTGCTAACCAGTTCACCCTTCACAAAACAAAATAAATGTAATGAGAGGGTCATCGTTCGTTCGTCGTTTACTTACTCGTAAGGAAGAATATATGTATTCCGAAAAAATAACTTCCGTTGCTGTGGCGTCAGCTTACCTGAAATATAAATAAAAAAAAATTAATTATTATTATATAATTTATCCAGTTTATCTTCTGATATAAAACAAGCTAGCTTCGGCTAGCTTGCCAAAGGTATGATACCCTTCGTTGTGACTTATAATGCATTCGCCACTTTTAAATTAGTAGTAGCAAACTGTTTCAAACGTTCCTTAATTTGGTTGAAATCGGTCCACTATTTCATAAACCTCTCACAGGAACAGTGAAATCGGAACAAGTTTTACTACTAATTTCAAAGTAGCAAATGCACCATAAGTCACAATGAAGGTATGATACCTTCGGTTTTTTGAATTTCCTAGCCTGGATTAAAATATTTAAACGAAAACCATTTTCCAGTTAGAAAACTCTCGTATCCAATTAAAATCCATTGAGGTGAAAACGAACGCTCCTAGCAATCGCTAGATGTAGCACAAAATCGAAAGGGGCAGAAGTTAAGCTTTATGTGCTATCAAGGGCAGCACTTAGCCTCGATAACTCGCCGGGGAAGAAGGGTAATCCATTTTTTTTTTCAATGTTTATGCTAAGGCTTAGGGGATAACCTTTGATGCGAGAGCACAGCCTCGGCGGGAAGGAAATTAGGGTAGTGGGGCTGGGATGGGTTGAGTTTGGATAAGGTACCGGTGTACGTTTCGTTTAATTTTTGCAGATCATAACTGCAGGGGAAAGCAAAAGATGGTAGGTTGTTCCACATTCGTGTTGTTCTGGATACAAATGAATCATAGAATTTAACGGTACGACTACTACTGAGGTCCAGAAAATGAGGATGGGCACGGCAGGCTAGCCGGGTGTCACGCAAAGGAAAAGCAAGCACAGGAATAAGACTGGATATTTCGGCAGAACAACGGCCGTTGTAGTAGCGATAAAAAAGCGGCTCTATATGAGAAGTTATGGATTCATCGCCAATAAGCTTGAAGGCTTTCCAATGAACTTTGTATAATGCGGATAGGGCGGTTTGACCTGCACCTGCCCAAATGTGGGAATTGTATTCAAGTCTCGGTCTTATGTGGGTCTTATAAATTTGCGCCAAATCAGGTAGTGTAAAGTATCTTTTACAGCGATTCATGAAACCCAGACACTTCATTGCATTTTTTGCAATGTTGAAGATGTGGTCAGACCAATTTAGTTTACTAGATATGTTTATACCTAGTACGTTTAATGCGGGTGAATCAGTAATGCCGACACCATCGACAGAATGGGCTGGGCGGAAGATGGGGCACGTCGTTTGTTGGAAATAAGACAACATTGAGTTTTGTTGGCATTAAACTCTACCCATGCAATAATTTTTGAGATACATATCTCTATTTAGTGAGTCAGACATGCGATCTCGGTTGAAACAAGCATTTTGGCAGGAGTCAGCTGCAGAGTTAAAAGTATAAATAGAATTAAGGGTGCTGTTATCTGCAAAACTGTGAATTGGGTTTGATGTCACACTTAAAAGATCGTTGATGAACAGAAGAAAAAGCGTTGGTGATAGGACGGTACCTTGAGGGACCCCTGCGTTGGTGGTATGGCAATTCGATTTAACTCCATCAAGGACGACTCGAAGCGAACGGCCGTGGAGGAAACTTTCAATTCATATAACTATGATAATTTTGGGTCCAGATCAAAAGCCTGGAGTCTGCAGTTTAGCTAATATAGGTTAATATTGTTGTTGTAGTGTGTGTTATTTCTCTAACATGTATAGGTTAAGATTCGCAAAAGACTGCGCCTATTGATGTTTCGTCGATTTTTTGATTGGTATATTTTGAGATTTTGTTTTTGTGAATATCATAGGATAACCCAGCGATAACTGCATCGATGGCTGACATTCATTATACAACTCGACCTCCGGTTTCTTAGAAATAGCTGATCTCACTTCATGGAGCGTTGGACAGCAAGATGAAAGAAAGTTTGAAGTATGAAGTCATTGAAAATAATTTCTTCTTAAGGAAGCTACGTTGCACTTCACAGATGTAGTACATATATAATATTATGAAATATTTACCTTGAATCAACGGAAAAAAAAATACGAAAAATCCATATAATAAAGATAGTTCAATTGCCTATAGCAACAATTGAATTCTGTTCAACAGCTCTTTTCAAAGACGGCACAATGTGTATTATCATAATATGACTTCGCATCTGAATTTTGAATTCTTCTCCGTTCTCTTTGAATTCATTAAACCTTTAGTGTGAACCGAATGATTTCTTAGAAACAAAAAGAAATTTAAACTTTTCCAAACGAATAACAAGAAAACAAAAAAGATTGTTACACTTGAACAATTCCACGTTCTATTTGACATTCAAATGGCACTTGAAAAGAATGAATCCCTATTAAGTATGCATAAAGATACACCACTCTCACAGTCGTCCGTTTATCTATGATACATCATCATGACACACATATGGCGAAACCCAAAATAATATCATCTAACCACCTGAACACCAAGTACTTACTATTTAAGAAGATAGTTATGAGCTAACTGCGATTGCGCTGTGTAGGATGGTAGATACGTAGGTGCTCGACTCTCCTCCATATTTTATTTTTGTTATTTCTTTAGCCGCGTTCACACACTTGATGGCATCCAAAGATTCGAAGGATTGGCCGAAATGAAAAACCATTTGTTTTGATTTGTATCTGTCAATCATAATTCTTAATCAAAAGCGCTTTGTCATTAGTACTACACACTTAAAGAAGTATCTGAACGAAGACACTTGTGGCATTCATGGTTTGGATAAAACGGATGGGTGTTGTGACGGATCAAGATGGAAGCGCGATGAATGTGCAAGAAAGAAGAAAAAATTATCATACATATATGAAATGAAAGTGCTTTTGAAATATGCCGACAATTTTGCTGTTGGGCAAATACATGATTTTTTTTCGAAGGCTTGTTAATCTTTCTCTGTTCCGATTTATCGGTGAATTTGAATTTCAGAATTGGAGTGCTATCACGTGGATATTGGACTATTGGAAACGGCTTTTATTTTTTGATGGCCTAATTGCAGAGAGGTTGTTGTTGGGAGTTGCAGTTTTTAGGGTTTTGTATAAAAACAAAACCGTTATGAAATCGGTCATGCGTCCGTCTGTCTGTCCGTCTGTCCATGAAATATCTCACGAACCGCTGAAGCTACATGCATGAAATTTGGTGGAAATATGTAGAAATACTATAATTCTCTGGAGAAAGCGATGCGTCGTAATAGGTCAACTTTAAGGGGGGGTCGCCATAGAGGGGAAATGAAGGTCGAATTTTTTTTTCGTTTGGTAAGGGCAAGTGGGGTATCGTAAGAAAGGTACCGTTGGGTACATTCCATTTCTGGAATTTTTTTCAAATTTGAAGAAAGGGGAAAAGAGGGAGAGGGGAAAATATGAGGTCCGAGTTTGTCCCCCCCCCTTGCATTTCGAGACCGTTATAGCTAGACATATGAAAATTTACAGAAAAGCGGCATTTCACTAGCATAGAAAACCGAAAATAATAGAATTTTTAAATCTCATCCAAAAAGGTTAATAATAGTACATTTCTATAGTTGCAGTTAGCACACCCCTGCACCCCTCAAGCACACCCTAGGTCAAAAATATTGATAGCTGATGATAACCAACATCATAGGCAATAATACCTCTAAGTTTCATTACAATGACATGATATTTAATAATAGTACATTGACTTAAAGTTATGCATTTTGACACTATCCATACAAAAAAATACACCTACCGCCCTCACGCATAGATATGCGTGTACTACTTACATGTTGTTTTTCGTAGTGCGAATTGCACTTATTTAATGAACCAACTTTGGAAGGGTGAAGATTGGTGATTGGTGATCCTAAGAATAACTATTCACACAGTTAATTTTTTTAGGGTTTTGTGTCTTAAATCTTACAAAATCGGTCAAATACCTGTCTGTCCGTCTGTTCATAGAATATCTTACGAACGGCTGAAGCTGCACACATAATTCGGCGAGAATGTGTAGAAATGCTATAATTTGCTGGAGATAGCGTTGTGTTGTAATTGGCCAACTTTAAGAGGGGGGGGGGGGGGGGGGGGGGGGGGTCCACATAGAGGCGAAATTAAGGTAAATTTTTTTTATCCACTGGTATAGCCAAGTGGGGTGTCGTGAGAAAGGTAATGTTGAGTACATTCCATTTTTGGCATTTTCTTGAGATTTGTAGAAAGGGGAACAGTGGAGGAGGAAAAAATATTAGACCGTAATTTGTCCCAGTCGCCCTGAATTTCGAAGCCGTTACACAAGTTTGCAATTTGCAATGTCGTCTTAATATGAATGGTTAAGCATCTCGAAGAGTGGGACAGTTTATCTCGTATACATACATATCTATCTACAGCTTCTCGTATTAAAACTATTACTTTGAGAGGTGACAGATGCAGTCTTTTTGTGAATTGGCGTGTAAGATACTATATCATGGGTAAAACATTTAATTATGGTGTTTTTATTCAGCTGAGGGGTACCAAGAAGAACAGGGAGCCAGTATTTACATGCCAAGATAACCGCTTGCTACAAAACCGCGCAGCCCTCTATATTCCGGTTTCATTTTCTATCTGTAATTAGACAGATAATGTCGCTAAACTAATCAACGTTCAAAAAAAGGACCTGACCTAAAACCGTTCTGTAAATTTGAATGTAGGACTTCTTAGGATCATAAGTCGATGAAAACAAAAAAACTAATTATTATTAAGAACCGGCGTTCTTGCTGTCCGGAATTCCGATGTTTGTTGTCTGTGAGAATAGGATACAATTGGCACTGGATGGCATAACATCTAGAATATCTGAAATATGTACAAGATCCTTTGTAAGTTTTTTTTCAGATGGGATACTTCCTTCCTTCCTTCCTTTCAACTTGCTATTATATTTTCAACACGCACAATCTATAAAGTTCAAGGTACCGCGCATTTAAAAAGCATGTTTCTGGATTACTCCAGAAAACCACACACAACGTGAAATGTTAACGTTTTATGGCACCAAACCTAACTTCACCTAAAAGCCCCTACAGCTTTCATATCCCAGCACACGTAGTACACATATTTAATTACACAGTCTGCATGTTATTTCTGTATTAATTTTATCAGATGCACCTCTTGATCTCGTTCCCAATTATCTGCTTTTCTCACATATAAGTACCACGATTCGCCTTGATGGCACTATACGCCGGGTGTCGTCGGTTTGATACTTCCATAAACCATCATCCCCATCGTCAAGCCGTACGTATGTATACTCGTACACAGTGTGAAAACGCAGAACATTGAAATTCACAAAGTGTCCTCTAAAGTTTAGTACTCATGTCGTCAACAAACCTGCATGTCGCTTACATAGGAATTTGGTCTGGTGCGGGCTTGTTGTCAACGCCATTATTATAACACCTAATCCAGGACCATAAATTCCATGTCTAGTTAGAATTAAAGTACGAGTACAAACAGGCAGCCATGTTGAAGATTGCGAAGAGAATGGTGGAGGCGACACAACCATCCAATTTCCAACCATAACCATACCCTGTCGGAATGAGTTTGCTTTGGAAGGACACGAGTAGGTGCATAGTGTGTGCAAAGTGCAATGATGCTTGCCAGGAGAAGGACCTAGCCGTTCTGCAATGACACTCTGGTGGAGCTGAGGGTTGGTGGAGTGCTAGACAGGGGGCAACGATAGCGAATTTGTTGTCTAGTTAATGAGCAATTAAGGACGACTTACAAAAGAGACACAGCACGCTGGTGTCAAGTTAATTACATCTTCGGTCTACGTGCGGCTTTTTTTTTCTAGAGTCCTTTTCCTTTTGAAATAAAGAATGATATTATGGCCCTTGGAAAGATTGTCATTGATTAGCGGAGTAACAGTAAATATTTTTGAAAAGGGAGTTTTCCTGATTGTGGTTGATGTTGGACAGAAAAGAGATTGGTGGTTGTTTTCTTTTTTCTTCGCAACCCGAAAGGATTAGTCTGTAAGCAATAGGTAGGTTAGGGTAAGGTTTAGATGGAGTTCAAATTTACTTTTCTTCTATTTCAAATTTCTATCGCTCGTGCTTCGTCAAAGGATAAAGTATGCGATGAGGACGATGGGACACGCCATCCCTTCGCCTGTAGAAGTACGCTGGCAAGAGTCAACAACTTTCCGGTTTCCGATATCTCTCGCCACTTTCCGCTGGCGAGAGATACCTGATGTCGCATCACCTTATACACTACTCTGTAATTGTCATGTGTGCGAATCACATAGAATCACATATTCTACCAGACCAGTTGCCACTATTAAGTTTCCCGTATGAGGGTAGTGCGATCCACTTTTGTTCTTAATGTAGGGTTTTTCAATAGGGACGACGTATTTTGTTTTTGACATTTCTCGAAAAGGTGTGAAGTTGGCTTAGTAAATCTTTCACATTTTTAAACGCCAGTCTATGCCATTTAATCATGGAGAGATACACGCTTCAACAACGTTTCCAAATTATTCAACTTTTTTTTGTCAAAGTTCACGTTCTATCGACGACGACTTTCACAAGAAAATCATCTTCCCGTATGAAGCTCACTTCTGGCTCGATGGTTTTGTCAACAAGCAAAATTGCCGCATTTGGTCGAGTGAGCAACTTGAAGTGATGCACGAGACACAACTTTATCCGAAAAAAATAACTGGTTGGTGCGGTTTTCATGTCGGCGGCGTCATCGGCCCATTTCCCTTTTTTGATGAAAACTAAAAAACTGGGCCATGATATCGGAGTATTTTTGGGATCAGCTAGGGACTTGGACCATATGTGGTTCCAACAGGGCGACGCAACTTGCCATACAGCGTACGACACAATCAAATTATTGAAGACCAAGTTCGGCGAGCGAGTTATCTCACGAAACGGTCCTCGCGAATGGCTGCCTTGTTCCTGCGATTTAACCCCGTTGTACTTTTTTCTTTGGGGTTACATTAAATCGCTGGTCTATGTCAATAAGCGACCGGTAGCGCAGTGTGTTGAGGCATCAGTCGCATATTTGACTACCGGCGTTTCGGGTTCGAATCCCGTCCACAACGACGTTCGTGGCCATGGATGTTCAGGAGGTGCATGCTAGCAACTGCATTCTCCGAAACCAGTTTATGCCAACGAAACGTCAACTGGGTTACATGGAACAGTTGACGCGCTATGCCTCACAAGGGATTAGAGCAATTAAGAGATGCCAATAATCCAGCAACGTTAGAAGAGCTGCAGGCCAACATCCAACGCGAAATTCCCGGTATTTCGGCCGATTTGTGTGCTCGAGTCATGGAAAATTGGGTCCAGCGTATTCACTCATGCCAGCGCTAATGGCATCGATTGTACTTTCATTTGAAATAAAAATCATTTTCATAATTAACCCGCAAGTCTTTTAATTGAAAAAACAAAATGCGTTGCTCTATTTGAACGACCCAATATTTTGTAATTCGTTAAAAATCATCTCCGGCAGGATCTGCTCAGGCAGTATTGATATTCCGTGATTCCACACATCAACTTTATAACCTTATTACAGTCCGCAAAAGCGAGATCGGGGTACATAAAAACGCGCCGGTCTCCAGGGCTATTGGGGAAGGTTGGGTTAGGTTCAAATGGCTGCCATGTTTACCACAGGCACACACAGACCAGCACAAGGTCCATTGTATTACCACCGAGGAGATATCTCCCGACCATCCTACTCATTGAACCAGCCGGAGCGTGTGATGAAAGTGAAATTTCCTAACATCAAAGTTGGCTAAATCATCCAGTTCATGACAGAAATATGAACAAAAGATTTCCTTATGCCTGCCTGACAGCGCAGGACAGGTGCAGAGAAAATGGAACGTACATTCCATCTCATATTCATCTCCGCAACTTCTATGGAAGTCATTGTGTTACCACTGAGAAGCCTCCTGGCAAGCTCACCAACTGCCCAGTGATGACTCCTACGACCGCTATTAGAGAAAACGTGATTGGAGGGGTTCGTAAAGACGGTTTCAAAAATCCAAAATTAAACGAAAACTTTAAAAATGATTTTACGGAAACAATAAATCAAAAATTTTCCGTTTAATTTAAATCGTGTAATGGGATATATAGGTATGTATTTCTTTGTCGGAAATTAATTTATCGAATTAATGATTAAGTCATTTTTAAACCCGAATCAGCTTCTGAATTTCATATTCATGACAGACTTCAATGAATAACATTTTTCTCTTATACGGATAGTAGCATGGTCAACATACGCTCAAATATCAAACCAAATATCAATCAAATGATTGGTTTCTTTTTTCTATTTTTTAAACAAATGTTTTGAGAACACTATACCAGAAGTCTTCGAGGATTTGAATCTGTTCTAGGCAGAATCTCTCATCATCATCATGGTGGCTCATTAGCCTGACGTTGGGCCCCGACCGCCTGGATCATCGTCCTTCAATTATCTCGGCCCAGTAGCTGCGTCATCAAAATTTGGAAGCCCAACAGTTGCTCGGCGTCATAATCTACTGAGTCTTTCCAACGAGCTCTTGGCCTTCCTCGCAGCCTTGCTCCGTCGACACGTCGTCCATTGAATATTTTCTTAGACATGCGTTCATCGTTCATTCGTTTTATATGTCCCGCTCATTGTAAACGTTGGAATTTGACGATTCCTGAAACTTCCAGCTCATCGTACAGTTCGTACAGCTCATGGTTGTACTGGATGCGCCGTCCATTTCGGTCGCAAACTGTTCCGAAATCCACCGAGGGACCTTTCGTTCCAATGTGTTTATCATGTTTTCGGAGGCCCGAGTTCGGGTCCAGGTTTCGCAGCCATAGCATAGCACTGGTCGTATAATGGTTTTGTATTTGTGAAGCTTAGATTTCTGTGCATCGTACTAATTTTACTGGTACACCAAACAGCTGCATGATGTTATACAGTACACCACGATCGACACTGGTCATATGATGGTTTTGTATACACACACACATGGACGTACATGCTACGATTTCAATATGGGGATGATCGAGAAGAAAGTTTTATTTACTAGCTGTATCCGTCCATTAATTTCGTCAGTTTCGTTGGATTCCTTTGACAGGTTGCTACCCATATACGTGAAGTTGTCTACGAATTCGATGCTGAGGTCCCCACGTTGATATTCGATTGCGGTGACATCCAGGTTCTTGACTGCATGATTATTTTTATTTTATCCTCGTTGATGCGTAGTCCAACTTCTTCTGCAGCCTTGTCAAGATTATGCAGCAGCTCTTCATCGTCGTTATGATGTTGATGTCGTTTGCGTACGCTATCAATTGCGTCCTTCCGCTGGTGTCCATATCCATTACCCGAATGGCGTATTCAAGTGCTAGGTTGAAGAGCGTTGGCGCCAGTTCATCGCCTTGCTTCAGACCAGTACGTGTTTCAAGAGGATCAATCAACCTATTCTGGATCTTGACCTGTGAGACGAAGCTGGTTATCGTCATATTTGTTAGTCGTACTAGTTTTGCCGATATACCAAATTGCAACATGATGTTGTACAGTACACCACGATCGATACTGTTGTATGCTTGCTTAAAGTCCGCAAAGATTTGGCACACGTCAATGTTGTATTCCCAGCACAGCACAGGATTAGCTTAACCGTAAAAAGCTGGCCGGTTGTGAAGCGAACAGATCCGAAACCACCTTGATATTCGCCAATCATTCGTTCGGCGTACGGTTTTATTATATTCTCCAGAATTTTCTTCAATGTTTAACAGGACCTACAGATTAGTGAAATGCCTCTGTAATTCTAACACCGCAATTTATCTCCCTTTTTGTGGATGGAACAAATGATGCTCTTGTGCCAATCGTCTGGAACCACCTCGTCTTCCCAGATTCGCAGAAGCAGTTGGTGTATGGCATTTAATAGACCCGTTTCACCAGATTTTAGCAGCTCAGCTGGAATTTCGTCAGCGCCCAGCGCTTTATTTGGTTTGACTGACCGCAGGGTGATATAACTTCGTCTACTGTCGGACGTTGTGTAGTGGGGCCATGATCAATAATAACGCCATCGATTCGGTCTTCTTGTATAGGAACGTAAGATGTTGGATTCAGAAGCTCTTGAAAATAGGACGCCCATCGTTTATTGATGCTATCAGTGTCGCTGATGATGTTTTCATCCATGTCCTTACAGAGGCTAGACCTGGGTTGATAGCCGTTTATAATTGTATTTACTAGTTTACACTCTTGCGATGCGTAAAGCATGTGAATTCTACGATAATATTCCTACTGCAGGCGAATTCGATTAATCGTTTACCGTTATCATTGCATTTTTCGTGGAGGCTACGTCCTCCAGTGGTTCCTCCATGCCAACTTTCGTTTCCAACTTTTGCATTAAAATCGCTCAGCAGTATTTTGACGCCGTTTGTTGAAACACTGTCTCCGGGCGGGCATAAAATTCGTCTTTCAATGAATCTTCCTTCATTTCAGTCAAGGCGTGCACGTTGATGAGCCAGAGGTTGAAAAAACGAGTCTTAATACGAATCGCACACAACATTATTAGCTTTGAAGTCAATAACGTGCGACTCGAGCTGCTTGCTCACTAGGAATGCAACTCTAAACTCCTTGTGGCTCGATGGTTTGCCGCTTTTGACAATTATGTGCGAATTCTTGTCGTCTATGTCGCTGCCAATCCAATTTGCTTCCTGGACCGTTGGACTGATGCTCAGTTTGTAGTTCTCGAACTGTTAAAGGAGGGCCTTTACGGCCCCCAGTTCGTTCAGGGAGCGTACATTCCAGGATCCGAAAGGATAATCCATTAAACGTTTGCATGATAATCGTTGATGATTCGTCCAATCCGAGGCTTTCGTTCCATGTTTCTTTACATAGAGTATGTTTCACAAGGATAAGTTGTCATGGGCCCAGGGCCGTCGAGAGGGGGGTGCGGAAGGGGCGAAACGCCCCGGGCCCGTGATTTTAAAGGGGCCTGAAAATTTGAAACATGAAAAGTAAAAAGTTGGCCAGTTTTGTAAAAAGAGATCGAATCAAACAATGTTCAAGATTAATCCTTCTAATTGAGCGCATGAAAATTTCAATTTCGTTCTTTCCGTGTTAAATTTTCGATTTGTCCCGGTTCAGGTTCGGTCGCTATTCGGTCCGCGCTCGGCTTGGTTCGATTACAAAGATAGTAACACCAGTGATCTGCGTCGATACAGATACGAGGGCCAGGTCTCGGAGTGGCGTTAAGTGAACTACTACTACTCAATTGCCCTAACCCCTTTTGGGGCATAGCGCGTCAACTGTTCCATGTGGCCCAGTTGATGTTTCGTTGGCATAAATTGGTTTCAGAGAATGCAGTTGCCAGCATGCACCTCTTGCACATCCATGGCTACGACCGGCGTCGTGGACGGGATTCGAACCTGAAACGCCGGTAGTCAAACATGAGACTGATGCCTCAACACACTGCGCTAGCGGTCCAACCGCCCCCCCAAGTATAAAAAAAAAATATTTTCCTCGTGGCAGAGCTTGAACCCGCCACCGCTTGAATTAGAGATCAACTCTCTACTTATAGAGCTACCAGAACCCTCGTTGAGTATTTCGGTGCAAAATGTAAAAAAGTCATCAGCTACTTAGCTGATTATGTTGTGAAGAATTTATCAATTACTGATGAGTGACAGTACGGTATGGTTAGCAGGGTATATTCTACAGAATATTGATATGATTTGATGGAAACTAACTTATTTATTTGGGATTATTTGACAAACCAAATGTACAGAAATAAGCTGAATTGTTTGAATTGCCCTGATTATATCATATTATGGGGCCCTTTAAAAGTTGAGTCCCAGGGGTCCGGATTTTCTCTCGACGGCCCTGCCTGGGCCAACAACCAATCTCGGCAATAGCTAGTTCAGTGCCAGAGTTCACACAACTATGTTGCAGATCTGACTACGTAGTTCATTCCACCCCATCCAATGACATGAGACGCTTAGGTGTTACTCAGCCGGTCAGGCTACAGCTATCTGATTGCCTCAACCAAATGTTTTCTTTGCAAAACTTGGTTGGATTGGTTAGCCGTTCCATGAGGCGCCCGCTGGGAGGACTATGGAGGAAGATTTAGTTGATTAAGAACTCGTACTCTATATTTGTCAATATACATCATCACACCCAAGATTTTTCACTTCTCACAGAAAATTTTTCAATTTTTGAGGCGCTTTCTCTTTAAAAACAAACCTGCAGGTCAGTTACAGGGATTATTTTTATATTAAATACTAGGAAATCCAAAATATTTTTTAAAAACCAAAAAAAAAGTCGTTTTTTTTAGATAATGCCTGAAGTTAGCTTCATGTTTTCTTAGAACTTGGGTATACTTAAACTTAATGTTCCCTGAAAACGACACAAATAGAAAAAAAAGAGAAACATTAAAATGTTTGGGTATAGGACTATTTTGGCTGGGTTGTGGAGACGACGCTGCCGCTGCGCCGGCGTTGTGGACGGCAATTAAAATGTCAGTCAGAACCCTTGCCGTAAAATCAGAGTATAGTCCAGTCAAACTATAGTTTCTACACGAACTAATTATCAAAATTCTTTTTCTTCTAATTTTTAAAAAGTATTCGAGGGAGAATTACAAGTCCCAAAAAATTGGAAATGAGCGAAATCTCGGAAAAATCACGAAATGAAATACATTTTTTCTTTGAAATTATTTTTAAAACGTCTTAAGCTTAAGTGATCATCACACCGACGCGAAAAAATCGCAGTGCGAAAATCCGCGGCGAATCCGCTGCAGAAATTTCCAGAGCGTCAAAAAACTGACCGCGGCGTCTTACGAGGATGTTCACACTGCGCAGCGAATTTCCGCCGCGAACGCGAATTTTTTCGTCGTGGTATGATGTTCACTTTACTCGGCTAAAAATGTCAGACAAAGGAAAAACTATAAAGAAATTAAAAAAAAAAACAGGTTTTTACAAGTTAGTATGTGTCTGTAGCTTAGCTCGGTAACGCACCGAGCTAAGCTACAGACGCAGACTAAGTTGGTGTGCAGAATGAAACCAAGTGTCATAAAAAATTCAAATTTTCACTGAAATAATTCGCATTTGTACATTGCAAGAGCCTTGAATACATAAAGATTATTGCCACTTTTTCGGTATTTGGAATCTATGATCGGGTCAGGGGTCGCATGCGATGTTTTTTTCTCTTTTTCTCTCCAAGCGGGTTGTGACGACAGAAAGATTGAGAACCACTCCTTAAAACAAATACGCTGCCTTTCATATTTTCAGCCCTTCTCCCACTTCACTTTTCCAAATCACATGATGCCTTCTTGGACACGTTCAAGTACTTGGTGTCACTCGTTCCAACAAAGAAACGCAGTCCAGACCTCTTTGACTCCTCATGAACTCCAGCGTCATTCCTCAATAATTTTTAAAAGAAAATATTCAAAAGGTCCAACAAAAATTTGTTCCATTGAAATACCTTCTTGGATAAGTGCTGCCGAACTAACTGCCATGGTATTATTGAAATTATCCATGATGCAGCATAAAAATCTAATGGACCTTATGATGATGTATCTTGAAAAAGCAGGACTTTGTTTTGTGGGCAGACACTTGTGTGTTTTTCAAAATCGTTTCTTCTGTGTTTTTTCTTTTCTCGTTTTCATTCTATGCAATCTCGCACTGGACACTTGACTTTATAATCAATAGTGTACGTAATTGAAGATAATTGTGACGTGCTTCAAGTGCGGTCGGTCTTTTGACTAAATTACTAGACAAAACAAAAATCTGTTTTTATTGAAAAGGTGTTGGAGATCTTTAGTTAAACGTATGGGCGCATGATTCTATAAAATATGGTGCCGGGTGGTTGTCAAAACTCAATTGAAAAGGTTGAATGATGATGTCTTGGTTTGAAAGAATGCAAAAATACCCGAAAGCATTTCGTAATTGTTTTAAGTGTTTGGGACGCAAATTACAGTCATCAATTCTAATGTGCCTGATGCGTCGTGACTGCGTCCTCTTCTTCACACATGTATTTTGACGTATTTTACTAAAAAATAACACATAAATTAACTAGCCAATCAATTATCTATAGTTTTCATAATCGGTCAAGAACCGATTTTTTTTTCTGCTTAACCAAAAGCCTACACAGTGAAAATGTAAAAATGTTTGATTCCGGAGACATTGACGTATGGGCGACAAGGCATTCACATGTTACACGAAGTCAACCTCCGCTTCGCCGTGTTGATGAATAATTTCAAAAATTTCTTAAAAATATTAGTTTTCATGTTTTTGTTGTCAGCTCGACATGAAACGATGTGTACAGGCGCTGCACGAGTATATTCATTCGCTTCAAAGATACAAAGATACATCGTCGTGCTCGTCATGTGTTTGGTAAATCAAACAAACGAAATTGGACAATCAATCATGATCGATTAATTGGAAATGAGCAAATGCGCAAGATTGAGCAGCTTGGAATCTCAATTAATGATGCCCGACGTAGAACACAACATGCTTTCGGTTTTCAGCTGTAGCTGTTCGAATTGCCTAATGTTTAGACATTTGTTACATGTTCTTTTTTTCCGGGTGGTGGCTAATTCTTGTTTTTGTTTCTAATGTTCTATGATGGGGCTTCGGATCGATTGTGGCTAATAGTTTTGAGGTATGAGAGTGTTGCAACATTGTTGGCATGAGTCTTGTTTTTAGGATGGGCCAATTTATAAAATGGACACCGCAACATGTCTTGGAAAATTAACATATTTAAATGATGGCGGCTGCGACTAAATTGGTGTCTGGGACTAGATCCAAGAAGTCAATATGGATGACAAGAGCGTTGCAGCCATTCATTTTAAAGACGATCTGAAGGTGTAAGAATCTTTTGACGAGCCGCGCTACTGGTTTTGGAGCCAATTTTCGAAGAATCGGAGCTGCAGCTACGTTAGATCAACTACCCACGTTAGACCACGCATAAGACCACCTAACAGACCAACCATTAGACCACCTATCATGTGGCGCTTAGGTTCCGTGTCGATCAGAGGCCTGGCCTCGCCTGCGACTGATGTTTCGCCTGGCAATCAGGTGACCAAGGGTGCGGGTTCACGTAAGGCAGGGATGAAATGGACCGAGCAAATGAAGGTTTCCATCATCCGTGTTCACTTCGAAATAACTACTGTATTTCACGAGGGACATTACCCCTTGCTATATCAGAGATTCGTTGAGACTTTTCCGTAGTATGCGCATGTGTCAGTGCAGCGGGGTTTCAGGTCAACTCCATTACATCCTTTGCAGCTACACCATAGCGGAAATAACTAGGAGCAGATAGATACATCTCGGCGACTGGCCTTTTACGGTCTTTGTTTTATATTGCAGAATGAGTAGCAGTTGCGGGAATAGGGCTTCTGGTCCTGAATGGCTCATGAAGGGCATCGAAAGATGACTCTGCTGTCAGTAGTAAAACTGTACCGACCATCGTACAGGTCCGAGTCGTCCGCGATGTGCAACGAAAGATGACTCCGTATCTAGTCGGCATACTACGTCGGCTGTCACGCCATGTTCAAGTCGACTGCAGAGTGCGTCGAAAGATGACTCCGCAGCTAATCGGCAAACTACATCGGTATTGTCATGCCAGGTTCAAGTTGGCCGCGGAGTCCGTCAACGATGACTCCGCAGCCAAGGGACTTGCTACTTCGGCTCTGGGTAAACCTGGCCCAAGTAGCGGTCAAAGGGCGAAAAAGGGTATTGACGTTGGTCACAATTGTCTGGTCGGTTCCGAGATTTTGTTGGAAGCACCCCAGAAGATAAATGGATCGAGAACCAAAAAGTGTCTCCCGCTTGCGCGACGGAGTTTTTGCCACCTGTGACGAAAAGACAACGATCGGTAGAGGAATCGCCGGAGATCGCCAAAAAAGAAAAACCGCCGCTAGTAACGTTTCAGGATCCTTTTCCATGGACTCGCTTAAATAGTGGATAGAGCTAGCAGTGGTCGATAAGGGTTAAGTGGATGAAAGCATTTCGATCGAAAATTGCAGAAAGGTTAAGGAGCGACACAACTTTTAGAAGGTCATGGAAGAGAGTCCAGGACAAGCTCCTAAATGTTATGATAGTGGATGGTATCAGGGCCACAGTAAGCTGATGCGATTTATTGATCAGCGATGAGTAAGTTTGTTCAAGCTAGCTATCACTAAAGTAGGTGAGCTGTGGACAAGCGCTAATCTTGTAGTCATTCCAAAGGATACGATTCCTTTGCGACCAAGAGCCCGCATCTGGATCCTATCCACCATTGACAATGTTGAAGAAATATTGTTTATCTTAAGAACGAGTAATACGGACTCATGCTCATGATTGGAAAGTCGTTAAACTTGAGGAGCCTGTAAAGGGATCTCGCTGTGGAATTCTAGTGCTTAAGTGCTCCACTAGCGAGAATGAATAGGGTAGTGTATTATGGGTTCATTGTTACCAAGATTAAGGTATACGAGTCTAAGAAGGATCTCAAGAAGGCTGCAATAGAGGGCTCTCCATCGGCTTCGATGGAAGTAGGTGAGTGTACAGTAGGCGAAAGTTCACCCCATTACGCTTTAACTTCGTCCTCTCAGGATGCAGATGACGAGTGCATATCCCTGGGAACAGAATTCACCACCTTGGAGGACGTATATCAGAGCCCTCAATTCTTAGTGACCTTACTGTGTACGTGTGTAGCGGCAAAAAAACACCTCCTTGTGGGCATCCTCGGACAACTTTACTCCGAATTCTGGCACATTCACTAGTAAGATTTATCCCCCCTCTGCTTAAGCCTAGAGTCGATCCACTTAATTATAATAGGATCAACCCCCCGTTCATTCAGGGATATTCCTTAGTTTGGTAGAGAAGATTTTAACGAGTTCGTGTAGAACGGTTTCCGTAGATCTGCCTGCTCTATAAGCATGTTGGCACCTATTCAGAGGACATACATTAACGTGGCACTCTCCGGTTAGTCCACCAACACCCTTTTCATTGTTCTCAACAGTAATGATGTAATGCTAACCGGCTGTGCTCGGTGACTGTGATCGTTCGGTCACCGCTCTACGATACTAATCTAGAGCACGGAGATCAAATCTCGGCCCGATCAAAAACAGTCTGTGAGTAATAATAGAACTCTCACAGTGCTCCGACCTTGTATAAAGACGGCGCGGATAAGAGGTGCATGCTAGTAACTGCACCTCCGAAAAGTAGATATGCTATTGAAACGTCAACAAGGCATAGAAATGCTAGAGATGTTGACGCGCCCATGCCCCTGGAGGGGTCAAGGCAATTAGAGAGAGAGAGAAGGCTAATCGGCCTGAAGAACTTTGCCTTTTCCCGGATTAGGCAGGAAAACTACCTTAGCCTCCCTCCTTGCTGTCGGGATGTAGTCTGTTGAAAGGCAGGCGACGAATATGTTCCGGATCCTATCTAGTAGAGCGCTCATACCCCACTGTAATAGTGCTGGGATTATTCCGTCCATTCCAGCCGTTTTAAATGGCACAAAAGAGTTTATAGTGCTTTTGACAGCATTTGGAGTTATTATCCTCTCAGCTACTTGTCGTCTCCTCCCACCAGCACCTTTGTTAGTTTGGGCCCATGCTTGGTTTGACTTGAAACTTCCAGAAAAATGTGTGTGGGGCATCACTGTGTGGGGCATCACTGGCGACAATCCCAGAGGACAGCAACTACCAGAATTTGTGGAAAAGTACAATCTGCAGGTAGCAAACAAGGGGGTGGCTCCCACCTTCTTGGATGCACGAAGGGCTGAGGTGATCGACATTACCCTAAGCTCTGTTGATATGCTTAACAGGGTTCGGAATGGGAGAGTAGTGGACAAGCTAACCATGTCTGATCACAGGGCTATCCAGTTTAAAATTCTGTAAACAGAAAACGTAGTAGCGAAGGCAAACGTATAAGGGCCTTTCCTCACTTGTCGATACGGCAGCGGCGCGGGACCGTACAGTATGTATATCGAAACGATTCCGCACTGCTTTCATTTACGCACCGGGCGGTATATTTTCGACTTACATTGTTCAGTATCGCTCACGTCCTCGCCATTTCTGCCAAGTTTCAATTTTTTGCGCGACGTTATTTCTGTCAATACCGAGCGGCCACTGGATGTTCATCCTGCGACGCGGTTAAACGCAACGATCCCTCCCCGCATTCGCGAATACTGAGTCAATCAGGAAACAGGAAACATTCAAATAAAGGCGCTCGGTAAGCTTTCGGTACCGCGTATACCGAGCATAAAAGTCCCGCACCGCTACCGTATCGACAAGTGAGTAAACGGCCTAAGAGTGCCAAAAAGTACCGATCGTAAGCATGAGACATATTTATTCGAACAGGTCGAGAATATTTAAGACAGAATACCTCGGAATACGGTCGAGGTAGAACGAACAATGCACCAACTGAACTCCGCTATTAATCGCACTTTCGAACACGCTTGTCCCTCCACAGTAGTGGACGAAAAGGACCCAACATCATGGTGGAGTAGGGAACTGGAGTCTATGAAAAGAGAGACCAGGAAAGCTGATGCCAATATCTTACCAGATTTTCCACTTCTTCTGATAGAGGTGTTTCTGGTGCATCGTAAGGGAGATACGCTGATACAATTAGGAATGATCCTGCACCACTGCCGATCATTACTACCGTAAGATCAGGCGAGCATACAGGCCCTTACTTTACCGTCCACCTGTGCATGGTACAGATTTGCAGTTTATTGTGAGAAGCCCCTAATTTTGTTATGTAAAATCCAGGGTTCCTGTATCAAAGCTATGTCCAGTTTTTCTTCCTCAACATCGTCATCGTGGCGCGACACGCATCTCGTAATCATCGCTGATGCTGCTTTGCTGTGATGAATACTCAACTGGCACACAGTTAGTGTTACTTTGTGCCCACATTACACGCCAAACATTTGCGGGCTTTTCTACCATTTTCATCTGAAAATGTTCACTGATGTAGGATCAGAACAGCATAGAAGTAGCCTTAAGATAGGCTTATGCCTTGTCATCATTGCTTTATGGTAAGGTCTAAAGAGATTTTGATTTTTGTGTCTAATGACTGATGACATTACTTCTATTCAAGCTTTTGGATTTTAGTTAAAAGGCAGTATTCAGGATTCGTCAATTCCTTTCTTGGTTTTGGTGTCAACAATACAAAGACTGGTCAATTTCTAGTTTTAAAATCTACCATGCTCTAAGTTTTCCTTTTTTATAACAACAACAGTTTTTTTGTTGTGGAAGATCTGTGTAGGTCATATGAAAATGGTGGAATTTACTACGCCATTGCAATGACTATACAAATGATTAGTTATTATTAGTAGCATGGCCTTCACACACCTCGAGCAAAACAACATTCTAGCAGACGAGTAGAAGGGCTGCTGAGTCGGATCAAGGGGATGCAAAGAACAACCCGCGATCCAATCGGTTGTAGTGGATCCTGCACTAATGGATTTTTCTTTTGTGAAAAGTGACGGAAGGATATCAAGCAACATTTTCGGTGACATCAATCGAAGGCAAACATAACATAACTCTTACATACAATAAACAAATTATCAAAGTGATCAACGAAATATTAAAGGTAAAATCGTGCGCTGAAATCTGTAAATCATGTCCAATGCGCATTCGCCCATATGCCACTTGCCCATTTCATTCCTCCCTACACATACGAGCATGTATATCGCAAATGCGATTTTATCCAAACTTCTTCAATAGCTATACGGACTGAAACATTGCTCGAGAAAATGATTAATCCCGGAAAATCCCTTTTGCACCCAAATCACAAGTTATAGAGCGTCATACTTCGAGGATCCGTTCGATTATCCTACTTCTATCAAGACTATGTACGTATATCTCTTCCACATAGTGGAATGCAACCGAGGTTCTCCGTTGCTAAGACACAGCCCTCGGAGACGGGTACGACGGAAAAGGATTCACTCAATACGTTTGTTTGTTTGTTTTACCGTTGAAATATTTCTTTATACGTCTTTATATATCAGCTACTGGCATTGCTTCTTCCACGGCCTCGATTCTCCTCCTTCTTCTTCGGTACTCAGTGCGGAATCCTTTTATGTCATAGATTTCCATTTGGAATTCTGTTTATTTTTCAAATCTCTTCGTCCTTTCTTTTCCAACATTTCTAGATATGTACGTATACTTGAGGCGTTTTTATTTTGTTTTATGCAACGCAGGCTAACAACACGTAGCTCATGAAAATACGAGTATGTACATACTTTGGGAGCGCATAGTAAAAAGGACCGTTTTATAGCAAACAGTTCTGAATGCCCAGCACAAGTATCGGCTGGTGAGAGGATAGACAGAATGATTTGCTGCTAGATAGCTGGCTGCTTGCCGCCATTGCAGAACCCTTTCTTATTTTTGCTATTTCCATGTCCTTCGTCGTACCGAAGAAATGATGTCGTTATGTGATCACACATACGATTGCTAGTTTGCTTCCAATCTGATGTGTCGTCTGTACCATCCATTTCGATGTGTCGTCTGTGCCATCCATTTCCTATGATGTTGTCCTTGTTTATAGGAATGGGTTACATTCGGAAGTTGCTGAAGAGTGATTGCGATAACTTTAGTGGATACTATCAGGCTGCTTATCTTATGTTCAAGACTACAGCTTTCTGGACGCATACATCCTTTGCAGGCTCTGGGTACTTCTTGTTACATTGTTCGCAGCTTCCTTTGTTTCTTATATTTTTTTCTATTTTTGCTCATCATCCATTTATGTCGTTGGTTACGACTTACTAGCAATAGTATTAGAAACGACATCCTTGTTGGAATTGAAGTTGTGAATTTCATTTGAATCGCTCTGGCTTGGAATGTATAGTAGACAACAGGACAAGACGACCTATCAACTGATTTATTGATATTTATTGAGTCAATGTTGGGGAATCGGGACGATGTAGTTATCAAGTCAATGTATATATATATGTCTACTGGGCAAAAATAGGAAATATTACGCAGCGGGGAGGACAGATTTAAAATAGGCTACTGACTAATGGGCACCCACCACTTTATCGTTTCTTATCGATGCGGACGATTTACAGTGGCGATAACCGACACAAAATAAGGACAATAGTCTGAAAACGAGGGATTGTTTTTGGCAATCAATTCAACAGAATTTTTCGTTCGTAAAGGGAGGATACCATGGCACTATTTTGAGAGTTGATTAATATGTGGAGTTACAATGGACTCGGAGAATTTAGAGAATTCTCGATGCTATATAAATATAGATTGGCATTGAACGTTAGATTGGCGTTTGAACATTGGCTCTTTTACTTTCAATTTTGCATTTTATGTAATCGAGCTCCTCCTAGATAACACGACGGATCTTGACCAAACTTTGCATACTGACCCGCAGTACTATTGAGGATGGCCGTAAGATGTTTAAATTTAAGGTAGTCCGTGTCCTTGGACCGACAGAGTGACTCCTCATTTATTAACGACGAAAAATAAGAAAAATAGGAAATATGGAAAATGTGGAGAATAAAATATATGGAAACAAAAATCAAAAATCATCGAAAATTAAAAATATAGAAGTTGTGGGAAATGGACAGTGTGGAAATTAAGAAATGGAAAATTATACTACAAACATATACGGCCGATTGCTCAATGTCCGATTAAAATTTAATTGGACAATAAACTGTCATTTAACACAATTTAATTTTCTCAATGTCTGGTTAGCGTTATTAATCGGTTAAACGCTAACCGTCCCCTATCCTCCGACTTATCTGTTATCCAAAACAAAGCCCATCCACTGGTTTCCGGTTAAAAGTTTATCCTAAACAAAAACCCAACACCTGAGACCGGATGATGAAATTTTGACAGCTAGAACTGTGCACTTTTAAAAATTCAAATTAAAACAATGAAAGTGGCCATTAAGAACAGAGTTTCTGGAAATTCATTCGATAGAACAAATACAGTCGCAAATGAATATGCTGAGAGAACGTACTAATACTAATATAGAATTGAATGGTGGAAGGTAGAATTCCGCCAAGAAAATCAGCTGATTTTGCCATAATTTGAGCTTTGAGCTTCCTCACATTTGGGTTTGATAATTTAACCGACGTATGAGAAAATGGACATTATTAACGGGCCGTTTATAGCTTGAATCAGCTCATGTTCCAAAAGTTAGTGAAATTTCACATTGTCAGCCCGTCAGCCGCGTACCGACTGACGGACGTTTGGCTTTAAGATGGGCTTCAATGGAAGCATTTAGATGATCAGCCCGTCAGCCCGACTGACCGGTTGACTAATTGAACCCTTTCACATGGTCCGCGGCTGACCGACGTACTTATGTTAAATAACGACAATGTGAAAGCTCTGATTAAAGTACTTCTGATGAGCTGGGTGCTATGCCAAAAGTATGGGCTGACGGACGTACCGAACCGACGTATCGTATTGGAACATTCGGGCCCTACAAATCGCCTAGCACAGACGGAAGTTTTCCAGCCCTTCTGCAACAAGGCCAACAGTCACTTATATCATTCCACAACATTAGGAAAGACCACAAAAGTCTTATGGATCTGCAGGCAGTTTGCAGGCAGGAAATGGGGCACCAAGTCCTGCATTGTCCTCTGGATCTACAAAGCTCAGTTCAGTTGGTAGGGACACTTGTAACGAACGGTTTGGTGGGCATCCGAAGATGCCCGTGGGAACGAAACCTTAGGTAGCATAATGACCGTGAAGGTCGGGCCGTGCCATCTGGCGAAGAAAAAAAAGGCCCCTCAACGAGCTAAGCAGCGGCCTATGCTTGCTGTAGCTCATTTCAGGAGATGTGGGCGGGGTTTTCGCCGCTCGTTGCCCCTGTCCTTTACGTATTAACAAAAATGCATAGGCCTGGCGAAGACAACACAAACAGGGGAGGTAAAAATGGGGATTAAAAAAAATAGTCGATAAGAATGGAATGGTTGGCGGACGGATCAGACGCCCACGCGGTCGAATCTGGGTCCGGATGTAATGGGACCCTCGGCCTCTGGTTTCGTACCACCAACAGATCACTACTTATCAGGTGCTGCTTCGATCTGCCGATGGGAGCAGCACTACCAGACCATAATATGGTTCATTACACACTCTCACCAAAATACAAAGGCTTGCACGCCACATAATAACGGGAACCATGAGCTCGTGTCCCACTGCGGCCTTGGAGGCCTTGCTTGAACTTTCGCCACTGGACATTCACATTGAAGCAGAGGCGAAAATTGCAATAGCAAGGCATAAAGCCTGCAATATACAAATCAGACAGAATCCGGAACAAACTAGCTGGCTGCTAAGTCACAATACGCTCAGCATGCTATCTGGAAACCTGACTAGAGAGCTATGCTTCGGGCATTCCTTCCGGTCAACCGTGAGGGATATAGAGCAGAGGGCAGAGTCCTTAAGCTCTCTTCATCCCAACACAATAAAATGGTTGATGGACGGGTCCAAAACAGATGATCAGGTGCGGGCTCCTGAGCACTCCAATATTGCAGGTAATGAACAAGCAGACAAGCTTGCTAGACGAGCTTGCCAGACGGGTATCTGAAGCCCCCTACATTGGCCCAAACCCTTTCTGCGGTATACCTATCTGCCTTGCCAGGTAGCAGATTAGAATAGGAGCGAGAGAGAGCTGTCTCCCCGCTATGAGACAATCAAAATTGTTCATTGTGGGTTGCTCTCGAGCAGAAACAGGGTCAGAATTATATGTGGACTTCTCACATGTCACTCCCGTCTTCGAGGTCACCTCAAAACAATGCGCATCGTTTCGAATGCAACGTTTCTGTGAGTCCGACGACGAAACCCCGGACCACATCCTCTGTGAATGTGAAGCTCTTGTTTGCCGTCGAACTGTTTGCTTCGGTATTGCCTACCCCATGGCCGAGGACGTAGCTTCGATCAAAATTGGCCGTCTCAGTCGATTTGACGAGATGAGTAGATTGGATCAACAGATTTAGTCCAGCTCTCCAGGATCCGGGCATAGTACAATATATTTATTGTCGCAGTGTTTGTGGTTGTTTTATGGGCCACGGCCCATCTATCTGTCTATCTAGTTTAAGGGAGGTCTGATTGGATTTAAGCCTCGCTATTGCTAGTTTAGCCTTCGCTTTGAGATGGATGTGCAGCGGAGGGAGATCGAGTAGTCCCTCAAGAGCGGCAGTAGGACAGCTACAGTGCGGTAGGCTACCCTTTGAAGTCTTTCCAGTGTAACTTTGCCCTCCTTGGTACACAATTTCTTCCACTAGATGACAGCTCCATATTCAATTATGGGTCTGACGATCGTCTTGCAGATCCAATATTCGAGGGCAGTTTTCCGGGTCTTCTCTATAAAGTGTCCAGAGAAGGCTCTGGTGGTTGACGAGTCGCCAAAGAGTCAGCTGTTCGTTAGAAACAATTGTCCTTTGAAACCTGATGTAGCAAGTGTATTCACAAACCAAAGAATGCGCTAGGTAGCTACTGCAGAGTACGCTATCGAGTGGAGGAGCGGCTAGGTGTGTTTTATGAATTTACAGATTATGTTTGGCGTACGCTGTGACAATACACAAGTCGCAAGAGATGACTCTTGAAAAAGTAGTAGTCAGGATTAGCAAACATGAATTTTGCTAGGGGATTACATATGTTGCTCTTAGCCGAGTTAAGAACATCAATATGACAATTTCATTAGCCCGTCTTTTTCTAAAGATCGTATGCTAAGTATCAGCAAAAATAATCTCGTGGCACTATCAGAAGAATGGCATTGCTCGCATTCTGCAAATACAATAGTTTAACCAGTTTAATGTGTAATCACTTAATTTTCTCAAATATGTAAAAAAAAATTGAAAATTTTTGAAAATATAACGGTATTCATTTAGGTCCACTCAATTTTTGGCTCGCGTTCTCTCATCTCATGATGGTATTGGAGGAGATTGTGTAATTAGCGACAAAGCTCAACCCAGTTATTTACCTCAATTTTAAATAAAGTACTGATGTGAAACAACTCATTTGGGTCGTTTTCTCAATATCTGGTTAAACTGCCAGTTAGTCATCTGGGACACTAATCTAAACCAATGCCTATTTGTTGTTGTTAATTGCCTTGACGCCTTCAGGGCATTGGCACGTCAACATCTCTTGCTGACGCTTCGATATCTACTTTTCAGACGTCCTAATACAGACTAATACTTGACAAGATCGGAGCGCAGTGGGAGTTCTATTAGTACCCACAGGCAGTTTTTGTTCGCGCCGAGGATGGAACATCCACTTTCTAGATCGTAGAGCGATGAACGAACGAACACGATCACCGAGTGCGTCAAACCATTTAAAATATGATAACGCAGTAGAAAGAAAGTAGTCTGTCCTATTCTAATCTACGTTTGTAAACCGTCTTTCAGCATTAATTTCCGTCTGAGTTGGTTTCAACTCCTCTTCCATCGTATGAGTTTGCACAGCTCTGTTCTTTATGACCAGTTTTCTTGTCTCATTTGAATGTGCAAACGTAAACAGTTCTAGCTGCTAAAATCTCAGCAGCCCGTATCAGCTGTTTGGAATTATCGTCCGTTAAATTTTTAACTGGAGGATATGTGACGTTAAGTGTTTATGTATAGGATAAACTTTAACTAAACATTGAGAAATCGGCCCATTGAGGATCATAGTCCAATATGTTTATGACTTTCGTCCGTAGATTTCAAAGCAGGGGTCCAATGATCCCATGGCGAATGTGTTTATCCCGTCACGTTTTAAAATTAAGGTGGTATACAAATAACACATCATGCCACCCCTATGCAAATATTACATTCACCACATGAAACTACGAACACTATCTGCGAAACTTTTGTCGGGGCGAAAAATACATCAATAAGTAACAACATTCGCTTCCATACATTCCGCATATCCATCAATGTATGTATGTATGTATGTGCTCGTATCTACCGAACTGCTCATCTGAAAAAAAATTACATAATTAACCAATAGCCAAAGAACGAAGTGATTTTCAAAAAATATAATAACAAAGTATCAAACCGATGTTTGGTGAAGATGTTAAATGGGTGCACAACAGACAAATTCGCATCGTATCGAATTCTCCGGTGCGTCTTTAAATATGAATCTCAACGGGGTTTATCTATAGTAGGCAACCGAGAAACTATTAAGTCTTGCTGGGCCGTAAGACATGTTAACTAGTTCTTGTTTTTGATAATTCTGAATTTTTTTTTTTGATTTGAAAGTCGGAGGCTTCAAAGAAAATCGAGACTCAGTCCAAACAAAAGCACTCAATATCAAATTTTTTCCTGAGGGTCTAATAAGTTGATAGACCTTTTTATTAATGCCGGCATTTTTTCAGCATAATGAGCGATCGATTCTCAATTAGTAAGATAGATTCAATGGAGGTTAAAGAGTTCTTAAATGAATCAACAAAAAAAATTAGTTTAACTTGGATGCCGATGTTTATATTGTCAACTTGAGTTTTCTTACATGATTTTGGTTAGATAGGCGAAGATTAAAAATTATGCGTTGGTTTAAGCCATGTGTCAAGAAGTCATTAGCCTGCTCATTGAAGCATACTTAATATATATCTTAATCATGATATTAAAATCTACAATTGAAATGAACCCCAGTCTTGTGAGAGCAGGCTCGAAAATATCAGAGTTCAAGGTGTCTACTGGAAAAAGAAATGGAAAAACCAATTACCAGACATTTATCAGATCCCCCAGGTTTTTATAGGCATATTTTGTTGTAAATTAGGTGTGTTGCAATTGCAGTGCATATTCAGTCGCTAATTTGAACATCTCGCCAAGCAGTACTTTTCATTGATAACACATTGTCCGTTACTCTCTATGACAAATTAATCCAAATTTTTTTTTCTAGCCCTGGTGCACATGAGCGTCCAAATGACGCCGCACGTCGCGTCACTTTCAATCGGACAGGAAGAAATATATTGCGGGCAATGGAGCGATGCACGAGGGAAGCCGGTGGCTATCCGATAGCTATCGGCTTCACTTGGCCATCGCGATAGCTATCTGGGATTCCGGTGGTTTCTGCTCATATCTGCGGCCGTTCACGTGTCTTCGGATCAATTTTTATTAAGCCGGGCCACATACACTCGAACTCGGAACACAATCACGTTCACAATGTGCGATTTGCGTGAAGTTTCTCAAACTATTCGCTTGTGGATCACTTTTCCGAATGATTCAAGATACTTAACTTCTTCTTCCTTGCCCTTTCATACCACTCTGCGGCATCGCGTTGCTCTGCCTGTGGTGTTGGCACTTCGCCCATTCTGGCGGTATAATCTCAGCTTCCTTCTGCAGGCAACTCGGACTTGGATCGTGTCATCGCCAAGATTAACGTGTTGTTGTTGCTTTTTCATCTATTCGATCCACGTGTGTTTCCGTCTGCCTCGGCGTTTGGGTCCAGCAAATGGAACATTCATTGATAGTGCCTTCATGACGGGGTTCTCAGGCGGACGACTTAGAACATGGCAATACCAATCTATACGACGATTTTCGAGCCTTTCATCGATCGGTTGCTCAACAAACAAGCTGCCTCGGATGTGGGTACTTTTGATGCGATCCTTTTTGGTTACACCGGCTGACATCTGTAGCATTTTCTTCTCATTCGCAGTCATTTTACTTTCGTATGTCTTAGTCCAGCACCCAGACGCATACATGAGTGCGGGACGTACGACCGTTTTGTAGAACTTGCACTTAAGCTTTCGTGGCATCTTCTTGTCGTAGAAAACTCCAGAGTTTTCTCGCCACTTCATCCAACCGACACTGATGCGATGTTTGATGTCGTCATCGAAGGTAGCTTCCTTGCTGACCATCGATTCCAGGTATTTGAACCTTGTACAGGACTTCAGCTGCTCTCCTTTAATGTAGATATCTGGTATCGGTCTCTTTGGATCTGAGAAAGGACAGCAAAGGTACTCAGTCTTTGCTATGCTAATCCTCAGTCCATGATCCTCCAGTATCTTACACCACTTATTCAGTGCAGCCTGCAACGATATTTTTGCTGCCCAGGACAACGTCATTGGCGAAGAGATTCCAGGCCGTCAGAAATGAGTGTTAATAAATAGAGCATGATGATGTTGAAGAGCAAGGAACTCAATACATTACCCTGGTATACTTCATCCTGTTCACCATTACGAGGCCCGGCTTATAGAATACAGAGTGACGCTGTGTTCTATCATATCATGTGAATTGAAACGCAGATAGGTATCAAAGAGGGAGGAGGTTAAACAACGCGACGGCCAGCGTCATGTGAACGCGCATGTTCTCCGGGGCTTAAGCTGTATTCATTTAAACATCGATATGTTTTTTGGTTTCCAATACCTCCATCACAACGTTCTCACACATATTTTTGATCAGGCTAAAAACGTATCCATGATGTTTTCGGTGTACGAACAGCGCCTTATATTTTATAATCGGATTTGTAACGAACGCCGTAGATTTGAAATATTTGCGCGCGCTATCCAATCACCACTATATTCATGTTAGTTGGTGATTGATGTCGATAGCCGTCTGGGAGACGTCAACAACGGGAGTTGATTTGCTCGTCACCCGCCAACGACAACGGTTGATGGTGATGGTTTTTTTCATTTGGACGAGAATTCGCAAGGGCAATAGTCATGACATGACCTGCTCCTCTTGCGGATCAGGTCGACCTACTCCGAGTCCGACAACGGAGTACGTTCGCAGACCTATAATATGATCTGGGTTCGTTTTCATGCTCCGACCTGATCATTTTTCGATTGCGGAGTAGGTCGACCTAGTCCGGTGTACTGATCATTTTTCGACTTGATCATTTTTCGATTGCGGAGTAGGTCGACTTAGTCCGGCTTACGGAGTAGGTTAAAAAGAGTCGAAATGTCAAATCCCATTCAAAATTAACTTTCATTTCGCTCTGACATTCGGCGAATTTAATTTTGTAACTTAACAAGCTGCAGTCTTTGAATATATAGCCATGGAATGAGCTTATCTTGTATTTCTCTGGCTCCAACATTTGGCGAATAAGTCGACAGCCAGCCTACTCGGTTGTTGTTTGATATTGACAAATGTTGACTGTTCTGTCGAATTGTGCATGAATAAAGGCCAATTCTTGTCAGAATATCGACAGTCAGCCTACTCAGTTGGCGTTTTGGTATTGACATAATGTTGACCGCGCTGTCGAATTGTGCATAAACAAACGTCAATTCTTGTCAATATTTAAATTTCATAATTACTAAATGGTCTACTGAGTTAGCTGACTGTCGACCACATGTCGACTTAGTACCCAGATTTTGGAGCCACTGTTTCTATGGAGACATACAGGACAAGCTTATTGCATGGCTATATATTCAAAGGCTGCAGTACACTGTGAACAAAAGCAGAAAGTTTGACGTTCTGGAGCTATCTTAGAACATACAGTACATGGAATGAGCATATCCGTTTATCACCGGCTCCAATATCTGGTGAATAAGTCGACAAGTCAGCCTACTCAGTTGGCGTTTAATACTGACAAATGTTGACTGTTCTGTAGAATTGTGCATAAACAAATGTCAATTTTTGTCAAATTATCGACAATCAGCCTACTCAGTTGGCGTTTCGATATTGACATAATGTTGACCACAATGTCGAATTGTGCATAAACAAACGTCAATTATTGTCAATATTTGAATTTCGTAAGTCTACTGAGTTAGCTGACTGTCGACTTAGTACCCAAATTTTGGAGCCACTGTTTCTATGGAAACATACAGGACAAGCTCATTCCATGGCTATATATTCAAAGGGAGCTATGCGTCTGATTGCAAATCCTAGATGTATTGTGCTGGCGGACAACTAGATTTGTATGTAATGTTACGTTATTCAGACGTCTAATGTCAAGTAATAAATCAAATCGACGTCAACATATGTTTGTGACGTCTACCAAACATCTGACCTGGCCTGGTATCGATCAGCGGAATTTATTTCGCTGGAACGAAATAGATTTCGATGGTACACTTTTCGTTGTATTTCGTTCCGAAACGCAGTACCAGGCATCCGACGGAAAAGACCGCCACGGCTGTGCGACGAGCGATCTTAAACAGCCACCATACAGATACTTTGCCGTCGTGAAAGCGAACTGCTCAGTCGCTGCCATCTAGATTATACAGGCCCACGCTCAGCTGATCGCGGAGAAGTCTTTACTGCTGATGTCAATTTGACGTCATTCATGCCTTGCCACTGACTCGGCAAGCATAGCGGTTGACACTTCGCCGCGATCAGCTAAGCGTGGGCCTGTATAATCTAGATGGCACTGACTCAGTATACGTTTAGATGGATGCGAAATAAGTTGACTTTCAACCAATTTGATTTCAACTTTGAGCCGATAGGAGACCTGGATTGAAACCAGTCCGTCGTTTTGTATGAAATGAAAATGGTCTACTCAATTGCCCTAACCCCTTGTGGGGCATAGCGCGTCAACTGTTCCATGTGGCCCAGTTGACGTTTCGTTGGCATAAATTGATTTCAGAGAATGCAGTTGCCAGCATACACCTCCTGCACATCCATGGTCACGAATGTTGTCGTGGACGGGATTCGAACCCGAAACGCCGGTAGTCAAACATGAGACTGGTGCCTCAAGACACTGCGCTACCGGTCGCCCCAATGAAAATGGTCTGAGATCCGGTAAATCGAAAGCGGCTAATAAAAGGTGTTTTTTTAGAGGTATAGAAAGTTTTTTTTTAAGTAAAACAGAAATATCAATAAAATGACCAATGTTTAGGCTTGATTTGCTCGGAAATTTCATGGCATTTAGTCTTTAAAAACAATATCGGGCATATGGCGACCGCGACTGCGTCAGTTCAATTTTGCACCACTTTTTCCATTATGGCCGGCCTAATTTCGGCAATAGTGCGCCGAATGTTGGCTTCCAAGTTGCGAACCGTAGCTGGTTTATCAGCTTAGACCACTGACTTGAAATATCCCCAGAAAAAATAGTGCAAAGGACTCAAATCACATGACCTAGGCGGCCAATTGACAGGTCCATTTCGTGAGATGATTCGGTCATCAAAACTTTGTCTCAATAAATTGATGGTTTGAGTCGAAGTATGGCATGTCACACCATCCTGCTGAAACCATTTGTCTTCGAGATTATGGGCATTGATGTAGGGAACCAAAAAATCGCGAATCATTTGCCTGTAGCGCTCGCCATTGCGTGGGCTCCGTCTTCAGTTTGAACGGTATACAACCGCACCAAACCGTGACTTTTCCAGGATGTAATCGTGTCTCAAGAATCTCGTGAGGATTGTGCTCCAAAAATGGCAATTGTGCTTGTTTACATACCCACTAGTCCGGATGGCGCAACGGTTAGCGCGTTCGCCTTCTACGCACTGGGCCCCGGTTTGATTCCTACTGAATGCGGTAGTTTTCGATGAAAAAGGGGATTTACGTGTCGGACTATGAGCCCACTCAGCTGTTAAACTGAGTACCCATTTATGGGGTAAATAACTCGGTTGAGCGCGTAGCTGCTCACACACCTCTGCACAAGACCGTCACGATCTAGAAAATGAGTTGATGCTAACTCATCTCGAGACCATGGTTCAAATTGGACTGTTGTGCCAGTTATTTATTTATTATTTACATACCCACTAAGCCAGAAGTGATCCCCTCATCGCTGAAGATGATTTGACGGTAAAAATCCGGTTGAACTTCCAGTTGATTTTCCGCCATTCACCAAATGTACTATGCATACGAGTACCATGGTGCAATGGCTTCAACTTCTGTCCCAATTGAATCTTATAGGGGTGCAGGCCAAGATCTTTCCTCAAATTCTTCCACGTAGTGAGCGGGCAGAGACCAAGTTGTTGAGAACGGCGTCGAATAGATACGTTTGGGTTTTCTCCCACACAAGCCTCTACAGCTGCAATGGCTTGTTCAGTACGCACCGTATGAGCTCGTGTTGGATGAATATTATCCATGAGAGTGTACGTAGACATAAAACGATCCATAGTATTGCGTATAACCTGCTCCGATGGACGATTATGCGCACCGTGCTCTATAAGTTTGGCGGACAGAACGCCAAGTTTGGAAATAAATTTCCACGATTTGCAGACGTTATTCAGGTGTTAGTCTTTCCATTGTAATTTGCCAAAGTATAACGAATAAGATGTCAAAGACATGTGACCAGAATGACAGCGGGTTTGACAGATATCCCAGTGAGAAGGTATATACCTCTAAAAACACCCTTTATTTCAAATCTGTTGTTGCAAAATGGGCTGTGATGAACCTGGAACATACACACTATCTTTCCGAAAGGAGAAGGATTGACCGCGGCCAAAGGTGTTAGGTGAATACTTTCATTGTAGAGGACGATAATTGACTTCATTGGAGTATGGAACCTCCTCCCGACAGATGATTGGAGGGTGCTGAAAGGGACAGATAAGACATGGCGTCCCGATTTCTGCAAGCAGCAGAGTAAAGCGGTCTATAGCTAGACAGTATTGTACTGAACTGCCAGCTAATACGCAGAAGACATAGAAAAACGAAGAACCCCCCTTCGGTGAGTAGGGAAAACGTCGGAAAAATCACAAAAGCGTCAATAGGGTGCTCCAAGTGAATCTGCGGAACGGTAAAAGAGCATTGGGGAATATGGTAGGAATCTTACCGCACCAGGCTCGCCGCCAATACGGCCTTTCGGGAGAAATGGTCTGCAAAGAAGCAGCATTGATACGGATACTTCTAGATGTTCTCTTTTTTTAATAAAAAATCCAAATGTTAATCTTTCGTGTTCTTCCCAGGCATGCAAATGTTGGGTTTTCAGCGGATTTAGTCGATTGCCGTACCCCTTCTACATAGAATTAATTTTCGAAAATTTCTCTATGCCTTAGATAAATTCGATACAGCCCAACCAATCGTACTTGTTTCTCTTACTCGTATAATACGTGTCCTTATTTTCCAAACAACTACTGTATATTGTAATAAGCCCATAGAATAAACACCCCCAACCCCATTCAAATCGAATGCTTTCTTTACTATCCCTTACGGGGGTGAGTTCATCTCGTATCTATACATAAGTAAAAATGATACTAAACCAAGAAACACAGAAAAGGGATTTCTCTATTCTAAATACGAAAAAAGGACGAAAGTACAAGTATACGAATGTGCACTGTTCGTTACGATCGACCACGAGTATCTCCATTGCCGTAGCAACAATATTTCTCCCTTCTTGAAAAATAATGCAAAACTACAGACGAATCCTCTCCCATAGTGCTGTACGGACTTTATCCAAAGGAATGGAAAATCAACCATTTTACTTTTCCGAGAGAAAGAGAAATATTTGAAAGGTTTACACGTACATAAAATATGTCCTTGTTGTAGGGGGAGAGGGAGTAGTGCTTATATGCGCTGTACATATCACGGTTGGTGCCGCTTTCCCTTCTGAACAGAGATGAGGAAAATCAAATGCAAACCGAACCGTACAAACAGTGACACAAGGACACTGAAGTTTCTTTTAGTTACCGTGTTTAGCGAATGTCACGACGCGACGCAATGACAAAAAAAACGCTATAAAAGGATATTCTAGTATTATTGCAAGGGCACATACGGACGACGACGATGCGTCAGACTCCAAGGATAGTAAATTGTCGCGTTGGCGATGGCATCGTCAAGGCAAAAATAGAAGAAAAAAAAACCCCGGTTGGCAGTCTAATGATCAATCACTGTTCACAAGGGTACACAGAGGTTGCATTTGAACTATAGCGCGAACCGCTCTCAATGTTGGAAAGGACAATTGTCTGTATCTCGCACCATTCTGTTGTTCGTATAGGATTTAAACTTTGCCATGGAACACACAATCTCTAAAGTAAACGATAAAGTGCATGAAGGGAAAGTGTGACCCTGCTCGTTGTACGAGTATATCAAAGTCCTGGCAGCCAGCTGAGGACATAAAATTGCTTTTGTCGAGTATCGATTTAGTGGCAGTGTTGTCTGTGCACCCGACATAGTACATATGTATCAGGACAGATAATTCACTATACCCATATACACTAGGTCTCCAAACATGGAAGTCTGTTGCAATAGCAGTTGCTGATGGGCGACGGGAGACTTCCCCCATCTTTAATTTTATCGATTTTCGGTGCGAAAAGAGAGTGGTCGCGGGTGAGCCATGGGAACACCGGAAAACTTGGGGTGAATGTTTACACTTTTTGGACAGTCGAAATTCCGGTACACACTCTCAATCTCGTTTCAATGAAAAATTAAAATTCATGTAGCATATTGTGCCATGACGCGGACATACGGTGAAAGGAAATGAAATAAAAAATAGTGACATCATGTTTGATTGGGAGTTATGAAGTCCTTTTTTGCAAGGGTTCGGGTGGTTATTGAAGTCTTGCAATTTTCGGAACAACTACTATAATTAATTTTTCTATGAACTCTATCGCAATCCCAACCTACTAGAACGGATACCTTTTCACGACTTGCTTTTATCATCTTACCCAAGGGTCAGCAAACTCCTTCCCATGGGCCAAATCCGGCTCCCCTTTAATATTTATCCGGCCCGCGATTAAATGTTGGCGTGTTTTTTTTGTACGCAACAGAGTAGAGCAGGTTAAAGAGCAAAGAAAAACTAGGGTATTAAAAACGCCATAGAGCAGATTAGAGTAACGAAAACGAAAATGGGGCATGTCTTTGCTGGGAGTGCTTCTTGGTTTAGTTTATTGTAGCATTCAAACATCAACTGGACAACAGCAAGACGCTACTCATCAAGTCGACACAATTAGCAGCGTACGCCGACGACATCAACATCATGTCCCGAAGATTGGCTGACGCAGAAGAACTTCTGCATACGCTCGATACCGCTGCAAAGGAAGTTGGATTACGTATTAACGAGGGTAAAACTAAAATAATGATGCAATCGGTGACAAGGACACCTGCACAACCAAGCATCAATGTGGGGGACCTCAACATCGAGTTCGTGAACAACTTCATTTACCTGGGTTGCAACTTGTCAAGGGACCCCAACGAAACTGACGAAATGAAGCGACGGATACAGTTAGCTAATAAGACTTTTTTCTCGGTTCTCCCCATAATGAAATCGAAGCATGTGCACAGAAACACGAAGCTCCGCGTGTACAAAACCATTATACGACCAGTGCTATGCTATGGCTGCGAAGCATGGACCCTAACTCAAGCCTCCGAAAACATGCTAGACACTTTTGAACGTAAGGTTCTACGGCGAATTTTCGGGGCTGTTTGCGATCGAGATGGATGGCGCATCCGGTACAACCATGAGTTGCATGAAATGTACGATGAGCTGCAAGTCTCGAAAATCGTCAAACTACAACGACTTCAATGGGCAGGGCATGTACAAAGAATGGACGATGATCGCATGCCTAAGAGAGTAATGAATGCAGAACGAGTCGACGGAGCGAGACTGCGAGGACGACCGAGATCTCGTTGGGAGAGCTCAGTAGGTGTGGACGCCGCGCAGCTGCTGGGCTCCCAAAATTGGAGGACGCGGTCACGTGACCGAGATAATTGGAGGACAATGATCCAGGCGGCCAAGGCCCGACGTCGGGCATTCGCGCCACGATGATGATGAAACATCAACTCAAATTTTAAGATGAAACTTAAATCCTTAGTACAGATACAATCGGATAAATTTCCATCGGGTAGCAAAATTATTCTGCATGTTTACTATTCCGTATAATTACACAAAACGTCCATTTTATTGACAGAAAATGAATTTTATGTGCTTTCCAGACTGTAGACTGTCCAAAAACTTCGACACTTGCGCCGCCTGCATTTCAAAACGCACGACTACTTAACGGAGTAGAATTATTGCACTAACCTTCTATCCAGAGCAGCTTAGATCAAATTGTTAGTGTAATTGTGTGGTCTTAACCTGCTCTGCTCCGCATGACTATTATAAAGAACGCGCCTATTGTTTCTCAAAAGAACCAACTAAGAAATAGTAAAATTTCTTCCGCCTTCCATAAAACGTTTAGTGTTGAAAATAAGAACATGCTGCTGAGAAACGCAAACCGATTTTTTTTTATCGCAGTGCAGGTGTTACACAGATCAGATAAGGAAAGGCGTTTCGGGTTCGAATCCCGTCCACGACGACGTTCGTGGCCATGGATGTACAGGAGGTGCATGATGGCAACCAGTTTATGCCGTCTAAACGTCAACTGGGCAACATGGAACAGTTGACGCTATGCCCCACAAGGGTTTAGGCCAATTGAGAGATATGAGCATTCTGAAACAAACTCCTGGAATGGAGATCTGTTTAAGATTAGATTACATGACCACGAAGGTTTGCTTCGGTAGGAAATTCTCAGCCCTCATCCTGGACAGTTCGAAATGGGGAAAAAAATAATCCCTGCTCTGATCCTAGGTGTCTTATGTGGTTTCCCGATAGGTCCAAAACCGAACAGGGAGTTGGTGCTGGGGTCTATGGACCGAACACCAGAATTTCCGCAAATTTTGACTAGAGATCGGAGCTAAGTTGTATTACAACAACTTTGTACACCTTTACTTCCGCCGTTTTCCGACAGACGGCTGCATCGGTGAGGGCTGGTCAAAATACGTAGTTGAAAAGTGTCACAAAGCGAGTTTGGACGTCTGTGAACGTATCGACATCCCCGCATTAGTATTTGTCATTTGCGGGAAGATTTGATCTTCTGCTTCCATTTAAAAAAAACTGCAGCTGAAGCTCATCGAATACTATCAGATACTTACGGTGAGGTTGCTCTGAGTGACAGAACATGTCGTGAGTGGTTTCAACGTTTTAAAAGTGGCAATTTCAATGTCGAGGACAAGCATGGTGGTGGGAGAGAAAATTTTTTCAAAGACGACGAATTGGAAGCATTGATCGATGAAGATTCGTGCCAAACGCAAGAAGGATTAGCTGAATCACTGGGAGTGACTCAGCAAGCCATCTCGAAACGCCTCAAGGCCATGGGCATGATTCAGAAGCAAGGAAATTGGGTTCCGTACAAGTTAAAACCGACAGATATTGTACGGCGATTATTTGCATGCGAACAACTGCTTTAAAAGCAGAATCGGAAAGGATTTCTACATCGCATCGTAACCGGCGACGAAAAATGGGTCCGTTACGATAATCCCAAGCACAGAAAGTCGTGGGGAATGCCCGGGCATGCCTCAACATCGACGGCAAAACTGAATATTCACGGCGCCAAGGTTATGCTTTGCATTTGGTAGGACCAGCTCGGTATGATATACTACGAGCTACTGAAACCGAATGAAACTATCACAGGAGATCGGTACCGAACGCAATTGAAGCGGTTAAGTCGAGGATTAGAGGAAAAACGACTACAGTACCAAGAGAGACCCAACAAAGTCATCCTCCAGCATGACATTGCTCGGCCACACGTCGCAAAAGTGGTCAAGACATACTTGGAAACCCTGAAATGGGAAATCTTGCCCCGCCCGCCGTACTCCCCAGACATCGCTCCTTCTGACTACCATCTGTTTCGTTCCATGGCGCACAGCCTGGCTGATCAGAATTTTCGTTCGTACGAGGAAATCGAAAAATGGATCCAATCATGGATCGCGTCGAAAGACGCCTCCTTTTTCCGAGATGGAATCCGAAAATTGCCGGAGAGATGGACGAAAGTTGTCACTAGCGATGGACAGTACTTTGAATAATACATCTGTAAGTACTTTTTGACAATTAAGCTTTTAATTCCAGGAAAAAACCGCGGAAGCAAAGTTGTACACCCAATAGTTACAGCAAAAGTTTGCGGACCCCTGATCTAACCCATTACTTCAAAAAGCACTCAATTCATACATACTAACTTTCCAAACAAGGACATACTGAATGTCTGCGAAATGCCTTAAATTGAATTTTGTGACTTGAAATTAATTACTGAAATGCGAATATTTGCCCGTTTATGCCCCTTCCTTCCTAATTCGTTCGTTAAATTGAAATCCGTGTAACATGGCCATCTCTAGAAACACCAAACTATCACAAATCGCAGAAAAGATTTACCGTGCAAGCACTTTAAATGGACTCGATTTTATGCCAGCATGTAACCTAATAAGTGCATTAATTGTAATCTTAGATACAAGTGCTGCGTACAAATGGATACACTACACACACTCGTTTGCCATATATACGCGCTTAGGCATTAATTACTTAGCTGCGAATCGGAACGAGTTACTTGACACTGCTGGCTATAGTAAGCTAGAAACTTAACACTTGAAATTGTCCAATTAAAAACGCATAGGTAATTGTGGATTAATAGGTCGAGTGGCTGGAGTGGAAGTGAGACAGGTGTAAGTGCAACATGTTGATCGATTTAGAAGTCCTGGATTGAAAAGCTGGCATTATGTGAATCAATTGGATTGGATCGATTTGTAAGGGTATTAGATTCCACAGGCCACTTCAGGTTCGACGACACTCGCGAAGGGTTAAACGCGTACATTTGCAGAAAACACTTCTGACCAACTGTACTGTAATTTCAATTAAAATTTCCGTAAGAGCACATACTGAATTTGAAATGGTTTTAATTGACAACGATGGAATGATGTCATTTATTACACATTTGGTGGATTTTGCAGGTATGCTCACATGCGTTCAATACTAAAACGAATATTCTACGTTATATGTATCCGATTCTAATTCCACGCTAATGACCCTGAGGACATTTCGCCAGAATAAAACGTCCATTTTTAATTCAATTAACACACTCGCATTGCTTCGTCATTGTGAAACCTAATTCCACTTTCAGCAAAGCAAATCCTTTCATTTTCTGTAATATTACACCGCAAAATCCTCTATCACCCACTACCCTCGTCCTTTTTGCTCGGGTGGTTTTTGTCGTTTTTTTATGCTATTCATCGTAACCCAACAGGCCGCCACTAGGCAGCAACATCATAAACTCGAATTATTCCACTTCATTAAACGTTTTATCATGAAGCGCATAGTAAATATCAACTAGAAAGGAAACTACTGTATGCATGGAGTGTGTTGAACGAAACCATTGCCACCGCCAACAACCACAACACTCCGTAAATTGTTATCCTGTCATAAAAAGGAGGCTTTTGGCGCGCAAGTTCGTATATAGAGTGCATATGTTTGTTTATGGCTGAATTTATAGTAGGAAAAATGACTCCTTACAGTTTATATTTCTTGCGGTTGACGATGATTTTTTTTTTTGTGAATTCTAAAGGAGCCCCTAGACGATCAAGTCGCCTGATCAAAATCTAGTGTCAATCGATTGAATCAAGCGTGATTGACCATCTGGGGACCGGTTTGACGCTTGAGTCAAGCGTTGACGGTGATTGAAAGAAAGTTTGAGTGACTCAAGCGTTTTACGAGAGTGCTTGACCGTCTAGGCCCATTTTGATCAAGCATTGCGTCAATCACTCGATAATTGCTGAGCAATCTATTATGAAGAGTTTCAGAGTCTGTGAAGCAATGACACACATGAATTTCAGGTCTTCCATGCCGGAATATAGATACCTCAATGTGATAGAAAGTTTCTGAGTGGCAGAAATCGCTTCACGCACATTTGTATCCTACTTCTCTGTTTTGAGCCGTACTGACTTCAGCAAAAATCAAAACTTTCTTGGTTGTCTAATTTCTAATGAAGCACCTGTAGTCTTCTGGTTCCGTATCGCGGAGAACGTTGAGTAAAGCTCATAGATAGATAGATAGATAGATAATACAGCGGAAGATCATCCACCCTCCTAATGAAGGACAGTATATCTTTAGCAGGAATTAACCTGAGATCTGCAGAGCTGATAGTAGCCACATCTTGTGCGAATGTCCCGCTATCGCGCGTTATAGGATGTCATTCCCCGCATCCTATAACGCGCGATAGCGGGACATTCGCACAAGATGTGTTTAATTGTTTTCACGTCATCCAGGCAGAGAGGCAATTCAGTCTCGCTGGATAGACCCATCTTGTTTAGGTGATATCTGACCAGGTGATGGCCCGATAAGTACCCCACTAGAAGTCTTAAACTTCGTATGCATATGAGCATTGGTACGTGCACAATTTTCTCCGCACGAACACGATCCATCGCTAGTGGATCTCCGTGCGCGCACAACCTTGTGCGTGCAATTTGGTCTGGACGAGATTCTGTGCGCGCACAGCATTCGTGCGGACAGCGTTTGTGTGCACACAAATGCTCATATGTATACGAACATTTAGATGAGCCCTACTCATTAGACTAGTACCCTTTTATTTGAAGGGCATTATCAGCTACTTCGATTGACGCAGCCTTGGGAGACTATTCCAGAAATGCTGACGTAATAGTGCAAATCAGTCGCTGATTCGCAATTTGTCCAAAGACAGTTCCACGCCACAGTATGACTCTGGTCCATGAAGACGATTGGTGGATGACCCTTGTCTATCAAGTTCATCCGCAGCCTCGTTCCCCTCAATGCCCTGGTGGCCTGGCACCCAACACAAGAAAACTTGGTTTTTAGTTGCCAACAGTTGGAGGAGCTCGTAACACTCCTTCACCAGTTTCGAGGAGACCCTTTATGAGGAGAGCGCCCTTATGGCTGCCTGGCTGTCTGCGTAGATAGCAATGGAAGTCCAGTTTCCAAGATTACCTTGACACAGACCTCAATGGCGTGGATCTCAGCTTGAAAGACGCTAGGCAAGATTTTCAATGCAATCGAAATCCTGGTGTTGGGTCCAAAGAAACCTGCACCAACACCCTGTTCTGTTTTAGACCCATCGGTGAACTATTTAACACATCCAGGGTCTGGAAAGGGGGTGTAATTTTCCCATTCAGAGCGAACAGGAATAAGGGCCGCAAAATTTTCTGCCGAAGCAAACTTCCGTGATCATGCAATCTGATCTCAAGCAGATCTGTCTGGATGTCAGAAATTTGATTCAGAATACTCATGTGACCGCCTTCTCCGCTACGTTCGTTGAAAGTTAGACGAATTCTGAGAGCATTTTGAACTGCTGATTCTTGAATGAATATATGCGGCGGGGTAAGTCCAGTGATAGCCTCCAGGGCTGGCGTTGAACAAGTGCGCAAAGCTCTACCTAGGCAAGCAAGGCATTGTAACTTATTGCACTTTAGTAGAACAGCAGATTGTTGAGTTTTCGGCCACCACACAAGCGCAGCGTGCGTCACCATGGGGCGCACCAGCATGGTACACAAGCACTCAATCATCATTGGGGAGAGTCCCCATGCTCGTCCAAAGAGACTCCTACAAACCCACATTGTGCGTTTGGCTTTGCTAATTACATTATCTATGTGAGTGCTCCAGGTAAGTTTCGAGTCTAAAGTTACGCCTAGACATTTAACTTTGGTGGAACACTCTAAGGTAGTACCGCCCAACGAGATTGGTTCCAGTGGTTATCTTCGTGTGAATGGTATAACGAGAGTTTTCTGTGGGTTTACATGTAAACCGACAGCAACCAGTGTAGAACTATGCCCCCCCCCCCCCCCCCAAGAGTGTAACTTGCCCTGAATAGCTAGACTAGTGGATAGATTATGATCCCCAAGCTGCTTTGCAACAGGGCGGGGAAAATACTCCGGGAGCCTTGAGCGGCTCAAAGGACCCTATGGCCCATTTTACTTTGTCCATGTCAAAGATGACCCCGATAAACTGCGCGTCCAGTTTTCAGGAACCTGGTGGGGTCTCGCAGTTGGAGAGGTGTCAACTTCTAACAGGGCGGACTCTGGAAAGTGGGCCTGAAGCAACAATTCCAGAGTTCTTTTGGGCCTTCAGTGTACGAACTGTCTGCTCTCAATAGAAGGCTGACTTCGTTAGCTAAGCCCTTAGACAGCGCTTTGTGTAGGCGCGCCGCTTCCAGAAACGACTGAATGCTTTCACAATACCTTATCCAGCAAACACGTTTGGAATGCCTAATGAGCTTATTGTACTCGGTGAGGGTAGTTCAATACTCATCCCACCTATTGCAGCGCTTGGCTTTGTTGAACAAATTTTTTGGATGGTTCCATTGTATACACGGTGTACTATACACCGTGCCTATAGCAGAAATCCTTTGAGTGTAGGTGCAAACTTCATTCCCACTACAGGTAAAAAGAATAAGAGAGAGAGATAGAGAGAGAGGAAACAAAGGACATCTACAATGCGCTTAAGGCGTTTCCACCCTCAATAATAAATCCGTAAATTCACTTTGGACTACACCAAGTAGATTTCCGGATCCCCTGGGGGTTAGTTGTGGAATATTTCTGAAGGGGATACGCTAGGGCGTCTTACCGCTGCTATACACAGAGCGAGCGAAGCAATCGTTACGAATGTGATCTTGAGTTTCCGAATAGCATGGGCAGGGAAAGTTCCATGAGAACGTTTCACGTGAACGTTTCTCTTCGTTGATAGTTCACAATCAAAACGCCAGCATCCAGCTCGGCATCAGCTTTCACTCTGTGGTCGCCCTAAGAAACAATTTCACAGCGGAAAGCTTAAAACGTAACCAGCAAGGTTTTCCTATTTGAAAATACCATAGACAAAAGAGAACTGAAAATGTCTTCATACCTTTGAAAAAAAAATAAAGGATAATGATTCGAGTGGGAAGTCGGAATGTGAAATTGAGCGATTCTATTTTCATTTTCACATTACGAGCATTTCAAATGTTTCTTACAAAAATAAAATGCGAAATAAGTAAAAAAAAAAGCCACAACAAGATTCATATTTTCAAGAGCATTTTTAGGTATCAGAGAAATATAATATACTTACTATGCTATGATTACTATGCATATTTTCTTAACTACGATATGAAATAATTCCTTCATTTGGTCGAATAACATACCTGAAAATGCAAGAGATAATATTAGTTATTAAAAGTTGCAAGAGAATCATTAAATTAAAAGAAAAATTTTAACGGTTTAGAAAATATGGACGATCTTCAAGCGATTTCACGCACTTCTTGAACTCATCATCACTGTGGCACTACAGCCCGACTTCGGGCTCTGGCCGTCTGAACTCAGCTATCATAAATTCGATAACCACTTAATGTCGTAAAGCCATCTACAAAAAAAAAACATTGAAATCTTCCGAATTGAACTACAAAATGCTCGTTGATAAGTAGTGCTTTTTCTCTCATTTTACCATTGGCTTCGTCCACATCGACAGTTTAGAGTGCCGCGTATGACATCTGCTGCATTCTGACAAACTTGACTCTGATTTAGTAAATGTCAGTGATTAAAAGAGATGTAAAGTATTGTTTAAGTGGAAGAGAGAGTGTCGCTATATCTGACAGGATCTTCAGCGAAGAAATTGACCGGAAACCGCGATGTACAACCGCTTCACCCCACCAACTGAGTTCTATCAGTTAAATAGTAGCTCACCCAGCTAAAGAAAACCTAAAGGAAATTTTTCTAATTTGAAAGGAAATATAGTGTGATCAACCTTATCGAAAGCCTTCGAGACTCCAGTATACAACACACCAATCTGCACTCCCTCCCCCATAGAATCAACAACAAATCTAGTAAAAGAAACCAAATCTGTTGCAGCGAATCTACCCACAAAAGAAACCATGTCGACATACGATATCAACCTGCTGACCAATGCATCTATCTCCCTTTTAACAATCAATCCAAAAAATAGCCTATAACTTTACTACAGGACTATAACCACCAATCAGGCGCCCACACAATCCACTACAAACACCCCTAGTAAAACCTAAATCTACACATTGTTATTTCATCAAAATACTATATCCTCACTACATTTACACTTCTAAAACTCACCTCGACCATGTACTAAAACAGCCACAACCACCCCAAACTACCAACCCTCCGTGAGAGCAAAGCAAGTCCCTTATAAAAATCGCATTCAGGAAAGTACTAATATAAACTAACGCTTGTAAAACAAACGAGAAAAACGAGTGCTATACTAAGGCCCCAAACGCCAGCCAAATCGGGGGAATAGTGAAACGAGTGATGAAACTGTGTTGAATTCTCTCTACATACTACGATATGAACATTATACACTGTGGTCTACGAGTTGAATAGAAACTCACCTAACTAAAGAGAGTCGACTGTGCACCTAAATCTTCTAATTTACGAAGAAATGGTGCGATCAACCTTATCAAAGGCCTCCGAGTAGCTGGTATACACCAAATCCACCTGCACCTCCTTCCCAATAGAATCAACGACAAACCCGTTAAAAGAAACTTCATCTGTTGTAGCGGACCTACCCTTAAAGAAGCTATGTTTACGTACATACATACGATATCAACGCGCGGATCAAAACATCCATCTTCTTCTTAATAATCAACCCAAAAAGTCCGACACCAACCTACATCTCGTCCCCCACAGAATCAGTAGCAAATCCAGCAAAAGAAATTAAACGCGTGGTAGTTGATCTACCCTTAAGGAAACCATGTAGGCATGGCGACATCAACATGCTGATCAAAACATATATTTCCCCTCTAACAATCAAGAGTAACACCTCGGACCGAAGCCGAACCCGGCACTTGTCCCCAAGCCACGGGACGGAAGACCATCAGCCAAGGGATGGTCTCACGATGGAAGACCAACAGACCAGGACTCCATACAGATCCCCAGACATCCCCACCTGCACAGGCGTATCAAGCCCCAACTTATCATGATGCTGACGCACGGCACGCAACATCAAACCAAAATCGACATTCCGAGGCTCGACAACCACAAGGTACCCAGGTACCCACAACGAACCAAATCATCGATATAGGCATGCTGCATCTCAGAAGACAACATACCTGGGAAAGAAAGGAAAGGATAAAACATAGACAGAGACGAAAAACAAAACGACAACACAAGAGCTCCCCCACAAAAACCAAGAAGACCACCCCCACGTAGTCAGGGTTCCAAAAAGACTAGCTAGACACACCACAGCCGGCAATTGAACCACTGGGTACCCAACCGAAAACTACACAAAAAAAAGTAATAGGGATTGTTACTCCAGACCCTCTGTCCTAGTTGACAACCAGCACCGTCGGATTGGGAAGCCAGGTTAAGCCTGGAACAGAGGACACAAAGCAACAAACCACGGAATCAACGCGAGCCCAGACAGGAAGTCCTAACGATGTCAACAAGTTGCCGTTGGCCTCAGAGGTCAAAACTTTCCACACAAGAGAGACAGGTACTCGGATAAAATACCGGAAAAGGCCGTAGCATTATTCTTATGACCCACGCTATAGGAGAAAAAAGGGACATTGTCAACACTGACGGTCAAAAATATTTAAATGCGAATTTGATTTGGCTCAAATCATCGCTTCACAAATCGACATAGGCAAACCCTTAAACTCTAATTGTTAGCAACTGAGAACACTTTCAAAGCCACTCTACCATTCTTTACTTTTTCATTGAGTCATTAAGTCGTCTATCATTTCACTGAATATAAAAAAAGAAAACAGAATAGAACTAAAAACGTTTACCCCACTTACGAATAAGCAGCTTTTTTATTTGAGTCAGTTCTGTTGATTCTTGCGGTTGAGCCTAAATGATACGCTCACATATGTAATAGAGGTACGTATGAGGCCGTATGGCAAGCCTTATTTTTTCAAGTGATTGATTAAAATTGATTGACATATCAATGTGATAACAAAACCAAGCTGTTATCACACGTTCCAAGAGAGAGAACTGCTAAGCGCCAAATGGTATGATTTTTGCGTGGTAGTTAGATATTTTGGTATGGCTAATTGTTGGAAGGGATAAAGAATTTTATTTTTATTTTTTTTGTGACATAATTTACATAGTCGAGAAAACGATTCAGCTGTTAACCCAATTTAAATAATCACCCAACAGACATGACGAATGATTGACACTGTGTCAATCGTTGAAAAATATTGAAGAATATACAAAAATCTATTGCAAATTGCGAAAATTATGCAGAAAAACAATCCATTGTATTTATTTTTGATTAAACATAGTTTGCCTTTGGAAATTATCGCATTTGGGGAAAAACGTGCAATTCTTTTCCAATAAATACATATTATTATTAAAATTCAGAAAATTGATTTGTATCAGGACAATTGGTTTGTTTGAACATATTCCGAACAGATCAAGATTAAATCTAAACAAATGAAATGTCGTAGATTCATTTTCGCCTAAAGTCATCGTCCCCATTAGTCTATGGACAAATCAATACACTGGTAACCATCATAGCTATATATTTAATAAAATTATTGAAAAGGTAATGGTCGGAAAAAAATTTACGAAAAGATACTTTATCTATATCTTTTGTTCACGTGTATGTTTTTTCGGCTAGTAATTTTTTCCATTTCTCAAAGTCAATCAAAATAAAGTCGTCGAAAATTGAAGATAAATTTGATGAAGATACAAATAAATTCTATTGAATATTAAAAGTAATACAGTGGAATGTTTTGTTTGGACTTTTTTTTATTGCCCAATTTAAATGTTAAAAACAACAACGCATGTAGACAGATCTTGATTGTGTTGTTATATTAAAAAGATATTGAAAAAAAAAGCTTATTGACAAATGCCGACTGCCTATCCGCGTAGTGATGTAAATCAAAAATAAATTTTTGATGTGATAATAGAAGACAATTATTATTGTTGTTAAATTTGCAGTCGCCGTACAAAGGCGATAATGTTTTTAAATGTTTTATATTAATATGAAATTTGTTTGACATCGATGAAGATACATTGGATGTACTCGTACATATTGCGGCGAAATGATAATACATAAGATAAGTCCGATGATCAGCAGCGGATTTAGGCATGGGCAACATGGGTTACTGCTCAGGGCGGCAAATTTTGTGGGCGACAAATTTTGGGGGCGACAAATTTTGAGAAGATACAGTTTTTTTGAATTTTTCAGAATATAATTTAATAAAATAAACACCAATTATCTTTATTTACTATAACAGCATCAAAAACGGCTGCCTAGATCGTCACATTTCTAGAGGCGGCGAATTTCTAAGGACGGCAGATTTCTGGCGGAACATGTTTCTTTTTAAACGTTGCCTTTGTGAAATTGCGCTCGAAAAAATGTAACAGGTTGGATACGCAAGAAATCAGCGAGAGCCGAGAAAATATTCTCTAGTTTCTTCCTCTGCTTAACCCATGTCACTTGATTACAAAAGCCACTTTCCAATCTTCTTTGGTGCACGACTCCCTTGAATCCGACACGGAAGGGGAAGCGGATGTCACGGTTACTGAGGGGAAAGCGTAATGGTAAGGTTTCTTCAAATAAACCTTCACCATGCGAAAGCAGTCTCGGCTGCCCTTCTTCTTCGTCTGGCACGCAGTGAAGAAGATATCGTCATGATTCAGGAGCCTTGGACTGTGCACGGTCTCGTCAGAGGTCTGGGGTCTCCTGATTACATTATTATAATAAAATTTTATAATAAAAGCCAGAGTAGACCACGATTCTCTATTCTCGTTAGGAAAACCGTCAAGGCCTTCCTACTATCAACTTGCAGCGAGAAGGACTCTGTGGTAGTCTGCCTGGAGCTCAAAGGTAAGGTTTATTGGGCTGCATCGAAATATATGCCGCATGACAATGTAGGCACGCTCCCCTCCTTCAGTTTGAGGGAGGCCACTGCAGCAGCGCGGTCAACGAAAGTCAGTATGATTCTTGGCTGCGACTCTAATGCGCACCACGATCTCTGGGGTAGCTCAGACACCAATAAGCGCGGTGGATCTGTTCTCGAGTACATTATGGAAACTAATCTCATAACCTGCAATGTGGGCCGCGAACCCACTTTTATGACAAAATCCAGACAAGAGGTCTTAGATATCACTCTGGCGTCGTATGGTATCATTTACCTTATCAGAGATTGGAGAGTGTCGACGGAACACTCCTTCTCTGATCATAGATACCTTCAGTTTAGCTTTGTTGAGCGTCCTGAAGCAATTCAGCTTACTATTAATCGCAGACGGACAATTTGGCCCAAGCATCATGACGCTCTTTATGAAGGGCTGCCTTTACTACCACAAAAGCCATACAATTAACAGGAGCTAAACGATGTGGTTAACACTCTGACAGATGCGATGAAGACGGCAGTGTCTACATCATGTCCGGATACCTCACATGTGGGTAAGAAAAAACCAGCCTGGTGGAATACTAGGATCTCCGAACTTAGGACTATGTGTAGGAAAGTTTCAACAAGGCTAAAGCCTCAAGGCGGGAGTCGGATTGGAACTCCTACAAAAAGCACCAGAGCTCTTTCAAGAAAGAGTTAAGGGGCGCCAAACGAAATGCATAGAGAAGCTTCTGCGAAAGTATCGAAGGGTCCTGCGACACCTCTAGACCTAGGAAAATTCTGGCTTCCACTCCATCTATGTTTCCTACAAAAGAAAGACGGATCATGGGCTTCTTCAAGTAAAGAAACCATCGAATACCTGCTTGACACACATTTCCCTGGAAGCTCGGCTGCTGCCTCACTTGCGGATTTCTGTACATGTCACACATCGTCATGTCGCGCTCGGTGGCCGTGATCGTTCGCTTACCGCTCTACGATACTAATCTAGAGCTCGGAGATCAAATATCGGCGCGATCAAAAACTGCCTGTGAGTACTAATAAAACTCTCACAGTGCTCCGAGCTTGTCACTATAAAGACGGCGCGGATAGGAGGTGCAAGCTAGCAACTGCACTTCCGAAAAGTAGATGTGCTATTAAAACGTCAACAAGGCATAGAAATGCTAGGGATGTTGACGCGCCTATGCCTCTGGAAGGGTCAAGGCAATTAGAGTGAGAGAGATATACGTCGACATGCGACAGTGAATCTATCGTATCTTGAGAAAGATAATGTGGACGATCTCCACCTTTGACCCCTTTAAATCAGCTGGGCCTGATGGCATCATTCCGGCGAACTTGCAGCATTGTTTGGATATATAGTAGTATCCCCATGAATAAAATATATCCAGATGGCCTATCTGACGCTGGTGTACGTTCCTCTCATCTGGAGGGACGTGCGGGTGGCTTTTATCCCAAAAGCGGAAAGAAGCTCGCATGCGCGACCAAACGACCTCCGTCCCATCACTCTTTTGTCAACCATGTTGAAACTACTAGAGAGACTGCAGGACATCCATTTACGAGATACCATTCCGCCACTCCTTCTATCTACATCGCAACATGCCTATTGGAAGGTAAGTCGGTGGACAGGGCTCTGCATTCTTTGGTCAGTTACTCGTACATTGAGAAATCTCTTGATCAAAAGTAGTACACGATAGTTGTCTTCCTAGACATCAAGGGGGCTTTCAACAATATCAGACCTAGTGCCATCATTGAGGCACTCCGAGGTCTCCAGGTCGATGAGTCGCTCTAGAGGAAACCCCCAAGGGAGGGATTTTGTCTCACTTCCTTTGGATCGTAGGGATCAACGCACTGCTTCTGAGGCTGGAAGAAATTGCGTGTAAGCTCATTACGTATGCAGATAACGTTTCCATTTGTCCTCAGTGGGTTATTGTAGAATGCCCTAATCATTCCAACAGAATGGGCAAAATTCTACGGCGTTGGAATTAACTCTGTTAACACGGAACTTCTGCTATTCACTCCCGTACTAGAGGATACCAAATTGGTTTTCACCGACAAAGTTCATTTCCTTGGTCTTATTTTAGATGGGAAACTAAGATGGAAGCCCAATATCGAAGAACGGGCTAATAGAGCTATTATCGCAACGTACGTCCCATACTAGTATACGGAATTAGTGTGTGGTGGACAGCACTTCGAGTAGTGGCTTATCATAAATTACTGAGTAAGGTACAAGGACTAGCTGTCAAGGAGATGACGGGGGCTTTTAGAACCACTCCATCAGCCGGGCTGGACAACCGGCGACAAACGCGGCTCTACGTCTTCGTGAGACTGGCCAGTGGCGCACGCTGAGGTGCGGGCACTCAACTGTACTGAATAGATTGAGTCTCCACGTGGAGACTGATTACATCTCTCCGAAATACGTTTTCAGCCGAAACCACACCAGCCTGATTCCGTCGAGGGGTCAATAGGCTGATAACACGCTCCTGACCACCGATTCTATGATCATCTACACGGATGGCTCTAGGACCGATGGCGGTGTTGGGGCGGGTATCTATTCGAATGAACTGGGGATAAGCCTGTAATTCCGTCTTCCCGACTTCTGCAGTGTCCTGCAGGCGGAGGTTACGGCAATTTTCGAAGCTCTGACCTGACAAGGAAATCAACCGCGAGACACGTTACGATTTATACGGATAGTCAGGCTGCAATTCGATTACTCGAATCCGTCCTGACTATATCGGAAACAATCACAAAGTGTCGGTCGGTCCTTAAAGAGATGGGTGCTTTATCAAGATTACGCTTTGCTGGATACCAAGCCATAGTGATTTCGTGGGTAACTGCGTCGCGGATGAACTGGCTAGAGAGGGGACTACCGGTGCATCGCAATCGCATCGTGCAAAAATATAATTAAAGCCCTTGCGGTTGACAGAGCGAATATAAAATGGCGGTTAAATGGCGGCACATGCCAAACGACGAAGTTGATTTGGCCAAAACTTGATCCTAGCCGCTCCCCCGCACTGCTTTCACTGAATAGGAAGCATATTGGCAGGGTTGTGGGGGTTATTAGAGGACACCGTCCTATTGGTGAGCTCGCCTGGAGGCTCTGTAATCCTCATAACGACTATTGCAGGAGCTGTAAGGACGTGGATGAGGAGGAGAGAGTTCTGCATGTTGTCTGTCATTGTACGGCCTTAGCTGCGAGGCGGAAGAAATTTCTTGGTTCTTGGTTTTTCCAAGATCTGGACCACTTTAAGAATACAAGTGGCATACAGCTATTTCGCTTTATCACCAGCACAGGCTGGTTTGGCGCCTAAGTTTAATTAGGTTACTTTGCTGGTAACACAACGGACCGAACGGTAGATTATGTATGCTGGGTGAGGACCCAGCAGCCACCTAACCTAACCTATACACACGCGGATGTTCTATGGGTCTCTTCCTATATTCAATCTTCATTGGTTCCTCCAACCTGTGTTTATATAAAAGCATAGTCGCCCCATACTACAGAGGAAACGATAATGTACATATTTTTTATACAATATATAAACAAATAGATAAGCTAATAAAATAAGGGATTTATAGAGTCGATAGTCTTTCTCATCTCGGGCTCTAAATTGACTCTTCAATCAGGAAATTCGGGAAGCACTTCCGAAGCACTTTACCTGTAGCGTTTGCAGATTTTTCCTGCCCAGGGCGGAGCTCAATATTAATCCGGCACTGCCGATGATTTATTTCACAGGGGGGTTGAGTTTTGGGAAGGTTTTGGTTATCTGTGCCAAGTAAAAATGTGGAAGAATATTTTTTTAATTTTACGAAAATTTACAAACGCACTTTTTTACTTGTCTTTGCCAAAGTAAAAGTGCGTTTGTAAATTTAAAATGAATTACCACAAAGTAGACAAGTCGTCAAGCGAGTCAATTGACGAAAATGTTTATATTAATCGAGTTTTTTGTGGTTGGACATTTGATAGACAGAATTGGGTGTCCCGACACCACTTGTACCCATACCCAAGCTATGTAACTCCTTATTTTAGGAGGAACGTGTCAAACCGCCTTTTCCAATCTATTTCTGTAACCAATTGTGACAACAACACCCTCTGTCAATATGTGCACATTCTTGTCCAATTAAAATTCCCCCAAATTACCGAGCTGTCAGACAAAAAAAAAATACTCTCAAGCACACATTTTCCCTGACGTCAAATAGAGGACAAGCTCGAAAACGCCCAAGACGACCACGCAACGTGTAACATTTCTTTCCGCTTCAGCGGTGGCAGCCTCCTGTCATTTTTCGAACGCCTACTTCCGATATGATCTCGTGATGGTCTTCTCTTGTTGATCGGTCCGTACTTTGTCTATACATTTGCATGTAGCACCTTGTACACACATCAGCCTTGGATCTTGAGAAAAATTGAATTTCGTTTCCATGCACATTGCGGAGCTCTTTATGCAAAACATTGCATCCAAAAGATCCATGCGTTGCCCATTAAAGGAACGGGTTTTCCAAAAGATCCTTCGGCGGCATCCAGACAACGCGTGATGGAACGACCAACCCGCATGTTTTTATTTATTTTTGTTTCTTTGGCAAGCAGAAATCTGGATTGCTGGGATGCATCTTCTGCTCGTTAGCTTTTTGGCTAGCTATAGCCTCATTGCGGAGCAGAGCGGCTACGTGTGTCAGCTATAGCTATGGAATCCATTTAAATTAGGTGTATACACACCAAGAATGATGAATGCATGCGAAGGAGGCATATGTGAGCGGTGCAATCAGCCAACGCACCGGGGCATCCAAACTCATTACCATGATCAGCAGACATCAAATTTTCAATGTTTGTTTAAGAATCGCAGAGAAAAATAACAAGTCGTCGAACAGCATGAGGAGGAGTACTGCGTACGAAATATAAGGTGATCCATTTTAAAAGCCAGGCATGTTCAGAGGAACAAAAAAATGGCCGTAATTTTAGCATTAATTTATGGATAATTTTAGGGCGTTGATGGGCTGACTGAAACGATATTTATGAAGAGTTGAAAAAAAAAACTAGCAAAAATTCTAGGGAAGGTATTTTAAAGAAATTTTTCACCAGGTGGGTGTGGGTCATAAATTTGATTGATCGATAGTGGAGTAATCTTTTTCAACAATAGGAAAATCAAGTGTAATCTACGTCCTTGGTACGTTTTTTTTTTACAAAATGTGTATAGGTTATAGGGGCTGCTCCGACATACGGAGACCACGACCACCTTCAAGTCGACCAGATTTTTGTATTTCCTACTACCTGCTAGAGCAGGGCAGGTGCAGAGCAAATGAAATGAACACTCCTCCTCATCCTCGTCCCCACAGCTTCTACAGTAATCATTGTACGGCTTTCTATCCCGCGAAAGTAACCCCGAAGAGGGACTAGGATTCAGCCTAGGCTATATTTGCTTGGCAACGCGACATGTGTTACCATACCAGTACTCCACCTGAAGTTAGCTCTCGCCGTCGCCTCAGACTTTAAGGCCAATTTGCAAGTTGCCCGAGGCATGCCAACATTTCGAAAACTACCACTGACCTCACCAGTAGTACCCTCGCGAGCCAGTGCATCAGCCCTACAGTTGCCGTCAAAGCCACTGTGTCTCGGAATCCAACAAAGAGTAATGTTGAGAGAGCTTCCCATCAGTAGAATTAAGGCACGACATTCTGCAAGTATCTTCGAGTAAGTCACAGTAGAGTCCAGCGATTTAATCACGCATTGACTATCTGTAGAAATTATTACATCACTAGCCGTTAATTATTTTACGCCCCAGCCATGATATAGCTTCGTAGATAGCCGTAACCTCCGCCTGGAACACACTACAGTAATCAGGGAGGCGGAAGGACACTCTGATGTTCAACCTCTCCGAATAAACACCAGCCCCGGCGCCATCATCACTCATGGAGTCGTCGGTGTAGAGGCTTATGGCATCAAATTCTTGAGCGGTGCTAGCCGCCCACTCCTCACGAGAGGGGATCAGGCAGTCGAAATTATTTTCAAACTCAAGTTTCGACACGGTATAGTTCGCGGTTTCAGGAACGTCCAAGCTGTTCAGAATGGCCGAGTGCCCGGTGGTGGATGTGGTCCAGTGACTTGTTTCGCGAAGGCGAATGACCACACCAGCAGCAAGCTGTTCGACAAAAATGTCCGCAGTGGGTGTTGTTTTTAGAGCTCCCGTGATGGCGATACAAACCAGCCTTTGAACTTTCTCCAACAAGCCTCTGTAAGAAGCGATCCTAAGCGCCGTCCACCAGGCCACTATCCCATACATAAGAAAAGGACGCACTACTGACACATAGAGCCAGAAAACCACTCTCGGTTGCAGTCCCCATTTCCTACCTACCGCCTTATTACATGAGTAAAATGCAACAGTGGCCTTTTTAACTCGCTCTTGAATGTTAGGCTTCCAGCATAATTTTTTATCCAGGATGAGCCCCAGAAATTTAGCTTTGTCAGTGAAAACAAGTCTTATCTCTCTTTCAATTGCCCAAACCCCTTGTAGGGCATAGCGCGTCAACTGTTCCATGTGGCCCAGTTGACGTTTCCACGGCATAAACTGGTTTCGAAGAATGCAGTTGCCAGCATGCACCTCCTGCACATCTATGGCCACGAACGTCGTCGTGGACGGGATTCGAACCCAAAACGCCGGTAGTCAAACATGCGCTACCGGTCGCCCGTCGTTTAGTAGTGACCCAAAAAAGCGCACACACAGCCACCGATTTCGACTCCCCGGGACCATCGTGTCCGCTGCATCCATCAAGCGATTTTGTCCCGGATCAAATACAACGGCGCATTAAACAACCACGGCGCCCCAAAAACAACGGCGTTTCAACACAACGGCGCGGCGCCACAAACAACAGCGGCGTACCCAATACACGGTACTCAGCAACACATGGTGCACAGCAACATATGGTGCCCAACAACACATGGTGCCCAAACACACATGGTACATAACAACACATGGTGCCCAACAACACATGGTGCTCAGCAACACACGACACGCGCGACGTCCCGCCCAACACGCCTGGAGCTTCATTGTCCTCATCGTCACGCTGCCGAGCTGTTATCGCTTGACGTCCCGTCCGGCACCCCGGCGCCACGTGGGTCTCATCGCCATGCCACAGATTAGCTGCTATGGCGTCCGACCGCGCGCTTTAATTTTTGGGTGCTGTATTTGTGCGACACTGCGGTCATAACTGCCGCACTACAATGAATCGCCACGATGCAGCCGCTCCTAACACGTCGAGCTGCTCCAGCTCGCACTCGACACTCCGGGCTTCTGCAACCCGGCAGCCCGCTCACGGCACATCGAGCCACTGCCCAGCCGGCTGACACGTCAAGCTGCTCCACCTTCGCAACCCGCTTACGACACGCTCACGGCACGTCGAGCCTATGCACCACAACGACGAGCTGCTCAATAGGCACCTTCATTGTATCCGCCACGCCATCACAGACAGTCATACCGTCAGAACGAACTCTTGACACATCCTCCATCGTGGCACCCAGCGCCACGACCCCTTGTGCCATTTCCGGCCTTGGAGCCGCTGCTCTTAGCAGGGCAAACAACCAGCTCATCAGGCCAGCATTCGCCTGATCCTGGTGCCGACAGACACCCAGCACCCAGCCGACCATCGTGCCAGAAAATATCCAGCAGTTCCGTCATTATTCGCCCCGCATCGGCATCGTTTCCGTTGCCTCGCCGGCAATGTCACTACGAGGGGAGTACTGTGGCGACCAGCTGTCAACGCCTCACCATCGAACCACCGTGGTGTTGGCGTCGCTATGTAGTATCATACATCATCTGGCAACCTGACTGACAGTAGTCAGTCGAGGTTCGCGTCTGTTACTGACAACATGTACATGTAAAAAGAATTTTTTTTAATAAAGTGAGCACACGTCAATGATCCTTACTCAATTGCCCTAACCCCTTGTGGGGCATAACGCGTCAACTGTTCCATCTGGCCCAGTTGACGTTTCGTTGACATAAATTGGTTTCAGAGAATGCAGTTGCCAGCATGCACCTCCTGCACATCCATGGCCACGAACGTTGTCGTGGACGGGATTCGAACCCGAAACGCCGGTAGTCAAACATGAGACTGATGCCTCAACATACTGCGCTACCGGTCGTCCCCAATGATTCTTAATAGGAAACATAACAACTTGTTTGCCTACATGTCTATTCGGAGAGGCTAGGTATAAGCCTGCCATTTCATCCGAATTTTCGTACTTTCTCTCAGGCGGAGATTACGGCGATTCTAAAGCTCTGGCAAGCTTGGGATGTAATATTATATTGGTAAAGGATCCACCATCTGTACCGATAGTCAACCGACGTTTGGAGCCACCAGACGTATCTAATGCGCGCAAAAAACAAGAAAAGTGTGTTGTGTTGGCAACAGGGGTGGGATGAAACCCTGAAGGCAAGCTGGACACATATACTCCTCCTGCAAATAGAATTGTGGCTGAACCGCAAACATGGAGAGGTAAATCACTACCTAACCCAGTTTCTTACTGGATATGGTGGATGTAGGAAGTAGCTACACAAATCCAAGCTGGACGATTCGCCCGACTGTCGGGGGTGGTTTATAGGAAAGCGTGAAGCACTGGAAGTCGAACTTGGAGCACATGATAAGATCTGAATCCAATTGGGAGGCCGTAAATCACACAATATGCGACATCCACAGGGAACTGAAGAAAGAGGAACAAATAAGAAAAAGGACGCAACGGCTTAACGGCTAATTAGCGAAAACCAGCGCTACGACATAATACCGACAGACAGTTTAGTAGGAAGAATGGTGGAGAAAGAGGATTGAAGGTTCTACTGGGTAAGTAGTTGCACAGTGACGATGAAAGTTCTATATCGCTACCGTACAATTGACACTAGTTGCCGGCAGTGTCTCCAGATGAATTTTCTTCTTGTATAATAAAAAAAAGGCACATGGGACGGAGAAGTAATAGGCATGGCTCGAACGAGCTATGGATAATGCATGAGGCCCAAACCAGATTGAACGCAGCAGCAGCGGCGGCGATAGCAACAACAACAAAAGGAATATCTGCTTTCGCCGCTGTCGCTGCCGCTGCGTCCAATCTAGGTGGCTTAAGGGAAACCCATGCTTTCTAACTTGACATTTGGTCGCCGCTGCCACTGCTGCTGCTTTTCTGCTGCTTTCTGCGTTCAATCTGGTTCGGGCCTGAGACTGCGAATGAAACAATAACCGCATAACAGTGGGAAGTTTTGTGCAGATACATCTTCGAACATTTTTTTCTCCGTCTGGCCCGAAGTAGTGCAGACATCGTATTGATGCAGCAACTTTAGATCGTAGGCAATCGTGTCAGGGTGCCTGAAGGACTCCTGACTGCATCGCTTTTTATTTAAAAAAAACCAGGGAAGGTCCCGATTGTGCACTTTTGGAAAGAGCACGATGAATGCGTTTTTCATCTCAGAGCAATACAGCAAGGACTTCGCGTAGTGCATCTAGAAATAGAGGTAAGCCGCTTGTCACTGTTCGCAGCAAACCCGTCATTTCACTACATAGGGACTTTCCCGCCCGACTATTTCGTGAATTCAATTGCTTCATCCAGACACTAAGAACTGGCCGCTTACTTGGATGCGACGTAAATGCGCATCATACCATATGGGGCAGTTCTGGTACCATAACCTGTAGCGAAACAGTTTCAGAAACAGTCATCGTAAAACGCAACCGTAAACGAGACCTTTCGTATGCAAATACACAGGGCGAATCCAGAGAAACAAATTGACGTTAAACCAATTCACTTTCAACTCTGATCCAGATGTGATCCAATACGAGACCTAGATCATAGACCGGTCAGTCGTTTTGTATGGGAATGAGCTTTTGTTCGGGTGAAAAGATCCCGGCTATTAATGAATTGCAACCAGGCGCTTTTATTTTTTTCTAAAATGCAGTCGAATGGTCTAGTGTTCAATCAGCAGCATTTATTAGCCTAAAACATTTCCCTTTCTTCATCCATATTCTCCTTATATGGCTATTAAACTTAAAACCATCGCGAGTTATCTTCGGCCAATGCCTCTTTGACTTTGATGTCCACATCGCAGCCATCCTGTTCTGTCCTTAGGTCATATCCTGCCAACACTGTCATTAAGGAAATAATTAACGAAAAACTCGACACTTTGATGTTCTTTGGCGAAAGGATTCATATTTCAAATTATATTATCCAAATCAGCCCAAATAGAGTTTCGTCACGACTTTTTCGGTTTTGGTTTTCCCTCCCCCGCCCCACAGCCTCTAATTCAACCTCTCCCATTTGCTCAAACATCTCATAAAACCCATAGTCTCATTATCATCCATTTCACAATGTTGTTTCTCTTTTCTTTGTTCGTTAGACACATTGCAAAGGTGTTCCTTCCACTATATCCCCGTAAACTCTGTGAAGCTTAAAAAGGAAATGAGTATAACAGCAGACAGTAAGGGGATGGTAAAATTAATTTAAATTGCAATTTCACCATTTGCAGTTACCATATTTTTCATCCCTTTGGAAAAAAAAAACAGAAAAGAAAAAAGATGCTGACGGAATAGGAGTCGGACACCTCTTCGCCTCGTTTGCATCTTTCCTTTTTCGAGAATCTCTTCAGCCTTATCCAGGCGGTGGCTACACCTTTTTCCTACACCTTTTTCCGGACTTTATTATCATCACCTTTTTCCGTTACCCTCTTTTTCTTCCTCCATCTTGTACTCCCGTCAGGATCAGCGTCATCATCACATTTTACGGTTTGGAAACACATAAAATTTTATTTATATTTATCAACATCTCATTTCACTTTGGATTGTGTTTTGTTTTTAGGTCCTTCTCTTCCTGTCGTTCGCTCGGCAAAAGGGGCTCAAGAAAAATTGAAGAAATTTTTTAAAAAAGAATACCTGTACCCGGGGCCTTACTGCGCTGTTATGCCATTGCGAAATGGGGAAAAGAAAAGCTTGGAAAAGCCAAGGATGGATGGCTGGTGATGACTTAGATGGCTGAATGAATGAATGACTGACTGGAAAACCCATCACCAGGTAAGAGAGATATGTATATTAAGCATCACACGCCGGAGATAGTGTCTAGACGTAGCAACCCGTCAAAGGTGAGTGGCTTTACAAGGGGTTCTTTTTTTCTCCGGCAATGATGGTAGTTGTGGAAAATTGATGGGAGGCAAATGGGTGGGTTAGAGGGTTGGTACCAACACACGCCAACCGCCACCCAGGTTCGCCACAGGTGAAAAAAAAGTAATATGAACAGAGTACTACACACGGGCAATAGTCGTGAATCCTGAAGCAGAGCCTACGCTGACGCCACCTGATATGTGTAAGGAGTGTAATGTGTGTGAGGAATTTATGCGGGTTGACAGAATTGGGAAGATGGGGAGTCTGTGGACGGTTCGCTCGGTTCCCCAATGAATATAAATGTCAAGAAGATTGTGGAGATTGCAGATATGGCTTTTGAAAAAATTGAATTTTACATTTTATCGTTCAATGATGGGGAAACAGTTGTAGCGTGTGTATATTCAATAAATTTTCCAGACTATTTTGAGATTGCAATCAGTGGATGGATTTGGAGACTGATGAAGAAGAACTCTATTAATTTGATAAATTGTAAGAAGATCGGCTCCTAGAGAGCTCACTGTTAAACCTATTGAAAAGAATTTATCATCTAAAAAGATTGAGATAAATTAATTCCATCAGGACCGTGTGCCATATGTGATGTTTCATGCGCGTCATACAGACGGGCTTTCGGGTTAATGGGGTTTCAGGTTAATGGGAAATGGAGTTGTAATCACTGTCAAATTTCGTAAATGGGGGGATTAGAAATGTGTTGGGCACTCAGAGTAAAATCGGGGTCAGAAAAAAAGTGTTGTATTGTACACCTTATACAACTCAAAAGTACTCGACAATTTAAAATACCATAGTTCTTTGTTAAGAATTTTTTTTTCCTTTCAGACCACATATGTGGTTCCAACAAGAAAGAGCTACTGGTATACTGCAGGAGTCACGTTTTGGGGGAGATATTTAGTAGGCAAATTATTTTAGGAGTGTACAATATTAATGGCCTCCAGGCTCCCTCGATAAAGTGCTTATTTGAAATATAAAATATTCAGAAATAAGCCTTAATCTTTTCGGCAAAAGAGCTGGTGAGCCGGTAGCATAGTGCGTTGAGACGTACGATTCATGGTTGCCTGCCGGTAATGGGTTCGAGTCATGCCGTAGTCATGGTTGTGTGAGAAGTTTTGGGTTGTCCAAGCCGACGAGAATAAGAGGGTAAAACCCTAGACAGACGATACGCGATAATTATCATTATCATAATTATGTTTGCGAAGCACGTCTGTCATGTGCTGTTTCACCTGATGATAACTGAAAGACATCATTTCGATCGTCATTAACATAACGTCATTACGACTTAATTACATTCACTTTCAATCGCTCGCCGCGCCATTCTTTGGAAAAAAATGGAAAGAACAGCTGGTTTCCAGTGTCATTTGCAATTGTTTGCACGGCAATGTCATCCGCTCACGTCCAAAACCGCTCAAATCTTGTTCTGGTTCCCGCTAGTGCTAGTCCCATTATTGGTGTCGACCGTCTGGAGTGTGTTAGATGGTGTTTTTGTTCTGCAAATTCTCTTTTCTCACATTCGATACTTTGACAGTTCGAACGTAATTATGTTTTTCACGTGTGTCACTAGTCAACGATAAACACGTTTGGACTTAATGATCATTGACGCAAACATGTTTAACGACGATCGTCTGTCACGGGTTTAAGGTTTTAAAGTTCTCGGCCTGACACAGAAATACCGTTACAATCATCAAAAATGTATGTTTCCTGCCTGGGCGCACATGTCATTAGTTCATATGACAAGTATTAGCTTGTTTTCTTAAGTACTTTCTTTACACGAATTTTTGCAGTAGACGTCTTAAGTGTTTTTCGTTAAAATGGAAAAACTTGAATAAAACTTGAATAGATTAACCCCTAAGAAAATTCATCCGAAGTTAACAAAAATTTATGCGGACTCTGCTCCTTCGACGTCATCCGTTAAAAAATGGGCAGCTAAATTTAAACGTGGTCGCACGTTCCTCCAAGACGACCCACGTGAAGGACGACCAAAAACCGCAACCACACCGGAAACCATCGAAAAAGTGCATGATATCGTGCTGGACGATAGGCAAATGAAAGTGAGTCACATTGCTGAGGCTGTAGGGATATCGGCGGAAATGATGCGAAATATATTGCACAAAGAATTAAAGATTCGAAAGCTCTGCGCAAGATGGGTGCCGCATTTGCTGAATGCCGATCAAAAGCAAATGCGCAAACGATTTTCGCACCAATCTTTGCACCGATTCAATCGGGATCCGACCGATTTTGTGCGGTGATTTTGTTCACCGACCTAATATTCCAGTAAGCCTGACGATATGTTGGTACGAATTGAGGTAGAATACTATCGTGTAAAGGCGTGTAGTAACCATTTCGTACGAAAATGTTGCACTTATCTCTCCCACGAAAAACTGAAAGTGGAAACTTCTACACAGTACATACCCGCGACGCTCTACACGACACTTGAAAACCAAAAGAGCAATCACCACTGTAGTGACCGATTTCCACACGAAAAAAAAATGCAAAGCAATTGTTTTCGCGTGGAAATTTCCCACAACGGTGTGAAAACTGTGTCTGTGTATGGGATTTTCGTGCGAAGAACTTAGTACCGAGAAAAGCGAAAATTTTCGAGTGAAACGGATTTTTGACAGTTTTTGTATGAGATTTCGCACGAAAGCCGGAGGTTATGTTAGTACCTTCCTTAAAAATCACTCACCCGCTTTAAGGAAGGTACCAACCTCGGTTTTTCCTGCGAAATCTCATTAAAAAAAAACTGTCAAAAATTTTCGCTCTTCTCGGTTCTTCGCACGAAAATCCCATACACAGACAAAAGTCTCCACACTGTTGTGGGCAATTTCCACGCGAAAGCAGTTACTTTGCATTTTATTTCGTGTGCAAACCGGTCATTTCAGTGGTGATCGCTCTCTTTTGAGCGAGAATGGGAAATCCATGTGTAGTGTAGAGTGTCACGGATATGTGCAGTGTGCAAGTCTACACTGTCACTTTTTCGTGGGAGATTTAAGTGCAACATTTTCGCACGAAGAGATTAGTACCAGCCTTTAGGAATAAAAATGACTTGAATTTCAATTCATGAAAGAGAGATATAGACCAAATCCAGACAGGCCATTTAAATGGTTACAATCCATGGTGTTTAGATTGTGTTGCAGATCCGCCAACAAGACACCGTCCGTTTCAGGTGATTTGAACGGTTCTATATCTTCTCTCTTGATACTATCGCAGTAGAGTCAAAACGAGTAATCCATGCCGAAGAAACCGGAGAGGACAAGATGTTGTACTATCAGAGAAATTGGTTTCAAGCAGGAGACTATACGTTTTCGAATTAGAGGAAGTCCACGATCCATCGGACTACAGATTAGAGGCCAAAATTTTTCTTCTCACAAAAAAAGCCTCCACGAAATACGTTTAACTCTTCGCCACTCCTTCGTATATAGGCTTGGGTCCTTCTTATAGGTCATTCAATCCGCTTCAAGCCTGGTATGTTTGGCTTTGTTGAGGGACCAAACGCACCTCAAAGTTGAGGTCTACGCATTCCACAAGGTTCCTTTTCATTTGCCTCTAAATGGATACATCAACAAGCAAAATTTTCACATTCGGTGAAATAATATAATAAACCATATGAGATCCATCAGTTACAAATTCATCCACAAAAATTCACTGTTTGGTGGAGAATTTCGTCCAGCGCGGCGGGGTTATTTTGGACCGTGAAGCTTACTTCTTCCAAAATATGATAGTGATAAAGGCTAAGAAATCTGCATTTTATACCACAGTGAAAAAATAAAAAATAACTTTGCAACTTTTAAATAATTGGGCCAGCAGTTATAATAATAATGCAATCCACGTGTCAACCAACCGATGATGCAATCTAAGTGGTCTACGTAGCGACACGGGCGTCGCAATTTGTACGTGCCGAAGGAGCCGAGTTAAATATTTCCGATTCACTGCCCATCGAGGTGCCGTCGCTATAAAAGTAACAAAATCGAGTGGGCCACAAATTCCGCTCGTTGGCGAGAGAGCAACAACTTCTCGAGTTGACGTCTGTCATTATACTTGTAAATTCCTAGTGAAAACATAACGAAACCAGATGTTAACTGCGTGTGTGGTGACAATCATGACAGCCTTTGATTCAGAAAATTGTTATTTTGTTCTGGAAAACTATTAATTCCATTCGGGAAGTAGCATATTTGAAAAGGAAAGTTGGTGATATAACTTGGAAAGTCGTTGATTTGATTCAACAAACCCATAATTAATAATAGCATATATCCTTTTAATCTTGCACTCCAATCGATATAATCCATGACCAATATTCACAATGTATTCTCACTTCACTTTGGTATCTCCCAACTTATTCCAAGCGTCTACCCAACGCCTATGCTGATAAAACATCAGCGAAGCTTATCAACAACCTTTTTGAGCATTTTCAAGATAAACTTCAAGTCGTTACATTCTGAAAATACTTTGATAAGAAATTGTGGAATATTTGTATATTTTTGTTTTCTGTTTTTGTCGCTTTTACTTCATGTCGTTGTTGTCGTCTTTTTGTCATTTTATTTTGTACTTCGATGTCGTTTGATATATTGTACAATACAACACAAACAACCAGGCTCAGGTATAAGCGCACGGCGCGGCGCGTCTTACAGACAGTTGTTGAATTGTGCATGTCGAACACAACATTTTATTGAAAACTGATATCTCTCTTTACTACGCTTAGAATCTTTACAGTGCACCTAGAGTTTGTGCTGGTAGCGTACTTTTTCCCATGTTTTTATTCGAAAAGATAAAATGTGCTCAATTTGATAGAGCCAAGAGGTGTTGTTAGACCAGGGTGAGGTGGTTGATTGTTCATTGACCGACAGTAGGAGTTTAAGTGTCAATAAAGAGTGATAAAAGCAGGGTACGGATTTTAAGGTTTAGAATGGGATCGGTTTCCTGGATTAATTGGTGCAATAGATGACCGAAAGGGGGAATAAACAGTATTTTTTACACACATAGGCTTCTTATGAGAAGATTTGTTTTTTCTTCTCCTTGATTCAACGATATGTCTCCTTGGAAATTATTTCATCGCTTCCGTTTCATCGTTTATTTTATTCAGTTAAAATATTGAAAAAATAATTTCAATACATATTTTTTATTTTAAAGAATTTGAGAAAAATTTTCTAACAATAAACATGAACGAAAAGCAGACCGGTGTTAATCATTTACAGATCAGCGGTCGGTTGATCTGTTCAGATCCCCCATCATCATGGCAGGGGACATTTGGCCAGGTGCGAAGTTGAATCTTGTGACGAGGAATGAGATCCTTCCTCGCTGGTGGACGACTCCTTTGTATCCGATAAGGAGAAGGAGACAGATGCCACTATGGTTGAGAGGGTGTAAATAATTAGTGTATGCTAAGGTGCAACCTCCAACGTTCCAAAGTAGCTTCTGCTGCCGTCCTTCTTCGCCTGGCGAGCAAGTAAGAGGAAATCATACTGATATAAGAGCCTTACTCATTTGCCCTAACCCCTAGTGGGGTATAGCGTGTCAACTATTCCATGTGGCTTAGCTGACGTTTCGTTGGCATAAACCAGTTTCAAACGATGCACGTTGCCAGCATGCACCTCCTGCTCCCATTTAGACGCCTACCTGCGACAAGTCGGGAGATGTTGTGGCTTATTATTACGCCCCGCACTCCATGGGGAACACAACACAAACATCCATGGCCACAAACGCCGTGGACGAGACTTGAACCCGTAACGACCATAGTCAGACATGAGACTGACGTCTCTAAGCACTGAGCTACCAGTCGCCCGGCTTTTCATTTCATTCAATTAGATGTTTGGGGTCTCCAGCATATGTACTATTTTCTACGTGAGGGTAGTAGTAGGTAGTGAAGGTAGATCCCGGTCGTGCATTCTTAGAAGGAAACTTCATAAAGCTTGAACCTATCATATTTTCATCACTATTAACAGGCAAGATGACATTATCCTAGCTTTCTCCATCTGATAAAGGACTGGAGAGTATCATCGCTACACCCTTTCTCGGATCACCGATATTTCGTATTCACCATCGCCGAACGTCCTGCGACCAAACCGCATAATTTGAATCATAGAATAACTAACTGGTCAAGGTATCTTAAAGCTCCTTCGGCTGCACTACCCCTTCTACCAGGCCAACCCTGCAATACACGCAAGTTGGAAAATATCGTGAATACTTTCACCGATTCAATTAATATAGCAGCTTTTACATTGATCCTGTTTGTTTGCATACAGGTAACAAGAAACCATCCTAGTGGAGTAATAGAATTTCTGGGATCAGAGCTATGTGCAGAAAAGGCTTTAATAAGGCTAAGGCGTCTAAGCTGGTGGGCTGATGCTCCTATAAAGGACAACCAAGTTCTTATAAGAAGGAGTTGAGGAGAGCTACTCGTAAACGGAACTAAAGGAGGAGCTTCTGCAAACGCGTGGAAGATTCAAGTGAAGCCTCCACGCCTCGTAAAGTTCCGCCATCAGATCCATCTGTGCTCAGCTTCCTGCAAAGACAGGACGGCTCGTGGACCGCCGTCCGGAAAGGAAACTATTGAGCTTCCGCTGGACACGCGTTTCCACGGCAGCGATGCTGCTACGTCTTTGAGGGATTCGTTCAACTACCGTTCAATACCGTTAAATACCCTGCGATTCCGAAGTTATTCTGTCAAAATTTGTGAGCGATAATTTCGAGCCTTTTAAATATATTGGACCCAATAGCATCATTCCTGCGGACCCTCAGAGTTCCTTTGATTTGGTATAGCCGTGAATATGAGCTATCTGAACTGCATGACTTGTATTAAGCTACTTTCCGGGAAGCTGGATCGAATTGCTGGTCGTTTTCACTGCCTAAGCGGGTAGAATCTCGCACGTCCGACCTATCAGCGTCTCTTCAACTTCAACCTTGCTCAGCAAAGGTACCTTTACCACAATGCGAGATACTGTCGCCTTTTCTCTGGAACTTAGTGGTCGATAAGCTGCTTTTGAAACGGGAGAAGATTGGGTGCCATGTGACTATCTATGCAGACGATGTTGCCATAGTTAGTTGTGTGTATAGTTGAATGCTTTATGCACAAATATTCTAATCGAACGAGCAGGGCGTTGGAGTAAACGCCGAAAATAACGGAACTTGCGCTCTTCACTAGAAGGCGCATAATTCCCCTCGTTGTGCCTCCCCTTTTGGATGGTAAGAGACTGGTCTTTGCAGATGGAACTAAGTTGCTCGATTTCATCTTTGATAGGAAGCTGACGTGAGAGTTGAATATTCTAGAACGGGGGAACAGGGCCATTATTACACTTTACTCGTGTTGGAACGCCATAGGTAAGAAGTAGGGCCTCCAGGCCGAAAGTGGTGCACTGGTTATACACAGCAGTTGCGCGTCCTATTCTATTGTACGGCATATGCGTATGATGGACAGTACTCAGAATGGCGTCCTACTGCAACCAGCTGGGGAAAGTGACAATACAGACTTCGATTGACGCTACATGTGCTACTACTACTCCGTCGGCAGGCTTCTTGTTGTTAGTTGCCTCAACTCCTCCAGGGGCATGGGGCCCACAAGCATCCCGACCAAGTGGGGGATCTATAGCCCGTGAGTCTTGTGCAGATTCAAGATTGACGATCAAATTTGATCTGGGCGACAAAACTGTTCAAATGTAAAGATGGTACCTCAGGGTCGAATGCCCTGTGAGAAGGCCGCAAATGATTTAAACCCTACTTCTGCACAGATTAGGCAGTTCGAGGGTACCGCCTGCGTGAGCGACCTGGTATGAACCGTTAAAACTATCTCAAGCCAGGGAGACTATCCCAGTACGCAGCGGTATCTACTCGCACCCGTTCACTAAGGGTGCATTAACCCTGCATAGAGGAATACCACAAAAGGGTTGTGGACTAATGAACGGGGTTGCAGATGCTGTCATAGCCAACTCGTGGGCAATCTTCTTACCCAAGATACGAACGTGGCCAGGGACCCAGTATATGGTGACTTTATTCAAAGAACTGGGTCTCTGTAAAGCTTCGTAGCAATGAGTTTCGATTTTAATAAAAACAAGGGCTTATTGAGGGCCTGGACAACAGCTTGAGTGCTGTGACGATTACAACATTTCTTCCACGGTAACAAGCTTCAATACATACATTGGCACAAATCTCAATTGCATTCATTTCGGCTTGAAATACCGTTGAGTGCTTCTCCATGCGAATAGATCATCACTTTGAGGGGCTCCTGTACGCCTGTACTCAACTGCCCTAACTCCTTGTGCGGGGCATAGTGCGTCAATTGTTCCATGTGGCCGAGTTGACGTTTCGTTGGCATAGTTTCGGAGAATGCAGTTGCCACAATGCACCTCCGCCTGTACCCTCATCAGTTTTAGGGCCATCGATAAACCACTTGAAAGTATTCGGATGAGTGATGAATGCTTCGTATTCATTCCTCTCTGTTCCAAATTTCTGTACAAAAGAGGCGATTGAAGCGTGAATCCTTGGTTACATGGTCAGATGGCAAACTCAGCTCATGGTCTACATCAAGCCATTTCTCCTCTTAATTCAATTTGTCTGATTCTTATCTGATCATCTGATCGAATTTCAATATCGTTACTACTAGGTTTGCCTCCGCCTTTAGATGAATGTGAAGCGGCGGGAGATCGAGTAGTGATTCAAGAGCAGCAGAAGGGTTACTACCAATAGCATCTGTTACTGTGAAGCATGCTAGCCTTTGAATTTTACTTACTATTAGTGTAAAATATTGTATTTATGTATATCAGAGAGGGAAATTCTCTGGTACAATATTTCTTCCACCAAATGACAGCTGTATAATAAATTGTGGGTCACACGATCGCCTTGTACATCCATAGAACTAGCGGGGGGGGGGGGGGGGGGGGGCTAGCTCCCCAGGTCTTCCGTACGAATTGTCTACAGATCCTTGTAAAGGGAACGACAACTGCCTTGGCAGGATTGACTCGTAGGCCGTTGTCATTACACCATATCAAAATCCGTACTATGTTCAAGGCTGATTGAAGAATCTCCGTTAGTGCGAAATTCACACACACGACACCGCGCTGCACGACTGCTTGAAATTTCAGTCGAGATACACAGCATCAAATGGGCGGATTCACACTCATCGCTCAGCATGCGATACGATCGACTATGCTTGGCTATTGTGCGTGGCTGCGTCGGAGCTGAAAATGTAGCTAATCTGAATATCGCCTTAGGACTTCTTCAAACTTTCCCATAACATTTATAGTCACTAGGATATCCTTGTGTTGCATACCCCATAGCGGTAAGTTTCCACATCAAGCTGTCAACTACATTAAATGCACCACAGGATGCTTCCTTGTGGACAGCCTCAAGTGACGTTTGCTGTTAAAGTACAGTCCCCAATTTCAGTGATTCGATGATAATATCCTTTTGACTCAGATTGTGGTGGTTTCATCAGCTCCTTTGGCTCTAAGCTCAGAATAGATGAAGTAGAAGGATGGGAGGAATTATTTACTTCTTTCTTATTCTCTTTTGTAATATTTAAGCAGTTTCCAATGTTTCCCAGGTTTTTCATAAAAACTTTAAATTTAATCTTTTGAAGTTTTCAAAATAATTTATTTTTGCTTTCACATCAAAGTCTGAACACGTACATACACGCAAAAGTTGAATTTCAAATAAAAATTACAGTTGGGGCCCGGAATAGCTGTACCCCCCGGCTCAGATATCCTCTCCATGGACCTGAGGGTTATCACAGGGCACTGTCCTATCGGCGAGCTCGCAACGAAGCTTCGTTTCGCTTCAAATCGATCGCCTTATTGTCAGCGGTGGCTGGTTTGATTTGGTAGCTCGGGTACATGGATAAGGTACAGCGTCTTGGTGGTATCACAACAAACCCCAAGGGGACTATGTGTGTTGTGTTATTCACGGCAACACCTACCTACCTATTGGATCATCTGAGAAGATGAGAACGTTTCTGGAAGGAGAGTCATCCGCCGAATCATTGCGGTGATGACGAATAGCAAAGAAGATACTACAACGAGCTGTACGAAAGAAAGGACGATTTTGTTAAACTTTGGAAAATTGTAACGGACGGTTTGGTGGGCATCCGAAGATGCCCGTGAAGACGGAGCCTTAGGTAGCATAATGACCATGAAGGTCGGGCCGTGGCATCTGGCGAAGAAACAGGCCCCCCAACGAGCTAAGCAACGGCCTATGCTTGCTGTAGCTCAGTTCGGGAGATTTGGGCGGGGTGTTCGCCGCTCGTTGCTCCTGTCCTTTACATATTAACAAAAATTCATAGGCCTGGGGAAGACAACACAAACAGGGGAGGAAGAAAAATAGTCGACAAGGATGGAATGGTTGGCGGACGGATCAGACGCACACGCGGTCGCACCTGGGTCCGGGTGTAATGGGACCCTCGGCCTCTGGTTTCGTACCACCAACAGATCACTACTCATCAGGTGCTGCTTCGATCTGCCGGTGGGAGCCGCACTACCACACCAGAATATGGTTCATTACAAGCTACCGGTTTGACGCGTTTAGCAAATGTTCGAGCATTGAATACCTATATCCATAAAGTAGTCTTGCGATTAGAAACAGCCAGTAGCCAATAGGAGGAGGAGCCGTTTGACAGATCCTATTGACAAAGGTGCCTAGATTTTAGAACAGGAGGAGGTGCGAGCAGGTTTTTTTTAAGATGGTTGGATGCGGCAACTATCAGAAGCTAAAATCCACACAGGACACATGGACCGATAAATAACTAAGTAATCATACATACACAAATCACAAAATTGTGATAATCATTTTATCCAACAGGAAGAGACTCGCCGAAAAGAATGCACCGCATTGAAAATGGTGGAATCATGACATTTACTTTCTGCTGGAAAAAGAGAGCACGGGAATAACAGCATGTTTCGACGTCTGCCCAACATTCTTTATTCAGAACTGCGTTTAATTCACTACCCATTTTTTATGAGCGTGAAAAAAATCAGAGTAAACACACTCTCTCTATCTCCCCAAATATTTTGCGTATCTCAAACAATATGAAAATATTGCTTTCCAAATATTTTTCATTCATCTTTTACCGATTTCCAATCCCAATTCCTGTATTTTATCATCACTAATAAAGTAGCTACATCAATTACTGGAAAAATTCTTTTGAACAGACCAATTACTGAGTAATTAAACATCATCACTTCATTTAGACGCCCGAAAAAAGATCACAAAAAAAAAGTGTTTGTTTATACACAGAAAAAAAGAGCAGGAATTTGTGCAAAACGCAGGTGCAAAATCAAAGAGGCACACCCACGGTGCGGAATGAAAACAATAGTGTAACAAAAACGCACACAAGTCAATTTTTTTCCAAAAAGTTTTAAATAAAAAATCAGAAATGAAAATGGGTAGAAATTATTTTTATAATGAATCAAACAAATTTTCTTTATTTACTTGCATACACACCACACCCACCCAAGATTCATTTGATATTTAGCTTTGTACTAACATAAAAAAAAATTTTAACGAATACACCAAAAGCGCGAGAGAACAGAGCAATCTGGAATGAAAAAAAACCTCAGGTGGTATTTTTGTTTTGACTGTCTGGCTTTTTGCTCTATCTGCATCAACTGCTGAATAATCCAATCCTTCAGTGAGATCAATGGAAAATCTTTGTTTGATAGATTCGACAAATTTATTTAGAAGAAATGAAAAATCATATTTTTTTTGTAGGTTTAAAATACGAAAAAATTGAGTGATAAGGAAATTGGATGAAAGAGATATGGGTGCAATATTTCAGGTCATAAATCATGTTAAGTTGATATTGCAATAAAAAGATTAGATTGCAGAAATGCTAAAGTTTATCTAAAAAAAATTAAGAAATAACCCAGAATTAATCTAATGGGAAAGATCTTATAAGGGGGAGCCTCCAAATGCTTCCAAATTATTAGATAATATTGTTAAATGAAAGCAGCGCCCCTCGGATTCGATTATATTGCATTTTCCCCGACAATAAAGTAAATCCAATATTTGCAGATTTTGTCGAAATCTCATTCGAAATGTATACATATTTGCCTTAACCGTGTATGAGTGAAATAAGTAGCTTTCATGTTTCGTTTGCATAAAATAAATACCGAATAATGCAAGTTGCTGGCATACATATCTTATACATTTAAGAAACTTTTCACGACAAAACTGGAACGCTTTGGACTGCCCACAGTCCAGTTACAATGGGGATGATCCGAGTATGCTGAGTTTCAGGCCTGCCGTCACTTTCGGACCACTAGTTGTGATTATAAGCCGTTTTCGGAATCCAAGAGGAGGTTTATTCAAGGAAAACAAAGAGACACTTCGCGCAACATTGGACGACTTGGACCTCACGACTCCAGGAAAAATCAGTAAACAGAATTTTATAGATGTGTGCCCGAAAAACCCCGTAAGGAAAAACTCCATCCTATGGTGGAATGCCGAACTTACGAAATGCTGATACAATACAGAGAGTTCATTTTTAACAACGCAACCGGGCGGCCCGGTAAAGCGAAGGAGTGGGATCGATATAAACTGGAATTCTCACTCTTCAAAACAAATATAAGACAAGACAAAGGTTACTCATGGAGAGAATTCTATAAGAATATTGACGGAAGCACAGAGGCTGCCAGACTCAAGACCTTGTCATCATCACCATACTGCAGTGCATTTATTTTTTTTATGTTTATGCTAAAGCTTAGGGGATACTCTTTGATGCGAGAGCACAGCCTTGGCGGGAAGGTAATTAGGGTAGTGGAGCTGGGATGGGTTGGAGCGCCTTTTTTATGTTTATGCTAAAGCTTAGGGGATACCCTTTGTTTCTGAAGAAGGAGTTTCTGAAATCTTACAGGCCAATAGGCCTCTCATCGTATCTTTTATAAACTATTGAGAGGTTACTGGATCTGCATATCTGCATCTGCATCGAACTCAGCTCGCCTATGTCAAAGGTAAGTCGACTGTGGTTGCCTAACAGAATCTTGTAGGTAGGTACTGAAAATACCCTTCATGACAAAGGGATTGCCCTGTGCGCCTTCATTGACATTGAAGGTGTTGGTGTCTATGTTGGGTACCAGACCATCAGTGCATTGATGACAACGAAGCTGCGGAATAACTCCACAGACAGGGATCATCCACGTAATTTTATAGTCCCGATCTGGTGAGAGAGTGGACAGTTGATGAAAAGCTGCGGTACTGGAATAATCTCCCAGGACTGCGGCAAGCCAAAGATTTCATTACCCCTTACGGTCTCGAATAAGTTAGCCAACTGGGTAGAGCGGACCTTGAGTTAACAATAGGTTACCTCAAGGGACACCACTGGATGAGATTTGACCTCAACAAAGTGAGTCTGTCCAATGAGACAGAATGCCGGCTTAACCTGGAGGACATTGAGTCCACCAAACATCTTCTCTGCTAATGCCCGGCGATTGCTCGTTCCAGTATAAGATTTCTTGGAGATTCATTCTATGACTTTTTGGAGATTCGGTGGCTGTCCTTTCAGCTGCTCCGCCGACTGTAGCCTTCGTACCTTGATAAATTTAGAGGCCTCTGATTCGTCAAATATTACGTACTGGTTGTAAAATCGTCACCTATGTGTCCTTCGCGTGTCGCTCGGTTCCAGAAGCCTGTGTGAATGTCCAGGTCTCGAAATCGTGACATAGCATAAGTTGATCCATTGTCTTATAAACTTGGAAATTTGCCTTCATAAGTGTAAAGCTGTTATTTAGTAGGCTGAGCACTGCAAAGAAGCTCCGTCTAGCGAGTTGAATTCGTCGTTTTATCTCGTGTATATCTACGTAATGTTGGGTCCATGTGATATGAAAAAATGCAACGTTACTTGACAGAAAATTTGGCGCCCTATATATTGCTTATACAATTCGAGTGAGGTGACTGAAGTAGCGCCTAAAGTTCGCAGATATGATTCATCCAAATTTAAGAAGCTTTGCGATAGCAGAACGGTGCGGTGTACTATATTGCTTAATCTACCTTAGCGGAGATGAATTTCAAGAACATCGTATGGCCGACTTACGTAAATGCCAAAATGTATGGAAACTATTCATTTATTAGAACTTTAGATATTCGTAGATAGATAGCAAATGGAACGTGGTTCGCAAAGGAGGCACAAGCACTGCGACATTCAGTCTATTCACTGTGCTATGTCCGGATCGTGGAGAGCAGGACTAAATCTGTTGATCCAGCCAGCTCCTTTCAATACTAAGTATTCTGTTCGACGGCGAGCAAGAGCTTCAAATTCACGGAGGATGTATTCTGGAGATTCGTCATCGGTCTAATAAAAAACGGCAGCTTCCATCTGGAACGACACACATAGTTTTGGTGGGATCTTAAGGACGGAAGTGAGTTGTGAGAATTCGCCAGATAGTTCTGACCCTGTTTCTGCTCAAGTTGAGTAAATCAAGAGTACGGCTACGGAATTATATCGCGATAAACAATTTAGATTGTCTCAGACCAGAGAGAGTTTCACCCGCTTCCACTTCCTGATCTGCTTCTTGACAATTTACATTGAAAGATAGATGGATAGATTTAGATATATTGACAGGACTTCACAAGCCTTGAGCGTATCGACTTACTAGTCAGTGTCAGCACCATGAAAGCCGCTTGACTATCAGTGAAGATTCCTATGCCTGTAGTCCGGTATAGTCGTGCTTTTAGTGCGGTATAGTGGTATCCTGGGCAAACATTTTCTTATTATGTTGGAACGGTGAGATATGTGCGACTTGGTTCACTGTTCTCTATACCAAACAGTTGACGAGAAGAATTGCTTAAAGCGTAGCCTCGCTGACCAGATGGTTAAATGTCATACTGAGCGTAACATCACTTTTCTGAATTGGGTCTAACTTGTGTATTATAGGCTCTAAATCTCGCCACAATAATGTTCGCTTCTGCTTCGATATTAATGTCCAATGGCGGTAGATCCACCTTTCTATATTAGTGAGAGTGTCCCTACCAGCGGAGGGGGTGGTAGCTCTTTTCCATTCAATAATTAGCCGAACAATCACTTTGTGGGTCCAGAGGTCAATACGGGGCTTGGTGTTCCAAGTTATGACTTCATACTACCTACAAATCCACAAAGCCTTTTCGGACGTTACCCTAAGATGATCCGGCCACAGTACCTTGTTGTCAAGTGTAACACCCAGCTGCTTGCCGTTGTCTGCCATTTTCGCTGTGAAGTTACACAGAGTGGACCATTTCACCGCCCAAGGTTTCCTTTTTTTTTGTAAATGGGACAATAATGGCCTTCGGGCTGACCCGAAGTCCACTAATATCACGCCATTATTGAACTTCGTGTAAAGCTCTCCGTAATGGGTAGAACTTCTTCAAATTCACCCCTGACGATAAGGAGGTCGTTCGCAGATCCTCATGTTGAAAATTCCAACGAGGATAATCTCCACATGAGAGTGTCTACACCGATGCACGAGGGCAGAGGATACCCCACTGAAGGCAACCTCGAGTGACGTTTGCTGTGAGAGTGGTATATTCAACTTCCGTGATTGATGACCCTTCTGGAAGAAGGCATTCCTTTCGCTCAGAATGCTGTAGGAGTGTCGACACCTTTTGCTAAGCGTAGCGCTTATGGAATCAAAACTGGTTTTGTCGAAAGCTGCTTCGACGTCACCAACAAGGTTTTGTCATTGTTCATTTTCTCAAGCGAGAGATTTCAGTGTTCCACCGCGGAGCTCACCTGTTAACCCCAATAGGCCTAAGGGATAATTTTCTTCGTAAGAGCTGAGGTGACATCCATGGTCAGTCTTTCGAGATTGAGGGTCTCGGAAGTCGATATGTGCTAAGAGAGTTTTCACGTAGCACCTCAGCATATCTAGGCCAGTCGGTGCATTGTTGTACGTCTTTCAGCGATTAGTGACGTTTGTGCTACGATATTAAACCAAATATGCATATTAGTTGATCATTTTATGGATTTGATTTTGATTAATTTTATAATTTACTATGATGAAGCTGCCTATGTTAGTAAATCCTATTTAAATCCGAGTTTTTGAATTTTGTTGGCATTTAAGAAAATATTACCATGCATAGTACAACCTCGACTTACGTAAATTCCCATGGAACGAAATACTTATGTAAGCCGGGGATTGACTGTATAATTTCTTGTTAATTTAGTAAATCTCACAAAATAAAAAAAAACAATGACTATCAGGTCTAATCATTTTATCCATTTTTTGTCTTTGCTTTTACTTCTTCCACTGCATGTTCTAAGATCACACCTAAAACGGGGATTTGGAGATTTCGAACTTGGGGATTTCATGTGGGATTTTGAATTTTTGGGATTTGGGTTCAGATGGATGTTTCCTTTGTTCCAATACACCATCAGTCGTTTCGGAACAGACTGCGAAATGACGGCTTGAGTTTCAACCGTCATTCTTCCGGATTGCCGTGATTCATTCTTTTTTCACGAAACTTCACTTTAATTTTAATATAGACGTCTAATATCAATATTTCCTAATTTCCTGAATAAACGTCATATCTCAGTGTGTAAACGAACTCAGACCCCAAAAGGCTTCTCCAAAAAAAAATATCCACCAGCTCCTTTCTTCCTGCTCCATTTTCTTCGGATAGAAAGGCGTAAAGGAAATGATTCCTCGCTGACAAAAAGAAAAACGCATGGTGGAACCCACTTTATCAAGCAACCACCCCCGTCATTCTTGCCATGTATGTTTCGTGACTTTCACCCGGTCATCATCATTCACTCGCTCAGGCTTTCTCTCTATGCCATTTGAAATTGTCGGTGTATTCGTGCAGCACCCTTCTTCCGTGTATGGTATGTAGTACTATATGTGCGCCCTTCTAATACAATCGAATCGAACCATTAGAGAAGCGTACCCAAAATTTCAAGTGGGGTGAGCTGCTCCCCCGACGACAGCCAAGTAACTCTGAGTAATGTTTTGGAGGACGACAAAGTCGATAAAATTCAGATGGTGTGGAATAGGGAAAAATTATATTCTCTAAAATACACGAAAAGGGATCGACCGGCAACGGCACATGAAACGACGAAGAAAAAGGTGTTCAATGTGAGATGGGTAGTTGGTAGTTGTTGTAGTGGTGGATGACTAGCACGACTATGAAATACCACTCTCGTATCGTAAGGATAAGAAAACGGGTAAGAAATTGCCCAAGGCATACTTGTATAGATATAACACCGTCGCAAGAGTGCACTGCTTTTTTTCCGAGAATAGTAGTCAGCTAGGGTAGAATCCACTGTGTGTACTGTGTTCCTCTGTTGGCTGCTCCTTACCACCGAAGATGACTGTGAAGATCGATTTGGTGCTTTTTTTGAAGAAAAGCAATCAATAAGCGTCGACGTAAATTCGCTTGAGCATGGAGCCCAGGAAGGAGTCAAATTCGATATACGAATAAGTACGTAGAGTACATAAAAGGAAACATAGTAGACAAGCTCGTTGTTCTGCTGCTGGCATCATGGGGTAATATTGTTTCTGGTGCTCATTTATTCCCGAAAAGAACGGAAAGAATTAGTTTTAAGGTTCAACTTGATTCGTTGTGGGCCCCGAAGGAACAATATCATGAGTTTGGAATATTGTTACCGGATGAGATGGTGCCTTATTGAAGTAATTGCCTCCAAGTTTTTCCAGATAAAAGATACAATTATTGGAACGCTGATCAATGTGGAACATTTTTAACATTTTGACTTTTACTTTATTGTTTGTTGAAATCGGTTTGTGTAGCAACAATGGTTTGAGCAGAATGAATCATAAGATAAATGTAGGGTTCCCAGATTGGATATGTCGCAAAACAGAACATAGGAGATCTGTTTAAAGAATAACGGAACTTTTTTAATTACTTGTCGATGTTTCGTCGTAGCGATGGCCGGTTGGCAGCACTGCAATTGTCATATACAACCCTGTGTGTAACTGATTGTTTACAGATTGTTTATACCTTGCTTAATTTCCGAGTTATTGCTATTTTAGTAGGCCGACGCGTTTCAGTTTTTGTGGGGATCTTCGCAATGTTCGATTCACAAGAGTAACCATACCATGTGAAATTGGAAATACCTACGATAACACTTAACCTTGTTCCACCGTTCCAAAAAATTCGGCTATATGGTTTGGTGATAGATACGATTGAATAATATGAAATTTAGTAAAGATGGACTCACCATTGCCGTGCGAAAAGTTCAACACGCGCTCCCCTACAGTGAAATGATCAATCGGAACTTTACTTAAAGCGATCCTGTGACTCACTATAACTCGAAGTTCCAAGTTTACCGAGAGTTGAGTTAAACGTCTTCAATATCAACGGCTTGACAACCGCACCAAAAACGTCTCCAAATAAATGTCAACTGTATTTAACTCAGTGCGTTCCAAGCGTGTAGGTCATATCCCAACTAACAATTTTCCTCTTATAAGACTCTTCCAGAGTCTGATAAGAGCCAGCATGAGGAGTTCTACTCCTGTAATTTAACTCTGGTAGAATACAATAAGAGTTTTAAGAGAATTAAATGGCGCGCACTTTCACGTTCAGAGAGAGAGAGAGTTAAACTCTCCTAATGAAAGTTACACATGTCTGATAAGACTCTTGTTAGAGTATTATACAAAGAACTATACTTATGTTATGAGAGCTAAGCTTTTCCTGCAAGTGTAGGTAGAATAGAATCGAATATGATATACAAAAATACACGGTCTTTGTTTGGCAAGAACGAGTAAATAAGGGGTCTTTTTAATAGGGACATAACAATTTTCTATTGTAGTACAAACGCACCCTTCAACTTTTTTTAATGATCTGTCATTGCTGAAACGCCAGTGAAGTTTAACATTTTTATCATGGTGAAGTTCACAAATGAGGCAACGTTTGGGGAACATTCCTACTTGACCGGGCGAAGCATAGTGGTTCGCGTCTTTGGCCAATAGTGGGTTTTAATTTGAGTGGATTTCTCACTCCCGTTGCGTGGCGGCTTATGTGGTTGCAAGCCTAGAACGCTCGATGTACTCGCTCTATATCTCACAGCGGTAAACCCACTATAAGCCAAGGCCCGAACCACGATGCATACACTGTCGAACTCCATCTCGAACTCGAACATGGTACAAGTGGACCGGTTTTCTTCAGGTTTCTGTGAAGTGTGTGTGTGTGTCTTTAGCTATTCAGAAAATATTTGTATCAGGTTCGAGTTCGACTGTGTATGATGACACTAACTCATACTACGGCATATCGCGTCAACTATTCCAGGTGGCTTAATTGACGTTTTATAAGCGTAAACTGGTTTTGGACGATGCATGTTGCTAGCATGTACCTCCTGCTCATTTAGCAACATACCTGCGACATGTCGGGTTGTGGTTTTTGTTACGCCTCACACTACAGGGTGTAGTAATAGTGGTAATAGGGACCGGAGAACGAGGGTGATGATCGGCCGTAAAGTTCTGTGGTCACCATAGGTGACTCAATCCCTCTCCTCTCTCTCTCTCTCTCTCTCTCTCAAAACAAAGGCGATTCGGTTCTTATGAAAATCGACAATGACCTGCAAAAACAAGGGAAAAGATTAGACGAATCATTTCCCCCATCCAACTTATTCGTAACGATCGCAGGAGATACGTCGTATAGCTGGCACTACTGGCCTTACACGCATTCGGTATCTCCATTGGTCATACTTCAAAGAGGGAAGAAATGGTGATTCTAGCTAACATATGTGAAGCGGGAAGGAACACCAGTCCTAAGGTCTGTCTGCCTGGGCAAAACTAGCGTTAAGACGAATCTCAAAGATAGGGAGTGCCGCACTCCCACGAATCCGTCCATTACAAATTTGGCGCCCCTAGATTCGTCCAAGGATGAAAACTCAAAAATTTTGGGCCCCACGGTGGGCGCCAAATTTGTAATGGACGGGTTGGCATCCGAACATGCCTGTGGGGACGGAGCCTAAGATAGCATAATCAACGTGAACGTCGGGGCGTGCCATCTGGTGAAGAAAACGGCCACTCAGCGAGCTAAGCGGCCTATGCTTGCTGTAGCTCAGTTCGGGAGACGTTGCCCCTGTCCTTTACGTATTAATAAAAATTCATAGGCCTGGGAAAGACAACATAAATCGGGGAGGCAGATCACTACTCCTCAGGCCTTCGATATGTTGGTTGGAAGCAGCACTACCAAGATATGGTCCACTACAGGTGGTTCATTACAAGGGGCAAGACAACACAAGCATCCATGGCCACGACTGGACTCGAACTCGTGACTAACCGGTATGCTGAAACATCAGACTGACATGACGTCTCAACGAATTAAGCTATCCCCCCCCCATCCTCCCCCTGGTGTGTATCCTCGTAATCATTTCCTGTAAATAAATTGTAATTTCGGGGCATCCTAATTTTCGATTAGTATAAAAAAATGGTTTGAACGTTTTTATATAAATTTTTGTGATCTTTAATTTTGTCGTAGAAAGTTTTTTGCTAGGATTAATAGTTACGAAGATAGAAGCAAAAATCTAAAAAGATAGCAATGTGTCAATGTGTCATATCAACTGGTATATGGTCACTTGACTACGTCATAACTGACAAAAAACATTATACAAGAGAGCCAACATTCGTAAGGCGCAATTTTCTGTAGTTGAGACTTGGGAATCAGGCACATTCGTTGCATAGCTCGCCTTCTGCGGGTACATTAGAAATCAAGTGAAGTCTGTGCACAAACCAGGCGCCTCTTTCTTTGCGGCTACCTTCACATCTGTTATTAGCGTGCAACGAACACCGACCTATGCTAGTGCCGGGTAGTTTCAACGCCATCTAGACATACAGGCCTCCGCTCAGCTGTTTTTGACGGCAAAATTACGCAATTATTTCCTTTGATGACGCCATCGTATCCACAATCTAGTGGTTGGCGACTGATGGCGGCGAGTCCCCGGTATTTGTGCGTTCCGTGTTTAGTTTTCGTTTTCCGCGTTCAGTGTATATTTGTTAGAAAAATTTCATTTAGTGATCCGAGAAAACAAACGCATGCGCGATGAAAGTATGTCGTGCGGTCAAAAGATGTATTTTGTCAAGTGTGAACTGTTCCACGATGCTCTGCGACTGATCCCCGGGGCTGCGGCTTCGACCAAATTGCTGCAAGTGTCCAGAAAGTATGTTTTTAGAGGACTAAAATGCCGTCTGACGCAATTCCAATTGCAAATATATGTATATCGTGCCGGGGACATCGTCGTGTGCAGTCACTGCCTTGGCAAAAGAATTAATGACGTACACGATCAGCTGGACGCAGGCCTGTATATCTAGATGGCGTTGGTAGTTTCCAACCAAATCTAGGATTTCTGCACTTGGCGAAGTCTTCCTGAAAACCCGGAAGAATATCTTCATCTATCATAATATTCGTATTTGTGAAGTATTCTAGTTCTTGAACAATACCAAATTGAACAAACGTATTTTCCAAAAAACTTACAATATGAAATCATGCTATACAAATAAAAGCCACTCTTAATCACCAGGTGGGGCCGCTTGAAAAATCGATAGCTATGTCCGCATTTTCAAAAAGACATCAATTTTCGGAGAAGCGCTTGCAACCACGCGGCGCCACAGTTACTCACTATGATGATTGATATTCAACAGAATGTACTTACTATACAAAATAAACTGTTGCCCCACGCAAGAGTGACTTAGGATTGATTAGATCCGCTCGAATAGCGACGGAACTACATAGTTTCGGGCGAGCTTAAGAACCTACTTCCGTATTACACCCTACACTCTACAATGTCCTACTTAAAGAAGCAATCAACCTTGGCTATAATGGAAGATGTTATCCGAAAAATTAATATCTATTGTGTACAAGAGCACTGGAAATTACCATTTTGTCCAATGTGGGTGGCGGAATTTTCAATTATATTGGTTCCTTTAGTTCAAACGGTGAGTAGTTTGTGAAATTACTTCACATGACAGTGCTTAGGCTCGCATTGGTCTGTAATGCCTGCACTTAAATAGATGAGGAACATTACTCGTAAGTGTTTTGGTGGGACGACATGTATTCGATGGATTGATGTTCGATCCAGTACAGGTACAACCTTGAGTATATGTACTATCTCCACGAAATTATCTAAATTACAATCAAAATTAGAAAGTATGTGAGAAATTAGAATGAATCAACAAATCAGTAATTTAAAGTAAGGCAGAAAGTACGTTGCTACCGAAACAATTGTATTTTTTGGCATACAATTGTTTCGGTAGAAAGCTTGTAGTATCGGGTCTACCAATAGGGATGTCCGAACTTTGATATCACCCTGTGGCCATATTTGTTTATCAGTATTTGGCATTTCACGTAATTTGTTTTCAGTAAGGTCTGCCATTTAACCATGAAAAGGTTCACGCTCCCACAACGTTTGGAAATTGTTCAAACTTATTATCAAAATTCGTGTTCGATTGTCAAAACTCAAAGAGCTTATCGCATCAAGCATGGTCATCGTCGGTAGTCCGGATGGCGCAACGGTTAGCAAGTTCGCCTTCAACGCAATGGGCCCCGGTTCGATTCCGGGGATTTACGTGTCGGACTATGAGCCCACTCAGCTGTTAAACGAGTACCCATTATGGGGTAAATAACTCGGTTGAGCGTATTGCTGATCACATACCTCTGCACAAAAAAAAACCGTCACGATCTAGAAAATGAGATGATGCTAACTCATCTCGAGGCCGTGGTTCAAATTGGACTGTTGCGCCAGTTATTTATTATTTATGGTCGCCATTCCGCGCTTAACAACAGAGCTATAAACCGTTTAGTGGATAAGTTTGAATCGGAATTTATTCTTCGCGACTAGAGGCCTCAAACCCGTGTAAGAAATGCGCGCAGTGAAGAAAATATTGCAGCCGTTAAGGCAAGTGTTGAAGTGAACGACAATTTATCCGTTTCTTGCCGTTCTTCCAAACTCGGACTGTCTCCCATGACAACCTAGTGTATTTTACGTAATGATTTGCGTCTACACCCATATAAGATGGTATTGGCATAAGAACTCAAGCCCAATGACCATCGCTTGCGTCGGGAGTTTGCGGATTGGGCCTTGGAAGAGATGGAAGCCGATCCTGATTTTCATCGAAAAATAATCTTCTCAGATGAGGCTCATTCTTGGCTTAATGGCTTTGTGAATAACCAAAATTGCCGGTATTGGAGTACTGAAAATCCACGTGTCGTTCATGAGTCGCCTTTGCATGACCTGGAAGCCAACATCCGCGATGTCATCGCGGGCATACCAGCCGAAATGTGTCACAGGCTGATCGAAAGTTGGAAGGAGAGGGTGGCACAGTACAAGATGAGTCGAGGCGGACATTTGAACGATATTTTGTTTAAATCTTAAATGACATAAAGTTATCCATCGAATAAAGGTTTCCGATTGAAATTTGGCCTATCTATCTTTTTTCTTTTTATTGTCTCATTCATGGTCAGGATAAGATATTCCAATGTAACACCGCGATCCCATTCGTGGTCTATGTGGGCACCATGACAACCCTTCCACCTAACCTAACTCGCAAAAATATACTGGCGTCTCTATTATAAAATATAAGAAAAATGTACAAGCAAATTTAAAAAGGCAAAACTTTTTACCTTTTATTGAAATATCCAATTTACAAGTTCTGGAAATTTGAACTACTCTATCCAACTGGTTAACAATTCTGAAAAGAAAGAAGGGACAAACAATTAGCTTTTGAAGACACAAATAAATTTGCTGGTTATGATACGGTTATGAATTTAAGATTAAAAATTTAAAAAAAAATCGTATTTTATAGTCCATTTTCAACATTTGGTAGTTTCCATGTTTTCCATCTTTTTAGCATTTCCATAGAAATATGTATCCCATGTTTCCCATCTCCTATATTTCATACTTTCCATATTTCGTTTTAGTCACGGTTCATATTTTACATTCTCATTATATTTTACGTTGAGAATCGAATTAAGGAGGAGGTGACGAAAATACCATATAACCCAGTTATTTGATATGCTCCTTGGGAAAACTACTCAACCTGACCAGACAACACTTTGGAATCTCCACAATCTCTAAAAATGACGTATCATGGTGTTGTAGTGATGTGTAACACAGTAACGAGTCGCTCTTTTTGAACGACTCATCAGGATGAGCGAAAGATTCGGCACAACGACATAGCCTTCGAGTCGTTCAATTTAAGAATGACTCACTGTAAAATTAATTCCCAAACTAGCCCATCGCATAAATATTACCCAACGCATAACCAATCCACGCTCATTTCTCAATACATATAATGTACTACAATACATTCAGTCACTCACATCCCATCCCATTATCTATCTAAAGCAAAACCACCATCATTTATCTACCAAAGCAATCCCATCTAAATCCATTCATATTCATCTCTATGCAGTATGCAATGTACGCATTGTGTATACTTCTAAATATATACGCAACAACCCATGCTGACTGCAAATGCAAACATATCAAAAATAATTGACTTACGTCGCGTCCCACCGCACAGCCAAGTTTCTCCAAATACAGAAAACAATCCCAACATTCTAAAACAAAAGTATTCGTCTTATGTATCATCATCTCAAGCTCAACTTTAGATGGAACCAAAGAAAAACCCATAGCTTCCACTTCCACTACAGCTACAGTGTAAAGCAGCGTTCTGACGGGGCCAATACATGAAATCGTGGCACGCTTTCGATCTCATGCTTGTATCGAGCGTAGACTGGAAAGTGAACTGCTTTTGCCTTGGGTTGTCGACCGTTCAAACGACCACGATTCAGTTTATCCCATAAATCATTCTGTTTCAAGCAATTACACCACTACTATACCCTAGTTTTAAATAAACTGTTTTGTGGCCATAACATCTAAAATATAAGGAATTTCGCATTTTTGACACCATTTTGACCCCTCTTTAGATCCCCCATCCGGGCTGAGGAGCATCCATCCCCACTATTTGGATGCTCCTCAGCCCTCTCCCTCCCTATCCCCTTCTCCCTTCTCTATGTAAAATTCGTTAAAAAAGAGCGATACAAAATCGTATCGCACAATAAGATTCGTTCAAAAAGAGCGACACGAAATCAACTCGCACAAAAAGATTCGTTCAAAAAGAGCGATACAAAATCGTATCGTACAAAAAGATTCGTTCGAAAAGAGCGACACGAAATCAACTCGCACAAAAAGATTGTTGGTATTTTAGTGACATATGGGGCAGCAGGCAAACCTATTTACAATTACGGAGCCAATTTTAGTCCAGCAAGCTCAGCTCCCGATATTCAGAGGCTGATGCCTGAATCCCGTAACCTTATTCTATACATGGTACAGTATGGGGTTCTAGCGATAATATTTGGGGTGGATTTTCAGTGGATGTATGTATTTGACACGGACTGGTCAATTTAAACTGCGCGCGTAAACCGAATCGGTCCTAGGTTGGTATAACCTTCTTTGACATTCGTCTGAAGTCTGATCGAGATATGCCAATTAGTGAGTGTTTGGCAGCTATTTGTTTACGACGCAAAAAGTTTGTCTGGCAATTTTCACTATGGACAAAAAAATTGAACAATGAGTTTGCTTGAAATTTTGTGTCTATTTGGCGTCTACGTGAAGCTATTCGTCATAAACGGTCAAATTTGTGGGATTTTTCACCACGATAATGCGCCGTCACATTCCAGCCTGATTGTGACTGAATTTTTGGCCAAACACGAAACGACAGTCATTGCTCAGCCACCGTATTCGCCAGATTTGGCTCCCTGTGATTTTTTTCCTGTTTCCGAAACTGAAGTATCCACTCCGGGGAAGTCGATTAAGGCCATTAAGTTGCATGGCGTCGATGGCTGTCGCCCAGCAAAAAAATTGTTTTATAGTTTAGCCACTGGCGCTAAGCCAGAACAGTTGGTGGAATTCCATATCGGCAAGTAGCACGTTGTTATTTCCATTCGATAAGAATTCGCCGCCATGTCGTGTTGGTCGGCCTATATAAGGCAAACCAACATCTGACTTGGTCGTTCTCGGTCACGCCTCTTCCACTGGTGCGAGCGCGAAGCAGAGGCGTCTGATGAGACGCGCTTCGCACCAGCGGCCGAAACCGGCGATTTGGGTTCCCTTCGGGGAGTTAATTATTCTTAACAAAAATATGAATAGTGTAGTCCCACTCTGGACAGAGAAGGGCGACGGCATGCTAAGTGCCATGTAAGTTGCATGGCGTCGATGGCTATCGCCCGGCAAAAAAAAATGTTTTACATTAAAAGAAATTCGCTGAAGGAACTAAAGGCCATTCCGGCCGAGGCCTACAGCAAGTGTATGGAAAATTGGATAAACCGTTGGATCAAATTTGATCAGATGGTATTTTGAACAGAAGATGAGGCGGCTTTTAAAGTTACTTTGTCAGCCATACTTTCCGGTAGCGATGCGTTCATGCCTCTTGTTTGCGAACAAAACTGGCGATTTTTGTTAGATATGCTAAGTTTCATCTACGTTACACATGTCACTCGAGTCTACTTCGAATCTGGACTTTACCATGTAAATGCCGTGCTTTATTACAATATTCGAATCTGGACTTTACCCTGTAAATGCCGTGCTTAATTACAATATTAACGGTGAAACGCACATTTTTTTGCTGAGAATAAAACCTTTAGAGGTTACGGGCCCAGGTTGCGCCTAGGAAAAGAATGACGCAAAAAGAGCGATGATATTCATCGGCACTTTTGGCCATTCCATTGCAAGTATATTTAAATTTTAATCCATTTGTTTTCAAGTTGTCTATGAGTTTCTTTGAAAATTGTTGTCCTTATCGTCCCGATTCAGGAGATACCCATATCTACCAGGAGATTGCAAGAATGTCCCCATTTTCTGACCCGAGGACTCAGAATACCATCAAGAGTAGTCTGTTGCATTCACATGAACACCCCCAGTCACATATGATACCCAACTTGCCTAGATATCACTTCATTGCCAAGAGAGTCCTTTTCTCCACACCAAAGGACTCAAGATGCATTCAGCGGTAGTCTACTGCATTCGCCTCATGACCACCATTAATATAGTATGGTAGCCCGCCTGGTCATCGTTTTTTTGCCAAGAATATCCTTTTCTCCACACCAAAAGACTTAAAATGCCTTCAACAGTACCCGAGTGCATTGGTCTCATCACCCCGAATCAAGATACCCATATCTACAAGGTTTAGTTTTCGTTTCATTTCAGGATAAAGAAATCCTTTTTTCCGCCCCACACTTGCAGGAGTACCAAATTATCACCGTCTGGTACTTACATATAATAACCCAAGGAAGCTGAGTACAAAATTTGCTTGAAATCTGACAATAGGAAATGCCTGGAGAAGCAATCTTTAAAAATAACGAATAACTCTAGTTTAACCAAAACAAAATATACCGTTAATCCAGTCGGTGATCAAAATTACGCTCCCCAATTTGATGATGATTGATTGATGATTGACGACTAACAGCAGAAGAGATTTGAGCTTTCCAATTTAAGTTATTGCATTTGGGCACGTGTGTCACTATGGAAAGCTTATTGAAAAGCTTTCGTTGCAATGTACATACATGTACATTAACTTGCATCGTCTGTCTAGCGCATAACCTTTGATGGAGATACGTGTTTGGGGAGAGAAATAGAGCTAACATAATACAAATAATTACACCACCCATTGGATTAATAACTAAAAATAAACGCCCATTGGATTTTTTCGCTTCTGGATAAGTTTTTCTTATGTAACAATTTTTTTTTCCCCATCTGTGTCATCTGAAAAGTGAATACGGTAGACACGATAAGCACGCTACTAATAAAATCGGTGATAGATAGATAGATAGTAGCATACGCAGACTATATTGATATCAAGGCTAGGTCACTGTCAATTGCGCACGAAGGAGGTATTCCAAGAAATTGGAGTCAGTAGTTATAGTAGTCGAATTAAAGGACAAGGAATCGCAAACCAACTGTATGAACCAATCTTATAGAACGGCGCCAAACAGGCAAAACACTACAATGGGCGAGTACAATTTCGAGCAAGTGAACTAATTTATTTACTTGGGGCCCCTTCTATCAAAGGACTGTAGCGAAAAACATAAGATCCAGCAACGAATCACAGCAGCAAACAAAGCATTCTACGCAGTACTGCCCATAAAGAAATCGAAGCTATAGGCCACAAAACAATAAATTGCGCATCTATAAAACGTTAGTTTGACAGGTTGGTTGCGAAATCTCCAGTTCAAAATCCCTAAAAACGGAATCCCTAAAAACAAAATCCCCAAATGTATAATCCCCAAACATAAAACCCCCAAATTCATATTGCTCAAACACAAAATCCCCAAACACATAATCCCTAAATCCCCATTTGAGGTGAGAACGCGCGCGCGTTTGTAAGATCTTAATCAAGAATCGTTACATATTATCGGCAACGATTTTAGCACTGTAGTGGTCGACGTGAAATTAAGTTGACAAATTGATCTTTTATTTATTATTTTTAATAATTTATTTTATTGCTGAAAAGGATTATAAGGGACTTTGGTTGGCATAAACACTAGGAACAATTCCTTTAAAGAAATATACGGACCTAACTTGTATTTATAATAATAATTTTTGGGGATTATGCATTTGGGGATTATGTATTTGTGGATTACCTATTTGGAGATTTTGTAATCGGGGATTTTCATATTTAGGAATTTTGTGTTTGAAAATTTTATAATAATTGGAGATTTTTCTTCATTTGGGGATTTTGCGATTGGGGATTTCATATGGTTCCCTAATACAACCTGTACTGCTCTATGGCTGCAAAACGTGGACCTTAATAGAAGCATCAGAAAAGGCAATCGATACGTGTGAACGAAAAATGCTGTGGAGGATATTTGGACCAGTGAAGGGAGGAGACGCAAGGCGTATCCGATACAACCATGAGCTGCATGAACTGTTTAACGATCTACGCCCCTCAAAATCCCCAAATTTCAGAAACTGGAATGGGCTGGCCATGTCGAACGAATGCACGTTGATAGAATCGTGTGCTAAAGGGTAAAGAAGAAAATCGACCGCAAGGAAGTACACGAGGTACGATGGGAGGACTTAATTGACACAGATTGTATGAAGCTTCTACGATTTTCGAACTAGAGGACGCGATCGTGTGATTGAGATAGTTGAGGAAGCTGTATCCAAGAGGCCAATGACTAACGCGGGCTAGAGCGCCCAAGATGATGAATTAATATAAAATCTCCAATTGCTGAAATGATATAAAGACGTATGCGGTGTTTCCCCAAGAGTAATAATTTATCAAGTGGATAGAAAAAGTGTAGTATCGTCTTTGGTGTAAAAAGGAGCCAAATATTTTTTACCGTGTGCGCTTTTCTGCACAGACTCTACCCATTGGGCTCCCAAACCATTTAAAAAAAAAAGTTTACCAATAGCCAGTATCATTTTCATTTTCATATTGCCCAAAAAAAGAACCAATCTACCCATAAAGAGCCAAATTTTCCATTCTGAAAATTAGGCTCGCTGCCATTGCCACAACGATGGCGCTCCTCGATTGAGGCAATATATCGTACATTTGCTTTCATTTTTATTGGCTTTCACCTGCTGTCTCTTCCCATTGCGCCGACGAGGGACAACATGATGCCATGAAACCCGGCAGTTCATTTTACCCAGGTCCAGAGTCCATCCAATTTATTGTTTATAGCCGACCCGCACGTTATATTCGGATCCCAGCCATATTGCTGTAGACAGATAGATAGTAACATTTTACCAGTATTGTTTTCGCCATCAATTCGACAGAAGTATGAATGTAATATGATGCCATACTAGAGCCTACTATCGTTTTCATATCTGCTCTATCGTACAGGCGTCTACACTTGAAGCTTCAACCTTCATCATCTCCTGCAATTTGATGGTGGATCCGAAACATCATATCGTCTCCTATCCATCCAACTTCCACCAGTTCATTCAGATGGCAGCCATTCTACATTATTTATAGCGCATTCTGGAGAAACGAGTCCTAAAAAATGGCAGGAATGACAGAAGTAAGCACCGGACCTGAGATACATGGATACGGAACGTACTATATCTATGTGAAGAAGGGCAGCGAAAGGCATTTCGGGTCTAAATGTGCTTCGGAAATGGCAGAATCAACTATTAGACGGTGTCGATTTTTATGAGCAGTTGTAAATGTAATTGAGTATTGAAGCAATATGGAATGTCTACGAGATGTCAATATGACACGGAATGGGGTAGAATTCCGGGACCACACGTTAAAATGGGAGCAATGCGTGCACATGTTTTGAAAGAGACACAGGAGGCTGGTTCGAACTAGGCCTTCGTCGGGCATGTCTTCCAAATGTTATAGGACAATCAAGTGGATTGTTTATATGTTTCCTTTATTGCCTTCCCCGAACTGGGGAAGGTGTCATTTAAGCATGCTGGTAAAAGCCCGGGAAATAAAATTAAATATGTATGTGCTTATAAAATACACACTATACTCAGACTCAATGATAATAATGCAATTTAATAATATCATTTACCTGATTTTTGTACACCATCGATTTTTCAATAAGTCACCCTGTACTTGTCTCATTCATTTCAAAATTTTCAGCGTGTGCAGATCTTGCGTCTTTTCAATTATCTTGGAGATCGTTTGTCAAATGATGGACACGCAGAATTTACGAATATATATATTTAAAACACGAAGGGAAATTTGCGTTTTTTTTTTTTGAGGCGATAAAATGTGAAGATGTTTTGAAAAATGATTAATTTGACTTAAAAAACGTTAATTTGGTTGTGAAAAGCGTTAATTCGACTTGAAAACTACAAGTAGAAATTTGCAGAATTTCGTGTAGACGTCGCCATTCTTTGCAGACTCCCTATTTTTTTTCAGCTCACTATCGCTATCCGGGCCGGTCAAAGTCTAACTTAAGGAACAGGCAAGGAAATTTGGGCGCCACCCCTTCGCATTTTTATACTCTAGATGAAATCTGAGAGTATTATAAGTTTGCCACAAAGTTTGTAACGCTAAGAAATAAGGCTCGCAGAAAAAAATGAATGATACAGAAGTTCATATTATCACTCGAATATCTCAAAACCGGATGTCCGTCTGTCCGTCCGTCCGTCCGTGACCTCTCTAGCTCGAGAACGCGTTGAGCTATGAAGTTCAAATTTTGCACACGTTATTTTTGACAAAAAATGAAGGCTAAGTTCGTGAACGGGCTAAATCGCTCCACCCCTTCTACCCCCTCCCATACAAAATGACACATTTTTGAAAATTTACAATAATCAGATTTTCTCAGAAACTATAAAACATATTGCTTTGAAATTTTTAATATTTCACTTTTATGATAACTGTAACCTATGTTATAAAACTTATTGTAATCCTCACCCTCCTTCTACCCCCTCCCATACAAACTGCACTATTTCATGAAATACGTTAAGCCAATTTACTCAGTACGTATACAATTTATCGGGCTGAAATTTTGTACTTAACACTTAATTAACAATATCAGTTAGATTCAAAAAAATTAATCGATTACCCTTACTCCGTCTACCCCCTCCCATACAAAATGACACATTTTTGATAATTTACAATAATCAGATTTTCTCAGAAACTATAAAACATCTTGCTTTGAAATTTTGAATATATCACTTTTATGATAATTGTAACCTACATTATAAAATTTATTGTAATCCTCACCCTCCTTCTACCCCCTCCCATACAAACTGCACTATTTCATGAAATACGTCTTAACGTCTTAACGACTTACGTCTTACGTCTTAACGATGCATCCGAGATTGCAACCAAAATTATTTATTGGCTTTAACCAGGTTCAAATTCATCTAGAGTATTGCATGATTGGGGTTTACCCCAATCGTAGTTCTTTTATTTTATGTTTTCAGAACAGTTTTGCATATCAACCAGAATGATGTATTGCTTTAAACATTGTTTGCAAGTATTTTTCATGTATTTGTACATATTAGGAATCGTTGTTGCGTAATTTTTTTAAGCGTGACTTTTGTTCAAGCGACTTCACTTCATATACTTACATATATCGACGTCACTTGGAGGGTTCGGGCGGTTTTGCTTGGCACTAATTATGGTCGATGGTCTCAAGAGACTATCGAACCAGAAGGTTCGCCACAACGTCAACTTCATATAACGAACGGAATAAAATCCCTTCATTTCCACCGCGCTTCGCAAACGATTTGGTTCGACGTGTGCGTCGACAAAAAATTGATAGCAAACTATTTGGCTGGTCGAAAATCATTTATGGAGTTCCGATCCAAACTAGAGAGAATTAAGCAGGGTGCCCCGCAAGGAGGAGTCCTATCACCCACGCTGTTCAGCATCTATCTATCAGGACTCCCAATAACGTCAGAAGAACTGCAACTCATCACCTACGCCGCCGATTGTTCGATTATAACTACCAGCAATTACATTCCAGTTGTCCCTGGGGATACACTGTCAATATCACACCACTGCTAGCTGGCCAATATCGTCTCCTACTTGGTGACTTCAACGCCCATTACGAATTGTGGCACTCTAAACTCGACAATGATGCCAGAGGAGTCACCATAGCGGAACAACTTGACGCGTCAGACTTCTGTCCACTTAACGATGACACGCCCACTCATATCGTTGGAACATGTTCCAGCTCGCCCGATATTTCAATTGCACCAATGGGATTATCAATGATCCACAATGGGAACCAGTCTTGATGCTATCCTCGGATCATCTGCTAATCCTAATAAAATTGGACAAACTATCAAGTACTCAGTTTGCTGATCACCGCACTTTCATCACTCACAATAAAGCGGATTAGGATGGCTTCAAATCACACCAACACGGTCTTCGCTGCCCTACCAACTCCAACTGACGTGCGCACGGCCGAACGAAATGTAAGGCACATCCTCCAGGAAGCGATTACAAAGTTCATCCCAGCAGGTCGAATATCCAAAATTCCACCAAATTTCCAAACTTCAGCAGCTAGATTGGCAGATGATAGAGACAGAGCATACGTAGCACTAACCCAGACGATCCAAATATCAAGTAGTTAAACCTTCACATCTTTAAACAGGTAGCAGAGCACAGGAGAAGGAAATGGAACTCTCACCTCAACAATTGCAACTTGGCAACGGGGGTCAATAAGTAAGTTCTGGTCAACAGTTACGGCTCTTACAAACCCAACTTAACACAAAGGGCATGCTGCAATCCAATTCGGCAACATTACGGTTAGAAACGCAACAAAATGCGCCAACAACTTTAATAAACAGTTTATCGAACATCCACCTCCTGAAAGACTTAAGCGCATAAATACTACGAGCATTCGTAACCGTCCAGCTGACCAGGAACTTCAATTTACATCTGAAGAAGTTGCAGCAGCGATAAAAAGAGCGAAGAGTTCAAAAGCCCTTGGACCAGACGGTATATCGATGGTAATGCTCAAACATCTTGGCACACGAGCAATTGAATACATAACCGCCGCGATCAACCTCTCCATCTCATCGCCTATCGTTCCCGAATTTTGGAAGAAAGGAAGAGTGATCCCTATTTTAAAACCGGGAAAAAACCAACACTAGGCGAATAGTACCGTCCTATCACAATTTTGTCTCTTGTAGCCAAGACTTTAGAAGCGCTGCTCCACCCTATAATTGCAACTCACATAAAGCTGGCCGACCATCAACATGACTTTAAAAGGATGCACAGCAACATGACGGCTTTGGATGTCATTACATCAAAAATACATATGTAATGGCCTCAACCAAGCATGACCTTGTCAACGAACGATTCTGGTGGCTTTAGACTTGTCAAAGGCTTTTGACACTGTCAGCCACTCGTTTCTCCTCTCTGACATCTGCGGTACATCGCTTCCGTCGCATATTGTAAAGTGGATCGCCAACTATCTTGCCGGCAGACAGCCTACACAGAATTTAGATCCGGGAAATCTAAACTAAGATGAATTAAACAGGGTGGCTCCCAAAGAGGAGTCTTATCTCCCACCCTGTCAGGACTCCCTACGCCACCTTACGGACTCGAAATTGTCAGTTATGCTGATGACTGCACGATTTTAGCAATGACATCACTCAAATGTGCGAACAGATAAATGGGTATCTCGACGAACTGAAAACCTTCTTCGTCAACAAAAATCTCAATCTGTCTGCGCCGAAGTCTACCGCTACACTGTTTACCACATGAACTAAAGAAGTAAGGGAACAACTGGATATTGCAGTAGACGGTCAAACTATCCCCACCATTAGCCACCTTAAAATTTTCGGTGTCACCCTTGACAGCATGGCTACCTCCTCCTTCTTTGTGATAAGATGCGAAGCAGGAACAAAATCCTCAAAGCTCTAGTTGGCAGTTCCTGGGAGAAAGACAAGGAGACCCTACTAGCGACTTACAAGTCTAGCGGGAGATCTGTGGCCAACTATGCGGCTCACATCTGCTCAGAAAACTTATGCGACACTCAATGGAGGAACGTCCAGACCTGCCAAAATGCAGCACATAGGATTGTCACAGGCTGCCTTGTGATGTCGTCGAAGGACCACCTTCACCAAGAAATCGGAATGATGCCCTTCTAACGAAGCAGTGTCCGGTTGGCAGTTATCGAAGTGACCATCCCAACTCTAACCCCCACCGCCACGTCATGTAAGACGTAATATGAGGGACCGCGACCGAAAATTTAAAGGTTTAAAAGAGTTCCCTTCGATAACGCCAGCTACAGGTCGACCATCACAACACTGCATAGTGAAGAAGTGCTTATCCTCAATCGCGGACATGAAACCAAACATGGTACTAAATGCGCAATCACCTGCTATATCTTCAGACGAACTACGATTTCTTAGAGCAGCCAGGACTACACTCGCCTAACTTCGTTCTGGCTGGTTCTCACGTCTGAACTCGTACCTATCCCGCATCGACAACGACATACAGAACTGTACAGCCTGTGGCCTCACTACACATGATGTTGAGCACATCTTTAACTGTCCTGCAGCTCCCACGCGCCTAACACCTATTGCGCTATGGGATAATCCTATAGAGGCAGCTGCGTTTCTACACCTGAACACTGAGGAAAATATGGACAACCAAGCTTTGTGACACACACACTCATAGGACGACGCGTTGATCGTCGCTACTACAATAACAACATTCCATTTATGTGTGCGTTAGTCAACAGGTAACTTGACGAGCTTAACACTTTCTTCAAGAAAAATTTGTTGATCTCAGCGCCAAAATCGCATGCGACATTGTTTAACTCTTGAACGAAGAAGGAGAAACTACAGCTGGATACATCAGCAGGCAGCCAATCCATCCGCCGTAAACCACCCAAAAATTCTTGGTGTCACCTTGGATAGGATGGCAACATCATCGCTCGCATCATGGCTCGCAATAAAGTTCTCAAAACACTCGCTGGAAGTTCGTGGGGTATGGACAAGGAGACCCTGCTGGTAACATATACAGCTATTGGAAGATCGGTGGCAAACTGACTGACACGCACGGGAAGAACAAACAGTCTTGTCAAAAGGCTGTATTACGCAGTCACAGGCTGTCACTGGATGTCATCTCAGGAGCACCTGCACCAAGATACCAGCATACTGTCCATTAGATGCCACAACACTCTCTCCTTGAAGCAATACTTAGTGGGTTGCTACCGCGATGACCACTCGAATCATCATCTCATGGACAAACACCGCCCCACGAAACATCATCATCATAGCCTGAGGGACCTTTTGAGAAACAAGTCCAGAAGATATGAAAAGGAGCCATTCGATGAGCTCACATACAGGGCTGCCATTGCTACTTTACATAGAGAGGAAGCTCAAAAGTTGATTGAAGGGCTTAATCCCAACGCTGTACTACAAGACCGACCACCAGACATCTCTGCTGTCGAGTATAGTCTATCTAGATCGACCAGAACTACGCTTGTGCAGCTTCGACCTGGATGATACTCCCGTATTAATTCGTACTAGTCCCACATCGATCACGATATACTGAATATATGCCCAGCTTGTAACGATACACCTCATGAAGTTGCTCACATCTTCAATTGCTCAGCAGCTCCCATACCACTAACACCAAGAGCTCTGTGAGAGGCTTCGATCGAAGCGCCCATTTTCTTTGACCTCGACACCGTAGGAAAAGAAGCCATTGCTAAGATATAGCTTACTCACACACAGACAATCTGAGACGTGGCTACAACAACAACGTGTGTGTCGATCTTTAAGTCACGCTCAGTGGAGATGAAACTCAAGCAGGATTCGAATTTGGATCGGTCACACGCGTGAATTTGATTTGTTAAAATCACTTTCGATCGGATAAATTGCGAAATACAATATTTAAAATACAAGTAGTAAATGAAACTTGACTTTCCTTTTACCGCCCTTTTCAGCGCATTTTCAGAGTTGGCGCCCCAGGCGACCGCCTGTTTCGCCTTAGCCTTTGGTCGGCCGGTATCGTTATCGAAAAAATTTTGTGGACGATCGATAGCTTTTTAAATCTGCTAGACCTGATGGTATCATTCCTGCGAACCTTCAGAATTTCTCAGATCTGATATATCCGTGGACAGTGCCTGGTATTAGGCTATGTTCCGAGAAGCTGGATAAAAGAGCTGGTCGTTTTTATCCCTAAAACGGGTAGAAGCTCGCACGCCCGACCAAATTAACTCAGACTGATCAGCATCTCTTCTAACCTCTATCTTTGTAACACGATCCCATCACGCCTTCTAGTCACGTCGCAACATGCCTACTGTAAAGAAAGATAAGTTGATACATACAGCCTTACACACTCCAAGCAGCTGCATTGGAAAATCTCTAAAATACAAGGTATCCGGCTGTTGCAGAATTCTTTATGTTTTCTAACCGAATGGGCAGGACATTGCGGCGTTGGGGTTAACCCTGACAAACCGGAATTTGCGCTCTTTACTAGAAAGCGCTAGATTCTTCCTCCTCCCTCCTCTTAGATGGCATGATCTTCGCTGACAGAGCTAAGTTCTTGGACTCATCTTCGATTGGAAGCTGACGTGGAAGTCAAACATTCCAAAACGGGCGAATAGGGCCACTATTACACTCTACTCGTGTACTCGTGGCCCTAGGTAAGAACTGGGGCCTTCAGCCGATAGTAGTGTATTTGTTTTACACACGCCATGGGAGGGGGGGGGGGGGGGACATATCACCTCGATATGCTTTCCCCTCCGGCGAAATATGTACCGTCAACTGTCAATTTTCGGATCTGAAAATATTCCCCTCCAGATCTGAAAAGTATTAAGATCCGGAGAGGAATATTTTCAGATCCAAAAATGACAGTTCACAGTACACATTTTACCGGAGGGGAAACATATGGAGGAGAAATCGAGAAAAGTCAGATCCGGAGGGGAATATATTCAGATCCAAAAAATTACAGTTGACGGTACATATTTCGCCGGAGGGGAAATCATATGGAGGAGAAAACGGTTAATATTTTCGCACCAACGCCAGAGCTTTCAGTTTTCGTTCAAAAATTCGTACAAAAATTTGCTAATGTGAGGTAGGTGTAAGGCTATGAGTGATAGGATTTTTTTTTGTGTTATGATTAAAATGCCATTTCACGTTCAAAATGTAATTCTCAGCTCGTTAATTCTAGAACTACTTAAATTCCCATCTCCTCCTTTGGAACTTTCAACTATCGACCGTCACTGCAAGAAATTTCACTTTGCATTCCCGGTGCGGATGCCTGACGTACAATATTGTCCATGAAATGACTACTTCATGTCAATGAAAATTTCAGTAGCCAGTAGTTACATGACGACCAATTTGTTAGCCTCGTACAATGACCGGCTACTTATTGCCTTCAACAATTATTCTCAATTTAGCAAAGAAAGCAAAAATCTTACAAGAAAAAAAGCACCGTGCAAATGGGCACAAATTGTACGTGATCCTCGACCCGGTCCACTTTGTTCCTAGGCAGGCGGAACGACTTCAAAAAATGAGCCTAGTCACCTCGTCATTCCACTCCACGCCACATTCAATAACAAGTCAACAGCCCATCGTCCGGCCAGTATGTATTTGGAACGGGGGGGGGCTTAACAAATCTTAGTATCTTTTTTTTTGTATCTGACCTCTTTAGCATGGCGAGCCCCGTTCATATCGTCATCAATTAGCGTTCTGGGACTGAGGTGTAGTATCTGCCACTATTGTCAGATACTCAGGTTTTAAAAATAAGCTAGCCATAAGCAGATTGACTGAGTGACTCATTCACATCACCCAAGTCTAGTTAAGACGAATGAATTGTCGATATGTTTGCTTCAACTTGTTCTTTGCCGGACCATCTCAGGTCTCATGTCTTTCCTGACTTTTTTTTTTAATGACTACAGATTTTTTCTACAAGTCGATGTGGCCGATGTATGGTCGAAAGAATTCATTTTTGAGATGATTGATTGGCATATGAGCACTTGAAAGATCCTCACGACGACGCAAAGGCGAGGAAAAAAACGTACCTACACGGAGTGACTCAAATGAGGCGAAAAACGAAGGATTGAAATCGAAAATGATGGGAGGAAAAAAGTCGAGAAAAAATAGTGTCTTGTTATTGAAAATTGCGACAACGATTCAATCTTGTTCGGCGTACTTGGGTGTTGTTGCGTCTCCTGTAAAGGCGCCTTGCAACTACACGACTGAGCTGTATGTGGGCTTGGAATAATTGTGTAGCCCTGGCAATGGTGGTACATGAAAGTTAATTATGATCTCAAAATTACGATAAGATGTCAGATATTTTAGGAGTTAATGAGAGACATGTTCCGTTTTGACGAGCAATGACAGTTTTAACATACTTATAAATAAGATCGGAACTTGTTCTCATCCATGCAGAGAGAGTATCATTGCACTGCACTTACTCAAATTACGGCCATTAGTCGCAGAGACGATCAATTTCCACCTGTATGCGTCCTCGTATAGTCTATCATTATCTAATAGACTTCGGATCTACGATCACGATTAAGTGATATTTCATTGGAAAACCTACAAATCCACTCAACTGTACATCGAGCTACACGATCAACATTTAAAATCCTCCAGTAGGCCTCCTCCTCAGAGATACCGAGTATCACGGCTAGATCACAGCCCCAGATACAACTGCAAGTTCTGCAAGCGCAAGACTAATGTCAAAAGATAGCGATCTTGAAGATGTAAACTAGTTGTAAGTACATTTCTTTCACTTTACGTTGAAGGCGACAACGACGCTTATTTCATGCAATTGACTTGTTCTGGGTGTAATTTTTGCATTGGCGATGACTCTGGTTATAGTCGGACGCGATAATGGTGGGTTGAGAATATTTAGTTGGCGGCTGTTTGGTGTGGTTGCTGTCTGCATTTTGTGCAAAATTGGACAGACGAACGCAATCATGTCGTGAATGCTATTAATCAGAGAGTGGCACAAAGTACAGGCAGAACCAGACAAGAAACCACTAAGCGCGGGCCTCCACTGCAAGCGTAATTGAGCGGCTACGTGCTCCCGCGACATAAGCGGCTACGCGCGACAGGGATCCTCCTTTGCGGGCGTCTTCGCGCCTCAGTTAGCTTAACTATCTATTCCATTGCACACAAAATCAATTGGCAAAATGTTTCTTTCGAATACATTCCTCCAAATAACGCGCGGCAAATCCAATTTTTTTTGGATCTTACGCGCGAGTCGCCTGGCGTAAATAAACGCTTGTAGACGCTTCGCTCCAATACGCTTACAGTGAATGTAGGTTCATGGAAACCTTTAAAGTGACCGACGCCCGGTAAATTCGGGGCGGAGAGTTCCGCAGCGGCAAAAATCTGACCACGGCGCGACATCTTTCGAGGATGCCTACACTGCGCCGCGAATTTTCGCCAAGAATGATTTTTTTTTCGAGTCGGTGTGACCATCACTTATCTTTGGATCTGCTGCGCATTGCCTCTTGTGTCGGTGGAGCGCGTTGCTGCTCAAATACGCTTGCAGTGGAGAGCTGCGCTAACGAGTCTCTAAGATATGAATCGAATCACAATCCTGCAGTGATTTTGAGAATTGTCTCGATTACCAAGTGATCGATATTGAAGGTATTGAGAGTAAGCTGACAATGTTGAGTGTAATTGATAGATTTGTTTCATTAATTGAAAGACGTGGGAAGAACATTTACGGTTTTGCAATTTTATAATAAATAAAACGAAAAATAACGGAAATTTATTAAATAAATTCATTCACTCTGGATATACGACTAATTCCATGTTGATCTACACGGATGGCTCTAAGGCGCACGATGGAGGTGGGGCCGGAATCAACATATCATTTCGTCTTCCTGACTTCTGTAGTATCCTCCAGGCGGAGGTTTCAGCGATTTCAGAGGCTCTGACTTAGTTGGGAAGCCACGTGATGACTGCCAAGGACATCACTATTTTTACGGACAGCCAAGCTCCAATACGTTCACTTGAGTCGGTTCTCACTACATCCAAAACGATTGTGAGCTGTCGCACAGCCCTTCCTTAAATGGCGGTTTTTTCAACATTACGATTTGCTGGATACCCGGTCACAGTGGCTTTGCTTGCAGGCAACTGCAGAGCAGATGAGCTTGCGCGTGAGGGGATAACTGGAATTCGGGACAGTATTAAAATGCTTTTTGCAGTATGTAAAATGGTAACTAAGCCAGTCGCTATTGTTAGGGACAACATAAGAAGGCTCAGTGGTAACATGCCAAACGACAAGAGCGGCTAGACTTGATCCGAGACGCACTGCCGTACTGCTATCATTAAGCAGATCACACATCGGCAGGGTGGTGAGGGTCATCACAGGGCACTGCCCCATTGGGGAACTAGCCTGGAGGCTGCGCCTTACGCACCATGATTACTGCAGAAGCTGTGAGGATGTGGACGAGGAGGAGAGCGTTAATCACCTTCTGTGGCACTGCATAGCTTTGGCGAGCAGAAGGAAGAGATTTCTTGGTTCCTCGTTCTTTTACGACTTGGAAGACCTCAACAACGCTAACGCGACAAAGCTCAATCGTTTTATTGCTAGCACCGGCTGGTTTTAAAACCTAGTTTTTAGGGTAGGGTATAGAGAGTTTCTGGAGGTATCACAACGGACCCAATTTGCGGTCTAAGTGTGCTATGATCTATCATGGCAGCCCCTGCACCTAACCTAACCTGCTCTTGCCGGCAAAAGAAAGGATAATTTAGGCTCCCTCTATTTTATTGACTTCGATGACTTGAAGGACGTAAATGCTGGTCATCTGCACCGTTTTGTTGATAGATCCGTGTGGTTTTGACGACTAGGCACACATAGCTGTTTTGCCTATGAACTATCACAACGGACCCAGTGGTGGTCTATGGGTGCTGTGTTTTTGCACAGCAGCTGCCTCTTTGACCTAACCTAACTTTAGGAAAAAAGGACCTTCTTGGGCATCAAATAAAGCCCCACCAATATGGGTATCTTCTGACTGGGAGTAGTATGCTAACACTACATTAACATTGTCTTAACAATATATTAACAGTACATTAAAGGTATTTGAACAGTGCAATAACATCATTTCAACAGTACATTAACAGTACGTTAACATTGCATTTACAGTGCATTAGCAGTATATTAAAAGTACATTAAAAGTACATTAACAGTTCATTAACAGTACATTAACAGTACATTAACAGTACATTAACAGTACATTAACAGTACATTAACAGTACATTAACTGCATGTTAACAGTACATTAAGAGTGTGAATGACCATTACGTTAACAGTACATTGACAGTGTATTAACATTATGTTAAGAGTACATTAACAATACATTAACAATGCATTAACAGTATGTGCATTAACAGTGCATTACCAGTAGGTGAACACTACATTAACAGTACATTAACCGTGATTTAGCAGTATACTAACAGTGCATTAACAGCATATTAAGAGTCCACTAGCAGTATGTTAACAGTGCATTAACAGCCCAATAACAATTAGTTCACAGTATGTTGACTTTTAAAGTGCATTAGCAAGAAGTCAACAACGCACTGCCAATGTATTATATTTACAGTACAGAAGCAGTGCATTAATGAAACAAGCATTACTAATGTATCTATGGTATATTTGATTAACAGTGAATTTACAATGCATTATGCCAAGCGTTGAAGGGAGAAACCCGTGATCGCTAACCCTCGTATTGGCAAGCCGTGTATTATGGGAGTCGCATTTTTTTACCCCAATAATCACAAGGAGACGGGGAGTTGGAGCGCCGTTTTTGGAAACCGAGCCCGTGAAAAGCTACGATTGACTCAAAACCACGACAAAGCAATCTCGTTTGTAAGACACGCTCCTTTGCTCCTTGTCATTTAATTGGAGAAGTGTGAATTGCGCGACCAAGTAGGACAAGGAGTTTAGATCGTGTGACATCATACGCATGCTAATATCCGCCATGTATGGTCGCTGAACTGGCTTCGTTAGAGTTTGTTGTTTATAAAAAAAATTCTATTTTTGCGGCCATGGGCGCCTCACGGTCGGGTTCTTTTTTGATTTCTTTTCAGAGGGTGAAGAAGGCCGAGGTCCACTGCCATCTGCAGCTCGAAGTAATTAGATGGTATCCGAGCTGGCTAACGCCATGCATTATTCCTCTGATTTTTTATCCGATTTTATTTTCCTATGTCGTGTTGTCATCCCTAGGCACAATATCTCTTCAATATGAATGGACAAGGGACAGCGAGCGGCAAAACCCCACACCTATTTACGGAATCTGAGCTGCAGCAACCAACTTGTGCGGCCGCTTAACTCGCTGAGGAACCCCTACCTTGGCAGCTATCACAATCGAACTTATACCGACACCCGATGGTTTCGTCTTTCGTCCATTACACATGTTCCGCTCCCTAATATTGTCTTTGCTGCTGTATGGGACCAGCACGTGGAAAGTTATGGCTCAAGTGTTCGCATAAAAATTCCTCCTTTAGAAAGGGAGTAGAATCTAGCAAAACTGTCCTCTCCTGAAACGGGGTGATAAAACCCAATGCACTCGAGAACGTAGAAAGGCATTGTGAGTCCTTTGGTCGGGGCATCAGGACTTTCTTAGGCATACATAATCAAGTAGAAGCCAAACCTAGCAAATGTGAGTGTTTTGGGAATGGGACGATGAGACCAATCATCTGGACATGAAGTACTTAACAAACAAAAAAAACCTGAAGGACAGTAAGAATATAGGGCACGTAAAGGATAAAATGGACACTCAGGACATAATAGACCCAAAGTCAACTGAAAGTGATTTCAAAAGCGCATTTATTTACTCAGGGATGCGAACCCAAACAATAGCCTCTTTGGAACAAAGTAAAATCTTGCAAGCAAATCAATCGTGTGTATTTGCATGGGACGGGCCTAAAATAAGTAAATGATCAGGGTCAAGGCAACGAAATCGAAAAAAAAAAAAAAATATTTTTGACCAAGAATTGCATGAGGAATCGCGTGGTGGGACACCCTATTCATGAATACAATAATGCGTTGGCCATAAAACCACCGACAAATCCCAGAATTAATCTGAAAACCACTCCACGACACAGGTCGATATTTGTGCTCTATGGTAATACATAGGCCAAATTGAATTTCGCCACTAAATAAAAATCATGTCCATGGCTAACTTATCAGACTCCTATGGCCAGGAAACGAATCCAATCTTAACCAACATATCTTACGCTTTTTAGAGCGAACGTGTGACTCCACGAAATAATGTTCTAGTAGAACATGTATCTCTCCAGTGTAAGAGGATCCCATCCAGCAATCCGTTCTAATGGATCCCTGATACGTGATAAGAGTATCTTATTTACACGAACGTCATTGATACCCCAGACACACTTTGCTGGATGCTAGCTCCAGCATGACCTACCAGCTCATTGCCACCTCAGCAGACTAGTGCTGTCCTCGCCCCTCCCCCTCCTTCCGTATAAAATAGTATGGTAAATATATTGAGCCTAGTCGACCCTTTTGGGCGGTCGGCCACCTTACCTACAGCCACTTTATTCTGTCGTCCTTATACCGTGTGTTCGTATTTCACGGGAATTATGGGCCAGCTTTCGGAAGGGTTTTTCCCAATAAAATTATGTTTCTCTCTTCCTGGCTTTTTTTTTCGGAAAGTCCTTTAGTGAAATGGAATTGGAGTGGTATTGTGGCGGGCACCCCTCCCTCTAGCATATGTTTACGGCGAAAATTTTCATGTTTAGTAAGCGCAGATTGAATAGATTTACCCCCCGAAGCGGCAGAGTCTTTCTTATCGGAGGGCTTACTTTGCAGATTTGTGGCAGCCTTAATGGATTGTTTTTCTATTTTCCTATCGTGGTAAATTGCTGTGAGGATTTTATTATTATGCGAGAGAAGTGTGTGTTCTTGATAGTTGATAGAGTCGATTTCCACATTTGTTTGTAATGAATATGAGCGAAAAATGGAAGTTTTCGAGATATGGGGAAGAACCAAGAACGATCTGTGCGTAGGAGTGGCGGAATTGAGTAATAATTTAATAGGGTTGTTTTCAGGACAGAACCATACTTCATCATAATATTGTTTGGCCGGTATATAACATAAACTAAGAATGGAACGTGCCCCTTCTCTGTTTGAAGACGTACTCGATGAGGATATATCTTGCGTCAACAAAAAGTATCTTTGGGTTCTTACTAAACGGAATTGATTCTCTATCATGCATGACTATGTATACTGTCGATTTCCGACAAGTCAATTAAGTAATAGATTTTTGGTCGTCTCCGGAATAACATGTTGTTTGCCTATGAGCTGCCGTTCCGGGCAAGACAAGACATTGTTGTCGTGTCAGGCTGTGTACTCGTATAATGCAGATCAGCAAACATTTTAGTTAATCTATAGACCAATATTCTAATTGATATTATTAATAAGATAATTGAGTGGAAGATGATGGAACTAACAGAGTTCGGGACTGGGTGAGCATAGCGGTTTTGACGTCAGTCTTTCGACAGCAAACTAAGCTCCTTGTTAGTGTCTGTCTCTAGACATTAATGACGATGTCTTGTAAGTTTGCATCTGTCTCAAGAAATTGGGTTGAATCCTATTATTTCATCTATCATGCCTACCATCCTTGGTTGATTAACGGCCAAGAGTGAAGATATGTAGTTTGATAGATAGATAGATGCATTTGTTGACCCAGACACACATCCTATAGTCCAGGCTAAGAAATCCGAAAAGGCTTGATTAGGAAAAAAACATCGCGTAGTTTTAAAATTTGGTATAATTGTTGAGGACAGTCCTCTGAATATGTGCCCAAAAGTCCCCGATGATAGAGGGTCCTTTTTCCAGTTTTTCTTGATTATTTTCAAATCTGTGGATTCTACAAAAAAAAATGTCCCAAGGCCGAGTCAAAGCACATAAAATTCCCTACAAAATTATATATTGCATCCTGGACAACAACATGGTACATTATACTCTAGACCAGGGGTCGGCAAACTTCGGCCCGCCTCTGGTTTTTATCCAGCCCGCAAGATAATATTGTTCTTTACATGGACATGTATGTAGTCCGGATGGCGCAACGGTTAGCACGTTCGCCTTCAACGCACTGGGCCCCGGTTCGATTCCGGGGATTTACGTGTCGGACTATGAGCCCACTCAGCTGTTAAATGAGTACCCATTATGGGGTAAATAACTCGGTTGAGCGTGTTGCTGATCACATACCTCTGCACAAAAAAACCGTCACGATCTAGAAAATGAGATGATGCTAACTCATCTCGAGGCCGTGGTTCAAATTGGACTGTTGCGCCAGTTATTTATTTATTTATTACATGGACAAATTAAATTTTTACAAATAGTTTAAAAAATATTTCCGTTTTATCACAACGTAATTTGTTTGAGTGAAATTTAAATCAATTTAAATGCTTCACTGAAGACTAAATTGGAGTGGAACGAACTGGGAAAAGGATCTGGACAGGGATCTTAGGTGTATCATTGGTAAAAACCGAACAGAGTCTGTTGTGGGGTCGTTGAGCTTACCACTGGGATGTCAATCGCTATTGACTTCTGGCCCAAGGGCTTCGTGGCGCTGTGCACATCTATTAGCATACGTACAAACTCGTATCTCAAGATCTTAGTATTGCTATTGTAGTGAAAGAGTGCTTTGAAGTTCGCGGTCCTTGAACTTCTGGTAAACACCAACCAACAAATTTGGTTAGCATATAAGAAGGCTCTTCAACAGACTCGTAAATGAAGCTGGTTCAGATCAACTTGAATCACTGTCAGGAGGCATAAGATCTGCAGTCACAGTCGGTAAGAGATCGTCTGCGATCAATATAAAAATTTGAACAGCTCAATTTGGGTGGCGGACGAATGCAAACAGGCAGCCATTTGGTCATGTGGAAGACATGTCTTCTAAAATGTATCTGATCCGATCAACGGATTCGTGAGAGCGCAAATTTACGGCATCAACATTTGCAGCTGCTACGCCCCACCGAGACTGAACCTGGAAGAGTTCGACCGGCTGCTAATTCAACTAGTTCGCGATGTCAGCACGCACAGTAATAATCGCAGGAGATTTCAATGCGTGGGCCACCGAATGGGGGAGTCGAGCAACAAACGCTAGGGGACGAGTACTCCTTGAAGCTTTCTCACAACTGGACGTCGTCCTTATGAATACAGGCGGTAGTAATACCTTTAGAAGAGGAAGTACAGGCTCCATTATCGACCTTACATCTGTCAGTAGCTCCTTTGCATCGACAGTGGAATGGGGCATGAGCGAGGACTATACCTACAGCGACCATCAGGCCATTTACGAGGGCGGTTCAAATATGATCGAGACAAACGCTCTGACACATTTATTTATTATCGAAAATATTTAAAATACAAAAATTTACAGTTTTTCTAGGTAATTCCCCTCACTAGTTACACATTTTTGCCACCTCTCCGGAAGTTTTTTGATGCCGATATCGAAAAATTCCTTGGGCAACTTGGACAACCATGTGCGCACAAACTCCTCTACCTCGTCGTCGGTGTTGAATCTTTGACCTCCGAGGGCTTTTTTTAGTGGTCCAAACATGTGGTAGTCGCAGAGTGATAAATCCAGACTGTAGGGGAGGGGGTTCTAGTACCTCCCACCCCAATTCTGATATTGTATCGAGCGTGAGACGGGCGGTATGAGGGCGCGCGTTATCCTGGAGAAGAATAGCACTTCGCGCTGGAATGCTCCTCCGTTTCGAGCGATAAGCGGGTTTCACGTGTGTTTTCAGAAAGTTAGTGTAGTATGCAGCATTGATGGAACGTTGTGGGCGCAGAAAGTCAACGTACAGCACTCCCCGCCGGTCCCAGAATACAGTGCACATAGCCTTTCCCGCGGACCTGGTTGTCTTCGCTTTGACTGATGCCCCTTCCTCCTTCTTCCTCCACTCTTTACACGACACCTTGCTTTCGGGAGTGTAATAGTGTACCCATATATCGTCTGTAGTGAAGATTCGCGTCAAAAAACCGTCCCCCTCCGCCTTGTATCGCGTCAGCAAGCGGCGACAAACTTCCAACCGCATGAATTTTCGCTCGAAGCTCAACAGTTTGGGAACCAATCGCGCCGTTATTTTGCGATATTGAAGGTGTTCGTGGATGCTAGACTACCGATACTAATGCCAACTTCAGCCGACATGTTTCGAACATTCATCCTACGATCCTCCAAAATGAGTTGTTCTACGCGGCGAATGTTGTCTGGTGTGATGCTGGTTCGCGGTCGACGATCATGCGGCTCATTCTCGACGATTTCGCGGCCATCTTTGAACGCTTTGGCCCATTTAAACACAGCAGACCTACTCAGGCACTCACTACCTAACTGATTTCGCAAACGCCGAAAAATTTCCGTGTTTTTAACGCCCTCCCACACCAAAAAACGAATAATACGTTGCGCAACGGCGGTCGGCACTTGATGTTCACTCATGGTCGTAGCACGCGCGTGAAACGTGCGTTCGCGACGAAAACTATGTCACACTATTCGTAAGGGACCCAGCTATCACATACTCAAGCCGCGACCTTCAAAACATACAGGCGCGCCATCTACAGCGTTTGTCTCGATCATATTTGAACCGCCCACGTATCAGAAATTGACAGTTCAACGACCTGGGCTAGTCAACAGGGAGGGAGTTATACCGCTTCATGACAACGCACGACCGCATGTATTGAGAACAACGATCCAAAAATTGAACGAGTTGCGCTATGAGACTCTTTCTTACCCGCCATATTCACCAGACCTCTCGCCAACAGATTAAAATTTCTTTAAACATTTGGATCACTTTTTGACAGGAAAACAGTTTAACAACGAAGCAGCCGTCAAAAATACCTTCGAAGAGTTTCTTCGAACCAGAAACTCGGACTTCTACGAAACAGGAATAAATGCGCTGGTAACTCGTTGGGAAAAGTGTTTCGCATCCGCTGGTACCTATTTCGATTAATAAAATCATCTTTATAAAAAGTTACAGGTGTTAAAAAATTTACTACTGAATCCGACATTTCATCTGCACCAACCTAATACATATTAGGCGTATTCGATTCGCACGGATCCCCCGTGGGGTGACGGGTTTAGACTACGCACCCCTAGGTGAGTCCTACCTTGATATCGTAAGAGGCGACTAAAAGGACCGATCACGTGCAGGCAATAATAACACCTCTAGATGAGCCTGCGGCACTATTCGACATCTTTAAGACCTCCCACAGGTCAGTGTGTGTGAGTGGGTTGCCGGGTCTGGAGACCACCGCCGGATGTAAAAGGAAAGTCCATATAATTTATTTTCCGCACACTAGTGCCACCCAACTCCACCTTTCTCCAGATATGTGTAAAAGAATGGACGTAAGGCCTTATGGTAGAATTCGCTAGAAGCACTACCCCGCTGGGCACTACTTCTGATGCACAGTTGAGTGATCCCAGGGCGAACATTGTTCGTGCCAGTGCGAACATTGTTCGTGCCAGTGCGAACATTGTTCGAGTCAGAGGCCGACGGATTCCGGGGGCGGGCGCTATGAGGCAGTCCATGTACACTATAGAGAAGCTGAGGGTTGCAAGCTGGAATGTCGGATCCATGACGGGAAAGAGCGAAGAACTCGAGGACGTCATGAAACGGAGAAGGATAGACATTATGTGCGTGCAGGAGACCAAGTGGCGAAAGGACCAAGTCGACCGAGCTCGTTTTTTGACGAATTCCAAAAAGTACAAATTGTCCTATTATGGAAACTCGAATGATAGAAACGGGGTTGGTGTTATTCTGACATCGGCTTTACTTAGCGGCATCGTGAGTATCTCGACGATAAGCGACCGCTTGATGAGTATCAAATTGGTTATCTGCGGAAGAGTGTGGAATGTCATAAGTGCCTACGCCCCCCAAGTGGATTTACAGCAAAGGAAAAAGGAGGCATTTTGGAGCGACGTTGACACACTACTCTAAAGTATACCAGATACCGAGCTGGTTTTTTGCGGAGGGGATTTAAATGGCCATGTGGGGGAATCGAACTACGATTACGAGGACTGTCATGGTGGGAAGGGTAGCCAATCTACAGCCAGAAATGATGAAGGTGAGGCTATCCTGACTATGTGTAGATCACACGGTCTGGTCATCCTCAACACATGGTTCGTTAAGAACCAAAGGCACCTGATCACATACAACAGTGGAGCTCATGCGACGCCGATAGACTATCATCTGTGTCTAAATTTCATGAGACGTTGGGTGAAAGACTGCAAAGTGATCTTGGGTGAATCTGCGGTCACCCAGTACCGGTTGCTCCTGACAGAATTTATTTTGAAAGGAGGAAAAAGACCGCAAGCAATCCCCAAACCAGTCGAGAAAATCAAGTGGCATAATCTCAACAACGAAAGCTTTGAATCTGTTGTAACTCTATTCATTGCTAAAATGGAGGATTGGCTTCAACACAACACCAACTGCGACGAGCAAAGTCCAACACAAATGTGGAATGCTTTGAAGGAGATGTTAGTAGGTGAGGCTGAAAAGACACTGGGAGTTTCGAAAGGCCCACTCCACACGAACAAGGAGACATGGTGGTGGAATACGGAAACAAAAGAAGCAGTGCTGGCCAAATCGAACGCATTCAAGGCTTGGACAACATGCAGGATAAGCAGTGAAGCCGAGAAGGTTCAACTTCGGGAGAAATACGATAGATGCAGAAAGGAAGTAAAGCGAAAGGTGGCTCAAGCAAAGGCGATTGCAGCAGAGAAGTTCTACCAAGAACTAGAAGATCAGGCTGCGGATAAGAGACCGTCATTGCAAGAGAAACCTAAAGACAATGCCAGGATATATAAGGTCGCAGCCCAAAGAAGAAGAAACGCTCGAGAGATTCAGGCGTCATAGTACGTTGAAGACTCACAAGGAGTGCTACTGGTTGAAGACTCAGCAATCTGTAGCAGAATGCGTGAGTACTTCGAAGAACTTTTGAATGAAGAATTTCCGCGAGAAGCTTTTCAAACTGCGGAGCCAAACACCACTGATATCGCTGATTTTTCAGTGGAGGAGACGATGAAGGCAATGATGCAGATGAAACGTGGAAAGGCAGCCGGACCGGACAAAATACCCTTGGAATTTTGGTTGAAGATGAATCATGTCGGGCTTAGATGGCTCACTATTCTTTTCAACAAAATTAAAAGGGGGCAACCGATGCCAGACGCTTTCAGGAAGAGCTTTCTTCTCCCGTTTTATAAGAACAAGGGTGACTCACGCAAGCTCAACACCTATAGGGCAATCAAGTTAACATCTCACACATTGAAGACTTACGAGCGAGTTGTCTGCAATCGACTGAAAGAGATTGTACGGTTGGATGACAATCAATGCGGCTTTGTGGAGGGTCGGTCCACAGTCGATGCTATCCAATGCATGCGTGCTACGATGGAAAAGCACCGTGATGCACGGACGGACTTGCACTTTGTGTTCATCGATTTGGAAAAAGCCTTCGACAGAGTTCCTCGTGATCTGATATGGGTGGCCCTAAGAGCACTTAAGGTCCCTGAGGCATATGTAAAGATGATACAAGACATGTATGATGGGGCAACTACTAAAGTTAGATGCACAGCTGGTGAGTCTGAAGAATTTCCGGTTAAAGTCGGAGTTCACCAAGGCAGTGTATTGAGTCCCTTGCTCTTCAACATCATCATGTTCTATTTATTAACACTCATCTCTGATGGCCTGGAAATATCCCTTCTTTTCGCCGATGACGTTGTTCTGGGTACCAAAGACATCGCTGCTTTGCAGGCTGCACTGACCAAGTGGTGTAAGATACTGGAGGATCATGGACTGAGGATCAGCATAGCAAAGACTGAGTACCTTTGCTGTCCTTTCTCAGATCCAGAGAGACCGATACCAGATATCTACATTAAAGGATAGCAGTTGAAGTCCTGTACAAGGTTCAAATACCTGGGTTCGATGATCAACAAGGAAGCTAACTGCGATGACGACATCAAACATCGCACCAGTGTCGGTTGGATGAAGTGGCGAGAGAACTCTGGAGTCTTCTGCGACAAGAAGATGCCACGAAAGCTTAAAGGCAAGTTCTACAAAACGGTCGTACGTCTCGCACTCATGTATGCGTCTGAATGCTGGACTATGTATAAGACATACGAGAGTAAAATAACTGCGACCGAAATGAAAATGCTACGGATGTCAGCCGGTGTGACCAAAAAGGATCGCATCAAAAGTACCTACATCCGAGGCAGCTTGTTTGTCGAGCAACCGATCACTGAAAAGCTCGAAGATCGTCGTATGGATTGGTATTGCCATGTTCTAAGGCGTCCACCTGAGAACCCAGTTATGAAGGCAATATCAATGAACGTTCCATTTGCTGGACCCAAACCCCGAGGCAGACGGAAACACACGTGGATCGATCAAATGAAGATGCAACAACAACGCATAAATCTCGGCGATGAAACGATCCAAGACCGAGCTGCCTGCAGAAGGAAGCTGAGATTATACCGCCAGAACGGGCGAAGTGCCAACACCACGGGCAGAGCAACGCGAAACCGCAGAGTGGTATGAAATGGCAAGGAAGAAGAAGATTCGATTCGCACGGATCTCATTGGATCTTCATACAAATTTGCAGACAGGTCTTTAATCCAGGTCTGTTGTTGGATCTCGTTGGATTTGTGCTGCTGGGTCGTGCCTTTACATCCACAAAGTTGTCACCCTGATATCTATTTGACAGTTCTCGAACGTTAATTGGCTATGATAAGTGTCATGGCATTTAAAGAGATGCGTGTGCTGTATACGTATTAAATTGTGAATTGCATGTTTGAAAAATTAACAATTCCTAAACAAGATACGTGCGAAGAACACGCATTTCATTCAATTCAATAGGACTTCACCTGCGGCTGTACGCTTCGCTCGTTCTAGGTAATTGACAACTGCCATCACTTTGACGTTGTCTTCTTCTTATTTGAGTAAGTACTACCAACTCAAAATTTAGAATATATGAACTGACTTTTGAGATCCATGCCGTTTTATTCAGTTATGATCCAGATCAGAATGAATCGAATGCACCTATTGTTACTGTAAGGAATAAATTATTTTTGTGAAAAATACCTACAACCAATTTTTACTTTATACATTATTTAATATATGGGGTCGCGAAAAAATCTCGTTGATAAAAAGGGGTCATGCATAGAAAAAGTTTAGAAAGTGCTGGTCTAGGGTGCAATATATCATTCTGTATCAAATTTTATGTGCTTTGGTTCGGCTTTGCGACATTTTTTGTAGAATCTATAGTTTTCAAAATAATCAAAGAAAATTGAAAAAAGGATCTTTGACCCCCTCTCCCCTACACTTCCGGACTCCATATCATTGGGGACTTTTGAGCACATATTCAGGGGACTGTCCCCAACAATTGTAGCAAATTTCAAAAACACATGATTTTTTTCCCATTTTCCGCTCCTAGCCTGGACTATTAGGCGATTGATTTTCTATGGTTCGTAGTGCCATGGCCTTCTAGCCTGTACCCTTGTGCATTGGCATTAAGTCCGAAGTACATAATGGGATCTCCTCTTACACCAATTCGTGGCACAATATGAGTCCCGTCCGTATCAAAGAAGCTATCATTTTCGTTTAGATGCACTCTCGCGAGGTACACTAGTGGCAGTAAGCAGTGCGATTCAAGCTACATTCAAATGGTCCTTTTTCTGCAGCACAACCTCCACCACTCAGCAGAGTGCAACAATATTTGCAATACTTGCATAAACGTCGCTGCTTTTTTTAATGTACTCGGATGGCTCTTACAAATAACTTCAGAATAATGTGCTGGCTGGTTGGTTTGTATCATGGATCCAGATGCCAGAAGTCAGACTGGGGCCTCCGGGTTATAGACTAGGACAAGTCAGACCTGTGATGCACTGCACCATGCCATAGTGCATTATACAGCCCGAGCGACCCTTGTCGGTCCCCGGGAATGGCCCTTTTGACTTGCTCGGGCGGTTCTTTACTGACAAAAGAAAAACAATTCACTTTCAGTGACCCGGAAGCATATAAAAAACACAAGCGTTTTGCTTGAATGGCAAATATTGTAATGTATGACTTATTTTATGGTCGCTTAAATTGTTTTCGAGCAAAGCTCTTTGCCTGTATGTACATAAGTGGCCGCCCCGGTTCTAGAACTGGTGTTGGTTGGGTTTAGGTTCTTCGAATGCTTCCAGTGGTGGATTCGTGGGTGCTACTGGGTGGTTGTTTGTAATGACTCTGCATCTCATCATAAACATTGGCAAAGGACACCGAGTCAAAAACCACCCTTTGCAGCGATTCCAACAATATTGCACTGACATTTTGCTGACGTGGCGGATGGCATAACACAGAAGTAGCCGAAACGGTCTACGAATGATGCATGTACAGTACACATGTTACACTCAATGCTAATGCCACCACGGATACGGATAGATAGTTTGCTGACTAGTTAGAACAAATGCAGGCTTCTACAAAAAAAAAACGTGAGCCGATACTGTCACGCTGCTATGCCAGATTAGTGTTTCAATCACTGGAACGGCACCAGACCAGAGATTACTTTTAAATCGTAGCACTGACGACAAATCAGTTTGGATTGAAATTATGTCTGAGCGGTTTGTGCTCAAATTTCCAGCATGCTTGCCCTATTGTCAGCTTGCGCTCGGCAGTCATTTATGCGGAAAAATGTTGAAAGTTTTTCCTCGTCACTGGAGGATTATATTTGTTGGACTGAATATAATATGCAGGCTTTGATATGCGTACTCGTAGTCTGATATGTCTACCGGAATGGAATGAAATGAGGGTGATTTCTGATGGATTCTGTTGTTTTCTATTACATTTTAGCTGGTAAGTTGTGGGGAAATGGAATGGAAGTGATTGTGAGCGAATAGGACAAAGTCAAATCGTGTCGTGGAAATCTAGTCGAAAGAATTGATCGGAGAATGATATAAGCTACAGTATTCGTTATACACTCGAGAGCAACGAAATTGACTCAACCCATAAGCGCGCAAACATGTATGTAATTGCGCAAAGGGACGTTTGACACCGGGCATTGCCGTGCATCAAAATGAAGTTCTCGCCGACATATCCTGCGTAGGGAACGACGTGGGCACGGAGAATGTCGATAATGTACCGCCCTCCCCCGAGCACGAAAACTAGCTTGATTTTTCTCACTAAGTGTCACCATACGCTGTCGAACTCGAACCTAGTACAAGTGGACCGGTTTTCGTCACATCCATGTCAAGTGTGTGTGTGTGTCAGAGGACATTTGTACGAGGTTCGTGTTCGAGTTCGACAGCGTATGGTGACACTGAGGAAATACCAGCCCACGTCATGGTGGAGCCGCCGCCGTATGTAACCGTTTCAGTGAAACAGCATTGCGCAAATCGCTCACCCAGACGCCTGTAGACCCTGCCTTTCCTGTCATTGCCATGCAGACACATTATGCACTTGTCAGTGAACAAGACAGACCGCCATTGCGCGACGATCCGATTGAGATGTTCTCGAGCAAATCGGAAGTGCGCTTTCGGCCGCGTTACAAGCCGTTTTGGAGTGGGCGCGGTCCTGGAAGCCTTCTGATACGGATCTGACTTTTCTGTTTTCCCCTCTATGTGCTTCCCCCTCCAGTAAATTTAGTAAAGACAACTGTCAGTTTTTGGATCTGAGAAATATTCCGACAGACGGCATACACGGCCGTCTTGTCAAAAATGGAAAATTTAATTATTGCGGAATTATTGGATGATTTCGGTGATATCCAAATTGTAAATAGTGTGCAAAGCATACTAAATATAGTGCGCGTTGTCATGGATAACAACATGACAAACGATTGGAGTTTGTTGGACGGGATTGAGCGCGAAAACCGACCCAGAAATGCAAATTATTTCGAACAAATAGTTCCCCGATACGACGACTTCCTATTCAAGGAGCAGGTTTGTAGGCTAAAGGCGCAGCAAACTACCACTAAACACTTCGCAACACGTCCTGCACGCTGGCTAACGGATGACTGGCTATGTTGATTTGGTGACCGAGGCGCCGGTGACATCTATGAACTGTCAAAATTTCTGATTTTAGAAATTGACCGGAAAAATATTCAGATCCAGAGGAGGAATTGTCAGATCCAAAAGTGACAGTTGTCTGTACTAAATTTACCGGAGGGGAAAGCAAATGGAGGTGAATTTGAGAAATTTCAAACTCTGATCCGCTCGCAGGAACGCAGCCAATGAGATTGACTTCCCTCAAGCGTCTTCTCCCTGTCCACTCGCTGACAGCCACCCTCCAGACACGTCTCCGTTCCTGCTGGACACCCGCCAGGTGCCTATTCCGCAGCGAGGTTGAAACAATGAAACGGTCGTCTCTTTCTCTGAAGTGGACCGATGGCGGCTGGATCTTGGTCTCCGATTAAAGGCACCAGTCTCTTGAAATCTTCTGTATACCGTTGATACAACAGACTGGTTCAAATGAAGGTGGCCAGCGACTGCTAGCTGACTGAGCCTTTGTTTCAACAGGGCAACAGCTTGAGCAGCTTGTTCAGGTGTAGTTTTCATAGTTTCTTCAAAACAGTGAGTGCAATTTCCGGAGATGTAAAGGTTCTTCCAATAGGGACTTCCGAACTTCGACAGTTGGTAGCGGCCATATTGTTGAAGTCATATCTGTGGAACTAGCTGTTATTTATTCAGTCTGTTTCGGCAAATCACCATGGGCGGATATAGCGTTCAACACGTGCAAATGATAAAATTGTTTTATCAAAATGGGTGTTCTGTCCGGGCAACGTTCCGCGCGCTTCGACCATTTTACGGTCCCCATAATCGTCCTACCGAGAGGACTATTCGTAGTGTGGTGAATAAATTTGAGTCCACTGGTTCAGTAAACAATCAACCAACATGCGTACGATAACGAAACGCCAGATCTACCGAAAACATCGCCGCTTTCCGTGAGAGTGTGCAGGAGAATCCGAGGCAGTCAATTTCGTGTCGCTCACAAGAACTAGGCCTTTCGAAAACTACAACTTGGCGAATTTTGCGTCGTGACTTGGGCCTGCACCCGTACAAAATTCAACTTACCCATAGGAGCTGAAGATAAACGACCATAAACAGCGACGTGTTTTCGCTGAATGGGCTCTGGAGCAGTTGGAAACTGATCGTAATTTTCATCGAAAAATCATCTTCAGCGATGAGGCCCATTTCTGGATGAATGGGTACGTCAACAAACAAAATTGTCGAATTTGGGACGATACCAATTCACATGAGATCCAAGAGCGTCCAATGCATCCCGAACAAGTCACTGTTTGGTGGATTTTGGGCTGGCGGCGTCATCGGTCCATATTTCTTTCAAAACGACGTTGGCCAGGCAATTACCGTTAACGGTGAGCGCTATAGGTCGATGATTACCAGCTTCTTTTGGCCTAAATTGGATGAAATAGACACCAACGACATGTGGTTTCAACAGGATGGCGCTACGTGCCACACAGCTCATGCCACATTGGACATCCTGCACGAGCGATTTGGGGGCATGGTCATCTCACGTGGAGGTGATGTGAAATGGCCACCGAGATCGTGCGATTTGACCCCGTTAGACTTTTTTTTGTGGGGTTTTCTTAAGTCGCAGGTCTATGCGAATAAGCCACCAACCACAACGGCCCTCAAAGACAACATAACCCATGCCATCGGTCACATTCAGCCTGATTTATGCGCCAGAGTCATGGAAAATTGGACACTTCGGATGCGCGCCACCCAGCGAAGCCGCGGCGGACATTTACAGGATGTTATATTCCATACATAATGTCATCGATAGGCCTTTCAAACGAATAAAAAGTTTCGATGATATCTCACACACACTTTGTTTTATTTAAATTTAAAGATAGGAAGCGCTTAATGAAAGACCCTATATATAGATCAACTTCTGATATGCGACTGTCTTTCTATAATTGCCAGAAATTTACCTAACGTATAAAGAAAATCAGAGATGAGTATAAAACTATGCTGCATATGCAAAAAAAAATTGTTTAAAGTGGAAGACTGATCGTGGGAAATCGATAAAGTTTGTATAGAAGTCATGAGCACGATATTTCACTCCACTGCTTTAGCATATAATAAATTGTAATGAACCATATTCTGGTGTGGTTGTGCTACTTCCACCGGCAGGTCTATGGCAGTACCTGATGAGTAACGATCTGTCGGTACGAAACCAGAGGCTGGGGGCACATTACACCTGGACCCCAATGCGAGCGCGAGGGCAAGCGAACCATCAGCCAACCATTCCATCCTTATCGCCTCATTTTTTTATTCCCCATTTTTACCTCTCTTGTTTGTGTTGTCTTCCCCAGGCCTATGAATCCTTGTCAATACGTAATGGACAGGGCCAACGAGCGGCGAAAACCCCGCCCACGTCTCCCAAAGTGAGCTACAGCAATCATAGGCCGCTGCTTAGCTCGTTGAGGCACCTTATTTCTTCGCCAGATGGCACTGCCCGACCTTCACGGTAATCATGCAACCTTAGACTCGGTTCCCAAGGGCATCTCCGGATGCCCACCAAACCGTCCATTACAAAATTTATAAAAGTCGCGAGTTGTGAACTGAAAGTTGTGTAATTGAATCGATTAGAAGCCTTGTGAAGTGATGATGTAGCAAAATAATCACTTGTGATTGTGGAATATGGTGCATGGCACATGGAATCAAACTAACCCGCTATTGGGGCTAAACCGTATGCTATTTGCTACGCTCACCCCGGGGGGAGGGGGGCTTTGGGAGCGCCACCATTTCTTCATGCAACCCAGAAAACTATTGGTTTAACACTGATTTCGATCATTTTCGACATTTTTGCCCTCTCATTCAATGCTGGGTTTATTTGGTATCATATCGGCCTTATTCGAATTTGAATATGCTCCGTTCCCATTCGATCCAATCTGGATCGGAATAAGCGTACACTATAAAAAATATGTTAACTCATCTGCTGGATAATGCGCTTTTTCTATCCATTCGGTGAATTAATACTCCAGGAATACACCGCACGACAGGTGTTAAAAATTTACAATAATACCTTTATTTGATGTATTTATTTCACCGGCGGTGTAAAAGATAGTATGGCTACCAAAAATATCTAACCAAAATGGAAAAAAACCGAACCGGATATATTAATCCATTCCGTGGTGTTAATATTTATATCATATTAGCTCTACTATATTCCTCTTCCGAAACACGTATCTGCATATCAGTGAGTCGGTAGGCTAGTGCTTTGAGGCGTCAGTCCGATGCATTCATCTTTCCATTTGAGGGTCATTTTAATGTATTTGAAAGTTAAGTTGGAATATACTATAGCTGTTTGCATTTTGGCCCTGTAATCTGTCTCATGCAAAGCAACTATTAAATTGTCCCCATCCTTTTGTTAGTATGAGTGAGTTTCCCTGAATTTTGAACCGAAGTCCTTTCAAAACTGATTCGAAACCATTTTTTTGCGGTTTTACTGGGTATTCCCAAAAAAGAAAGAAGAAAAAGAAACCCTGATCCACTTCCTGTGTGTATGTCCGGCTCTAGGTAGAGCTAGGCATCAAGAACTCGGCGAAACATCCTTCGCTAGAATATCCGCCATCTCCTCGAAGACGATTGGCGAGATACTATGTTTTTTTTAACTCTGCGGGATGGTTCTGAGAACCTTTTTCGACGACCACCATGGAAAACTTTGATAGCCAAGGTTTTGCCCCTCTACGAGGCGTGTGGTATCAAAAGGGCGCACAATAGCGCCCGCTACTTGTATCCTCTCGTACAGCGGATTGACAGCCACTTGAAAGAACCAATTTCTTCTAACGTAAACTGCTGTTTCATGACAAATGAGGTAGTATACTATACTATTCAACTAATTTGATCATATCTCTTTATTCGAAACCTAAAAATTTCGTCAGTATGATGCCTGATTACACCGGTTTACACGGGTTCGAATCCTGGCCATGGATGTTTGTGTTGTCTTTCCCTGTGCAGTGGGGCGTAATAATTGGCCACTGCCTTTCTCAACGCAGAATGCGGCAGCGTTCTGATCACCTACACCAGGAAACCAAAACGCTGCCCTGAAGAAGCCACAACACTCTTCTCACTAAGCAGTATTTAATATTTGCAACAAGCACAGGTTCTGGCAGCCGTATAAGGACTGCCTAAAAATATACAAAAAAAGCCATTAGAGCGACTAAAGTCCAAACGTGGGAGGACTTCTGCCAATCATTGGATAATATCAAGGACATAACAAGGACCAGCAAAATCCTGTCCAAAGAGCACTCCAATCCGTCCTTAGTGAAAAGAACGGATGGCACTTGGACGGAATCCAGTTCTGAATCCCTTGAGCTCCTTCTAAACACACACTTTCCAGGCTGCAAAGAAATCTGTACAGAGAGCCCAGAGCCGAGTGATGCGGAATGCGGGCAGAGTGAATTTGTGCAATCCGTTATCACAGAGGAAAGAATATCCTGGGCAATCAACAGCTTCTCCCCCTTTAAATCTCCCGGGCCAGACAGCATACTGCCCATTATGTTGCAAGAATTACAAGATTTAGTAGTTCCCAGGCAGCTGTTGATCTTTAGAAGCTGTCTCCGACTCAACCACGTCCCCCAGTCGTAGCGACGAGTCCGAGTCGCATTCACACCAAAGTGCGAAGGACTTCAGGCCGATCAGCTTATCTTCCATCGTACTCAAAACGCTAGAGCGTATGCTAGACTTCCACATCCGACAATTCCTGGAAAGCTCACCGCTCTCGAAGTCACAGTACGCCTACATCAGAGGTAGATCCACAGAAACGGCTCTCCACGAGGTGGTGCGTGCCATCAGATTTGGGAGTAGAGGCAGGGATCGGCAGATGGATAGTGACTCTGCTAAGATCTAGAATTATTCATGCGGACTTGAAATACAGCCAACTAACCAGATTTGTATGCAGAGGGACACCTCAGGGAAGCGTTATCTCTCCACTACTATGGCTAGTGGTCATCAACAAAATCCTAACAAGGCTTGACAGGGAAGGGATTAAAGTGGTCGCGTACGCGGATGATGTGGCAATAGTAGTGTCAGGAATGTGCCTCTTCGTGATAAGTCAAATTATGGAAAGGGCTCTGGATATGGTGAGCGCCTGGCCTGGGCCACAAGCTGTGGACTGGGCGCTAATCTAGGCAAGACTGAAACTGATGCTATTTACCACTAAAATCAAGGGACCACAACAAACTCCTTGCAAAACAGTACCTGGTGGGTTGTTACCGTGAGGAGCACCCCAACTCTGACCTCATGGACAAGACGCCGCCACCAAGGCATGTCAGGCGTGATTTGAGGGACCTCGAAAGAGACGTGTAGAGGTACAAAAGGGACCCCTTCGACAATAACGCATACAGAACAGCCATCGCAGCAATACACGACGAGGAAGTACAAGCATCAATCGCAAGACTAGGTCCAAACAAAGTTCTCTCGACACAACCACCAGCCATTTCTCCAGACTAGAGAACGCTTCCGAGAGCAGCGAGGACGACACTTGCCCAACTTAGGTCGGGTTGGTGTTCGCGTCTAAACTCCTACCTGTGTCGCATTGATCGGGATGTCACGAACACATGCCCCGCCTGCAATGGTACACCTCACGATGTAGACCACATTTTCAGATGCCCAGCTGCACCCACACACCTGACCCGCAGATCGCTGTGGGAGAACCCCGTAGAGGCAGCTACCTTCCTAACACTCAACACCGAGGAAGACGAAGAACAACACAACACGTAGCACACTCACACAACGAACTTCTGACCATTGCTACAACAACAACAACCACTAAAATCAAAGTTCTGCATTTTACCCTTCCTAAACTAAACGGTCAGTTACTCCAACTATCACCCAGCGTAAAGTATCTAGGTGCCATTTTAGACACGAAGCTCAGCTGGAAGTTAAATATTGAAGAGCGGGTTAAGAAAGCCTGCATCGCTATCTGCGGCTGTAAGAAAACCTTCGAAAAAAGATGGGGCCTTAAGCCAAATATGATTCTCTGGATGTCAGCAGCAGCAGTAGTCCGTCCGATTGTGTCTTGACACTACATGTGCCATGCGAACTTGCCCGAGGGAAGCGCTAAACGTGATCCTGCATCTTCCACCAATAGACCTCTTTATTAAACAGCTGGCGGCGGGGTGTGCAGTCAGACTCAGAGACTCGGGAGCCTGAACTGCCAAGCCGTACGGCCATAGCAACATTCTCAACCGGTTGCCACGATGTGGTCAACGTAAAAACAGACTTCACTGTGCCCAAACGGAGGTTTGACAGAAGCTTCTCTGCCCAATTCCTCACCAGAGCTGAATGGAGGGGGGACGAGGTGGTGAAGGACTTTGACATCACGATTTTCACCGACGGGTCGAAAATGGACTGCGGCGTCGGTGCAGGAATCTTTTCTGAAGCACTGAATATCTCGGAGAGTTCTCGCCTCCCGGACTATGCCAGCATTTTCCAGGCGAAACTCTCGCAATTATGAAGGCGTCTCTCACTCTCAGTGATATACCAGATAACCAGAACATCGACATTTGCTCAGACAGCCAGGCCGCTATCAAGGCACTGAACTCGGTGAGTACTTCCTGCAAACTGGTCGAGCGATGTGGGGAAAAGTTAACTCACCTTGGCAGACTGCTCAATATCACCCTGCTCTGGGTGCCTGGTCATAGAGACATTGAGGGAAACGAAAAAGCCGATGAGCTGGCCAGGAGGGGGGCCGTCCTAGAAAGCTCTCATGCAGAATCGCAGAGGACTGTTAAGGGCAAGATCTCCTCTCACTACCTCAATGTTGCGGATTCCAAATGGCGGAATCTGCCCACCTGCGCCGTATCAAGGAAGATATGGCCCTCCTATGAGAGAAGGAAACATCTGAGCTATTAACCAAGTCCCGTATACATGTCGTCAGGCTCACGGCGGTCGTTACAGGACACTGGCCTATCGAAGAACATGCAATAAGGCTTGGCATCCCTTATAATCCGCATTGCCGCAGCTGCGGGAAGGAGGATGAGAAGAAACCCTCACTTCCTCAGCGAATGCACGGCCCTTGCTAGGGCCAGACATCGAGTATTGGGTGAGGCCTTTCTTGTTAACCTGGAGCATGTGTCGGGGGTCAAGATCGGGGAGTTGCTATACTTCCTGACCTCCTCCGGTTGGATCTAGGCATCCTTGCATCCCCTGTTAGTCCAACCATCTTCTTATAAACGATTTTTCCGTTGTGCTTCAGCCACCACTTATACCAACCAAGCAGTATTCAGTTGGCTCTTATCAGACTGACCATCCAAACCATAATCTTATGGACAAGACCCCATCACCGCGTAGCCTTAAATTGAGGGACCGCGAGAGGTAAGTCCAAAGATTCAAGAGAGTTCCCTTCGATAACGCCAGCTACAAATCAGCTATATCAACACTGCACAGAGAAGAAGTGCTTTCTTCGATAGCGGACCTCAAATCAAACAGAATACTTAATACACAACCACCTGCCGTATCTTCAGACGAAATTCGACTACCTAGAGCGACCAGGACTACCTTGGCTCAATTGCGCTCAGGGTGGTGTTCACGTCTAAACTTGTACCTATCCCGTATCAAACTCCTCTCCAGCCTGTGGTCTCACTCCGCCTGATGTTGAGCACATCTTAACTGTCCTGCAGCTCCCACTTACCTAGAAAGTATCGCGCTATGAGAAAACCCTATTGAGGCTGCTGCTTTTTTCCACCTGGAGAACAACAATACCGAGAGACACACACATGTAGCAGAATTCTGAAATTGCTACTACAAAAACAACGCAGAATGTGGCTAAATGGGCAGGAAATGTATGCCAGCAACCGCAGCCAACCAGCATCATCCGAAATCAGTTTATGCTAACGAAACGTCAACGAAGACGCCTAGAAGGAGAATTTGACACGCTTATACCCCACTAAGCGTTGGGACGAATAGTAATGTGTCATCGAAATCGCTCCTAAGCAAATCTGAGGATCCAGTTCCTTAAAGTAGCTCCGAACGATTACTCAATTGCCCTAACCTCTTGTGTGGCATAGCGCGTCAACTGTTCCATGTGGCCCAGTTGACGTTTCGTTGGCATAAACTGGTTTCGGAGACTGCAGTTGCCAGCATGTGGGGGGCAAAGACCTTTTCCATAGTCCTCCGCGTGGGCGCCCCCTGGTAACGGCAGTGTATCAATTCGCTGACGGCCAATGTCTTAGCGATAAGACAATTTGGAAAAGGCAGATAGCTGTAGCCTGAATGGCTGACAAACACCTAAGCGTCTCAGGTCTAGTAGGATGGAATGACTTGCGTAGTTGGACCTGCTACATAGTTGTGTGGGCTCCAGCACGTTTATTAAACCATCTGAAGCAGCTATCTCCGAGGCCATCCCCTGAATGGGGTTAAGCGACGTGCTGATAACTCGTCCTTGTAAAAACCACTCCATGTCAAGAAACCTGGAACAAAATCCTCGGATTGGACAGATCAACAACGACGACCACGCAAACGAATAAAGGATTATTCTTTCGGATCCTGGAATGTACAACAGTACTTCAACAGGTCGAAAAGTACAAACTGAGCATTACTGCAGTCCAGGAAACAAATTGGCTTGGCAGCGAGATTAATGACAAGAAATCGCACACAATTTTTACAAGTGGCAAACCATCGGGCCGCAAGGAGTTTGGAGTAGCATTTATAGTGAACAATCACCTCAAACCGCATATTACTGACTTCAAACCCATAAATGAACGGCTGTGTGCGATTCGCATCAAGACTCGATTCTTCAATCTCTGGCTCATCAATGTGCATGCCCCCACTGAAGTTAAAGAAGACGCAGTAAAAGACGAGTTCTACGCCCGCCTTGAAACTCTCTTCGACTCACTTCCCACAAACGACGTCAAATTGCTGCTGGGAGACTTTAACGCGAAAGTCGGGAATGAAAGTTGGCATCGGGGGACCTCTGGAGGCCACAGCCTCCATGAAGAATGTAACGATAACGGCCAGCGACTTATCGACTTCGCCTGCAGCAGGAATCTAGTCGTAAGCTCTACGTTGCTCTACTGCATTCACAAGCAGACCTGGAAGTCTCCAGACGCACATACCGTCAACCAAATTGACCACGTCCTCATTTGCAGGAGATGGGCGTCTAGTGTCATGGATGTCCGCTCCTATCGAGGAGCAAACTGCGACTCAGATCATCACTTGGTGAAGACGACCTACAGATGTAGAATTTCCTCAGTGCACCAGTCAAGAATCAGCCCTCCCAAAATCTTTGCGGTTGATAAGCTCTTGAGTGATGCTACAGCGGTGGCGTATACTACCGAGGAAAAACTATCACCTATGCTACACAACATCAGCAACACAGGCGTCCATGGGTTCTGGGAAGAACTCAAGGGTACCATCAAGGATGTCGCAGAGAAGGTCGTGGGATATAAAGCCCGGCGAGCGCGAAATGACTGGTTCGACGAAGAATGCAAAAATTCACTTGACGCGAAAAACGAGGCCTACAGACAATGGATTCAACGAGGAACCAGAGCCAGAAGAGAAAAATATGACGAGCTACGGCGAATATCGAATAGAATAATTAGACGTAAGAAACGTAAATACTTTGACGAGCAGTTGCTGAACATAAACGAAAACTTAGCTAATAGGAACACCAGACAAGCGTACAAACTAGTAAATACAATTAAGAACGGCTACCAACCCAGGACTAGCCTTTGTAAGGACAAGGATGGAAACATCATCAGCGACACCGATGGTATTAACAAGCGATGGGCCTCTTATTTTGAAGAGCTTCTAAACCGACCATCTAACATCCCCACACAGGAAGCTCTCGATGATATTGTTGATCTAGGCCCACCCATTCAACCCCCGACAGTAGAGGAAGTTGATCTCGCGTTGCGGTCACTAAAACGAAATAAAGCGCCGGGCGCTGACGAGATCCCAGCTGAACTGCTAAGATTCGGTGGAACGAGTCTAGTTGATGCCATACATCAATTACTCCTGCGAGTATGGGAGAACGAGGAGATCCCAGACGATTGGCGCAGAAGCATCATCTGTCCAATTCATAAAAAGGGAGATAAACTGCGGTGTGAGAATTACAGGGGCATATCACTAGTTTGTACGTCCTATAAAATTTTGACGAAAATTCTGGAAAATAGAATAAAACCGTACGCAGAACGAGTCATTGGCGAATATCAAAGCGGTTTCAGACCTGGTCGCTCCACAACCGATCAGCTCTTCTCAGTCAAACTGATACTCCAGAGGTGCTGGGAATACAACGTAAACGTATACCAAATCTTTGTCGACTTCAAGCAGGCATACGACAGTATCGATCGTGGAGTACTGTACAACATCATGCTGCAATTTGGTATACCAGCAAAATTAGTGCGACTGACAAAGATGACGATGACCAACTCCGTCTCACAAGTCAGGATCCAGAATAGACTTACTGACCTATTTGAAACACGCACTGGTTTGAAACAGGGCGATGGACTGGCACCGACGCTCTTCAACCTAGCACTGGAATACGTTATTCGGGCCATGAATATGGACAACAGCAAGACGCTACTCATCAAGTCGACACAATTAGCAGCGTACGCCGACGACATCAACATCATGTCCCGAAGATTGGCTGACGCAGAAGAACTTCTGCATACGCTCGATACCGCTGCAAAGGAAGTTGGATTACGTATTAACGAGGGTAAAACTAAAATAATGATGCAACCGGTGACAAGGACACCTGCACAACCGAGCATCAATGTGGGGGACCTCAACATCGAGTTCGTGAACAACTTCATTTACCTGGGTTGCAACCTGTCAAGGGACGCCAACGAAACTGACGAAATCAAGCGACGGATACAGTTAGCTAATAAGACTTTTCTCGGTTCTCCCCATAATGAAATCGAAACATGTGCACAGAAACACGAAGCTCCGCGTGTACAAAACCATTATACGACCAGTGCTATGCTATGGCTGCGAAGCATGGACCCTAACTCAAGCCTCCGAAAACATGCTAGACACTTTCGAACGTAAGGTTCTACGGCGAATTTTCGGGGCTGTTTGCGATCGAGATGGATGGCGCATCCGGTACAACCATGAGTTGTATGAAATGTACGATGAGCTGCAAGTCTCGAAAATCGTCAAACTACAACGACTTCAATGGGCAGGGCATGTACAAAGAATGGACGATGATCGCATGCCTAAGAGAGTAATGAATGCGGAACGAGTCGACGGAGCGAGACTGCGAGGACGACCGAGATCTCGTTGGGAGAGCTCAGTAGGTGTGGACGCCGCGCAGCTGCTGGGCTCCCAAAATTGGAGGACGCGGTCACGTGACCGAGATAATTGGAGGACAATGATCCAGGCGGCCAAGGCCCGACGTCGGGCTGTCGCGCCACGATGATGATGATGAGTTGCCAGCATGTACCTCCTGCTCCCCTATTTAGCTACACCTGCGATAAATCGGGAGATGCTGCGGCTTGTTATTACGCCCCGCACCACATGTTGAAGACAACACAAACATCTATGGCCACGAATGTCGTCGTGGACGGGATTCGAACTCGAAACGGCGCTGGTCAGACATGAGACTGATGCCTCTACGCACTGAGATACCGGTCGCCCCAATTTGTTTCATAATATCATAACAAAGCATTTGAACTTAATTTCTTCTGTAAATAAAAAAAATAAAACAAACATAAAAGGACAAAGGAACGTTTATATTTAGCCTCAATAATTGCCACTGCCTGCATTTCGTGTGTACCATTCGACTCGATTCCACTGATATCAAAGGATTCGCCAAACGACTCGCATTTAAAACTGCCTCCCAAATCGCTTGCTTATCAAAATTGGGGACTGGGGGACATGGGAATGGGAGAGCACGGCAAAGAATGGTCCTCCTAATGAGCTCGACAACTGTAAAACAAAACAAAAATAAAAACAGAAAAAATATACAAAAAGACGAAGAAGAGCCGTTTACGACTACAAACAAGTCACCAAGTCGTTCGTCTTCCCCGGAACAAAGGACACAACGGCGAGTTGCCCTTTCAATCCGCAAAGGGAAAGAGTTGCAGCAGATACATTTCAAATGTATGACTGACCTGCACAGCACAAGAGGACAAATACCTTCAGTGTGTACACTGAATACGAGAAAGTCCTGTTTTGAGTGTCCCCCGTCAAGGGGTTGCACAAGAGTTCGCAATCCTGTGCTGCAGTCGCGTCCACGTCCACGGCCATGGAACGAAGAAAAGACCAAGTTGGCTTTTGAAATCGAGAGGGCTTTTCTTTTCGGCGGAAGGACTGCTTTGTGTAGCGGAGGGCGAGTGCGAGATCCTGCCTGATGAATAATTTGTCAAAGGCAATGGCGGAAATAGAGAAAAAGGAAGAAACGTCCTTTTGGTGATTCAAGTGGATTTGATTGCAGATTTATGAGTCTGGGATAATTGTGATCTGTCTCTGAACTGACCTGTATCCTAGCGAGTTGCTTGGACGCACATAAAAGTCGCGTGTAATCCTTAAAAGTTCCGCTGATTCTGCTGGGTGGAAAATCAAACCAAGGACGGACTGTCGTGTACGCGAAAAGACGAAATTCACTGAAACACACAACAGGACACTGACACGGAGAGTTTTCCCCGTGGGAGATTGTCGTCCTACCCCCCAACAAAACACACGACAACAATACAGTTACGATTGAAAGTAAGCGGACAGCGATTTGGAGCCCAAGGTGCACGCTGTTGTCTGATTGTTGTTGACAATAATTCTCCGAATTGCGGACTGCGGCCCACTGTGCACTAATCCAATTGGATTTTTGGGGTCTCACCAACACCAGAACAAAATTCTCGCCGGGCGATGAACGGACGGACGACCACTGACACTCGCTCGCCGCACTCTATGACGTATGCAAGAACGCGTGAACGGTTTCTGAAGGTCGTCTCTCGTCTGTGCTGTGCGACGCGTTTACTACGCGAGCGAGCGGCTGCACCTCGTCAATGAATGGCGGCCGCCACCGGCCCGTGCCGTTTCGGGGCAAAAAAAAAAACGTCTGGGGCCCCGGGGGCAGCACAAAACACAACAAATCGCGCCGCGTCCAGGGACGGTGACGACACTTGTGTCACAGCCGGCGGTGCGATGGGACCCGCGCGAGAATTCTTTTGTTTTGATTCACACAACTGACACGGGGGACGACACCCGTCACTCCATCGCACGACAGGGGGCGGACGGGCACACACTTGACACTTTTATTGATTAGTTTGGGGCCACAGCCGGGGGCCGGTCGTCGTACCACGCACCGAACGCCACACAACACTCACCGCTCGCACCGGAGAAATTTGCACGCGCGACGACAACGACGAATCCGTCTTTCGATTTTCCTTGCTCGCCCGACCGGTACGGTTGCAAATTTCCCGTTGAAATGACGCCGACACGAAGCGCGATTGCAATTTTATCGAATCCGCGACAATGGCAAGTTGGCTGGCTCGGAAAATTGGCCCGAAAAATTCAATTGACGCGCCGCTATCACCACACACAGGCACACGGAAATTCGCCAACAACTTTCAACTTAACTCCAAACTCTTGCACGGCCCTCACAAAACTGACTCCCAACGATTTGCTCTCGCCGGCGTTTGCGGCGCCATTTATCTCTTCTCTTAAGCGCACGTCCGTGTCACACACACACTGACCGTTTTTATAATATTATTAACAAAAATCCCGGGCGTGCGCCGCCGTGTGGCTTGCACGCAACGCGAAGAAATGCGAGCGCCTTCATTCATTTACGCAACGGGCCGTGCGAATCGGCTCTCGGTCATTTTACGTTTGTTTTGTTCGGCACGGGCGATGTGTTGGTGCTCTCTGTTTTTAAACCGATCGATAATTCTCTCAGTTCTAGCATTATTTTTGCAACATATCCAATCTCTTCCGCGGCCGGGTACTCTTAAAAATGCGGCGTCTATCGAATTCTCCAAACATAAAGTCTGCAGACCGTCGAAGAGAAATGCAATTGGCGCATGGCATTTGACAGTTCGTTGAGTCTCTTTGTTCCGCACTTTCTCACGAGCTGAAACCGTGTTCTTAGACGACGGAGTTGATTTATGACTTCGTTGCAGCAGGTAGACGCAGAGGAGCGTAACCGTGCGGTTGAATGGAATTGAACGACCGGGGATGGTCGATTGCCATGGAATGGGTGACGTGATAGTGTGGAAGGCTGTTGCATTTTTGTTAATAATAGCGCGTAGGGATGAGATATTCCGGTGAATTTGGTATGGGAAGAATCGGGAGATGTGGTAGTTTCGGGAAATTTGAGTGGCAAGAGTGTATTTTGTGCGACAATGCTGCAAAATACATTTGAATTTGAGGTTTGTTTTCGTGCTATTTTAAGCGATTGTTAATTGCAATTAGTATTTAGGGGGAATTTTGGGGAAAAGAAAGACAGTTATAGTATTTTGATGTAAAATATCGGGAATTGAAGTCCGGAAATGACTTTTTTTGGTGCGAATGATCAAGAATTGTTCTCTTTTCAATTGAATTCGGAATTTTTAAAATATTGGTTTCAATATTATCATTGAAAACAATATTTTAAATATTCCGAACTCAAACATCGTTTTGACAAGCGCTTGAAACTGACCTTTTTAGTTAAAGCTTTTGCTAAATTTTTTGTGGTTAAGTGCAATTAAGTGGTAAATTGTTGACTCGAGTTGATTAAATTAAACTCCATAGTGAGTGTGATTGAAATACACCATAAAAGCAGCGATTTGATCTGTGAGTTTTGTTTGATTTTGTTTTTTTTTTTCGGCTGTACTCAGTTTTTCAACTACAGTACCTACTTTCTTTGTCAGCCATTTTTATAAATATACCGCAATCAAGTAAAGCTGATGTCACAGGCAACTCTGAGGCCAATTACTGCCCGAAGCACAAGAAAGAGGATTGCAACGATAAGAATCTATTGCAATCAGGGCCGGCGGAACATGTAGAACTTGTGTGTTGAGTCTTTATTGATTTTAAAAAAAGCATCTCCTCTCCACGTGAACCCATTCCCCTTCTCCACCACCTCAACATTTTGTTTGATTTTGGGAATTGCATAATAAAAATTTGTATAATTTTCCAAATGAATATTTTACAGTTATAGTCCAAGAAAGTGTAATGAGCCTAGTGCTGGATGTTGTCAAGCGCTCCACCGGTACCTAGCACCTGCTTGCAAGCAGCTCCGTTCGATGAGATGCGGGTCGGGGAAAAAAAAGGAAGGTCCGGGACGGATGGTCGCATGGCTCAAAACGATGATTCAGGTGCTGTATAGCCCGATTGTAGAAATATAATAACAAAAAAAAGAAAAAGAGCGGGAGAGGGACGCGTCAAAAATCAAGTGGTTCGGCTGGAGAGCCAAACCCCCGTAAAAACGACTAAAGTCGCGAACACATTGGTAAAGCGAGAAAAGACAACGAAGAACCCACGAACACTCCGCACCGACAAGACCAGCATCTTGTACAACGAAAAAAGCGGTTGGGGTCGTCGAGGAAAGCGAAATCTGCTCCGGGCGGCATGCCCCGACAGCACCCCCCCGGTCGTGCCAAGACACCCCCTATCGCGACGCTTCACACAACAAACATCATATTTTTATACATCACAAATTTTATTTATGTTTCCATACTACTACTACACATATTTATTATCAAGTGCGGAAACCGAAGAAGGACCACAAAAATTAGGTTTTGATTTTCTCTTTTTTTTTTTTTGTTTCGTTGCGAAAGAAGACAAAATATTTAACACACTTAAGACCGCGGTTTAATATTCGGGGTATACTAACTTCACAAGCGACTCCACTCACATATAGTACATATATTTATATTTTTACTCACGGAAAGATTATTTTTAGTTCTTTCTTTTTTTTTTGTTGCAGGCGTTGACTGGCAGGAACTCCGGTGGCGGCCGCGACAGAAGTGCTGCTTAGTTGCTGCTTCGTTGATAGCGGAAATCTCGTACGTGAAATTAGTATTGTGTGTCTTAAACTAACATCAATCTTTACACGATAAATACTTTTGTCTCTACAATCTAACATGCGCTAACCTAACACTAACAAAGAATAACATAATAAATTACAAATTTGATCTAGGCTGTCTTTTTTTTTCTCTTTTTCTTTTAATTTTTAATACGTTAAAAGAGGGCGAAGCCTCGGCTCAGTCGGTGGGTTGCAGGCGCCCCCAGACTGTGGTTGTGTTGCATTCCCTTTTCGTGCCGGCCGGGAGGGGGTCCCACACCAGACGAAGGACGATTTTTTTTCGGTAGAGTATGAGGTACCAGGCGGGATGAGTCTTCGCCGGTAAATTAGCAGCGGCGGAATGATGCTTCTTTTCGGTAAATCAGCAGTGGCGGAATGAGTCTTCGCCGGTAAAGACAGCAGCGGCGGAATGATGCTTCTTTTCGGTAAATCAGCAGTGGCGGAATGAGTCTTCGCCGGTAAAGACAGCAGCGGCGGAATGATGCTTCTTTTCGGTAAATCAGCAGTGGCGGGATGATCCTTCTTTTCGGGCGGCAGATGGTGATGTACGACAGAGCCGTTTTTTCACACTCCGTTGGGTTTGGGAATTCGAAATGCACGCGGGTTTCCCTGACCATGCGGTCACCCCGTTCCACCGCCCGAATAGGCTAAAATACATAATAAGTCACTGAGTGAGCGATGGAATTTGGAGCGACTTCCATATCTGGTCGCCGAATTTTAGTGAAGGTTTTTTTCTCGAACATCATTGTGCATGAGCCGCCGATAAATTCCGGCGCCTTAGATATGGGAGCCGTGCCTCGAATTTAGATATTCCCACCCCATTTACCTTCCTTTTCCTGATTTCTGAAATTTCCGTTTTTCTTTGCTGGCCGAAACTTTATTTTTCACCTCCACTTTTCGTGTATTTTTTTATTTTTAATAAATTGCAAAAACACAGAAGATCGAACACTTGCAACGTTTGTAACACAACCTCCCGCTGCTACATTCACTGCCGAAAAGGCATGTGGTCGGCAGTCTGGCTGGTGCTCCCCTTCCGGACGTCACTGTGAGGTGAATTACTGGAAGTCCACCTCTCGATCGCCATGGGAAATTTATTCCTTTCGGAACGCTACCCCTTTGAAATTTGGGAACATGCAACATCCATGATGAGCTTGGCATATTTCCCCCTATTACTGTATGACATTTCTCTTTGTTTTGACACTTCTCAATTGTCAAGGTATGGGCACAGTGACAATTCGAAATGGTCGAGGGAAAAACAAAAAAAAACAGGCCCATTGAGGGTATGTCAAGTCATCTGCTTAAACAATTTAAGATTGACGGAGAAAACAAAACAGGAGCATGAGAAGTGTGAGTTTGGAACTCACGAAGTCTACGTTATTGACGTGGACGTAAGCGGTGGTGAGAGAGTGGGACGAGAGAAGGATAATAACGTGTCAATATACAAGAAAAATTGAAGGCATCAAGAGCGTTTCATTACAAAAGGTGGCTCTTTATATTATGACCCACTATGAGTTAAGGGATATTAGTAATATGTTGTATCAGGCCTGACGAGAGGGTGGGGGAACGGTGTGATTCCCTCTGGGCCGGGTATTTCAGAGAGGGCCCGAATGTTTACAACAAAGGTTTTATTGAGCCTTTTGTACATGATTAATCAATTGCCCTAACCCCTTGTGGGCGCGTCAACTGTTCCATGTGGCCCAGTTGACGTTTCGTTGGCATAAATTGGTTTCAGAGAATGCAGTTGCCAGCATGCTCCTTCTGCACATCCATGGCCACGAACATCGTCGTGGGAGGGATGCTTTATTTTTTTGCATTGAACCAGCAACGCTGGTGCTATGGAACCCTACTAATATGATGTTCAGACTTAGCCAAAACACGTGTTTTCGGTCCACTTTCGTGTTTTCAGGCGAAAATGGCCTCCAAATCATCTCATTTTCTATACGATCTAACAGATCGAAAATATCTCGTTTTCCGTGTTTTGCACAAAAACACGACCGAAAACACCTCAAAAATGTGCTGAATGAACTGCTGAATAAACAGCTTGGAAATTGACAAGAAATGTCAGTCGCCGTCACAACAGTTTACGCTTCAGAAGCGTGTTTTTTATTGAATTGTGTAAAACTATGCAGACAAAAAGATAATCACCATCGAGGAGGAAGCTAGTTTGGCTGTTTTTGTCAACAAAAACAGATACAAAGTTTGAGGTTAGTGAAGGTTGCTTTCGTGAAATCACAATGTGAATATAGCATAAGTTACAACACATTATATGGTCTGGAATCGACTTTAACACTTGGGGTCTCTAATTTTCTTTATAATATTATCATTTATGTGCTTGCGGAATTCGGTCCATATTTTGCGCAAACGATGAAATTGGCCGGCATAGTTTATTGCATTAAAGTGTCATGGGGTCCTCAGCTACGATGATTACATCCAAATATAAAAAAAAAACGCTCCAACTCACAATTAAAGGACAGCTAGGAAAAATTTCCGCTTCGGTGCGCCGTTATGATGGATTTTTTTGGAGCATTGACACACTGCCACCACCATTATTACGTTTACTGTCGTTATGACACATTTTCTATGAAGATGCGACACACTGCAACAACCATCACTGCCTTGTGTCGTCACCTTGACAACCGTTGTTGCTCTTGTCATCGCGATTTGTTATTGAAAACTGTGCCAAAATGAAAATCAGCGGCAATTGCATTGCGACTATGAGATCTATTGTGCCACAGCCTTCACTAACCCGAAAGAGCCTCAACCAACCTGATGAAGGCCCGTAGATCCTTAAGAAGCAGCACTCTTAATGACAGCGGAGCTCAGGATGGAATCTCCAAAAAGCAAAAACCTTGAGCCAGCAGCCGCAGAATCCGTACTTATCACCTAAAGGATGGTGCTGGAGTGCCGTGAATCTCTCATACAGATGGGTGATTTTTTTTTATATTATTCTGTGCTTGATTCCAGGTCATAGTGGTTTCGTTGGCAACTCCCGAGCTGATGAACTTGCTAGAAGAGGAACAGCGGTAGAAGCCGTATGTACTCTATGCAGTTACGTAACCAGGGGCGGGGTCCGGGCGGTCCAGACCCCTGCCGAAATTTGTGGTTATTCAACAATTGTGAAAGATACACCCATATAAAGGTATTATTCACTAAGTTAGTCTATGGTGTTACGCATTCAGTCAGAAATTTCCCAATCTTCCCAAAGATAAAGATCAGCTGGTGAAATATTTTTCAGCAATAGAATTTTTTTTTATTTACATGTACATATTAATGATGGGCATAATGACTCTTTTCACTGTGCCAGCACATAAGCTCTGACTCTTTCCAATGAGTCGTTCAAAAAGAGTCGTTTAAAAAGAGTCAGGCAAAGAGTATGAAATTTGGTTAATAACATATTCAATAAAAGTCGTAGTTTTAAAAAATTCGGTTTTTTTCTTTATTTTTTACCCCCGATTCGAAGTCGGTGACCCCAATGCCATTTTGTTTGAGCCAGCCAGATCGGACCACTATTTCTCATGAAAACCGGGTTGCCAATCTGGGATGGACGACCCCAATTTTTTGTTGCCTTTTCTGGCCCCAGATTTTGAGTCAGCGACCTCCCAATGTCCTTTAGTTTGAGCCAGCTAGATCGAACCACAATTTACGATGGAAACGGGGTTGTTAATCTGGGATGGACGACCCCAATATTTTGTTGCCTTTTTTGACCCCAGATTCTGAGTCAGCCACCCCCCAATGCCCTTTAGTTCGAGCCAGCCAGATCGGAGCACTATTTCTCAAGAAAACGGGGTTGCCAGCCTGGGATGGGCGACCCCAATTTTTTTGGAGACTCCTCCTTCCTCACAGCGAGCCACCAGGTGCGTCACAGTCGCGCGAGTGGTTTCGTTAAATCTAAAGGCATCTTTATACTTAACAGGACGTGTCATTTTGTTGAGTAAAACTTTAGGGTTTTGTGTTGAAGAGAAGTGGTTTTGAGAGTTTTGTGTTCTGTACATTATATGTAGAACCCTAGTGCACCAGGGGCCAATACAGAACCCTTAACACCTAAAAAAAACAAACGATCACTATAATTCAAGGGATGTGGGATGCATGCTAGCAACGTGCATCATCCGAAACTGGTTTATGCCAACGAAACGTCAGCTAAGCCACATGGAATAGTTGACGCAAATGGGGCAAATGATTAGAGCATTCAAGGGATGTTGCGCTCGGTGGCCGTGATTGTTCGGTCACCGCTCTACGATAGTAATCTAGAGGTCAAAGATCAAATCTCGGCGCGATCAAAAACTGCCTTTGAGTACTAATAGAACTCTCACAGTGCTCCGAACTTGTCAGTATAAAGACGGCGCGGATAGGAGGTGCATGCTGGCAACTGCACTTCCGAAAAGTAGATATGCTATTGAAACGTCAACAAGGCATAGAAATGCTAGAGATGTTGACACACCCATGCCGCTGGAGGAGTCCAGGCAATTAGAGAGAGTCAAATCAACTAATCCGCTATTTTTACATCGTGGTGAGTTTGCTGGGATTAGTTAATACTAAAACATAGTTCCAAGACATAAACGTGGTCAATGCAAGAGGCTTCACTCGATAGGTTAGGTTAGGTTAGGTACAGGGGCTGCCGTGATGTATCACAACACACTTAGACCAGCATTGGGTCCGTTGTGGTACCACCAAAAAATCGCCTTCAAATGAACCTACATACATATCAAACCAGCCTGTGCTAGCAATGTAACTGTTGAGCCTTGTGGCTGTCATATTCCTAAGGTCATCCAGATCTTAGAAGACCCAAGAACCCAAAAATGTTTTTCTCCTGCCGGCCAAGGTCGGACAGTGACAGAGAAGGTGGAGAATACTCTCCTCCTCATCCACATCTCCACAACTCCTGCAGAAGTCGTGATGAGGTTTCCGGAGCCTCCTGGCGGGCTCCCCGATTGGGCAGTGCTCCGTGATAACGCCCACCACCCTGCCAATGTGGTTTCTGTTCCGCGACAGCAGTGTGGCAGAACGACTGGGATCAAATATCAATCATCCTCGTTATTTGGCAGGTGTTGCCGTTGAGCCATTGTATTGGCCCTGTTCACAGCAGCTATCTTAATCGACAATTTGCACATGCTAAGTGGCGTTTTAATGTCTCTGCGTCTTTCGTCAACCACCCCAGTTGTACCCTCCCGAGCCAGTTAATCCGCCTTGCAGTTACCCACAAAACCACTATGGCTCGGGATCCAACAAAGAGTGATATTAAAGAAGCCGCCCATCTCTGCGAGGGCTGAGCGGTAGTTATCAATGGTTTTAGATGTAGTGAGGGCAGCTTCGAGTGAGCGAATCGCTGCCTGACTATCTGTGTGACATGACTGCCCAGCCAAGACAGGACTTCCGAGATAGCCGAAACCACCGCCTGTAGGACACTGCAATGGTCGGGAAAACGGTGTGAGAGGTTAATCCGAGTAAATGCCCACCCCGACCCCCTCGTCGGTTCTAGAGCCATATGTATATATGACCATGGTGTTGGTAGTTAAGGGCACATCCCCTGTCCAAAGACTACTCGACGGAATCAGGCTGAAGAAGTTTCTGGGGAGATCCAGGTTGTTCAGTATAGTAGAGTGTCCCGCACTCAGCGCACGCCACTGGCCCGCCTCGCGAAGGCGCAAAGCCGTGTTTGCTGCCAGTTGTTCGCCAAGAATATCCAGTGGGAGCAAGCCTAGAATCACGTCCAGTCCGGCAGACGGAGTAGTTCTGAACGCCCCCGTCGTGGCCAACGCAGCCAGCCTTTGTACTTTCCCCAACAAACCACAGTAGGCCCCTACTCTGAGTGCTGTCTACTACACACTAATACCGTACAATAAAATAGGACGTATTTTACAACGGCTATGTATGTATATCCAATATACCACTTTCGGCTGTAAGCCCCAGTTTTTACCTATAGAGCCATCGCTTGCCTATTGCTTCACTCGATAAGCTCTTTTGAATTTAACTGCCTGAAAATCGTCTCCAACTTTGCGGTTTATTCCTTGCACGCCTACCTCTTTAGCCTAGTGGCAGTCTATCCTTCTTTCATCTCCGAAAATACCAGTACTTATTGATGTGAGGTCTGATGTTTCTGGGAAAGGGGATGTTCATGAAACCAATCCATAAGCTTTCCTTGATCAATCTTGTCTCGCTTGGGTCTTAGAAAGAAACGTTGCTTGCATGTCAGAATTAAGAACCGAACTATCGGTGATCTGACCTTCAGCAGGTAGGGAGCAGATGGCTGGATTCTTTGTTGGAAGGATAAGGATGGAAGGGAGCGGCCCCGAACAAAATAATAAATAAATCTGGGGAAAGGGTAAAAGCTCTTTACATGACTCCAAATTGCACTTACAAAACTGTTACTCGTCGAACTGCTACCGAGAACGTTCCCGGGAACTTTTGATTGAAACTGTGACTGCGCTAACTGGCCATGTTTATGGCGGCTAGATTAGAATGGTGACCTATTAAAAAAATGTCCGAAAATGTGTTTTATGGGAAAACTCGCTCAAAAAGTGATTTTAGCTATTTCGAGTTTCTAAATTTTCGTTTGGCCGAATTACTTTCTCAACGGAGAATTACATGCTCTACAACTTTTACTCCTTGTATTTTACGTATTAGTATCAGTTTTCTATCAATTTTCACTGAAATGATTCGCACTTGTACATTTGCAAGAACATTAATACATAAAATCAGTTTTCTAGTTACACGCATTCAAATGTGACCATAACAGGGTTTTCGCAAAGTTGTGAAAAATCGACGTTTTTCGTCTGTCGATTGCGGCTACTCCACTGGACCTAATTTGACGTTTAGGTAGCTTATTCGTCGCAGAATTTTGCTCTTTAATTTATCCATAATCTAGCTAGGATCCACGGCTTTCAAGTTAAAATATAATCGAAAAACTAAAAAAAGTACCGAAATTTCGAGGTTTTTTGAGATTTTGACTATGTTATGAAAAGAAATTTCCGTGAGAAGCTCCGGATTCGTGTTCAGCACCCCAAAAAACATAAAAAATTAAAGAAAAAAATGCTCCACCACAATTTGTTTCCCCGAAGCCCTTCTGAGCTCCTAATGACTGGATTATAACACGAAATGGCTTAGCGGCAGCACTTGTTATAGAACAAAGCTGATATGGCCAGGGCTGGACATGAGCCGTTCTGCCAAACTATTGTTACTGACATCATATTGGTCCGCTTGTGGTCGTCATCACTAGGCATTGTTCAATGGGGGAGCACGTCAGGAAGCTTCGGCTTCCCTATAACAACCGCTGTAGAAGATGTAGGGATGAACAAGAGGAGGATAATACATTCCAGTTTCTCTGTGAATATTGTAACGGACGGTTTGGTGGGCATCCGAAGATGCCCGTGGGGACGGAGCCTAAGGTAGCATATTACCGTGAAGGTCGGGCCGTGCCATCTGGCGAAGAAAAAGGCCCCTCAACGAGCTAAGCAACGGCCTATGCTTGCTGTAGCTCAGTTCGGGAGATGTGGGCGGGGTTTCCTCCGCTCGTTGCCCCTGTCCTTTACGTATTAAGAAAAATTCATAGGCCTGGCGAAGACAACACAAACAGGGGGGGGGGGGGGGTAAAAATGGGATATAAAAAAAATTGTCGATACGTATGGAATGGTTGACGGACGGATCAGACGCCCACACGGTCGCACCTGGGTCCGGGTGTAATGGGACCCTCGGCCTCTGGTTTCATACCACCAACAGATCACCACTCATCAAGTGCTGCTTCGATCTGCTGGTGGGAGCAGCACTACCAGACCATAATATGGTTCGTTACAGGTGGTTCATTACAATATCCGAGCCTGCAAAGTATGAGGAGGTCAAAGGTACTACTTTGCCAATCGAGGGAACTTGCAGGACATTGGTGTTTGCCAGCTGCGACGTTTTGTTGTGAGCTCAGGCTGGTTCGAGGCTTAAAGTGGATCGGGACAACACATCTCGTTGTGTATCACAACGGACACAGATGCGGTCTATGTGTGCTGTGGTTATTCATGGCAACCCTTTAACCTAACCTAAGCTAACCTAGTCTGTGTTTAAAATTATGAAGTATTTGTATGTATTAAATTATGAAATTTAGAGCCATCGTTCTCGAAAGTCCCGTAAAATTCACAGATTGGCTTCCTTGATAATTAAATCAACAATTAAATTTAACTGCTTCACTAATTTCATAGTAACCTGGAGACATCAGGACTTATATGTTTTCTATTCTATATACGCTAATAATCATTTAAACAATGCATCCAAATTGTAAACTAGAAATTTGAAGATTTGTAGGATTTCCACCCATTCACTTCTTTATTCATATTCATCAACGTGTGTTAAGGCTTCCCTTCACAATATCTTCACGTGAGAGATTAACCTTAAAGATTACACTCGTGTCGTTCAAAAAGTAACTGAATGCCAGCCATTAAAGAAACCCACTCAATACTTATAAATCAAAGAAACAAAATTAAAGAAAATCTCTTCAGCAACAAATAAACATGTATCTTACGTTCAAACACCATTGGTCTCCAACCAAAAAAATGGTCAGATTGAAAAAGTCAGATAGAGATCTTGTTGGAAGCCATAGTCACATAGTCATCATGCGACACCAAGAACCACAACAAATTAATAAATCCTGTGACCGCGACCAGTTTACCAGTAGTACCGGACCATAGAGTATATGGTACGTGGACAACAAAAATCGAATCCGAGCCTGTAGTCATTAATTTCAATAATTTATGAATTTATCTTGCCATGTCCAGTTCAGCTGCAGACTGACCTTACATCGGACTCAAGACAAACGGACACGGCAAGCTTATTCTTAGGTTTCGTGTGAGTGCAACGAAGAAGGCTTATTTAAGTTTCCTCTTGGTGGAGACATTCGTGAAGATGCTAATGTAAATTCAGATACAGAATCTTCGTTTTTAAGGCGATTAATCACAGTCATATATCGAACGTATGGGATGTATCATATTTCAGTTAAACTGAAAAGTTTCGTAGAATAGCCAGCCTTGATTGTTATGGATGTGACAGTGTTTTTATGGAATTTGTACTATGTATTCAAACTGCATCTTTGAGTCGGAATTTGCCGCATACCAAATTACAAAACAGAATCCTTCTCTTATTCGTAAATGTCTAGCATAATTTCCATTTTATTTGTATTCAAACTTCTCAAAGTAAGCCCTCCAAACCGCATACTACACTGCCTTTATCTTCCTCCTTAACTACTCTACTCAACTCAACTTCCACCTGTCGTGAAATTTTCCAATTTCTCCGACCACATTTAAAAACTTATAATCGTGTTTCGTACAAATAAGACGATTTCATAAAATTAATTGTTGCACAAAATTGTCCTTTTTCCTCGAGATTTTCGTCCTAACCGTCTACAAAAGTGTCGCTTACGTCCGCATTATGACTCTCGAAAACGGTTGTCGTCTTCAAGACGCTATCCGAAGAAATATCTTGCGACATCGTCGCAAAAACCCATTTACTTTCGTCGTATCCTTCAATGCCTTAGTCACCACCTTAGTTCACCAGATACTTGAGTGTAAGTAAAATTTGCACAGGATGTACATCGAATAGACAGGATAGACACAGACCGACCCACCGACGACAGACACTCAGGTAATATGCGGGAATATCAATTGAGAGTTACTCCCCATCTCTATATTTGGGCTCGCGCTTTTGTGTATCCCGTTGCGGAAATTAATTCCATGAAGTAGGATGGCACGGCGGAAAACCGTTTTGTTTTCAAATCGTACCGCAATCGTGGCAGCAAAAGGATATTGAGTGCTGAGAAATTTATGTAGAATTGCGGAATTCAAGTGGTAAAGGTGGGGGTGATGGGGCGAAATAGAATAGGGGGCTGCCAGAATGGGTTTTATGAGTTACGGATAAATTTCTATACGAAGCACAACTATTTTTGTCTTCATCATCATCATCGTGGCGCGACAGCCCGACGTCGGGCCTTGGCCGCCTGGATCATTGTCCTCCAATTATCTCGGTCACGTGACCGCGTCCTCCAATTTTGGGAGCCCAGCAGCTGCGCGGCGTCCACACCTACTGAGCTCTCCCAACGAGATCTCGGTCGTCCTCGCAGTCTCGCTCCGTCGACTCGTTCTGCATTCATTACTCTCTTAGGCATGCGATCATCGTCCATTCTTTGTACATGCCCTGCACATTGAAGTCGTTGTAGTTTGACGATTTTCGAGACTTGCAGCTCATCGTACATTTCATACAACTCATGGTTGTACCGGATGCGCCATCCATCTCGATCGCAAACAGCCCCGAAAATTCGCCGTAGAACCTTACGTTCGAAAGTGTCTAGCATCTTTTCGGAGGCTTGAGTTAGGGTCCACGCTTCGCAGCCATAGCATAGCACTGGTCGTATAATGGTTTTGTACACGCGGAGCTTCGTGTTTCTGTGCACATGTTTCGATTTCATTATGGGGAGAACCGAGAAAAAAGTCTTATTAGCTAACTGTATCCGTCGCTTGATTTCGTCAGTTTCGTTGGCGTCTCTTGACAGGTTGCAACCCAGGTAGATGAAGTTGTTCACGAACTCGATGTTGAGGTCCCCCACGTTGATGCTCGGTTGTGCAGGTGTCCTTGTCACCGATTGCATCATTATTTTAGTTTTACCCTCGTTAATACGTAATCCAACTTCCTTTGCAGCGGTATCGAGCGTATGCAGAAGTTCTTCTGCGTCAGCGTCAGCCAATCTTCGAGACATGATGTTGATGTCGTCGGCTTACGGTGCTAATTGTGTCGACTTGATGAGCAGCGTCTTGCTGTTGTCCATATTCATGGCCCGAATAACGTATTCCAGTGCTAGGTTGAAGAGCGTCGGTGCCAGTCCATCGCCCTGTTTCAAACCAGTGCGTGTTTCAAATAGATCAGTAAGTCTATTCTGGATCCTGACTTGTGAGACGGAGTTGGTCATCGTCATCTTTGTCAGTCGCACTAATTTTGCTGGTATACCAAATTGCAGCATGATGTTGTACAGTACTCCACGATCGATACTGTCGTATGCCTGCTTGAAGTCGACAAAGATTTGGTATACGTTTACGTTGTACTCCCAGCACCTCTGGAGTATCAGTTTGACTGAGAAGAGCTGATCGGTTGTGGAGCGACCAGGTCTGAAACCGCTTTGATATTCGCCAATGACTCGTTCTGCGTACGGTTTTATTCTATTTTCCAGAATTTTCGTCAAAATTTTATAGGACGTACAAACTAGTGAGATGCCCCTGTAATTCTCACACCGCAGTTTATCTCCCTTTTTATGAATTGGACAGATGATGCTTCTGCGCCAATCGTCTGGGATCTCCTCGTTCTCCCATACTCGCAGGAGTAATTGATGTATGGCATCAACTAGACTCGTTCCACCGAATCTTAGCAGTTCAGCTGGGATCTCGTCAGCGCCCGGCGCTTTATTTCGTTTTAGTGACCGCAACGCGAGATCAACTTCCTCTACTGTCGGGGGTTGAATGGGTGGGCCTAGATCAACAATATCATCGAGAGCTTCCTGTGTGGGGATGTTAGATGGTCGGTTTAGAAGCTCTTCAAAATAAGAGGCCCATCGTTTGTTAATACCATCGGTGTCGCAGATGATGTTTCCATCCTTGTCCTTACAAAGGCTAGTCCTGGGTTGGTAGCCGTTCTTAATTGTATTTACTAGTTTGTACGCTTGTCTGGTGTTCCTATTAGCTAAGTTTTCGTTTATGTTCAGCAACTGCTCGTCAAGGTATTTACGTTTCTTACGTCTAATTATTCTATTCGATATTCGCCGTAGCTCGTCATATTTTTCTCTTCTGGCTCTGGTTCCTCGTTGAATCCATTGTCTGTAGGCCTCGTTTTTCGCGTCAAGTGAATTTTTGCATTCTTCGTCGAACCAGTCATTTCGCGCTCGCCGGGCTTTATATCCCACGACCTTCTCTGCGACATCCTTGATGGTACCCTTGAGTTCTTCCCAGAACCCATGGACGCCTGTGTTGCTGATGTTGTGTAGCATAGGTGATAGTTTTTCCTCGGTAGTATACGCCACCGCTGTAGCATCACTCAAGAGCTTATCAACCGCAAAGATTTTGGGAGGGCTGATTCTTGACTGGTGCACTGAGGAGATTCTACATCTGTAGGTCGTCTTCACCAAGTGATGATCTGAGTCGCAGTTTGCTCCTCGATAGGAGCGGACATCCATGACACTAGACGCCCATCTCCTGCAAATGAGGACGTGGTCAATTTGGTTGACGGTATGTGCGTCTGGAGACTTCCAGGTCTGCTTGTGAATGCGTCGATGCGGGAAACACGTAGAGCTTACGACTGGATTCCTGCTGCAGGCGAAGTCGATAAGTCGCTGGCCGTTATCGTTACATTCTTCATGGAGGCTGTGGCCTCCAGAGGTCCCCCGATGCCAACTTTCATTCCCGACTTTCGCGTTAAAGTCGCCCAGCAGCAATTTGACGTCGTTTGTTGGAAGTGAGTCGAAGAGAGTTTCAAGGCGGGCGTAGAACTCGTCTTTTACTGCGTCTTCTTTAACTTCAGTGGGGGCATGCACATTGATGAGCCAGAGATTGAAGAATCGAGTCTTGATGCGAATCGCACACAGCCGTTCATTTATGGGTTTGAAGTCAGTAATATGCGGTTTGAGGTGATTGTCCACTATAAATGCTACTCCAAACTCCTTGCGGCCCGATGGTTTGCCACTTGTAAAAATTGTGTGCGATTTCTTGTCATTAATCTCGCTGCCAAGCCAATTTGTTTCCTGGACTGCAGTAATGCTCAGTTTGTACTTTTCGACCTGTTGAAGGAGGGCCTTCTCGGCCCCCGGTTTGTTCAGGGAGCGTACATTCCAGGATCCGAAAGAATAATCCTTTATTCGTTTGCGTGGTCGTCGTTGTTGATCCGTCCAATCCGAGGCTTTTGTTCCAGGTTTCTTGACATGGAGTGGTTTTTACAAGGACGAGTTGTCAGCACGTCGCTTAACCCCATTCGGGGGATGGCCTCGGAGATAGCTGCTTCAGATGGTTTAATAAACGTGCTGGAGCCCACACAACTATGTAGCAGGTCCAACTACGCAAGTCATTCCATCCTACTAGACCTGAGACGCTTAGGTGTTTGTCAGCCATTCAGGCTACAGCTATCTGCCTTTTCCAAACTGTCTTATCGCTAAGACATTGGCCGTCAGCGAATTGATACACTGCCGTTACCAGGGGGCGCCCACGTGGAGGACTATGGAAAAGGTCTTTGCCCCCTTTGCCTTCATACTAGTTTTTATTATTCCTAACGCGTTTCACTATCTCGAGCATCTTCAGAAGAATGGTTACAAAAAAGGGAATGTTAAATATATAGTAAATTCTTAAATCTAAATTCTAGTGCAGCCGTCATCTGAAACCCTTCTTTCCTGTAAATCAATTCATTTCCAAGAAAGTCCTTTTTCGTCACCAAAGGACTCAATCGCCAATAGCAGTAGTCTAGTTCATTCGCCTCAACATCCCCTGGTGATACCCATCTTGCCTATATATCTCTTCATTTCCAAGAACCCCCTATTTCCTTACCGCTTATTCATCAGAATGTCCTTTTTGCTTAAGAAAGAATTCAAAACGATTTCAACGGCGTTCCTGTGGCAATCGGTTCTACCCACCGGAGCAACCCGTTTTACAACGGCCAAGGGCTGCGAAACGCCTTCAATGCAAGAAAGAAATGTGTCAATGTGTTACATGTTCTTCTACGTTTTTTTTGTGTTTATTGGAAGCAACACATTTCGACGCAACTGCTCCTAATACTACTTCTCTGATCTCCGTGCTAGCATTGAAAGCAACCCTGGTACATGGATCTGTTGCGTAGGCAACAGAGAACTGCACCCCCATCCGACTTCAGTGAGATGGAACTGTTGCGACGAGTGGTGTCACCTGAGGAACTGCTGCGGATTAAATCATCACAGGCACTACAATCCTTCATTTACTGCCAGTCTGTGCAGGAACAGAGGACCACAAGCAGCGAGCTCTCAAACAGGCCTCATCTTTCTGCACCAGTGAACACCCATATGAGCTTCCAGTCAACCTCAATGACTCCTGCGAATAGTTCCAGTAGGATTCCACAACAAAACTATCTTTTACGCCTGCACCACCGATCGCCATTTTTGATACGCTCTCACTTGTCCAACTAAATTGCAATGGGCTGCAAAATAAACATGGACATACACCGCATCCAAGTTGGAGCCATTCAGGAGACGAAAATACATCCAACGCTCATGGAGATTACGCCATTATGAGGAAAGACAGGTTGACCAACGCTGGAGTAAGGCTTGCCTTCATCATTCACCATTCCATGCAATACCGGGATAAGATGTCACCACAACGATCTCACCATGTAAGTGCAAGCCATCGCCATAAAATCAGGCAATGTTGATATTGAAATTTGCAACATACAAGTATGTACTCCACCGGTATCCAGTTGTCCCTCGGGTTGCCATGTAAATATCAACACTTTCCTCACTGGCCAACATCGTCTCCTGCTTGGTGACTTTAACGCTCACCATGAACTCAGGCACTTACATCTTAATAACGACACCAGAGGTATCTCAATTGCACAGCAACTTGATGCTTCAGATTTCTCATAAACGAAGCTTAATGGGAGCCGGTCCTTGCACTATCTTCGGACCACTTACCAATCGCGATAAGGCTTGACAAACCGACAGATTTCGTATCTGTCGAACATCGCCCTTTTGTCAACCGCAATAAGGCTGACTGGAATGGCTTCAGCCAATATACCAGCGTTAAATTCCTCGCCCTGTATACTCCTTCCAACGTACGTAAGGCCGAATCCAACAACAGAAACTTCCTAAATAAAGCGGCTGTGAAATTTATTCCTGCAGGACGCATCCCAAAAATTCGGTCTAATTTTCTTACCTCAGCCGCCAGACTGACAGAGAAAACATCAGGAGCACGAGCCCAGACGATCCCAGAATTCACGAAATGAACAGTGAAATTCAAAACCTTGTATCCGAGTACAGCAGGTTAAAATAGAATACGCATCTGAATAACTGCAACCTAACCACAGGTATAAGTAAACTTTGGTGACAGTCTGTACCCTCTATAATCCACCGAAACAGAAAGGGAATGTCGACATACAGTTAGGATACAATTCAATCAGCGACCCTACCCACTGCGCAAGCCGCTTCAATAAGCAATTTATTGAACATCCTCCACCAGACCGACAAAAGTGCATAATCCGCAGGGGGATCCATAACCGAACCGCAGACAACATACCTGTCATCACCGCGGACGAAGTGGCTGCAGCAATCAGGAAGGCGAATAACTCGAAAGCCTTGGGACCTGATGGAATCTCAATGCCAGTGCTTAAACACCTCGACTCACCAGTTATCGAATATCTGACGGCTACATTCAACCTATCCATTACATCACTTATCGTTCCGGAACTCTGGCAGAAAAGGAGCGTAATCCCAATTGTAATGAACCACCTGTAATGAACCATATCATGGTCTGGTAGTGCTGCTCCCACCGGCTGATCAAAGCAGCACCTGATGAGTATTGATCTGTTGGTGGTACGAAACCAGAGGCCGAGGGTCCCATTACACCCGGACCCAAATTCGACCGCGTGGGCGTCTGATCCGTCCGCCAACCATTCCATCCTTATCGACTATTTTTTGTATTCCCCATTTTTACCTCCCTTGTTTGTGTTGTCTTCCCCAGGCCTATGAATTTATGTATATTAATACGTAAAGGACAGGGGCAACGAGCGGCGAAAACCCCGCCCACATCTCCCGAACTGAGCTACAGCAAGCATAGGCCGCTGCTTAGCTCGTTGAGGAGCCCTTTTCTTTGCCAGATGGTACGGCCCGACCTTCACGGTCATTATGCTCCCTAAGGCTCCGTCCCCACGAGAATCGTCGGATACCCACCAAACCGTCCGTTATAAAATCTTGAAACCTGGGAAAAAAGCGACACTCGCCGAATCCTATCGTCCCATTACACTTCTATCAACAGTTACCAAAACGCTCGAGGCACTAATCCACCCTGTTCTTGCGGCACACTAGGGCGAATTCCTAAGGATGCACAATACAACGACGGCCCTGGATGCCGTTACCGGATTCGCAACGTTTCTACTTGTGGCGCTATATCCTTCAAAATCACAGCTAGCACGCGTTTAATACTCTGCCCATTATCTTCCAGAAACCACCTGCTTCTGGCTTAGCAGGACTAATTAATATTCATTCTATTCCATAACCGCTTAACTCCCGTTGTATAGCAACTTTCCAATTTCTTTCGCAGCTCCGACAAAGTTGGTGCCATTATGGCTTTTTATCCATGCGGGTACTCAGATTTCAAATGCAAAGAAGGCATGCATCCGTAGGCAGGTCCGCTGCTATTTCCAGATGTACAGCTCGGGTGGTCAGGTAAAAAAGGCTACCCAAATTTTCTCACGACGACAGTCAATTGTGACAGAGGTCCGAACTAATCCAGGGCAGTATATGTGACCGGGCGTACATTCGCCGTCATATGCTGTCCCATTTTTGGAGGCTTCGGATTTTCTGACTGGATACGACAAAATTGGCATATTGATTGAACTCTGCGAGCTAGAGCCGTTAGGTCAGGTATCCAGTAACTTGTAGGCTTCCAGGTATTGGTGACATATTAGGATCGTGCGTCTGTATTTGTTCCGACACAAATACAGGCGACGGCGTCAGTTCTACCAAACATTCATACCGTTCTGGAATCATCTATTGTAGTTGCGGGCTTAATTTGTAAATATTGCTTGACTTGTCGATCGGCATTTCATTTCACAGAACTACTTGGCTTGAACCATTTGACTTATTTACTGATCGGCTTCGGTTAGCTCTCCTGCACTCAGCTCTTGCCGATACCTGGGAGACGTTTTGACCTTGTGGCGGCTATAAATCTCAGTACCCAGGCAAAAGTTCGTCTTAATCTTCGGTAATTGGACGATCTACCAGAATCGATGAGTGACTGCACTTGGTACGTGAGGTACACAAATTTCGGGCGAAGGTCTTCGAGACCCTCACTGGATTCGTCTTTTGGCATCTCAAAACATATCGGATTAGGTAGACGAAAGAAATCCGGTCCGTGCAACCATCTTCTTGCTCGATCTTAGGAAGGTATTCGGTACGGGTAGAATCAACGGCGACATTGTTTTCAGAACGAATTTATTCCCATTCTGGTTCGTTAGTCGTGCGACGAATGGCTTGTAGCGGAAAGGATCGGCCTTAATCCACTGAGCGACCGTTTCCGAGTCGGTCCAGATTGCTGCACTATTGACTTGCACTTTATCCAGTGTTATGATGTTGGTATCCAGGCAACTGGCTAATACTGCGGCTTGTTGCTCTAACCGTGTTATCGACAGCATCTTTCGGGGGCACATTTTGTTTTTTCCCACGATGTTCGTGAGGTTCCCGACGTTGATGTTAGGTTGTTCTGGCTTCCCTGTTCTTGATTGCATCATTATTTTTGTTTTGTCCTCGTTAATGCGTAGTCCAACTTCTTTTGCAACCGTTTCGATATTATTTAGAAGTTCTTCTACGGCGGGGCATGATGTTGATTTTGTCAGCGTACACTATCAATTACGATAACTTGAAGAGCAGTGTGCTGCGAATCTGAAGTCAAAATGGTAAAATACGTAATAGGGAATGCAGAATGGCAACACCTTTTTTCGTAACTAAACACAGCCAATCTAGCTGTAAAAAAAACTCGTACGGGGTTGTTTGGGTCGCTGATTGCGAATCTGAAGTCAAAATTGCAAAAACTCAAAAACTAAAGGAGTTTCTGAATGGCAACCCTTGTTTCAAAGGCGGTCAATCTTGCTAGAAAAAGCTAAGCTTCGGCCAGTGAACCGAAACGTAATACTTTTAGAAGATGCGGTAACACTTCGCCTCCTCAAAAAACCTTAAATAAAACCCGATAAACCCAAATACAACTCTTCATGATGACTTGGATGACAACGACAATAAAATGTGATTGTACGCCGGAGGAACGAAGTATTTTTACAATTTCAGAAAACCACCAAAGGTTGCTGTGTTTCTAAATCTCATTAAAATCTTCAGATTTTCTTTACTACGCCAAACAATAGATACATTTCGAGCTCAGGTTCATCGGCGTTGATGTGAAATTCAGTTGGCCCAGAAGTTATGTGTGATAAAGGGCGTCTATCTCAAGTACATACATATATCCTTGTTCAACTGCGGTCTTCAAGTTGAGCTTATGCGTGTGCAAAATTTATTCTCGTGAAACGGATGTGAGATATGTTTCACAATTTTCATTAAGTTTGTCGTTGGCATTCATCTCGTTAATAAACTTATGATAATGAAACACGCGTACGTCGCGTCGTCGCCTCAAAACACGAAAGGAGTCGAAAAATGTTGTCATCTGTCTGGTATCCTTGTCGTCGTTGTAGTGTGAAAATGTTGCAATGTTTCTCGGAGGCATTGCTTTAGTTCAGTCCGTTGCTTTGAGAACAGAGAATCCGCGACAATGGTGTACGGGAATGTGGAAGGGCTTTCAAGTTTGAATTAATTAGGTTTTAATAGGATTCGAGTAAAGACCAAAGTTTGGGACTTATAGAATCTTTGGTTTAAAATTGACAGATAAGAGTTTGAAGAACATTTGCGTTTTGTTCAACCGTGGTTCCTTGAAGTATACGAAATATAAAATACTTTCACTTTTGTGTCCTGAGTTTGTTTCTAATCTTTAATTTGTTGGAGTTCTGTTTTTGTTTAACCGAAAAGCCTTACGACAGAATGATCAGGGTCGCCTCCTGATTCGTTTCAGCCATGTATGTATGTTTGTCCGTTCGCACGATAACTTTCGATAGAATGAAGCTAGAGTCTGAAATCTTGGTCAAATGTTGACAATATAATCTAGTTAGTTGGTATTGAAAATGGACATGATCAAGCCAAGAGAACCTCCTACCTCCCTTAAATATGTAAAATAATTAAATGTATCTATAACTACCGACTTGTCGCAGGTAGGCGGCTAAATTGGAGCAGGGAGTGCATAGTCCGAAATTCATCATCATCGTGGCGCGCCAGCCCGACGTCGGGCCTTGGCCGCATGGATCGTTGTCCTCCAATTATCTCGGTCACATGACCGCGTCCTCCAATCTTGGAAGCCCAGTAGCTGCTCGACGTCCGCATATACTGAGCTCTCTCAACGATATTTCAGTCGTCTAGGCAGTCTCGCTCCGTCGACTCGTTCTGTGTTCATTAGGTTAGGTTATTGAAGTCGCAGTAGTTTGACAATTTTCGAAACTTCCAAAATGTCCGAAATTGGTTCATGCAAACGAAACGTCAGCTAAGTCACATGAAATAGTTGACGCGCTATGCCCCATTAGGGGTTAAGGCAAACGAATATTAGATTAGATTAGACTGTAAAGTGAGCGTAGAACCCTAAGGGTTGAGAGCACAGAGGCCGAGTGGCCCATTGTGCTAAAGCCCTGGGTCTGGTAACAGGCCTAGATCTGTCGATGTTTGATCGAGCTAATAAATTTGCTCAGGAGGAATCTTGAAGCCGAGGCGATATCATCAGCCTCCGGATAGGCTGCTCCGAAGCCTTCTCTACGTCGCCGGGCTAAGGCGTCGCAATCGCATAAAATATGCGCAAAAGCAACAGCTCGAGTCAAGAACAATCCCCATAGTTCGTAAGTGGGCTCTCAGGCCTGAGTGTTCAGTCAGCAGACCACAGATGGTTCTAACCTTGTTCCAGTTTAGCTTTAGCAATTCAGTCCATCTGCTAAGCTAGTAGCCCGAGATGAAAAGCTTTGCCTGCCTCAACCCTGGTTGATTATCCCAATAGACGGTAGCCTTATTGCGTTCCCAATCTCTGATGAGATTCATGATTGTATAGCAACAGTGAATGAACTTTTCCACAAGACCACTGCACCATATTCTAATGTAGGTCTAACGATAGCGTTGCAAATCCAGAGGCTATTGAGGGTTTTATTCCCCACGTCTTACTACATATTGCCTACATATCCACTAAGCCTTAGTGGCCTTATCCGCCACTACCCTGAGGTGTTCTTGCTAGAGTAGTTTGCTGTCGAGGATGATACCCAGGTATTTGGTGTGATTTTTCATGGGAAGCGGTGAGTTGTACATTAGTGGGGGTCTGATGCGACTGAGGTTTCTTTTTCTAGAGAATGGAATGACAACTGCCTTGGATGGGTTGACTCGAAGTCCGTTGTCGTTACACCAGCTGCTTCAAGGATGTCGGGTGAAACCCCCTCGAACCTTCCTTTAATCAAGTCAATCAAGTTATCGGCGTAGCACTGTGCTGAGTAATCCATCGTCGAGAGTTTCCACAGCAGGCTATAAACCACTATGCACCACTGTAAAGGAGACAGAACTCCTCCCTGTGGGCAGCCACGGGTGACATTAGCAGGGAGGGTAACGCCTCAATGTTGGTGGTCACCCTTCTGGAAGAAAGTATATATCCTATCCAATCTATTGTTGTTGTGTCCGCATTCTTCCCCTTAAGTGCTTTGTTACTGGCAGTAAATGTTGTGTTGTCGAAAGCCCCTTCTATATCAAGGATAGCTGAAAGAGACGTTTCTTTAACGTCCATTGTTGCCTCAATCTCCTTGACCGGGCAGTGGAGAGCGGACTCCGTAGATTTACCTGGTTGGTAGACCAACTGTCTAACATGAAGAGGCTTTCTCTTCAGGAGAGTTTGACGAACATGTTCGCCCAGGATCTTCTCCATCGATTTCAGCACAAACGAGGTAAGACTGTACGATTCAGGGTCATCTTTAGGGCAATTACCGATTTTCGGAATGAAGACCACCTTCGCAGATCTCCATAAGTGAGGAATAAATCCCAGTGCGAAGCTGCTTCTAAATATGCTCAAAATATGGGGAGTCAGTGCTTCTAGCCCTTTCTGAAGAAGGACAGGAAAAATTCCATCAATTTTGGCTGACTTGAAAGGATCGAAAGACCTAATGGCCCACTTGACCTTATCATCCGTGAAGATTCCTCTCGCCGTTTTCAAGTCAGATGGCGTAGCTCTGTAGACTCCTCCAATGAAGGTGGTGGCAAAGGGCCATCCACACCTAGGATTTCGGAGCCAAGAAAGTGGGTGCTTAGGAGAAGTTTGCCGGTTTCTTCGGCATCTGTGGTAGTGTTACCATCCGCTTTCTTGAGTGCCCTTATCTGGTCAGTGTCGTTTCTAACCAGAACACGATGCAGTCTCGCAGCTTTGTTTGTGCTGTCAACGCTTTCGCAGAACCTGCTGCACGTACTTTTCTTAGCAGACCTGATCTTCTTATTGTATTCTGGGAGCGAGGTACGGTAGTCTTCCAATCTGCCAGTTTTTTTTTGGTTTTATTGAAGAGTTTCCTGGTAGTCTTCCTCAGGCTCGAGAGTTCAGGATTCCACCACGTAACTCCCTTGCTGTCTTTGGTTACATTCAGAGGACAGTTCGCTACGTATGTAGGAGGCTGTGATGGCGTTGGTAACATTAGTAAAAAGTCTATCCAAGCTTTGCCAGTTCGTAATCGTCCTATCGATAACTGCTAGCCTCTCATAAAGCGATGTCGCGTAGTTTGTCCAATCCGTTAATTGCGGGATACGTCTTGTCCTTGCTACTGATAAAGAAACGTCCAGGTCTAATCTAATGTGCATGTGGTCGAATAACGATGGTTCGTCCGAGACATGCCAGTTCTGAATCCTATTGTCAGTTAGATGGCTGCCAAACGCTATGTCAAGCACTTCCTGTCTAGACCTCGTTACAAAAGTAGGCCGATTACCCTTGTTGTAAATACTAAGATCTAAGCCAGTGATTAAGTCTAAATGGTATTCACCCCTGTTGTTTATGTCAGCGCTTCCCCAAGCTGTGTGGTGCGCGTTGGCGTCGCATCCAGTAGTCGATGAGCTATTGGATATGGCTTGACGGAACTGCTGAGGTTCCAGGGAAGTATTCTGATGCAATAACAAGCATTCACTACCTCCAGCCGGGCTGATGCTAATAGCCACAAGATCACTGCTGGTGAATTCTGAAAGGCAAATGTACTTAATGCTTTTCTCCACGATGACGCAAGCCCGGGACCTGGTCGCGAATATAATAAGTATTGGCTTTCTCGCAAAAGTTTTGAGTACTATTTAACGTCTGATAAAACAAGGACATCAGGTTCACCGGGGCCTACATACTTTGCATCAATCAACGAGATTTGTTGTTGATGATGTACGGGGAATCCCAAAATACCCGTTTCAAAGCAACAAAGGGTTACCATATATGTATATATTTAATTCGGAATTGTAACGGACGGTCTGGGGGGCATCCGGAGATGCCCCTGTGGGGACGGAGCCTTAGGTAGCATAATGACCGTGAAGGTCGGGCTGTGCCATTTGGCGAAGCAAAAAGACCCCTCAAGGAGCTAAGCAGCGGCCTATGTTTGCTGTAGCTCAGTTCGGGAGATGTGGGCGGGGTTTTCATCGCTCGTTGCCCCTGTCCTTTACGTATTAACAAAAATTCATAGGCGGAGGAAGACAACACAAACAGGGAAGGTAAAAATGGGGAATAAAAAAAATGGTCGATAAGGATGGAATGGTTGGCGGACGGATCAGACGTCCACGCGGTCGCACCTGGGTCCAATTGTAATGGGACCCTCGGCCTCTGGTTTCGTACCACCAACAGATCACTACTCATCAGGTGCTGCTTCGATCTGCCGGTGGGAGCAGCACTACCAGATATGGTTCATTACAGGTGGTTCATTACAGAATCTACAAAATCTTTGAAGAAAAACTTGAAAGTTGTGCAAGTTTTTCTGACGTAATCATCGTTCAAACCACCTCCACCCCTTTATCCTCAAAAATAAGCAAAGAGGAAACCCCCTGCTCCCATTTTGATGCTTACGTAATATTTACTGGAACGACCCCTTAGGCCCTTACCATCAAATCCGCCTTGGACTTATGATTAAGAGCCTGCGCTATATCTGTGTTAAGTAACCATGAACAGACCCAGCTGTAGCAGTATATTTTTTAAAATAATGTACATGTACTCAATTTAAATGAACGGAATAATTATCATCCAAAGATTTTTTTCCGGTAAGCCATAAGCTCGCTTATTTGCATCAACAGAATATCGGCCCAGTTCCAGATCAGCGGCCGACGACGGTCAGGAACTCTTCTCAATCTTCATTGCGAATCTGGTGGTGGTTATTGCACAAACTTCGCCGAAGGGGTTTGCGGTCCCGCTGACTTCATAATGATCGCTTTCGATGAAAAACGCCAGCCCATTCTAGAAATGGCAATATGGACGAAGTGAAAAATAGGTTTAGCAAATTTTCACATTTCGTCTTTTAATTTTATTTTTTTTTCCGAAAAGAACCAATTACTCCTCCTGAAGAATAAAATAGCGCACCACCAGCAATTAAACCAGAACCCATTCAAATTGAACTACCAATAAAAAAACTTCTACCATCCGAATTTTCGCGGGAGGGATGAATGAGCATTTCTCGCCGGGGCTCCCATTTATCGCCATACCCGAGAAAAAACCTAAAATCCACACAAAGCTTTGGCTGGTTGTCTTCTTTTTCGGCTGCCATGCCGCCGCAACGCAACAGCTGTAGTCGGCTAAGTAATGGCTTGTTTACCTTTCAATCGGCTCCAGGTGAAAAACAGCCATTAGATTTCGTTTAAAGTGAATAAGTGAATAATTACGAGTCGATTTGTGCAGCCAGATAAAGTTGATTGAATCTTTTTTTTCGTATCTTTTCTTTTGGAGCAAATGGCCAAAATGGATTCGGACGGTTAGTGATTAAATATTAATTTATAGATGGATGCTGGTCGTGTGTGAAATGTCTTTAAATGGGCTTATGTTGTTAAGTACACACACAAGAAGGAAAAGATTGGGTCGAGGTGAGTGTTCTGAAACAGTCGGAATGACAGCAACAATGAGTTATAAATGTTAGGAGAAATTCATATTCAGATCGATCAGTTTGTGGTGAGAAGATCTGTCCCGCAGTTTTCGTTGTAGAGTTGAGTTCATGACCCTGCGCAGCCCTACTGGATGGCCAGAGACAATGCTAATGGAAAACTGATGTATTATTTACATATATAAAGTTAGGCGGCATTGGGACCCCACCGGGAGGAGATTAAAATCCTGTTAAATTTCCAAAATTTAAAACACAAAAAAAAAAAAAAAAACCTTTAACTGACTGCGAAAATAAAATATGTCAAATGCGTTGTTGTCATATCTGTTATCATCTAATCTGTTATTTTTATGCTAATGCTAAAAATAATTAGCCGTTAAGCTAATAATTTTTAAGCATTATCAAGTTGGTACTTGCGACGTTAAAAGATAACAGATAAAAAACATAAAAGAACTACGATTGGGGGAAACCCCAATCATGCAATACTCTAGATGAATTTGAACCTGGTTAAAGCCAATAAATAATTTTGGTTGCAATTTCGGATGCATCGTTAAGACGTAAGACGTAAGACGTAAGTCGTTAAGACGTTAAGACGTATTTCATGAAATAGTGCAGTTTGTGAGGATTACAATAAATTTTATAATGTAGGTTACAATTATCATAGAAGTGATATATTCAAAATTTCAAAGCAATATGTTTTATAGTTTCTGAGAAAATCTGATTATTGTAAATTATCAAAAATGTGTCATTTTGTATGGGAGGGGGTAGACGGAGTAAGGGTAATCGATTACTTTTTTTGAATCTAACTGATATTGTTAATTAAGTGTTAAGTACAAAATTTCAGCCCGATAAAATGTATAGGTAATGAGTAAATTGGTTTAACGTATTTCATGAAATAGTGCAGTTTGTATGGGAGGGGGTAGAAGGAGGGTGAGGATTACAGTAAATTTTATAATGTAGGTTACAATTATCATAAAAGTGATATATTCAAAATTTCAAAGCAAGATGTTTTATAGTTTCTGAGAAAATCTGATTATTGTAAATTATCAAAAATGTGTCATTTTGTATGGGAGGGGGTAGACGGAGTAAGGGTAATCGATTAATTTTTTTGAATCTAACTGATATTGTTAATTAAGTGTTAAGTACAAAATTTCAGCCCGATAAATTGTATACGTACTGAGTAAATTGGCTTAACGTATTTCATGAAATAGTGCAGTTTGTATGGGAGGGGGTAGAAGGAGGGTGAGGATTACAATAAGTTTTATAACATAGGTTACAATTATCATAAAAGTGATATATTAAAAATTTCAAATCAATATGTTTTATAGTTTCTGAGAAAATCTGATTATTGTAAATTTTCAAAAATGTGTCATTTTGTATGGGAGGGGGTAGAAGGGGTGGAGCGATTTAGCCCGTTCACGAACTTAGCCTTCATTTTTTGTCAAAAATAACGTGTGCAAAATTTGAACTTCATAGCTCGACGCGTTCTCGAGCTAGAGAGGTCACGGACGGACGGACGGACAGACGGACAGACGGACATCCGGTTTTGAGATATTCGAGTGATAATATGAACTTCTGTATCATTCATTTTTTTCTGCGAGCCTTATTTCTTAGCGTTACAAACTTTGTGGCAAACTTATAATACTCTCAGATTTCATCTAGAGTATAAAAAGCAGTTGAAACAATACACTCTGATGTGGTACAGATTAACAGCTTTTGACATTAGCAGTATTCCAAGTTAGTTGTTAACCAGATTCGTGATTGACCAAATTACCAAGCTAGTTGCTGCAGCAACACTCTGACGTGCTGAAAATTGTTTAATTTTTTGTTCCAAAGCTTATCAAATTAACAGCTTTCCAAATAGGCAGCACCAAATTTTCACAGTATTGAAACGGAAAGCAAAAACTTTGAAGTTTGGCCCTCTGGAATGTTAACTACTACTTTGCCTTAACCCCTAGCGGGGCATAGCGCGTCAACTACTCCTGCGCGCCATCGTACTCTGTTCTGGGCAATGGGGCGCAACTCCCCAAAAGACTTACCCAGTACCTGACACTCCTTTGCCACAGATCGACGCCATGTGATTCGAGGACCCCCTCTTGGTCGGCCTTGGTTGGAAATGGGGTTCCATTTCATGGCATGCATAGCAATGCAGTTATCACTCTTCCGCAATGTGTGACCTATCCACTGCCATTTTCGCCTGCGTATCAATTCGTCGATTGGCATCTGACCCGTACGCCGACTTAGCTCTTCATTTGATATTGTTTCGGGCCAGAAAATTCTTAAAATTCGACGAAGACATGAGTTGACGAAAACTTGCAGCTTTCTGGTAACTCCTACGGAAACTTTCCATGTACTGCTCCCATACAAAAGCACTGATAGTACCAGGGAGCGAAACAGGCCCAGCTTGGTCTTGATGCTGAGATAACTGCCCTGCCAGATTTTGGACAGCATGCCGTATGCGCGTTTAGCCTGGTTGATACGACGAGCGATGTCCTGCTCCGTACCACCATTTTCGGCAACAATGCTACCCAGGTAGACGAAGTTGTCCACCTTCTCCACAGGCTGCCCATTAATATTGATGGCAATAGGTGTCGGATTTCTTTTTCGCAACGGCGGGCTAAGAACCTTGGTCTTGTTGGTATTAATCTTTAGCCCAACCTTGCTTGCCTCCCTCTCGAGATCTAACGCCATTGCGGACAGATCCATGATTTTGTGGGAGAGTAGGCATATGTCGTCAGCGTAGTCAAGATGTTGTAGATAAGATGTCAAAGTCCATTGAATTCCTCTGTCGAGTCCGGATAGGGCTGCATGCAACACATCGCCGATCACAATGAGGAATAGGATCGGTGAGAGAATGCACCCCTGCCGAACTCCACTGCGAATCTCAAAGTCCCCCGACACCTTACCTTTATGCAGAACGCGACATTTCGCGCCGTCATAGGTTGCCTTAATAATAGCCACAAGCTTCTCAGGGATGCCTCTCCTGCGCAAGGCCGCCCATATAGAATCCCGGTTCACACTATCGAAAGCCTTTTCGAAATCGATGAACAGCAAGTGAAGCGGAGAATCGTATTCAGCGCATTGCTCGATGATGATTCGCAAGGTGTTAATGTGATCGACACAGGAGAATCCGGATCGAAAGCCAGCCTGCTCTTCATCAATTGTGCTTTCTAAGTGGGCCTTTAGTCTTTCCAGGACGATTTTAGCTATTATCTTGGCAACGGCAGGAAGCACACAAATGCCTCTCCAATTATTACAGTCTGTGAGGCTACCCTTCTTTGGAAGTTTGATGATCAAACCTTCCTTCCACTCAGTGGGAAAGGTCTCTGTATTCCAGGCTTTATCAACAAGTGGGTGCAGCAAATCGGCAGTTACGCTTGGCGCTGCTTGATAAAGTTCGGCAGGGATGCCGTCAAGTCCGGCGGCCTTTCCTCGTTTCAGTGCAATAATTGCAGTGACTATTTCCTCTTTAGTCGGGGCAGTGGACCGTATACGCACATTTTGATGGCTAGCTAAATTATCTATATGAGGGGGAACTTCACCAGAGGTTACACGGTTCAAGACCGCGGCGAAGTGTTCTTTCCACCGCCTCATTTGATCTTCTTCCAAGATAAGTAGCTTTCCATCACTATCTTTCACCGGATGTTGGCAGGAGTTACGACCACCTGTAAACTCCTTTATGACACCGTATACGGCGTTTAAGTTGTTACTTCTAGCGGCTTCTTCTGCTGACGCTAAAAGAGAATTGGCATAAACTCTTTTATCGCGTCGCACACTACGCTGAGCTTCTCGAGCTTTCTGACGGTAAAGGAGTTCGATGCTGCTTCGATTGTCGTCTGATGCTGCAGCCAAACGAACTTTCAGCTCCTTTCTTTCAACAATCCGCTGCCATGAAGCGTCGGACATCCAGGGCTTATTCCGGCAATCCGGGTTTGGGCCAAGGATGGTATTTGCGCTATCAATGTACGCATTTTTTATGGCATCCCAGTTTTCGTTTATGTCACTATCTGGGTGACTAGTTATCTCAGCCGCTTTTTGCGCAAGATGGTCATTATATTGTTGTAAGACAGCTGGATTTTTTAGTCGAGCGGTGTTGAATTTGCGGGGCCTGGATCTTTCGTCGCTGGGGCGGCGCACGGCTGCAATACGCAATCGAACATTAGCGATCATAAGATAATGGTCTCTTCCCATCCCAATATCGGCACCCTTCTTGTTTCGCACGTCCAGGAGGCAACTCTTGAATCTTTTACTAATGGCAAAATGGTCGATCTGATTTTGTGTTCTGCGCCGATCAACAGAGGACCAACTGATTTTGTGGTGGTCCTTATGCTCAAACATAGTACCACCGATGAAGAGACTGTGAAAGTTGCAGAACTCTACAAATCTTTCACCGTTGTCATTACGATCACCAAGACCGTGTCTCCCCATCACATGTCTGAGCCCATAGTTATCGGCGCCAACTTTCGCATTCAAATCACCCATAACCATTATAATGTCACCTTTAGGTGTTCTGCTCTGAACGGCGTTTAGTTCTTCGTAGAAGGAGTCTTTTGCCAAGACATTGTCGGGTTCAGTAGGGGCATAACATTGTATTATTGAGATGTTCCTCATTTTGGTCCGGAACCTGGCGGTCAAGACCCTGTCAGAGACCGGTTCCCAGGATAAGAGACAGTTTCGCGCGGCTCTGGTTAAAAGGAGCCCCACACCTGACTCACGACGACTACCGGTAGCTTTACCGGAGTACAACATTACAGTGCTGCCCGTTGGAGAGATGAATTCTCCGCTGTTCCACCATCTTATCTCACTAACTCCTAAGATATTTAATTTGTACCTCAGAAATTCACTCTCTAATTGAAGAAATCGTGCGTTCTGGGGACCTTCTGATCCATTGTCCAGGAGAGTACGCACATTCCAGAATCCAATCTTTGTCATTGTACGATAGCCAAAAGTCGTAACCGTTGAGTCAGTCCTTATCCGAGGCATAGTTGACGTTTCGTTAGCATATAAAGATTTCGGATAGTGCAAGTTGCTGGCATACACATCCTGTCCTTTGATTGTCGGTTTTAACGACAGGCCCTCAAAGGGAAAGGCCGTGGTATTTTTTTCACACCCCACACCACAGGGGTACCTCAACCAAATCATCGCACCGCCATCACTGGCGGCTTGACGTTGGTTGGCAATGGTCAATGACCACTGCCGTTCCAGGGGGCGCCCACGCGGAGGACTATGGAAGAGGAGTTTTTGCCCCCCAATGGAATGTTAAAGATACATTAGATTAGGTTAGAGGGGCTGCCATGAAGTGTCACAGCTCACTTAAACCACAGATGGGTCCGTTGTGATACCCGCGGTATTTGTTAACCTGTATAGACAAGATTAATCATTGAACCAGCCGGAAGTGATAATGCAACGAAATAGATTGTTGACATTCATTTCTTCCAAGTCATCCAAATCTTCGAAGAAGAAAGACCCAAGAAACTTTTTCCTCCTTACCGCCAAGGCAGGACAGGCACAAAGGAGGTGGGAAGTATTCTCCTCCTCATCCTTGTCGTCGCAACTTCTACAAAAGTCACTGTAAGGAAGTTGGAGTCTTCTGGCGGGTTCGATGATCAGATAATGCCCAGTGATAACTCTCGCAAGAACGCTAATGTGCCTTCTATCCATTGATGGAAGTTTAGAAGATCGGCCAGGATCGATTCTAGGTCATATAAATTTTGTCACTTTTCAGGTGCTACTGGGACCCCATATTGTATGTATTAGCCCTGCCAACCGCATCCTCCAATATCTTCTTTTTTCAAGCGGACATGAGCATTCCAATTTCGTGACGCTCCATCACGATCTCCCTAGTCCCTGTACGAGTCAACTCATCTTCTTTACAATTGCCGACAAAACCACTATGGCCAGGAATCCAGCACAACAAAATGTTGAAGACTTTTCCAAGCTCAACGAGGAACAAGCGGCACTCTTCCACAAACTTAGATGAGGTGGAAACGGAGTCGATAGATTTTATCGCAGCCAGGCTCTCCGTGTATATAGTGATATATCCAGAGGCTGCAATGTGGCGTCCCAGCCATGTCAAAACCTCTGCAATCGCCGAGAGTTCTGCCTGAAAAGCACTGCAATGATCCGGTAAACGTAAGGAGATTTTAACTCTTAGGCAATATTCAGATTAGCTACATTTTCAGCTCCGACGCAGCCACGCACAATAGCCAAAAATAGTCGATCGTATCGCATGCTGAGCGATGAGTGTGAATCCGCCCATTTGATGCTGTGTATCTCGACTGAAATTTCAAGCAGTCGTGCAGCGCGGTGTCGTGTGTGTGAATTTCGCCTTAAGCTTTCGGAGTATTCACCCGCACCCACGCCTACCCCAGTCTTAGAGCCATCTGTAGAGAAATTGATAGAATACCGTTCCAAGAGGTCAGCATCCACCCAGTCACTTCGCGATGGAATCACGTTTGCAAAGTTCTTTGCAAATGTAAGCTTAGGAGACGTGTAATCGGTCGTTGAAGGGATATCCATGTTGTTCAGAATGGCAGAGTGGCCCGCACTTGACGTAACCTACTGACCAGTCTCACGAAGGCGAATGGCCGTATTTCCAGCCACTACTTCAGCATAAATATCTATCGGTAGTAAGTTAAGCAATACATCCAAAGCAGCGGGTGGTGTTGTTCTAAGAGCTCTAGTCATTGCTATGCAGGCTAGACGCTGCAACTTCCCCAACATTTTGCGATAAGCCGCAATACGCAGTGCCGTCCACCAAACAGCAATTCCATGCAAGAGTATTGGACACAAGACTGAAATGAACAGCCAGTAGACAATTTTTGGCACCATTATTTACCTATGGCTCTTCTACAAAAGTACAGCGCCACAGTAGCCTTGTTCACCCGCTCCTGTATGTTGAGCTTCCAAGCTAGTTTCCTGTCTAGGATTAGACCCAGAAATTGTGCTTTATTATTGATCAGCAGCCTCTTCCCATTCATTATTGGAGGTGTGAGATCAGGAATTACATTTCGCCTAGTAAAGAGGACAAGTTCCGTTTTATCCGGATTTTCTCTACCGCCAGCATAACAACCCCCAATTGCTAGAATTGAGAGTGCATTCTCTATTATTTCACAAAAAAACACTTCCTTTCCAATAGGCGTGCTGTGAAGTGGATAAGAGGTGAGCTGGAATCATAGTTCGGAAGTGTGTGTCAATCAGTCTTTCTAGGACCTTTAGTAAGGTCGATGAAAGGCTGATAAGTCGAAGATCAGTTGGGTACACGTGCGAGAATTTCCCTGATTTTGCAATACAGACAACTCTTACCTCCGTCCACAGTCGTGAATGCCTTAAAAATGGATGCAATCTAAGGGTACACTAAATCCGCCGTGTGCCGGGATAATGCCATCCAGTCCCGCGGACTTAAACGATTCAAAGCTGGAAATCGCCTATAAGATCTTTTCGTCTGTACGAATAGATGAGGAGACCCCAGAAGTTGTTGAGTACATCGGGGCGTTCGTAGACACGGTATCAGTCAAGCTATCTGGAAAATGCGTATCTAGAAAAGCTTAATAATTTCCTCACTCGTTGCTGTCCAAGATCCATCCTGCTTAAGTAGAAAACTTTGCATAGGTGGTTTTGTAGATAAGATCTTACGAAGCCTAGAGGTCTCACTTGGTTCCTCTATGCGCAAACAAAAGAGCCACAATGAACTGCGTTTAGCCAATCTTATTTCCTTTTTGTAGGCATTATGATAACTTTTACGTGTTACCCAATCGGAATTAAGTCTGAAAAATTTCAACTTGTTAAAGGTTCTCCTGCAAGTCACGCGTAGATTTGAAATCTGGGTGCTCCACCAGGTAGGCTTCTTATTGCAGGACCTTAACACGGCTTCATTTAGAGCACCAGTTAGAGTGTAAACCATATCATCCAATTCTTCCTTGCTGCGTGGCTAGGATGGTAATGGCGGCAGTACCATTGAAACCGTTTCTCGGTATCCATGCTAGTCCGTTCATTTCGATTTAAGATGACTGATTTCGGTTCTACTACGGGGAGTTTCAAAGTTAGCTTATCAAATTAACAGCTTTTCAAATAGGCAGCACCAAACTCTAACAGTGTTGCAACGGGAAGCAACACCTTTAAAGTTTGGTACTCTGGAATGTTATAGATAGGTTAGGTTAGGTTATGTTTTTTTTCTTAATCCGTTGTGAATGAGCACATACGCGGATTTATTCAAACTATTAAATATCACAAAGTTATATACAATAGTTTGGTAAAATTTTAGGCCGTTGCCAAATGGTTATTCATTACTTTAAGTTTAGATACAATGTATTTAATGAAATCCAAAAATGAGTTAAGATAATGTTTGCAATTATTCTCTCTCAATTGCCCTTACCCCTTGGGGGCATAGCGCTTCAACTGCTCTGTGTGGCCCAGTTGAAGTTTCGTCGGCATAAATTGATTTCGGAGAATGCAGTTGCCAGCATGCACCTGCAATTATTACGAAGATGATATTCGAGGTTAAGAGTTTCTGGTATTGTACTACCGCACCCACTAATATGGCGCTCGCGAAATAGTTCGAATCTCTAGCAATCGCGTAGTAAATGTTGAACAGATTGGACGCTCGAGTTGTCACATACGCAGCGGTCTGTTCTCGCCCGTTTGAATCTATGCAGATACTTTAGATGGTAACCATGATTTGTAAAAAAATGTATTGTCTCAAAGGTTATTCCTTTGATATTTCGTAGCTGTTGAGTAAGTTCAGTGGACGGTAGCAGGTAGCGTGGAAAAACAGTGTTCGCCTTTGCTGTTAACGTTTTGATGTTCGACATCCCATTCGTTATCGCTTCCCGGTTTAACGAGATACTTCACATAAGAAAGAGGAAATGAACTATATGTAGCAAGCCTATTCACAAGATTCGTTCGCAGCATCCTTAGCAGTTGCGTCGGCAGCTTCATTTCCCGTGATATTGCAGTGTGCCCTCACCCATACAAATTCGACTTAACGATTCAGCTGATTGATGGCATGCAGCGTTCCATGGATGGAATGCAAAATTGTCTATGTATTACTGCGGTCTTTGAATTTAAGTGATGACAAACTATCAGTAAAAATTTGGACACTAGGTACATGAGAGGTAGATACCCATTCAAGAGCTTTAAGGATCGCGTACAGCTCCGCTTGATACACGCTGGAACACGATGCTAATTTATACTTCTTCATTTGCGGCTCTCCATTATAGCATACTACATTTCATATTTTCATATTTTATTTCATACTATTGTCCACTATTTTACAATTAGTATCTTATTTTATTTTTTTTAGTGAAAAACTAAAAAACTACAGATCCAATGTTGGATCAAACGTTGGACGCGTCGTTTAGAAACTAAGCTTAAAAATTATGCGCGTTTTCTTATTATATGTGTAAGAACTCATTACGAGGAGGGGGGATTGACCGCCCTAATCCCCCTTATCTACGCCACTGTCGCAGAGCGAGAAAAAATGCTACATGGACATGTCTAACTTCATAAAAAACATGGAAGTCGCTGCATATTTTAATACCAATCTTACTAGGTATTATCGCCTAATACTACTAATACTATATTATCAATTTCGATTACGATTTTCTTAAAACAGGTAAATGCTAATTTGCTTATAAATTTACTATTTTGTGCGTTTAGTTTTCGTGATATTTTCATGCGTCGAAGCCTACCTAAAACCTATTTGTTTCAAAAGAATTAGCCGCCAATGCATTCCACGTAATCAACAAGTGTAATAAACATTTTACATCAAATGAAATGGATTTTAATTAAAAATGAATTAATTCTATTCCTCGACATTGCTAGCAGCGGGTGTCCATCGTCTATTTATCTAATGGGTAATACTTAAATGACATACATTACGCGAATTAGGTTCCAATTTAAATTTTATGCAATGATGTATTTTACATAAAAATATTAATTATTAAGTAATATTTAATATTAAAAATTTTAATTCTCTTTTGATATGGCAGGATGAGCTTGAAAGAAAATTAAAATTATAAATATTAAATATTATTTAATATTTTTTATGTGCATTATATCTGTGCATTTAGTCAACCATTTCTATTGAGACTCAATGCCTTAAACAAAGGTCGTTTAAATTTTTGCAAAGTTTTGCAAAATGATGTTCCTGCAGCGCTATCAGGCGAAGACAAGGAGTATTTAAAATACCTGATGAGATTACGGACGATACGAGCTTGCTGTTGTTATGGGAAAATGTGGACAGGTTCAATATTCAAACCATCATTTAATAATTCAAACAAATTCTCGTCCCCAGGGAAATACGACACTTATGAATAACACGGAAAAAGCGTTGTTCATCTAAACTCCATGCCCGTACTATGCAACATTTCCACTTTGATCCATTTGCTTAAAGTTGTCTATGATTTGGTTTGAAAAATGTTGTTCTCAAAGTGTGCATCCGGAAGTAAATGTACTTTTGACATGACTTTGAGTTGCTCTCGAGGCCATTATGTCCTTTCGGACCTTTATGTCTGCAAAGTCCTTTATGCCATTTACATCTCTTACGACCAGAGGATTGGTACTATCCCTTCGATCCAGAAATTACAGATATTTGCTAGGTTTGGTTCTCTTTCAACTGATACCCAAGAAGGTGTTCTTTTCATGACCAAAGGGCTCAAAGTGGCTTCAATAGACTCCAGGGTATTGTGCTCATCACCTCCATTCTGAAAATATCCGTATTGGCTAGGTTTCACAACATGCCCAAGAAGGTCCTTTGGTCGTGACCAAAGGACTAAAAATTTTTTCAACAGGACTCCAGGCCATTGACCTAATATCGCCCCGATTCAGGAGATTCCTATTTCTCCTAGGTTTGATTTCTGGATTTCATTTCATAATCAAGAGGGTCATCACGCATATCTTTGAAAAGGCTTTTGACAATTGACTCCGTTTTGAACACAGCCGAATATACTGTTAGTGCAATCGATAACTGAAATTGCTGCCGCAAAAGGCATTTTGATACTTTCACGATTCCCTGGTCCCAGCCACAGTGCCGATTTTTCCCTCACGCTCAAGCTCATCCGCTCTGCAATTGCCTGTAAAGCCATTGTGACTCGGTATACAATAAAGTGTAATTTGAAAAATCTTCGCATTCCCGCGAGGGCTGAGCGACAATCCGCAGTTGTTTTGGATGTAGTAAGAACCGACTCATATTGCATCTTAACTGTCCGTGAAAATATTATGTCTCTGGCAGTCACCATTCGACTCTCGAACAAGGTCAAAGTCTTTAAAATCGCCGAAACGTTTGCTTGGAGGACACTACAGGAAGACGGATCTATAAATTAATACCAAGCTACTCCTAGTAAATTTCGATCCCAACCACATCTTGCGTCTTAGAGCAATTCGTGTAGATGACCGTGGAGACAGACATTATCAGCCCACCGGTTTCTAGAATAAATAGGGCTGGTATAGTCCCGATTAAAAACCTGTTTCGGGACATGTGTCAATCTCCAAAGGGAGATCCAGATTGCGCAGAATATGTAAATGTCTGCACAGTGATCTGCGTACGTCACTGGGCAGTTTGACGAAGGCGTATAGTCGCGTTGGCCGCCACGTTCAAGCAAGTTGAGCAGCATGTTCAATCCGGTTGACGGAGTAGTTCTAAACGCCACTGTTACGGCCAATGCAGCTAGTCTTTGCACATTCTAGAGCAGGTTACAGTAGGCAGTTACTCTGAGTGCCAGCCACCAAGCACTCATACCATACAGTAGTATAGAATGAACACACACCATAGTAGTATATATCCAATGTATCACCTTCGCCAGGCCCCCGCTTTTACCAGTGGCTTTTCACGTGTGGTCTTTCCCCTGCTTCTGAATATTAGGCTCTTAGCTTAGCTTGCTATCTAGGATTAGACTGAGGAGTTTTGCCTTGTCAATAAAAGCCAATTTCTTTCCAACTAAGTTGGGAGGTTCGTTAGGACAGAGCATATGCCGTCTGGTGAAAATCACAAGCTCCGTCTTGTCTGGGTAAACTCTAGCATCACAGTGGTTTGCCTAATCGGTTAAAATGGACAGGGTATTCAGTACCTTACTGAGAAAGCTCGCAAATCTACCAGATATGGCGATTGCAACATAATCCGCATAGACAGTGCCATTGCCCATTGTACTTTATATTTCCTAGGTCCAGAAGAAATTTATTGACGACCGGATTTCAAAGAAGAGGAGGCAATATACAATCTTAGAGAGTCCCCCTACAAAAGCGAATTAATGGCAGCACCTGATCGGTAATGGTCTTTCGATGGTGCGAAACCAGAGGCCGAGGGTCCCATTCCACTTGGACCCCGATGCGAGCGCGAAGGTATCTGCGCCATACGCCAACCATTCCATCCTTATCACCCCATTTTTTTATTATTCCCCTTTGTGTCCCATGTTTGCGTTGTCTTTCCCAGGCCTATAGATTTTCGTTAATACGTAAAGGTCAGGGGCAACGAGCGGCGAAAACCGCGCCCACGTCTCCCGAACTGAGCTACAGGAAACCATAGGCCGCTACTTAGCTCGTTGTGGAGACTTTTTCTTCGCCAGATGGCACAGCCCGGCCTTCACGACCTTAGGCTCCGTCCCCAAGGGCATCTTTGGATGTCCACTAAACCGTCTGTTACAAGTATCCACTGATGTGCCCTTTTCCGTGAGCAAGCTATAGAGGGAGTTGGGTGCTTCCCAGAAATTTTTTCTGATTTATTTATTTTTCATATATTTACATGCGTCTGAATTGCTGAATAATTGCAAAGTTTATAATCCAGAACGCACTCAATGATCGCAACAGACGATCGAACAAAACGGTTCGCGATCACGCGCAACCAATCACCTTCAAAGAATGTTCGGAAAAAAATTCTCCTCGTTTCCACCGCGTTTCGCGTTTTATTCGACATGTGTGTGGAGCTTAAGTCACTTTCACTGGAAAATTAAGCCTAATGGTCGGTACACGCGACCGCACACAACCACCATCGAACCACCAATTTCATAGAACGGTGGAAATGAGGAGATTTTTTTTCGCACATTCTATGAAATGTTTAGTTCGATGGAAGTTAGGCTGTGGTTGTGTGTCATCATGTGTGGCGACCTTAAGGTTCCAAATTAAACCGTTCACGGGTACACATTTGAACTATGAGTGATTCTCAAAGTTCAGATTTGATTTCGATCGGATAAATCGCGAATTGGAATTATATTATATTCAGCTCTATACGTAAATTGATAAATTTCACTCTTAACCTTGGCTTTCTTCTTGGTGCTCTTTCAGAGTCGGCGTCCCAGGCGACCGGCACTGCCACTGTGACCCAAAATTCAACACACAAAATGGTAAAAGAACGCACGATTCACTATGCATTGAGGAACGTTCCGCCATGGTTATTGACGTAGTCAGACCCCCTTTAAGGGATTTAATTATAGCTTTTCTGTGAAAATTATAATATCTCTTGCTCATATCAGGAGACACCGCAGCTGTCACTGCTTTTGTAGTCGTCGTAAGTTTGGCCTGGAAATATAGCAGGATTCAGGGTGACTAAAAGAGAGATTTAGGTTAAGCCTATCAGAGATAATTCGAACCCTTAACCCTCCATCCATCTTGGCGCGATCTGCACAGATTTCTATTAAATTAGGCGAAAGAAGCGAACAGACAAAATTTTCGCCTTAAAAGCAAAAACTAGGCTCGTCCCATGCAACACTCTGGACTCGACTAAAGTTATGTATCAACCCAAATGGTTTGTTGTGAGAGGGCCTTTTTCATTACCTCTCTAAGAACACCAGAACATTTTTCTAATTTGGCATAAACACACTCCTTGCAGCCCAACCCTTTCAGATTTTAAAGCAGCCTATTGACAAGTAAGAACCAGAGAATGGGGCGGAGTACTCCACCTTGCTGCTCACGGGTCATCGGTTAGATTACGACCGCAAACAAGTATGCCAAGACCAGCAGCCGCACCGAACGCTTGACTCAAACAAACTCACCATTGCCAGGTATTTGTATTCGCTGTCACTTTTATAAATCATTTTTGAGTATTTCCTCGAATATTCCAAGATCAAACTCCGCACATTTATCAAACATTTTGGAGAGGGCTCGGCCCCCCATGTCCCCCGTCTAGATCCGCCGCTGAGACCAAATAACTTGGCGTTATAAGTGAGCATAAGCCTCGTGCCCTCCACCAATGGTGGTTCGATTGAAGGTGGATTTATCTTCTAGTGAAGAGAACAAATTTCATTTTATGCGGATCTACTTTGACTACAATCTCTTTAGCCTAATTCGTCAGGATAGAGACGGCGTTCTGCATTATACCACTTAGGATCTTTGCCCTTCCAGATCTAAAAGCAGTCTATTTACCGCCACATTCCAAAAAATGGTGAGAAAGGAGACCATCACGTGATTGAGAGGGCATCCGTGGTAGCTTCAGATTTAGCGTTGCTGAAGTCACCCTCGATATCCAGGAATGCCACTTGCATATATGTACTTCTTGCAGATATAGGACCTACCAGAATGTCCAAGACCCTTCCAGTAGGCATGCTGGGAGGTAGATAGAAGATGCGCTGGAATAGGTGTATGTCGATCAAAAGTTCAAAAATCTTCAGCGAGGTCGATAGTAGGCTGATGGGTCGGAGGTCTTTCGGACGCACGTGAGAATTTTTATCCTCCTTCCATATTCGAGGAATGTAAATTAATTCAAGATAGCCTTTGAAAATCTATTCAACCCAGGGATACTCTACACTACAGCGTGTGTCGTAGGTCCGCCGGAATTACACCGTCAGGGCTAGCAGACTTGAAGCAGTCAAAACTGGTCATAGTCCATTCGATCTTTCCTTTCGAAAGAAATTATGCGGAATCGCATGGCGCTACATTGATTGTAGCTCAGCTCATTGCATGCTCATCAATAGATTCTTTTTTTAGAAAACTGAACCAGCTGCTTCAAAAATAGTTACACTTACGATCCCGCATTCTTTTCCTCCTTGTGTAAAACGCAACCAAATTTATTGTTATACTCGTAGTTCAATCGTTTCGGTCAATTTATTTGACTGGCTGACTGTTTCGCCCCCACACGACCCATTATAATTATCCGAAATAAATTATAGACAAGAAAACTGAACGTCAAACGTTCTGCTTAAATAGAGCAGAATGCGTTCCAACAATAAAAAAGCCGCAAGTCAGTTCACAGCTCTTTCGCTGAATTTGTAGTTCCACCGAATTTAATACCACAATGTGTCTATGCCGCGAATTAAATTTTAAATTTATTGGTGTGTCATTTTCGGAACGTTTTCGACCCAAGATACTCGCTCTAGTATGTAATAAAATTGCTGAAATATTTTCTGGATTTTGCGATGACAAGTATTTGACTAATTAGGTGATAATTTGGGCGTGTTGCAGACCGCACATTATTATTAAAAAAATATTTCATTAATTATTGTATGGTTCTTGTCGTTGACTTTTACCACATTTATAGCTGGCTGAATGAATGCATTCTGATGCAGAGTCACGGGGGCGGCCAATGGAGGGGACACAATTCAGATTTCATACTCATAAAAGCCAGAAAGAAGTACGTACATGTATCTGTTGATCATATGGTGGTGGGAAATCAAAAAGAGAAATTTTCCGCTTGAAATTCAAAAATGTTGACTTTGAAAGATGAATGGCTCCTGGTGGAGTTGAATTGGCTCCATCGTCTCGTTTTTCTCCACCCAAACAACGACCCAAACTGATTTGTCAGTTGTTCTTTCGTGTGAATTTATGGCGGCTTTTGTTAAATGCTGTCACGAGCTGTGGTTTGTTGGGGAAAATTGAGTTGTAGGCAATGACTGTGGCTGCAATTTGAATTACATATCTAATTTTGGGCAATCCTATGGGATAGGGTGGAATTTGTGGCGATAGATAAAGGTCTTTTATTGTACTATGGTATCCGGGAATTTTTAAGGGACGTGATGTTCCGGGAAATAAAAAAATTAAGTACTTCATAGTTTGAATACGTTGAAATGAGACACCCATTAACTAAGTTCAGGCGTATTTCGTCGCGTAGTCGAAATATCTATATAATTTGGAATTCATGGACAGCTGGTATTTCAGAACTCTCATAATACCAACGAATACTTCAACACTTCCCGATTCTCCCATCACAAACCAAAATCCCGTCGGCATCACTATCCACCCAGCCCCACAGAACCTTTCAACTTGAAATTGATTTAATGGAAAAAAAATATCACTTTGCTTAGAAGGCAAATTTGCGAAAGACATCCACAGAATACTGAACAATGCCCCCAGGGAATATCAGGCTGGGAAGAAGTATCACCTCCAGACATTCGCATCCATTGTCCCCGTTTCCTTTTTTTGTTTCTTCACACTTTTCAGAGCTACGTGAAGTCAGCGGACATAGTATCTGCAAGTAGTGGTGAATTAAGGATATACCGAGCGACATCCTGTTCCGACACTCTAACGAACCAACCAGAACGGTATTAGTAAAGTTCAAATGATGGAAGATTTTTAATTGGATTCAAATTCTTTTCCTTTGCCGGGGTTTAATCACGCCAAACGGACCGTGGCGGCGTCCGGCCGGCGGTGCGGTGCTGTGGTGGGAGTGGGACTAAGTTGAAAGGTAAATTTGTCAGTTGGAGGCTAAGTCACACTTGGGATTTGTCGAGTTTGCTTGAGGAAATGAATTTTCATTAGAGGACATATTTTATGGTGTTTTTCGTTTTGCTTTTTTTTTCTTTTGTGATTGCCTCTACGTGGTTCCGGGTTTCCGGGGATTATGCGAAAGAAACAATCAACCTATCCCTTTATTTCACGGTTACTTGAATAATTTTTCGTATCTCTAATTGATTTTTCGATGAACCGGACAGTTTTATTTTGTAACTTTTTTCGCTTTTGTGTATTTCGTCGACAGGATGTCCCTTTGTGGAGCTGGTATTTGGGTGGGACTTTTTGTTTTGAATGATTAATGGACCTATACTAGAAAAGGTGGGGAAGAGGAGCTCCCAAGATTAATGGACCTCTACTAGAAGAAATGGGGAAGAGGAGCTCCCAGGGCTAGTTAGGAGATTACGTTTTTTATAGCCTTTATCTTCTTTGGTGTTCTCCTACTCGACACGAACATGATTAAAGCATTTTCGAAAACACTTTTTGATTAAAACTAATGTAATCCCACCGTTCAGATGGGTGTCGGATTCAACAAATACGAAAATCAGCTCAGTCGATTCCGTTTGTAATTTATGCATTGCTGTAACAGATACACTAGTCTCAATTAAGAGCTTCATTAGCAAGGACGAAGTTTTGTTTTATGCCAGAACAGAAAAACATTACATTGTGGCGCTACAATCCGACGTCTGGCTTTGGCGGCGAGGATCATTGTCCTCCAATTATCTCGGTCAAGTGACCGCGTTCTCCAATTTGGAAGCCCAGGTGTTGTTGGCCATCAGTATCTACTGAACTCGTGGTCTTCCTAGTAGCCGCTGCTCCGCTGATTTTGTTAATTGCCTTGACCCCTCCAGGGGCATAAGTGCGTCACATCTCTAGCATTTCTATGCCTTGTTGACGTTTCAATAGCATATCTACTTTTCGGAAGTGCAGTTGCTGGCATGCACCTCCTATCCGTGTTTATATTGACAAGCTCGGACCACTGTGAGAGTTATATTAGTACTCACAGGCAGTTTTTGATCGTGCCGAGATTTGAACTCTGAGCTCTAGATTAATATCTTAGAGCGGTAGCCGAACGATCACGGCCACCGAGCGCCGCTCCGCTGATGCGTACTTTCAATATTTTCTTAGGCATGTGGTTTTAGTCCATTCGTTGTACATGCCCTGCCCATTGACTGCGTAGTAGTTTGACGATTCTCGAAGCTTTCAGCTCATCGTACAGTTCGTACAGCTCATGGTTGCACCAGATGCGCCATCCATTTCGGTCGCAATAAATAAAATAAATAAATAACTGGCGCAACAGTCCTATTTGAACCATGGCCTCGAGCTGAGTTAGCATCATCTCATTTTCTAGATCGTGACGGTCTTGTACAGAGGTGTGTGATCAGCAACACGCTCAACCGAGTTATTTACCCCATAAATGGGTACTCATTTAACAGCTGAGTGAGGTCATAGTCCGACACGTAAATCCCCCTTTTTTTTATCGAAAACTACCGCATTAAGGTAGGAATCGAACCGGGGCCCAGTGCGTAGAAGGCGAACGTGCTAACCATTGCGCCATCCGGACTACATTTCGGTCGCAAACTACTCCGAATATTCACCGAAGGACATTCCGTTGAAATGTGTTTATACTGTCGCTATTCTGTTCTGTATTGTTTCTTTGCTGGTTATCCTATTCTATACTGTTCTGGTACAACGAATTGCGGCTATTATCTCGAATAAGGATACAACTTTCCTTTCTCGGACTACCACATTGATTAATTGTTGTAATGTAATTAAGCATGGACGTCATCATGGACTAGGATTTCCAATTATACATGTTACTTTCGTTCAGTTAGAATGTAAATTTGAATTAGAATAGTTGCAATTGGGGATCCTCGCTTTTTATTCTGTCATTTCGAGTGCACGGAGTGCGAGTAATTTACAATTATCTATAGATTAGTTGTATTCGTAAAAACCGTGTCAATCTGCTAGGACTAGGAAGTTGCAGAAACGTAGCCACTTCGATGGGGTTCTCCCAGAGTGCTATAGGTGTTAGGTGCGTTGGTGCTACAGGGCAGCCGAAGCTGTGCTCAACGTCGTGGGGAGAACTGTTCCATGCCGGACAAGTGTTTCGGATGCTGTGGTCGATTCGGGACAAGTATGAGTTGAGGCGTGAACACCAGCCTGAACGGAGCTGTGCGAGCATAGTCCTGGTCGCTCTAGGCAGGTTTCGTTCATCCGGTGAGATGTCTGGTGGTTAAGCATCAATTACCATGTTGTTATTAAGGTCCACAATCAACGTATGTACTTCTTGCCTGTGCAGCATAGTGATGGCAGATTTATAGCAGGCGTTATCGAAGGGGACCCTCTTAAATCGTTGGACTTCCCTTTCGAGTTCTCTTAGATTCCGCCTGATGTGTCGTGGCGGTGGGATTCTGTACATACGATCAAAATTTCGGGTAATCATTTCGATAGAAACCCGTCGCGCCCGGTGGCCGTGGTCGTTCCGTCACCGCTCTACGATACTAATCTAGAGCTCGGAGTTCAAATCTCGGCGCGATAAAAAAAACTGCCTGTGGGTACTAATAGAACTCCCACAGTGCTTCGAGCTTGTCAGTATAAAGACGGCGCGGATAGGAGGTGCATGCTAGCAACTGCACTTCCGAAAAGTAGATATGATATCGAAATGTCAACAAGACATAGAAATGCTATAGATGTTGATGCACCCGTGCCCCTAAAGGGGTCAATGCAATTAGCAGATATAGCTTTGACAGCAGTATGTTGTGTTTTCTAATGGGCATAGTTTTAGTCTCTTGGTGGAGGTGGTCTTGATGAGACATCAACAGACATCCTGTGATAATGCGTAGGGCTGCATTTTGACAGGTCCAACTTGTATCACTTAGATTTAGTGTCCACACTGGTGCCGCATAGTTTGCTATAGATCTGCCGATAGCTTTGTAGGTGGTTAGTAGGTTCTCTTTGTCTTTACCCCAGGAACTACCAGCTAGAGCCTTGAGGACCTTGTTCCAGTTCAGTTCCAGTTCATCTTCTTAGTTACTGTAGATGCGTCGGCTGATGATGTTGCCATACTGTCCAGAGTAACGCCGAGGATTTTTGGGTGGTTTGTGGTGGTCATTACGACACCGTCTACTGAGATATTCAGCTGCATTTTTACTTCTTTGGTCCACGATGCGAATAGTGTTGCGGTGGACTTTTGAGCTGATAGCTTGCTGACGAAGAAGGTCTTAAGTTCGTGTAGGTAGTCATTTTCCTAGCACACACTTGGGTGATGTCGTTTCCTATTTCTAGTATAGTACAGTCGTTGGCATAGCTCACAATCTGGATTCCTGTTGGAGGTGAGGGAATTCCGACTTAGATATTAAACAAGGTCGGTGACATGACTCGGGGGACGCCTTGTTTAACCCTTCTGAGGTTGGATTTGCTACCTCTGAATTCGGTGTAAGATTGCCAACTAGCAAGGTAATTTGCGATCCATTTCACTATTGGTATCGAAAGCGACGTGTTACTAATGTCACACAGAAGTAGGAAGTGCTTGATCGTATCGAATGCTTTCGATAGGTCAAGTGCTACCATAATCGTTCTGTGACATGGACGGGTCTCGTTAAGACCGTTGTGGATACTTGATGTTCTGACATCCAAGGCCGTAGTCGTGCTGCTCATTTTTCGAAAACCATATTGGTGGTCAGCCAGCTGAGTATGAGTCGCAAATGTAGGGAGTAAGACAGCTCCAAGAGTTTTTGCAATTGGAGACAAAAGCGTGATGGGACGGTAGGAGTCGTCTTGCGTATGCTTTTTCCCTGGTTTTAATATCGGAATCACAATACCTTTCTTCCATATTTCGCGAACGACTGACGATGAAACGGAGAGGTTGAAGGCTTCCGTAATGTAGTCAATTGCAGGCATGTCGAGGTGCTTCAGCATCACCGATATGCCATCTGGTCCTAGGGCTTTCGAGTTCTTGGCATTTTTTATAGCTGAAGCAACTTCGTTCGATGAGATTCGAAGTGCACAGTGTATGGAATGGTTTCGAATATTTCTGCAAATTTTACGCTTTAGCCTGTCGGGTGGCGGATGTTCAATAAATTGTCTATTAAATAAGCTAGCGCACTGTGCAGAATTGTTAGTTGTTTTGCAACCGAACTCAACTGCAGCCAGTTCTCTCTGACTTGTTGGGTTAGTGAGGGCTTTTACCGTGGGCCATAGCTTGCCAACTCCGGTTGTTAGGTTGCAATTGTTCAGAAGCTCATTTCACTTTTGTCTCCTATGTTCCGCGACATGGTGTTAAATTTGTAGGTTTAGATCTTTGATGCGGGGGTCGTCAGGGTTTGTGCTGCGAATTCTATCGGGTTCATTCGCCAATCTTGCTGCCGAGGTGGGAAAATTAGGCCGTACTGTTGGAATACACCCAGCCAAGATGAATCTAGCTGCTGCCTTCAAAATCATACGTCTTGGGTTGGCCTCAGCCACTCGAACATCAGAGGGTGTAGGTAAGGCTAAAAAGGCCGCGTTCGTATTTTCTTTGTAGCCATCCCAATTTGCTTTGTTGTGGTTTATGATGGTGCGGTGGTCGGTATGGATTATATCGGATGGTTTATTAAGTTTGGTCACTATTGGCAAGTGGCCAGATGACAGCGTGAGAGTCGATTGCCATGGGGTGATATTGATGAGGCCCGCACTTGCAATTGATATATCGAGGGAGCTGGAAGAAGTTCTTGTCAAGCGAGTGGGAATTCCACCGGTCAGGGGACAGAAATCTGATGCATCCACACTATGTTGGAATGCCATAACTCGTGATGAGCGTTAAAGTCTCGCAGCAGGAGGCGGTATTGGCCAGATAGGAAGGGGTTTCAGTTTACGCTGAATCCCGAGGGACAGCTTGATACTGATGGTACATATGTATACGTAGAAGTTAAATATATTTCTATGTTCACATTTCCTGATTTAATTGCGATGGCCTGTACTTCCATTGTGTTTTCAACTGCTGGGACGACAATCTCACGATATGGCATGGATCGATGAACGAGGATGGCAAGCCCCCTTCAGCATTCGTTAGCCTGTCCTTAATTACGACGTTAAAATTGCCATAGGAGTTGAGGGACGGTCATTGGTCATTGCAAAACGGGCCGCTCCGGTGCGTAGAACCGGCTGCCGTAGGAACGAAATGATAGCTGTAGCCTGACTTGCTGAGTTACATTTAAGCGGATCCTGGAAACTGTGCTCCCTAAACAAACCAGGGGCCGAGAAATCCTTTCTACAACAGGTAGAGAAATATAAACTGAGCATCATTGCAGGCAAGAAAAAAAATGGCTTGGCAGCGAGATCAACGACAAGAAATCGCACACAATTTTCAAAAATGGTCAACCATATGGATGGACACAGGGAATTTGGAGTTGCGTTCATTGTGAATAATCACCTAAACCTCACGTTATTAACTTCAAATCTATCAATGAAAGGTTGTGTCCGATTCGTATTACAACTCGATTTTTTATCCACTGGCTCATTAACGAGCACGCCCCCACTGAAGTGAAGGAAAACGCAGTGAAAGACTAGTTTTACGATCGAATGGAGACATTGTTCGACTCACTTGCAACAAACGACGTCAAAATACTGCTGGGAGATTTCAGTGTGAGAGTTTGGAACGAGATTTGGCATCGGGGAACCACAGGACGACACAGTCTCAACAAATGATAATGGTCAACGACTAATAGACTGCGCAGGCAGTCGAGACTTTGTCGTAAGCTCAGCATGCTTTCCGCATAAAGAAACTTAGAAATCTTCGGACACATGCACCATTAACCAGATTGACAACGTCTTTATGTCCTCATAAGAAAGAAATGAGCTTCAAACGTGATGGATGTCCGAACATGCCGAGGAGCAAATGGCGATTCCGACCATCACTTGGTAAAGACAATCTATCGGTGTAAGATCTCTTCAGTGCACCAATCAAGAATCAGCCCTCCCAAAATCTTTGCGGTTGCCAACCTCTTGAACGATGCAGTCACTCAAACCAAATAAAACGTTGGGTGCAGTCGAGATTCTATCTGAACTAAAATCTGTTGGAACGGGTCCATTAATTGCAATAATATCTAGGAGGTGCATGCCAGCAACTGCACATCCAAAAAAGAAGATTTGCTATCGAAACGTCAACTAGGCATAGAAATGCAGCAGATGTTGCTACGTCTATGCCCCTGGAGGGGTCGACGCAATTAACAGCAGCTTCTTCGAATCTGGTAGGATAAGATGATCCCAGCAGATTGGGGCAGGAGCATCATTTGCCCCATCCACAAAAAGGGAGATAAATTGCGGTGTCAGGATTATAGAGGCATCTCAGAGGTCTGTACGTCTTACAAAATACTGACGAAAATTCTGGAAAATAGAATACGAGTAAAGCCGTACGCTGAACGAATCATTGGCGAATATCAAGCCGGTTTTAGACCTGGCCGATCTACAACCTATCAGCTTTTCATGGTCAAGCAGATTCTAGAAATATCCTTGCAATACAACTTTGACGTGTACTTAATATTTGTTGGTACAATATGATAACCTCAGCTCGATTTGTCGGTGTATCCGTCTACCGATGTGGCGATATTTAGGCTTAAAGAACGTGGTGTTGACTCCATCAGGTAAATTTAAAGTTGTGTTGTGTTTTCGAGGAGTATCCCGGTGCAATGCGTGCTAGATTCCAACAATATATTTTTTTTAAAATTAATAGTATGAATGATGTTTGGAATATTGTCAAACTTCTCAGTTATATGGCTAACGCCATAAACTCCATTTTTATGCAGCACGACGGCTCAAACAATTGCAGCCGCGCGGCTATAGTCGATTTAGTCTATGGAGACGTAAAGTGAAGGCTTCGTCACTATGTGATTGTTTACATCCGTTATTGAAAATGGACTATAGCCGCACGGCTGTAGTCGTTTCAGTCGTTACTTCTTTTAGATACAAACTACCATAATACTTGTATCTATAGTCATAAGCGATGATTAAAACCATTTCATCCTTTCAAATAAAACTATTATTACGCATTCACTACACCACTTCACAATTTCCTAAACGCTACAACGACATTTCCATATCTGCATACAACTTGTCAAGAACTTCTTCCGCCAAACCTCAAAAACCAATGTCGTCACTAGAGTTTTTCTTTCCAAGGACATGCCAGAAACTACAAACCACAAGAGAACAACTTTTTTTGGCCTTCCCCTAATCCACAAGACTTTATGAGTTATACGAAAAGTTTGGTATTATTCTGTCAAAAGAAAAGCCGAAAATCTTTTTTCTTTTCAGTCATTGCCTCTACATACGCCTTTTGGCAAAAAGGACCGTCTCTTACCAGTAGCACTCCTCTTCTGGACTTAAGTATGGTTGCACTTTTCTTCAACTTCTTCGTCTTCTTTTCAGCAGGATGCTTGTAGTCACATGTATGAATTTACTTTATATTATGTCAAAGTACTTCTTGTGATATTGTTGAAACTTCTTAATGGAATTTTCATGAATGTTATTGTTACATGATAACGAATATGATGCCTGCTTTTTTCGCAGACATGGGGATGTGAGACTGGGCGTGAGTTGCATTCGCAAAAAAAAGATAGTCTGTATAGAATGGATTATGGAATTGAATATTGCAGTTGCGAGGATTCTAAGTGATGATAGTGGACAGTGCAGTGATATAAATTATGAGGCGAAGAGTCTGGAAGCGTCCCATACATCAGATCAACGTATTATTTGAAGAAGTCCACAAAAGGGTTTATTCAGATCATAATAAATATATACTAGGTTACCTTAAGGTTTATTGGATCATAGTGAATCAATTACTGCCAAGAGGATTAATTGACGTTTCATTTGCATATTTGAAAACCAATCCGTCGTCTGGCTTGGACATGCTGCTCAACTTGTTTCCGGTGGATATTTTTGGCGAACAACTGGCGGCCAAAACAACCCTGCATCTTCGAGATACTGGAGAGTGGTGTGCGCTGAGGAGCGGACACTCCGCTATTCTGGGTAGTCTGGATCTTCCAGCAGTAACCGAAAATACAGTTCCAAAAGTTACCTTTGGCAGCAAGCACATCAGCCTGATTCCCTCTAGAGATCAATGGACGGGCAGCACCCCTATTACACCTGACTCCTTAGCCTACTACACAGATAGCTCCAAGACCGATGAATTGGGTGCAGGCATTTATCCGGAGGGACTAAATATTAACGTATCGGTCCATCTTCCCGACTACTGCAGCGTTTTCCAGGCGGAGATTTTAGCAATCGCGGAAGCTGTCCTGGCTGGGGAGGCATGTCGTTACTTTTAAGGACATTACTATCTACACAGACAGTCAAGCGGCGATACGGTTGCTTTGCTTGAATCGGTTATTTCTACATCAAGAACGGCTGTTAATTGTAGCGACACTCATGAAAATGAGCAGCTTATTCGATATTATTGTTTGTGGGATTCCGGACCACAGTGGTTTCACGGGTAATTGCAAGGCAGATGAGCTGGCCCATCAAGGGGCAAACGGATCCACTGATACGTATCTTAACCACATTAGAACACCCATAACAGTGTTTAAAATGGCAATGGAGTCCACTGCGATCGGCAGGGCAGTCTTGATGAGCGACGAAGCCCATTTTCATCTGTGCGGCTTCGTTAATAAGCAAAATTACTGTTATTGGGCTGCAGCGAACCCACGTGAACTTCACCAGTGGCCGCTGCATAACCAAAAGGTAGCAGTGTGGTCCGCAGTCGGAACTTTCGGCGTCATTGGCCCATATTTTTATGAACATAATGGAGTTGCTGCTACCGTAACATCCGACCGTTACATTAAAATGATGAATTCGTTTTTCATCCCTGAGTTGGACAACCGAATCCCGAATTGAGAACGTGTTGTTTCAGCAAGATGGGGCGACAGCATACACTGGCAGATCCTCGATGGCAGACCTCCACAACTTGTTTCCTGACAGGCTCATATCGAGATTTGGCGACGTTCCATTGCCCCACCCCCGGTCCCCCGACTTGACCAGCTGTGATTTCTTTCTCCGTGAACAGATCGGGCGAATTGAAGTGGATCTCCTGCGCAGAGTGAAGAGCAGTTTCCGCCAACGTGCATTGATGAAAACGGACACCATCTTTCGGTTTTATTTTTTTCACAGATGAGTCTTCTTAAATGCTTACTTGCACCGAGTGTTTTTATGGCAATACAATTTTGACATGGATATGTCTTATAGCTGGGGGTCATCCTAAAAATCTGTCCGTCACACGAAATGTCTGTTTTTCTACTCGGGGGTCAGAAGAGGAAACAAGCCCATTGAAATTTTTTCCGAGTTATATGAGTGTAGTGGCCGATCCTCAGTCAATCCGAGTCAGTAATCAAAGAGAACTCACGAAAATCGAAAAACATCGCGTCACGAACTGACTAAACAACCAGGCACCCATAACGCAAGTCAACATCATTCAACTGCCATCCCCTCTTGATTCAAATCTGCTCACAACACCAGCCACATCCAGACAACCTGTCTCCCTCACTCGTGCACAGCGCTATGGCTTCTCCTTCACACCAATCTTTTTGTTTTCATCAATTACGTCACTAACCTGACTCAATAAGAAAATCGTTGGGGTAGGTCAGGAAATAGCTTCAACTTCACACACACACACACATACACACACACTCGTATGTACGCAATGGAGAGACGGTTGAGTCGAAGAAGTTCAATGGATAGGTGTTGTTTCGTCATCGGCGACAGTGCGAAAGAGATGCTTGCTCCACGGACCTTGGACTACACTTACGCGGCGGATCCACCCCTTTCTTGTGATGGCCAATCCCATCTAGCCGACTGAAATCAGTGTCACCAAGGTCACCAACGTGTTTTTCCCGTGAGATGTAAGGAACTTACGACCGTACTTGTATCGCACATATCGCGTACTATCACGATCGGTGATATATAAACTAACAGTGCACAATTCTGATTTAGTGAGGAGAATAGTGCAAATGTTGCAGTTTGTGCAGCGCGGATAACGTAAACGTTAATGCAATAAAATTGTGTTGTCGCGCTTACCGTCTTTAGACTTAGACGAGTACTATCTAAGTATCTAATAGTAAGTGTGTTTAGCTAGACCGCGGCTTGACGCGATCGATCGCGGATTTACGTACTAACGAAGCACAGGCGCATATATAATATGTAGAGTGTATGATCGCTTGATCCACACACGGGGCAACGGTTGGGTTAATTTGTATTCTCCTGTACACTATGCGGGACGGTATGTCTTGAAAATGATACAAAGTATCTACACTCCATGCAGATACATCGGTACATGGATATGTCTTATGCCTACCGAAAGCGTGGGAGGTGTTTTGTCGAATGATTTGTATAACTATACTGGGATCTCTATAAAACTTACGTCGATATCTTCAACACAACAGGTTCCACGCAGTCGGTAGCCAAAGACATATCCATGTTCCGATGTATCTGCATGCAGTGTAGATACTTTGTATTTTAACATGAATTTTCGAATTTTTATGATTTCCTGAAAAACGTCCGGCTTCTCTGTGCCACCCTGTACTTGCCAAACAACGAGGATTATATGGCCTAGGATAGATCCTAATCGATCTGCTTTACTGCTTTCATTAAACACAAAACATGTTGGCAGGGTGGTGGGGGTCATCACAAGGCACTGTCCAATCGGCGAGCATGCGAGGAGGCTTCGACTTCCTCATCACGACTACTGCAGAAGTTGTCATGATGTGGATGAGGAGGAGGTTGTTGCTCACCTTATTAGTTACCGCCCAGCCTTGGCTAATAGGAGGAGAAGGTTTGTGGGACTCCCCTTTTTCTTGGACCTAGAGGGTCTCTTAAAAGTTAATGCGATTCAAATTAATCGGTTTGTCTCCAGCGTCGGCTGGCTGGATACTTCGGGTTAAGAGTTTTAGCTAACAGAATCTTGGTGGTGTCACTACGGACCATGAGCGGTCTATGTGTGCTGTGGTTAACTCAGTCTATTTAGTAACATTCCCCGATGAGTCGGAAAAGACTGTGGCTTATTTTTACGCTCCACACACGGGGGAAGATAACACTATGGCCACGACGGGATTCGAACACAAGAACCGGTACGACGAAACGTCGTTCTGGTGTCTCAATGCACTGAGCTGCTAGCCCCTCAAAGATATCGTTTAGGTTTTTGACATGTTCCGCGTTCCATAAACTTTGTGATATTCTTGTAGATCCAATTTCGCAATTCCACTTTAAGAGTATTTTTCTATTTTTTTTAAAATTCAACAGTGCATAAGTTTCGTGAATAGAAAATTTTAATAAACTGCATAATCCACCCGAATGTTATACTTCCTTTTGTTTTCATTTGTGTTTTCAACATTATTATTTAAAATTGCATAACTACCACCTTTCACTATAGTGTTATCCTTTCGCGAACGTCGAGTAACTATTCGACGTAGATTTCATATTTTCATTTATGAATTTTCGTTTGTAAGCGTTTTCAGTGTCACAACATGCGGAGCATATTTCCATTAAATATTGTTCAGAATGGAGAAAAAGTTTATAGTGCAATTTGCAGATAGTCTCAGGACTAGACGCTCGTATACGTAGCCGAAGCAGACGGTGGTAATGTCATACATTGGGAAATATCCGTAGATACTGGCGTCGGTGCATAACTGTTTATGTGAAGTATGTATATTCATATGTGTAAGGATTCATATGCAAAAAGGATAGCAAAAACATCACTTCATAATGACACATGGCATGGCTTTTTCAAGTAGCATAATTTTTCATAATGCCATAAGTGCATAGGAAATGGAAAGATAACTTTTGCTATAATTTATGGAAACGAGTGAACATGCTTATTATAGTCATTTGTAATGATGTCGGAAAGAAAATTAAGTCGTATTTTAATGTTATTGTAATTGTAATTAAGAAATCAAAGGGATTTTTATGGATTTAGTTCTTAGGGATTTGTTGCAAAAATATAACCTTTATAAAATTAGTCTGTCGGTTCGTCTGTCCATAGAATACCTCGCGAATGGCTCTGTGGTACTCGGTGTCGTACAGTGGCGAATTTACATTGACCGCCGCGCTGGGCAGGACAAATCAGCCGCACCAATTTTTTTACAATCTACTCTTGCCAATACAATAGGTAAGGTGTGTGGAAAATGCTTCCCAAATTTCGTGAGAGAAGTCATACTTATATACAATACACAGAGTCATTATGCAGACCATTGAAAATATGCTTGGTGTTGCTCTTGTGGCATCTGTTCTGAGTGGAAATTTAAAGCCCGAGATGAGACAAAGACAAACTATAGACTCTACAAATACTTTTCTTTTACCTTTTTATAAGCTTATCTCTTAATTTATATCATTTCATCATCATCATATTCAGCTTATTCAACCATATTCCTAAGTTATGGTGCAGCCTCCCTGTCTGCCTATTTCCAGCTATTCTCATCCAAGCTGTGCCGGCTATTTTCTTTATGTCATATTCCCATCGGACGTTTGGGCGTCTTCATGGTCGTTTGATTCCCCTTGGGTACCACTGCGTTTTCTTGTGGTCCGTCTGCTGTCCACCATTCTTACCAAGTGACCGGTCCATCGCCATTTCGAAGATTTCACGCTGTATATTACATCTGTTACCTGGGTCCTGTCTCGTATCCCCGATAGTCTCCTGTCATCCCTTCGTGTGATCCTCAGCATGCATCTTTCCATGGCTCTTTGGGCGACGTGGAGTCTTCTTGTTATCCCTGTTGTTAGTGCCCATGTTTCACTACCGTATGTCAAGACTGATACGAGTAGAATACATTGGTCGAAGGTTTTTCTTTCAACTTCATCTTCATTTTAGACTTGAATATAATCGAGTTTTTCCCAAATGCACTCCACGCCATTTTGATTCTTCGATTGATTTCAGGTAGTAGTGACCGATTTGTGTAGTAATTGACCAAGATATACATATTCTTCGACTATTTCCAGTGCGGCGTTGTTCCCTTTTGTATGCCCTTGAGTGTTCATATATTATAATCGTTGAACATGATCTTGGTTTTACTTAGGTTCATCTTTAAGCCTACTTTTCCGCTAGCCGCGTTGAGTTCATTCAGCTGTTCCTGCAATTCCTCTTGGCTTTTAGTTATAATGACTATGCCATCTGCGAATCTTAAGTGATTGAGGCGCTCACCATCGATGTTAAATCCTTTATTTTCCCAATGCAAGTTTCGGAAGATGCCCTCTAGCGTGGCACTGAAGCGCTTTGTTGATATAATATCTCCCTGTCGTGTCTTACCCGTTCTTATGTGAGAAACTCTGGTGTGTCTTTGAGTATTTTGACCTTGATCTGGCATTTCGGTAGATGTTAGCAAGTATTTCCACGTATGGTTTGTCTATGCCTTGTGTTATTAATGCATTTATTATTGCATCAGGGAATATCGAGCCAAAGGCTTTCACAAAGTCTACGAAGGCCAGTATTAGGGGTTGCTCCTCATAATCTAGATCTACTCATAACTTTCCGTAATGTGCTGATATGGTCTATAGTACTAAATCCACTTCTGAAACGAGCCTGCTCTCGTGGCTGTTCGGCATCTAGGGCTGTTTGTATTCGGCTGCTAATGAGTTTTGTGAATACTATGTAGAAGACCGATAGTAGACTTATTGGTCTGTAGTTCCTGATGTCTTCTTTGCTGCCTTTCTTGTGGATCAGTATAATATTAGCACTATTCCATTGATCAGGCATGCACCTGGCGTTAATGCAGTCGGTGTAGATATCTGCCAGTAGTTTCCAGGTTTTTCTGCCTGCGTATTTGAGCAGCTCTGCAGTGATGCCATCATTTTCTGCCGCTTTACCATTTTTAATGGAACCGATAGCCATCCCCACCTCTTCTACTAGGATATCAGGGGAATTATCGTTTGCTGCTGAGAGAGCGGTTGTTATTAAGTTGGGAGTCGAGTTATCTGGGCCTTGTACAGGTCTCGGTTGAAGTTGGTGATTGCCTCAGTTATTTCCTGTCTATCAGTTAGCCGGGTGTTGTCATGACTTAGGGCTATCATCTGTTTCTTGCCGATGAGGAGTGGCATCCTCCACCAGTCTTTCATCATATTACTTGATATCCTCAGATATCATTTTCCTTACTGTTTTGGAGGGTTCCGTGTATTCTATCCTTCCGATGTTAGAGGAGGTTTTCAATTCCCTGCATTTTCTGAGTAGCGCCTCATTTGATTGTTTGCAGTGCCTATCTTCTAGTCGTCATCATCATCATCGTGGCGCGACAGCCCGACGTCGGGCCTTGGCCGCCTGGATCATTGTCCTCCAATTATCTCGGTCACGTGACCGCGTCCTCCAATTTTGGAAGCCCAGTAGCTGCGCGGCGTCCACACCTACTGAGCTCTCCCAACGAGATCTCGGTCGTCTAGGCAGTCTCGCTCCGTCGACTCGTTCTGCATTCATTACTCTCTTAGGCATGCGATCATCGTCCATTCTTTGTACATGGCCTGCCCATTGGAATCGTTGTAGTTTGACGATTTTCGAGACTTGCAGCTCATCGTACAGTTCATATAGTACAACTCATGGTTGTACCGGATGCGCCAACCATCTCGATCGCAAACAGCCCCGAAAATTCGCCGTAGAACATTACGTTCAAATGTATCTAGCATGTTTGCGAAGGCTTGAGTTAGGGTCCATGCCTCGCAGCCATAGGATAGTACTGGTCGAATAATGGTTTTGTACACGTGGAGCTTCGTGTTTCTGTGCACATGCTTCGATTTCATTATGGGGAGAACCGAGAAAAAGTCTTATTAGCTAAATGTATCTGTCGCTTGATTTCGTCAGTTTCGTTGGCGTCCCTTGACAAGTTGCATCCTAGGTATATGAAGTTGTTCACGAACCCGATGTTGAGGTCCCCCACATTGATGCTCGGTTGTTCAGGTATCCTTGCCGTCGATTGCATCATTATTTTAATTTTACCCTTGTTAATAAGTAGTCCAGTCTTGTCGCAGTCCGCCTGTTATTTCGGCACATTTCAGAATGGCTTCGGTTAGGTGGTTTGCGTTACGGTTTTGTTAAATGCGGGTTTTATTGGCTTCCTGACCAGTTTTCGTCTTTCTGCTTTCGTGCATCGTGCGAAACTGGTTTATGCCAACAAAACGCCAGCTAAGGACAAATGAGTAATCTAATCTAATGATGGGAAGATTATTTGTTAGTGACAAAAAAAAATTGTAATGTTGAACCTTTTGGCCTAGAAGCCTGTAGCTGTAATGAACCATATTCCTGTCTGGTCTCGTTATAAATGGCACCCAACGTGGGGCCAAATAATTTACCGTGAGCGTCGATTTCGGTCACCCTAGAACCTCATTCCACCTTGGGGTCCAGTTATAGGTCCCACTGCCGGAGATTGACAGCTTTTGAGGTGATATCCTCACTTTGGTGCTGCACGCACTCCGACCATATTTCTTTAGCTCTTTTTTTTCTTGAATCGTTACCCCATCCATGTAGAGTAACCTATCCATGTAGAGTAGGATATCCTATCCCCACGTATCCCCCAACAGGCAGTGCCTACGTTGTGTTTGTCAAAGGATCGTGGGCAAGGCGTTTCGACTGGGACTGTTTGGAAATACCGGAATCCTGTAATGCACCATATTCTGGTCTGGCAGTGCTGCTTCCACCGGCAGATCTATGGCAGTACCTGATGAGTAGTGATCTGTTGGTGGTACGAAACCAGAGGCCGAGGGTCCCATAACACTCGGACGGACGGGAGCAGCACTACCAGGATATGGTCCATTGCAGGTGGTTCATTACAAGCCCATCCGGCACATGCTTCATTATCAGCACACACAAAGTAATAAAAGATTGTAAAAGATATTGTAATTAGTCAGTCTACAAATACATACCGATGAAATAAAAGTTGATCGTCCGAAAAAGTAGTTTTTTTAATCATATCTCTAACGCCTAGTACGCACTGGGACTCTTGAAGAGATTATTTTGCGTCTCGCCTTCATTGCAAGATGCAGATAATACATATAAAATTCACTGCAATAATGAGTCGAGGTTGGGAGATTCAAAAGAATATATTCAAAGAATTCCAATCCGTACTAGGCGTAAGATATCCCTAATTCGGTTCGTCGTTATGCTTGATCGTGTGTAGCGAGCTTTAGAAAAGGATTTGAGGAGATAGTTGATAAATATTGGGGGCAATTGTTTTTGGGGCGAAAGTTCCATATGCTTAATTATCCTGAAGTTGGGACGATTGTTCATTTTCGTTGTGGGCCGATTGTTAATTTATAGAGCCAAATTTAACATTTGAATGTTCTAAGAATTGATTAATACGACGACAGGTAATAAAAACATAACTTGCGATCGCCCGTCACGATCGTTTCATGAGATTTCCACTAATTTTAATGATTAGACAATCAAGGATTTTGATGTCTGGTGTACACGTACTACTCATTTGCCCTAACCCCTTGCGGGGCCCAGTTGACGTTTCGTTGGCATAAACTGTTTTCGAAGAATGCAGTTGCCAGCATGCAACTCCTGCACATCCATGCCCACGAACGTCGTCGTGGACGGGATTCGAACCCGAAACACCGGTAGTCAAACCTAAGACTGATGCCTCAACACATTGCGCTACCGGTCGCCCCACGGATGTAAGGATAGTAAGGGTTTCTATTTCTGGGCTCGGTAACTTGTTATTGTGTCTGTACAACAGATTACAGCTTTCTCACCAAATGTTGAACATAATGGACGGTTTGAATGCCAAAAAACTTTAATAGCAGTTTGCATGCATAGATTGTGGCGCGATTACTGAAATACAAAGATTACGTCATACTCTTAACCTAGCCAAAAAACCGACAAAACGCCAACAAATACGGTAATCATAATGCCCGAAACTTTGAAGAATTCACTCAAATCTTTTTTTCGCAAATCAAAATCATTCCAACAATGCCATCCTTAATCTTTTCTCACACAAAAGCCTTTAGCAAAACTTTCATTCAAGTGAAAAGCCTTTGCCGAAACAATCGAAAAAATTGACGTTGCATATACTATTGTACATGTGCACTGAAGACAACATTATTGGAGTTTTCATAAATTGTTTGTACTCAGGCTCCGGTCGTACCAAGTGAATTATGAAGTGGGCGATAGAGGAGCCTACAAAGAAGGCCCCAATTAATGTGATATCCTTTGGTTGAAAGACGAACTTTTATGCCTTTTGAGCGTTGCACGGATTTGCTGTGGTACTCCCGTTTTATCAGAGCGAATGAATGCGTAAGTGAACTCAAACTCTTTGATGCAAACGGGATGGAAAAAAAATATGTTGTCTATAAAGGGCCCCAAGGACTGCTTTCTTCTCCATACTTGTTCTCCTGGCTCAAAGTCATGTCGACATTTTCCAGGATTTCAATATGGACGGCACAGTGCAGCTATGCTATCGTTGGCGGCATTCTCAGGCTCACTCTTTCGTGAATAGTTGAGATATGTGAGCGGTTGTCATTGAAAAGGAACATGTTTTTTTTCCATTTGTGCAATTCTGTGGAAAGCATCCTTTCAACTGAAGCTTGCAATTTAGTGCTGAGTTTTAAAGCAATTGTCAGTTCAAATGTTAACTGTTGATTCCGTTTTATCTGGATAAGTCGATAGACGAGAATGTTTTGATTTTTCTATCATAGTAAGCCCTGCATACTGACTTTGAGCGGGTGAATTGAGTGGAATTAGAAGTTGAAGCGTCATGGGAAATTCTTTTTATGCCGCAGTTGCAACTGGGAGTTGAATTTTTAAATATTTTGTACATATTTAGGGTGCAAGGAGCCTGATCATCCTTTAAAGTTGAAACCATTTGAAATGCCTTTCTAATTAGAAAGTTTCACGGTGGGTGTATTTTTTATGGAATTCATTTTCGAAATTCCAATAACGCTCTTTTCAAACATTCCAAGATAGATTTGATGAATACTCGTACCTTAGCTTGTTTATTTACAGAAATTTATTCCATGGGCTGTGTTCATAATGGTAATAAAGGCAAGCGCCTATTTTCGATGCTTATCCAACTCAATTTATGATCTGAAATTCAATAGTTTCCTCAGATTTCTTATTTTTCTTTCTTTGTTGATGCCTTTCAATGTTGCTCATGTATTTTGTTTGTTTGTTAGTAAAACAAAGGCTGCAATCAGAAGTCTTTCAGTGCCCCTATGCCGTTACTACATAGTGAAAAAGTATAGTAGAAATAAAAAATAAATATATGCTTTTAAGTTCCTTTCTCGATTTGGGTTTATGTGTTTTGGGGCGCTGAATCTGAATTTCAACTTTGCCACTTTGAAAAAGTGATGCGTTCTGAGAAAACTGCCTGAGACTGCTCAAATAATGTTTTTTTTTTCTGTTCATTTTTTTGTATAATAACAAAATAATAATAATTATTATTATTATTACAAGTTGGGGCCTTTTTATCCATCCGGTGGACACTGCGACCATGGAGAGGTCTATGTGCCCTAGCCCACATTATTGCAAAAGTCTCTCCACCATTTTTACGAATGACATAATGTCTTTTACGGAAGCTATGTAACTGATAACTTCAGGGCTCACCGTGGCCTGCCCCAGAAACTTAAGCCTAGCCCGCGCGACTGCCGAGCATTCGCACAAGATGTGCGTAGTGGTTTCATCTTCCTCCATACACAGGCGACATTCAGTTTCGCTAGATACGCCCATTTTATTTAGGTGGTATCTCACCCAGTGATGGCCCGATAAGTATCCCACAAGAACCCGTAGATCGGTCCTATTCATTCGAGAAGCATTATTGTACTTGAAGGGCGTTATAAGCTCCTTCGATTGACGCAGCCCCGGAAGATCATGCCAGTATAGCTGCCTTAACTATTCAGACCATTTTCTAACAACCATTTTGGCTGAGGTGATGCTCAGACCACAGTATGGTTCCGGCCCAAGAAAAAGAGAAGACGAACCCTGCCTAGCAAGTTGGTCTGCGATCTCGTTTCCTTCGATGCCATGATGCCCTGGCACCCAGCACACGATTACTCGGTTATTTGAACTTAGAATTTGTAGAAGTTCATAACACTCTTTCACCAGCTTCGAAGAGAGCTTATGTGAAGAGAGCGCCTTTATGGCCGCCTGGCTATCTGAAAAAATAGCGATGTGAGCACCACGGAGTTTCTTATCTAGAGTTTCCCTGGCGCAGACCTCAATGGCATGGATTTCTGCTTGAAAAACGCTGGGATGGGATCCCATTGCCATTGAAATCCTGGTGTTCGGTCCATAGACTCCAGCACCAACTCCCTGTTCAGTTTTAGACCCATCGGTAAACCACATAATAAACCTAGGATCAGGGCAGGGATTACCATTTTCCCATTCCGAGCGATCCGGGATAAGAGCTGAGAATTTCCTGCCGAAGCAAACTTCCGTGGTCAAGTAATCTGATCTTAAGCAGATTTGCAATCCAGGGATTACTTTTAGAATGCTCATATGACCGGCGTGATTAATGTGTACGTCAGAGGTGAGATGTATTCTCAGAGCATTGATAGCTGCAGATTCTTGGATAAAGATGTGTGACGGAGTTAATCCAATAATGGCCTCCAAGGCACACGTTGGGCTTGTACGCAAAGCCCCAGTGATGCCTAGGCAAGCAAGACGTTGTAGCTTATTGCAATTTAGTATGGTTGAAGACTGTCGGGTCTTAGGCCACCATACAAGCGCAGCGTATGTCACCATAGGGCGCACCAGCAGACAGTACAGCCATTCAATCATCTTTGGAGTGAGCCCCCAGGCTTTTCCAAAGAGATTTCTACAGGCCCACATTGTGGGAGGGGCCTTGCTTAATGCATTATCAATATGAGTGTTCCAGCTAAGTTTCGAGTCCAGCGTAACACCTAGACATTTAACTCCGTGAAGTACTCAAGTGCCGTTCCGCCTAGTGAAACCGGCCTCAAGGCCAGGTTCCGTTTACGCGTAAATGGCACAACGACAGATTTGTGTGGGTGTACGTTCAGACCCACTACAGCACACCAGTGCACAACGATATTAAGGGCCACTTCCGTCACGTCCACAACGGTAGATGCGAACTTACCCTTCACTGTAATGGTGATGTCGTCCGCATATCCGATTGTCTGATAACCGTTCTCATCAAGCCGGGATAGCAACTCGTCGACGACTAAGGACCATACGAGTGGTGACAGAACGCCTCCCTGAGGGCATCCCCTTACACCACTAATGCATATCGAAGTGCCGCCAAGTGTAGAATGTATTTCTCACCCATGTATAGCATAGCGTCAATCCAGGCAATGGTAGCAGCCGGTATGCCCCAGAATAACATAAAAGTAAAAGAATATAACTATGTACATCGAATTGCTCACAAAAAACTCCTATGTGATTTCCCGTCAATGAATGTATTACTGACGTGTAAACACCCGAAGGTGGCCATTGGAACCGAGCTTCGGTGAAAATAAAAGTCTGGTAGGCGCAGTTATCAGTGATGGTAGATGTCACAATTAAACTCCTTTGCAAGCTAAGCGGCGGCACGAGCTACTTACTGTAGCTCAAACCCGGAGATTGGGCGGGGTTTTTACCGCTTGTTGCCCGAGATCCTTGTGCCTAGGTAAACGTTACAACAACGGGGCGAAATCGGGGAAAAAACAGGAAGCATGGCGTCTGTCAGCTCAGATGCAATCTGGATCTCAAAAGAGAAAAGATGTCCCTCCCTCCGGTTGCTTCCTTTGCGAAACAACTACCAGTGGGACTCTACCTCATAATATTAGACCTGAAATGGGGATTGGGAGGACATTCTTTAAGGGAAAGCCACGTTTTGAATAATTGCAGGACTTATATTTTATTATATTGTAGATCATGGTCCCACCAAAATATAACCGCTTACATGTGAGATTAAACCTTATGAAAACATAGTAGTAGATACTATTGGGTAATATGAAATTTGGTTACGATATCTTAAGAAACAAAAAAGTTTTTCTCACTTATACAAGTTTTTGAACCGGTCGTTCCTGTGGCAGCCATATGACGCAGTGGTCTGATTCCGTTGATTCCGACATATATATAAAATAAATAACTGGCGCAACAGTCCAATTTGAACCATGGCCTTGAGATGAGTTAGCATCATCTCATTTTCTAGATCGTAACGGTCTTGTACAGAGGTGTGTGATCAGTAACACGCTTAACCGAGCTATTTACCCCATAAATAGGTACTCATTTAACAGCTTAGTGGGCTCATAGTCCGATACGTAAATCCCCTTTTTTATCGAAAACTACCACATTCAGCAGGAATCGAACCGGGGCTCAGTGCGTAGAAGGCGAACGTGCTAACCGTTGCGCCATCTGGACTACTACGGCATACATATATATATAGCGTGTAATAGAAGGAATTCTGTGTACAAAATTTCAGCTCGATAGTTTTACATAAAACTGAGAGACTAGTTTGCATAGAAATAGACAGGGAGACAGACAGACAGAAAGACAGACAGGCAGACAGACGGACAAAGCCTAATCGACTCATATCGTCATACTGACTAAGAAAATGTATAGTTTATTTAGTCGGAAATGCTTCCTTCTGTGCGTTGCAAACTTCATGCAAAGTTACTGTAATATATCCTACCACATTCGTGAAGGTATGAAAAGAAGAATAATACAAAAATAAAAAAGACGCAGAAAATGTCAGTAAAATAATACTGGCTCAAGTAAAAGTTTAGTGACAAACATAGAAAAAACTTACCCCTGAACCGCTGATACAAGAGCAGCTGCAACTTTTGTGAAATTTGCGCAAAAAAATCTAACTCAAAAAAGAAAAAAAAAAAAAACTCTGGGACTTACGCTACGGATTTGTCTGTTTTCTGTCTCTGTCGATTGTTTCTTTATTGAGATTTGATTGAGGTATGGACCTCAATCAAATCTCAATAAAGAAAACAATCGAAACCGCAATATTTGAAACCGCACGCACTTCTTCCATTGTTTTTATTTTGCAATTCTTTTACACGTGCACAATTTTTGCGTAGAGGTACTATTCTATCCCAAAAGAAAACGAAGTCGGACAAATTGTTTAACCCCAAAACATGCCAATGTTTTTTTTCCTCCGTCTTCCACCGTGTATTACCAGGCGACGCACAGTGGCAAAAACGGCGAAACTTGGTGGACACTGCTCATAACTTTTAAAGCAATAGACGAAATCACATGAAAATTTATGAGTAGCTACGTAAGATCCTTAAACTGTGGCGTTGATCCGATGCGACGCAGCGGCTGTCACAACGGTCGCGTTGACTGCCTTGCGACGGTATCGCATACTCCCGAAAAATGACGTTTTTGGTATCGTTTGTAATGTTTTTGGGTATGCTAAATCGCATGAAATTACTTTCAGACATCTATCTACAATTTTTGTTAATTTTTATTTTCTCTATTTACAAAGAATATTCTATACAAATACTTTAAATTCAAAACAGAAGAAGGAGAATCAAAAACTCCTAACTATAAAAAAAAAAAATACTAAAATCAATACTTGAAAAAAATATCGTAGCCCCATTTGCAATACAATGTTCAAGTCAATAAGAACATCATTGCTTGTCAGAACGTCTTCCGAATACAATGCAAAGCGTTGACTGGTACATATGGTTCAAAAGGGCCTGTGTGTGAAGTGACTTGTGCTGATGTTTCGTTTTTGATTACTGATTCGTCGGTTAAATAACATTGCTTTTTTACCCCCAAAACTAAGGGGTTTCTCTCTCTCAATTGCCCTAACCCCTTGTGGGACATAGCGTGTCAACTATTCCATGTGGCCGTTGACGTTTTGACGGCATAAAATGGTTTCGGAGAATGCAGTTGCTAGCATGCACCTCCTGCAGATCCATGACCACGAACGTTGTCGTGGATGCGATTCGAACCCGAAACGCTGGTAGTCGAATATGAGACTGATGATGCCTCAACACACTGCGCTACCGGTCGCCCCAAAACTAAGGGGTAGGGGGGATAAATAGGGGCTGAGCGATTTTTGGCTCCAACTTACATAGATATATATGTAAATTTGGTAAAACATCCCTGAATAAAAAGTACAAGTGCTTCTTCAGGAAAATAACGTTTCGGCGAAGAAATTGTAGTTTTGTAGGCTTTTTTTAAAGCAGTAGGAAAACCTGGGGAATTTTCTGTAACTTCTTTTACCAAAGCCGAACCATCTTGCTGTCCAAAAGCGTATAAGTTGAGCTGTGCAGCATATAATATCTCCTCATGGCAATAATTGTCGAACAAATGTTGATGAATTCGTCGCTAAATCTCCAAATGGTTTGCTGGTGCAAGAGTTTTTCACCTTACCCTCGTAATAAACGCAATGTTTATTATCTTGCCTTATCCCTGAACCAGATTGAACGCAAAATGCAGCAGCAGCGGCTAGATTGAACGCAGTGGCAGTGACAGCAGATCTGCATGTCGGTGTTGTTGCTGCTGCCACTGCTGCTACTTTCTGTGTTCAATCTGGTTCCGCCATTATTCTGGAAATTCGAAGATTCAATTCGATAAACGCGAAATTTGGTTGTGTATAGTAACGCGAAGTCAACTATCTCGGTTCTGTGTGCTGTTCCCTTGTGACTTTTTAGTGGATAACTATTGTGACTATTTGTTCTTTTTTTTGTGACTTTCGTGATCGAGACTTCATAATCGTGTAAAATCATACCCTTGTGAATTCTAAACGTACATATTGTAACGATTTTGAGCTACCATCCAATTTTGTGACTTTAGACTATCCTTTCAGGTGAATCTATACATTGACTGTTACTGTGGCCCTTTGGCAAAGACTTTTTAACATCCAGAAGGAACTTAATTTTCTACTTTTTTTGCAACTAAATTTATTATATTTGGATATGGATCGTCCGGAAAATATCCAAGATGTTATTGATGCTCAGTAAAATCGTGCCTTCCAAATGGAAGATATTCGCGAGAGCATGTGCAAACTAAAATAAAAATTGAAAAACGCATCGACGAAGTTTAAGGAGGGATGGGAGGCTCGAAAAATGCCAAAGAGACCACCAAGTTCTTCTTTCTGCCGGCATTTCCCGTGGAAAAAAACCTATTTTCAGGAAGGCCAATTTGAAATTCTGAACCAAATTTTTTAATCGGGCACGTGAATTCATAGAATGTTTTCATCCGGGAATAACTCGTGAGGACGATACCTTGGGCAATATCGAAAGCGGCCCGCAAGGCATTAACGCGGGTGCTAGTGATAATGGACAAGAAACCGATCAGATTGCCAAGCCTGGTCGGGAAATAGAACTCGATAAGGATATTGTAAGTGAGAAAGCATCACTTGTTCCTCGTGAAAAAATTGATCCGGCTCGATGGACCACCTTTTGGTGTTCAAAGAAAACACCCGCTTTCTAATGTTGTAAGCCGAATAATGAATGAGAATATTAAAACTACAATAAATATCCACCCTTTTCGGGTGGTGTCAAATTATTCCCTAGATATTGCATTCGTTGCATATTTGGCGTTCACACGGTTCGGGAAATATTATATAGTCTGAGACGTAAATCCCCTTTTTTTTATCAAAGACTACTACTGTATTCAGTAGGAATTTAACTGCAACCCAGTGCGTTGAAGGCAAACGTGCTAACCATTGCGCCACCCGGACTACCGTACAATTGATAACCTAAGTCCTTTTTCACGTTTACTTGCAAATAATGGGATATTTTTCGTTCCATTGACAACTGAATACTGAAGTGAGCATTTTTTAATTTTTAATCGAAATTCTGTACGTAAGGATTCATTTAAATGCCATCAATATTTCTTCACTGTCCAAATATACACATTTTTTTTTCAGATGCAAATAAACCCTTTACAAACTTGTTTTTGTATAAATATGCCGTACCATACCCTATTTTCTCATTTGTATAGAAAAATGTTTCAACACTCAAAATCTATCAATCTTTCGTTTATTCCTGCATTAATTCGATAAGGCTCTCAATATCCACGGATGCGCCTGGAGTCCGCATATGTCACTCCATTAATCATTCGTCACGATTCGAATTTAATGACAATATTGAAAAACAATTTATCCACCAATGGTTTATACTGCGTTCGCATCAAAGCCAGATTACTTAATTTCGATCCCAATTACTATAGTAAGTGACGTGCCAAATAAGTGATTTACTCGAGTCCAAGCATGACATTATATTCCAATTTCCCGGGTATCGTCAGCAATGAGTAATTCAAACTGGCCTGAAATTAAAAATATGTACAGAAATATTGAAAAGTGATTTTTAATTTAATCGGTGACACAATGGATAGCGAAACCTGCTACTTTCCAAACATGCAAGCATGATACAGATGGCATTTTCCGTTGCTATATTTTTAATGAAAATTTTATTGAAACGGAGCAATCAAATGTGCATAATATTGCAAAAACCATCTGAATACGCTCATATATGATTTTCGAAATTCGAATTGGCCATACAGAGGATAAGTATCTGAAAAAAGCGCAGACAACAAAACCCAACTGAAAAATTACAACTACAACAAGTATGCTAAAGTCAGACTTCCAACACCCGACCCAGAGTCAATTGTACGTGTTGACATATTGATTCGTTTAAATATTTAATTTTCACAATTTGGTATGAAGTGTTTTCAGGCATGTGATGGCGGTGGCCGGTGACAGCTTTATGAGATTTTTTTTTTGGAGGGCGAAACTGTTTTCAGTATGATGTTTGTTGCCTCGGATGGATATTGTGTCTTATGTGCGTTATATATGTATGTATTGGATTTTTGGAGGCATGGCAGGATACCCTGTCGAGCTGGCGCAGTTCACATCATTGCATATGGACTTCAACCGTACCCACCAGATCATTTTGTTTATTTGAACTAGAGCGCGAAATGAAAATAAAGATCACAGGGCCAAAAATGTACCTTGGGATCAGCCGATTTGTATTGAATGAATGCCACTATACGAGTACACTATCGATTTGGTACAGGAGAGTGCTGTCAGAGTTCTGATGTGAAGCTATTTTTATATAGGAATTTAAATCCGTACAAGTCTTAGAGTGACCGCATATTGAGTTGAGCCCATTCACAGCAAACAGTACAAAGCACAGGTGGGTCATTTCGTGTATCACTGTGTCCAGATACCACTGCATCTTGGACTCAGTGCAAGGCCAGCCCACTCAAACGTCGCCCATGCGTAATTATCAAACTTTCCAATATTTTCTCCGGGATATTTAAAAAAAAAGAGATTCTGAAGTATAAGTCCGAAGCGTATATTCCCTAGATTTGTGCAGACCTAGTGGTGACACCAAAACGTTAAATAGGCAACAGCCATATACATTAAAATTGTCTTTCCATATGTTCAGTTTGAACAGAAGTTAGCTGAAGAAGCTACGATGAAGGGACCCTTTATAAGGAAAGTGGGCGCCATTCATGAGAAAAGTGAGCTCTTTTTACCACGACGCTTTAAAGAGGAGATAGGATTTTGCCCATTCCCAAAATCAACTAATTAACCCACCTTACAAATAATTGACCAACATTTTAAATCACTAGCTTCATTTCATGGAAAGCTACCGCATATTTAAAGTATCATTTGTAGGGGAAATCGGGATTCTTTGAATCGACCTTACCTATTTTCAATACCAACTAACTAGGATTTACTGCCAACATGCGACCAAAATTCAACTAGCTAACTTTATTCTCTAGTAGTAAACGGAATATTTAATTTTTTTAAATTTGAATGGGGGGGTTAAGCGTTTGTTCTGATTATACCCATCTTACTAAGACGAAAGTAGCTGCTCATCTGAAGTTTACGTGCCAAAAAGCAGCTTTCTCGCCAATTGATTCAAGAATTATAAACATAAAAATGCGAAAAGCATGCTAACACGGGGCTCCTTGCGAGAAAAGTACCATTAGTTTCCAACCTACTGATCTCACTTTTACAAGAGATTATAAAATGACTCTCTTACGATATTTACTAAAATTAAATCATTTCACGTTTATTAATTCAGGAGAAACATTAAATTATTTTACATATGTAGGGGAGATAGGCGTTTCCTTTGCCAGATCATGCTCATTTTCAGTATCAACCAACTAGGCCATACTACGAACCGTTGACCAAAATTTCAATCCCCAAGCTTTATTCTATCGAAAGTTATCGTGCGAACGGGCAGACAGACAGACATGGCTAAATCGAATGAGTAGGTGACTCTGATCATTTGTATATGATATATACATTGACACACCTATGGAGCCTCCTTTATGGTGTTGCAAATCTTCGGCGCGACAAAAAATATACCCTATAAATTAAGTTTACTACTTTGCCTTAACCCATAGTTCGGTTTACCTCGTCAACTACTCCTGAGCGCCATCGAAATCTGTTCTGGGCAATGGGACACATCTACCTCCAGGAAATCACTAGGTCTCGCACGGTTTTGCTACAAATCGGCGCTATGAGATTTTACGACGCCCCATTAGTCGGGTCGAAGGGGTAAAATCGTTTTCTATAATCCTCATCGTGAGTGCTCCCCGGAGCGGCAGTTGTCGCTAACCATGGCTAACTAAGTGGCAGTGTCTAATGGACAGCCTTGTCGGCATCCGGATATGCCCGTGGGAACGGAGCCTAAGGTAGCACAGTTGACCGTGAAGGTCAGCCTGTGCCATCTGACGAAGAAAAAGTTTCTTCAACGAGCTAAGGAGTGGTCTATGCTTGCTCAGTTCGGGAGACGCAGGCGGGGTTTTCGCCGCTCTTTGCCCCTGTCCTTCGCGTATTAACAAAAATTCATAGGCCTGGGGAAGACGATAAAAACATGGGAGGCAAAAAATGGTGAATAAAAAAAAATTAGCCGATAAGAATGGAATGGTTGGCGGTCGGCTTAGTTGCCCTCGCGCTCGCATCGGGGTCTGAGTTTAATGGGACCCTCGGCCTTTGGTTTCGTACCATCGACAGATCATTACTCATCAGGTGCTGTTTTCGATCTACCGGTGGAAGCCGCCCTACCAGGCCATTATATGGTTCATTACAGGTGGTTCATTGCAAGTGGTTGACGTAAACATTCCCCTTCTGGTGTTGGACGTAAAAATAATGGCACGGCCTTTCCCGGTATGTCCTCGAATTCGACTAAAAAGGACAGGATGTGTAGGCCAGCAACATGCATCATCCGAAATCTTGTATATGCTAACAAAATGTCAAGTAAGCCTCAGATAAGGACTGACTCACCGGTTCTAAAGTTAAAGATAAAAATAAGTGGCTGTCATTTAAAAAAAATTGAAGAATGCCCAAACGCTGTATATTTTCATATTGTATCTTGGTGATTAATAATTCCGGGGATTTACGTGTCGGACTATGAGCCCACTCAGCTGTTAAATGAGTACCCATTATGGGGTAAATAACTCGGTTGAGCGTGTTGCTGATCACATACCTCTGCACAAAAACCGTCACGATCTAGAAAATGAGATGATGCTAACTCATCTCGAGGCCGTGGTTCAAATTGGACTGTTGCGCCAGTTATTTATTTTATTTATTAATAATTCTAATGCATCAACTCACTCATTTCCAATAATCCCGTTCTCCCCTATTTAGGATAGGTTAGGTGCAGGGGCTGCCATGATGTATCACAACACACTTAGACCATCATTGGGTCCGTTGTGGTACCACCAAAAAGAATCACCTCCATTGGAACCAACGTATCAAATCAGCTTGTGCTAGCGATGTAACTGTTGATCCTTGTGGCTGTCATATTCCTAAGGTCATCCAGATCTTGGGAGACCCAAGAGCCCAAAAATGTCCTTCTCCTCTCCAGTGACAGAGAAGGTGGAGAACACTCTCCTCCTCATCTGCATCTCAACAACTCATGCAGAAGTCGTGACGAGAAATCCGGAGCCCCCAGGCGAGCTTTCTGATTGGGCAGTGCCCCGTGATAACTACTACTACCCTGCCAATGTGCTTTCTGCCCAGCGACAACAGTGTGGCAGAGAGACAGGGATCAAATATCGGCCAAATCATTCTCGATATTTGGCATGAGTTGCCGCTGAGCTATCTTACATTAGCCCTATCCACAGCAGCTGTTTTAATAGACAGTTTGCACATGCTAATTGGAATTCTAATGTCTCTGCGTCTTTCGTCAACTACCCCAGTTGTACTCTCCCGAGCCAGTTCATCCAACTTGCGGTTACCCACAAAACCACTATGGCTCGGGATCGAACAGAGAGTGATATTGAAGAAGCCACCCATTTCTGCGAGGGCTGAGCGGCAGTTAGCAATGGTTTTAGATGTCGTGAGGACGGATTCGAGTGAGCGAATCGCCGCCTCACTGTCTGTGTAAATAGAGATGTCCCTCACAGTAATGACATGACTGCCCAGCCAAGACAGGACTTCCGAGATCGCCGAAACCTCCGCTTGTAGGACACTGCAATAGTCGGGAAGACGGAGTGAGAGGTTAATCGCCAGTCCTTCTGAGTAAATGCCCACCCCGACCTCCACGCCCGTGCTAGATCCATCTGTATAGATGACCATGGGCACATCCCCAGTCTATAGACCCCTCGACGGAATCAGGCTGAAGAAGTTTCTACCAAAATGATATTTCGGAGAAATGTGGTCCGTCTCCCCCCTCTCCCCTATTTAAAAAAAGGCTAACTTTTAGTGCATCCCGTTCGTAAACTATTGAGCGAATTATAGCTTCCTGTGAGGTTTGGTGCAGGGGTTCCAAGGTGACCATGTGCATCAAATCTAGATCTGTCCTGTTGCGTTTCTCGTATTCCAGATGCTAGTCCTACGGATCATGCCTACGTACACAAATCCTACATGGTGCGTGTGCATACGTACGTATCTATTCATGGTAATATTCTTGTCTAGAAGATACTCATTTGCCATCAACGGACAAGATTCTTTTTTCCGTTCTTTTTGGAAATCTAAGAATAAAAACGACTCATCTATTTGTATAAAACCATTGTAATTGTTGCAAGTAGCAGACGCCTTCCTTTCACATTGAAATTTCCTCTAGGATATCGTGTCTACATCTTTCCATCTATGCACACATCGTGCATAGTGACGAGTAGCGCATTATGTGTATTTACTTGTCAAATTCAGTTCATATAGGATACTCATATATCCCATAAATTTCAACATATCTGTCCAGACATGATATATGCGCCCATGGATCCATAAAGAAGAATCAAGACCCGAGAATTATTATGAACTGAGCAGAAGGAGGAATACGCATACGCGCGTGACGTGCCTGTGTGTGTTCCGAGCCGAGGCCAATATGATCATTTGTTAATTTCAAATGTAAACAGATGTAAATCATCGAAAATACACCGATTTGTCTTGGAAGTGCGAGTTTTACATGATTTTTTTATTTCTGGAAATTATACGTAAATGAGTGTTGTAATAGATTCAAATAGGTAAACTATTTTACTTTTGAAGTTATTAAGCGTCTATTAATTATTTCGCTGTAATAATATTTACAATAATTGGTCTTAAAATTGAATTATAATAAAAATATGAATACTTACGGTTAATTATGGATGCTAGCTCTTAATTTTTTACGCATTCGAAAATATTGTAGTAAATATTCTGAGGCGGATTGCGTCAGATATAAAAAAAATACTTTAGCAAAGTAATTTTCAGCATTCATAATTAAGTTGAATTGTTAATGTATGTGATGAAAAAAATCGAATGGAAATAAAAAAATTATAAAATGTTGCTTAAAATATGTGTACGTTAAAATACCAGACGGTAAATTCGAAAGTATTTTGTTTTTACATATATTAAGAATGGTAGACAACTTTAAACTGCGAATAAGGTATCCCTCAAATTAACGCGATTTATTCGCGGCAGATCCACAAATTTGCTTACATGGTGTTTTATGTTTTTTTTCACTCCGACTACGTGACGCGAATTCGCGGCTGTCGCGAATTTTATTTTTTCGCAAAGTATTTGCTACAGACAGTGTGTCTATCGTGACACAGTGTAGATGTAGATAAAACACCGAATCGGTGTGCCATAGCCTATAGAGTCCACCTTTTTGATGTAATAAATACTCCAAAAATTGTGTTTATAAGAAAATATTACACGGTTAGAATAACTCTAAGCAATCTACTTCCATTGAAGAATTTCGCATTTCTGGATAAAAAATGTATCACCAAAAAGCGTTTAACCTTTTCCGTTTTGCACATAGTGTACACTATAGATCTAGCCGGAACTATGAAGAAAAATGTCCTTAAAAAATCAAACAAGAACATTTTCAAAATTAGTTTATTTGAAAAACAAACTGAAAAGCTTCAATGCACATTTTTCGGCCGAATTGTGCTATTACGACTGCATCTGTCACTCCCTCCTCAATTTGTGGCCTGACGAGATAATCCACACCACAAGTACATTAAGAAACTGAGGACGAGCATATTTTGCATTACTTGGCTGAAGCTTACTGTGGAGTATGTATACAGCTTAAGCAGTAACGTCTAAACTATTGTAGAAAAAGGCTAATGAGCACCGCTTGGTGCCTCATTTACATGCATATTTGCCTAATATTTGATCTATGACGTTAACGCCACCATTATTTAGGTTGTAGAATATTATTGCCTGCGGTTTTTCCGCGTCTCCTACAGTGTGTATTTCGCAGTGATTGAGGGCAGAAACAAAACGGACCTATTTTTTGCGGAACCTTGGGCATTACATTTGCTTTACCCAGCGAAGCTCTCCCACCTTGATTCCAATTTCTAGACGCTCCAGCATTTTTACCGGCACACAGAGCTCCTTTCAAGGGACAGTTGCTTGAAGAATCGCATGTCCACCATTTTTTTAAAGTGTAACTTTCATAACGACGACACCTCGATTGGTAGGCCAGTAAAATTAAATTTTTTTACTATAAATTAGGGAATGATCTGAAAATAATCCCTTTTGTAGATACTGAATATACGGAAACTGACTTTGCACGATCGTAGAAAGTAAGCTTGACTTTTGTTGGGCGAAAATCCGAGAAATTTGAGCCCTTTTTTAATACGAGTACTATCCTTATAGCTCCTAAACGGTGTTTCGGATCGAAAAAACTTGCGCGAGTAAGTTAAAGAGCGTCGAATTCTACGTTCAATGCACTGCTCGAAGTTGAAATTTTTTTCAGTAGCGTAGTGTTCGAGGCTTCGAAGAAAAATCACACTTTATCACCTTTCAAGCTCACAGCTCTTTCCAACGGATGCTGCAAATGGGAATGCTTATTAAAAAAAGTTGAGAGGAGTTGGGGATATAAAACTCGAAGTTTTAAACAATGTACCAACTCAAACAATATCAAAAATACCCTAATTAAAACAACCAGTGTTAAAACAATTTGACTTACCAAAGTAATTTAATGCCCGTACCACATCATGTGGGACTCGCCGAGTCACGAGCCAACTGGATAACACGTTGTGCATATCCAAGCACCTATGAGTGAACAAATTTTATCCAATGCAACGAATGCGAATTTGTTCATCCGATGAATCGCTGAACGGGAGAGACGCACGGTGTCTGGGAGCGTCGGGAGTGCACAAGGTGTTATCCACTTGGCTCGTGGCTCGACGAGTCCCGCATAATGTGGTACGGGCATATCCTTTGCAAAATCAACGACTTTTTTTTTAATATAATAAATACGCAATAACTCAAAAACTATACCCGGTAGTATATAACAACTATACGAGTATAACTATATACTAAATCGCAGCTAATATCCTACCCTAAAAAAAATAGCCCGCAGAAATCAGATAATTTCTTTATTAGATATGGCTTTGGAAAATAAAATAAAAAAGTAAAATAAAAAGTAAAAATAAATAAAAACAAAAGCAAATGATATTTTTAAATTAAAGGGTTGCAAATTCCCCGAAATTTGAAAATTAGTAGTATATAATGTTGACACAAATTGTTTACAACAAAACAGCAAGTTTTTATTTTTAATAAAATTGATAAAGATCAGGACGGGTCTCTACTGCGACGGTGGAGAGAGCACTTCATTGAGGTCCTTAACAACACCTTTGGACGTTCGAACTCATCTTCACTAGAAGTAGAAAATATTCCGCAAATAGCCAGAGTTGATACCAATCCACCATCTAAACAAGAATTAGCTGTGGCTATTAAATCGATGGAAGCTGGTAAAGCCCCGGGGATAGATGGAATCCCGGTGGAATTCTTTAAGGCGGATATCAACGCTACTGCGGATATTTTTCTCCCCCTTATCCAAGACTATTGGGAAACCGAAACTCTCCCTAAAGAATGGAAGAAGGGCGTCATTATTAAGATCCCGAAGAAAGGTAACCTGAAGGATTGTAATAATTGGCGTGGAATTTGCCTCCTCTCCGCAGCCTCCAAACTGATGGCAAAAATAGTCTTAAACCGGATCAAGCAAACAGTTGACCGCACACTGAACGATGAACTGGCTGGTTTTTGCGAGGGCTTTTCATGTAGCGACCACATCAACACCCTCCGAATTATGATTGAACAATCCGCAGAGTGGAGATCCCCATTACATCTTATGTTCATCGATTTCGAGAAGGCGTTTGACAGCGTTGACTGGGAATCCATCTGGAAGGCTTTACATAGGAGAGGTATACCAGATAAAATCATATCCATCATCAAGGAGTCCTATAGCGGAGCCCAATGTCACGTCTTACACAAGGGTAAGCGTTCAGATCCCTTCGAGGTACATACCGGAGTGAGACAAGGCTGCATTTTGTCACCTATATTATTTTTGATTGTTATTAACGACGTGCTCTGCAGTGCGCTTCATGAAAACCAGAGCAAAGGTATCAGATGGAACCTGTTTGAATACCTTCAACACCTGGATTACGCTGACGATATTTGTCTTCTCTCAAATATATCGGATCATCTAGTTCAAATGACGGATGCCCTGCACCGCGAAAGTGGCAATGCGGGGCTTAAAATCAATGCTGCCAAAACTAAGTACTTGAGCTTGGATCCAGGAAGACAGAGCGAAATTTGTGTTTCGGGGCAGACGGTGGAAAAAGCGGACAATTTTTGCTACCTCGGAAGCGTAGTTACAGCAGATGGTGGAGCGGATGCTGATGTACTGTCTCGCATCAATAAGGCTCGGGCAGCTTTTTTCAGTTTAACTCCTTTCTGGCAAAACAACAACATCTCCAGACGTACCAAACTCAGGATCTTCGAAACCATTATAAAATCTGTGCTTCTTTATGGCTGTTCAACTTGGAAGGTGACCAAGGAGATAACAACTAGATTGCAAACTTTCATGAACCAGTGTCTACGGCGCATCCTGCACATACGCTGGCCGGAGGTCATTTCTAACGACTACCTCCTGTTCATTACTGGCCAGGACAGGATAGGCACCTCTATAAAAAGGCGAAAGTGGCAATGGATAGGTCACACACTCCGAAAGGGGCCGGAAAACATTGCTAAACAGGCCCTCGTTTGGAACCCACAGGGAACCGATGCAAGTCGCCGCGTTGGACGACCTAGAAACACCTGGAGAAGATCAGTTGAGGTCGAGGGTAAGTCTCTAGGCAAATCGTGGGGACAGTTGAAGGCGATGGCGGCGAACAGGACGAGGTGGAAAGTCGGCGTGGTTAATGCCCTATGCCCCACAAGGGGTTGACAGGATCCAGAGAGAGAGAGATAGGTGAAAACTCTAAAAAAATAAGATAAAACTGCAAAATGTTGATTGTGTGCTCCATTATTTCTTAATTTTTCCAACTGTATCTAGCAAACAAAGCATCGGATTTCTACGGGCTATTTTCTATTTTAGATCCGAGACACATTTTAGGAGTTATAAGGATAATGTTAAAAAAGGTCTCAAATTTATCGGGTTTTCGCCCACCAAAGCTTACCTTCTATCTGTATTCAGTATCTATAGAAGGGATTAAAATTATTTTCAGATCTTTCCCTATTTTTTATTAAAAAGCCCCCAAATTGGCTAAAATTTACTGGCCCATGGTAGTGAGTCCAAAAAAATACATTGTTGTCGCCTTTGCACCCATAGCTAGCGAGGCAAGTGTTCTATGGCTGTGTTCTGAGGGTAGCAAATATTTCGCGTGGCGAGCCGAGCCCACACAAGATACTGTTCATTAACAATGTTCTCTCGTATGTGTTTGGAAAATTAACTATGAATGATTAGTTCGGAATAGTTTCTTCAACGGCGGCAACCAATTTGACTGATATTTGTGCTTTTGTGTATTAGCAACGAACCGCTGGATGAGGGTAGACGTAATACACACAGTACATTTTTAACTAAATTCTACTTAGACACAACTAGAATTTGGCTCCTAGATATTTTAGTAAAGATCTAGTGATTAAACATGTACCTACAAATATAAGGGAATTTTTTTAGTGATTTTCTATCAGAAGCTTGTCGAGAATCTAGTTCTATAGACTAGTATTTCAGTTGTTTTAACAAAAATCTGGAAATTAAAAACACTGGTAATCTATCAAACGGAGCTGAGTGAAAAGTAGTACCTCTGGTATATATACATATAAAGGTATATATTGTCGCTCTAATGTAGACAGGGCGCAAGTAACATTTTGTTCGTAGCCACGTTTTTGGTAAATTTTGATAGGTTACTTTCAAAATGTTTTTATTTGACCCCTCCAGGGGCATAGGTGCGTCAACATTTTTAGCACTTGTATGCCTTGTTAACGTTGGGGGCATGCACCTCCTAGTTTCATTTTGTCTTGTACGGAGCGCAGTGGGAGTTCTATTAGTACCCACAGGCAGTTTTTTGTTCGAAACAAGGATCAAACCTCCATTCTCTAGAGCACAGAGCGGTGACCGAACGAACACGGCCGCCGAACGCGAATAGTATGGCGAGACAATAATGACTAGATAGATAAAGAAGGTGGGCCGTGGGTGGTATTGGAACCACAAGCACTGCGACCATGAGGTCTTTTGTGCTATTACCCATTTTATCGAGAAGCTAGGCTAAATCAAAAGATTCAGCCGAATCTTCTCGATAAATTGACTGATCTGGCAAGATTTCATAGAAGAGATATTGTAATGAACCACCTGTAATGAACCACATTCCGCCGGCAGATCGAAGACAGCGCCTGATGAGTAGTGATCTGTCGGTGTTACAAAACCAGAGGCCAGAGTGCCATTATACCCAGAGCCCGATGCGAGCGCGAGGGCATCTACGCCGTCCGCCAACCAATCCATCTCATTTTTGCCTCCCGTGTTTGTGTTGTCTTCCCCAAGCCTATGCATATTTCTTAATACGTAAAGGACAGGGGCAACGAGTGGCAAAAACCCCGCCCATATCTCCTGAACTGAGCTACAGCAAGTATAGGCCACTGCTTAGCTCGTTGAGGTGCCTTTTTCTTCGCCAGATGACATGACCCGATTTTCACAGTCATTTTGCTACCTTAGGGTCCGTCCGCATCGGTTGATATCCCCCAAACCGTCCGTTACCATTTCCTCGGCCAAGGGAAATGTTACGCCGAAGCATTCGGTACGTCCTTGAGCAAGGCTTTCACACTTGCAAAGAATTTGCTGTGAGGTCTCATCGTCGGCCTCGCAAAAGTGGCAGCTAGCATCTGATATAATACGCATCGTTTTAAGGTGACCCCCCTTAGACGCGAGTGTCCCGTTAAGGTTCCATAAATTATTCTGACCGCAGCAATTCCACGGTACGAAATAAACAGCTTGGCGTATTTTTCCGCTTGGAACACGGATGGCGTTTAATGAAAGCTCTGTGCTCAGGACCGACAATGCCTGCGCCGGAACCCTCTTCTGTTTTGGAGCCGTCTGTGAACCATTTGATTGTGCATGTAAGTCAGAGAGAGTTGTAGCCAACGGCCCACCTTTCTCTATTCCAAAATGACTGATTTAAAGGAATGGTTCAAACGAAGAGTTTTCACAAGGTAATTAGTTGGCATGATAAGTATCTTGTCACTTTTCAACTAGCTTAGTCGGCTTAGGGTCAACTTGACACCTATGTTGCAGGCCATGAGTTTGACGGTTGCCATTCTAGCTTCCGCTTCAATGTTTACATCCATCGGCGGGAGGTCGAGTAGAACTTCTAAAGCAGCTGTTGGACAAAAGTGCATGGCCCCAGTGATGGCATTGCAGTCTAATCTCTGAATTTTATTCAGAGCCATTCTACCTGCTGAGGTAGTGACCACTTTCCACTGTTAGTCTGATGATCGCTTTGTAGCTCCACAAAACCATGTGGGTTTAGTCCCCCGACATATTGCCAGCAGATCCACAGAGCTTTATAGGAAGTCACTTTAAAGTGTTCTGCCCAGGATAACTTATTGTCAAGGATAACACCCAAATATTTGAAGTTTGAAATCAGTTTTATGGGATAGTTGTATATGAGCGGACACCTGTCCTGACTTTCCTTTTCCGAATGAATGGCATTATGGCAACTTTCGAGGGATTTACACATAAGCCGCTATTATCACACCATTCTTGAACTACTCGAAGCGCGCTTTGAATGATATCGGACAGAACTTCCTAAAATTTGCCCTTGACCATGATGACCAAGTCGTACGCGTAACCTTGTGTGGAAAACTTTATTGAGGACAGTTTCTTCATCAAACTGCCGACTACGATGTACCATAGGAGTGGAGATAATACTCCACCCTGCGACCATCCACGCATGACGCTTGCTGAGAAGGCACAGTTTCCTACCGTAGTGATGACCTTTCTAGAGGAAGTGCAGTTGCTAGAATGCACCTTCTGTACTCTCTTCGGAAAAGTACGTATACTTTTTCCCAATATTCCTCGTGTGATGTTAGCAGATACATCGTTAATTTTCAAACACTTATAATAAAATAAAATAGGACAAGACAGAGTCCGAGTCCGAATAGTGTATACCCTAGACCTGGCAACAGCAATATGCATTAAAATGTGTTTCTTACATGGCCATTTTGAACTGCGTGTGTGGATCCAATGAGAGGTTTCCACGTTCATCCATTCGGATGTCATATATATTTGAACTAACATTTATAGGGGACGTAGGCGTTTAATCAGTAAGATCTTCCCCATACTCAAAATCAGCTAACTAGCCCACACTACAAACATTTATGGAAATTTTCAAAGGTCGCTAGCTTTATTCTATCGAAAGTTATCACTTATTTGTAGTCCCATTTGTAGGGGAGGTAGTTCCTTCGGTTGGATCTTACGCATTTCCAAACGTCGGTAGTTTATTGTAATTCTATCGAAAGTTATCGAGCAAACGGTAGATGGGCAGACAGACGGACGGATAGACAGACTGATATGGCTAAATCGAATCAGGAGGTGACCCTGATCATTTAAGTTTATACATACATATACATATATGTACATTGCCATACCTGCGGAGTCTGCTTTAAGTTGTTACATATTTCCGTCGTGAAAAAAAAAAAACAATATACAATACATATATAATATAAAGTCTAGGATATAAAAATAACGATAAGATACACCCGTAATCAATTTGTATTTCTTCTCACTCTCTCTAAAAAAAAATCATTTTTCCTTTTCAATTAACATGCCCCGAACCCATTATAAGGCTTAGAAACTTGGCGAAACAGCTCCAAACTAATTTCGGAATAAAGAAAAGAAATTTAAACTTTTGAATTGCCTGCTTTCGTCGCGTCTTGATCTACTCTCTAACTTTTCCATTTATCATAAAAAAAACAATTGTCCCGATATATAAAGTACATTGATCCTTATGCGTTTTTTTCCTGGAAGCTAAGCAATATACATAAGGAAGCTGAGCGCGTCCCATGAAAAGCCACAAAAGCCGCCCGATGAAATTCATGAAAAATTCGATGGCAATTTTTCTAAATCGGTTTCGACTTCCATCAGTAAGCTACTTTTGATTAACATATTTTTCCCATGCTTATCGGTGCTACTGAATGCCATCATAGACGCCATATTCAACGGCCTTTTCCCACCCTGTCAATTTTTCCGCCGACTTCGACGACCATATTCCGATTTGATGGCATTTTAATAGAACCATTAGCTCTCTCTCTCTGATCGAAATTACTCTTGTGTGCTGTGCTATTTAAAATTCAAATTTTGTTTTTCGTCCGGGGGTGAAAAGTTTTAACGTCGATTTGTTGCTTGTGATTTGTGTAATGGCCAAAGTTGCTTTAGAGGATTTGCCTATGAGGGTGTAGGGTTGATTGGTAATAGGGAAGAAGTTTTGGAATAATTTTTAATATACCACTAGGATAAAACCCTTCTATAATTTAATCAAATTTAAATTTGATACTCCAACGGTTTTGAATCTCCAAACTGCAGAAACAGCAGTAATGCAGGCAGCATGGCTTACTGCAAATGACTCGTAGTTTAAACTTATTTCCTGGCACATACGGTCTTCCGTATTCAATTCAACATGAAACATTTCTATTTCTTTTGTATCATTAAGCAAGCCGCACGTTTGACTATTAAGCCGAGAACGTCATACTCAATGGAGTCAAAATCCGTCCACGCCATCAAATCAACGCTTTTGTGTAAGCCAGTAGTCCGCCATAAATTTGCTCGAACCATAAATTATTTATGAGTGTATGAAATTATAAAGCAAAATAACAGCTTTTCCGGAATAATTAAATTAACTGCAAATAATTGGTCTACAATTACACTGTCATCGTGAGCATATTATTCTGTGGAAAATCCGATTAACGATAACGAATCAGATTACATACAGATTTTCAGAGCATATGTGAAATCCCGTGCAAGAATATGCAAACATAGCATGTCCCTGGGGCTACCTGTACCGATACGAGCAGCGAGCACAATACCCAGCCATTTATCTATGAGGAAGGCTAGACTTTTCGAAACTCGCATCAATCAAATAACCCAGCGGCTACAAAGCCTAAGCTACTCTGGTTCTAGTATCTCTGTATCTGCGCTGCTGCGGCCCGTGCTCGTCGTCGTACATTTAGATAAAATTGGATAACAATTTGCTGGTCCGGTAAATCTGCATGTTACTAGCGCGACATGCTCTGAACGCGAGAAAGATACGGACACGTAGTTTACTATAATGCATGTAGTCCTTCGTCGAACATGATAATACCATCGCCAAACGAAACCGCACCACACCTGGTTAGTAGCCGCAAAACGTTCAAGAGGTTTTATACGGAAAACCGATAATTTGAAAGTACCAACGTTGCTAATCCAGAGATAATATGCCCCGAGGTGATATTTGCCAGCTTTTATCGTCTAATTTCATCAAGTTTTATGACTGTAACACTTTAGTTCTTAGGCATCGTCGCCACGTATCCATGTGTAGCCGTTCCATTCACCTCCGCCTCATTATAATTCTGGTCCTGTACTTAGCCGTCGTGTGACGACTTTTCCTCCCTGCTTTGGACGACCTTAATCCTCCGGTGTTTCCACGACAAAGAACGGGCAATGGTTGCTTTTTATGGTTTGATACGAACATTTAATGTCTTGTTGATTATTGTGTTGGGTGCATGGAGATGAATTGCTCAAGAAGGACTAGGAATGGAGTTTATCTGGGGTTGGTTAATAACGTTATAATTGTGAATAGTCTAATGAATGAGGTGCTTTAAAGATAACCAGACAGTGGATTTAATAGCACGGTTAGGCTACTCTTCGAGAATCGAGATTCAAGTTATTAATGTTGCACACATCAACTTCAACATGGGACTAAATTCAATAGCTAACATACGTGTCATTAAAAAATATAGATTTTTAGTATGTAATTAGAACACAGAGAGACATATCAAAGATTACTCAATTGCCCTAACCCTTTTGGGGCATAGCGCGTCAATTGTTCCATGTGGCCCAGTTGACGTTTCGACGGCATAAACTGGTTTCGGAGAATGCAGTTGCCAGCATGTACCTCCTGCACATCCATGGCCGCGAACGTCCTCGTGGACGGGATTCGAACCCGAAACTTTTGGGGTGATTTAAAAAAACTTGATATACATATTATAAAAAACTTTTTGATAATGTTAGAAGTTATACATCGATGGACATTAGAGTTATCGAAGAGAACAATAGCGAAACGTGTGTGTGGATAGACAAAGAGTCATAATTATTCCACTTGATTTTAAGTCTACATGTTGTTTATACGATTTGGAATACATATTGATTGTATAAACAATCCAAATATCAAAACATGTTAAAACAAATGCAATTTGACGATTTCAGATGCAGATGTAAAATAGAACAATCACGACGAAAATATCCCGCATACTAAACAATAAACTCGTTAACTGTCAAACCAATGTGTTTATTCATTAACCCTGGCCACATTTTATCCATTTTATCGAATAACAATACTCGTATTTATTTATTTAATTTGCCAACGTTAATTTCGACGTGGTATTGAATTGTCCGAATACTCACTCGGCGGGTCTGGTCATCAACATTCCGTTTCAAAATAAACATTACACACTTGCAAACAGCGAAAAGATACATATTCGCACCGAATCGAAACTACCTGCTCCTTTTATCCGGCGAATGCAACAACATGCTTTTGTTTGCAAATCGCGACTATAAAAAGAAACCAACGACAGAAATTTAAATGCCGGATGCAGCAAATACTTTTCGATATTGAACGCAGATATGTTATAAATAAACGTGGGAAATGCGAATTTTACATATTAGTCGAGTGTCATTGCATTCATAACAGAACAATTCTGTGGTCGAAAGGCGAAACAACATAACTGCAGATATGTCAAAAATTAGTTAATTACACCATAAAATTAGCGATTTTTTCTTTTATATGGAACGAGTTTTTGGTGCAAATCGGCTCAATAGTTGTGAAATTATTATAAGAAAAACAAACGACACATCTCGTTACGAACAAATTTACAAAATGTATTACAACATAACTGGTGATAATTTGGCAAAACTGACTTCGAGTCTACAAGATGTAGCTCTTGAAAAAGAACAAGTAATGCACTGACCATGACTAAATTGAAAAATTAACTACTAGTAAAGTAATAATACTCGTTTAAAACGCATTGAACTTTTTTATTCCATTTCCGATATTGCGACTACGTTATCCCAAAAAAATTCGGAATTTTTTTTACTGGGTTTTCAAATTTTCTAATGGCTTTATCTCGCTTTGAGCATGCACATCAACTGATAAATCAGTTCTTAACCGAGCCAAGTTGACGCTTCGTTGGCATATAACAAATTTCCATAGAGACATATGGAGTCGCAACCAACATATGTATAATGTATACTAAATTCCCTGAAGTAATTCCACCACATACGATCTGGTAAAAAATAAACCAGAGAGACATATGTCGCTACCCCGGAATACCTGACGAAACAATCTGTCAAACTCACGTTCCCCTCATACTTCATCCTTGCGGTGAATTTAATTTCCTTTTGCCCCTCTATCCCGGAGCACCCGCCCGGTACACATAATCACAAACCATAATGTCAAATTCACATTCCCATCATATTTCTCCCTAGTGGGAAATGGCTTCATTTCTCTTGCTCTATTTCATTTCCTTCTATCTCTCTCTACTCTACTATCTACTCAAATTCGGATAATGGGAATTTCTGTACACGTATGCCCGTTTTCTCAATATTCGGTTAAACTGTCAGTTAGCTACCCGGGACATTAAATTTAACCTTAGCGCATGCAACGCTCAATATATGATAATGCAGTCCATAGCGCAGCTAATGCAGTAGAAAGTTGGCTGATTTTCTTGGCGGAGTTCTGCCACCTGTTCAGTTCTATTCTACGCCTGTGCCACCTCTCAGCATTATTTTGCGGCTGAGTTGGTTTCAGATCCGTTTCCTTCGAATGAATATCCAGAAGTCTGTTTCTTGTGACCAGTTTAATTGTCTCATTTGAATGTGCGAACGTAAACAGTTCTAGCTGTCAAAATCTCAGCAGTATGTATCAGCTGTTTGGAATTATTGTCCGATAAATTCTTAACCGGAAGATGAGGGCCGGTTAGCGTTTATCTACAGGATAAGATTTCACCAGACATTGAGAAAACGGCTCTAACTAAGTCATCTTTTACCGCACATCTGGAACGCTGTGGAAAATTCTGCCATCCTTCCATCACCTTTGTCACGAAAGTGATTAACATGTGATTCGCATGGTGTGTACGGAGGACTTCGATTACCCAGAAGTAAAGGATGCGTTTGAAATCATTGCTGTACTGCCGAACCGAACGCAATGTACTTATAGAGAGCCGAAAACCAAGCCATCGGCTTATACAAGGTTATACCTGGCATGAGGAAAGGAGGAAATTGTGGACTGTCGTTTAACCAATTACACTGCTCTGAGTGTTAACTACTAATTGGGGTTCATTTATACAAAATGCATATGTACTCGTAGTTTTAGGTCTGATCTTCTTAATATGTTGCATAACATAACTGAGTGGAAATTTGCGAAAGCCCGGCTTCCGAACACATCTAGAGAGCATCAGAGTATATCTTCTGGAACGAGTAGTGATAATTGTGGGCTTATAAGTTAGTAATGTCACTGGGATCTGTTTTTTTAATTAAACAGTTGAACCACTTGTTTGTAGTCTAAAACGTTGAACAACACTTTTAAGTTTAAAGTCCTTTATTGACTACAAAAGTCAGCAAAATAAAATAAAAAATAAACAAAATTATTATAATTTACTTAATTTATTTTGTAAGAATGCATTTCGAGCAGACTTGCTGCTCATCTTCAGCAAACACGCAAACTAAAGTTAGTGGTGGTAACTTTTAACAAAAATGATCCGGGAGAATTGGAGTACTTAAAAAGACGAAGAGTACTTGAGAAGAATTCTTTTTATCTCATTCCTCAACCACCTTATGGATATGATATTCCTGGCGGCAGATTGGGTCGAGCGGCGATATCCTCCCACTTTTGATACTGGGTATAGTGCTTTTGCACAGCAGAGAATTCCACCCGGCGCTAAAGCAAGGGGCTCTTCCTTTTGTTATAAATAATATATCTTTAAGGAACGTTAAACCAACCTCTAGTGTAGGGGCCTGTTGTCTCTCGTAGTCATGGTTGTCTTAATGTCAGCAAACATCAGCGGTTAGGCTAGGCGTTTGTTCAAAGTGGAGCCCAGACTTCTAGTAATGGGAATAGAAAATGAAACCGGAATATAGAGGGCTACGCCCGCAATTCGAGGGTTTTGTAGCACGCGCTTATTTTGATATCTAAATATTGGCTCCCTGCTCTTCTTGGTACCACTCAGCTGAATAAAAACACCATAATTAAATGTCTTACCCATGATATAGTATCTTACATGCCAATTCACAAAAAGACTGCATCTGTCACCTCTCAAAGTAATAGTTTTAATACGAGAAGCTGTAGATAGATATGTATGTATACGAGATAAACTGTCCTACTCTTCGAGATGCTTAACCATTCATGTTAAGACGACATTGCCATTGCAAACTTGTGTAACGGCTTCGAAATTCAGGGCGGCTGGGACAAATTACGGTCTAATATTTTTTCCTCCTCCACTGTTCCCCTTTCTACAAATCTCAAGAAAATGCCAAAAATGGAATGTACTCAACATTACCTTTCTCACGACACCCCACTTGGCTATACCAGTGGATAAAAAAAATTGACCTTAATTTCGCCTCTATGTGGACCCCCCCCCCCCCCCCCCCCCCTCCCTCTTAAAGTTGGCCAATTACAACACAACGCTTTCTCCAGCAAATCGTAGCATTTCTACACATTCTCGCCGAATTATGTGTGCAGCTTCAGCCGTTCGTAAAATATTCTATGAACAGACAGGTATTTGACCGATTTTGTAAGATTTAAGTCACAAAACCCTAAAAAAATAAATTGTGTGAATAATAATTGCTAGGATCACCAATCACCAATCTTCACCCTTCCAAAGTTGGTTCATAAAATAATTACAATTCGCACTACGAAAAACAACATGCAAGCAGTACACGCATATCTATGCGTGAGGCCGGTAGGTGTATTTTTTATACGGAAAGTGTCAAAATGCATAACTTTAAGTCAATGTACTATTATTAAATATCATGTCATTGTAATGAAACTTAGAGATATTATTGCCTATGATGTTGGTTATCATTAGCCATCAATATTTTTGACCTCGGGTGTGATTGAGGGGTGCAGGGGTGTGCTAACTGCAACTATAGAAATGTACTATTATTAACCTTTTTGGATGAGATTTAAAAATTCTATTATTTTTAGTTTTCTATGCTAGTGAAATGCCGCTTTTCTGAAAATTTTCATATGTCTAGCTATAACGGTCTCGAAATGCAAGGGGGGGGACAAACTCGGACCACATATTTTCCCCTCTCCCTCTTTTCCCCTTTCTTCAAATTTGAAAAAAATTTCAAAAATGGAATGTACTTGACGGTACCTTTCTTACGATACCCCACTTGCCTATCCCAAACGAAAAAAAGATTTCGACCTTCATTTCCCCTCTATGGAGACCCCCCCTTAAAGTTGACCTATTACGACGCATCGCTTTCTCCAGAGAATTATAGTATTTCTACATTTTTCCACCAAATTTCATGCATGTAGCTTCAGCGGTTCGTGAGATTTTTCATGGACAGACAGACAGACAGACGGACAGACGGACGCATGACCGATTTCATAAGGGTTTTGTTTTTATACAAAACCCTAAAAAGGAACAATTCTATTATAAAAGTTCTCTGTCCGGAAATAACGTTGATTCCGGTTTCCGATCTGGCTGAGTTTTGAACCAATGATGACTCATTATCCACGATAGGTTTCGTGATGTTGCTATGCGCAAACATCGGGATAAGCCTGTCCATTCTTTTAGTCTATAGAGGGTCCTCTGAATTGTTATTTATTATCTTATATGTATTTCGTGAAGAAATGAGGAATTTCGGTCAGCTGAAGTATTGTACATGCTTAGCACTTTAAACTTTTTATGGATTTTGACGAAAAACAATCTTTCTTTAGTTCGTTTCTCATTACCTTTTTTTATTGATTTTGTGATATTTGTCTCCTTATTCATTGTTCTCCTCGCTGTTAATGAAAATATTGGGTTGACCGGAAAGTAGTTTCGTTTTTAGGGTTTTGTATTAAAAACAAAACCCTTATGAAATCGGTCAAATGTCTGTCCGTCTGTCCGTCTGTCCATGAAATATCTCACGAACGGCTGAAGCTACATACATGAAATTTTGTGGGAGTATGTAGAATTATTATAATTCGCCGGAGAAAGCGATTCGTTGTAATAGGCTGACTTTAAGGGGATGTCCCCATAGAGGGGAAATGAAGGTCAAAATTTTTTTTTTCATCTGGTATAGGCAAGTGGGGTATCATGAGAAAGGTAACACCGAGTACATTTCATTTCCGGTATTTTCATCAAATTTGAAAAAAGGGGAAAAGAGATAGAGGGGAAAATATGTGATCCGAGTTTGTCCCCCCCCCTTGCATTTCGATACCGTTATACTTAGAAATATGGAAATTTGCAGAAAGGCGGCATTTTACTAGTGTAGAAAACCGAAAATCGTAGAATTTTGATATCTCAACAAAAAAGGTTAATAATAGTACATTTCTATAGTTGCAGTTAGCATACCCCTGCAAGCCTTAAGCACAGCCGAGGTCAAAAATATTGATGGCCAATGATAACCAACATCATTGGCAATAATATCTTTAAGTTTCATTACAATCACATAATATTTAATAATACTACATTCATTTAAAGTTAGGCATTTTGACACTATCCACACAAAAATTACACCTACCGGCCTCATAGGTGTGAGTACTACTTTCATGTTGTTTTTCGTAGTGCGAATTGCAGTTAAATTAATCATTTTTGAAAGGGTAAAGATTAGTTGGGGGCGCTGCGTCGTAATTGGCAAACTTTACCGGGTGGAAGGGGGGAGGGGTCCACATAGAGGTGAAATTAAGGTCAAATTTTCTTTTATCGACTGGTATAGGCAAGTGAGGTGTCGTGAGAAAGGTAATGTTGAGTACATTCCATTTTTTCGCATTTTCTTGAAATTTGTAGAAAGGTGAATAGTGGGGGAGGAGAGAATATTAGTTCGTAATCCCCCCCCCCCCCGTGGCACTTCGAGACTGTTAGAATTATGAAAACTTACAGGAAGGTGGGTTCCGAATAGCATATAAAATGGAAAATAATGGAATCTGTACATCTTCTCAGAATAGGTAAATAATAGTTTATTTCTGTAGTTACAGTTAGCACACCCCTGCATGCCTTAAACACTTTCGAGGACAAAAGTACTGATGGCCAACGGTAACCAACACCTTAGGCAATAATATGTTCTAAGTTTCGTTACAATCATGTAATATGAATTGGCATGTAAAATGTAAGTGAGTAAGACATTTTAATTGTGTTTTTTTTTTGTTCATCTGAGTGGTATCAAGAAGAGCAAGGAGCCGATATTTATATACCAAAATAAGCGCTTGCTACAAAACCCTCGGATTGCGGGCGTAGCCCTCTATATTCCGGTTTCATTTTTTCATGATTTTCAAACTTCTGTTACTCACTCCCCCGTTGAAATTTCGGTGACACACACTGCAATCCAATCCATAGCAAGCCAGACGGCATTGTGAAAGTCAAGTTCGATAACGAAGTCAATTTCCACTTATCCGATTTAATTTCACGCACGAAGCACCATCAAGAGTTGGAAGAGTCTTGCAAAAACACCCTGGCGGCCACCAACACGTAAAAACGTTTTCTTTGTTGGTATTTAATACTGCGACAACACAAAAAATAAATAAAATTTGATTACATTAAGTTCGGGTTTCGCGAACAAACATCGCGACAGTCGGGTGGTTTCGGGCAAGTTGAATATCCAACTTGGACGGCGGTGGACTCCGAAGCTCTCAATGTGAGCCCCAAACATTACGAATTTTGAATTTGACGCGGGACAAATCTGATTTTGGATACTAGTGTGTGGCGACCTTTAAATTAAACCTACACGAGTTTAATTTAATTATAGTATATTATAGTATGTTAATTTATTTATAGTATAAATCCAAAGATGTAAAAAAAGAACAGCATTCGAACATAGCCCATAAGACGCATTCACACTCATGGCAAGCTAGTTGGCCAAGCTCCCAACGGGAAATAGTATGTGCACTTGCAAACGGACGAAATTCCAAATTAAATTAAATTAAAACTGCGCATACGCAGCATTAATTGTATTCATCTGCGAACCCCATAGCATACTTCACTAAATTTGTAAATGCATATAAAAAACATAAATCATCGGAATCTTAAAATCGGCTGCTTTCCTAAAACGCCAGCGCTGAGTCAGTACTAAGAAGCGATTAGTGGTGCATGGCAATTCGTCGTAGAAACGCTGACACTTTCAGTCAGCATAAAATTTTCTCGCTTTTCTGGCTCAGCGTAATATTTGACATTTGCGACAATTGTCAAACTAACCTCAGTTGTGTTGGATGTGATTTCTACAACACATGCATTATTTCCCACTGCCGGATACATAAGTTGGCCGAGTAGCTTGCCATGAGTGCAGATGCGTCTATAAACACATGTGAAAACAACATTAAAAACTGAGCAAATTCCGTGAATCGTTAATTGTCCTTGCCTTGCAAAAAGTGGGTAGCTAAACGTCAGATTTTGAAAGATTTTTTGATTTTCATCTCGACTAATTGAAATTAAAATTTTTCTTGTAAGTGGACTTGTAGGAATTAAATTGCATAGTTCTTGATTGATTGATTGATTGCCTATCGATTGCTTATCGATTGCACTGTGCAAAAAACACGGTTATTTTACCCAACAATTCTCGATGAGCAACTGGTGCTGGAAACTTGTTCTGTAACCTACTTCTCAAATTCAAATATTTGGAATTCGCTCCCCAAAGCAGTTTAATTACGCAGTTTAGGCCGATTATATAGTTTACATCCTGTGAATCTTCTGTTGATTTTAGCCGCGTTTCTTGTTAACAAGAGTACAGAACAGAACATAGTAAGCAAAAAAAAAATTGTACAGAACTGAACAGAGACATTTGAGTTGAAGCCTAAAGGATGACTAACCACTCAAGATAAGGAAATACTCCATTTTCCCCTAAATACTTCTTTCATTGGCCTGTTCTTTTCTGGTTACAAAGAAAAAGGGCTATTACGATTATTCAAGTACCAGGAGTATCTACGAACGACGTATGTATATTTGAAAGAGTTCACACAAAAACGAAATTGGAATTTTAAAGCTAAATAAATAATTTCAAAAGTAATCACAATTGTAGGGAGAACAAACGTAACACATGAGCCAGACAAATAGCTGAAAATTGGAAACGTTTTCAATTCAATTGTATTTGAGTTTTTATTCGCTGTCACGAACGTGTGTGCGGGATAGATATTAGAGATTACTGGGAAATATTTACAATTTAAAATGGAAATTGTGTAAAGGCAGGCAATCTGATTTTGCCATGTTAGCATGAGAATATTTGATTTTTTTAGTAGCTAATATGGTAAAGTGGCTGGCTTCGAACGCGTGATCGTGAAAAAAGTTTTAGTACGCTTCCATTTTTTTTTGCATCAAACTATATGAATAATCTATAACCAAACTTTTTAAAAAATCCAAAATTAAAGCATAATATCTTATGCACACCACAGGACGATAAATCTCGAGATTTAAGCAAATAGCCCAAAATCTCCCAGATTTACCATGCATTTATTAACCTAGATTTCGACCGAGATTTAAAACAAATCTTGCTGGAAACTTGTTGAAATGTTTTTTTTTTCTTTTTCGCTTGAATATATGCTTTCCACATTTCATCACACTCTACACAGTATGTTCTACTGAAAAAATATAGATGTACAAGAGAACTGTCAACTTTATCTTGTACATGGGTTTCCGGACTTGCAAATCTATCATATAGCGTATTAGTCCAGGCTACGAGCGAAAAATAGGAAAACAAATCGTGTAGTTTTGAAATTTGGTACAATTGTTGGGGGCAGTCCCCTGAATATGTGATCAAAGGTCCCCGATGATAAGTTGTCCGGAAGTGTAGGGGAGAGGGGGGAAAAGCCCTTTTCTCAGTTTTCCTTGATTATTTTGGAAACTATGGGTTCTACAAAAAAATGTCACAAGGCCAAATCAAAGCATATAAAATTCTCTATAAAATGATGTATTATACCCTAGACCATACAGTGCTTTATTATACTCTAAAGCATTTTATGGTCTAGGATATAATATATCATTTTGTAGGGAATGATGATTGATGTGCTTTAATGTGGCCTTGAGACATTTTTTTCTGTAGAATCCATAGTTCTGAAAATATCAGTGAAAACAAAAAAAAAAGGATTTTTGACCCCCTTTACCCTACACTTCCGGACCACCTATCATCGGGGACTTTTGAGCATATATTCAGGGGACTGTCCCCAACAAATGTGCCAAATTCCAAAACTGCACAATTTTTTTCCTAATCAAGCTTTTTCGGACTTCCTAGCCTGGACTATATACTTTTACTGTTCCATGTAAGTGAACAACACTTGACAGCTGTACTGCTAGTCACTTCACACTAAATCTTGGTGGTAGAAGAAGAAGAAGAAAAGAAATGGTGTGCATGGGTTTCGGGATTTGCAAATCTGTTTAGATTTCGGTCCCTGGTCCCGGTTTTATCGCATATAGATTATCATTCCCCGACTTTACTTGTCAACTACTACCTCCCTTAACACATTGTAGGGTATATTCTCTGCCTTTTTACTATATAGGCCAGCTTGTCACGTGACCGAAACGGTTAATGACGTCATTTTGATAGTTAGAATTGTATTATTGTGCACTTCGTGTTGTGTTCCTTCTTAGTTCCAAAATGGTTAATGGCGGCATTTTAAGATCAGAATTGCTTTTGTGTGGGGGCTGAGTTGTTTTCAACAATCTGGTATGTATAATCACGATAATGCGGCGTGGCGGTGGCAAATCACATCATTACTTCAGATTACCTAACTTTCATCACGCTGAACACTTATCCACTTCTCGCGGAAAGTGCCCGTTGCAGATCGTTAGTCCCACACTACCCCCTGGCTGGTCTTCCTAGAAACATTTTATGATGAGTCCACTAACCCGGGCAACTACATTCGAAACAAACAACTTCAAAGGTACCATCATATCCTTAAACAGATTTTACGCATCCCTCTTCACAATATTCAGTAGAAGCGGATTAACAAACCAACAAAACGAATGCATTTTTTTTGTACAAGTGCAATTAGCCTCATCCACTTTTCCCTCATCAGTTGAGGTGGAGTGAACTTGTACATCATATTCAAAAATACATTTCCTTATTCAAAAAAATGGTTAAGATGACATACTTGCTTTGTGCGGCCCAATGTTCATAATTCAGGAGTAGTCTGTCCATATATACAACGAAAATGCTATGGCGCGCTGTATCAACCGTTTGTGTAGCCTGAACATTATGCGCTTTTCGTTCGTTCATAGCCTTTTCTTCATGGTGCCTAGCATTGAGTCACTTGTCATTTCGTATATGTAGTATACATACTCAAATTTTTTTATCCTTATTTATTCACAAAAGAAAATTTCGCTATCAAATTCCTTTGCAGTGGATTTGACTTGAAACGTTATAGAGGAAAATTGATGTAGTTGAACGTTGGTGGATATGTTTTTTACTTTTTAAGAGGAAACGCAACGGAGAATGGTCTCACTAAACGAAAATACTGGTCCTGTTCCGAATGATGGTTATACTCAATTGCCCTAACCCCTTGTGGGGCATAGCGCGTCAACTGTTCCATGTGGTCCAGTTGACGTTTAGTCGGCATAAACTGGTTTCGGAGAATACAGAGAATCCATGCCAGCATGCACCTCCTGCACATCCATGGGCACGAACGTCGTCGTGGACCGGATTCGAACCCGAAACGCCGGTAGTCAAACATGAGACTGATGCCTCAACACACTGCCCTACCGGTCGCCCCTGCTATTCTTAAGTCAGCCTGCTGCGCCTAAGACATCACACCCCTAAGGCTGCATCTAATCTATTGTACCTGCATTTTTCCTACCGTCATTTTTTAATTGCATTAACCCCTCCAATGGGGCATGGGCGCGTCAACATCTCTAGCAGTGCCTTGTTGACGTTTCGTTTGCTTATAAATTTCCGATGGTGCAGTTGTTATCAGACAACTATCCATATAGACATCTTCTACTGTCAAGCATGTAACACTGTCGGAGTTCTAATAGTGCCCACAGGTAGTTCCTTTTATTTTATCAAAACGCCGGGAAAATTAACTTCTGAACTCTAAATTCAAGCTTCGGAGAGTGGCGACCGAAACCTCGCTCTTATCGACCGCGTCCTTTCGCCGCGAATAATTGTCGCCAACGATTTTTTTATTACAAAGCTTTCGAAACTTTCTGTTGTACCGTTAGGTTGGCATTGAGAGTTGTCCGTGAGGACAAAGCCTGATGTTGCTTTATTTACTGTCAGCCATATAAAAGCACCCTAAGCGACTCTGTGCTTGCTATAGCTCAGTTCAGGCGAAATGGGCCGGGTTTTTTGCCGCGCGTTCTGCCTGTCCTTATACACATAAAGAAAATAAATAATAAATAAATAAAATAATAAGCGTTCGGCGCCGATGCTACCCAGGTAGATGAAGTTGTCCACCTTCTTCACAGGCTGCCCATTAATATTGATGGCAATAGGTGTCGGACTTCTTTTTCGCAATGGCGGGCTAAGAACCTTGGTCTGTTGGTATTAATTTTTAGCCCACCATTGCTTGGCTGCCTCTCGAGATCTAAAGCCATTGCGGACAGATCCATGATTTTGTGGGAGACTAGGCATATGTCGTCAGCGTAGTCAAGATGTTGTAGACAAGATGTTAAAGGCCATTGAATTCCTCTGTCGAGTCCGGATAGGGCTGCATGTAATACATCGCCGATCACTATGAGGAATAGGATCGGTGATAGGATGAACCCCTGCCGAACTCCACTGCGAATCTTAAAGTCTCCCGACACCATACCTCTATGCAGAACGCGACGTTTCGCACCGTCATAGGTTGCCTTAATACAATAATAGCCACAAGTTTCTCAGGGATGCATCTCCTGCGCAAGGCCGCCCATATAGATTCCCGGTTCACACAATCGAAACCCTTTTCGAAATCGATGAAAAGCAAGCGAAGCGGAGAATCGTATTCAGCGCATTGCTCGATGATGATTCGCAAGGCGTTAATGTGATCGACACAGGACAATCGGGATCGAAAACCAGCCTGCTTTTCACCAATTGCGCTTTCTAAGTGTGCCTTTAGTCTTTCCAGGACGATTTTAGCTAGTATCTTGTCAACGGCAGGGAGTACACAAATGCCTCTCCAATTATTACAATCTGTGAGGCTACCCTTCTTCGGAAGTGTGGTGATCACACCTTCCTTCCACTCAGTGGGAAAGGTCTCTGTGTTCCACGCTTTATCAACAAGTGGGTGCAGCAAATCGGCAGTTACGCTTGGCGCTGCTTGAGAAAGTTCGGCAGGGAAACCGTCGAAACCGGCGGCCTTTCCTGGTTTTAGTGCAATAGTTACAGTGACTAATTCCTCTTTAGTCGGGGCAGTGGACCGTATACGCACATTTTGATGGTTGGCTAAATTATCTATATGAGGGGGAATTTCACCTGAGATTATACGGTTCAAGACCGCGGCGAAATGTTCTTTCCAACGCCTCATTTGATCTTTTTCCAAGATAAGTAGCTTTCCGTCACTATCCTTCACCGGATGTTGGCAGGAGTTAAACTCCTTGATGACACTGTATACGGCGTTTAAGTTGTTACTTCTTGCGGCTTCTTCTGCTGAGGCCAAAAGAGAATTCGCATAAACTCTTTTGCCGCATCGCACACTACACTGAACTTCTCGAGCTTTCTGACGGTAAAGGAGTTCGATGCTGCTTCGATTGTCGTCTGATGCTGTAGCTAAACGAACCTTCAGTTATTTTCTTTTAACAATCCGCTGCCATGAAGCGTCGGACATCCAGGGCTTATTTCTGCAATCCGTGTTTATGCCAAGGATGTCTGCGTTGTGAAAGTACGCATTTTTTTATGGCATCCCAGTTTTAATTTATGTGACTATCCGGGTAACTAGTTATCTCAGCTGCTGTTTGTGCAAGATGGTCATTATATTGTTGTAAGACAGCTGGATTTTTTAATTGAGCGGTGTTGAATTTGCGGCGCCTGTATTTTTCGTCGCTAGGGCGGCGCACGGCTGCAATACGCAATTGAACATTAGCGATCATAAGGTAATGGTCTCTTCCCATCCACATATCGGCACCCTTCAAGTTTCGCACGTCCAGGAGGCAACTCTTGAATCTTTTACTAATGCAAATGTTTCACCGTTGTCATAACTATCCCCAAGATCGTGTCTCCCCATTACATGTATGAGCCCATAATTATCAGCGCCAACTTTTGCATTCAAATCCCCCATAACCATCAAAATGTCGCCTTTAGGTGTTCTGCTCTGGACGGTGTTTAGTTGTTCATAGAAGGAGTTTTTCACCAAGGCATTGTCGGATTCAGTTGGAGCATGACATTTTATCATTGTAATTCCCCATTTTGGTCCGGAATCTGGCAGTCATGATTCTGTCGGAGACCGGATCCCAGGATAAGCGACAGTTCTTTTGGCTCTGGTTAAGATGAGCCCCACACCTGACTCACGATCACTACCGGAGTACAACTCAAGCTCTACCGGAGTACAACATTATAATTCTACACGTTGAAGAGATGAATTTCTCGCCGTTCCACCATCTTATCTCACTAACCCCTAAGATGTTTAATGTATACCGCAGACATTCACTCTCTAATTGAAGAAATCGTGCGTTCTGGGAACCTTCTGATCCATTGTCCCGGAGAGTACGCACATTCCAGAACGAAATTTCATTGTACGATAGTCAAAAGTCGTAACCGTTGAGTCAGTCCTTATCCGAAGCATAGTTGACGTTTCGTTAGCATATAGAAGACTCCGGATAGTGCAGGTTGCTGACATACTCATCCTGTCTTCTGTTTGCCGGTTTCTACGACAGGATGTCAAAGGAAAGGCCGTGGTATTATTCTTACATCCCACGCAACAGGGGGAATGTTCACATTACCCAATGCAACAGGGTGCGTCTACAAGGAGGACTATGGAAGAGAATTTTTGCCCCGAGGATGATTTGTGCCCCCCTGATACAGGATACTTAGTTAATTTCAGATACATGGTTCTCGTGTCTTAATAGTCTTAATATTCAATAGTGAATGAATCTGTGGATTTAATTAATGTTAAGGGAAGGCAGATGCTCATCCACTTGATTGGCTTTTGAAAACCTACTTTGCAGGGCGAATACTCCGAACGACATGATGATTCGTACATGCATTGAAATAAGCTCCACCAAGAATTCAGTCCGGTAAGTTTTTCCTGATCGATTTTCAATTGCGTATCCGGCCGCCTTGAGGCCAGCTTGAGGCCGCCTTGTGGCCGCCTCGAGGCCGCATTGGGACCGCCTTGAGGTCTATTTGGGTTTATTTTCTGTCCTGGCAATTTTGCTTCCACTTTTCCCTGTTTGTGTTGTCTTCCCTAGGCCTATGATTTTTTTTAGTACGTAAAGCAACAAGCGTCGCTCGTTGCCGCTGTCCTTTACGTATTTAAAAAATTATAGACCTGGGGAAGACAACACAAACAGGGGAAGCAAAAATTGGGAATAAAAAAAATGAAGCGATGGTATGGTTGGCAGACGGTTCTGATGCCCTCGCACTCGCGTTCGGGTTCGGTAACCTCGGCCTCTGTTTTCGTACCACCGAAGGATCACTACTCATTAGGTGCTGCCTCCGATTTTTCGATGGAATCAACTCTAGCAGGGCATATGGTTCATTACAAATCCCATGTTCAGTCATAAGCCAGGGACTGATAAAAGTCCGAAAATTTTGCAATTTTTCACACACTACGCAACGAGCTTAGGTTCTTCGAAGCTGCAAAGATGAGTTCAAAATGTCCTAGCTAGTCCTAACAATTAATCAAATAATCAACATGACGTACTACATTGCCACGGTTTGAATTTTACCCGTTTTTTGACCTCGCCTAAAATTGTTGCTTATCTGATCCGATGGACACGCTTGCACCCTATAAAATCTATGAAAACCCTAAAATCGACCGACAAAGAAGACACTTCTGTACGTTCCTATTTTTGCGAACCGACAGTTTGCTATCATACGAGTATGTTGAGCCACGAAAATAACATATAAAATATGCGAAGAGGTCTCATCCACTTTCCTTCTTTTCGCATCGCAAGCGGACCTGTGAATTGTGTAGTTTGCCTGTCGGCTTCCTTTCTACAATGCAATCGCGCGAGCCTACCTATGTATGAAGTCCTTTCGCAAAAGTACCGCGCAATACTAAAACGTAACTGATTCCATCAAAGTATTTTTCATTAAAACAATAATAAAGGATCTTTAGACGGAGTTGGAGCCAACTTCATTTATGTCGTACCGTAGTACGTTTTGAGCTGAAAGATTAGGGAGTCAGCAGAAAAGATAATTTTGTCGCTAAAAAGTGTGTGTGTGTTTGTGTGTGAACAAGCACTTTTCTCTGTCATCAAAAGGAAAGTATGAAATCTTTAGCGAATGTCATCAGGACATCAGGTGCGGAGCATGTCTCAAAAGATATTGCGAGTGCCTTTGGTTGACGTGAGGATTCGACAAGCTTTATTTACACAGAATGGTGGAGGCACGCTCCCGTTTCGGTATGCTTTTGATGATAACGCTAATAGCACTCACGTTCTCTATTATTATCCTTTCCATCTACGGAATTTGCGCGTCTTTTACATGAGTGCTTTATGTCTAATAATTAGCTTCAACTGGTAAGTTGGTGGGTTGTTGGTGATGGATGCAAAGTGTCATTGTTTGACAATGTCGTTCGCTGTTTCTTCCTAATGCAGGTAAATGTAATGATGGGTATGAATGGTGTATATTATCTAATACATATTATCGGTACATGTATATGTGTCATGTGCTAGTTATCTTTAGCTATCTCGGCTTGGAATCCTAGAAGGTTGAAGCCGTCCTTGTCAACAGAGCCCAACGCTTCCTCCATCCTCACAGACTGGCTTTCGTCTGTTGCGATTGACTTGAATTCGGTGCCAATCATTACGCTTAATCTGCTCTACCCTGCAAATCGTAGTCCCCAAAACTTTACTAAATGAAGGCAGTTTTTCATCTTCATCGTGGTGCTACATACAACCCGACATCGGGCGGCCTGGATCATTGTCATGCAATAGTCTCGGTAAAGTTACAGCGTCCTCCAATTTTGGACGCCAAGCAGTCGTTCGGCGTCCCTACCTACTGAGACTTTCCAACGAGCTCTCGGTCTTCTTCGCAGCCTTGCTCTGTCAATACGTCGCCCGATTAATATTTTCTTAAGCATGCGGTCATCGTCCATTCGTTATACATGCCCTGCCTATTGTAGATGTTGTAGTTTGACGATTCTCGAAACTTCCAGCTCATCTCGCAGTTTGTACATACATCTCATAGCTGTCCCGGATACGCCATATATTTCGATCACAAACTGCTCCGAAAATTCGTCGAATGACCTCTCGTCAGAATGCGTTAAACATGTTTTTGGAAGCTTGAGTTATGGTTCAGGTTTCGTAGCCTTAGCAAAGCCTCGGCGATAGATGTTTCAGGTGGTTCATAACGTGCCAGAGTTCACACAACTATGTTGCAGGTCTGACTACGTAATTCATGACAGCCTACTGACCTGAGACGCTTAAGTGTGACTCAGCCATTCAGCCTACAGCTATCCTTCCCTCCTTCTTATGCAACCATGGCTTAGGGCATGATTCGGCGGAATTCATCATCATATCCATTTCTGGTATATTCCTATTTCACCGAACGACGCAACATGGTTCGCTTCTTGTCTAATCGTGAATTTACCGCTGTATGTCATGGAGCGAGCATTCAAATGAAAACCCACTATTGGTCAGACAGACACGCAAACCACTACGCGGTCGCCCGGTCAAATAGAGATGCTCCCTATTTATTTTCTAGAGAGAAACCCAAACTTTCCGCACAACAAAGATACTCGTACAAGCATTTTTCTGTCCGTCTATGAAACCAGAGAGAAATTATTGTCTTCAGAGCTGGAAAGCAATTGCTTCGAAATGAACAACACGTTTGGCCCAGTCATAACAAGTAACATCCCCAACAAAATAGCGCAGCTTCCTGATAAGCAATATAATTGTCGAATTATGTGGCGTCATGAAATCTCCGGACATCAATCAAACTTTTTTCAGGGAATATTTACAGTTTTTGTTTATATTGGACGCGAACCATAAATAAATCTTATCCGCCACGATATTCTCATCCGTCTTCCTTGACTATGACGAGCGCCATAGTTTCTTTTCTTAAGCTCCCAACTCCAGCCGGGGGAGAGTGTTAACGAAAACACAGAAAAAATAAGTCGGACTATATTGTAGTCATAATCTTGTCGATTGGTATCATAAACAGACTATAAAACTCACGAAACAACTCAAATAAAATTAAGTTGAAAACAACTGAAACATGACAATAAAAATGTCTTTCTTCACGTTCGACAATCATTTCCAGTCGAACTTTATGACACACGCCGCCACCACTGTGCTCTAGAACAGTGCTGCGCCAAGGGTGAAATACGACCGGAAAAATGAATTCTTGGAAGCGAGTGGTGCCCTAGCCATATGACGTGGATGGGACGACCGACGGCGGGACATAGTGAGTGAATGTCATTGTTGAAATATTTGAAGACAGCCAGGACATTTAATTGAACACATTACCGAGTAATGATGTGATAACATTTTTCGGAGGAGTTGTCCTAAGATGCATTTTTGGGACTTGTATTATTAGACGGGTTTAATGGTTTTGAGAATGCCAGGTAACTCGTGAACAAGTAGACGGGAGGAGTGTGTTATACAATATTGTGCATATTAGCACTGATCAAGTCGAAGACAGTGCATAACTGCCTAACAGCTCTACAAGCTCTGGGATCAGCTAGGACCCTGGAACTCTGGTGGGCTCCGGGCCATAGCGAAGTTCTAGGAAACGAAATAGCGGATGGACTAGCCAAACAGGGGGCTATCCTCGAACGAGAGGCAGCTCTAGAGCTGCCGACGCCAATACAAACATGCAATAAAATAATGGACGAAACAATGCGTCAAAAGGCCATATCTAACTGGCTCAACACAAACGACTCCAGAGTAACGAAAATATTCTGGAATTCTTATGACAAAAAGAAAACTGAAAGCCTCTTGGGACTGCCCAGAAGTCAGTGTGCACTATTAGTGGGCATACTAACGGGCCACTGCCTAACATGCCCACAGATTAAAGCTAATAACCAGCGATGGCTGCAGGAATCGCCAAATACCAAACACGAAAGAAACTCTAAAGCAAAGTCCTGCACTCGCTAGAAGGAGATTAAAGTGCCTAGGAGCTCACTTCTTCAACGATCTTGAAGGAGTCGTAGGACTCAGCTGGAGAAGCCTCTTGAGCTTCGCCAACGAGTCAGGTTCCTTCAAGCTCAACGACGATCTTCTGGTAGGGGCCAGCAACGACACGGGATGAGTACCTGTTATATGTGGTATCGCTATGGACCTCAGCGGTCTATGCGGAGTCGTCTAGGCTGCCACCCTACCTAACCTAACCTAACCTAGCACTGATGGAATATTGAGTTACCTCATCCAACATTTTGAATTTTGGGTAAATTCAGAATTTCGTTTTAAATAAGTTAAATCTCAAGAGGCTGAGAGGACCGGCCCAGATATGTTTAAAATAATGATTCTTTCCTTTTTGAAAATTTTCTCTGTGCTTTTGTTGGTCTTACTAGCATTCTTTCATTATATCTTCGAGGGCTTTTTGTTAGATTTGACATTTTAATATATGTACATTGAACGAACTCAAATCATAATGACAATGGCAACTACTTATACCTTTTTTAGTATTAGTTTACTCTTCATTGAATAAAGATCCATTACACATAAACCGGGCTTTTCAACTACAAAACCTAATAGGTTATGGGCCCAGGACCTAACGTGTAGTTTAAATCGTTAGTTAAAATACTTAGTACCGGTACATACTGAAATTATATAATTCGATCGAAGTAGTTCGGGTAATAAATAATAAAAGACTTGAAGCAGTACGTTAAAATGGATACGAAGGCGATGATTGAGCAGTCAATGGTGTCTCATCGATTGGATGGCGGCAATTTTCGCGCTTGGAAGTTTCATATTAATGCAATACTTCGGAGTCAAGAACTACTTGATTTAGTGGACGGTACGGATCGAAAACCAGATAAAAGTGATGCTGATAAAATGAAACGTTGGATGCAGCGCGACGGCAAGGCTATGGCGATTTTGTTTGCGTCGATTAATTCCGAACAAAGTTTGCACGTATTGGATTGCAAGTCAGCGAAAGATATCATGGACGTTTTGGAGAGTATTCATCGGAAAAAGAGTGATGTTCGAATCATGTCATTGTATGAGGACTATTTTAGTTTAAAAATGAATGATAACGAATCGGTCACTGCTTATGTGTCGAAAGTTCGCACGATTGCGTCAGAATTGGAAGATCAGGGTGAGCAGCTGTCGGATAATTTGAAAATGTGTCGAATTGTGAGTAGCTTAACACCGAAATTCCAGAATTTTCGAACCGTCTGGTATAATATTAAAGAGTGCCGTACTATGGATACATTGCTAGCAAAACTACAGTTAGAAGAGGATCAGTTGAACAAAGCCCATCGTGATGCGGAGCAGCATGCTGGCGGCGGAGCGGTTTTCAGTGCGCAGCATAAAACTGGAAATCGGAAGGTGCCGTTGAAAGACCGTAAAGCGAAATCGAAATGTCATTCGTGTGGCGAAATAGGCCATTGGAAAACCGACAACATGTGCAAAAACCATAAGAACAAAAAGAAAAGTGATTCCGAACATAAAAACGAGAAACCGAAGAAATACGTTGCCTTTTTTAGCTACGATGAAATTCTAGCTGCAGATTATAAAGATGTTTGGTTGGCCGATTCAGGAGCAACGCGCCATACTACTTTTCGAAGAGACTGGTTCAAGACATTTTCTTCGGAGACTGCACGGAAAGGCGTAAAAATCGCGAACGACGAGTTTTTGGACGTCGAAGGTAGTGGAACTATCGAAATAGAAGCATGGGTTAATGATAAATGGGAAATAAAAATTCTTGAAGATGTTCGATTTGTTCCGAAAGCCACAGTAAATTTATTTTCCATCAACCAACTGTCGAAGAAGGGCTTCGATACTAACTTTACAGATAGTGGATGTAAAGTTGTCGACAAAACTGGCGATGTGCTCGCGATAGGTTACATGGACTCCAATGATCTGGTTCGTATGGCATTCAAGCAGTCTAAAATTGACAACGTGTACTACGCATCGAGCAACAAGAAATCAGCGTGCTCTTTGGAGAAGTGGCACAAACGACTGGGACACGTAAATGTGGCGACAATCAAAACTATGTGCGCTGCTGGTTCCGTGAATGGCATGACTTTAAGCGATCTTAAGGATTTCTTTTGTGAAGAATGCCAATTGGGCAAAATGCATCGGGTGTCACATCAATTGAGCGAAACGCGTACATTGGAGAAAGGTGAACGCATTCACATTGACTTGTGCGGACCGATGGAGCAAACTGGAATTGGAGGTGCAAAATTTTTTATGCTTTTGAAAGACGAAGCGACGAATATGCGGTTTATTTTCTTCCTTAAACAAAAATCAGAAGCGCATAAGTACATGGATGATTTTCTGACACAATGTGAGAATGCTTGGGATGTTCGTATCAAATATATACGGTGCGACAATGGAAGCGAATTCGTAAATAGCGATGTTTCGAACCTTTTAGCGAAACGTGGAATAGTGATGGATCGAATTTCCCCGTACACGCCAGAACAAAATGGTTTCATCGAGCGAGACAATAGGACGGTTCAAGAATCAGCGCGTACTATGTTAATTGCAAGTGGTCTGTCTAAGTTTCTCTGGCCAGAGGCAGTTCGAACAGCAGTATACATCCTTAACCGAACAACAAACACAAGCGATCCAAATCGGACACCTTTTGAGCGATGGTTTGGGAAGAAACCGCATCTAGATCATGTTAAAATTTTTGGTACAGCTGCATTTGTACACATTCCGAAGAACGTTGGTCGTAAAAAGTGGGACCCGAAAGCAAAGAAGGTCTACTTAGTTGGCTATGAGCCCACACAAAAGAATTTTCGACTTTACGACCCAGAATCGACGAAAATCATCATTAGTTGTGATGTAAAATTCAACGAGAATCTCATGCAAAGTGACTACATCGAATTTCCTGTCGATATCACCGAAAACGAGGCAACTGAGAACAAATGCGACGATTTGGTCAAAGACGAACCGGTTGCAAACTCACCGCAATCGATTTCAAACGGAGATCAAGATGTTAGTGTCAAGAAATTGCGTGTAAATCCCAAGCAAGTAGTTCCATACGATGCATCTGTTGGTCATTTGGCAATGTTTGTAGAACCTGAAACATACGAAGCGGCAATGGAATCGGAGCAGAACGCAGAATGGAAACTTGCTATTGAAGCCGAGCTGGAGTCGCTGTTAAGAAATGATACTTGGGAAATCATCCAAAAGCCGGACAATTGCAGAAACATCGTGGGAAATAAGTGGATTTTTAAAATAAAATCCCCACCTAATGGAATTCCAAAATTCAAAGCGCGACTAGTAGCGAAGGGTTATTCTCAGTGCAGCGGAGTGGACTACAAAGAGACATTCTCACCTGTAGTGCGCTACGAATCGGTTAGATGTGTTTTGGCACTAGCGGCTATATACGATATGGAATTAGTGCAATTTGATGTCAAAACCGCATTTTTAAATGGAATATTGCAAGAAACAGTCTACATGGAGGTTCCAAAGGGCATCGAGCACAAGAAAGGAGAAGTTTGTCGACTGAAGCGCAGTTTGTATGGATTAAAACAATCATCGCATGTTTGGAATTCAAGTTTTGTTGACTTTATGAAGGAATGCCGGATGATGCAGTCCCTTTCTGACCCATGTGTATTTTATGGCAATATTTGCAACGAAAAGGTAATTCTTTTACTATATGTCGATGATGGATTAATTTTATCGCCTAGTAAGAAATCACTTGATACAATGATTAAGAAATTGGAAAACAAGTTCGACATAACATTGGAAATCCGACTACTATGTTGGATTAGAGATAACACACGATCGAAAGGAAAAGACAATCAGCATTTGTCAAACAGCTTACATCGACAAAATTGTTCGCAAATTCAACATGGACGAGTCAAAATCGATCTCAACACCAGCTGATGTTGGTACATTTTTAACATCGTTTACGGACGACGACAGTGAGATACGGTTTCCTTATCGCGAGGCTTGTGGTTCACTTATGTTTGCTGCAACGATTTCGAGACCAGACATATCATTCGCAGTGGGAGATATTTGCCGCTTCATGCATAAGCCTGGTCAAATGCAAGTGAACGCAGTCAAGCGAATTTTTCGTTATTTGAATCATACGAAGCAGAAGAAGATCACATATGGTTCGAATTTAAATGTTTGCGAATTGGTTGGCTACACCGATGCCGATCATGCTCGTGACTACGAGTCAAGCCGTTCAACCTCGGGCTATGCGTTTTTGCTCGGAGATGCAGTCATTACTTGGAAGAGCAAGCTGCAATCTGAAGTTACCTTATCCACCACGGAGTCAGAATATGTGGCTCTATGCGAGGGGACTAAAGAGGCGATATGGTTGCGAGATCTGCTCAAGGAAATTGGTTTTGGTCAATCAGAAGCAACGAAGATATTTTGTGACAATCTGAACACAGTTCGCTGGGTCAAAAATCCGCAACATCATCATAGGACCAAACATATTAACAAGCGATTACACTACACTCGGGAAAAATGCAGCCAAGGATTAATCGAAGTTAGTCATGTGGGATCTGAAAACCAACTAGCAGACGTTCTGACGAAACCATTGCCAGCTATCAAGTTTGAATCGAATATTAGAAGACTTGGATTAAGCGATTAGTAAGGATTCGACTTATATATTTTTGATTTTGAATTTTTTAAGAACAATTTAGTGAAGTAAATTTAAAGTCAATTTAAAGTTTCCTATACTAATCACATTTTTTGAATTGCATCATTTGATAATTTAATGTTTTCGTAAATTGAATTGAATTTGAATGATTAAAATGAGTGGGAGTGTTAGATTTGACATTTTAATATATGTACATTGAACGAACTCAAATCATAATGACAATGGCAACTACTTATACCTTTTTTAGTATTAGTTTACTCTTCATTGAATAAAGATCCATTACACATAAACCGGGCTTTTCAACTACAAAACCTAATACTTTTTTTTCTTTTGCTAATTCGGTGACCTCCGGTTTAAAGATTGCATCTTGATTCAAAAATGGTCCGGTTAGCTAAGGTAAAAGGACTGCCGTGAATACTTCAGCATGCATAGGCCACTACCGTGAACATTGTAGTACTACTTTTCGAACTCCTCACTCTAGCACACAACTGGTTTTTTAACCAACTGGCGCTGACAGCAAATTAAGTCCATCAAAAAGTGAAAAAGTAGTCCGGATGGCGCAACGGTTAGCACGTTCGCCTTCTACGCACTGGGCCCCGGTTCGACTCCCACTGAATGCGGTAGTTTTCGATAAAAAAGGAGATTTACATACGTGTCGGACTATGAGCCAACTCAGCTGTTAAATGAGTACCCATTTATGGGGTAAATGACTCGGTTGAGCGTGTTGCTGATTACACACCTCTGCACAAGACCGTCACGATCTAGAAAATGAGATGATGCTAATTTATCTCGAGGCCATGGTTCAAATTGGACTGTTAGGCCAGTTAGTTTATATTTTTTTAAAAGTGAAAAAAAAACGAAGCTAAAACAGGTTTCCCCTTCCGGCAGGTAGGTACCCCAACTAACAAGCTCTTGAGATTTAAGCTACTGTAGCTGAATAAATCTCTCATTAGACTTTTCACCACTCTTACAACGTAACTCTTGTAAAAAGATTTAAATTAGCTCTCATAGCACCATTATTATGAGAGTATCACTTTATAATAGTTTCACTCTAGTTATAAGATCATTTTCTGTCATCAGGTACTATGTATGTATGTATGTATATGTCTTTTGGCTGGGGTCTATTAAAGTTTTACTTAACGTAAGGTAACATAACAATCGTCACGCTCTAGAAGCGAAACCTAGTAAATATGGTCATTTTCTGAATGGGGGTGATGAGACTAATGCAATGGAGTACTGTTGAAAATATTTTGAGTCGTTTCAGTCAGGACGTAAGCACATTCTTGGCGTGAAACGAAATCTAGGCAATATGGGAATCTTCTGAACTGGGGTGATCAGGTGAACACATGTAATACTGTGGAAGGCAAGATGAATCCTTTGCTCAGTACTAAAGGAAATTGAAAATAGGGTACGGTATATGGAAAAGAGAACGATCCGATTGCGGTGAGGATAAAGAGGGAATAAAGAAAATTGGAGTGTCGCTAAAGATGTGTTTAACCCTTTGGGGTTGAGTTGACGTAAGCATATTCTTGACCATAAGGTGAAATCCAGGAAATGCGGGTGTCGTTTGGAGTGAGGTGATGGAGCCAATGCCCTAGAGTGTTGTCAAAGGCATTTTATCCCTTTGGTTAAGCTGGCATAAGTACATTCTTCGACAAGAAGTGAAATTTGGGAAATGCGGGTGTCGTTTGTATCGGGGTGATGGGACCAATGCACCGGACTTTTGCCAAAGGCGCTTTTGACCCCTTGGTGTTGACAGAAGCACATCCTTCCGTATGAACCAAAACCTGGAAAGTGCAGGTGTCGCTTGAATAGGGGTGATGGGGCCAATGCACTGGAATGCTGTCGAAAGCATTTTTGACACTTTAGTGTTGACATTAGCACATTCTTGGACATGAAGTGAAATCTGATGTATCTTTAGCTGTTCATTGAACTCCTATAGAAAAGTTTGTACGTTACAGTAGCAGATCCAGGAATCAAGTTGAGAGGGGGCCCGACTTTGTTACCCAGAGAGCAGGGGATATGCCCACTTTTCAACTTTTAGCCCTTAAGAGGCATGCGTCTATCAAAAGTGCTGTGGCATTCCTTTTAGGAGAAAAGCATGCAATGATGAACGTACAATACCATGAACCAGGGCTAAATATAAGGGCTGATGTACTTACCACAGCACACATGTACTAAAATGGGGTCTGTTCTGTTACCATCAAGGACTCATCATCCGAGAATCATAATCATTGAAACACACATAAATTCCAATGGAGTTTGCCAGTATCAAGATTAGCTAAATAATATCCAATTCAGTGAGAATTGGGATCCAAGAAACGTTTTCCTCCATCTTGACAAAGCAGAACAAGCGAAAGAAGGTATGAAATACACTGCTCCTTGTTTTCGTCACCACAGTCTATACAGTAACCAATTGAGGGCTTGCGAATCCTTATAGTATGCTCCCCAACTATGCATTGCCCATAGTGGTGACTACCACAGCAGCTAAGATACTCGTATATTGCCTTTTCAACAGTTATCAGTGAGGCCAAGAGCGGCTTTAGTGAAATGTACGAGTATGTTTTACCATTCATTTACCTAGAGTTGATCTTGCTAAACTTTAGAGCTAATTTGGAAATAGCAATAGATGTATAAATGTTTCGATGATTTTGTTGAATCCTGTCTGGCGAGTTCGTCTGCCTAAAAGTTACCAGCGGAACCAATGCGATCCAAAATCCAATAAAAAAACGGACCGGCCTGGAGTCTGTAGCGTATATACTCTAGACTTCTACAGACCTAGTGGTGATACCAAAAGTACCTATTGTTAACGACCATATGCATTAAAAGTGAGTTTCCTATATGGCCAGTTTATAGGGGAGGTTGGCGTCCATTCAGAAGAATCTTGACCAGTCTCAAAATCAACTACTATATCTAACCCACACTACAAATATTTGTCAAATTTTTCAAGTCACTAGCTTCATTCTGTCGGAAGTTATGGCTTATTTGAAAAGTCACTCGTAGAGAAGGTAGAGGTTTCTTTTGTCGGATCTTGCGCAATATCAATAACAACCAACTAGATCCTAGTACCAACATTTGACAAAAAATTTCAAGTCCTAGCTTCATTTAATCGAAATAAATAAAAAAATAAATAACTGGCATTAGTCCAATTTGAACCATGGCTTCGAGATGAGTAAGCATCATCTCATTTTCTAGGCCGCGACGGTCTTGTGCAGAGGTGTGTGATCAGCAATACGCTCAAGTTATTTACCCCATAAATGGGTACTCATTTAACAGTTGAGTGGGCTCATGGTCCGACACGTAAGTCCCCTTTTTTATCGAAAAATACCGCATTCAGTAGGAATTGAACCGGGCCCAGTGCGTAGAAGGCGAACGTGCTAACCATTGCGCCATCCGGACTATATTTTTATCGAAAGTTATTGCTTATTTGAAGTTTCATTTGTAGGGGAGATAGGGGTTCCTTGGGTCGGATGTAGCCCGTTTTTAATACCAACCAACTGAATCCTACTTCAAATATTTGACCAAAAGAGTGATCGTAGTTCAATTATATTTCAATTTTTGTTATTTGTAGGGGACGCAGGCGATCCTTTGGCCTGATTATGCACATCTTACTAGAACTAAAGCAGCTTCTCATCTTTAGTTTACGTACCAAAAATCAGCTCCCTACGTCAGTTGGTTCAAGAGTTATAGACAAAAACCCTGAAAAGTATAGGGTAATGCAGGGGTCTTTGTAAGAAAAGTACCGTTATTTTCGAGCTGATTAATCACAATTATACAGAAAGGTACAAAATTATCCTTTCACGTCATCTGCCAAGATTACAGCTTTCCACGTTTATTCAATCCGGAGTTATAGATACATTTATGTAATTATTTTGAATATGTAGAGGAGGCAGGCGCTCCCTTAGGCGGATCACGCCTATTTTCAATACCGACGAATTAAATCATACTACGACAATTTCAAGCCTCTAGCTTTATTCTATTCAAAGTTATCGTACGAACGGACAGACAGACATGGCTAAATCGAATCAGGAGGTGACCCTGATAATTTATAAACATTGCTATACCTCCAGAGCCTCCTTAAAGGTGTTACATATTTTCGTCGTGACAAAAACAACAACAAGTAGTAGTAGTATCATCACGCCAATACGCCACACTACGTCAATGACAAACGTAGTCAGACCCTGTTCGAGGGATTTAATTATATGTTGACTGTCGGTAAAAATGGATATTTCTCTTGCTCATATCATGAGATACCATAGCCAGGTCATATCTTTTGTAATCGTCGTAACTTTGGCATGGATAATATTGCAGGATTCGGGAAGATCTAAAAAGAGATTTGGGTTAAGCCCATCAAAATTCCAACCCCCAATACTTCATCCACCTTGGAGCGATTTGCATAGATTTTTTTTTGAATTAGGCAACAGAAGTGAACAAACGGAAATTTTGCCTCAAAAGTAAAAACTAGGCTCGTCTTATTCAACACTCGGTTCTCGACTGGAAGTATCTTATACAAATTTGTGAAAATAGCAGGCTCTGTTTATTAACCTTTACTGTATACTGATAACCCAAATGATTTGTTGTGAAAAGGCATTTTGTAATACCTCACTAAGAACACCAGAAAATGTATCTGGCATGTCATGAGCATATTCCTTGCAGCCCGACCCTTTCAGGACGTAAAGCATTCAATTGGCAAGTAAATAAGAAAAAGGAACAGAGTACTCCATCTTGCAATTGTATTGCTGCTGACGGGTCATCATTTAGGCGACGATGCACCAACAGCGCCAGTGACGCTGCTAGGATTTTGTTTCGGAGGGGGTTCAAACATTTGATATCAGAAATGCTGATAAGGGCGGCCCTCTACATTATTCAAAATTAGGAGCATACCATACATTGACACCAGAGTAGTATAATAGTCCACGACCATGGGTCAATAAAAAGGCCTATATTGGAAGTTATGACGGAGAGATACTTTTTGTATATTAATGATTTCAGCGTGCTGAATACGAAACTGAAGTTTTTCTAGAAGAATTGGGGAAAGGCATTTTTCCTGGTTTTTTTTCAATAAAACTACTTTTCCGCAAAATTTACACAAATTGAAAAAAAACTGGAGAAAATTTCCAGCAATATTAAAGTATTGAATTTCAGTAAAAACATCAGTTATAATACAACGCCTTCGTTTTGCACAAAAATTAGAGGTTTTAAGGTTTGTCTCGCTAATACCCAACACTCTCCATTGCTCGTATCGCTTCCCGGTCTCCTTTCCTTTTTATCTTAACAATCTTTGAACAAGAAGGGAAAACAAAACAGAAACAAATATTTTAAAATTTGGGATAAATATTTGTTTCACCGCTTGAGGCTATGGGCGTCCCTCTTATCTAAGTTAAGGTTAAGTTTCAAAAATGATGTGTGCAGTGTGGAGTATAGAGTATTATCTTGACATTTGGGTAGATAAATCACAAAAAGAAAAATTAATTGAACATTTGATGAGCCGTTTCTCGGAAAATTCTAAACGTATACACGAATTTGCTCTTAACTTCTGAAAATTTAATTTACTTCATGAAATTAAAACTTACTTTTTTAGTATGATGCTTATTTTGCGAGATAATGTGGCGAAATGGAAGAAAGTCCAAAAATGGTAAAAAAAAGGAAAATATTTGGCGCCCAATATGGGGTCAGTGTGATTCTATCTAGTCAATGAAACCAGAATGGACAATCGAATAGGTGCGTGATACCGTTAGTCATGAGACACAAAAATTGAAATCTCAGAGAAAATTTGCAGTAGGAAATAGTGGAGAAAATTCGGTAATATCCGTCGCCCAATGTGGGGTCAGTTTTGTTTTGTTTGCGCAGCGAACTTTTTGTTAAAGAAAGGTCTATGGTTGAAATGTGATCATTAAGTAAAGATAAACTTCTGCTACTGCTTGTACTTCACTTCTCCACTGTGGGGGATCCACAATGGGACTTCTAAGATATTCGCCTTAACCATCGAAAGGTTTTGCTCATGGGCTTCTATAAGCACCATTTCCTTTGACTTTTTGCATATTATTTTGACGATGCGAGATACCGTCATTGATGACAGAAAACCACGTTTTGTTTCATCTCTCAAAGTACCGCACTCCATCCATCTGAAACTCTTATTATTGTATACATGATTAACTACATTACTTTTGTATTCTTCAACTGTAACTTTATGCACTTTGCGCACAAAGGTAAGGACACTTCACTAATTGTTAGCGTACAAGCTGTCCTTTAATTAGCAACATGCGCTTCTTTGGTAAAAAAAAGGATACTGTGTACATCTGCGTTTGTACAGCATTCAGTTGACTGATCCTTACGTGGTTGGACTGACGACGATTGGCTTAATTGTTAGAAAAAAACGCTTCTATGAAAAGTTGAAAAGTTAAGATGTTACCTTTGATGTTTGTACGTAGTTGTTAAGTGCGTTTGCGATGTATTGCTTTCAAAATTCGCTCACAATCTCTTGCAGCGTCATCGCTCCACAGGAATTAAAACTATCCACAAAAAAATGTTGACTCCGAAGCTCATTGTACTGAGGAGCTATAAATCCTTTGTAAATAAATGATAATCCATGAATACTGACATGCCTGCATGTATGAGTATTACTTGTATACGAGTATGTCCTAGGCCAATATGTCTAGGTATAGAGGGAGGAGTGCTTCGCGTCTTCAGCATGGAATCTGAGAATCTTCCTCCGATATTCCAAGATGAACATACGAGTGGGATATGTGATAGAATGCCTCCAATCTATCGAAAATATTTGGAATGTCACCTATCCCAAATTTATCAAATGATTTATTAGATGTACTGTGTGGCATCGACAGTCAGAGTCATTAATCAAGGGGATATATCGATTGTTAGGGGGTGGTTGGTTTCATATTTGCCATGGACTAATAGAATTGGCCGTTGGTAAATGAAATTTTCCAACATCCCTTGGGATCAGAATACTATAGTGTTTGACCAGAAATTCAGATCTATTTTCCGGTTAAAATAAGAAAACATTTGGTTATGGGCTATGGATCGAAACAATAGAAAACTCGAAATATTACAAACAAGTTTTTTTTTGCCGGGCGACCGCCATCGACTACCATACAACGTGCATGATGCTTAACATGCCGTAGTTCTTAGCAGTCACTAGTGGGACTACACGTTTTAGAATTTTTTAAAGAATGATTTCCCCCCGATTCGCCGGTTTCGACCGCTGGTGAGAAGCGCGTCTCATCAGACGCCTCTGTTTCGCTCATCGCACCAGTGGGAGAGACGTGACCGGGAATGCCCCAAGACAGATGTTGTCTTGTCTGATATAGGCCGACCAACACGACACGGATGCGAATTCCTATCCGAATGCAAATTGCAATGTGCAGCTTGCAGGTATAGAATTCAGTTCAGTCAATGTACATACATATTTATGGGAGACCTTGTGATTAATTTTTTAAATTAATTTTGCCAGGCGGCCAAGGCCCGACGTCGGGCTGTCGCGCCACGATGATGATGGTTGTGATTAATTTATAATTCTTTCTTCCTTTCCTTTTACGTACGTACACTGAACCGCTTGGAACTTCAGTAGTCAAAGGCTCATTTGTAAACGACTTGAATTTCGACTCTGTGAAAAAATGAATTAATCGCTGAAAACATTTTCTTATTATTACTTTTTTCATCTTAAAGAAAAGCGAAATTGATTAGATTTTCGTTCTGTTCACCAGTAAAAGTAGAGAATTTCATAAAAGCCCTACGTCGATTTACCCATTTGCAATAATCCCTAGTGGGGCGCAGCGCGTCAACTATTCCATGTGGCTTAGTTGACGTTTCGTTGGTATAAAGCCGTTTCAGACGATGTACGTTGCCAGCATGTACCTCAAATCCTTATCATACAATTGCATGGAGCCATGTCTCCGTTAGAACCTTTATCATCAATCAACCCGTATGTCCTTTTTCATCAACCGCGCACACCTGTTCGACTGACTCGTATTACCTTTAGGAGCATTGTCGCTTTGAGATCCTGGAAGAAGAAGACCTTGTAGTCCAATAATTTCCTGGACCTCCGTTTGACCAGTTAAATCTTGCATACCTGCCGCACCAGTATCACATTGTCACCATGTCAGCAACTTGTACTTGTGTTTAAGGGGGCGACCGGTAGCGCAGTGTGTTGAGGCATCAGTCTCATGTTTGACTACCGGTGTTTCGGGTTCGAATCCCGTTCACGACGACGTAATTGGCCATGGATGTGCATGCATGCAACTGCATTCTCCGAAACCAATTTATGCCAACGAAAGGTCAATTGGGCCACATGAAACAATTGACGCGCTATGCCCCACAAGGGGTTAGGGCAATTGAGTAAGTCGTCTTTGAATAGTTCTTTCAATCGCTCCCACTGGGGCTTGTTCACCAGTTGCTTCCTTTGGACAAGTGGTTCCAGGGAGTCCAGGGGTTCGATCGGGTCCCTGGTCACTTGTATCACCACTTCAACCTTTTTGTCCTGTCGGACGCGCTGCACTAGTTTCACCTTTTACGCCGGTTTGATCGTGTGAACCAGTAGGTTCTCTAGAGCCAGTTTCTGCTTTCCGGCCTATTGAACCTTGGGCACCAGAAGCTCCAATCGGACCAATAACACCAGTCTCTCCACGAGATCTAACGAGGCCCATTAGTCAAGCTTCACCTTGTCCTTTTGCTTCTTGTTTGCCCCTTTTCATTATAAACGGGTCCACGTTTTAGACCCTAATTGCTCGTTGATCCTGGACGACTCTTACTATGCATCCTGTACGCCCTGACCAGATTGTTGTTGAAAGCATTTGTCGCAGGTATGCGTCTAAATGGATAGGAGGTACATGCTTGCAACATGTATCGTCCGAAACCAATTAATTTTAACTAAACGCCAACTGAGCCACATGGGAATAGTTGCCGCGCTATTCTCCCCTAGGGGTTAGGTTAGGTTAGGTGGGGGGGGCTACCGTGAAATACCACAGCACACTTAGACCAGGGATAGGTCCTTTTTGTTACTCAAGTTGTGTCCAGTCTCTATGTCTCTCCACTAGGGCTTAGGGCAAATATAATAGTTGTATTTGTCTGAAGGACAAGTAGGAAAACTTCCTGTATATTTAGAAGCTCGATATCTAGGACGCGAGATGCCTGTGACTCAGTTTTTATACCCTTCACGGATGTGATAGGGTATATTCACTTTGTCATGAAGTTTGCAACGCACAGAAGGAAGCATCTCCGATCAGCCGAAGGCTAGCTTGTTTTTCTTTGAACCATCCAGGAACCAGATGGCTTTCTCAGTGGCGGGCTTAGAAATCGAGTTTGGAGGGGGCCCGACTTTGTTTATCTCCTGGAGAGCTAAAGCTATTTCCCCATTTAATGAATTTTTGGCCATCAAGAGGTTTGTATCTATTGAAAGCGCGCTCGTATTCCACTTTAGGGCGAATCGTAGAAAGATAAACGTATAAAATCATGAATCAAAGTAAGGTTAGGTGTAACGGTTGCCTTGCTTACAGTGGCCTACATGAACTGCAATAGGGTTCATTCTATTGCCATCAATCCTAATCATTGAATCGAACGGAAGTGCTAGTAAAACGACTAATTTTACCACCACCAACATTAGTTAGTCATCAACTTCAGGAAAGAAGTGGGATCCCAGGAATGTCTTCCTCATTCTCCTCTCAGAGTAGGACAAGTGCAGCGAAGATAAAAAAATTCACTTTTCTTTGCCTTAGTCATCGCGGCTTCTGCAGCAATCATTTCAGGGGATATGACGTCTCAAGGCGTGCTCCCGAAACACGCAATACCCAGTAATAACACCCTCAAGAGCTCTGATTTGTTGCCTGTCATGATCATGCTCATTACGTTTTTCATGTTCTTGATCTCAATTTGCAGCTGCTTGACGTTTCCTCAGCTCCTCTTTCAGTCGCAAATTCTCCTTTCGAATAAAATCACAGATGGTTTTTCCGTTTTCACCCGCACTATCATCACTTTCGCCATATGGCAAACCGTGCCTCCTTCGCTTCACGGGATCCGCTCCGGGAGTTTCCGTTTCACCTTCCGTCGTAAACATAGCCATCATTCCCGGAATTATGTGAGCCCGAAGACCAGTCACCGACACACACGAATAATGTTCCGTCTATAATTCAAACGCACCACACCGTACAAACTCGTCACCGGTTTCCTGTCGCAGTAAACGATATATGCACTAGTATATGTACTTTTGGAATTACAGAGGGATACTGCTGACCCCATAACAACCTCTTATCAAAGCGATATCTAGCTGGGTGGTATCATCGTAACCACCCGGGCTACAACCTTATGGACGGGATGCTACCTTCTTGCAAAATTCGTCGCTACTTAAGAAATCTTGAAAGGGATGTCTAGCGATTCAAGAAAGAACTATTCGACGACGACCTCCTATAGAGCTGCTATCGCCTCGCTAAATACGGAAGAAGTTCAGAAGTTAATCGAGAATTTAAAACTGAGCCTAGAACTCTCAGCACGACCACCAGCCATTTCATCGAAAGGAGTAAATCTACGACGTGCAACAAGATCTGTACTCGCTCAACCCTGATCTGGATGGTGTTCGTGACTAAATTCGTACTTGTTTCGTATTGACCCATATCGATTCAAAATACTTGTCCAGCGTGTGACGTTACCCCCCATGACGTTCACCACATACTCATAGACACATCAGATTTGACATCCTAGGACAATCTTACATTCGCTCGGATACTTTTTGTCCAAGGAAAACTAACTGGATTAAATTCCGTGAACTACTGTAGTTAGCTCTAAAAGCGGAACTATTGGTCAGTCCCATTGGCACTACAAGGGAAATTTAGCTTGCAGCTGATGAGGTCAGTGAAATTTTAACTTCCTCCTACAGAGATAGTACCGTTCCACGTACGGTGGAGTCGGGGTGTAAAGTACCCTGGTGGAACGAAGATTTGGCCCGCAAGCGAGCTAAAGTTAAGAGGATGTTCAACAAAGCCAAGCGCTTCAATAGGTGTGATGAGTACAAAACTGCTCTCACCGAGTACAACAAACTCATTAGGCATTCCAAACGAGAATACTGGAAAAGACATTGTGAGAGCATTCAGTTGCTACCGGAAGGGGCGCGCCTCACAAAGCCCTATCGAAAGACTCAGCAAACGGGGTCGGCCTTCTACTGAGACCAGACGGTTCGTATACTGAAGGTCCAGACGAAACACTAAAGCTGCTGCTTCAGACCCATTTTCCAGGGTCCGTACTGTCGGAAGGTGACCCCTGCCCAACTGCGCTCTGTTGCAAAACAGCTTGGAGATCATAATAACTCCGCTAATCGAGCTTTTTAGGGCAAGTTACACCCTTGGGTACATACCACAACCTTGGAGAAAAGTTAATGTGGTTTTCATACCCAAAGCGGGTAATAAGCCGGAACATATGCCCAAATCCTATCAACCGATTAGCCTTACTTCCTTCTTCCTTAAAACCATGGAAAAGTTGCTTGATTTGCATATCAGGCACAAGATGGAACTGTCGAGCCCCCTACATCGTATGCAATTCGCGTATACGAAGGGCAAGTCAACAGTGACCGCCTTGCATAACCTTGTCAGTACAATCGAAAAGTCCCTCAGTGATAGGGAAATCGCGTTGTGTGCTTTTCTTGGCATTGAGGGGGCTTTCGATAATACCGGCTACGAGTGCATTTCCAGAGCACTGGAACTCAGGGACATCCCACCCGCTACCATTGCATGGATAGATGCCATGCTCCGTGGACGGGATTCACTCAACTCTAGGCAGGACATCCATTTGCGTGAATGCCGTAAAGGGTTGTCCACAACGTGGCGTTCTGTCACCCCTTTTGTGGTCCCTTGTCGTAGACGAGCTGATTTCCATGCTTAATGAGCGCGGTTATCTTACTATCGGGTACGCGGATGATTTAACTGTCATTGTCAGAGGTAAATTCGAATCCACCCTTACGGAGGTGATGAGGTCGGCCCTTGACATAGTTCTACACTGTAGTGATGGGCATAATGACTCTTTTCACTGTGCCAGCACATAAGCTCTGACTCTTTCCAATGAGTCGTTCAAAAAGAGTCGTTCAAAAAGAGTCATGCAAAGAGTCTGAAACTTGGGTAATAACATATTCAATAAAAGTCGTAGATGTGCGACCCCAACTTTTTTTCTCTTTTTTGACCCCAGATTCGGAGTTGGCGAAACCCCACCCCCCCCCCCATGCCCTTTAGTTCGAGCCGGCCCGATCGGACCACTATTTCCCATGAAAAGGGGGCTGCCAGCCTAGGGTGGGCGACCCCAATTTTTTTCTCTTTTTTGACCCCAGATTCGGACTTAGCGACCCCCCAATACCCTTTAGTTCGAGCCAGCCCGATCGGACCACTATTTCTCATGAAAAGGGCCTGCCAGCCTAGGATGGGCGACCCCAATTTTTTTGCACTTTTTCGACCCCAGATTCGGACTTAGCGACCCCCCAATACCCTTTAGTTCGAGCCAGGCCGATCGGACCACTATTTCCCATGAAAAGGGGCTGCCAGCCTAGGGTGGGCGACCCCAATTTTTTTTTCTCTTTTTTGACCCCAGATTCGGACTTAGCGACCCCCCAATATCCTTTAGTTCGAGCCAGCCCGATCGGACCACTATTTCCCATGAAAAGGGGCTGCCAGCCTAGGATGGGCGACCCAAATTTTTTTTCTCTTTTTTGACCCCAGATTCGGACTTAGCGACCCCCCAATACCCTTTAGTTCGAGCCAGGCCGATCGGACCACTATTTTCCATGAAAAGGGGGCTGCCAGCCTAGGATGGGCGACCCCAATTTTTTTTCTCTTTTTTGACCCCAGATTCGGACTTAGCGACCCCCCAATACCCTTTAGTTCGAGCCAACCCGATCGGACCACTATTTCCCATGAAAACGGGGCAGCCAGCCTAGGGTGGGCGACCCCAATTTTTTTTCTCTTTTTTGATCCCAGATTCGGACTTAGCGACCCCCCAATACCCTTTAGTTCGAGCCAGGCCGATCGGACCACTATTTCCCATGAAAAGGGGCTGCCAGCCTAGGGTGGGCGACCCCAATTTTTTTTTCTCTTTTTTGACCCCAGATTCGGACTTAGCGACCCCCCAATATCCTTTAGTTCGAGCCAGCCCGATCGGACCACTATTTCCCATGAAAAGGGGCTGCCAGCCTAGGATGGGCGACCCCAATTTTTTTTCTCTTTTTTGACCCCAGATTCGGACTTAGCGACCCCCCAATACCCTTTAGTTCGAGCCAACCCGATCGGACCACTATTTCCCATGAAAACGGGGCAGCCAGCCTAGGGTGGGCGACCCCAATTTTTTTTCTCTTTTTTGATCCCAGATTCGGACTTAGCGACCCCCCAATACCCTTTAGTTCGAGCCAGCCCGATCGGACCACTATTCCCCATGAAAACGGGGCAGCCAATCTGGGGCAGGCATACAAAATCAACTCGAACAAAAAGATTCGTTCAAAAAGAGCGATACAAAATCGAACCGCACAAAAAAATTCGTTCAAAAAGAGCAATACAAAATCGAACCGCACAATTGACTCTTTTGACTCTTTTTGAACGTGTCACTCTTTTTGAACGTGTCGCTCTTTTTGAACGTGTCTCTCTTTGTGAACGTGTCGCTTTTTTTGAACGTGTCGCTCTTTTTGAACGTGTCGCTCTTTTTGAACGAATCTTATTGTGCGGTACAATTTTGTATCGCTCTTTTTGAACGAATTTTACATAGAGAAGGGAGAAGGGGATAGGGAGGGAGAGGGCTGAGGAGCATCCAAATAGTGGGGATGGATGCTCCTCAGCCCGGATGGGGGATCTAAAGGGGGGTCAAAATGGTGTCAAAAATGCGAAATTCCTTATATTTTAGAAGTTATGGCCACAAAACAGTTTATTTAAAACTAGGTTATAGTAGTGGTGTAATTGCTTGAAACAGAATGATTTATGGGATAAACTAAATAGTGGTCGTGTGAACGGTCCACAACCCAAGGCAAAAGCAGTTCACTTTCCAGTCCACGCTCGATACAAGCATGAGATCGAAAGCGTGCCACGATGTCATGTATTGGCCCCGTCAGAACGCTGCTTTACACTGTAGCTGTAGTGGAAGTGGGCGCTATGGGTTTTTGTTTGATTTCATCTAAAGTTGAGCTTGAGATCATGATACGTAAGACGAATACTTTTGTTTTAGAATGTTGGGATTGTTTTCTGTATTTGGAGAAACTTGGCTGTGCGGTGGGACGCGACGTAAGTAAATAATTTTTGATATGTTTGCATTTGCAGTCAGCATGGGTTGTTGCGTATATATTTAGAAGTATACACAATGCGTGCATTGCATACTGCATAGAGATGAATATGAATGGATTTAGATGGGATTGCTTTGGTAGTTAATGATGGTGGTTTTGCTTTTAGATAGATACTGGGATGGGATATGAGTGAATGAATGTATTGTAGTACATTATATGTATTGAAAAATGAGCGTGGATTGGTTATGCGTTGGATAATATTTATGCGATGGGCTAGTTTTGGAATTAATTTTACAGTGAGTCATTCATAAATTGAACGACTCGAAGGCTATGTCGTTGTGCTGAATCTTTCGCTCATCCTGTTGAGTCGTTCAAAAAGAGCGACTCGTTACTGTGTTACACATCACTACTACACTGGTGTGTTGCTGTGGGCTTACATGTAAACCCACAGAAAACTGTTGTTGTGCCGTTCACGCGAAAACGATATTTAACACTGGATCCAATTTCGTTAGGCGGCACGACCTTAGACTATTACACTGAAGTTAAATGTCTCGGGGTAACTCTAGACTCGAAACTCACCTGGAATACTCACATAGATAATGTTCTTAGCAAAGCCACACGCACAATGTGGGCTTGCAGAAGTCTCTTTGGGCGGACATGGGGGCTCACCCCAAAGATAATTGAGTGGTTATATACCATGCTGGTGCGGCCCATGGTGACTTACGCAGCGCTTGTGTAGTGGCCGAAAACTCAGCAATCTTGTCTTACTGAAGTGCAATAAGCTCCAACGCCTTGCCTGCCTTGGCATCACTGGAGCTATGCGCACTTGTCCTACGCTAGCCCTGGAGGCGATTATTGGACTTACTCCGCTGCATATATTCATTCAAGAATTAGCAGCTCTAAATGCTCTTAGACTTCGTTTAACTTCCGACGTGCGCAGTGAAGAAAGCGTTCACATGAGCATTCTGAATCAAATTCCTGACGTTCAGATCTGCTTGAGATCTGATTACACGACCACGGAGGTTTGCTTCGGCAGAAAATTGTCAGCCCTCACCCTGACCGCTCTGAATGGGTAAATGGCACACCCTGTCCGGACCCTAGATGTGATTCACTGATGGGTCTAAAACTGAACAGGGTGTTGATGCAGGTGTCTTTGGACCCAACACCACGATTTTGACCGCAATGGGAGTCTCGCCCAGCGTTTTTCAAGCTGAGATCCACGCCATTGAGGTCTGCGCCAGAGTAACCTTGGAAACTGAACTTCGCAGCGTTTACATTACTATCTACTCAGACAGCCAAGCAGCTATAAAAGCGCTCTCGTCATATAAGGTCTCTTCGAAACTGGTGAAGGAGTGTTACGAACTCCTTCAACTGTTGGCAACCAAAAACCGAGTCTTCTTGTGTTGGGTGCCAGGCCACCAGGGCATTGAGGGAACGAGGCTGCGGATGAACTTGCTAGACAAGAATCATCCAGTCGTTTTCATGGACCTGAGCCTTACAGTGGCTTTGGACTGGCCTCGGCCAAACGGCGGATCACAGATTGGTCTGCACTATTGCGTCAACAGTACTGGAATAACCTTCTAGGGCTTCGTCAATCAAAGGAGCTGATAATGCCCTTCAGTCACAAGGGTACTACTCAAATGAGTAGAACCCACCTAAGACTCCTAGTGGGGTACTTATCTGGCCATCACCTGGTCAGATATCACCTGAACAAGATGGGTCTGTCAAGCGAGACTGAATGCCGTCTTTGTCTGGAGGACGTGGAAACGACCAAGCACATCTTGTGCGAATGTTCCGCCATCGCGCGGTTTAGGATGTCACTCCTCGGGCAGGCTACTATCAGCACTGCAGAATTCAGGTTGATTCCTGCTAAAGACTTACTGCCCTTTATTAGAAGGGTGGACGGTCTTCTGGATTAATGAGCTACGGCACAATAGATCTTTTATGGTCGCAGCGCCTTCCTGCTGGGACAGTAGCCCGACAATTTTATTTTATCTTTTTTATCTTTTTTTACTCAGCTGTCCAACTACACCCACGCTACTAACACCTAGAGCGCTTTGGGAGGCCATACTCCTTAGCTTTGACACCGAGAACGTAGAAATTGATTTTGAATGTATTGTACATTACACACACACAATCATTCGAAACATCGCTACAACAACAACAACAAGGCTCAACATGCAGTCAAATAATGCTCAATTCACTCGCTCTGTATGCAAACGCGGTAAGCCGTCCAAGAGTTGTGTGAAGTATTATCCACTACACTATCGCTACAATCTGTAAACATTCTAGTATAGACCCAAAGCATAGACCAAAATATTGGTTTACTTGGTTTGTGTCCAAATTCCCGGCCAAATAGGCATATCCCGTTTTTTCATAATACCCGACACTATCTACGCCTTATGGGATCTTAATTTCAAATATCAATGATTTGAGCCGTCACCTATCATCCGATATGTGTGCCTACTTATTGGAACTACACTCCTTCAACGGAGGCATGTGACATTTATCTATTTTTAAGACAGCTTTTCTTCACCTTAACCGACACGAAAAAAGATTAACATAAACCATAAGAAAATGAAAAAGCACTTTGAATACATATGACGAGAATTTATCGAATATAAAACTGGGGCTAAACTTCTCCTTTCTTTGTACAATACGATCCCAAAGGAGAAACCATCGGTAGGTCGGTCACTACGTCGCAATAAAGGTGTTGCCAAATTTTGTCCGAATAAAATACATAACTAAATATAAACACAAATCACATTTTTATAAAAAATTTCGTTGATTTTAATGATCTGGAAATGACATGGCACAAATGATAACTAAACTAAAACTTAACGGAATTCAGGGCTATGTGAAAGTTCTTTTGACTTTTGAAGTTCCTTTATAGCTTCGCGAATTTCAGCCAGTGCAATTTGCAAATTGTAAATATCCTGAACTCCCACTTGACCTGCAACTTCCGTGGATACGATATCAGGATGTTCTGTTGATATGGACCTTGATTCGGGATGTTTTATCGTAGAGTCGTCGTCCTCGTGTTCTTTCGGAGGAGATAGGTTCGAAGAGACAGAATTCGATTGCTGCGGTTTTGAACCGCAGTCGCATTTACCTTTCTGTCCCGTTTCACCGGCCTTACCTTTAGAGCCTTTAACACCTGGCTCACCATTTGGACCTTTTGGTCCAGTTTCTCCTTTTGGCCCTTTTTCGCCAGTTTCGCCTTTAACACCCTTGTCGCCCTTCAGGCCCACTGCACCAGGGTCACCTTTAGGACCTTGGGCTCCTTGATAACCAATTTCTCCCTTCTGACCAGCATCCCCTTTTGGACCTTGTAGTCCCTGCGCCCCGTCATCACCCTTTTCGCCGCGTTCTCCTGCCGCGCCATCGTCCCCCGCCTCACCAGATTCACCTTTTTCTCCTTGCACCCCTTGATATCCTTGCTCGCCTTTCTCTCCGACACCTTTATCACCCTTTTGTCCGGGATATCCTCTTCTGCCTGGTGAGCCTCGACGACCATCAATACCTGGATAACCGGGTTTGCCAGGTTTACCGGGTGGACCTGGTGGTCCTGGTGGACCAGGATCACAGCGACATTGTACAACTGCTTCAGCGATTGATATTAGAGCAACACCTGTTATAACATAAAAATATAAAATTATAAGGCTAGAAAAATTGTTGAAAATTATTACTTACAGGACAGAAATCCAACACAAGAAATAACTTTTAAATTGACCATTCTGGTTACGTATTATTTTTCTAAATCCATCAGTTGAAAGATGGACTTCAATATGACATCTGGCTTTCCAAATTTTTGGAGCCCCACTTTTATACTACGATTTGAGATTGAATACGAGGCGGATAAATGCATTAAGAACTGTTATTCGGATGTGATCAATAGCTATCAATAATGAAATGCAGATTAGAATGACCAGTCTTTCCTCTATGACGATGAGCAGAGTATGGTCGAGTCTTCTTTTTCTTATAGTATAAAGGTAAGCTTTTAAAGAAAAAAATGTTAATAAGACCCGGCCCTGTATTAGCATAATCGTATCAAATGACTTTAGGGCTTTATCTGGGATCGGGAACATATGGACGTACTAAAGAACATGTGCATAAATCACGTCGGTCGGTGCGAATGTATCTAGTAAGAGTCGTTCTCGACTCGGGCTACATTTGTAAATTTAGATTACAGCAGTTCAAATGGTATTCGTACCTATAGAATTTTCCCTTAATATTTACATTTACATCAAGAAACCCACGTCAATAAATATTTTGCCGAACCAAATAAATTGGGCCTATTATTTTTTCTTAATATGCCACGTTTTCAATATGATGATGCTGCGATGAGCATACTCGTAGGTTTCGCTGATTTTCGACATGCACTTAATATCCATTGCGCACGAACCTACCGGTTTACAGAACGCTGCATTATAGTGATATGGTGAGTTTTGTCCTACTTCAAATACCTGATGTCTTGAGTAAGGAGTAGATGAGAGTATAGACAAACCTGGCTGTAGCCCAAGTCTTGGAGGAGGTAAAACGTTTAGGTAAAAATTACGACTCCGATTATGCACAAAATTGAGGTGGAGTCTCGGTTTGAATTAAAAGAGGGAAAGCCACATTTCACCGGGCAGCACTACCTGAAATCTCTAATTGCCTTGACCCCTCCAGGGGCATGGGCGCGTCAACATCTCTAGCATTTCTATGCCTTGTTGACGTTTCAATAGCATATCTACTTTTCGGAAGTGCAGTTGCTAGCATGCACCTCCTGTCCGCGCCGTCTTTATACTGACAAGTTCGGAGCACTGTAAGAGTTCTATTAGTACTCACAGGCAGTTTTTGATCGCATCGAGATTTGATCTCCGAGCTCTAGATTAGTATCGTAGAGCGGTGACCGAACGATTACGGCCACCGAGCGCGACACGTTATAGTTGAAAATTTGATCCTCGTGTCTTTTAGATAAAGCCCTTGGGCACAAAAGGCCCCTAACACCAGGCAGTGCCGTCCGAAGGGAATTTGGCGCCCGGGTGCGAAAATTTAATATGCCGCTCCAAAATGCTGGTGAAAGAAATTAAAAGAAATTGTGTGTGTTCTGCCTATAAAAATTGCAAACTTTTTATAACAAATTAATAATTAGTAAACAAGAAGGTGCAATTTGAGTGGACATAAAGGAAAATTTGTCCGGAAAACAATATCAATATTTTGGTTTTAGCCCGAGAAAATCAAATTACTCGCGAAATAGGTGAAAGACTGGATATTATTTAGCGTATTGTGGCATCATCGTCATCGTGGCGCAATAGCCCGACCTCGTGCCTTTGCCGCCTGGATCGTTGTCCTCCAATTATCTAGGTCACGTAACCGCGTCCTCCAATCTTGGAAGCCCAGTAGTTTCTCGGCGTAAGCATATACTGAGCGGAGTCTCGCTCCATCGACTTGTCGTCCGTTCATTATTTGTTTAGGCATCTGAGCATTGTTAATTTATTGTACACGCCCTGCCCATTGAAGACGTCGTGGTTTGATGATTTTCGAAACTTCCAGCTCATCTGACCAGAAGTGGCGCCCAACGTGGGGCCCACTTCTGGTCAGGTCAAGGACTATAAGGGATCTCAACACTTTGACTTTTTAGTTCTTATACCGCCAAGTGGTACCCCATGATGCACAGTAAGACTGCCTATTCTAAAGAGTCCTTAGCCCATTTGTACTTCACGTACCCATTTCCAGGCAGTTGTGCATCCTATACAGCTTTCCGTTTTTCCCGTAGAGTAGCTTCAACCCTTATATAACGTTGTTTCTAGCTTCCGGTTTCAACAGGTCGATCCTTTGTATCGTAGTTTTGTCCCGGTGTTTTTTGCCATGTACTTAAGGCCTTTAAGCAAACTCTTGAATTACTAGCTCTCGGGGCTTCAACAGGTCGATCCTTTGTATCGTAGTTTTGTTCCGGTGTTTTTTGCCATGTACTTAAGGCCTTCAAGCAAACTCTTGAATTACTAGCTCTCGGGGCTTCTCTAGACTAGGCAGAGTTTTCTTGAAGTGTCCTTAGTACCATCCTGTGGAAAAGGATCGGCCATCACATCAATTACAACTCCGACATTGCAGAATTTCATCTTTGAGATGCACAGCCAGTAACAGGCGAAAATATTCGGAAACTGGCAAGGTTTGCTAGTATCGCACCTTAGCTGGCCGAATGTGTGCACTTGTTTCCAGCTGATCATCTCACCGATGGAAGCTGTAATATTACTGCTTTTGTTTTTATTTCCTTTCTTTTTCTCCCCCTACAATGTGCCCGGCTAGCTCAGTCGGCAAAGCATGAGACTCTTAATCTCAGGGTCGTGGGTTCGGACCCCACGTTGGGCGCAAAATATGTAACGGACAGTTTGGTGGGCATCCGAAGATGCCCGTGGGGACGGAGCCTAGGTAGGTTAGTGGCCGTGAAGATCGGGCCGTGCCATCTGGCGAAGAAAAACGCCTCTCAACGAGCTAAGCAGCGTCCTATGCTTGCTGTAGCTCAGCTCGGGAGATGTGGGCGGGGTTTTCGCCGCTCGTCGCCCCTGTCCTTTACGTATTAACAGAAAATCATTGGCCTGGGGAAGACAACACAAACAAGGGAGTTAAAAATGGGGAATAAAAAAATTAGGCGGTAAGGATGGAATGGTTGGCGGACGGATCAAACGCCCAAGCGGTCGAATCTGGGTCCGGGTGTAATGGGACCCTCGGCCTCTGGTTTCGTATCACCAATAGATCACTACTCATCAGGTGCTCAGGTTCGATCAGCCGGTGGGAGCAGCACTACCAGACCATAATATGGTTCATTAAATACATTTCATACAACTCATGTTTGTACCGCAAGCGCCATCCATCTCAGTCGTAAACTGCTCCTCGGACGGACTTTCCGCCCTGCACCGAGTGGTATCGTGAGAGAAGCCTGGCTGCGAGGATCCTCTCTGGGAAAACCACAGGCTGCTTCGACTCTGGCTACGCCTGGCACTAGTGGTGAAAAAAGGCCAGTCTGGAATGTGTGGACAATATTGTTAGAGGAGATTGCAAGAACTGGAATCTCCCTCCTTCTAAGGCCCGTTTCAGGCTGCGCCGAAGTGCGGTTCGGACCCGCGACTCTTTGGAGAAAATTCCTGAAGAGCGGAGGATATCACGGCAAAAGGCGTCTTTAGAATGGGCTACAGCGTGATATCTGGAGATCAATCTGAGCCAACAACCTCCAGACGAAATCGGTCGGATGGCGAGTAATGATTTAAAAAAAAAAAATACTGTCGATGATACCATCTCACGTCCTTCATACGCGGATGCAGTGAAGGAGTGGATTGAGCTGGCGGTCGTTGATCATAATGATCCGGATGGTAGCATCTCGATCGCTAAATGGAAGAAGGTGGCAGGTGAACTTGAACTTCCTTCGAATAATGGAGAATTTCCTGGACCTGCCCCCAAGTGTAAGGATGCCGGCTGGTATCAAGGGCGAATCAAACTCATGCAGTTTGCTATCCAGCGTTCGGCCGACTTATTTAAGACAGCCGCACGCACCGTCGGGAAGTTGTGGCAAGGGTCTAAACTTGAGGCAATTCGTAAGGATAGGATACGCTCTCGACCTAGAGGTCGGGTCTGGTTGTATTCTAAACCCTGCGAACCACAGGCAATACTGTGCCTCATTCAAATGAGCAATGACGATCTTCCTACTCACGATTGGAGGGTAGTGAAGGTTGAAGAGCCCGTGGACGACATATACATGTGTTGCGCTATTCTCGTCATCAACACTGCATCTCTGGCTCTCCTTAACCTTCATGGGACCGACCTCGAAAAGTTACGTTAAAAACCAAGTGGCGTGTAAATGCACCCCAGCTTATTTTTGTTATACAAAGGACAACAAGAGATAAAACCGAAGTTAAGAAACCGTGGCACAAAAATAACTACCGCACTTATTACAACAGTTCTGATTTTGGTATAATTTGAATTTAGGTACTGATTGTACCGAAAGCTTCAACGTGACACGTACTGCAACGAACTCGTTACAGTATGTACCAATTTATTTTGGCTTTTTTGTACGATAAAAGAAGTGTATTTAAGAAACATTTTTCAAAGGAAATTTAATAGGAAATTCTTTTTCGGGAGATATCCTAAGAAATGTAAGTCTGGGGTGCAGCTGCACCCCGCTCGGGCTTATAAAGGTTAAAAAAAAAACAAACGGTGTGATTGACTACAGCTTCACTCCGGTCACTCTCAAGGTGTACAAGTGTGATGCGAAGAGGGGCGATAAATCAGTCTCCCAGCAGCCATTCTCTACTGATGTGGCTTCTCTCATGGGAGAGTCTATTGACCAACCTTCTCCAGCATCTGAAGGCCGGAATAAGGATGGCGACTACATTTCGCTAGTATTTGACTTTGCATCGTTCGATGGAAGCACTGCGCCGTCCACCTTATATTACTCTTTTGAATCTGACCTATCATCGTGGTGTCAGTCCCCTTCTGACAACACGATGATAGATAGAACTACGCGAACCACATCACTCTAAGGCGGCCTCGGCCGCTCTTCTTCTTCGCCTGGCGAGAACTGGTGAAGATATTGCTTTAGTACAGGAGCCCTGGGTCGTTGGCGATTTTTTTGAGTAGCCTATAGTCTCCAAATTATACCATTTTCTGTGTTGCCGACCAGGGTAGACCCCGGTCCTGTATTCTTGTGAAAAAAGCTCTAAACGTATTTCTTATTCCAGAGTTCAGGTGACAAGGACTCTGTGGTAATTAGTTTAGAACTTAAGACCAAGCGCTATAGGATTATATCGGCGTGTATGCCTTATGTAATGCCTTATAAAATTTTGACGAAAATTCGGAAAATATTGTAGAATAAAACCGTACGCAGAACGAATCATTGGCGAATATCAAAGCGGTTTCAGACCTGGTCGCTCCACAACCGATCAGCTCTTCACAGTCAAACTGATACTCCAGAAGTGCTGGGAATACAACGTAAACGTATACTAAATCTTTGTCGACTTCAAGCGGGCATACGACAGTTGCGATCGTGGAGTACTGCACAGCATCATGCTGCAATTTGGTATACCGGCAAAATTAGTGCGACTGGGATGCTGATGACTAACTCCGTCTCACAAGCAAGGATCCATAATAGACTTGCTGATCTATTTGAAACACGCACTGGTCTGAAATAGGGCGATGGACTGGCACCGACGCTCTTCAACCTAGCACTGGAATACGTTATTCGGGCTATGAATATGGACAACAGCAAGACGCTACTCATCAAGTCAACACAATTAGCAGCGTACGCCGACGACATCAGCATCATGTCCCGAAAATTGGCCGACGCAGAAGAACTTCTCCATACGCTCGATACCGCTGCAAAAGAAGTTGGACTACGTATTAACGAGGGTAAAACTAAAATAATGATGCAATCGACGACAAGGACAACTGCACAACTGAGCATCAATGTGGGGGACCTCAACATCGAGTTCGTGAATAACTTCATTTACCTGGGTTGCAACTTGTCAAGGGACGCCAACGAAACTGACAAAACCAAGCGACGGATACAGTTAGCTAATAAGACTTTCCTCTCGGTTCTCCCCATAATCAAATCGAAGCATGTGCACAGAAACACGAATCTCCGCGTGTACAAAACCATTATACGACCAGTGCTATGCTATGACTGCGAAGCATGAACCCTAACTCAAGCCTCCGGAAACATGCTAGATACATTTGAACGTAAGGTGCTACGGCGAATTTTCGGGGCTGTTTGCGATCGAGATGGATGGCACATCGGGTACAACCATGAGTTGTATGAACTGTACGATGAGCTGCAAGTCTAGAAAATCGTCAAACTACAACGACCTCAATGGGCAGGCCATGTACAAAGAATGGACGATGATCGCATGCCTAAGAGAGTAATGAATGCAGAACGAGTCGACGGAGCGAGACTGCGAGGACGACCGAGATCTCGTTGGGAGAGCTCAGTAGGTGTGGACGCCGCGCAACTACTTGGCTTCCAAAATTGGAGGACGCGGTCACGTGACCGAGATAATTGGAGGACAATGATCCAGGTGGCCAAGGCCTGACGTCGGGCTGTCGCGCCGCGATGATGAATTAGCACTCAATTCATTCTCCTTGCATTGTCACGTGGTTTGCTCATAGCTTGAATATTGAAGATAGTTCAGGAGTGGGTTTCACTGGTTTATTACAAATATTGTAGTATGACTTTCCGAAGGAGACGGAAGTGTCTTTCAGGCAAAAGCTTATTCAACTGAGACCTACGCGGACTTATATCTAGATTTTACATATTACTATTTTTCCTAACTCCTAGTACGGCAAAGCGCGTCAACTATTCCCAAGTGGTTTAGTTGACGTTTCCTCAGTATAAACTGGTTTCGGGAGATAAATGTGGCTGGCTTTTGCCCATTTAGCCGCATATCGGCGATAAGTTGGGAAACGTTGTGGCACACCATAGGATGGTGAACACGGCGGGATTCGAACCAGCATAGTCGACGCATCACACCGACGCGTTGGTGTGACCCTTCAACGCACTGACCTATCGGCCTGCCCAAATTTCATTTAGTTAATTTCGATTGATTTACACGATTTTTTTTATTCTTGATCATAAATTACGTAAGCTAAAATTAACTAAACATACACACACACACATACACATATGATTTTCAACAATCAGCTTGCAAGGCTTGTAATTCAGCAATCTCACGACGAATTCCCGCTAAAATACTAACAAGTGAGTCCAAATCAAGATATTCGGGATCGGAGTCATATTCATCAGACAGATTGTTTGGGATTCGCCTACGAACCGTTCGTATTGATTCGTTATTTCCTGAAAATGTAAAATTTTTGTTTGGTATTTAATTATTAGATTTCTCACTTCGAAAGATCCGTATATCCTACCATTATAGTTAGATGAATTGTGATCGTTTCCGGAACGGTAAACTATATCCGGTTTGACCTCATTATTCCGGGCTTCATTAGGGTCAAACGAGTTAGTATCATCATCTGAATACTGAGCATATTCGTAGGGCTGATTATTGTCGGAATACTCATCGTCATTGTAGTCCAGATGGTCGTAATAGCCCACATTTCCATATTCACTCTCGCCCTCATTGTGATCAGCTGCACTTTGTGCAGCTATATCTTGAATGCTTTCCTCGTCGTCAGCGTTGGCGTCGTCAGCGTTGGCGTCGTCAAAAGGCGATTCTGGATCAATTTCAGGCGTAAAAGTATCTCCTATTCCACTGCCCGGTCTACTGTCTCCGCCTGGTCTCTCACCGTGGTATACGTCATCTTCGCTATCCGGTCTGCCACCTTCTCCTGGTCTTCCACCTCCGCCTGGTCTGTCACCGTGGTAGACGTGATCTCCATGATGGTCATGATGATGCTCATGATGCCCATGATGATGAACAGGATCAAAACCGTGATTACAATGACAATATCCTGGTTTGCCTGGTTTCCCCGGCAATCCTGGCATTCCCGGATGTCCAGGAATTCCTGGTATTCCTTTCTTACCTGGCAGTCCCGGTATGCCATTTTTACCGGGAAAACCTGGCGGTCCAGTAGGTCCCACTTGCATAGGTCCAGGTGGCCCGATGGGGCCAGATGGTCCTGGTAGCCCTTTAGGTCCTTGGCGACCTGGTGGACCAACCGGACCCTCTGCACCCGGACGTCCTCCTATGCCGGGCGGTCCCGGAAAACCAATCGACCCCCGTTGACCACGCGGACCTGACGGTCCTGGATGGCCAGGTACACCGGGGCGACCTTCTCGTCCCGGAAATCCTTGTGGTCCGGGTTGGCAACCACATTTCGCCAATGCTACAGATTGCGTTGTCAAAGATATAACTGAAATAGTAACAAGATTAATAGGTGAATGCTGTATGTGGATCAACAAATCAACAATTAACAACTTACTCAATATACGTAATAGGCACAGAAACCTCATAGTCACGTATAGCGTCGAGCCTCATCGGGAATATTCTAATGTGAACCACGGTCTGGTTCCACTTTTATACTCGAAAAGTGGTTTGTATCTTTAGTGGTATCACATATAACTAAACGCAGTATCATCTGAATTTGAATTTCATCTAGCCCGTAGTTATCAAATTCGGAAATCAGTAGGAGGTTTTTCTTTTCTTGCATAAAAGAGAAATCTACATAGCTTAGTTACTGGAACCGTTAGATGTATCTATATATAGGGTGTCCCGTAACTGCCGCATAAATGCTGGGTCAAACGATATAATTCTGGGCAAAAAATACTGTAAGTATAGTACATATGTAAGTATAGTACTATAGGTATAGTATAAGTGAGCATTTTCTCGATCTCTTAACTATTTAGCCTGTAGATGGCATTTAGTTTTTTTTTTTGTAAATTGCTTACTTCATACTTTGGTTAGATTTACCGTTGCTTGTAGTTCGTATTAAATTGCAAATTAAAACAGAAACATATGTTCCTACTACAATTCTTTATTATTCTGCAGATAGAGTATTTCGGAAGCAACTTACTTCCTTCTTCAGTGCTTATGTTTCTATTGGACTATGGCTAACGGCGGGTATTTATATTATAAACTATTATCTTAAAACTGGGCAACATTTGGCGACAAAAATACCATAAAACAAAAACCCTAGGCTAGACTAATATAAAATAGCCTAGGGTTTTTGTTTTCATCATCATCGTGCCGCGACAGCCCGACGTCGGGCCTTGGCCGCCTGGAGACTGGATTTTGTTTTATGGTATTTTTATCGCCAAATGTTGCCCAGTTTTAAGATAATAGTTTATAATATAAATACCCGCCGTTAGCCATAGTCCAATAGAAACATAAGCACTGAAGAAGGAAGTAAGCTGCTTCCGAAATACTGTATCTGCAGAATAATAAAGAATTGTAGTAGGAACATATGTTTCTGTTTTAATTTGCAATTGCCTACTTCATATTTACCCCAGGAGACGAGTGCCAATGATGGTGATCGAAGGAAAAAATTCAAGATATTTTGAAATTGGCCCGATTACCGGTTGGTACTAGGAGTATATCATACTAAAAGTCCCCGCCGTTAGGAGGGATTAAAGCGGATTTTTTTTTTGTTTTTGTTATTTGTTTTTTTTTTTGCTTTTATCTCCGTAACTGTCAATCCTAGCAAAAAAAAACTTATTATGGCATAATTAAAGATCACCACAAAATTCATAAAACAACAACCCTTGTCAATTGCTCGTTTGTTCTCACGAAGTGGAAAAATCATTGGTTGTGGTGTACGAGTATTTCATCAAATAACGGGTAAAATACATACTAGTCCCACGAGGAGAATGAATAGGATTGATTTTTTTTATATCTAAATAAGGTTTAATTTGAGATAAATCAGATGCCCGTAGGTATGATAGTTACTTTAAAGTAGGAAAAACCCCATTTAAAAAAAGTAGATTGTGAAAGAAAGTATATTGATAGGATTGAAAGTTACGGACGCGCTCGGTAGCCGTGTTCATACGATTACTGCTCAACGATCTAGAGAATGGAAATCCGATTCTTGGCACGAACAAAAACTGTCTTAAAAATATGAGCACCCACCGAGTTTCGTTCATAGCCTGGACTAATATACGACAGCGACATGTGCAACGATAGTACCCGAAGCAAGTCGACCCCGCACATCCATAAGCAATCATAAAACCATATTCCTCTTGCCGTGCACAACGTCAATCTTTATCGCTATCAACATCTCGACATGTACACACAAAATCCCCGCAAGCAAGCCGCCCCGCGGATCCCCAAGCAACAGCCGTGCACAATGCCCTCTTCACTCAGACGACATGCACAACCAGGTGACTGGGCGACTATGTGGCTTGGAGACTAGCATGTCGAATCTCCTAGCCTTCGGTTGCGCAATTGTCGAGTATCCGCAACTGGAATATCTACGTATGAGTGCCACCGTCTGATTACACCAGATCTTTTAGTTGCCGGTTTGCGCAGTCGCTCGGGGATTTGAGTATCCCCGTGTGAGTAGTGCCTTAGCTGCAGCTCGAATTTGCTATCCAATCCGCTGAGCCTAAAATTAAAAAAATCTGGCCCTTTTCAGAATGAGTTTGCCGACTCTTGATCTAGAGAATGGAGGTTCGATCCTTAGTGCGAACAAAACCTGTCTGTGGACGCTAAGAGCCCACAGAACACACAGTGGTTAATGCGACCGCGCACACAGCGATAATTAAATACATAGTTTAGTTGCTGATAACAGCTTCCGTCAAATAACGTGTACCGAACGCGTCGTGTGGAAGCGGACAAAAGCTTCCCTCGTTCGACAAAATAAAACCACGGAACAGTAACAAGTAAGGGAGAACTTGATCAAATACCTCAACTACAACTTTCGATAATATTTTTCTCGGGTATTGAAAACATAATTTTTAGCTCTACCATCGCCTATTCCAGGGGTCGGCAAATTTCGGCCCGCGGGCCAAATAAGGCTGGCCTCTAGTCTCTATCCGGCCAGCGAGTTAATGTTATTTTTACATTGGTAAATTAAATTTTTAAAAATAAATTAGAAAACGATTTTTTTTATCACAACGTAATTTGTTTAATTGAAATTTATGTAAATCAATTTATTTGCTTCATTGAAGACTGAATTGAAATAATTATACAGCACGAACTGGAAAAATGGCAATCCCTGTCCATATCCTAGGTATCTTTAGTACCAGCCGTACAGAGAGTTTGTGGTGAGGTCGTTAAATTTAGTACTGCGATGTGAATCGCTTTGGACTTCGTGCCCAGCGAAAAATATAATCTTATATCCATGCCATTGCCGCCCCCGCCAGGTAGACTTGAATTCAGGGACTTCGTGGCGCTAACATTGCTGTCTGTACATATCTATTAGCATACGTATGCACTCGAATCTCAAGATCTTATTAAGGTTAATGAAAGTGTGTTTCGAGGTTCTAGGTCCTTGAATATCTGTCAAATCATTGGAAGTTTGGTCAGCTACAGACGCATACTAAGTCGTTATCAGAATGAAACCAAGTCAACCAAACTTCCAATTGTTAATGTATCATAATTCGCGTCTACACTTTGCAGAAAACTTGAATATATGTATGTACATTCAAACTAGGTTAGTTTGTACTGGCTGCAGGGTGACGCATTTAAAACCGTATTCACTATCCCAGATCCCTTGATGCGTGTGCCTGGTCGTTAAATGAATTTAAACTCGCATTGATTTCGTCAATTCTAGGCAACGAAACACAGACGTTTTTGGCCTTCTAGCACAAAATAGTAATTAAACTGTGTCTATTCCGGCGACTTTAGATGAACTGGTGGTAGTTGGTAACTTATTTTTGTTATAAATTAAATGTTTAAGCACAGAACTAAAGAAATAAACTATATTATTTGAATAGGTATGACTGCCGTTTCTTTCTGCATTTTTTCTTGCATGACTATCCTGTGTAATTGAGTCCGACATCAATTATGACAACCTGAAACATGAAATATCGATGGCGGTGATTTCAATTTTAGGCACTACGTTTCTACATTTATCGGCGTCAATTTTTGGTTATGAGGGACACACTTTTAGTATATATCACATACTTAAGACGGAAGTCCACTCAGGGTTGATCCTCAATCACAACAATGCAAAAAAAAAGTAGTTTACTTGAGTTCTCTCTAATGTCTTACACACACTGTCGAACTCGGACAAGAACCTGGTACAAATGTCCTCTGACACATACACACACTTCACATAAATGCGAAGAAAAACGGGCCACCTGTAACAGGTTCATGTTCGCGTTCAAGTTCGACAGTGTGTGGTGACACTAACAGTTGATTGGCTCATAATGTCGATTCAATTTCGTCTACTGGTCGTACTTAAGATAGCTTAATAGCCATTTTAAGACACAAATGCTATTAAAAAACGCATCTGTTTCGTTGCTTTGAATTGACGAAATCGATACAGGTTCGCGGTCATTTGGTCAACAGAAACACATTTCGATTTCCTCATTGGCTTGGAGTGTAATAGATATGGCTAACGGCTTAGGCTGCTGCGGCGCGGACTAATGAGGCTGTGAATATTCTAGTCCGCCCTCTCCAAAACTGTGGTCAGAGGATGTTAATTGCCTTGACCCCTCCAGGGGTATGGATACATCAACATGTCTAGCATTTCTATGCCATGTTTAAGTTTCGATAGCATATCTACTTTTCAGAAGTGCAGTTGCTAACATGCATCTCCTATCTGCGCCTTCTTTATACTGACAAGCTCGGAGCACTGTGAGAGTTCCATTACTATCCACAGGCAGTTTTTGATCGCACCGAAATTTTAAACTCCGAGCTCCAGATTAGTATCGTAAATCGGTGACAGAACGACTACCGGCCACAACGCTTTCCTGCGATTTCAATTTGTCATGTTTAATCAATCCACTTCTATTAACGGTCAACTATATTTCTTCTTGTAGACTGAAGGCCGCTTTCTCAATGTCTACTTAAACTCTTTGTTAACTAACAGGGACACAAATTAATCGAAACTTTAAACATGCCGATAAGCATTTTGGTTTTCTCATACGTCTCATACAAATGACCAAACCATAAATTGTGAAACTTATCTCAGACCACAATTATGACAAAATCAGCTGATTTTCTTGGCGGCATTCCACCGTCCACAAATCTATTTTGTATTAGTACGGTCTCTCAGCATATTCGTTTGCAGCTGAGTTTGTTGCAAATTCTCTTCCATCGAATGAATTTCCAGGAACTCTGTCCTTAATGGCCACTTTCATTGTTTTCATTTGATTTGAAAAAGCGAACAGTTCTAGCTGTCAAAATCTCAGTATCCGGTATCAGGAGTTTGGTTTTTGTTTAGGATAAATTTTCAACCGGAAATCAGGAGTTGGGGTTTGTTTTGGATAACAGACTAATCGAAGGCTAGGGGACGGTTAGCGTTTATCCGATTAATAACGCTAAACAGATATTGAGAAAATCAAATTGTGCTAAATGGTAGTTATTCTTAAGACAAACTTTAATCGGACATTGAGCAATCGGCCCTAACTAATATAAGAATGCAGCGGCAGAAAAATGACAACCTAGAAACCATTTGGAAATTTTCTACGAATTTTAACAAATACTGCAAAGTATTAGCTACAATTGGTTTTTTCTTGGGCATTCTAGTTTGCGTGGTTTTTGATTCATTGCGCTTTTAGTTATATACTATAGTACTATCGATAATTTACAAAAAAAATCAAGGGCAGTAGCAGCTGAAGGACCAAGAAATCGAAAAAATATTTAAATTTTATATATACATATATTGTAAAATAGTATTTGGAAATCGTTTCGCTCAGCTTATATATGGTAGTTGCGGGATACCCTGTATAAATTTAGGGCCTCATTCAATCGTTCTGATAGTCATGCACTGTAACAAAATTGGAACTGAAGCCAGTGAGTGCATAAAACTTGTTATTCAAATGTTGTGAGCATTTGGACGTTTTGTTGAACTGTATGATTCAAAGGCGAAGACAACGAATGGACGTAAAAATTTTAACTATGTGAATAAGGTTTATTAATTTTTAGGTATTTTTTTGTAAACACAAACACCTTTTAAAATTGGTCAAATGTCCGTCTGTTCGTCCGTATGTTTGTCCATGAAATATCTCACGAACGGCTGTGAAACTACACACATGAAACTTGGAGAGAATGTGTAGAAATGTTATAGTTATTATACGAGAATATTAATAAAATTATAATTGGAATCTTTATGTTATTCACGCATATGTGCAACACTTTTTTTTGTGTTTGATAATTTCCAATTTAATTATTCTTAACAAATTATTATCAAACACACAACAAAAAAAGCTCCTGACGAGTAGAATCCATCGTGTGGACGAAACCAGTGGACAGTTGGTGTATTGGCCTAGTGCTGATCAATTTTTGGTGGATGTGGATAGCCGAACTAAGTCATCATGGCTTAACTTGGCAATGACCCACTCCACTTTAATTATTCTTAAAAAAAATTATAATTGTATTCGCACCTACACATGAGGCCGGTACATTTTTCGTATGGATAGTGTCAGGGTGGCCGCTCATTCTACTTTCTATAATTATTCACACAATTTCGGTTTTTTATGCAAGCTTACAATTGCCATCTCCCAGAGTAGGACAGTTCATCTGCAATTGGCATTGTGCCGCATACTTTAGGACCCATATAAGTTATGCCTCTTTGATTGTGTCGGCCTCTTGTGCCCGAATCAGATTGAACGCAAAATGCGGCAGCAGCGGCAGCGAAATGTCAAGTTAGAAAGCATGCATTTCCCTTAAGCGACCTAAGGCGCATTCTTTAGTTTTTTTTAAACTGAATCGGTTAGTGAAATAACACGCAATACAACAACAATCCTACTCTATATAGGTTAGCGCTTAACCCGGTAATTTATCGAGGGCCGATTCTGACCTGGATAGCGCAAAAATAAAGCTTTTATTTTGGGCGCAACCAGTGGTTGGTAGAAGAAATTCGTTCATTCCACAATGTTCTACTCTATTTTCACCTCAGTTCACCTCAATTAGATTCAATGGAATATTAGGAAACTACTCGGAATCAATTAGTTTCGTCTAACACATTTGCATTTGATAGGTTCAATGTTTGCTCTTGATGTAATAGAAGGAAGTTTCTTTTTAATAATTCAAACTTTATCTGAGACAAAATCCATTTCATGTCAAATACATGCTTTTACCCTGTATGGGTCAGATGCATCGTTTTTTTTTTCACAAAAGCTGTCGTTAACTACCCTTGACCTGGATTGCTGCAAAGAACGCGCGTCTAGATTGAACGCAGCGATAGCGGCGAAAGCAGATCTGCCTGTTTATGTTGCTGCTGCTTTCTGCCTACAATCTGGTTCGGGCATTACAATTTAGAAAAATTGGAATTTGCATGTAGCACTCAATTTTTCTCCTAGTTGCTAGCATAAACCTTCTGTATACTTAGCCGCATGCCTTCGACAAGTCGGAAAAGGTTGTGGCTTACTCCTACGCAACTCCCGATACCACAGGGAAAAAGCAACACAAACAACCATGACCACGGCGGCACCCGAGCCTGCAAAGCCAACGAAATGTCAGACTGACACCTCATCGCAGTGAGCGACCGGCTCACTCAAATTTCATTTGTTTTCACTGAATTAATTTCGGATGATTCCTACGATTTTCTTTTTTATTCTGGTTTATAAATTACTTTAAGCTAACATTAAATATAAATACTATCTCCAACTACCACACTATTTTCAAAGATCAGCATGCAAGGCTTGTAGGTCAGCAATCTCACGACGGATTCCCGCTAAAATACTAGCAAGTGATTCTAAATCGAGATGCTCGGCATCGGAATGAAGTTTATTAGACAAGCTGTCTGGGGCTCGTCTACTTGTGGATACGGATCTCTTTGATTCGTCATCGTCATCTGAAAATATAACATATTTGCTTATTGAATTAAATCTTCCATTTCAAAAGATCCGTATATCTTACCATTATAGTTAGATGAATTGTGATCTTTTCCGGAACGGTAGACTATATCCCGTTTAACCTCATTACTGCGGGCTTCATCCAAATAGTAATCCGAGTCAAAAGAGTTATAATCTTCATTTGAATACTGATCATGCTCGTATGGACGATCATTGTCAGCATACTCATCATAATTCTCGGAATTGTAGTCCGGATGGTCGTGGTAGCTCTCATCATCATCATAATAGCTTTCTCCCTCATTGTGACTAGCTGCACTTTGTGCAGATTCCTTTTTAAAGATTTCGTCGTCGTCGCCGTCGTCGGAATGTGAATGTGAAGCAATTTCAGCCCTGAAAGTATCTCCTCTTCTGTTGCCCAGTCTTCCACCTCCGCCTGGTCTTTCACCAAAGTGTTCTCCATGGTAAGGATGATGATGGTCATGATGTCCAAGATTTTCATCCTCATAAAATCCATACTTACAATAACAACGTGCTGGTTTGCCTGGCTTACCCGGTAATCCCGGCAGTCCTAGAAGTCCAGGCTTCCCAGGTTTTCCTGTTTTACCTGGAGGTCCTGGTATGCCATTCTTACCGGGAAAACCTGGTGGTCCAATGGGTCCCACCTTCGGAGGACCGGGCGGCCCGATAGGGCCAGGTGGTCCTGGTGGCCCTGGAGGCCCGGAATGACCTGGTGGACCGGGCGGACCCACTGGACCCGGACTACCTCCTGAGCCGGGCGGTCCCGGAAAACCAATTGATCCTCGTTCACCATGCGGACCTACCGGTCCAGGATGGCCAGGCTCACCGGGACGACCATCTTGACCCGGAAATCCTTGTGGTCCGGGCTCGCAACCACATTTCACCAATGCTTCAGATTGCGTTGTCAAATATATAACTGGAATAAAAATAAGGTTAATATGCGAGTGCTGTTTGTAAATAAACAAAAAATCAAAACTTACTCGATATATGTAATAGGAAGAGAAACCTCATAGTCACATGTAGCGTCGAACCACATCGGGAATCTTCTAATGTGAACCACGACCTGATCCCACTTTTATACTCGATCTCTCTACTCGTATAATTATCTAGCCCTTGTTCCTCAAATCTGGAAATCAGTGGAAGTTTCTTTCTCGAATAGAAGAAGTTGTCTAGTTATTATGCCGTTAGATGTATCTATAACTTTTGGCCTTCCAAATATTCTGTTTGATATGGGCTCCAAAAAAAGAAATTTTTTTTTTCTGACTGAAGCCAGTGAGTGCATATAGTAACTTGTTTTCTAAATGTTGTGAGCATTTGCATTTTGGGAAAAACCATTGTTGGCTGTCCGATTCGAAAAATACTCGTAAATGCATCCCGAAGACATCGACTGGACGTAAGAATGTTAGTTATGCATGTGAAAAAGATGCAGCCAACATGCATGTAGGTCTTTAAATGTCCGATTCTCGCAACTTGTTGAATTTTATTGGAAAATACGAGTAACTGTTTAATTATCTGATGATGGATATACTTTATCTTTGATAGTCACATAGTATCCGTATCTATAGGTTCAAATAAGAGAATTGGTCCATGACAAATACAGGTTCTGTATTCTACATGAAGATGACTTGTGCATACAGATTTCAAATTTAATGGAACAACAAATCAAATCGAAGATACACACAGTATATTCGGCTGGAAGGTTGGGTTTAAGGTTCGGAATAGCTCAGATTTAAAACAGTTCTTGGTAGAAATGGTGGTAAAATCTCATGACCTTGTTCTAATTTTTGATTTTTGACTGTATTTGTGGTGTGGTTTGACGAATTAGTTGGTGCAATAGTTAGATGAGTCATCGCGTGCTTATAAAAACTGACCTAAAGCAAAGTGTGGTGTAGTTATGATATGTTAATTTTGTGTTTTTGGGGTGCCGATTAAGAATCTAAGGTTTGCTTTCATTTTTTTTCTGGATTTTTTTTTTAAATATTCGGAAAACCATCAACCCTAGGGAAAATCAATCAAAAATTATGAGTCAAAATCAAAGATCATGAACAGTTCAATAAAAAAGTTTCGCACTATTTTGTCCGTATCTTTAAAAGCTCGCGCCAACGGCAAACTTTTTAGTTCGTGGAAAAACTAAAAAGTTTATTTAGAAAAATAGAACACAAGGTGGTTTATCAGACCGCGCACACAGCAAACTAAACTGTTTAGTAATTGTTGTGTGCGCGTTCTCACAAAACACCGTGTGTTCTATTTTTTAGCCTTAACTATTTAGTTTTTCTGCGAACTAAAAACTCTGCGTGTGCTCGAGCTCTTAGGCACTGCTTACACGGCGATACTCAAGTCCCCAATACTTGGCGGCTGAAAGACGGAGACTTGGAGTCTCGAGACATGTTGTGCATGTCGGCTGGCTGAAGTGGTCATTGTACACGGCTGTTGCTTGGAGATCCGCGGGGCGGCTTGCTTGCGAGGATCTTGTGTGTACACGTCGAAATGTTGATAGCGATAAAGGTTGACGTTATGGACGGCAAGAGAATTTTCGGATTGCTTATGGATGTGCGGGTTCCACTTGCTTGGGCTACTATCGTTGTACTTGTCGCTGTCGTATATTAGTCCAGTCTGTGAACGAATCCGGGTGTGTGTTCATATTTTTCTTGAAATGTTTGGGAGTTGAAATGGATCGCCAAAAGCTTCATGGAAGCCTGGATTTGTACGGTAGATCTTGTTGGTTGGTATTGAAAATAGACCTGATCCAGCTAAGGGAGCGCCTACCTCGCCTACATATGTACCACTATACTTCGCCCGGTCAAGTAGGAAAGTTCCTTTTTAGGGTTTTGTAGTATATACAAAATCCTTATGAAATCGGTCATGCATCCGTCTGTCCATCTGTCTGTCTGTCCATGAAATATCTCGCTAACCGCCAAAGAAACCTACGTCCATGAAATTTGGTGGAAATATATGGGAATACTATTATTATCTGAAGGTAATAGGTCAACTTTAAGGGGGGTCCCCATAAAAAGCAAATGAAGGTTTGTTATAGGTAAGTGGAGTATCGTAAGAAAGGTACCGTCAACTACATTCTATTTTTCTTCAAATTTGAAGAAAGGAGAAAAGAGGAAAAGGGGAAAATAGGTGATCCAAGTTTGTCCCCCCGCCCTTGCATTTCGAGACCGTTATACTTAGAAATATGAAAATTTACAGGAAAGCGGCACAGAAAACTAAAAATAATAGAATTTTAAAATCTCATCAGAAAAGGTTAATAATATGTAGTTCATTTCTATAGTACACTCCTGCATCCCTTAAGCACATCCCAGGTCAAAAATATTGATGGTCAACGATAACCAACACCATAGGCAATAATTTGTCTAAGTTTCGGGAGGGAAGGACACTTAATCAGATCTTACAGTACTGCTTCTCGTATTAAAACTATTATTTATTTATATTATATATATTTATTTATATTTTAATTATGTTGTTTTTATCCATCTGAGTGGTACGAAGAAGAATAAGGAGCCAATATTTACATACCAAAACGTTGCTTGCTACAAAACCCTCGGATTGCGGGCGTATCTGATGCAATTGATGGTGCCATTTTTTACTCGCCTGAAACCTGAACTACCTTTACTACTTCACTTCAGGTCTTCTCCGCCGCATCTTTCCTGGAATAACCTCTTAACTTAAAATTATATAATTCGGGGAATTTTTCTACTTCCGCCACTAATTATATATTAAATTCCTGATCACTCGTAATTTTGGAGTCGAAAGTAAACGGGTGCGAAATTAACTGCGAAGCGAACTCCTTTATTGTGAGGTGAGCGCTGAATTGGCAGTTCCTTACTTATTTTTCATATTTTTCGTTCATAGCCTGGAGTAATATACGACAGCGACATGTACAATGGTAATACTCCAAACAAGTCGACCCCGCACTCATTAAGCAATCCGAAAACCATATTTTTCTGCTGTCCACAACGTCCACCTTTATCGCTACCAACATCTCGGCATGTACACACAAGATTCCAGCAAGCAAGCCGCCCCCGCGGATCCCCAAGCAACAGCCGTGCACAATGACCACTTCGCTCAAACGACATGCACAGCCAGGTGACTGGGCGACTATGCGACTCGGAGACTAGCATGTCGAGTCTCCAGCCTTCGGTCGAGTATCCGCGACTGGAAAATCTCCGTATGAGTTCCACCGTCTGAATACACATGACAGATCTTTTAGTTGTCGGTTAGCCCAGTCGCTTGGGGATTTGAGTATCCCTGTGTGAGTAGTGCCCTATAGTTTTCGAGATATTCTTATTTGAAAAGTACATCAGAAAACCAATATTTTTCTCTTTTTAGACTTTTTCGAATATTTCGAGAACTATTGAAGATATGCAAAAACCTTTTGTATTTATCTGTTGAAGATCTTTTATTTTGTCTTAAATACATATATTAGTTTTTCGCTAAATTGAAAAAATATTAAAAAAAAAACTGTTTCTTTTTTTTTTTTGTTATAACTAATACTTTGCCGTAACCCCTAGTAGAGCATAGCTCGTCAACCACTCCTGCGCAGCATCGTACTTTGTTCTGGACAATAGGCGCAACTCTCCAAATGACTTACCCAGAATCTTAAACTCTTTTCCAACAGATTGACGCCATGCGATTTAAGGACCCCCACTTGGTGGGCCTTGGTTAGGCTCCATTTCATGACATGTAAGGCTATGCAGTTATCATCCTTACGCAATGTATGACCTATCCACAGCCAGTTTCGCCTGCGTATCAATTCGTTGATTGGCATCTGACCCGTACGCCGACTTAGTTCTTCATTTGATATTGTTTCGGGCCAGAAAATTCTTATAATTCAAACAAAACAAACATGCAACTTTCTGGTAACTCTTACAGAAACTTTCTATATATTGCTTCCATACAAAAGCACAGACAGTACCAGGGAGCGGAACAGGTTCAGCTTGGCCCTGATTCTGAGATAACTCATCATCGTGGCGCGACAGCGCGACGACGGGCCTTGGCCGCCTGGATCGTTGTCCTCCAATTATCTCGGTCACGTGACCGCGTCCTTTAATTTTGGAAGCCCAGTAGCTGCTCGGCGTCCGCATATACTGAACTCTCCCAACGAGCTCTCGGTCGTCTAGGCAGTATCGCTCCGTCGTTTTGTTTTGCGTTCATTACTCTCTTTGGCATGCGAACATAGTCCATTTGTTGTACATGCCCTACCCATTGAAGTCGTTGTAGTTTAACGATTTCCGAAACTTCCGGCTCATCGTAAGCTCATACAAGCCATGGTTGTACTGGACGCGCCATCCATATCGATCACAAACAGCCCCGAAAATTCGCCACAGAACCTTACGTTCAAATGTGTCTAGCATGTTTGCGGAGGCTTGAGTTAGGGTCCATGCTTCGCAGTCATAGAGCATAGCACTGGTCGTATAATGGTTTTATACACGCGGAGCTTAGTGTTTCTGTGCACGTGCTTCGATTTCATTATGGGAAGAACCGAGAAAAAGTCTTATTAGCTAACTGTATCTGTCGCTTGACTTCGTCAGTTTCATTGGTGTCTCTTGACAGGTTGCAACCTAGGTATATGAAGTTGTTCACGAACTCGATGTTGATGCTCGATTGTGCAGGTGTCCTTGTTATGGATTGCATCATTATTTTAGTTTTATTCTCGTCGGTACGTAGTCCAACTTCTTTTGCAGCGGTATCGATCGTATGCAGAAGTTCCTGTGAGTCGACTACTCTTCGAGACATGATGTTGATGTCGTCGGCGTACGCTGCTAATTGTGTCGGCTTGATGAAAAGCGTCTTGTTGTTGTCCGTATTCATAGCCTGAACAGCGTATTCCAGTGCTAGGTTGAAGAGCGTCGGTGCCAGTCCATCGCCCTGCTTCAGACCAGTGCGTGTTTCAAATAGATCAGTCTATTATGGATCCTCACCTGTGAGAGGGAGTTGGTGATCGTCTTTTTTGTCAGTCGCACTAATTTGGCCGGTAAACCAAATTGCAGCATGATGTTGTATAGTACTCCACGATCGATACTGTCGTATGCCCGCTTGAAGTCGACAAAGATTTAGTAGGTATACGTCTACATTGTATTCCCAGCACTTCTGAAGTATCAGTTTGACCGTAAGGAGCTGATCGCTTGCGGAGCGACCAGGTCTGAAACCGCCTTGATATTCGCCATTGATTCCTTCTGCGTATGGTTTTATTCTATTTTCCAGAATTTTCGTCGAACTTTTATAGAGCGAACAGACTAGTGATATGCCCCTGTAATGCTGCTGAGATAACTGCTCTGACAGATTTTTTTTTTTACGACGAGCGATATCCTGCTCCATACCACCATTTTTGGCAACAATGCTACCCAGGTAGACGAAGTTGTCCACCTTCTCCACAGGCTGCCCATTAATATTGATGGCAATAGGTGTAGGATTTGTTTTAATCAATGGCTGGTTAAGAACCAAGTTATGATGAAAACATCAATGCACACATTTTAACGACCTGGATGAAAGTCATCACAACTATTGCTCGTTCTTTGCTCTTCCACACCGTCGTACCGTAACCAAAGAACTTGTACTAAAATATTGCAAACACCTCTTCAATCTAGCCGATTCAAAATTTATTTCCTTTTCTTCATTTGATTAATTTCCGATTTATTTACACAATTATTTGCATTGCAGCTCCGCACTATTGTGGGGTAATTAGAGTTTATTTTGAACAATTTGGAGATGATTTTATAAGCCCATCGACCAACGATAAACATGTTCTTAAAGCTTACAAATCCGGATTTCATCAACGATGTCATTTATAAGCATATTAACCTAAGGACTATCCATATTCTAACTCCTACTCTTTTTAGTTGTTATTCGCTGCCTTCGGTTCTGATATTTTCTTTGTCTTCTACTATCATCATGAACGGTATCACTATCGAAATCTTTATAGTTGTTATCATCGCCATTATTGCTATAGTCAGCATCTTCATCACTATAGTAGTAGTCATCACCATTTTCGTTGCCATCATCATCATCGCGTGGATTGTCGTGAGCATTGCAGCCACATTTTCCCGGTGGTCCTTTTTCGCCCGGTGATCCTGGACGTCCAGGTCTTCCTGGCCTTCCCCTAATTCCCTGCGATCCATCCCTCCCCGGAAATCCTGGGGGTCCTATTGGTCCTGCCACTCCAGTGGGTCCTGGAGGCCCTGGATTTGCTGTTGGGCATCGCGATCTCGCTTCCCGTTCAATCTGTTGTCCTGGTTGTTCGCCAAGATTCGCATCACCGGAACGGCCATCTAAATCCGGTGATCCAAGCGAACCAGGTTCACAACTACATTTCGCCAATGATTCAGTCTGTGTTATCAAGGATAAAACTGAAATAAAATTGAAATAAAAAAAAGAAGCAGTTTAAGGTCATCAAAAATCAAGCTTACTCCACAGAATTAATGGAAAAAACAACTTCATGGGCATAGATACGGAAAGGATTGTCAGGGAGAGAGAAGGTTAAGTGAACTGTAACTTAAAAGAGTTGGGAATATTCTGATTTGAGCTTTGTGTTGTTCTTTCTTTTATACTTCAAAACTATAGACGCAAGCAGCATACACGAATTATAATTGGGAAAATTTTTGAGTTAGTTAATCCTTCATGTTCTTTATTAAAAAAAAAAAATCAAAATCTGTCAACAAAACTTGTCGCCTTTTTCTTATGCTTCGTTTATACATGAACATTGCGCAAAACGCGGATCATTGAAAAACTGTATTAAAAAGCAATAAAAATAAAAAGATACCTTTCTGTTCTTAGTGTCACCACACACTGTCGAACTCGAACACGAACCTGGTACATACAAATGTCCTCTGACACACACACTTCACATAAACGTGAAGACAACCGGTCCAGTTGTACCAGGTTCGTGTTCGAGTTCGACAGTGTGTGGTGACACTAATATGGCCAACATGAAATACATGTGCATTTGAGTCACTCCCCCAAGAGATGGGACCGACCCAAATGCGCTTAATCCGCTCGGAATGTTCACGTGTGTAAACGAAGCATTAGTTAATCCCTGTATTGTATCTACACCTTCAAAACATGGCTTCTTCAATTTTCTTCGAAAATAAGATAATCATCTTCCCTATAAAAAATGTGACCATATAAGAGTATTATAAATACAGACTACATGTGTTTTTTTTTACATTCACAAATTCTTTTGAAATATCTACTGGCATGCGTATCACCTAAAAGAAGGGAACCATCAATCTGGTAACTGCAATAATTTTGTACCTTTAATAGATGTTCCATGTTTCGATTTTTGATTGAATACTCAATTTAGAAAGTTATCTAGCTGTAATCAGTGGCGTAGATAGTTTTTAGCGGGGCGAGGGGATATGCCATCGGCACTATATTTTTTGTGCCCTGGGAAGTACTCGAACCCCTTCTTACTCCTTGAGTGAAAATCAACCTTCCATTCATAGACCTGTTACAACTGTCCTTTTAGGAAAAAGTCAAGTAAATATCAAACCATAGTCAATGAGTGAGCTGTTAATTTTTTCAATATATTAAGAACGAGTAGTGGATGAAATATTCGAAGAGTGTCATCAACATAGTTTGTTAGGAGGTTTGTGGGGATATCCTTAAGGTAAGATCTGAAAAGGTTTCGGGTTTTCTGTCTCGTGAATAACGGTACCATGCGCCAATTCGATTGTCCATTCCATTGACGTTTCATTGACTAGATAAAATCACACTGACCCCACGTTGAGCGCCGAATAATTTTAAGTTTTTCCATTAATTTCTACCGTAAATTCTCACTGATGTAGGATAAAAGGCTATGAGTAACCTTAAGATTGCCTATGGTAACCTTAAGACGGATTAAGGTAGCCTGGAGGTACGCTCAAAAATAGGATTCGGTTTTGGCGTCTTGTGACTAACAATGCCACGATACTGCACTCCAACTCGATTATCCATTTCGGTATCATTGGCTGCGTTCCTAAAGCAACAGTACTAAGATGCGACTAAATGGACATGAGGTGTATGCTAGCAATATGCTAACGAAACGTCAACTAGGCTTGTTGATGCGCTATGTCGCACTAAGTGTTATTGTAAATATTGTATACACTTTGGACGTCAAGTATTATCAGGCTTCTTAGATCATTTTTCGACTGTGAATTTTATTTAATGCCGGATTGAAAAAAGTTTTACGGCAACCTGAAGGTGAACTTGTAAGAAGATTTCGGTTTTAGTGTTTTTTGACTATCGATATCATGCCCACCATGATGGGCCCGTTTCATTGATTAAATCAAATCAAACTGACTCCACATTGGGCGCCAACTATTTTCGGCTATTTTCTAATGTAAATTTCCAATGGCGTGCGATTAAAGAAATGTTAACAGAACCATGCATCAGCCAAGTGGTTGATGTCATCAGAAACGATTGTCTGAAAAAAGAAACCACTCTACAGAGAAAATGGCATTAAATAAAATGGCTTCGATGTATCGGACTGAGGGTGCTTTTGTGTTTGAGTTTCTAACGACTTTGGGTGATAAGTTATTATAATTCAAGTTAAGTATTAAGCGAAGCTAATTTTTGTTATTAGTTTTGGTTTCAACAACACAATGCCTAGTAAATTTTGAGTTTTCTTGCAAGTTTCATCCATTTCATAATTTTTCTGTTGTGACAGATTAATCTTCACCCATTTTGCATTGCGAACTAAAGATGGACACACACATTGTATTTTTGACGCGTCCAATCCAAAATTTCCCCGGTTGAGATTGTCTACGAGCGCAGTCGAACTGACGAAGCTTGTGTTTTTTTTCTCAACCTCATGTTTGTAATGACCAATCGGTACATCAGGCAGCCGAATTAAAATTTTCGGAAACGACCATGGCATAAAAAAAAATAATATTAGCTTGGTTAAAGCCATGGCTGCCGCGACTGCTGCTGTAATTAGTTCTGCTAAGTGGGCGACCGGTAGCGCAGTGTGTTGAGGCATCAGTCTCATGTTTGACTACCGGCGTTTCGGGTTCGAATCCCATCCACGAAGACGTTCGTGGCCATGGATGTCCAGGAGGTGCATGCTGGCAACTGCATTCTCCGAAACCAGTTTATGCCAACGAAACGTCAACTGGGCTACATGTAACAGTTGACGCGCTATGCCCCACAAGGGGTTAGGGCAACTGAGTATAACAACATTTGATGTCGTATGTCGGATACGCCGTTCCGCCTAACAATCCGGAATGTTGAATGTCAGGCATGAAGTTCCTCTGATGGAAAGAGCGCGAAATTTCCGGATGACAGCTGTCTACTCCGAAGGAAGACACGTTCTATTTCGTCCATGGCCGCATTTGCTTTTGAGGGTATTCGCAGTGTTATTCGCACGTTAAATATTTATTTTCCGGTAAAAATAGCTGTGGGATCGTGCGTTCGTGTCAGTTAATGATCAAGGGTGTGAAGCGCTCGGGAAGTGGTAATTGTGAGCCCCTGCGGTCATCCCTTTTTTTCTGCAAAAAACGAAATTGGAAGTCGGGAACAATACTCCAGAAATCACACAGAAAAAAAAAATATTTTTTTTTTCGTTGCGTTGAAACTAAAGATATCGTCACGTAACGAATTTTTGTGTACTTAGGTTATGTGACGGTGGGGCCCTATTCCGACAATTCAGCCATTAGCGAGCCGGTAGACACCGGCTGTTACAGAAGCAGGAGGCGACTCCCCAGAACCAATTCCTTCCGAAGGCAGCCGGTAGGCACACCACCGGCCACTTAATTCGACTTGCTACGGAGGACATTTGTCAACTCGAATGAAGGCAGCTATACGCTGCCAAAAACGAAGAGAGGACATAGGCCTTACCCCCATCTTGCGGAATTTCCAGCTACCTCAAAAGCAGACGTCTTCACAGCGCGCCCAAATTAGAGCAATCGCCTGCCGCGAGGCATCGGATTGAGCGCACCTTAAATCTATCGTCAGGTATTGTGCATAAAAACTATAACAATAGCTGCTGGGTGGAGTACTCGTAGCGGCATTAACCTCATTACCTGTCATTAGTGACTATATTTACGAGGCGTGGGTTTATAAGATTGGGTATTTCGGTTGTCGGGCGCGTATATTATTGGGTTGGATAATGTTGACTTAGCACGAAATCATTTGCAGTGACACAAGTCCCAAAATTTCGTATGTTTGATAAAAAAAGGAAAGTCAAGGTAAAGAATTATAAAAGCGAAATACATATGAGGATCAGGGAGAAAGAAATTCAAAAAAAAAAAAAACAATAAGGGGAGAGTTTAAACACAGTAAATAATCGAACGGAACCTATATTTAAGTCAAAATCGTTGATCTCAACTTGCATAAATTGCACAAAAAGAAAGGAAAAATAGATCGTGTTGTAATTCGAAATGACCATTATGTGAATGCAATCTGACGTGTTTTTTTCCACGATCGTGAAAAAAAGAAGATAAACCTTATTACAGATTACACTGGATTTGTATGGTAGTTCGGTTACAAAAAAAACTCCCCGAAAAGGAAATACTCCTACAATGTCACGTGAGTAAGAAAACAATATATTTTTACTTCCTGGGTCCTTAGCAGAACGGACTCTTTCCTTCCAACTATAGCTGCGTGTTGATCTCATCGGTTTCCAAGGGGGTTGAGCAATATCACACAGTTCAACCCAAGGTCGGGGAGGGGCGCGGAGCCTCGTTGCCATTAGGGGGTCTCCGCGCAGGGACGGTTAAGGAGATTTTCGCCGGTCGATTCTTTTTTTGTGTATTCTGCGAGAGACTTCCCGTGCAGTCTCGGCACTCGGGCAGACGCGTGATTTTTTTTTTGTAGCGATGACGAGGCAGTTTGACCTTTTAAAACCCCGCCCATACTACCGACTGCTGAGGTAGTGTCGAGCACGCGTCATCTCAGGTCACTACTAAGGAGATTTTGACACTTTGGTGTCACGGCTGGTCTGAACGAGCATGCCTCGATCTCCGTTCTCATTCTGAGCTCAGCTCTACAGAGGATAGGGGATTGATCCTCTTAATCCACATTTATCTACGCCACTGGCTGTAATATATTCAGCGAGTCTTGTAAGGTCTTTAAGCAGTAAAACCCATAACTTACTATAAGCTGACAGTCGACCTTACCTGTAGTTGCATCTTAAATGTCTGCACCATCTCGTGTTTCGATATTTGGTTGACTGATAGATTTCAAATTTAATCTGTCTATAAAGCAAGCAGCTGTTTGTGTGCTGCGTACAGGGTCGCCAGGTTGAAGAATTTTGTCCACAGAATGGGGAAAATTTGTAAGCTGGGCTTGACATCCATTTCAGGTCATTAAAGCATTTTCAGGTGTATAGATCGTGTAGAGGGCAGGCTTAATTACGCTTCCTTCAGTACTCCAGTCTCATCCTCATCCTCTGCAGTGACCCAAAAGGAGATGGAGCCCAAACAACTTAGGAGGTTCATACCACGGATCTGGACTCCGACGATGAGGTAGCCCTGTAGGCCGAGCACTTGACATCCATTTCAGGTCATTAAAGCATTTTCAGGTGTATAGATCGTGTAGAGGGCAGGCTTAATTACGCTTCCTTCAGTACTCCAGTCTCATCCTCATCCTCTGCAGTGACCCAAAAGGAGATGGAGCCCAAACAACTTAGGAGGTTCATACCACGGATCTGGACTCCGACGATGAGGTAGCCCTGTAGGCCGAGCACTGGCGTGGTCCAAATAAACCTTCACCACGCCAAAAGCGCCTCGGATATTTTAGTAGCCACCTTCAAGAGAGAAGATCTGGGAGTGGCCCTGATTCAGGATGTAACAACCACCTTTATTTTAAAATAATTTCGCGCCCATCAGTCACTCGGTGGAAACTTCATGTTTGATGAATGACTGATTACTCGCATGAATAGCCGTCAACAAGACGTGCCAACGACATCGGCAGGGTTTTACGATTGTGAAAAATAAACAGTTGGAATCGTATTCCGCCATCCCGTCAAGGCGTGTAATTTATTCTGTCTCGCATCTACAGGAGCTATTGTGGCACGTCCACGGGAATGTCATTCAAAACACCAACGAGCGATTGAAGTTTTGAGCTAGTTTCCTGGGTCGCCGCGCCGTATTTTATTTTTGTTTGCGCCGGCTATTTCTCCCGTACACTCTGGAGTCACTACCACCCACACGTTGCATCGGCTTGTATTGCCAAGATTGGGCTACGGTTTAACCCGCCGCGCCGGTATGTGCCCACATCGTGCATACGCTTGTCTGCTGTGAAGGCCTCGAGAGCGCTGGAGTGTGGATTGCTTTGTCTTTTTTTTCTATGTTTATGCTAAAGCTTAGGGGATAGCCTTTGATGCGAGAGCACAGCCTTGGAGGGAAGGAAATCAGGGTAGTGGAGCTGGTATGGGTTGAGTTTGAATGAGGTACCGGTGTACGTTTCGTTTAAACTTTTGCAGATCGTAATTGAAGGGGAAAACAAAAGATGGTGGATTGTTCCACATTCGTGTTGTTCTGGATACAAATGTATCATAGAATCAGGCCTTCTCACGGGGCACTCTATAGGTACTCTGAGGGACCACCTACACAGCTGTCGTTTTTGCAAAGCCAATAATGAGACATCACAGCACACCCTATGCCAATGTGAGGCCTTTTCTCGTCGTCGCCTAGGAGATCACTTCCCTCATGTGGATGAAATCGCCTTACTTCAATTTAGACAGTAGTGTAACTTTGTTGGAAGGATCAAACTTGATCGCCAACCGTAAAGCCACACAAGACCATGTGGGCCATCGCACAATAGACCTCTCCTGCTTGTGGGCCATTCGAACTAACTGCCCTCTTCTCTAATCTAAATACACCTATTGTTGGGCTTTCCCTTGTGGATTCGGAGGTTAGAATACTCCACAGCGTTTCAATCTTTTCGAAAAACGCGATTAGAGAGGAAGTACATTGTACATGCCTGGGATTTATGTAAGCAGGACCTTTCTACACGTTTGCGGAACGCCAATGAGGTTTTGTATAGGCAAAAAGTGAAAACGTTGAACTGCATTTGAATCGATCATAGACTTATATCCTTCGAAAGTTACTAATTGGAGTCCTAGCGTTGTAGCCGAAAACTATTACCCAATTTTCCATAAAAAACATTCCTTTTGTAACAGAAATCCGCACTTCCATACCGTACTATTTGTCCGCGGTAATTAAGCCATCATCGTCTACAAGGGAGATCTTTACCTTTCAGCATCATCAAAAACGGAATATTTAGCGATATTTATTGAGACAGGAGCTCGTTAGCGAGCCCGAATACGCGCAAACTGTTTACAGTTGCCACATATGCGAGTATTCTGCATTCGTGGCGGCGAGGATACACACAATCCTTTTGGCTTTTCACATTCCGCAGTTTTAAAACAGTTTCCAATTAAAAAGTCAAGCAAAATATTCTGTTTGTGCATGATAAGTAGAGCGCGCCCCTTTTGTAATTTGAATCCTGATTTCAAAGACCAGAGCAAAGGCGATGTGTTGCACTCGTTTCTAAGGGAAAAAAAGAAACACCGAAGCAAAGAATCAACATAACTTTCAGTTACCATCGTTTCAAGTTATTCAGATTTGACGTTATTTTCGCAAAAGCTTGATTGTGTGTATGCAGTAAAGGCGTCTTGAAAAGTTCACTTCCTTTGACGTTCCTGTCTTATCCAAAATGCAGCTATAAGTCTATTAGTCTAAGAATTAGGTAAAATACAAAATACTCGTAAAAGAAAGTTTTGGTGAAGTTTTGATTTTTGTACCTTTATGGTTTTGGGGTCGCTGAACACGAATCGGAGCTTTTGCGAAACGAAAAATTTCTCGAAAAATATCTTTTTTCCAAGAAAAAAGTGCAATAAATTTTTTCGATTTTTTCAATATATCTCGAAAACTATGTGCATCTTAAGTAAAAGATGACTATGACAAAATTAAAGAGGGTAAAATGCATTTTTTAGTGTAGTAACTTTTTTTTTCTCCGATTTAGTGTGTGAGCCGACCCTCTCGCGCAAAAATGAATGGTAAAACCTCAAAAAAAAGAAGTGTGCTCACGATCAAGGTATCAGCGTCTTCTTTTGCTTGTTTGCAGGTAATATCTGCTGATGAGAATTTTTCATTTATCATAGATATTTACCGACCCTTGTCCTTGGGGCTTAGAATGACTTTTTCTCTGGACATTATAGGTATCATTCTGCCGTCAAACGACATGTCGGTTAAAGCATGTTTCTTTGATCGTCTCATACTCAACTTACTACTCAATTGCTCTAACCCCTTGTGCGGCATAGCGCGTCAACTGTTCCATGTGGCCCAGTTGACGTTTCGTTGGCATAAACTGCCAGCATGCACCTCCTGCACATCCATGGCCACGACCGTCGTCGTGGACGGGATTCAAACCCGAAACGTAGGTAGTCAAACATGAAACTGATGCCTCAACACACTGAGCTACCGGGCGCCCCACTTCGTACGGCATCAGCTACTGCTGATATTTTGACTGGACATACTCAACATATTTGAAACAGATGTAAGAAAACACATTTTTAGCGAGAAAAAAATACTACCCGGGACAATTTTTGTGGGACAAACTGAGACTCGTGTTCAGCAACTCCAAAAAAATAAAGGTAGCAAAAATTAAAACTTCCCCAAAACTTTCCTTTATTTGCCATTTCAGAGTACGTAATGCTTAGACTATTTGCTTTACTTTACTCACTTTATTAAAATTATAGAAATGCTAGAGTTATGTACTTGCTTTGGTGTTTTGTTTTTACAGATGTCACTACTTCAATAAAATTCGTTTGAGTCTTTTTGTTCCGTGTTCTGTCCCGTCTCTGATATTTAGTGTTTGCATCGAACGGAAAAATGATTCCTGTATCACATCAAGATAATATAGGTATAGATGAAAAATTGCAAAGTCTAGATAGACTTTTTGACGTAATAAGAAAATTAGGATTAGTCGAGCTGACATACGTGTAGTCACAAGTATGGAGTTGAGATTTGCCTTTTTGATCTTACTATTTTCCCTAACCCCTTAGTGGGGCATAGCGCTGCAACTATTCCCATATATAATAGTTTAGTCGACATTTCGTTAGCATAAACAGGTTTCAGGTGATGCGTGTTGCTAGCATGCACCTACTGCCCATTCAGCGTACCTGCGACAAGTCGGGCTTATTGTTACGCCCCACACCACAAAGGGAAGACAATAACACAAACATCCATGGCCACGACGTCGGCGGGACTCGAACCCGTAACTGGCCAGTAGCATGAGATAACAGGCTATCGCCTCTAAAGACGACTTTTTCAGTTTCAAATAATTTCGCACTCACCAGTCACTCGGCGGCATGGACAGCCGTCAACAAGACGTCAAATAGGGTATTGCGTGTGATCTGCCAACAAGACCGGCTGGGTTTGTGACAATTGGCTTGCCGGAAGGCGGAACGCCGCGTAACTTCAATCTGGCTGTGGAGGTCCTAATTTGTCCTGTTTCCATTTGGAGCCCCCAACCAATTTTCAACGGCAACAATTTTGTGGTAGTGCCGGCAACCGCTAATGCTGTACATTGACACATCTGTGTGACGTACCTCACCGAGCGGGCAGTGCAGAAGGAGTGCGCCTATTTGTGTACAGCGTTGTAGATTACTATCAGCCAACATTATATACTGTATTATTTTGATTTTTATGAAAAGATGGTAATTGGTGTGAGCGAGGTCCAGGAACGATGATTTTTTTGTAGTCAAACGGAGATTGGCTGACGCAGAAGAACTTCTGCATACGCTCGATACCGCTGCAAAAGAAGTTGGATTACGTATTAACGAGGGTAAAACTAAAATAATGATGCAATCGGTGACAAGGACACCTGCACAACCGAGCATCAACGTGGGGGACCTCAACATCGAGTTCGTGAACAACTTCATCTACCTGGGTTGCAACCTGTCAAGGGACGCCAACGAAACTGACGAAATCAAGCGACGGATACAGTTAGCTAATAAGACTTTTTTCTCGGTTCTCCCCATAATGAAATCGAAGCATGTGCACAGAAACACAAAGCTCCGCGTGTACAAAACCATTATACGACCAGTGCTATGCTATGGCTGCGAAGCATGGACCCTAACTCAAGCCTCCGAAAACATGCTAGACACTTTCGAACGTAAGGTTCTACGGCGAATTTTCGGGGCTGTTTGCGATCGAGATGGATGGCGCATCCGGTACAACCATGAGTTGTATGAAATGTACGATGAGCTGCAAGTCTCGAAAATCGTCAAACTACAACGACTTCAATGGGCAGGGCATGTACAAAGAATGGACGATGATCGCATGCCTAAGCGAGTAATGAATGCAGAACGAGTCGACGGAGCGAGACTGCGAGGACGACCGAGATCTCGTTGGGAGAGCTCAGTAGGTGTGGACGCCGCGCAGCTGCTGGGCTCCCAAAATTGGAGGACGCGGTCACGTGACCGAGATAATTGGAGGACAATGATCCAGGCGGCCAAGGCCCGACGTCGGGCTGTCGCGCCACGATGATGATGATGAAACGGAGTTACCGCATCATAATTTTTAACTACAGTGGAACCTCGCTTAACCGAACTTCGCTCAACCGGAACCCGCTTTAACTGAAAGGGGCGACTAGATTTTTTTTTTTAATTTCGAACTCATAAAATGTATACATGGTAGCGCGATATAGCTGCTCGTAAGCGTTTCAACACGAAAAATCAGATGAAAATATCAGATTACTTTAAAAAATAATTAACATATGTATCTAAACAATCATCTTGTATTAAACTGCTTGTCGTACGAAGTGTTTTATTGACCTTTTCATTGCAGTTAGTTGTTACCACGGATTAACCGAAATTTTCGTTATCCGAAATGACACCTGTCATTCCTGTCCCCGATTAACATTCGGTTAATCGGGGTTCTACTGTCTTCAATTGTTTTTTTCTCCTTAATTTTCTGAAGTCTAGATTAGATATTTGCGTTTTTATGATTAGCTGAAGCTGCACTTTCTCCAGAATGGTCATTGCGGATGGAGGGATAAATGTAGTAACCAATGTCTTCTTTTGTCTACAAATACTTTTCTTTCCATTTGACTCGTTTTTGGATTTAGCACATTTTGTTGCCATACTTTCCTCTTTTTTCGTTATATTTTTTTGCGAAGCTTCGCTGATTTTATTATTCTTTTACATCTCTTTTGTAATAAACTTGAAGTAGAACAATATATTATACTATAACGTTTCGTGCCTGATTTTTCCTTTGAGGAATTTTCCTCACAGATTGGTTGTGACATAAAGTGAAAGCCTCATGTCTAGTTCCACTTTGGGACATTTTTTCCGCCCACGGGATCTCATTGGCTTGCTTTTTGTCATGGGTAAAGAGGTCAACGGTCGACGTTTGTTAATTTTTCTGGGCCGGTGGGAACCAGCTTCATCCTTTGTTGTGCTTGCCTACCCCTAAGGCACAAGATGTATGTATCTTTGTAATGGATGGAACAACGAACAGACAAAAGCCCCGCTAACATCTCCGAACTGAGCTGGAACAAGAATGTGCCGCCATTCAGCTTGTTGTGAAGCATTCGCTTCTAGCGCCACCGGACCTTCACTCACGGTCATTTTGGCAAGCTTCCGGCTTCTTCCCCAAAACTTAATCTGGTGATCACCTTGCACACTACATAATTTGGTGCCCAACGTGGGGCCAATTTCAGGTAAAGTACAGAACAAAAAATGAGCTCATCGGGTTCCTTTTTGGTCCTTCTACCCTATTGGATCCCCATAAGCACACTAAGGCTACTTGCTCTAAGTTTCAGGACTTAGCCATTTTGACTTAACGTATTTTCCCCTCAAGTAGCTGTGCTTTCCTCTGTAGCACCCCCATCCTTCCTATAGAGTAGTTTATCCTTTTAGTTTCAGTTCAACAAGGCATTTCTGGTATTGTATTTGTCTTTTGTGGTTTATCCGCATCATCGGCGTCCAAACGAATGGCGACCTTCCTGATACCAGGATTGTCGTTTCACATGCATTAATATTATGGCGTACATTATTGAACTGTTTCTATTATTGAGATGCTCAACAGTTTTCAGAGATCATGAGGAATTACTGCAAAGAATTTAGTGTTGCGCCTATGCTATCCTCGTGATTCTCTGGACTCTGTTGATCATCTGAATAATGGCGAAATGTAGTATTCTTTTTTCTTTGCTAATTTTTCCCTTCTACAATGGTTGCCGGTTGACTTCAGTACTCAGTTCACGCTTTTGTTTTTACTTTTTCCTTATCTTTGGCAGCCCAACAGCACAAACTGTTCTCCGCTTCTTTTTCTTCTTCTTGACAGGCCTGGAAGTAAAAGGTGCATTGTAATGAAGCACCTGTAATGAACTATATTAGGGTACTGGTACTGATGCTTCTACCGGCAGGTCGAAGGCAGCACCCAATGAGTAGTCATTTGTCAGTGGTACGATAGAAAAGGCCGAGAGTCCCATTACAGCCTTGCATCTGCGCAATCCGCCAACCATTCTATCCTTATCGCCAATTTTTTTTCATTATTCCTCATTTTTGCCTCCCATGTTTGTGTTTTCGTCCCAATGGCTATATATTTTAATTAATACGTAAAGGACAGGGGAAACGAGTGGCGAAAACCCCGCCCAAGTCTCCCGAACTGAGCTACAGCAAGCATAGGCCGCTGGTTAGTTCGTTGAGGGGCCTTTCTCTTCGCCAGACGCCAGAGCCCGACTTCACGGTTATTACACTACTTTAGGCTCTGTCTCCACGGGCATCTTGGGTCGTCTGTTACACGCCTCAACGCACTGAGCTACCGGTCGCTCCACTTTTGATCTTGGCAATAGAAAATATTTGGAGTAGCCAACCGTTGATGAAAGGGGGTCTTCTTGTGGACATCTGATCATCAGTCATACCATTGAGAAAAAAAGAAGATTAATTCCGTTTTAGACCAAATCAATATTTTGCGGGTTAGTCTATTTGAAGACTCTAAAACTATCTTTTAGCATTAGTGTCACCACCCACAGTCGATCTTGAGCTCGAACTCGAACACGAACCTGATACAAGTGGGCCGGTTTTCTTCACATTTATGTGAAGTGTGTGTGTGTGTGTCAGAAGACATTTGTACCAGGTTCGTGTTCGAGTTCGAGATTGACAGTGGGTGGTGATATTTAGACGTATATTCGTTTATTATCTTCAGTTTTATCGTTGGCATTTTATTTTAATACAGAACGAGGGTATACTAATTAGTATTGTCATTATATGTATGTACATTACTAGCCACCGTATATGACTCAAACTAGTATATAACACAAACAAATCGAGTGCTCTAATAAAATATCCCAGGACGAATCATTCTCCCCGGAAAACTTACGTCTTCCCGTCTGCTCCCTTTACACTTTATAGTAAACTGGCTAAATGCATCTACTTTGACATAACGACGCGACGCACGGCACGGTACAGAAAACTAAATGATTTACGAGAATAGTACATAGATGCAATGAGTTTTCCCTGGAAATCATTCAAATGTTCTGAATCCTTTGTCTTTTCCACTTCCCTTACTTTCTCAATTTTCCAGAGCACTGACGCTGACAGCGTTCAGAAAAAATAAGAAACTAAACAAAATCCGAACGTAAAAAGGAAAAACTTCTACTGTGTAAAATACAAAGCGCGAGGAAGGTTTTCGAGGAAGTTTCGCCGAGTTTTTCCTTTCCATTTTTTGTGTTTTGTTTTTTTTTTTCGTATCCTTTTTCTCTCCTATTTCTTTAGATGCTCCTGAAGTGCAAACAAACTTTTCGTGTTGACACAGAAGATTGGGAATGAATGAGTTTCCTCTTGGAAGACACACGTTACGATATCTCTTTCGTGTATAGGAGCTTCAAAGTATCTTATCTAACAAATAGAACTGAGAGCATAAATTAAGATACAGTCAGATGAAAAATATAATTGCAATGAACAAGAGTGTGACATGGTAACGATATGACGATATGAAGATGTTTCACGTCAATGTACGTTTAAAGGTATGTGATTTTCTTGAGATAGAGATAAATTACGACAAAGTAAAGCGAGGAAGAGGACATTAGGCTTTCAGATTTCACCTGTAAAGGAAAGCTAGGTAAATGTGATTTCAATTAATGGCAAAGCTTTTAACGTTTGAAAGGATGTGGAACATCAGGTCAGATGTGTAAATGAAAAGTGATGCGAAGTGAATGTTAGAATGGCCTATGTATCAAATGCAAATGCTTGGGGGAGAGTAACATACATATGTACATAAATATTGTGTTGGAGAAGTTATGCCTTACCGCCAATATCTTCTGGTTGCAACAGTGATTACCATGGACTGTTGGGGGAGTCCGGAATTATTATTTATTGCTATTAGAGTGTCATGAATTGCGTAGCCAGACCTGGAACATACAATAGTTGTGTGAACCCTGGCATGTTAAGAACCACCTGAAGCAGCTATTCCCAAGGTCACCCCTGAATACGGTTTAGCGACGGACCGACAACCAATCTTTGCAAAAACTACCTCATGTCAAGAAACCGGGAAGAAATGCCTCGGATTGAACGGATCAACAACGAGGACCACGCAAACGTTTAACTGATTATTCTGTACAAACCGGGGGCCGTGAAGGCCCTCCTTCAACAGGTCGAGAACTATAAACTGAGCATCACTGCAGTTAAGGCAAAAAATTGGATTGGCAGCAAGATAGACGACAAGAATTCGCACACAATTTTAAAAATCGGCAAACCATCGGGGTCACAAGAAGCCGCACGTTATTGATTTCAAACCTATTAATGAAAGGTTGTGTGCAATTTGCATTAAGACTCGTTTTTTCAACTTTTGGCTCATCAACGTGCACGCCTCGACTGAAGTTGAGGAAGATGCGGTGAAAGAAGAATTTATGCCCGTCTGGAGACACTGTGCGACTCACTTCCACAGAACGACGTCAAAATACTGCTGAGAGATTTTAACGCGAAAGTAGGAAACGAAAGTTTCCATCGTGGAACCACTGGAGTACATAGCCTCCATTGGGAATGCATTGATAACCTTCAACGATTAATAAACTTCGTCTGCAGTAGGAATCTTATCGTAAACTCCACATGTTTTTCGCGTCGACGCATTCACAAACACACTTGGAAATCTCCAGACGCACGAACCGTCAACCAGATTGACAACGTCCTCATTTGCAAAAGGTGGGCGTCCAGTGTACGGATATTGGATGTCCTATCCTATCGACAACCAAACTGCGATTCAGACCATCACTTGGTGAAGACAATCTATCGGTGTAGAATTTCTTCAGTGTACCAATCGAAAAGCTGCCCTCCCAAAACTTTCGCATTTGACAAACCTTTGAGCGATACTACGGTGCAGGCATATACAGTCGCCATTAAGGAAACACTATCACATATGCTACACGAACACGACATCAGCAACACAGGTGCACGGGTTACGGGAAGAACTTAAAGGTACCACCAAAGAAGTCGCAGAGAAAGTCGTAGGATACAAAGCCCGTCGACCGTGAAATGGCTGGTTTGACGAGGAATGCAAAAAATCAATCGACGCAAAGAACGAATCTCACAGGCAATATACACAACGTGCAACTAGAGTCAAAAATGAAAGAATATGATGAGCTACAGCGAATACCGAATAGAATGATTAGACGTAAGAGACGGAAATACTTTGACCAGCAGTTGCTGAAACCTAGCTAATATGTATAAACACCAGACAAGCGTATAGACTAGTAAATACAATTAAGAACGGATATCAACCCAGGACTAGCCAATGTAAGGACAAGGATGGGAACATCATCAGTGACACCGATAGCATCAATAAACGATGGTATCACGGTCCCAAGCTGGTAATAGGAACCTGTAAAGAAAGAAATAAAGGAATTAGCTAGTTTCGGCGAAAATTAGATGGTGGTGGTAGTACTTACCTCTTTTTTCTTCGACACCGTCCATTTCTGTGAGCAATTGATTGACCACTGTCGTAGCAGATCCACCATCCGTGACATCTGATCTTTTCGGATACAGCGAGTCAAATTTATCTAAAAGATATGACACATGGCTGAGAATTCCGAGCTCTCTGGAAACACTGCCGAACTGCACGCTCACTTTCACCAACATACATATTCATTAACTCCGGTCCTTTGACTGATATGAAGTTAATACCAGCTTCATTTGCAATGAACTTCGAGTCCGGACACACCGAAATGACAATTTGGAGACTGAACAAGTGAATGTAAAGAAACAACACTGTTCCGACTGTCATCGTTAGCAACGAAATACAGTTCTCGATTTAGTACACTTTGATCGTTAGTCGGATTCTCGTATTTACATGGAATTCGATTGGAACTGTTATTGGACTTTTCCGTTGTCGGCAGTCTATTTAAACCCTGGGATAGAAAACGGGACCCTCTTTGTTTATTTTCAGTTGGCATCGAAAAGGTGGGTACCCCTATCCCAGGAAATGAATTTACATGGAAGACTAACGCTCTTTGTTCATTTCACTTGGCATCGAAAAGGTGGGTACCCCTATCCCAGGGAATGAATTTACATGGAAGACTAACGCTCTTTGTTCATTTCACTTGGCATCGAAAAGGAATCGGAAAGAATCGAAAAGAAATCGAAGAGCAAGGTTAGAATCTCGAGCGACTTACATATGTCAAGAAGCCAACGTAGGACGACGGAGGTGGAGTTCTAAGACGTGAGAAAGATCGCAGATTTGGAAGACTCTAAGGGAAGACGCTATATTTGTACAGCAAGGGAACGACAGGCGACGTACCACGACGACATATCACCGGATCGGTATTCAGTATTTTATGCAGGGAGTAGTACCGCCACCTAGGTAGGTGTATTGTAGGATCTAAGTTATTAGCTATAGAAATAGTTCAACGGATGATTAGTGTTTAATTACGACCGGTCGTCATTTTGTGGATTCAATTAAAAGTGAATATAGTAAATTTTATAACGATTGAATTGTCGTCTATATATATATTGTGATCCAGCTGGGTTCGAACGGTTCCAGACTACGGTCAATCGCGGATTCGCGCTTACCGCGGTTTTATTGATAGTCAGGCGGTCGGTAATATAAGCGCGTGGCGCCCACGACCCGTCTCCTTCGCTAGTCGGACGGCCGCCGGGGAATCGTCGAAGAAAATTGGTAACAATAGGTGTCCTATTTTCAAGAGCTTCTAAATTCAACATCTCGTCCTGCGGTCACTAAAACCAAATAAGGTGCCGACAAATTCCAGCTGAGCTGTTAGAATCCGGTGAAACGAGCAATTAAAGCCAAACACCAACTACTTCTGCGAATCTGGGAGGACAAGGTGATCCCAGACGATTGGCGTAGGAACATCATTTATCCCATACACATAAGAGAGGTAAATTGCGGTGTGAGAATTAAATAGGCATACCACTAGTCTGTACGTCCTACCAAATACTGTCAAAAATTCTGGAAAATAGAATAACACCGTACACCAATCGAATCACAGGCGAGTATCAAGGCGGTTTCAGACCTGGTCGCTCCACAACCGATCAACTCTTTATGGTTAGGCTAATCCTGCAAAAGTGCTGGGAATACAACACTGACCAAATCTTTGTTGAATTTAGCAAGCATAAGACAGTATTGACCGGGGTGTACTGTACAACATAATGCCGCAATTTGGTATACCAGCAGAACTACGACTAACAAAAGATGACGATGACCAACACCATCTCATAGGTCAGGATCCAGACGTACTGGTTTGAACAATTAAAAGCATACTCAGACATCATAGCCCGAAAACTGACCGACGTCAGCATCGAATTCGTAGACGACTTCATATAACTGGGTAGTAACCTGTCAAAGGACGCCAATGAAACTGATGAAATCAAGCGTCGGACACAGCTAGCACATAAAACTTTTTTCTCGGTTCTCCCCATAATAAATTTAAAGCATGTGTACTGAGATACTAAACTCGGCATGTACAAAACCATCATACGACCTATGCGAAACGTAGAACACTACTCAAGTCTCCGAAAACATTATGAACACATCTGACCGTAGGATCCTTCGGCGAATTTTCGGAGCAGTTTGCGACCGAAATGGATGACGCATCCGGTAAAACCATGACCTGTACGAACTGTACGACGAGCTGGAAGTTTCGGAAATTGTCAAACTACAACGTCTACAATGGGCAGGACGTATACAACGAATGGACACTGACCACATGCCTAAGAAAATATTCAATGCACGACGCGACGCTTGGCGGAGCAAGGCTGCGAGGAAGACCGAGAGCTCGCTGGAGACACTCAGTAGTTGAGGACGCTGAACAATTGCTGGGCGTCCAAGATTGGTGGACGCGGTCACTTGACTTAGATGATTGGAGGAAAATGATCCGCGCTGCCAGAGCCCGACGTCGGGCTGTTGCACCACGAAGATGACGAAGGATATTTTAATTTAGACTTCATCATCATCATCGTGGCGCGACAGCCCGACGTCGGGCCTTGGCCGCCTGGATCATTGTCCTCCAATTATCTCGGTCACGTGACCGCGTCCTCCAATTTTGGGAGCCCAGCAGCTGCGCGGCGTCCACACCTACTGAGCTCTCCCAACGAGATCTCGGTCGTCCTCGCAGTCTCGCTCCGTCGACTCGTTCTGCATTCATTACTCTCTTAGGCATGCGATCATCGTCCATTCTTTGTACATGCCCTGCCCATTGAAGTTGTAGTTTGACGATTTTCGAGACTTGCAGCTCATCGTACATTTCATACAACTCATGGTTGTACCGGATGCGCCATCCATCTCGATCGCAAACAGCCCCGAAAATTCGCCGTAGAACCTTACGTTCGAAAGTGTCTAGCATGTTTTCGGAGGCTTGAGCTAGGGTCCATGCTTCGCAACCATAGCATAGCACTGGTCGTATAATGGTTTTGTACACGCGGAGCTTCGTGTTTCTGTGCACATGTTTCGATTTCATTATGGGGAGAACCGAGAAAAAAGTCTTATTAGCTAACTGTACCGTCGCTTGATTTCGTCAGTTTCGTTGGCGTCCCTTGACAGGTTGCAACCCAGGTAAATGAAGTTGTTCACGAACTCGATGTTGAGGTCCCCCACATTGATGCTTGGTTGTGCAGGTGTCCTTGTCACCGATTGCATCATTATTTTAGTTTTACCCTCGTTAATACGTAATCCAACTTCCTTTGCAGCGGTATCAAGCGTATGCAGAAGTTATTCTGCGTCAGCCAATCTTCGGGACATGATGTTGATGTCGTCGGCGTACGCTGCTAATTGTGTCGACTTGATGAGTAGCGTCTTGCTGTTGTCCAAATTCATGGCCCGAATAACGTATTCCAGTGCTAGGTTGAAGAGCGTCGGAGCCAGTCCATCGCCCTGTTTCAAACCAGTGCGTGTTTCAAATAGATCAGTAAGTCTATTCTGGATCCTGACTTGTGAGACGGAGTTGGTCATCGTCATTTTTGTCAGTCGCACTAAATTTGCTGGTATACCAAATTGCAGCATGATGTTGTACAGTACTCCACGATCGATACTGTCGTATGCCTGCTTGAAGTCGACAAAGATTTGGTATACGTTTACGTTGTATTCCCAGCACCTCTGGAGTATCAGTTTGACTGAGAAGAGCTGATCGGTTGTGGAGCGACCAGGTCTGAAACCGCTTTGATATTCGCCAATGACTCGTTCTGCGTACGGTTTTATTCTATTTTCCAGAATTTTCGTCAAAATTTTATAGGACGTATTTTACAAACTAGTGAGATGCCCCTGTAATTCTCACACCGCAGTTTATCTCCCTTTTTATGAATTGGACAGATGATGCTTCTGCGCCAATCGTCTGGGATCTCCTCGTTCTCCCATACTCGCAGGAGTAATTGATGTATGGCATCAACTAGACTCGTTCCACCGAATCTTAGCAGTTCAGCTGGAATCTCGTCAGCGCCCGGCGCTTTATTTCGTTTTAGTGACGGCAACGCGAGATCAACTTCCTCTACTGTCGGGGGTTGAATGGGTGGGCCTAGATCAACAATATCGTCGAGAGCTTCCTGTGTGGGGATGTTAGATGGCCGGTTTAGAAGCTCTTCAAAATAAGAGGCCCATCGTTTGTTAATACCATCGGTGTCGCTGATGATGTTTCCATCCTTGTCCTTACAAAGGCTAGTCCTGGGTTGGTAGCCGTTCTTAATTGTATTTACTAGTTTGTACGCTTGTCTGGTGTTCCTATTAGCTAAGTTTTCGTTTATGTTCAGCAACTGCTCGTCAAGGTATTTACGTTTCTTACGTCTAATTATTCTATTCGATATTCGCCGTAGCTCGTCATATTTTTCTCTTCTGGCTCTGGTTCCTCGTTGAATCCATTGTCTGTAGGCCTCGTTTTTCGCGTCAAGTGAATTTTTGCATTCTTCGTCGAACCAGTCATTTCGCGCTCGCCGGGCTTTATATCCCACGACCTTCTCTGCGACATCCTTGATGGTACCCTTGAGTTCTTTAGACTTAGACTTTGGATAACATCGAATTGCTCATACTTTTTGCAAACACAATTTTAGCATGGCTTTCTATGCAATCTGGTAGATTCCAACGGTGTCCGATATTGAGTCCTGTCACTCTGCCTAAGGTAAGGCTTAATAAATTCGTGTGAATAATTATGATAAAACTAGTGTACCAATAAAAAGCTACTTATCGGAAACTGTACAACCAATGGATAAAATAACAAATATGGAAAAATACACATCACTATCCGTGATAAAAATAAAAAAATGTTACAACATTTTTACAATATGTTCCGCCCCTGCCTGCATGCCTGGGTAGCCTTTTCCCTTCCTTGTCTAGGAAATTGTGTAGGTCATGAAGCATTATACACGAGCATACCGAAATGAATCTACGAGGAGACTCTTCTTCCGGGAAAACCATTTAAATTTCACGTTTCCGGAATACATCGTCCTAACATATGACATATCTTAGGCTACCGGTGTACAAACTAACCAGCCAATGAACCTGTTCACCGAAAAAAACGAAAGCGTTCCACCTAGAAACACAACTAGGTTCTGCTATCCTACGTATAGGAGTCCCCGTGCTAGGATACGTTTTTCTGAAATTTTCACAAAAGACACATACATCTTGGATGCTAACCGTGTTGGCTTACGTGACAAATCCTTTTTATCTGTTCGAAGTACGTGAGTTGAATTCACAGTAGAGAATATGTTTTAGGTTTTTCTTTTCTGAAGTCTCGCTCGCCTTTCATTGCTGTCTTATATGACGGTTTTGTGAGTGTCACGAATAAAGTCACTGATAGCAGTTGATGTAAATATAAAATTGATTAGCTGAAGAATGGAAAATCGTTTAGGATGCGAGAACGTATGAACAGGGCGAACATGCAGCCAATTATGATTTTTTTCGAAATAGCAAGGAATTGGTAGAGATTGAAAAGGATTGGGATAGTTCATAAGAGATGACGATATTAATAATGAAATCATCAAGCGGGCCCTGCACTGGATTTTGTCAGGGAGAGGTGGAGAGGTGTCACATCAAATCTCACAGCCACAAAACGAAACTCATTTTTACGATCTCGTGTTTGCACAAAAATATGAACTTTTAAGCGTTTTGAGGCGGTGGAGGCTACTTCATCTGAATCGGGATAGGTGACATCAAGACACCTCCTGCTATGTCCGACTAATGTTTTCAAAGAATATGCAAAGGCGTCTCATCATCAGCCTCACATAAACCGTAGCAACTATAATCCACTATTCCCTTTTTTTCAAAATTTCCTTTTAAACATACAAATATTATTCCAAAATATCTTTGATGTGTAAACATCTTATGGTGCGATACGGTGTAAACCCGTTTAATCTATGGGATGCGTATACAGCATAAGTATGTGTGTGTTCTCAATTTGCGTTCAGTGCTTCATTTTATGTACACTAAATACCGTGTACAAGTAACAGCTCCCTTTAAGTTGCATAGCTGCATCGGTAGCGCGCCCGGGCTAAGAAACATACACTCCGGGTTCAAGTTCCTGTTGAGCCGAACTTTTTTTGTTTTGTTTCTCTTTTTTTTTTAACAAAGGCAGTTTTATGGGCTTTGCATTTAATGAATAATGCAATTTTACTTATTACCAAATAATATTGAATTTCTTACTGTCTGAGGTCAATCTTGAGTTCTTGTATTTTCATTTTCCCACGTTGATCTCAGCTAACCATCACCCATCGGGCAAATTATAAAGTATGCAGTGGTCGGTGGCCGTTTGTATACTACTTTGCCTTAACCCCTAGCGGGGCATAGCGCGTCAACTACTCCTGCGCGCCATCGTACTCTGTTCTAGGCAATGGAACGAAACTCCCCAAAAGATTTACCCAGTGCCTGACACTCCTTTGCCACAGATCGACGCCATGTGATTCGAAGACCCCCTCTTGGTCGGCCTTGGTTGGAAATGGGGTTCCACTTCATGGCATGCAAAGCAATGCAGTTATCACTCTTCCGCAATGTGTGACCTATCCACTGCCATTTTCGCCTGCGTATCAATTCGTCGATTGGCATCTGACCCGTACGCCGACTTAGCTCTTCATTTGATATTGTTTCGGGCCAGAAAATTCTTAAAATTCGACGAAGACATGAGTTGACGAAAACTTGCAGTTTTCTGGAAACTCCTACGAAAACTTTCCATGTACTGCTCCCATACAAAAGCACTGATAGTACCAGGGAGCGAAACAGGCCCAGCTTGGTCTTGATGCTGAGATAACTGCTCTGCCAGATTTTGGACAGCATGCCGTGCCGTATGCGCGTTTAGCCTGGTTGATACGACGAGCATTTTCGGCAACAATGCTATCTAGGTAGACGAAGTTGTCCACCTTCTCCACAGACTGCCCATTAAAATTGATGGCAATAGGTGTCGGATTTCTTTTTCGCAACGGCAGGCTAAGTACCTTGGTCTTGTTGGTATTAATTTTTAGCCCAACCTTGCTTGCCTCCCTCTCGAGATCTAACACCATTGCGGACAGATCCATGATTTTGTGGGAGAGTAGGCATATGTCGTCAGCGTAGTCAAGATGTTGTAGATAAGATGTCAAAGTCCATTGAATTCCTCTGTCGAGTCCGGATAGGGCTGCATGCAACACGTCGCCGATCACTATGAGGAATAGGATCGGCGAGAGGATTCACCCCTGCCGAACTCCACTGCGAATCTCAAAGTCCCCCGCCACCTTACCTTTATGCAAAACGCGACATTTCGCGCCGTCATAGGTTGCCTTAATAATAGCCACAAGCTTCTCAGGGATGCCTCTCCTGCGCAAGGCCGCCCATATAGAATCCCGGTTCACACTATCGAAAGCCTTTTCGAAATCGATGAAAAGCAAGTGAAGCGGAGAATCGTATTCAGCGCATTGCTCGATGATGATTCGCAAGGTGTTAATGTGATCGACACAGGAGAATCCGGATCGAAAGCCAGCCTGCTCTTCATCAATTGTGCTTTCTAAGTGGGCCTTTAGTCTCTCCAGGACGATTTTAGCTATTATCTTGGCAACGGCAGGAAGCACACAAATGCCTCTCCAATTATTACAGTCTGTGAGGCTACCCTTCTTTGAAAGTTTGATGATCAAACCTTCCTTCCACTCAGTGGGAAAGGTCTCTGTATTCCACGCCTTATCAACAAGTGGGTGCAGCAAATCGGTAGTTACGCTTGGCGCTGCTTGATAAAGTTCGGCAGGGATGCCGTCAAGTCCGGCGGCCTTTCCTCGTTTTAGTGCAATAATTGCAGTGACTATTTCCTCTTTAGTCGGGGCAGTGGACCGTATACGCACATTTTGATGGTTAGCTAAATTATCTATATGAGGGGGAACTTCACGGTGCAAGACCTCGGCGAAGTGTTCTTTCCACCGCCTCATTTGATCTTCTTCCAAGATAACTAGCTTGCCATCACTATCTTTCACCGGATGTTGGCAGGAGTTACGACCACCTGTAAACTCCTTGATGACACCGTATACGGCGTTTAAGTTGTTACTTCTTGCGGCTTCTTCTGCTGAGGCTAAAAGAGAATTCGCATAAACTCTTTTATCGCGTCGCACACTACGCTGAACTTCTCGAGCTTTCTGACGGTAAAGGAGTTCGATCCTGCTTCGATTGTCGTCTAATGCTGCAGCCAAACGAACTTTCAAATCCTTTCTTTCAACAATCCGCTGCCATGAAGCGTCGGACATCCAGGGCTTATTTCTGCAATTCGGTTTTGGGCCAAGGATGGTATTTGCGCTATCAATGTACGCATTTTTTATGGCATCCCAGTTTTCGTTTATGTCTCTATCTGGGTGACTAGTTATCTCAGCTGCTTTTTGCGCAAGATGATCATTATATTGTTGTAAGACAGCTGGATTTTTTGATCGAGCGGTGTTGAATTTGCGGCGCCTGGATTTTTCGTCGCTGGGGCGGCGCACGGCTGCAATACGCAATCGAACATTATCGATCATAAGATAATGGTCTCTTCCCATCCCAATATCGGCACCCTTCTTGTTTCGCACGTCCAGGAGGCAACTCCTGAATCTTTTACTAATGGCAAAATGGTCGATCTGATTTTGTGTTCTGCGCCGATCAACAGAGGACCAACTGATTTTGTGATGGTCCTTATGCTCAAACATAGTACCACTAATGAAGAGACTGTGAAAGTTGCAGAACTCTACAAATCTTTCACCGTTGTCATTACGATCACCAAGACCGTGTCTCCCCATCACATGTCTGAGCCCATAGTTATCAGCGTCAACTTTCGCATTCAAATCACCCATAACCATTATAATGTCACCTTTAGGTGTTCTCCTCTGAACGGCGTTTAGTTCTTCGTAGAAGGATTTTGCCAAGACATTGTCGGGCTCAGTAGGGGCATAACATTGTATTATTGAGATGTTTCTCATTTTAGTCCGGAACCTGGCGGTCAAGATTCTGTCAGAGACCGGCTCCCAGGATAAGAGACAGTTTCACGCGGCTCTGGTTAAAAGGAGCCCCACACCTGACTCACGACGACTACCGGTAGCTTTACCGGAGTACAACATTACAGTGCTGCCCGTTGGAGAGATGAATTCCCCGCTGTTCCACCATCTTATCTCACTAACTCCTAAGATATTTAATTTGTACCTCAGAAATTCACTCTCTAATTGAAGAAATCGTGCGTTCTGGGGACCTTCTGATCCATTGTCCAGGAGAGTACGCACATTCCAGAATCCAATCTTTGTCATTGTACGATAGCCAAAAGTCGTAACCGTTGAGTCAGTCCTTATCCGACGCATAGTTGACGTTTCGTTATCATATAAAGATTTCGGATAGTGCAAGTTGCTGGCATACACATCATGTCCTTTGATTGTCGGTTTTAACGACAGGCCCTCAAAGGGAAAGGCCGTGGTATTCTTTTTTTTTACACCCCACACCACAGGGGGACCTCAACCAAATCATCGCACCGCCATCACTGGCGGCTTGACGTTGGTTAGCAATGGTCAGTGACCACTGCCGTTCCAGAGGGCGCCCACGCGGAGGACTATGGAAGAGGAGTTTTTGCCCCCCAAAGCGATAAGATCTGATAAACATTTTGTTTCATTTCCTGCATTCCATCACGCTCTTTTGCGAATCTGAACCTATACAGGTTAGAGCAATAACACGCTCTATTAAAACAAACATCAATTTACGTAAGAGTATATGGGTTAACTGGTGATTTATTTGGGGCAGATTCTAACCTCGGTGGAACATAAAGCTTGGCTAGCATTATTCTGATTTGAAAAATTGTTTTTGTTGAAATGTTATCAAACTATTCGGAATCAGTTAGTTTCTCTTATCAAGTAGCATTTGACAAGGTTAATGCTTGCTCTGCATTTATTAATTCGGGTTCGAATCCCGTCCACGACGACGACGCACGTTCGTGGCCATGGATGTGCAGGAGGTGCATGCTGGCAACTGCATTCTCCGAAACCAATTTATGCCAACGAAACGTCAACTGGGCCACATGGAACAGTTGACGCACTATGCCCCGCAAGTGGTTAGGGCAATTATATTAAAAGGAAGTTTATTTTTAGTATTTTTTTTTATCTAAATCTGAAGCTTGAAATACCCGTACGAGAATATGTTCGTTCTTCAATTCTCAGTATTTCTGCTGACATACGAGTATTTCATCCAACTTGATTTACATGTTTACAAACAATTCGATATTAAATAAAATGTCGTTAGATCAACTTGCAATCTATCAAACCAAGTTCTTATCTTTTCATCTCTCGATAAAGAAACCTGATACAAGCATGTCGTACATATGTACGTGTTGTTTTTAGTCAATATGTTAATGTAGACAATGTTTATTTTGTCATTTAAATAGTCCACATGTTCATTAAGCACATTGATGAATTATTCTTTTGCGCTTACGGAGCCAATTAATAATTTTAAGATACCACATAGATCATACGAGTACACACTTTGAGTCGGATAATATCAAACGAGCATGGAAGATATAAAGGATAGGAAGAAAAAAACATAAAACGTGTCGTTATTGATGTATTTTCATTGAATGTTTGATAGACAATTTCATAAAAGTGAATAGTCATCAATCACAGAGAAAAAAAAAATAATTAAGGATCGATTACATACGATGATCGAGAGTGTAGTTGAGGAATTTTTTGAAAATTGCAATTGAATAATCGTAAACTCTTGGTCTGACGATCATTTGTTTAAAGATACGAAAAATTATTTTGTAGTGCTAATTTTTCAGAAAATTCATACAAATCGCTAAAAAAATACTTGAAATATGTACTATATGATGAATATTGCATTCCACGAAACGAAAACCCAATTCATAAATATCCAGGCTGGGAAGTCCGATACAGCTTGATCTTTAAATGTCCAGTGAACACCATCCAGCCCATTCTGTACTGGGTGCCGGGTGGTGCTTTTGGAAAACCAAAGCACGAAGCAGCGATCCATCGCCCTCAAAATGCAAGAATCTTGCCACGTTTTAATGTGCAAAAGCTTAAAGATCCATCTATAAGACGTGCTTTTTCCACCGCCTTGCACGAAAGAGCTAATGCACCACCATCTTATGAGACTCCTACAATTGATGATAGATGGAACGTCGCTAAGGACTCATTTATTTCGTGCGGTGAAACTTTTGCGGGCAGATTGGAGCGCGGTAGAAGGCCATACATTAGTGACTCTACATGGTCTCTAATCACGGCATGCAAGAGAATTAAAGAACAAATCAACTCAGCCACTGACGACGCAGTCAAAGACCAACTTAGAGCTGAATACCGTTCTCTTCAGAAAGGCGTGCAAAGAAGCGTAAGACGGGACAAACGAAACAACATCAATGCATTAGCGGAGAAGGCAGAGGAAGCGGCTTACCGTCGCGACAGTGGAACCCTTTACAAACTTATCAAGTCATTAACTGGCAAATCTTTTACAACTGAACATCCCGTGAAAGATAAAGACGGGTCTCTACTGGTCACTGATGAAGATAAACTGCGACGGTGGAGAGAGCACTTCATTAAGGTCCTCAACAACACCTTTGGACATTCGAACTCACCTTCACAAGAAGTAGAAAATATTACGCAAATAGCCAGAGTTGATACCAATCCACCATCTAAACAGGAGTTAACTGTGGCTATTAAACCGATGGAAGCGGGTAAAGCCCCGGGGATAGATGGAATTCCGGTGGAGTTCTTTAAGGCGGATATCAACGCTACTGCGGATATTTTTCTCCCCCTTATCCAAGACTATTGGGAAACCGAAACTCTCCCTAAAGAATGGAAGAAGGGCGTCATTATAAAGATCCCGAAGAAAGGTAACCTGAAGGATTGTAATAATTGGCGTGGAATTTGCCTCTTCCCCGCAGTCTCCAAACTGATGGCAAAGGTAGTCTTAAACCGGATCAAGCATACAGTTGACCGCACACTGAACGATGAACAGGCTGGTTTTCGCGAGGGTTTTTCATGTAGCGACCACATCAATACCCTCCGAATTATTATTGAACAATCCGCAGTGGAGATCCCCATTACATCTCATGTTCATCGATTTCGAGAAAGCGTTTGACAGCGTTGACCGGGAATATATCTGGAAGGCCTTACATAGGAGAGGTATACCAGATAAAACGATATCCATCATCAAGGAGTCGGAGCGGAGCCCAATGTCACGTATTACACAAGGGCAAGCTTTCAGACCTCTTTGAGGTACATAGCGGAGTGAGACAAGGCTGCATTTTGTCACCTATATTGTTTTTGATTGCCATTAACGACGTACTCTGCAGTGCGCTTCGTGAACACCAGAGCAAAGGTATCAGATGGAACAGGCAGGCAGTCGAGAAAGTTAGCAATTTCTGCTATCTCGGAAGCGTAATTACAGCAGATGGTGGAGCGGATGCCGATGTACAGTCTCGCATCAACAAGGCTCGAACAGCTTTTTTCAATTTGACTCCTTTCTGGCAAAACAACAACATCTCCAGACGTACCAAACTCAGGATCTTCGAAATTAAAATGTAAAATCAGTGCTTTTATATGGCTGTTCAACTTAGAAGGTGACCAGGGCGATAACAATTAAATTGCAATTTTTCTTGAACCAGTGTCTACGGTGCATCCTACACATACGCTGGCCGGAGGTCATTTCTAACGACGACCTCCTGTTCATCACTGGCCACGACAGGATAGACACCTCCATAAAATACCGAAAGTGGCAATGGATAGGTCACACACTTCGAAAAGGGTCGGAAAACATTGCTAAACAAGCCCTCGATTGGAACCCACAGGGAACCAATGCAAGCCGCCGCGTTGGACGACCTAGAAACACCTGGAGAAGATCAGTTGAGGTCGAGGGTAAGTCATTATACGCAAATCGTGGAGTCAGTTGAAGGCGACTGCGGCGAACAGGACGCGGTGGGTAGTCGGCGTGGTTAATGCCCTATGCCCCACAAGGGGTTGACAGGAACCAGAGAGAGACTAAATTCATTTGTTTCCAAACTGTCTTGGTTGGTTGGTATAAGTGGTGGCTGAGGCAAACCTTACCAGAGCGCAATTAGCGCAAAAAGCGCCGTTTTGAAGCCATAAACCTCGTGAAAATTTGTTGTTGGCTGATTGTCGGAAAATACAGGGGATGCTTCCTAGATCCAACCGGAGGAGTTAAGAAAGTAAAGCAACACCTTCCATCCTCACCCCCGACATATCCCCCAGGTTATCAAGAAAGGCCTCGCCCAATGTGCGATATCTGGTCCTATCAAGGCCTGGGCATTGACATAGGAAGTGAGTGAGGGTTTCTTTCTCCTCTTCATTACCTCAACCTCCGCAATGCGTGTTGTAGGAGATATCGAGCCTGACTGCATCATCCCCTATAGGCCAATTACCCGTGATGACTGCCGTGAGCCTGGCGACATCTCTGCGTGATTTGGTCATAAGCTCCGATGTTCTCCTTCTGTCATAGGAGGGCCATATGTTTCTTGATACGGCGCAGGTGTGCAGATTCCGCCATTTGGAATCCGCAACCTTGAGGTAGTGGTTGGATATATTGCGCTTAACAACCAACAGCGGAATGCAAACAGGCTCCGTTTGAGATCTGTCTAGGGCGGCGCCCCTTCTCGCCAGGTCGTCTCTATGTACCCGTGACCAGCAACCCAGAGCAGGGTAATATTGAGCCGGCTGCTAAGGCAAGCTAACTCCGCGCCACATCGCTCGGCAAGCTTGCAGGATGTACAATACTTACTGAGTTCAGTGTCTTGATAGCGGCCTTGCTGTCCTAGCAAATTACAATGCTGTGATTATCTGGCATGTCTCTGAGAGTGTGACAAGTGTGAATGCGAGCGTTTCCGCCTGAAAGATGCTGGTATGATCTGGGAGGCGGTAATACTCCCAAATATTTAGTACGTCAGAGAGTATCGCTGCACCGACGCCGCAGTTCAGTTTAGACCCGTCGGTGAAAATCGTGATGTCAAAATCCTTCACCACCTCGCCTCCACTCCGTTCAGCTCTGGTGAGGAATTTGACAGAGAAGTTTCTCCCAAATCTTAGTTTGGGTACGGTGAAGTCGGTATTCACCTTGGCAATATCTTGTGGCAACTGGTTTAGAATGTCGCTATGGCGGTACAGTTTAGCAGTCCGGCCCCCGACTCTTTGAACCTAACTGCACTGCCCTCCGCCAGTTGTTTGATAAAGAGGTCGATAGGTGGAAGGTGCAGGATCACGTTAAGCGCTTCCCTCGGGCATGTTCGCATGGCACCTGTGGTACCAAGACATGCCGTTCTTTGCACCCTGCCAAGTTTTGTGACGTTAAATTTTTTAGCAAGCGCTGGGCGCCAGACCAACGACCCATTTGTAAGAATAGGACGGAATACTAGTGTGTATATCTAAAGGACCATATTTGACTTAAGGCCCCACCTTCTTCGGAAGGGTTTCTTACCGGCTACACAGTCCTTCTTTGCCCGTTCTGCAATGTTTAACTTCCCGCTGAGCTTCGTGCAAACTGTCTTAATTTCCATAAATTAATTAATCATACCTACATTACACATTAACGAGTTTTCGATACCGAAACATGTACTACATGTAATCCTAATTTGCTTTTCATCTTAAAAAACAAATGAAAAGGTAATACTAAAATTTCATCAGTATGTAAAACAGAATGAGAAAGACATATCCGCTACTCCAAAGCATTTAATATAAATTTGTCCTCAGTAAAGATATTTTTTTCAAGCGGGCCGAGCCTTGCTCCAACTCGACTGTAATTTCATCGTCTCCTTTTTTTCTATAATCCTATCGTCCCTTGGCTTTATTATGCGAAAAGTGTAAACATAGAAATTTCAAGGGCCTCAGAGCGAAATTCCGGCTTGTCTTATGTATGTGCATATTTGTACGAAGGACGAAATTCCACGGCGTGTTTGTACCTTGGGCAAAGCGTTGCTAGGTGTGTGTGGGTGTGGAGAACGAAAGCAATTCAAAAATCCATACGACAACAGGACGACTGAAAAAAATTGTGGGAGTTAGAGAGAAAGTACAGACATCGCTATACAGAAGAGGCGAAGATTCTACCAGTAGTCACTTGACAGAGTTGTTTGTAAGTATACATTTGCGCTTCATCCCATTATCCTTTGGCTGATTGTCTTTACGTGTTTTCGCTTATATGTTACTTACTTTTTGTCGGCACTTCCTACTTTATTAGGTAAATATTTTCTTGAACTTGGAACGATGTCGTGTCTGTTTGAAAGTGCTTGATAGGATGTTGGTGACGTACTATAGACTTGGATATAGGTACATATGTGTGTAGGTAAGGATTTGCAATTGGACGGAATTTAATTTATGAAACAGTGTCGAAATCATTTTATATTTCTGAATCGATGACATTAAATTTGTAACGGACGGTCTGGTGGACATCCGGAGAAGCCTGTGGGGACGGAGACGGAGCCTTAGGTAGCATAATGACCGTGAAGATCTAGCGAAGAAAAAGGCCCCTCAACGTGCTAATGAGCGGCCTGTGCTTGCTGTAGCTCAGTTCGGGAGATGTGGGCTGGGCTTTCGCCGCTCGTCGCCCCTGTCCCTTACGTATGAACAAAAATTCATAGGCCTGGGGAAGACAACACAAACAGGGGAGGTAAAAATGGGGAATAAAAAAAATAGTCGATAAGGATGGAATGATTGGTAGACGGATCATACACCCACGCGGTCGCACCTGGGTCCGGCCGGGTGTAATGGGACCCTCGGTTTTTGGTTTCGTACCACCAACAGATCACTACTCATCAGGCGCTGCTTCGATCTGCCGGTGGGAGCAGCACTACCAGACCATAATATGGTTCATTACAGGTGGTTCTTTACAAATTGCAAAATAGGGTCAATTGCTAATAAAATCTAATAATTTAAATGTCAAAGAAGAATTTTTGGCATTACCTTAGGAAGCATTAAATTCTTTTAAAATAATTAATCGTGAGTATCGAGTAGTGAAACTCTGCCTTCTTCTTCACCTGTTGTGAGTCGCTTCAATGCATCTTGCTTGCAAGCATGCCATCCTAAACTCTTTCCCAAAATAAAACACTTCAGATGTAAACCATGCGAAAATACGTACTCTAGTTACAAGCACTTCCTCTAAGCTATAAATATTCAATTAACCTTCACCCCAATCCAACCATTTTCTGTGATCTAATTGAAAAATAACAAATCACCGTCGTTGTCGCCAATTTAAGAAACCGTTTCATGGAATCTTTAGCCTTTGTCCTTTCGTCCTAGGAAAACAAAATCAAAGTGACCGACCGAATTAGGCAGGATTGTAATCCGATTAAAGAAAAATGGGTCGGCGAGAAGATATTAAGTATCTGATGCTTTTAGGATTAAAATTTTAGCTTTAGCTTTAGGGACGCAATAATAGTAAATTAATCTTTTTTTTTTTTTTACATTTTATAATTTTATTTTTGATACACAAGGGTATTTCACTTATTTACCCTTCTTACAATTTTTATTTGTTAATCTCCACTGTGTTTATTGACGCATAAGCACAGAATAAAGTGGAGTGCGTCATTGCGAGTCTAGTCAAAAATGACTTAACCTCGCTCTCCACTACCACACAAAAATAATCGGTTAGCATTGCGCTCAGGGACGTATTCTGATTAAGGTCGGAATAGAAACCTGACTTGGTCGAGTTGCTTCCCGCATGGATTAAGGCAGCTCCTGATGAGTGGAATCCATGGCGTGGACGAAACCAAGCGACGTGGAGAATTGGCTTATGGCCGATTATTTTTGGGTAGTAGTGGAGAGCGAGGGTGGGTAATTTTTGACTAGTGTCGCTCTTTGATTCCTATCTGCATTTCAATTAACATGATGCGATAGGACGCGGTGTTACTGTGTAGTATATAAACCAGGCCACATAATGTCGAACATATTGTAAAATTGAAATTTATGTGAAATATCTTGAATCATTCGGAGGAAATTTTAAAGCATCGCGTAAGTAAAAGTGATCCTCCAGTGAATTGTTTAAGAAAATTTTCATAAATCACACATTATGACGTGCTTTATAAAAATTGATTCGCGGACACGTGAACTGCCGCAGATAGGAGCAGAAACCAGCGGCATCCCAGATAGCTATCGCGACGGCAAATTGACACCGATAGCTATCGGATAGATATCGTCGCTCCTTGTCAGATGCCAATTGACGAATTGATACGCAGGCGAAAATAGCAGTGGAGGTCACACATTGCGAAAGAATGATAACTGCATTGCTTTACATGCCACGAAATGGAACTCCATTTCCAACCAAGGCCGACCGTGGGAGAGTCCTAAGATTGCATGGTGTTTATCTGTGGTAAAAGAGTGAGAGGTGCTGGGTATAAGTCGCGCTCTATTGGCTAGAACAGAGTACGATGACACGCGTATTTCGGGAGGAACTTGCGCCCTTCTTCAGTCCACAGTAAGTTTTTATTAGAAAAGCTTCTAAAAGCTAGCTTGTTTCGTTTTGCGTTTTTTTAATGCATAGAGGGGATATAGGGTAGTTCACGGAGGTAGAAAAGAACCATCCTTCTGGTTGATTTAAAGCAAGAACTTCAAAGACGGAGGAGGAAACCGGTGAGATATTTCGGGTCCAAGATTTCCACTTGTCTTCCAGGTTCATGCCACTGAGGTGTGTGCGGAACTTCACCTAGAGAGGTTTCTCTAAATAATATTACCAGGTTATAAGGTTGTATAAGCTAGAAACATGTATTTGATATGACATGGATTTTGTCTTAGATAGGCTTAGATTGTAGGTAATTGCAGTGTTTGAAAAATATCAAACATAAATTTCGCTCTAATAATAATAATATATTCATAATGTAGAAACCAACCCAAGCGGTCCAAAAATTGGAAGGGGCCTGGTCCTCACAAATTGCAGAATTTCTGGTATAAGCGATTCCCGAGTGTATGTGGTCAGCTCGCACAACAGATAAATCTCTTGATAAATAGGCCTGAGGATTTTCCACCTTTCCTCACTACAGGTGTAACCTACTTGTTACCCAAACGGGGAACAGTGGAGCGCCCTGCTGAAACAAGGCCTATCACATGCTTGCCGACACTGTACAAATATTTTACATTACAGCCATTATTAGTTGCAACATCTAAAATATATGCACCTCGAGCAGAACAATATCCTTGCCGAAGAGCAAAAGGGATGCCGAGCCGGATCTGGGGGTTGCAAGGAACAACTAACGATCAACTCGGTTGTGGGAGGTCAAGCTACGCGCAATCACAGGAATCTGTATTGCTGCTATATCGATTACGCCAAATCATTTGACAGCATCCCGCACAGATGGCTAATCGAGGTCCTCCACATGTACCGCATAGATCCTGCTCTAATCAATTTCCTAACAAAAGTGATGGAAGGATGGCGCACAACATTATCAGTGACATCAACTGAACGCAATATGCTCTCTCAGCCGGTGCATATCCGAAAAGGCATATTATAAGGGGATTCTTTGAGTCCTCTCTGGTTCTGCATCGCGCTGAACCCCCTTTCATCACTTTTGAATTCGGCTAGACAGTGCGGCTATACAATCAAGCATAGTCTTCTTGGAAAGTTTTCCAAATTCGAGCTGACTCACCTGATGTACCTAGATGACATCAAACTATACTCGGGAAGCGACGCACATCTTAAAAGTCTGCTGCGGATCACCGAAAATTTCAGCCGTGATATTCAGATGGACTTCGGGTTAGACATGTGTCGAATCCATGCCATTCGCAAAGGCGTTCTCGCACAGCACCCCGGCTTCACCTTGGATGATATCCATATAGGTGCAATGTCGGAGGCAGACTTTTACAAATACCTGGGAATTATGCAAGGTGAACACCCCACCATTTGTGACTTGAGAAAAGTACTGCTGATTGAGTTCTGGCGCAGGTTGAAATTGGTGCTAAGGTCCAACTTATCGGGAAGGAATAAAATAAGTGCGATCAACTTATATGCCATTCCTTCATTGACATTTTCATTCGGAATAGTCCCGTGGTCTATCATATCTTTGGCGGATATTGAATGGGCGTTACTTGTGTTAATGTCCAAATTCCGAATGCTACATCCAAAATCGTCAGTGGAGCGAATGTGTCCACCGCGTTACATCGGAGGTAGAGGTTTAGTTGACATTGCGAACTTACATCATCAGCAAGTCAACTCACTTCGCATTTATTTCAGAGGCAAAGCAACATGGAGTGCTTTGCATGATGCTGTTTGCAAGGCAGATGACGGTTTAACTCCACTCAATTTAAAGCATCAATCATTTGCTCCTTTGAGTCTGGTGAAGTCAGACCATGAGAAGATCGACAAATGGAAGGCAAAGCCGATGCATGGTAAACATGCGAGTTGCCTTTGGCAGCCATTTGTCGATCTTCACCTGTCTAACAGGTAGCTGCGCGCAGGGTACCTCTTTGCGGAAACAGAAGGTTCGATGGTTGCCATTCAGGATGGCGTGGTCTCCACCCATGCTTATCTTAAACATACATATGTATATGCAAACAAAGGGTGGATGATGACCGGTGCTGAATGTGTGGTTCGGTGTTGGAAACACTTGACCATCTCATTTCTGGTTGTTCTGTAATGGCGCCGATAGAGTACACGGACAGACACTCAGAGGAACTTCTGGAGTGGCCCATAGGCTCAATTTATGGGACGAGAGAAGAGCGCGTTTAATTTTTCATGGGAGAGAGAAAGAACGGGACTATTAATGCCAACCACCAATAGGACGCGGATATTTGACAGCTATATATACAGCGGGGGGTCAGAAACGAAAACAAACATTTTAATATCGGTTTTCTGACAGAAAACTCACAAAAACAAGTAACGCGCACATCACATCTAAATATTTAATGTTTTACCTATAAACAGACACCCCCGTCTTAGGGATACGCTGGTTATTTTTGCAGTCACCGACGAGGCATTTCAATTTACCACAACTCACTACCGCACCAATTTGTCCTACCGGAAATTTCACTAGTGTCTTCTCTACATAATCGCGGCTCTTTACACTCAAAAACCGGCTCCAAACTTTCGCGAATTCAACCGTATTTACTTTTTGCCACTTTTTGCACAAAGCGTTTGACAGCCATATGCACAACGTGATCTTAAAACCGTTAACTTTACTCTCCCAGCTCTCGTCTTTTTCAAGAAGAAGATCGTCCCATTTTCTAGCTGTCAATTTGTATGGTTTGACAGGCATATACCCATTCCTTTGTTAGTTATATATTCAAATGACAGACACAATGCTGTATGCAAGGTAATCCAACAACACCTTGCATACAAGCACGGGCAGATCGGTGAAACCGTACCGATCTACCAGTACACGCCACAAGCAGTGCATGACAGCACTCGCTGAACGATGTACTGGGATCGCCAGGTAAACACTGATCACCCGGTCGCCCACAACAAACCCGATGTACCCCTAGTCGACAAGACGAGTCGCTCTGCATACATAATCGATGTTGCTATCCCCCATAATAGCGACATCGAGAGAAAGCATGCGGAGAAAAGGGCGAATTATAGTGCACTGGCCCAAGAAATCAAACAACTTTGGCATCTTGGCAGTGTACGAATAGTGCCTGTAATATTTTCGGTTACCGGTATAATACCAAAGACCTTCTGATTTCCTTCACCCAATTAGACCTGCCGCACAATCTCATTGACGTTATGCAAAAATATGTCATTTTGCATACGTGTGCAATAGTGCGGAAAGTGCTCGGCGACCTCCACCAATTTATATTAGTTATCAGGATGCCGGCATAACACCTGCCCAAGGCATTTATACCCGTCAATTTGATGGTTGCATCCGTTGTGGGTATATATACCGGACAAAGGGGCCGAGATTACGCCAGTAAGGCGATAATATTTTAAATAATAATAATAAATAAAGGCAGGCTACGATACCCAACTGGTAGGCACTAGGACCATAAGATTTACTGTGTCACAGCCTTAACTAATCGAAAACACCCTCAACCAACCTGAAAATGGCCAGTAGGTTCTTTGCAGCAGTGCTTTTAATGAAATCGGAGCTCACGTTGGAATCTCCAAGAAACATGAACCTGGCGCGAGCAACCGCGGGGCATTCACAGAGAAGGTGTTCGATCTAACATTTATCCAGAGCAATCAATAACCTTGTCTAATGCTACTCTGATAAAATAACTAATTGATTCCGAATAGCTTCCTAATATTTCAACGAAAGCCATTTTTTCAATTAGAAACCAACAAATACAGGGGAACGAGCCAACTTCTAGGCGTAACCGGTAGATGTAGCGACGCTTTATGTTCCATCGAGGTCAGAACCTGCCCTAGATAAATTACCATGACAGAACGTTAACCGTTATAGAATAATGTTGTTGTTGTAGAGCCTGTCATTTCACCAACCTTCATAGGTTAAGATTCACAAAAGAACGCGCCAGATGTCAACATGTAAAAGCTACTGCTACTAGTCAGTAAGATGAGACTTAGATGTCATGGCGTATTAAACGGATTTTTTTTTTAAATTTTATAGTATTACTACAACAACAACAAAAAATCATATGGAAACATCTACAAATCCCCGAAGCTACTACTCTGAGAACCCTTTTTATCAAACGTCATCGTCGTCTGAGTTAAAGAGCCTCTTCACAAAACATAAGACGCATCCTTACACTAAGCCATGCCAGGCCATGCCAATATGAAATTCCTGAAGCATCCTCGTGAATATAGGTACATTATGGATACCCATGATTTTTCTTTTTGAAGATATTATCATGCAAAGGTAAGGCGAGCGTAACTATAACGAAAAAGTGATAATTTGAAGTCTCTATATTTACCCGCGGGGAACTGTTCGTATTCTTGACGGGAGTTCATAGAAAATTTGATGATTACGAGTGGACAAAATCACTTGAAAATGTCCTCGAAAATTGTTTGAGTAAATTTTCAAAAATTGATACAAGTGATGGTCGTGATGAATTTAAATTTGTGAGCATAGACTGAAGTATTAGGGAGAACTATTTAAAATAACAAATGGTACCTCAGGCAGACTGAATTCTCGACCAAAAAAAAAATGCTACAGAACTGTTTCATATTTGTTTTGAATTGCAAATCAGAGCAGGGTTCGAGACAGGCCCTTGTCTGGAAAAACGCAATTTTTGGGATCGTTTTCTTTTAAATTCATTGAATACATCTAATTTATTATGCATTTTGGTTAATTGTTGAGTTGTTACATTTCAATTTATTGTTTGAAGATTCAGTTAGTGGTTCGTATAAACCAACGCGTAGATCTTGAATTGTAACGTATCTATTCAGAATCGTATTTCAAAATTAAGATTTGAACGGGCATGAGTTTCTTACCTGCAGAGCATACTAAGGCTATGTGCACACTTTTTCAACTTTATGTCGTCATGAGGCATGGGGAAGGTAAAGGTTTCTTTCGTCGGATATTGGGCATTTTCAATAACAACCAACTTGATCCTAGTACAAATATTTGACCAAAATTTCAAGTCGGTAGCTTTATTTTATCGAAGGTTTTGCTTATTTGAAGTTTCATTTGTAGGGGAAGTTGGGGTTTCGTTGGTCGGACTTTACGTATTTTCAATATCAGCCAACTGGATCCTACTACAAACATTTGACCAACATTTCTAGTCACTAGGTTCATATCGTCAAAAATTATCGCTTATTTTAAGTATCATTTGTAGAGGAGGTAGGTGTTCCTTGTGGTAGATCTGGCCCATCTTAATTACCAACTGACTTAATCCTACAATACTCCAAACATTTGACCAAAATTTCAAGTTGCTGGCTTCATTCTATCAAAAGTTAACGCTTACAATCAACCCCATCTGCTGCTTTGGATATGATGCTCAACCTGTCGCCGTTGGATATTCAGGCGAAGCTCATGGCGGCGAACTCAGCCATTAGAATTAGAGAGACCTACCAGTGGATAACCTTGGGAACCGGTCACTCAACGATCTTGAACGACACAGAGATTCCTGAGTCGATTGATTACATCTCTCCAAAGCGATGGTTCATGAAGAATCACATAAACCTGATTCCATCGCGGAGTCTGTGGGAAAGTGGTGGTCCATCTATACCGCACTCGCTGGAAATTTACACGGACGGGTCGAAAACTGCCGAAGGTGTGGGTGCTGGGGTATTCTCTGAGGAGTTGAACCTTCACCTATCCTTCCGGCTACCGAAATACTGCAGTGCTTTCCAGGCGGAAATTTTTGCGATTAAGGAAGCGGTGACTTGGCTGAGTCTTCACGCGATCTCCACGATGAAAATCACTATCTTTAAGGATTGTCAAGCCGCAATAAAATCCCTCGATTCAGGTTTCTGCACTTCGAAAAGCCTATCGGAGTGCAGGGGGAGGCTAGCGGAGATGGGTGATTTCTTCGATATTATCCTGTGCTGGATACCTGGCCATTATGGCTTTTTTGGTAATTGCAGGGCTGATGAGCTCGCCTGGAGGGGTGCCACCGACGTGGCTCTGCAGCTTAGCAGCGATATCGCTACACCGATTGCCCTGGTAAAATCCAGAATGAAATCAGCTGCGATCAGGGAATCCCATCTTAGGTGGACTGATGGCGCTTCCTGCTATAATGCCAAGCTAATCTGGCCGAGGCAGAATATCAACCGCACTACTAAACTACTGTCGCTGACTAAATACCAGATCAGCCTGGTGGTCGGCTCCGTTACAGGACACTGCCTTATCGGCGAACATGCCAGGAGGCTACGGCTTCCTTTCTTTGATTACTGCAGAAGCTGTGGGGACGAGGAGGAAGAGGAAAGTATTACTCATCTGCTCTGCCAGTGCCCTGCTTTTGCGCAATTGAGAAGGTCAACTCTTGGTAAATATTTTCACAACCATCTTGGGGAGCTGGCGGAGGTGGAGGTGGGACAACTCCTTCGTTTCGTCAGCGGCTCCGGGTGGTTCTAATACGTTGCTGTTTGGTTCTCCTAGGGTATCACAATGGACCTATGTTTTCTGGTCTAAGTGTGCTGTTTTCAGCAACCCTGTTACCTAACCTAACGCTTATTTGAAGATTCATTTGGGTCGGATGTTGCCCATTTTCAGTAACAGCTAACCAGATCTTACTATTGTATCAACATCCGACCAAATTTTTAACTCGCTAGCTTTATAATAATATTTCGGGATATTTTTAGTTTCCGGAGCCCGGGGTGAAAAAATCGTTTTTCACTCGGATTTTTTGTCACACCCTAAGACTCTCAAATTTGCAAAAAAAAAAAAATTTTAATTTTTAATATTTTTTTAATATTTTTTTTATTTTTAATCTTAATTTTTTAATTTGTTTTCCTTATTTTCTTGTTCTAATGATTTATACTGAGTGTTTGGTGTGTTTAAAACTAATCAAAACGATGTTCCACGCAGAGCGAGCGAAGCGAGCGTTCATGTTTGTGCGATAGTGAGGGTTGCGATCCCTTAAGCGCGGAACGAGCGTAGCGAGCGGAGCCCATGCAAGGGGATTTGCGAATATTTCAATTTTCCATGCCTCCAATATTCCAAACACTCAGTATAAATTATGAAAAAAAAATTAAAAATTAAAAAAAGAATTAAAACTTAAAACAAAAATTAAAAATAAAAATTACAAATTTTTTTTTTGCAAATTCTTGACTTGAAAAGTGATTTCCCCAGCCGGGGCACCGGAAACTAAAAGGTTGCCCGATCTATTTATTTCGCTAGTATATTTTTTACTATGCCTAAGTAAAGCGTTTTTCATTTGGTTTGTTTCTGTGTTTAGATCGGGAGTAGAAACCGAGGAAGACGAAGAATACGATCCAGATGATGTGTAAACTACCGTTGGCAACGGCCACCTCTGCATCGATGTACCATTGTGACTAAAGTGCAACATTCTATTCACAAAAATAAAATAAAAAATACTCCTGTACGACTTTCTAGGTGTACTCAATGACCACATTCCCCTCCAGGCTGCTCACCATTCGACCCCAAATGACTTGAAACCTTTTCAAAAGACTCGTTTTATCACCCCGATTTCAAAAATATTTCAATTTGGTCGCAGTAGCTGCAGTCTTTCCCTTTACACAGACGACAAACAACAAATAAAATGCAAATGCATGTCCTTCCTATTCTGTGAATGGAAGGGGCGGGACACAAATGGGGCTCCTGACAAAAATATGGATCGGATCGAGTTGGGCGTGGTTTCTTTTGACTTTCCATGGCCGAAATATGCGGGAAAGATACTTCGTTAGGGACTTTGAACTATTTAATTTTTTCGAAATCTGGCAAATCTTGCAAAAATGTAGCGTCTTTCGCCAAAATGTGGATCGGGTCGAGATGAGGATAGTTTTTTGCGACTCGCCATAGGCGAAATACCTATGTGAAAAAGATACCTCGTTTAGGACTTTTAGGCCTATTTCTGTTTTTTCGAAATTTGGTGGCCGATTTGCAAAAAAATAGGGCCCCTGACCAAAATGTGGGTCGGAGTTGGAATTGGTTTTTTCGATTCGCCATGTTGAAAATATGTGGAAAACATAAAAGAACTACGATTGGGGTAAACCCCAATCATGCAATACTCTAGATGAATTTGAACCTGAAGCTTGAAGCTTTATATTCCAAATTTCAGACTAATAGCTGTAACACTTTTCGAGAAAATCAGCTTATTGTCAAAAGACAACATTTTGTATTAGCTCAAAGCGATATCAAGCTAGAGAGCAACGTTGGTAAAATGTGTCATATTGTATAGGAGGGGGTAGACGGAGTAAGGGTAATCGACTATTTTTTTTGAATCTAACTGATATTGTTAATTAAGTGTTAAGTACAAAATTTCAGCCCGATAAATTGGATACGTACTGAGTAAATTGGCTTAACGTATTTCATGAAATAGTGCAGTTTGTATGGGAGGGGGTAGAAGGAGGGTGAGGATTACAATAAGTTTTATAACATAGGTTACAATTATCATAAAAGTGATATATTAAAAATTTCAAAGCAATATGTTTTATAGTTTCTGAGAAAATCTGATTATTGTAAATTTTCAAAAATGTGTCATTTTGTATGGGAGGGGGTAGAAGGGGTGGAGCGATTTAGCCCGTTCACGAACTTAGCCTTCATTTTTTGTCAAAAATAACGTGTGCAAAATTTGAACTTCATAGCTCAACGCGTTCTCGAGCTAGAGAGGTCACGGACGGACGGACGGACAGACGGACAGACGGACAGACGGACATCCGGTTTTGAGATATTCGAGTGATAATATGAACTCCTGTATCATTCATTTTTTTCTGCGAGCCTTATTTCTTAGCGTTACAAACTTTGTGGCAAACTTATAATACTCTCAGATTTCATCTAGAGTATAAAAATACCTCGCTCGGCACTTTGAAAAAAGGACTAAACTCATCTTCCGTCGAAAAGAAAATCGATCACATCGGATAAAATATCTTCTTATAGTCCCTAGAAAATAATTTCCGAATTTTAGACCGCTACCCAAAAGTGCAGCATAAATATGTGTACCGACATATGCAATAAATTCCCGAATATTATTATTATGTCGGTACTAGCTGAGTCGAAAAAAAAAACTTCTGCAAAAATTGAGGCCTCTGAAGGAGGAGGCCTGTCTATTTCGCAGACCTGGGTCTATGGATGGCACGTCTTTGGCCTTATGTATAAAAGAATGGTAACGTTGCTTTTAAAATCTCTTGGTTCCTGCCAAGTAACTTTTTTCTTTTTTTTTCGTATTATACACGGTGTTCGGTTTCAGATGACAATATGTAACTGAATGGTTGTTAGTTCTCTTCACATGTGGAAGACACTAAATTTACACTCTGTTTTTAAGCGTTACGGAGTTATAGCATTTTTTTTTGTAAATAGTGTCCAAAAGCTAGACTTGCCGGCATAAACTAAAGTTTGAAAGTCTCTGGGAAATTGAGCCGAAAATCTATTTTTATACTCTAGATGAAATCTGAGAGTATTATAAGTTTGCCACAAAGTTTGTAACGCTAAGAAATAAGGCTCGCAGAAAAAAATGAATGATACAGAAGTTCATATTATCACTCGAATATCTCAAAACCGGATGTCCGTCTGTCCGTCTGTCCGTCTGTCCGTCTGTCCGTCTGTCCGTCTGTCCGTCTGTCCGTCCGTCCGTCCGTGACCTCTCTAGCTCGAGAACGCGTTGAGCTATGAAGTTCAAATTTTGCACACGTTATTTTTGACAAAAAATGAAGGCTAAGTTCGTGAACGGGCTAAATCGCTCCACCCCTTCTACCCCTTCCCATACAAAATGACACATTTTTGAAAATTTACAATAATCAGATTTTCTCAGAAACTATAAAACATATTGCTTTGAAATTTTTAATATATCACTTTTATGATAATTGTAACCTATGTTATAAAACTTATTGTAATCCTCACCCTCCTTCTACCCCCTCCCATACAAACTGCACTATTTCATGAAATACGTTAAGCCAGTTTACTCAGTACGTATACAATTTATCGGGCTGAAATTTTGTACTTAACACTTAATTAACAATATCAGTTAGATTCAAAAAAATTAATCGATTACCCTTACTCCGTCTACCCCCTCCCATACAAAATGACACATTTTTGAAAATTTACAATAATCAGATTTTCTCAGAAACTATAAAACATATTGCTTTGAAATTTTGAATATATCACTTTTATGATAATTGTAACCTATGTTATAAAACTTATTGTAATCCTCACCCTCCTTCTACCCCCTCCCATACAAACTGCACTATTTCATGAAATACGTTAAGCCAATTTACTCAGTACGTATACAATTTATCGGGCTGAAATTTTGTACTTAACACTTAATTAACAATATCAGTTAGATTCAAAAAAATTAATCGATTACCCTTACTCCGTCTACCCCCTCCCATACAAAATGACACATTTTTGATAATTTACAATAATCAGATTTTCTCAGAAACTATAAAACATATTGCTTTGAAATTTTGAATATATCACTTTTATGATAATTGTAACCTACATTATAAAATTTATTGTAATCCTCACCCTCCTTCTACCCCCTCCCATACAAACTGCACTATTTCATGAAATACGTTAAGCCAATTTACTCATTACCTATACAATTTATCGGGCTGAAATTTTGTAATTAACACTTAATTAACAATATCAGTTAGATTCAAAAAAAGTAATCGATTACCCTTACTCCGTCTACCCCCTCCCATACAAAATGACACATTTTTGATAATTTACAATAATCAGATGTTCTCAGAAACTATAAAACATATTGCTTTGAAATTTTGAGAGAGGTGATGGGATCAACAAAGTCTTAACGATGCATCCGAGATTGCAACCAAAATTATTTATTGGCTTTAACCAGGTTCAAATTCATCTAGAGTATTGCATGATTGGGGTTTACCCCAATCGTAGTTCTTTTATGTTTTAAAATAATTCTGAAACCAGATAAAATTTCATAAAAAATAAAACTTTGCTGCTTCCTAAATTCAAAGCTAGCACCAAGATATAACGGTTTCAATCCTGGGGAAATTTAAAATTAGTTTTTTTTGAAAGAAGTAGTTCGGATGTCGCAACGGTTAGCACGTTCGCCTTCTACGCACAGGGCTCCAGTTGGATTCCTCTGAATGCGGTAGTTTTCGATGAAAAAAGGGATTTACGTGTCGGACTATGATCCCACTCATCTATTAAATGAGTATGGGGTAAATAACTCGGTTGAGCGTGTTGCTGATCACAGACCTCTGCACAAGACATACCGTCACGATCTAGAAAATAAGATGATGCTAACTCATCTCGAGACCATGGTTCAAATTAGAATGTTGCGCCAGTTATTTATTTATAATTTTATTTTTAGAAAGAAGAAAGTCGCTTGAGTTTTTGGCTCTTGAACGGCATATAAATTTCAAAGACTTAGATTTGAAAACTTTCCAATATTACTTAATAAAGGAAAAATAATACGATGTGGTCTTGAGTTAGAAAACATCGAATTAAAAATGGTAAATCCAATTGCTAACAGTGGGAATATAATGTGGCGGTTACTTTATACCCGCTGTTTGTTGTCGAAATTATATTACAATTTACTAGCTAATATAACGGTAATTATATCCATTAATGTTTTATATTTTTGGTTCGGATTCATATCCACTCAAAAAATAATCGATACCTCAGTTTTAAATCGGCATATTGCAGAAAATCAGGTATTTTCATTAAAAATTTTCTTAAGCCTGGTTTCTTAATGTCCCGCTAAAATTTAACCTAGCAATAAAAGCTAGCCACCACCTTTTTTTTCTGCAAAACTAATTGGAGATCGTTTAGTTTCGATTAGCTAAAAAAAATCGAGCGCTGCGTTCTAAACTAAATTCAAAATGGCAATGTATATTGCATTATTCAAATACATTCATCAATCTTTTATATTGAATATTATACCTTATAAATTATGAAATCAATTCGATCGTTAAGTCACCCATAAAACCAATTTTCAATAAATTATCCTTTATCAAGAATTAAAGAAGACTGGCTCCCATAATTCAGCAACGCATATATGCATCCTCCAACATTTGTCTGCCAAAAATGACCAGCACCAATAAATAACACCTACACTTCGGTCATGCATAAGGCAGTTTCAATATTCAATGATGAAGTCCAGAAGACAATAAATTTTACTTAAGGGTTTTTTAGAAATACAAATAATTTATGCAGACACATGTGACTTTACTATATGATGTCCATCTACACATTATTTGCACAAAGGTTGCCTTACAATAAATCTGCATACAGACAGTGCAAGTACGTATTGGGCCTATAATGTTGCATATTAAGATTCCGTGCATGATTTCAATGGCAAACAAACGGAAAATACATTTTATTTCAAAATTTATTACAGGTGTACAAAAATTTAATCAATGCCAACCTGAAAAGTGTGCATGGTGTCAGTGCGATGTCAGTGGTTGGTAACGTTTTGAGATCGGAAGAGATTTGAAAAGATAATTTCATGACTATTACGAATATTCTAGTGGTGATTCAGAAAGCATTGTGCTTCCTGCCTTAAAAAATCTAGATATATAAAGGTATACAATACTCTGCTAATCAGTGGCGTATTTAGGAAAATAGCACAGGAGGGGCACGGATTTTTTCGAATTATGCATTAAATAAAACACCCCTTACTTCTTATATATAAAAATAAGTCGTCTACGTATGTACAGGCATAACTCAGTAACCCTTTCTCCGATTTGGCTCAAATTTATTTTTGTTGTGCTCCTTTATGCCCAACTTAGATGCTAACGGAGCCCAAAATTGGAAAATTTCCCGGAAAATTTAGAAAATTGGGAAGTTCCATTTCCCATACATTTTGTATGGAGAAATTTTTTCATCTCCAATTTAGCTAAAATTTTTTTATTTGTGTATATTTGTATATACATAAAAAAAAATCAAGGACGACATGTTGTCGGACATGAAAACACCCATTCTTCCGATTTGTCTCAATGTTTTTTGATCTGTTCGTTTAAGCCCAACTTAGATCCCAACGGACAATAAACCAAAAATGAAACCGGAATATAGAGGGCTACGCCCGCAATCCGAGGGTTTTGTATCAAGCGCTTATTTTGGTATATAAATATCGGCTCCTTGCTCTTCTTGATATCACTCAGATGGATAGAAAAAATGTCTTACCCACTTACATTTTACATGCTAATTCATATTACGTGATTGTAACGAAACTTAGAACATATTATTGCTTAAGGTGTTGGTTATGTTTGGCCATCAGTACTTTTGAACTCGAACGTGTTTAAGGCGTGCAAGGGTGTGCTAACTGTAACTATAAAATACAAATAAACTATTATTGACCTATTCTGAGAAGATATACAAATTCCACTATTTTCCATTTTATATGTTTTTCGAAACCCACTTCCTGTAAGTTTTCATAATTCTAAGTATAACGGTCTGAAAATGCAGGCAAGGGGGGGGTCAAATTACGAACTAATATTTTCTCCTCCCCCACAGTTCCCCTTTCTATAAATTTCGAGAAAATGCGAAAAAATGGAATGTACTCATCATTACCTTTCTCACGACACCTCATTTGCTTATACCAGTCGATAACAAAATTTGACCTTAATTTCGCCTCTATGTGGACCCCTCCCCCCCTTCCACCCGGTAAAGTTGGCCAGTTAAGACACAGCGCCCCCAACAAATCTTTACCCTTTCAAAAATGATTAATTAAATAACTGCAATTCGCACTACGAAAAACAACATGAAAGTATAGTAGTACTCACACCTATGAGGCCGGTAGGTGTATTTTTTGTGTGGATAGTGTCAAAATGCCGAACTTTAAACGAATGTACTATTATTAAATATTATGTGATTATAATGAAACTTAGAGATATTATTGCCTATGATGTTGGTTATCATTGGCCATCAATATTTTTGACCTCGGGTACGTGTAAGGGGTGCAGGGTTGTGCTAACTGAAACTATAGAAATGTACTATTATTAACCTTTTCTGATGAAATTTCAAAATTCTAGAAATCTAGGTTTTCTACACTAGTAAAATGGCGCTTTTCTGTAAATTTTCATATTTCTAAGTATAACGGTCTCGAAATGCAAGGGGGGGGGGGGGACAAACTCGGATGACATATTTTCCCCTCTCCCTCTTTTCCCGTTTCTTCAAATTTGAAAAAATTTTCAAAAATGGAATGTACTCGACGGTACCTTTCTTATGATACCCCACTTGCCTGTACTAAACGAAAAAAAAATTTCGACCTTCATTTCCCCTCTATGGGGACTTCCCCTTAAAGTTGACCTATTACGACGATTCACTTTCTCCGGCGAATTATAGTAATTCTCCATATTCCTACAAAATTTCATGTATGTAGCTTCAGCCGTTCGTGAGATATTCCATGGACAGACGGACAGACGGACAGACAGACATTTGACCGATTTCATAAGGGTTTTGTTTTACTACAAAACCCTAAAAAGACGACCTTTTGTCGCACATGAAAACACTCAGACGATATTTTGCATAAAGTTCGCATTTCAAGAGCCGATATTGAACTTCAAATGAGCGACGTCATACATAACGAGGCGCTCAATTTGATAGAGGATATATGCTTACTGCTATGCGGAAATTTCTTGAGCAAATTAGGAATGCCGACCCCAATCGTCCAATGCACAACGCATTCAACCGGGAATTGAAACAAGAACGTGATTACGATCGAGATGCATTGGGTCAAGCAGTGCAAAGAAATGTTCCATTGTTGCATCCACAGCAGAAAAGTGCATAAGATACACTGATGAAAGCGATCGATGATGGACAAGGTGCCATTTTCTTTCTTGATGCGCCTGGGGGAACTGGCAAAGCGTTCCTCATTTCCTTGATATTGGCAACGATTCGTTCACGAAGTGACATTGCGTTGACAGTTGTATCATCTGGCATTGCGGCGACGTTGCTCGAAGGAGGACGGGCGGCTCATTCTGCCTTTAAAATGCCATTGAACTTGCAAGTGACGGGCGAACCAACTTACAACATGTCGAAAAATTCTGCTATGGCTAAAGTCTTGCAAATTTGCAAAATAATCATTTGGGATGAATGCACGATGGCTCATGAACGTGCATTGGAGGCTCTCGATCCCACTCTGGAAGACTTGCGCAATAATCACAATCGTTTTGGAGGTGCAATGATTCTACTTTCCGGCCATTTCCGTCAAATGCTGCCCATTATTCTGAGATCAACACCGCGTCCTTAAAATCATCTCATTTATGGACCTACGTGCAAACATTACAACTAACAACAAACATGCGCCTTACATTACAAAATGATCAATCAGCTGATGTGTTCTCCAAGCAATTGTTGGACATCGGCAATGGAAATATTCCAGTTGATGAGACAAGTGGTTTCAGTGAATTTCCCTTTCACTTTTGTAAATTCACCGAGTCCAAGGAGCAACGCATCGAAAAAGTTTTCCCGAACATCGTACGCAATTATACCAATCATGAATGGTTGGCTGAACGAGCTATTTTAGCAGCAAATAATGTCGATGTCCACCAATTGAATTTCGATGTTCAAATGAAAATCCCTGACGAAGTGATGATATACAAATCTATGGACACCATCACCAAGGAAGAAGGTGTCGTCAACTATCTAACAGGATTTTTGAATTCATTGGATGTGCCAGGACTCCCGCCACATCAACTGCAACTGAAAATAGGCTCAGTCATCATAATGCTTCTAAATCTGAACCAGCCGAAGCTATGCAATGGAACCAGACTTGCTGTCAAATGGTTGTTACTCAACGTCATAGAAGCCACAATTCTCAAAGGAAAATTCAAAGGCGAGCACGTGTTGATTCCAATGATTCCAATGATTACCATTGATCTGCCATTCGAATTCAAAGGATTGCAATTCCCGTTGCGTCTTGCGTTTGCGATGACAGTCAACAAAGCACAAGGACAGTCGATGAATGTGTGTGGCATTAATTTAGAAAATCCGTGTTTCTCGCACGGCCAATTGTACGTCGCCTGTTCGTGAGTAGGAAAAGCAGATTATCTATTTGTTTACGCACCGCAAAACAAAACTAAAAATGCTGTATATCACAAAGCCTTGAATTAAATGAACTATTCAAATGGAAACAAATTGACTTTTATTCTTTCACAACAAACGTGGCTCAGAGTGTAATCCATTTCTAGAACCACACACCTCGCCACTTGTTGACTAACAGAAAGATTGGCCGCGGGATGGAGTTCGCGGGGTCAGCTCCATATATGAAAAAAATAAGTCAGGGTAGGCGAAAGTTGCGAGTGTAGCGAGCCATCGCAGCTAGTTTTACATAATACCTAAGGGTGGAACTCATATGCGACCACTCAATCGACTACAGTACTGTAGAAAAATGGTATCCTGTATATGCATCAAAACATGAAACCAGTTTCATAAAACCAGTTTCATGAAACTAGTTTCCTAAAACCAGTGCCCCCCCTGTAAATACGCCACTGCTGCTAATCGATGTCATTAACCTAATTTTCCTCCGGTTACTTACTTGACAAACCGCAACCTTGGGCAAGTGACAAAGGGGCGCTACAACAAATGCACGCAATACGCACTGTATTTTCTTCGCGTAACTTGAAACTGATCACCCACAATATTGTATATGCAAATTTTTCAATTACACTCATCTTCTACCACAAACACATATTATGTGTTATTATTAAAAATAATAAAAATAACTGCCTCATACCTGTTTTTAAAATTTTTATCGAGATGCTCCAAAACAGACCATCTACCACTGCTTTCAAATCTCTGCCTTTATTGCATACAGAATGGATACGTTTTTTGAACCTCAGTTATTATACTCTAGATGAAATCTGAGAGTATTATAAGTTTGCCACAAAGTTTGTAACGCTAAGAAATAAGGCTCGCAGAAAAAAATGAATGATACAGAAGTTCATATTATCACTCGAATATCTCAAAACCGGATGTCCGTCTGTCCGTCTGTCCGTCTGTCCGTCTGTCCGTCTGTCCGTCTGTCCGTCTGTCCGTCCGTCCGTCCGTGACCTCTCTAGCTCGAGAACGCGTTGAGCTATGAAGTTCAAATTTTGCACACGTTATTTTTGACAAAAAATGAAGGCTAAGTTCGTGAACGGGCTAAATCGCTCCACCCCTTCTACCCCCTCCCATACAAAATGACACATTTTTGAAAATTTACAATAATCAGATTTTCTCAGAAACTATAAAACATCTTGCTTTGAAATTTTGAATATATCACTTTTATGATAATTGTAACCTATGTTATAAAACTTATTGTAATCCTCACCCTCCTTCTACCCCCTCCCATACAAACTGCACTATTTCATGAAATACGTTAAGCCAGTTTACTCAGTACGTATACAATTTATCGGGCTGAAATTTTGTACCTAACACTTAATTAATAATATCAGTTAGATTCAAAAAAAAGTAATCGATTACCCTTACTCCGTCTACCCCCTCCCATACAAAATGACACATTTTTGAAAATTTACAATAATCAGATTTTCTCAGAAACTATAAAACATATTGCTTTGAAATTTTGAATATATCACTTTTATGATAGTTGTAACCTACATTATAAAATTTATTGTAATCCTCACCCTCCTTCTACCCCCTCCCATACAAACTGCACTATTTCATGAAATACGTTAAGCCAATTTACTCAGTACGTATACAATTTATCGGGCTGAAATTTTGTACTTAACACTTAATTAACAATATCAGTTAGATTCAAAAAAAGTAATCGATTACCCTTACTCCGTCTACCCCCTCCCATACAAAATGACACATTTTTGATAATTTACAATAATCAGATTTTCTCAGAAACTATAAAACATCTTGCTTTGAAATTTTGAATATATCACTTTTATGATAGTTGTAACCTACATTATAAAATTTATTGTAATCCTCACCCTCCTTCTACCCCCTCCCATACAAACTGCACTATTTCATGAAATACGTCTTAACGTCTTAACGACTTACGTCTTACGTCTTAACGATGCATCCGAGATTGGAACCAAAATTATTTATTGGCTTTAACCAGGTTCAAATTCATCTAGAGTATTGCATGATTGGGGTTTACCCCAATCGTAGTTCTTTTATGTTTTTTTTTTTTCGTCTTGCACCATTCCAACCAAATGGCAAATGTTTTATTTATTCCGTTGCAAAGAAGAGATATGACACGATGATCTTGCTATAAATTTAATTTTCCCAAGGGACATTTGTCAGTCATTGGAAATTGAAATTTTGTACTTAAGACAAATAATGGTATTCGGATATGAGATTTATTTGTTTATGCATGAATGCAGAATTATATTATTCGTATATAAAATTTATATAATTGACATGAGAACCGAAGGAGTTTATTAGAGTGCTTAGTATTTTAGATGGGTGCAAGATATGTCGACATTGAAAGACATTTACATATGCAAAATGATGTCTGCTTTATCGTATCGCCTGATGAATTTGATTATTTCCACTGGCTTTATAAATTCAATAGGCAATCGGCATAAAATAATGTTACGGTTCCAAAAATGTTTTTTTTTTACCGGAAAATTAAAAACGCGTTCTAACAAAAGTTTTTTTTTAGTCATCTGATACCATAGGGTAACAACCTGAAAATTACGGAAAATAACACAAAACCTGATAGCACTACGGTCCTTTAATGGCGTAGTTTGAAAATATAGCACTTTTTTTCCAAATCTCGGCTTGTGTATTTTGGGGCGCGAAATCCAAATTTCCACTACACCACCCCGCAAAAGTGATCCGTTCTGATAAAACTGTCCGAAACTGTTCGCAAAATTCTCTTATTGCACCTTTTTTTGCCCGTAACTCCGAGAATATTAACTTTTGAAGAAAAAGTCTAATACAAAAATAAACTACATCGATTTACCCTTAAAAAACTCTGTCTTGGCTATTTCCTTAGAATAGTTTCGCTGCTAAAGAGGGTTCAAATTTATTGGAAATTTCAAAATCTGTGAAAAAAAAAAATGTTTGGCTATAGCCAAACCAATATTAAAGACTTCTCGAGTTAAATACCATAAAAATGAAATACCATTCGAAAGCCAATACATTGTGGCACTTTTGGTAAGATTTACAAACTTCTAGGTTTGATCAGGGCCGTGCGAAGAAAACTGACGAATGACGCCCGGGGCGAAGATTTAAAATGGCGCCCCCCATATATAAATAGAAGAATATAATAAACAGGATAATTATTTTTATTTTGTGTATTAGAAATTATTTGTGTGTTCAAATATCTCAAATAAACACCTAATCTCAACTAGTACCCTACCCTTATTTTAAATATTTATCCCATAAAAATCAGACGGGTAGTTTGTTTTACTACTATAAAATACAAATTTTTGTTTTTTTTTTTAATTTTTTCACTTTTATCACTTTTTATTTCGAAAATTTGATCTAAATTTTCTAAACGATTTCCATTCATAGGCAATCAACCGCCAGAAATTAAGATGGAATGGTCTAGACACGATTTAACCATAGGAAAAATGGTATATTCCATTTTTGCGTAGCTGCGTTTTATTTGTACAGAGCAGGATAGAGCAGATCAAGAGGCAAAAAAAAACGATGTAGAACATATCAGAGAAGCGAAGACGAAAACGACGCATCCCTTGGCTTGGGAGTTTGTCTTGGTTTAGTTAGTATTCAAACGTCAACTGAAATTTCAAGAAGAATCTTAAATCCTTAGTACAGATACAATCGGACAAATTTTCTTTAGGCAGCAAAATTCTTTTGTATGATTACTATTCCAAATAATTACACAAGACGAACATTTTATTGATAGGGAATGAATTTTGTGTGCTTCCCAAACTGTAAACTGCCCGGAAATTTCGACACCTGCGACACCTGCATTTCAAAACGCAGATTACTTAACAGAGTAGAATTTCTGCACTAGCCTTCTGTCCAGAGCAACTCAGATCAAGTTGTTAGTGCAATTGTATGATGTTAGCTGCTCTGCATGGCTGTTGAAAAGCGCGCCTATTATGTATACGAAAAATCCAGAAAAAGTTATAAAAGATCGAGATTTTAAGCACTAAAAGAACATTGCATTTTATACTTTTTTATTATAACAAATTATTTTTCTAATTTTTGATTTATTTATTTTTTTTTTTTTTTTTTAAATAAGGGTAAGTCACTAGTTAAGGTGAGGCGATTGTTTGAAAGTTCTACAATAGCTTGCGTAGTTTTCCAGCTATTGCGTTTTTAGTAACCCAGTCGGACATTTGTCTCCGATTCCAGTGGAATCGCAAAGTTTTCGATTCCTTACCGGTTCCATTCATCGGTTTGTCTCCGAAGCTGGACAAATTCAAATGTTTTCAATTATGTATCGAGTTAGCCTGAAATTTGAATTCATTTGAAAGTATCTGGCATTTGGCGGCGTATGTTGTCATATATGAAATATGGAATAAAGGAATATGTATGTTTTTTTTTGTAAGCCATGAATACAATCCGCCGTTAAATTAAAAGTGCCGTGAAATCAATCACGACACTTTTAGTTTCTGGACGAATTGTATATCAGGCTAGATTCAACCCATTTATACAGCCATCGATCCGAATTCGATCTGTGTCGATTCCTCGTTGGCTACAGTCATCGGTCCGGAATCGATTCCAGTCATCGATCCGGATTCGATTCCACGTTGACTACAGTCATCGATCCCAATTCGAACCCAGTATCAATTCTACGTCGACTCCAGTCATCGATTCTCCATCGACTACCGTCATCGATTCCGGATCGATTCCTGTCCTCATTTTTAGTATCGCAAAAGCGGCCATGCCCATACAAATATCTCCGACGTGTCTCCGATAAAGTCATCGATTCCTTAGTAGACAGTCATCGATCCAGGACCGGTCCTGTGTCGATTCTTGTCCGACTGGGAATGTGAAATCGGTGCAGTACGATGTTCTAACTCACAAAAGTTTGTTTTCCTACAATCAAGTGCATTACGTATTCAAAAATTGCAAAAAATGGTGGTGGAAAAAAAATTCCGTGCAGAGCAAATATTTGAATTTAACAAATTTACTACAATTAAGCCGCTTGTCTTATTTCCACTAAATAAATTTTGTATTTTAGAACACCGGATTGACGTTTTATTTGAGCGTTCTAGCTTACGTAGTTTTCCAGATATCGTTTATCGTGTAATGTGAAGTAGGCAATTTTCATAAAAAAAACATAAAAGAACTACGATTGGGGTAAACCCCAATCATGCAATACTCTAGATGAATTTGAACCTGGTTAAAGCCAATAAATAATTTTGGTTGCAATCTCGGATGCATCGTTAAGACGTAAGACGTAAGTCGTTAAGACGTATTTCATGAAATAGTGCAGTTTGTATGGGAGGGGGTAGAAGGAGGGTGAGGATTACAATAAATTTTATAATGTAGGTTACAATTATCATAAAAGTGATATATTAAAAATTTCAAAGCAAGATGTTTTATAGTTTCTGAGAAAATCTGATTATTGTAAATTTTCAAAAATGTGTCATTTTGTATGGGAGGGGGTAGACGGAGTAAGGGTAATCGATTACTTTTTTTTGAATCTAACTGATATTATTAATTAAGTGTTAGGTACAAAATTTCAGCCCGATAAATTGTATACGTACTGAGTAAATTGGCTTAACGTATTTCATGAAATAGTGCAGTTTGTATGGGAGGGGGTAGAAGGAGGGTGAGGATTACAATAAGTTTTATAACATAGATTACAATTATCATAAAAGTGATGTATTAAAAATTTCGAAGCAATATGTTTTATAGTTTCTGAGAAAATCTGATTATTGTAAATTTTCAAAAATGTGTCATTTTGTATGGGAGGGGGTAGAAGGGGTGGAGCGATTTAGCCCGTTCACGAACTTAGCCTTCATTTTTTGTCAAAAATAACGTGTGCAAAATTTGAACTTCATAGCTCAACGCGTTCTCGAGCTAGAGAGGTCACGGACGGACGGACGGACAGACGGACAGACGGACAGACGGACAGACGGACAGACGGACAGACGGACAGACGGACATCCGGTTTTGAGATATTCGAGTGATAATATGAACTTCTGTATCATTCATTTTTTTCTGCGAGCCTTATTTCTTAGCGTTACAAACTTTGTGGCAAACTTATAATACTCTCAGATTTCATCTAGAGTATAAACATAAAAGAACTACGATTGGGGTAAACCCCAATCATGCAATACTCTAGATGAATTTGAACCTGGTTTTGAATCTAACTGATATTGTTAATTAAGTGTTAAGTACAAAATTTCAGCCCGATAAATTGTATAGGTAATGAGTAAATTGGCTTAACGTATTTCATGAAATAGTGCAGTTTGTATGGGAGGGGGTAGAAGGAGGGTGAGGATTACAATAAATTTTATAATGTAGGTTACAATTATCATAAAAGTGACATATTAAAAATTTCAAAGCAAGATGTTTTATAGTTTCTGAGAAAATCTGATTATTGTAAATTATCAAAAATGTGTCATTTTGTATGGGAGGGGGTAGACGGAGTAAGGGTAATCGATTACTTTTTTTTGAATCTAACTGATATTATTAATTAAGTGTTAAGTACAAAATTTCAGCCCGATAAATTGTATACGTACTGAGTAAATTGGCTTAACGTATTTCATGAAATAGTGCAGTTTGTATGGGAGGGGGTAGAAGGAGGGTGAGGATTACAATAAGTTTTATAACATAGATTACAATTATCATAAAAGTGATGTATTAAAAATTTCGAAGCAATATGTTTTATAGTTTCTGAGAAAATCTGATTATTGTAAATTTTCAAAAATGTGTCATTTTGTATGGGAGGGGGTAGAAGGGGTGGAGCGATTTAGCCCGTTCACGAACTTAGCCTTCATTTTTTGTCAAAAATAACGTGTGCAAAATTTGAACTTCATAGCTCAACGCGTTCTCGAGCTAGAGAGGTCACGGACGGACGGACGGACAGACGGACAGACGGACAGACGGACATCCGGTTTTGAGATATTCGAGTGATAATATGAACTTCTGTATCATTCATTTTTTTCTGCGAGCCTTATTTCTTAGCGTTACAAACTTCGTGGCAAACTTATAATACTCTCAGATTTCATCTAGAGTATAAACATAAAAGAACTACGATTGGGGTAAACCCCAATCATGCAATACTCTAGATGAATTTGAACCTGGTTTTGAATCTAACTGATATTGTTAATTAAGTGTTAAGTACAAAATTTCAGCCCGATAAATTGTATAGGTAATGAGTAAATTGGCTTAACGTATTTCATGAAATAGTGCAGTTTGTATGGGAGGGGGTAGAAGGAGGGTGAGGATTACAATAAATTTTATAATGTAGGTTACAATTATCATAAAAGTGATATATTAAAAATTTCAAAGCAAGATGTTTTATAGTTTCTGAGAAAATCTGATTATTGTAAATTATCAAAAATGTGTCATTTTGTATGGGAGGGGGTAGACGGAGTAAGGGTAATCGATTAATTTTTTTGAATCTAGCTGATATTGTTAATTAAGTGTTAAGTACAAAATTTCAGCCCGATAAATTGTATACGTACTGAGTAAATTGGCTTAACGTATTTCATGAAATAGTGCAGTTTGTATGGGAGGGGGTAGAAGGAGGGTGAGGATTACAATAAGTTTTATAACATAGATTACAATTATCATAAAAGTGATGTATTAAAAATTTCGAAGCAATATGTTTTATAGTTTCTGAGAAAATCTGATTATTGTAAATTTTCAAAAATGTGTCATTTTGTATGGGAGGGGGTAGAAGGGGTGGAGCGATTTAGCCCGTTCACGAACTTAGCCTTCATTTTTTGTCAAAAATAACGTGTGCAAAATTTGAACTTCATAGCTCAACGCGTTCTCGAGCTAGAGAGGTCACGGACGGACGGACGGACAGACGGACAGACGGACAGACGGACAGACGGACAGACGGACAGACGGACATCCGGTTTTGAGATATTCGAGTGATAATATGAACTTCTGTATCATTCATTTTTTTCTGCGAGCCTTATTTCTTAGCGTTACAAACTTCGTGGCAAACTTATAATACTCTCAGATTTCATCTAGAGTATAAACATAAAAGAACTACGATTGGGGTAAACCCCAATCATGCAATACTCTAGATGAATTTGAACCTGGTTTTGAATCTAACTGATATTGTTAATTAAGTGTTAAGTACAAAATTTCAGCCCGATAAATTGTATACGTACTGAGTAAATTGGCTTAACGTATTTCATGAAATAGTGCAGTTTGTATGGGAGGGGGTAGAAGGAGGGTGAGGATTACAATAAGTTTTATAACATAGGTTACAATTATTATAAAAGTGATATATTAAAAATTTCAAAGCAATATGTTTTATAGTTTCTGAGGAAATCTGATTATTGTAAATTTTCAAAAATGTGTCATTTTGTATGGGAGGGGGTAGAAGGGGTGGAGCGATTTAGCCCGTTCACGAACTTAGCCTTCATTTTTTGTCTAAAATAACGTGTGCAAAATTTGAACTTCATAGCTCAACGCGTTCTCGAGCTAGAGAGGTCACGGACGGACGGACGGACAGACGGACATCCGGTTTTGAGATATTCGAGTGATAATATGAACTTCTGTATCATTCATTTTTTTCTGCGAGCCTTATTTCTTAGCGTTACAAACTTTGTGGCAAACTTATAATAGAGTATAAAAATTAAATGCTTCAGGCTAAGAATTCAAGAAAATGTTCCAGAATATTTTTTGGTGGAAATAACCTGCGAAATTACGTGGCGATGCATTTGTGCTCCAATTTCCGGACACCCTGCATATGAACCCGAAACTCCAGACGCGACGAAAAAATATTTATAAAGCCTGACACACAGATTGCCGTGGAATGAAAAGCGCAGTGAAATCCATTCAAAAATTTCAAACCGGTTGACCGGTGAAAAATTTGGCGTGCATTTGTGATCTGTATACTAAGCTTCTGAGTGCGCATATATGATCAGTAGAGTATCGATGGTGAAGATACCCAACCTCCTATATCAAAAATGGCATTTCTGCAGTCAGTTTACTTTGGAGGTTATAAAAATATAAAACAACATTGACATAGGGGGTTTGGGCAGCCCTAAGACTCTCAAATTTGCAAAAAAAAAAAAATTTGTAATTTTTATTTTTAATTTTTGTTAGTTTTTAATTTTTTTTTTCATACTTTATACTGAGTGTTTGGAATATTGGAGGCATGGAAAATTAAAATATTCGCAAATCCCCTTGCGTGGGCTCCGCTCGCTACGCTCGCTCCGCGCTTAAGGGATCGCAACCCTCAGTATCGCACAAACATGAACGCTCGCTTCGCTCACTCTGCGTGCAACAGGGTTTTGATTAGTTTTAAACACACCAAACACTCAGTATAAATCAAGAGACACAAGAAAATAAGGAAAAAAATTCAGAAATTAAGATTAAAAATAAAAAAAATAAATAAAATTTAAAATTAAAAAATTTTTTTTTTTTTTGCAAATTTGAGAGTTTTAGGGTGACGCGAGTGATAAGTGACAAAAAAATCCGATTGAAAAATGATTTTTCCACCCCGGGCCCCGGAAACTAAAAATATCCCTTCTTCTGATTCGCCATGGCCGAAATATATGGAAAAGATGCCGCGTTCGGCACTTTACGACTAATTTATATTTTTGAAAATTTTGCAGCCATTTTGATAAAAAAAGGATATAAAACCCAACTTCCGTAGGAAAAAATACGATCACATCTGGCAAAATTGTTTCTTATAGTCCCTGGAGACAATGTTGCAAGTTTCAAACCGCTATCCAAAAGTGCAACATTTCAGTGGTTTTCGCATTGTTTCGAACGTAATTTTACGCTAGTATCTCACTTTTTTATTTATTTTAACTATCTATCGAGTTTCAATTTGATAGCAAATGAAAGTCGCAATTAATTGTTAATTTGTCGCTCTATTCCGGAACTTATTGCTCCAGTCATTTTGTCAGTATTCTAGGTTGTATGTGGGAAGGGCACCGCATTTGGACAACACTCTATTATCCATACTTGCACATATCTAACTCAAATTAAAGGTATAATGAAAGTGATAATTACTTTCTGATTTATTGCTCTATTCTAGAATTTATTGCTCCTGCCAATTTGCCTGGAAAACGTTTTTTGTACAATATTATAGTGCTAGCGTAAAGTTATGCTAGGACCCAGACTTCTCAGTAAAGTATCTGACTCAAATTCAATGTACGAGTACAATGATGGTGGTAGTTATTCGTTAATTTGCTGCGCATCCAGTACAACCATGAGCTGTATGAACTGTACGATGAGCAGGAAGTTTCGAAAATCGTCAAACTATAACGTCTTTAATGGGGCATGTACAACGAATGGACGATGATCGCATGCCAAAGAGAGGAATGAATGCAGAACGAGTCGACTGAGCGAGACTGCGAAGACGACCGAGAGCTCGTTGGGAGAGCTCAGTATATGCGGACGCCGCGAAGCTATTGGGCTTCCAAAATTGGAGGACGATAATTGAAGGACAACGATCCAGGCGGCCAAGGCCCGAAGTCGGGTTGTCACGCCACGATGATGATGACGACTTTGAGAAGCATATTTCTCTTAAACTACAACTACAAAATAATGATGTACAACATTGTTATTGGAAATTTAGTACTCTTTAATTCTGCAGTATAACTTTTTTTTCTACGGTCAATGATTTCCGAGATATGTATATGCGAAAAACTAAGAAATTACACCTTCCTTATTCCCCTCGCCGTAGGTCCGGGGACTTTTAGTAAGTTTACCTTCAAGCTAGTCCAAACAAAACCCCATTCATTTTTGTGGTACCGACATTTCTATCTAGAAAATTTTATTGCCTGGCGTAACTTTATTATTTTATTAGCTGTACGCCCCAACGGAGATAGCTGCTTCAGATGGTTTAATAAACGTGCTGGAGCCCACACAACTATGTAGCAGGTCCAACTACGCAAGTCATTCCATCCTACTAGACCTGAGACGCTTAGGTGTTTGTCAGCCATTCAGGCTACAGCTATCTGCCTTTTCCAAACTGTCTTATCGCTAAGACATTGGCCGTCAGCGAATTGATACACTGCCGTTACCAGGGGGCGCCCACGCGGAGGACTATGGAAAAGGTCTTTGCCCCCCGTACGCCCCAACGACTATCTCTTTTTTTTCCAATATGTAGGCGTAAATAATAATGGGGCCCATTTTGTATCTTCTACGGACAGTCCCCTTTTTTTTTTAATTTTCATTTTAGAAAGAAAACAAACAAATAGTAAGTTGTGCGGCGAGCTTCCATTTAGAACTCTGTATTCGTTAAACTTTGGAGCGGCGAAAATAAAAACCGCTCGACTTGCCGCTTAATTTGCCGCGGCCGGTGGCTGCCGGTTTGTAGCTTGTAAACCGCCTTCTAAACGCAGCCTAAAACCGGAACGCTCAAGTAAGGCAGTGTCTACGTTTTATGATAAAAGCAAGAGCTGAGTCCTCGTATCTAAAGCAGAAACCCACTCTGGATTTTCGCGTTAAGCAGTGCAATTTTGTTCTGGAACTAAATAATAACTACTCAATTGCCCTAACCCCTTGTGGGGCATAGCGCGTCAACTGTTCCATGCGGCCCGGTTGACGTTTCGTTGGCATAAATTGGTTTCGGAGAATGCAGTTGCCAGCATGCACCTCCTGCACATCCATGGCCACGAACGTCGTCGTGGACGGGACTCGAACCCGAAACGCCGGTAGTCAAACATGAGACTGATGCCTCAACACACTGCGCTACCGGTCGCCCCTAACTGGAACTAAATAATAAGCTAAGAGACGAACACAGTTAATATATTTTATTTATAAATAAACGTACTCAACAACTTACTTGCTTGTATATCCACGTAATCGTATGTCAGTACATACTATATGTAAACAAACAAAAAATGTCCAAATTGTTTGTGTGCAATTTAATTCAATTTCTACAAAATAATTTCACTAAAAAATATTAACTGCTAGTTAAATCCACCTTTTAAACCTTTTTCTTAATCCGTTTCTCGCACGTATTTTTCACAATACCAGCAACTCGATAGGTGGCAAGAAGTGTTACATTTCCTCGTTGATGCTCTTCGTAAAATGTTAACCAAACATTGATTTGTGAGTTTGGTGCGTAGAAGAATCGAACCGGAAGCACACTATTAGCATGTGAAAGGGGTACATAGATGTAGTATGTTTCCACGTCAAAGGGACATTGCACAGTGAAATTTGTGGCTCGTGATATTACCGTTTTCGCGGTGGTAAGCAGAAGATTTCGCGGACCATTGCGGTCCATTTTGCAAACCCGAAATGTGGTATTAAAATATGACTTCACTACTCTTCCCGATGACCAACTGAAAACATTTATCTCCCATAATGGATTTTTTAATTTTTGTAGAATGTCAACATTAACGTGGATGGTAGTTTCGTTATGGAATGTATCGTGAACGAACACAAACCGTCGATCAAAGCCAAGGTAAAAATTGGACATAACAGCATTGTAGCATGCCTGTTCGGTTAAAAGATTATGAAAATAATATGAAAAAGGTTACATAAAAATTTCTAAAACTGTGGTACTCACTTGCTCCGCAGGACTTACTGTCGTAAAAAGAAATAGAAGAGTCAAAACTGGCCACTCCATTCTAAACTAAATGCGAGCAGTACGTTAGTTTAACTAAATCACCATTAACTGAAGCAATAAGTTCAAATGCTTTACTAATGTTTAACGAACAGTATGTCCAGTAATAATGCCATACAGTCTCCAAAAACTAGTGTAATTTTCACTAAATGTATACGGGACGTACCTAAACCTCCGGACAGGCCGCGGCGTTCGTCATGGCATTCCTCCTGTAATTCTATGACAGAAAATCTGATAACTCTTTCGGTTTTTTAATCGATCTTTTAAGTGATAACGTTTTAGGGCACTTTAGGGGGCGAAAATTCTTTTCTAGAGTCCTCCTTGTGAACGCCCCCTAGAACGTCAGTGGTCACTAGCCATTGCTTACCAATGTCAATCCGCTAGTGATGACGGTGCGATGATTTGGTTAAAGTAAACCTTCCCCTGTGGTGTGGGGTGTAAAAATAATACCACGGCCTTTCCCTTTGCCGGCCTGTCGTAGAAATCGACAAACAAAAGACAGGATGATATGCCAGCAACTTGCACTATCCGAAATCTTCTATATGGATCAGAAAGTCCCAAGAACGCAAGATTTCTTCAATTGGAGAGTGAATTCGCGCAGTATAAATTAAACATTTCAAGAGTGAGATAAGATGGTTGAACAGCAGAGAATTTATCTCTGCAACGGGCAGCACTGTAATGTTTTACTTCGGTAGAGCTACCGGTTGTGGCCGTGAGTCAGGTGTGGGGCTCCTTTTAACCGGAGCCGCACCAAAACTGTGTCTGTTCCTGGGATCCGCTTTCTGTTAGAATCATGACCGCCAGGTTCCGGACTAAAATGAGGAACATAGCAATAATACTCGCACAATGTTATGCTCCACCAACCAACTCGATGATGTCTTGGCGAAACACCCCTTCTACGAACAACTAAACGCTGTCCAGTGCAGAACACCTAAAGATGACATTAATAATATTTATGGGGGAATTTAATGCAAAAGTTGGCGCTGATAACTATGGGCTCAGGCATGTGATGGGGAGACACGGTCTTGGGGAACGTTACGAACACTGTGAAAGTTTTGCAGAGTTCTGCAACTTTCACAGTCTCTTCATCGGTGGTACTATGTTTGAGCATAAGGACCACCACAAAATCAGCTGGTCCTCTGTTGATCTGCGCAGAATACAAAGTCAGATGGACCACTTCGTTTATTGCCTTAATCCCTCCAGGGGCATGGGCGCGTCAACATCTCTAGCATTTTTATGGCTTGTTGATGTTTCGATAGCATATCTACTTTTCGAAAGTGCAGTTGCTAGCATGCGCGCCGTGTTTTATATTGACAAGCTCGGAGCACTATAAGAGTTCTATTAGTGCTCACAGGCAGTTTTTGATCGCGCCGTAATTTGAGCTCCGAGCTCTAGATTAGTATCGTAGAGCGGTGACCGAACGACCACGGAGCGCGATGGATGGACCACTTCGCCATCAGTAAAAGATTCAAGAGTTGCCTCCTGGGCGTGGGAAGTAAGAACGGTGCGGATATTGGGATGGGAAGAGACGATTATCTCATGATAGCTAATGTTCGATTGCGCAATGCAGCTGTGCGCCGTCCTTGCGACGAAATATCCCGAAGCCGCAAATTCAATACCGCTCGACTAAAAAAGTAGCTGAGATAATTAGTAACCCAGATGGAAACTGCGATGCCATAAAAAATGCGTACATTGATTGTGCAGATACCATCTTTGGCACAAATACGGACGGATTGACGAAATAAGCGCTGGCCGAGGCTTCATGGCAGCCGATTGTTGAAAGAAAAGAGCTGAAGGTTTACTTACAATTAGTTGCATGATCAGACAACGGTCGAAGCAGCATCGAACTACATTACCATCAGAAAACTAGAGAAGTTTAATTGAAGAAGCCGCAAGAATTAACAACTTAAACGCCGTATACGGTGTCATCAATGGGTTACCAGGTGGTCTTAACTCCTGCCAATATCCGGTGAAAATAGTGATAGAAAGCTATTATACTTGTATAGGAGGAGATCAAATGAGGCGGTGGAAGGAAATCTTCGCCGTGGTCTTGAACCGTGTAAGTTCTGGTGAAGTTCCCCTCATGCCAGAGCATAGTATGCGCCACTAGGAGTTAAGGCATTAGTAGTATTAGTATTTATTTCCGATGGTTTGTAGTTTTGCTATAATAAAATACAACTAAAAAGATATTGGAGCGACCGATAGTGCAGTGTGTTGAGGCATCATTCTCATGTTTGACTACCGGCGTTTCGGGTTCAAATCCCGTCCACGACGACTTTCGTGGCCATGGATGTGCATGCTGGCAACTGCATTCTCTGAAACCAATTTATGCCGTCGAAACGTCAACTGGGCCACATGGAACAGTTGACGCGCTATGACCCACAAGAAGTTAGGGTACGAGTAATTGGAAGAAAAAGAGTGAGAGAAAGATATTTATGTCATATATATCGGGAGCAGCTTGCTCCCTACTTCAGTTCAAAGCTATTGAATGTCTATAGTTTAGGATATTTCTATTTATGCCTAATACATTTCTAACTTTTAAACAATACCTGATTATAAATAATTGCCCATATTGCCTAATTTTACATCTACCTGTTGCCTAATATACATATATCTCTTCTTGTTATATCTACTCGTAAATACATGTCTTATATCTAATTTCTATAACGTTTAGTGCGCTCCAGCTGTCTGATATTCCCTTCCCCGCTGAATAACCGCAGGTCGCGAATGTCAAACTGAATATTGCATTTGACAAATGCGCCGGCATGTCATCTCTAAAACATAAAATAATCGCAAATCGCAGCTCAGCAATTGTGAAGCGTTGTACTTAGCGGTTGCGTTTAAAGTACGCAATAAATTATTCAGTAAGCGCGCGAGTTTCGCTTGGATGACAATGGCTTCGCTCCCTCTAGGTACAACAGTCCCATGTGTGGGCTCCGCAATTAAGAGATGTGCGGAGCGAGCGGAGGCCACACATGCGACTGTTGTACCCAGAGCGAGCGAAGCGAGCGTCCATATTTGTGCGATGCTGAGGGTTATGATCCCTTAAGTGCGGAGCGGGCGGAGCCCACACAAGGGAATGTTGTACCCAGAGCGAGCGTTCTTGTTTGTGCGATACTGAGTGTTGTGACCCCTTAAGCGCGGAGCGAGCGAAGCCCACACAAGCGACTGTTAATTCACAACCCGCAATATCGCACATGTGTGCGTGGATAATTTCGGTTTGGCACGAGCTGGGGTAGCACCGCTCCTAGGGCGTTGCGAACCCCCACATATAGCCCTAGGTCTCCCGCTTCACTCTTTGTAAATACATGTACCTGCATCCGTTTCGTCCTAGCATATCTGCATCCAGCATTTTTTTTGCTATGCACAATTTCAAACCGAAATAAGGTATGCGAAGGAAAGCGAAAATAGCCTTCGTTTTAAGGGGGGTCTCAGTCGAAAAATCGGAATATAATCCTTTTATTTTTTGTTACATAATAACTCCGGAAATATTGAGGCTAGCTCAATTAACTTTTTTTTGTTGGATTTGTATGAGTTTTTTCTTGTAAATAATCTGTGAATTATTAAATTCGAGCAAGCATTAACGCAATTACAACCACTGAATGCCTCATTTTTTCCCAACCGAGATTCATCTAGTTAATGTACCTTTTCACAAAAACTACTAAAGCTTTTTCAATTTTTCTTTTTTCTATGTATAAAGAAAAGAGTACCGAACATTTTGTCGTTTTATTTATTCTGATATATTTTTTTTTCGTAGTCCGGATGGCGCAACGGTTAGCACGTTCGCCTTCTACGCACTGGGCTCCGGTTCGATTTCTACTGAATGCGGTAGTTTTCGATAAAAAAGGGATTTACGTGTCGGACTATGAGCCCACTCAGCTGTTAAATGAGTACCTATTTATGGGGTAAATAACTCGGTTGAGCATGTTGCTGATCACACACCTCTGCACAAGACCGTCACGATCTAGAAAATGAGATGATGCTAACTCATCTCGAGGCCATGGTTCAAATTGGACTGTCGCGCCAGTTATTTTTTTTTTATTTTTTTTTTTCAAATTTTCAATTATTGGTGTCGGAAAATTTAACCTGTTTCCCGATCTTTTAATAGGAATTTTTTAAATATAAAACGTAAAATCTTCACACACTATTCAAGGGCGGTTCAATAAATTTTTAGCCCCGTAGGATTGGTAGATGCCCAGTAAATGTACATTGAAGAGGAAAAAACGTGATTTTTCAGGAGAGCACTTTTTCTAACGGAAGACGTTTCATGCCGCATTTCAGCCTAAAATCGATACTTGGGTTATCGTTGAAACTAGGAATGATATCTAATGGATCGGTGCGATCTTTTAAAACCATCTTAGTAGTGTTTCGTCGAATTCGAACCTTCTGTGTTGTGTAAATTTGTTGCTACTTTTGCCTACACTACGATTCATCGCAGCGCAAATTCGCTGTTTGTAGTTACTGAGTTGTTCAAGAAAATATTGTTTTCTATCCATTTTGAATTGAGATATTTTCACCATTTTTTACCAACATGACCTGAATGATATGAAGAATTTTTTAAGCCGAAAAAAAAAATTATCATATTTTTTTTCGACTGAGACCCCCCTTAAACGAAAGCAAGCATTGAGTGCGAAACCGAAAGAATCTATTCATAGCTACTTTCGCTTTCAACCGAAATTATCCATGAATGCCTTATTTCCAAATGGCTTATTCCACGGTGCCGTTAAAAACGGTTGATTGTTTCAGCCCTGACCCTGAGATTTTTAATTAAACAAAAAAACTCCTTTCTGCATAAACTGTTAATCGCACTTTAATATTGAAATAATAGGTTGATGTTTGCAGTTTAAAATTTATTGGAAATAAATGTCGTAAACTCTTTATCTTGCTAAATGTAGGCAAATTACTATCAGATAAACATAGATTCATTAACAGCATAATTTAGTCGTGCTGGGAAGTGGAACTTTTTAATTTTGGATCTTTTATGCACACTATGGGGTACGTACATATTCATTTATATTACATTTACATATACGGGGTATCCGGAAATTGCTGGATAAACGCTCTGCCACGTGATTCCCTACACGATTTCCAGTAAACATATTAAGTCAGCATAATTAACACTTTTCCGAATTCTTAAGCCTTTAGCTGCAACAGGCATTTACATTTTTCTTAAAAATTCCTCGCATGACTATAAATTCAACGCCTCGGAAATTACGCTAACTATAACACTAAAATGACATGATTAATGCAGCCAATATGTTGCTAAAATTTGTCTCGTAAAAATCAGATAAATGTTGTTAATTGCCTCCAGGGTCATGGGCGCGTCAACATCTCTGGCATTTCTATGCCTTGTTGACGTTTCGACAGCATATCTGCTTTTCGGAAGTGCAGTTGCTAGCATGCACCTCCTATTCGCGCCGTCTTTACACTAACAAGCTCGGAGCGCTGTGAGAGTTCTATTAGTACCCACAAGCAGTTTTTGATCTCTCCGAGCTCTATTATACAATTACCATTATATTATTATACCATCATCACACGTTAGCATAAACGATTGTTTGTTTCATGAAATTTTTTCGATTTCGACCAAATCCCTGAATATATGTAAATTATTCTTCGAGGAAAAGTAAAACGACAAATGACACCATTACCACTTTCATTCCAATTCAAAATTCCAACTTTATTAATTCCCACATGCAATAAATTACTATCGACATTCAGCTTCCTTGAGCAAATATTCGCTATGATGTTATCCTTTGAACGTCTTGGGTTTAACCCATAAACATTTAACGCACTCCGTTCAGAAGCCAACACACCACAAACATTCAAAATTAGATGTCGAGCTTGTTTAGGTCTCATAAATCACGTAATCCCACACGGCAAAGGTAACATCCTCCTGACTTATTACAAACACACGATAAGATGAAGACGTTCTCGGCCTTGTCCTGTGTGTTGCTTACACAGAATATGCGGGATAATCCTTGCGGGAGTCCTTTGAAAGTGCTATATGAACTTTCACTTTGTGATAGCATCGCAACCCAGTTTTCCGTTCACAGATATTGAGATACTCCGATGCTGCCTCACTCATCGAAGTGCTAAAATATTTATAGGTCAATGAGAATGACTTCAAGGGATGTTTGTTAGCTTCAGCACGATTCAATACACGATCAGCTTCTCGATAAACTGCCACGTACCCAGAATTAAGACTAAAGACACGGAATTTGAATTTGAAATTAAGTGTAGGAGAATTTGCTACAATTGCATTCGTAGATGGAGTGTTATTATTTGGGTCAATCAACAATGCTAGGCTCAGTTTTTCGTCAGCCCCACCCCTAATAATAGTCTACCACAAAATTTACGATTTCATTTACAGTCCCGGGAAAATTAATTACCGAGTAATGGGTGACATAATCGTAAAAAGTAAATGACAAGCAACGAGGAAAAAGCATGCAATCGCATTAAGCAATTTGCTACCCATATATTGGGTATATTAAAACAGCACGATATCAAAGTTATTCACGAGGGTTGGTGGGGCTGGTGGAATTTTCGTGCACATTAATCCCAACGTGATGAGTTTCAGTAACAAGACGGAAGATATAATGCGGTCCATAAAAAAATTATGGGGTTGCATGCAACTGGTTGTTGGTTGTCATCCGAAAATTGGATCTCTCTGACTGTTGGATGTTTTTTTTTTAAATTTGGGGGTAGCAGAGAAATTTTTTTTTGTAATTATTACCACTCTCACTGGTTGATAAGCCGCACAAGTACCAAATACGCTTATGATATAAATCTGAAATAGATTTTTTTTAATATTAATGCAAAATGTCCTAACGCGAACTGCAACCTACATTCAAATAAAATCTTATTATCTTCACATATCATGAATACCAAAACGACAGAAATTATGCATGACGTACGTTTTCCTTTACGTAATGTCGAAAACCAGGTCAAAATGGCTCGGCATCAAAAGGATATTAAATGTCAATTATATGTCCTATCTCCATGGCAAAAGAGCACTGAAATCATATGTGTAAACGAAGACACAGTCCGGATTTATGATTTCATCCTGACAGAAGATCGTACGATATCCCATTTGCTGGAAGGTTACATATTCAGATCTTATGAAGTGCAAAGCTCATTCCAACTGACAAAATAATGCGCTGGCTAAAGTGAAGGCCGTAAGACGATATGACAAGAAGTATTCCTTTATGGTAGTACTGGCAGTTCCATGAATACGTACGGGCATATATTTATATATTTAGCAGAGTACTCGTACATCGGAATTTGAATGTTGGACTTGAATAGGATCTAATGTAAGAGGACATGTGGGCTGATGGAGAGTGGTTGGAAGTATTCAATTGTAAATTTGATATCCTGAAAAATGATATATGATATATGGAATTCAAAGTTGGCGTGTATTGGAATATCGAGTGTGAGTTCATATTTTTGAATTTAAATAAGTTTCATTATTTGCCCGATGGATTTCGGCAGTCACTTTATATCATGTATACTTGCTACATACGGAATCAGTTTTCATTTCGACGTTTTAAAAGAAAATGTGTTTTTTTTTTCTTAAAAATCCTTGATGTCTGACATGACATTTGCCACTGGTCCAAAGCCGTCCATATGAACCAACTTCTTTTTTTCAACAATGGTATTTTTATAATTGAAGATAGTGATTTCACGTGATTTTTACTAACGGTAAACTGAAAAGTTTTTTAAAGAATATTATTAAAAAAAATCCAAAGGTCCGGATTCCTCTTGAAAATACTTAATTCTGAATAACAATACAACAATATATGTAGAAGGATTTCATCCTTCAAAAACACGCACCTACAGGATTCTACAACAATAGGTATTCTAAAAGCGTTCCGCGCTCTACCTTGACTCGAGCTATGCACGGCTGTAACTCGTATTCTTATTCGCCCAAAGTCCATCTCGCCTTGGTCGGCCTTCGTTGGGAATGCGGTCCCATTTCATGGCACGTCCAGCAATGCAGTTATCATCCTCCCGCGGTGACCTATCCACTGCTATTTTCGCCTGCGTATCAATTCGTCGATTGGCATGGGACCCGTACGCTAACTCAGCTCTTCATTTGATATTGTTTCGGTCCAGAAAATTCTTAAAATTTAATGAAGACACGAGTTAGCAAAAACTTGAAGCTATCTTGCAGCATTTACGGAGATTTTCCATGTGCTCCTCCTACGTAACAGCACAGACAGTACCGAGGGGCAAAACAAGTCCAGCTTGGTCTTAATACTGAGATGGAAATTGGACGAGTTTGTAATGGACGGTTTGGTGGGCATCCGAAGATGCCCGTGGTGACAGAACCTAAGGTAGCATAATGACCGTGAAAAACGGGCCGTGCCATCTGGTATAGTTCGGAAGATATGATCGGGGTTTTCGCCGTTCATTGCCCGTGTCCTTTACGTATTATTAAAAATTCACAGGCCTGCAGAAGACAACACAAACATGGGGAATAATAAAAAAAAGGCGGTGATGGATGGAATGATTGGTGGACGGCACAGATGCCCTCGCGCTCGCATCGGGGTCCGGGTGTAAAAGGACCTTCTGCCTCTGATTTTGTACCACAAAGAGATCAGCGCTCATCAGGTGCTGCCTTGAATCTGCTGGTGGAAGCAGCACTTCCAGGATATGGGTCATTGCAGGTGGTCCATTTCAACCATTTCATTTCTTATTTTTATGTCGGAAAAACTACATAGCTAAAACACCGAATTTGGAATTTGCAAAAAATCTTTATTTGGATGCATTTCGGGCAGCCTTCCGCCTATCTTCAGCAACACGACTAAAGTCGGAATACGGAATTTGCGCATCGTTTCTCTTAAACCATAAACATTTCATTTCTCTTGTTGGTATTGACCTTTAGCCCGACCTTGTTCACCTCCCTCTCGAGATCTAAGGCCATTGCGTTTAGATTCATGATTTAGTGAGAGAGAAGGCATATGTTGTCAGCGTAATCAAGATGTTGCGGATAACAAATTAAGATCCATCGAATTGTTATTCACCTTCTGTGCCATTGCAGAGCTTTGGCGGACAGAATGAGGAGATTTCTTGGTTCCTCGTTCTTTTACGATTTGGACGACCTCAACAACGCTAGCGCGACAAAGCTCAATCGTTTTATTGCTAGAACTGGCTGGTTTTAAAATCTAGTTTTTAGTGTAAGGCATAGAGACCCTGGAGGTACTACAACGGACCCAATTTGCGGTCTAAGTGTGCTGTGATCTATCTTATCTACCCTAACCATTACAATGTCACCTTGAAGTGTTCTGCTTTAGCCGGCGTTAATTTGTTTGTAGAAGGAGTCTTTTGTAATATTTGATGGTTCAGTTGGCGCGTATCATTGTATAATTATGATGTTTTTCATGTTGGTCCGAAGCCTTGAGGTCATGATTGTGTCGGAGACCGGATCTCAGGATAGGAGACAGCTTCGTGCACCTCTAGTTAAAAGGAGCCCCACACCTGGCTCACGACCACTACCGGTTGCTTTACTAGAGTACAACTTTACACTGCTACCCTTTGGAGAGAACAATTCTCCGCTGTCCCACCACTTTATATCACTAACTACTAAGATGTTTAATTTATATTGTAGAAATTCACTCCCTAATTGCGTCCTGGGGGCATTCTTATCCACTTTCCAGGAGAGTATGTGAAAATTTCCCAAAGCTCACGATTAGCTGTGCATTTCTTTCTGCAGTGAAAAAAAAAATGTTTCTCGATTTCTATATTTTACAGTGAGACTCGCAAGCACAAACGCCAAATAGTATATTATACTATAGCCCGCAGTCTGATAGCAAGACTAAGTGGGTGTTCACATTGCACGCCGTGCGATGCCGAGCCGAACGATGGCTTGCGATGCAAAGATGATCCGAGCGATGGCTTGCGATGCAAAGATGATCCGGGATGTTCACTGCACGCAATGATGGAGTGTAGAGACCAATTTAGTTTAAGGAATAGAATCTGTTCGACATCATTTCGTTTGTGCTTCACCCAGTAAATTTATTTCTGTTTCAAAACAGTGCTCTAAAAATGAAAGGGCGTCATCATTGGGTGCATCCCATTAATGAAGAAAGGCCCAGTGTTGGTGAATTTCATCATCTCTTCCGCGACCTCAGACGAGAGGTTTCACAAGCGGATTGAGCAGCGGCGCACCGCTGTGTATAAACGCAAAAATCGGCAGCCGCGGCGGCTTTTGGACGGTGAATGTATAAACCGCTCGACTCGCCGTTGAGACCACCGCCGCAGTTTGTGGAGCGGCGAGATTGCATTTGAATTCAGTGTAAGAAACGGTACACATGGACGTCCAAATGACGCCGGACGCCTCGTCACTTAAGCTCCTCCCTCTTTGATACCTATCTGCAACCTGAATTTACAATTTATGTTATTTTTAGTTTTAAATAAACTATTTTTGGCCATAACTTCTAAAATATAAGGAATATCGCATTTTTAACACCATTTTCACCCCCCTTACGAACCCCCGTCCGAGCTGAGAGCTCCCTCCCCACCATTTTTTTTTTCTCAAAATTAATTGTCAATTGTAGTAGTCACGATCAACGATTAACAATTAATTAATTGGCACTTAAAAGTGATCCTCAAGCGAATGGTTTAAGAAACATCATACAAATCAAACATTGTGACCGTGTCCGTGTTCCGGGTTCGAATTTATGTGGGCCGGCTTATTAAAAATTGATATTCGGACGCGTGAAATGACGCAGATAGGAACAGAAACCAGCGTCATCCCAGATAGCTATCGCGGCGGCAAAATGATGCCGATGCGCCGATAGTTATCGGATAGCTATCTGCGGCCATGTGCATCGCATCATTGCCCGTAATGTATTTCTTCCTATCCGATTGAAAGTGACGCAGCGTCAGACGGCATTTCGACGTCCATGTGCACCGGCACTAAATATGTAAACCGCCGCTTCTGCTCTATGCCTTTATACGCAGCGGTGTCCGCTGCTCAAACCGCTTGTGAAACCACGCGACCTTATTACGATGGTAATAACCTTTCATTTGAGCCATACTGAATCAAAACCGGAGTCCAAAGCGTATATACCCTAGACTTGTTCAGACCTAGTTGTGATACCAAAACTTCCAACTGACAACGACCATTGCATTAAAAGTGAGTTTCCCATATGGTCAGTTTGAGCTGTGGGCGTGGATCCAATGAAAAGTTTCATCGTTCATCCATTCAAATTTTGGATATTTAGATTTGAACTAACGTTTATAGGGAAGGTTGCCGTTCATTCAATAGGATCTTGCCCATTCTCAAAATCAACTAACAACCTACACTATAAATATTTGTCGCATTTTGCAAGTCGTTATCATCATTGCATCGAAAGTTATCGCTCATTTGAAGTTTCGTTTGTAGGGGACGTAGAGGTTGCTTGGGACGGAGCTTGGCCATTTCCAATACCAACCAACTAAATCTAAATCCAAATATTTGAACCAAATTTCAAGTCGCTAGCTTAATTCTATCGAAAGTTATCGCTCATTTGAAATTTCATCTGTAGGGGTTCCTTCGGTCGGATCTTGCCCATTTTCAATACCAACCAACCAATACCAAATAGATCATGCTACAAACATTTGACCAAAATTTCAAGGTTTTAACTTCATTCTATCGAAAGTTATCGTGCAAACGAACAGACAGACAGACAGATATGGCTAAATCGAATCAGGAGATGACCCTCATAATTTCCATGTATACACTGCCACACCGCTGCGCCTAAAAGTCTAGGGTATAAAAGCAGACATACATGCATTTTTTCAGTGTGATCTTACATCAAATATTACTTTACAGCTCGTACTTGCACCATACTGGCTCCAAAAAGCTTCACATCGCAAAGCATCGCAAAGCCCATAAACTCCATCGCAAAGCCCATTAAATTCCATCGCAAAAAATCAGCAGCCGGTACTCGCACGAAAAAGCAAAGAAGTTTGTGAAAACATCGGGCCATCGCTCGGCTCATCATTGCATCGCGCGCAGTGTGTACACTCAAAGCGTGATTCCATTTAAAATTGAAGACTTTCCATTTTCTTGCTTTAAAAGCTTATAATCGCATTGCATCGCTCGACCCGGCTCGGCTCGGCATCGCACGCAGTGTGAACATCCACTAAGGCTGTCGAATCACTAATCACCTATAATCCAAATATTTTTCCGAGGCTCAATCCATTTCCTATCAGCTTCATGTTCCTATCCTAAATGGGCCACCTACAATGTTTTTTTGAACAATGAAATAATTTCGCTTAACATTCAAAAGACCCTGTCAAGTCGCGAAAAGTATACCTGTAGATACATAAGAGGTAAGCACGCCAGGAAGCCGTAATGAACCACATCTTGGTCAGGGAGCGCTGCTTCCATTGCCAGATAGAAAGCAGCACCTGATGAGTACTGATATGTCGGTGGTACGAAACTGGAGGCCGAAGGTCCTATTACATCTGGACCCCGATGCGAGCGCGAGGGCATCTGTGCCGTCCACAAACCATTCCATTCTTAGGGCCTTTTTTATTAATCTTGATTTTTCTCTTTTATGTTTGTGTTTACTTCCCCAGGCCTATGAATTTTTATTAATACATAAAGGACAGGGGCAATGAGCGGCGAGAACCACGCCCAGGTCTCCCGAACTGAGCTACTGCAAGCATAGGCTGCGGCTTAGCTCGTTGAGGACCCTATTTCTTCGCCATATGGCACAGTCATTATGCTACCTTAGGCTCCGTCCCCACGGGTATCTTTGGATGCCCGCGAAGCCGTCCATTACACTTCTCTAGAAGCAGTATTCGTTTGATATCAACTGTTAATAATAATAAAATTAATAAAAGACTATTTTGGAGTTATGAATTTACGCTCGAGTGAGTTTAGTTTAATTTTTTATCATGAAAGAAATGAAAAATGTGACGTGACGCAAGGGGGAGGGGAGTTTGTGACAACATGTGACAAAGGGGGGGGGGGAGACGCCCCGTCTCCGCTTACGTGTTCGAGTAACTTCATCAGTGCGATCAGGCTTGGTCAGCAGGCTTAGTTCTGATTTCAGATATTGAGCCATAGCGCAATATATTTTTCGGTCTTAGTGTTTATGAACCTCTTCGGCTCAAGTGAAAGTGACAAGTTCCATGCACGTTCCGATTTTTTCTATTAATTTTTATAAAATCAATGTAAGCATTCACAACCGAGTCGACTGGAGGTCGACGGAAAACCATCTGTTGGAATAATTTCCTGGTAGGAAGCGAACCTGCGACCAATCGCTTGATCGACGCTCTACCCATCGAGCATCCGCGGCCGCAATAAGGATTAGGTATCCACATACAACTGAATTCATGATGTGGGATTACATTTTCCCAAAATAAAATTGCGTTTTTTGATTGGTCCGGATACTTGAACATATTTGTATACTAAAAAAAAGTTACATACTGCATTTATTAAGATAAACTACTGGCGCAACAGTCCAATTTTTGGACCAAGGCCTCGAGATGAGTTAGCATCATCTCATTTACTCGATCGTGACGGTGTGTTTCGTGTAGAGGTGCGTGAACAGCAACACGCTCAACCGAGTTATTTACCCCCAATGGGTACCATTTAATAGCTGAGTGAGCTCATGGTCCGACACTTAAATCTCCTTTTTTATCGAAGACCACTGCATTCAGTAGGATTCGAAGCGGGGCCTAGCGCATAGAAGGCGAACGTGCAATCCTTTGTGTCATCCGGACTACTACTGCATTTACTGAAACATAGTAGTTTTTGCGACGGAAAAAAATTGTTTATACATTTTGGAAATCTCCATCAAACTCCCAACCTTTCACTCGATATGTCTTTCCGCAGTTCACCCATTGCATTCATCATATTGTCCCATCAGCGAAAATGCACTCCCTCTCCTTAAATACTTCATTTGTTCCTCGTATCCGTTCAATTGCTTTAAGTGTTCATTAGCCGGATGAAAACAAAATGCTTCATTCTACTCCCGAGGCTCTAACTGAGAGACAATTGCAAGAATAACCAAAGGATATGAAAGTCAAACGACAAATATGTATGGTTTGGGAAAAGATCAAAGGAATCGCTGGATAAACTCACCCATCATCCCCACGTGCTCATCATCTTTTTTTGCATATTCGCTGTAAACATTGCGGCTGAGCCCAGAATATGCTGCGTTTTTTATATTGTAGCCCTAGCTTGAGTTTTCCCACTCATCTCGTAGATACTGCGGTTTGTCTAGCGCATCTGGTTTGTCGTATTTCTCACTGATTGGATATTGCTCACACTTTAATCCTTTATCGTTGTCGTGTGTCATTCAGTGAAGTATCTACGGCACAATATCACTTAAAGGGTCGTCCCTTTCCGCTCGGCAAGATGTTCTACGTTTCACATTTTGAAAAGAGGAGTCATATCTCTCGCTGTATTTGGCGAGGAGGAACGGTGACAAATTGTTGAAATAGCACAGGTACGTAGAAAGGCGAAGCACTTTATCAACATGAAACATAACTGATTTTATGAATGAAAAAGGAATAATCCCGGTGAAGACTAACTGATGAGTCGACTGGATTTCCTTCTTTTAACTCTATTTGAAAATGTTAAGAGGAGCCCGAAAGAAGAAAAATCCGCTTTGTGTGCGTTTTTATCGTTCGTTCTACTTTTCAAAAGGACGACGATGACGTGGGCGTATGCGAAAATAAACCGCTCAACCCTCTTTGTCCCGTCACAAGTTAGCCTCTGGCGTTGGGGGAGGCGGGCTTGAATAAATGAATAGGATTTGTCTGGACTTGATGGTCTTGTGCCCACATATCAGATACATACTCGTATACGTAGAAGTGGACGAAACATTCATATGCATGCTAGAGGAACGGATCTCGGATAAAGGATAATATGTGAAGCTATAGGTATATGTAGGGGTGAATCAAACATACGATTATAGTATGGGTATGATTGAAATGTTTTGTCCTTGGACTTTGCAACATGACTGAAAGAATTTAGTTCTCAAAAAAAATAGGTATTTCTTGCAGTGGACAATTCAACTGGTATAATATGTACAATTCTTTCTTTGTCATGTGTTGACTGTCTGGTCTGGTCCAGATAGCCGGACAGTGTGTTTGGACAATTTTTTTCCCGGAGCTTTAAAATTAACATTTGGATAATGGTTGAACTCATAGTCTCATGTCGCCAGAAAGTTGTGACGAATGCATCAAATTGGCCCTTGGATTATTTTCTATATACATATTAGACTACGTATTTTACTGGCTAGCTATTGTTCGGAACCCAGCCAATATCACGTACTTTTCCAGTGTCTAAGGGCTTCTTCTCAATCTGAAACCAGTTGGAAACCTTAGCATGAAAAGTTTTCTAACATTCGCAGATGCGACGAAGACTTTTGAAAACAATACGGACAATTCTAAATCATAATAGGCACCGTAGATATGTGACATCGCGTAAGGCCGCCATCTAATCTAACCCTAAGTTTTTAAGGGAGGTGTATTCCGTAACTTCAGTAATATCAAGGCTGTTCAGTAAAACAGTATGTCATGTGGTGGCCTGTTTCATTAAGACAAATGGCCACATTTTCTATCAACTGTTGGGCAAAAATGTCAAAAAAAAATTAAATTTAGTACAGTTTCATAGGCCGTGTGTAACGGACGGTTTGGTGGGCATCCGAAGATGCCCGTGGGGACGGAGCCTTAGGTAGCGTAGTGGCCGTGCCATCTGGCCAAGAAAAAGACCCATCAACGAGCTAAGCAGCGGCCTATGCTTGTTGTAGCTCAGTTCTGGAGACGTGGGCGGAGTTTTCGCAGCTCGTTGCCCCTGTCCTTTACGTATTAACAAAAATTCATAGGCCTGGGTAAGAAAACACAAACAGGGGAGGTTCAAATAAGGAATGATAAAAAAATAAGGCGATAAGGATGGAATGGTTGGCGGACAGCGCAGATTCCCTCGCATTCGCATCAGCGTCCAGGCGTAATGGGACCCTCGGCCTCTGGTTTCGTACCACCGGCAGATCCTTACTCATCAGGTGCTGGCATAGATCTGCCGGTGGAACCTGCACAACCACACCAGAATATGGTTCATTACACGTGGTGGTTGTAGTTCTAAGAGTTTTTGTGATGGCGACACTTGCAAGCCTTAGAGCTTTATTGGTGGAAAGAACAGGTTCCCTTTAGTCGAATTTATTCTAACCTCAACCTCACTGGCCCACTTCTCCACTTCTGATATGGCCTTAGCCTTTAAGATAATCAGCGGCTCATACACTCAATGCGAGCTGGAAACATTGGGTAAAATGAAATCTGTTTACGAAGGAGAGGGGAGGGGGGATTTTTTAAAACTTGCCTCAGTGCGTTGCGGCTAGACATCTTAATACTATATAAGTCAATCAACAGTAAGACCTGTGTACGGAAGGTTTTAAGAGACTGGAAGCTTTAATTGGCGAGTGAGTTCGGAGAGGAATCGGGCGACATCAGAGCGAGATGACCGCTTTATGGTGTTAATGGCTTTACGAAATCAACATCTCACTGGTGTTCAGGGGCAGCAGCGACTCCGTAATGTCCGCGATATCACAGTAAGTGAGTGGACTGTACGACGGAGACTTGCAGGAAGAGGTTCACATCCACATAAGCCTGCCAATGGTCCTAAATTAACTCCTGCTCATCGCCAACCGTGGCTTCTGTTTCCTCGTGCTCACGTTAATTGGTCGCTCGAACAGTCGAAGCTCGTACTGTTCTCGGATGAGTGTAAAATTTGTCAGAAAAGTATACTGAAGAAAGGTAGAGTGATTTTCACAGGCTTGTACTGAGAAACGGGGGGCATTTGGTGGAGTTTCATGGACTGTTTGGGGTGGCACTTTTTTGGAAGAAAAAACTGATATTGAGTTCATCTCCAGACCTCGTCTAGGCACTCTGACTGTTCAACGATACATCCAGGAGGTGCTACAACAGCATGTCATGTCATATGTTGGTTGGTTTTGTAGGCGAAGTTTTCATACTCGTGGAGGATAACGGCCGACCAGTTTTCCAGTATCTGAGCGAGGTTGGAATTCCAGTTATGTCGTGGCCAGCGAGAAGCCCTGACCTTAATCCCATTGAATATCTATGGGATGAGCTTAACAGAAGGGTCAAGGTCAGGACTCAACCCCCAGAAGCCCTCTATGAGGTAAAGGTGGCTATCCAAGAGGAGTGGGACGCTGTACCTCTAGAGTTCATCGTAAATACCTATACAATACAAATACAAATTATCGAATTAAGTTTTGCTTTACCAATTTTCCGTGTTTCGCTTCGAAAACCTTCCAAATAAACCAAAAAAAAGTTATTCAAAACAGTCTGTTTTTGTTTTTAAGCCTGTAAAATCAATAAAAACCAGTGACAGTTACAATATGTCTGACTCAACATGGGAAATGGTTGGGCAGAAAGAAGTGCGGAAACACGGGAATTACTCCTTGCAACGCACTTCCCGGACTGTGAAAATCCATCCACCCTATAGCAGACAACAACGGTGATGACTAACTTACGCCGCAGCAATATTCCAGGGCTCTTCACGGTCAGGAAGGTATTATATCCGTAAAATTGGCCATCAATTCCTTCGACCCACACAAATCATCCGGACCCGATGAGATAATACCTGCAATGCTGCAAAGAGCTATCGACTCTATAGCAGTCTGGATTATAGTCATCTACAAAGGCTACGTTAGAATGGGCTATGTACCACACGCATGGCGAGAGGCAAGTGTTGTGTTCATACCCAAAGCTGGCAAAAGCAGTCATGATAACGCAAAATACTACAGACCTATCAGTCTCACATCCTTCATGCTGAAAACCATGGAGAAAATACTGGATGGGCACATTAGAGAGTCCGGTAGCGCGGTGTGTTGAGGCATCAGTCTCGTGTTTGACTACCGTCGTTTCGGGTTCGAATCCCGTCCACGACGACGTTCGTGGCCATGGATATGCAGGAGGTTCATGCTGGCAACTGCATTCTCCGAAACCAGTTTATGCCGCCAAAACGTCAACTGGGCCACATGGAACAGTTGACGCACTATGCCCCACAAGGGGTTAAGGCAATTGAGAGAGACATTAGAGAGTCGCTCGAACCTGGCTCCCTCTCTAACGCGCAGCACGCGTACTTAAAAGGGAAATCGGTGGAAACAGCTTTGGACGAAGTAGTTTCCACCATCGAGAATTCTCTTTATTACCAGGAATACACACTCGGCACGTTCTTGGACATAGCCGAGGCCTTCAACAATGTCACAACCCAAGCGATCTTGGACTCTCTCCATAGAGCAGGATTCAACGAATCTATAAGGATCTGGATCTAATCATTGCTTTCCAACTTATGTCGTCTGTATGGGGCAACGCGAGAGCTACTAAAACAGCCAGAAGGAGGTGTGCCATCACCACTTTTATGGATACTAGTGGTTAATACTTTATGAAAAAGTTTTGAAACAGTAGGCATACGTGTGGTTGCCTACGCAGGTGATGTAATATAGTAATATTTGTACCCGAAAAGGACACTGGTGTTCTATCGGACCTCACAGCAATGGCTCTAAGTAAGCTGCTAAAATGGGCAGGCAAGGTGGGTCTAAATGTGAACACGCAAAAGACTGAAATAGTTCTCTTCACACGGAGAACCAAAATTCAGAGCTTCAACTTCCCAAGGATGGGAGTCACCGAGTTAACTTTGACGACTCATGCAAAGTACTTTGGGTTGATTCTACACAGCAAGCTTACTTGGAAGCTTAACATCGAAGAACGCACCAAGAAAGCAACTATCGCTCTATACACCTGCAAAAGCTTGCTTGATAAGGTATGGGGACTGAATCCTCGCATTATGCACTGGATGTACACGGCCGTTGTCAGGCCAATTTTACTATACGTAATTGTGGTCTGGTGGACTGCACTTAAAATTAAAGCCCATAAAAGGAAAGTGGAAAGGATCCAAAGACTGGGTTGCCTGGGAATGTGCCAAACCGATCAATAAATCTCTACACTGACGGCTGAAAGATGGAAGGGGGTGTGGGAGCGGCAGTTCACTCTCCGGAACTCCTATACAATTTATCCGTCCGACTGCCGAACGAATGCAGTATCTTTCAGGCGGAAGTGCTAGCAATTCAAAAGGCTGCAGAGTTAGCCTCAACAACTCGCAACAATGGAGAAATTTTTATTCACTTGGACAGCGAAGCTGCTTTAAAAGCGCTAACTACAATACAATCCGACACCATAAGATCAAAGACGGTGCTCAGAGTAGAACTCCGATGGGTACCAGGCCATAGCGGCATATTTGGCAACGACATCGCGAACGGGCTTGCAAAACAGGGTGCTGCTCCTGATAACGCAATAGCAATAGCAATTCCTATACCAATGCAAGCAATAAGATGAGAAATGGACTGTAAGATGATGCAACTGGCCAATAATGATTGGAACAGAGCCATCAATTCCAGGAAACGAGGCAAGTCTGGAATTCTTACAATCCAAGGAAAACTCCCATACTTCAAGGACTATGCAGAGGTAAGTCTGCGATGCTAGTCGGACTACTTCCTGGCCATTGCCTGATAGGGAAGCGTGCCTATAGGCTCGGATTGATCACATCTAACTGCTGCATAAACTGTCAGCAGCCTGTGTGTGTGCCCAGCACTCACAAGGACACGACAAACATGGCTTGGTGCCTACTTCTTCCGCAACTTCAAGGCGGTCGCGGACCGAAGTATAAGGAGTCTTTTGGAATTCGCGAACGCAACGAAAACCTTCGAACTCAACGATGACCCAACGATATTAACTAATTCCAATACTGAGTTCCTTTGCTATGGAGTCAATTTGTGGCATTGCTATGGACCCAAGCGGTCTATGCGGGGCTGTAAAGCCGCCACCTAACCTAACCTAAAATACAATATGTCCTTTTTTGTCAGTGTTAAGACTTTTTCTCTCTAAATTTTAGTTGTTGAGTTATCGTGTTTTAAACCACAGTTTGAAGTGGGTCGATTTTTATGCACGCAAATGTATTTATGATACTTCCACTCGTTTCAGGTTCGGATCCCGTCCACGACGACGTTCGTGGCCATGAATGTGCTGGAGATGCATGCTGGCAACTGCATCCTCCGAAACCAGTTTATGCCTTCGAAACGTCAACTGGGCCACATGGAACAGTTGACGCGCTATGCCCCACAAGGGGTTAGAGCAATTGAGAGAGAGAAGTGTATTTACTTCCACTCACTATAAGATTAGCACAATAATTTATAAAAAAAACTACTGCATTTCTAACTACTTTGATTGTTGCTGGAACTCTTCCTTGATTGATTGCTATAGCAATCAACAATTTCGTTCATATACTATGAACGTTCTATGTCGTCAATATTTGCATGACTTCCATTTAATCATTCTAATGGAAGCCGAGCTCTCTACTGCACTATTTCAAAAATTGTGTCTTTTCCCTACTCCACAATTCCTGTATCCATCCATATAACGAATACGAATAGGCTCTCCGTGATGGCAGGCCATTCCGAAAGAGAAAATCCAGGTTGCAGAAAGAAAAATTGTCTTAAAGGGTCCATACATACTCGTATAACAGACAAAATTGAAGTCACACTTCATGGATATGAAGCGCTGAAAAGGATTTTTCCTCCTTGTATCCGTCCATTTTCTTCACCTGCACTACTTGCCTATATGGTTTTTCAATTTCCCTGAAGTATAAATAACACTGAGGATATAGTATCTGCCTCGTAACCAAGGGTGGATATCGTGGTTGTGGAAGAGGGTTACCCCTGCTAAAAGGTGTCTGGCATCAAATTACTGTGTGGGCTGAATGTCGACGCGCAAAATGGCATATGGGTACATTTTGTGGAGAGTGTTAAAACAGTTAAAAGGTATGGTTTCAAAAGCGGATTACAAGTGTTTAAAGCGTTTGAAAGGAATAACACGATTATTCAAGGTTGACGTAGTGGGGCTCAGAATTCAAGAAACACCCACTTCGGTGTAGTGTTGGAAAAATAACATGCAGCGTTTGTTTGAGACTAAGGAGAAAAATTAAATAAAGGTTTTTTTATGAATGTTTGCTGCTGAGAAAATCCTTGCCATGAATCCTTAAAGGTATGGTATTTTAGTGCTGCGTTATCGGAAAGATATGAGACGATTTTTCAAATTTAAGATTTTTTGATAGTGATCCATGGGTGTTAGGGTTTGGATCACCTTGACACATTCACATTGTATCTATTTGCTTGATGAAATTTTGAGAAAAATTTCTTTCGACACACCCCTTTAATTCGATCAGCATCAGATATTTTGAGTGTCATCAGTTTTTCTGCAAAACCCATCCGAAACGCAACACCCTAAAAATATTGAAAACGTCATATTCAATCATCACAGTACACATTTTTCGCTAACATGAAAGATTTCATAACACAGCTGTTCACTAATAACAATTTAATGTAATTCCACCGAAAAGTGTTCACTGTCAATTACCATCCCGTGAACGTCAAACTTGAAACATTCTTGACTGCGAACATTTTTGTCACTGTCCCTTTTTGCAAATTACATTCCCGTAATGAATTTACCATCCTCCCAGGCACTTTTTTTTTGTCATCGCCTTCGCAGTTGAATATCTTGGTCGTTGGTTCATAGAGAGCTTGAAGATTGAGCGTGGAGCCTCTATAACATTGAAAGTGACTACAAACAATTCGAAAGAGAGTTCTATCTAATTACTAGACACGACACAAACGAAATTTGATGCGAAAATTAAATTTAATTTGACATCGCTTTTTTCGGGAATGATAGAGAGAATTATCTATTGATAGTGACGTGCATTGGGACGAAGATAGCCTGAGATTATGAGTTGTACGAATTTGCTGAGAATATATGCGGGAGAAAGATTTTCGGCCATCTTCAATATGTGAGGGCGACCGGTAGCTCAGTGCATAGACGCATCAGTTTCATGTCTGACTGCCGGCGTTTCGGGTTCGAATCTCATCCATGACGACGTTCGTGGCCATGGATGTTTGTGTTGTCTTCCCCCTGTAGTACGGGCCATAATAATAAGCCACAGCGTCTCCCGACTTTTCGCAGATAGGCGGCTAAATGGGGGAGCAGGAGGTGCATGCTGGTAACTGCATTCTCCGAAACTAGTTAATGCCAACGAAACGTCAACTATACCATATGGAACAGTTGACGTGCTATGCCCCACAAGGGGTTAGGACAATTGTGCATATGCAAAATTTGAAATAATGTTTGAATATATGAATACTATAGGTGAAAATTCTAAGGACTATTCATGTTCAAGGAAGGATTTTTCACCAAAAGAGTCGATCCATTTCAAATCTTTGTATTTGCTGCCTTTTTTCCTGTTTCTCATCAGTCTCAAGCCCAACCCCTAGTGCGCACTGGGACTCTTGAATCAATTCTATTGCATTTCGCCTGCCTCTCGATTCATTGCAAGATGCAGAAAACACATACAATATTCACGGCAATAATGAGTCAAAAAAAACCAGTGCATACTAGGCGTAAGCTTTTACGTTATTCAGTGTGACACGAAGTCACTTCTTGAAAAACGATTGTCAGCTAAGCAAAGACGTGGTGGAACAACAGTATACCGCTGTCTTCGTCTCCGGAGTCCGCCCAGCGTTTCTTTGGTCGACTATAGGTCTTTGACATCTTATCTACAACATCTTGACTACGCTGACGACATATGCCTACTCTCCCACAAAATCATGGATCTGTCCGCAATGGCGTTAGATCTCGAGAGGGAGGCAAGCAAGGTTGGGCTAAAGATTAATACCAACAAGACCAAGGTTCTTAGCCCGCCGTTGCGAAAAAGAAATCCGACACCTATTGCCATCAATATTAATGGGCAGCCTGTGGAGAAGGTGGACAACTTCGTCTACCTGGGTAGCATTGTTGCCGAAAATGGTGGTACGGAGCAGGACATCGCTCGTCGTATCAACCAGGCTAAACGCGCATACGGCATGCTGTCCAAAATCTGGCAGAGCAGTTATCTCAGCATCAAGACCAAGCTGGGCCTGTTTCGCTCCCTGGTACTATCAGTGCTTTTGTATGGGAGCAGTACATGGAAAGTTTCCGTAGGAGTTACCAGAAAGCTGCAAGTTTTCGTCAATTCATGTCTTCGTCGAATTTTAAGAATTTTCTGGCCCGAAACAATATCAAATGAAGAGCTAAGTCGGCGTACGGGTCAGATGCCAATCGACGAATTGATACGCAGGCGAAAATGGCAGTGGATAGGTCACACGTTGCGGAAGAGTGATAACTGCATTGCTATGCATGCCATGAAATGGAACCCCATTTCCAACCAAGGCCGACCAAGAGGGGGTCCTCGAATCACATGGCGTCGATCTGTGGCAAAGGAGTGTCAGGTACTGGGCAAGTCTTTTGGGGAGTTGCGCCCCATTGCCCAGAACAGAGTACGATGGCGCGCAGGAGTAGTTGACGCGCTATGCCCCGCTAGGGGTTAAGGCAAAGTAGTATAGGTCTTTCCACCTCTGATTCCAATCTTGAATGCCATTTCGGTCCAGCCCACTGCAGTTTTCGTGGCTTAACGAATTTACAGACCTGTAGCTCCTCATATATTTCGTACCTTAATTTTTGTTCCTTATTCGCCATTGGTGACCATCACGAATTGCCCTATTGATTCTTCATAAGACTCTGTTTTCAAAGGTCTATCTCCGATGCTAGGGTTGGAGTCGCCTAGGCGAATTTCCGTGATGTCCGGTATCTATGTATATGTGAAATTGTGTCAGCACATGTCGATCTGTAGACCAACTTCCATTGCTGCTGGGTCGAGATTTGGCACCGCTTTTCTGCAGTCTTAAATGAGTTTGATAAGGTGTATCTGCTAACCCGTACCCCACTGCACGCAGACCGGCCCATCATCCTATTTTAGCCTGACTTGCGTGTTGAACGCTTCAGTGAAAAAATTTTGGTTCTGACTTGTGCTTCTGATGTTGAGATTTCCGCAAGGTGGAATGCGAAGGCGTAACTTGATCTAGTATAGGTAAGTAGGTTAATGGACTGCAATGAAAACTGCAGCGCGTATATACCACATCTTTGCCCGTTGTGATACCATACTGGATGTATGATCCCTGCGATCCTACAGTTCGAACCAGCCTGAACATACAACAACGTTTTAGCTGGCCAACATCAACGTTTTCCAAGTCTCCCAGGTGGGCAGAGAAGTAGAATCCACGAAGAAATGTCCTCCTCTTCCTCCTCGTCCGCACAGCTTCTGCAGAGCTCGTTGGGCAGAAGTCTCCTGGCGTATCTCAGATTGGACAATATCAAGTGAAGACGCCCACAAGCGCTCTGATATTCTGCCCTGTTAACGACAATAAATTGTTCTTTAATATGTACTGTAGTCCGGATGGCGCAACGGTTGGCACTTTCGCCTTCTACGCACTGGGCCCCGGTTCGATTCCTACTGAATGCGGTAGTTTTCGATAAAAACGGGGACTTACGTGTCGGACTATGAGCCCACTCAGCTGTTAAATGAGTACCCATTTATGGGTTAAATAACACGGTTGAGCGTGTTGCTGATCCCACACCTCTGCACAAGACCGTCACGATCTAGAAAATGAGATGATGCTAACTCATCTCGAGGCCATGGTTCAAATTGGACTGTTATTTATTTATTTTAACATGTACTGCCACTTCACCATTTCAAGTTGGCCTTACTAATCGCACTCTAACCACTCCACCAATGGCACTCTTACACGATTCGATAGGCGTTTCAACTATGCAGTTGGGACGTTAAGGCAACTAACAAAAAGTCCTAGCATAAGATCACATACAGATGGCGCATGCAGGGCGGGAGCAAAAAAATTAGCAGTATGAGCTGAGTTTGTATGTCTTTTGTACTTTTCTAATGATTTCGACGTTGTCCCATGTGATGGCGTGTCCGGTTTCTATGATGTGTTTTGCCACTGCTGATTTGACATGCCTTATTGGATTTTTTTCCGCTAATTCCACGACCCTCATGTGTCCGTCACACCTTGTTTTTCCCAGTCGCTGGGTTGGGCCAATGTATGCACTCTCGCAATCAGGACATTCGACTTTGTATACGCCGCTGTGTTCTCCTTTTGTTTACGGTGTTTCTCACTAGTCAGTATTGTCTTCAGGTGCGTGTGTCTGATCGTTGGTACCATTTCGATGTTGAATTTTGTTAGCGCATTATTTATGCGACCCCGCATGGTGTTGTAGACTAAGCTGGATCTGAAGATCGTCTTATCGTCGTTGTTGTTTGACATCGTTGCGAGTTTCTTCCGTTCAATTCTTGCCTTCTTTTTCCTGATAATTGCATCTATATTTGCTGCTATATTCGTTTTTGAGGCCGTGTCCTTTATTTAAGCTAATACTTGTTCGTATTGGTATTTATTGAGGGGGACAGTTAGCATTCCGTGGATCATGCTGTGATATGCAGCGAATTTGTGTTGATAAGAGTAAAGGAAGCTGTTCGGGATGGTTCTCTGTATCGTTTTTGTTTTCCTATGTATATCGAACTCAATAGTTTCCCCATTTCTGAGAAATTGGACGTTCAAAAAAGGTATTTCACCATTTTCTTTTGTTTTCGTTGTAAATATGATGTCAGACCAACAGGGCATGTACAACGAATGGACGATGTTCGCATGCCAAAGAGAGTAATGAACACAGAACGAGTCGACGGAGCGAGACTGTGAAGACGACCGAGAGCTCGTTGGGATAGCTCACTATAGTATATGTAATGAACACCTTTTTGACATGGATATGTCTTATAGCTGGGGGTCATCCTAAAAATCTGTCCGTCACACGAAATGTCTGTTTTTCTACTCGGGGGTCAGAAGAGGAAACAAGCCCATTGAACATTTTTCCGAGTTATATGAATGTAGTGGCCGATCCTCAGTCAATCCGAGTTAGTCATCAAAGGGAACTCACGAAAATCGAAAAACAACCAGGCACCCATAGCGCAAGTCAACATCATTCAACTGCCGTTCCCTCGTGATTCAAATCTGCTCACAACACCAGCCACATCCAGACAACCTGTCTCCTTCACTCTCTCTTTTTGTTTTCATCAATTACGTCACTAACCTGACTCAATAAGAAAATCGTTGGGGTAGGTCGGAAAATAGCTTCAACTTCACACACACACACGCATACACACACTCTCGGGTGCACGCAATGGAGAGACGGTTGAGTCGAAGAAGTTCAATGGATGGGTCATCGGCGTCGGCGAGAGTGCGAAAGAGATGCTTGCTCCACGGACCTTGGACCAACTTAGACTACACTTCCGCGGCGGATCCACCCCTTTCTTGTGATGACCAATCCCATCCAGCCGACTGAAATCAGTGTCACCAGGGTCACCAACGTGTTTTTCCCGTGAGATGTAAGGAACTTACGACCGTACTTGTATCGCGCATACCGCGTACTCTCACGATCGATGGTATATCAACTAACAGTGCACAATTCAGATTTAGTGAGGAGAATAGTACAAATGATGCAGTTTGTGCAGCGCGGATAACGTAAACGTTAATGCAATAAAATTGTGTTGTCGCGCTTACCGTCTTTAGACTTAGACGAGTACTATCTAAGTATCTAATAGTAAGTGTGTTTATCGATCGCGGATTTACGTACTAACGAAGCACAGGCGCATATAAAATATGTAGAGTGTATGATCGCTTGATCCACACACGGGGCAACGGTTGGGTTAATTTGTATTCTCCTGTACACTATGCGGGACGGTATGTCTTGAAAATGATTCAAAGTATCTACACTGCATGCAGATACATCGGTATATGGATATGTCTTATGCCTATCGAAAGCTTGGGACGTGTTTTGTCGAATGATTTCATCCAGTATATCTATACTGGGATCTTTATAAAACTTACGTCGATATCTTCAACACAACAGGTTCCACGCAGTCGGTAGCCAAAGACATATCCATGTTCCTATGTATCTGCATGCAGTGTAGATACTTTAAATCATTTTTTTTTAATCTTCGTTGGCACCCATCACTTGGTGTCAACTTCATGTTGGCTCAGTGATGAGTGACGCGCGTTGACAGCCGTCAAATCAGGAGTTGCTCGTCAGCCGCCAACGCGTTCGGCTGGGATTATTGAGACTCCGTCGGATCGACGTGGAAAATGTATAAATAAAAAGAGGGGAAAATTAGACACCTCGTGACCGAGCACTTGAGATTCACGCAGTCGGGCGGGCAACTAAAGGCAAGCATTTTACGAGAGATCGCCGGAATTCATTTATTCGTGATCGCTGGACAGCTGTTTTCTTTGTTGGCAATTAGCCAGTGGTAGTTAAAGTTGCAGAACGCCTTCGTACTATCGGTGTCCACTTGTGCGAGTGTCCTTATTGCGGGTGCGTTTACCATCGACGGCCTGTGTCTATTCGCTTGCCGGTCATAAGATTTCCTCGATAATTTCTGACGGAGCAAAGAATTCAACTCTGGGGTAAGTGTACTCGTTCTGAATTTATGAATTTTTGCTAGTTTTCACTAGTTTCCGTTTTTTTTTGCCGAAATATTAGTCAATTATTAATTTTGTTTCTATCTAGGGATTTTTTTTTCTTCACTTTGTTTTCGATTGGGATCCCTTTATTGTTATCGTTACTTTTAAATTTAAATAGACATGTTGTGAATTCTTTATAAAGTAAGCGTTTTCCTTTGACGAACTTCCTGAAACCCCTTTCAGGTCAGGGATGACATGAGGTAGAGGCCTCATGTCTGGTTCCGCTTTGGGAGGTCTCAACATTTTTCCCGGCCATGGGACCTTATTGGTTGGGTTTTTATGTCATGGGTAAAGAGGCCAAGGGTCCGCACATCAGGGCCCGGAGCGCGTAGCATGAGCCGGTCGACGGCCGTTGCCTGCATTTTTCTTTACTGGTTTTCCTGAGGCGTGGGACTCAGTTTTATCCTTTGTCGTGATCGTCTACCCCCAAGGCACATGATACTATCAATGTAATGGCTGGGGCAACGAGCGAGCAAAAACCCCGCCCACATCTCCCGAGCTGAGCTGGAACAAGCATGTGCCACCGCTCAGCTCGTTGAGGAGCATTCGCTTTTAGCGTCGCCGGACTTCCACGGTCTTCTCGGCAAACTTCCGGCTCCGTCCCCAAAACACCATCAGGTGACCACCTTGCTCATTACATATATGCGGACGCCGAGCAGCTACTGGGCTTCAAAAATTGAAGGATGCGGTCACATGACCGAAATAATTGGAGGACGATCCAGGCGGCCAAGGCCCGACGTCGGGCTATCGTGCCACGATGATGATGATGAGGTCAACAGCTGCGGAAATTACGAAAACCTCCATTATCAGTTAATTATTTAAGAAAAAAAGTCCGAACTAAATATTTGTTAGTCAAGCTCGTCCTCCGACGACTTCTATTAGGTACCTCCAATAAATGAAAATCAAACCTCGGTTAAGCTGATTGGGTAATTCTTTTGTTTTGGATACCGGATCTTCCACAATTCTACTAAACTAACACATTTTAATAATTAATTAGTGTCAATACCTTTGCGAGCATAAAAAGACTTCAAAGCCTATTTTATGCCAATGACCAGTTACAGCGGAAAAGAGTCGAAAAATGCTTAAAAATAATCCTAGAATGCTCGGCGCCCAGTACGTTTCAGTTAAGTCACCAAAATGGGCGCCCCTTATCACTAAACCAAAATGGCATTTTTAAAAAAAAAATATTCCGTCATTTCTAGCACATTAACCTCGCATCACTGTAGAACCAATTAGCTAGCAAGAGATTAGTGAAATCGTCTCCAGCGAGTCAGGCACTACATTACACTAACCTTATGTGCAACTTTCTCGCAGTGATATATGTAAATTGTATTAAAATTATTGACGCCCAATGTGGGGTCCATCCCAAGGTGATTCAATAATACATTAGATTTAAAATACATGTGTTTCTTCCAGAATGTAGTTTACTCTATTTATTCGATGGCGGACAGTCAATATCCCCGACTTCAATTGTGGTACTCCAACAATCCATTCAGCTGCGGCTGAAATAAATTCAAATGACGGTAATACGAAGTACAAAATGCAGGCCTTTCCATTCAAAACGGTTTGAGATAAATATCTGTTTTCATTCTCTATATGCACAGTTTGGCACTCTCAGCTACCTTTCTGCTAAATACACAAACTGCATACTAGGAACTAAAATCCAAAAACTTAATATGTATTTAATTTTTCTCTCGGTAGATCCCTCGGAGATTATATGCACAAAATTCCACGGAACTACACTAGAGCCGTTCACAGCTAGTCGCGTTTTCCAGGAATTCGGAACAGCAATTATCGTTTAATTGAAAATTAAAAAAACATTGCATTATACCTATGCGTTTTTAATGATCCAATAACATATGAAATTCATATTTTTATAAACAGATAAGATACTAAACTAACAGACATATAAGCGTCCGTCTGTTAAATAATCTCATTGCTCCACACTATTCCGATACCATTCAAAATGTGTATTAATGGTAAAAAATGCAGTGTGTATTTTCTGAATGGAAATTAGCTGTGTTTATATTTGTGTAGTTAGTTACTTGGTGCATTTGGCTTGTTTATGGTCCACAGCCGAAATGGGCCTATGAGCTATGACCACATACCTATTCCCCGAAATAGTTTATATCATTATTTCAATTGAAAAACAAATAACACCACGTATACAGTGTTGATCTGGAAACTTTTCGTTCCCAGAAAAAAAAAATTTTTGTTTTTATAGAACCATTTTGATGATGAACACTGCGTTCAAATGATCATTAATAAACGTGTAAATTTTTCAATCTACCATTCACGCTTAAATTCGTCTACACCATCTCCTGCCGCCTTTCTAAATAGATATTTGTGAACGAATTGTTAACATCGTAATCGACGGAATTGATCTTAACAAAACATTCTCAGTCTACAAATAAATTTAAAAGGCTATTAAATTTGAGAAAATGCAGTGCTTATTGTCATAAATCATACAAGAATATAAATAATATTTGCTGAATTGCAGAAGTAATAAAAGATTTAGCTACTTTTTACTTCAAAGCATTAAGATAGTAAATCAAATGAATCTTTGCAATCAGTTAAAATTCGGGTAAACTTTTACTTTATTGATATTTAACAGATAAAATGTGATGATCTGATTGTAGAACTGATAACTTCCAGAGATTGTGTTAAAAAGATCCGTGGTTCAAATGTAATTGAAAAATGATTTTTTAATGTTGGCTTTGTATATAAATTATGATTTGCTGTACTGTACATTCTAAATGAAAGTATAAAAAATATTTCCCAAAATACCCCAAATAAATGTGTTGATTACTGACTACCGGTTAAATGCGAAAAATAAAATGTGCTCACTAATTTTATAGGCTGATGTTAGTGTGCAATTAGATTCTAGACAATTGCGGATTATCCATTGAACCGAAATTAAGGCGAACATACACCATCCGGAATTCCTGTCCGGAAAAACTGATCAGATTCGGCCTTGAGGAATTCGGGATCGTGTATAGTCGTTTCAGGCGGCCGAATTGGCCTTTCAGGCGGCCGGAAGGAAAATTGTTCCCGCCAGGGCTCCACCTCACACGTTCCGGAATTTTTCTCCGGAAAAACTGATCAGGCCTGGCCTTGAGGAATTCCGGATCGTCAATGGCATGTGCAGGCCGCCTTGATTCGGATGGATAATTGGAAATCAGTCTTATCATAGGCGCCGACTATGGGGGGGCAAGCCACTTTTCGCCCCCTCAATCCAAATATTGGGGGGGCAACGCCCCTCCAATATTTCAGGCACAAATATCGTTTTGCAAGAAAAGCGATCCTCACTCGACTTTTTCCTTCAAGCAATCAAACACGTAGCTATGACAAATAGGGAAGGAAGGAAGGAGCTTCTACGGAGATACTCGTGTATATGACCCATGAGGATTATACCATTGAATTCTGTGCTTTAAGGTGCGTTTTGCTAGGCAACACTCTGCGTCGATCACAGGCGACGATCAAAAAGATACATTCAGTGTTCCGTGCTCTATGGCTTGATCGCTAATCACGAATAATGTACAACGATCGTGTGCCTAACAGTACCGCACCTTTAACAATGCTTGACAGCCGTCAATCTCCCGGGCCCCGGTTCATGAGAATCCGTGTGAAATTAGCTCTAACCATAATAGTCATATGAGGTATTAAAACTCGTCGTTCAATTTGGCTATGATTCCTCAAGAAGCTGTCAAACCTTAATGGATCTTTTGTGCTAATGATCATTATTTTAAAGACGTGGACGGTAAAAATATTTGTGTTTGAATTTAATTAAAATTTAATACATTATTTTGTGTTATCAAACAAAAAAGCATTATGGTTCCATTTACAAATGCAAGAAAAATTGGCTTCATTCTTAAAAACAAACAACACACGTCATTTCCATACAACTGATTTATTTGCACTGTGGGGACCCTACAACTCGAGACTTGTCGAAAAAATTGGTCCTGAATTGGTTCCCCTCAATCGTCAGACCATTTTGGTTGACTGTATGAGATAATACATTCGTAACGATATCAAATATTTACCCGCTTTAAGACGTCGTCTTTTTTAGCTAGGGCTATTGGGCCGTTCTGTTCGTGGACCTTTCATCAATAATATTTTTTAAAGTGCAAGAGAAGAGATACGTTAATTGTTATTTCAAAAATGGGTCAATTTATTTTATAGTGAGGATACCATCACAAAAAAATCGCACAACAAGGCAATCCGGCAGTCAATCAAAAATGTATGAAAAGTTGTTGTGCCCCCCAATATTTTCTAACAGTCGGCGCCTCTGAGTCTTATCATCATAGAATGAAAGTATCTATCTATTGTATTGAATTTTACATTCCATAGCCAAGCTTCAGATACATTCGTGTATTGAAATAAACTCCAGTGAAAATCCATTCTACTCCTGCGGCCGGACAGTTTGCCTTGAGGCGGCCTGTCCGACGGCCTGTCCGGAATTCCTCAAGCAATTCCATCCGACCGCCTCAAAGGCCTGTCCGGCGGCCTGAAGCAGCCATACACGATCCAGAATTCCTCAAGGCCGGGCCTGATCAGTTTTTCCGGAAGGAATTCCGGATGGTGTATTCTATATTCAGGCAAACCGGAAGGCCGGGCCTCATCAGTTTTTCCGGACAGGAATTCCGGATGGTGTATGTTGGGCTTTAACGAAAAACAAGGTATGATACCATTCACGCTATCATACCTTCTTTGTGGCTTATGGTGCATTTGCCACTTTGAAATTAATACTAAAACTTGTTCCGATTTCATTGTTCCTATCAGAGGTATATGAAATAGTGGGCCGATTTCAACCAAATTTAGGAAGATAGTTTGGCAGTTAATATGATTGAATAATATGAATTTTGGTAAAGATATCTTCAGAAATAAAAAAGTTTTTTTTTAGCAAAAACTTGCTTATGGAACGGTCGTTCCTTTGACAGCTATATGATAGACTAGTCCAATTTAAACCACAATAGACCTCTCCATGTTTGCAGTGCCCACCGGATGGGTAAAAAGGCCCCAACTAGTAATAATAAAAAATTTAAACCAAAGTAGGGAATGTGATTTTACTGAAAATACTATTGATTAATGTGAAATTTGAGAAAGATATCTTTAGAAATAAAAAAGTTTTTCTCACAAAAACGAATTTTTGGACCGGTCGTTCCTATGGCAGCTATATGATGTAGTGGTCCGATTCCGCTGGTTCCGACGTATTTCCAGCGTGCAATAAAAAGAAGGCTTTGTACAAAATTTCAGCTCGATAGCTTTAAAACTGAGGGACTAGTTTACATAGAACCAGACAGACAGACGGACAGACGGACAAAGCTTAATCGACTCGCCTCATCATACTGACCAAGAATATATGTATATATATAGTTTATATGGTCGAAGATACTTCCTTCTGTGCGTTGCAAACTTCATGACAAAGTTAATAGGGTTTATTAACCATCCGTGAAGTGTATAAATATTCATCTTGTGCTAGGAACGCATAAATAAGGCTAATATTGCACTCTTCGCCTGTAGGAGGGCCATCGGTCAAAAATTTGGGCCTGCAACCGAAAGTGCCACATTGGCTCTATGTGGCGGTTATACGACCCATCATCCTGCACGGTATAGATGTCTGGTGGAATGTACTTAGTACAACGATTAACCGTAATTTAGTGGGGAAGGTGCAAAGGACAGCTAGTGTGGCGATCAGTGGGGCTCTTAAAACGACTCCTTCAGATGCTATGAACATGATGCTCAAATTGCTCCCATTGGATATTCTAGGTGAACAGATGGCCGCTTGAACGGCCGTCCGGATTCGTGAAACTGGTCAGAAGTTGACTTTAAATAGTGAGCACTCGATAATTTTAAGAAATGGTGACATCCCGGCAACTACGGACTATGCTTTGGCAAAGCAGTTGTTTGACAAGAACTTTAAATACCTTATTCCACCACAAGCTCAATGGGATGAAGACTGGCTTACAAGATCAGACGCGATATACAATACATCTACACCGATGATACTCAGACCCATCGTGGAGTTGGTGCGAGCATTCAATCCGACACACTGAATTTAAGCCTATGGGTACGAATGCCGGAATACTGTAGTATTTTTCAGGCGGAATTGGTAGGAATTTGGCAAGCTTTGGCCTGGCTGGGGCGTCATGTCCTATCTGTGAGGAACATTGTGATTCTAACAGACAGCCAAGCTGCGATTAGATCGCTAAAATCCGTACTTATTTATTCGTAATAGCTCGGGAATTGTGTTGGAGTGCCGTATAGGTATATCGCTAATGGAGTTGTGTAGCTTCTTCGACATTGTTGTGTGCTGGATTCCAGGTCACAATGGATTCGTTGGCATTTCTAGAGCTGACGAACTGGCTCGTCAGGGTATAACAAAAATACAAAAATACTTGCTGCGCGGTGGAAATGCCTTTCGACTCATGGAAATTCGTCATTATGCAGGCTGCGGTCAGCAGGACTAACTCGAGATGGCTGAGCAGCAACACATGTAATTTAACTAAACAAATGTGGCCCAGGTTAGACTTGGGTCGCTCGGCTAAGTTGCTGTCGTTGAGGAAACAATATATCGGTGCTGCCGTTGGGATCATCACTGGGCATTTTCCAACTGGAGAGCACTCCAGGAGGCTTAGGCTGCCGTATAACGACATTTGTAGAAGTTGTGGTGATGAGGAGGAAGAGGAGAGTACCGTCCATCTTCTTTGTGGATGCTCAGGGTTGGCAAGTCTGAGGAAGTTAATTCTTGGCTCTCTCTAAACGTTGACTTTGGTCAGTTACAACGTTTTATTGTATGCTCAAGCTGGTTCGAAGTATAGGATGGTCGGTGATTCTGAATCCCGTGTGGTAACACAACGAACCCAGATATGGTCTATGTATGCTGTGGATAATCACGGCAGACTTTTTAGTAACCTAACCTAGGATATGCTTCGAGAGACTTACCTACAAAAATATATGCTAGCAACTCCACCTCCGGAAAGGGGATATGCTATCGAATCGTCAACCAGGCATGGAAATGCTAGAGATAGTGACGCGCCTATGCCCTTGGAGGGGTCAAAGTAATTAAGATACAACACTGCTAGTTTTGTCTCCGCCTTTAGATGGATGTGAAGTGGCGGAAGATCTAGTAGTGCTTCAAGAGCAGCCGAATTGATTTTTTTCCATAATCAATTATGGGTCTGATAATCGCTTTGTAGATCCATGGAACTACATGGAGGCTAGTTTCCCACGTCTTTCCTGTAGATGCAGAGAGCCTCCTCTTCAAACTTCAAACTTTCTCCTGACAGTGCAGTCCTGGGAAATCAAAATATGCTCTAAAAAAAATAATTTTAGGTGCCTTAAACATTCTATTAAAAAAGAGAAATATGCCCTTAAAAATTTAAAAATATGCTCTTATAAATTTAAGATTCTTTCATTTGATATTAGAAAAACTAATAAAAATTTACTTTTAGTGCCCAAAACTGAAGTTTAAGTTAAATTTTACGTAATCGGAAATTGAAATGTAATCATGCTTTTGCGTTAAAAAAAATATTAAACTGCATTATTGCAATAAATTACAAAACGTTGATTCAAATTTGACCATAACATAGTCTTGTAAATGTTTTGTTTCGCGAGGGAAAATTGCGCGTTGTACGGACGTGTTTCTCACCCGAAACTAATTCCGCGCGAGAAACTCGCGGTGTGACGCTTCCGATGGCTCGCTATGAGTTCCTCGTGCGGTGCAACTACATGAGACTGTCTCCGATTTCGCCTAATGTGAGCATTTCGAGGGAAAATTCCGCGGTGTGTGAACGTATTTCTCACCAGAAACTAATCTCGCGCGAGGAACTCGTGATGTGACGCTTCCGGTGGTTCGCTATGAGTTCCTTGTGCGGTGCAACTACATGAGGCTTTCCCCGATTTCGCCTAATGTGAGCATTTCGCGAGTATGTTTCAGGTGAGGATGGTTTCAATGGGTAGCACTCGTTCAACCTGGCTGTTTTCATGGAGAAATACTCGTCTGATCGCACTGATTCGAATTGCAAGGTAATTATGGGCTGTTCATTCCGAATCTGAAGTATAAAAGGCAAAAAAAAAAAGGAGTTACCCACCCCAGAATGGCAACCCTGTTTTCATAGGCAAATACTCGTCCGATCCTGCTGGCACGAACTACATACAAGGTAATGATGAAAATGATGGCAAATGCGGAAGTCGCACCCGGAGGTAAAATTCATGCACACGACGCCATGGTGAACTTATCTAAAGTGGAAAGCTGTTGAATGCAATTTGCGTGATGTCTTATGCTCTTCTTAGTGACGCCGCTGAATCTGGCGGAAGGTTGACGTCTAACCAATACATTAGGGTTATCTCCTCTAGATCGTGGCACTTAACTCTAGTCTCCTTCCGCAAGGTCCTAACTTCTGCTGCAATCCCTAAGACTTACGGTGCAATGGATTTGTATTTTTCAGCCGAATAATCGCTGTGCGTCTTCGTTTGGAAAAGTAGCTTGCCTTTCATGGACGCCTTGTATGAGTTATGTTCCCTGCGTAAGATTTGACTTTTTTTAGTATATCTGCATTTGCCATGTCCCCTTTCAGTCTGGTCTGGTCTACTTTTCAATCTTTCTCTTTTTTCATTTCCCCTTTTTATCGCTCGGATTTCGCCCGGGATCCAGCGTCTCCTTTAGAATAACAGTCGCTGTTGGTCCCTTCTTCTCTGGTGGTTTGGTTTGGCCTTCTTTTCGGTTGGTTCGATTGCCTTCTGCCTTCTTTTCGAGCATTTCACAGCTACTCTTTTTTGGGACGGCGCTTTCTTCGTTTTGGGAGTTTGCTCACCTGATATTGCATTACTGCTTCAGTAATATTGAGGGCACCGTTAAATTAGGTTCAAGAGGCAGCTGCGCACAAACACAGCACGCATAGACCACCACTCGGTCCGTTGTAACACCTCATAGGCACAAGCCGCCATGCGAGCCTAGTCGTCAAACCATCCCGATCAATCAATGAATCGATGCAGTTCACCAGCATTTACGTCCTTCAGGTCATCGAAGTCCAGTAGAGGGAGCCCAAAATATTCTCTCTTCTACCGGCCATAGCAAGGCAGGTGCACAGGAAGTGAGGCGTTATATAATGTGTTATGTGTGTTATAACATTGAGTTATCTCTTCCTCTTCTTCGTCCCCACAGCAAAAATCATTGCATGCTCACCTATCAGGCAATGCCCCGTGATGATCCCCACAACCTTTCTCAGATGCCTTGAAGTGCGGCCTGGTTACATTTAAAGTATTACCATTTAGCCATCCGATATTAGCATGGCTTAGCGTGATATTACACTTTGCGTTTTTCTGCAGGAAGAGCAATCCCGCAAAAAAACGCATTGTCGTCCAAGAAGAGAACCCTATAATTACACATTGCGTTTTTCTGCGGGAGAAGCTTGTGACAGAAATAAATATATCCCAGTGAGGATATTGATGGTTTTATTTTTGTGGCAATATAGTAGGTAAAAGTCGGGAGGCCGATACAATTCCAAACAGTCCTCAATGGATGCACTGCATGAATTTCGTCACTGGGTGCATGAGTTTCTAGTTTGTCGTTGAACCAAAAAACGGAAGGTGAATGCGTTCCATATATCACCGTGTGTTCATCTTCCCGCTGTGGTTGGACTTGCTGCTGCAAAACGATTCCTACAAACTGCAGCATTATCGTTACGCATAAGTGTAATGCGCTCCATTTAAATGTACACGTTCGTCTTCTTGGACGACAATGCGTTTTTTTGCGGGATTGCTCTTCCTGCAGAAAAACGCAAAATGTAATGTCACGCTTATTGCGTTTTCCGTGATTAGCTTCTTGCATGCTGCTATAGGCATTTTGATTTTGCGGAATCATCCCATGTCCATAATGGCGGTACCTGCTCGAACCAGCTCATCTGCCTTTCAGTTTCCGCTGAAACCACTGTGAGTCCAGCACAAAGTATGTTGAAGAAGCTGCCGAGCTCCTTCAAGGCGGTGCGACATACCACCACGGTTTCCGAAGTAGTAAGTTTTGCGTCCAGGAACTTAATCGCCACCTGACTATCTGCGTAGATAGTAGTATTCCTTGCAGATATGATATCACGACCCAGCCAAGTCAGAACTTCGGCAATGGCAGTGATCACGACCTGCACAACGCTACAGAAGGCTGGAAAACGAAGTGACAAGCGAATGTCCAGTTTCTTTGAGAAGATGCCTACGCCCACACCCTCTTCCGTTTTCGAGTCGTCAGTGAAGAAGCTTATATGGCTTCCAACTCAGGGGTACTATCTGCATCCCACTCCGGGCGCGACGGTATTAGACTCGTGAACCATTTGTCGAAAGAGTATACCGAAGAGGTATAGTCCGTGTCTTCTGGAATATCCAGATTGTCCAGGATGGCCGAGTGGCTATTAGTAGACTCTTTCCACTGCCCTGTTTCCCTAAGACGGATAACCGTAATCGCAGCTACCTGGTCAGCCAGAATGTCCAAGGGGAGCAAATTCAGCAGTACACCAAGAGCAGCGATCGGTGTGGTCTTCAGAGCACCAGTGGTAGTAATACAAGACAATCTTTGACCTTTATTCAATACATTAATATGGGGCGTATGACTGATACGCACAACCCGAAAACCACCTCCACATGCCCCATTTCAGGCCAATAGCCTGCCTGCAAGAGTACAGAGTAACCGTTGCTTTAGTAACGCTCTCCTGAATATTTGCCTTCCAGAATAGTTTCTTATCGAATATAAGTCCCAGAAATTTGGCTTTTTCGATAAGGACCAATCTCGTTCCCTTCAGAAATGATGGTAACAGAGGGGCACGGTTAGTGGATTGAGAATTTAGATTTAAATTTCCCTCGCCCTAAACATATAATATAATTGTTTTTTTCGGCAAAACTTCCCTTTTGTTCTTACCCATCAATAATATGGGTTAATTTCATTTCAATATTTATATGCCCTATGCTGCTTACACTATTGTGTCACTATGTGAAATCGATTGCCCAATTTAATCCATTTCTCTAAATGCAGCCGACATTTATAGTTGTACAGGACAATCCATCTTCCAGACAAATTCATTTATAATTGTATCCATTCTATTGCTGGCTATGAATTATTCACGTATGCCGCACCTATGCTATAGGTAATCAATGATGAACGAGGCTGCATGAGTCCTGAAGCACATGTCCTGAAGCATATGACCAATTCATTTTGCTATCAATACGCCGCCAAATGGAATGATTTAATTGCATGCAATCAATCATTCAAAATCCATCTACAAGTGTATTTGCTAGAGAACGTACTCGAATATAAGTAATACGAATTCCAATCATACATGCGCGTATATTATGAAAAATTAATTATACAACTACACGACCATAACGTCGACGAGCATATTTTATGTTCGCAGCGAGTAGGGAGAATCAAAAAGGCTCCCCTTTTGCATTTACGGATATATCCATATGTGTATGCTAGTAATCGATCTCCAGCTCCAGAATTAGTATTCTTATGATATTCGGGTGGTTTCTAGAAACCGTTTTCACCCCGTTAAATTAAACCCTTCGAGCTTCCAGCTATATTATAATTTCCTTGGAAGATATGCATTTAGTCCTGCTTGTATGGAGCAGAAGGACTTTTCCGAGTGGCAAGCACCCCTAAAGCTATTGAATAAATGATAGAAATCGAACTTTAAGCGCATATCAAAACAGTTTTATATTAAGGGTGCGGTTAGATATGCACGTAGTTTTACGGATACTGATATAGGCAAAGGGAATAGGACTGGACACGTTGGACACGTTAAGGTTCTTTTGAAAATATTTTTTTTTGCTCAGAATGGCGAAAAATTCGTCGAAGATTCTATATCTGACAACATAAGTTCGTCATGTCATGTTACATGTTATATAAACCCGGCCACACACTGGCGAACACGAACTCTAACATGTTTCAAGTGGACCTTTTCCATTAGATTTATATGAAATGTGTGTCTATCTTGAGCCATTCGGAGGACACTTGTACCATGTTCGAGTTCGACTTCGTGCTCGACAGTGTGGGGCGACCGTAAGGTTGGGAACCATAAAAAAGAATTCGAAGCAACATGCGAAGAATTCGAATAGAAAAGCACGTAGGTTGTCTTGTCCAGCAGGAGAATTCATCTCGATGATCTCTAATTTAAAGGAACCAACAAAGAAGTCCTGGATGACAATGTACTCGTAGTTTTTAGTGTAATTGATGGTCATACTAAACAAGATTTATTTGATTTGCAGTTTTGAAAAATGTATTGTTGTTTGGGACATGAATTTTGCGCAAAGTGGTCTTTGTTGGGATTACATTAGCCGAAATAACAATTGCATTTCCAGTAACTAAACATTTCAAAGAGGAGTTTGAGCATGAACAAGATGAGTTTTTTTTTTGTAGCTGCAATTATTATCATTCAGTTTCTGAAAAGTGGATCGAACAGCTCCTCAAATTCAATTTAACTAGTCATTAGTAACGTGCTATGCCGGTTCTTATTGCGTTCAGATAGACGTCAGTCTCTTGCTACCGGTTAGCCATAGCTACGAATGCCGTCGTAGCCGTGGATGTTTGTTCTGTCTTCTCCCTGTGGCGTGGGGCGTAACAATAAGCCACTCCGCACACGGGTCTTCTGATATTCGGCTCGTTTGCATTCCCACACGACGAGGGTCGCCATAAAACGCACACGAGTCGCTTGCAATTCGGCGCGTCTGCGACGCGATCCGTTATTAGCCATGGTTGTTGTTATGGATTCTTATTACCAAGAATATAATTTCGGATTTGAAGGAGTGAACAGGAGTGTCGGTGAAAGTAGTTTAACTCTTTGGCGAGGCAAAAGGTTTTTTTTTATATGTATATGTGTATGCGAGATATTGACACGAAGGTTGTCGCGTGAGTCGAGCTGAAAGGAGGAATGCACTCGAGTGCTGGTTGAAGCATTTTGGTGACGAGAAATCGATTTTTTTTGTACATGAAGCGGGATATGAGCAATATTAGTGTAGCCGGGGTCGAATGAAAGAAGGAATGCACGAGAGTGCTGTTTAGAACATTTTAAACATTTGGTCGTCTTATACATATTAGGATCGGTAAGCCATGATGACTTAGTCCGGCTATCCACTACCACCAAAAACTTTTCAGCACTAGGCCAATCATACCGCTGTCCTCTGGTTTCCCCCACCGATGGATTTTACTCGTCAGGAGCTACCTTAATCCATCCATCCATGACGAGTAAAATCCATTGGTGGACAAATCCAGGTAAACCACTTCACTTTGATTATTATTAATATTGTATCAAACACAAAAAAAGTGTTGCGCATATGCGTGAAAAAAAACATAAAGTTTCCTTGATCGCTATTCAATATTCGCCTCGTGTCTTCTAGAATGATCTCCAAGCTGTCCCAGGGAGCCAACCAGGTTCTGTCGCTGAATAGTGTGTCCTTCCTCGATGATATGAGCTGGTACTGATGGTCGTACTGATGAATTTGGTTTCCGGATGTTATTAACGGCTTCTCTGATGTGTTCGTTGAATCGCGCCGTCACTAACTGCTTCGTCTGTCCTATATAAACTTTGTCACAATCGCTACACGTTATCCGATATATGCCGTTTTCGCCTCGAGTTTTAATGGGTCCTTCACGCTACCTATTATATTGCTCAGAGTGGTGTTTCTACTCGATCCGACTACCTGTAAATTAAAATGCTTTAATGAGTTTTTAATTTTATGAAACAAGTGACTTAGGGATACTTATATGCTTTGGAATGTTTTCCATGGGCTGCGTAAACAGTGTTGTATATGATACTTTAACCTGTTATGTTGTTGGGTTTTCCTTTTGATCAGTTTCTCGATGTCATGAAGGAAGCTAGTACCGCGTTCGAAAATGCTTAGCGACTACGCATGCCGAACCCAGCGTTACCTAGAATACGGAGCCGACCCAAAATCCACAAGCAATGAGACGAGATGCGGGCAATCATGGAAGATTCCAATTGGCCGACTTACAACATCGCCAAATGGTTAATTAAAGAGTGCCAGGCCCTGGGAAACGTCAGCAGCAAGCACTCGGTGAAAAACACGCACGAGTTGATTGAGAAGCTGCAAATCATTGGAAAGATTAACGAAGACGAGGTGATGGTGTTGTTTGATGTCAAGGCGTTGTTCCCTAACACCCTGGTGAAGCAATCAATTTTCGAGTTCGAGCGACGGCTGCACCAATTTGGAACTACCCCGGAATTGAGGAAGAAAGTTCAAATTTTTACAAATCTTGCGAGCCTTTGTATGAACGAAAACTATTTCATATCCCGGGGTAAGTTCTACAAAACTACTTCTGGGGCAGCGATGGGAAAACCTCTCTCACCGCTGCTCACGAAGCGGTTCATGGCGTCGATTGAGGAGGAGACTGAAGCGAAGGGAATAATGCCTAAAGTTTGGTTTAGGTATGTGGACGACATATTCGCGGCTGTTAGATGATATCGACCGAGTCCTCTCCGTAATAAATAAGATTCAGCACAGAATCGAGTTTGCTATCGACATGGAAAAAGATCGGGCCATCCCATTCTTGGACCTTATGATAACGAATAACAACGGCGAATTGGAGTTCGAGATCTACCGTAAGTCAACCGCAACGGACGATACCATCCACCTCGAATCACACGTTTGCACAGAAAATGGCAGCCTTTAATTGTATGGTACACCGATTGGGTACCCTTTGACGATAGACGGATTCAACAAGGAACGCGAAATCATTGTTGACACCGCTTTCAAAAACGGATACGATTCTCATCGCATCGAGAAACTGATCAGGAGGAAAACCAACAACACAACAGGTTAAAGTATACAACGCTATTCAGGGGGGTAAGTCACTCCCGAAATACACATAAATAAAATTTGAAGTTTTGGGAAAGCTGCGTACTCTTTGATTTAGTTGGCAACTACAAACGCCAGACGACAACATGTTGATAATTGTGTTCAACATTAGATAGACTTATTTGTGAACACTTTCGTTTTGGAAACGAAATAGTGCATGGAGGCATGCGAATATCTCGTCTACGGTGATGATTCGAAAAAAGACGCCAAATTCATGAATTTTTGCCGAATTTTAAAATAAATCTGCAAAAAACCACTTGGCGCAACGGAAACAGTAGTCTTGCCGAAATCGAATACCCTGTGTTTTAATAATATTTTACTCGAGTATATAGCGTATAAAAACACCGGATTCTGCCATCGCAGAGCGTATTTGGTTCAAAAATTTTTACTGCGTCAAGTTCAAAAGCTTCAAAGTTGGTGGAAAGCCCTTCATTTTGCACACAATTGCAGCCTGCTTAGCAAGGTCCAAAGACTAGCCTGCGTCCTCATTAGCGGAGCACTGAGGTCAGCTCCGTCTGCAGCCTTGGACGTGCTGCTCAACCTGCTTCCTCTGGATATCATGGGCGAACAAACTGCTGCAATCACTGCCATACGCCTTCGTGAAACGGGACTGTGGATCTCGTTTGCCTTCGGCCACTCATCGATTTTAAATGGTTTGGATATTCCAACAGCAACTGCCTATTCCGCTCCTAGACATCTGTTCAGCAAGAGCTTCACATCCGTCATCCCAAGTCGGGATCAGCGGAAGGAAAGCGAGTTTCCAATTGCTGACTCTATCGGCATATATACGGACGGATCCAAAACAGACGGAGGAGTAGGAGCGGGTGTCTATTGCGACAGGTTATATCTAAGCCTGACTTTCCGTCTACCATTTCACTGTAGTGTTTTGCAGGTGGAGATCACGGCGATTTCGGAAGCTCTTATCTTTTTAGGACGACATGTTATAGCTGTTAAAGACATTGTCATGTATAAGGACAGCCAGGCTGCAATCAGATCGCTGGATTCAGTCTTGTGTACCTATACATCTAAGACTGTGGATTATTGTCGATCATCCCTCTCTGAATTGGGGAGCTATTTCAACATTGTCCTGTGCTGGGTCCCTGGCCACAGTGGTCTGGAAGGTAACTGTCAAGCTGATGAGCTTGCCAGACTGGGCTGTTTGAATGGGGAACCCCAACTATATGTTAATATCGATCCTCCCGTTGCTTCTTGCGTACTGATTGTCAAATCTGAGGCGATTAACAAAGCCAATGCAAGATAGATTGATGGCAATACCTGCCGCACAACTCGATCGCTGTGGCCCATACTGGACGCTACCCGATCTGAAAATTTACTGTCGCTAAACAGAAGGCATATTAGCTCGGTGGTGGGTGTTATCACTGGGCATTGTCTCATTGGGGAACATGCCAGGAGACTTCGGTTTCCCTACAATGACTTTTGCAGGAGCTGTGGGGACGTGAACGAGGAGGAAAGTATTTTCCACCTTCTCTGCTCCTGTCCAGCTTTTGCAGTTAGAAGAAGGTCGTTACTTGGATCCTACTTCTTCACTGACTTGGAAGAGCTAGAAAGCGCGGATGTTAGAAAACTCCAGAGTTTTATTGTTGGCTCTGGATGGTTCTAACTATCAGAAATATTGAGAGAGGATGTGTGTTAGTGGTATCACAACGGACCTATTTAAGGTCTAAGTGAGCTGTGTTCTGTCACAGCAGCCCATCTGCCTAACCTAACCTAAGTTCAAAACAGTTCTTTTCGCCTCATCAAAAGGTTCAACTGCTTTCACCGGCACTCCTCCTTTCACCTCGAATCACGCGACACCCATATAGCCTGTATCCCGCTTCATGCCCAGAAAGGTCCTTTTCGCCTCATCAAAGGCCTAAAATACTTTCACCAGCACTCCTCCCTTTACATTGACTCACGCCACACCCATATACGAATACGCCGCAATTTCTTTGAACACATTTTTCAGTTGAACAAATGCGTCCGTATATTTCTTTCTGGTATCCGACGTCGACGAATTTTCTCGTTCCATGCAGTTCGCATGGTTCGAGACACACTGACGAGTACATCGATTCGCTTGCGTGTCGAACTATGTACGACCCGTGTGCAGATCTCCATAAATTTGCCTGGGAAGTGGAATCGCAGACGAGCCGATTTCGAGACGAATATGAAACGACCCGTGTGCGGAAGGCCTAAGCCACAACCTTACTCGACTTGTCGTAGGTATGCGGCTAAATGGATAGGGGATGCTGTAATTGGAACTTGTATCCCTAAATAATTGACTCGACATTAAATAAAACATTTCTAGCTTAAAGAAGGATAACCCAAAGAGCACTAACAATTGATTTTAATTGCGCACACACTAACTTATGATAAGATCTTACTAGGCACCTCCACCTAACAACTTCGAACATCGAAAGCTTCACAAATAAAAAAATAAAAACATTAAATTTAGGATTTTTAGTAAGACGCTAGTAAAAAGTAACCAAAAAACCGAGTGAAAAGTGATTTTTAACCCCCGGGCCCGAAACTGAAGATTGCCGAGATTGCAAAGAAAAATTAATCTTGGATTTCCAATATTTAAAGAAAAACACACACAAAATTATTCAAATATGTATATATTTATTTAAAGTACCCACTCAAGGTGTAACCAAATCAAAAATAAATTCAAAAAACTAACCCTTATCTCATAACTAAGCCTCTTAACACCGTAAATTCGAATTACGTGACATTTGATCAAACTCATCAAGTTCTTCTATTTCTAAAATTAACGTTTGAATCTTTCGTTTCATTTGCCTCTGCCTCAATTCCGACCTTAAATTGCGCAGTGAAGAGGCCACAAAATTGCCGAAATGTTGAAAATCATCATCGGGCTTATTCATAATATCTAAGGCCTTTTCGAGGATTTCATCTTTTCGCTTTCGCTTACGTCTCGCATGATCTGATTCTCCCATAAAATTACTTGTACTACCAGTGCCTGGATTTTCGATAAATTGACTTGTATTACTGGCGGGATTCTCTATATATTGTTGTGCACTACTATTGGGATCGACTGCATCGGGACATGTACTGAAGCCAGGATTTTCGTTAAATTGACTTGAACTCCCGGTAGAATCTTCAATATATTGACGTGAGCTGCAGCCTGGGTCTTCTATAAAGTTGTTTGTACTACAGACGGGAATTTCGATATTTCGACTTGTACTACTTCCGGGGTAGTCAAACCATTTTCCAGAACTTTCTTCAAATTGGCTTGTTCTACTTCCGGCATTATCAGGAGCAAAGCCGCGCGCTTTGATACTAAGAACTTTAAAGGATTTCAAATTTTGTTCTGGCTCCGAGCTAACATGTGAAGCTTCCTGAAAACATCGAATAGTATTAGGACTGGTTGCTGAATATGGTAATAGACAATAAATTTAAATAGTCATCCAGGATGATCAAACTTCCGCTAACTGTGACCTCACAACAACTTGATTAAAAAAAAAACTTTCAGCCTTCCTTAACAGCCAACAACTTAAAATTAACTTACCAAAATTTCCTGCGGTCGATTAATCTTTCTTGTAGATAGTATGAATTTTGCAGCATCGAAAAACTCCCATGTTATTTTGCAATGTGCCTTTTTCGTAACTTTTCTCAATTCATTATTCACTTGGGTGCGAATGTTATGCAATTTTCTATGAATTTCCAGTGCAGACGTCGAAAAAATGGCCGCCAAGCGTTCTTTGGCAAGCGCCTTCTTAACCCGGTCTTTATAATCAGCGTGAGTCCCATCCCAGAGTTCCGGAAGGTCTTCCACAATCTTCAATAATGTGTTAGTTTCCTCCCTAGACCAGACCCTGGACATTTTCAGATCGTCTGCTTTAGTTTGGATTTTGGAATGTCATGATTACACTGAATTTAATCATACAATTAGTAGTACACGTCCATTGACACACTCCGACTCTACACGGCTCACTGTAGACACTGTCATGGCCATGCGACACTAGAAGCGGTCGTCGACACAAAATTCTCGCGCTAGAGAAAACATCTGCCGCTGAATACACGCAGAGTATTGCTGTTTGTGTGCACACAATATGTACACCATAGTGTCTGAGAGAGCTCTCAGCTCGTGGTCTGGTGTCTGTTCCAGAGAAAAGTATCGTGTGTTCATATACTACTGCCTACTGGACCAGATATGAGCCAGAAACGTTGGAAGTAATTTCAAGTAATTTTCTCAGAGTTGCAGATATGTGTGCGTGACACAGTCATTGCCGTGCGAAAAATGGCATAAAATGCGGGGGAACAGTTTGAGAAGCTGCGAATTTTTTCAATTAGGAATTTTTCCCTGGGATCAATTAAAATTTTCAGGCAGTTTTAACTTCTATTTAACGAAGTTTTTTGTAGCCATGTTTGGGGAACATGTTCCGAAATAAAGGGTTATCCATTTCGTGTTTCGGAAAGTAAAGCCCTGCCATTCGACATCTGTCAAATGTCAGTGTATTCCAAACTGGTATTGGTTTAGTTGAAGGTTTGCCATTTTACAAGATGGAACGTTTTACGACTGAACAACGCGTTAAAATTATTAAATTATTTTACCAAAATGGTGAATCTGCGGTGGCCACGTTTCGTGCAGATTATGGTCGACATAATCGTCCCAATGAGCGCACAATTGCCTACACAGTGAAAAAATTTGAAGAAACTGGATCGGTGACAGACATTTCTACACCTGTGCATCATCGTTTTGCTCGTTCGACCGAAAACATCGCCGCTGTGAGTGAAAGTGTGGCCGAAGACCCGAATTTGTCGATTCGGCGCCGATCCCAGCATTTAGGCCTATCTTACGGCACATTGTGGCGCATTTTGCATTTGGACCTTCATCTCCATCCTTATAAAGTCCAGCTCACGCAAGAATTAAAGCCGACTGATCACAGATTGCGTCGTGAGTACTCAGATTGGGTCCTCGAACAGCAGGCCACCGATGCCGATTCTTCGAAGAAAGTCTTCTTTAGCGATGAGGCACATTTTTCGCTCGGAGGCTATGTAAACAAACAAAATTGTCGCATCTGGGGCAGTGAGCAACCGCAAGTGACCGCTGAGAAACCGTTGTACCCGCAAAAAGTGACTGTTTGGTGTGCATTGTGGGCCGGCGACGTCATTGGGCCGTTTTTCTTCGAAAACAATGAAGGAGCCGCCGTTATAGTCAATGGCCAGCGCTATGGCGACATGATTCATGACTTTTTTTGGTAGGAAATTGAAGATATGGATCTCGACAATATGTGGTTTCAACAAGACGGGGCCACATGCCACACCACGCGACCAAATTTGGCATTATTGCGCGAGAAATTCCCAGGACGCGTAATTTCGAGATTCGGCGATGTGGCTTGGCCAGCAAGGTCTTGCGATTTAACGCCGTTAGATTTCTTTTTGTGGGGCTATGCGAAGGACCGTGTTTATGCGAACAATCCCACGACGATTGGTCAATTGAAAGACGAAATCCGTCGAGTTAAAGCCGAGTTATTGCCCGAAATGTGTGAAAAGGTAATCGAAAATTACCTCAAAAGGATCGAGTCCTGCAAGTGGTCCCGGTGGGGGACATTTGACAGATATTGTATTCCACGTATAATGGCATAATTCAAACTTTCTTATGAAATAAAAATTCCATCGAAATTCAAATATTTACTGTGTTTAATTTAAGTTTACTTTCCGAAAGTGAAAATGGATAACCCTGTATTTAAGGGAGTAACCCCACTTGCACCGGTGGAAAGCCGCTCTTCTATATTTTAATTAATATCTCAAGAACTCTTTGTTTAAACTTCTTGAAATTTTGTTTTTCTGACCGTTTTCGCCACGTTTGAGCCATTTTCTCAGGAACCATTTTCTAATTGTAGCCAAATAGTAATACTTCAAACAGACGGGAGGGTTTTTAAAAAGAATTAAAACTCGTTGAGAAAACAAAATGTTAAATTGTCGAAAATTTCTTAACATTTAACATTAACTTAACATTTTTTTTCTCAACGAGTGTTAATTTATTTTAACAACCCACCCCATCTGTTTCTATTACTATTTGCCTACAATTGAAAAAAAAAGAACCGGTTCTTGGGAAAATGGGGCAAACGTGGCGAAAACGGTCATTTTTTTGATCATTGGGATAAGCTTTTGTTCTTCAACAAAAGTACGATATGTATGGTTTTTACAACACTGCGTTGTTGGAAAAACTCATTTCTAGTAGTATAAAAAATTTCAAGAAGTTTTAACAAAGAGTTCTTGAGATATCAATTAAAATGTAAGGAAGCGCCTTCGCACCGGTACAAGTGGGCTTACCTCCTTAAGCCAATAATAACATTTAAGCAAACGTTCCTTGTTTAATTCATTACTCATACATACCTCAATGAAATTTTCCAATTTGCATGGGAACGATTCATCGGAATTCTATAAAACAGAGATTAAGGTTCATATTGCAAATTATATTTTCAGTTTTTACTTACCTCAAATTCCGTCGGCAAGGCACCCGGCTTTAAAGTCTTCTTCCCACTGACTTCCTTTATCATTATTGGGGCAAAATGTTTCTCACATACCCTATTTTGGGTAGCATGTATTGGCGCCCTCATACGGTCCCTCAAAACTGCTATCCATTCTTCTCTTACTCGGCGATCAACTGGAATCCTTAAATACATTCAACATTTTAATAAAGTGGCTATTTAAATTTAGAATGGATAATAATTGGCGTACTTTTTTTAAACTACAAATTATAAGCTTATTTTTGTTTATGCAAAGTAGATAACTACTTAAAAAACAACCCAATTATGGATTATTCCTTGAAGCAGAAATATAATTTTTTTTTTCATATGCGCATTTCGCAAGCCGTACGTTTCCTCTATCTGTGACCATGTACGGAATGCAGATGGTATCACTGATGAAGGGAGAACATAACTTCCAAAATGCACAAATTAGAAAATAAAATTATATTGTTGCAAAGGAAAGGTCCGTAATTTACTTTTGTTTTTTAATTATTGGATGTACAAATAGAAAACCGCCGTTTTCCGGTAGGTGGCGTCAACAAGAATGGTAGGTAAAAAGCGGAGCATCAAAAAGTCGGATAGTAAGCTATGGCGGCTATTACACTATAAAAGTTCTTTTACAAATATCTTTGACTCACGATATTTTAAAAGAACTCTTATGAATGATATTAGACGCCTAAGGGGGAAAGTGTGCAAGCGTGTAAGAAAAGCACTTGAAACAAGCAACGTTCACGTCGCAAATCTTTTCTTAGGCGGCTAGTACACTAGAAAAGTTCTTCGAAAATATCTTTTACAAACGATATTTGTAAAAGAACTTTTATATAGCCGCCTAAGGCATTAGTAAACAACTCCACATCATCCCACGCGTCAATTTTTATTGGTATTCTTTTTTCTTTGTACGTGAAAATGTCGAAATTCGAACCGAATAAGGGTCATTTGCGGGAAGTGTTGCTTTTTTCGTTCAATTCGAAAAAAATCTGCAGCTGAGGCGCGTCGAATGATTGTAGAAACTTATGGTGAGGCTTGTATTAGAGAAAGAACATGTCGCGAGTAGTTTCAAAAGTTCAAAAATTGGGATTTCGACGTGAAAGACAAGGAGCGTCCTGGACCCGTTAAAAATTTCGAAGCTAATCGTCGAACGCAACAACAAATTGCAGATTTATTAGGCGTGACTCAGCAAGCCATTTCCCATCGCTTGAAAAGCTTGGGAATGATCAAAAAGCTGGGACGTTGGGTGCTGTACGAGTTAAAGCCGATGGACATCGAACGCCGTTTTTTTACGTGCGAAAATCTCCTCCAAAGGCAAAAAAGGAAGGGTTTTTTGCATCGTATTGTGGCTGGCGATTAAAAGTGGATACATTACGATAATCCAAAGCGGGAAAAATCGCGGGCCCCCCGGCCATGCGCCAACATCGCCAGCCAAGCCGAACATTCATGGCTCCAAGCTCATGCTCTATATTTGGCGGGACCAGCTTGGCGTTGTATATTATGAACTGTTGCGACCGGGTGAAACCATCACAGGAGATCTGTACCGAGAACAACTGATACATTTGAGCCGAGCGTTAAAGGAAAAACGGCCACAATACAAAATCAGGCCCGGAGTCCGAAGCGTATATACCCTAGACTTGTACATACCTAGTGGTGATACCAAAAGTACCAATTGGCAACGACCATATGCTTTAAAAATGAATTTCATATATGGCCAGTTTATAGGGGAGGTTGGCACACATTCAGGAGGATCTTGGCTATTCTAAAAATCAATTAACTAACCCATTCTACAAATATTTGTCGAATTTATCAAGTCGCTAGCTTCATTCTATCGAAAGTTATTGCTTATTTGAAGTCTCACTTGTAGGGGAGGTAGAGGTTCCTTGGATCGGATCTTGCCCATCATTGCCACCAACCAATAAGATCACCCTACAAACATTTAAAAAAATTTCAGGTCTCTAGCTTCATTCTATCGAAATTTATCGCTTATTTGAAGTTTCATTTGTAGGGGAAGCAGGGGTTTCGTTGGTTGGATTTTTACGTATTTTCAATATAAGCCAACCGGATCCTACTACAAACATTTGACCAAAATTTCAAGTCGCTAGCTTTATTTTCTCGTAAGTTATCGCTTATTTGAAATTTCATTTTTAGGCGAGGTAGGGGTTCCTTAGGTCGGATCTAACCCATCTTTAATGCCAACTAACTTAATTTCAGTTCGAATATTTGACAAAAATTTCAAGTCGCTAGCTTCATTCTACAATATCAAAAGTTATCGCTTATTGGAAGTTTCATTTCTAGGGGAGGTAGAGGTTCCTTGGGTAGGATCTTGCCCATTTGCAATGCGAACTAACTAGATTTTACTATAAACGTGCTGCCAAATTTTCAACTCGCTAGTTTTATGTTATCGAAAGTTATCGTAATTAAAGTAATATTCAATTTTTTTTTAATTTTGTAGGGGAGGTAGGCGTTACTTTGATCTGATTACTGATATACTAGAACCCAAGCAGCTTCTCACTTCAGGGTCACATGCCAAAAATCAGATGTCTACGTCAATTGGCTCAAGAGTTATAGACAAAAAAACCTGAAAAGTAGGGTAGTACGGGGCTCTTTGTAAGAAAATTACCGTTAGTTTTCGACTGATCGATTTTATTTTTGCAGGAGATTATAAGACTACCCTCACAAGCAATCTTCCAAAGCTAAACCTTTTCATGTTTATTTAATCGGAAGTTATAAATACATTTAATTATTTTACATATGTAGGGGAGGTAGGCGTTCTCTTGGCCTGATCATGCCCATTTTCAATACCAACCAACTAGATCATACTTCCAACATCTGACCAAAATTTCAAGGCTTTAGCTTTATTCTATCGAAAGTTATCGTGCTAACGGACAGACAGACAGACAGATATGGCTAAATCGAATCAGGAGGTGACCCTGATCATTTATATATATACATTGCTATACCTCCGGAGCCTCCTTTAAGGTGTTACATATTTCCGTCCTGACAAAAACAATATACCCTATACTAAAAATCTAGGGTATAAAAAGACACGACAAAGTGATACTCCTGCACGACAATGCTCGACCACATGTTGCCAAGGTCGTAAAAACCTACCTGGAAACACTGAACTGGGACTTCCTACCTCACCCGCCATACTCTCCGGACATCACTCCTTCTGATTACTACCTGTTCCGATCGATGACGCATGGGCTGGCTGAGCAGCACTTTCGTTCTTACGAAGTCGGGTCGGGTCGGTTCGTGGATCGCATCAAAAGACGAGCAGTTTTTTCGACACGGGATTCATATGCTGCCAGAAAGATGGGAGGAAGTTGTGGCCAGCGATGGAAAATACTTCGATTGATGTGTATGTAACTATCTGTTTATGATTAAACCCGAAATTATGGAAAAAAAGGCGGTTTTCTATTTATACTCCCAATAAACTGACGAAAACACAAATAAACTTTTTTTTTTTTAATTTTTCAATTTCATAACGGATAAAATCCCTTTCGAGGAAAACTGCAATGAGTCGGTATGGGCCTCGAATTTTTTTCACGATTTGAATTTTTCCCGCCATCTGGTTATAGAAAACAAACACCAGAAAACAGTTTAGGATTCACTGTACCCGCAAACCGAAAACATCAGACATGGCGCTACTGTATTTTCAGCGAAATTTCCCGGCATAAAATCACTTTTTATACCCTAGACTTTTAGTATAGGGTATATTGTTTTTGTCACGACGGAAATATGTAACACTTTAAAGGAGGCTCCGGAGGTATAGCAATGTATAAATATAAATGATCAGGGTCACCTCCTGATACGATTAAGCCATATCTGTCTGTCTGTCTGTCTGTCTGTCCGTGTGTCTGTCCGTTCGCACGATAACTTTCGATAGAATGAAGCTAGAGCCTTGAAATTTTGACTAAATGTTGGAAGTATGATCTAGTTGGTTGGTATTGATAATGGGCATGATCAGGCCAAGTGAACGCCTACCTCCCCTACATAAGTAAAATAATTAAATGTATTTATAAAATAACTCCCGATTAAATAAACATGAAAACCTCTAGCTTTGGTAGATTGCTCGTGATGGTAATCTTATACTCCCCTGGAAAAATAAAATCAATCAGTTGAAAACTAACGGCAATTTTCTTACAAAGAGCCCCGTACTACCCTACTTTTCAGGTTTTTTGTCTATAACTCTTGAACCAATTGACGTAGACATCTGATTTTTGGCATGTAACCCTGGGGTGAGAAGCTGCTTAGGTTTTGGGAAGTTGGGCATAATCAGATCAAAGGAACGCCTACCTCCCCTACAAAATTCAAAAAATTAAATATTATTTTAATTACGATAACTTTCGATAGAATGACACTAGCAAGTTGAAAATTTGGTAAAATGTTGGTTGTAAGGTCTTATTAGTTAGCATTGAAAATGGGCATGATCCGACCCAAGGAACCCCTACCTCCCCTTCAAATGAAACTTCGAATAAGCGATTACTTTTGATACAATGAAGCCAGCAGCTTGAAATTTTTGTCAAATGTTTGAAGTGAGATTGAGTTAGTTGGCATTAAAGACGGGTTAGATCCGACCTAAGGAACCCCTACCTCCCCTAGAGATGACACTTAAAACAAGCAATAGCTTACGACAAAATAAAGCTAGCGACTTGAAATTTTGCCCAAATGTTTGTAGTAGGATCCAGTCGGCTAATATTGAAAATGCGTAAAATCCGACCAACGAAATCCTTACTTCCCCTACAAACGAAACTTCAAATAAGCGATATCTGTCGATAGAGTGAAGCTAGAGACTTAAAATTTTGTTTGTATGTTTGTAGGGTGATCTTATTGGTTGGTGGCAATGATGGGCAAAATCCGACCCAAGGAACCCTTACCTCCCCTACAAGTGAGACTTCAAATAAGCAATAACTTTCGATGGAATGAAGCTAGCGACTTGAAAAATTCAACAAATATTTGTAGAATGGGTTAGTTAATTCATTTTGAGAATGGTCAAGATCTCCCTGAATGAGTGCCAACCTCCCCTATAAACTGGCTATATAGGAAACTCACTTTTAATGCATGGTCGTTGCCAATTATTACTTTTGGTGTCACCACTAGGTCTGTACAAGTCTAGGGTATATACGCTTCGGACTCCGGGTTATCAATTAAATTTGCAAATTGAAGACATCCGTTATAATGCATCTACTTTATAACCAATTTATTGACTCATGTCGATAGAATTTTATGCGTTATTCACTGGTGTACTGCCAACAAATTGTAAAACACACTTTCCCGTAAACGAAGTACTGCAAAGACCCACTATACCAATTTCCAAAATTGTCACAGAAACATCGCTTAATTAGCATTCATTTCTCACAATAATATGTAAGGTATTCCGGGTCTTTGATCGCGCTAAGATTTCCGTAAATTTTATGACCCGATTTCTTTCAAATTATTTGCACACGAAACAAGATGGCGAATGGCGGGGAATTCACTTCATTATATTTCGCTCAAAAACTTTATTTGCACCGAAAATTACAGATCAAAGAAAATACGCACGATAAGCGCAGAAATGCATTCTTCAGTTTATAATTTATCACTTTGCATAAAACCGTGGTGTCCTACCACAAATTTTACGATAAATACCTTAGGAGCTATGAACTTACCTGAAAAATGAAATTCCGACTGCTGTTTTCTGCCCATCACTCGAACAACTTTTAACGCAGCACTTCATGACACTTTCTTTAAACACCGATGAACACTTTCCTAAATTTTCCAAAATGACTGACACTTGAAGCCACGTGTGCTACGAAATGCTTAGAGAGAGAAAGAGAATGAGAAGGCCATTTTGCTGAATTTGGCCAGCGTTTCTCAAACTGATGCACGAAGTTAGTTCAAATCATGTTTATGTCGTTGCTTGTTTCACGCGTTATTGGGCGCATTCGGGAGTCACGGTTGCTAGCTAGCTTTAAGTGCTGCCTCGTGATTTGTATTCCGAATGGTGCGCTAAACCACTGCTAAACTTAGCGCAAATAGCTAGGCGCTAACACTTTTAGGCAGCATAAAATTTGTTCGCTGTCTTGGCTTAGCGGAGATTTGACAGTTCGAACGAACTGCCTGCATTCACAAATCATACCGCTACTCGAGCGCTCCCATTTTTGTTGCTGTAATTCAGTGCAAAATTGGGACAAAAACAGGAGCGCTCAAGTTGCGCTACCGATTTGTGAATGCAGGCATGTCAATTTACAACAGGTGAGCCAGCATACCATTCGGGCGTCACAAGAAAAATTGGTTTGTGCTGCTTAGGAATTCGCAATTTCTATGCAGCGCATTACGCTGTTTTCCGTGACGCCCGAATGCGCCCATTTACACTAACTAAGCATTGTGTATACAATTTAAATTGATTAGCGTGGTTCTTATGGCAGTGGGGAGTCTATATTTTGTATCTGATGTCAAATTTTACGAAAAAAAAAATCATTTTTGTGAACTGATTTTAGCTATGATATTTGTGGATGAAAGCAGATGGGGAATCACTAGTTAAACTCTCATTTCTTCAAAGGACTGTGAAGATCAAGATTGTGATGTCTGGTTCAGTAGTATATGTCTATGGTGTGTACACAAAAGTGTCTCAGGGTGAGGGGAGCAGAAGCTCACATCATTTGTCGCTTGATGCAGTCAGGGTTCACAATATCGGGGAAAGTGCTTTTGTAATGTTTTTGCATGTACCTTAGTGATGGGCACTATCGAATAACTATCGGAAAGTTATTCGATAGTTTTTACTATCGATACTATCGATAGTAAAAACTATCGGCCGATAGTCCCGATAGTTATTCGATAGTTTTTACTATCGATAGTTATTCGAATAACTATTGGCCGATAGTTATTCGATAGTTTTACTATCGATAGTTATTCGAATAACTGTCGGGACTATCGGTCGATTGTTATTCGAATAACTATCGGGACTATCGGTCGATAGCTGATATTCATGATTGATGATTGAACACGGCAGCCAAAGGTGTTGAAAATCTTTTTTTTTTTGAAAAGTATCTTTTGGTAGTGCTTTGGGAAAATACGAGTATCTTTTTTTTCGCAATGCCTTTGCGATTTGTGTGAATGTAAAATTAAGGGTTTTCGTACGAAAATATACCTCGTATGTTGCGCAGGTTGCGACTATGCAATCAAGGATTTTTATATGTACGTGAGGAGAATGTATGGAAATAGACGAATGTGCTGTAGATGTAGAGTCCTTCGCTGCCAATAAGGATATTCGAAAAAGGACACTTTTGCCAGTGAAGCGAAATACGGTCAATTTGGGTGTCATATGAATCGGGGTGGACACCTGAATATCCAGGAGTAGTGCAGATGGCATTTCGAGTCCTTCGGAGCGAAAAGGACATTCACGAAAGTCGAGTGAAAAATGGGCAATATGGGTGTCATATGAACCGGGGTGAGGAGGCGAATGCCTAGGAGTACTATGGATGGCATTTCGAGTCCTCCGGTGCCGATAAGGATATTCGAAAAAGGATACTTTTGGCAGTGAAGAGAAATGCAGTCAATATGGGTGTCATATGAATCGGGGTGGACACCCGAATATCCAGGAGTAGTGCGGATGGCATTTCGAGTCCTTCGGTGGCGAAAAGGATATTCACGAAAGTCAAGCGAAAAATGGGCAATATGGGTGTCATATGAACCGGGGTGAAAAGGCGAATGTCCGGGGGCACCATAAATGGCACTTAGAGTCCTTCGGTGGCGACAAGGACATTCGAAAAAGGATACTTTTGGCAGTGAAGCGAAAAATGGGTAACATGGGTGTCATATGAATCGCGGCGAAAAGGCGAATGTCCAGGAGTAGTGAAAATGGCATTTCGAGTTCTACGGTGGTGAAAAGGACATTCACAAAAGTCAAGTTAAAAATGGGCAATATGGGTGTCATAAGAACCGGGGTGAAGAGGCGAATGTCCAGAAGTACTGTAGATGACATTCCGGATCCTTCGGTAGCGACAAGGACATTCGAAAAAGGATATTTTTGCTAGTGAAGCGAAATATGGGCAATATGGGTGTCATATGAATCGGGGTGAAAAGACGAGTGTCCAGGAGTATTGCATTTCAAGTCCTTCGGCGTCGAAAAGGACATTCACGAAAGTCAAGTGAAAAATTGGCAATATGGGTGTCATATGGACCGGCGTGAAGCGGTGAATGTCCAGGAGTACTGTAGATGGCATTCCGGATTCGGTACTTGAAAATATCAAGTACCGGTACTGAAATTTTAGTACCGAACAGGCCTACTTATATTAATTGTTCAACTTAGAATAGGTGTTGCGTTGCGATGCGATACAAATGATAGAAGATAAGATGATAGGATCTGGGATTGGGAATTACCTTAGATACTACTATAATTAATAAATACAAGAAATAGAAACGACTCAAATGTTGCGCTGTTCGATTCTAAAATTTGAAAACCGGTTTTAGGTTTAAAAACAAAATTGAGTATTTACATGGCTATTTTCGCCAATCTTGTCTTATTTTCAAGCTCGCTCTAACTGTATTGCTATTTTTTTTTTCAGAAAATAAAACATATAATGAAACATACTGATATGACTATCGAACTGATACTGATATGACTATAGGACCTTTGTCCGATAGTTATTTGATAATGTTCTACTAATTACTACTTTTTTAAACTATCGATAGTTTTTACTAGTTACTAGTTTTCAAAACTATCGATAGTTTTTTTTACTAGTTACTAGTTTTTTAAACTATCGAATAACTAAAAACTATCGATAGTGCCCATCACTAATGTACCTACCTCATAAATACTAGGCGGATACTGTCAGAACGTGTGTCGACTCGATGCTTGCGCGGCTATGATTGTTTGCTTCTACAGTGCTCGAGATAACCAAAGCGGATCTTAAAAAATGTGCACGCGAGGAGGTAAGGTTATGTTTACTAGCCATTTAGTTGGCTGGGTATAATATACGTAGGTATGGTTTTGTACGGAAATACGAGGGCGGTTCAAATATGATCGAGACAAACGCTCTGACACATTTATTTATTATCGAAAATATTTACAAAAATTTACAGTTTTCCTAGGTAATTCCCCTCACTAGTTGCACATTTTTGCCACCTCTTCGGAAGTTTTTTGATGCCGGTATCGAAGAATTCCTTGGGCAACTTAGACAGCCATGTGCGCACGAACTCCTCTACCTCGTCGTCGGTGTTGAATCTTTGACCTCCGAGGGCTTCTTTCAGTGGTCCAAAGATGTAGTCGTAAGGTGATAAATCCGGACTGTAGGGAGGTATTCTAGTACCTCCTATCCCAATTCTGATATTGTATCGATCGTAAGACACGCGGTATGAGGGCGCGCGTTATCCTGGGGAAGAATAGCACTTCGCGCTGAAATGCTCCTCCGTTTCAAGCGATAAGCGGGTTTCACGTGTGTTTTCAGAAGGTTAGAGTAGTATGCAGCATTGATGCAACGTTGTGTGCGCAGGAAGTCAACGTACAGCACTCCCCGCCATCCCCAGAATACAGTACACATAACCTTACCCGCGGACCTGGTTGTCTTCGCTTTGACTGGCGCCCCTTCCTCCTTCTTCCTCCACTCTTTAGACGACACCTTGCTTTCGGGAGTGTAATAGTCTTTGAAGAGAGAGTATAAGAGGAAATGAAAAAGAGCGAGAGAAACGAAGTAATTCGACACAAGTGAGGAAGTAGGAAGGGGGATGGAAATTTGACATCTCTTTTGCTCTATATGGACCGAGCGGGTGTTCCGCGGCAGAGAGACAGACTGGAATGTTATTGTTCCAACTGGAAAAGTAGGAGAGGGGATGACATCTTGCGTGCTTCCTGTGCTTTTATATAGACTGCGCGGGTGTTGCGCAGTGGAGGGCGTGTGTCTCTCTGTTTACTTTTTACGACTGGAATTGCTTCAAGTAGTTTAGTGTTGAGTATATGCGGATTGCTCCTCCATAGGTATTCTCTATGGTAATAGTGTACCCATGTCTCGTCTGTAGTGAAGATTCGTTTCAAAAAACCGCCCCCCCCCTCCGCCTCGTATCGCGCCAGCAAGCGGCGACAAACTTCCAACAGCATGAATTTTTGCTAGAAGTTCAACAGTTTGGGAACCCATCGCGCGGTGATTTTGCGATATTGAAGGTGTTCGTGGATGATAGACCCTACACTATCAATACTAATGCTGACTTCAGCCGAAATGTTTCGAACATTCATCCTACGGTCCTCCAAAATGAGTTGTTGTACGCGGCGAATGTTGTCTGGTGTGATGCTGGTTTGCAGTCGACGATCATACGGCTCATTCTTGACGGTTTCGCGGCCATCTTTGAACGCTTTGGCCCATTTAAACACAGCAGACCTACTCAGGCACTCACTACCGAGCTGATTTCGCAAACGCCGAAGAATTTCCGTGTACGAATGACAATACGTTGCGCAACGGCGGTCGGCATTTGATGTTCACTCATGGTCGTAGCACGCGCGTGAAACGTCCGTTCGCGACGAAAACTATGCCACACTATTCGTAAGGGACCCAGCTATCACATACTCAAGCCGCGACCTTCAAAACATACAGGCGCGCCATCTACAGCGTTTGTCTCCATCATATTTGAACCGCTTTCGTATAATTGATAATTCTGGAGTTATGAATGGTTTACCATGTAATGTTTTGCTTCAGTGGTCTTTAACATTATGCTTCGTTTACACGTGAACGCTGAGCCGCGTACCGAATATTGAAAAATTGCATTGAAAAGCACCAACAACAAGAAGATGCTTTTTCTGCCCTTATATACGTGGCCAACATGAATTCATGAGCATTCGTTATCATTTGAGTCGTTCCCATCTCTTGTGGGAACGACTCAAATGGTGTGTTAACGCTGTTAAGGGCTGCCCTCAGGGTGGGGTTCTTTACCCACTCTTCTGGTCCCTTATCATAGATGAGTTACTAGCTAGGCTGTGCGATTGTGGTTATTGTGCTATCGGATACGACGATGATATAACCATAATAATACGGGACATATTTGAAACGACCGTCACGGAGGTGATGGGTTCGGTACTCGACCTAATCCTTCGCTGGTACACTGAAGTTGGCCTGAGCGTTAATCCTCAAAAAACCGTCTTAGTTCCATTCACTCGGAGGAGATATCTTAGTTTAAGCTCTGCCAGCCTAGGCAGGACGGTACTTGAGCTCTCCACTGAAGTCAAGTGTCTAGGCCTCACGTTGGACTGGCGGCTCAACTGGAGCAAATATATCGAGACAGTTATTAGTAAGGCCACTTTGGAAAATGTGCGGTCTCGCCCTAAAGTGACTGAATGGTTGTATTTGATGCTGGAACGACTAGTTGTGACATATGCTGCCCTAGTGTGGTGGCCCAAAACGCAGCAGCGTTGCACCGTACAGTTGTTCACTTTGGTATGGCAGAATCACTCCATTCATGTCCGACAACGGCTATTGAGCGGCTATTGAACATACTCCGCTGCATATTTGTACTTGGGAATCTGACGCTCTAAGCGCTCTTCGAGTGCATCTAACCTATAATGCTCATGTGTACAATCAGAGCCACATGAGCATTCTGGAGCAGGTTCCTGGCATGCCGATCTGCTCGAGATCAGAATACATGACTACGGAACTCTGCTTCGGCAGGAAATTTTCGGTCACTACCCCAAGCCGCTCGGAATGGGATATTGACAATCTCTGACCTGATCCCAGGTGTATCATATGAAAATTGAAATTGACGTCCATTGTTTTTGCAGTTGATAGGTTAGGTTTTTTTTTGTTTAAACCCTTGTGAATGAGCTCATACGGGGATTTAATCAAACTATGAAATATTACAAAGTTATATTCAATAGGTTAGGTTAGGTTATATAGGCTCCAGCTCCAGCAAGCGGAGCACACATAGACCACCACTAAAATGGACTCAACAGAGAGCCCTTCCTTCCGCGAACCATCCGGAGCGAACAATGAACCTATGAATCTGACCCGCACTGCAGTGATTGCAGTTGATTATAGGAGTAAAAAGAAAACTAGGTTTTTCCTTATACTTCCAGCGTTTTTATTTTATAGTAGGCATACAATTGTTTCGGAAGCAACGTACTTCCTTCATCAGTGCTACCTAAATATTATTATCATATGGTTTACCGATGAGTCAAGAACGGAACAGGGTGTTGGAGCTGGGATCTTTGGACCGAATACCAGAATCTTAATCGCTATGTGCATTTGGCCCAGCGTTTTCCAAGCCCAGATCCATGCCATTGAGACCTGCGCCAGAGTATTTCTCCAACAGAAGCTCACTGGCACTAACATCATTATCTGCTCTGACAGTCAGGCAGCTATTAAGGCTCTTTTCTCACACACGTTCTCATCAAAACTAGTGAAAGAGTGTTTGAGACCCTACAGTGTCGCGCACCACACAAACCGGGCCACTCTATGTTGGGTACCTGGGCATCGGGGCATCCATGACAACGAAGCTGCAGATGAACTTGCTAGACAAAGCTCATCGGAGAAATTTTTCCGGCCATAACACTTCTGCGGTCTGAGCTGGGCCACATCCAACGCGAAGGTGAAGCTATGGTCTGCAGACGAAAGGTTACGGTACTGGAATAATCTCCCAGGACGGCGGCAATCCAAAGACCTCATTGATTCCTACAGTCGCATTGAAGCAAGCCGCCTGGGAAGAGCGGAGGTGAGGTTAATCATTGGCTACACGGAACGCCACTGGATGAGATATCACCTAAACAAAATGGTAATGTCCACTGAGACGGAGTGCCAACTTTGCTTGGAGGACATTGAGTCCATCAAACACCTTCTCTGCGAATGCCCAGCGATCGCTCGCTCCAGGTTTACGTTTTTGAGAGATTCAATAGCGAGCTCCGCTATCATTAAGAGTCCTCTTACAGAGGACTTATTGGCCTTCTTTAGGTTGATTGAGGCTCTTTTGGATTAGTGAAATCTATGGCATAATAGATCTCTTGGTCACAGTGCCTACCAAATGGGTAGCTTAGCCTGCCTTATTTATGATTAAGCTTCTCAGAGTTGCCTTTTCGGCGTAAAGCCGCCCAAATAGATTCGCGGTTCACACTGCCTTCACAAAAGCATTCGCAAACTCTATAAAAGCAAGTGAAACGGAGAATCCTACTCCAGAAATTGCTCTATGACGACTTGCAATGTGATCGGTACAGGATAGGATCTGGATCGACAGCTGGCCTGCTTTTCACCAATTGTGCCTTTTAAGTGGTGCTTGAAGGTCGATTCAGACACATCAGTCACGTCACAGTTCAGTCAACCTTCCGAATCATAACCGTCGCCGTCAAGTCACAGTCAAAATAGCGGCTGTATTCACATCTAGCCGTCAGGGTATTCAGACCGTAGTCAGTCATTTTTTGTGTATGCTCCCGAGTGTACCTAGATTTACCATCTATTTTTATTTCATTTCCAATTTGCTTCCATATCCTGTTTTTAAATGCTATATCCATATATTTATTATGCGATAAATCGTACAGAACGGGGTAATTTCGAACCAACTCGATTAATTTTTCGTCGTCGCCCATGTTCACTTTCTAAACTGACGTCCGTTGGGAAGAAATGTGAATTTGACTGTTCGGTGGCGGAAGCGCGACTGACGGTTCCGATTCGTGACTGCGCCGGCTCAATGTAGACAGCGCCACTTGACTTTCAAGAAACGATATTTTTTGTGACTGATACTGGACGGTTCTGACGGAACTGTGACTTGACGTGACTGATGTGTCTGAATCGACCTTTAGTCTTCCCAGGAGAATTTTACCTGTATTGGCAACTGCAGGAAGCATGCAATTGCCTCTCTAGTTATTGTAATCCGTAAGGCTGTTCTTTGTTGAAATTAGATGGTCAATCATTCATGCAATTCAGTGGGGTAGCAACTCAACAGTAATACTTGACTATGCTTGAACACCATTATGCCGTTGATGGATATTTCTACATTTTGCATATAGACTCCTCTCTCGCTTTCGCAGCAAATTACAAGTGCCAAATTTCCACCACCGCATTCCTCCCGATGTAACCACCACCGCATCAAATAAAATAGAGGAGCTCCTACAATCACAGGACTTCCTACGTGTAATTGAAAATGAAAGGCTTCGTAATCACCAATGTGGCTGGCACTTTCGAATTTACGGTTGAAACGTCGATTCAAAAGTGGAAATCAAATATCTATTGTGTGTCTACGATAGATAATATCATCATATCAAATGTTTCTGAATGATAAGTTCGTAACATGTTCCAAGTACATTTCACTTCAATGCATCCTGTTGAATTCACCAAAAACCACAATTGAATGACTGCTTCCACAATTTCCTTCTGTCGAAAATATAATTTCCTCTTGTCCGTCCGTATAATGTGTGAAAGGTGAGTATTTTATACTTGAATCAAATATAATATGAGTATGTACATATGTGCATTTAGCTACAAATAAGATAAACGCATTGGGATGTTTCTAAAGGATGTATCGTGGATGCACAGTATTTAGCAGAATGCTTTTCATGGATGCCAAAATGTTGGCGAATTTAGAATTGGAACATATTAGGCGCGTTTTTTTCAACAGCCATACAGAACAGAGCAGGTTAACACCACACAATAACACTAACAATTTGATCTGAGCTGCTCTAGATAGAAGGTTAGTGCAAGAATTCTACTCTGTTAAGTATCTGCGCTTTGAAATGCAGGTGGCGCAGGTGTCACAGTTTTCGGGTAGTTTTCGATTTGGGAAGAACATAAAATGCGTTTTCTGTCAATAAAATGTTCATTTTGTGTAATTGGAATAGCAAAAATACAAAATGATTCTGCTGCCTAAAGAGAATTTGTCCGTTGTATCTGTACTAGTCCAGATGGCGCAACGGTTAGCACGTTCGCCTTCAACGCACTGGGCCCCGGTTCGATTCCGGGGATTTACGTGTCGGACTATGAGCCCACTCAGCTGTTAAATGAGTACCCATTATGGGGTAAATAACTCGGTTGAGCGTGTTGCTGATCACATACCTCTGCACAAAAACCGTCACGATCTAGAAAATGAGATGATGCTAACTCATCTCGAGGCCGTGGTTCAAATTGGACTGTTGCGCCAGTTATTTATTTATTTATATGTACTAAGGATTTCAGTTTCCTCTTGAAATTTGAGTTGATGTTTGAATTCTAACTAAACCAAGCCACATTCCTACTAAAGACATGCACCGTTTTCAGCTATTAGCTGCGTTTATTTTTGTACAGAGCAGAGTAGAGCAGGATAAGCTCCAAAAAACAAATGATCGAGAGAGTAGCGAACATGAAAACGGGGCATGTCTTTGCTGGGAGTGTGTCTTGGTTTAGTTCAGCATTCATACGTCAACTCAAATTTCAAGAGGAAACTTAAATCATTAGTACAGATCCAATCTGACATATTTCCATTAGCCAGCAAAATTACTAAATTTCCATATAATTACACAAAAGAAAACATTTTATTGACGGGAAATGCATTTTATGTGCTTCCCAAACTGTAAACTACCCTAAACTTCGACACCTGTGCCGCCTGCATTTCGAAACGCAGACTACCTAGCGGAGTAGATTCTTGCCCTAACCATCTGTCTATAGCAGCCCAAATCAAATTGTTAGTGTAATTATGTGGTCTTAACCTGCTCTGCATAGCTGTTAGAAAAACGTGCCGATTGACTATGGAATTCATACGTGCGTTCTGAGCAAAGCATTCGTGGGGGAAAACAGGTGGCAGTTGATTAAGAACTATAACTTATCATAACTACATTACTTAAGTTTGCTATTCATGATCGCGCACAACCACGACCGAACTTCCATCGGATCTATGGAGGTACATTCTGGAAACTGCATTCTCCGAAACTAGTTTATGCCAACGAAATGTCAACTGGGCCACACAGAACAGTTGACGCGCTATACCCGACAATTAATAAGTAATAGCTCAAACTTGGGGAGCCTCTATAGAGAGGAAAAAAGGGTCAACATTTTTTTTTCGGTTATAGCCTTGTGGGATATCGTATCAAAAGGCACAACGAGTTCATTCCATTCCTGGTATTTGTTTTCAATTTGAAGGAATCATTGCGGAGTAAGAAGGCGCTAAAAGTAGTTTTTTTGTATCCGACAGCTGTGCGAGGATGCAGACATAAACCGATGATAGGGTGGCAATGTAAAAGATTAGAATCCGGAAACTAACCCAACTGAAGTGTCACGTTCTTCAGGAAAGAAGTCTCAGTACAGTTTCATCAATGCCGCCTCGGCCCTCTATCGCAGAACGTCTTGTATAATGACACTTTGTCTCTTCCAGCGCATAAAAACGTGACTATAGTCGGTTTTGCAGATAATAACGCAGTGGAGTTGGTTGGTCTAGAACCATTACCTCAATCCACTTGTACGCATCATTGGTGTGGTTGTGGTGCGAGGCCCTTTGGTACGCATACTTATTTACCCTAACCCCTATTGGAGCATAGCGCGTCAACTATTCCATGTGGCTAAGCTGACATTTCGTTATCATAAACTTGCACCTCCTGCTCCCATTTAGCCGCTACCTGCGACAATTCGGGAAATGTTGTGGCTTATTATTATGCTTCGCACCACAAGGGAAGACAACACAAATATCCATGACCACGAACACCGTAGGTGGGACTTGAACCCGTAGCGACCGTAGTCAGACAGCTACCGGTCGCCCTGGCATGCATGCAACGCAAAAAAGGGAAACTCATATGAGTGCGATAAGAGTGCGCTATGTTTACCGAACAAGATCACTTGACCCAGTCTACGGTGATCCCAACAGACATCCTAGTGGACAAAACGACTCGACTTTACAAAAGCCGATGTTTGGACCGACCCGAGGTTTCGCAAGGACCTAGAAACGGGGATAAGAATAAGTCTCTAAAAAAAATGGCAGGAGCTGTGTGAGGAATCGCCAACAGATCAGTGGACATACAGACTCATCCCGCAAATCGAATTGTGGACAAACCGAAAGTACGGTGTGCTAAGCCATTACCTAACCCAGTTTCTAATTAGACTTGGCGGATACTAGCAATATCCTCGCAGGTTTAAGCTATGCAACTTGCCGAATTGTCCGGAATGTTCCATTTTCTGCTAATTACAGGAAAACCTGGTGAACTGGAGGAGAAATTGGAAGGTGTAGTGAGCCCGGAAAATGTAGTTGATTATATGCTACGTTCAAATCGAAATTGGAAGGCCTTGTGTTGCAACCTGTGCGCCATTCATAAAGAGGGGAGGAGTCGATCTGAATGTCTAAGTAGTGGCAAGCTAGTCAACTCTACCCTGTGGAGTATTATCGGATGACCAGATACTAATGATAGTTTTTCCAATTGTTATGTTTCAGCAGTTGTCAAAGTTACCAATGACATTCAGCTGTCAAAATATTCAGTAAAGTTTGCCATTTCATGATGCATCTTTTCACGCTTCCCGAATGTTCGGGAATTATTGAAAAATATTATCGAAATTCTGGCTCAGTCGTAAATACGCAACGGGAATTCGTCGTGAGTTCCGTCCCCATCAGTGAGCAGACAATTCGTCGCACCGTGAAAAATTTTGAGCGAATGTACACAATTTTAGACTTTAAGCCACCAACCAGGCCGTTGCGGTGCGGCTACTGTCGATGAAGACCCAGAAATGTCGATTCGACGCCGATCAGCTGGGTTAGACATTGCCAGAGAGTCAACCCGGCTTACTTTACGGTTGGATTTGGGCCTACATCCGTATAGGATGCTGACCCAAGAACTGAAGCCGGACGACCATAGACAACGCCGTGAGTTCGATAATCGGGTGCTGCAAATATTGGCCAAAGATCCGGTTTTTGGCCGTTGATCAATTAGCCGCCGCGAAAATTCGATTTGACACCCCTCGATTATTTTCTCCGGGGCTACGTCAAGTCTTTAGTCTACGCTAACAAGCCAACCACATTGGACAAACTCGAGGCCTACAATCGAGACGCTATTGCCGGAATAGCGCCGCAGTTATTGGACCGAGTCATCAAAAATTTGACCGAAAGCTTGAAGCACTGCTAGCAAAGCCGAGGCGGCCATTTGAATGATAATAATATATAAAGCCGGAATCGATTTGATATCTCACACTGTTGTTTTATTAAAATTTCTTTTCATATCGTTCTTATCTGGTCACTCTATACATACTTGGATAGATAGATGAGAAGAGGGGCAGTGCGACTAAAAGGGCTGTCTATAAAGCTATAGCCCACAAGCCTTAGGCAGCTAGCTTTACGGTTGGCGATTAATTTTTAACAGTCCAACAAATCTGCTCAACTGTCTGAGTCCAAGTGAAGCGATCTCGTCCGCATCAGGGAAGGGATCACCGAGGCATTTCAAACGAAGACGGCAAAGGGCCTCATACTTGCAGAGGATTTACTTGGAGGTCTCATCATCAGCCCCGCAGAAGCGACAGTTTACACTTTGTACAGGTGGTGCTTCAGGGTCGAATGCCCTGTGTTTTTGCTCAGATTCAGGAGTTCTGGGGTTAGCTTGAGTCAGTGGGCGGGTATGAACAGCTTAGACTGTCTCAAGCCAGGCAGATCACACCAGTACGCGGCGCTATTCGCTCCTGTTCCCTAATATCGTTTTCAACCCTGCATAGGGGGATACCACAAAAGGGCTCTGGGCCAATGAACAGGGCTGCAGATGCTTTCCTAGCCACCTCGTCGGGAATCTATTGTAGTTTGCCAAAGATATCGGGTTTTCAGAGACGCGGTATATAGTGACTTTTTTAAAGGAACTGAGTCTCTGCAAAGTCTCATAGAAGTCTCATACTGTGACATCAGCAAGGGCTTACTGAGAACCTTGACAGCAGCTTTACTGCCTGTGAAGATTGTAATGTTTTTTTCTAGCAAGCTTCAATACATGCATCGTTGCAAGTCCAAATTGCTTGAATATCAGCTTGAAAGACCGTTGGGTGCTTCCCCATGGAAATAGATAATCCGCAATTTCTGCTCCTGAACCCACATCGCCAGTTTTGCAGCCATCGGGTAGAGTATTCGGAAAGAGTGACGAATGCCTCATTTTCCATTCTCCTCTATTTCAAATTTCAGTGGAAAAGAGTCGGTTGAAGCGTAACTTCCTAATTATGTGGTCGGATTATATGCTGAGCTTGTTGTCTTCAAGGAAGCATTTTTGCTCCTCTATGTTCAATTCAAGCGAGGTCTGATTGGCTTTAAGCCTCGCTATTGCTAGTTTAGTCACCGCTTTTAGATAGATTTGAAGTGGAGAAATATCAAGTAGTGCCTCAAAATTTACTGTGAGGCATTGTAGTCTTTGCATTTTACCTAGTGTAACTTTACTCTCGCTGGTACACGGTTTCCTCCTCGAGTGACAGCTTCATAATTAATTATGTATGTGCCTAAAGATCGCCTTGTAGATCCAAAGAACTATTTGAGAGCTGGATTCCAGACAACGTATTGTCTACTGATCCAGAGGGCACTGGTGGCCTTATCCGAAATAATCCTCATTTACTCCGTCCAGAGTAGTTTTCTGTCAAGCGTAAAAACGAGGTATTTTACGGAATCTACCTTGCGAATGAAGCGACAGCTGCCTTGGTCGGATTGTCTCGAAGACATTTGCATTATCCTATGTTTGTATTATACTACGTTAGGACTTCTCCGAATTTTCTTCTAATAGTTATCACTAAGTGATCAGTAACCCTTATGTTGAATACCACATAGTGGTAAGTTTCCACATCAAGCTGTCTACGGCGATCGGTGCTTCCTTCTGGATAGCCTGAAAACTGAAACTGAAATTACAACTTCGAGGCACCCGCTTTCAGTCGATAGAAGACATAAAACAGAATTCGCCGAACACACTTGAGATGAACTGACAATATCGAGTACTGTAAACAAACTAAATGACAGATGACTGTCAAACTCCGTGACAGTATAGAGGACAGTTGTACCAACTTAGCGACAAAAAGAATATTGACAATCCTGTCGGGCAGGCTTTTTTAAAAATTTATTCCCGATACTTTTTTGACAGAATGTATAATAAAAATATGCTAGCGAGCTGATGAATGAGAAATTCAAGGTTCAAAGAATTATTCAAAGGTGTGATACCATAAGTCTCGAAAGGGATGCCAGTTTGGGGAGCGCTCGTGTTAAGCATATTAATCCCTTTCATTCGTATCGGAGCTGCTAAAAACAGTGTGATGAGCGAGCACTAAGGTGTGAGTTCCAAGGCCGCGACTGAGCGATTTGCGTTTGCGACTGTGAAAAAAACTATCATAACAGAGCACTATTCTTGCGTATTTTAAAGTTTAGGGGATTGTCGAATGCCGGCCGTAGTTGTACGACTGTACTTTCACATTAATTACACACGAATAGTGCTTCGTTGTGATAGTGGTTTTCACAGTCGCAAACGCAAGTCGCTCAGTCGCTGCCTTGGAACACACACCATTATATTTTCGTAGTCATGGATGAAACCTATTTTGCCAGTCATAATTTCGGTATATGCATCCTTTGTATTTGCAAGAGAAAGCCTCCTTCTAACTACTGCTGTGACTATAATGCCCTTGTGAAATGCATCTATTGATAATGTGATTCCGTCAACCCATGCTTGTTTACGAGAACCTGAAAACTTTGTGTGACTTGGAAACACAATACATATTCCATTCTATTCCTTCAGGTGAATTTCATTGCCAAACTCGTTCATAGCTACCTCTTCAAAACTTCGTTAAGTGCTATGGCATTCAAGTATTTCGTATTGTCATTAAATCGTATTACAAACTCCAAATTCAATTATCTCGTACAACGTAAAGTAAATTAAAGCAGAATTCAAAACTGCCAGCAGATTTTGCCTGAAAGCAAATGCCTATAATTGCCGGTGAATTCATTCAAATAAGTTCTTCAGCCCAACAAGCATTCCTCTGTTGCTCCTGGGCAAATACGTTTCGACACTTCTCCCAATGTTTTGTTAGGAAACAAACTGGAAACTTAAATAATCACCAGGAGCTCGCTGAGAGATTGAATTGAAATACCAAACCTCTGAACTCTATCCACACGCCTCACACTTATCTCACTTACTATGAAGTGGAATCAAAATTTGAAGATTCTATTTTTTTCAAGAGCATTTTCAACTTAGTTTACATTCAAATTTATTCGTGGTCTGGCAAACGAATTTCGTTGTATCCTGCGTAGTGATGGTATGAGCGACATGTTCGCCCCTTGTTGCGTATGATAGAAGCGACCGTCATGTCACCAGCTTGCACTGATTGAAGGCTTGTCCCTGTGCAGTGTCTATCTCCTCTTTCGAATTTTCAATCTTGAATGTTTATTGGACACATGCTTTACCAAACCTTGGTCGAATTTCCATCGTTTTCTCGGCACGAGGACATCTTGCGTGATTCAACCCTATGCGGTTGTCCTTTCTCGGTGCGACGGCTTTGAAATGTCGGATTTCTAATTTGGCCATAGATCGAGAGTTGTCGTTGTTGACTGGATATAGGGAGCTAGAGGTTTCGTGGTGCCTGTGAAAAACTCATTCTCAAAATATGCTCCAGTTCAATTAGAAAGAACTCTGACAGCATTTTCGTAATTTCCAGACTTATCGTAATTTCAGTTATTTTTTTCAACCATGATCGGATTAATAACACAAGGCTCACACCCATGGAAACCGGTCACGCTATGGTCCCGCTTTTCAGACAACATCCTAACACTCCTTAAGCCCGTAGACAAAGGCACTACCAATTGGATGTCCATATCGTATCTGACAATTGCATGCTGCGCGACAAAAACAACAAACCCCTGGTTGGAATCCCTATACGCTCTATGGCAAACACAAGGGTGTCAAATCAAATATGCACGAAAGGATATTCGAATGACGGATGCTTTTCCGATTTCAAATAAGAATTCGAAATGCATCTATAGCTCCGCACTGAATGAGATCGACCACGAGCTGACACGTCACCCCAGGGGTAAGGTTTGTCGGACGGATGCATTATTTATTCGCCCAATGGGGTGAGGGTGGCATAGACCGAACGCGTTCGTGCCATGCTAGCCCAATTTTCATGAAAAAATACATTTAGAACAGCCTTCTTGATTGTCGAAAAAAGACAATTTTGGAAAAATTGGAAGCGAGCTTAAGGCAGCTTGAGACGTATTTGTGTTAAGGATTGCGCCGCAAATGATAGAGTAGTGTAGCGACTGGGTGATATGCCCTGTACATACTCGTAAATTTACTTTTATTGAATTGTCACTTATGTCATTGCAATTAGGACAATTGAACTTTTATTGGGGGTGAACCCTAACCGAAATGTAGCACTTAATAAATGTTAAAGGACTGACTGCTGCGAATTGAATCGTAGTGTAGTGACCATCATCGAAGAGATACGTCTTCGATTATTTATTTATTTCTAACGATTGGACGCCGTTAATTCAAATTGGATGAAAATATCTATACAGTTGACTCACGAAAACTTGAATATCGGAAACTTGAATTATCCTGCAAGAAATGCAGACAGAATTACTTCAATACTCCAGGAATCCATGACATACTTTTGGAGTACTTCCGGAAACGGAAGATCCAGGTGAACGCGGACAAGACTCAGGCGATTTTTATCACGAAACGACAAAGACAATACCCCGGCAATCTGACAATAGACGAACAAGAAATAGACTGGCAGGAAACTGCCATCTATTTAGGGCTGATATTCAACAAATCACTGACGTGGACAGAATATATGAAACGCTGTAGACAGAAGTGTAACGGAACACTCCAAGCCCTGTACCCCATTACCAACTCCAGACGACTTAATAACAAGAACCGGTCACTCATCTATTTTACAAACAGACAATACTACCGACTGTACTGTACGGAAGCTTGGCTGGAAGCTACTAATATTAAACAACTACAAAGTTGCCAAAATCTAGCACTACGGAGAATTTTTAAAGTCCCATGGTACGTTAGAAATACGGACATACAAAGAGACCTTCGGATAGACACTATCAAGACATATACATATAAGCGACAAAGCCCTTAAACTCTACGACAAAATAGACGACCATACTAACGGTACCCTGGGACCTTTGGAATTCTCTATGGCAGGAAGACAGATTTACCCGCACTTAAGAACGATAGCACACTAGTGCACACCAAGATCTAACCAAACTTTGTAAAGACTGACGGTGGGCACATCGAGCCCAAAGAGATAATTGGAGTAAAAGTGAGAACCACTAGCTCCACCAACGAACAGTTCCTAGCCAGGGACCCATTCCGAATTGATTCATCACTCGAATCGGAATTCTAGAGTGCCTGGTCGTACTGCTTCCACAATGGGATCAAAGGCAGCACCAGAGAAGTGATCCATTGTGTGACGAAACCAGCACACCATGAGTGGGATAGCCTTTAGTGCCCAATAAAATGGTGGTAGTGGGCCCTTCCATAGCAAAAAGGTTGGATTAGCATTAACCTACACCACTCAAATCGATTCTCGGGAACCATAAGTGGGTCTTTAGTCGATTTTATCTATTATCTTGGCAACGGCAGGAAGCATACAAGTGCCTCTCCAATTATAAAAGTCTGTAAGGCTACCCTTTGAAAGGTCTCTGTATTCAACGCTTTATCAACAAGTACGTGCAGCAAGTCGGCAGTTAGGCTTGGCGCTGCTTGATAAAGTTCGGCAGGGATACCGTTGACTAATAATTGCAGTGACTTATTCCTTTTTAGTCGGACCGTATACACACATTGTCGTAGGAGTGCTTTCTGGACATTGCCTAATTGGGGAGCATGCCAGGAGACTTCCTCTTCCATATAATGATTTTCACAGGAGCTGTGGGGACGAGGAGGAGGAGGATAGTACGTCTCATCTTCTGTGTACCTGTCCGGCCCTGGCGACTTTTAGGAAAGACCTCCTTGGTTCCTACTTCTTCACCGAACTGGATGACCCGAAAAAGGTAAATTTTGGTCGGCTACATCGCTTCATTGTGAGCTCAGGTTGGTTTAACGAGTGGGTTGGTCTCAGTTGCTGAGTCCAGGGGTATCACAATGGACCGAGTGGTGGTCTAAGTGTGCTTAAGCAGCCCTTTTAACTTAACCTAACCTACACAGCTCAGGACCGCAGCGAAGTGTTCTTTTCACCGCCTCATTTTCCTCCAAGATAAGTAGCTTCCCGTCACTATCTTTCACCGGATCTAGGCAGGAGCTACGATCGACCATCTGTCAACCACTTAATGACACAATATACGGCGTTTAAATTGTTACTTCTTGCGGCTTCTTCTGAGATTAGAGGAGAATTTGCATAAACTCTTTTATCGCGTCGCACACTACGCTGAACTTCTCGAGCTTGCTGGCAGTAAAGGAGATCGATGCTGCTTCGACTGTCGTCGGATGCTGCAGCCAAACGAACCTTCAGTAGTATTCATTAGACAATCTGCTTCCATGAAGCATCGCACATCCAGGGATTATTCCGGCAATCGGGGTTAAGCCAAGGATGACATTTGCGCTACCAATGTGCGCATTTCTTATGGCATCCCATTTATGTCACTATCAGCTGCTTTTTGCGCAAAATTGCCCTTAGGTATATTGTTATAAGACAGCTGTTTTTTTTTAGTCGAGCGATGTTGAATTTGCGGAGCCTGGATCTTTCGTCGCTAGGACGGCGCACGGCTGCAATACGCAATGGAACATTAGCGATCGTAATATAATGGTCTCTTCCCAACCCAATATCGGCATCGGCACGCTTCTTAGTTCGCACATCCAGGAGGCAACTCTTGAATCATTTACTTACGAGTATGACAAAGTGGTCGATCTGATTTTGTGTTCTGCGCCGATCAACAGAGGACCAACTGATTTTGTGGTGGTCCTTATGCTCAAACATAGTACCGCCGATGAAGAGACTGTGAAAGTTGCAGAACTCTAGAAATCTTTCACCATTGCCATTACGATCCCCAAGATCGTGTCGCCCCATCACAAGTTTGAGTCCATAATTATCAGTGCTCCTGAATTCAAATTCCCTGTAACCACTAAAATATCGCCTTTACGTGTTCTGCTCTGGACGACGTTTAGTTGTACATTGAAGTAGTTTTTCGCCAAGACATTGTCGGATTCAGTTAGAGCATAACATTGTATTCTTGTAATGTTCCTCATTTTAGTCCGGAACCTGGCAGTCATGATTCTGTCGGAGACCAGATCCCAGGATAAGAGACAGTTTTGTGCGGTTCCGGTTAAAATGAGCCTTCTGATCCATTGTCCAGGAGAGTACGCACATTCCAGAATCCAATCTTTCTCATTGTTCGATTGCCAAAAATCGTAACCGTTGAGTCAGTCCTTACCCGATTCATAGTTGACATTTCGTTAGCATATAGAAGATTTCGGATAGTGCAAGTTGCTGGCATACACATCCTGTCCTTTATTTGTCTGTTTCTACGACATCGCGGCAAAGGAAAGGTCGTGGTATTATTCTTACGCCCCACACCACAGGGGGAATATTTACCTCAATCAAATCATCGCACCGCCATTACTGCAGCTCGACTTGGTTAGCAATGGTTATCGACCACTGCCGTCCAAGGGGCGCCCACGAGGAAGACTTGGAAGAGGATTTTTGCCCGCTTTCCAACTGTAGGTATTTTGATTAACCCATCCAAACAAGAGTTAAAAGAGACCCCGTGGTCTGCGACTTTCGCACACTCTACTTTACTCAAGTTCATATACCCACCACCGAGTAACATTTGTATACGATTTCCTTGTACATATTAAATTTCGTAATATAAGCAAAGTTTTAGTATGTTTCGCTTCTAGCTATTACAAACAAAACCCCGTACTATTTTACATTTTTGTGTAACCGACATTTCAATCTGGATCCCCCTTATAAGCATTCGTTTACTGAACTACTATGTTTATCTACATTTTCCAAATCTTAACTGAAAGAAGCAACAAGCGGCAACTCCCTCATTCTCATCTCTGCGGATGCTCATCTAAAATCTGCACAACAGCACCTTTTCGAATTACCTGTTACGATCGTAACTCCAGGCGATAAGTAAAAATATCTTCAGCAAACATGAACCCGTTTAGAGAATTGAGCCGAACACCTGAAGATCCCATTCAGCTATTGAAAGATACTAAGATGCTTCTCATCAGCGTCTTTCTCACAATGAAACGGCCAGGTCTTTGGATTGTATCTTGAGATTGTTCTCTGACCATGTCTTCAGCACACCGCAGGTAAGAAAAGGTAAAAACGAACCATTGGAGAAGTTTACAGACAGGTCGTGCGGTCGAGTTCTCGTTGTTGTCTCAACTGTCAAGTGCATTTTTTGCTGAAAATATCCAAAAGGCCCTTCGGAAAAATCTTTCATACTATCGGAAAAGTGTCTTTCATCCCCAGTGCAAGTGAAACAGTTCTTGAAACCCTCATGATTTGTGAAAATTAGCCACCAATATCGGGTCCACTAATTGTCCATATATAATTTGCATTAAACGCGCCTGGACCAATTACGCATACATGTGAATGCATACATGTTCAAGTGTTTGTATTAGTGGTTTGTTTATATCTTTTCGTTTCATTGAGTATCTGAGTTTGTTGTCCCGTCAGATTCGTAGCGAATCTCCGTTTGTTTGTGAATCACCTGGTGTCATTGTTCGGCCTTAATCTGAATACCGCCAAGAATTTGATAAAGAATCGGGGAGCCTGCAAATTTTATGAACCTAAGATGGGAACACGTGTGCCACCGCAACCGCTCTGTGATAAAGCCATGGCCGGCTTGCCGCAACTTTTGGACGATCTTTTGCGCTTATCGGAAGATCAGGAGAGTTCCGATGTGGTATTTTTGCTGGGGCGCGAAGAAGAACGAGTTTATGCGCATCGGATACTGTTGATGGCAAGGTAAAGTTTATTTAAATACCATAGGCATGTACATTTAATTCCGTAAGGATTATGCGAACCCCAAACACACCTTATTTTTAAGTGAAGCCAAACATATGTATCTTCTTTGACTAATTTATAACCCTCAAAATTATTCCTGACTTGAAACGATCGCTCAACATTTCCCTATTCGATGCAATTACTTTTTACTCAATCTTTGATCAATTCGCTCCAACGCTCACTCATCAGATATCATCAATTTCTTCCCAACCACCCAACGCCCATTAAACTTAAATCAAAACGCAATTTTATTGCAACTTAATCAAGCGGATGATGTATAATTTCCGTCGTTCCACTGTCAAAAACGAGCGGCAATCAACAAACGGTTTTGCACTTCAAAGGAAAACAAATCGCCTTTAACCCCTATCCATCAAACACCGGATTCGTTCGCTCGTTCAACATTAGGCCGTCAAGTATCGCATAAAACATAGCAAAAGCAACCTGTTGTTGCAATATTTCGAAATGCTCAAAAAATCAGATACAAAATCGAATGTTGTGGCATATTGGATGCAAATCCTCGACAACAACAAACGAAAAAAATCTCTTCAAGGGTCTTCTTGCCGAGAAAGGAAAACTCCTCGAAAATTCGCTTCTCAATTAAGTCACAAGTGTTCTTCAGAATGTTATCCTTGTTCGCTTTCCGTATCTTCTCCCGGTCTATTCACATTTCCCTTTTTATACTCTAGATGAAATCTGAGAGTATTATAAGTTTGCCACAAAGTTTGTAACGCTAAGAAATAAGGCTCGCAGAAAAAAATGAATGATACAGAAGTTCATATTATCACTCGAATATCTCAAAACCGGATGTCCGTCTGTCCGTCTGTCCGTCTGTCCGTCTGTCCGTCTGTCCGTCTGTCCGTCCGTCCGTCCGTGACCTCTCTAGCTCGAGAACGCGTTGAGCTATGAAGTTCAAATTTTGCACACGTTATTTTTGACAAAAAATGAAGGCTAAGTTCGTGAACGGGCTAAATCGCTCCACCCCTTCTACCCCCTCCCATACAAAATGACACATTTTTGAAAATTTACAATAATCAGATTTTCTCAGAAACTATAAAACATCTTGCTTTGAAATTTTGAATATATCACTTTTATGATAATTGTAACCTATATTATAAAACTTATTGTAATCCTCACCCTCCTTCTACCCCCTCCCATACAAACTGCACTATTTCATGAAATACGTTAAGCCAGTTTACTCAGTACGTATACAATTTATCGGGCTGAAATTTTGTACTTAACACTTAATTAACAATATCAGTTAGATTCAAAAAAAGTAATCGATTACCCTTACTCCGTCTACCCCCTCCCATACAAAATGACACATTTTTGATAATTTACAATAATCAGATTTTCTCAGAAACTATAAAACATCTTGCTTTGAAATGTTTAATATATCACTTTTATGATAATTGTAACCTACATTATAAAATTTATTGTAATCCTCACCCTCCTTCTATCCCCTCCCATACAAACTGCACTATTTCATGAAATACGTTAAGCCAATTTACTCATTACCTATACAATTTATCGGGCTGAAATTTTGTACTTAACACTTAATTAACAATATCAGTTAGATTCAAAAAAAATAATCGATTACCCTTACTCCGTCTACCCCCTCCCATACAAAATGACACATTTTTGAAAATTTACAATAATCAGATTTTCTCAGAAACTATAAAACATATTGCTTAGAAATTTTGAATATATCACTTTTATGATAATTGTAACCTACATTATAAAACTTATTGTAATCCTCACCCTCCTTCTACCCCCTCCCATACAAACTGCACTATTTCATGAAATACGTTAAGCCAGTTTACTCAGTACGTATACAATTTATCGGGCTGAAATTTTGTACTTAACACTTAATTAACAATATCAGTTAGATTCAAAAAAAGTAATCGATTACCCTTACTCCGTCTACCCCCTCCCATACAAAATGACACATTTTTGATAATTTACAATAATCAGATTTTCTCAGAAACTATAAAACATCTTGCTTTGAAATGTTTAATATATCACTTTTATGATAATTGTAACCTACATTATAAAATTTATTGTAATCCTCACCCTCCTTCTATCCCCTCCCATACAAACTGCACTATTTCATGAAATACGTTAAGCCAATTTACTCATTACCTATACAATTTATCGGGCTGAAATTTTGTACTTAACACTTAATTAACAATATCAGTTAGATTCAAAAAAAGTAATCGATTACCCTTACTCCGTCTACCCCCTCCCATACAAAATGACACATTTTTGATAATTTACAATAATCAGATTTTCTCAGAAACTATAAAACATCTTGCTTTGAAATTTTGAATATATCACTTTTATGATAGTTGTAACCTACATTATAAAATTTATTGTAATCCTCACCCTCCTTCTACCCCCTCCCATACAAACTGCACTATTTCATGAAATACGTCTTAACGTCTTAACGACTTACGTCTTACGTCTTAACGATGCATCCGAGATTGGAACCAAAATTATTTATTGGCTTTAACCAGGTTCAAGTTCATCTAGAGTATTGCATGATTGGGGTTTACCCCAATCGTAGTTCTTTTATGTTTTTTTATTGTGTGTGTGCACATCCCTTTTTTGGGATCTTGTTCGCTGCAACGCTCAAGGAAATCATATTAAGCCGACATTTCGTTTGTGCTCGACCCATCCGCCCCTGGTATGGGATTTGTCGAAAGTATTAAAAATGAAATTCCCGAAAAAAACTGAATCGTTGCTATTTTGGAGCAGGTCCTTGCCTTTGCATTCATGCGAACCCCAAGTAATCTAATAGAGGTCGTCATCTTTCATAAAAGTTCGGTGGTAGACTATCGATAGTAGATGTCGGGAAAATTGCGATTTTTTCCCTGAATAGCCGGTGGAAAAGTTCAATCGACAATATACGAGTATATGGATATGTGTAGCAGTGGGGATTTCATCTTGCAGTTTCGTGAAGGAGGGTGACGTGTCGTATCCTTAAATATACATTGGGGGCGAGAGTGGGATGAACGCTAACTTTGTTAGACAGTTGCATCTGAATTGAAATACAAGCGGACGTCCTTCCCGAATGCATGTGCGTTGGTCGTCCTGACAACGCCTATGCCGTAACCACGAAAGAGCATAAGCGAAAGTCACCTAGGGAGTTTGTAGCAGTCATTGTCAAACTGTTATATATTCGGTTGTTGGTTTGCTTTGCTAAGTTTGATCTCGTTGATTACGTAGGACTCAGCATGGACCATTCAGCCGCAGTTTAAAAAAATCATTATAAATGATGAGTATCTACACTGCCTGCAGATACATAAGTAACGACATGCCTCCCCAGCCAGGACAGAGCTTCCGCGATTGCTGAAATCTCCGCCTGGAAGACGCTGTAGTAGTCGGGAAGATGGACCGATACGTTAACATTTATTCCCTCCGAATAAATGCCCGCACGCATTCCTTCATCGGTCTTGGAGCCATCTGTGTAGATGGCCAAGGAGTTAGGTGTAATAGGGGTGCTACCCGCCCATTAATCTCTAGAGGAAATCAGGCTGATGTGGTTGTTGCCAAAGACAGCTTTTGGAACGATATAGTCTTGAAGATCCAGACTACCTAGGATAGCGGAGTGTCCACTCCTCAGCGTGCACCACTGTCGTATCTCGAAGACGCAGGGCTGTTTTGGCCGCCAGTTGCTCGCCAAAAATATCCACCGGAAGCAAGTTGAGCAGCATGTCTAAGCCAACCGACGGAGTAGTTCTCAAAGCCCCAGTAGCGGCAATCACAGCAAGTCTTTGCACTTTCCCCGGTAGGTTACAATAGGACGCAACTCTGAGTGCCGTCCATCATACGCATATACCGTATAATAAGATAGGCCGTACCACTGCAGTATATAAGCAGTACACCACTTTCGGCTGGAGGCCCCAGTTTTTAACTACGGCCCTTCTACACGAGTAAAGTGCAACAGTTGCGTTTTTCACCCGTTCTAGAATATTCAGTTTTTATGTTAACTTCTTATCAAAGATAAGTCCGAGGAACTTTGCTTTGCCAGCAAAGACCAGTCTCTTGGCATCCAAAAGTGGACGTGCAACAGGGGGAATTGTGCGCTTTCGGGTGAAGAGCGCAAGTTCGATTTTGTCGGCATTTACCCCGACGCCGCAGGTGCCTGCCATTCAGTTAGAATACATAATACATTCTGGAGTACCTAACTTAGGACTCCCGGAAACTTACCGGAACTAGCAATGACAACATGGTCTGCGTAGGCAGTCACAAGGCACCCAACTTCTGCCAGTTTCAGAAGTAGCTCATTGACCGCTAAGTTTCAAAGAAGAGGAGACAGTATTCCGCCTTGAGGGGTGCCATTACAGACGCCTCTACCGACAGACGACGTTCCTAAAGTAGTGCGAATGATCCAGGATGTGAGCAGCAGGCCAATAAATTTACAGAGCGATTCATCGACTTGCAGGTTCCTTACTGCCCCTATTATCGCACTAGGCACTAATATTGTTGAAGGCGTCCTCGATATCCAAGAACACAGCCAACGTATATTCCCTGCATTCCAGGGACTTTTCAAGAGATTTCAGAGCCGTATCAACTGACCTTTCCTTCAAGTAGGCATGTTGCGAGGTGGCCAGAAGGCGTGGCGAGATGGTGTTACGAAGATGGAGGTCAATCAGTCTCTCCAGGAGTTTAAGCAAGGTTGATGAGAGTCTTTTAGGGAAAATAGATCTTCGGAGAACGTAGTCGAACACATCCATTGCACATCGTGTGCGTAATTTCTTCGCCGAGGGTAATGAAATTTGAAAGCTTTTTCTCGCATGCATTAGCTGGCTCCTTTCGACTAATGGTTACAAGGGAGATGTTTACATGGTATTTGTTTGTACAATTTGTGAAAAAGCTCAACCGCGGTTGCTTGTAGCTTGTGTAATATGTGTTTGTTTCCCTACGCTACCCTGATAGATACGCAAAAGAATGCACCTTGTCTACACCACCCCATTCATGGCACTCGCAAACATTCTCAATTAACTTGTTTCCACTTCTGCTCGCCTTATGAAAATCGTGACATCCAGCGTGACGGACAAATTTTCAGCTTGACCCCCAGCCATAAGACATATCGATATCAAAAGCGACGACAGAAAACAGCCACCCGTTTCTTTAGGGATGTGACCGCGAGTCACCTCAAACTGCCTGTCGTCAATAAACTTGAGCAGCCCCATTTCCGAAGAACTGCTAGATTTCGCCATGTTACCAGAGGTGGGATCGCCAAGCACATTGTTCGCGGCCATATAGCGGTGACCTGCAGCGACGTCTTCTCTGCGGATTGGCTTCAGTCTACCGTTAGAAGATCGCCAAGGATCGTTCCGGGCTTGGAGATAGTGGAGGAATCATCCATAGGAAGGCTAATTATAGCCAAGGTAGCGGTATCACACTCCAATGCATCCGAGGACCTGTCTCTTATAAAAATACAGAAGCCAGACCTTGCTGTATCGCACTGGAGATCGTTCCAATCATTGGAACTAAAGTATCAGTCCGCGAAATCGGATCTCACCAGAGCACCCAAAATGGTGCTTGTGATGGGAGTAGATAGGGGGTTCGTTGGTAAAATACGGGCCAACGGGAAGATGATCCACATCGGTTTGAAGAGGATATCCATAAAGATTGAGCCGGGGAAGATAGCTGAGCCGGATCGAAATGAAGGGGGTCCAAGCGAATCTGCATCACAGAAGAGCCGCAACAGTCAACCTGCTTCGGCACCTTAGCCAGGGACACGCTGAAATCGCACTGACACAGAAACCGCAACTGTATAAGAATGCGGTCTGTGGATTTAGCAGTGAACTGCAGTACATGCAGCATAGGAAAGCCTGGATCTAACGACTCCAGAACAATTCAGTGAACAGGTTGACGAACTAATTGAAATTCTTGCATCAAATTTTAAAGACGTTTGCCCGAAAAACCCCGTAAGGAAAACCGCCGCCGGTGAAATGGTGAATTTACGGTGTCCAGACACAACGCACGGAGTGCATTTAACAACGGAAGGCAGTCCGGTAATGCGAGGGACTGGGACCGATACAAAATAGAGTTATCTCTCTTCAAAAAGAAGATAAGCCGATCCAACCGTGACTCATGGAGAGAATTCTGTACATGGAGGGATGTACAGAGGCTGCCAGACTCAAGAATATCCTTACAGTAGCACCATGTTTAACCTCCTTCCTACGTAAGAAAAATAGGACTGGGCAGAGGAATCAAACGAGTGTCTGGACATGCTACTGGAATCCCACTTTCCGAAATCAGCTAACTAAGTACCTACGCTGGGATGAACAAGCGATCATGGCCCAGGTGACGTCCCAGCAACTGAAAAAGGAAGTAACATACGAGGTAAAAACTGAATGGACAATACGCACATTCAAACCCTTCAAAGCTACAGGGATCGATGAATTTTCGCCAGTTATGCTTCAAAGAGCGGAAAGGTCCATCATCCCAATATTGCAGCCTATTTATAGCACTTGCTTACGATTTGGGACAATGCCTGAACAATGGACTAAAGCACGAGTTGTCTTCATTCCGAAACCAGGCAGGTTGAATTATCATAATGTGAAGGACTTCAGACCAATCAGCTTAACATCTTTTTGCTCAAAAATCGATGGATGTCGTGGAACTCTGTGTTAACCAGCATGGGCAGATCAGTGGAAACGGTGCTACACAAAATAGTCGGGACAATAGAAAAATTCCTACAACAAAAGAAATTTACGCTGGCAGCCTCCCTAGATATTGACGGGACTTTCAACAATGTGACTGTGACGGTCATTATTAATGCTATGACCCGGTACGTGGTTGACCCAACCCTTGAAATTTGGGCGTCGGATTTGCCCAGGAACAAGAAAATCGAAGCCAGCTTTTTGGGATCAAAGAAGAAAAGACAGTTAGTGCAGGTACACCGCGAGCGGGGATACTATCTCCTCTCTTCTGAATCCTGACGGTCAACGAAATACTTGAGAGGTTCAAAGCCAGCGTATTGGAGGTGGTGGTATATGCCAACGACATTGTGGTTCTTGCGAGAGGTAAGTTCCCTGAAACCTTGTTGGGTCTTATGCAATCCGGGCTGGACCAGATCCAAATCTGACCGGGGAAGCTTAAGGCTAACCCGACAAAAATCAAACTAATACATTTTACAAGAAAACATAACGTGATGGAAATTACCACACCCACCCTAACGGAGTACCAATTCACCTTGTTGATAGTGTTAAATATTTGGGCCTGATGCTAGACAGGAAACTGCTCTGGAGGATAACGTGAAGCACATAATTGGCAAAATCCGAGCAGCCCTCTTTCCGTGTCGGTTGGTTTACTATTACTCAGATACTCTTTGAGAACTGTAAACGTATGCAAAGAGACTGTCGACAGAAAGGCTAAACATACTCCCATAAGGATTATGGGTGGGTGCCCGGCCACAGTGGTGTTGCAAGCAATGAGAAAGCCGATGAAGGCAAGGAGAGGTTCGGGAGCCGTGAACAGCCCATCGAAACCTATGCCGCGTCACTTGTGGACATCACAAACGAAATAGATGGAGCCATATGGACTAAATTACAATCCGACTGGACAAACAAAACGGATCTGAGCAAGTGCAGGGTATTGCTCAAGCTCAGAAGGAATAGGCTGAGACCGATGGTAGGTTTACTCACAGGACACTGCCTGACCGCATCTCAAGCGAGGAGATTGGGACTAACCTCCAGCAATTTATGCAGAAGATGCGAGTTGGAAGAGGACACCCTCGAACATACTTTGTATTAGTGTCCGGCCCTAAATCGGAAACGCCTTAGCATCCTAGGTGCTTACAGCTTTCAAGAGCTAGCAGAGTTGGCCAGTGCCGCCTGGTTGAATTATCTGATTCAATTTAGCGGAGTGGTCACCTACTGGCAGCTCGAATCAGCCTCCGGAGGGTGGCAAATCAGAGGCCTAATGCGAGCTGTACTAGCGGCTACCCTTATACCTAACCTACGCAAACGTTGTAGGTCTGATCCAACCGTACTAAGTGGTTAGTAGAGTTTTGGTTTCCAAGCTTTACATACTACACACCGCAAAATAATTAAAGAAAAATTCTTCCTGCTGAATAGAATAAGGAAACCAAGGCGACTATTTTTGATGTAAGTGTAGGGAGAGGAAACAGTATAAAATATTCTTGAAAATTTATTTCTTAAATAACGGTGTAATTCATGTAAATTTTACAAACTCCTAAAAAAAACAACATCCAGCAATATTTTATGATTTCTTATGTTTTATCGTTTGTTATTCTGCTTCATCGGCTGCTTAGTAGCGCGTATTGCCGCCACGAGCTCGAATGACAGCTTCAATTCGCCCAGGCATGCTTATTATGAGACCCCCTGATATCATCCTGGAGAATTTTTGACCTTTCGTCCTTTAGGGATTGTTCCAACTCTACTAAGGTCTGAGGATGGTTTGTATGGGTCCTGACGCGTTGTCCCAGCTGGTCCCACAAATGTACAATGGAAATTAAGTTTGGGCTGCACGCTCGCCATTCAAGAAAGTCGACATAATTGGCCGTGAGAAATTCACTCACTATGTTTGCAGTATGGCGGCGGGCTCCATCTTACATCAAAATGAAATCCTGTCCATCAGCACGTGCTCTACCAGTAATGTGAAGTCTTAGCACTTCGTCGCTGCGTCGCTGAGCTGTCAAACTGTCGTTAGCGATGACAACTTAATCGCTGTTTTCGTTTAAGGAAATAGTGCCCCACACTATAATTGATCCACCACCAAAAGGTGATGTGGGTTGAAGAGCGCAGGGTATGAAACGTTCGTTTCCTCTTCTCCAGACCCTTGCTGACCATTATTTTCACACAGGCAAAATTTCCAATCATGACAGACGAAAATTCTCCCCCAATGCCGCATACTCCAATTGTGGTGGTTTCTGACAAACCGATGTCGGGCGATTTGGTGGTTTTTTGTTAATCGCGGAACTTTTACTGGATATCGGGAAAGCAGACCCGTTTTCTGAAACGATTACGCACGGTCTTTGTTGAAATAACGGTTCCTGTGGCGTGTCTGAAGTCATTTTATATGGAAGGTGCCGTGTTTTAGCGATTTCTGAGTGCGCTTAAACGTATAAATCTGTCTTCGCTGTAAGATGTTGCTCTTGGTCGGCCCTCTTCTCGTCTTCTTGTGAGCTGTCTTGTCTCCTGGAACCTTCCCCAGACTTTTTTGATGACAGAATGACTCACTCGAAGCCGACAGCTCACATCCCGGAATCCATGGCCTTGCTCTATTAACGTCAAAACCCTACACATTTCAAATTCGTTGACATGTCTTTCAGCACCTTGTTGAGGATCTATCACTTGATAAACAATACTAAATTTAATTGAAAACTACACAACAGACCGGTAAACACTGACAGTAGTATCAAAAACAATGACAAAAAAAAACGAGTGGCTCTATCATGTTAAGTATTGTAGTTACGTCTCGCCCTTTCTACAGTAATACTAACGTGTACAGTTTTGGCTTTCAGATTCATATTAATCAGAAGATTTCGGAGTTTTTTAAAGTGGTCCTTTAATTGTTTTGCGGTGTGTATATAAAAATCGGACCAATAAGTTTGAGAAGCACACCAACCCTTAGATCCCCTTGTTTAATGTGAAACAACATGAAATTCACAGGGAGCAACATAGACGTCAACTTAATTCATGCCTTCGCATTTGTTTAGTCCCACCAGCCAGGATAACACGAGCAATATACGAAGGGTCGACAGTTGGGACAATTTCCTGATAAAGCCCTCGTCTCCACAATGCACAATAGAAGCAATATAGGAATACAAATACTAAGTGCGAGGTATGTATCATAACAATGGAGCAATTTGGCAATCATATGTACATAGAGACCAAGGGATATTGTCCCGTAAGCCACCCGCCAGCATGAATGATAAATGTCTAGGCCCCGCACATCCCCAATCGAACAGTACACAATTAGGTTCAAAAGAAGTATAAAAGGACAATTTCATTCAATTACTGCCGTGCACTTACTTAATATGTACATGAAATAGACTTGTTTCCTATTGCTTGAAGTGGTTTTAAAGACTGGTATAAAGGTAATTGGCATTTACGAAAGGAAAGAGAAAAGAATGGAAAATGGATTTCCTATTTGGTAGGAATTGAATTTTATAAGAAATGTTCTTTAGTTCGAAAGAATAGAAGAAGTTTTGAGATTTTCTTTTTAGTTAAATTTCGTCGACTCAATTAGAGCAGTCTCAGGCCCGTTTTCTCAATGTCCAGTTAAAATTTAAACTCGAGATAAAATTTGTTGTTGTTTTCCCTGTAAAATTTGACAGATGGGTACGTTCAATGTCTGTTTAACTGGAGTTTAAATTTTAATCAGACATTGAGAAAACGGGCCTCAGTCTTTCAGAATTGCAAAGGATAACGAAACCGCTGTCTAGGATTAAAATACTGCTCCCGTATCGTATTATTAATTATTATTATTAATGCAAATTTCCTTTTCATACCCATTAATTTAGGCATCGACCTATTAAAAAAACTCGTATCACTCCTTTAACTTGCTACTACAATATTTTACATCATTCCTCACATTCACCCCCACCAACATCTACCACAATCTTCCTCAATAACCCCTGCCAGCAGTAAAAATTCCACTTACAGTATGTAATTTCGTAGGGGGTTGATGATGTCATAGATATGATATACGACCATACCATACACCATTCCGCCTCCGGGCGCACGCCAATCGTCCCGACAATGATGAAAATATGAACGAACACTGGGGCCAGTCGTCTTGCCAGTCGTCAAATTGAAAGCCCCAACTGGAAAAGAAAATTCCTCCTGACACCACAGGAAAACTCACCGGGGAGAAAATCACCTTTGCAATGAGATCCGCATGATACTTTTCCGGTCTCGTTTTGCTTTCATGCCTGCGCCACTCTCGGCGTTAGCTGCTATCAGATATCCTCCTTAATCATCCATTCAGCATACCGGCGAAATAGGAAAATTCACAAAAAAAGAAGCAGGACACATACACAGTCCAAAACAGAGGAAAAAGGACAATTTTTGGGAGAAAATGGCTGGAAAACATTTCGTGTCTGTAGGAAAATTTATGCTAATTATTCTTGAATAGAGTGGAAATTCGAGTAGAGTAGATGGGCTGGGAAAGAAGGAGGGGCGTAGATGGTACTTTTAAGTGACTGCAGTACGTAGTATGTATAGTACATATTTGGGTCGTATAGTAAGACCTTCAATGGAAAATTTTGCGGACATATAAAAAGGATTGAATGCTATCGTTTTACGAGTTGAAATTTGTGAAGTATGAGTACATTGGCATTTGCATGTGGTATCTGGGGACGAGTATATAAATTCAGCATTTGATGAAGGATGCAATTAGAGAGGCGTGAAAGTGTAATGGAATACTTTTGCGGGAATGTTAGGGAGAACAACTAGGCGATTTTTAGTATTGAACTCGAAAAATACTTTCACTGGTTTGGTTAAAATATTTAATGGAACCACTGATTTGTTCGGGCTTGGTAGCTGTGAAGTCTTAGTCACCACTCTACGATGCTGCATCTAGTCTCTCTCCCCTCTCAATTGCCCTAACCCCTTGTGGGGCATAATAATAACAAGGACAGGCTAAGATACCCAAAGGTGGGCACTGCGACCATGAGATCTATTGTGCCATTGTGGGGCATAGCGCGTCAATTGTTCCATGTGGCCCAGTTGACGTTTCGTTGGCATAAACTGCTTTCGGAGAATGCTGTTGCCAGCATGCACCTATTGCACATTGATTGTATTTTTTTACCACCCGGTACTAGTATCGGTTCTTTGAGTACCGGTACTGCATCATTAAAAAAACCTACACTGGGAGAAACGATGACACAAAAAAACGAATACTCAGAAAACCTATACTGGACTGCGCGAAAGGCACAAAAGCGCTGTGCTTTGAGACAGAATTCCGGGCGCGTTCAAAAAAAAATTAAGTGCGGAGTCTCGAGAGAGGTCACGTCCGTCTAGACCTAGACCTCTTTAAATGACCTCGGCTGGAGTTGAGGTCTCCTGTGCTGGTAGTTTTTTTATCACTCGCAATGTACAATAGTTTAAACAAGCTAAGAGCTCCATATCCATAAGTGTCACCACACACTGTTGAACTCGAACACGAACCTGGTACAAGTGGACCGGTTTTCTTCACGTTTATGTGAAGTGTGTGTATGTGTGTGTGTCAGAGGACATTTGTACCAGGTTCGAGTTCAACAGTGTGTGGTGACACTAACAGGACACCTTGCATGTATCTTGCGGCAGTTCCAAACAAAGTGAGTAAAAATTCGGTGGGCTATATCTAGCTTCGAGTCATTCAAGTCAGCTGGACCTGACGGTATCATCCCGGCAGATTTGCAGCTCGTGTTGGATATTGCTTATTCATGGTCGGAAACCATCCTAAGGGCCTGTCTGGAACTGGTCTACATTCCTCGTCAATGGTCAGTGACCGAGGTTGTTTTTATCCCTAAGGCGGGGAAAAGTTCACTAGCGCGTCCGAATGACCTCAGACCAATTAGCCTATCTTCTACTCTGCTAAAGGTTTTGGAGCGCATGAGTGATGTACACCTGCGTGCTACTACTCCAACACGACTTCTGTCTACATCACAGCATGTCTACTGGAAGGGAAGGTCGGTGGACACGACCTTGCACTCTCTGGTAAGTTACATTGAGAGGTCTTTCGACTGTAAAGAATTTACATTGGTTGCCTTCCTGGACATCGAGTGCGCTTTCAATCATATCGCACCTGCGGCTATAACCAATTCTCTCATCGGTCTGAATGTATGTACATAGATGAGATCACTCTGTAGGCTTATAGACTAACTAATAGCATCTAGGGTCATTTGTACTCGCTTGGGTACAACATCTGAGCACAGGAGTGTTAATAGGGGAACTCCTCAGGGTGGCGTACTATCCCCCCTTCTTTGGAATCTGGCGGTTAACAAACTGCTTTGGATCTGGAGGGTGTGGGATGCAAAGTTATCGCGTATGCGGACGAAATTGCCATCGCGATCTCTGGAAAGTTTCCCTCTGTGTTCAGTGATATTATGCAGAACGCCCTCTCAATTCTGACGAAGTGGGCTAGGCTAGCTGGGGTTGGTGTTAGTTAATCCGGCGAAAACAGAACTTTTTCTCTTTACAAGGAAACACAGGCCACCAATATTCGATCAACGATTGCTGAACGGAACTAGACTTGATTTCTCTGAAAAAGCCAAGTTTCTGGGCGTCAGGAAACTAGGGTGGAGACCCAATATCCAGGAACGAGTAGCTAAGGCGACTGTTGCGCCATGTTCGTGTAAGAAGGCCATAGGTAGGTAGTGGGGCCCGAAACCGAAGATTGTTTTCTGGCTCTATGTCTCAGTCCTGCAACCTATACTTCTGCATAGTTTTATTGTCTGGTGGACTGCCCTCAACTTTGCCGTTTACCGAAGTATGATGGAAAAATTACAAAGAATGGTGAGTATCACCATCACGAGGGCTTTTAGAACTACGCCAGCAGCTGCCATTGATGTCCTGCTCAATTTGTTCCTCTTAATATTTTTCCAGGTGGCCTCGAATGTAGCCATTCGTCTTCGGGAAACTGGACAGTTCACTGTCGCAGCCACGAGACACTCGTCTGTTCTTAGTAGCTTGGATTTTCCTGCGGTGGCGGATTACACTCTCCCCAAGTATCTGTTCGGTAAGAATTTTGTAAGCCAAATCAACAACAACAAATACAAGACGACGTGTGAGCAAACACTATCACTTTCCAGGAGTCAAATGCTATAAGTTTATACACCGGTAAGATGGATAAAGGAGTGGGAGTGGGGGTGTACTCGGAAAATTTGAATATAAACATGTCACTACATCTCCCTGACATTGGCAGCGTTCTTCAGGCGGAGATTACGGCTATTTGGGAGGTTCTCATATGGCTCGGGCATAATGTCATAGCTGCTAGGGACCTTATCATTTTCACGTATAGTCAGCCGGCGATTAAATCCCTTGAGTCCGTGATTACAAGCTCAAAGATTGTTGCCGCATGCCGCACCTGTCTCCTGGAGATGGGAAATTTGTTTAGCATCTCCCTTTGTTGGATTCCGTTCCATAGTGGCTTTGACGGAAATTGCAAAGCGGATGAACTAGCTAGAGGAGGCTCTATTGGGGGAACCGGGCTTAGTCATCGCCATCTCGGGTGGTCTTTATCAGCTTGTAAAATGTTGGTAAACGCTGACGCGTTGAGTACTGCCAACGCGAGGTGGAGTCATGGTTATGGTTACTAGTCAACTTTGACCTAGGATCGATCCCAAACGCTGCTGGCGTTGAATAGACGAAATCTACGGACTCTTGTGGGGTTGATTACAGGGCACTGCCCGATCGGCGAACATGCTAGGAGATTGGGGCTTCCCCACAATGACCACTGTTATAGCTGAGGGGATGAGGAGGAGGCACCATGAAATAAGCCATTTGGAAATAAGGCATTAATGGATAATTTCGATTTAAACAGAAAGTAGCCATGCATAAATTCTTTTGGTTTCACACTCAATGCTTAATTTCGTTTAAAACGAAGGTGAGTATGTACATACATGCCTATTTTCGCTTTCCTTCGCATAGCTTATTTCGGTTTGAAATTGTGCATAGCCAGAAAAAAAAATGCTGGATGTAGATATGCTAGGACGAAACGGCTGCAGGTACATGTACAAAGAGTGAAACGGCCGACCTAGGGCTACATGCGGGGGTTCGCAACGCCCCAGGACTGGAGCTGGCCCAGCTCGTTCCAAACCGAAATTATCCATGCACACATGTGCGACACTGAGGATTGTGAATTAAGAGTCGCTTGTGTAGGCTCCGCTCGCTCCGCGCTTAAGGGATCATGACCCTCAGTATCGCACATACATGGACGCTCGCTCTGGGTACAGCAGTCCCATGTGTGGGCTCCGCTCGCTCCGCACTTAAGGGATCACAACCCTCAGTATCGCACAAACATGAACGCTCGCTTCGCTCGCTCTGGACACTGCATGGCTATTTTCGTTTTTATCTCATGCCTTATTTCGATTTGAAACCGATATTGTCCATGCATAGATTATTTCGTTTATTTTCCGATGAATACTTTCGTTTCCAAACGAAAGTATCCATATGGATTATTTCGTATGCCTTATTTCGCTATGGCTTATTTCGGTGCCCCGTGGAGAAGAGTAATTTTCATCTGGTGTCATGCCCTGGCTAGAAGAAGAAGGATAACCTTGGAGTCTTTCTGTCTTGGCGATCTGGACGACCTTAAGGATGTTAGCATCAGCCGGCTCCAGTGCTCTATCAACAGCTAAGGCTGGTTTAATGAATAGGTAGGACTCGGGTTGTGGAGTCGATGTATCACGGCAGCCCCTTTAACCTAACCTAACCTAAGGGACTCAGCTCTGCTATGTTCGGGTCTGATTCACAGGTAAAAGAAAGTGAAGGATCGTCATCCTCCAGTTCCGCTATTTTTGATCGCGAGGTTGACGAGTATAGTCCGGAGGATGTCACGAGGTCACTCGCTCCTCGAAGTTTACTACTTTACGAACGTAATACCGGTTTTTTTTTGTCACTTGTCGGTTCCTAAGTCTTAGTTTTAAGCATGTTCCACCTCTTCGGGCAATAAAAAATTTGATGAACCGGGGCGACCGGTAGCTCAGTGCGTATCATCAGTCTGAAGTCTGACTGCCGGCGTTTCTGGTTCGAATTCCGTCCACGACGACGTTCGTGGCCATATATATAATATGTTTGTTGTCTTCCCCCTGTGGTACTCAATTATCCTAAGCCCTTGTGGGGCATAGAACGTCAACTTTTACATGTGGCCCAGCTGACGTTTCGTTGGCATAAACTAGTTTCGGACAAGGCAGTTGCCTGCTTGCATCTCCTGTTCCCCATTTAACCACCTACCTGCGACAAGTCGGGAGACGCTGTGGCTTATTATCACGCCCCGCACCACAGGGGGAAGACAACACAAACATCCAAAGCCATGAAAGCCATCGTGGACGGGATTCGAACCCGAAATGCCGGTAGCCAGACATGAGACTGATGCCTCTACCCACTGAGCTACCGGTCAACAATGTCAACTGGGCCACATGGAACAGTCGCTATGCTTCCCCGTAGAGGTTAGGACAATCGAGTATACATAGCGCGTTTTTATCACTGAAATCCCATAAGCAGCATTTACAGCCAAATTATACCTTTGGGCTACGTAGTGCACGGTTAGACACAGATGGTACGTTTTTCGGATGTGGGTTTATACTCCATTAAATTGCCCACTAATTTCCCGGGCCTGAATACGGACAAACTTCTAACACCTCTACAATGAGACTGGAAATTTGCTGAGGTAGAATACTCAATTGCCCTAACCCCTTGTGGGGCATAGCGCGTCAACTGTTCCATGTGGCCCAGTTGACGTTTCGACGGCATAAACTGGTTTCAAAGAATGCAGTTGCCAACATGCACTTCCTGCACATCCTTGGCCACGAACGTCGTCGTGGAAGGGATTCGAACCCGAAACGCCGGTAAACAAACATGAGACTGATGCCTCAACACACTGCGCTACGGGTCGCCCCTGGTTCAAACATAACAGCCATTCGTTATGTCTAGCTCCCTTACTCCGTTGCAACAGTTGGTAGACTGCTGAAATGAAGTCAAATCGGTAATTCAATAAAAACAAGGATCAGTCGAAAACTCATCAAACTATTGACAAAAGTCTCTCAAGACACAAACACAGCAAATATCCTTCTTAATCTATCAAAATCGTCTTTCATCCAGTGACTATGCCAACAACTTCCGTTTTATTTCCTTCACCCTCTCACCCTCTCGCTGCAATCAAGATATGCAACGATATCACGCCAATTCGCCTGGTCTAGCACTAAAACAACAACTCGAGTTTCTGTTCGTGTCATGATTGGAATTCAAATCCGTTCGTTTCATTCATTCATCCATTTATCTATCGTTCATTGTCCAATCCAAACATCCTCAAGCAATTACAATCCGTGCAAAATTTCCGTCATTGTCGTCCCGATTAATCCTTCATCACACTTTTCGGGAAGAGTTTTGGGTGTTGAATCGGAAACTTTCATCCTTTCGCCCGAGTCCTCGGCGCTGCCAAATTTTAACCATTTTCCGAAGCTGTTTTATTGAATTCTCCCCGTCCCTGAAGTGCTCGTGTGCGGACCAGTAGAGTGTTGTGAACGGTTTCGGTGAGATTGCCCGATCCTTTTACACCCCCTTCACCAGCGTTGTCCGGGCACAACATGCAACCTCGAACCCCCAAACGTGTTGGATGAATTGGTGGATACCAAACTTGTGTCGAGGTTCCATTAGAGCGTTGGAGCCCTTTCAATATTGTCGAGGTGATTCGACGAATCGCTCGATGACGTTGAGTGCTGATATCAAGGACGACGCTCCAGTGTCAATAGACTCAACCAAATCGACATCTATCCTGAAGTATTATGTTTGTTCACTTTAATGGAACCGACGAAGGATGCTGCCTTTGGTTCGTATACATTCGCTCGGTCGCACTCCCGTTTGCTTGTTCTCGCCTTGACGCTTTGTCGCCTTCCAATGCCACCCCCGAAATCACACAAAAACGATTTTGAACAAAGCCTGTGTCTGATATTTTTTCCCTTCTCTATTTGTTCATGGATTTCCCATTGCTGTCTCAGGGACTGACTATGTTGGCACTGGGACTGAATCCTACCAAATCGAATTTTCCTATTTCGATGAACTCTCTTAGTTCGCCTTAATGGATCCCGGTCCGAGGAAATGCACTAGACCCCCCCTCTTCCCGCCCATTGTGTGCAAAGGACGACGGTCGAAGTGTCGTGGCAATAAAAAGGAGGACCTAACGCGCCAACTTCATAAACACTTGTCTTCGTCATGTTGTTATACTCATTGTCATCGTCCTGGCCATGGCTCGAGCTCGAAGTGACGAATGTTTCTGACAGAATTCGACCACTTATGATTCACTGGGTGGGTGCTTAGGAATCCTTCCTTAATAAGCGGCCCGGTCCTTTTCAAATAACTTTTTGATATGGGGACACTTGTCTAATGTTTTCTTTAGTCCGAGTGTAAGACTATCTACTCCTGGAAATTGTGTCGATAGCTTCGGTGAAGATGACGATTATTGTTCGACGGAAAAGCAATATCGAGAGTGGTGGATATTTAATTGAAGTTGCGGCGGAAAATGTTTTCGACAGCGAAGAAAGTAAGCACCACTTTAGGGACTAGAAAGTGACAGGTCTCAGACGTTCTCAAGAATAACCATTTCAACAACAGGGTTGGAGGATATGAGAGCTGATAATGACGAGAATCGATTTGGAGTGGACAAACAATGATATTGCGATTATTATGGAGTTTTAATGAAGTTTGTCTTGTTTTGAGAGGTTGCTTTCGCGATTGTGTTCAATTTCCTGTGAATTCAGTATCATTTTCAAACAGGGACACACAAATTTAAGGGAATCATTATTTATTTTTATTAATGGAAAATTTTATATACTATATATCATTATTTAGGTTATATGATTTTACGATCCCTATATCCTTCCTGTCCTGTTTCTAGATTCATTACGCACTCCAGTGTATTGTTGTTGTTGTTATAGAAATGGTGAGGAGTTCGTTGTGTGAGTGTGTTACATGCTGTTATTGTTTTTCGTCTTCTTCTGTGTTAAGGGACAGGAAGATAGCTGCCTCTACGGGGTTCTCCCACAGCGACCTGGAGGTCAAGTGTGTGGGTGCAACTGGGCAATTAAAAATTGGTCCACATCGTGTGATGTAGTATTGCAGCATGCCCCGTCTGTTCGTGACATCCCGGTCAATGCGAGATAGGTAGGAGTTAAAACGCGAACACCAGCCCGACCGAAGTTGGGCAAGTGCCGTTCTCGCTGCTCTCGGAAGTATTTTCTCATTGGGAGAAATGGCTCCTGGTTGTGTCGAGAGAACTCTATTTGGACCTAGTCCTGCGATTGATGTTTGTACCTCCTCGTGATGTTTTGCTGCGATGGTTGATCTGTATGCGTTGTTGTCAAAGCGAACCCTTTTGTACATCTGGACGTCTCTTTCGAGGTCCCTGAAATCACGCCTGACATGTCTTGGTGGTGGTATCTTGTCCATGAGGTCAATGTTTGGGGTGTTCTCTCCGGTAACAAGCCACCAGGTACTGTTTTCATAAGAAGCTTGTTGTGGTCCCTTAGAGGTATCATCCTTGTTTCCTGATGCAGATGGTCCGGGGATGACATCAGGAGACAGCCGGTCACAGTACGGAGAGCGGCGTTTTGGCAAGCCTGAATGTTATTCCATTGTGTGTCGCAGAGATTCTGTGACCACACTGGAGCCGCATAGTTGGCTACTGACCTTCCGACTGCTTTGTATGTGACCAGTAGAGTTTCTTTATCTTTGCCCCAGATGCTATCGGCTAAGGCTTTAAGGATTTTATTCCTACTGCGCATTCTGTTACACACAGTTGAAGCATGGGGGATAACGTGGCCATGCTATCCAGGGTTATTCCTAGAACTTTAGGATAGTTCACGGTCGGAATAGGTTGATTGCCAATTGAGATCCCAAGTTACATCTTGACTTCCTTCGTCCAGGTGGTAAATAAGGTTGCCGAGGATTTAGGTGCTGAAACGGTTAAATTCTTGCCCGTGAAGAAGGAGTTAAGTTCTTCCAGGTAATCATTTAATCGTTCGCACATTTCCGTGATGTTGTTTCCTGTTGCCAGAATGGAGCAGCCGTCGGTATAGGAGATAATTACGATTCCTTCAGGTGGAGTTGGAATTCCAGGTAGGTAAAGGTTGAACAAGGAAAGAGACAAAACTCCTCCTTGTGGCACACCTTGTTTGATCTTCCTTAGCTTCGATTTCTTGCTCCTAAATTCGGTGTAGGACTTCCTGTGTGACTGTGTCGAAGGCTTCCGACAGGTCAAGTGACACCAGAATTGTTCTGTGACATGGACGAGGTTGGTTAAGGCCAATGTGGATGCGAGTTGTAATGGCATCCAGGGCCGTCGTCGTACTATGCATCCTTCTGAAGCCGTGCTGGTGGTTCGCCAGCTGGATGTGGGCCGCAAGAATAGGGTGGATTAGTGCTTCGAGCGGTTTGGCAACTAGCGATAGAAGTGTGATGGGACGATTAGACTCGTCGAATGTCGCTTTTTTCTTAGGTTTCAAGATTGGGATTATTCTCCCTTTCTTCCAGAGTTCCGGAACAATCAGTGATGTGATGGATAGATTGAATGTAGCCGTGAGGTATTCGATAACTGGTGCGTCGAGGTGTTTAAGCATTGCCATTGAGATTCCATCGGGTCCCTAGGCTTTCAAGTTGTTCGCTTTCCTGATTGCTGCAGCGACTTCGTCCACAGTGAAGCCAGGTATGTTGTCTGCAGTTCGGTTATGAATCCTCCTGCGGATTATGCGCTTTTGTCTGTCTGGTGAAGGATGTTCAATAAATTGCTTATTGAAGCAGCTTGCGCTGATTGAATTGTCTCTGAACTGAATGAACTGTCGACCGATGCGTACTCCATTTTAACCTCTTGTGTTCGGCTACTAGTGTTTGAATTTCACAGTTGATTTCGTGAATTGTGGGATCGTCTGGGTTAGTGCTCCTGATTTTGTCTCTCTCGTCTGCCAATCTGGCGGCTGAGGTAGGAAAGTTGGGCCGAATTTTCGGAATGCGTCCTGCAGGAATAAATTTCACAGCCGCTTTGTTAAGGACTTTCCTGATATTAGACTCGGCCTTATGTACGTCGGTGGGAGTTGGCAGGGCGAGGAATTTAGCACTAGTATAATGGGTGAAGCTATTCCAGCCAGATTTGTTGTGGTTGACAAAAGTGCGATGTCCGACAGATACGATATCTGTCGGTTCGTCAAGCCTAATCACGATTGGTAAATGGTCAGATGATAGTGTAAGGACCGGCTCCCATTGAGTTTTATTTATGAAGCTAGCACTGGCAATCATGATGTCTGGAGAGCTGGAACAGGTACTGGCAATACGGGTGGGCGTGTCGTCATTCAATGTACAGAAATCTGAAATACCTCTGGCGTCGTTGTTAAGATGTGAGTGCCAGAATGCATGGTGAACGTTAAAGTCGCCAAGCAGGAGACGGTGTTGACCAGTGAGGAAAGTGTTTATATTTACATGGTAACCGGAGGGACAACTGGATACCGGTGAAATATATATAGTATGTTGTAAATTTCAGTGTCAACATTGCCTGATTTTATGGCGATGGCGATGGTGATGTCGTTGTTGGTGACGTCTGTTTCCCGGTATTGCAAGGAATGGTGAATAATAAAGGCAAGCCCTCCTCCAGTGTTGGTCAGCCTGTCCTTCCTGACGATGATGTAATCTCCATGAGCGTTTAGGGACGAATTGGGGTGTAGTTTCGTCCTCCGGATGGCTCCAACTTGAATGCGGTGTCTATCCATAAATGAAGCGAGTTCAGCGATCTTATTTTGCAGCCCGTTGCAGTTTAGTTGGACGAATGAGAGCACATCGAAAATGGCGATCGGTGGGGCAGGCGATGTTTTGTTGCGGAATCCTACTGGGTCTATTCGCATGGGTCGTTGGGGCTAACTGAAAGCTCGTGTGAGTGCTCACTGGTGTAGGAAGGTGACGCGTGTTAGACTCGCTCGCTGTTTGTGGTCCTCGATTTCTGCACTGACTGGCAGAAAATGAAGGGTTCCAGTGCCTCTGATTTTTTAGTTCGGAGCAGTTCCTCAGGAGACTCCACTCGTCGCAGCAGTCGCATCTCACTGACGTCACATTAGTATGCAGCTGTCTGTTGCAGACGCAACAGATCCATGAACCTGGGTTGCTTTCAATGCCGGCGCGAGAAGTAGTATTGAGAGCAGTTGCGCCGAGATATGTTGCCCCCAATAAACACAAAAAACGAATACAGCATGTAACACATAGACACACATCCTTCTTGCATTGAAGGGGTTTGCAAGCTCTTGTAAAAACGGGTCACCCCGGTGCGTAGAATCGGCTGCCACAGGAACGGACTCAAAATGTCATCAACGTTAATTCATCAGAATTTCCTTTTTTCTTACCAAAGTATTCATAATAACTTCAACAGTAGTCCAGTGCATTCGCTTCTACAAACCGTGTCATATGATACCCCAGGAAGATACGTGTCAAATTTTGAAGAAATCGGACCACGCCCACCATGTGAATATATGGGACGGGCCAAAAATCACGGCTCGCGAGGTTCACATACTCAACTTTACATAAATCTATTTTAATGTGGAAGGAAATATTTTTCAACTTCAATTAAATTTACCGGGCTCCGGGGAAACCATTACTATTTCCCAAATATGTTTTATAAGCAAAATTGCAGAGTACTCAGTTTTGAAAAATTTGAGACCAAGTAGATCCTTCTACAATTAACAGTAGCCCAGAAAACGGGCGATTTTCGGAATGTGTTCACTTTAATTGCCTATCATCCTTTCAATCCTCCCTCCACTTTCTTAGGGGCGTTTATGCTGGAGCTTCGACAAACAACAAGAGCCGCGTTGATAGTGATACACAGCGCTATTTATGTTGCAACAACGCACATGCTCTCTCTCTTTTTCGGACCTATGATAAGAACTACTCTCCACGACGCTTTAAGCGTTTATCGCTCGTAGCTCCACCATAAAAACCTTTTTGTTAAAGTACGAATCCATTTCCATCAGTGCTGCTCTTATCGTTTGTCGAAGCTCCAACATAAATGCCCCTTAAGACTCCTACACCCCCTAGACAAGAATTTACAGAGAAACCGAGTGGCGCTAATTTTGTATGCTCAATCCCTGTCAGCGCCTAGTCTGTATGTGTTACAATAAATTTTACCCAATTTTTTTTACAGATGCAAAAGTTTCAAAACTGCGAAACGAGGAGAAATATGTCGCATACCTGGTAGCTCAGTGTCACCAGCCGCTCCAGGAGCACCCACCCCGATTCGACTGCCGCATGTCAACTCAGATGTCTTCCGTCAGTTTTTACTGTATGTTTATACAGGAAAGGTAATTTGAGAAAGGCTACTTTGATTCTCTTATATGCGGGAAACACAATTGGGGCAGGCACTGCGTTGCGGAGGGAGGGGCGAAGGGGACGACCGTCCTGGGCGCCATTAGCAAGAGGCGCCTATAGCGAAAGCGAAAAAAAATATAATAATACAAAATAAATACTCGTAAATAATTAAATATTTATACCCTAGACTTATAGTATAGGGTATATTGTTTTTGTCACGACGGAAATATGTAACACCTTAAAGGAGGCTCCGGAGGTATAGCAATGGATATATATAAATGATCAGGGTCACCTCCTGATTCGATTTAGCCATGTCTTATCACGGAACTCCGGCCAGCTAAAAGTAAATAGTAATTTTAAAGAAAAAAAAACCATTAGTATATTTAGTATATTAAAGATGTAATGGGCGGCATAGGTTAGTATGCGGCACTCAGGTAGGGGTAATTACCTTAGTTAGGAGCTTCTCCTCCACTTCGTCGTCACCAACCGACACCACTCCAGTAGCCCCGGACACCTGCAATAGAGGAAATACTCACAAAGGACCAAGTCCTCCAAACTAGCACGTCAAAAAAATATACTTATCTGATATGTACCCGCGTCCAGCTTGAATCACCGAATGCAAAACGACAGGAATCGGCACTTTTACGTAGATTATATTGGCACAGATGCTGACAAGCTAGGAAATTGCAAGCAGCAAAACACAAGTGACACACCAACGAAACACCATCTAAACACCGAAATGGACAAATGTCACAAGCGAAGGTAAACAAATAAGTGGAAAAATGTCACAACACATTGGAAGTTGCCAGCTGTTTGACTTCCCATAACCACACGACAGTTTGGGAGCCACTGCGGAATATCGTAAGAATTATGGTTTGGAGATTCGGTGAAGATCTGTGAATCATGTAGCACGTAGTGTGCACGCACCGGCACGTGTATGGCCCAAGGTCATGAACTCCTTCCGAAATTCAAGGCCAACGTGTATGCTGCACCGTTCACCCGAGCACATAAAAGGGCAAAGATTCGTACGGGATGCCCTCTTTCTGCAAATGGAATTTGACGAGATAGATAGACCAATTCAACGAGAACAGCAGCAGCGACGAGAACCGCGGGTGATTGTAGGAATTATCACCGCGAGGATAGCAGCAGCGACTAGAACCACGGGTGAATATTAGGAATTAACACCGCGAGAATAGCAGCAGGGACGAGAACCGCAAGTAATTGTCGAGCAGATAATTCGAGCGACACCAAGTGCCGCAGTGGGAATAATATTGGCAAGTGCGCGAATCGGCGGTTGGAGTTGGCGTGTTCATCGACGCTGGAGGAGCGAATCAAGGAAAGAGCGAGTATTATTTTATAGTGAGATTGCCGCCCATATTTTCTTGCTAAGGTATTTATTTAGTGTTAAGCTAGTGTAAGGTGAATGTAGCGAGTGACGGCCGGCACGCATAATTTAAGGTGCGAGAAATTATACAAAGTTGCGTAACAAAAAAATACATCGTGTTCTCACTTTGAGCCGGTTGGAGTTCAGAATACGGATTTTGGGGCGCTTGGTTAGGCGTAGCCAGCGTCCACGTAAGAGTACGCCGTGTGAGTTCGAGTGTGGTAGTTCTGTGTGAGGTAGACTTCGGAGCGTGTCTTCGCGTTTCGGCTGCTCCAGGAAGGGATTCCCCATTGGCATTTTCTCGAAACGCGTGGCGCCCACGCCCATCTCCTTGGGCTAAGCCGTCAAGGGGGTTCCGTCTATCTCTCAGTATCTCGTGGAACAAGTGGTGGTGGATATTTAATCGTGGATGGGGCGTTATCTCGGCCACGGTGCCGACTGGGTTTACCTCCTCGAGCGTGAGACGAGCCGAGGTACGGAGACTGTCCAGTTCCTCGCCGATTCGAACCGGAGGGCTGCAAACCGGGGAGTGTCCCAGGAGAGGCTCGCGGAGGAGGAGCGCTTGGAGCGCCTGTTCGAATCGCGGCGAAGGCTGTTGACGAGCTCGAGGGGGGAGACGCCTGTCGCGGGTCACGAGTCTGCTCGGAATCGCCGGGGAAATCCGTAACAGTCTGTCTGTCTGTCTGTCTGTCCGTCTGTCTGTCTATCTGTATGTCTGTCTGTCCGTCTGTCTGTCCGTTCGCACGATAACTTTCGATAAAATGAAGCTAGAGCCTTGAAATTTTGGTCAAATGTTGGAAGTGTGATCTAGTTGGATGGTATTGAAAATGGGCATGATCAGGCCAAGAGAACGCCTACCTCCCCTACATATGTAAAATACATAAATGTATCTATAACTCCCGATTAAAGAAACATGAAAAGCTCTAGCTTTGGTGGATTACTCATGAGGGTAATCTCATACTCTCCTGGGAAAATAAAACTTATAAGTTGAAAACTAACGGTAATTTTCTTACAAAGACCCCCGTACTACCCTACTTTTCAGGTTTTTTGTCTATAACTCCTGAACCAATTGACGTAGATACCTGATTTTTGGCGTGTAACCTTGAAGTGAGAAGCTGCTTAAGATTATGTAAGTTGGGCATAATCAGATCAAAGGAACGCCTACCTCCCCTACAAATTTCCAAAAATTAAATATTCTTTAATTACGATAACTTTCGGAAAAATGATACTAGCAAGTTGAAAATTTGGTGGAATGTTGCTAATAAGACCTACTTTGGTAGTATTGAAAATGGGCAAGATCCGACTCAAGGAACACCCACCTCCCCTACAAATGAAACTTCAAATAAGCGATAACTTTTGATAGAATGAAGCCAGCAACTTGAAATTTTGGTAAAATGTTGAAAGTGAGATTGAGTTAGTTGGCATTAAAGATGGGTAAGATCCGACCTAAGGAACCCCTAACTCCCCTAGAAATGAAACTTAAAATAAGCGATAACTTACGACAAAATAAAGCTAGCGACTTGAAATTTTGGTCAAATGTTTGTAGTATGATCCAGTCGACTAATATTGAAAATACGTAAAATCCGACCATCGAAACCCCTACTTCCCCTACAAAAGAAACTTCAAATAAGCGATAACTTTCGATAGAATGAACCTAGAGACTTGAAATTTTGTTTAAATGTTTGTCGGGGGATCTAATTGGTTGATGGAAATTCTGGGCAAGATCCGACTCAAGGAACCCCCACCTCCCCTACTAGTGAAACTTCAAATAAGCGCTAATTTTCGATAGAATGAAGCTAGCGACTTGAAAAATTGGATAAATATTTGTAGAATGGGTTAGTTAATTGATTTTGATAATGGTCAAGATCCCACTGAATGAGTGCCAACCTCCCCTATGAACTGGCCATATAAGAGACCCACTTTTAATGCATATGGTCGTTGCCAATTGGGACTTTTGGTATCACCACTAGGTCTGTACAAGTCTAGGGTATATACGCTTCGGACTCCGGACCGAAGCGAAGCTTCGGCCTGGTTTTAGATTGGTTATTAGTCCAGTAATAGAGTACCTAGCGTTAGAGAAAAGTTGCAAACAAGGTGGATTTTTTTTGTTTGCCTTTCTATTACTGTCCCAAATTAACCACCAAAAGTACCAATTGTTGACCATCATCATCGTGGCGTGACAGCCCGACGTCGGGTCTTGGCCGCCTGGATCGTTGTCCTCCAATTATCTTGATCACGTGACCGCGTCCTCCAATTTTGGAAGCTACTTGGCGTCTGCATATACTGATCTCTCCCAACGAGCTCTCGGTCGTCTTCGCATTGAAGTCGTTGTAGTTTGACGATTTTCGAAGTGACGATTTCCAGCTCATCGTACAGTTCATACAACTCATAGTTGTACCGGATACGCCATACATCTAAATCACAAACAGCCCCGAAAAATCGCCGCGGAACCTTACGTTCAAATGTGTCTAGCATGTTTCTGGAGGCTTAAGTTAGGGTCCATGCTTCGCAGCGATAGCATAGCACTGGTCGTATAATGGCTTTGTACATGCGGAGCTTCGTGTTTCTGTGCACATGCTTCGATTTCACTATGGGGAGAACCGAGAAAAAAGTCTTATTAGCTAACTGTATCCGTCGCTTGATTTCGTCAGTTTCGTTGGCGTCCCTTGACAAGCGGCAGCCCAGGTATATGAAGCCGTTCACGAACTCGATGTTGGTCCCCCACATTGATGCTCGATTGTGCGGGTGTCCTTGTCGTCGATTGGATCATTATTTTAGTTTTACCCTCGTTGACTTGTAGTCCAACTTCTTTTGCAGCGGTATCGAGCGTATGTAGAAGTTCCAGTGCTAGGCTGAAGAGCATCGGTGCCAGTCCATCGTCCTGTTTCAGACCTGTGAGACGAAGTTGGTCATTGTCATCTTTGTCTTCTTCTTCTTTGCCTTTTCATACCACTCTGCGGTTTCGCGTTACTCCGCCTGTGGTCTTGGCACTTCACCCATTCCGGAGGTATAATCTTAGCTTCCTTTTGCAAGCAGTTCGGTCTTGGATCGTATCATCGCCGAGATTTACGCATTGTTGTTGCTTCTTCATCTGACCGATCCATGTGTGTTTCCGTCTGCCTCGGGGCTAGGGTCCAGCAAATGGAACATTCAGTGATAGTGCCTTCATGACTGGGTTCTCAGGTGGACGCCTTAGAACGTGGCAATACCAATCCATACGATGATCTTCGAGATTTTCAGTGATTGGTTGCTCAACAAACAAGCTGCCTCGAATGTGGGTACTTTTGATACGATCATGTTTGGTCACACCAGCTGACATCCGTAACATTTTCATCTCAGTCGCAGTCATTTTAGTTTCGTATGTCTTCTACATAGTCCAGCATTCAGACGCATACGACGAGTGCGGGACGTATGACCGTTTTGTACAACTTGCCCTTAAGCTTTCGTGGCATCTTCTTGTCGTAGAAAACTCCAGAATTTTCTCGCCACTTCATCCAACCAACACTGATGCGATGTTTGATGTCATCATCGCAGGCAGCTTCCTTGTCATCGAGCCCAGGTATTTGAACTTTGCACAGGACTTCAGGTGCTCTCCTTTAATGTTGATATCTGGTATCGGTCTCTCTGGATCTGAGAAAGGACAGCAAAGATACTCAGTTTTTGGTATGCTAATCCTCAATCCATGATCCTCCAGTATCTTACACCACTTATTCAGTGCAGTGCAAAGCAACGATGTTTTTTCAACCCAGGATAATATCATCGGCGAAGAGAAGGGGTATTTCCAGGCCGTCAGAAATAAGTGTCAATAAATAGAGCATGATGATGTTGAAGAGCAAAGGACTCAATACACTACCTTGGTGAACTCCGACTTTAACCGGAAATTCTTCAGACTCACCACCTGTGCATCTAACTTTAGTAGATGCCCCATCATACATGTCTTGTATCATCTTGACATGTGCCTCGGGGACCTTAAGTGCTCTTAGGGCCACCCATACCAGATCACGAGGAACTCTGTCGAAGGCTCTTTCCAAATTGATGAACACAACGTGCAAGTTCGTCCGTGCATCACAATGCTTTTAAATCGTAACACTCATGCACTGAATTGCATCGAATGTGGACCGACCCTCCACAAAGCTGCATTGATTGTCATCCAACCGTTCAATCTCTTTCAATCGATTGCAGACAACCCGCTCGTAACTCTTCAATGTGTGAGATGTTGACTTGATTGCCCTATAGCTGTTGAGCTTGCGTGAGTCACCCTTGTTCTTATAAAACGGGAGAAGGAAGCTTTTTCTGAAAGCGTCAGGCATCGTTTGCCCTCTTTTAATTTTGTTGAAAAGAACAGTGAGCCATCTAAGCCCGACGTGATTCATCTTCAACCAAAATTCCAAGGGTACCTTGTTCGGTCCGACTGCCTTTCCGCGTTTCATCTGCATCATTGCCTTCATCATCTCATCCACTGAAAAATCAGCGATATCAGTGATGTTCGGCTCCACAGCTTGAAAAGCTTCTCGCGGAAATTCTTCGTACAGAAGTTCGTCAAAGTACTCACGCATTCTGCTACAGATTGCAGTATCTTCAACCAGTAGTACTCCTTGTGAGTCTTCGACGAAGGTTAGGTACAGGGGCTGCCGTGATGTGTCACAGCACACTTAGACCAACGTTGGGTCAATTGTGGTACCACCGCTATCACCTTCACTCGAACCTACGTATCAAACCAGCCTGTGCTGGCGATGTAACGATTGCGCCGTGTGGCGGCCATATCCTTAAGGTCATCCAGATCGTAGAAAACCCATGAGCCCAGAAACAATCTTCTCCTACCAGTCAAGGCCGGACAATGACAGAGAAGATGTAGAACGGTCTCCTCCTCTTCCACATCGCCACAACTCCTACAGAAGTCATGGTGAGGAAGATGTAGTCTCCTGGAATGCTCCCCTATTGGGCAGTGCCCTGTGATAACTCCTACTACCCTGCCAATGTGCTTCCTGTTCAACGACAACAGTGTGACAGAGCGGTGGGGATCAATTTTCGGCCAAATCATCCTTGTCGTTTGGCACGTATTGCCGCAGAGCCATCTAACATTAGCCCTATCTACGGCAGCGGTCTTAATCACCAATTTGCACAGGGTAAGTGGCACCCTTATGTCTTTGCGGCTTTCTTCAACCGCTCTAGTTGTCCCCTCTCGGGCCAACTCATCTGCCTTGCAGTTACCCGCAAAGCCACTGTGGCTCGGAATCCAGCAGAGGGTAATATTGAAGAAGCCAGCCATCTCTGCGAGTGCTAGGCGACAGTTCTCCATGGTTTTGGATGTCGTCAAAACGGATTCGAGTGAGCGAATCGCCGCCTGACTATCCGTGTAAATAGTAATGTCCTTCACAGTAATGACGTTACTGCCTAGCCAGGACAGAGCTTCCGAGATAGCCGAAACCTCCGCCTGTAGGATATTGCAAAAGTCCGGGAGACCGAGTGATAGGTTAATCTCCAGCCCCTCCGAGTATATGCCTATCCCGACCCCGTCGTCGGTCTTAGACGCATCTGTATACCTAGATGGCCATGGATTCGGTGGTGGAGGCCGCGTCTCCTACCCATTGACTCCTCGACGGAATGAGACTAGTGTAGTCCTTGCCAAATTGGTATTTGGGAGAAACGTAGTCCATCTCCCTAGGGAGATTCAGATTGTCAAGTACAGTGGAGTGTCCCACACTCAGCGCACGCCACTGACCCGCCTCACGAAGGCGTAGAGCCGTGTTTGCCGCCAGTTGTTCGCCAATTATATCCAACGGGAGCAAGCCGAGTATCATATCCAATCCGGCTGATGGAGTGGTTCTAAAAGCCCCCGTCGTGGCCAGCGCAGCCAGCCTTTGTAGCTTTCCTAGGGTATTACAATAGGCCGCTACTCTGAGTGCAGTCCACCACACACTAATACCATACAATAACACAGGGCATGCCACAGCTGTATATAACCAATATACAGCTTTCGGCTGCAGGCCCCAGCTCTTGCCTATGGCCTTCCTGCACGAGTAGAGTGCAGTGGTAGCCTTTCTCATCCGCTCTTCAACATTAAGCTTCCACCTTAATTTCCTGTCAAAGATGAGACCTAGAAATTTTGCTTTATCTGTGAAGGTGAGCTTTGTACCCTCCAGGGTGTGGGGTTCGATTGGAGGGATTGTGTGCCTTCTAGTGAAGAGCACAAGTTCCGTTTTGTCCGGGTTAGCTCTAACACCGCACCGATTAGCCCACTCGGTTAGAATGGATAGGGCATTTTGCAGCACACCGCTGAGGGTATCAGGAAACTTCCCCGTGACTGCAATCGCGATATCATTTGCATACGCAATGACTTTACACCCAATCTTCTCCAGATTCAACAGCAGTCCATTGACCGCTAGATTCCAGAGAAGGGGAGACAGTACGCCCCCTTGGGGGGTTCCCCTGCAGACACGTCTGCACATAGAAGATGTGCCTAGGGTAGTATGAATCAACCTTGATCTTAGCAGTGTGTTAATCAGCATACAGAGCGACTCATCAACCTGCAGGCTCAGAAGTGCTCCAATGATCTCGTTAGGTTTAATGTTATTGAAAGCGCCCTCGATATCCAAGAAAACAACCATGGCGTAATCCTTTTGATCAAGGGATTTCTCAATAAAACCAACCAGGAGTGCAGAGCCGTATCTACCGATCTACCCTTGCAATACGCATGCTGTGACGCAGATAAAGAGCGCATCGGAATGGTGCTCCGCAGATAGACATCGATCAGTCTTTCCAGAAGTTTCAGCACTGTTGAAGAAAGACTTATGGGTCTGAGGTCATTCGGGCGCGGATGCGAACTTCTACCCGCTTTCGGGATAAAAACAACCCGAACTTCCATCCAGATTCGAGGGACATAGACCAACTCGAGGCAGGCCTTTAGGATACCCTCTATCCAAGGATATAAAATATCCGAACATTGCTGCAAGTCCGCTGGAATGATGCCGTCGGGCCCAGCAGATTTAAAAGATTCAAAACTTCGACGTACTTTGGCGCCTGAATCTCTCGAGCGTTTCTTCTCCTTTGGGCTGGGACCTTATAAATCCTGGCGTTATCTTTAGGTTTCTCTTGCAATGATCTCTTATCCGCAGTCAGATCTTCTAGTTCCTGATAGAAATTCTCCGCTACAATCGCCTTTTCTTGAGCCACCTTTCGCTTTACTTCCTTCCGGCATTTATCATATTTCTCCCGAAGTTGAAGCTTCTCGGCTTCACTGCCTGTCTTGCATGTTGTCCAAGCGTTGAATGCGTTCGATTTGACCTGCACTCCTTGTTAAGTTTCGTTATTCCACCACCACGTGCCCTTGTTCATGTGGAGTGGGCCTTTCGAAACTCCCAGTGTCTTTTCAGCCTCACCTACTAACATTTCATCCAAAGCATTCCACATTTGTGTTGGACTTTGCTCGTCGCAGTTGTTGTATTGAAGCCACTCCTCCACTTTAACAATGAATGGAGTTACAAACGAATCCAAAGCGTTCGTTGTTGAGATTATGCCACTTGATTTTTTCGACTGGTTTGCGGATTGCTTGCGGTCTTGTTCCTCCTCTCAAGATAAGTTCTGTCAGGAGCTGGGTGACCGCAGATTCACCCAATATCACTTTATAGTCCTAGACGTTGGGTGTCTCATGAAATTTAGACACAGATGATAGTCTATCTGCGTCGCATGAGCTCCACTGCTATATGTGATCAGATGCCTTTGGTTCTTAATGAACCATGTGTTGAGGATGACCAGACCGTGTGATCTGCACATAGTCAGGATAGCCTCACCTTCGTCATTTCTGGCTGTTGATTGGCTACCCTTCCCACCATCGCAATCCTCGTAATCATAGTTCGATTCTCCCACATGGCCATTGAAATCCCCTCCGAAAAAAACCAGCTCGGTATCTGGTATACTTTGAAGCAGTGTGTCAACGTCGCTCCAAAATGCCTCTTTTTCACTTTGCTGCAAACCCACTTGGGGAGCGTAGGCACTTATGACGTTCCACACTCTTTCGCAGATAACCAGTTTGATACTCATCAAGCGGTCGCTTATCTTCGAGATACTCGAGATGCTGTCACGATGGTGACAGAATAACGCCAACCCCGTTGCTATCATTCGAGTTTCCATTATAGTACAATTTGTACTTTTTGGAATTCGTCAAAAAACTAGCTCGGTCGACCTGGTCATTTCGCCACTTGGTCTCCTGCACGCACATTTGTTTTTACTACAAAATCCTAAAACGGTTATTTTGCTTATAGCTGAGATTTATTCTCCAAAACCGGAGACCGGAGATTTTCCCTAGAAAAACGGAGAATCCAGCCGCTGTCGAAAATCTAATTAAAATTTACCTCAAACCAGAATCTCTTTTCGTTCTAGATCATGTTACAAGATTCTCGTGTATTCGAGATGATGACACTGGCCCAAGACATGGGCGTCGAAGAACTGCGCGCTGCTTGTGAGGACCACGTCATATCAACGCTATCACCAGTCAATGCATGCACCTTTTTAACCGCTGTAATGGAAATTCAGGAGAAAGCTTCAGGTTAGTGTCTAAGCTACTAAACGAATTTAACATACCACCGAACTTTGCTTCGTCCAATTGTGTCTTTGATATATGTTCACGTTCGTACCCAAATATTCCGTCATGAGGCGCGTGTGTTTCGTTGAACTTTAACCGAAGCGCCATTGACATTTCTCAGTCACAATCGCCGCCAACTTCAATCCAAAACGAAACGTTTCGCGTTGAATTGTCATTTCGATCGGCCGCAAAGTGCTTTCTCCCCAGCCGGAGTCCTGTTTTTTCAAGCCTTTTTGATTCCCAAATTCCGCCAAGATGTCGTTCAAGGCCAACACAAAAGTCCAAAAGGTGATGGTTCAACCCATCAACTTGATTTTCCGTTATTTGCAAAATCGGTCGCGCGTTCAAGTGTGGCTCTTCGAAAACATTTCGCTGCGCATCGAGGGACACATCGTGGGCTTCGACGAGTACATGAACCTGGTCCTGGACGACGCCGAGGAGCTGCACATGAAGACGAAGAACCGCCGCAGTTTGGGGCGGATTATGCTCAAAGGCGACAACATTACGCTCATACAGAACGTAAATCCCCCGTCCAAGGATTGAGGTTAACTTATCGATGGAAGAAGCCGGTTGGGATGGCGGTCGCTGGACGTTTCAGGTGTTTCGGTGGAGTTTGCTACTGTGGAACAAGGAGGAGGGGGAGCTGAGTGTTTGTTTATTTGCCAACGATCACCTTTGTAAATTATATGGATTATTAGGAATAACAAGAATTTTCTATGAACTAAGAATGATGTGTTTTTGTATTTCAGTTTGGATTGGGTTGAACGTATTCTCCATTATTCTGCAGTTCCATACAGTATTGTCTCCGTCCGACAAGGTTTTCGGTAATGGTAAAGTCCTTCGTCCCGCTATATTTGTTTCCTGTGGTGTAGTGCGTAAAAATAATGCCACGGTCTTTGCTGGCATGTCGTAGAAGACGACTGAAAAAAAGGACAGGATGTGCATGTCAGCAAGTTGCACCATCCTACATTTGTTTGTGTGCTAATGAAACGTCAAGTCACGGCTAACTGATCGGATACGACTTTCGGCTATCGTTCAATGACAAAGATTAGTTTTTGAATGTGCGTACTCTCCTCCCAATCAGAAAGAAAGCCGGAAAACTCTATGGCAGAACGCACGATTTTTCCAATTAGAGCGCGAATTTCAGCGGTTTAAATTGAACATCCTTGGAGTTTGCGATATGAGATGGTGGAAAAGTGTTTCCAATGCGTAGCACTGTGATGTTATACTTAGGTAAAGCTACTGGTTGTGTCCGCGAGTCCGATGTAGGGTCCTTTTCAAGCAGTGCCGCTGGCAGCTGTGTCTTATTATGAGCACCGGGTTTCGGACCGCTACGTTCTAACTGAATCCGACATTGTCTTGGCGAACAATTCCTTCTACGAGCAACTTAACGCAGAACACCTAGAATTGACGCTAATGGTTATGGGAGATTTGAATGCTGAAGTGGGTGTTGTTAACGATGGACTTAGGTATGTGATGGTGAGAGGTTTGTAGAGTTTTTCGATTTCCACCGTCTCTTTTATCTGTGGCACTATGATTGGCCACAAAACCCGCTTTCAAATCGGATGGTCCTCTGTTTATCGGCACCGTACAGAAAAACAAATCAACCGCTTTACCATAACAATGATGTCATCACAAGACCATCTACAGGGTGTTACTAGTACTGAGGCTCAAATGAAAATGGGAGATAGAGGAACTTGTCTTGAGTGGAAAATCGTTCCACACATACTTCCGTTTTTGCACCGTTAAGGAGATAGCGCGATTTTAAGGACGAAGGATTTTCATCGTACCTGCGATCACTGTTTGATCTCTAACTTCTGCTGTACTTAGCGTAACGTAATAATTCTGGGCTCGTTGGAAAGGACACAAATTGTTCTTTCTAATTGCTATCAACTGTGTCAATCGGTGTTATACTTTTTGAGAAAAATTAATTTAAATGACTCAAAAATATTAAAAAAATAGAAAAAAAAAATACAAAAAAGTCCTGTTTTATCCAAAAAGGACCTGATTAACCACCAAATTTTATTACATTTTCGGAAAGCCCATAAAATTTCACTATAAGTTTACAAACAGAATTTCTTCATAGGTCGAATTGTAAAGGAGCGGGGCTAACAGTTATCAAGCACGTTCCCTTCAAGTAAATCTGGTTTGACACCCGTCATTCGCCGAAGGAGTATGATTAATAATAGTGAGGACGAAATAAAAGAGTTGAAGTATGTTTATTACGTTTATTTAGTTTATTACGTTTACAAATAATCTCAACATGTCCGCCGTTGTGGAGCAAGCACAAGTGGTATCGCCGATGAATGGCATTGGTGGGGTTCACATGCAGTAGTTGGGCTCGTAACTGATCGCATGCTTCGGTGATACGGGAAATGAGCTGTTCTCGTGTATGAATTTCCTCTGCGTGGACGATGCTTTTCAAATACCCCCAGACATAAAAGTCCATGGAAGTTAAGTCGGGAGATCGTGGAGGCCATGCAATGGGACCGCCACGGCCCACCCACGATCCCGAAAATTCGCGTCGAGCCACCGACGGACATTAGCACCATAATGCGCTGGCGCTCCAGCGTGCTGGTACCAAAATCTGACCAGTACACGGAGTGGTATATCCTCTATGAGGTCTGGAAAAAGTTTTCTCCAAAAATTCGGCATAATTGGTGGAATTGAGAAATGGGGAAAGAAATACCGGACCGATTAAAATTATTTGTAAACGTAATAAGCTAAATAAACGTAATAAACATACTTCAACTCTTTTATTTCGTCCTCACTATTATTAATCATACTCCTTCGGCGAATGACGGGTGTCAAACCAGATTTACTTGAAGGGAACGTGCTTGATAACTGTTAGCCCCGCTCCTTTACAATTCAACCTATGAAGAAATTCTGTTTGCAAACTTATAGTGAAATTTTATGGGCTTTCCGAAAATGTAATAAAATTTGGTGGTTAATCGGGTCCTTTTTGGAGAAAACAGGACTTTTTTGTATTTTTTTTCAATTTTTTTAATATTTTTGTGTCATTTAAATTAATTTTTCTCAAAAAGTATAGCACTGATTGACACAGTTGATAGCAATTAGAAAGAACAATTTGTGTCCTTTCCAACGAGTACGTTACGCTAAGTACAGCAGAAGTTAGAGATCAAACAGTGATCGCAGGTACGATGAAAATCCTTCGTCCTTAAAATCGCGCTATCTCCTTAACGGTGCAAAAACGGAAGTATGTGTGGAACGATTTTCCACTCAAGACAAGTTCCTCTATCTCCCATTTTCGTTTGAGCCTCAGTACTACTAACACCCTGTATATCAAGAGACCCAAATGCTACCTTTAAGGTGCCACAACAACAACAGCAAAGAAATATCTTGTGGGAAGCTACTATCCTAGAACAAACCTAATGGACAGAATACCACCACCTCGTCACATCCGTCGCAACTTGAGAGACCCCGAAAGATAGGTCGAACGCTTCCAGCGAGAACCATTCGACGACAACACTATCTACAAAACTGCTTTTACTACTGTTCATAGAAAGTTCACGCGACAATTGAGGGACTTAAGCGAAACCCTGTACTAGTAGCGCACCCACCAACTATATCAGCGGATGAAGTAAGACTACCAAGAGCAACTAGGACGATACTTGCTCAACTTCGCTCTGGCTGGTTGGTTGTTCTCGCTTAAACTCGCACTTGTCCCGAATCGACCCAACAGTATGTAACAATTGCTCAGCATGTGGGTCTACCGGTAGCGTCTCATCTTTGACTACCGGCGTTTCGGCTTCGAATCCCGTCCACGACGATGTTCGTGGTCATGGATGTGCAGGAGGTACATGCTGGCAACTGCATTCTCCGAAACCAATTTATGCCAACGCAATATCAATTGGGCCACATGGAACAGTTGACGCGCTATGCCCCACAAGGGGTTAGGGCAATTGAGTAATTGCTCAGCATGTGACGGTACACCTCACAATGTGGGACATATCTTTAATTGCCCAGCAGCACCAACGCAACTAACACCAATAGCGCTCTGGCAAGACTCCATTGAGGTGGTCATATTTCTTGAACTCGACACGGAAAGCACAGAAAAATGAATAACTGGCGCAACAGTTCAATTTTGAACCATGGCCTCGAGATGGGTTAGCATCATCTCATTTTCTAGATCGTGACGGTATGTATGTCTTGTGCAGATGTGTGGGATCAGCAACACGCTCAACCGAGTTATTTACCCCATAAATGGGTACTCATTTAACAGATGAGTGGGCTCATAGTCCGACACGTAAATCTCCTTTTTTTATCGAAAACTACCGCCTTCAGTGGGAATCGAACCGGGGCCCAGTGCGTAGAAGGCGAACGTGCTAACCGTTGCGCCATCCGGACTACTAGAAGCATAGAAAACGAACTCTAAAGGTTCAGACACACAGAACGCGTTATAACGCGACGTTCGGTATTCCTGTGCCGTCGCGATACGGTTGTATTGCACTGCATTGCATCATCCCTGCCACACACGTAGCGTTATCACTCAGCGTTATCACTCAGCGTTACCTTTCGGAACGCGTCGTTAACTTTTTGGGTTGTTCAAAATTACAAAAGTAACGCGCGTTACCAGCGTTCTCATCAGAACTACTCATGATTGCTGTACAAACTCAACCACAGTACTGGATCGCCCGCCCAGATAACGCTGCGTGTGTGACGTAGCCAATATCGCCGAACGCCGCGTTGAGGGGCGTTCCATGAACGTCGCGTTATAACGCGTTCTGTCTGTTTGAGCCTTAAATGTTTGGCACACACAAACAATTGAACTTCTCAATTTCCTACAACATTAATCATTTTACTATTGCCAACACATTCAAAAATTGCCTTCCGGTCGTGCGAAAAAAGAGGGGCGTCGATTTTGGAGTGGGAAGAGATCATTGGCTGGTATGAATAAGAAGTAATAAAGTTCAGTATATTACATATTTTGCAGTAGACTAGGCCATGGCAGGGATTGAGTATGCAAAATTAGCGAACCACGGTTTCTCTATGGATTATTATTCAGGGTGTGTAGGAGACTAGGAAAGTGCAGGATGCCGAGCGAGAATCGTGGTCGTTATCCTGGATGGGGGATTAAAAGGATAACAGCCGTTTGAGCTGGACACGATCCGGAAATTGCTTGTAGCTGGACTACTGTTAATCGTAGAAGGATCTACTTGGTCTCAAAATCTTTTGTTCACCGAGCCAATGTTTTTTTTCTGAGTATTCGTCTCTCAAAGGGCGAAAACTGCACTAGATGTTGTGAAATTCTTGAAACATGTTCAAGATTCTGTCCTAAGTCTCACTATCGCAATTTCAACTGAATATTATAATTACTTTCGCTCTGCGATGAAACAGGATCGTTTGACGGCACTGACAACAATATTAATAGAAAATGAGACTACTAGAAAATTGCACATGGAAGATATAATTCACGAGTTTGCTTCTTGCTAAATAGATTGTTTATACGGAGGGTCTGTAACAGAAGTTCTCGTAGATGGTCATTTCTCGTTAGTATTTCACAAATTAAAAAATTGTAGTAGATAGCTTATGGTATATTTAGCAAGTTTGTCGAAAGTATGATACCCTTATCTTCTCTTGTTGTTGTAGCGGCGCTTCGAGCTCAGATAAAAATATGTGTGTCAAAAATTCTGATTATCCATGTTGGTATCCTCTGTATCCAGGTGAAGAAAAGCAGCTGCCTCGATGGGGCTCTCCCATAACGCAATTGGAGTTAAGCGCGTGGGGGCTGCAGGACAATTAAAGATGTGCTCAACGCCGTGTGGAGCGAGGCCACATGCAGAGTAGGAGTTTTGGACTTCACTGTCGATGCGGGATGGGTATGAGCTCAGACGCGAGCACCAACCAGAACGGAGTTGAGCTAACGCAACGCCCAGAATGCCTTATGTATTCTAACTGAATGGGCACCTGCGGCGTCGGGGTAAACGCCGACAAAACCGAACTTGTGCTCTTTACCAGAAAGCGCATAATTCCCCCTGTTGAACTTCCCCTTTTGGATGGCAAGAGACTGGTCTTTGCTGAAAAAGCAAGGTTTCTTGGACTTATCTTCGATCAGAAGTTAACATGGAAACTGAATATTCCCTGAACAAACCGGGGGCCGGGAAGGCCCTCCTTCAACAGGTCGAAAAGTACAAACTGAGCATTACTGCAGTCCAGGAAACAAATTGGCTTGGCAGCGAGATTAATGACAAGAAATCGCACACAATTTTTACAAGTGGAAAACCATCGGGCCGCAAGGAGTTTGGAATAGCATTTATAGTGAACAATCGCCTCAAACCGCATATTACTGACTTCAAACCCATAAATGAACGGCTGTGTGCGATTCGCATCAAGACTCGATTTTTCAATCTCTGGCTCATCAATGTGCACGCCCCCACTGAAGTTAAAGAAGACGCAGTAAAAGACGAGTTCTACGCCCGCCTTGAAACTCTCTTCGACTCACTTCCAACAAATGACGTCAAATTGCTGCTGGGAGACTTTAACGCGAAAGTCGGAAATTAAAGTTGGCACCGGGGAACCACTGGAGGCCATAGCCTCCATGAAGAATGTAACGATAACGGCCAGCGACTTATCGATTTTGCCTGCAGCAGGAATCTAGTCGTAAGCTCTACGTGCTTCCCGCATCGACGCATTCACAAGCAGACCTGGAAGTCTCCAGACGCACATACCGTCAACCAAATTGACCACGTCCTCATTTGCAGGAGATGAGCGTCTAGTGTCATGAATGTCCGCTCCTATCGAGGAGCAAACTGCGACTCAGATCATCACTTGGTGAAGACGACCTACAGATGTAGAATTTCCTCGGTGCACCAAGCAAGAATCAGCCCTCCCAAAATCTTTGCGGTTGATAAGCTTTTGAGTGATGCTACAGCGGTGGCGTATACTACCGCCCTTGAGGAAAAACTATCACCTATGCTACACAACATCAGCAACACAGGCGTCCATGGGTTCTGGGAAGAACTCAAGGGTACCATCAAGGATGTCGCAGAGAAAGTCGTGGGATATAAAGCCCGGCGAGCGCGAAATGACTGGTTCGACGAAGAATGCAAGGACTCACTTGACGCGAAAAACGAGGCCTACAGACAATGGATTCAACGAGGAACCAGAGCCAGAAGAGAAAAATATGACGAGCTACGGCGAATATCGAATAGAATAATTAGACGTAAGAAACGTAAATACTGTGACGAGCAGTTGCTGAACATAAACGAAAACTTAGCTAATAGGAACACCAGACAAGCGTACAAACTAGTAAATACAATTAAGAACGGCTACCAACCCAGGACTAGCCTTTGTAAGGACAAGGATGGAAACATCATCAGCGACACCGATGGTATTAACAAGCGATGGGCCTCTTATTTTGAAGAGCTTCTAAACCGACCATCTAACATCCCCACACAGGAAGCTCTCGACGATATTGTTGATCTAGGCCCACCCATTCAACCCCCGACAGTAGAGGAAGTTGATCTCGCCTTGCGGTCACTAAAACGAAATAAAGCGCCGGGCGCTGACGAGATTCCAGCTGAACTGCTAAAATTCGGTGGAACGAGTCTAGTTGATGCCATACATCAATTACTCCTGCGAGTATGGGAGAACGAGGAGATTCCAGACGATTAGCGCAGAAGCATCATCTGTCCAATTCATAAAAAGGGAGATAAACTGCGGTGTGAGAACTACAGGGGCATCTCACTAGTTTGTACGTCCTATAAAATTTTGACGAAAATTCTGGAAAATAGAATAAAACCGTACGCGGAACGAGTCATTGGCGAATATCAAAGCGGTTTCAGACCTGGGCGCTCCACAACCGATCAGCTCTTCTCAGTCAAACTGATACTCCAGAGGTGCTGGGAATACAACGTAAACGTATACCAAATCTTTGTCGACTTCAAGCAGGCATACGACAGTATCGATCGTGGAGTACTGTACAACATCATGCTGCAATTTGGTATACCGGCAAAATTAGTGCGACTGACAAAGATGACGATGACCAACTCCGTCTCACAAGTCAGGATCCAGAATAGACTTACTGATCTATTTGAAACACGCACTGGTTTGAAACAGGGCGATGGACTGGCACCGACGCTCTTTAACCTAGCACTGGAATACGTTATTCGGGCCATGAATATGGACAACAGCAAGACGCTACTCATCAAGTCGACACAATTAGCAGCGTACGCCGACGACATCAACATCATGTCCCGAAGATTGGCTGATGCAGAAGAACTTCTGCATACGCTCGATACCGCTGCAAAGGAAGTTGGATTACGTATTAACGAGGGTAAAACTAAAATAATGATGCAATCGGTGCACAACCAAGCATCAATGTGGGGGACCTCAACATCGAGTTCGTGAACAACTTCATTTACCTGGGTTGAAACTTGTCAAGGGACGCCAACGAAACTGACGAAATCAAGCGACGGATACAGTTAGCTAATAAGACTTTTTTCTCGGTTCTCCCCATAATTAAATCGAAGCATGTGCACAGAAACACGAAGCTCCGCGTGTACAAAACCATTATACGACCAGTGCTATGCTATGGCTGCGAAGCATGGACCCTAACTCAAGCCTCCGAAAACATGCTAGACACTTTTGAACGTAAGGTTCTATGGCGAATTTTCGGGGCTGTTTGCGATCGAGATGGATGGCGCATCCGGTACAACCATGAGTTGTATGAAATGTACGATGAGCTGCAAGTCTCGCAAATCGTCAAACTACAACGACTTCAATGGGCAGGGCATGTACAAAGAATGGACGATGCTCGCATGCCTAAGAGAGTAATGAATGCAGAACGAGTCGACGGAGCGAGACTGCGAGGACGACCGAGATCTCGTTGGGAGAGCTCAGTAGGTGTGGACGCCGCGCAGCTGCTGGGCTCCCGAAATTGGAGGACGCGGTCACGTGACCGAGATAATTGGAGGACAATGATCCAGGCGGCCAAGGCCCGACGTCGGGCTGTCGCGCCACGATGATGATGATGAATATTCTTGAACGGGTGAAAAAGGCAACTGTTGCGATTTACTCGTGTAGAAGGGTCATAGGTAGAAACTGGGGCCTCCAGCCGAAAGTGGTGTACTGGTTATATACTGCAGTGGTACGGCCTATCTTATTATACGGCATATGCGTATGGTGGGCGGCACTCAGAGTTGCGTCCTATTGTAACCTACTAGGGAAAGTGCAAAGACTTGCCGCGATCGCCACTACTGGGGCTTTGAGAACTACTACTACTCCGCTTAGACATGCTACTCTACTTGCTTCCGGTGGATATTTTTGGCGAGCAACTGGCGGCCAAAACAGCCCTGCGCCTTCGAGATACTGGACAGTAGTGTGCGCTGAGGAGCGGACACTCCGCTATTCTGGGTAGTCTGGACGTTCCAGCAGTAACCGAGTATACCGTTCCTAAAGTTACCTTTGGCAGGAACCACATCAGCCTGATTCCCTCTAGAGATTAATGGGCGGGCAGCACCCTTATTACACCTGACTCCTTGGCCATCTTCACAGCTGGCTTCAAGACCGATGAAGGAGTGGGTACGGGCATTTATTCGGATGGACTAAAAATTAACGTATCGGTACATCTTCCCGACTACTGCAGCGTCTTCCTGGCGGAGATTTCAGCAATCGCGGGAGCTCTGTCCTGGCTGGGGACGCATGTCGTCACTTTTAAGGACATTACTATCTACACAGATAGCCAAGCGGCGATACGGTCGCTTGATTGGGTTAGTTCTACATCAAAAACGGTTGTAAATTGTCGCTCGACACTCTTGGAAATGAGCAGCTTCTTCGATATTACTGTCTGTTGGATTCCGGGCTCCAGTGGTTTCACAGGCAATTGCAAGGCTGATGAGCTGCGCCGTCAAGGGGCAATCGGATCCACTGATACGTATCTTAGCCACGTTAGCACACCCATAGCAGTGTGTAAAATGGCAATCGAGTCCACTGCGATCGGCAGGGCCAATGGTAGATGGCTCGACGGTAGTACTTGTCAAACAACGAGGAGGATATGGCCTAGCATAGATCCAAATCGCTCTGCCTCACTACTCTCATTAAACAGGAAACATATTAGCAGGGTGGTGGAGGTTATTACGGGGCACTGTCCTATCGGCGAGCATGCGAGGAGGCTTCGACTTCCTCATCACGACTACTGCAGAAGTTGTCATGATGTGGATGAGGAGGAGAGTGTTGCTCACCTTCTTTGTTACTGTCCAGCCTTGGCTTATAGGAGGAGAACGTTTTTGGGACTCTCCTTTTGCCAGGACCTAGAGGGTCTCGTAAGAGTTAATGCCTTTCAAATTAATCGGTTTATTGTCAGCGTCGGCTGACTGGACACTTTGGTTTAAGTGTTTTAGGTAACAGAATCTTGGTGGTACCACAACGGACCATAAGTGGTCTATGTGTCCTGTGGTTAACTCACGGCAACCCCTAAGCCTACCTACCTAACGCAATTCTGGTTGCCCTTGGGAGCCGGGCTTCGTCTGGAGATATGGCAGGTGGTTGCGCATTCAATACCTTGTTCGGTTTTAGTTCCGCAATCGGAGAAAGCACTTCTTCACTGTGCAGCGTTGTGATGGCCGACTTATAGCTAGCGTTATCGAAGGGAACTCTTTTAAACCTTTGGACTTCCCTTTCGCGGTCCCTCATGTAGCGTCTAACGTGACGCGGCGGTGGGGTTTTACCCATCAGGTTTGAATTAGGATGGTAATTCCGATAACAGTCACCTATGTATTTTAGATACTGCTTAGTGAGAAGAGTGTTGTAGCTTTTTAAGAGCATCATTTTGGTCTCTTGATGCAGATGGTCCTGTGACAGCATCAGGAGGCAGCCTGTGACAGTTCTAAGAGCAGTGTTCTGAGAGGTCTGTATATTTTTCCATAAATTTTCTGACCATATGGGAGCCGCATAATTGGCCACAGATCTCCCGATGAATTTGTATGTCGCTAGTAGGGTCCTTATCTTCCCCCCAGGAACTGCCAGCTAAAGCTTAGAGGACTTTGTTCCTGCTACTCAACCTGTCACAAATGGTTGACGCATGAGCCGAAGAGGTGGCCATGCTGTCAAAGGTGACACCGAGAATTTTTGGGTGGTTAATTGTTTGAATAGTTAGACCATCTACATCCAGGTGGTAAAAAGAGTAGCAGAAGACTTCGACGCTGATAGAGTAAGATTCTTACTTATGAAGAAGTTGGTGATCTCTTCAAGATAATCGTTTATCTGCTCGCACATTTGGGTGATATCATTGCCGGTTGCCAAAATCGGGAGTCCTGATATATGTATGTATATAGATTAAACAGAGTGGGAGATTCCTCCTTGGGGGACTCCCTGTTTAATTTTCCTTAGTTTAGATTTCCTATTTCTAAACTCCGTGTAGGACTGTCTTTCGGCAAGGTAATTTGCGATCTACTTGATTATTCCCGACGGAAGAGATGTATCGCAGATGTCAGACAGGAGAAACGAGTGTCAAATGCCTGTCAAAGGCACTAGAACAGTTCGTTGACGTGGACGTACTTGGTTGGGGCCATTTTGTATTCTTGATGTGATGGCATCCAAAGCCGTAGTTGTGCTGTGCATTCTTCTAAAACCATGTTGATGATCGGCTAACTGTATGTGGGTCCCAATTATAGGGTGGAATAGCGCTTCAAGAGTCTTGGCCACAGGAGACAATAGTGGAATGGGACGGTATGATTTGTCTTGCGTTCGTTTCTTCCCTGGTTTTAGAATAGGGATCACCCTTACCCTCTTCCAAAACTCGGGGATGATAGACGATGATATGGAGAGGTTATGCGATGTCTGTCCATAAATGCCGATAATTCTGCCATTTTTCGCTGCAACCCATTGCAATTAAGTTATACAAATGAGATGGTATTGAGATTGGCGACGGGTGGTGCAGGTGTGAGGTTGTGTTGCAATGGAATCCTGTTGGAGATGCTGTTTACTGGAGTCATGGGGGACAGCTGGGAACTCGTTTGTGTACTAGTTGATGGTGGTAACCTAGTCATTTGTGTTAATGTTGATGATTATTGTCCTTTGTTTCTCCATAGACTCGCAGTAAAGAAGGAATTCCATTGCCTGTGATGATTCAGCCCAGAGCAGTTTCTCAGATGGCACCATTCGTCGCAGCATGTACATTTTAATGTTGTGACATTAGGGTGCAGCGGTTTATTGCAGACGCAGCAGATCCAGGTTATAGGACCTGGGTTGAGCTCAATTCCGGCGCGTTGGAGGAGAATTGAGAGCAGTTGCGCCGCCATGTGTAACTCCCAATTCCCAGGAAAAACGATGGGTAGTCAGAGTCTGTGACACACACACACACATATCTTCCTCCTTGCGTCGAAGGGGGTTATGGCAGCTCTCGGCTGATGTAAAACGGGTCGCTCCGGTGCGTAGAACCGGCTGCCGCAGGAACGTGCGAATTATCATCGAGCAATGCACTGAGCACGATTCACCGCTTTATTTGATTTTCATTGATTTCGAGATGGCTTTCGACAATGTGAACCGGGATAGCGGAAATCCACCCTGGGCCCACCCTCAAGTGGATCTCTACTTTAGATAGTAGTATGCTAAGCAGTTAGGCAAACTTTCTAGTAGTTTCACTTTTCCATGAAGAGAATTTACGAAATATTGCCCCAAATATGGAATGATATTTTATATGCCCCAAATCCACAGAAAATGTTTGGGGCGATTTTTCATTGTGGGGCGCTTACAACTGGGGTGATATTTTATAGAGCTCTAAATTACATAAGTGTGTCATTTACGAGTGCACCAAAAAACGTGAAAATAGGGCAAATGCTACTGTTTGGCGAAAACGGAGTAATTTGCATATTTTTTTTTAAATTTATCGGATTGTAAATAATATTATTATTTTCTTGCTACTTTTAGGTGCTAAATGTGCTGCATCATTCATGGAAAGATGCATAATTTTCATTGGCGAGAATGCTTCGGAATGTGTGAAAACAAATTCGTTTTTGAATTTGACAAAAGAAGGCCTTATTAAACTCATATCTTCCGATTACGTACGTTCAGACCACGATATCAGTTAAATTTCTAGCCTGACCTACTTTATTTCCCTAATTTTTTTGCAGTTCTGTCTGGAAGAAGAGGACGTCTGGCGCTGTGTCCTGGCCTGGGCAAAACATCAAGCTGGCGTCACTCAACCCACAGCCCATTGGACTGAAGAGGAGCGTGCCCGAGTTTGTCAGCACTTATCCGGAGTTATGGGTCATGTCCGTCTGCTGCTGATTGATAGTCAAGTATTTGCCGAGGAGGTGGAGCCTACGGGTGCTGTTCCAATGGAGCTTTCCCTGGAACGCTATCGGCACGCAGCCTTGCATTCTAATAAAATGATACCCTCCCCACCAGCCTTGCCCATGCCAGGTGGGCCACTCTCTGAGAATGACAAGAGACTGCAACCGCGACTTATGTCGAATATGTTTCCCGGTTCGGTGATATTGAAAAATGATAAATTGCATTTACAAGGAATTCTGAATGGATGGTATGGTGTCCCGAAGCAAACTTGGCGATTGGTGTTCCGAGCATCGACACACGGCTTCAATGCAACCGCCTTTCATCGACATTGTGATGGAATTGCACCGTGTATTGTTATCGGGGTGGTAAGTTTTTTTATTTTAAACTAGGCAAAGTACAATAATTTAAGTGAATCATTTTTAAATTTTACATTTCCATTTTGCTAACAATTTTGCTTCTTCGCAGGGAACACGCGGTGAAATAAGCGGCGGATTCACAGACGTCGCATGGGCCAAGACAAATCGAAAAGGCGGATACATCCCGTCTGAGCGAGCGTTTCTTTTCGCCTTGAATTCAAACAGTGAGCCACCGTGCAAATTTGATATAGTTAAAAAGCCATATGCCATTTGCTATCATCCTGAGTAACTAATTCCCCCGAAAATACGTTCAGGAGCATTTGTTAAATTATTTTAATTTTATTTTTTAGATGCGGTCCCATTTTTGGTGCCGGAGCGGATCTTCTTATATCGAACAGTTGCAACTCCAACACAGATTCGTACTCGAATTTGCCGCATTCTTATGATGGACCCAGTGCCGGCTACATGAGCCTCTTTGGGGACTACAATTTCATGATTGCCGACTATGAAGTATATACGCTGGCATCGCCTGCAAATGCGAATAATACGAAGATGAAATACGAGCGCTATCAGTAGTAGAAGTCACGATTAACATTTGAAAACGCGTATTTGTTTTAATTTGGTTAAATAAAATATCGCATGTGCTCGAAACAGTATTCCATGTTCGATTATGATATACGAACACTTACGTGTATTTATTATTTTAATTTTACTCTTGCCAACACGAAAGTTGTATTTTAATTTGCTTTTAAGACATTTAGACTAGGGATACAATGAAAATTTATTAAACGTCGTAAAATGCAAGAAGTTTCCTGGGTTTATTTTCAACAATTAATGACACTAGGTTACATATTTATTGAAGTTGCAAACATAGCGAATTGATCACCGATTTATTTAAGCCGATCAAATGATGTAGAGTTGGAAATTATTGGGGGTTGCTGTAGTAGCGACGCGCTGATTTCCGATGAATGTGTGTGTCACAAAGCCTGGTTGTCCATGTTTTCCTGGGGCGACAGGTAGCGCAGTGTGTTGAGGCATCAGTCTCATGTTTGATTACCGGCGTTTCGGGTTCGAATCCCATCCACGAAGACGTTCGTGGCCATGGATGTGCAGGTGCATGCTGGCAACTGCATTCTCCGAAACCAGTTTATGCCAACGAAACGTCAACTGGGCCATATGGAACAGTTGACGCGCTATGACTCACAAGCATCTTGCATGGACTATCGTTCAATATTACGATTGATATTATGAAACAAAATGGGGGAGCACAGAACGATAACAATTCTTTTTAAAAATAATGGCCAATCTTGCCGGAAGAAACTATTAGAAGGTTTGGCAGCCCTTGCCCGTTGATGATGGCCGGGTCACTCCGGTGCATAGAACCGGCTGCCGGGGGAGTGACTATTAAAGGGTCGCCTGGCTCGCGGATTGCGAATCTTTAGTCATATTTGCTAAAAAAAAAACCTATGAAAACAAGGTTGCCATTCTGTGGCCAAATTTTTTTTCGGAATCAGCGATCCCAAATTACCTTGTTCAAACCAGCCTGATCGGACGAGTATTTCCCCATGAAAACAGGGTTGCTAATCCCCACTAGGAGTTAGGCCAAATGAGTAGTACAAATTTACACTGAGTTGACTAACTAAGTGCCATCTATGACTGACTTGACTGTGACTTTATAGTTGTGATCTTGGCATTCTTGGCTTCTAAAATTATCAAGGCTTTAGGTCTCCATTTATCCGAAAAGGTCAGGTAGAACCAGGGATTCGGAGCGGAGCGGAGCGCCGGAGCGGAGTGGAGCGGGCATGAAAAGCCGGAGCGAAGGAGCGAGCGTGGAGCGGTTTTAACAAAGAGGAGCGGAGCGGAGTGGAGCGATTTTTTTTGGTGAAATCGCTCCGCTCCGATTTTCTTTTCATTTTCGTTTGTATGGCAGAGCCCTAGAATTTAAGTACTCTAAATTTTGTTTGTACGACATTATATAAAGAAATTTGATGTGCATTACATTAGAAGAAATTGAAAACTGATGGGTAGTACAGGACCGTTTCCATATAGCTCGGTTTTCATCACACTTCGTTCGTTCGTCTTATCAAGTAACGTTTGTAAATCGGAGATTAAATTGAAGATTGGGTGCAAAATTTTATACGAGGGGTCTAAATCTCCGAAAATTGATTCGATGTAATCCAGAATGTAAATTAACTTCCACTGTAGCTGCTACAGTGGAAGTTAATGCGTCTCTCGCATAATGCATTTGTTTGTTTGTCAACACACGACACGCGAGTTTCAACGAGAAATTAATGACCACTTGGTTTATGGGGGAAATCATTAGAGAGATCTTCGATTCTTGAAAGCACTATAGTTCTAGCTCTAGGGTGTTTATTTGGGATAAACACATGCAATTGATAGGCGCGTTTTTTCAAGATCTATATAGAGCAGAGTAGGTTAAGACCACACAATTACACTAACAATTTGATCTGAGCTGCTCTCGATAGAAAGTTAGTCCAGGACTTCCACTCTGTTAAATAGTTCCACATTTGAAATGTAGACGGCGCAGGAGGTGAAAGTTTTCGACGAGTTAGTTTGGGAAGCACTTATAGTTCATTTTAAGTCAATAAAATGTTCGTTTTGTGTAATTATTTGGAATAGTAAACATATAAAATAATTTTGCTGCCTAAAGGAAATTTGTCCGGTTGTATCTGCACCAAGGATTTAAGTTTCCTCTTGAAATTTGAGTTAACATTTGAATTTTAACTAAACCAAGACACGCTCCCAAGCAGACATGCCTCGTTTTTGTCTCCGCTACCCAAACTTGCTCTCGATCGTTTTTTTCGCCGCTTAACCTGCTCTACTCTGCTCTGTACGAAAAAAACGCAGCTGATATGTCTAGAAGGCAACCACTTTCGCGGAACATTCGTTTCTGGCCAACATTCGTTTTTTGGTTTGCTGGGATAATACTGATTTTTATACTCTAGATGAAATCTGAGAGTATTATAAGTTTGCCACAAAGTTTGTAACGCTAAGAAATAAGGCTCGCAGAAAAAAATGAATGATACAGGAGTTCATATTATCACTCGAATATCTCAAAACCGGATGTCCGTCTGTCCGTCTGTCCGTCTGTCCGTCTGTCCGTCCGTCCGTCCGTGACCTCTCTAGCTCGAGAACGCGTTGAGCTATGAAGTTCAAATTTTGCACACGTTATTTTTGACAAAAAATGAAGGCTAAGTTCGTGAACGGGCTAAATCGCTCCACCCCTTCTACCCCCTCCCATACAAAATGACACATTTTTGAAAATTTACAATAATCAGATTTTCTCAGAAACTATAAAACATATTGCTTTGAAATTTTTAATATATCACTTTTATGATAATTGTAACCTATGTTATAAAACTTATTGTAATCCTCACCCTCCTTCTACCCCCTCCCATACAAACTGCACTATTTCATGAAATACGTTAAGCCAATTTACTCAGTACGTATACAATTTATCGGGCTGAAATTTTGTACTTAACACTTAATTAATAACATCAGTTAGATTCAAAAAAATTAATCGATTACCCTTACTCCGTCTACCCCCTCCCATACAAAATGACACATTTTTGATAATTTACAATAAGCAGATTTTCTCAGAAACTATAAAACATCTTGCTTTGAAATTTTGAATATATCACTTTTATGATAATTGTAACCTATGTTATAAAATTTATTGTAATCCTCACCCTCCTTCTACCCCCTCCCATACAAACTGCACTATTTCATGAAATACGTTAAGCCAATTTACTCATTACCTATACAATTTATCGGGCTGAAATTTTGTACTTAACACTTAATTAACAATATCAGTTAGATTCAAAAGTTGCAAACTTTGTGAGAAACCTATAATGCTGTCAGATTTCATCTCTTGTATTTATACTCTAGATGAAATCTGAGAGGTGATGGGATCAACAAAGTCTTAACGATGCATCCGAGATTGCAACCAAAATTATTTATTGGCTTTAACCAGGTTCAAATTCATCTAGAGTATTGCATGATAGGGGTTTACCCCAATCGTAGTTCTTTTATGTTTTTTTTTTATATGAATGGAACGCACTCTACTCTAGTTCTAAAACTATAGATACCTTATTGTATGGTATATGCGAACAAGTGCTACACTCGAAATTTTCATTTGTCCGGAGCGGAGCGGAGCGAAACTATTTACCCGGAGCGGAGCGGTTCCCTGTATTGTGGAGCGGGAGCGGAGCGGAGCGGAAAAATCGCATCGCTCCGAATCCCTGGGTAGAACTGCTAGAAAGCTCGTGCCGCGACTGCACTATAATCTCGCTAGATAAGCGGGGAAATAATGTAATCGATTAACTGAAGATAAGTGAGAAAACGGAGATAACTGAGAACTATCTCCATCGTCTGTCGCCGGTATAAGTTCCACCTACTATGACGTAGTTGTAGGCTGGAAAAGCTCACGAATAATATGGGCTAATGAAAGGAACCTATTTATTACCAGTGCTTACGGAAATCGAAAATGACTAGGGAGCGAATATAGGGGCTCTTGAGGCCACTCAAAAACAAGCAGCCGTCAGGCTACTGTGAGTGGGATCCTCTGAAATTGGTTCCATAAACGGTTCGATTGCTGCTTCGGCTTCTGCCTCTTCTACGGGTTGTAGCGTAGATGAATTTGTGTGTCATTAAATCGGTTTCGAGACGAGGAAGCGAAGCTACACTTTCACGACGGATTTCTTGAGGTAGCCCGTCATAATATGACGACTTGTGAATGAGGTGTCGTTTGATGTGAACATTGAATGCATAGTCGTCGACGAGTGATGCGGCAGTTTGGACACCATAGGAATGTTAATAACTTGACCTGTTATCTCTTTCCATTCGTGCAAAAAATACATTCAACGAATTTGCAATAACGGCAACCGAGGCGAAATGAGTCGCTCGGCGACGATATCCAACAAAGACGCATCTGCGACGGGTTTTCGTCCGGAAATTTTTCACGTATCATATCGACAGCTTTAATCGGCACCGGTTTTAAATCTCTTTCAAACCACAAGCGATCGCAGACGACCCACGGCACGCCGAATTTGTTTTGGATGAAACTATGTAGAATCGAATTTGAGATCGGCTGTTAGTCGCTCGTCTAAAAACACTTTTTGCGGCAGCACGGGAATGGTATATCCAATCCGATCTCTTCTTTGGCGATTTTATGTTCCTTTTGGAATTTCTCTTTTGATCGAACGTCCCGCTTACGTTGCTTATCGGCTTGCCGTTTCGATTCTTAAGGTGCGTTTAGATTTAGCGAAACCGCTCGCGAAACTGATGCGCGAGGCAAAACTGCTCGTAGTGTGAACGCGTTCTTCACCCCAAACTGTCAAACTGGCCACGAGTGGGTTTCGGGTGAGTTTCCTCGCGTAACATTTTCGCGAGTGGTCTCGCTAAATCTAAACACACCTTTAGTTGGCTTTCGAGGAGCGATATTTCTTCGAACGTTCGGCATCACTCATCGGCGGCGATGTGTTTGAAGTACGTGGTCGGCGAAATGCTTCAAACTTTCCGGGTCAGTCGCCTTCGAACTAAATGGATTATAGCGAACAAACTCCATAAATTCTTCGCTGTAGCGTAATTCGACTAGTCGTTTACGCTCACGCGACTCCCGTTTTCGCTCTACGGCAAATTTCGGAGCTAACTGCAAGTTGAGTCCGAGAGAACGTGTCGCAGGACCTTTGACCGGGTCAGATTTGAAACAGGCATCCGGCTACTGAATTTGTAGGACGCAGGCGGAGGTTTACGCGGTCAAAATAACTCTTTTGAAGAAAGATTGTAGTGTAAAATCGAAAAAATCTAAAAAAGTTCCCTTACACCATTCGTGGAGGGCACCGGAATTTTTTGGGTTGGAGTCCGACTTACAACGATAAGCATCCCATCCTTCTGCCTTATTCTTGTCATCATTCTAACCTGATTGTACGAGATGCTCATCTTAACACATTACATGGTGGAACTATAGCAACAATCGCCTATATTCGCAGGAAATTTTGGATTCAAAAATTAAAGATTAGGGCGACCGGAAGCACAGTGTGTTGAGGCATCAGTCTCATATTTGACTACCGGCGTTTCGGGTTCGAATCCCGTCCACGACGCCGTTCGTGGCCATGGATGTGCAGGAGGTGAATGCTGGCAACTGCATTCTCCGAAACCAGTTTATGCCGTCGAAACGTCAACTGGGCCACATGGAACCGTTGACGCGCTATGCCCTACAAGGGGTTAGGGCAATTGAGAGATTATATTCATCGATGTGTACGATGTTTTCGACAATTAAGAACAACTTCCGAACAACGGATGGGAAACCTACCAAAACAGCGAAGTGGGAGCAGACGCAGCACTTCGTAAGTCTTACCAGAAGGCCATAAAACAGCTAATAAAGGTATTGCGGAAATTATGGCCAACGACGGCGTGAGTTGAAATTTTATCCCACCCGGATCTCCCCACTTCGGAGGTCTGTGGGGGGGCAGGAGTTCGATCCGTGAAACACCATTTTTGTCCGTGATCGAGGCTTGTCTGAACCGACACCCGCTCTGTCCTTTGTCTGACGATCCCAACGAACTCGGAAATCTAACTCCCTTAACAGTTCCCCCGGAAGATGGCTACAGCCATACAAAGTGTTCTTCTTTGAAACGATGTGTTCGTATGCAAAAGTTGCTGCAGGACTTTTGGACTCGATGGAAAAACGAGTATTTATCGCGTTTGCAACAACGACATAAGTGGCTCAATATTTACCAAAATCCAAAAATCGGCCAACTAGTCGTCGTGAAAGATGAACAACTTCCTTGGTCGAATAGTCAATACTTTTCTTGGCTCAGATGGTTTGGTGAGAGTCTTCGAGCTTAAGACGTAAAACATCTATTATCCGCCGCTCCTACACAAAATTTGTCCGTTGGGGCGATAATGCTCAAACAACAGAGCATTCCATATCATCCCCATGCCAAAATTCTGATCCGAATTGAGTTACAGTATAATACCTCCGTAAGCCATCGAACAAAGCTAAACCCAACTAATACTCTCTCAAAGCTTACCTTTCGTTATCTTTCTCCTATCGATCCTTCCTCCGTTCGAGATCGGCGAGTCGGGGCGCCGTAAAACCTCTCTCTCGTCGTGTCTGACTGGATCCCTGGGTGAGATAAAACCAAAACAAAAAGAATCAAAGTCAACAGACGACATGAATTGAAGTTACTTACTGAGTTCGAATCCCACATAAACAGTAACAACAGTGATTCGCTGATGGCGTTGGTCTTGTTCATCGTGGGAAAAAATTTGAACTCAGATAAGTAACTTCAATTCATGTCATCTGTTGACTTTGATTCTTTGTGTTTTGGTTCTATTTCAGCCAGGGATCCAGCCAGACACGACGAAACAGATAAAACTGGCGAAGTGAGCCGGGAGACGCTCGATTAATTTGGGAAGCAAACGTCAGCGATCATAATGCTCTGTAGAATATAAGCAGGTAAGTTTTTGGATGAGTATTTCTAAGAATTTATTATTAATGATAAGTTACCATTTCAGGTTATCGATGATCCGCGAACAAGTGCTGTGGCAGTTCGGTGCTGGCTCGTGGATTTTGGGAGTGTCGAATATTCAAATTGGATCATGGGGAATCGCCGAGCCATAAACTTGAACCCCACACACTACGGATTTAGGTTAGGTTAAGGGGCTGCCATGAAACAACACAGCACACTTAGACCTCTCATGGGTCCATTGTGATACCACCAGTAACAAAACACCTCTCTAAGAAACCTTGGTTCCGAACCAGACTGTGCTGGCAATGTAGCGATTGAGCTGTATCACACTCATATCCTTGAGGTCCTCCATATCAAAGTAGAACCAGGAGCCCAGGAATTTCTTCCTCCTGATGGCCAGTGCCGGACAGCAGCATAGAAGGTGCAAGACACTCTCCTCCTCATCCTCATCCTCACAACTCTTGCAGTAGTCATGATGAGGAAGACGGAGCCTCCATGCGAGCTCACCAATGGGGCAGTGCCCTGTGATAGCCCCCACCACTCTACCAATGTGCTTTCTATTCAGTGCCAGCAAAGAGGCAGATCGGCTAGGGTCGAATTTCTGCCAAATCATTCTCGTCGTTTGGCAAGTACGACTATTGAGCCATCTGGTATTTGCCCTATCCACTGCCACAGACTTAATTGCCACTTTGCATGATGCAATTGGCATTCTAATGTCATTGCGGTGCCCATCGACGACACCGGTTGTCCCCTCGTGCGCAAGATCGTCCGCCCTGTAGTTGCCCGCAAAGCCACTGTGACTCGGTATCCAGTAGAGGGTAATGTTGAAAAAGTAACTCATCTCCATGAGGGCCGAGCGGGTACTTCAGAATAGTTTTCGATGTAGTGAGAACAGAGTCAAGCGAGCAAATCGCAGCCTGACTGTCCGTATAGATGGTAATGTCTCTTGCAGTCACGACATGATTCCTTAACCAGGTCAGTGCTTCCGAGATCGCCGAAACCTCGGCCTGCAGGACACTACAAAAGTCGGGAAAACGGTAGGATAAGTTAATTCCCAGTTCCTCCGAGTCTATACCAATCCCAACTCCATTCTTGGTCTTAGAGCCATCCGTGTAGATAGTCAAGGAGTTGGAGGTAAGGGGTACATTATCAGCCCATAGGCTTCTCGACGGAATCAGGCTGGTATAGTTCCTACCGAAAACGTGTTTAGGAGACGTGTAATCAGTCTCCGGAGAGAGATCCAGGTTGCACAGGATAGCCGCGTGGCCAGTGCTCGAAATACGCCATTGGCCTGTTTCTCGAAGACGCAGGGCCGTATTTCCCGCCAGCTGTTCGCCAAATATGTCAAGCGGGAGTAAGTGTAGCAGCGTGTCCAAGCTGGCTGACGGAGTTGTTCTAAAGGCCCCCGTCGTGGTAATCGCTGCTAGTCTTTGCACTTTACTTAACAGGCGACGATAGGACGCCACTCTTAGTGCCGCCCACCAAACACAAATGCCGTGAAGTAGAATTGGCCGCACAACCGCTGTATATAGCCAGTATACCACCTTCGGTTGCAGGCCCCAGTTCTTACCAACCGCCCTCCTGCACGAATAGAGCGCAGTAGTGGCTTTATTCACCCGCTCAAGGATGTTGAGCTTCCACGTCAATTTCCTATCAAAGATAAGACCCAGGAACTTAGCTCTATCACTGAAGGCCAGTTTCTTGTCATCCAATGATGGAGGCTCAACAGGAGGCAGCTCCTGTCTTCTAGTAAAGAGCATAAGTTCGGTCTTGTGAGGGTTGACACCAAGGCAACAGTGGCCTGCCCATTCGGTGAGTATGCATAGAGTACTCTGCATCAACTCACTAAGGACTCCCGGGAATCTTCCGGAAACAGCAATGGCAACATCGTCAGCGTAAGCCGTCATCCTGAAACCATGCTCTTCCAATCTCAAAAGCAGTCCATTGACCGCCAGGTTCCAAAGAAGAGGGGACAATATGCCTCCTTGTGGGGTACCCCTGCATACATATCTACTGACGGATGAAGTACCCATAGTGGCACTTATAATCCTAGATGTTAACAGGAGACTAATGAGTTTGCTGAGCGATTCCTCAACCTGCATTTTTAAGAGCGCTTCGATGATCGCACTAGGTTTAATATTATTAAACGCTCCCTCGATGTCTAAAAACGCAACCATGGTGTATTCCTTGTATTCAAAGGATTTCTCAATACAACTAACTAGAGAGTGCAGAGCAGTGTCCACTGATCTACCTTTCCAGTAGGCATGTTGCGATGAAGATAGTAACAGAGGCGGAATGGTATTTCGAAGATGGGTTTCGATTAGCCGCTCCAATAGTTTCAGCAAGGCTGAAGAAAGGCTGATAGGACGAAGGTCATTAGCTCGCGCGTGTGAGCTACGCCCAGCTTTCGGGATGAATACAACTAGAACTTTCGTCCAGATGCGCGGAACGTATCCCATTTTGAGACATGCGATTAGGATGATCTCCACCCAAGGATAAACAATATCCAATAAGTATTGTAGGTCCGCAGGAATAATGCCATCGGGTCCGGCGGATTTAAACGGTTCGAAACTGTCGATCGCCCACAGAATCTTTTCTTTCGACAGAATGAACGCAACATTACATGCTGTCGGATGGCAAGAATGTGGGGCTCCAGCAGAGCTAGTCACCGTGCTGCCAGGAAAGTGTGTGTCAAGCAAAAGTTCAATGGATTCTTTACTTGACGATGTCCATGTGCCATCCTGCCTCTGCAGAAAAGTAGGTAGAGGTGGGTTCGTCGACAGAGTTTTACGGAGTCTAGAGGCCTCGCTACAACCTTCCACGCGTTCGCAGAAGCTCTTCCACGAGTTACGTTTAGCTCCCCTCAACTCTTTGTTGAAAAGGCTAAGTTGCCTTTTATAGGATTGCCAGTCAGACTCCAGCCTAGAAGATTTTGCCTTATTAAAGGCCTTCCTACATGTAGTCCTAAGCTCGGATAACCTACCGTTCCACCATAGTGGCTTCTTCTTTCCTGTATGTGAACTGGCAGGACACGATGAGGATACCGCCGCATTAATTACACCGGTTAGCGTGTTAACCATGCAATCCAGTTCAGTTACGGATTTAGGTTCGAACCGAGATCAATGTGGCTTTTGGACGCAAGTTTGTGTCCATCTTAAGACGTGGACTTTCATAGTTAGGGCTATCGGGCCGTTCTGTCAGTAGACTCATCATCAGTCAATTTTTTCAATGGTTCTATTTATTTTGAGCATACTAGTATTTGCCCTAACCCCTAGTGGGTCAGAGTACGTCAACAGTTCCCATGTGGCTAAGTAGACGATTCGTTAGCATAAACTGGTTTCGGGTGATGCATGTACCTTCTACCCATTTAGTCGTGGCTTATTGTTACGCCTCGCTCCACAGGTGGAAGATAACACAAACACCCATGTCCACGACGTGGACGGGATTCGAACTCGTAACTGATCGTTAGAATAAGATTCCAGACTGACGGCTCAACGCACTGAGCTACCGGCCACCTCAATTCACGAAAAGTTCACACAGTAAATCAATCCAACAGTCTACAATTTACGAGAAGTTTCTCTGCCCTGTTTTTACTACAAAACCCTAGAAAGCGTCAAATTGTAACCTTCCACGGGGTGACTGGACTAATAGTCTACTGTCGTTATTCGAAAAGAAATAAATATTTGGTCAATGCTGTAAGTCGATAGGTAGCCTTAAGGAGACTCAGATTAATTAAATGAATCTATGAGTATAGTGTCTTCACAGTGAAAGACATCGTTACTTTCTTCGAATCTTGCCCTCCTGGAAAACTTTTTTGGTGGTGCTATATCCCTGCCGACCATTCCTTCACAAACGTTCTGGTTGAAGCCAAGCCTAGGTTGCAGTAAGGTTCCGATCTGAGAAGATTCGATGATGAATCATGACGCGTTCGTATCTGATGCATATATTTTACATATATCATTAAATTTATTCAAAAATATTGCCAGGTTTCCCGCGTAATTCTTTTGTTTTGCCTTATGACTTCCATTAATCTCTCATATCTCTAAGTTGTTCTTTTTTTTCAGTTGGTCTTTCTTGCACCTGCAGGAGTTATGGTCTATTAATTTATATTAGATATTTATCCGGTTCATCGTCATAGTTATTTAATTCACATTAAAACAATTCTTAGATAAAAAAACAACCAAATGACCACCCCAAATCTAAACACCGCCGCTATCAAATTTATATCTAAGCATGCGTTCGAATCGTTAATAGCTGTCTCTTTTGAAGCCTTTTAATGAACAACAAATTTATGAAACAATAAAATCTAATTAATGAAGCAAAATAGAGCACAGCAGATCGGCTTGGTTTTAATTGCCCATCTATAAAAGAATCTATTCGATTTGAATATTCAAAGCAATAAACGACTAGAGAGCATTAAGCGTTGATACTGTCACTGACAATGAAATGTCGCATCAATTTTTTTAATGAATCGTAAAAGTAATTGCGCATGAGTGGGAATTAATCTATTTTGTGTAGAGTATAAATTAAAATAAATAAACAAGTCCTGTATGATTTGAATTGATTTAAGGCAAAGTATTAAATAACAATGGATTCAGTGCAATTATAATATTATGAAAATATATTTTCTTCTCTCTAAATCTTGTGGACGTTTTATGGTAAGCCATAAAATTCTCTAGACATAAATTAAACCAGAATTTAAATATTTTTTGTTTTTACGAGGAATATATACCTACATATAGAATTTCGAGTTGTATGTATGGCTCTAATATAATATGGCTTTGATACGATACCGAAAATTATTAATTACATAAATCAACGATTCGTATATACTTTTTGCACTAGCATAGGTCACCCATAGTGTACACCTCTTAATTTTACTGCAAAATTGGAAATTTTATATGAAAGTCTTCCTGTATTTGAACGTAAATTAGCCAAAGTCATTCGTTCATTTTGCCATTGCGCACCATCTGCAAATTGACCGCCCTTAATTTTTAATTGTACGCCGCCGCTGTGCCGTCCACCATTAGGCGTATTGCCATATAAAAACAATAAGGTCGATGTCATAAAATGATATGTGACCTCAGTTGTTTATGTTAGCTAATAATTCCACGCGGAGTATATCTTTCAGATACTTTGCACAAACTGTATGTAGATATAACCATCCATACGCTGTTGAATTGATGCTAAAAACCTGCTCGCTCGCTTAAGAGCTAAGAAGAGGGCATTACTTATAATTCGCATCATCGTAAAAATGTTTTCCTTTAGACAAAACGCAAAGGTGGCTCAATAGGATGGAGAAGACGACCCCAATGGACATTCGCGATCTACTCATCTGAAGGAGATTAGGTATATGTCTTTGACGCACACACATTGGAGTTGTGTTGCATACAGCCCGGCTTGGGTTGGGACCTCTTTTGCTCGCACTACAAATTGCAACCATAAGGAATACTCGGTATCTCTAATGGCAATAAATTACCGGCTAACATAGATCCTAGCCCATTCATGACGTTGTCTTCTATGGGGCTTTTATTACAAAACAGGTACAAATGGGCGGAAGTTAATATTATAAAATTCCCAAGACTATATTGGATATTGTGGGGTCGCTTTTGTTGGAAAAACAGATTCGCGTGGTATATGGTTAAGATCTACTGTGCTTGCACTTCGTTGAATTGCATCAAAAGTCGAATGGGCCGTATGGAGAAGAGGAACATTTTCTAGGCGGATAATAAATTTTTAGGGCTTTAGTGTATTTTTTTTTAACGGATGAATGTGAAGTAGTCGGCTTTCTTAGTTGAATAAACTTTAGTACGTATTATTTGATTTGATCCTGGTGGAAGTTCTACTACAGTCCTTCTTTGAAATTTGTATCTTTGCTATTTTGAAACAGATCGCTGAGGAGCTGGAATGGAATTTTGGTCTTTTAATCTGTACTGAGAGTCAGTCAATAATTAAGTCCTTCGATGCCACATTTTCCATTTTGAAAACCGTTGTGGGGTGTCGCATCTCTCTTAAAGAGTTGGGAAATTTTTTTTAATATCAGCTAGCGCTGGATTCCCGGACACAGTCGTTGTAGTGGTTACTGCTGCGCGGATGAGCTAGCTCACGTGGGAAAGAGTTCATGGCTCGCACTCAGGATATCTCTATTGGAATGCAAGAAGCTAACAAATGCGGTCAGCCGAGCTAACTGGCAATATCTGCAATAATTCAAGGCAAATTTGGCTGGTTTTAAGTCCTAACCGCACAACTTTGGATGCGCTCGGTGGCTGTGGTCGTTCGGTCACCGTTCGATGATCTAGAGAATGAAGGTTCGATTCTCAGTGCGAACGAAAACTGCCCATGGGTACTAATAGAACTCCCACTGCGCTCCGAAGCCGGTCAGTATAAAGATGGTCTCACTAAATTTTTTTTTACTAGACGTAACCCCTTCACCGGACTTATCTAATCCCTTGACTGCCGAAGCATCAACCCAGACTTACGCTTTGAGCAAGTTTCTGTCGTTCGGTTTTACGGATTCACTAGTCACTCAGACTGCTGCAGTTAGCTTGTTGTAGTCCTGCCCTTCCACAACTAGGTACATCAAAACCCAAAAACCTTACCAATGTTGAACCTCATTAATTACAGTTTCAGACATGGGCGACAGAAGGATTACTTGGCAGTTCGACTATGAATTTTTGGTGCCGAAGAAATCCAGCCCCGTCGACCAAAACACTCAACTTTCCATTGTCTGGGATTCTGGAAAAAGGTGCTGGCGAATCGTCGTCGATACGGCGAAGTAATCCTGATGGACTGTCCGACTGACGACATCATATGTCATATGCAGCAATTATGCTCCTTGGTCAAACAGTGAGTTGGTTGGTCGATACAAGAACATCCTGTAGTGTTACTGCTTCCAACTTTGCTGAAGAGGCTTTGATGGATAGCCGTTATCTATGGGAGAAGTTTCAACCGGGAGTGACGACGGCTGATGGCAAGATTATTAACTATCTTGCTGGCAGGCAAACCTGTACCGAATTCAGGAGCAGCAAATCGAAACTTAGGAAGATTAAACAAGGTGTACCTCAAGGAGGAGTTCTATCCCCTACCTTGTTCAATCTCTACTTATCAGGACTCCCAAAACCACCTGAGGGAATCGATATCATCTCCTACGCTGACGACTGCTCTATTTTGGCAACAGGGAATAACATAGCGGATATGTGCGAACACATAAACGATTATCTTAAAGAACTTAACTCGTTCTTCAAAAGCAAGAGCCTAACCGTCTCGGCGTCTAAATCCTCGGCAACCCTATTTACCTCCTGGACGAAAGAGGTCAAGATGCAGCTGGGAATCTCGATGGGAAATCATCCAATTCCTACTTTTAACCATCCTAAAATCGTAGGAGTCACGCTGGACAGCATGGTCACGTGATCACCCCATGCCTCAACCGTGTGCGACAGGATGTGTAGTAGGAATAAGATTCCCAAAGCCTTGGCCGGTAGTACATGGGGCAAGGACAAAGAAACTCCACTGGTCACGTATAAAGCACAGTGTGGGGTCAAAGAATCTCTATGACACACAGTGGAAAACGATTGAAGCGTGCCAAAATGCCGCCCTCCGTACTGTCACTGGCTGTCTCCTGATGTCACCCCCGAACAATCTACATCAGGAAACCAGGATGATGTCTTTAAGGGACCCCAACCAACTTCTTGCCAAGCAATACCTGGATGGTTGTTACCGAAGTGAGCACCCAAACTCCAACCTCATGGACAATACGCCGCTGCCCAGACATGTTAGGCGCTACTTGAGGGACCTAGAATGGGATGTCCAGAGGTACAAAAGGGTTCCTTTGGTAGCGGCGCACATAGGTCAGCCATCCCAGCGACATATCAGGAGGAGGTTCTCTAATCAATTGCAGGTTTAGGTCTAAATCCAGTTCTCTCGTCCATACCACCAACGATATGTCCGGAAGAGGAAAGGCCTCCAAGAGCAACGAGAACGACACTCGCTCAACTTCGGTCAGGCTGGTGTGCACGATTGAACTCCTATCTATCGCGCATTGACCAGGACGTCTCAAACATCTGTCCCACCTGTAATGGAGCCCCTCATGACGTAGACCACATCTTTCACTGCCCCGCTGCATCCACGCACCTGACTTCCAGATCGCTGTGGGAGAACCCAATAGAGGCAGCTAATTTTTTATCCCTCGATACCGGGGATGACGACGAACCGAAGGCATGTAACTAGCTGACACACCGAATTCTGACCATTGCTACAACAATAAAAACAACAGCTGATGGAACATGCCATACGACGAAAACCAAAACTCACGAGTTTTAAATGGTGCGAACTCTCAGTCAAAATTCAGACCAAGGGGTCGATTTTCTTCGAAGTTTTGACTTGGCTACTGATTTGTTTACTTTCTCTCAACAGCTATCAGAGACATTGTCCGGCAACAGCTGCTCAACATTCTCTGACAGCTGCTCAACAAATGCGACTCAATACCGCCATTTCAATGTTTCCGTCTTTTCCGTCAAGGAGGGCCTAGGGCGTATGGAGGTCATCTCGCATGCCATCGACGTCGGAAACAAGAAACCATAAAGCAGAGACATATTCCGATCTCTCCCGCCGTCGAAAAGCTCCTCTATACAGAGGACCATAGGACGCTTGAAATGGGGGTAATTGAGGACTCGCAGAGAGCGTGGTCATCACCTTGGTGGTCAAACCAAATAAGGTTCGCTTGTGCCTGGAAGCACGTAAAGTCAATGCGGTGACCTTGAAGGATGCTTACCTTTCGCCGCTTATCGATGTGATTTTGAGCCACCTCTCCAAGCCTGAGTTCATCACGAGCTTAGAGTTAAAGGATGCGTTTTGACAAATTCCCCTCGATGAAGCGTCAAAAAATAAGACAGCTTTCACCGTCCTCGGTAGGCCGTTGTACAAGTTTGTGACCATGCCTTTTGGGCTTTGTAATGTGCCACAAACGATGCAACGCCTAATAGGCCGCGTGATTCCAGCGCACCTGTGCAACAATGTGTTGGTCTACCTAGATGATCTGCTGCTGATCTCGGCTGGTACCATTGGTTTGTACCGAATTACGCCGCTGTCTCTTCTCCGCTGACAGACATGCTACGAAAAGAGCGTGGTTTCGTCTGGACCGAAGAGGGCCTCCTGGCATTTCAGGGTCTAAAAGACTGCTTGACCCGGGTCCCTGTGTTACACAGCACAAACCGTTTGCAATCCAGTGCGATGCAAGTCAATATGGCATCGGCGCAATGTCAACACAGACGATCAAAGACGGTTTTGAGGTGCCCATAGCCTTTCTGTCTAGGAAGCTTGATTCAGCACAGCGAAACTATACGGTGACCGAACAAGAATTAATTATTAAAAAGTTTACGGAGTACGTGAAAGGACAGGACTTCACGATTATAATGGACCATGTCTTCCTGAAGAGGCTGTTGAGTTAGCCAAACTTGCACGGTAAGCTGACTCGCTGCTCCTTCAAGTTGTAGGGCTTCCGATTCGAGATTAAACATCGGAAAGGAAGTCAACACATAGCGCCGGATACTCTCTCTCGAGTCCATTGCAGAGAGCCTCTAACGATTCAAGAACTTTTCGGGAGCTCAGTCGAAATCTAAATCCACATTTCCTCTATCCAGAGTTTAAGAACTTTCAAGATCGTGTCAACCAAACCCAACATCTATTGCAGAATCCGAAAACCGCCGATGGATTTGTGTACAGACGTAGTGAGTACGTGAGCGGTGACGAATTTCGTGAAGAACAGGCGTGGAAACTGTGGGTTCCGACTGAGCTTTCGAATGAGCTGATAAAGCGCGCACACGAACATCCGGTAAAAGTGTGTTTTGTAAGACACACGATCGTCGCATCGTTATCCCACACAATGGTGATATATAGAAACTTAACCTCTGAAAAAAATCCCAAAAATAGTACTAATGTACTACCAAAAGTCGCCAATATAACTTTTGTTAAAATTTTCCCAAATATCCTCGTAGTATCTTAAGAAGAGTACAAGGACAAGGCGCTTAAATGTAAACAGCAACGAAAGCAAGCACTTCTCTTATTGCTCTCATTATTATCTATTACGAGCATTCAATGATTAACGATTTCGTGGATACAACGGGAATGGGCAATATAAATAATGTCCGTGTTATATTGGCAGTTTGCTATTATCAATATCTCGTTGCAGTTAAAACGTTAAATTCAATTTAAGATATTGCTGGCTGGACGCAATCGCTTCGTCGTCTTCATTCAACTTTAGCTTCAGCTCTAGTTTAATAAATTTTCTTGTTTTAGCTTTTAACATGAAAAACTATTTTCATTCACTTAGTTGATAGTATCGGGTGAATAAGTGTTACCGAATAGTAACATACTGAATATTTCTAGTAAATATCAAGAAAATTCTCTGTGAAAAAGTGGTAATCACATCTACCATCACATCGCATTGCGTGCATTGCGAACACCCTCAAAATCGCACCGCAACCTTTGGAAAAAAAAATGCTTCTCATGGTATCGCATACGATGCACTCGGTGGCCGTGTTCGCTCGGTCACCGCTCTATGATGCTACATCTAAACAGCGGTGGTTCGATCTTCGGCGCTAACGAAAACTGCCAGTGGGTACTAATAGAACTCCCATTGCGCTTCGAGCTTGTCATAAAGAGGGCGCGGATAAGAGGTGCATGTTAGCAACTGCACATCCGAAAAGTAGATATGCTATCGAAACGTCAACAAGGCTAGGTCAAGGCAACTAACAACATGATATCTCATAGCAGGCAGTGTGAAGGTGAACACCACCTAACTCTAGCCATCCGTGAAAGTATGGAGGATGCTGGTGAGGCTTCCAGGCTTCGTACAATCTTAGCTACTTTGTGGTTAATGAAGCCGACATCTAAAAATCGCCCATAGTAGTATCGGGAAAGTGCGCGTCCATCAGAATCTCAAGAGTCTCTTCGCTGGAGACCGTCCATGACCCACCTTGCTTCTGAATAAAGTTTGGCATGGAAGGGATAGTGGATAAAATTTAAATAATGAACTCGTAGTGATCATCGCACAATTTCGTATGGTTCTCCTCACCCGCCGAGCGCACTGTTGCATCCATCGTCGCGTCATCACTACTCATATAATCAGTCGTTTGCGTCTCTCTGTGGCAAATCTCATGTACATTTGCCAGAGAGAGACGCAAACAGCTTTTCGTTGGCATGCGATCTCTGCGAGTAATTTGCTGTTGGCTCATTGAAATTATCAATAAGACTTAAATGAAAATGAAATTTCACATTTTTGAATGTATCTTTTTATATACCGCACGGATCAGAGCAAATGATACCTTTAGGACACAAACAATCCGTGAAAAAAGAAGGCAGACCTCGATACGCTCCCTACGAGGCTGTAGCCCTGTCAAACAACAACGAGAACAAGACAAATTTGAAAAATAGCGATTTTCAAATTATTATATCTCGGTTGTTTTTCCTTGTATCGAAATCAAATTTGCAACACTTCGTAAGACGACCGGAAACAATGACCATATCAAATTTGAGATCTTCTTCTTCTTCCTCCTGTGATCCAGATAAGGCTTTGTTCCTGATGTCACCGCTGTATTACAGAAGTCCACAGGTGGGGCTCCTATCCAGGATCGATGGCTAATCCCTAAGGATTGTATTGCCAAAAAAAAATTTGAGATCGGATAATCACCCGGGGCCCGAGTTACAGAGGTCCGAAAACCCGTATTTGTTGTGTCGCGTAAACTAGTCTTGGTCACTTTTCCAATTTTTTTTTTCGATTTTTTCTTTTTTCTTTGGCGGGCGGGACGCTACCGCGTCCCTAGATTATACTTTCGGCAAGCTAGTCTTTGGCTGTTATAGATCATTTTCGAGTATTTCTTCGAATATTAGTAAGGCATGCTCTTCATGCCAAACATTTTGGAGAGGGCCCCATTGCCCCCTTTGGATCCGCCACTGGTTTTGCTTGGAGAATGCTGAGTTAACTGGTGCTGTTCGATTGTGTAGCCGATGCTGTTGCGTTGAGCTGTGCATGTATGAAGAGTGTAGCCTTTGCCGTAGAGTCGGCGGTGGTTGACTTTGTGCCCGTCGCTGTTGCGTTGGTGACGGTTTCCTTAATGTGCGTCTCGTAGCGTTGGTGCCGATTTCCTTTGTGACCTTCCTGGTGTTGGGCCTCAAAAATTTTTGGCTCAACTGTTGAAGGGTTGCTTTGCCCCCAGGGTGGGCAAGTCCGTGAACCGTGGCAAAGGCTTGTTGTAGCAGCTCCGCAAAAAGCTTGTCGCCTGTCGTTGGCTGTTGTAATTGAAGTAAGTTGTTGTTGCTGTTTAGAAGGTCGCGAAGTTCATTGTTCTTCTGCTGAGCGTCGAACGCTGTATCATTGAGTCCGCTGTCGAAGCGTTAGGATTGGATTGTGTGACGGGTTGCGGTGTTCGTTGAACCGACATGGTGGTTGTGCGTTTATCGTCCAACATACTAGCAGAATGTCAGTTGAACACACTAAATATCACAGATATACTTGTATACGTGTGTGAGACTACCGGTGTGGTGTTTGTTGAATTGGTTCACGTTGGTGTCGCCATGGGCTCCCACATTGTTCCATGCTAATGTAGATGTGGTGTAACTACGTTGTTTCAAGTTTCTGTATGTGTAGCATCCCTACGTTGTTGTGCCCCAAAGTGGTGTAGTCCCAATGGGCAATTTCCACTTTAAGGATGTTTATGCCGCAACAGCAGTTAAATTTCGCGTTTGAATAGTTTACAGTTTTTTGGGTTATGTCATGTGGTATGTATAATCCCTACGGCAAAGATCACGTCGGGGTCACCGTATTGAAGCAGAAAGGGTGTTTTTAATTGCCTTGACTCCTCCATGCGCATGGGCGTGTCAACATCTCTAGCATTTCTATGCCTTGTTGACGTTTCAGCTAGCAGTTGCTAGCATGCACCTCGTATCCGCACCATCTTTATACTGACAAGCACGGAGCACTGTGAGAGTTCTATTAGTACCCACAGGTAGTTTTTGATTGCGCCGAGGTTTGAACTTTGAGCTTTATACTATTATCGTTGAGCGGTGACCGAACGACCACGGCCACCGATAGCTATTATTTGGATGATGGTCTTCCTAAAATCACTACAATTCCCTTCAAACTCAAATATAAATAATTTATTAACACGATAAAGATCACAAGAGTACAAAAATGCGAGTGTGTTTATGAGTTCCGACAGACAAGTCTATGAAATGTTAATTACGAGTTTCTTCTTCGATAATGACAGCGCTGCTCTAGTGGTAGGAAAGGGCGTGAGGAGTTGCCACAAATATAAAACTAGTGGTGCTTCCTATACTGGAAGGGACGCGATTGATTATGACAGGAAGGCTAAATGATGTTAATTGTAGACATGAACTTATTTGGAAACTTAATAATCAAGAAATGGTGAACAAAGCTTCCATAACTCTCTACTCCTGTTACAAGTCCATTGGGAAAAGATGGGATCCACAGCTGAAAGTCTTATTGACCGTTACTGGCCATTTACGACAGTCCTACGATCAATACTTATGTATGGTGTGGTGGTCTGGTGAACCGCATTGAAACACAATGGCCAACCGGAAGACAATAGGGAGTGCCCAGAGAGTAGCTAGCACGGCTATATATGAAATTATGAGGTCAACTCCATGAGCTTTCCAGAAAATAGTTTTCAACTTCAGGCTACTGACTACTTCAAATATCGGTGACTCAATAATCTTGGGCAACCCGAATATTCCAAGAGTTATTGACAGCACTCTATCGAAACATATTGGAATATATATGTAATTGGCGCCAAAGGTGCCAGAGAAGAGAGAATGCTTTTCTGATAAGCTAAATAATGTTCTCCAGGAGGTCACGGCAACTGCTGCCGCGCTGAAATGGCTCGGACGATGTGAAGTGTCGGCCAAGGATATAATTATCTTCACGGACAGTAGAATCCCTCCAGTGACTGTGGGAGAATGTCTATCCATCCTCTCGGAGATGGGGAATAAATTTAACACTTCGTGCTGTGCTCCAGGTCACAGAGACTTCGAAAGGATCTCGGTGACACTTTTCGCACAGCTAGATCACTATGGCCCAGACTGGATCCATTCTACGACGACTTTCGTGGCCATGGATGTTCGTGTTGTCTTCCCCTTATGGGGCGGGGCGTAACATTAAGTCTCATCATCTCCCGACTTGTCGCAGTTTGGCGGCAAAATGAGGGAGCAGGAGGAGCATGCTGGCAACTGCATTCTCCGAAACTAGGTTATGCCAATGAAACGTCAACTGGGCCACATGGAACAGTTGGCGCGCTATGCCACACAAGGGGTCAGGACAACTGAGTAGACTGGACTAGTATGTTGACGTTCGGTAGACAAAACATGGGTAATTTGATGGGTGATCACTATATGGCAGCTTTCTAATGGGGAATCATGCAAGGAGGATCAGGCTCTTCTGCAATGACTTCAATCGAAGTCGCCGAAAAGAGGAAGATGACGAGAGCATTTACCATCTTCTATGCGACTGTTTGGCACTGACAGGAAGAATACAGACCCACCTTAGAAAATTTTTCTTTGTACATCTGGCAGAACTGGCAGATATAGAGTTTCCATAGATTCATCAAAAGCTATCTGGGATAATTCAATAGACGCAGCCTCGGGTCTAAGTATGCCGGGGATACCCACGACTGCCCATGCAGCCTAACTTAACCAAGCTTAGAGTTACAACAAACGTCGTGGAAGCTCAAAACAGACGCTGAAAAAATCCAACGGACACAGTCGCGCAGATTTACAATATGGAGAGAAATGTCCACTGAACACCGACTGGCCAGTCAATAAAAGTCTTACTACAGCTCCTCAATATTAGGCAGTCAACTAAATTTGCTGCCACTAGTGTCTTTTGGGGAAAACTCGTATACCGTATACCTCGTCCCGTGTGAAACCCGCCTGGGGCGTAGCAAGAAAACAATATAGGGTAAAGACACGTAGGTCCTAGGATCTGCGTTGGTGGGCAGTTGTTGTCCATTGTCTTATGTTCTTCAAATGCGTATTTATGTTAAACGGAATCAAAAAAGCCCGGAAACCCTTTTTTACCTTCATGTTTCATTAGTAATGAAAATCATAATTCTCATCGATGGACGGCGACGACGACGGCGTGAACATTGCAGATATCCGACATCATACAGTCGACACGTAAAAGAGCAAAGTTGATATATAATTCACCCTCATTTCGTAATAAATTGCTCTGAATTGATCACGACAGAATGCGCGGATTGAAGAAGGCATATCTGCAGAAACGCTATGCGATAAAGTAGATGAAAATAAATGAAAAAAAAAAAACTGAGAAAAAATATCGCAATAACAATAGTAGAATTCTCGCGTTTTATTCTTACGTATATACGTAACGTACGTAAGATGCTCAAGATCAAGATGCAGCGATTATTGTCGATATTCGCTGGTAAAGGCGCTTGAGAAATGCGATCATGGCAAAGGTGGACAAGGTGAGATCATACATGTTTAAAGGTGAATTGAAAATGTTAAAGTAATTGCCTTGTAAACCTTTCGTCAATTGAATAGGAGAGATTGGGGTATCGATGAGTTTAGGGTGTGCTTGTTTTGATGCAAAGCGGATTCAGTATAATAATTAAGGATCAAAGTTCCTATGGTAAATTCCAAAACTCTTTTGATCCTCTGCGATTCCACAACTACCCACTCCTCCCTATCTTATTAAACTTGAACTTTATCGAATAGGATACCGCACTGATGGCTCTTCCCTAACCGATACGTCGTACGTGCACAATAATACAAGGTGATTAAAGCTGAATCAGTACATGTCTCATAAACATGCCATGCATTGTCGATTTCCAATATTGCACCGTGAAAAAATCCTGCACGTCGATTTCATGATCGTCTCTAGCCGAAGGAGTGCGAGAAACCTTTCCTACTTGCTTCTCGCGAAGATGGGAAAATTGCTTTGATAGACACTTTAGTCAATCAGTTCCTCATTACTTTGATACGGTCCGGGGCTACGGTTGATTGAAATCGCTTGTACCGACCCCGTGCACTCACATAGTCCAGATATTGCATAAGATCATAGGACCACGCCGCATACTTGCCATTTGCCTATTCGGACTGATTGGAATTTTTACATCTCCTCTGGATGTGTTTCGATATACGAGTATCTACCACTCTACCAGTATCATCCATCGTATTGCATTGTCTCAAAAAACATTGCGACCTCTATCAATGTGAAAGGCTAAACAATCGAGAGGATAATGATCATATGGTCGACTGTGTGTATCTTTTGCAGAACGTACCTACGCTACGCATATGCAGAATCACAGCATTGGAGGCTAGTTCGTATATTTGCTCGTCCACTATCCAAATTACGTTAAATTAGCTTTTGATCTATGGCCGGCCACAAACTTCTTCAGAAGAATCTTTTGAAGAATTTATTTCGGTTATGCATTAAGGCGACTAGATGGATCACGGTACGTCTCCATATGCATGCGGATCATGTTCACAAGGAAATGCGGGCCCGATTGCAATGAATTGAGCGAACGTACGGAGTGTGGTATTGCATCCGTATCGTAGATACGTTGCAAGATTAATGTGATTTTCGGATTGTGTGAGAAAGTCATTTGTGTCGGTCATTTCCGTGTTATTAGAATACAGCGATTTGCAAAATGTTGTTCCTGAAGCACATTGTTCAGTATTTTTGTCCTAGGTCTTTCAGTTATTTTCATGGATATTGCGTAAAATTTGGCGGGCTCTGGCCAGGATTATGTACCGGTGTGGCTTATTTTCTAGATAAAATTATGATGATTCAGATCGCAGGAATACTTCGTCCTAGTTATGTTTTCGTCATCATCATCGTGGCGCAACAGCCCGACGTCAAGTCTGGGTCGCCTCGATTATCTTGGACGCCCATCTGTCATTCGGCGTCCTCATCTACTGAGTCTTTCCAAAGAGCTCTCGGTCTTTATCGCAGCTTTGCTGCGTCAATGCGTCGTCCATTTAATATTTTCTTAGTCATGCGGTCATCGTCCATTCGTTGTATATGTCCAGCCTCCTGTAGACGTTGTAATTTGACGATTCTCGAGACTTCCAGCTCAAATGTGTTTATCATATTTTCGGAGGTTTGAGTTAGGGTTTAGGTTTCACAGCAATACCACAGCACAGGTCGTTTGATGGTTTTATATTTGCGGAGCTTAGTATTTCTGTGCACATGTCTCGATTTCATTATTGGGAGGACCGCGAAGAAAGTCTTATTTGCTAGCTAGTATCCGTGGGCATGGATCATGTTGCAACCACAAGCACTGCGACCATGGGTCTATTGTGCTCTGAAGTCTCATCATCAGCCTCGCTGAAGCGGCAGCTACCATTTTGCACAATACGCATGGTGTTAAGGTGACCCCTCAGACGCCAGTGCCCCGTCAAAATTTTACAAATCAGTCTGACTCTCTCAGCCGCAGCAATTCCAAGGTACGAGTATGCGAGTAGCCCGAGATGAACAGTCGGACCGGTCTCAGGCCAGAAAGGGCCTCCCATTTGGATGTGGCAAGAGCACTTACCCAGTCTCTTATTTGGTTTCTGCAGTAGCAGAGTTGAATTCCACAAAAAGGTTCCGGACGTGGAAGGGGGCTTTGGAGACTCAGTTTGTTAGCCTATTTGCTAGCTCATTGCCTTCGACTCCCTACTGACCCACAGTATGGACTTCTTGATAGGATAGCACCAACTTAGAATTTATAGTGAAGCTGGTAAGTGCTTTGATGGCAGCCTGACTGTCGGAAAATATCGCAATGTCCTATGTTAAATAAGTAGCGGTTTGGCACAGCCTAGCGCAGACCTCGATGGCATGTATTTCTGCTTGGGAAACGGACGGCGTTTTACCCATCGGAATGAAGACTCGGTGTTCAGGACCAACAACCTTCTTCGAATTTAGAACCGTCTGTGAGCATTTTGATTGTGCTGGGTCGAAGAGACTTGTCACCTTTCTTTGTTCCATATAACTAATTGAAACGAGTGGTGGAATCGAATGGTTTTAACAAGGTAGTCAGTTGGCATGCTTGTCACTTTCCAACCAGCCTAATTGATTTGAATTCAGCTTGACATCTATGTCGCAGTCACTGAGTCTGACCATTGCCATTTGTGATTCTGCTTCAATATGTGTATGTGTCGGTGGGAGGTCGAGTAGAACCTCCAGAGCAGCAGTGGGACAAGAGTGCATAGCTCCAGTGATGGTCATGAACGCAAGTCTCTGGATTTTTCCAGGATCTTTTTGGCAGTGAAAACTGATCGGTTGTCGATCGGCCGGATCTGAAACCGCTTTGATACTCGCCAATGATTCAGATGGAACCTGTTTGAATACCTTCAACACCTGGATTACGCTGACGATATTTATCTTCTCTCAAATATATCGGATCATCTAGTTCAAATGACGGATGCCCTGCACCGCGAAAGTGGCAATGCGGGGCTTAAAATCAATGCTGCCAAAACTAAGTACTTGAGCTTGAATCCAGAGAGACAGAGCGAAATTTGTGTTTCGGGGCAGACGGTGGAAAAAGTGGACAATTTTTGCTACCCCGGAAGCGTAGTTACAGCAGATGGTGGAGCGGATGCTGATGTAGAGTCTCGCATCAATAAGGCTCGGGCAGCTTTTTTCAGTTTAACTCCTTTCTGGCAAAACAACAACATCTCCAGACGTACCAAACTCAGGATCTTCGAAACCAATGTAAAATCTGTGCTTCTTTATGGCTGTTAAACTTGGAAGGTGACCAGGGAGATATTAACTAGATTGCAAACTTTCCTGAACCAGTGTCTACGGCGCATCCTGCACATACGCTGGCCGGAGGTCATTTCTAACGACGACCTCCTGTTCATTACTGGCCAGGACTGGATAGGCACCTCTATAAAAAGGCGACAGTGGCAATGGATAGGTCACACTCCGAAAGGGGCCGGAAAACATTGCTAAACAGGCCCTCGATTGGAACCCACAGGGAACCGATGCAAGTCGCCGCGTTGGACGACCTAGAAACACCTGGAGAAGATCAGTTGAGGTCGAGGGTAAGTCATTAGGCAAATCGTGGAGACAGTTGAAGGCGATGGCGGCGAACAGGACGAGGTGGAAAGTCGGCGTGGTTAATGCCCTATGCCCCACAAGGGGTTGACAGGATCCAGAGAGAGAATGATTCGTTCGGCGTACGGCTTTAATCTGTTTTCCAGAATTTTCGTCAGTATTTTGTAGGACGTGCATACTATCTCACTAGTCATAGGCATAGTATCTGCAATTCTCAGACGGCAATTTGTTTCCCTTTTTGTGGATGGGACAGATAATGCTCCTGTGCCAATCTTCTGGGAATACCTTGTAACGGAAAGTTTGGTGGGCATCTGAGGAAGCCCGTGGCGAAGGAGCCTAAGGTAGCATAATGACCGTGAAAGTCAGGCCGTGCCATCTAGCAAAGAAAAAATGCTCCTCAACGAACTAGACAGCGGCCTATGCTTGCTGTAGCTAAGATCAGGAGACATGGGCGGGGTTGTCGCACCTCGTTGCCCCTGTCCTTTACGTATTAATAACAATTCAGAGGCCTGGGAAAGACATCAGAAACATGTGTAATGAACCATATTATGGGGTCTGGTAGTGCTGCTCCCATCAGCAGATCGAAGCAACACCTGATGAGTAGTGATCTGTTGGTGGTACGAAACGAGAGGCGGAGGGTCCCATTACACCCGGACCCAGGTGCGACCGTGTGGGCGTCTGATCCGTCCGTCAACCATTCCATCCTTATCGACTATTTTTTTTTATTCCCCATTTTTACCTCCGCTGTTTGTGTTGTCTTCCCCAGGCCTATGAATTTTAGTTAATACGTAAAGGACAGGGGCAAAGAGCGGCGAAAACCCCGTCCACATCTCCCGAACTGAGCTACAGCAAGCATAGGCCGTTGCTTAGCTCGTTGAGGGGCCTATTTCTTCGCCAGATGGCACGGCCCGATCTTCACGGTAATATGCTACCTTAGGCTCCATCCCCACGGGCATCTTCGGATGCCCACCAAACCATCCGTTACACATGTGAGGCGAAAATGGGGAATAATGATAAAAGCAAATATACCCTAGACGTGTGCAGATCTAGTGGTGACACCGAAACTTGAAATATGCAACACAAATGCAATGAAATTGTATTTCCTATATGATCGGTTTGGTGGCGTGGGTTCCAGTGAAGCGTGCCGGGTTTGAAAGCAGTACCGATTTCATTCAGCGCACTGTCAAACATCCGGTAAAAGCAAATGTCTGAGGGTGCCTCTCAGAGCGGGGATTTGGCTGCTTGCGGCTTTTCACGCAAAATTTGAATGCAGTGAAAATGCTTGAAATTAACAAACGAAGCCTTATGAAGTCGGTCGAGAAAATGTTTGGACCTGATGACAGAAATTGGGTCCTTCAAGAAGACAACGACCCGAAGCATCGAAGCCGCCTGGGAGGAGAAAAATGGCATCAACACTTTGCACTGGCCCTCCCAATCTCTTGACGCGAACCCTATCAAAAATGTCTTGACCATTATGAAGAGCAAAGAGCCTGTCACAATTTGAAGCAGCTTTCTCGGGAGATTGGAAAGATTTGGCGTTCTCTTCCAACAGGCTACGCTAAAAACCTCGTCGAAAGCATGCCTCGAAGGTGCCAGGCCATTCTTAATGCTGAAAGTGACTTCACTGCTTACTAATTGATTGCGGAGAACCTTTTTACTTGCCTCACACTGTAAAAAAACTGAAATAAATATTTTGATAACTATCGAAATACTCGCGCCTTCTTTCTTATGGAATAGACTGTTTGTCACTATCTTGGTGACTGATTATCTCAGCTGCTTTTTGCGCAAAGTGGTCATTATATTACTGTAGGATAGCTGGTTTTTGTTGACGAGCGGTGTTGAATTTGCGACGCCTGGAACTCTCGTCGCCAGGACGGCGCACGGTTGCAATTCGCAATCGAATATTAGCGATCATAAGATACTAGTCTCTTCCCATCCCAACATCGGTATCCTTGTTATTTCGCACGTCCAGGAGGCAACTCTTCAATCTTTTACTTATTGCAAACTCGTCGAACTGATTTTGTGTTCTGCGTGGATCAACAGAGGTCCAACTAATTTTGTGGTGGCCCATATGCTCAAATATGTATAGTACCGCCGATAAAGAGACTGTGGAAGTTGCTGAACTCTACACTCTACACTTGTTTCACTTACAGTAAATGATTTTCTGTGTGCAGTATATAATATGATAATGTGTAACGGACGGTTTGGTGGGCATTCGAAAATGCCCGTGGGGACGGAGCCTTAGGTAGCATAATAACCGTGAAGGTCGAGCCGTGCCATCTGGCGAAGAAAAAGGCCCCTCAACGAGCTAAGCAGCGGCCTATGCTTGCTGTAGCTCAGTTCGTGAGACGTGGGCGGGGTTTTCGCCGCTCGTTGCCGCTGTCCTTTACGTATTAACAAAAATTCATAGGCCTGGGAAAGACAACACCAACAGGAGAGGTAAAAATGGGGAATAAAAAAAATAGTCGAAAAGGATGGAATGGTTGGCGGACGGATCAGACGCCCAAGCGGTCGCACCTGGGTCCGGGTGTAATAGGACCCTCGGCCTCTGGTTTTGTACCACCAACAGATCACTACTCATCAGGTGCTGCTTCGATTTGCCGGTGGGAGCAGCACTACCAGACCATAATATGGTTCATTCCAGGTGGTTCATTTCAAATGTTATTGATTATCGACGAGTTATTTTGAGATTTTCGTTAATTTAGAATATGTATCGTCGGTCCCAAAAAAGATTGGCAAACGAGACGAGGTACAATGTCGAGTATCTCTCAAACTTCCACCGAAAGCCGAATTATTCCAAATGTCGATCTCGTTGCTTATAGATGAGTGGTTCCACTGGTTTACAGTAGCTTTGACCATGAAATCGACAACACATAACAGCAAACCGGAACATTTTTTCCAAATCCAGTAGTTCAGTAATTCTATTCTTCTGCCAACATCACTATCTGAATTCCAATAAATTGAAAGAAAATTATATTTAAACTAAATGGCGACATATCAGATTTCCTTTCATCGGGAATATCAAAACAAGCACAGAAATACAATAAGAAATCAATGCATTTCAATCAAATCCCTGAATGCAGCATACTCGTACAATGGGTTCCCGTTTAGTATTTGATAAAATCCGATTTTTTGCAACTGGCTTAAGAACTGGAGGGCATCTAAGAAACCATACACATGATAGCTTGACTATAAAATGACATAACTCGATAAACGTGGACATTAACGTTTCTGGGTATTTCCCAACAATTTCGCCGAATCCATCTTTTTTGATCCACACACACCTAGACACAAAAAATTAGGAGAAAATGAAGAAATAATATCTGAACATCTGAAAGGTAAAATATAATTCTGTATCATTTGACCAGCATTTAATATTATATAAAAAACTGAAACAGATGACTTTGCCATCTCAAAGATGCTCTTAATTGCCATAGATCACTTTGCCGTGCACTCAGATACTTGGATACCGCGATCTCAAACCGTTCATCTTGGTAAATAGTTTATGGCGATTTAATTTAATTGCATGCTTTCACGCTTACAACTAGCACAATAACTATTAGTGTATCTAACAATCTGACTCTAATATTCTGATTGTTACCTTTCATCTTCCCATTCGCCCCCGACAAGGAGGCATCCGCAACAAGCTCGAAAGATTAAGCGCTGAACTTTATGAGAATGTGCGCCTGTCGGGCGTTTATTATTATTTTTTTTTATCAAGAGAAAGCTTGGAATTGTTGTCTCATAAATTTCCCATAATACAGCGCATACATGCTCTCAAGATGAATTGGTAGCAATTTACCTATTGTTGAACTGTGTGTCTGTGCTACCAGACCAATTCGCCCGGCTACTACGATTAAACTACATTTTGAATTTTTTTTTCCGCATAAATAGCCGCGAACGCTACGATGCCAGTGCATTCGAAATATCAGTCAAAACGCAAAATGGATATTAGTATGTTTTTGGACCAATGTAGTTTGTTCGTAGCCTCGGCTAATTAAAGTCAGTTAGAGATGATGCCCAAAAATTACATCTTTGAGTAAAAGTATCTTTTCCGTATTAGCTTGATTTTTTTTTATTCGTGGTAAGTCCGGTAAGTATCTGATGGTAGCTTTTTGTCTCACACTAATGTTGTGGAAGTGGCGGTAACTATTTTTAGAATATTATTATTTTGTTTCGGATATGTGTTTTTTTTTGTCTGTTCGCGCTCATCTGATCTTTCTCATCTTATCTTTGGCGCTATCTTTTATTAGTACAGCAGAAATATGAGTTATTTTTGCTATAAACGAGGATGGTTATTATTATTTTTGAACTTTTTAACTGTTTGATTAACTTTTAATAATACTTTCACCGTTTAAGGTGGTTGGGAAAAAAGAATTTGTAGGCTTTATAAGATCGTTATTTTTTCGAGTTGTGTTGTTGTGCGTTGTTTTTGCATGTTAGGAACATGCCAAATCGGATATTTGGATGGTGTAAAATTGGTGTAACGATAAAAAATAAAGCATATCTTTTAAAGGGTAGGACTCTGGAGAAGTAAGAGAAAGATAACAGAGCTTACTCATTTAAAAATTCAGTGCTAGTGTTTGATACTTGAATAACGTTAATTAAGCAATTTACCCTTTAGGTTAGGTTAGATGGGATGCTCTCGGTAACTAAGCACACATAAACCACCGCTAGGCTCGTTGTTATGCTCAGACTCAGTTACCACCGAATCCAATTCAGTCGGCAAGCCAGCCAAAGCTGACAGCGATGAATCGACCAACGTTTAAAGGTACGTCGCAATGTATTAAGTGGATCCCCAACTATCTTGCCGGCAGAGAGTCCTAAACCGAGTTTAGAACTGGGAAATATAAATTTAGAAAAATTAAACAGGGTGTCCCCCAAGGAGGCGTCCTATCTCCCACCCTGTTTAGATTATATATGTCAAGACTCCTAGCATTTGATGGGCTACAAATCATTAGCCATGCCGACGACTGTTCGATCCTGGCAACCGGCAACGATATCACCCAAATGTGCGAACAGATAAACGGATATCTCGACGAACTAAACAACTTCTTTTCCGTGACCTTGTTCACCACATGAACCAAAGAAGTGAATCAGCAGCTGAATATCATAGTATTGTAGATGGTCAAAATATTCCCACCATCATCGCCATCATCGTGGCGCGGCAGCCCGACGTCGGGCCTTGGCCGCCTGGATCGTTGTCCGTCTTCCAATTGTCTCGGTCACGTGACCGCGTTCTCCAATTTTGGAAGCCCAGTAGCTGCTCGGCGTCCGCATATACTGAGCTCTCCAACGAGATATCGGTCGTCTTCGCAGTTTCGCTCCGTCAACTCGTTCTGTGTTCATTACTCTCTTTGGCATGCGATCATCGTCCATTCGTTGTATATGCCCTGTCCATTGAAGTCGTTGTAGTTTGACGATTTTCGAAACTTTCAGCTCATGCTTCGCAGCCATATCATAGCACTGGTCGTATAATGGTTTTGTACACGCGGAGCTTCGTGTTTCTGTGCACATGCTTCGATTTCATTATGGGGAGAGCCGAGAAAAAAGTCTTATTAGCTAATTGTATCCGTCGCTTGATTTGGTCAGTTTCATTGGCGTCTCTTGACAAGTTGCAACCCACGTATATGAAGTTGTTCACGAACTGGATGTTGAGGTCCCTCACGTTGATGCTCGGTTGTGCAGGTGTCCTTGTCGTCATTGCATCATTATTTTAGTTTTACCCTCGTTGATACGTAGTTCAACTTCTTTGCAGCGATATCGAGCGTATGCAGAAGTTCTTCTGGACGTACAAACGCACCTGCAATTCTTACACTGCAGTTTATAGGTACATAGGTATTACTTTTTAGTGAATTGGACAGATGACGCTTCTGCGCCAATCGTCTGGGGTTACCTCGTTCTCGCATACTCGCATGAGTAATTGATGTATGGCATCAACTAGACCCGTTCCACCGGATTTTAGCAGTTCAGCTGGAATCTCGTCAGCTCCCGGCGCTATATTTTTGCACAGAGAAGAAATGCTTTCTTCGATAGCGGACCTCAAACCAAACAGAGTAATACACAACCACCTGCCGTATCTTCAGATGTAATTCGACTACCTAGAGCGACCAGGACTACCTTGGCTCAGTTGCGCGCAGGGTGGTGCTCACGCCTGAACTTATACCTGTCCTGCATCGATGACAGCATTCAAAACTCCTGTCCAGCCTGTGGTCTCACTCCCCATGATGCGGAGCACATCCTCAACTGCCCTGCAGCTCCCACTAGCCTAACACCTATCGTGCTATGGGAAAACCCCATTGAGGAAGCTGCTTTTCTCGACTTATACTTAGAAGAGAAACAACAACAATACCGAGAGTCAGAATCTATGATATACACATGTAGCAGAATTCGGAAATTTCTACTACACAACAACAACCAAAGTTTGACACATTTAGATCATTTAGATTGGTAATGACTCATTTATTTCGTGTGGCGTAACATTTGCGATTCGATTGGAGCGTGGTAGGAGACCATTCATTTGTGACTGTACATGGTCTTTCATCTCAGCACGCAATAGAGTTAAGGAACAGATTAACTCAGCTGCTGGCAGCTCAGCCAAAGATCAACTCAGAGCTGAATACTGAAAGGCGTGCAAAGAAGCGTAAGACGGGACAAGCGAAATTGCATCAACGCATTAGTGGAGAAGGCAGAGGAAGCGGCTTACCGCGGTGAAAGTGGATCCCTTTTTAAGCTTATTAAGCCATTAACTGGCAAATCTTTTACAACGGAACATAAAGATGGGTCTCTACTGATAACCGAAGAACACCAATTGCGGAGATGGAGAGAACACTTCATTGAGGTCCTCAACAACACCTTTGGGCATTCGAATGAATCTTCATTAGTAGCAGAAGATATTCAGCAAATAGCCAGAGTTGATACCCACCATCTAAGCTGGAAGTAACTGCGGCTATTAAATCGATGGATGCGGGTAAACCCCCGGGGATGGATAGCATTCCGGTGGATTTTTTTTAAAGCGGATATCAATGCTACGGCGGATATTCTTCTCCATCCAGAGTGTTGGAAGAAGGGCATCGTTATTAAGATCCCGAAAAAAGGCGACCTGAAGGATTGCAATATTTGGCGTGGGATCGGTCTTCTCCCCGCAGTCTCCAAACTGATGATAAAAATAATCTTGAACCGGATCAAACAAACAGTTGACCGTACACTGAATTATGAACAAGACGGCTTTCGCGAGGGCTTCTCATGTAGCGACCACATCAACACCCTCTGAATTATTATTGAACAATCCGCAGAGTGGAGATCCCCATTACATCTAATGTTCATCGATTTCGAGAAGGCGTTTGACAGCGTTGAGCGGGAATACATCTGGAGGGCTTTACGTAGGAGAGGTACACCAGATAAAATAACTTCCATCATCAAAGAGTCCTACCAGGGAGCCCAATGTCACGTCTTACACAAGGATAACCTATAAGATCCTTTCGAGGTGCATAGCGGAGTGAGACAAGGCTGCATTTTGTCACCTATACTGCTTTTAATTGCCATTATTTTTAGGGGGAGTATTATTTTTTGAATGAATGTTGGCATATATGCAGTGGTAGTCCTGCATCAGTTATTTTCGTCTCCCGCCGAACAGGTCTCCAATCATGGAGACCCATGTTGCCTCGTACGCCAACGTCGAAATGCGTTCGGTGATCCGTTTTCTCTATGCCAAAGACAGAAACGTGTCTGCAATCCAGCGGAAGATTGTTTCCGTATTCGGCACAGGTGCAATGAGTGTGCAAATGGTGCGTGACTTTTGCCGAGAGTCGTCAAAACGTCGTTGATGAACCACGCTCCGCCCGTGTTTCAAGTGCGACTGAGGGGGAAGTCATAAAGTGTGTTTTGGAAATCGTTTAACGGGATGGACGCCTCACCCTTGACAATATTTATTTTGAACGCACTACCTCTTACATTGAAATTAATCGAATATCGGTCGTTAACATCCTTAGTGAAAAGTTGGGAATGGCCAAAGTGTGCCCACGTTCCCAGGTTACTGACCCCTTGTAACGGACGGTTTGGTGGGCATCCGAAGATGCCCGTGGGGACGGAGCCTAAGGTAGCATATTGACCGTGAAAGTCGGGAGGTGCTATCTGGCGAAGAAAAAGGCCCCTCAACGAGCTAAGCAGCGGCCTATGCTTGCTGTAGCTCAGTTCGGGAGATGTGGGCGGGGTTTTCGCCGCTCGTTGCCCCTGTCCTTTACGTATTAACAAAAATTCATAGGCCTGGGGAAGACAACACAAACAGGGGAGGTAAAAATGGGGAATTAAAAAAAATAGTCGATAAGGATGGAATGGTTGCGGACGGCTTAGACGCCCACGCAGTCGAATTTGGGTCCAGGTGTAATGGGACCCCCGGCCGATGGTTTCGTACCACCAACAGATCACTACTCATCAGGTGCTGCCTCGATCTGCTGGTGGGAGCAGCACTACCAGACCATAATATGGTTCATTACAGGTGGTTCATTACACCCTGACTGTACTGAATAGGTTCAAACATTTTTGGAAATGCATCCGGAGGATGGGGGTGCGTTTTTCACCGTATAGTGACTGGAGACGAGACGTGGGTACACAATATGATCCTTTAAACAGAGCATAGTTTGGCGGAAAAAGAGGCTGCTCCACACAGAAAAGCTAAAGTTGTTTCCTCAGCACACAAGGCAATGGCCAGAGTTTTTTGGGATATGAGGGGGGTTTTGCTCGTTAACTACCTCCGTAGGGGACAGACTATCAAAACTGACAGGTATGGTGAAGTTTCGAAGGACTTGAGAAGGGCTATCGAAAACAAACGGCGCGGAATGTCGTCAAAAGGGGTCCTTCTGATTCACAATAACGCGCGCCTTCACGCCACAAGAAGACGGTTGAGCTGCTTGCCCAATTCAATAAGGACGTTTTTCCTCATCTAGCATACTCCCCAAACCTTGCTCCAAGCGATTACCACCTGTTCTTGAAGTTTCAAAATCACCTGAGACAGGACAGCACTTCTTCTTAAGGGGAAGTAGATCGATTGAAGGAGATGGTGGCAGCAGACTATGAGGTGGACTAAAGAAGTTAATGCCACGGCTACTAAAATCTGTAAAAAAAAAAATGGTGGTTATGTCGGAAATAGTTTTTGAATTGAGGAATCCGAAAATAAAAGGATTCTTTTTTTTCATTATTGCTTGTAGTTTTTTTTTTAAATAAAATAGGGAAACTTGCTTTTTGAACGACCCCCATATAAAACCATCTACGAAACCTGGATCCTGGCTCAATCCTACGAAAGCAGCACTGAATTTTCGGAGCAGTTTGCGATCGAAATGGATGGCGCATCCGGTTCATTCATGAGCTGTACGAGAGAGTATCATCAAACTACAACGCCGTCAATGGGATGCCCTGCCCAGACCTTGTATTTGACGATTTTCGAAACTACCAGCTCATCATACAGTTCGTATACCTGCCTATGAAAATACTGAAAGGACGCATCAGCGGAGCAAGGCTGTACCAGGAAGACCGAGAGCTCGTTGGAAGGACTCAGTATAAGTTGATACTGGAAAACTGCTGGGGGTCCTAAATTCCTAATTGTCATTTCACCGAGATAATTGCAAGACAGTGATCCAGACAGCCAAAGCCTCACGTCGAGTTGTAGCGCCACGACACTGTACAACGGTCTCCTGACGAAGTGCTTTTATCGCAGCTTCGGAGCCGAAAACTATTGGCTACTTAAGGATAATAGCGATATATATAATGGAAGAACTATCAGAGAAATGCGAGGATGTCTTTGTTGTATCGTCCTTCAGATAATCAGGTATAATTGGGTGTGCAGATAGGGATTTCTGAAGTCTGGAGGCACCGCTGGACTATACAATGCTTTAAATTATCTTTGATGACTTTCATTTTATTGGATGTCAGGTGGAAATGGTAGTAGAGGAGGTCGTTATAAAGTATACCCTCTTGTCTAAATCATGATAATAAATAAAATCTTGTAAGTTCAATTCAATTCTGATCACCGAAAGAGACCACCACTCATGTTGCTCAATTCTCAATCATAGATTTAGAATAGGAGAATTCAAATCCCAAAGATCCGATAAAAATCAAATAGAATTTAACACCGTTTGTCAATGCAACCAATAGTTCCTATAAATTATATTTTGAACGAAACATCCTACTGTGCGATAGATAATTATCTACACACACCCTGTGCGACATTTATAACAAAACGGAACGGGCCATTAATTTTGATATAAGCTACATATATACATTGGTTTTATAGCCTAATTTTTGATGATGTCCTTTACTCTTCCTCCCCATGAAATCAAATTATCCACACATAGTCGTATAAATTCACCTCTGAAATGAACACCTTTTCGCCTTCAATAATATTCATAATTTCAGATACACGGCGAAAATGTATCAAATTTTATTGGTCTTCTTTTGGCTATCAAATTATCGAATTATTGAGCTATAAAAGTGTTTCGTATTTTTGTTTGAATCAACAGGTTTTAATATGTGGACCACACACTGACGTATATTTCTCTTGTATGGTTTTTAAATACTCGTGCACACAAATAAGATAAAATTATGTTTGGAATGAACATTAAATTCTGTAACGATCATAAAACGTAAAAAATTCATTGCGGTACACATCCGTGCTATTCTGAACATGGTAATTTTTAACGGCCTAACACTAATGTTGGCGACAACTAGTGACTCCCATTAAAAAAAGTAATACAGAATACATATGACATTTCACAAATAAGATAAATATTCGGAATCTTTTCAAAAAGAAATTTAATATTCATTATAATAAAAAATATCAGATTAGATGTTCCCACGTAAAATCTTTTTCTTACAGATTTTTCACTATGCTCGTTTTTATTCAGACACACCACACATTTCTTGTGCGCTGCTTTTGTTAATTATTATTTTGAAATGAAAAATATTAAATTACAAGGTCAATAGATTAAGCCAAAATCATTCAATAAATAATTTAATCATTTGCATAAGCTTTCGACGCCAGATGACAATAAGAAAGTTTCAGATCACTTCGGAGAAGTTATTGAGATTGTTTACCATAACAATGTTTTCGACTAAAAATTTGTTAAAAATAGTTAATTATTAATTTTTATGAATCTAGAATGCACACAAAAACGATTGTGTCGCCAAAACATCAGGAAGCTTAAGACGAAATTATTAATAATTTTCCACTTTTGAATTTGGTTGAATTGAAATACGATATTGCAGTCTCAATATTCATAGGTTCAATACTCGCCGACGAGAATTTCTAGTTAAGTGGTTCGTTTTTATTGATTGACTGTTCGTGTTATTTTCATATTTTATTTTGAATGTTTGGTGATTTGGTTAACAAAATAAAAATCTTGAATTTCAAAACTATTTATATTAACTTAGCAAGCATTAATAAAGAATAATAACCACTTTCCAGCAATAATAACATATTTATTAAATGATGATGACAACGTTTCGCATTACATATGCATTATCAAGTCTAAATAAAGTATTATTATTATTCAGAAATGATTTTTAAATTAGAGTTTCCACTTTCCAATTGGATGCAGCGAATTTTTGGGATGATTTTTCATATGAAATTTGCCCGAAAACGAGACGAACAAGGAAAGTAGGTAGTAAAGAATAAATAATTCCAGTCTTGGCACATCAACCTTATCCTCCGTAGTACCATCCACCTCAGCTCTGATGGGGACTCGGATAACGAGATACAGTCTTCTAATCCGAGTCCTGGCGTGGTACAAATCAACCTCCGTCACGCAGAAATCGCCTCGGCTATTTCAGCCTCAAGTTTTATTAAAGAGGTGACCTTTATTCAAGAACTATGGCAGCTCAATGCAATAATCTAAGTCCTCAGCGTAAGTAACTCCATCGTACTGTGAAGCGACCCGACCGAATTATGTCAAACACATTTGATCCTTTGACATTATATCAGCGGCGATATACTAGCGGAAGCTATTAATCTAAACATGACCAGCAGTAGCAACGAACGAGCACGTGTCATCGCATCGACTTACATACCCGGAGACACTGAAATCCAGGCTTCGAATCAAGTCAGCGATATAATTTGTAGGGGAGTGTGGGCAACATTTCGGTGAATGACATTCTTAGTGGCATCATCGATTCGAAGTCGGTGTTTGTAAGCCGCGAATCATTGAAAAAAATTCGAAAATAATTGCGAAATGCGGTTTTTATCGAAACTAGTGAATTCTTGTGTTCAACATAATAGTACTTTAAGGCAAAGTAATAAAACCATACGATGCACATTTCTAACACATTTGCAAACAGCCACCATACCGATAATTCGAGGCGTGGGTGGGAGCGCATGGCGGCCTTAGTACAGTATAGGGGCGAATTGATGAAAAAGAAGTTGACGTTCAACAAATTCACTTTCAACTCTGATCCAGATGTGATCCAATACGAGACCTGGATCATAAACGGTCAGTCATTTTGTATGGGAATGCAAATAATCCATAGATATATATTGGACAGATATGAAATAGGCACAGAGTGGGGGTAAAAATTTGAATATCGAGTTATGGTTGATATATTCGCGTTTGTGCAGTGAAAAACGCACAACAGGTATTAATATTTGGCCCAGGGGCCCGAGGAGCGAGGGGTCAAATGCTTCGTAAATGTCAGAATTGTGGCTGACTGGCCGATGGCGTAACGACATTTACCGAACGTATAGCGACTGCGTGCAAATAGGTAGCAGTGCGCATGCGCGAATTGGTTTGAAAATAACCTAAAGCACAGAGTGGGGATAGTACTATTACCGATCTGTTCAATGTATATCTATGCAATAGTCTGATGTGGTTGTCGTCCGACAGGGACTCTTCGTCAGACAAGTGCCAGTTAGAAACGAACTCAGCTAAAGTGCCGCTGGCAAGGGTCAGATCAAGTACCTCCTGCCTGGCAGCAGTGACAAAGCCAGGTTTACGCCCTCTGTTAAGGACGTGTACATTATTACACATAAGATAATCTAGAAGGTGCTCACTTCTATCGTTGTCGTCGCTGCTACCCCACAATCTCTGGTGCGCATTTGCGTCGCAACCGATCATAAATTGTCGGTTAGTGCGTCGACAGTAGTCGACGAGCTGCTGGACTTCGATGGGTGCTATAATCTCATTATCAGCCGGAAATGCAGATGCTACAACTACAGATCGAGATCCGTTAATCCTGGGTATTTCCACTAATGCCGCAGCAAGATCTCTGTAAATAAAATTTGTATGAGGAGTTTTATTTAGGCATATGTTGTTGTCAGAATTGCAGCACGTGAACAATTAACAGCCCTGTCGTAAATCAACTTACCTGCTGGGTCAATAAGACCACAGATACAGCCATGAGCCAGCCAAAGTTCCTGAATGACCTGTTTCTCAGCGAACAGCCTGAACAAGGCCGATGCTCCTTTGGCATGATTCGCCTGAAGCACCTTGATGGTACTTACTTGGACTTGGCAGATGATTGCGAATGAGGCCGGCCACGACCATTATCCTAGCTAAATCTGAAACTAATGGCACTCACCTGATTGTGCGAATGTTTACGGAAGCCCCTGTTGGAACTCAAGCGATTACCCACACAAGCTCCAAGCACTTTGTGTGTTGATGTTGATGGTGCTGCCTTACTCAATTGCTCTAACCCCTTGTGGGGCATAGCGCGTCAACTGTTTCATGTGGCCCAGTTGACGTTTCGTTGGCATAAATTGGTTTCGGAGAATGCAGTTGCCAGCATGCACCTCCTGATGATGCTGCCTTGGCTGACATTGTAATACCCGAGTTAGTGCCAGCATATGTTGTACAGTGCTTTGTTTCATCGGCAAAAAAAAAAAAAAAATTTTAATATATTTTTTTTGGTACTATTATGAGCTAGAGATGAAAAATTGGAAACATTCGAAAAAGTATATAAGCTCAACTTTTCCAGTTGGTCTATAATCGAGTCTTGGGCCGACCGGTAGCGCAGTGTGTTGAGGCGTCAGTCTCATGTTTGACTACCGGCGTTTCGGGTTCGAATCCCGTCCACGACGACGTTCGTGGCCATGGATTTTCAGGAGGTACTTGCTGGCAACTGCATTCTCAGAAACCAATTTATGCCGTCGAAACGTCCAATGTGCCACATGGAACAGTTGACGCACTATGCACACAAGGGGTTAGGGCAACTGAGAGATAGTCGAGTCTTGGTTATCTAAAGTTATTTTTCGCAGATTGATTTTGTCCCACACTTACAATCTAAGACGAAAAATAAAAGGGAGAATTAAAAAAAGTCAGAAAACATTTTGGGCGGTTTCACAGTTTCTATAAACTTCATTATATATCCACTTCCGATCACTAGTATAGATCTACTCGAAATTTGGCTATATCTCGGAAAGAACTATGTAGTACTAATTAGTATACTCATTTTATTAGAAATTTTATTTCTAAAATTTTTCCTGGGCAACTGTTTTTTGCAATCAATGGCAAAAAAGATAAAGGGAAAAAAACTTGTAAAAACGTGGGGCAAAATGATTTTTTCGGAAATCGTGCGAATTTGATAAGCATGTATCTTGCAAACTATAAAAGATGCGAAAAAATGAAGTGAGACACTATTATAGAGAATTGATTGCTCTTTGTATTTTTATTCCTACGGCGAACGGTTTGCGAGATATCTCTCTCTAATTGCCTTGACCCCTCCAGGGGCATGGGCGCGTCAACATCTCTAGCATTTCTATGCCTTGTTGACGTTTCAATAGCATATCTACTTTTCGGAAGTGCAGTTGCTAGCATGCACCTCCTATCCGCGTCGACTTTATACTGACAACTTCGGAGCACTGTGAGAGTTCTATTAGTACTCACAGGCAGTTTTTGATCGCGCCGAGATCTGATCTCCGAGCTATAGATTATTATCGTAGAGTGGTGACCGAACGATCACGGCCACCGAGCGCGGCAAAAACTGAAAATTGGCACCTTCTTCGTCCCTTTTCCACACCTCGTAGGTCCGGGGACTTTTAGTATGTCTAAAGCCCCGTAGTTCATTTTTAAGGTACGACATTACTACCTAGACCAGGGGTCGGAAAACTTTTTCTGCAAACGACCACATTTTCTAAATTTTAGGCTCAGCAGACCGGATAGCAAATTCGAAATGCAACTCATCAGAGTGGTAAACCTTTGCCAATAAAGGTCAGCTGGAACCTTCTCTTTGCAGTAAAATAGATTTTTAAATATGAAACTGCTTTTTTTTCAACACTGCAAAATCAGGGATATATTTGAGAATTACATTTTTAATACATAGTATGTACAATACTTAAATTTTTTTTTGCAAATGGTCAAACATATTTTACCTTATTTGAGTTTTAAATGCAAGGCAGGGATACTGAACTCAGATCTCTAGCCACATTTGACGAAATTGAAGAAGGAATAATGTTGACCTTTGCCACAACTGGGTTAATAAAACATGACAAATTGAGATCGCAGTCCAGTGTTCTTGACTTTGGTTATCAAACCCTAACCAAAGTTTTATCAAAATTCCATAGAAGAAGACAGCCTGTCAAGAAAATTCAGTCTCATTTCCTCAGTACATTCCACGATAACCCTGCGCATCAGCAGCCTAAGTCGATAGCCATATCGATTACGCACAAAGTCAATGACGAAATCGATATGTGTTTCTAGTGAGCAAATGGCCGCATCAATCAATCAATTCGAAGCAACGAAACATAGATGTTTATACGTAGTATTTTTGACCTAATCAGAAGTAAACGAAATTATGAGCAATGGAACTGTTAGATATAGTATGAGAGGGAAAATCGGTTAATTTTTCGTGCCCAAATTAGAGGGAATTCACGTAATTTACTTATTTTTTGCATTGTTATGTTTATTTACATAATACACTCCTGCATCATAACGAAAGCTTTTTTTTCAGCTTCACCGAAAAATGTAAAATCGTACTGCCTAAAAGCTGGTACTAACCTATTCATGTGAAAGTTTGCAGTTATTTCTTCCACGAAAAAGTAACAGTGTAAACTTGCACACAGCATATTACCACAGCACTCTACACGACACTTGAACCTCACTTCTACTCAAAAGACGGGATTTCAAGCGAAATAAAGTGCAAAGTTATTTTCGCATAAAAATTTTTCGTAATGATGTGGATACTTTTTGCTTTGAATGAAATATGTTAGTACTGACATAGTAAAAATTTTTTGTGCGAACACAACTTTTGACAGTTTTCGTATGAATCTCGCTCGAAAGTGTTCTTAGTACTTTGCTTAAGGTATAAAATAAAATATAAATATTGTAACTCTGTTTATCCTTCCGTATACAGGTTAATTAAAATGATCCATCCTCATTGATACAATATTTCAGAACAACGTGTTGTTGCTATTGCTGTTGGACTGAATTGCCCTGGTTAGTCATGTAAGAAACTTAGCTATAAACTAGGCTGTAGGATTCAATAAAGATGCTAGAAATTTGCAGACCGATACTCGAATAATATCGTTTCGTTCAGGGAACACTTTTGTTTGTTTTTAAACAAAATTTTTAAACAACAAATTACTAAAAACTATCACCAATCCTTCTAGCTAAAGTCGTCGAAATAGATACAGTTTTATACTATTTTATACAACAAATGCCATCTAAAAACGTCTTTGTATCGTCACTTGGAATTGACGAAATCGATGCGAGATTAAATTCATTTAATCACTAGACTAGACACATGCCTCAATTTCGTCACCGGACCTGGGGTAGCGTTACGATTTTTAAATGTAACCCGTACAGAGTTTATATATTCAAGTTCGATTGAAGTTCGCATCCTTATGGGGCAAATACATTTTTTCACCCAAATTCCCTCTGTTTTAATTTCTCCGAGCTTAGTGGACAAGTATACATATGTATGTGCCGTGAGATATTCGAGGAGCACGAAGCTCTCTTTCACTAGCCTTAATAAGATCTTGTGATAAGAGTGTATACGTTGCGTATGCTAATGTCTACATTATTATCTGCACAGGTAGCAATGTTAGCAATTCTGAATTTAAGTCTCATTGGCACAGGCCATCTCAATGGCATGCATACGCTGGGGCAGACGACGTAAATAGCGATTGAGATCCTAGTGTTCTGATCAAAGACCCCACCACAGATTTTCTATTCGGATTTTACCATTTGATTTACCTAGGATCTGGACAGGGATTGCTATTTGGATGATTATCCCAATTAAGTCTCCAATGAAGCAAATAAATTGATGTAAATTCAACTCTTACACATTAAGGTTTTGACAAAAAAAATGCTTCTTAAACTAAATTTGGTTTTTCCATGTCAAAAACAATATTAACACGCGGGCCGGATGAAAACCACAGGCGGGCGGGATTTGACCCGCGGGCCGGAGTTTGCTGACCCCTGATCAAGACCCCCCAAATGAGCTATAATCCACAGCAATCTTTTATTATTCTTCATTTTTCAAGATGCCTGGTGTAGGAGACAAATGAAAAATAACAAAAAAAAAAAAACAGCCGAAACCAGCAGAATTCAACACATGCCCCTATGCGGAATTCACTGCAGTGATATGAGTTGGTTTCCGCTGTACCATGTAGGCTGTGTCAAGTATAAAAATATGTATGTACTATATGTTTGTATTCGCTCCATTCTGGGGAGAGTTCTTACTTTAAATTTGTATTGCAGTACATATATGTACATCAAAAATATCTAAGGAACCGGTAGGTCATGCAATATAAATGGAAAACTTTCTCAAACCTAATAGAGTCCGAAATCGACCTTCGATATTCCAAAGTCAACTTATTAATTGTCGAGTTAGCTAATTAATTGTTGGTAATGAGAGTTTCCATGTTCATTTGATAACTTCACACATCATAATTACAGTATCTATGTACAGTATGAGTATCATAATATTGTAGAAAGCATCCGAATAATGAAAGTAACAATTTCCTTTAAAAAATTTCCATTGATTTCAACTTTGTTTCATATTTATAGCCCGAACTATGAAACGCCTGGTATTAAATGGTTTTTCGAAACAGTTTCTTCATAGTTTCGAATCATAAATCATTACGACGTATTTCTATACTGCCATGCATTGAATGAAATATATATACATACATACTTTCATAAAATGGTTTTGCATAATGCACTCGTTCGATCCGCCTTCCCCGCATTTATGCCCGTGTGCCTGACGTTACTTTTAACTAGAATAAACAAATTGCACAACCTGCCAAAGTCTTAAAAACTCATCTCAATCATCTACTCCATATCACTTCAGACTTTAGAGATACTAAGATACAGGTATAGGTTTCCTAGCCTAGACCATATCGACGTACATATGCACATGTGCAAAGTGAGCATTTTCGCGAAAATTTACGATAGTCTCAATTTTTTAGGACACCCCGCCAACAAAAGATGAACAACTGCGCGGCTAGCGAAACGCTGTCCTGTAATGATACTGACAATATCATAACCAGTCGTCATAATTGTCGGTACATTTCACACACTCATACTCCACACTCGTTGGTATTATCTATCTATTCAGCATGCAAAATTTTCAATTAGACCTTTGAACTTGCATTTGGTGAAGTGAAGATGAGCCTTCGGAAAGGTGCATACAGATGAGTACTAAGGGGCCATGAGAAGGCCAGGTTGAGTGAGTATACCTACTATATGTTGAAAAATCAGTGAATGCAAATATGCAGTAGGTGCTCTGGTCAGGACTTCGCTTTGGATGGGATTGGTGCAAACACACCTTGTAAACTATCGTCAAAGTGACCAAACACCAAACCAATAAAACAAAACGTACTGTTTGTTAGTAATGTGAAAAACACTTTGGTCATAAGTGTATTTGCCGATCGTCATTTGGAAAATTTATCTTTTGCGGCAAATTGTGATAGTGGATGTATCTTTGAAACTAAGTGTCGACATAATACCATGTTCGGACCAGAACTAGTCACTTCATTTGTAACGTTAAATACATTGTAAATCGGATAGCAATTAACTTATTCGGTTTGTTTCGTTTCAAGTTTCGTTTTCAACACTAGAGTAAACAATGTACGAGTATTTAATATATAACCTAAAATGTGGCTAGGTACAGTAATATTGTCATTTAAAGGGCCCAGTACACATGCTAGTTGCTGTATATGATTTGCTAATGTGAAAGGGCAACCAATGTGTTTGCTGTTGTGTCAAATATTTGATCCTTTTCAAAAGAATCTCGATTCAATCGTCAGTGTCAGTATCACCATCATTGCTAATGTTAATGGAACGGCGCCCGGTGTGGGTCAACTTTCAACAACAGCATCACCATTTGGTAAGACGTATACCTTGTCTTGATTTTACACGCTCATGTTTTTATATACACTTTACGAATGTGATAGGTTATATTAACTTTGTCATGAAGTTTGCAACGTACGGAAGAAAGCATAACCGACCATATAAAGTATATACGAGTATATTCTTGGTCAGTATGACGGTGTATGATGTTGGGGCGACCGTTAGCGCAGTGTGCTGAGGCATCAGTCTCATGTTTGACTACCGGCGTTTCGGGTTCGAATCCCGTCCACGACGACGTTCGTGGCCATGGTTGTGCAGGAAGTGCATGCTGGCAACTGCATTCTTAAATAAATAAATAACTGGCGCAACAGTCCAATTTGAACCACGGCCTCGAGATGAGTTAGCATCATCTCATTTTCTAGATTGTGACGGTTTTTGTGCAGAGGTATGTGATCAGCAACACGCTCAACCGAGTTATTTACCCCATAATGGGTACTGATTTAACAGCTGAGTGGGCTCATAGTCCGACACGTAAATCCCCGGAATCGAACCGGAGCCCAGTGCGTTGAAGGCGAACGTGCTAACCGTTGCGCCATCCGGACTACTACTGCATTCTTCGAAACCAGTTTATGCCGACGAAACGTCAACTGGGCCACATGGAACAGTTGACGCGCTATGCCCCACAAGGGGTTAGCGCAATTGAGAGAGAGAGAGAGATGACGGTGTAAGCCGATTAAGCTTTGTCTGTCTGTTTATCTGGTTCTATGCACACTAGTCTCTTGGTTTTAAAGCTATCGAGCTGAAATTTTGTACAAAGCCTTCTTCATATAGCACGCTGTATATTCAATAGAAACGATGCATTTTGTTTTTGACATTTCTTGAACAGCAGTGAAGTTGGCTACGCAATGCTTTCACATTTCGAAACATCAGTCTAAGCCATTTAATCGTGGAGAGATACACGCTTCAACAACGTTTGCAAATTATTTTCGGTCGAAGAAACCGTCCAGCAAGACGGACTATTGGACGTTTGGAGCAAAAATTTGAAACAACTTATGCATCGCATAATGTCCCAGTGCTTGTGCGAAAACGAATGCTCAAATTGAAGAAAATATCGTGGCCATTCGAGAGAGTGTGCGTGAGCAGTCAAGGATGTCGATTCCACGCCGATCGCAGACGTTGAACATCAGTTTAACCAGTTTGTGGCGAATATTGCGGGAAGATTTGCCTGTCCGCCCGTATAAGATTGCGTTTACTCAAGAACTGAGGCCAAACGACCATTTTAAGCGTCGCACATTCGCTAATTGGGCTCTGGACCAGATGCAAGCTGGCGACGACTTTCGAAAGAAAATCATCTGATATACCCCACTCAAATCAAACGGCAAAGCCTTGAAATTGCGGAAATATACTTTTGTATCGCAGCCGGTATTTATTGATTGCGATGTACTGCATACAAGAAGAGACGCTCACCGAGAAAATAATTGAGATGGACAAATGTCATCCCATATTTTTTGATTTTAAGTACACAAATTTTAAAAATATGCTGAACAAAAATAGCATTTGGCAGGAAATTGTGAAAACACTAGACACAGATAATAATTTGATGAACCCATTTCCGACTTCTTTTGTTTCCGTTAAAACCGAAATTTTACGTTCATGAGCTCAGACTATGCTAATGTTGCTAACAATTGTACCACGTCAAAAGTACCGCGATGGTTTGAATATGTACGCGGTACACCGCTATCGCTACCGCGTACCGCGCTGGCTTGGGGGAACCTTAATGCCGCATACAGGTGTTTGCGTTTTTTCACTTCAGTCGCAAAACGACAGAATTACACGACGACAGAATGACAATTGACTAATCTAATGATTAAACGGCCACCGACGACTGTTTAACTTTAAACTACGTTTAAGTTTAATCAATAGGTTTAAACTGTGGTTTAGCTATTGTACAATACATCAGACCTAATCGGAGTCTGTTGATTAAACGGCGGTTTAACAAACAGATGCCGTTTAAACGACGATTGTACACCCGGCCCTAACTTGACAAGTTTTACCCTGATAGCTTGACACGAAAAGAATCTAATGATGCCAATCGATTCCTGGGAACATGAAACGTACAGAAAACGAGCACCGAGGTCAAAACTCGTTATCGAGGGAGGGCCTAATATATATAGGTGAATGCTCAGAAATATAAACGGGTCTAGTCCGACCCGTTAGTACCTTATATGACAACGGAAACATTGCTTCAACGGAGGGTTAAATTAAAATAAACTTGATAGATTCTTTGAAAAAATCGCAAAATCTTAAATATACTGCAGTTTGCATCTGAATACAATCCTAATCGCGAATTCGCTCTAATCAGGTCTATCCAGTGAGTGCATTCAAAAAATGATAATAGTTATGTTAAATATGCCGTGTTTCAGGTGCCTAATAAATAAACATGTCAACATTTATCGCATAGCAGGATATTTCACACATTAAAAACCTGAATAATTACTACACAACATTCAAAGTGGAATGACCCATTGTCACTGGTGCCGCCCCACAAGCCCACTTCTTGTGCAGAAAAAAAAACAAGAAAAATGTGTCGTTATAAAGTCGTACATTAACAAAAATAATCCAAAGCAATTATCTCACAGCATGACTTCAAAGGCAAACAGTTCGCCTGAAAACGAAATTATTATAAATGTAAATGATAGCAGAAATGGACTGGTCTGATAAATTTAGATACGACAAAATTCCATATCTTTCGATCTTCATTTGCAGTTGATACCATGCAAGAAGAAAGAGTGAACAACGAAAAATGAATGAATGAAGTGAATAAGATATTGCTAAATAGTCGCTCCAGAATTGCTACGTGAGATCAAGCTGAAACAGATAAGGAACGAAAGATACCAGAAAGGGAAATTTTGTGGAAGCCAGGGATGCAAGGAAACATCATAAATGAGTGAAAATGAAAAAAATCAAAAGGCTAACAACGGTCAAATCATGTAATAAAATTAAATGATTGTTGTGTCGTCTGAACCAATTAAAATGCAAACCATAAGCATAATTTATTCGAATATAAGGCATCTTCGATGACGGCGGCTGGCAAAAATTCTCAATGTGCCTCTACGAAAAAGGTAAGACAACATAAGTATGTATGTTCAGCAATCCATAGCAGTGTCAGTAATTTAATAAATATCAGTCGACATAATCGTAATATCCGTAGAATGGAGATGGAAAGTATACGGGAAATTGGGGAAAAATTAGAGCTTTATTAAAGGGGTCAAAGGACTTCTGTCACAAAAGTGAACCGATGTTGGCCAAGTGTATCCAGGACACGGATAAGGCGGGCACCGAAATAAGCCATACTGAAATCGCGTACATTTTCTATTTTTGAGTAGTGAGGGTGGCAACGTTTTAAGCGCCGTATTTGTTTCAAGCGGAAATTACGCAGCAATGCACTATATCCCTATGGCTTATTTCGTGGTGCCAGATAAGGCAGAATATTGTTAATTTAGGGGCAGCCAGTTTAGTCATGAAGCTAGCGTAAAATTCTGTTACGGCATAAGTAACAAAGCTAGAACCTTCGCCATCACACAGTGTTGCAAAATGGACAAAAATCGAAAAATATTTAGATGTATATATTTTTTAATTGAGTTTGAGAGTATTCTAACTTTAAAGGACACATCAGTGCTTCCAGAATCATGTTTTTAAGTTGCAGACTTTTTGTTTTGTTAATAATATTATGGGCTAAAATTGACAAATCAAGAAGATTAAAATATGAGCTGCGATTTGCCTGTTGGCCCTTATGCATCTGCTAGATACCCGAAGTTACACTTTTCAGATAAACTAGATACTAGGTCTTTAGCATAAGGAAAAAAAATAAAAGAACAATGTAAAGTATTAAATAAATATCAAAATTAAATTAATTCGAAAAATTGACGTCAAGTAAGGATTAAAAAAAAACGTCTAAAAACGTTAGGGTCGTTGATAGTTTCGGTAATATAAATACTCTCATTTAAACTGAGCATAGTTTGCCTTTAGCTGGCACCTTGGGCGTAATAAGCATTTTTTTTTGGATACGGTCACATTTAATACGACAATTATTTTATTTCTAGACATCTAAAAAGTGAAAGTTTAATGCGAATTTAAACCAAATCTGAATTTTTTTTTTGATAGAATAAGTCCCAGGCGTATAGTAAAACTAGAAACAAATAATAATACAATATGGGGTGTAGAAAGACAACCCTACGTCCGTGCTAAATCATCTTATGCCACGTGCACCCCGGGCAACGTTATAAAACGGCTAATAGGGCTCTGGAAACCCCATACGGGAGAAAAAAAACACGAAAACATGGAGGATGGCAAGCGGCAGACGGGTCGGGATATCTGCCCAAGTGTCGGAGGAAGCCGTGACCTCAGCTGAGAGTTTCCCTCTGTAAAAGAGGGGCAGTCGGCAGTGGGAAATGGGTGTATGGACGTACGCCCTCCAACTCAAAGGAGGCTGTTTGGTCCATCTGCACGAAACGACAGAACAAGGACTGCCCCAGCAATAACGAGGAGCCGCCCATCACCAGTGGCTACCGCTACGCCTGACATCCACCCACAGCTGCGGGCTCGCGTAGGCAAGGGATGAAATGGACAGAGGAAATTAGCCCCTCTTTATCATCCGTGCCTACTACGAGATCGAATTCTCGCAATTGACAACATATCGTCCCTTGTTACAACAGAGGTTCGTGGGTAGATTTCCGTAATATGCACATGTCTCAATGCAGCGGGTATCAAATCAGTACCGCTTTATTGTGCGAAGGAGTGCAATACCGAAGACGAGAGTGAAAAGCAAACGACTTGAGGTTATTGGAACAACTCGAAACCGAGAGTCGGCGGTGTTGGATGTGGCATCACCACCACCGCCCCGCAGAGGAGTACCTACAACACTAGACGAGGAACACTACTTCGCCGCCAAGTAGAAGCCTCTTCTGAAGTTCACGACGAATATGAAAGAGCTTGCTTGGAATATCAGGAAATAGATCCCCTGCACAGACCTGGCATTCCCAGGTTACATACACCTGCCACAACACCTAATTTTTTCTCTCAAATCGACAGCGAAATCGCATCCAGACTAAGCTCTGATACGACGTTACTGTAATTGCAATCCCTTGTGAATTGTGGTTCAGCGGCGACTATCAGATTACATGATCAGACGATCCGTGATACCGTTATCGGCGTGAGACAAAAACAAGAACCAGCCTTTCGTCTTGAGCGAGTCATCTTTACGAGAGGATATTGGCCGATTGACTCAATCTATCGCCGGCAATACCTGTAGGCTGTTGAACAAAAAAGTGGAAAGGATCCTCCGTAAATATTCCACTCCTTCCAGAATTCCTTTGGCGGAAGCATTGGATACACTAAAATAGAGACTCGCAGTCATCACAAATCATTTTCGACGATACATACTGAGCCTCTCCAGACATGTTCAGAATGCTGTTTTCGCGAAAAGCCAGTGGAACTTCTACAAGTCCATCAACGAAAAACAACAGGCCGGCCCCACTATTAATTTCTCAGTGACTGATGTGGAACAGTACTGGGGTGGACTGTGGCAAACTAAACTCCCACTCAACACACACAACATACGGAATGGATCACTACCAAAAACATCCCGCCATGATAGCTTGCCTGGTATAATTTTTGGCTGGAGTCACTGAATCCGATGTCTGCAAAGTTAGTAAGAGGTCCAAAAATTAATAGGGGTCTGGTCCTGATAAATTGCAGAGTTTCTGATATAAGCGATTCCCCAGTACATGTGGTCAGCTCGCACAATAGATCGGCCTGAGGGTTTTCCACCTTTCCTCAAAGCAGAACCTATTTGCTACCCAAACGGGAAACAGTAGAGAGCCCTTCTGAAACAAGGTCTATAACATGCTTGCGGATACTTTACAAGACCATTACAGCCATTATTAGTGACAGGATCTATACGAACCCTGGGCAGAACAATATTCTTACTAAGGAGCGAAAGGGCTGTGGCTTCGGATTTAGGAGTTAGAACGAACAACTAATGATCGACTTGGTTGTGATAGGATAAGCTACGCGTAAGCACATAAATCTGTATTGCTGCTATATCAATTATGCTTAAGGGTTTAACGGGGGATACTGTCAAATGCTTAAAAACATAATCAGCATAGCTGACTAATCGAGGTCCTCCACATGTACCGCGTAAATCCTGCCCTAATAATTATAGTGGCAAAATGATGGAAGGATGACACACAACACTATCAGTGCCATTAACCGAGGGCGATATGCTCTCTCAACCGGTATACATCATACATTACATACAAAAAGGCATATTCCATATTCTGTCTGGCGCTGCACCTTTCATAACTTTTGAATTCGGCTAGACAGTGCCCCAGTACGATCAAGCATTGTATTCTTGAAATGTTTTCCAAATTTGAAGTGGCTCACTTGATGTACAACTTCAAACTATTCTCGGGAAGCGACGCACATCTTAAAAGTCTGATGAGGATCACCGAAAATTTCAGCCGTGACATTCGGATGGACTTCGGGTTGAACAAATGTCGAATCCCTGGTATTCGCAAAGGCGTTCACTCACCACACCGCGCCTTCACCTTGGATGAGATGGATACCTAGGAATTTTGCAAGGTGAACACACCAGTATCGATTAGGAGGAGGGGAACTGTTGGCTGAGTTCTGGTGCAAGTTGAAAGTGGTGCTAAAGTCCAGCTCATCGGGAAGGAACAAAGTAAGTTCGATCAAGCTATATCCCATTCCTTCACTGACATACTCATTCGGAATAGTCCCGTGGTCTGTCACACTTTTGCCGAATATAGAACGGGAGGTACGTGCTCTAATGTCTGAATTCCCAATGCTACATCCAAAATCGTCAGTGGAGCGAATGTGTCTATCTCGTGACATCGGAAGAAGAAGTATAGGTGACAGTGCTACTTTACACCACCAGCAAATCAATTCATTACGCATTTCTTTCAGAGGCAAAGCAACATTGAGTCCTCTGCCTGAAGCTGTCTGCAACGCAGATGATAGTTTCACTCCGCTCAATTAAAAGGATCAATCATTTGATCCTTTGAGTTTAATGAAGTCGGACAAAGAGAAGGTCAACAAATGGAAGGCACAGGTAATGCATAATAAACAAGTGTGTTGCCTTTAGCACCCATTTATCGATCTTCACCTGTCGATCAGGTGGCTTCGTGCAGGGTACTTCTTTGCCGAAACGGAAGGATCAATGGTTGCCATTCAGGACGACGTGGTCCCCACCCGTGCATATCTTAGACACATATGCAAGCAATAGGTGGATAACGACGATGCAGAATGTGTGGTTGGAAACACTTGCCCATCTCATTTCTTGCTTATCTACAATTGCACCGGTAGAGTAAACGAGCAGACACAATGCTGTTTGCAAAGTAATTCACCAACACTTTGCACACAGCCAGAACGGGCTTATCAGTGAAACCGTTTCGATTAACCAGTACGCTCCAAAAGCGGGGCTAGATTTCAATCGCTTTACAATGTACTGGGATCAACAGGTAGATAATGATCGCCTACAGCAAACCCGATATATTTTCGGCTACCGGTATTGCACCCAAGGGACTTCTGACTTCCCTCACCAAATTAGACCCGCCGCACAATCTCATTGACATAATGTAAAAATATGTCGTTTAGCATACATATGTACATACATTTGCAATGATGCTCGATGAGCTCGACGACCTCCACTAACTTGTATTAGAGATCAGGATGCCGGCATAACACCTGCCCAAGGCATCCATACCCGGAAACTTTGTACTTCCATCCGTTGCGGGTATAATGCCGGCCCAACAGGCCGAGTTAACGCCAGTCAAACAATAATAAATAATATTAATAAATAAATTGTGTTCCTGTTGTAAAGACAAGGCTCCTTCAACTTGTTTGTAAGTTTCAAGCCCCAATAACACTACTTTTAAGGAAAAAATGTAAAATTTCACTATTTTATCAAAATGACTGTTTTTACTGTCTTTTCGACAATCTTCACATCGACGATCGAGTACCAATAAACCAATTTTCAAGGAAAAAGTAAAAAAAAACTACGATTTTAAAAGAATAACGGCTTTTGGCGTTGTTCAAAGATTCCGTTATAAAGTCGAGGCTCCCCCGATTTATTTGTGAGTTTTATGATCCAATAAACCCATTTTCAAGAATATTTCTTTTTCGCATTTTTGGTAAAAGCCGCTAAATTAAAGTTTAAACCTTTTTTCGCTATGATTAACCGTTTTTGAAATATTTTCAAAAGATCAAAAAAGTTTTTTTGTTTTGTATTCTCTAGTAATTATCTCGAAAAATGATTTCAGAGAGAAAAAATATTTTTACATTTTTTTTATGAGTTTCTAGTGATCTTTGATTTTGTCTCAAATATTTTTCGCTAGAGTTGACCGTTTGCAAAATATTAGAAAAAAAATATGAAGGTCCTTTTTGAATTACTTCAGATTCTGCCGAAAGTTCACTTGTCAATGAAAATCTTTCTGATTAATCACACATAAGCGCATAATTACCTTTTTAAAGGTAAACTCCTCTTCCATAGTCCTCCGCGTGGGCGCCCCCTGGAACGGCAGTGGTCTCTGACCATTGCTAACCAACGTCAAGCCGCCAGTGATGGCGGTGCGATGATTTGGTTGAGGTACCCCTGTGGTGTGGGGTGTGAAAAAAATACCACGGCCTTTCCCTTTGAGGGCCTGTCGTTAAAACCGACAATCAAAGGACAGGATGTGTATGCCAGCAACTTGCACTATCCGAAATCTTTATATGCTAACGAAACGTCAACTATGCCTCGGATAAGGACTGACTCAACGGTTACGACTTTTAGCTATCGTACAATGACAAAGATTGGATTCTGGAATGTGCGTACTCTCCTGGACAATGGATCAGAAGGTCCCCAGAACGCACGATTTCTTCAATTAGAGAGTGAATTTCTGAGGTACAAATTAAATATCTTAGGAGTTAGTGAGATAAGATGATGGAACAGCGGAGAATTCATCTCTCCAACGGGCAGCACTGTAATGTTGTACTCCGGTAAAGCTACCGGTAGTCGCCGTGAGTCAGGTGTGGGGCTCCTTTTAACCAGAGCCGCGCGAAACGGTCTCTTATCCTGGGAACCGGTCTCTGACAGGGTCTTGCCCGCCAGGTTCCGGACCAAAATGAGGAACATCTCAATAATACAATGTTATGCCGCTACTGAACCCGACAATGTCTTGGCAAAAGACTCCTTCTACGAAGAACTAAACGCCGTTCAGAGCAGAACACCTAAAGGTGACATTATAATGGTTATGGGTGATTTGAATGCGAAAGTTGGCGCTGATAACTATGGGCTCAGACATGTGATGGGGAGACACGGTCTTGGTGATCGTAATGACAACGGTGAAAGATTTGTAGAGTTCTGCAACTTTCACAGTCTCTTCATCGGTGGCACTATGTTTGAGCATAAGGAGCACCACAAAATCAGTTGGTCCTCTGTTGATCGGCGCAGAACACAAAATCAGATCGACCATTTTGCCATTAGTAAAAGATTCAAGAGTTGCCTCCTGGACGTGCGAAACAAGAAGGGTGCCGATATTGGGATGGGAAGAGACCATTATCTTATGATCGCTAATGTTCGATTGCGTATTGCAGCCGTGCGCCGCCCCAGCGACGAAAGATCCAGGCCCCGCAAATTCAATACCGCTCGACTAAAAAATCCAGCTGTCTTACAACAATATAATGACCATCTTGCGCAAAAAGCGGCTGAGATAACTAGTCACCCAAATAGTGACATAAACGAAAACTGGGATGCCATAAAAAATGCGTACATTGATAGCGCAAATACCATCCTTGGCCCAAACCCGGATTGCCGGAATAAGCCCTGGATGTCCGACGCTTCATGGCAGCGGATTGTTGAAAGAAAGGAGCTGAAAGTTCGTTTGGCTGCAGCATCAGACGACAATCGAAGCAGCATCGAACTCCTTTACCGTCAGAAAGCTCGAGAAGTTCAGCGTAGTGTGCGACGCGATAAAAGAGTTTATGCCAATTCTCTTTAAGCGTCAGCAGAAGAAGCCGCTAGAAGTAACAACTTAAACGCCGTATACGGTGTCATCAAGGAGTTTACAGGTGGTCGTAACTCCTGCCAACATCCGGTGAAAGATAGTGATGGAAAGCTAGTTATCTTGGAAGAAGATCAAATGAGGCGGTGGAAAGAACACTTCGCCGCGGTCTTGAACCGTGTAACCTCCGGTGAAGTTCGCCCTCATATAGATAATTTAGCTAGCCATCAAAATGTGCGTATACGGTCCACTGCCCCGACTAAAGAGGAAATAGTCACTGCAATTATTGCACTGAAACGAGGAAAGGCCGCCGGACTTGACGGTATCCCTGCCGAACTTTATCAAGCAGCGCCAAGCGTAACTGCCGATTTGCTGCACCCAGTTGTTGATAAAGCGTGGAATACAGAGACCTTTCCCACTGAGTGGAAGGAAGGTTTGATCATCAAACTTCCAAAGAAGGGTAGCCTCACAGACTGTAATAATTGGAGAGGCATTTGTGTGCTTCCTGCCGTTGCCAAGATAATAGCTAAAATCGTCCTGGAAAGACTAAAGGCCCACTTAGAAAGCACAATTGATGAAGAGCAGGCTGGCTTTCGATCCGGATTCTCCTGTGTCGATCACATTAACACCTTGCGAATCATCATCGAGCAATGCGCTGAATACGATTCTCCGCTTCACTTGCTTTTCATCGATTTCGAAAAGGCTTTCGATAGTGTGAACCGGGATTCTATATGGGCGGCCTTGCGCAGGAGAGGCATCCCTGAGAAGCTTGTGGCTATTATTAAGGCAACCTATGACGGCGCGAAATGTCGCGTTCTGCATAAAGGTAAGGTGTCGGGGGACTTTGAGATTCGCAGTGGAGTTCGGCAGGGGTGCATCCTCTCACCGATCCTATTCCTCATTGTGATCGGCGATGTGTTGCATGCAGCCCTATCCGGACTCGACAGAGGAATTCAATGGACTTTGACATCTTATCTACAACATCTTGACTACGCTGACGACATATGCCTACTCTCCGACAAAATCATGGATCTGTCCGCAATGGCGTTAGATCTCGAGAGGGAGGCAAGCAAGGTTGGGCTAAAGATTAATACCAACAAGACCAAGGTGCTTAGCCCGCCGTTGCGAAAAAGAAATCCGACACCTATTGCCATCAATATTAATGGGCAGCCTGTGGAGAAGGTGGACAACTTCGTCTACCTGGGTAGCATTGTTGCCGAAAATGGTGGTACGGAGCAGGACATCGCTCGTCGTATCAACCAGGCTAAACGCGCATACGGCATGCTGTCCAAAATCTGGCAGAGCAGTTATCTCAGCATCAAGACCAAGCTGGGCCTGTTTCGCTCCCTGGTACTATCAGTGCTTTTGTATGGGAGCAGTACATGGAAAGTTTCCGTAGGAGTTACCAGAAAGCTGCAAGTTTTCGTCAACTCATGTCTTCGTCGAATTTTAAGAATTTTCTGGCCCGAAACAATATCAAATGAAGAGCTAAGTCGGCGTACGGGTCAGATGCCAATCGACGAATTGATACGCAGGCGAAAATGGCAGTGGATAGGTCACACATTGCGGAAGAGTGATAACTGCATTGCTTTGCATGCCATGAAATGGAACCCCATTTCCAACCAAGGCCGACCAAGAGGGGGTCCTCGAATCACATGGCGTCGATCTGTGGCAAAGTAGTGTCAGGTATTGGGTAAGTCTTTTGGGGAGTTGCGCCCCATTGCCCAGAACAGAGTACGATGGCGCGCAGGAGTAGTTGACGCGCTATGCCCCGCTAGGGGTTAAGGCAAAGTAGTAGTTATCCACTACCACAAAAAAAAAAAAAAAATCAGCATTAATCCAACTCTCCCACTGCTCCTTGGTTTCGTCCACATGCTGGATTGTACACCCCAGGAGCTGCCTTAATCATGTCGGGGAAGCAGCTCGGCCAGACCAGGTGATTGGTATGCCGAGCTAAATCAACATACGTCCCTGGATTCATACTACACTATATGTAGTGTGCAGGGACGGAGGAAGAGTTGGCTTAAAGTTGATCATTTTGAGGTATAATCTTCCTTAAACCCCTTAAAAAATATAAAATATGCATATATAGTATTTAGAACAAATCAGTTCCTTTCATATAACAAAGCGTCAACCATTTTAAATTGGTGTAATTTTAACGTTTTCTGCAAACTTTAACAGTCTGCACCCGCGAAACCATCCTCGGAAGGTTGCAGACTTTTCATTTTCGTATTCCTGTTATTTATAACGTAACTAAAACTTTACTAGCTCCCTAACTAGTTCCCTAGAGTAAAAGTATTTTCTTAAGAAAATCGAAGTCAAATCTCGGTCGGAAGTACTAGTGGTCAATAAAACTTTAAAGAAGAAGATAGACCTCCTAGCAAAATGATTTAGCTGTTTGTTATTGAAAATGATTTAGCGGTTTGTCAGTCCTCTTAAATAAATCAAATGCCTATCTCCCCTACTCTGCTACACTGATCTTCCAATATGTTTCTTATGACATAAAACATTCAATATGTGAACCATATAATGCACTAATGAGCCTCCAACATCCCATCTAACTCCAATGGACAACAAAAAGAACAAAAAAGCGAGATTAGCATGATATTTAATTTTATTTCGACTATTAAAATGTCGGTTGTCTGAATAGGACCATAATGAAGAGCAATTTTACGATTGGCTTGTTGTAGCGATTCTGTGTCTTTTGTGAACGCTCGGCCGCCTGCAGCATAACCAAAATGGACTGTCTTTAATCACTTTCTTATTTAAATTTTGATAATCGCTAGAGTCATTAACAAATATTAATTCCACCATTTGTGGCAAGTAGTAGGTAGTCGATGTTTTTTGTTGTTCAACTATTTTTAAGACAGCATAAAGTATACATGTTACCGTTGAGTGTGAAATACGAGAAAAAAGGTAATTTATGCAGTGTGGAGATAGTGAAACGATAACGTAAATAATATTTAGAGTTCAGTTTTTTAAGTAGTATTTGAGGGAATTAGTAGATAATTTGATTTTTTTTTTCGATTTATAAAATATAAGGTATTGTGAATAGTGTCTACGGCATGTGTTTAGTTTCCGGAACTCGTGTTCTATTGATATTTTTGTATTATTAGCAGAGGCGCCAAATGGATGAAACTGAAAACCTTTTCCCGTTTCCAATATATGCGAGTTCGAAGTGGTACTTTTGTATGGGTCAAATCATTCACATATTCACATTAAATTATTCGACCCTGACACCTGTACAAAATGTCTTTGACGCCGGCTTTCAGTTCTGCAAGGCTGATGGTGAGACCTCTCAGCATATATTGTAGTTTTTGGACCATTTGCCGTCGTCGTTTAGCGTGACATTATACTTAGCGTTTTTCTGCAGGAAGAGCAATCCCACAAAAAAAACGCATTGTCGTCCAAGAAGACGAACGTGTACATTTGAATGGAATACATTACACTTATGCGTAACGACAATGCTTCAGTTTGCAGGAATGGTTTTGCAGCAGCAAGTCCAACCACAGCGGGAAGACTTCTCCCGGAAAAAAACGCAATGAGAAGATGAACACACGGTGGTATATGGAACGCATTTCACCTTCCGTTTTTTGGTTCAACGTCAAACTAGAAACTCATGCACCTAGTGACGAAATTCATACAGTGCATCCATTGAAGATTGGCTGAAATTGTATCGACCTCCCAACTTCTACCTACTATATTGCCACAAAAATAAAACCATCCATATCCTCACTGGGATATATTTCTTTCTTTCACAAGCTCTTCCCGCAGAAAGATGAAATGTGTAATTATAGGGTTCTCTTCTTGAACGACAATGGGTTTTTTTGCGGGATTGCTCTTCCTGCAGAAAAATGCAAAGTGTAATGTCACGCTTAGAGTGCCTAGAAAATTCCAAAATCCACTGTGACCGTCTTCGTGTTCGAGTTCGAGTGTACGTGGTAAGGGCTGATCAAAACTTGTGGGCTCACGCAGAAAATGATGCAGATTGGAAACCAGCCGCCGCCCATATAGCTATCGACATAGGCCAAGTGACGCTCATAGCTACCGGATGACTATCGCTCCAGTGCTCCCAATGTATTTCTCCCTATCCAATTGAATGTGATGCAGCGTCCGGCGTCATTTGGACGTTAATGTGCACCGGCTCTAAAGCTGCACAATACTTGTTGGCTATAGCAAAATAGACCCCCGCAGTCGCGGTGCTTGTCTGCCCTAAATGTCCACCCCCTCTCATTATCTCCTATCTATCTATGGGGTAAAATCAAACTTTGGGAATTATTTCGAGTACGAGTGTGTTTTATGCGTATTTCGGAGTTAAGTCCAATTTTAAAACAAAAAGAAAGTGGCTTACTTTGTCTTTTCCACTTTCTAAAATATATAAAAAGTGGAAAAGACAAAGTACGGAATTTTTTTTTTTGGTTTAAAAATGAATTTCCACAAAGTTTCCATCGGGCCGCTAGGAGTTTGGAGTAGCATTTATAGTTAACAATCACCTCAAACCGCACATTACTGGCTACAAACCCATAAACAAACGGCTGCGTGCGATTCGCATTAAGACTCGATTCTTCAATTTCTGGCTCATAAATGTGCACGCCCCCACTGAAATTAAATAAGACGCAGTAAAAGACGAGTTCTACGCCCGCCTTGAGACTCTCTTCGACTCGCTTCCAACAAACGACGTCAAAATGCTGCTGGGAGACTTTAACGCAAAAGTCGGAAATGAAAGTTGGCACCGGGAGACCACTGGAGGTCACAGTCTCCATGAAGAATGTAACTATAACGGCTAGTGACTTATCGACGTCGCCTGCAGCAGGAATCTAGTCGTAAGCTCTACGTGTTTCCCGCATCGACGCATTCACAAGCAGACCTGAAATCTCCAGACGCACACACAGTGAACCAAATTGATCGCGTCCTCAGTTGCAGGGGATGGGTGTCTAGTGTGATGGATGTCCGCTCCTATCGAGGAGCAAACTGCGACTCAGATCCTCACTTGGTGAAGACGACCTACAGATGTAGAATTTCCCCAGTGCATCAATCGAGAATAAGCCTTCCCAAAATCTTTGCGGTTGATAAGTTTCTGAGCGATACTACGGCGGTGGCGTATGCTGCTGCCCTTGACGAAAGACTATCGCCTATGCTACACAACACCATCAACACAGGCGTCCATGGGTTCTGGGAAGAACTCAAGGGTACCATCAGAGATGTCGGAGAGAATGTTGTGGGATATAAAGCCCGGCGAGCGTGAAATGACTGGTTTTACGAAGAATGCAAAAATTCACTTGACGCGAAAAACGAGGCCTACAAACAATAGATTCGACGAGGAGCCAGAAGAGAGGAACTAGAAGAGAAACATAAAAGAACTACGATTGGGGTAAACCCCAATCATGCAATACTCTAGATGAATTTGAACCTGGTTTTTGAATCTAACTGATATTGTTAATTAAGTGTTAAGTACAAAATTTCAGCCCGATAAATTGTATACGTACTGAGTAAATAGGCTTAACGTATTTCATGAAATAGTGCAGTTTGTATGGGAGGGGGTAGAAGGAGGGTGAGGATTACAATAAATTTTATAATGTAGGTTTCAATTATCATAAAAGTGATATATTCAAAATTTCAAAGCAAGATGTTTTATAGTTTCTGAGAAAATCTGATTATTGTAAATTATCAAAAATGTGTCATTTTGTATGGGAGGGGGTAGACGGAGTAAGGGTAATCGATTAATTTTTTTGAATCTAACTGATATTGTTAATTAAGTGTTAAGTACAAAATTTCAGCCCGATAAATTGTATAGGTAATGAGTAAATTGGCTTAACGTATTTCATGAAATAGTGCAGTTTGTATGGGAGGGGGTAGAAGGAGGGTGAGGATTACAATAAATTTTATAATTTAGGTCACAATTATCATAAAAGTGATATATTAAAAATTTCAAAGCAATATGTTTTATAGTTTCTGAGAAAATCTGATTATTGTAAATTTTCAAAAATGTGTCATTTTGTATGGGAGGGGGTAGAAGGGGTGAAGCGATTTAGCCCGTTCACGAACTTAGCCTTCATTTTTTGTCAAAAATAACGTGTGCAAAATTTGAACTTCATAGCTCAACGCGTTCTCGAGCTAGAGAGGTCACGGACGGACGGACGGACAGACGGACAGACGGACAGACGGACAGACGGACAGACGGACAGACGGACAGACGGACAGACGGACAGACGGACAGACGGACAGACGGACATCCGGTTTTGAGATATTCGAGTGATAATATGAACTTCTGTATCATTCATTTTTTTCTGCGAGCCTTATTTCTTAGCGTTACAAACTTTGTGGCAAACTTATAATACTCTCAGATTTCATCTAGAGTATAAAAATATGACGAGCTATGGCGAATATCGAATGGAATAATTAGACGTAAGAAACGTAAATACTTTGACGAGCAGTTGCTGAATAAAAATGAAAACTTAGCTAATAATAACACCAGACAAGCGCACAAACTAGTAGATACAATTAAGAACGGCTAGCAACCCAGGACTAGTCTCTGTAAGGACAAGAATGAAAACATCATCAGCGACACCGATGGCATTAACAAACGAGTGGCCTCTTATTTTGAAGAGCTTCTGAACCTACCATCTAACATCCTCACACAAGAAGCTCTCGACCATATTGTTGATCCAGGCCCACCCATGCCACCCCCGACAGTAGAGGAAGTTGATCTCGCGTTGCGGTCACTAGAACGAAATAAAGCGCCGGCCGCTAAAATTCGGTGGAAGGAGTCTAGTTGATGCCATACATCAAGTCTCACAATTCAGGATCCATAAAAGACGTACTGATCTATTAGAAACACGCACTGATCTGAAACAGGGCTAGCACCGACGCTCTTCAACCTAGCACTGGAATATGCTATTCGGGCTATGAATATGGACAACAGCAAGACGCTACTCATCAAGTCGACACAATTAGCAGCGTACGCCGACGACATCAACATCATGTCCCGAAGATTGCCCGTCGCAGAAGAACTTCTGCATACGCTCGACACCGCTGCAAAAGAAGTTGGACTACGTATCAACGAGTGTAAAACTAAAATAATGATGCAATCGGTGACAAAGACACCTGCACAACCGAGCATCAATGTGGGGGACCTCAACATCGAGTTCGTGAACAACTTCATATACCTGGGTTGCACCTTGTCAAGGGACGCCAACGGAAGCGACGAAATGAAGCGACGGATACAGTTAGCTAATAAGGCTTTTTTCTCGGTTTTCCCCAATAATGCAATCGAAGCATGTGCACAGAAACACGAAGCTCCGCGTGTACACAACCATTATACGACCAGTGCTATTCTATGGCTGCGAAGCATGGAACCTAGCTCAAGCCTCCCAAAACATGCTAGACACATTTGAACGTAAGCTTCCACGACGAATTTTCGGGGCTGTTTGCGATCGAGATGGATGGCGCATCCGGTACAACCATGAGTTGCATGAACTGTTCGATGAGCTGGGAGTTTCGAAAATCGTCAAACAACAACGATTTCAATGGGCAGGGCATGTACAAAGAATGGACGATGATCGCATGCCAAAGAGATTAATGAACGAACAACGAGTCGACGGAGTGTTGCTTAGACGCCCGAGATCTCGTTGGTAGAGTTCAGTATATGTGGACGCCGAGCAGCTGCTGAGCTTCCAAAATTTTAGGACGTGGTCACGTGACCGAGATAATTGGAGGACAACGATCCAGGCGGCCAAGGCCCGACGTCTGGAAAAGGTCTTTGCCCCCCACTTTTCATAATAGTCGTGAAATTTGCGATTGTAGAATAGATGCATTTTCTAATGTAATTAGCAGGCTTAAAATCAAACAAAGTTTTTATGAGAATTAGCTATTTTTTAGTTGTTCTTTCTACACTATTCTTTCTTAGTTTTGGGCAGCTCGCGTTCACAACAGCATGCTGGGCAAAACAGCTAGCGAACAACATTACACCGTTCAACTGCCAACAGCTAATAGCCAGTTAACAAGAATGCCTGTAGAAAACGAGATGTACAGGTAAAATATTGGTGTTGACCCACATTGGGTGCTGAATATAATATTTTAATTCCAGTTGATTTTCACACGTCACGGATGTGATAGGGTATATTAACTTTGTTATGAAGTTTGCAACGCACAGAAGGAAGCATCTCCAACCATGTAAACTATATATTTTCTCGGTCAGTATGATGAGCCGAGTCGATTAAGCTTTGTTCGTCTGTCCGTCTGGTTCTATGCAAACTAGTCCTTCAGTTTTAAATCTATCGAGCTGAAATTTTGTAAAACCCGAAGGCAAGCTTGTTTTTTTTTTTAATTCATATCTCGTATAAGCTAGTTAAGTCTTTTCGCAGGAATATGCAGGCTGAAATGTCATTATGTACGCCGTAGATGTTTTACAAGCCAAGCATAAACATTTAAAGCTACAATGTAACTTCAGAATCAAGTCTATCCACTACAGCGACCTTGTACGGCTTGTTTTAAGTGTTAATTAGTGGAATAATGGGGTCATCTTCAATTAAAAGACAGGTGTGAAGTTAACAACATTTCAAAGTTGAAGAGGTTCATCTGCCATACCTAGAATGTCAGACTCCTTATCACACCACCTCCTGTTCAATATTGCCGCACAGAATATGTCGTTCTTCTAAATCAATGCACACTATTAAATATCCATAGCCCGCATCGCGCATAACATGCCTATTGCCGTCAATATAACAGCGAATACCAATCTGACAAGTATTTATAAGTCTGTCATTTTGGCGAAGGTTAACAAGTTGGATCCAAAATGATCCCACATATAAATCAATTCAGATTAACCAATCACCAGTTAATGGATGGCAAAAGCACTATTTGCATTTTGCAATAAAACAGCTGCCGATGCTGCTACCACAATCTTTACATCACGAATCTATTCGCCATTATTAAATGGACCCCTCTCCGAAGCGCCAATTCTTAATAAGGCCGGCCCGTAACCCTATCGGATCGTCGTTGCGTTGATCGTCAACATGATTAGTGATCAGGTGAATCAGATTTTCATATCATGCATCCAAGGCCCCCGCATCCCAGAGCAAAAGCCGTAACAAATCAAAGCCATCGACGGAATTCGATTGGTTCAGGTGATCCAGGTGATTATCGAGGTATCAAAACGGGCTGCGTGGAGCTCTGTGTGACGAGCATCGTGAGCGTCGTTGATGTTGGAAGAGGCGTATCTATCGCAACCGTTTCATATGACATACGCATAGGTAGATAGATACATGACTAGATATACTCACGATCGCTATAAATATTAGCAATTAGTAACTAAACATTGGAAATGGAAGATTGAATTCAGGTCCGGTTTCATAAAGTGGCCTCAATGGAGATCGATGCCTGATAAATATGCGTATAATTAATATTAATAGGCTTCCAGAGCTCATCTTGAGCGGCGTGATTCGATTTGCATGACTTTGTAATTGGACTGTCTGATTGCAGTGATGGTTTTCTTTTCTACGATGCGACGTCTGTGGATTTAGCGAAGTAACCTTATGGGTCAATGTGAACGATTGATAGATGCATATTGGGAAAAGACTTGCGGAGTAGTTTTAATGCGTGAATTTTTATCTACGCAATCCGTTAATCAAAGGCAGTATCAGGTATTAGTAAAGCAGATAGCGAAAGAAATTAAATGATTAACAGCTAAAGATAACAGATATATCGGCTAACTTCTAGTTGTATTAAAAGCTATGAAAAATTAACATTTGACAACACTTATCATAAATGGGGACATGAAACCGCCCATTTTTTTAGTTGAAAATTTTACTTCCTGAGTGATATGAACTAACATATTCGATGACTGGACTTAGTTGGCTAGAACGAGCGAAGCGAGTGGTCAATTAGGAACTCCTTTGATTCTAAAATCGGCGAATCCTAAAAGAGTATTATTAGCCATCACAAAAAAAGGTAGAAGCACACCTACGGCCGTTTTCACAATGCCTGGTTAAACTGCCAATTAGCTATTTGGAACACAAAACTAAACCTTATATGATAATGCAGTAGAAAATCAGCTGTATTCTATTCTACATCTGTTACGTCTCTCAGCACTAATTTGCGGCTGAGTTGATTTCAAATCCTCTTCCATCGAGAAAAATTTCCAGAAGTTTCTTTATGACCACTTTTATTGTCTCATTTGAATGTGCAAACTGTTCTAGCTGTTGAAATCTCAGCAGCCCGTATTAGCTGTTTGGAATTATCGTCTGATAAATGTTTAACTGGAGGATGAGTGGCGTTTACCGTTTTTCTATAGGATAAACTTTAACCAAACACTGAGAAAAGGAGAAAAAATTCCAGCAATTCTTGGAAATTTCGATTCTCGCCTATGATTTATTAATGGTCTGGTATTATAAGCTGACATAGTTGAGGGGGAGGAGTGCAGGGGTGGTACCAACCAAGAGAAATGTTCTATTACATATTAACGTTTTCTTTGAAAATATCAAGATCCAGTATATTTAACGTCGCTATGCCTATGATGTTTTATTAGAGATGTACACTTGTAACTGAACGATCCGGAATTTATATGCTACCGAAACGTCAGCAAGGCTGCTATGATCGAGACGAACACTTTTGTTTCGCAAAAGTTAAGAAAATTATGTCTATTCAATTAGAGAAAATTTTCCCAGAACTTAAGAAATTCTCGCTTTAGGACCTACAAATCCCCCGCGCGGGTTCGAGGTTCTTACCACCTAAAGCGGAAATGGACTAGCTAAATCGAAAATGTCGCAACTAAGAAATTTTAAAAATTCTCTCTAAATGCTATAGAGAGAATTCTCCTTATATTCGCGAAACAGGAATATTCCGCTAAAGATGTTGACGCGCCCATGTCCTTGGAGGGGATAAAGCAATTAACAATCACTAAATTCGCAATCAACATATTCATCGAATCAAAATACATATTGGAAATTTCGAATGCATAGGCCCGTTTTCTCAATGTCCTGTTGAAATTTATTGTCTGAAACTTTATTCAGACAATAAATGCTAGCACAATTTAATTTTCTCATTATTTAGCGTTTATCGGATCGAAAATGCTATAGGAAACCTTATCTGCCTTTTAAATTTTATCAGAAAGATAAGCTTCAAAAAACAACCACCACCTAGCCTCCGCTTAATAGTTTATTCAAAAACAAAATCCCAACACCTCGCAATCGGTTAAAAGTTTATCCAAAACAAAAACTCAAGATGCGTTCCTCTCTTTTTGGCTAGGTAATTTAACGGGCGTATGAGAAACGAAAATACTTATCGGTCAGTTTTGGCAGAAATTCGATTCTAGTCGCTTTGCCAGCAAAGCTGCTTTTAATTGCCTTGAGGGGCATGGGCGCGTCACCATCCTTAGAATTTCTATACCTTGTTGACGTTTCGAAAGCATATCTACTTTTCGGAAGTGCAGCTGCTAGCATGCACCTCCTATCCGCGCCGTTTTTATACTGACAAGCTCGGAGCATTCTGAGAGTTCAGTTAGTACTCACAGGCAGTTTTTGATCGCACCGACATTTGAACTCCGAGCTCTAGATTAGTACCGTGGAGCAGTGACGGAACGACCACGGCCACCGAGCACTGTCACTGAATAAGAAGCAGATTGGCAGGGTGGTGGGGACTATCACAGGGCGCTGCCACATCGCATCGGCGTGCTCGCATGGAGGCTTCGTCTTCCTCATAATGACTACTGCAGGAGTTGGGAATGTAGATGAGCAAGAGAGTATTTTGCACTTGCTATGTCACGGTCCAGCATTGACCATTAGGGGGAAGAAATTTCTACGATCCTGGTTTTACTATGACTTGGAGGACCTCAGGGATATGAGCGTGATACAGCTCAATGGCTATATCGCCAGCACAGGCTGCTTCGGGACTCAGGTTTCTTTTAGCGAGATGAAATGTTATTGGTGGTATCACAATGGACCCATAAGTGGTCTCAGTATGCTGTGTTGTACCATGGAAGCCTCTTAACTTAACCTAACCTATCAGCTAGTTTGCCGATTGAATAAGTGCATGTCCTTGTTAGTTGTCATGCAGTTTAACGAGACATTAAAAAAACGGGCCATACTTGTCATTCCTTTCTGCTAATGCTAATGATTGCCAATACCTACGTGCTAACGCCAGAAGGTACTATCAAAACATTATTTCAGCGTGAAGTACAATGCGTTTCATTGAAAGCTTTCTGCATTTTTCACGCATAAGCGCATAACTAGCTTTTTAAAGAATAAAGTGCAGTGGGCCATCGCTAATCTAAGTCATTGACTTAGCTCAGCAATTCACTACTACGAAAAAATGATCTTCATTTAAGCCAATTCTTCCACTGTCCCTTGTGTCGTCCACACGATGGATTGTACTCATCAAGAGCTACTTTAATCACATCGGGGAGGCAGCCCGACCAGGCCAGGTGGTTGGTATGTACGTCGTAGGCTTTTAGGGAAACCCGTCATTTAATGAACTGCCCGCTAAACAGTGTACTGATTTGATTACATTGTACATGGCCGTCATTTCAGGAAATTGTGAATAAAATGCTTCAAACTGCCGCTTCACTAAATTGAGTAATATTTGCTGCCGCCAGGTGTGATGTATGTAAGGTAGGTTTCTACTACCTAAAGTGGGAATTCCGGCTTTAGGCAGTATAAACCTACCTTACATACATCAACATAACATTAATTTTATTCTTGTTTTAATCAAATAATAATAATTCGATGGACATAAATTTTCTCAAGATATCGGCTTCTAGTGTAATGGCAATATTACCATATTTGGCGGCACTGCATGGAATACCGCTGACAAACGATGTGTATAAAATTCTACAGTATTTACCGAGCGATTTCACGAAATGACGAGTTTCGCTAGAAGCCTACGACATATAAGTACATTTCGTTTCATCTAATAGCGCATTTACATTTTCGCGAAGTAGCACGAGGAAGATTGAGGCACAAGAATGTAAATATGCTGGTCGCCCTGTGCCCGTTGTTCCTTGCCTCGCTTGGTCCGCCACCGCGATTCACCAGCATAGACAGCCTGAGTGCTCCATGTTCACACTCTCGCTGCCTCGCGATGTTGCGGTAACATACGCCCAGAGGGAAATAAATAATGCAATAACATATTGTACGATCATACTCGGGTGCTTTTGTGAATAGTTTTTCGTGGCGCTTGAAGTTTGGGGTTTAAAAAATCAATAAAGATCAGTTCTGATTTGCTTTAAAGTTCATTTAGATCTTTTCTCCCGAACAGGGGAGCCGTTCGGCTTTTTCAAAACCAGGGTCTATCTTGCTGGAAAAGTTAGAAGAGTCGTTGATTGCGAATTTGAAGTCCAAATAGCAAAAAACAAAATGGGGGATTCAGAATGGCAACACTTTTTTATGTAAGCACGGCCAATCTTGCTGGAAAAAAACTGTCAGCGGGCTATTTATGTCGCTGGCTGCGAATCTGAAGCTCAAATGGGCAAAACACAAAATGGGGTATCCTGAGTGACAACACTTTTTTGTAAACACTTTCAATCTAGCTCTAAGAAACTGGTAGGAAGTTGTTTGGATCGCTGATTGTGAATCTAAAGTCAAAGTTGCAAAAAGTCGAAATCTAAAGGACTTCCTGAACGGAAACCCTTTTAACAAAAACACGGAATATATTGCTGGAAAAAGCTGGTAGGGGGTTCTTTGGGTCGCTGATTGCGAACGTGAAGTCCAATTACCAAAAAAAAGAAACAAAATGAGGGATCCAGAATGGCAACACTTTTTTTTTCAAGAAAACATGGCCATGTTAAAAATTCAATCAAATTAAATGCTCTCCGCAAGTGCACAGACAACAGCACCCATCTCCATTTTCTCCCTTTTTTAAACTTTCTTTTTGTAATAAAGAGAAACATAGTTATAATGCTGGTATGCACAATTTACCGGAACCCCAGCTGCTATTTCGACGTCAGTCATGGCCAAAAACACAGTACCAGCTGAGGGAGGAGTTTCGAGTGCTCGGGACTCGTACTCGGACGAGAATGTGAACGCGTACCTCGCCCAGGCTGCTCGTCTCGGGGATTCTCGCCGAATATGCTCGCCTCTCCACTAGGCGAGAACGTAAACCGGCCATAAAATTGAGATGAGACCGAGTTTATACCGTGGTGCGAACACGAGTATTAACTGGTCCGCGTCCGTATTAGGGTAAGTACCAGTTTTGGTTTGTTTACATAAACTGACACCAAGTATGATATTTGTCGGTTGTTGGTTTGTTGGACGTAATTGGGGAACTTTTTAACAAGACATTAAAATTTCACCTTTGGGAATATGACCTAGGCCAGTAAAATTGAATTTTATTAATATAATTAAGGAAAGATCTGGAATAAATTTTAATCCTTTCTGTAGATACTGAATACATACATGGAAACTGAGTTTACACGGTCGTAGAAGGTGAGCTTAACTTTTGGTGGGCGAAAATCCGAGAAATTTGTGCCCTTTTTTTTAATATTATATATACTTATCACTGCTAAACGGTACCTCGGACTGAAAAATCTAGCCTGTGTAAATTAAAGACCGTTGAATTGCGTTCAATGCAACTCAAAGCTGAAATTCGATTCAGTCGCGTAGTCAAAATCGATAGTCAAAGAACCACAATTTTCAAGGATTTGAAGAAAAATCACACTTTATCAATTTTCAAGCTCACAGATTTTTGCAACGGATGCTCCAAATGGCAAAATTTTTTCTGTAAAAGTTAAGAATAATTTGATTGTAAGTCTAACGTAACCAATATTTTTCAATTCGGGCCATTTTTAGAGTAGTTATGAGCAAAAACTCAAATATGCCTGCTCATCGATTTATGCCTTAAAAGCTCTATCTCGGTAAGTATAACAGCTAGAAGTTTTATTTTAGTCTCAAATTGATGATAAATTACTTAAGTTTAATAAAGTTTAGTTTTGCAAGATTTCTTGTAAGACTAATTTAGGAGTTACTAAAAAGAAACAGTTGCCCTGCCCAAACAATTAGGCACATTTTCAACATGGTGGCGTGGTTCGTGTTTTTTTTGGGGGGGGGGGGGGGGGGGCATAGAAAACTCAAATTTTAAACAATGGACCAACTCAAATAATATATCAAAAATCGAAACTACCCTAATTAAAGCAACCAGTGTTTAACTGACCAAAGTAATTTAACCTTTGCAAAATCACCGACTTTTTTTTAATTAAAACGTAATAACTCAAATACTATACCCGGTAGTATATTCTAGTAAAGAGTGAATCGCAGGTAATATCCCACCCTACATTATTTTCAGGTCTTTCCATAATTATTTTTAAAAAGCCCCCAAATTTGGGTTAGTTTTACTGGCCTAACCGGGGTACATACCAAAAACAGGATTATCATTAAAGCACCTAGTAATCTAATGAATGATTACTAGATGTTAAGACGACCATTCGCGAAAATCAATTAAATGATTGATTCTTCATGTTGTATACTTTATAATATCTTTCCAAAGCATGGTAGATTTTTTCTCTGCAGCACCCTGTATACTTGTATACTATGCAAAATGTTATCCGTTGGAAAACCGCCCACTGGGAGTATCAACTTACCCCGTATTGGTATGGATGTTGCACTCGTTCATGTTTCTACATAAAATATTGACACAAGTCCACATATCTCATCCTCAAATGATCGTCAAATTAGTCCGCCTATAACCACGCATCTTCCTCCCTACACTGAGATTCAAACCCTTTTACCATCTGCCATCATAATTTCGACAGATTAAGATCAGCAGAACCATCTCGTTTGACCTGACGACTGGGTTCTCACGAGAGACTAAGCTATAAATTCATCTAAACATTCCTGGAATACAATTGTATTTCGGAGTCGTAACATTACAACCATGTGTCATCATAGCTTGTTATCAAAATCATTTAAGTTGCATCCTTCTTCTCGGGATCATGCGAGTCAGCATAAAAGGTGCTATCATTCTAAAATATTTGAAATATTCCAGTTCATCCGCGAGAGGAGAAAAAAATATATTCCGATCAAATTTCATCTGTTTTATGGAAATTTGTTATACCATTAAAGATGTCTAACATGTTTAAATATTTAAGTTGCTGGTGATTTGAAACTGAATTTGTATCTGGCTTGTATGCTCTTATCTATGGCAGATATCATTTGAACCCTTTTTAGAGTAGGATAAGATATTGCACCTTGCATACACACACCTTGGTGTGCAGTGTAGTGGAATTTGAAAATCCATGACCATCATCGTCTGTTTGGTCCAATTTATCCAAACGCAGAAATTTTCGCTTTCTTTGGAGGATCTCCTCCACTTCACGGGGGTTATGCTTGAACTTACGGATCATACAAGGTTAAATTGTTAAGGTGAAGTGATGTTTTTTTTTATATAATTTTATGAAATCTTTGCAACGCATTTAAGCGCTGACTGGTGGTGTGGATGTATTGAAGCTTGTTTAGTGTTTCGGTGTTAAACGTAAATTCTCAGCAGGATACGTGCTGTGCTTCGTTGTAAACACCAGTGATCAAATCAGAATAATTCACAGTGTCCGTATTCGTATAGTGTGTGCATCTTACTGCAGTTATAGATAGTCATAGTGTCAGTAGTAAGTAAATACTCGTATACTTAGATACACGCCTTAAGAATATTTGTATTAATTTTCATAATTCCATCGTTTATTAGAACAGAAAAATATTTTTGATGCAGTCTCGTATTTGAATCTGGGAATACTATTCTGGCAATAGCTATTTTATTCTAATTACAACTGAATAAAATTGTCCAACCAGCAAAAGATACTACCTATGTATATACTCGTACAGTGCTGGAAAAAAGGTTGCTCAAACTATTTTATTCTCTTTTTCGTCAGTAAGATGTGACGGTGTTTTTTGGCTCAGGTTATAAGAGTATGTATGTATGTGTATCCTATCTATAAATAGTGAAAAGTTCTGAAAGAAGCTAACCCATTTGGTGATAATAGCGTAATAAGCAGAAAAGTGCAGTTTGAGTTTCGCAAAAATAAGAAAAAGTTAGCACGGAGAACAAAAGCAATATTTTGATTTTGGCGCGAGAAAATCGAAAAATTTGTTAAATAAGCGAAAGAATGGATGTTGCGTAGTGTACTGTGAAATGGTACTTGAAGAAGTTCCGGGAAATGGGCCAATGAACGGGAGAAAACCTTTGGACGATCAAGAAAAAAACGATCCCAGTTGACCCCATTCTTACTGTTTCAATGCCATCCGAACTGATTCAAAACTTCATGTGGCCGTTGGTACGTTCCAATTTTAGCAACGTGTATGCAAATCTTAACAAATGTGATGAGGAAAAGGCTTGCAAATGCTGGCTTACGTACGTGGAAGCCAGTCGGTAGGCCAGACTTTTCGTAAAAACATTAGGATAAAACGTTTGAAATGGGCTCAGTAGCATGATACATAGATTTGAAATATGGAAAACACTGCAATCATTCTGGTATAGTCGAAACTTAAGCAACATGATGGCGGCGGACGATTTTTTGTCCGGCGGAAAATTTGAGGAAAGCCAATGGCTGTGAATGCCTAAGGCACCAGGCTCCAATTAATTTTCCAGTATCTGCAAGTAAACTGCTGCTGCTGTTTTTGAGCTGGGGAAAGCATTTTCCACCACCTTCGTGACCAGAAAAAAAAATCTCCACACCTTAAACTCTTCAGATTTCGGAGGGAATCTTCAAAGGCATTCACCGCTGAGCGTTTCTCTAGGTTTTCGCGGCACGCAGATTCATCATTCGCCAACGTGTTGCCTAAATATGAACACAGAAAGAAAGATGGCAATGTTACAAATCTTCAGGGCTCATATCACATGCTCCCGAGCCCTTTTCAAACATTTTAGTCCGATTTCTTTAACAGAAAGTCTGGCTTCTGAACTGGTTCCAAAGCACGTAAGCCAGCTTTTGCAAACTTTTTTCTCAACAAGCTTGATGAAATTTGTAACAACTTGCTAGAACTAGGTCGTTTCTCAAGTCAGATGATGTTTTCAACCAGTTCGGATGGCCTTTTAACAGTATGAAGCGATCTACAAAGGGGTTAGTTTTTTCGTGATCGATTAAAGATTTTCTTACGCTCGGTAGAGGCCATTTAACCAAAATTCTCCAAGTATTGTTGCACATCACACTGAGGAACATCCAGTCTTTCACTTCTTTCGCAAGTAGTTCGATTGTCTCGCGCCAAATCCAAAATCAAATCAATCCAATCCAAAATATTGGTGTTGTGTTTTCGAATTAATTTTTTCGTATTTTTTTTTACCCAAACTACACTTTTCTGCTTATTACGTTATTATCACCAACTAAGTCAACTTCTTGCAAAACTTTTCACTATTTCTATACAGGATACAATACACATAATTAGTTATAGCCCGAGCCAGTAAAACATTGTAACTTTAACTACTTCGAACAATTTTTGCGAAAAAGGGAATAAAAGAGTTTGAGCAACTTTTTTTTGCAGCATTGTTCGAGTATGTACAAAGTCGCGCAAAATTAATCATCCAATTTTGTTTTTGAATAACTTTTTTACTAAATAAACAAAAATGATTTTGAGTGATGGAAATCTTTATTTGGACCTTTACAATTTTTTCTGTTAAGTGGAAAATATGATATCCATCAAGTGGCTGCCGCCAGTGTTGATACATATTTGTGCCTGATTTATTGCATTTTCCATGACTTTCCGCAAGATTTGATAACTGTTCGCATTCCTGTCGAATATTCTCCTGAAGGTCTGCGATTGTCTGAGGCTTGTTGGCATAAGCCCGCGACTTCAAGCAGCCCCAACGAAAGAAGTCTGGGATGGTTAAATCGGGCGATCTTGCTGGCCATGCCAAATCGCCAAAACGGGGGATTATGCGACCAGGAAACGCTTCCTTCACAATATCCATTGTGGGTCGTACTGTGTGTGTCGTTGCACCGTCTTGTTGAAACCACATGTCCACCAAGCCCCGCTCATGCAATTCCGTAGTAAGAAGTCGTTTATCATGGCCCTGTAGCGTTTGCCAGTAACAGTGACCGTATTGCCGATGGTGTCCTCAAAACAATACGGCCCAATCACTCCTCGCTCGTGAACGCCGCCCTACATAGGGGCTTTGAGTGGATGTAATGGCTGTTCGTGCATCACAGGCGGATTTTCAGCGCCCCAGAAACAAAGATTCTGCTTATTGACTTAACCGCTTAAGTGGAAATGCGCCTCGTCCCTCATGATGATTTTCGTCACAAAATCGTCCTCTTCGTTGTTGAGAATGAGGATGGCTTGACAGTAATTCACACACGACTGACGATTAGCATTAACTGATGCACTGTTTGCACTTTGCACGGGAACATGTGTAAGTCTTTCATTAAAATTCGCTGTAGGGCCCGTCTGGTGATGCCCAATTTCGTGGCCCGTCGTCTGGTTGATGTTTCATAGTTCTCAGCGACATTGGCAGCCACAGCCGCGATATTCTCGGTCGAACGACCAGTTCGGTGGCTTCCACACCCTGCAAGGTCACGTGTGGTTCCAGTCTGTTCGAGTCGAGCAGCTAAGCGCCGGATTGTTTGCGCAGTTGGCACGACACGATTAGGAAATCGACGTCGAAATTGGTAAAAAAAATCGACACAATTATTCCACGCTCTTGCGGAGTATAGCGCTCCATTGCTTGTCTGTTTGTATACTGCAGCTGTTTAGTTCACAAATATCAAATATGATTCACGTACGACGTCATTTGCAAATATTATAACATCTTCCGATAGGGTGATTAATTTTACACCACCCAGTATGAACTATCTTAATTTTATTCCTAGTTCTAGTTTTTATTAGTATTCCAGTAATGGCGTGGTATGACGGAGAATAAAATGTAAAAGTTTCTCTTTCCTCAATTTCGGTTTATGTATTTTGCGGCGCTGAATCTGAATTTCAAATTTCTTTCTCAATTGCCCTAACCCCTTCTCACAAAGACGAATTTTTGGACCGGTCGTTCCTATGGCAGCTATATGACGTAGTGGTCCGATTCCGTTGGTTCCGACATATTTACAGCGTGCAATAGAAAGAAGGCTTTGTACAAAATTTCAACTCGATAGCTTTCAAATTGAGGGACAAGTTTGCATGAAACCAGACAGACGGACGAACAGACGGACAAAGCGTAATCGACTCGTCTCATCATACTGACCAAGAATATATATAGTTCATATGGTCGGATTTCGAGAAGGCGTTTGACAGCATTGACCGGGAATATATCTGGAAAGCTTTATATAGGAGAGGTATACCAGATAAAATCATATCCATCATCAAAAAGTCCTAGATGATCCGATATATTCTCTCAAATATATCGGATCATCTAGTTCAAATGACGGATGCCCTGCACCGTGAAAGTGGCAATGCGGGGCTTAAAATCAATGCTGCCCAAACTAAGTACTTGGAGCGACCGGTAGCGCAGTGTGTTGAGGTGCCAGTCTCATATTTGACTACCGGCGTTTCGGGTTCGAGTCCCGTCCACGACGACGTTTGTGGCCATGGATGTGCAGGAGATGCATGCTGGGAACTGCATTCTTCGAAACCAGTTTATGCGAACGAAACGTCAACTGGGCCACATGGACTAATTGACGCGCTTTGCCCCACAAGCGGTTAGGGCAATTGAATAAACTAAGTACTTGAGCTTGGATCTAGGAACACAGAGCGAAATTTGTGTTTCGGGGCAGACGGTGGAAAAAGTGGACAATTTTTGCTACCTCAGAAGCATAGTTGTAGCAGATGGTGGAGCGGATGCTGAAGTACTATCTCGATCCATATGGCTCGGGCAGCTTTTTTCAGTTTGACTCCTTTTTGGCAAAACAACAACATCTCCAGAAGTACCAAACTCAGGAATTTCGAAACTAGTGTAAAATCTGTGCTTCTTTATGGCTGTTCAACTTGAAAGGTGACCAGGGCGATAACAACTAGATTGCAAACTTTCGTGAACCAGTGTCTACGGCGCATCCTGCACATACGCTGGCCGGAGGTCATTTCTAACGACGACCTCATGTTCATTACTGGCCAGGACAGGATAGACACCTCCATAAAAAAGCGAAAGTGACAATGGATAGGTCACACACTTCGAAAAGGGCCGGAAAATATTGTTAAACAGACCCTCGATTGGAACCCATAGGGAACCGATGCAAGTCGCCGCGTTGGACGACCTAGAAACACCTGGAGAAGATCAGTTGAGGTCGAGGGTAAGTCATTAGGCAAATCGTGGAGACAGTTGAAGGCGATGGCGGCGAACAGGACGAGATGGAAAGTCGGCGTTGTTGATGCCCTATGCCCTACAAGGGTTTGACAGGATCCATAGAGAGATATGGTCGGAAATGCTTAATTTTGAGCATTGCAAACTTCATGACAAAGTTAATATACCCTATCACTTCCGTGAAGAGTAAGAAAATCTCTAAGGACTAAAATACTCATGGACGGAAGGTCTAAGGAGGAAAAACTAGGGATAAAGAGCAAGCGAAAAACGAAGGACGGACAAAGGAAGAATGAGGGTATCTACTGGATGAAATATTATAAACGGCACCCTCTATCCACGGTTTGATGTTAACAAATGTTCAGAATATGTGTCAAATTATGTAATCTGGCCAGATGACTGTGAAGCTCTCAGATACTTGCAAATGTGAAGATTGTGATAAAGGAATCTTTCAGGTTAGGCAAATTGGGAGTGTTCCCATGCTTCGTCTAAAACTGTATGAACAGTTTTTACGAATTTTAAAAGCTACATGTATTATTCAATGCTCCTAGTTCCTTAAACCATACGATAACTGAAAACTTTTTATTTATATCCATCCCTAAAATCAAATCATCCATTACACACTTGTATAAACTTACACTTAACCTGTCAATACAATACATGCCAAATTTGCGAATTCCGAGCAAACATTCCAGCTCTTGAAAAAAAAAGACCGTACTACATTTGAAAATACAATACTTCACGTATCTGAACTTTAGAGCGATGAGAAAAAATTGAAGCTTAATCTCGACGATTTGAAGAGCGTCCGTTATATTTTGATAGATAGTTTATATCGATAGAGTAATGTCAGTTAATCATGAATCGATTATTAATGATCCGATAAATTTCGACACTTAACTGTGAGAAATAGACTATAGACAGATAGTACCATAGTCCGGATCGACTTGACCCAACGACAGGCTACGATGTTCGATGTTGATCATTCAACAAGCTCATATTAGCAATTCGACCCGATACCGACATTTCAGATAAAACAAATTTGTGTGGTCTTTTTCTTTGGCTGGAGCCTTTTGGGAGGCCCATCGGTCACCACCATACGTCTCGATTACTGATGATTCCATCGACTGTGCATATAGTCGTAACGATTATGGGTACAGTGATCCATCCACCACGTGAATTGAGTCCAGAAATATTGATTTCTCGGTTCAGAACATTTCGCTGATGGGTCATAAGTCATAGGCCAACTACAAATTAAAAATAATTACATGCCATTAGCATTCAGTTAGATTGTAGTTAATTTGATTTACACCGACATTGAACTCGACAATTCGATATAGTTTCGGGGCGGCATGTGTTTTGCATAAAAATGGCTTGACCATTCGTACGTAGAACTGTATGCGTGTACACACTCCCAGTTGCAATTGTCGGATAGCGGGTTACACGTCCGAATCTATCCATGGGATTTATCTATTAACTCTCTGTTTTGTTCCTCTAATCGTCTACAGAAGGCCCAAAACAATCAAATTGATAAATGATACCATTACGCCGCTAACTTCCTAAACCATTTCATTATGGGCCGCGTATCTGGGATGCCTGGGATAATAATTATCTACCGTCAAGATCTTGGGATCGGGAATCATTTGCAGTTCAGTTTCTGAAATGGATATTGATAATCGACATGATAATCGGCCGCATGAGAAACAAGAAACCTCTAAGCGTTGCTCCCCGACTAAATGTGCAAAAACGTCGAAATTACCAAGTTGTAGACGGTTCAATGGAAATGAGATCATTTAAGCTTATTTATGAACGTGATTAATTGGAGGATTCTGTTTCGCGTTTCGGGAAGCTCCAGTCCAGCCAAACAAGTAGTACAGACATATGATCCGACTAATGTTCCAGTGGGCTCAGGTATAATAATTGCATCTATGCTAGAACTATAACAATAATTATTGAGGTGATGCTGGCGCCGGGGTCAATTAATTTGATTTGTGTTAGAGAATTTTCATTTTGGGAGTTTTACAGATGTTTACGCCCGTAACGGAAGCTTTGAAGTTTTCAGATTAACTCTATGAATGAGTGGGATCCACCTATCGATAAATTGCCGGGTTCTGTTAGGAGATCTATTTTTATTCATGCTTAGTTGTTGTTATTTTTTTCGTGGATTCGATGCCTGTGATTATCATTACATGTAGTTTAAATTCTACCTGTAACACAGTTGCTCTAGAAATCTGATTAATGAGCCAGACGCACGCATTTTAGGCACGCACGAATAGGGTCAACGTAATTGTTTTATTAAAAACTCCTTATAGACCGCAAAAAATTCGATAAAAAATAGAATGCACAAAACAAGTAAACTATTTTGTAAATATCTTATTTTTTATTAAATTATCGAATGCATTTCGGTTACAATACCATGGTGTAACCATCATCAGCGAACGCTTGATGAGCACTGGCTTGTCAAATATATGTACATGTGAGAGTCAAATAAGTCAAACATATATCAAGAGTTAAAGCTACTATGTATATGGTGTTGTCAGACGAAAGGATTGAACGATATAACAAATTAAAACTTAAAACAAATTAACAAATTAATAAATAAACAAGCAAATAAATAAATTCATAAATTAAACAAATCAACAAAAATTACAAATTGATAAAACAACAAATTAATAAATTAACAAATTTACAAAATTAGCAAAATAAATTAACAGATTAAAATTGAAACAAATAATTTATATTTTCATCTTTACTTCCTTTTCACTAAGTCAAAAAGAGGCGACTCTATTGCACCATTGCATAAATTCATTAAATTGTCATTGATCGAAATAAATAAAGATTCATATGCGTCCAATTTTTGTGGGTTGTTAACATTTTTTATAATTTTTAAATTCTCTTCGATGGAATTGATCTTGTGTAGCTCCGTGTTGTCCAAATCATATACGTGTGCTGCTATGCCTGAGTGCAGCTCTTTGTTGCGGATACTTCGTAAATGTTCGGTGTAGCGAAAATGTATTTTATTAATTTATTTTATTTTTTATCGAATTTTTTGCGGTCTATAAGGAGTTTTTAATAAAACAATTACATGAATACCAGACCACAAAAATCGTTCGCGAGTTTAGTGATTAAAAACTAACAAATTTTCTCAGGGTCAACGTAATCGTACATTTCAGGGTTTACGAAAGTCCATTGGGTGTAAAATGAGATTCTCTCTTGGAATCTAGTTTGAAATAAACTTTCACATTAACCGCAAAATTGGGAGATGGGTTGCGAGATGCATCGATCCGCAAACACTGATAACAATCCCCAATCTGGAATAATAATCCCTAAATTGGGCTATATAGAGCACATGTTGCTGCTCAGCTCGTTGAGGAGCCTTTTGGTTTGCGACACTTTCTGGCCAATGAACTGTTTTCCACACCATTTTAGGGGGCAAAAATCCTCTTTGATAGTCCTCCTCGTAGGCGCCCTCTGGAATGCCAGTGGTCGTTGACCATTGTCAACTGAGCATTTGAATAGGGTTTCATTTTGTAGAAGCGCGAAATTTCCCGCCTAATTAAACAAATATTACATTTTTAAAACCATAAGGGACCTTAAGGTTAGGTTTAAAAAGGTTTCAGTTTTGTGCCTTGTAACTAACTACACGAAGCGCTCATAAGATCTCCATTTCGATTTTAATGACTAGCTAAAATCATTGGGCGCCGAATATCTTCGGACTTTTTCTACCATTTCTCGACTATTTTCTATCGAAAATTTTCATGGGTATTAGATCAAAAAATCCTTAGGGTAGCGTTAGAGTAAGGGCCTAAATAGGATTCGTCTTCTCGGTTTTCCACTAACGGTATTCGATGCCCCATTTCGGTTTCGTCAACGAGGTAAAACCGCACTGATTGATCGCCGAATATTTTCGGGATTTTTCAACAATTTTTAAACGAATTTCTACTGTTTTCACTAATATAAAGCAAAAACGCCTTAAGGTAATCATAAGGTAGCCTAAGATAGTCTTAGAAAGGCTTAAGGATGCCTTCAGACAGCCTTAAGGTGCCAAATAGAATGACATTTCGCTTTCATTGACTAGATAAAATACCACCGACCCCACATTGGGCGCGGTAATTTTTCTTCAACTTTTCGACTATTTTCTACTATAATTTTTATACCCTAGACTTTTAGTATAGGGTATATTGTTTTTGTCACGACGAAAATATGTAACACCTTAAAGGAGGCTCCGGAGGTATAGCAATGTAAATATATAAATGATCAGGGTCACCTCCTGATTCGATTTAGCCATGTCTGTCTGTCTGTCTGTCCGTCTGTCCGTCTGTCTGTCTGTCTGTCCGTTCGCACGATAACTTTCGATAGAATAAAGCTAGAGACTTGAAATTTTGGTCAAATGTTGAAAGTATAATCTACTTGGTTGGTATTGAAAATGGGCATGATCAGGCCAAGAAAACGCCTACCTCCCCTATATATGTAAAATAATTAAATGTATCTATAACTCCCGATTAAATAAACGTAAAAAGCTCTAGCTTTAGCAGATTGCTCGTGAGGATAATCTTTTACTCCCCTAAAAAAATAAAATTGATCAGCTGAAAACTAACGGTAATTTTCTTACTAAGAGCCCCGTACTACCCTACTTTTCGGGTTTTTTGTCTATAACTCTTGAACCAATTGACGTAGACACCTGATTTTTGGCATGTAACCCTGGAGTAAAAAGATGCTTAACTTCTAGTAAGTTGGGCATAATCAGATCAAGGGAACGCCTACCTCCCCTACAAATTTCAAAAAATTAAATATTCATTTAATTACGATAACTTTCGATAGAATGACACTAGCGAGTTGAAAATTTGTCAGAATGTTGTTGGTAGGATCTACTAGGTTCGTATTGAAAATGGGTAAGATCCGACTCAAGGAACCCCTACCTCCTCTACAAGTGAGACTTCAAATAAGCAATAACTTTCGATAGAATGAAGCTAGCGACTTGAAAATTCGACAAATATTTGTAGAATGGGTTAGTTAATTGATTTTGATAATGGTCAAGATCCTACTGAATGATTGCCAACCTCCCCTATAAACAGGCCGTATAGGAAACTCACTTTTAATGCATATGGTCGTTACCAATTGGTACTTTTGGTATCACCACTAGGTCTGTACAAGTCGAGGGTATATACGCTTCGGACTCCGGGCCGAAGCAAAGCTTCGGCCTGGTTTTCATTGATATGCAATCAGGAAACGTCATAAGGTAACCGTAGGGTAAGGTCTACAAATATTACGGTTTATGCGTCTTGTGGCTAACATTATTCTATTGCTTATTTCAGTTTCAATGTATTTTTTTTTTGCTTCGCAACAACAAAATACATAAGAAAACCAACCGCTGCTGTCAAAATCGCCCCCGGGAAACGGCACAAACTCATGCCGCCAGTCATGACGGTGTGATAATTTGGTTGGGGTAAACATTACTCCGCCATTTTTCGCGCTCGGTGGCAGCGATCGTTCGGTCACCGCTCTACGATACTAATCTAGACCTCGGAGATCAAATCTGGCCGCGATCAAAAAACTGCCTGTGAGTACTAATAGAACCCTCACAGTGCTCCGAGCTTGTCAGTATAAAGACGGCTCGGATAGGAGGTGCATGCAAGCAACTGTACTTCCGAAAAAGTAGAAATGCTATTGAAACGTCAACAAGGCATAGAAATGCTAAAGATGTTGATGTGCCCATGCCCTTGGAGGGATCAAGGCAATGAGAGAGAGAAACATTTCCCCTGGTGTGTGGGGCATAAGAATAATGCCACGGTCTTTCCCTTTGCCGGCATGTCGTGGAAACCGACTAGAAAAGGACAGGATGCTTATGCCAGCAACTTGCATCATCCGAAATCTTCAATGTGCCAACGAAACCTCAAGCATTCTTTAAATAACGACTAACTCACCGGTTACGACTTTTGGCTATCGTACAATGATAAAGACAGGATTCTGAAATGTGCGTACTCTCCCGGACAACGGATCAGAAGGACCCCAGAACGCACGATTTCTTCAATTAGAGAGTGAATTTCTGAGGTACCAATTAAACATCTTAGAAGTTAGTGTGATAAGATGGTGGAACAGCGGACAACTTATTTCTCCAACGCGTAGTACTGCAACCTTGTACTCAGGTAATTCTAGCGGTAGTGGTTGTGAGTCAGATGCAGGGCTTCTCTTAACCAGAGCCAAACTATACAGTCTCTTATTCGGTGTTCGACAGAATCTTGACCGATAGGTTACGGACTAAAATGAGAAACATCACAATAATAAATTGATATGCTCCAACTGAACCCGACATTGTCTAGGCGAAAGACTCCTACGAATAACTAAACCTCGTCCAGAGCAGAACAACTAAAAGTGACATTGTAAGGGTCATGGGAGATTTGAATGCAAAAGTGGGTGCTAATAACAATGGACTCAGGCATGTGAAGGGGACACACGGTCTTGGTAATCGTAATGACAACGGTGAAATATTTGTAGAGTTCTGCAACTTTCAGAGTCTCTTCATCGATGGTAATTTGTTTGAAATAAGCGCCACCGCAAAATCATTTAGTCCACTGTTAATCAGCGCAGAACACAAAATTAGATCGACTACTTTACCGTTAGTAAAATATTGAAAAGTCTCCTTCTGCACGTGCGAAATAAGAGGGGCGCCGATATTGGGTTTGAAGAGACAATTATCTTGCTATCGCTTATGTTCGACTGCACATTTCAACCGTGCGCCGTTCAAGTGACGAAAAATTCAGGCGTCGCTCGACTTAAAAATCTTACAACCATGCAACGACCATCTTGCGCAAAAAGTAGCTTTTAAGTTATCTCACCCAGATAAAGATGTAAGTCATCACTGGCTTGCCATAAAAAGTGCATACATTGATAGCGCAGATACCATCCTTGGCACTAACTTGGATTGCCGGAGTAAACCGGAGTATGTCCGATGCTTCATGGCAGCGGATTTTTGAAAGAAAAGAACTGAAGGCAGGTCTAGCGGGAGAATCAGATGACAATCGATGCAGCATCGAGTTTCTTTATCGTCAGAAACTGCGAAAAGTCCAGCTTATTATGCAACGCGATAGATCTATTCTAGCTTCTGTAATGTTTGTCTTTTGAGCGTTTACAAAAATTTCTATCTGTGGAAAGATTTTTCCTTCGCATTTGAAATTTTTCGTAAACTGGCGAAATTCAAATGTACATCATTTCAAATACCCACTTTTTACACCTTTCTTATCAATCAGGAGACATCATCTGTTCTATCCATAGTTATGTGATCTCAGCCAGCATTGATACCGACCAGCTGAGAACATTAGTAGCTTGAACTTCCTAATTGTATTTATGTACGTGCACGAGTACACTTTGTCGACGGGCGGCGACTTGTTACTTGTCGTTGCATTCTACGTGCATACTCCTACATATTTAAATGTATCTTTATGCGCACGTAGTTTTGAATAGCCAGTCTCGTGCATGATGGACGAATGGCGTTCCCATGGATGGTATCAATTGCTGAATTGGAAATTGGGATGCTAGATTTGGTTGCAAAGGGAGGGGTATTTAGCCGTTTTTTTTAAGTACTAGAGCTAGATCGGTTTTGGCGGGAACACTTCGCTTTTTTTCCTGGGTGAGAAGGATGAAGGGGTTTGGGTGATTCTTGGGGGAATGGAAAAAAATTGATGGTTGTCAAGGGAGTTAGTCAGTAACCTCGGGACTGGACAGTTCGAGAGATAGAGGCACGGATCGCCGAATTTTCGCCCAACAATGGCCGTCGCTAGTTTTAGTAACTTATGATAAAAGGAAATCTATATTAGTTGCAAAGAAAAAGTCTTGAAAAAGTAAAATTAAGTGGTTGTGCCGCGCCGGACTGGTTACCATTAGTCCATGAAAAATTGTGCTAACCCATAAAATCCGTGCGCGAAGTTTGCTCACGCTAAATTGGGGCATTCATTTAGGAATCAATTTAAAAAGTTCCGAACGTGGTGAAAAATAATTCCCTTCTTGAGGTTACGAAAAAAAAAATCCAAAAGAAAACCCGAAAAATCGAAAAAAAAGCTAGCTCGGAAAAACGAAACAAAAATCTATAAAACATTAATCTAATCTAATCTAATCTGCCGTATATAAAACAATAAAAAAAAAAAAATATAAATACAAGTGCTGAAAATTAACACATGAAAGTGCCGCAACTTAATTCATCCGCTATTGCATGAGAAGAAAGATGCTTATTGCCAGGCCCATATAATTCCCTTGTCTGGATATGCCATATCGATCATCTGATCGAGCCCGCTGCGAATTTGACGAATTTGACCTGCCGCTATTAACAAATCGTTACTGATAAGAGACGAGATACCTTGTGACGTCAAACAACTGTTGTCTGGAAGAACTCTAATCGAACTTTCTTTGCTCTTAAAAAAGTAATGTTTAATGATCTTGCTTAAATTACCTCTTCGTTGTCCAAAGTGCCTGTATTGTGTGTGTAGTGTCTCACCGTTAATGAAATTCTCGAAAGAATATGGGAGTAAACTTCCTCTTCAAACGGCCGTTGTGAAGTTGGGTAAGTCTTTGTATATGTCCTAATTTATTACTAATACATGTCATACCGGCATTTTGGTCTATTTTAATTCGGTTTGTGTTCGATTCAAGATAAAAGTTAATTACTTAATGCAACGGAAGGTATGATTGTATTGTATAGAATAATAAAAAAAAAAAAAAAATTTAATTAGACGCAGTTTTTTTGTACATACTTGAAATTTTGATTTGTTAACCCCACTACTTTTTTTTTAATAAAAAAAAGAAGGAAAATCCTTTGATGGAGTGAGCGAAAAAAATTGTCTTTTCCTGAAGGAATACCCCTCTTCTTCCTTTCGTGAAATGTAGAACCAGCGCTGTATGTTCGCACATATGAGAATTTAGGGGGATCCCCGAATATCGGCCTGGGATCCGTAGGTCGTTGGTGGGTACGGAAGGCCGGAGTCCTGAACAACTGGACTCTTGCGTAGAAGGAGGAGCTAATCGTTATCGCCGTTTACAATGAAGTACTTATCTGATGTTCTTTTGGTTCCCGCTACTGATTTCTCTGGTTATTTGCAGTGTTTTTTTTAGGTACGTGATTTTCTCTTAATGCTAATGAGAAAGGAGGTGACAGGAAGGCAAAGAACCCCCCCCCCCCCCCCCCCCCCCCACATCTCCCGAACAGGGCTAGGTCAAGCACGTACCGCCGCCTTCTTGTTCAATATGCTTACGTTGCTTCCTCCACATGACATCCTCTTGAGGATGCCCAAAGTTAAGCCTCATTACACTTCGGAGGAAGAAACTACAAAAAGTAACAACATAAACGCCGTACACGGTGTCATCAAGAAGTTTACAGGTAGTTGCAATGCCTGCCAACATCCGGTGAAGGATAGATGGAAAGCTACTTATCTTGGAGGAAGATCAAATGAGGCGGTGGAAAGAACACTTCGCCGCGATTTTGGACCGTGTACCCTCGGGTGAATTTGCCCCTCAAGTAGATAACTTAGCTAACCATCAAAATATGGGTATACGGTCCACTGCCACGACTAAGGAGGAATTAGTAGCTGCACTAAAACCACTAAAACAAGGAAAGGCCGGCGGACTGAACGGTATCCCTGCCGAACTTTATCAAGCAGCGCCAAGCATAACTCCCAATATGCTGCACCCACTTGTTGATAAAGCGTTGAATATAAAGACCTCTCCCACTGAGCGGAAGGAAGAATTTATCATCAAACTTCCGAAGACGGATAGCCTTTCAGACTGCAATAATTGGAGAAACATTGCCATTGCCAAGATAATAGCTAGAATCGTCCTGAAAAGACTAAAGCCTAATTTTGAAAGCACAATTGATGAAGAGCAGGCTGGCTTCCGATCTTAATTCTCCTGTGTCGATCACATTAACACCTGGCGAATCATCATCGTTCAATGCCCTTAGTACGATTCTCCGCTTCACTTGCTTTTCATCTATTTCGAGAAGGATTTCGATACCTTGCTTTCGATACGATGCAGGAGGGCATCCCCGAGAAGACAGTGGCTATTATTAAGGCAACCTATGATGACGCGAAATGTCGCGTTCTGCATAATGGTATGTTGACAGGGGACTGTGAGATTTGCAGTGAAGTTCGGTAGGGGTGCATCTTCTCGACGATCCCATTCCTCATAGTGATCGGCAATGTGTTGTATGCACCCCTATTCGGCCTAAGTAGGGAAATCCAATTGATTTTAACATCTTATCTACAAAATCTTGACTACGCTGACGGAATACAAACTACTTTCCACAAAATCATGGATCTGTCCGCAATGACGTTAGATCTCAAAAGGGGGGTATGCAAGGTTGGCTAATGATTAGCACAAACAAGGCCAAGGTTCTTAGATCGCCGTTACAAAAAAAGAAATCCCAAACCTATTGCCATCAATATCAATGGGCAGCCTGTAGAGAAAGTCCACATTTTCGTATATCTGGGAAGCATTGTCGTCTGAAATTGTGGTTCGGAGCAGGACATTGCTCGTCGTATCAACCAGGCTAAAAGCGCATTCGGGATACTGTCCACAATCTGGCAAATCAGTTATCTACATAACTGTTAAGACCAAGCTGGACCTGTTCCGCTCCATGGCACTGTCTGTGATTTTGTATAGGAGAAGCACCTGGAAAATTTCAGTGAGAGTTACCAGGAAGCTGAAAGTTTTCATCAACTCATGTCTTCGTGGAATTTTAAGAATTTTCTGCACCGAAACAATATCAAATAAATAGCTAAGTTGGCGTAATGGTCAGATGCCAATGGCCGAATTGATTCGCAGGCGAAAACGGCAGTGGATAAGTCACAAATTGCGAGAGGATGATAACTGCATTGATATACATGCCTTGATTTGGAACACCATGTCAGGTCAGGTCATGTCTGACTACGGTCGTTACCGGTTCAAGTCCCTTCCACAGCGTTTGTGGCCGTGGATATTTGTATTTTGTTCCCCCTATGGTGCGGGGCGTAATAATAAGCCACAACATATCCCGACTTGTCACAGGTAGGTGGCTAAATGGGAGCAGGAGGTGCATGCTGGTGCGTCGTCCGATACTGGTGTATGCCAACGAAACGTCAGCTAAGCCACATGGAATTGTTGACGCACTATGCCCCACTAAGGTGTTAGGGCAAATAAGTACATAAGGGGGTGTCCTCTTGGTAAGGCGTGGGGAATGGCGTCCGATTGCCCAGAATAGAGTACGATGGCAGGCAGGAATAATTGACGCGCTATGTGCCACTAGCGATTAAGGCAGTATTGTTATACAACTGTACGTGGTTGCTAGGTTTTGTTGATTTTTCCTACGCACAGTGTTTGCCGTTTCAACCCCTTCTGCGGGTGAAAACCGTAAAAAATTGAAGCGACAACACTTTATTCGCAATTCCAGTAAATGTCTTCGCAATATGCATTACTTATATCGAGAATAAATTCAATCAATGTCATATATAACGATCACAATCTTTAATTTGGTCACTTGCGATCTTTCTTGAAGCCAAAAAATAAGAAAACTGTTCCCAATTTTTCCAAGTAGGCACTGATACTGAAATATGTTCCTGCATAGTACGAACCTCGTTATGGACTGATACTAATTCTTTTAAATGACGACATCAATTCATTCTGATGTGCTCTGCTGATCTTGCTCATATCCATACTTGGTTACAAAAAGATCTTTAATCCACAGGCGGTTGGAATGAGATCAATTCTGGTCCTTACCATATGATAGCTGAAAGGGTCTCAAATAATGTAATTATCATAAATATTGACATAAAAGCAATATATAAGGGTATTTGGATTGAATTATGTTCAAATTTTTATGAAACTTTTATCTGAACGTGGTTCAGAGTTTTTACGCTGAATATCTTGAAGTTTAAATTTTTTTTTTATTTCTTTAAAATGTCAAGTGCCGGTACTAATTGGAAGATTGCGGAGCAAATTCTTCGCTTCACCATATCCTTTATATGACATTTTAGGTTTTTTCTTTAAGGATGGAAAGGAAAGGTAGAATCAGTATTTGTAATGTACGAGGACGGTTCAAATATGATCGAGACAAATGCTGTAGATGGCGCGCCTGTATGTTTTGAAGCTCGCGGCTTGAGTATGTGATAGCTGAGTCCCTTACAAATAGTGTGGCATAGTTTTGGTCGCAAACGCACGTTTCAAGCGCGTGCTACGACCATGAGTGAACATCAAGTGCCGAACGCCGCTGCGCGACGTATTGTCATTCGTTTTTTGGCGTGGGAAGGCGTTAAAAACACGGAAATTCTTCGGCGTTTGCGAAATCAGTTCGGTAGTGAGTGCTTGAGTAGGTCTGCTGTGTTTAAATGGGCCAAAGCGTTCAAAGATGGCCGCGAAACCGTCGAGAATGAGCCGCATGATCGTCGACCGAAACATTTCGGCTGAAGTCGGCATTAGTATTGGTAGTTCAGAGTCTATCATCCACGAACACCTTCAATATCGCAAAATAACGGCGCGATGGGTTCCCAAACTGTTGAACTTCGCGCGCCTTCACGCTCGATACAATATCAGAATTAGGCTGGGAGGTACTTGAACACCCCCCCCCCCCTACAGTCTGGATTTATCACACTGCGACTACCACATGCTTGGACCACTGAAAGAAGACCTCGGAGGTCAAAGATTCAACACCGACGACGAGGTAGAGGAGTTCGTGCGCACATGGTTGTCCAAGTTGCCCAAGGAATTCTTCGATATCGGCATCAAAAAACTTCCGGAGAGGTGGCAAAAATGTGTAACTAGTGAGGGGAATTACCTAGAAAAACTTTAAATTTTTGTAAATATTTTCGATAATAAATAAATGTGTCAGAGCGTTTGTCTCGATCAAATTTGAACCGCTCTCGTATATGTAAAAAATGCATGCTCTTGCAGTTCAAAAATCGCATAAGTCTAGTACACTTTACAAATTCATCGCCTACGAAAACTGAGAAAATACCCAAGGCACACGCAACAACATGTATATATTTAATTGCATACCAAATTTTTTAATGTTTACTAAAAACAAGTAGAATTTCAGATGTCATTTACTTGAAATTAATACCTTTGGTATACTAAATAAAAAGATCGAATTTCACCTCCGCTTTAACAATTTCCTTGAAAATTCTTCGTATTAGACTACATTTTATTATTAATTAAAATTTTTATTGTACAGTTCTGATTAAATGTGTTTCTCTTCCTTATATTGGGACCGGTCCAATTTAAGGTTAAATTAAATCTCATTTTGGTGAACACTTTTAGCTCGAGATACAAAAATAAACACTTCTCTTCGGCGATGAGCGTCTGCATCATTCTAATGACTCTTACTTACATCCATACCTAAAATGAACCACAAAAATGTTATTTTACATTCAACTTATATTTTTTATCATAAATTTAGTTGTGTCAACTTTAGTTCACCCAAATGTGGACCATTAAAATTTCATGACAAACATCTGAAATCCTGAACTTGACCATGATAATGACGATGAGGTGATTGTCGACGACCATTCGACCGGAGTTGATCTTGTTCGGGTAAAATGTTTTATAGGATTTTTATAGTTGATCTCATCATAATGTGGTGGATGTTCGTACACTGGTCCATTCATTCCTTGTTTGTTTGGTCTGTTATATGTCGTGTATGTGACAGAATCCTGGCCATAAATTAGTAATTTTAGCTGCGACAATTACAAAGACGATGACAGTGATGATGATTTTTTGACGATTCCTATTTTTTTTATATAAATTTATGTAATGACCTCATTGGTTGGTTTGAAAGACACACACGATACTTTAAATTGTAAGTTTTTGTGGGAAATTAACAAAGACTTACGTCTTGTTATACCCTTCATGGATGTGATAGGGTATCTTAACTTTGTCAGGAAGTTCGCAACGCACAGAAGGAAGCATCTCCGACCATATGAACAATATATTCTTTGAAAAGTCACTGTACTTTTTCACGTATAAGCGCATTTTGTAGTTTTTAGGAATAAAGTGGAGTGGGTCATTGCGAGTCTACATAAGTCAAAAATGACTCAAACTCGCTCTCCACTACAACACAAAAATTATCAGCTTAAAGCCAATTCATCCTTCTCTCACTTGGTTGCGTCCACACCATGGATTCACTCTTTAGGAGCTGCCTTAATCCTTTGGGGAAGCAGCTCGACCAAGTCAGGGGTTTGCACTCCGACCTAAATCGGAATACGTCGCCGAGTGAAATGCTAACACCTTATATAGTGTGCATTAGACGACACGGGTGTGAATTTTCATCCAATGAAAAGTCATTCTGTTTATTCACGCATAGGCGCATTTTATAGTTTTTAAGGATAAAGTTTTTAAGCAAAGAATGGGGTCAACTGGGGTCATTTTTTTCTTGATCGTCCAAAGGCATTCTTCCACATGGTGGCGCCCATTTCCAATAGCTTCTTCGAGCACGATTTCACAGTACACTGCACAACATCCATTCTTTCACTTATTTGACAAATATTTCGATTTTTTCGCCCCAAAATCAAAATATATCTTTTGTTTTACGGACTAACTTTTTCCTATTTTTTCACCCAAACTGCACTTTTCTGCTTATTACGCTATTATCACTAAATGAGCGAACTTCTTTCGAAAATTTTCACTATTTCTAGACAGGATACACGTACTTTGTAATAACCTGAGCCAATAAAGCACCATCACGCTAACTACTTCCAGGAATTTTTACGAAAAAGGGAATTGTAATAACAAGGCTCATATTTTACAACGCGCAAACTAGTCTGAACGCGGTGTAACCGATGGTTTGGTGGGCATCCGAAGATGCCCTTGGGGACGGAGGCTAAGGTAACGTATAGTAATGGCCGTGAAGGTCGGGCAGTTCCATCTGGCGAAGTAAAAAGACCCCACAACGAGCTAAGCAGCGGCCTATGCTTGCTGTAGCTCAGTTCAGGGGACGTGGGCGGGGTTTTCGCCGCACGTTGCCCCTCTCCTTTACGTATTAACAAAAATTCATAGGCCTTAGATAGACGACACACACATGGGAGAAAAAAAGGTGGAATAATAAAAAAATGGGCCGATAAGGATGGAATGGTTGGCGGACCGCGCAGACGTCCTGGCGATCGCATCTTGGTCCGGGTGTAAGGTGACCGTCGGCCTTTGGTTTCGTACCACCGACAGATCATTACTTATTTGGTGCTGCTTCCACCGGCAGATCGACGGGCCGGTGGAAGCAGCACTACCAGACCGAATATGGTGCATTACACCGGTTAAAAATATTTGGATAATTAGTAGCATCATGTAGTGACATGGATGACCCTCCGGTCACGGATATGAGAAAATAACTGAAATTCAAATATAATTAAATGAACTCGCAACTGCTCGTAAATGGAAACAATTTTTTACTTCGAGCTGAGTCGAATGTAACCGGTAGTTCATTCCATGTTGATTTCTGGCCCGCCTCGTCAAGGACGGTCATATAGTCCGATCCATGCTGTATATTGTTCGATTGTCCGTTTCTTGTGGGTAAATGTCAACCAAATTTAGTTTGTAACTGCTTTGGGTGATCCTAAACACAACCCGATGACTAGTTTTACGAAATCAGACTATTTTTGTGCTGCATGATGAACAGAACGTTCTTTGTCACGCATTTTAATGAGTAAATAAATCTGTATATAAACGAAATGTGTGTTTCAGCTATATAAATTAGATAAAATCAATGGAATGATCGTCAACTGAAAGCGTATCCGGCGAAGTTAGTTGGCGCTAATGGCGGAAAATTTCACTTGACGATTTCTACTAACTAGCTTAGGTTAGGTTAGATGGGTTGCCTAGAAGAGCAAGGCGCACATAGACCACCACTGAGTCCGTTGTGATACCCCTAGATACAGCATACCTGAGCTTATCTCAATCGTTAAGCCAGCGAGAACTGGAAATGAAGCGATGAAGACAACAGACATTAACTGCTTTTAGGTCGTCCAGATCCACATAAAACTAGGACCCAAGGATGTCTCTCCTACGTTCCGCCAAAGCAGGGCAAGTGCACAGAGAACGATGACAGCTTTCCTCCTCTTCTACGTCGCCGAAGCTCCTACAGTAATCATTGTGCGGGAGTTGAAGTCTTCTAACATGCTTACCGATCAAGCAGTGTCCAGTGATAACCCCCTACACATTTCTCAAATGCCGTCTGCTCAGCATCAGCATCCCGTAGGATCGGATGGGATCCAGCTTAGGCCATAATTGCCTAGTTGCATGACATGTGGATCCACTACTCCATCTGGCGCTGGTTCTGTCATACGCCACATTCTGGGTAATCATTTTGCAAGCTGCTAGACGCATCCCTTTTATGCGCCACCACTTCCTGATCTCATTAGTCGTTCCCGCCCGAGTCAGTTCGTCAGCTTTATAGTTCCCAAATATGCCACTGTGGCCCGGTATCCAGCACAAAGATATGTTAATAAAAAACTACCCAAAACCTTGAGAGAGTCACGGCAGTCCAATGCCGTCTTTGATGTAACCAGGACAGAGCTAAGCGCTTTAATTGCCGGTTGACTGGCCGTGAAGATTACAATATCCCCAGTGGATACAACATTATGCGCAAGCCATACGAGCACCTCGGAAATTGCTACAACCTCCGCCTGAAAAACGCTACTGTATTCCGGAAGGCGGAACGACAAATCAATATTCAACTTCTCCGAATACACTCCAGCTCCAATGCCTTCCTCAGTCTTAGAGCCGTCAGTAAAAAGGCTAAGGCATTAGATCCCAAAAAAAGCGCTTTCAGACCACTCATTTCTCGATGGGATCAGGCTTGTATTGTAAAGCACTTATCGAACAGGAGTTTCGGAGAGATGTACTAATGGCTACTAACTAACCAAATCAAAGGCAAAAGGAGTCTCCGAAAATGTTAAACCCCTTCTTTTTTGTCTGATTTCACAATTAAAAAATTTTGTCCCACTCAGGCCCGTTTCTCAATGTCTAGTTAAACTGCCAGTTAGCTACTCGGGACACTAAATTAAACCTAAGCGTATGCAATGCTCAAAATATAAAAATGCGGTAGAAAAATCAGTACCGTCTCTCAGCAATAATTTGTGACAAAGTTGGTTTCAAATCCTCTTCCATCGAATGAGTTTCGAGAACTCTGTTCTTTATGACCAGTGTAATTGTCTCATTTGAATGTGCAAACGTAAACAGTTCCAGCTGTCAAAATCTAGGCAGCTCGCAGCAGCTTTTGGAATTATCGTCCGATAAATTTTTAACTGGAGGATGGGTGCCGTTTAGCGTTTATTTGTAGGATAAACTTTAAGCAGAATGAAAGAAAATGGCACATAGTGTTTAAATTTTCATATTTTGAAATATAACCAGTTAGAAAGTTTGCTTAGGCAACCGTAACCTCATTTAGGTGCTAGTCTTAATTCTCCTCATTCTTAATCATCAGGGGAGAAAATTTCATCATTCCATGAAAAGAAAAAGTTATCGACTTTACATGAAATATATTGAATTTTAAATAAATTGATTTGAATCTATAAATTAGCATTAGCAGTAAATCAAACTGATTAAATCAAATTTATTGAACATTTGGTTCACATTAAGGATGCCAACTATTGAATCAAACTAATATCGTTTCACATCTGCTCAAATTATTCAAGTTATTGGAAAAGTTCACAGTTGATTGAAAATTATTCAATATCCGTTAAAGAGATTAAAACCATGAAATGTCACCATCAAATGTCGATGATCTGTTCCAAAACACTATAAATAAAAAAAAAACAAACTAAAGATATTTTCAATCTTATTTAATCAAGTCTAATTCAATCACGTAATCAAACTCTTTTTAGAAATGACTGGTGTCTAATCTGCTAAATGAACAATTAACATGTCAGCTAACCATCAACAGATACGGATTTTGGGTAAACCCTCTCACTAAAGATACTCTGACTCGCTTGAATAAATTTATACCAAGAGAATATAGCGTGAAAATGCAAACTACTCTAAAAGTTTTCTAAATATCTATTATTTAGAATTAAGAAAATGAACGAGTCTACACTTGTAGTCACTTAGGTGTGAATACTTTAGAGGTTAATTGTATCTGCTCAATCTAATGATTCCTATCGGCCATAATCTGATGTATATTTATTGGATTTTGTCAATAACGAACTTGCGACAATAGGATTTGGAGATTACAAATGAGGCCGTAGATGGATTTGGGTATGTAATCAAGTCCAAATTGGCGTTCGATGATGATATTTAACTTTAAATTCTATTTTGAGACAGTTTTAAGATAAAATGGAGCCTACGATGGATAAAGATAAGTCTGCGAAATAGGTCCATAATAATATATTCCACTCGATCGTATCTAAACAATGAGCTTCATCATACAGCGGTATGTTATGATTTCCATCAAAACAGTGTTTTGTTTTCCCCTCATCCTCTTTTTTATTCGATTCATTCCATAGAATTTTAAGAATTCTTGAACGGAATGGATAGTAACTCAGCGCTCATATCGATCCCCAATCTTCGGTAATGATAAAATATTGGACATTCAATAAATAGGATTTTTCTCTAAACTAAAGAGTCATTCGGTTGCGGCTGCCGTTAGCCGTTTCGTTTGACGGTTATTGAAAAAAAGAAATCAATACATATATGCTCGTCAGAATGGACGCGGGGCATCCCTTTGCGGATCATCATAAATTGGACAGTTTATGGTCTCGCTGCATTTACGTATCCACGTATGTATATCCCGATTTATCCGTCAACTAGACATTATCAAATTTCGTCTTTAATCTTGTGATATATGGTGTTTGATGGTGTCGGCCTTCCGACCAGAGAACTGAAATATGCTGTCATTGGTAGTGTGATACTAAAAATCCGGCTTCAATGAATCCGTTTTTGACATTGATGCAAATTTATGGAGACAACATTTCAGCCGAAATTGTTAGATTTGGTCTAGTCCAAGGCATGTTGAACAGGTGATGTTTACATTGTTATCGACTTGATCAAAAGATCTTCACGAATTGTTTTACTAAAAAAAAACGAATAGTTTTACTAAGAAAACTAGGGAAAATAATATTTTTGTATCAGAAAAATTTCGTTGTATTTATTATTATTAACCGCTAACACTGACAATGAGACGATAGTGCTTCTGACGTCAGAAAAAGATCCAAAATGTCTTGGGAAGCGATCGTTAAAAGACAACTCGCTCTCTTGCTCGGGTGGAGCGGACGGATGTGCCTGGAGTAGTGTCGTCGGGAATTGTGAAAAATATATACAACATTTATATAGTATTATAACAAAACTGACCAATAATAATTAATAAAACAATAATTAATGTAATTGCATGGTGTATTGGTGTTTGAGGGAATTTGAACTTGGACCAGGAGATCTTCGCGTTTCACCTCTCGGACTGGTTATCATAGGAACGCGTGGCGTGCACGCCCATCTTCGCAGCTAGTTGGTATAATCCCTAAGACCTCAAAGTCAAAAAATAAAGTCAATTCCGAATGAAAGTTGTGTGGCGCTCAACGTGGGGCCGTCCGCCTCCTATTGGTGAAAGGGTTGGCCGATGTTCCCTGATCGCGGCCAAAGTTAACGGTTCAGAAATTCTGATACAGATTTCACACTTTCACAGCAACAGTCATAAGTGAGTTGCGCAGATGACCTCCTCTGCGCAACTCACTTATGACTATCGATGAAATTAAGGGACACTGTAAAATGGTTACCGGTGTTAGTTGTTACCCGTTTATCACAGCCACTGATTCTTAGAGTCGACTTCAGAGAATAATTCGGTGGACTTAAGCAGGCGGAAATAGACGTTTGCAAGTCGGGATGAAATCGCAACGATTAGTCATCTAAGAGTAAGATCGAGGCTGACACAAAAGGAAGTGTCGGTGTTATTTAATTGTTTAGAAGAAGAGCTTTCCCTTTAGGGGGATGGTGTAGGATACGCCGATACGGTGGAGCACATGATCAACACTGACTCACCACCGATAAAACAAAGATTTTATCCGGTGTCGCCGGCCTTGCAAAAATACATACACATTGAATTAATTGATATATTGGAAAAAGGAATTGTTGAATGTTCGACAAGTGCGTGATCTTCGCCAATTTTACTAGTCAAGAAAAAAGACGGATCCTTTAGATTCTACGTTGACTATTATATAAAAATCAACAAAGTCAATGGCAGAGATGCGTATCCTGTAACTTTCGTGGCATTCATTTTATGTAAATTGCGAGATACAATATTTCTTTCCACCTTGGACGTGAAGTCTGCATATTGGCAGGTGCCAATGTCCCAGGACTTTAAAAAGTTCACGGCGTTTACGGTGCCTAATCGAGCACTATACCAATTTTAAGAGAATGCGATTTGTGCTGTAAATAGCCCCTAATACATTTCAACGTCTTAGTGTCACCATACACTGTCAATCTCGAACTCGAACTCGAACATACACTTCACATAGGTGTGAAGAAAACCGGTTCACTTGTACTAGGTTCGTGCTCGAGTTCGACAGTGTATGGTGACACTTATCGACCAGGTACTTGTTCCAGACTTACAATAGAACCGCACGTATTTATTCGTACGTACCTAGATCATATAATTCTAGTGACGCAAAACTTTTAGAAAAACATGGAAATGTTGTGAGACACCTTTTGAAGATTGAGAGATGTTGGTCTCCGTATTTCCAGGGAAAAATGCGAGTTTTGTCGGTTAGAGTTGAAACCTCTCGGATATATGGTGAATGAATGCGGCTTGAATGTCGACCTCGAATATGTTGAATGCTTGGTCAAGATTCTCCGTGCAAATAAAGTCAAGGGTGTACGACGGTTTTGTTAAGCATTATTTCGTGGTTTCGGAAATTTATTTCAGATTTCGTCACTGTGATGGCGCCACTAACAATGCTATTAAAGAAGGGACGAATTCGTTTGGGACGATAGTTGCGTGGAAGCATTCACTCATGCAAAGGCGAGGCTCACTTCCGCCCCAGTTCTGTCCTGTCGAGATTATAGTAAGATATACATACGTTATCCAGACCTTATCGAACTGTGGGTTGGGAGCGGCTCACTCACAGAACGACGGGGAAGATAAAAAAAGTAATTTGTTTCTTAAGTCGTTCACTAGTCGAAGCGGTGCAAAAGTTTTCCAGACAGAAAAGGGAGGTTGTAGCTGTTGTATGGGCCATTGAGGAGTTTAGGCCATATGTTGGAGGCACGCAATTTTAAGTTATCACGGATCACCACTCTCTAGTGTGGCTCAACAACCTCAACGATCCGATAAGATGTTTAGTCAGGTGGAGAGTCCGCCTTCAACAATAGAACTATGAAATTATTCATAGGCAGTGCAAGGATCATCTTATACCAGACGCTCTTTCCCGAGCTGTGCCTCGTTTGGAAGTTGCTACGGTCGCAAGTTCAACGGATGTATGGGTGACAAAAATGATGATACTTAGTCATCCTGAAAAGTATCCAAATTGGCAAATAGAAGAAAATAACCTGTGGAAAAATATGCCACCATCTTGCAGTGACGTGCAGTGGAAATTTTTCATAGTCAAGCAGTTGGGCGCCCTAAAGCCAATTTAGCATAAACAAAAATGGACTGTATAATAGAATATGGACAGTCACAAAAACATTTATACCAAGCGGCTTTAAGCCTTAAAGAAGAAATCAGGAAAGATATAAATAAAATATTGGCACATATATTCGGAATACAAAAAAAAAATAAATAAATAAAATATTACTAATAAAAAAAATGATAAATAAATATTATGTTAATTAAGACTAAGAAAAATTCAGGGGTATTTGAAATAAATAAGTATTCTTTCGCCATTGCCATTTATTTGTATTCCAAATCTATGCGCCGTTCTTTAAGTAAAAACTCTTTAATCACATTATCAAAAAAATCGTTTTCTCTTCGCATTTGTATAAGAAGATCCTTTTCAACCGCAATTAAAGCAAGTTCCGAAAGTCGTTCTTGGGATTGGCGATTTCTCAAAAATGTGTGAACGCGCTCTAGTGTTGAAAATGACCTTTCCGCAGTTGCCACTGTGACTGGAATTGACGTTAATAATTTTGCTAAAATATGAACTTGCTTAAAAACGTTTGCGACATAAGGCCGTTTTTGAAAATAATCGAGAATTTTACTAGGATTCGCGTTTTTAAACTCATCTGAAGGGTAAATAACTTTTAGCTCATTTTTCAACTTTATTCTGTAGAAAAATTGACCGTGATATTCAATAAGTGAGTCAAAATTTTTATCGGGAAAATTTGACTTGAATTTAGAAAAATAATTCGGTTCAAGCAACTCTAAAAATGAAAGATCTTTAAACGAATGGAATCGATCTCGAATTTGCCCGAGAATAACATCTATAATCTCCCGAAATATCCGCCGTAAATTTTGTAAAGGATCTATCGCATTTCTACATTTCTTACGTGGTGGCTGATATTCTGCTGTAACTGTCGAATAGAAATTATCAAACTTTTTAGAAAAGTCATTTTCAAACCAATTTTCAAATTCAATAATTTTTTGGCTTGCATATGAAATGTTTACCACTTTGCTCTGAATAATATTAAATAATATATCAGTTTTCGAAAAAATTTCAGAAAAAATTAACAGATATAATTGAAAATCTGACTCTGCGAATTTTTGTAAGTATATATCGGAATAAGTCAAGGAATCGCCATCCCAGTGTTGAGAACCATTCGAAATTGTCTCAAAAACTGTACAAATTTCATGCTTATGTTCAAATATAACGTTAATAATACGCAAATGATAATGCCAACGCGTTTTGGAAACCGATGGTGAACGACGATTTACTATATTTACAAAAAGGTCCGACCTTTTAGTGGATGTATTAAAAAATGATGCGATTTTATTGATGTGCGCGAAAAATAATTTAATTTCCGGAATAAACTCAACTGCTTTAGACAATACTAGATTTAGTGAATGAGCGTAACATGGAACGAAAATTGCCGATTTATGTTTTTCCCGAATTAAAGTCTGAACTCCACGAATTTGAGAACTCATTACTGCTGCGCCATCGTAACATTGTGCAATTAATTTCTTATCGATATTAAAATTTTGCAATTGTTTTAAAATGTGAGAGCTTATTGCTGTAGCTGTACGATTAGCGCTTACATCCAAAAATCCGATAAATCTTTCTTCAATCTCATTTGATATTGTATATCTAAAAATCATCGTTAATTGTTCCCGACCGCTAACATCTGGCGTTTCGTCGACCATTACAGCTACAAATGGAGCCTCCTTTATTTCCAAATTGGTTTTATTTCGAACCACATTAGCTATAGCGGAAACAAGATCGTTTTGGATTCTATTAGACAAACCCGAAAACGCTGCATTTGCTTTTATAGAATCTATGTGGGACTCAATTATCGGATCGTACAAACTCAAGAAATTTACGGTTTCGATAAAATTACCACGATTATTTGAAGAAGAGTCTTCATTATTTCCGCGAAAAGGAAGCTCCTGTTTTGCCAAAAAAATTACAGTATCGATTAAACGTTTCAAAATATTACGATTACGCTCAACTTTTTCATTATGCAAACTAACAGATATTGCCACCTGGTTACTAAGCATAAACTCTATACGCTGAGAACCAAAATTATCTAATTTAATTAACGACTGAAGATGTTTTTCGGAACTTGAATGCTTTGCTGCTGAGCCCGTAAAATTATTCAAATCACTAAATCCAGCTTTATTTCAAACAGATTTTTCATTCGTGAACAAAAGACACGGCCAGCAAAATAACTTATTTAATTTACAGCTTTCCGTTAACCAAATGTACTTTTCATACGTTTCGATATGGAATTTTCGCGTAATATTTTTTAATTTAAACTCTAAACTAAGATCTGGCTTCGGTCTATCCGATTCTATAATTTCTCTTTTCTTGGCAAAGGAAAGAGTTGAAAATCCCGCTTTTAGTACGAAATCCGTCGCGCAGCAATACTCCGACATAATGCGAAAAGAAAACTTACCACTTTTATCACAAATCAAATCAATTAAATCACTACAAACGGTCAAAAAAACTTCAAATCACAATTTAATCAAAATCACCCGATTGCACTGATTTCCTCTTTTAAATTGCAACGGAAAATCCATTACATAACAAAAACAAAAGCTCTACTGGAAAAATCAAATTCCCATAAACATTCCCTGCATTGGCAACATTTCATTAACAAGCATCATTGGGCTTTATCCCACACACAAAAGCAGTCGCGCCAGTGCTTGACTTGTCTCATATAAATTTGCGAACAAAACAAAAAAAAATCGTTGCCCAATGTACTACCGAAATCCAAGATTCCCATTTTCTGGAATCAACATGTCTCTAGTATTTGGATGCACACATGGTACATGCATCTAAAGATCTAGACACATTTTCCTATTCTAAGTTTGGTGTCTATGGTGTGCAAAATGTGGGAGGTTTGAATATTATCTAAAGTAATTGAACGAATGTTTTTTAACCAAAAGAAGGCGCGGATCAGAATTTGAATGTGTAAAGGAATATTTGAATGATAATATGTATTCTTCAGCTTAAAGAAAAAGATTGACTGAAATGATGATATGTGTATTGGTGTAAGCAAAGTTTATTATTGAATTGCTTATTTCGGTAAGTCAAGCAGTTTGGAATTGCTTACTACGAGTGCACGTCACTGCCATCTTGTCCAATTTGATTTGGTGGTATTAGTTGGAAAAGAATTGAACCCAAAGAGGACGGAACCACGATTTTACGAAATTGCCACGATAACATAATAGCTGGGCATATGGGTATCAAGAGAACCCTTGCTAGAGTTGGACAGAATTATTATTGGCCTAAAATGACAGCGGATGTACAAAAGTACGTAAAAAGTTGCAGAGTATGTCAGTCGGTGAATGTAGAAAGAAAAGTACCCATTGGTCCCATGGTGTCGAGGGTAGGTGAAGCCTCGAACCAATGAGAAATGATATGCGTTGACTTGATCGGGCCTCTTCCACGCTTTACTCGTGGGCAAACGCATATACTAACGGTCTTATACTATTTTCCAAAATTTTTCAATTCTTTCTTCTTTACGAACGGCAACTAGCGTCGCGAAAAGCCAAGCTCTGGAAAATCAGGTTTTCATATTTTTCGGGGTAAAAAAATTTATTACCAGCGCCAACGGGGCTGGATCATTCAAAAAGATGTTGGAGTCATACGATTCGAGAGTTAAGTTCACTGCTCTGTACCACAAACAGGCAAATCTCGCAGAAAAGTTAAATCAGAGGGTCGGGATTCTCATGAGTTTAAATCGAAAGACTTCGTTAAGACTATTTCAGATGAGAAATGAAAGGAATGTCGCCCTGAATGGATTTGATATGTAATAATTTCTAGATTCAATGAACTGGACATTTTTCGAAAAATCATAAAAATTCAAAAATTCATAATAAACAATTTTATTGCCATAAAAACACTCGGTACAAGTAAGCATATAAGATGACTCATCTGTGAAAAATTACATCCGAGAGATGGTGGCTGCCCACCACTCTTCGTAGCAAATCCACTTCAATTCGCCCGATCTGTTCACGGATGGATATATTCAGTTGTTCCAACGTGTGTGGCTTATTTTCCTAAACTCATGATTTCAAGAACCCCCAGAGAAAGAAATCACATCTGGTCAAGTCGGGTGACCGAGGGGGCCATGGAACGTCGCCGAATCTCGGTATAAGCCTGCCAGGAAATAAGTTGCGGAGAACTACCATAGAGGCTCTGGCGGTGTGTTCTGTGGCCCCATCTCGCTCGAGCGACATTCTCTGGAGTACGAACTGTTCGTTGAAGTCCCGGAGATTTTTTTTTAAATGAACCACTTTTTCGAAGATTGTTTATCCAACGCAGTATCATGTTACGCGTGGGAACACTTGTACCCCGATGGATGTTGAAGTGATGGCGAAACCCTCGCCGCACAGCAACAACCGACTCATTTTTACGCACAAACCAAGGAACCAAGAAATCGAATGCTATCTGCCTCAATACCCCTTCTTCACGATAGCCCGTCCGGTTCCCGTGTGCCACAGATGAGTCTTCTTAAATGCTTACTTGTACCGATTGTTTTAATGGCAATCAACATTTTTATACCCTAGACTTATAGTATAGGGTATATTGTTTTTGTCACGACGGAAATATGTAAAACCTTAAAGGAGGCTCCGGAGGTATAGCAATGTATATATATAAATTATCGGGGCGACCGGTAGCGCGGTGTGTTGAGGCATCAGTCTCATGTTTGACTACCGGCGTTTCGGGTTCGAATCCCGTCCACGACGACGTTCGTGGCCATGGATGTGCAGGAGGTGTATGCTGGCAACTGCATTCTCCGAAACCAGATTATGCCACCGAAACGTCAACTGAGCCACATGGAACAGTTGACGCGCTATGCCCCACAAGGGGTTAGGGCAATTGAGTAGTAGTATATATAAATTATCAGGGTCACCTCCTGATTCGATTTAGCCATGTCTGTCTGTCTGTCTGTCTGTCCGTCTGTCTGTCTGTCCGTCTGTCTGCCGTTCGCACGATAACTTTCGATAAAATGAAGCTAGAGCCTTGAAATTTTGGTCAAATGTTGGAAGTGTGATCTAGTTGGATGATATTGAAAATGGGCATGATCAGGCCAAGAGAACGCCTACCTCTCCTACATATGTAAAATACATAAATGTATCTATAACTCCCGATTAAAAAAACATGAAAAGCTCTAGCTTTGGTAGATTACTCATGAGGGTAATCTCATACTCTCCTGGGAAAATAAAACTGATAAGTTGAAATTTAATTTTCTTACAAAGAACCCCGTACTACCCTACTTTTCAGGTTTTTTGTCTATAACTCCTGAACCAATTGACGTAGACACCTGATTTTTGGCGTGTAACCTTGAAGTGAGCAGCTGCTTAAGATTATGTAAGTTGGGCATAATCAGATCAAAGGAACGCCTACCTCCCCTACAAATTTCCAAAAATTAAATATTCTTTTAATTACGATAACTTTCGAAAAAATGATACTAGAAAGTTGAAAATTTGAAAGAATGTTGCTAATAAGACCTACTTTGTTGGTATTGCAAATGGGCAAGATCCGACTCAAGGAACCCCCCCCCCCCCTCCCCTACAAATGAAACTTCAAATAAGCGATAACTTTTGATAGAATTAAGCCAGCAACTTGAAATTTTGGTAAAATGTTGAAAGTGAGATTGAGTTAGTTGGCATTAAGGATGGGTAAAATCCGACCTAAGGAACCCCTACCTCCCCTAGAAATGAAACTTAAAATAAGCGATAACTTACGACAAAATAAAGCTAGCGACTTGAAATTTTGGTCAAATGGTTGTAGTATGATCCAATCGACTAATATTGAAAATACGTAAAATCCGACCATCGAAACCCCTACTTCCCCTACAAAAGAAACTTCAAATAAGCGATAACTTTCGATAGAATGAAGCTAGAGACTTGAAATTTTGTTTAAATATTTGTAGGGTGATCTGATTGGTTGATGGAAATGCTGGGCAAGATCCGACTCAAGGAACCCCCACCTCCCCTACAAGTGAAACTTCAAATAAGCGTTAATTTTCGATAGAATGAAGCTAGCGACTTGAAAAATTGGATAAATATTTGTAGAATGGGTTAGTTAATTGATTTTGAGAATGGTCAAGATCCCACTGAATGAGTGCCAACCTCCCCTATGAACTGGCCATATAAGAGACTCACTTTTAATGCATATGGTCGTTGCCAATTGGGACTTTTGGTATCACCACTAGTTCTGTACAAGTCTAGGGTATATACGCTTCGGCCTGGTTTAACATGAATTTTCGAATTTTTATGATATTTTGAAAAACGTCCGGTTCCCCTGTGCCACCTTGTACTTGTAAATAATTTTAAAATTTATTTCAGATAAATCTCATCTTAAATTTGTCATAGTGAAAATTAAGAAATGAATCAGTTTCAAAAAGATAGCGTGTCCAAACATTCAGATTGTTCACTAGAAAAACGATTACATTAAATACAGCGTCATATAGTATCTTGTAGTTACAAAACGTAAATGCTAACGCAAAAATTAACATTAGGAGTTTTTTCTTCTAGTGACCTTACCAAAAAATTTGGGAGACTGCTCTTTTTCGAAATAACTGATTCTCAATTATGGTTAAAATATTTACCATAAAAAGAAACAATAACAAAAAAAAAAAAAAAATACACTGCATTTTTATACAGTTTAATTTTCATATTTTGTTTAACGTAATTAATATCAAAATATTTATAACAGCAATTTAACACAATCCCATTTACTTTCCAGTTATAATAAACATTTCATTGCTCCCATTTATCACAAATGGAAAGATACATTATCTGTCAATTGGGAAAAGCCTATTTATGATAAATTGTTTACGCTTACCACAAAGCAATTTGTGTTTTCTTTTTTTTCTGCTTACTCCATTTGTTCGACAAGAAAATTTGATCCAAATAAATGGATAACCTGTTGGTGAGTGATAAATTAGCGAACATGACTAACTATCGATTGAGCAGATCTAAGTGGTCATTATTCAATATTTGGTAATAAGATTGACTTATGTGTTATACGTAGGTTAGGGTATCACCAAACATACATTCATAAGCCCAGATGTAAATTAGGTGAAGAATGAGAAATAGACAAATAGAATTTAGCCTAAGCATTAGTCACGGTTCCTGTTTTTGCTTCTTTTTTTTTAAGGTTTTAGTGACAACGTGTTAAGATATGTGCATAACTGAAGGGTGATGAATAGCAGACGCGATCGTTTCATAGGGTCCTATGTATCTACCATTTCTATTCGTATAAGAGCCAACAGTTTTAGGTTTATTTCGGATGTATTTGGTCATTCTGAATCGAATGAAATCAACCGCGATTCATTATGACCTTTAGTTGAAAAGATTTTCACATTTTTCAAGAGTTTTTTTATTAATTAAATAAGATATTTTGTTAAATAAGTTTAAAATAAAAAGCTTTTATGACAGTTTAAGGTTGATTCCTAATGTATTTAGTCAAACGAATGAAGCCAATAGTTGGTGAGCTGGCGACCCATTCGGTTACGGTATAAGTACCAAGGTTAGAAGTTTCACTATCTTGACTTTGTAATGCAGGAACACGAAAATGAGAAGTGTGGCAAGCCTCCGGGGGTGGGTTTTGGCGGCTGTAGAGGGTTATTGCAAAAATGGAAAATGGTTGGATAAAATTACTTCATTTTATCAAGTTTGCCGCTTTGTATTGTGAAAGATATTGATTTCTGACAAATATGCCACTCTTTAAATGATGTTATCTCGAAAATTATTATATACGAGTATATTATAACATTTTTCATGGATTTTGTTATGATCTTTTATTTAGTCTGAGAAACTTTTTCACTGCGAGTAACCGTTCTCGAACAAAAAAAAAGTTTATTTGATTCGTGTTTTCTAGTGATTATCTCGAAAACTGTTTGAGGCATGAAAAAGATTATTATTAGGTTTTTAAGAGTTTCTTGGTGATCTCTAATTTTTCCTCGGAATATTGTACGCTGTGGTTGACCGCTTTCTAAATATTTGAAAAAATAAAATAAAAAGGTCCTTTTTGTACTTTTTCCGAGATTCTAGCGAAAGTTCACTTCGTATTTACGAGTACTTTCTGTAGAATCTTCTCTGAACCCCACTATAAAAATCGAAAATAAAAAATATCCTGGATAATAAGTATCTTTCACAATACAAAGCGGCAAAATTGATTAAATGACTTAGTTTTGAATTTTTTTTTGGCAGTTTTAACCCTATACGGCCGCCAAACCCACTCCCGAAGGCTTGCCAGACTTCTCATTTTCCTATTGCTGCATTAGAAAGAAATGATCGTGAAAGTTCTAGCCTTGATACTTATAACGTAACCAAACGGCCACCAGTTCCCAAGCTAGAAGGACAATTCCATACGTTGAAAATATATTCAAATTTTTTTGAAGGATTTTTAAAATTTAAATACCCGCATTTCTATAGATGCAATTTCTCACCATATTGTCTTCTATAGAGGCCCCTCCTTGTATTTGGCCAACAAGGAAAACAGTGAGCCACAAATTGTGGTAATTCTTCATATTCCTACCAAATTTCATGAATGCAATATCAGCGGTTTTTGAGATATTCTCTGCCCAGATGGACGGAAATATGTCCGATTTTATATGGTTTTTGTTTCTTCCACAAAACCCTAAGAAGCGTCAATATGCCTTATGCCCGGTTCACATTATTCCAGTCCAGTAATCCAGTCCAGCTATCCAGTCCAGTGCTGGACTGGATCATATCGTCTACATGATTCCAGTCCAGTAGTCCGGCGAGTGTGTTGTTGATTCGGTAACTATAGTAACAATGATTTCTGGGCGAGCTGGAATCAAAAAGTAGACCGACAATCCAGTCACTGGACTGGATTGCTGGGCTGGATTGCTGGATTGGATTGCTGTCCAGTGCCGGTTCACATTATTCCAGTAGCAGTCCAGCGCTGGACTGGATTACTGGACTGGATTGGTTACTGGAATAATGTGAACGGGGCATTAATCTATCAAGCCAAGCTATCAAACAAGGCTTTTTAAACAAAATTTAATTATTTTTTTCAATTTAAATTGGAATTGTTTGTGACACTTGGTTTCATTCTGCACACCAACTTAGTATGCGTCTGTAGCTTAGCTCGGTAACGCACCGGGCATTTTTTGCTACTCGAAACACGGTCTCTGCGGTTCGCGCCCCGCAACGGGACCAACTATTTTTTATTCTCAAATTCCCTCTGAATTAATTTCTACGAGCTTAGTGGTTTCGTATGGATAGTAGCACTCATCAGGTCTTGCATCTTTGCAGCTATCCATGTGCAAGGCGACCACGAAAGTGTGAGAATTCTGTTTGTATAAGCCGTGAAGGCGTGATTTTACTTGAAAACTCGACCGTGGAGGTCTAGATGGTGTGAAGCACTTACATTAACTCACTAGAGGGGTGGAGAGAGGGTGAGAAGTGGAGATATTTGTTCCCTGGCAATTTTATTTTTTATGTATTAAAGTTCTTGCAAATGTACAAGTGCGAATCATTTTCAATTTAAATTGGAATTGTTTGTGACACTTGGTTTCATTCTGCACACCAACTTAGTATGCGTCTGTAGCTTAGCTCGGTAACGCACCGGGCATTTTTTGCTACTCGAAACACGGTCTCTGCGGTTCGCGCCCCGCAACGCCGCAGATACACTGCCGTTGAAACCAATTCAATGCTCTTTAATTTATATTCTACTAAATTTTTTGATCCGGTGAAGCGTTTAGAAGTTATTATGAAAACATTGAAAAAAGGGCTAAAATTTCACGGTTTTTCGCCTGCAGTTCCAAAATTGTTCCATCGCTTAATTTTAAGGTATGCGTCCCACCAACATTCGTGCCAAACGCTATCCCTCCATCATATTTTGCAAGTTTGCATCCAGAAGGAAGCATCTCCGACCATATAGACTATATATATTCTCGGTCAGTATGATGAGACGAGTTGATTAAGCCTTGCCCGTCTGTCCGTCTGTCTGTCTGGTTCTATGTAAACTGATCCTTAAGTTTTAAAGCTATCAAGCTGAAATTTTGTACAATGCTTTCTTGCTATTCCACGCTGTTTAGATATCGAATGGAATCGGACCACTGTGTCATGTAGCTGCCATAGGAACGACCGATAGCTACATGACGCAACAGAAACCTTTTTCAGCCTGACCTTAAAGATTTACAGCAGGAAGTAGTGCAAAAATTGTAGAAAACGTCCGAAGATTTTCAGCATCCAATGTGGGATCGGTGGGATTTTATCCAGTCAATTAAAGCAATGAAGTTGTCACCTTGAGACTGTCTTAGGGCATCTTTAAGCTTTTCTAAGGTGATCTTAATCTATGTTATTGCTTTTTTTAGTCATACGTAATTCAAAACAAAGAAACTAGTCGAAATAGTGCCATAACAGCCCGAAAATATTCTACGATGAATGTGGAAGGTGAATTTCGTTGGCTAAAAAAAAGAAAAAAAAAAAAAAAAACCGTTTGAGGCCTTTACCTCAAGGCTACACTAAGGTTTTTTTTTATACCCTACACCTTTAGGTATAAGAAAAAAACGAAACAGTTTGAGGCCCTTACCTTAAGGCCACACTAAGGTTTTTTATACCCTAGACCTTAAGGTATAGGGTATATGTTTTTGTCACGACGAAAATATGTAGCTCCTTAAAGGAGGCTCTGTAGGTATGGCAATGTATATACAAATGATCAGGGTCTGCTCCTGATTCAATTTAGCCATATGTGTCTGTCCGTTCGCACGATAAATTTCGATAGAAAAGAGCAAGAGGCTTAAAATTTGAAATGTTCGCAGTATTATCTAGTTGGAGGGTATTGAAAATGGGCAAGATCTAACCCAAGCTACCTCTACCTTCCCTACAAACGAAATTTCAAATGAGCGATAGCTTTTGATTGAATGAAGCTTGAATTCAGTTGACTTGGATTTTTGGTCAGATGTTTGCAGTAGGATCTAGTTTGTCGGAATTGAAAGTTGGCAAGATCCGACTCAAGGAACTCCTGGTATTTTATCTTAGATTATCGGTGGAAAATAGTCGAAAATGGTCCGAAGATATTCGGCGCCAAACGTGGGGTCAGCCAGTAGGCTTTTAGCCAGTCATTAAAACCGAAATGGCAATCGTTACACAGCACAAAACCGAACTTTTTCAAAATTTGTCCTCAAACGTACCGTATGATTTTCAAAATGTAATACATACGTTCAGGTATACCTGCCTAAAATGCTCAGTCTGCACATATAGTAAGACCTGGTCTGGTTAGTGACAATCAATAACCAAATGAGTATGATATGGGGTAATAAGAAAGTGTTGTTATTTTTTGACATCGTTCGCATTAAAAAAAGTTTGAAACGTTCCAACGTCACTAAAATGTATGTAAAAAATAACATGTATCCGATTTGACACTGTCGAACTCATTGGAATTTCCAAAATCTTGATAATTTTCTACGGCACTCCTTTAAGGGCCTCCAGACAAGCTCAGAACTCTTGGGTACTGGTGTCCATCGTTCCCCAATCACCCCAAAATGACTTTAGAATTATGAAAATTTGGAAAAAAAATCTCATACTCGCTTTGATCCTGCTGAACTGATCGGAGTTTCCAAAATCTTGATAAATTTCTACAAGCAATCGTTAAAAGACCTCAAGACAAATTCAGAACTCTTTGGTGTTGGTGTCCTTCCTCCTCCACTAACCCAACAAGTGACGTCATAAGTATGGAAATTTGAAAAAATACTCCACACTCGCTTTGATACCGCAAAACTAACCGGAATTTCTAAAATCTTCATAAATTTCTACAGCATTCTCTTTGTGCTGGTATCCTCCATCCACTATTCAACATTTAAATAACGTCCCATGTCACAAATTTCTTTCTTTAAGGAGTGCTGTAGAAATTTAGGAAGATTTTGGAAATTCTGATGAGTTAAATAGTATTAAATCGGGTGCATGTTATTTTTTGAGATTTTCATCCCTATAGCGTCACTTAAGAGCTGAGTAGTTGGTGTGTAAGCATAACCTGAGAATTCTTGACCTGTATGAGGTTTTTTGATTTATGAAACATATTGAAACTTGATTTGATGATTGGGAGTAGATATCGTCAAACCCCTAAATTAAAATTTTTTTTTTCGTTATAAAATATTTATTTTTGCAGACCTTTATCTAAAAATCAGTCGGGAATTCTAGAACTCTTTATTATCCATCGATTTTAGGCATTGGAACTAATTTTGCGTGATAAAAGTTTTCGCGTGAGTTGGCACCAACAAAATTTATTAAAAAAAAGCCATTAAACCCTAGAACTATCGACGCAGGTTTTATCTGAGGTTTTTTTTAACTTACAAAAAAAAAAAATTTTTTTCTATTACACTCACTTGCTTCTTCAATAAAACACGTTTTTAACCTTTTTACAAACTTCACAATTTTATTACTGAAAGCTATGTTATTTCTTTAGACAAAATTAACTGAACAGCGCAAAGCCAGGTAAAAAAATGTAGTCTTTCTTTCCTTCCAAAAATGGACAGTAATCAATAATGAAATTAAAATATGGACAGGTAAATGCAAAAATGCAACGTAGTGTCAGGTGCATTTCTGTAACCGGCAACTTAAATCGAATTTGACACTGAGTTTTTGGGAACGTTTGCATTTACCTATGAAATTTTTTATTACGTCGGAATTGGAAATCCGATACGTAACTCGCGCCCCTTCGAGAACTCTAGAACTATTCCTAATAAGCAGCGAACTCTTGAAAAATTCCAGCTTTTTAAAGCTTTGGATGCCAACTTCCTGGCGGTCTGCCATAAAAGATCCGGAATTCCTCTCCGGAAAAACGGATCAGGCTTGGCCTTGAGGAATTCTGGATCGTGCATATCGAAAGTTGACCGGTTCAGGCGGTCTCAATTGGGCCTCATGGCGGCCGGATGCTCTATTGACAATCGATCCGGAAAACTGACCGGATTGAATTTTCGGAGGAGTTTATTTCAATGTACATATGTACCAATCATCATGTCATTCGGATTTAGCCTGAAAAGCTGGCTTTCGAAAGCCAATCAAGTGGATGAGCGTCTGCTTTCCATCAACATTATGAAAATCTGCAGGTTCATTTATTGTTTAATATTCAGATTCAAGTATCTTGTGTATGAAATTTCGAACGTATCTTGTATCTGAAATTACGTACATGAACACGTCTATGAGTACGTCTAGTCAATTGAGTGGCCAAATTTCGACATACACGATCCGGAATTCCTCAAAGCCAGGCCTGATTAGTATTTCCGGAGAAGAGTTCCGGATCGTCTATGGTGAAGGCCATATTCAGGCAAGCCGAAAACCAGGTCTGATCGGTTTTTCCGGAGAGGAATTTCGGATCGTCTATGGCGGGCTTTATAGTCATTCCCATAATATGAAAAGATCCTATAACATTCTAAACCAATAAAAATCTACAAAAGACTACTTATTCATCGGCTCACCATCACACGATGAAAAACTTTTCACTTTAGCGCGCCCATCATGTAGATGGCATTCTCCCGGCGATTTCTTCTATCACTCGTTGAATTTTACGATCGTGTAATTATCTCACCTTTTACATTATGAACAACAGAGGAGATAGAATGCCTTCGGGGCGGCATCTTTGAAAGGAGACCTATAAAAATCCTCCCGTATTTCATTCGACCGAATACAATAAAGTTTTCGTGGCCGTATAGAGTTCACGTTCAACATTAATAATAATATATTGCAATATTATACTGGCGTGGCAAGAAAACTAAAACTAGTACAGTAACAGTAGCTCTAAGCAAGATGAACGTTGACGTTGTAATGAAACCGATCGAGCTTCTGGGCAAGTTAGTCGATACTTTGAGGATCGTATTGTTTCACGTGACCGCAGATTATTCATTCAGGCATATTAAACTATGTATAACTAATTAAGAGTATATTGTTTTGGAGTTGGAAAGACAAAATGTAGCATCTTGAAATAGTTTCACGTATGATGGCAAATCGTTCGTAAGCTTCTTCCAAGATACTTTGAATATGAAAAGATAATCGAACGGAATCCAATTATCATAAATTCTTTAAATATTATCAAAACTGAACTAATATCCTATGTGAATGACATTTACTTGAATTATAGTGTTTTATTAACTTAAATTAGAAACCAGAACAGCTCTGATATGGGCTTAATGTTAATAAGGCGCTTCCAGGCGAGATTTGGAGTAGTATAAATTACTTTTGTATAATTTTGGAGCAAACATTCCAGTTGCCTTTCAAATTATGAATAATTATAAAGATATTAAGGAAAGATCGAGGACAGAACAGTCTGGTTGTCATGCTGTGAATGTGTCTTCAGTGTTATAGAGATTAGATAATTTATTTGAAGTTCTGAAAACTGCTTTTTGCTGGAAAAAAGTCCATCGATCATTATCCGTATTATAAGAGGTCTATGGACTTGTTGGCAGTCAGCTAAAGGAGAGTGTATATAGTGTATATATAGAGGCTTCTATATATAATGTAGCTTGCTGGTCCAGAGCCCAAATTCGGGCTTCCCCTTTGCTATGTGAGACGACACGTGAGAGAGTATGTGAGACAGTAAGGCGTCGCACAGAAATGACGGCTCGAGTCCGAAACAATTTCCATGATTTTTTATTTATCGATCTGTTTGTGAATAGCCTGAGATGAAAAGCTTAGCCTGCCCTAGTCCTGGCTGGTTGTCCTAATGGGCAGCAGCTTCGCTGCATTCCCAGTCTTTGATGAGTTTCTTTATTATGCAGGTGGAAATTCCGCAATATGACTCTGGTTCGCAAAAGGGGGTAGCTGAAGCTGTTCTGGCCAGTTCGTCCGCCTATTCGTTGCCACTGGTGCCAGCATGGCCAGGGATCCAAAATATTGTTAGTTCATTCAAAGATCCTAATCTATGCAGTTCCTTTTGTTAAGTACGTACGATCTTAAATTATGTCGTCATTTTTAACAGAGCCTTAATGGCCGCCCGTGAATATTGCCAAACTTTTGTCGTGGTAACCGGTCTCCAGGCATAACTCAGCACATGCCTCGACGGCATGTACTTCCGCCTGAAAAACAGTGGCAAAGTTGCCCATGGGTATGAAAACCTGATGACTGGGACTCACAACGCCTGCCCCGGTTCCTTCATTGGTTTTCGAGCCATCCGATGGTGTGAGGGTGTGAGGGGGAAGGTTGGCAAATTTTTCCTACCAATACTCTTTGTTTCATATTACTGCCGTGAACCGTTAGTTGCTTGATATTTCTTTCACAAGATGGTCTGATGGCATTCTTGTGACTTTACAGTCATTAATCCAACTGAGTTGTACTGTATTTAGCTCTACATTAGCAACTAGTCTCGCGACTGGCATTTTAGCTTCTGCCATTATATGAATATGTATCAGCTGTAGGTTGAGCAGCACATCAAGGTAGCTAGATGGATAAGAGCGACTAGCCCCTGCCACCACTAGGCATGCAATTCTCTGGACTTTGACTAAAATGGTCTTGCCAACAGCAGTGAATGGTCTTTTCCACCAGACTACTTCACCGTAATCTAATATGGGTCTGACAATAACATTGTAAATCCAGAGGGCTATAGAGGGCTTGATTCCCCACGTCTACCTTATGGTTACCAGAAGCTACATTTCTAACAAGTTGGGTTGCAGTTGTGGTGCAATTGCATTGCACCGATGGACGAAGGCCACGGCCTCTGTGATATTCATAGTGAAGATAATACATCGCAGGATATCCATTGCGAACATGAGGTACTTTACCACTGCTATTTGGGGTGACACGGATTCGCTTTCCCTAAAGCAGAGGCGTTCGCGTCAATTAGATCAGCGGAGTTGAAAAGGTTCGTTGGCATGGTTAATCATGTTCCCTATGCCTAGCCTTGCTCGTTGCAATTACGGGTTTAGTACATAAGACCTTCCGGTCGCAATGGTTGTGGATCCTTTCGGTCCATGGCTCGACTCCAATCCATCTTGCTACCCTCTTCAATGGATGTCGAGTGTATATACAATATTATATTTTTTTTGTGTATTTTTCTTATTATAATAATATTTAAGTCTATTGTAGATTCAACATGTTGCAAATATTAAAGGGGCTGCAAAAAATAAATAAATAACTGGCGCAACAGTCCAATTTGAACCATGGCCTCGAGATGAGTTAGCATCATCTCATTTTCTAGATCGTGACGGTTTCTGTGCAGAGGTATGTGATCAGCAACACGCTCAACCGAGTTATTTACCCCATAATGGGTACTCATTTAACAGCTGAGTGGGCTCATAGTCCGACACGTAAATCCCCGGAATCGAACCGGGGCCCAGTGCGTTGAAGGCGAACGTGCTAACCGTTGTGCCATCCGGACTACAAAAAAAGGGGCTACAAAGTATATTATATATACTATAGCGATTGGTAACACAGTAACGAGTCGTTCTTTTTGAACGACTCAACAGAATGAGCGAAAGATTCGTCACAACGACATAGCCTCCAAGTAGGTCTACAACTTAATAATGAGACTTTTTTTTGAGATGGCAACACCGATAAACCAATGGTAGTCCATCTTTGACATACATACCATTTGAAGTTTGTATTCATAAGCTGTCAATGTCAGTATAAACATTTCGTGTTGATTGTTGACAACGTATTTTACCGGACCATGGAAAGTTTCGAAAATTCACGAAAAAAACAACATTTGCGGGAAGTTTTACTTGGACATTATACTGCAGCTCAGAGTCATAAATTGCTCGTGGAAGTTTACGGTGACGATGCTTTTTCGCGTGCACAGTGTTTTCGGTGGTTTCATCGGTTCAAAAATGATAAAATTTCGACATTACCGACGAAGAGCGACCTGGCCAGCCAAAAAAGTTTGAAGACGAAGAATTGACGAAATTACTCGAAGAAGATTCGTGCCAAACTCAAAAAGAGTTAGTTAGTTAGTTAGAGTTAGTTATATGAATAAATCTATGAATAAATGCCCAAAATTCCAAAAAAAAGTCTCATTATTAAGTTGTAGACCGTTCAATTTAAGAATGACACACTGTAAAATTAATACTCAAATTAAATACCAATAAATACCAATTAAAATATCAAACCAACAACCAGGCAATTTCCTCTGTATACTGTGGCACGAAATGACTTATTCGCAATGTGAGTTTTGAGTTTTTAGCACAAACCGCACACTTCTATATTTCACTCACTCTGTGCTGTGAGACATAATGGGTTGTGGTGATAACACAAACATTGATTAGTTGTGTAATTCAGTATAGACTCAAATTCAGATGTTTCACTCCAGAAGCGCATACTCCAATTATTTAAATTCTCTGCCAAATGAGGAATTCATGGTATGGAGCTTTTAGAACAGAGGGCAATGATTTGAATGACTCTGAATATAGGGTCAAAAAAGAGAAAAAAAATGGGGTCTACTACCCCAGGCTGGCAGCCTCGTTTTCATGGTTAATAGTGGTTCGATCTGTCTGGATCGAACTAAATAGCATTGGGGGTCACCGACTTCGAATCGGGGGTAAAAAATAAGGGAAAAACTGAATTTTTAAAAACTATCATACGACTTTTTTTTGAATATGTTATTAACCCAGTTTCAAACTCTTTGCATGACTCTTTTTGAACGACCCTTTTTGAACGACTCATTAGAAAAAGTCTGAGCTTATGTGCTGGCACAGTGAAAAGAGTCATTATGTCCATCACAAATATACACACTATACTACTATAGACTATAAGCAATTTGGATATGAGCTCAACTTTTCCACTTTTGTTGTATAATTCAAATACTGGAATTAGTTTCCAGTATTACTTATAACCAACGGCGAATATAAATTAGCAGTCAATTCGTAAATTTTGAATAATGAAGCTGCAAGGCCTTTAGCTACCATAATTTAGCGCCCGCTTGCCAAATCATCACACTACTTTTCTGCTATCTGCTTTTTTTATTAGTAATAGAAAACTAATAAATTCTCCGTAGAATAGATGCTATTTGAACAAGTTTATCAGTCGAGTAGAACCGAGAACATTTTAATTAATTCGTGCATTAACAAGGAATTAATTTAGTCAATCTATAACACAGTAAAGTGGCTTTTGTCTTCATTCCATTCACATATGCAAATTATCGAACAAGAAAAGGATTTGTTTCGTACGATTTGAGATGATATACATTATAATAGACTAATCTATTTATGGTCTGAAAAATGAACTGGTCTTTCGCAGTTAATGGAAATCAGTGTTATATCCGTTATTTAATTTATTGGTAGAATAGTGACGCATTTTGTTTTAAAGAAAGGAGATAAATGGCGATAAGCAAAATGGTTGAACCAAATTAAAAGAGTTCTTAAAAAAAAAGTTCCTGAGTAACGTAACTTAAGGCTTTCCTTCATGATGGTTGCAATATGATTCGATAATTTAGATATATTTTTCCCTGTGCACCAGGTATGCGAGTTGCTTTTCACACATTTATTATACATATATTATGGAATTGAATAAGGACGCACCAGTGAAATTCTGGAAAGATTTGTTGCCACTCTGGCTTCAAATAATGTAAGGGTAGTAATTTAGACTTCAATGAAATGGTCTAGGCAGCGAGAAGACTCAACGAGAAAAACTGTGGGGCACCAGAGAAGCAATGAAAACAGCTGAATTCTGGCAAACTTGGCTATTAGTAAAGACTTAGTCAGAAACTCGATAACCGCATCGATTCATGAAAAAAAGATAGGCATCCGCCGATGGCGGTACCCACTTATTTATCTATTCTTGGTAAACGGAAAAGAGTCCTTAAAATATAATTATCAAAATTTGCTGTTTAATTGACCTATTTAATACGCTAAATTCCCAGTAGCATTCAGTCTCTCAATTGGTGGGTTTGTTAAATAATTAGATCTAAATGTGTGTAAACTTAATAGGTCTTAATTTCTAGTGCTACTAGCAGGGATTTTGAAAGAGATTTCTTCGGAGGATATTAAAGGGGCATCAATAACATCCTTTACTAAATTGAATAAACATATTTAGTCATAATAATATCTCCGAGATTCAGGGGTGTTCGTATTTAATATGGCCTGAATATCAGTATAATTAACATTTTTATGAGGTATATGCATTTTATACTTTATAAATTAAAAAAAAAAATATGTTGGACTTTTTCAAGGGTAGTCACGGAATACTCGTAATGTGGGTTCCATATAACAGATATCATCATCATCATCGTGGCGCGACAGCCCGACGTCGGGCGTTGGCCGCCTGGAAGTCATTTATTTGCGTGGTCATCGTTGTTGATCCGTCCAATCGGAGGCTTTTGTTCCAGGTTTCTTGACATGGAGTGGTTTTTGCAAGGACAAGTTGTCAGCACGTCGCTTAACCCCATTCAGGGGATGGCCTCGGAAGATAGCTGCTTCAGATGGTTTAATAAACGTGCTGGAGTTCACACAACTATGTTGCAGGTCCAACTAAGCAAGTCATTCCATCCTACTAAACCTGAGACGCTTAGGTGTTGGTCAGCCATTCAGGCTACTGCTATCTGCCTTTTTCCAAACTCTCTTAACGCTAAGACATTGGCTGTCGGCGATTTGATGCACTGCCGTTACCAGAGGACGCCCACGCGGAGGACTATGGAAAAGGTATTTTGCCCCCCCAAATAACAGACATATTATTCTAATTAAATTTTAAGAGGAGAAAAATATATATTTCTAAAGTCGAAAGAATTTCTTATAATGAATCCTAACATTTGACATACTTGTTCAAAACTATCGTTAACATGACCGAAAGAGTTATCAGAAAGCTGCAAGTTTTCGTCAAATCAAGTCTTCGACTAATACTGATAATTTTCTGGCCCGAAGAATATTAAATAAAGAGCTAAGTCGGCGTACGGGTCAGATGTCAATCGAGGAATTGAATAGGTCACACATTGCGGAAGAGCGGTTCATTGCTTTACACGCCATGAAATGGAACCCCAGTTCCAACCAAGGTTGATCTGTGGCAAAGATTGTTAAGCGCTGGGTAAGTCGTTTGGGGGGAGCGGGAGTGGCGCCCCATTATCCAGTACGATGGCCCGCAGGGATATTTGACTCGCAATGCCCCACTAGGGTTTTGCCTTAAACTCTAGTGGGGCATAGTCATATTAAAATTAAGATTCTTATAGGAGAAATTAGGGAAAGACCTGGAAATCATTTTAATTCCTTCTATAGATCCTAAATAAATCGAAACTGAAATAACTGAGTTTGTACCGCCGCAGAATTTGAGCTTAACTTATGGCGGATGGAAATTCGAGGTATTAGAACGCCGTTTTTTTTTAATATAACCCTTATATCTTCTAACCGGTGCCTAGGATCGACACATTTGTAGACGTAAATTAAAGAGCGCTGAACTCTGCCTTTAATGCACTGCTCGAAGTACTATAGAAATTGTAGTATAGTCAGACATAAGTCCGTACATATCTCAACTGCGTTGATTTCATCTTGGAAATCGTAGGGTACTTCCCCATAGGGATGCCTACTCTAAGTGAGGGGCCTACAATACCCACCCTTCTGCCACTTCGGCTCTGGAGTCATCAGTAAACCATTAACCGTTAAATCGAAACAGTGTTAAATGGACAAGTGCCAATCCTCGAGACAGAACATCAGGGGTTCCTTGATTTCTACAATAGTACGATTTTTTTTGGTACCAGCCAGTAGTTATGCTACTGATAAATTTTTACAGCGAGTTTTTATTTTACCTGGGCTACAAGTGGCTTTTCGCTTTCGCTTTTCGTTAGTAAGAACTTACTATATTGGTTATATTCACACAAAGCGTCACAAACCCGTATGGTGTTCTGCGGCCGCATAGCTTTATGAAACATTTATATACGAGACTTTAAAAGGTCAAAAGAGGTTGTAGAATATCCTTTCAATACATCCTCGAAAACAATGAGCCCCCTATTTCAGATATAACCTTAGACATACTGGACATTTTGTGGAGACCAATAGAAGTACAGCATGGGCAGCAGCTCTTATCTTACATGAACAATTACATTGTGTCCAGTTTGTAATAAATGCCATTAGGGCACCTAGATAATAATATGTTATATGAGCAGCCTCAAAACCCCAAGCAATAGTTTGTCTCTATTGCAATTTGGTTGAATGAAACCCATAAATATCGAGAAGTGTTGCCAGTTATGTTTTTATCTCTTGAATTAATTACCAGAATGCCCTGGAAATGAAATGTTATCAAAATACGGATATGTCATATCAGATGGAATAAATGTATCTCAACTTTTTTTTGTGTTTGTAAGGCTGAAACAATACTTTAGGCAAACAATTTTAATTTTATATTTTATTAAATACCATCATCATCGTGACGCGACAGCACGAGGTCGGACCTTGGCCGCCTGGATAGATGTCCTCCAATTATCTCGGTCACGTGACTGAGTCCTCTAATCATGGAAGCAAAGTGGTTGCGCGGCGTCCACGCATATTCTGAGCTCACCCAACGAGATCTCGGTTGTCCTCGCAGTCTCGCTCCGTCGACTCGATGTGGTTTGATGATTTTCGAAACTTCTAGCTTCGAGAAACCATGCAGAGGTGGTTCATCGTACAGCTCATACAACTCATGGTTGCATCGGATGCGGCATCCATCTCGATCGCAAACAGCCCCGAAAATTCACCGCAGAAAATTTCGTTCGAATGTGTATGCAACGCTCAAATTATGATAAGGCAGTCAACAGCTCAGCTAGTGCAGTAGAAAATCAGCTGATTTTCATGTCGGAATTCTGCCGCATATTCTATTCTATTCTACGCCTATGCCATCTCTCATCATTATTTTGCGGTTGAGCTGGTTTCAAATCCTCTCCTTCGAATGAATTTCCAGAACTCTGTTCTTTGTGACCAGTTTAATTGTTTCACTTGAATATCCAATCATAGTTCTAGCAATAGTTCTAGATGTCAAAGTCTCAGCAGCCCGTATCAGCTGTTTTGAATTATCGTCCGGTAAATTCTTAACTGAAAGGACAAACTTTAACTAGACATTGAGAAAACGGCCCTAATGTCTTTATACCCTAGACTTTTAGTATAGGGTATATTGTTTCTGTCACGATGGAAATATGTAACACCTTAAAGGAGGCTCCGGAGGTATAGCAATGTAAATGCTCAGTGTCACCTCCTGATTCGATTAAGACATGTCTGTCTGTCTGTCTGTCTGTCCGTCTGTCTGTCCGTTCGCACGATTACTTTCGACAGAATGAAGCTAGAGCCTTGAAATTTTGGTCAGATGTTGGAAGTATGATCTAGTTGGTTGATATTGAAAATGGGCATGATCAGGGCAAAAACTCCTCTTCCATAGTCCTCCGCGTGGGCGCCCCCTGGAACGGCAGTGGTCACTGACCATTGCCAACCAACGTCAAGCCGCCAGTGATGGCGTTGCGATGATTTGGTTGAGGTACCCCTGTGGTGTGGGGTGTGAAAAAAATACCACGGCCTTTCCCTTTGAGGGCCTGTCGTTAAAACCGACAATCAAAGGACAGGATGTGTATGCCAGCAACTTGCACTATCCGAAATCTTTATATGCTAACGAAACGTCAACTATGCCTCGGATAAGGACTGACTCAACGGTTACGACTTTTAGCTATCGTACAATGACAAAGATTGGATTCTGGAATGTGCGTACTCTCCTGGACAATGGATCAGAAGGTCCCCAGAACGCACGATTTCTTCAATTAGAGAGTGAATTTCTGAGGTACAAATTAAATATCTTAGGAGTTAGTGAGATAAGATGGTGGAACAGCGGAGAATTCACCTCTCCAACGGGCAGCACTGTAATGTTGTACTCCGTTAAAGATACCGGTAGTCGTCGTGAGTCAGGTGTGGGGCTCCTTTTAACCAGAGCCGCGCGAAACTGTCTCTTATCCTGGGAACCGGTCTCTGACAGGGTATTGACCGCCAGGTTCCGGACCAAAATGAGGAACATCTCAATAATACAATGTTATGCCCCTACTGAACCCGACAATGTCTTGGCAAAAGACTCCTTCTACGAAGAACTAAACGCCGTTCAGAGCAGAACACCTAAAGGTGACATTATAATGGTTATGGGTGATTTGAATGCGAAAGTTGGCGCCGATAACTATGGGCTCAGACATGTGATGGGGAGACACGGTCTTGGTGATCGTAATGACAACGGTGAAAGATTTGTAGAGTTCTGCAACTTTCACAGTCTCTTCATCGGTGGTACTATGTTTGAGCATAAGGACCACCACAAAATCAGTTGGTCCTCTGTTGATCGGCGCAGAACACAAAATCAGATCGACCATTTTGCCATTAGTAAAAGATTCAAGAGTTGCCTCCTGGACGTGCGAAACAAGAAGGGTGCCGATATTGGGATGGGAAGAGACCATTATCTTATGATCGCTAATGTTCGATTGCGTATTGCAGCCGTGCGCCGCCCCAGCGACGAAAGATCCAGGCCCCGCAAATTCAACACCGCTCGACTAAAAAATCCAGCTGTCTTACAACAATATAATGACCATCTTGCGCAAAAAGCGGCTGAGATAACTAGTCACCCAGATAGTGACATAAACGAAAACTGGAATGCCATAAAAAATGCGTACATTGAAAGCGCAAATACCATCCTTGGCCCAAACCCGGATTGCCGGAATAAGCCCTGGATGTCCGACGCTTCATGGCAGCGGATTGTTGAAAGAAAGGAGCTGAAAGTTCGTTTGGCTGCAGTATCAGACGACAATCGAAGCAGCATCGAACTCCTTTACCGTCAGAAAGCTCGAGAAGTTCAGCGTAGTGTGCGACGCGATAAAAGAGTTTATGCCAATTCTCTTTTAGCTTCAGCAGAAGAAGCCGCTAGAAGTAACAACTTAAACGCCGTATACGGTGTCATCAAGGAGTTTACAGGTGGTCGTAACTCCTGCCAACATCCGGTGAAAGATAGTGATGGAAAGCTACTTATCTTGGAAGAAGATCAAATGAGGCGTTGGAAAGAACACTTCGCCGCGGTCTTGAACCGTGTAACCTCTGGTGAAGTTCCCCCTCATATAGATAATTTAGCTAACCATCAAAATGTGCGTATACGGTCCACTGCCCCGACTAAAGAGGAAATAGTCACTGCAATTATTGCACTAAAACGAGGAAAGGCCGCCGGACTTGACGACATCCCTGCCGAACTTTATCAAGCAGCGCCAAGCGTAACTGCCGATTTGCTGCACCCACTTGTTGATAAAGCGTGGAATACAGAGACCCTTCCCACTGAGTGGAAGGAAGGTTTGATCATCAAACTTCCAAAGAAGGGTAGCCTCACAGACTGTAATAATTGGAGAGGCATTTGTGTGCTTCCTGCCGTTGCCAAGATAATAGCTAAAATCGTCCTGGAAATACTAAAGGCCCACTTAGAAAGCACAATTGATGAAGAGCAGGCTGGCTTTCGATCCGGATTCTCCTGTGTCGATCACATTAACACCTTGCGAATCATCATCGAGCAATGCGCTGAATACGATTCTCCGCTTCACTTGCTTTTCATCGATTTCGAAAAGGCTTTCGATAGTGTGAACCGGGATTCTATATGGGCGGCCTTGCGCAGGAGAGGCATCCCTGAGAAGCTTGTGGCTATTATTAAGGCAACCTATGACGGCGCGAAATGTCGCGTTCTGCATAAAGGTAAGGTGTCGGGGGACTTTGAGATTCGCAGTGGAGTTCGGCAGGGGTGCATCCTCTCACCGATCCTATTCCTCATTGTGATCGGCGATGTGTTGCATGCAGCCCTATCCGGACTCGACAGAGGAATTCAATGGACTTTGACATCTTATCTACAACATCTTGACTACGCTGACGACATATGCCTACTATCCCACAAAATCATGGATCTGTCCGCAATGGCCTTAGATCTCGAGAGGGAGGCAAGCAAGGTTGGGCTAAAGATTAATACCAACAAGACCAAGGTTCTTAGCCCGCCGTTGCGAAAAAGAAATCCGACACCTGTTGCCATCAATATTAATGGGCAGCCTGTGGAGAAGGTGGACAACTTCGTCTACCTGGGTAGCATTGTTGCCGAAAATGGTGGTACGGAGCAGGACATCGCTCGTCGTATCAACCAGGCTAAACGCGCATACGGCATGCTGTCCAAAATCTGGCAGAGCAGTTATCTCAGCATCAAGACCAAGCTGGGCCTGTTTCGCTCCCTGGTACTATCAGTGCTTTTGTATGGGAGCAGTACATGGAAAGTTTCCGTAGGAGTTACCAGAAAGCTGCAAGTTTTCGTCAACTCATGTCTTCGTCGAATTTTAAGAATTTTCTGGCCCGAAACAATATCAAATGAAGAGCTAAGTCGGCGTACGGGTCAGATGCCAATCGACGAATTGATACGCAGGCGAAAATGGCAGTGGATAGGTCACACATTGCGGAAGAGTGATAACTGCATTGCTATGCATGCCATGAAATGGAACCCCATTTCCAACCAAGGCCGACCAAGAGGGGGTCCTCGAATCACATGGCGTCGATCTGTGGCAAAGGAGTGTCAGGTACTGGGTAAGTCTTTTGGGGAGTTGCGCCCCATTGCCCAGAACAGAGTACGATGGTGCGCAGGAGTAGTTGACGCGCTATGCCCCGCTAGGGGTTAAGGCAAAGTAGTATGATCAGGTCAAGAGAACGCCTACCTCCCCTACATATGTACAATAGTTGAATGTATTAATAACTCCCGATTAAACAAGCATGATTGCTCGCGAGGATAATCTTTTACTCTCCTGAAAAAATCAAGTCGATCAGTTGAAAACTAACGGTAATTTTCTTGTAAAGAGCCCCGTACTACCCTACTTTTCTGGTTTTTTGTCTATAACTCTTGAACCAATTGACGTAGACACCTCATTTTTGGCATGTAACCCTGGGGTGCGAAGCTGCTTGAGTTCTAGTAAGTTGGGCGTAATTAGATCAAAGGAACTCCTACCTCCCCTACAAAATTTCAAAAAATTAAATATTCTTTTAATTACGATAACTTTCGATAGAATGACACTAGCAAGTTGAAAATTTGGTGGAATGTTGTTAGTAAGATCTTCTTAGTTGGTATTGAAAATGGGCAAGATCCGAAACAAGCAACCCCTACCTCCCCTACAAATGCAACTTCAAATAAGCGAGAACTTTTGATAGAATCAAGCCAGCGACTTGAAGTTTTGGTCAAATGTTTGAAATGAGATCGGGTTAGTTGGTATTCAAGATGGGTTAGATCCGACCTAAGGAACCCCTACCTCCCCTAGAAATGAAACTTAAAATAAGCAATAACTTATGATAAAATAATGCTAGCGACTTAAAATTTTGATCAAATGTTTGTAATAAAATCCAGTTGGCTAATATTGAAAATACGTAAAATCCGACCTGCGAAACCCCTACTTCCCCTATAAATGAAACTTCAAATAAGCGATAACTTTCGATAGAGTGAAGCTAGAGACTTGAAATTTTGTTTAAATGTTTGTAGCATGATCTTATTTGTTGGTGGCAATAATGAGCAAGATCCAACCCAAGGAACCCCTACCTCCCCTATAAGTGAAACTTCAAATAAGCAATAACTTTCGATAGAATGAAGCTAGCGACTTGAAAAATTCAACAAATATTTGTAGAATGGGTTAGTTAATTGATTTTGGTAATGGTCAAGATCCTCCTGAATGATTGCCAACCTCCCCTATAAACTGGCCATATATTGTAGAAAACTCACTTTTCATGCATATGGTCGTTACCAATTAGTACTTTTGGTATCACCACTAGGTCTGTACAAGTCTAGGGTATATATGCTTCGGACTCCGGGCCGAAGTTTCGCTTCGGCCTGGCTAGAAATTTTATTATTGCTAAAAATTGGTGTTAAGTCAAACATGAACATATCTGATGGCCGTACCCCAGGAGCGATGAGGTTCAAAATAGAGATTCTTGGATTTAAAATGAAAGTTACACAACAAGAAATGACAACCCTATACCACACTGAACGATCATGCTTGCAACAATTTCCGCACGCTTTAGATACAATGTGACTCCACAAAGCCGATATGAGAATAATACTCACACTCGTATGTTGCGATTTTCAAAACAAAAACAAAGTGTTAAAGCGATAAATCACTTCCGATCTTGTAATGTTTTTTTTGCATAATTCCCATTACCGTGCGACATAATAGTCGACGTAATTTCATTAAAAACCTCTATCATCCGCTGATAGGGCAGTGGCCTATCGTCTATCGTTCGCCCGTGGGATCCCCTACTTCCACGACTGCTCAACCCCAAGACCCACTGTCTATTTTATTTATATTTAAATGCACGCGACAATAATTCATTATTTTATTTCGAATGTGTCAGCTGACGATTATTAGATTTATTGTTTTGACGCAAGCAGATACAAAGATACCCGGCAAGTACAATAGGCCGCGACGAGAGGAAGCCAGCCAACGAATATCGACATCAGGGTATGTTCAACAATAAGCAATAGGAGACCATTATTATCCGTAATCGAAACGACCGACATACGTTCAATCCTCTAATAGGCATAGTGCGTACTCAAAGATACTTCTCGTAGTTCTTGTAAGTGAAAAACTATCTTGTTCCGAGATAAGGTAACAACATGGTAGTGCAACGATCGCGAGCTTATCCATCCTGTCCAGCATTAATACTCGTAGTACGTTTGTCATTTTGTCTTTAATAAAGCGAGTGTCGATAAGCCACGAAGCATTTAAAATGGAACGGTGGGTGGTTTGGTGTTGTGTGGTGAGTGAAATGTTAAAAGTTTAATGGCGCGATCACATATTAGATGCATTACTGTGCGTTTACACACATGGCCTTTTTGTCATTGTCTTTCCGTTTTTGGACTAAGTTTGATTTATTGCGGACGAATATCAAGTTGTTTGCACCTGAACATTATTATTCATATGTGTACGCCATGTTCCATGTTCCATTATGAATCACAGAGGTTATTGGTTCGATTTGGCGTTCTGCTATACCTCGAGGAGGATCAATGACATTTCAGATTTTGTAATAACAAGTGTGCATTTTGTTGGATACGGTACGACACCATATTTCAGAATGGATCTTATGAATATTTATTCGGGAACATTGGAGAATGTGGTTCGACCGGTGGTGGAACAAATTTGGGAATGTGTAGTTCCGATCAGGAAGGTTTTTGTATGAATTATAGATGTCATCAATTTTACTAAATGGACAACATACATTTAGGTTGATTGTAATCATTTGGATGGGGATTGGGCTTTTAAGGAATTGACAATTAATCGTGTTTGCTCGAAGATCTAGATATTATCTAAAGGTTGTTTAAACATAATAATCTAGCCGGCAGGCCTTCTATCAGACCAGCTATTTGTTTTCTGATAGAATGCTTAACGGCAGGTTTGATAGCCGGCCGCTACTTATCCATTTCCCCTTCTCCGATTCATGATTTGTCTGGTGAACGACATGTGTCATCTTTTTGACGAACTGAACAGCTGACAGCTGATGCTTGCGTTTGCGACTGTGAAAAAAAAACTGGACAAGGTGGAAGCCGTATTCAAGACGCTCAACTTTTTTTTTTTAATCAGGCGGTTTGTGGGACGTGTTGTTAGCCTTTCAATAGTAGCATGCACAACGCGCATACGGCATGCTGTCCGAAATCTGGCAGAGCAGTTATCTCAGCATCAAGACCAAGCCGGGCCTGTTTCGCTCTCTGGTACTGTCAGTGCTTTTGTATGGGAGCAGTACATGGAAAGTTTCCGTAGGAGTTACCAGAAAGCTGCAAGTTTACGTCAGCTCATGTCTTTGTCGAATTTTAAGAATTTTCTGGCCCGAAACAATTTCAAATGAAGAGCTAAGTCGGCGTACGGGTCAGATGTCAATCGGCGAATTGATACGCAGGCGAAAATGGTAATTGATAGGTCACACATTGCGGAAGAGTGATAGCTGCATTGCATTGCATGCCATGAAATGAAACCCCATTTCCAACCAAGGCCGACCAAGAGGGGGTCCTCGAATCACATGGCGTCGATCTGTGGCAAAGGAGTGTCAGGCACTGGGTAAGTCTTTTGGGGAGTTGCGCCCCATTGCCCAGAACAGAGTACGATGGCGCGCAGGAGTAGTTGATGCGCTATGCCCCGCTAGGGGTTGAGGCAATATAGTAGTAGTAGTAGTGTGAAAATTATGGTTAGGTAACGTAACGTGTAGAACAGTAAATATAATACTGGGTTAGGAATTACAATCGCGTTCGGTAGCCATGGTCATCCGGTCACCGCTCTACGATACTAATCTAGAGCTCCGCGCGATCAAAAACTGCCTGTGAGTACTAATAGAACTCTCACAGTGCTCCGAGCTTGGTCAGTATAAAGACGGCGCGGATAGGACGTGTATGCTAGCAACTGCACTTCCGAAAATTAGATATGCAGTGAAACGTCAACAAGGCATAGAAATGCTAGAGATGTTGACGCGCCTATGTCCCTGGAGGAGTCATGACAATTAACATAACAAAGTAAGAGACTGGAAATTAATATACGTAGATGACCTTACAAATTCATCAATTATCACATTAGGGTTTAAACTCCAGGCACATTCCCTGTCAAAATTCATGAATAGAAGGAGTTCTAAAAGGCCCTGGGCCAGAGGGCTCGGAGGCGGGTTTTAAGGATTTTTTATTTTGAGAATATACTTTTGCATGAAACCTAAGTAGATAAATAAAATAAATAACTGGTGCAACAGTCCAATTTGAACCATGGGCTCGAGAAGAGTTCTCATTTTCTAGATCGTGACGGTATGTCTTGTACAGAGGTGTGTGATCAACAACACGCTCAACCGAGTTGTTTACTCCATAAATGGGTACTCATTATACACCTGAGTGGGCTCATAGTCCGACACGTAAATCCCCTTTTTTATTGAAAACTACCGCATTCAGTAGGCATCGAACCGGGGCCCAGTGCGTAGAAGGCGAACGTGTTAACCGTTGCGCCACGGGCCCGAAATCGATACCTGACCCTGGAACCCGACCTGGAAGTCCCGGGTACCAGGGCGGCCACGCCACGCCACTTGATGTTAGACTTGCACACAGCATATTAGCTTGGCTCTCCACACGACACGTGATTTCCCTTTCTACTGAAAACGCCGGTTTTCAGGCGAAAGAAAATGCATGATAATGTGGAGACTTTTTCCTCGAATGATTTATGTTAGCACTGAGCGACAGAACAATTTTCGTGCGAATACAAATTTTAACAGTTTTTGTATGAGATTTCGCACGAAAAACTGATCTTAGTACTTAGCTTGAGACCGAAATATAGTGAAACAAAAGTGGCTATTGATGTATGAGACATACAAATCATTGGACTTAAATGGTTGATAAATATAGCCGTGTTCGATTCAATAGAACAAATATCCAAAGTGAATCGAACGGCCACGGTCTGCCACAAGCGAATTCAAACAGCATTTATGGCGGCTGGTTAGGGGGAAAATGGGGGCGAATTCATTGAGTCATACGCAAATAGGTGGGGTCGAATTCGTCTAAATTTACCAAAGATTCAAACACCTTGGATCCGCTTGCGTTCCAATATCAGAGTAGATCAAAGACAGATCAGTCGTACTGTATGAAAACGGATCTTTGTCCATATGACTTAAAAACAGCTACTATCTTCTTAAAGACACCAAGCTTAGGAGGCCTCTGCATTTCCTAGTCGATAAGCCACTCTCACTGGAGAATAAAGTCCAAGATTCGAAATTGAATCGTCCGAGCGCGTAAATTACAATTATTACAACTGAATGGAATTATAATAAATTCACCTCTAAATTGACGAAAATCACTCTCAAACTTGGCTTTCCTCTTAGCGCTCTCTTTGGCGCTCTTTCAGAGTTGGTGCCCCTTGCGACCGCCGGATTCGCCTTAACCTTTGATCTGTCCTATTGGAATGGAGAGACTTGTAGGTCGTCCGTTCTCTATCCCTAACAGTTGACCGGAAGGAATGCTCGAAACGTAGCTCCGTGTCCAAGAAGCCAAATGTCATACTGGGAGCAGGCAGCTGTTTTGTTCCGGATGACTCTAATTCAATTGGGCGTTTTTATTTTCTCGATCGCTTGTTTTTCCTCCTCATGTTCTTGGTGTTAATATTCCTGTTCTTCTGTTGGTTTTGTTCAGTGAAAGGAACTCCGAAAAGTTTGATACCCTTACCAATCTTACTTTTTCGGAGTTCCATCTGGACAAACACTTACCTTACTTCAGTGGTTACAACGAGTTTTTGTTAGTTTTCCGGTTCGTTGTTCAACATCTTCAGGTGTTGTAAAACGGAGGTCGCAGGTCTAAACAAACTTCCCGGAAGAAGAAAACTTTTTTTTTATCGTTAACAATAAAATCAGTATTAACGAACATTTTTGTATTATCGTTACAAAACTGAGTTCGTAATTTGTGTTAACCGAATAATTCGTGTTAGCCGACGATGGTCCATTTGAAACCATTAAAAGAAATGGTTCGTGTAAGCCCAATGTTCGTGTTATCCGCGTTCGTACAACGAGGGAGTACTCACTACTCAATTGCCCTAACCCCTTGTGTGGCATAGCGCGTCAACTGTTCCATGTGGCGCAATTGACGTTTCGATGGCATAAACTGGTTTCGGAGAATGCAGTGCCCAGCATGCACCTCCATGGCCACGAACGTCGTCGTGGACGGGATTCGAATCCGGAACGCCCCGGTAGTCAAACATGAAACTGATGCCTTAACACACTGCGCTACCGGTCGCCCCTACGGGGGATTACCGTATTACGAAGAAAATCTGTTGCAGATAGAACCTAATCGAAAGCTTTATTTCGCAGTACTAGTTACGACTTGGAAACTATATAACAACCGCATTCAAAATGATGGTCATACAATTCAACGCGGATGAACTCGATCCTCTACAACTGATTACAATCAAGCCAGGCGAACCAGCGTTTATGCCTAAAAACCACGTGCAATTTGACATACCGGCGGAGATGATGGTAGACCTTATTGAAATTTTTGCTAACTTTCACTTACCTCTTTTCCATTCTCTGAAGAATCAACGTTTTCGTGATGCGGCCCGAGAACTGGAATCGAATTTGGACAACGAAATTCCCAAGATTCCAGTTAAAAGTATCCCACTTCCGGACATCGAAAAGGCAAAACAACTTCCCAAAACTAGCACCTTCAATGTCTTCAATCCCATTCATAAGGAATATGTGGTGGAATTGGTTAAACTTTTCATGGGTAATCTGCAACAAGAAAATTCACTGCATATAGAATACAAATTTCGTTTAATTCCAGCTGCTAAAGATAAACAGGAGCTTCTGTCGCTGGCAATTTACACCCGGGATAATGTTAATGCCCAACTCTTTTTCTATGCCTATTCGATTGCCTTGGGACATCGAAGTGATACTGCCGATTTGGATCTACCATCTGCCCTGGAATCGAATCCCGACAATTTCATAACAAATTCAACTATGTTTGATGCAAAGCAGGAGGCTTTTGTTGTCCCTCCGCATCTACGAAGACCTATTGAAATACCGGAACAATTTGCATCAACCGATATTCATCCGGAACAACGAATGGCCTATTTTCGCGAGGATATTGGGGTAAATTTCCATCACTTTCACTGGCACATTGTCTACCCAACGGAAGGACCGGTGGAGTTGGTACGTAAAGATCGACGAGGTGAACTGTTTCTCTACATGCACTCGCAGATACTGGCAAGGTAGGTTAACGCGCCCTCTAGTCAGCTTTTTGTTATTTTGTTCAAAATGCAGATACAACCTCGAGCGATTGTGCAACAAGCTTAAAGTTTTGGAAGAACTGAATTTGGCATGCACAAAGACAATAAAACATGGCTACTATTCGAAATTAACCACATCAGGATCATCAAGGACACTGGTCGGACGTCAAGACAATGCCCGTATTGAGGACATTGCGGGAACGGCTACCAATCCAGCTATCAAAGTTTGTGATGTCGAAACGTATGTAAACCGCATCCGTGATGGAATTTTACAAGGATTTCTCATCAATGTGAGTGAGCTTGGAAACTTTCACTTCTGAACAATTTGAAATAAAAACATTTATGCGTATCCTTTCCCAGTCTCAAGGTCAACGGGTATCCATCAATAATAATCAGGGAGTCGACATTCTGGGCAATGTTTTGGAAGCCAGCAGCCTATCTATTAATTCGACCTTTTACGGAGATATCCATAACCTTGGTCATATTCTGTTATCGCAAATCCATGATCCTGACAATGATTTCATGGTGAGCTGTGGCTGTATATAATTTTTGGGGTATTTAGAAAATATTGATATTTCAGGAGGAACCGGGTATTATGGGAGCAACGAATACAGCCATGCGCGATCCAGCCTTCTATGAATGGCATTCATTCACCGATAACTTGTTTAAGCTTCATAAGAATATGCTTCCTCCCTATACCGAAAGAGAGTTGGGTTTTACTAATATTGTAGCTCGAAACGTGGAAATCCTAAATGAAGAGGGCGAACCAACCGATGTGTTGACAACATTTTGGCAAAAAAGCGAAGTGAACCTTTCGACCGGATTGGACTATGTCGGCGACGGAGCCATTCGGGTGAAATTCAAGCATCTGAATCATGAGTCGTTTACATATAGGTAATATATAAAATGAGAGAAATTAACTGATAGTGCTAGAAACACTTACTATTTGCCGTATAATCAAAGGATTACTGTTCAAAATTCGGGACGTCTAACACGAGGAACAGTTCGAATCTTCCTCCTACCAGTTCGTGATCTGTCCCATGACGAATACAGTTTGGAAGAGGCATGTCGTTTTGCAGTTGAAATGGATCGATTTGTTGTCAATCGTAAGTTCTTCAGTGTTTTCCAATCGCATCCTACACTGAAACTCCTTATTTGCATCTTCTAGTTAAACCTGGAACGAACAATATTCTCCGAAAATCTTCTGAATCTACAGTCACGATTCCGTTTGAAAGTATCTTTCCGGCTGTTGTGGTGAACCAGGATGGTCGCGATGTATCTTTCCTTAAGCGCAATACACGACAAGTTCATTGCCGTTGCGGTTGGCCTGAATACATGTTGTTGCCAAAAGGAACTGTAACAGGATATCCGTATCAACTATTCGTCATGATCTCGGATCATGCTCAGGATCAAGTTGTCTCAGATACGAAAAGTACATGTCCAATTTCGACGGTCTTCTGTGGAATGCGTAACGAAGTGTATCCGGACCAGAGACCGATGGGCTTTCCGCTGGATCGGAAGGTCGGACGAAGTACATTGAAAGGTTTCTTGAGAAGCAATATGACATCGATGAGGTTTTCCATTAAGCACGTAAATGAGGTTAGGAAGGAGTATAAGGCGGAGTTTGTCAATATGGATTTGGATAAGGAAAAGTTTTCGGGCCTTTGAGAATAAAAGCTTGAAGTTGGTTGTAATTGAAAAGAATTCATGCAATAAATTGCAGTAATCAAAATATATCGGGCATTCAGAAATGTATTTTGTTTTCTTTCAGTACTGTTCTTTGTTTTTGGCAGTCTAATTCAGCCTTGGCAAATTTTCTCTCCTGGAAGCGCCATCTTGGTTGGTAAGATTTTCGCAAAAACCGATTAGATCTTTTCTAGCAACGAGTCACTTATTCATTGTCATAGTTGTTGTTGTTAAAGCGACACTTAGAGTTCATCATAGGGCGTCACTTTAAAAAAAACCTCTTCGTTTTCTCCTTCAATGTCGAGGCCAAAGAAAAATGCGACCTCGATGGGGTTTTCCCACAATGAAATTTGTGTTAAATTTGTGGGGCCCTCTAGGCATTCAAGCAGATGCCCGACGTAATGTGGAGTGCCATTGCAAGTGGGACACGTGTTGCTGATGTTACGATTGATTCGAGATAGGTATGAGTTTAGTCTCGAGAACCAGCCAGATCGGAGCTGCGCTAGGTTGGTCCTAGTACGTCTTGGCAGTGTAACTTCGTTTGAAGATATGTTTCGTGGACGGGACTGGAGTACCGGGTTGGATCGAAAGGTCTTGGATCGATCGTTGTGCCTCCTCAGTGTATATCGATGCAATGGCAGTTCTGTAAGCTTCGTTATCGAACCGCATCCTCTTGAAACTCCCTCTCAAGGTCTCTTAGGTTACTTCTGATATTTCTGGGTGAGGGAGTTTTATCCAGATAATGGTTAGGATGTCTGCTACGATACCGCCCGACAAGATATTGCTTGGACAGTAGGAGGTTGTGTTGTTTGGCTGGTAGCATGTTGGTTTCCTGGTGAAGGTGATCCTGGGTGGACATCAGGTGACAGCCCGTCACGGTGCGAAGAGCAGCATTTTAACAGATCTGTATACTTCCTCCAATTAGTGTCTTTGAGCTTCCCTGTTCACTCAGGTGCAGCATAATTTGCCACAGATCGTTCTATGGCTTTGTATGTAGTAAGCATGGTCTTTTTGTCCATTCCCCAGGAGCTACCGGCTGGAGCTTTTAGGACCTTATTACGGGCTTTCATTCGAATGCATACCGAAGACGCGTGGGCCGATGATGTAGCCATGCTATTGAGGGTTACCCCTAGATTTTTCAGATGGTTGACTGAGGGGATGGGTACTTTGATTAAGCGTATATCGAGCAGTGCTTTGAGCTCCTTGGTCCAAGATGTGAATAGGGTTGCAGTAGTAGTTAGGTGCTGATAAGGTTACGACTGGCGAAGAAAGTGTTGAGTTCCGCAAGATATTCCTCAATCTTTCCATTTATAACCGGGATATTATTGTCCGTAGCTACAATGGAGCAGTCATCCGCGTTGGAGATGAGAAGCAGATCATCAGGCGGAGATGGTATACGGGCCATGTAGAGGTTGAATGGGGTGGGGAACAAAACGTCACAATGTGGGACTCCTTGCTTTACTATCCTGAGTTTGGACTTTTTGTCTCTAAACTCAGTGGATGATTGTCTGCCAGAGAAATAGTCAGAAAGCCACTTGACTTGAGCTGGGAGAGATAATGGCTGGATTTTCGACAGAAGTGTAGAGTGGCTGACCGTGTCGAACGCCTATTGAGGTCAAGGGCCACGAAAATTTTTCTGGAACATATTCGTGACTGATTTAGTCCATTGTGGGTACGAGTCGTGATGGCATCTAGGGCTGTAGTAATGCTATGCATCTTTGGGTCTCTACTATCAGTTTCAGTAGGGCCCCAAAGGTTTTCGTGACTGAGGAGAGCGGAGAGATGGGACGGTAAGACTCTCCCAAGTTGGCCTTCTTACCGGGTTTTAGTGTGGGAATTATTTCCGGTCTTCCATACTTGCGGTATCACTAACGACGATAGTGATCGATTTAGTGTCGTCGTTAGGTACTCAATAGCTAACGTGTCCAAGAGTTTCAGTATGCTGATTGATATGCCGTCAGGTCCTGATGCCTTGGTGTTGTTAGCGTTCTTAATAGCTTTAGCTGGGCGAAAAGGGACCCAAACGTTAGTGGTCTGCTTCGGCTATCCCCCAGAATATAATAATAATAGCTTTAGCTATTTGGCTTGGGGTGACCGGAAGCATTTTGTCCACTGCTAAATTGCGGATGTTCCCTCGAATTGTGCGCTTGAGCTTGTCGATAGGTGGGGGTTCGACCAACTGTCGGTTGAAGTGGTTGGCACATTTGATCGGGACTTAGTAGGATTTGTTCCCGAACTCGATGGCGATATGTGCGCTTTTCTTTTTAGGGTTGGTCATCGATTTAATAGTGGACCAAAGCCTAGATAAACTAGACATAGTCATTGTCATCGGTTTTCGCTGTGTTTCGGCTAGTTTTTCCGACTATTAAAGGTTTGTGAATTACCTTTTGACTATCGCGGTTTTCGGTCGCTGTTTTGCTTGTGCTTTGGTGCAGTGAGTTTTCTCAACCGGAGATGCTGAGGCTTAATATTACGCCCCGCACCACAGGAGGAAAACAACACAAAGATCCATGGCCACGAACGTGTTGGTGGAGGGGATTCAAAACCAAAACGGCGGACTTGAGACTGATACCTCTACGCACTGACGAACTGGTCGCCCGATTCATTCATTTATTCATTCCGAAAAACGGAAACAAACCGGTCGAGCTACCGAAATCTTACAGACCGATAAACCTTTCATCGTTCCTTTGAAAACTATGGTGAGGTTACCGGAACTGCGCTTAAGACAGCTAATGCACGTCACCCTCGCATTGTACTCAGTTCGCCCACGTCAAAGGTAAGTCGACTGTGGTTGCCTTACACAATCTCGTAGGAACGATTGGAAAAAACCCTCATGGAAAATGAAATTGCTCTCAGCGCCTTCATTGATATCGAGGGTGCTTTTGGCAATACTGGCTGCAGCTTTATATCTAGAGCACTTGAGCTCATGTATATATTGTACTTAGAGCCACAATCATGTGGATCGACGCAATGCTTCGCGGGCGAGAAATTCACTCAACGTAGGGCGGCACCCAAACTAGTGTTTATGCTGTTAAGGATTGCCCTCAGGGTGGGGTCCTGTCAACAGTTCTCTGGTCATTTTTCATAGACGAGTTTCTAGCTAAGCTGAGTGATTATGGTTGTAATGCAATCCGATATGCCGATAGTAACTCTCATTATGAGACGAAATTTTGAATCGTTCTGAGCTGATGAGCGTCAACCCTCAAAAAGCCGTCTTAGTTCCCTTTTTCATATGCCTCGAAAATATTGCGGTCATGTATTCAATGAGGGACACATGAGCATTCTGGAGCTCGGTGTGCTTCAGATCTGATTATATGAGGGAAATATGTTTCGGGAGGAAATTATAGGTATCCATCCCCACTCGCGCGGAATGGGATAGTGATATTCTTGGCTGTCCCCCGGTATACCATGTGGATTACCGACAAATCAAAAACGAAGCAGGGAGTTGGTGCTTGAGTCCATGGACCAAACACGATCGCTATGGGCGTCTGACCTAGCGTTTTTCAAGTTGAAGTCAATGAAACTGACTCCTGCACCAGAGAAATTGTGGACAAGACACAAGCCTCCTTCACGTTAGGATTCGGACTGTAAGTGAATTAAAAGGTTTAAATTTGTATACCAGTGGCTAACATAAGTAAGAACAGGCAGTAGGAACTTGTTCTCACCGAACAGAATTTTTACTCATTAAAACAAATAAATTTTAAACTTCTTATGAAAATGATTGTTATGGCCTTGGCATAAACTACCTTTTTCAAGCGTCATAATCACCAAAATTATATTTAAAAGGTGTAACAATGAAGTATATACCTGACCAAATCATAATTATGCATCTATATCTTTCGGCAAGCACAAAACAAAAACCTTATTAATAGAAATCTAGTTTCGCTAAGTTTTTTGTGCTCCTGAGTTACCTCAATACGAGCTTTTCACTTCCCTAATGTAGTCAAATAAATTGCATAAATAATATAGCAAATCTGTACAGAAGTAAGGGTGATGACATATTTTATATATTTAAACATAATATTTAACAACCAACATAAAATATGAAACTTGATACGGATCTTCTGTATAGCTAATCCGTTCACAATATGGACATAATTTATGGGGAATTATGCGATAAAATGACATGTCTGTTGTTTTCAATATTAGCAACCACTTGGGAACTACAAATTAGCGATTGACATTTTTAAAAACTAATTATGAATTTTTCCATTTTTCTTATGTTGTCATCGAAAGTTTGGAATTATTTAAATTTACTAGGCCCGGTCAGACCCAAAACACGAGTCCAAAATATTCGAAGAACTTAATTATTATTTTTCAAAGTCATATCGGAGAGCTGAATCAAAGTTAATATCAGAATGATATCATCTAATTAAAAATTCAGTTGAAATTCGGAAAAGTGAACAATAAATTTTTGTGGCACACGTTGAGTGCACTGGGTAAGATTCAGATAAGTGGTGGTGGAACAAAAAAAATCTTTTTCTTTTCATAGGTCGCGTTAAGGCAATAGATGATTGGAAAATTATTAAAAAAACGCTGTTTTGTGGTGAAAAAACGAAAACTACGATTACTCCAGGGTCTATGTACATTTAATGTAACGGGATTTGTATCCGTTAGCTAGCAAAACAATTGCGTCTTCTCTACTGCATCGCCATTGTTGAAAAAGGCAAGTATTAGCGTGTCGAATTTTCCGAGTGTAGCAGATAAGCTTATCTCTGTCATTATTTCTCAGGTATTATTGTTGTAATTATTTGTTGATTGTTTATCACGAGGCAATTCGAGAGTGTCGTCGACATTTTCCAGAAAGAAAGCTTCCTGACAGGCATACGTTCGAAACAACGTATTGTGTCTTTAGGAACACTGGAAGAAGTCAAAACCGTAATGCCTCAGAACGTAATCGGGGTATCGGAGTTACAAGGGAAGAAGGAATCCTGGAGGTCTTCACAGAAAATCCTGGCTTGAGCACAGGAAGGGCTGTACTTCAGCTAGATTTACCCCGTATAATAATTCATCGAACTCATCGTGCAGACAATCGTTACCCTTACCACGTCATGGAAGTGCAGGATATACTCCCAACAGACAATGAGAAGAGTATGACTTTCTGTAGGTGGTTTCTGGAGCGAAACTTTTCAAATCCCAATTTCCCCAGGAAAATACTATGTACCGATGATGCTACCTTCACGCGAAGTGGTGTATTCAATAAGAGGAACAACCACGTTTGGGATCATTTCGCATTTCTCAATTCCAACATGAGTTCAGCGTGAATGCCTGGATAGTTGTAGTAGACGACGAACTGCTTGATTCTATCATTCTTCCTCATCGACTGAATTCAGTTGCCTTTCGCGAAATCTTACAAAATGAAGTAGCTCCTAAAATACTGGACAATATGCCTATTACTCAACAAGCGGACCTTTGGTGGCAGATGGACGGATGCACAGCCCACAACGGCTCAATTGTTACAAAGTTTTTAAGCCGAGAATTCGGAGAAAAGTGGATTGGTCGATATGGCCCAGTTGCCTGGCCTCCGAGAAGTTCAGACCTAACACCTTTAGATTTTTATGTATGGGTTGATATTAAAAACGCGGTTTATAGCCAACCGATCACATCCCGAGATTATCTGCTGCAAAGAATTCATGCTGCGTGCCATGAATTAAAGGAAAAACGGGAACAAGTTCTCAGAGCAATTTCGTCAATAAGCAGAAGATGCCGTTTGTGCATAAACCACGAAACAGCCCATTTTCAGCAGCGATTTAACTAGTTATTGTTTTGATTTTTATTTAAATTCTATCAATAAATTTTGTTTGTGCTTTAATATTTATTTTTTAATTCAAAATTGAAGCTTCTACTGGTGTTTTTCACTAATAAGAAGACCTGTAGAGTCAAAAGTCAAGTCAATTTGTTAGATTTTCTGACCACATTTTTCTTCCTTTAGAATCTAATATTCGAAAATTTTAAAATTAAAGTTGTAAATATTTATATATCATTTGAAAGGTAAAAATAGGGCCATCTTTAAGAGATTTTGCAGAGCACTTAGTGCAAAGCCCCGTTATAAAATGTGGGTTCAATTTTCCCATCAAAAGTTGATAACGATTTTTTTTTAATTTGAACGTTTGTCTCTCGGGCGGTGGAATGAATTACGAAGCCGTTGAGGTATGATTCTAACGGGTATTTTGTGTAGTTTTTGAATCAATATTGTTTTATGTATTTAATTGGCCATAGGCCAGTAAATTGGAGTTTTCTCTAAAAGGTCAGACTTTTTGACAAGAATTGGGAAAAATAAAATAGCTCTGTAATGGTAAAAGATAGAGGGTTCATTTGGGCGGAATTTTTCCACAAACATAGTGTGGAATATGTCCTAGTCCTATGGCGATCTTAAAGTGGGACACCCTGTATAGCATGCATTACTCGACACGAGTGCGAATTTTTATCCAATGAAAAGTCACTGGGTTTAATCACGCATGAGCGCTGTAATGAAATATATTCTGGTCTGGTTGTGCTGCTTCCACCGGCAGATCTATGGCAGCACCTGATGAGTAAGGATCTGTCGGTGGTACGAAACCAGAGGCCGAGGGTCCCATTACACCTGGACTTCAATACGAGCGCGAGGGCAAGAGAGCCATCGGCCAACCATTCCATCCTTATCGCCTCATTTTTTTTTATTCCCCATTTTGACCTCCCTTGTTTGTGTTGTCTTCCCCAGGCCTATGAATTTTAGTTAATACGTAAAGGACAGGGGCAACGAGCGGCGAAAACCCCGCCCACGTCTCCCGAACTGAGCTACAGCAAGCATAGGCCGCTGCTTATCTCGTTGAGGGGCCTTTTTCTTCGCCAGATGGCACGGCCCGACCTTCACGGTCATTATGCTACCTAAGGCTCCGTCCCCACACGGGCATTTTAGGATGCCCGCCAAACCGTCCGTTACAGCGCACATTACAGTCTTTAAGAATAAGGTGGAGTGGGGCATTGGGCATTCCACTCATTACCATACATCCAATCACATACACAACAGGGTATTCGGCCCCTATCCGGGCACTGCACCGGTGACGTGCGAACAATGGGTATTTATGGCTGCTGTTCGACGAGTTTTATATTTGGAATTGACCGTGTAGTGGGAAAGCAGCTACACAGTTAAAAATCTCGGTATTTTTTTTAAACCTGGTCTTGGACTACCACCATTTTTAATAATTTTAATTTTATAATCTAAACCCTTTCAAAGTTTACTTCTATTTTAAACCAAATTTGTAATAAATTCTAATACAATACAAAGTTTACTTCTATTTTAAACCAATTTGTAATAAATTCTAATACAATTCAAACCTTTTTGTGTTCTTTTTGTTCTTTTGTATTTTAATTAAAAGGTAAACCCCACAAAGTATATTTTTTGAGTCTCAAGTCTCACTATAACTACTCGCAGTCAGCTCAAAATATTATGCTGCGTGGCCGAGTGGTCTAGGTCGCAACTCTACAACACGGAGTTCACAGGTTCGATGCTGCGCCATGGCGAAAAAAGTTAAAGATTAGCTGGCTAACCTGCGATGGGCTTAATAAAGGATTTGGAAGTTTAGAAAATTGAAAAAAAAAATAATAGAGAAAAAACTTAGTGGAGTTAAAAAACGCAGTAAAATTAATATTTTTTCATAGATTATAATATCTGTAGATTAAATTTTAAACCAAAAATTTGATTAAAAGAATAATGCCAGAAAAGTTTAATATTTAAACCAGTGAAGTTTACGGAAGCAATTGTAATACTTTCATTTTATTAAAATCTAATACAATTTTGGTGTCGTCATATATGTAACCCGAATTAGCATTGATAATAGACCAGGATTTTTAACTGTGTAAGTTTTTCTTCTTCACTCTACTAATAAGCATTATATTGTCGGATCGGTTTTACTTGGTCGAACTGCAATCGGATAATGTGAAAGCCGGTTTGGGCCAACCGAAAGCTTCAATATTCGCTTACTCTAAGAGGCTGGTTGGAGAGGTGACGCAGGCCGAGTTTCTGTGGTAAACGGGATAAATAGGATGGGGCATGGGTGGATGTTGGCCCCCTCAAGGTTCGTGAAGACACACAAAGAAATATATGTATATACAGTGTACACTCTCATGACCGTACACCATCGGACCAACTATTTTCTCCAGTTATTGGGAGTTAAGAGAACGCCATCATTTCTTTTAAGATAACCCTCCCTTCTTTTAAATCAAATAACTAAAACTGGATCAGTAGCAAAATTTAATAATTTTAATCATACGCTGATCCAAGGATTGGCACTCAATGGCTAGGTGAAACGCTACTAAAATCCATAAAAAAACCGCCAGGCGAACCAAATTCATATCGTTTAAATTGTTTGCTGGACAATGCGGGGAAGGTGCTAGAGCGAATAATTTTGGGAGACTACCTGCCGTCGTAGAGGAAAAGGGGGTCTGTCGGACCGACAGTTTGGTTTTGGAAGAGCGCCCTTTACGGCTGATGCGATCATGACAATGTACAATGACGCATATCATCGACCACTGCGAACTGCGCCACGAGATCCTAGAGCATTGAACATTACATTTGGGTTATTTTTAGTTTAATCAAATCTTAAAATAAAGTCATGTTTAGTGCATACACAGACTTTAAACATATTTAGTTTCCTTGTTTTTGACCCTCTCTAGATCAAATCCTGGCTACGCCATTAGTAAACAGATATAATGCATCTGAAAAAATTTAAACGTAATGGCCAGTAGCCTGGAAAGGTCTGTGTTTCTTTGATGCTACTACATCATAAACATCAAAAGAAGTTCACCAAATTAGGAGTAATTAACAAATAAATAGACGGTAAAATTTCAAGAACGATTCGCAAAAAGTGAAGGGAATTGCTCATAGTTCACATGTCCAACAAAAAGGTTTTCTCCTCTGATTTTAATTCTTAAGAATAATTATATGTGTATATAAAGCACCTGCGTTTATCTCGTTCCATTCAAACATACAGTCTCCACTAGCCTTGACATAAAATCACAATGTATTCCCATTTTGCATATAAACACAGATTACAATGGCTCATCTCCTCGATATTGATTAAAATCCATTCAATAAAGCTCGGTACGACCTTGACGATGGCACGGTAACACTTGCCCTCACAGCTCTCACATGCAAATAACTATAAATTAATTTTTGCATTTTGCGATTGTACTTTAGTAATTTTCATCAATAAACTTTTTTTTTTTAATTCGCCTGCGCATATAAATAATATATCTTATATCGTATATAATGAATATTTGCGATTGGAGCGCAAGAAAAAAAAAAACATTACAAAAGGGTACACATTTGGTCCTTGATGGTGTCTTACGAATATCGGAAGCAACTGACTTTCAACGAGCAAACGCTGCACGCCGCTGCCATACCGCGTACTACTCAATAATACAAAATAAGAAGATATTGTAATAAAAGCTACGAGTACATTGAAAACAATTCAATGCTTTTCATAGATTAGCTACTTAGCGAACATACTAAATAGCATTGATAGAACAGTTAGTATAATAATTGTTGCGGAACTTAAGCGGATTTTTATATATCGACACTCGACAGTCGCGTTCACCTTCCTCATCACATCATCATCTTGCCAGAGTATCTTACGGGCGAATGCAGTGATAAAGTGATCTCGAGGCACGACTTTTTGTAAAGAATTATGCCAGACAACAATACGATTTTAGCAATCGACGTAATCAATAATTATAGACGGCGCGCTGACTGAAAAGTGCATTCCGTAATATATGATTCGATGATAATAATTATATTAGCCGATGTTGACGATGATGATAATGCAGGAGGTAAACTAATCTGTGGAAGAATCCAACTACGAGTATTCTCCAGGGACAGGGAAAAGATGTCAAAAAGAATTCACGCTTTTCTGAAATGGCCGGTAGACAAAGAAACCTAGCCTGTAATCTCACAATGCTAGTGGTAATCTGAGCGAAGAAAAAGAATGATAAAAATAATAAAAAGATACAAAACACTGAAATATAAGACAAAGCCATTGAAATTAATACTGAAAAGGCAGACAGATATGTATGTCACATCTGACATGGAAAGGCATCGCATGGAGCTTTATGAATAGCACAAAATCCAAAGATGATATATGGGATTCGATTATTGATTTCAGGGTCAGCGGAATTCGTGCTTGGCATTCTATGGCACGATATGATAATGATTAATTTCAAATGTTCTTTTTTACAGGTTCCTATCACTGGGGCTGTACAAGTATAAAATCCGCCTCTTCACTCCCAATAGCACTTCCTCTATATTCTGGCCTCAGATCTCAGATGGAAGAAATATTTTCGAATGTGTTCTTGATTTCTGCTCATTATGATGTAATTTGTTCTATTGGAGCCATACAGTCAGCCATTGTCAGTTTCGTGAGAATCTGCAATAGATCCCCTGCGCGATTGTTATTGTTGAAAATGAATCATTTAGTGCATGCCGTACTTATTGTTGGGGCTATTGAAATTGATGATGTTCAAATTGTTCATTTATTACTTCCTTTTTTTTTAAATTTTGAAATGGCTGAATGCATGGAAAATGTCCAGAGAAGAATGGTTTATTTTGAAAGATGCATTCATATTTCGACTGGAAATTTATTACAATCTGGAGTCTTTTTTTAAGTATGAGTTTCATTTAAGTCGAATAGGAGGACAGCAGTAATTGTATCGCCCTAGATATTACTCCTATTAACTTACCCAAAGGCCTTACATTTATAGGTGAATTATCTAAATTAACATTTATTCACAAGTCCCAACAAAATGTCAACTTATTGTTATACATTTACACGGGTTAACACCATTTATACCTGTACCTATACCTATATATGTATATGTATGAGTTCGTTGAATACGGTTCAGATCATTTTTCGAATCAATAATGTGACTTGCTATTCAAACTCTGAATTGGATTGTGCTTTACCTAATCACGTTATGACAGATTTGCAACGAGGTGAACAAAATATAGTTCTAGCACTCCCAGGAATGCGCAAAGAATTATCGAAATTGTCAACCCGAGACGGCGGCGCTGCGCCACTCCGCACAGTGCGACGAAATCGACGATTCTTTGGACATGGCCTTTTGGCCCAGATGGTTTACTATAAAAATTACAATGTGGATGCATTTTAATGTATTTTTTTTTCCTGCTGGATTGAATGGTGGAGTCCGTTTTGTTTTATTTTCCGATAAATAAAGCTTTCACATAATGGTAAACTTTTTTTTCATCATCATCATCGTGGCGCGACAGCCCGACGTCGGGCCTTGGCCGCCTGGATCATTGTCCTCCAATTATCTCGGTCACGTGACCGCTTCCTCCAATTTTGGGAGCCCAGCAGCTGCGCGGCGTCCACACCTACTGAGCTCTCCCAACGAGATCTCGGTCGTCCTCGCAGTCTCGCTCCGTCGACTCGTTCTGCATTCATTACTCTCTTAGGCATGCGATCATCGTCCATTCTTTGTACATGCCCTGCCCATTGAAGTCGTTGTAGTTTGACAATTTTCGAAACTTAAAACTCATCGTACAGTTCATACAACTCATGGTTGTACCGGATGCGCCATCCATCTCGATCGCAAACAGCCCCCAAAATTCGCCGTAGAACCTTAAGTTCAAATGTATCTAGCATGTTTTCGGAGGATTGAGTTAGGGTCCATGCTTCGCAGCCATAGCATAGCACTGGTCGTATAATGGTTTTGTACACGCGGAGCTTCGTGTTTCTGTGCACATGCTTCGATTTCGTTATGGGGAGAAACGAGAAAAAAGTCTTATTAGCTAACTGTATCCGTCGCTTGATTTCGTCAGTTTCGTTGGCGTCCCTTGACAAGTTGCAACCCAGGTATATGAAGTTGTTCACGAACTCGATGTTGAGGTCCCCCACATTGATGCTCGGTTGTGCAGGTGTATTTGTCGTCGATTGCATCATTATTTTAGTTTTACCCTCGTTGATACGTAGTCCAACTTCTTTTGCAGCGGTGTCGAGCGTATGCAGAAGTTCTTCTGCGTCGGTCAACCTTCGGGACATGATGTTGATGTCGTCGGCGTACGCTGCTACAATAATTGTGTCGACTTGATGAGTAGCGTCTTGCTGTTGTCCATATTCATGGCCCGAATAACGTATTCCAGTGACAGTCCATCGCCCTGTTTCAGACCAGTGCGTGTTTCAAATAGATCAGTAAGTCTATTATGGATCCTGACTTGTGAAACGGAGTTGGTCATCGTCATCTTAGTCAGTCGCACTAATTTGGCCGGTATACCAAATTGCAGCATGATGTTGTACAGTACTCCACGATCGATAATGTCGTATGCCTGCTTGAAGTCGACAAAGATTTGGTATACGTTTACGTTGTATTCCCAGTGAGTATCAGTTTGACTGAGAAGAGCTGATCGGTTGTGGAGCGACCAGGTCTGAAACCGCTTTGATATTCGCCAATGATTCGTTCTGCGTACGGTTTTATTCTATTTTCCAGAATTTTCGTCAACATTTTATAGGACGTAGAAACTAGTGAGATGCCTCTGTTATTCTCACACCGCAGTTTATCTCCCTTTTTGTCAATTGGACAGATGATGCTTCTGCGCAAATCGTCTGGGATCTCCTCGTCCCCCCATACTGGCAGGAGTAATTGATGTATGGCATAAACTAGACCCGTTCCATCGAATTTTAGCAGTTCAGCTGGAATCTCGTCAGCGCCCGGCGCTTTTGTAACGATTATGTCTGTTGACGTAGCCCTCAACCGAGGACGGAGATAGAGGCTGGTCGTTCAGACCTGCCGTGACAACTAAGTGCCAAAATTTCCTCAGACTTGCCTTGGTTCGACGCGTGCTCGACACTAGCTCAGCTGTCGATAGTGTGGGCGGGGTGGTTGTAGGCCAAGCTGCCTCGTAATCGCACAAAACAAAGATCACGCGTCTGCCCGAGTGATGAACCAACACGGAAGTTCCCTCACAGGATCTTCACAAAGAAAAAAAAACGAGTAGCCGCGAAATTCCCCAACGTCTCTGCCACTAGCACGGGAGTCCCAGATGGCGATAGGGCTCCGCCCTCCCTCCCCGACCTTGGGTTGAGCTGCGCGTTATTGCTCAACCCCCTTAGCGACCTGAAACTAACGCGACGAGGGAAGAAAAGTGGACGGCCTTCAGGGGGTCAGGAAGCAAACGCGGTTTCTATCTGCTATTAATTTTTTTTTTTTCTAATATAATCTTAAATGTTTATGTATAATTCAACCATATCAATAAAAATTATGTATAAAGCGAAAATAAAAAGGTTTTAAAAGTACAATAATTTGTTTCATATCGTTTCTTTTTTCAAAACATAGTGTAATCGATGAAATGACTTTAGGGACACAGCTATCATAATTTAATGAATTAATTCGTTGCAATAATTATTAAAAGTACACAAAAAAAAAGAAGAAACCTATTATCAGCGCACTAAAATCTAATCAGACGAGAGGTTGCTTTCTTGGGTTGACACCGTCTATAATTTTGAATTTATGTATGAGTGTGTGTAGCTTTTTCTTTTATATCTTACTCTCTCTCTCTAGTATGTTCTAAGACGTACAATGCGAAATTATTTTTCTCTTCAGTTGTTTTTTTGTTTTTTTTTTTTTGCTTTCATTTAAATTTAATATATTTATAATAAAAAAACCACAGTCACCATCCGACGCGGAGGCGAAAACAAATTTGAAAGGGGCCACGCTACCTGCTTATTTGTTTGTTGGTCGCAGCCGGGAGCTCCGCTGGTGGCGCATGCAGCCGCTTGTGTCGGGATAGGGCTCTTCCAGCCACGAATGCGCCCGGTGATGCCGCTGTCGGATTCGTTCTGTTATGGCCGTAAACAAATCCGAGGGTGTTGATGGCGGGGTAGCGCTGTTCAGGCTGCGATTACACCCGATAGTGGCGGGGTCGCGTTAGCTCTCTCTAGACTGCGATTACACCCGATGGTGTCAGGGTCGCGTTAGCGCTCTCCAGACTGCTGCGTATGTTGCTCGACTGTCCGTTGTGTTAATTTGCGGTGGGTTTTTCTTCCAACCGGAAGATAACTACGCCGTCCAACTTGGAGGTTAGTCGGTTTTCTTTTTCCTCTGTCACTTTAATGGGCAGCGTTTCTGCCGGTCGAATTATGGTATACTATACTGCAACGGAGATTATTTATTTAAGGGTTCTTCCCAAAAAGAAAATACAATTCCCTTACCTTAATTTCACAATTATTTTTCGCGCGAGACCTCCACGTTTGAGCTCCGTCTTGGCAGCTGTCAGAATCCAATTTTTCTAGTCCCAACCTGGAACTGGAAAGATTGGATTCCGACTAAGTACCATTTTCGGTATTCCACGGGGATTTGCTAGTAGTAAGCAGATGTCGCTCTGGTGAAATTAAGTCGGAATTATAGTCGGCTGGGTTGGATTGTTACAAACATTTGCCAGTGCACCGGTCGGATATTTCCGGCCGGTTCACTTGCAACTGAGTGCAACGTCCGCATCCCGCCGACAATACTTTTTGGGTGCCCGTTACACTTTATTTAGTTTTAGTGACCGCAACGCGAGATCAACTTCCTCTACTGTCGAGAGTTGAATGGGTGGGCCTAGATCAATAATATCGTCGAGAGCTTCCTGTGTGGGGATGTTAGATGGTCGGTTTAGAAGCTCTTCAAAATAAGAGGCCCATCGTTTGTTAATGCCATCGGTGTCGCTGATGATGTTTCCATCCTTGTCCTTACAGAGGCTAGTCCTGGGTTGGTAGCTATTCTTAATTGTATTTACTAGTTTGTACGCTTGTCTGGTGTTCCTATTAGCTAAGTTTTCGTTTATGTTCAGCAACTGCTCGTCAAAGTATTAACGTTTCTTACGTCTAATTATTCTTTTTTTTTAGTGCAAGGAAAATAAAATACAAAGCAAATATTTACATAAATTCAAATAAAACAATGAAAAACTTAAATAAAATCTAAAATCGGCTAGTTTTAATTATCCTCCATCATAGAATTTTTGAATAATTCTTCGTCAATAGTTTCAATGAAAGAATTCTCTTCGTCTTCCTTAGGAACATTATCAGCATCAAGCAGCATCGTCTGGGTCTACGAACTAATCCTTTTGGCGATTGAATTTTTCAATGTGGATTTTGGTCATAGTGTTGATATTCTGGGGTCAGAGCTGACCAGGAGATTATTAAGTATATCTTCGTTCGTCGATTGCGATAACATTTTCCTCAATCTGAATTCTCTTCTTTGGCGAAACACTTTATCTAAAGGTTCTTGAGCTTCTTCCGGAAATTTTCCATTTGGGAGAATAAAATTTTCGATTATTTTCTCACCACGGATGAGTACTTTATGGACTATTACTGGCAAACAGCACCGTCCAAAGTGCTTAACATAAATGTCTGCGGTTTCACGAGCGAATGCTTTAAATTTTTTTGGCTCAAATCGGTTGTCCTGACGAAATCACTTGCAAGATAGCTGCGAACCTCCTGATGACCTCGAGACTTATACCGGTAATTCTTGCTGTTGATTCCGGATCGTCGAAAAACATTCGGGCCGTATTGCCATCATTATACAGTTCCAGTTCCTTGCTTAACCTGGTCAACATGAAGACCCCGCTCATCTCGAAACGCTTATTGAATTTTCAATTTTCTTTCTCGCTGATGATTCCTGTACTCTTCTGTACTTGCTGACCACTTTTTGAAATCCAGGTTATATGCGATACGCAATAGACAGTCGAAAAAGCGAATTTTGGCGTGAAGAGGAGAAGTACCACACCTGTAATGCTCTGCATTAGGAACTCTCGATTCGACCTGCTACAAATCGTTCATAATTTTTGGCGTAGCTCCGCACACGTAGCAGCGCATGGATTAACTCGTGTCAGTTACCGCGTTTTTCGTTTTCCCATCGATCATCGTCATGTGAGAGAGAGAGAGAGAGAGGAGTTACGCCTAACCGAACTGTGTTGATCAGGAGTTAAACTATCTCGAGGAAGCAGAACTCACCACCAAAGTGGACACCAGTGACTTTAGGTCGCCTCTCGTAGTATTCCCAAAAGCCAACAATCAAGCACGACTTGCCGTCGACTAAAAAATCGGCGTGATCGAGTGACTTATTGGGGCACACTCTCCTATATGTAAAATCATTGACGGCATACTCAGCAAATTGAGGGACTCCTCATATTTCTGTAAAATTGACTTCTGCCTACCTTTATATTCTTGTGGACGAATCATCGAGCCAAATCCAGATGATGTCAACCCACCACGGAATTTACATAGTTGACCGACTTCTTTTGGTATCGAAACAGCACCTCCTTCTTCTTCCTTGCCCTTTCATACCACTCTGCGGCTTCGCGTTGCCCTGCCTGTGGTGTTGGTACTTCGACCATTTTAGCGGGATAATCTCAGCTTCCTTTTGCAGGCAGCTTGGTTTTGGATCGTATCATCGCCGAGATTAATGCGCTTTTGTTGCTTCTTCATCTGATCGATCCATGTGTGTTTCCGTCTGCCTCGGGGTTTGGGTCCAGCAAGTGGAACATTCATTGATAGTGCCTTCATGACTGGGTTGGTGGACGCCTTAGAACATGGCAATACCAATCCATACGACGATCTTTGAGCTTTTCAGTCATCGGTTGCTCAATAAACAAGCTGCCTCGGATCGAAACAAGACCATCAGAGTTTAACCGAATTATTGACTAAGTTTTGAGGGAAGTTCTAGGTATCGAGGCATATTTTGACGACTTAATTGTACGAAGAATCACCAGGAGCGAATACCCTGAAAACCCCTTTTAATGACTCAATCGACAGAAACAATACGCCCTTCATGTGAACATAGACCAATTCAAATTTTTTGAAGAATGCTTAAAATTGTTTGACCATATTATCTAAAAAAAAAAATTTCCAAGGTACAATCAGAAATCGAAGCCGTTATAAAAATGTGAAAACCTGAACCAGTAAACGATATTAGAAGCTTCTTGGGATTGGTCACAAATTATACGAAATTCATTCCCAGCGCATTAACTATCCCAGCGCTTCTTCGATAGCTTCTGAGAAAGGATTCAAAATTCAAGTGGTCTATCCAGTGCGAAGAAGCATTGATCTATATCGAGAAGGAAATTTTCTACGAAAGATTCTTGGTATCGTATAATCTAGAATTTCCAGTCACACTTGCATGCGATGTCAGCCCTGTAAGAATCGCCGGTGTACTTTCCCACATTTATAATGACCAAGAAAAAACCAGGCCGAAGCTTCGGTTCGGCCCGGAGTCCGAAGCGTGTATACCTTAGACTTGTACAGACCTAGTGGTGATATCAAAAGTACCAATTGGCAACGATCACATGCATTGAAAGTGGGTCTCCTATATGGCCAGTTCATAGGGTAGGTTGGCACTCATTCAGTGGGGTCTTGACCATTCTCAAAATCAATTAGCTATTTTAATTAACCCATTCCACAAATATTTGTCAAATTTTTCAAGTCGCTAGCTTCATTCTATCGAAAGTTATTGCTTATTCGAAATTTCACTTGTAGGGGAGGTAGGGGTTCCTTGGGTCGGATCTTGCCCATCATCAGCCACCAAACAAAAAGATCATCCTACAATCATTTAAGCAAAATTTCAGATCTCTAGCTTCACTCTATCGAAAGTTATCGCTTATTTGAAGTTTCATTTGTAGGGGAAGTAGGGGTTTCGTTGGTCGGATTTTACCTATTTTCAATATTAGCCTGGATCCTACCACAAATATTTGACCAAAATTTCAAGCCGCTGCTTCCATTCTATCAAAAGTTATCGCTTATTTGAAGTTTCATTTGTAGGGGAGGTGGGGGTTCCTTGGGTCGGATATTGCCCATTTTCAATACCAATCAAGTAGGTCTTACTAGCAACATTGCACCAAATTTTCAACTTGCTCGTATCATTCTATCGAAAGTTATCGTAATTAAAGTAATATTTAATTTTTTTAAATTTGAAGAGGAGGTAGGCGTTCCTTTGATCGAATAATGCCCAATGTACTACAACTCAAGCAACCTCTCACCTCAGGGTTATATGCCCAAAAACCAGGTGTCTACGTCAATTGGTTCAAGAGTTATAGACAAAAAACCTGAAAAGTAGGATAGTACGGGGCTCTTTGTAAGTAAATTACCGTTAGTTTTCAACTGATCGATTTTATTTTCCCAGGGGAATATAAGATTACCCTCACGAGCAATCTATTAAAGCTAGAGCTTTTCACGTTTATTTAATCGGGAGTTATAGATACATTTAAGTATTTTACATATATAGGGGTGGTAGGCGATCTCTAGGCCTGATCATGCCCATTTGCAATATCAACCAACTAGATCATACTTCCAAGATTTGACCAAAATTTCAAGGGTCTAGCTTTATTCTATCGAAAGTTATCGTGCGAACGGACAGACAGACAGACAGACGGACAGACAGACAGACAGACAGACAGACAAACAGACATGGCTTAATCGAATCAGGAGGTGACCCTGATCATTTATATATATACATTGCTATACCTCCGGAGCCACCTTTAAGGTGTTACATATTTTCGTCGTGACAAAAACAATATACCCTATACTATAAGTCTAGGGTATAACTAGGGTATAAAAATCGCTTTTGTTTCCAGATCGCTGACATCGGCGGAGAAGAACTATTCTCAACACAATCGTGGGTCACTAGCGATATTTTTCTCGGTTGACCATTTTTTCCAGAACTTGTTTGGCAGAAAATTTAAACTTATTACGGATAACCACTGACGAGGATTTTTTATCAACCCGCGCTAAGTTGCATTCCATGACAACGGCTCGATTACAACGCTACGCAGCATTCCTATCCGGTTTCAATTATCACATCAAATTTAAACGAGGTATCGACAATGGCAATGCCGATTGCTTACCAAGGGCCGTGATCGAGGTATCTCAGCACTTCGACTGCTTCATCAACACAGAGGAACACGGGATATGCGAAACTTACAAGAATACAATTCCAACCTAGTCCATGACATTCAAGTCAATCCGTGACGAAACTGTCAAAGACCCTCAATTTTCGAAACTTCTGGGAAAACTGCAAAAAGCGAACGATTCGGATCAAGATTTTAGCATGGACATAAACATCAAATTTTAATGTCATCGAGTTGTAGTCCCATCAACCCTCTAATCAGCAGTCTTGGAAAAATTGCACCGTACTCACGAGGGTACCACTAGAATGAAGCAGCTCGCCAGGCGCTTTGTATATTAGAAAGGAATAGATAAGGATATGGAACATCTTGCCCGAGTTTGTGTCAACTGCGTCAGTGTTTGGCAAAGTTCGTCCAAGGCCCTCTGGAACCCGTGGAATGAGCCCGAAAACTGGCAACGTATCCACATTGACCACGCGGGACCTTCCTAATAACATCAATTCCTGACCGTTGTTGATGCAACATCAAAATAGGCGGAGATCAAGATATGTCAATATCGTTTATTATGCTCCTCGAGGACATATTTTTTCGTCACAGGTTTCCCGACGTCTTGGTATTCGATAATGCGACAATCTTCACTATTGAGGAATTTAGTAATTTTTGCAAAAAGTCGGAATTTTTTTTTAAATTCATCTCCACCGGACATCGAGTAACCAACAGACTTGTTGAATGCAATGTCCAAACGCTTAAAAATCAAATTTAGCAAACCCCTAATTGATCTTTTCCAAAATGAGCAAAATCGGAATTTCCAAAAATTGTACATTACTACATGGTCTGAAAAGTCCCTGGATTTTCAATGAAAACAAGCTTTTTTTGGGCAAAGTTATATTTATTCGTCAACATAGTTGCCTTCGATGGCAATACACTTGGTATAGCGATTTTCCAACATTTCAATGCCTTTCTGTAGTATGAAACGTCCAAGCCTTCGATGCGCCTCGGTTTCCGCGATGACTTCCTTATTCGATCTGAATCTCTTTCCCTGGAGCCACCGCTTGAGATTTGCGAACATATAATAGTCGCTGGGGTCTAAGTCTGGAGAGTACGGTGGATGACCAACCAATTCGTAGTTGGTCTACTTTGACCGGGTGTGATGGTGCGTTATCGTGATGGCATTCGTCATTCAGTTTGTCCAATAACGCTGCATAATACTCTGCTGTGACTGTTCTTCCCTTCTGCAAGTAATCTATGGAGATTATTGATTGTTCAGAAGTTGTTCCCATCAAAACACAATGTTTGATCAAGATGCTGTATTCCTGTTTTACCTTTTTTTACGAAGGCGAAAATAGCGTCACTTAAACGACTGTAGCTTAAAAACGAATGAACAAAATGTCATGAAACTTCATACATACCCGTAAACTAGTGGTAGAGGAGCCTCTCGAAATGAGTCATGTTCATTTTCTACTGGTGCCACCTATTGAAAAATCGCGGGACTTTTCAGCCCATGTGGTATAGTATAATTCGCATCAAAAGTCAAATTTCACATGGTTAATTCAACAAAGAATGGTAAAAATATTCATGCACATTGATATTTTTACTTAATTTTATAACTTTACCATAAAGTAGGCTGTCTGTAGTATATTCATCACAGACTTTTATCAAACGTATGATCGAAAAAGATATTCGATCTGAAATTGAATTCCATAAATCCATGAAAACTGGACAATTTTTCAGACGAGCTTTAGTTCCTCTTAACAAATTTTCGGAAACCTAACGTCGAGGACGTTGATCACCCATATTTTTCACCCGAAATTAAGATAATCTGATTTTAGGAAAAACAAATGAGATATCATTTGTTCCACCACAAATGTGTCACAAAGAACTCGATGATGTGGGTGTTTTAAAAGACATAGCCAATAGGTGGTATATTAATAACTGCTTTTATCAAGATCACATCATACGGTCTATCGGGATGGGTAGACATTATGAAAAATTCGTTGTTTTACTTCAAACTTAACTATTTTTGGATGTTTCTTTTCCTCTTTTTTTAAATACACACTCGTAGATCTAGTTCTATAATAATTAATTGCTGCTTGTGTTCTTCTAAATGCGACGAAAAAGTTAACCCACACCAGACTGATCCTCTTCGAAGTTCAAGACTTACGAAGGCTATTCAGTATTTCTAAAATAACTTGAAATGACAAATGACTTCAATAAGATTCAAATGCGACAAATGTGATCTCATCCGAAGAAAAAGGTAGAATCTCGGTACGGATGTCGAGGGAAATAATGGTTGATCCCTAAAACAACGTTACGGTGTGTTGTAAAATTGTAAAGCCACCACACAATCGTCGTCGTAAGAAAACGTAAGAAAACCTGACCATGATTGTAGTGTCGTTTTTCTTGTGGGGTGTGAACGTAAGCGATATCTGATAACACGCAGTAGTGACAAATTGCTTTCAATTGAATGATAGTTAGTATCTTCTTTAAATTCCTGTTTGTCGTTTCGTGAATAATCCGCTGTAGGAAGTGTCGTTTTTGTCTGCTTAGTGTATATGGATCTATTTCAAATTTGAGTTTTTTTTATCTGTTTTTATTTTTCAACGTTGGGAAATTCGAATGTTGAATGTAGGTGAATGGCGAGTAGTTATGGACTCTTTCAAAATAAAATGTTTTTTAAATGTTTTAGAATAGAAGGAAATTCGATCAATGGAGATAACCTAACTCCTCAAAGGAAATATTTTTTTTTAGATTGCTACAATCTTTTTTAAGGACGAAATCCTTCTGGATATCAAACAACACAACGACATTTTAATAGTCATCTATGACGACTATGATTATGACCTGCTTTATATTATTCGAATGGCATAGTGCGATGTGGAGCCTAATAAGTTGTTAATTGCCTTGACCCCTCCAGGGGCATGGGCACGTAAACATCTCTTGCATTACTATTTCTTGTAAACGTTTCGATAGCATAAACAGTGGAACCACCATAAGTTGACCACTCAAGAGCGGACAATTTAAAGACGTCTGTTAGAAGCTAAATCTAATTTAAAGCAAGAAATGAAATTCAGTCTACACACTTACATGTATGTATGTATAGAACGTATATGTTTGTGTCTTTAGTTACTACTGTTATTACTACTGTTGTCTATTGCATATAGAATACCGCGATTTCATGAGAATAAATAGCATCAAACGGCACGAATATTACTTTTTTTTGGAAATGTCGTGATACCGCGCCCACATTTCTGAATAAGCTCGATCCTTGGTATCCCTACACTTTCTGTTTGATCATAACCGTTTGCTGATTCTCCTTTTAATTCAATTTATCCCGTAGACTTTTTTTTTTTCAAATAAAATTTAATTTCATACGCTGTGCCGAGGTGCTTCCATCTCCATATTTTCAGAAAAGAATGTCCAAGGGGTTTTTTAGACTACCATATCTGTTTCTATTTCAACTGTTCCATTCGTTTTCTTTGAGTTGAGCTATCCGTACTTCACCAGTTGTGCTATCAAATAGTACCGCAACTGGTGCCGTGTCGTTCCACCATCGGCTCTCCATCAAATCCTACCCAAAACTTATAAAAAAAGGGTTGCAGAACGGATAGCTCAACTGATGGTGGAAAACGGGTAGGCCAACTGATGGAGAATGCATAGCTCAACTGATGGAGAACGGATCGGATAACTAAAACTGAAATGAAAATGGACAAATCAAAAAACCAAAAAAAATTGATCACGCCTAGGGTGGTTTGGGTTAGGTTGGGTTAGGTGGCGGCCTCACGGCCCCGGATAGACCACTTGGGTCCATAGCGATGCCACAAAGAAAAACAACAGAGATCGTTAGGTGTTGTTATCAGTCGTAATCAACAAGTCCTTGTTGAGCTCGAAGGTTTTTGTCGCGCTTGCGAATTTCAGAAGATTCATTATGTTAAAGTGTAATGAACCACCTGTAATGAACCATATTATGGTCTGGAAGTGCTGCTCCCACCGGCAGATCGAAGCGGCACCTGATGAGTAGTGATCTGTTGGTGGTACGAAACCAGAGGCCGAGGGTCCCATTACACCCGGACCCAGATTCGACCGCGTGGGCGTGTGATCCGTTCGCCAACCATTCCATCCGTATCGACTATTTTTTTTTAATTCCCCATTTTTACCTCCCCTGTCTTTCCCAGGCCTATGAATTTTTGTTAATACGTAAAGGACAGGGGCAACGAGCGGCGAAAACCCCGCCCACATCTCCCGAACTGAGCTACAGCAAGAATAGGCCGTTACATAACTCGTTGAGGGGCCTTTTTCTTCGCCAGATGGCAAGGCCCGACCTTCACGGTCACTATGCTACCTTAGGCTCCGTCCCCACGGGCATCTTCGGATGCTCACCAAACCGTCCGTTACAAAGGTTTGCAATCGCTTTAAGGTTGCGGGGAAAGTAGACTTCAAGATATGTATGTCTTGTCCTTGCGAGTGCCGGGCATTCGCACAGGAGGTGCTCCAAAGTTTCTTTGGTATTTGGCAGCTTGCGATTCCTGCAGCCGCTGTCTGTGATCAGTCCCAGTCTGTGTGCGTGCTCACCTATTAGGCAGTGACCCGTTAATAAGCCCACTAGCATTGCACATTTACTCCTAGAGAGGCCTTAGAATATATCGGTTTTCTTAGTGTTGTTTGAGTTCCAGAGTTCTCTCATAATTCTGGAGTTGATGATTTTGTTCCAGTTTTGGTTGGCCAGTTGCATCATCTTAGAGTCCATTTTTGTTCTAAGTGTTTGTATTGGAATAGGAGTTGCTATTGCATTGTGACGTCCAATGCAGCTCCCTGCTTTGCGAGTCCATCCGCAATATCGTTGCCAAGGCAGCCGCTGTGGCCTGGTATCCATCGGAGTTCCAGTTTCCTTAAGGTGCCCAGTCTCTGAAGAGTTGAGAGACAGTTAACCACTGTATCTGATCTGATAGTGTCTGACTGCAGCACTTTTAACGCAGCCTGACTGTCTGAGTGAATGTAGATGTTGCCCATCCTGCGTGTTGTTGAGACTAGCTCCGCACCTTTTTGTATCGCTACCACCTCCGCCTGGAAGATGCTGCACTCGTGCGGCAGTCGGAGCGATCGATTGTGTAGGAGCTCTGGCGAATGAACCGCGACTCCAACATTTGTTTCGGTCTTAGAGCCATCCGTATAGAGGTTTAGGGAATTCTTAGGTTTGTTCTCGCCTGTGGAGTAGAAGTCCCTTTCTGGTATGGTTACCCGGAATTTTCTCTTGGAGTCAATTACCGGTTTAATGAGGTCTGCATTTTCGAGGGGCAGTTTGATGTTACGATGACTATAAGGGCTCGTGCTAAATTGCCCCGTTTCCGTAAGTCTTAATGCACATTTGGACGCTACTTTCACGGACGGTGGACATTTTGTTTAAATTTCTGCAGGTCGTAATTGCAGGGGAAAACAGATGATGGTAAAGCGTTCCACATTCGAGTTGTTCTGTATACGAAAGAGTCATAAAATTTTGCGGTTCGGCTGACACGAGTTTCGATGGTAAGATGGTGGGCACGAGTTGACTGCCTGGTGTTGCGTACAGGAAATGCAACATCGGTAATTAAGCTACTTATTTCAGCAGAGCAGCGGCGGTTGAAGTATCGATAAAAAAGTGATAGACAATCAACGTCACGTCTGTGCTGAAGTGGTTCTATCCGGGAAGTTATATCGTCATCACCAATAAGTCTGAAAGCTTTTCGTTGAACTCTGTCCAATGCCGACTGTGCAGTGCGACCCGCACCGGCCCATAAATGGCGATTATATTCGAGTCTCGGTCTAATGTGACTCTTGTATATTAGCGCTAAATCAGATGGCGTGAAATATTTTTTGCATCTATTTAGGAAGCCCAGGCATTTCATTGCGTTTTTCGCAATGGAAAAAATGTGGTCAGTCCAGTTAAGCTTTTTCGAGATGGTAAGACCTAATGTATTAAGCGCTGGTGAGTCAGAAATACTCACACCGTCGACGAAGATGTACTGTGAGGTGTGTGGGGCAGATACTTTATTGGTAATAAGACAGCTTTGGGTTTTGGAAGCATTGAACACTACGCGGTTTGCTTCGCCCTAAGCGATGATTTTTTAAATATCCCCATTTAATGAATCATACATGCCATCCCGATTAGTAGATGTTGTGCTCCTACGAGATTCAGTCACGGTACTAAAAGAGTACGTGCAGTCAAGAGTACTGTCATCGGCAAAACTGTGTATTGGGTTGGAAGTTATACCCAAAAGGTCATTGATAACCAGGAGAAAGAGGGTTGGAGACAGGACAGTGCCTTGCGGAACTCCGGCATTGATGGTATACTGACTCGATTTCACTCCGTCAAGGACGACTTGGATCGAAAGGTCATGCAGGAAACTTTCAATCCATTTGATGAGCTTAGAGTCAAGACCAAAAGCATGAAGTTTAGCCAAGAGTGCTGAGTGCCAAACTCTGTCAAAAGCTTTGGAGATATCTAGAGCAATGACTTTGGCCTCACCGTATTGATGGATACAGCGATTCCAACGCTCGGTGAGAAATGTCAATAAGCGCCCAGTGGAGCGAGCAGATCTAAATCCGTACTGTCGATCGCTTATAAGATGGTGTGAATCTAGATAATTCATTAATTCGGAATTAACAAGTGTTTCAAAAACTTTTGACAAGATCGATGTGAGTGCAATTGGCCGGTAGTTCGAGGGATCACTGGTATCACCCTTTTTGGGTATTGGTTGTATATTAGCAATTTTCCACTCAGATGGGAACATACCCGTGTAATAGGATAAGTGGAATAACTTACGAAGAGGTTATTGTCTTACCAAGCAAACTTTTGCAGGCATACAGAGCAATGGTTGCTTTCTTGGTGCGTTCTTCGATGTAACGATTCCAAGTACGCTAATAAATTCTCCTTTGTTCCACCATCTCATCTCGCTAACTCCGAAGGCGTTTAAATTATTCCTCAGAAATTCACTCTCTAATTGTGGATATCGTGCGTTCTGGGGCCTTCTGATCCATTGTCCATTGTACGATAGTCAAAAGTCGCAACCGTTGAGTCAGTCTTTATCCGAGGCATAGCTGACGTTTCGTTAGCATATAGAAGATTTCGAATAGTGCAAGTTTCTGGCATACATCCTGTCTTTTGTTTGTCGGTTTTTGCGACTAAGGGAAATGCCGTGATATTATATTTACGCCCTTCACTACTGGGGGAAAGTTTACCTCAACCAAATCATCGCACCGCCATCACGGGCGGCTTGATTGGGTGGCAATGGTCAGTGGCCACTGCCAATCCAGGGGGCGCTCACGCGGAGGACTATGGAAGAGGAATTTTTGCCCCGAAAACCCACTGAATGAACATATTAAAGATTCCTGGAATTCACCAATCAAGAGTTTGCTGCAAAGAGGAGATAGGTATATTTCACAAAATTTTTTGGTAGATTTTCGAACGAAAATCGAAATGAAGCAAAAATGCAAAAATTCCAAATTTGATATTGCGATCATATTTTCACTCAAAAATATATTGTGCAGTGATTTTTCAATGGTTTTTTGTGATTTCCCAAAAAAAAAATACAAAAATGAAGTTACCTCCTTTTTTCAGCAAACCCCAATTCCAAAATGCAATAGAATAGTTGTAATACAAATTCAAGTATTTTGGCTCTCCATATCGACACTCCCCTATAACGGCTGTGACACATCTCCACGTAATCCTAGAGGGCGTTTAATAAATAGTTCGAAATTTCAGTGTTGATCAGAAAAGTAAACTTGTTCACCATCATCCGACGAACTTATCTCTCTTGCTGTTCGCCGTTTGTGATCTCGGTGATGTTCTCGTCGCTTACTTCGAACCGAACATTTAATACCTATTTATTTCATCAACTGAGAATATTGATATCTTCAAGTGTTATATTTGATAGTTTGTGATTTATAAATGTCAAATTGAAAAAGGTGTAAACTTACCATGGCATGTACACTTTTCAATGAATATTAAACAAGACGACAGCCACCAAGATCGTCATCGAGTTGCATCGGTTGGATCGGCATCAACCGTGGTTGTCGCATCATCCAACCATTGGTGGTGCATTCAGATCGTAAGATGCTCTTGTGGTGCTGATGATGATGATGATCCGCTTAAGAATCTTTCACACAAACTGGTAGACCAGTAGACCCCGGTAGAGTCATGTTATGCCGATGCCGTTGCCGTCCGTTTTCCAACACACACACAGACAATAAGTATCGCATGAAACATGGGTGAGGTTTTCCCATTCAGGATATTATAATCTCAGATATTTCATTCGAAGAGGAGCCCTGGCCTATAGACGACAAGAGCTCGCCGTGGATTAAGTCAATTTTTTACTTCAACGCTTAAGCAAGATAACGAAGATGATACCCAGAGTGTTACACTTAAAAGGGTAATTTGTTCTTGCGTAGGATACAACGATGATGCTTATGCACATCGGGGTGTTGTGCATCGCATGAAAAATATCTAAAGTCCTGAAAGATGTGATATACCCTTGGCTATCACGCTTATGACATGTTCTATAAATGGATGCAGTAATGGTTGAACTAAGTGTATTTCAGACATTTTGATCGAACACTTATATCGTTTTGGGTTAATGATGTCTGTTGGAAGAGTAGCGAACACGGAATTCAATTTAAGGCTTTATCTTCGGTTGATACAGATTTGTTAAGTACTTTTGGACAATGACGTGGAATGTAGGAGTGCCAAATTTTAAAATAATGAGATATCATGGCATTATTTAATTTCATCGAATTTAATCTAACTAAAATATTCCCATATCCGTATTTAACCAATCCCCTAAAGCTCAGCTCAGTATTTCATATGCAATATTGTGCACCGCTCCCCAAAACTCCTCCGTTTCCGTCCCAGTCCCGCACCACATATGCATACAATATTTCAATTTAGCACGCAACTGCAATGTTATAAAGTGTTCTCATTAATAATGTTGAAGGAAAAAATTTAATACTTTTCAAAGATATGTATCTCCTCGTACACAAATCTGCAGACTTTGCACACTATACGCTCCTCATACTCGTATCTCGCTTCCCAGCAAAGGATTTATGTACAACGACTGCTGGAAAATTGATGTGTGGAAATAATGTAATATAATCCCTTTTAATTTAGTCTCGTTGTCATTTTGGGTGCACACTGATACCCACAATCTTGAGCTCTGTTTGCTGAACTCCTCCGCTCAAATTTCAATCACAATTCCAACCAGAACAGACAATAATTTAGCTGGCACGACGCGGCGGCCGGTCACATTCAGGTCTAAAGTCAATTTACCTGCTCCTTTTATTTTGAAATGTACAAATTACTTAATTAAAATATCAACTAAGTCGATTGTGCATGCGTGTGCGCTCTCACCTGTATCTGAACGAAGGTGTGGATAAAGTGGTGCAGAGCGAGTTGAAGTCGCGGATTCTGGGCAGCCTTTTTAAGATACGAGTATCTTAGTGCTGCAGAAGATAGAGCAAGACTTTCGGTGAATACTCGCTATCGTGGTCTCATTGAGTGCTTACATTGAAAATATGTCATGACGACAAATGGATATTTAGAAGGCACCGAACTTTGCCAAGTGAAAAATTTGAATAAACGAACTCGATGTGAAGGGAAAATTAAGTAACAATTTATATTTTTGTTATTTAAAGGAAACGGGCCCGATATCGGGAAATGTCACGACAGTTGGTCATTTTCTGAAAGGATTGGATCAGACCTTGTAATCCCAGTGGTAAAGTGACGAATTTGAGAGCGTATATTAGGTTAGGTTAGGTTATAGAGGCTTCTGTACAGAACACAGCACACATAGACCACATGGGTCTGTTGTAATACCTCGCCATCTCAAAACCATGAGATTCTAGTCGTCGAACCACCCGGAGCAGTCAATTAATCGATGTAGATGACCAGTACTTACGCCTTTCACGTCATCCAGGTCTATGAAATAGAAGGACCCCACAGTGTTCTTTTTTCTACAGGCCATAGTTTCCTCCTCCTCCACGTCCTTACGGCTTCTAAAATAATCATTGCACTGAAGCCGCAGACGCCACGCGTACTCACCCATTAGTCAAAGTTCCGTAATAGTCCAACTTTCCTGAGATGCTTTCCCTCCAGCCCGGCAACCCTGAGGAGCTACTAGGATTGAAATTCGGCCGTACCTGTCTTATCATATTGCAGGTACTTGCATTAAGCCATCCGATGTTAGCGCGGCTAAGAGCGCCTGTCTTGACTAGTTTCTTGCAAGCTTCTATAGGTATATTGACAGTTCGAAAACACACATTATCCCTAACCGCCCGAGCCAGCTCGTCCGCCTTGCAGTTACCGCTGAAGCCACTATACCATGGAATCCAGCACAAAGTGACGTTGAAAAAGTCGCTAAGCTCTTTGATAGCTGTGCGACACCTCACTACGATTTTTGAAGGGGCAAGCACCGCATCCAAGGATTCAATCGACTATCTATCCTTATTCCTTAACGACATTTTAGCATAATCATGCTAAAATTTCGGCAATTGCAGTATGCAGTAATCTCCGCCTGGAAGACGATGCAGAAAGCTACGAGACGAAGTGACAAGCAAAAATCTAATTCCTCCGAGTAGATCTCGGCGCCCACATCTTCTTTCGTCTTTGAGCCATCAGTAAATAAGCAAGTGGTTTCCGACTCTGGAGTACTACCTATACCCCAATCTTGCCGTGAAGGTATTAGGCTAATATAGCTTTAGTCGAGAGAGTACTACGGACTGGTATAATCTGTTTCTTCTGGAATAGCCTGGTTGTTCAGTATAGCAGCATGACCATTAAGTAGACTCGGCCCGCTGTGCAGTTTCCTGAAGACGAATTGCCGTTATTTCAGCCACCTGCTCAGCCAAAATGTCTAAGGGAAGCAAAATGAAGCAGAACACGAAGTAGAGCAGTCGGTGTCGTTTTGAGAGCACCAATGATAATAATACAAGATACTCTGTGCACTTTATTCAGTAGATTCCTGTAGGACTCTTTGCTGAGCGCCGTTCACCAGACTACTATCCCATACATTAATATGGAGCGTATGACCGATAGGTATATCCAGAAGACCAACTTATGCTGCAGGTCCCATTTAAGGCCAATAGTCTCCCAACAAGAGTAAAAAGCGACTGTTACATTAGTCGCGCGCTCCTGAATATTTGCCTATCAGGATAGCTTCCTACCGAAAATAAGTCCCAGGAATCTGGCTTTTACACTAAGTACTAATTTGGTTCCCTCCATAGTATTATTGGTATTATAGAAAGTATGGTGTTCTTCCTGGTAAAAAGAATAAGTTCTGTTTTGGTCGGATTTTATCCCAAGACCAACCTGCCAAGCCCAATGAGACTGGATATCTATTGCATTCTGCATAACCTTATCAAGGACGCCTGGAAACTTTCCAGAGATAGCAATGGCAATATGATCTGCATACGCAATGACCCTGCATCCCACCCTCTTCAAATCAAACGGCAGCCTGTAAACCACCAGGTTCCAGAGAAAGGGGGACAGGACACCGCCCTGAGGAGTGCCTTTATACACCTGTCTTCATATTGTTCATGATACTAGACTGGTGCATATAATCTTTGATGTAAGCATCAGATTGGTAAGCTAAAAGAATGGGCCATCAACACTAAGGCTTGAGAGTGCATATGAGAAAGCCTTCAATTTGACGTTATTGAAAGCGCCCTCAATGTCCAAGAAGGTAACTAACGTTTATTCCTTAGAACTCATTGATTTCTGAATATATGATACTAATAATGCTTTTCCAGTAGGCATGCTAAGAAAATAGGGGAAGGTGCGATGGAATGGTGGCACGTAAGCGCATGTCGATCAGATGCTAAAGCATATTAAGCAGAGTCGATGATTAACTTATGGGACGGATGTCCATCGGACTTCATTGCGAGCTCCTCCCCGCTATGGGATAAAAACCTCCTTCACCTCTGACCACGTGCGAGGAATGTGTACTAACTCCAGGCAGGCCCAGAATATACCCTCAATCTAGGAGAACACTATGTAAGTTGTTTGTGTATATCTACTGGAATAACACCATCCGATCCTGCTGACTGCTGACGGGTCAAAACTGTTGATAGCCCTTGATATTCGAGAGAATAAAGTGAAAGTCACAAGGGGCCATTCCTGTTCGGTACTTATCTGCCACCCCACCAGATGAGCTATCAGGGAAGTGAGTATTAAACAGAACCTCAATAGTTTCCTCACTAGAGGCCGTCCACGTCCCATTTTGATTCAGCAGATAGTTTAGGATGCTTGCAGCAGTGAATGCAACTTTCCGTAGTTTGGAAGTCTCGCTGGCTTCATCAACTTGTTCACAGAAGATCCCCCACGACTAAGCTTAGCCCTTCTGATTTTGTTTTGGAATAATTTAAGATGTTTTTTTGGACATTTTCCAATCAGAGGCAAGCCAGTTCTAGAAATCTAGCAACAGCCGCCTCTTCCATTTTTTGATCCATCATTTGACACATATGGTTGAAGTCTTAGAAAACGTAACATGAAACAGTGAAATTATACATTGCGATTTATATCGCAAGAGCATTGCGAATTCTTTAACGAACTGCTCTTGCGATTCAAATTGGATGTGTAATTTGATATTTAATCGTGGATGTGGAGAGGGGAGTTTTTGCCACGATGTCATTGGTGACTCGGCGATTACCGAGCATATCCTCGCCAAATACCGAATACTTGTTAAATATCAAACATCTTTCACCGAGCATGTGAATTTTGAATCATTAACAATTAATCGGCGGAAACTGATTAAATACTTTTTTGTTTCCTTGAAATGACCACAGAAGAATTAGTTCCCCTTTCTCGCCGCATTTCATTTCCCACATGTTTGAACGTTTAAGTATTTTCGTATTTTTAGCCTGTCCCATATATTCATATAAATTAAGCAATTGGCCCGGCCACTTCTCGTCGTCAGATCACAACGAAATTTGGTATATGGACTCCTTTGGTGGCCCTTAGCACAGCCCAGTGACGGCTTTTTGGATATTCTACTTATCTAACTGTACTTTATGCGATTTAATATCAGAACGTTTCTTGCCTAAGTCTTTTCTAAGAAAGTTTGTCCCTTACCTCCGAGCATTTGCTGTGGTCCGATTTCAACCAAATTTGGTAAGTAGTTTGCATGCGTGATTCTAAACATAATCCGATGACGTTTTGGTTGCCGTGAGGACAACAAGACCTTCTTGGGCATGAAGTCATACGGACACAAAACCTAGCCAACAGCCTGATTAGGAGTTATGGGATTAATGTTCTGGAGTGCTGTTGAAGGAATTTTGAGTTCTTTGGTCGGGACAAGAAGACCTTCTTGATCATAAAGTGAAACCCAGCCAATGTGGGTATTTTCTGAATTGGGATGATGATACCTATGCCTTCGAATACGGTTTAAGGCATTTTGAGCCGTATGTACAGGACAAAAGGACCTTATCGGGCATTTATTTCTTGCCTAGGTAATGTGATGGGTATCTTTTAAATTGAGTTGATAAGGTCGATATATTGTTTTGCACGTCGATAACTAATTTTGTATTATAGTTTTTAATTATACTTATATTATGTTTACTTTTTATCTTTTTCTTCTTTCATTTATAAATTATTATTGAAATAAATTCCTCAAACTGTTATTTCCACATGATAAATTGAGCTTAATAATTTGGGCCAGGATTTTGGTACAAATAATCAACTGTGCGTCGCTTGCGATTGACGCAGAGCGGTGTCTAGCGAAATAGACCTTAAGACTCCAAGTCGACTTTACACCCTTCTTCATAAAACATCCACCATTCGTATAAACTCGACTCTTCTTTTGCGAGCGGCAAATTATTTAAAATCTTTTCCTTAACGTTTCGTGATATGTAGTACACAGGGCAACACGAGGACAAGGTAAATTTAATTGGAGTGTGAAATATTTGTTGAGTCCAAGGGAGATCATTTGCTCAAGGTGTTAATTGGTATGCATGTAATGACATTAAATTATGAAGAAGATTAATTTTCATTGTACACTTGGAATGTTATGTGATAAAAGACAATGACAGGATTTGGTTGCATGGAGAATAACTTGGTACAATGGTACAAAGAGCATTTTTTAACCGAAATATTTCAAGGAAGATATTCTCACGAACGGGACTCTACATGTATTTAGCAGAAAAGACAACAGAGTATAAGCCATACATCAGCCGAACAACACGAACAACCCTAGCAATAAACGGATTACACCAACCACGATTACACCAAGCACGAATCTTGAATTTCTATACTCACTTGCCCTAACCCCTAGTGGGGAATAGCGCGTCTACTACTTCATGTGGCTTAGCTGACATTTCGTTGTCATAAACCAGTTTCCGACGATGCATGTTTCTAACGTGCACCTCCATGCATTTCTTCGCCTTGTTGACGTTTCGATAGCATATCTACTCTTCGGAGGTGCTAGCATATGCCTCCTATCCGCGCCGTGGTTATACTGACTAGCTCGGAGATGTCCATAAGTCAACGGAAAGTAAAATATAGGTGAGCATCTAAATCAATTTTGATAAATTTACGGTGAAGTAGCACAAACCAAATTGGCGTCCAACGTGGGACAAGTAAAATAAATTGCCTTTCTTAAGGAGGAATTCCTATGTTGTGTTTTGAGTCGTACGGATAGAGCCGGATGTCAAATTGTATGGAATTAATTAATCAATTACGAATCACCCATAAAGTTGACGTATCATTTAAATTACGAATTTACAGTTTGAAAAATGTCATGGTTCGTAAACAAACCATGCTACACGGCTACTCTCGCAATCCTTTAAATTTCATAGAATTCGATATGCGGCTCTAGCCCATGCGGGTCTAACCGTACGGTTCAAGCCATACGGCTCAAAACGCGTAGCATAGGAATAACTCCTTTTTGAACAGGTATGTTGTGACAGCACTTCAAATTGATTTCTACTGCAATTCGTGCATTCAAGGGCTGCTTAGAGTTCATAATTTTTTTTGGACAGGCCTTTCATGACAGCCGCGTTAGCACGATTGGTAGAGCGATGGTTTACCATGCGAGAGGTAGCAGACTCGACTCCTGCCACGAACATATTCAGCATTCGATTTTCTCGCCGGCTTTCAGTCGACCCAGTACATTGATTTGATAAAAATTAGTGCAGTAAAAGCAATATTCACATGATAAAAAAACGGGGTTTGGAAATGAATCGCTCTACTACACTTTGTACCCAATGTTTTGGAATGAAACGAAATGATTGAAAGCATAAAGCAAAGTTACTCCGAACGTGAAATGTGTGAAAGAATAAAATACTTTTCTCCTAAACAGGGATTTAACAAGCAAAGCTATAAACGATTTAAAATTGGAATACAACGCTTTTTCCTTAAATCTTTTAAATCAGAAATAAACTGTACAGGATCTGTCCTGAAAACGCAAGCTATATATTATGTCAGTAAACTCGCATAATTTACATTTAAGAACCTTTCACTTGATCGAAAAATATTTCTCCGATTCAAGAATTAAATTATAGGCAACAAAAACAAAACTTTAAATTGACGCCCACTGTGGGGTATATCAGAGGTCAGTTTTACTTACTGCTTTATCATACGAATATGTCTCACGGGCACGGCGCGCCACATTCTACTGCGTCATCATCAAAAACACAATTTTTTTTTGATTGTTTGGGGAATTTATATTAAAGTACTTAAGGCACGTCTAACTATTTGACGCGACTTATACAGAGCTACTTTTCCTTAAGATTCCAACAGAACAAAACCAGCAAAGGACCAAGAGAGTACATTGTAACAGCAGGCGTTCCGCATGGATCTGTACTTGGCCCTTTGCTGTGGAACATCATGTACAACGGCAAATCCAATAGCCACTGCCTAAAGAAGTAACGATAGTCGAGTTCGCAGATTACATAGCGGTCGTTCTGGGGGCCAACGATCCGGCACTCACTGAATTGTGTGGCACCGAAGCAATCACAACTATTAAGTTGTGGCTGGAAAAAGTAGAACTGAAGCTAGCTGGGCAAAAAGCGGAAGCCGTTCTCATTAGAAAAGGGAACACTCTGAGGATCAGAGTCGGAAACACCATCATTATTTCTAAACCAGCAATTAGGTAATTGGGAGTGACGATTGACGCGAAGCTGACATTTGGAGAGCACCTCAAGTACATATGCGAGAAGGCGGCAAATGCTACTGTGCTTAGGCAAGGATGATGCCAAATGAGGGAGGACGACGAGTGAGAAGGATACTTTTATTTTCTAAAGTGATTACCTCTATACTTCTGTATGCGTCATCAGTTTAGATTGACGCGATTCGTCACGCCTGTAACAGTCAAAGAATTAACTCTGCTTATCAAAGGAACGCAATGAGACTGCGTTGTACATACCGAACATCTTCAGATGAGGCAGCTACGTTGTATCAGGTATGATCACCATAAATACTCTTGCAGACGAAATTGATCGATTGCCCAAATGGTAATGTTTGGAGCCACCCGACGAGAACGAGAAAGGTGAGAGTCTCTGAGGGAATGGCAACAGCGGTGGGATGAAACCCCGAAGGCAAGCTGGACACATATACTTATCTTGCGAATCCCGCTATCTAACCCATTTGTTTACTGGACATGGCGGATATTGGAAGTACCAACACAGATTCAAGCTGGACTATTCGACCGACTCTCCGAGGGGCCCGGGAATAACGGAAGACCGGGAACATGCATTCTTCCACTATGCAGGGTTTACAGGAAAGCGTCAAGCACTGGAGGTGGAATTTGGCAGTGACCTCAATCCACATAACATAGTGGAGCACATGATAAGATCTGAATCGAATTTGGAGGCCGTAATTCGGACATTATGCGACATTCATAGGGAACTGAGGAAAGAGGAGCAAATACGAAAAAGGACGCAACGGATTAACGGCTAATTAGCTAAAACTAGCCCTGAAATACCGAGAGGTCGTTCCGTGGGGAGAATGGTGGAGAGAGAGGGTTGAAAGTTTTACTGTGTAACAAGATGCACACTGACGATATAAGTTGCATGTCCCTGCCGTATAATTGACACTAGTTTCCGCAAAAGTGTCTCCTGAACAATAAGATTTCACCCCTCTATAATTAAAAAAAAAAAAGCCGCGAGAAATTCCATGGATGGGATTGTGTTAAGACGCGCGAACTCACTCCATCTGGGGTCCATTATGTGAGCCGAGTGCCACCGTAGGCTTGCGATCATCTGGAAGAGGAAGAGATCTGTTCTGATTGGGCCGTCTTCCTTTCCAGGGTTTTGTAGTAAAAACAAAACCTTTATGAAATCGGTCAAATATCTGTCCATCCGTCTGTCCATAGAATATTTCACGAACGGCTGAAGCTACATACATGAAATTTTGTAGGAATGTGTAGAATTATTCTAGTTCACTGGAGAAAGCGATGCGTCGTAATAGGCAAACTTTAAGGGGAAGACCCCATAGAGGGAAAATGAAGGTCAAATCTTTCTTATTATATGGTATAGGTGAGTGGGATATCATGAGAAAGGTACTACCGAGTACATTCTATTTTTGTCATTTTCATCAAATTTGAAAAAAGGGAAGAGAGGTAGAGGGGAAAATATGAGATCATAATTTGTCCTACCTCCTTGCATTTCGAGACCGTTACACTTAGAAATATGAAAACTTACGGAAAAGTGGCATTCCATTAGCATAAAATAGAAAACTAGAAATAAAAGAATTTTGATGTCTTCTCAAAATAGGTTAATAATAGTATATTTCTGTAGTTACAGTTAGCACACACCTCAACCATATTGGAGACAAATAATATTGACGTCTAACGATATCATGGGTAATAATATCTCTAAGTTTTGTAGCAATCACGTAATATTTAGTAATAGTACATTCATTTAAATTTGGACATTTTGATATCATCCATACAAAAAATGCATACATATTAGTACCACGAGTACTACAGAATTGCATTTTGTTTTTCGTAGAGCGAATTGAAGTCAACCCGTTTTAAAAAGAGTAAAAATTTTAGGAGAGAAGTGAGAGGAAGGAGGAGGGGGGGGGGGGGGGAGGAGGAAGAAGGCTGATCGCTGACTCTACTTTCTATTATTATTCAAACAATTTATTTCTAATATTTTTAACTCAAGCTTGCAATTTGCAATGTCGCCTTAACATGAATGGTTAAGCATCTCCAAGAGTAGGACAGTTCATTTCCTATTGGCATGGGATACTACAAAACCCTCGGATTGAGGGCGTGGCCCTTTATTTGCCGTTTTCATTTTTTATATCTACGGCGTTCGTGCCAATGTTATATTAGTAGGATTTGACTGATGTAGTCTTGTCCCTTCACGGGACTTTGTTATTGTTTTGGAAGTTGGTGGGTAGGCACCCCTTTATCTCTTTGGTAGACTCTTTGTCTGTTTTTTGGTAGTTCGGTTCGTCTGTTATAACGAAGGAAGTCACTGCTGCGATTATTCAAACTCAACCTGCAGGCATTTTTGGTGACTTTCGGCCCTTTGACCTCTCGTTCTCCAGATTCCATTACAACTTTAAGTTGATACTTTTTTTTTCCGAAAACCTTGTCAATTCGAAATAAATAAAAATTAAATCTGATTAAATTGTTCAGCGATTTTTCATTACTCGTACCTAGGTTCATGCATTCTTACCTACACACAACCTTCAACACTAAAGTACCAGTACACTAATATCCTCTCCTTGACTTTACCTGAGACAATGCCATTTAATATGTTCCAGATAGTCAATACAAATTAAGTATTTCGTGGTTATGTATCAATTATGATTAAAGCTAACGAACCAACATTTCAACCTCCAGAAACAGAAAAAGTATCCGAATAAACCAAAGCAGACGAAAAACTATCATTTTCGTAATTTTACACAAATATTTAGGTGGGCCATTGTATCCATATGCACCTTTTAATGATACCCGGCCGCATTCAAAACCTTCCATCAAAATTTTGCCTTAAAATCATTATTATTTGGTTGATATTCCCATGAGCGCAATATGCTGAAGACATAGTACCAATTCTACTAGTTTCCAATCCATATGCGCTGGAGTATTTAGACGATTTCGAAAAAGATACAAGATGGAATGGAATAGAGAGAAAAAAATCTGTGATTTTCGTGCAAAACGATTCGTAACACTGTCCGACATTTAACCTTGTGCCCTGCAGATGATCGCCGTTAGCCAAACACATTAAATAGTTAAAATGATGATTTCCAAACTATTAACAATAACATTACCAACAAACCGACAGCAACAACAACATCGAGCCACAACCATTTAGGCTGACGATCTATTAGATACAGATATTGTACTTAGGCACAGAATATATCGGCAGACTGTATTTATGAATTGGGCACCAGCAGTACCACTTTCAAATTGCTTTTGGCAAACATGTCTCTCACTCTCCGAAATTGGTTTTCCCATCGTCTTGACTCCGTATAGAAATTTTTATCTATGTATTATATTATTAATATGCATGCAGGTAAAAATCAAAGATAGAGATAGCAGTAGGCTATTTACAAATTACAACTAATCCAACATCATCTCTTAATCTGTGTACAGAATCAATCATTCGATTCGATCAATTTTCGGATTGATAGCAGGCGAAAAGAGGTGCGAATATGCCTCGCCGGGATGAGACCGTAATGTGAAATGATATGGAATTGATCTGTTCAATTTCGAACGTGACATATTCGCCAATAGCCTCATCTCATTCCAGCGATTTTTCACGGAAAATCCCGATGAAGGCTATGTGATAATTTCCAAAATTAATGGTAAATTAGTAACCCTCTAAATCGACGAATGTTACGATTAGTTTTCTTACACACTTTCCAGGCTCTTCTTACCCGACACCGACATGGACATCTATCATCACCATTGTGGTAATGTTGATTATTACAATTTTATCGTTTCACGTTAAATTTACTAATTTCATGGATGACATTAAACATGACGCTGATATGGTCATATGGTCATGCTGAAAAAAAAAAGATCCAAGCGTCCGTCCTACCAGGAATGTACCAATGTCTTTTGAGCTGAGAGGAAGTATCGATTTGATGAACGGCCTCAAAATGCTCAATCGCCATATCATGTGTATATATATCGTTAATTACGGCTATCATGTTATGAAAGTTCAAATTAACTATTGGTAATGATGATGAATCGTTTGGACAGTTAGTCCATCGGCTGATTTTGAGAAAACCTTACGAGCTTTCAAAATTCGTCGTGTACCTGTCTTGAATCAACCCTGAACCATCGCTTCAAGACACACATCGCTCATACAGCGCGGCACACTCAATTTCACTACTCCGTTGACCATAGTCCGGCGTTGGGGGGTTTTCATGATCGAAAGTATTGAACCGCCATCTACGATTCAAACAAATTTGTGCCCCATAATCGATTTTCTTCCATATACTATATTTAAATAAGCCATGATGTTAAATTGTGAATAAAATGTACAAGATACTGTGACGTGAGTATCTTTCTAGATCCTGAGAGAAAAGATTTTCTCACATAGATCGATATTTTGTTCCGCCACGATCGTCATCACGGACGTCGTCGTCGCCATCGTCATATATTGATCAATTTCATTGCACCTTCTTAGACCATTCCGAAGATTCATCCATTGATGATGTCTCGGGTCGGACCATTGTCCATTGTTAGGGAAGATCATGTATAATAGGTACACGGATAATGTTATGGTACAATACACTGAACTCTGCATATCTATGCTGGATTATTAAGTGGTTTTAAATTGACTATGAAATTAGCAGTCCAGATCGTATTACTTGATGACCGCTATTGATCCCATGTCAGAGGATGAAACACATGCATCTTGTTCCTCCATGGACAGATCGTTGATTTGATGGCGGCATGAATCGAATTTTGAAAAGCAAGTTGCAGCAGAATCGGTTAAATATTTACTCTTGTTTTCACTATTAGCTGCATATTAATAATTTTTATGACTTTTCATGGTAACTAAAAGACAGTTGCTGGAATAATTCACAAAGCGTACAACACATAACTGTTATAAAGATTTATTGAAATGCAATTTTTTAATTCAGTACTTTTGTATTGCTTTCACTTCTTAACGATTTCCATTTTGTGACATTCCTATGACTATGACACATATGACAGGGTTCAAATGCATTTGCCAATGCAGTCACTAACAAAACTAGTAACTTGTCGCAATCATGAAATAATATTTAAAATTATGGTTAGTCGGAGGGTCGGAATAGAAGCCAGATGTTAACAATTGGGTAAACTGATTTTCATTTTTACGATAAGAAAACAAACAACAAACACAACTTTTAGAAGTGGCAAACCATCGGGCCAGAAGGAGTTTGGAGTTACATTTATAGTGAACAATCACCTCAAGCTGCACATTACTGACTTCAAACCCATTAATGAACGGCTGTGTGCGATTCGCATTAAGACTCGATTCTTCAACCTCTGGCTCATCAATGTGCACGCCCCCACTGAAGTTAAAAAATATACAGTAAAAGCCGAGTTCTAAGCCCGATTTGAGACTCTCTTCGACTCACTTACAACAAACGACGTCAAAGTGCTGCTGGGAGACTTTAACGCGAAAGTCGGAAATCAAAGTTGGCACCGGGGACCATTGGAGGTCACAGTCTCCATGAAAAATGTAACGACAACCGACAGCGACTTATCGACCCCGCATGCAGCAGGAGTCTTGTTGTAAGCTCTACGTGTTTCCCGCATCGACGCATTCACAAGCAGACTTGGAAATCTCCAGACGCACATACCGTCAACAAAATTGATCACGTTCTCATTTGCAAGAGATGGGCAATGGTGTAATAGATGTTCGCTCCTATCGAGGAGCAAACTGCGACTCAGATCATCACTTGGTGAAGACGACCTACAGATGTAGAATTTTCTCAGTGCACCAATCAAGAAACAACCCTCCCAAAATATTTGCGGTTGATAAGCTTCTGAACAATGCTACTGCGGTGGCTATATTGCCGCCCTTGCGAAACGACTTTCACCTATGCTACAAAACATCAGCAACACAGGCATCCATGGATTCTGGGAAGAACTCAGGGGTACCATCAAAGAGGTCGCAGAGATGGTCGTGGGATATAAAGCCCGGCGAGCGCGAAATGACTGGTTCGACGAAGAATGCACAAACTCACTTAACTCGAAAAACGAGGCCAATAGACAATAGATTCAACGATTAACCAGAGCCAAAAGAGAAAAATATAGCAAGATACAGCGAATATTGAAAAGAATAATTAGACGTAAGAAACGTAAATTCTTTGACGAGCAGTTGCTGAATATAAACGAAAACTTAGCTAATAGGAACACCAGACAAGCGTACAAACTACAATAGTAAATACAATTAAGAGCGGCTATCAAGCCAGGACTAGCCTCTGTAAGGACAAGGATGGAAACATCACCAGCGACACCGATAGCATTAACAAACGATGGGCTCTTATTTTGAAGAGCTTCAGAACCTACTATCTAACATCCCTACACAAGAAGCTCTTGACAATATTGTTGATCTGGGTCCACCCATACAAGCCTCGACAATAGTAGAAGTTGATCTGTCGTTGCTGTCACTAAAACGAAATAAAGCGCTTACTAGACTCCAGCTGAACTGCTCAAATTCGGTGGTTATCAAAGGACGCCAACGAAACTGACCAAATCAAGCGACGGATACAGCTAGCTAATAAGACTTTTTTCTCGAGTTAACCCCATAATGAAATCGAAGAATTTCTTCCCCAGATGGCACGGCCCGAATTTCACGATCATTATCCTACCTTAGGCTCCGTCGCCACGGGCATCTTCTGATGCCCACCATTCCGTCCGCTACAAACTGCTTCCCCGATGTGATTAAAGAAGCTCCTGAGGAGTACATTCCATCGTGTGGGCGAAACCAAGGACAGTGGAAGAGTTGGCTTAATGCTGATCATTTTTGCGGTAGTGGATAGCTAAACTAAGTTATTAAGACATAGATTTCACTGCACTCCATTCTTAAAGAAGGTTTTTATGCGCTTATGCGTGATCAGTCTAAATGATTTTCATTGAAAAATGAACTTTCGACAGAATCTGAAATAATATATGTAATAAGTACCGTTTTTTAATATTTTGAAAACGGTAAACTCTAGCCAAACATTTTGAGACAAGATGAAAGATAACCAGAAGTTCATAAAAAATGTAAAATAACAATATTTTTTTCCTATCTGAAATAATTTTCAAGATAATCACTTCAAAATAATAATAATAATAATCGCAAATAAGTCGGGAGAGCCTCGATTTTTTAACAGAATCTTTAGATAACGCCAAAAGTAGTTATTCTTCTAAAATCCTAATTTTTTTACACTTTTTCCTCGAAAAATGGTTTATTGGTGCTTGAAATTAACAAATAAGTTGGTGGAGCTTTGTCTTTATAACAGGATCGTTAAAAAGACTGTAAAAGCCGTTATTTTGTGAAAATCGTGGATTTTTACTTTTTTTTTGAAGTAGATTTATTGAGGCTTGGAACTTACGAACAACATGCGGAAACCTTGACTTAACAACAGGATCATAATTTATTTACTAATATTATTTATTGTGTGACCAAAAGGGATTTTGGAAATTCAAGGGACTCATCAAACCAATTGTGCTCAATTTCAAAACTACAGGATTTTTTTTTTCCAATTTTTCATTCGTAGCGTTGGCTACCCGTTAAGTCAAGGTTGGAGTAAACTTGTTTCATCTGAAGACCATGTTTTTTTCTTTTAATGCCTATTATTTGAAGATTTTCAAGTCTAGATACATCAAAGAAATATTCCGTTGGAAAGCCAACACATTGGAACAAGTTTTGTCAAATTAGCAGATTTGTCAGATTAATGTACCGTTATAAAATATTCATTTGAGTTTTCGGTGAAAAATAAATTTTTTTAATTTCTTTAAAGTTTGAACGGTTGCATCCTTGAGGTAACGGTGAATTTTTCACCTGAAGAAAAACGGTTTATATTAAATTTTATGCGTTTTCAGAAATTGATGGAAAATCTCTGATTAAATGATTGAGGTAGTAGAATACTTTGATATTGTTCGGAAAGTCAAGATTTTTAATGACAATCACAAAAAGAACGATAACTCGGTAATGGTTAAAGATAGGCCAAATCCATTGGTGCTATTTTATCTCAAACAAACTGTACCATCACCCCTATCAGTGTTGCCCACCCAACGAAGGACACCCTGTAGTTTGTCCTTTTCTTCGCATGCTTTCACTCGATTTGGCTATTGTGGGCGCTTGCAACTTTGATTATCCATGCAGAGCGACTCGTCTTGTCGACTAGGATTGCATCAGGTTTGTTGTGGGCGATCAATGTTACCTGGCGATCCAAGTACATTGTTAAGCGAGCGCTAGGAAGCGCCATTAGTGGAGTGTACTGGTAGATCGGAACGGTTCCACTCATCAGCACGTGCTTCTGTGCAAGGTTTTAGTGGATTGCTTTGCATACAGCATGTGTTTTTCCGTGTACTCTACAAGTGACATTGTAGAACAGCGAGAAATGAGATGATCAAGTGTTTCCAACACCGAACCACACATTTCGCAACGGTCGCCATCCACCCAGTGCTTGCATATGTGTTTAAGATATGCACGGGTGGGGACCACGTCCGCCGTCCTGAATGGTAGCCATTGATCTTTCGGTTTCGGCGAAGAGGTACCCTGCATGAAGCCACCTGTTCGACAGGCGAAGATCACTAAATGGCTGCTAAAGGCAATTCACATGTTTCCATGCCTTCCAATGGTCGATCTCCTCTTGTTCCGACATCTTTAGACTAAAAGGATCAAATGATTGATCCTTTTAATTCACACATATTCAAACCATCATCTGCCTTGCAGGCAGCATCAGGCAGAAGACTTGATTTTGCTTTGCCTCTGAAATAAGTGCGAAGTAAATTGACTTGCTGATCGTGTAAATTAGCAATGTAAACCAAACCTCTAAACACTTTGGCTCAACTGACGATTTTGAGTGTAGCATGTAGCTGTTCAATATCAGCCAAAAATATGACAGACCCCGGGACTATTCCAAATGAATATTTCAGTGAAGGAATGGCATATAGGTTGATCGCACTTATTTTGTCCCTTCCGTTAAGTTGGACTTTAGCACCAGTTTCAACCTGTGCCAGAAGTTAGACAACAGTCCTTCTCTCAAGTCAACTATACTGGTGTGTTCACCTTGCAGAATTCCTACCAACATTGCACCTATGTGGTCATTTCAGTTTCCCATTTGGGTAACAAGCAGTTTACACCTGTTGTGAGGAAAGGTGGAAAATCCCTGCCCTATTTATCAACAGATTGATCTGTTGTGCGAGCTTACCACATACACTCGGGAATCATTTATACCAGAAATTCTTCAATTTGGCAGGACCAGGCCCTTAACACTTTTTGGACAGCTGGTATTTCCCGATTGAATTAAACCTTATCCCAAACGAAAGATTCCCTTTCCCAAATGAAAAAGTCCATATCCCAAATGAAAAATTACCTTCCCAAATGAATTAAACTTTTTCCCAATATAAATAAACCATTTCCTAACTGAATTTAAGTTGTTAAAATTAAGGATTTGCTATTTTTACTATTTTTGTAAAACTAACTTAGCTTGAATTGGTAAAGCAACAAAACCTTCATTTTAATGTATTCAATGTTCTTGAAAAGTGCAAGTGCGAATTATTTTTTAGTAAAGTTGGAATTTTAGTGACACTTGGTTTCATTCTGCACACTAACTGAGTATGTGTCTGTAGCTTAGCTCGGTGACGCGCCGGAAAGTTTTTGCTACTTGAAACACGGTTGTTTGCGGTTCAAGCACCACAACAACGGTACAAACACTTTTTATTCTCAAATTTCCTCTATTTTAAATTCATCAAGCCTAGTGGTTTCGACTTGGGGCGACCGGTAGCGCACTGTGTTGAGGCATCAGTCTCATGTTGGACTACCGGCGTTGCGGGTTCGAATCCCGTCCACGACGATGTTCGTTGTCATTGATGTGCAGGAGATGCTTGCTGGCAACTGCATTCTCCGAAACCAGTTTATGCCGTCAAAACGTCAACTGTGCCACATGGTACAGTTGACGCGCTACGCCCCACAAGGAGTTAGGGCAATTGAGAGCGAGTGGTTTCGTACGGATAGAAGCACTTATCAGAATTTAAAATGGAGGGAATTTGAGAAAAAAAGTATTTGTCGTGTTGCGGGGCTTGAACCGCAAACGACTGTGTTTCGAATAGCTAAAACTGCCCGGTGCGAGCTAAGCTACAGACTCATACTCAGTTGGTGTGCAGGATTAAATCAAGCGTCACAAAAATTCCAATTTCACTGAAAAATAATTCGCACTTGAACTTTGCAAGAACATTGAATACATTAAATTCAATCAGAGCTCACCAAAACGCAGCCAATGTCGGTGAAAATTACAATATCTCTAGATAATATCACGTGATACCCTAGCCTAGCTAGCACTGAAGAAAGCGGTCACATGAGCATTCTGAATCAAATTCCTGACATGCAGATCTGCTTGAGATCAGATTACATGATCACGGAGGTTTGCTTCGGCAGTAAATTTTCAGCCCTCATCCCTGACCGCTCTGAATGGGTAAATGGCACACCCTGTCCAGACCCTAGATATATTAAGTGGTTCACTGTTGGGTCTAAAACTGAACAGGGTGTTGGTGCAGGTGTCTTTGGACCAAACACCACGATTTCGATCGCAATGGGAGTCTCGCCCAGCGTTTTTCAAGCTGAGATCCACGCCATTGAGGTCTGCGCCAGAGTAATCTTGGAAACTGGACTTCGCGGCGCTCACATTGCTATCTACTCAGACAGCCAAGCAGCCATAAAAGCGCTCTCCTCATATAAGGTCTCTTCGAAACTGGTGAAGGAGTGTTACGAACTCCAACTGTTGGCAACCAAAAACCAAGTCTTCTTGTGTTGGGTGCCAGGCCACCAGGGCATTGAGGGGAACGAGGCTGCGGATGAACTTGCTAGACAAGGATCATCTAGTGGACCTGACCCTTACTGTGGCTTTGGACTGGTCTCGGCCAAACGGCGGATCACAGATTGGTCTGCACTATCGCGTCAACAGTACTGGAATAACCTTCCAGGGCTTCGTCGATCAAAGGAACTGATAATGCCCTTCAGTCACAAGGGTACTACTCAAATGAGTAGAACCCACCTAAGACTCCTAGTGTGGTACTTATCTGGCCATCACCTGGTCAGATATCACCTGAACAAGATGGGTCTGTCAAGCGAGACTGAATGCCATCTTTGTCTGGAAGACGTGTAAACGACCAAGCACATCTTGTGCGAATGTCCCGCCATCGCGCGTTTTAGGATGTCACTCCTCGGGCAGGCTACTATCCGCACTGCAGAATTCAGGTTAATACCTGCTAAAGACTTACTGCCCTTTATTAGAAGGGTGGACGGTCTTTTGGATTAATGAGCTGCGGCACAATAGATCTTTTATGGTCGCAGTGCTTTCCTGCTGGGACAGTAGCTCGACTATTTTATCTTATCTTATCTTATCTTACTCTAGCCAGGTCAGAGTTTCCGTAATCGGCGTCAGCTTGACCTGAATAACATTGCAGTATTCAGTGGAACTGAAAGAGAGATTATTTTTAAGCCCATCAGAGCAAACTTATAATATTTCTTTCGTCGTGCAGCCATATACATCGATTTTTATGGACAGAAACGCGTTCTCTTAAAAACAACTGTATGATTTTAACCTTCATAAACCCGAGTGCGGTGGGGGTGCACCCTTGACTCTACATTTCTTTAGATATTTTCTGAAAAAGAAATCCTATTAAATTTCCTCTGAGATATGTTTCTTAAGTGAAATTCTTACATCGTATAAATCGGTTGAAATAAATGCTATGTACTGTAACGAGTTATCGTTAATTTTATTCATTGGGGTAAATGTTATCTCGAAGTTTTCTGTACAAGCAGTACCTGAATATAGATTAAACAAGAAAAAACGAGCCGTTTGTAATAATTGTGATAGTTAAATTTGTACTAAGAATAGCACGGCTGCATAATTTCGGTTTTATCTTTAGATGATTTTTAAAAATTTCAAATTAAAAATTTTTCCACTAAAATATTGAATTTTTTTGCATTTTATATATACAAAACGCGCTATGCCCCACTAGGGGTTAAGGCGAGGTAGTATATAAAAAAGAGTATTTGGGGTGTATTTGCACCCCACTTGTTATATTAATTGGCTTGTCTCCTCCAGGGGCATGGGCGCCTCAATGTCTCTAGCATTTCCATGCCTTGTTGACGTTTCGATAGGATATCTACTCTTCGAAAGTGCAGTTGCTAGCATGCACCTCCTGTCCGCGCCGTCTTTATACTGACAAGCTCGGAGCAGTGTTGGAGTTTGTTAGAGTTTTATTAGTATTCGCAGGCAGTTTTTGATCGCGCCGAGATTTAAACTCCGAGCTCTAGATTAGTATCGCAAAGTGGTGACCGAATGGCCACGGCCACCAAGCGCGACGAGACTAACAAAATAACAGTAAAGTGTGCGAGTTTATTTGGTAGAGGTGTAGTCCGTCGTTGAATATTCGGAATATTCGAATTGCTCAGAATAGCAGTTTGTCCAGAGTCTGAAGTAAACCGCTCTGCTTTATTCGGATTAACCTTTAGCCTATAATTATCAGCCCAAATGTGTTGTTGTGAGTGGACATTCTTCAATATCGCAATAAGAACACCAGGAAATTTACCAGATATGGCAATAGCAATGTCATTCCAATAAGGACACACCCTGCAGTCCAACACATTCAACTTTTAAGGCACATAAGTCTTCATTCAGACGATGCTCCCAGATAAGAGTGGCAACACCAGCACCATGAGCTTCATTGAGCGAAATTGAAGAGGAACCCGTTGCATAAAACCCTTGTTTTGAGTATTCCAAGGCAAGGCTCTATTTACCAAACATTTCGGATGGGGACTCGGGACCCCTGGTCCTCCAGATTGACCACTGTGTGCATTCCTGTTTCAAACATGCGACTAGAATGTCGCATACTTATGAAGCTCGTTCATACGGCAAGAGGGAAGCGAGGGCGAGGATAGTAATGCGACATCGATTTTATTTTTTTATATGGATAGTGCATTAGTCCTTAAGCTTGTCACTGTAGAATAATCATATTCATGATAAAAACTGCAGCCTTCTGTGTTATTTTCTTCATTTCTCTAAATGACATCAGTAAACCGATTTATCACTAACATATTGCGTATTAAAAGTACATCGAACTTAATGTCAACAGTTTGCTGATCTCAATTTGGTCTCCGATTCCGTGATAAATCAGCATACGCTTTGCTGCGAACCAGCTCTTACCAAAGTCGATCGACACTTTTAGAACCCATCCGAAATCGTAATAAAAACAAACTGCATGTACATACCTACCAATTTTTGCAACATATTATTACCAAATCTACTCCAGACAAAATACTTTATGGATCGACATCGAGCGTGGGCTTCACTTTAAAAGCCCATAGAGTGCATCAGCCAAAAGAAGTGCAGGCCAAGACATTAAACTGTTTACGGACTTTTATGAGTCAGTCATTCAGTCCTGAAGGAGATCGAAACGTGTCGCAATGGGCCAACGCATTTTGACCGGATTTAATGTCGAGACATGTGCAGATCATCCCAATTTTCTGTCACATATTATCCGTAATTCGATTATACGATCGCATTTAAGCGGTACCAGCGAAATCAGAGTGTGTCAGGCTTGATCTTGGGGTGGAGCTGGCGGTGTCTAAGTATGATTACAGTCATTTTCGCGAGCACGACGAAAAGTGTAACATTAACGTCTTCCCGTAAATAAGTGTGTACTTTACAAGGTAAGGCATTTCCTGAAAATTTCATTATTCGCAAAGAGGTTAATGCAAATAGTGGGATAAGATGGTGCAGTGATGAGCCATGATCGTTGATTTCAGATTTCTTGAGCAAATACGAATAGAAATTGAAGAGGAGTGTCTATTGGCTAATCTCAAATTATATCGCCCACACGGTTTGATTAAGGTTCGGTCAAAGTTCGACCGCTGGTTATGCAACATTTCAATGACATGTCCACTGGCATCTTGTTGAATGCCTTGTAAAGCTAGTAACTATGTGAATTTTTATTCGATTCGGGCGGATTTTGTAAAACTTGGCTGAAACTTCGACTCTCAAGTCGCGTCCAAATTAACTGGCGCATTTTTAAGATGATACGTACCGGCGTAATGCCACTGACTTTCGTGGCTGGTTGGTACGTGAGTCTGCTCATAGCCGATGCGGTGCTTTACCATTTGATGGCGAATATAATATCAGTTCATGTTTATTGACATTCCAGCGGTTGCATCTAGTTATTTTTATGGTTTCTTTAGAAGATGGGCCATTTCGCGGAAACCTGCAAATGCAAGGTAACGCACATACGTTCATATATTGTATGTTACGCGGGCATATATTCGTGAGCTGTAGTTTTCGCTATAAATTTGATGCTGATATGTAATTGCATGTAACGCCCTGAAATGCAAGTGCAGTTTTATAGTACCCGACGGGTTTTAATTAGTTTTAAAATGAAATTTCTCCTTAAGGGATTGGAAAATCCAATGGCAGGCGAATTACGGAAAGATTTCAGTATGGTTAGAAATGCCTAAGTGATTTCTGCTATAAACCAGAAAAACGTTAAATTTCTCTTTAATGATAGGCATTATGCGAAATTGAAGACGTTTAGCTGGGATTTGGAAAATGTTGGTGGGTATTTTTGTTGGTCATGAGTCATTGTGTGACTTACAAGAATAAGTGGTTACATGACAAAATTAGCCTATGTGTGTATTAGCGCCCAATGTGAGACCGGCAAGTGTTCTGCTGGGTTATACGACCATTGGTGCTTTTAGGTGCTTTTAATCACTTATTGATAACTGGAGAGAGGTTAAGTGCTGTCTCGGTTTCAATTTTCTGGATTTATTAGCGGCGCATCCGGTACCTGCCCCTGAATAGCACCAAGGAAACATAGAGGTGATACAATTCGCCAATCAGCAGTCGATTGACCTCTTCAAAATAGCTGTTAAGGCCGTTGGGGAACCGTGGCCGGGTGCTAAGAGTGTCATACCCAAGGAGAAGATTCCTATCCGACCGAAAGCTCGTACCTGGCTACCAGAACAACCAGCTGATTCAAATGCCATTTTGGGAAATATCAAGGCATTTATTCCAAACGTTTCAACACAGGACTGGCGTATTGTAAAGCAGAGGAGGCCAAGAGGAAAACCCGTAGTGCGGTGATCGTGATAAATACGGATTCTCCTTTGGATAGAACAAATGCAATTATTAATTTCAGCCTTAGAATTATTATGCTCAGCATATATAAAAAGACGAGAAGGAAGGCCATAAACTAGAGTCGGCATCGACTGAGATGGACGTGGGAGATGGTCATAAGGTAGAGCTATGGGCTGACGACACTATCAGTGGTTCAGATCGTGGTGGTGACGAAGATACGGTGTCTCTCTCTTTAGTTTTTGGACCTCTGGATTTGGAGGCGCCTTACGGTGAGTTGCTGTGATGTCACTGTGATGGAGAAGGCTAATCAACCACCTGATTGTGAATGTTATAGCTCGATCTCCACCACTTTAAGGCAGCCTCGGCTGCTCTTCAACCACGCTTGGCAAAAAGTTCTCAAGATTTTGTTACAATTCAGGAGCCGTGGGTCGTCAAAGATTTTGTTTGTGGCCTAAAATCTCCAAACTATCCTGCTTTATTGGTGAAAAATTTTGCAAACCCCTGAACCTTTATACTTGCAAAAAATACGCTACATGTCTTCTTTGCAGCGGCTTATAGTGATAGAGATACGGCTGTTATTAGCCTAGAAACTAAGAGAAGACATTATTCGGTAACTTCTGCTTATCTTGCGCATGACCAGATTGGAAGGAGGCTATCACACTCTCGAATAGGGAAAGATCTGACTTTATTCTTGGCTGTGACGCGAACGCTCACCATATATAGGTATTATGGGGTAGCTCCGATACAAACGAATGAGGTGAGCTACTGTTCGACCACTTCATCTTGACAAATCAACTCAGTTGTATTGTCGGTGGTGAGCCCACATCCATTACTAAAAATAAGGAAGGAAGTCCTGGACAACTCTCTCGTGTCGGAGGATCTTCAACATTTGTTGCGGGGTTGGAAGATGTCTTCGGATCATTCCTTCTCCGATCATCGCTTTCCACAATTCGGTATTGATGAGCACACAACGAATTATCCAGTTATTTTAAATAGACGGAGATCTAATTGGGTCACCCACCATGAAACTTTTTTGGAATTATTATCACTTCTTGCGGGGCAACCGAGTAATAAGCGGTACTTGGACGAAATGGTAAGTACCCTTACGGATGATGATCTCAGTACCCTGTGATTCTTCATCTCTTTTGTCAACGAAAAAATTATCTAGGCTTTCTCAAGTTTTGAGCCTTTTAAATCTGCGGGGCCTGACGGCATCATTCTGGCGAATATACAGTACGTATCCGATGTTATTTATCCTTGGTTGGAAGCCATTCTCATGGCTTGTTTAGACTATTAGACCTATGTTCCTCATAAGTTGTTGGAAGTAAAAGTGATAAAGATAAAAGTTCTGTAGTAATGGTGACCGGAGAGCGAGGGCAAGGATTAGCCGTAAGGACACCTAAAGTGACGAAAACCTTGTCTCCGATTACCTTTTTACGTGAATGGAGGAAGCCGATGACTGCCGTGTTTTACTCACCCCACTACTCCCGACAGTTGAGTTGGTCTGCCAGCGCACGTCAAGGGTGGTCGTTGGAGAGGGCTTTCGTTATCTTTGGTGCACATAGGTCCTTATTGTCAATCTCTGCCTTCGCCCTCCGGTCACTACTACTACAGTTCTCACTTGTGTCCAAATGAACTGAGACCCATCAGTCTATCCTCAATTCTGTTGAAGATGCTAAAACACTTGCGAAGCAATATACCTGCTGAGCTCCTGTCAAAGTCACAGCATTCCTACTGGAGGGTAGGTCTGTAGATACAGTGCACCATATTGAGAAAGCTGTGAGTTTTAGGTAGCGTACTATAGTTGCATTCTTAGACACGGAAGGTTCCTTTTATAACGTTAGACCTGAGCCAATTACCGATGCGCTATCAGGTCTGGACGTTAACGATTCACTCTGTAAACTATTCAACCGGATGCTAATATCCATGGTTATTTCTACCAAACTATGCGCTTCAACTGAACGGAGGCATATGAATAAAGGTATTCCGCAGGATGGAGTCCTGTTCCCCTGTTACTGAACACCGCATAAACTTCCTTCTACTCAAGCGCTTGGTTGTACATTGATTGCTTCCGCGGATGACGTTGCTATCACTATCTCGGGTAAGTTTCCAACCACTCTAAGTGAAGTACTGCAGAATGCCCTCTCCCTATTAGTGGACTTCGGGTAAATCGCAGCAAGACAGAGCTTGTCTTATTTACCGGGCGACCAGTAGCTCAGTGCGTAGAGGCATCAGTTTCGTGAGTGACTACCGGCGTTTCGGGTTTGAATCCCATCCACGACGACGATCGTGGCCATGACTATTTATGCTTCCCCCTGTGGTGCAGGGCGTAATAATAAGACACAATATGTTCCGACTTGTCGCTGGTAGGCGGCTTAATGGGAGAACAGGAACTCGATGGTGGCAAGTGCACCCTCCAAAATTAGTTTGTGCCAACGAAATGTCAACTTTGCCACTTTTAACAGTTGACGGGCTAGAAGCTTCCCTTGTGGGAACTATAGTGTTCTTCATTCGGTATTGGTAGGAATTTAGAAAGCTTTGGCCTGGCTGGGGCGTCATATTTTGTCAGACAGCAAAGCTACGGTTAGATCGCTGGAGTCCGTAATTACAGCTTCAAGGATTGTGTTGGAGTGCCGTACTTCGCTACTGGAGTTGTGGCTTCTTCAACATTGTTGTATGGTGGATTCCGGGATTCCATTCCATTCCATTCCAGGATTCTTTAGAAATTCTAGAGCTGACGAATTGGCTCGTCGGGGTACAATGGCTGAAGCTAAAAGTACTCGCTGCACGATTTAAATGTCTTTCGACTCATATAAATTCGCCATTATGCAGGCTGCGGTCAGCAGGACTAATTTAACTAAACAGATGTGGTCCAAATTAGACTTGGATCACTCTGCTAAGTTGCTGTCGTTGACTAGACAATATATCGTTGCTGTCGTTGGTGTCGTCACTGGGCATTGTTCAATCGGAGAACACGCCAGGAGGCTTAGGCTGCCGTATAACGATATTTGAAGAAGTTGTGGTGATGAGGAGGAAGAGGAGAGTACCTTCCATCTTCTTCTTTTAACCAGAGCCGCGCGAAACTGTCTCTTATCCTGGGAACCGGTCTCTGACAGGGTCTTGACCGCCAGGTTCCGGACCAAAATGAGGAACATCTCAATAATACAATGTTATGCCCCTACTGAACCCGACAATGTCTTGGCAAAAGACTCCTTCTACGAAGAACTAAACGCCGTTCAGAGCAGAACACCTAAAGGTGACATTATAATGGTTATGGGTGATTTGAATGCGAAAGTTGGCGCTGATAACTACGGGCTCAGACATGTGATGGGGAGACACGGTCTTGGTGATCGTAATGACAACGGTGAAAGATTTGTAGAGCTCTGCAACTTTCACAGTCTCTTCATCGGTGGTACTATGTTTGAGCATAAAGACCACCACAAAATCAGTTGGTCCTCTGTTGATCGGCGCAGAACACAAAATCAGATCGACCATTTTGCCATTAGTAAAAGATTCAAGAGTTGCCTCCTGGACGTGCGAAACAAGAAGGGTGCCGATATTGGGATGGGAAGAGACCATTATCTTATGATCGCTAATGTTCGATTGCGTATTGCAGCCGTGCGCCGCCCCAGCGACGAAAGATCCAGGCCCCGCAAATTCAACACCGCTCGACTAAAAAATCCAGCTGTCTTACAACAATATAATGACCATCTTGCGCAAAAAGCGGCTGAGATAACTAGTCACCCAGATAGTGACATAAACGAAAACTGGGATGCCATAAAAAATGCGTACATTGATAGCGCAAATACCATCCTTGGCCCAAACCCGGATTGCCGGAATAAGCCCTGGATGTCCGATGCTTCATGGCAGCGGATTGTTGAAAGAAAGGAGCTGAAAGTTCGTTTGGCTGCAGCATTAGACAACAATCGAAGCAGCATCGAACTCCTTTACCGTCAGAAAGCTCGAGAAGTTCAGCGTAGTGTGCGACGCGATAAAAGAGTTTATGCCAATTCTCTTTTAGCGTCAGCAGAAGAAGCCGCTAGAAGTAACAACTTAAACGCCGTATACGGTGTCATCAAGGAGTTTACAGGTGGTCGTAACTCCTGCCAACATCCGGTGAGAGATAGTGATGGAAAGCTACTTATCTTGGAAGAAGATCAAATGAGGCGGTGGAAAGAACACTTCGCCGCGGTCTTGAACCGTGTAACCTCTGGTGAAGTTCCCCCTCATATAGATAATTTAGCTAGCCATCAAAATGTGCGTATACGGTCCACTGCCCCGACTAAAGAGGAAATAGTCACTGCAATTATTGCACTAAAACGAGGAAAGGCCGCCGGACTTGACGGCATCCCTGCCGAACTTTATCAAGCAGCGCCAAGCGTAACTGCCGATTTGCTGCACCCACTTGTTGATAAAGCGTGGAATACAGAGACCTTTCCCACTGAGTGGAAGGAAGGTTTGATCATCAAACTTCCAAAGAAGGGTAGCCTCACAGACTGTAATAATTGGAGAGGCATTTGTGTGCTTTCTGCCGTTGCCAAGATAATAGCTAAAATCGTCCTGGAAAGACTAAAGGCCCACTTAGAAAGCACAATTGATGAAGAGCAGGCTGGCTTTCGATCCGGATTCTCCTGTGTCGATCACATTAACACCTTGCGAATCATCATCGAGCAATGCGCTGAATACGATTCTCCGCTTCACTTGCTTTTCATCGATTTCGAAAAGGCTTTCGATAGTGTGAACCGGGATTCTATATGGGCGGCCTTGCGCAGGAGAGGCATCCCTGAGAAGCTTGTGGCTATTATTAAGGCAACCTATGACGGCGCGAAATGTCGCGTTCTGCATAAAGGTAAGGTGTCGGGGGACTTTGAGATTCGCAGTGGAGTTCGGCAGGGGTGCATCCTCTCACCGATCCTATTCCTCATTGTGATCGGCGATGTGTTGCATGCAGCCCTATCCGGACTCGACAGAGGAATTCAATGGACTTTGGCATCTTGTCTACAACATCTTGACTACGTTGACGACATATGCCTACTCTCCCACAAAATCATGGATCTGTCCGCAATGGCGTTAGATCTCGAGAGGGAGGCAAGCAAGGTTGGGCTAAAGATTAATACCAACAAGACCAAGGTTCTTAGCCCGCCGTTGCGAAAAAGAAATCCGACACCTATTGCCATCAATATTAATGGGCAGCCTGTGGAGAAGGTGGACAACTTCGTCTACCTGGGTAGCATTGTTGCCGAAAATGGTGGTACGGAGCAGGACATCGCTCGTCGTATCAACCAGGCTAAACGCGCATACGGCATGCTGTCCAAAATCTGGCAGGGCAGTTATCTCAGCATTAAAACCAAGCTGGGCCTGTTTCGCTCCCTGGTACTGTCTGTGCTTTTGTATGGGAGCAGTACATGGAAAGTTTCCGTAGGAGTTACCAGAAAGCTGCAAGTTTTCGTCAACTCATGTCTTCGTCGAGTTTTAAGAATTTTCTGGCCCGAAACAATATCAAATGAAGAGCTAAGTCGGCGTACGGGTCAGATGCCAATCGACGAATTGATACGCAGGCGAAAATGGCAGTGGATAGGTCACACATTGCGGAAGAGTGATAACTGCATTGCTATGCATGCCATGAAATGGAACCCCATTTCCAACCAAGGCCGACCAAGAGGGGGTCCTCGAATCACATGGCGTCGATCTGTGGCAAAGGAGTGTCAGGTACTGGATAAGTCTTTTGGGGAGTTGCGCCCCATTGCCCAGAACAGAGTACGATGGCGCGCAGGAGTAGTTGACGCGCTATGCCCCGCTAGGGGTTAAGGCAAATTAGTATCTTCTTTGTGGATGCTCAAACTTGGCAAGTCTGAGGAGGTTAATTCTAGGTTCTTACTATTTAAACGATTTAGTAGACGTTGGTCAATTACAATGTTTTATTATCCGCTCAGGCTGGTTCAAGGTGTAGGATGATCGAGATTTTGTATCCCGTGTGGGAACACAATGAAGACCCAGAAGTGTTCTATGTGTGCTGTGAATTATCAACCTAACCCAACCTAATCATTTGCAATCAGGCGCCCTGCCCTTTAAATGACAGTAGCGTTTTAGGCTGGATGCGAGGTGATCTAGTTGCGATGTCAGTATTTTGTATATTTGCCATCAGACTGATAAATTGTCAGTACTGGTTGCCGAGTTCTAAGAGATTGATCTTAAACTTTAGAAATGAAAGTTATTGTTCTCCTTTTTTCACTGGCTGATAACATTCGTAACACCCTTCACTTTATTTATGTTTATCAACAGTCTCATTCCACTCAAAACAAAAATTCTCATTTCATTGCCAACACTCGACACATCATTAGTGGGCGGATCGAGTTTATTGGTCATGCCTCCTTGGCAATTGTTTCCTCTTCATTAAGTGTGGTGCACACTTCAGCAGACTCGCCATTTTTTGCCTATTGGAAATAAATTAGTTTGCTTCCCCCGAAAATATTTAGTCACATGATTAATGATATACAACCAATTGTAATTTGAAATTCTACAATTAAAAAGTACATTGAACATGTTACTGATAGAGCGTTAAAAAGCTTCAAATTGATGATGATGCTAGTGTACTTCATTAGCTTCCAAATTATTATCATCAGCTCGGCGTCTTCTTTCGACCAACTGCTGCTCTATAAAAACCTGGAAAATTCCCTAAAAAAAACCCAAGATCATCATCACTTGGAATAGTTGTTAAAACTCTTTAGTAACTTTTTTTATTTTTTTTTTTGTCAGTTGAATTAGAAGCCAGATAGCTGTAAGATAAGATACCGCCAATGAGATCTTTCGAGAGATAAAGAAACGAGACAAAAGAAGATGAATTATTTTGCATGGGTGTCATTACTTATATAAGGCTGTCATTAGCACTGGAAAATTGGCTAATTGTACGGTATCTAATATTCATTTTGACTGATATGTCATAGGGGCAAAATATGGATTTCTAGAAAGGTAGAAATAGGTTGGTGAAAGTTATCGTTATAGAAGACGGAAAGTGATGCATTGGTGTATATGACCTGTATTTATATGAAAAGAATGGCTGATTAACATAATTCATACACTTATGTATAATTCATTATTTTCTTCGTCTTTATTATAATCCGTGTTCGAGGCAACCGGACAAAGGTCAAGAATGAATCAAACGGTCTGGGTCAGTGACGAAAGAATTCATACAGCTACCATACAGATACTCCGCCGCATGGGGACGAATGACGGGGGCAGCAAAGAAAGGTATAGGGGCGAATTACCAAGAAAAAGTTGACGTTCGACTAATTCACTTTCAAATCAGATCCAGATGTGAGTCCACACTGGGGTGTGCTCAAGGTTTTCATGGCCTTAACAAAATTTTATTTGGAGGCCCACCGCTTCTGAATTATAATTTCTTCTCAACACATGGCGATGACGGCATCTGTCATACTATCACGTGATTCCTCATGCAAAATCCAGCAAGAAATATTAAGGAACATTTCTTTCTAATTTGTAAACCTTCTGCTACTGCAAGTATCTATTTTTAAAAAAAAAACTGCCAACCTCTGATTACTAAAAACGCAATATTTGGAAAACAATTCTAGCTAGAATACTTAAATTAATCGTAGCCAATACGTTACTCTAAAATATAAAATTTCTTTTGTGAAGTCAATAAGCTTAATTGTTATAATTTTGGAGATAACTGCATTCTCAAGACTTTGGACATCAGGTTGAGTGTTGGCCCCTTCTGGAGCGGATTTTAACAGAAGTGTAATTCCAGATTATAATTTTTTACGCCTTCAATATAAGACCTCATTTAATACCATCAAATATTGATCACAGCTTTACGTTTCTTTCAGATTGAAAGGACAAACACTGATGCAAAAATTGTAGTTTGCTATTTTCGTTCTAGATGCCCCATTTTTCATAAAATTAATGTATAATTACCAAGAAATTTTTGTCAACATTTGGGAGTTAACGCCTTTTTTGCGAAAAATCTAACCACAGTTAACCATTGAACTTTATGTACTACTTTATGTACTACATACTTTATGTACTTTGGCTTAACCCCTAATGTGGAATAGCGCAACAATTATTCCTGCGCGCCATCGAACTCTGTTCTGGACTTTCAGACACAGCTACCCCCTACGTCTTATCCAGAGACTCACACCCTTTTTCCAGAAGTTTATATGCTGTAGTTCATATGACGCAACGGTTAGCACGTTCGCCTTCTACGCACTGAGCCCCGGTTCGATTCCTACGGAATGTGGTTGTTTTCGATAAACAAGGGGATTTACTTGTCGAACTATGAGCCCACTCAACTGTTAAATGAGTACCCATTTATGGGGTAAATAGCTCGTTTGAGCGTGTTGCTGATCACACACCTCTGCACAAGACATAACGTCACGATCTAGAAAATGAGATGATGCTAACTCATCTCGAGGCCATGGTTCAAATTGGACTGTTGTGCCAGTTATTTATTTATTTAGTTATTTATATCCTTTATACTAAAATGCATACATTATCATTTTTTAAAAACAAACTGCCATGTTATGAAAATTCAAAATAACACCCCTTATTGGGGAACCCTATATGAATGTGTATGTTGAACACATTTTATATCTAAAGCTCCTAAATTAGAGCAAGCTTACACTACGTACTCATTATCAGAATTAAATTCAATTTTCCCACCGTCGCGTCGCATCGTTGCAAAGGAAAACAAAATTGTTATTCTAAGGCTGGGTTACTCGCTTGAGTCTTTCGTTTTAACAAATGATTCTTTCAATTCGCTTATATTCAACGATCCTACCAAACGATTAATATAACGTAAGTTTTCATATAATTGAAACTGTTTGAACCATTCCGATCAATTGAACCGACCGCCATCGATTTTTATTGAATGTGCTATCATTCGAATTGCTGACATTTGTTTTATCGTCGAATCAACTTGACTAGGTACAATTAAAATCAGATTCTAGCATAGCCTGCTGTCATGTATCTTACACGAAGAATTTACCCTGTTGTTAATAAAAAAAGAAAGAAATTAAGCAGCATAAAAGGGACCTTCGCTCGCACATCGAGAGTTTTACAGTCTACGGTTTTTACATAGCATCTTTCAGTAACTCTACAGTGAGAACGTCCAACCCGCCGCTGACGTTATGCTGCTAATATTGTCCGTCTGGTGACCTTCATCCTTCTCGCTTTGGAACTACTTTGTCCCAGCACCATTATTTTTAACTTTGGTATGTTGTTGGGAATCTTATCGACCTCGACCTACCCTTTTGGAATTTTTTTTTCCTCTCAGTAATTTCCGTGGGAAGGAGAGAGTAAGAGTGGGGGGAGGTTGTTTTCAGAATGCTAATATCATCTGAGCCACCCCTAAAATCAACGATTTTGATAATATTCTCGGTACTTTTGGTAATTTTTTCACAGTTACTTGATAGCAGAGGAAGAGAGGAGGGTTTTCGGGAGTGTCACCATTTATATCAGCGACTGAAAAAAACAATGTTTTGACCCTAATCTTTCTCATTTTGGAAAATATTTCTTTAACGCTCACCCATTGATTGGCGGATGCGGTCAAATCTAAAAATTCAAAAGGCTAGAACCTATTCTGGATTATAACGAATATGTTCATGAACCTTTCTCTTATATATGTATTTAGTTCGCTCTGTTCAATTTTTAGCTGCCGCGCAGCTCAGCCTCTCTGGTCTGCGATAGTGCATTGTATTGCAGTTGAAGTGTCAGATCTTCACTCCTTTCCATTCCGTATAATACGTGCATCTTTGTAAGGAATTGTATTGCTTGAGCTGCGCTCAGTGTTGACGACATTGATCGAGGCTTGGTCGTTCAGAATATTCGTGACACCTAAGTGTCAAAATCTCTTCCTGATATGACGCGTGCTCGATACCAGCTCAGCTATCAATAGTGTAGGCGAGGTTTTAGCAGGCAGTTCGTCACCACTACAAAAAAAAAAAATTTCACACCTCTGCCCGAATTCTAATGGTAAGCGGGAAGTCCCTCACCAAGGCATACAAAAACAAGCCAGCCGAAAGTAAGATACCCTTCACGCTTCGCTTCAGTAGGCTGTGCTGCTATAATATATGCATGTATATGGTGTAAAACTTTGCTTCAACCGGTTTTTCCTGGAATTAAAGAAAACATGTCAAAAAGTACTTACAGATGTATTATTCAAAGTAATGTCTTTCGCTAGCGACAACTTTCGCCCATCTTTCCGGCAGTTTTCGAATTCCATTTTGGAAAAGGGAGGTGTCTTTCGACGCGATCCATGAATGTATCCATTTTTCGACATCCTAGTACGAACGAAAATTCTGATCAGCCAGGCCGTGCGCTATGGAACGAAACAGATAGTAGTCGGAAGGAGCGATGTCTGGGGAGTACGGCGAGTGGGACAAGATTTCCCATTTCAGGGTTTCCAAGTATGTTTTGACCACTTTTGCGACGTGTGGCCGAGCATTGTCATGCTGGAGGATGACTATGTCGTGTCTTTCTAGTACTGTGGTCATTTTTAATTTAATGCTCGACATAAACGCATCAATTGCGTTCGGTACTGATTTCCTGTGATAGTTTCATTCGGTTTCAGTAACTCGTAGTATATCACACCGAGCTGGTCCCATCAAATGCAAGCATAACCTTGGCGCCGTGAATATTCGGTTTTGCCGTCGACGTTGAGGCATGTCCGGGCATTTTCCATGACTTTCTGCGCTTGGAGCTATCGTAACGGACCCCCATTTTTCGCCGCCGGTTACGATGCGTTGCGATGTAGAAATCCCTTCCGATTCTGACTTTGAAGCAGTTGTTGGCTTGTAAATAATCGGCGTTCAATATCTTTCGGTTTCAACTCGTACGGAACCCAATTTCCTTGTTTCTGAATTATGCCCATGCCCATGCGTTTTGAGATGGCTTTCTGAGTCACTGCCAGTGATTCAGCTAATTCTTCTTGTGTTTGGCACGAATCTTCATCGAGCAGTGCTTCCAATTCGTCGTCTTTGAATTTTTTTTCTCTCCCACCACCATGCTTGTCCTCGACATTGAAATCGCCAATTTTAAAACATTGAAACCACTCACGATATAGTCTGTCACTCAGACCAACCTCACCGTAAGTATCTGAGAGCATTCGATGAGCCTCAGCTGCAGTTTTTTTCAAATGGAAGCAGAAGATCAAAACTTCCCGCCAATGGCGAGAACATGGCTCGGAAGCAGACATTTTGAATCTCGAATCTTATTAAAAATGCGAACAACTTTCACTAATGCGGGGATGTCGATACGTTCACAGACGTTCAAACTCACTGTGATACTTTTCAACTACGTATTTTGACCAGCCCTCACCGATGCAGCCGTCTGTCGGGAAACGGGGGAAGCAAAGCTGTACACCTAATATTTTTGCACTTTATTCGCAATAACATTGCATTACGCACCAGTATGTTTCAAATCTCTATATATAAAAATGAATGTTTGTTTGTATGTCCTTTATAGAATCGTAAACTATGCATTTGATCATGTGATGATCTTTAGCAAAGTTGTTGTGCATGAACCAAAGAAGGTCAATGAGTAAAAAAAAAAATATATACATATATATACATATATATATAGAAAAACAAATGAAATTGTTCTTATTGCCACGAGCCAAAGATTGTTGCTATGAATTCACTGTAGTTGCTACGAGCAAAAGCTCGTTGCTATGAAATTATTCTATTATTGGCTGTGTTTTTTTTTGCAAATGTGGCAATAATATAATTGCTTTTTCAATCAAAATTTCTTCACTCAACTTACACTAGAACTTATCCAGTGCAATTTTGTATGAATATTTGCACTGGTATAGCAGAAAAACCACAGCCAATAAACAGTAACAAAGCCAGGGTTTTGCGTGATTGTTTCTTAATAATACGGGAGGAGTGCACTAAGGCGTACCGGAAAGTCAGAATCAATAGATAGAACCTTACGTGACATCAAACAAAACTACCGGCCTATGGGTAGTATTATATTACTTCTCTGTGGCGACTTTAGGCAAACTTTACCAGTAAAACCCGGAGGGATGAGGGCTGATGAAATTAAGGCATGTCCAAAAAGCTCACATCTGTGGCGCATTGTCATACCCATGTATTTGTCAACCAATATGCGGGCGCGAATTGGGAGTAATGAAAATGCCCAAGAGTTTTCGGATTTATTACTGAAAATTGGTGACAGTACGTATCCGGACGAAGAAGGGAAGGTTATTCTCCTAAATAATTGATGTTGTGTATTTAAAAAACAACCAGGCATCTGCGATAAACGCAGAAATATTAAAATGCGTTCCTGGGGAATATGTTGAATACAGCTCAATCAACCGAGTAATGGATCAAGAAGATGCTACCCATTATCCGGTTTTTAAATTCCCTAAGCGCACCTAGGCGGGGACCCTGTAATTCTGCTTAGAAATTTGAACCGCCCAAAACTATGTAAAGGTACCCGACTGAAAGTGAAGTTACTTTTAATTTAGCTGAAGTTTAGCCTTATCGTCGTGGTGTTGAGCAAGCGGAGAACAAATTAATTATGTATGAACAAAATATTCAAGGTTAGTGTCGAGTTGTGAGCGAGCGAAGCGAGCTCTCGCAGCTAGTCTTAAATGAAAATCCTTTTAACTTATAAAATATAAATAATTTAATTTTTTATTAAGAACAAAACACACACCTAAAACTTGCGCTATAAAAGACGTTTCGTATGTCTGTAAGTCAAGTGAAGCCTCTTTTCGAAAGAGGACAATATAAAAAATAAACAGAAAAAAAATTGATGGAATCCGAAAATTTGATCCTAAGCCATGTACTAGCTTAAAAATCTGACAGTTGGGTCTGAATTCAATTACTCCAAGCTTAGTGGTTTCGTGCGGATAAAAGCACATATCATGTTTTGCATATTTGCAGATATCCGTGTGCAAGACGACCACGAAAGTGTAAGAATTCTATTAGTACATGGCCCTGAAGGCGTGATTTTTAATTGACAACTCGACCGAGGAGGTCTAGATGGTGTGAAACACCTTATCTTCTATCCGTATAGAACCACTTAGCTTGGAAAAATTAAATAAAGGAAATTTGAGAATAAAAAGTAGTTGTTCTGCTGGGGGGGGGGGGGGGGGGCTTGAACCTCAAATGACCGTGTTTCGAGTAGCAATAAATGACCGGTGCGTTGCCGAGCAAAGATACAGACGCATACTAAGTTGGTGTGCAGAATTGTATCAAGTGCCATAACAATGCCAATTTCACTGAAAATATAATTCGCACTTGCAGATTGTATAACATTGAATACATATCCTATAGACCATGTCATGCAGTGGTTGCTAAACGTTAAATTGCATTTTGTATATGACAAACACATATGAACATTGGCACCTGCCTTAATGTTAAATTAACGTATATCGACAAAATATCTTTTTTTTTGTGTAAATCTGTGTGACTGTACCTTTCATGCAATACACAACTTATGAACCGGCTTTTATTTCAAATATCAAAAGCGGGGGTAACAAAATTTTATGTCAGCGTATTAATATATAGATATGCATTTGGTATAAACAAATCGCTCTACAAACATCAGGACACGGTAAATAATTTTCAGTTGTAATTTTAATGGAACGCTGTTCATATTGTTCACTTTCAAATGCAAAAGTCAATAATAATTTGTAGTTGTCTGCTGTTTATAATTACCAGTTACCATTAAGAACTGTACAAGCTCCTAGTTGCTGGTAAATCGATCCAACTGAAAACCCGATTCACACCTCTCAATTAATTATTAACCATAAACTTAAAGTGCACTCGAAAAAGTCGACCGAACAAAAACGTTTGTCAAATCCACTCCAAGCAAATAGTCATTTCGAATCCGAGTTATTTTTACAGCGACTTCCATATACGGGAGCGTTGCGTAACATCTAAGTCAATAATAGTTGACACCGTAGTTCTCGCAATCTAATGAATGTTGATTTTCCAGTCTACGGGGAGTATTTGTAACGAACGATTTTCAGGAATCAATAAAAACAGTGATAAATATTTATTCAAAAATGAAGATCAGATCAATAATGGCATACGGACAATAGAGCTGAGAGTCCAGGTTATTTATCTTATTATCTGATTTGTCGCATTTAAGATGTTCTAACCATTTCAGCATGAATTTTTCAACGGACAGTAGAGTCGAATTAATCAGCACCATTCGTAAGAATGCCAGATATATGGGTAGTTTCCCGCAGGGGACACTATTGTCACTGGCCGGCGGTGGCGCGGTGACTTCAGGCGAATCGCGTTCAATTCTGATGGAATCGTCACTGGTTTCTGCTAAACGTGACTCCATGTGAAGGCCGCTGCTGTTAGTTTGGTACTGAATCGAGAAGCTGATAAAAAAAAATGAGCTGCTTGCTTTAAAATGACATCACAGCACGAATAATAGCAATAACTATTATCGTTAAACATATTCATAATACATACTGGCATACGTACATACGGATATCTTCGTATCCATATGTGCGCACAATTTTATCTGCTGTCAAGTAGAATTTCAGTGCATCTTTATATGCAAAATAGCGAATAAGCGTGGAAACATAAATTGTGCGATGCATTTACTTGTTATTTCAGCTTTGTGTCATCTCTGTGGCTTATTAAATTTGTTTTGAATAAATGGAAATTGTTTGGCGGTGTATTACAGTAATTGATAAGCCACTCGTAATTCGCCTGGCACACATAAGTTAGGTACGAGTATACGCTTTGCTTCGCACTATGCTCGGATCTACTATTTGATATTGGACCAACTCTTTGGTGCAAGAGGCGTGATGGTGGTGGGCAGGGGTTGGTTGGTGGTTGCATCTATGGACGGATACTTGGACAGGATACTAAACGATGAGACAACGACGTCTTTGAGATGCATTTGACCATGTCCAGTTAGATTACGAAAAACGTTGTGAATTGTCCGATGATTATTCACTTGAATCAAATTATACGAATAAAAAAATATCACTTTGGTATTATTGCGTGGCTTAAAAGCACCCGTCTGTGATATGGGCTTGAATTGATGTAGGAGAGTGTCGGGTTGATTGTTGTCAATTAAAATTTATTTAGCTTATATTATTTTTGACGTAGGTTAGGTTAGACCACATATGGGTCCGTTGTGATACCCAGGATATTTATCAACTATCATACTACTGAATTGCCCTAATGTGGCCCAGTTGACGTTTCGTTGGCATAAACTTGTTTCGGAGAATGCAGTTGCCAGCATGCACCTCCTGCACATCCATGGCTATGAACGTCGTCGCGAACGGGATTCCAACCCGAAACGCCGGTAGTCAAACACTGCGCTACCGGTCGCCCCTAACTATCATAAACCTCTTTAAACATTGAACCAGCCGGAACTGTCAAAGAAACGAAGAAGTCTGTAAATATCTATGTCTTTTAGATCATCTAAGGCCGAAAAAAAAACGACCCCAGAATCGCCTTCTTCCTTTCTGCCAAGGCACGGCAGGCACACAGAAGATGGGAAGTACTTTCCTCCTCATCCTCGGCATCCCAACTCCTACAAAAATCATTATAAGGAATGCGAAGTCTTCTGGCGCGCTCGCCGATCAGACAGTGTCTAGTAATCACCCCCACCAGCACATTGATGAGCCTTCTATGCATTGATAGAAGCTCAACGGCATTAGATTTTAGCATCCTTTTGCAAGAAGCAATGGGCATTTTGATAATGCGAGAATCCTCTATGATCTCCCTAGACCCTGCACGAGCAAGCTAGTCAGCCATACAATTCCTAGCGAAACCACTGTGATCAGGGATCCAACACAACATAATGTTGAAGAATTTTCATAGTTCAACGAGGGACGAGCGACATACCAGCCTGTATGAGGTAGATATGGAGTCAGTATATCTTATTGCAGCCTGACTATCCATGAAGACAATGATATCTCTTGAAGTTACGATGTGACGTCCCAGCCATGCCAGAACTACCAATATTGCCGAGACCTCCACCTGGAGGACACTGCAGTGATCGGGTAATCGAAAGGAGATGTTTACACCTAGACTTCCAGGGTAAACCCCCCACCCACTCCCTCGCTCCCTCCCTCCGTAAGGAATATAGATAGTAGATAGAGACCAATACGGAGAAGACATTATCCGTCCAGTGAATGATGAACCACCCGGTTTCGTGAGGCCTTCTCATGTAGCGACCACATCAACACCCTCCGAATTATTACTGAACAATCCGCAGAGTGTGTGTTCATCGATTTCGAGAAGCCGTTTGACGGCGTTGACCGGGAATACATCTGGAGGGCTTTACGTAGGAGAGGCATACCAGATAAAATAATTTCCATTATTAAGGAGTCCTACCAGGGAGCCCAATGTCACGTCTTACACAAGGGTAAACTATCAGATCCTTTCGAGGTGCGTAGCGGAGTGAGGCTGCATTTTGTCACCTATATTGTTTTTAATTGCCATTAATGATGTACTAAGCGGCGCGCTTCAAGAACACCAGAACAAGGGTATAAGATGGAAGTTGTTCAAATACCTTCAACACCTAGACTATGCTGACGATATTTGTCTTCTATCAAATAATTCAGATCAAGTAGCTCAAATGTCTGATGCTCTGCATTGCGAAAGCCGTAATGCGAGGCTTAAAATCAAGGCTGACAAGACTAAGCACTTGAGCTTGGATCCAGGAAGGCAAAGCGGAATTTGTGTTTCGGGGTAGTCAGTCGAGAAAGTTGATAGTTTTTGCTACCTCGGAAGCGTAGTTACAGCAAATGGTGGAGCGGATGCTGATGTATAGTCTCGCATCAACAAGTCTCGAGCAGCAGTTTGCCTCCTTTCTTGCAAAACAACATTTCCAAACGCACCAAACTCCGGATCTTCGAAACCAACGTAAAATCAGCGCTTTTATATGGCTGCTCAACTTGGAAGGTGGCTAATGAGATAACAACTAGGCTGCAAACTTTTGTAAACCAGTGTCTACGGCGCATCCTACACATACGCTGGCCGAAGGTAATTTCTAACGACGACTTTCTTACTATTACTGGTCAGGACAGGATAGACACTTCCATTAAAAGGCGAAAGTAGCAATGGATAGGTCACACTCTTCGAAAAGAGTCGAACAACATTGCTCAACAGGCTCTCGATTGAAACCCGCAGGGAACCAACGCAAGTCGCCGTGTTGGACGACCTAATAACACCTGGAGAAGAACAGTTAAGAAAGAGGGTGCCTCAATAGGCAAGACGTGGAGTGATCTGAAAGCGATAGCGATGAACAGGACGAGGTTGAAAGTAAGCGTGGTTAATGCCCTATGCCCTACAAGGGGTTAACAGGAACCAGAGAGAGATAATTTGAATGTCTTGCAAAAAGTCAAATATATCGGAAGTAAAGTAATACAACATCATAAACTAGCAATATTATAAGAAATAAAAAAGAAGGCAACGTTTTTCCGATTAATTTAATCGTGTGCATAATCGGTAAAGTCTGTGGAAAAATGTCGGTGAATGATCGGTCAACTCTAATATCTCAATAACCAAAAAGTGTAATTGGATTTGCTAAATAACAGCGTAAAGTTACCAACTTTCAATAATATTTGGCAAAAGTTTCAAGGCATCTCACTAGTTTGTACGTCCTATAAAATTTTGACGAAAATTTTGGAAAATAGAATAAAACCGTACGCAGAACGAGTCATTGGCGAATATCAAAGCGGTTTCAGACCTGGTCGCTCCACAACCGATCAGCTCTTCTCAGTCAAACTGATACTCCAGAGGTGCTGGGAATACAACGTAAACGTATACCAAATCTTTGTCGACTTCAAGCAGGCATACGACAGTATCGATCGTGGAGTACTGTACAACATCATGCTGCAATTTGGTATACCAGCAAAATTAGTGCGACCGACAAGGATGACGATGACCAACTCCGTCTCACAAGTCAGGATCCAGAATAGACTTACTGATCTATTTGAAACACGCACTGGTTTGAAACAGGGCGATGGACTGGCACCGACGCTCTTCAACCTAGCACTGGAATACGTTATTCGGGCCATGAATATGGACAACAGCAAGACGCTGCTCATCAAGTCGACACAATTAGCAGCGTACGCCGACGACATCAACATCATGTCCCGAAGATTGGCTGACGCAGAAGAACTTCTGCATACGCTCGATACCGCTGCAAAGGAAGTTGGATTACGTATTAACGAGGGCAAAACTAAAATAATGATGCAATCAGTGACAAGGACACCTGCACAACCGAGCATCAATGTGGGGGACCTCAACATCGAGTTCGTGAACAACTTCATTTACCTGGGTTGCAATCTGTCAAGGGACGCCAACGAAACTGACGAAATCAAGCGACGGATACAGTTAGCTAATAAGACTTTTTTCTCGGTTCTCCCCATAATGAAATCGAAACATGTGCACAGAAACACGAAGCTCCGCGTGTACAAATCCATTATACGACCAGTGCTATGCTATGGCTGCGAAGCATGGACCCTAACTCAAGCCTCCGAAAACATGCTAGACACTTTCGAACGTAAGGTTCTACGGCGAATTTTCGGGGCTGTTTGCGATCGAGATGGATGGCGCATCCGGTACAACCATGAGTTGTATGAAATGTACGATGAGCTGCAAGTCTCGAAAATCGTCAAACTACAACGACTTCAATGGGCAGGGCATGTACAAAGAATGGACGATGATCGGATGCCTAAGAGAGTAATGAATGCAGAACGAGTCGACGGAGCGAGACTGCGAGGACGACCGAGATCTCGTTGGGAGAGCTCAGTAGGTGTGGACGCCGCGCAGCTGCTGGGCTCCCAAAATTGGAGGACGCGGTCACGTGACCGAGATAATTGGAGGACAATGATCCAGGCGGCCAAGGCCCGACGTCGGGCTGTCGCGCCACGATGATGATGATGAAAAGTTTCAAGGGATAGTTGCGAAATCTCGATTTTGCACAATTGCTCAAAGTTAAAAACGTGCGCCTTGAAAACCATCAAAAATGGACTTAGCCAGTTATTCACCGGGATGACAGATTTGTAAAAGAACTTTTATAGTGTAATAGCCGCCTAAGACTGACGTGAATAAAGGAAGACTTAAAATCGAAATTTAACGTGTTTTTCCTTTTATATGTTCAAAACATATTTTTTTAGATATTTACAAAAGTAAAAATCAGAGTCACGTAGTTAATATACGATATCCAAAAAGGCCACAATAGGCCACAATCCTTCCAGGCAAAGGATTTCTCAATGTGACTTACCAGACAGTGCAGAGCTATATCCACCGACCTTCGTTTCCAGTAGGCGTGCTGAGAAGTTGGTAAGAGGTTGGGTTGAATGCTGCAGCGTAAGTGCATGTAAATTAACCTCACAAGGACCTTTTGAAAAGTCGATGAAATGCAGATATGTAGGTCGAAGATCATTTGGGCGTGCATGCGAGCATTTCCCTGCTTTTAGAATAAAGACGGCTTTTACCTATCTCCACAATCGTGGAATGTGTCTCAACTCTAAACATGCCCTAAAAATGGACGCAATCCAAGTATACATTAAATCCGACGCGTGAAGTAAGTCTGCCGGGATAATACCATCCGGTCCTGCGGACTGAGTATTTTAACTCAAATTTTTATCTAAATAATAAAGAGTTATAATACCACTCATCTTCCCGCGCTCCCAGATAAATTTTTGTTTGGTTCAACCTACGCTGCAGAGGAGGAAGAGCCAAGCAATTACCAAAAATAAAATAAAATAAACATAAATAAAAAGAAACAGAAAACCATCAAATTCGACTGCAACTACTGTATGTAGGTTAGGTGGCAGCCTAACAGCTGGGGTTGCCTCCTAACGAACTTGTAATTGCTTTTTTGCTCGAGGAGGCCCGTTGCTCTTTCTGTGAGAGCTGGTTTTTTACTGCCAGCCAGCTTCTGCAGTTGTTGTTGGTCAACCTTATTGTTAAACTATAGGGCGTTTCTCGAAGTTCTTCATGCTGTTGATGATAGTCTCCTTTGCCCATGACAAACTCTTTGCCTCCACAGAAGTCAGATGATTTCGATTTTCAAGTGCAGTGTTCTCACGTATTGCCACCTTGTAACGTTTGAGGGGCATGCGTTCCTCATTCGTTGGACCTTCAAGTGAAATACCATTGTATGTCCTGACCAAATGATATGGAGCCTAACAGGCGGTCCTCTTCCGCTTGGCTCAACTTCACGTTTTCTTCGTTTCGATCTGAGTGGTCGCTGTCAAGCTCGGTATTGGGTGTGTTCGCTTTGTTTATACGTAAATGTTTTCTTAAATCAGTAGTATGACAATCAGAACCACCTAGTTTATCCGCTGACTGTTTCCAAGTGGCTGCAGATGTCTAAGGAGGTGCCTACAAGGAATAGCTGAAAACTGACTCATTGAAATAAACAAAAATATATTTGATAACGCGAAAGATCAGTCCTTTCCAACAGAAAACTTGCAAGGATACTTCAGAGAAATTGAGATAGAATAATTCTAAAAAAAAAGAAACTCAGAAAGCTAGTAACTCAGCCGTTTCATTGAAAGCCTTTGGAATGTGAGAAAGCCACCGGGTACTGCGTCGGTGTTAGTTGGCTCAGGAGGCTCGTAAAGTGCCAAAGCTCACACAATTATGTAGAGCTGCTAATACTTGATCCAACCCTTGTAACCCGAGCCTAGGTGCAGATCGGCTATTCACATGTTAATATCATCACTCAACTATATTGCCGACGAGGATTGGTTTCCAGCGGTTAGGTGCCACGGTCCTTCCAGGGGGGAGGAGGACTTTTGTCCCCATACAAAGCATAAACATGTTAAAAGATGTCGACCTGCCGTAAACTGAAATCTGCACGTTTCCAATTCAAACCCTGCGAACATAAACTCTTTTAAATTGTTTTTAAAGCATTATAAATGTTTTTGGACCATGCTTTAAGAAACTTGTAAGAAGCGGAAGAACTTTGTCGGAACTACTTTCTGGAAATCTATTGTAGTTTCTCAAATCATAATTAGAGAACGATGTAAGCAACCACGCTAGAAACAAATTTGCCAGTTTTTTATATCATTCGGTAAATTAAAACAAAATAAAATATTTTTCTGGCAATAATTCTCTATGTATCTCTTTACAGATAAACATAAGTCCAATGGAAAATAATTTCAGAAAAAAAAATGTGCCTTTTCTTTCTCTTTTGTTATTATATTTTTTCTTATATCGTTCTTTTGTCTTTCTTATACCCTTCTTATATCTCTCTCATCTGTCTCTTATACCTTTCTTATAACGTTCTTATTCGGTTGCAATATATTTCTTTTAAACATCTTATATATCTCTTAAATCTCTCTTCGGATTCTTATCATGCTTTAAGTATGAATAAAGAAACATTAAAGCAAAAAAAGGGATGCCTTTTTTCTAATATAATTCTTATTCCATTCTTTAAACGACATTTAAGCTCAAACATTTTTCCTCTAAGGATACATAAGAAACAATTAAGAGAGTTTGTGGCTAGCTTTCAATTGGAGAGGGACTCAAGCCGATCTGCATTTCTTTTCTAACCATTGAAATTATACTTTGACTAATACTTAGATCAGCTCTCTTGACCACTATTCCCCTATGCATTTGTCCAATATCTGATGTCGAATTTTAGCTAGTTGTCGGTGGTGCCACGGCACAACGGCTATTCCGTATAAAATTGCTGTTCTTCATCACGGATATTTCACAGAAAGTCAACTGTCTGCCTATCTCACATGCGCTGCACAGTAAAGTGCATCTAATTATACGAATGTGGATGCATTGCATCCAGCAATGCACACGCGTGGTATAGTACCTTGCAAAAAGTAAGACAAAAACGCCATCTAAAGGTATTTATGAATACATGACCCCAGAGGTCAAGACGTACTGAAGATGTTTTTCTAAAATATACCTATAAACATAATAATGTGTAATATGGAGTGTGTGTTGTATTAGACAAATGTGTGTACTTATATGTACACGCATGTTCACCTTCTGATCAGGTGGTCTCTTCGGGCGAAACTTCATACGCTAGAAGGATCGCGCTAAACACCCAGCCAACCAGCACTAACTCTAGTCTTTGCATTGTGTACTGGTCAATGGGCCGCTGCTATACCGCAGCGTTAAATACGAGTTAGGTTATTGTTGATTTGTCGTCGACATTTATTGATTTTCATAAGATAGTATTCAGCATTATGTGTGTGCCTGTGTGCGGATGTATTGTGGTCCAGCGTGTGTGCTGTGAACACTTCCTTGGTGGCCTCATCATCGCAGTAATCTGATGAAATGAATCAAAAAACCGAAGGTGGCTCAAGCCACCACCATACTAAATAGAAGATGGTAACCGTACGCAGTTTAGCCCTGCCGTTTTATTTCCATAACTTTATGTTGTTTACTATGTCTTCGTCGGAAAGATATCTATTTGTCAAAATTTATGAAAAACTACCAAATAGACGATTATCTGTGCTAGGAAATGGATGGCAAATGGTCGACGTAGAAGTAAATGTGAATGGTCGGTGTGTGTGTGGATATCAGAATATTAATTTGATTGGATTAGGCAGTAACATTGAATTTCTGGTCAAAGTTCAACATTTATAACTGATTGCGAAGAACTGTATCTTGCAAATGTGCGGTAGAAATTCAAAATGATTCAGTGATGGAGGATGAGAAGGAAAAACGCAACGGACCATGGCGAAGATACGTTAGTTAGAATATGAAGAGTATTCGTGATTTTATCATTTTTCAAGATCTCAATAATTAGGAATATCAATATTCACTTTTCTACAAAACGATTATTACAAACATTACAACCCACCCTCTTCAAAGCGTACGCTATAACTTCCCAATTCAAGTCAGTTATCTTAATATCCATAATGTGTCTGTAACAGTAATTATACCGATGGGTGCTACTTACGTTTCAAAACTAATAAAATACACATAAATTCCGAGTGTGGTCCCGTCCAGGTAGGTCACTAGCCATAGCCCATAAGGTTCGTACTTTCAAACTACCATAAATAGTTTAACCTACTTCCCATCATCTCTTTAGTTGTACATATACATACTCCATACTCTTTATGGACGGTTTCATCTATCCGCCCCTCGATCTTTTCTGTTTACATTTTAATTCGACTACATCTTTCATTTGCCATCGGTTATGATTGGAAATTGTTACATGTCCATTGTGCTCCAATGGTAACTTTGCTCACATCACCCCAGGGCTGATTATTATAAACTCGCATATATGGTGACCATCGCGGCTAACCATCCTAATTTCAAACTTTCCTTCATACCCACATATAGTTACAGCGCTATGTGTTACATTTGAAACTCAAAAGTGAAACATAATCGTAGTCGATGAAGAAAACTCTTTCGTTTTGATTGAGCGGACAAAACGGCACAATGTCAGTTTGAAGATGGGCGCACAACAACATTCAACATTTCGTGGCTAATACATCATCATCCGAAGATTTCCTAAACGTATCTATTAATAGTTTACATACAATGTGTCAGAAATTTATTTTGATCATCATCAATCATACGATGGACAGGTTGAATGACAAACGGACCAAAAGCTTGATAGATACAAGATAATCTTTTGGAAATAGATAAAATGTAACTTATGACCGATTCAAACATTGGAGAATTAGATTTGAGATTATGCGAGACGGGTTTGAAGCAATTCTTGCTGCGCAGGTGCGAATCTATATATATATGCTCTAAGCTTTGAAGGATTTTCGAATTTGCATGTTTTTTTTAAACAATGAGTCTCTCAGGTTTCTGATTTAAGTTAAAATACGAGTACATGTATCTCATTTCAGCTAAACAACTGTAATGAACCATATTATGCTCTGGTAGTGCTGCTCCCACCGGCAGATCGAAGCAGCACCTGATGAGTAGTGATCTGTTGGTGGTACGAAACCAGAGGCCGAGGGTCCCATTACACCCGGACCCAGGTGCGACCGTGTGGGCGTCTGATCCGTCTGCCAACCATTCCATTCTTATCGACTATTTTTTTTTCTATTCCTCGCTTTTATCTCCCCTGTTTGTGTTGTCTCCCCCAGGCCTATGAATTTTTGTTAATACGTAGAGGACAGGGGCAACGAGCGGCGAAAACCCCGCCCACATCTCCCGAACTGAGCTACAGCAAGCATAGGCCGCTGCTTAGCTCGTTGAGGGGCCTTTTTCTTCGCCAGATGGCACGGCCCGTCCTTCACGGTCATTATATGCTACCTAAGGCTCCGTCCCCACGGGCATCTTCGGATGCCCACCAAACCGTCCATTACACAACTTAAAACCTACGAGACCAAATTGTATTTGAAATCATTCCTCTTGCACTTGTAACCCTAAATGCAACACTACACTTATGTTCTCAAACAATGAATTTTCACTCTCATCATTTTATTTTAGTTTTAATAAAGAACTCATTACAAGAGGTTATGGGCTACCTGACACGTGCGCGGATAGTATCGCAGTTATAATTTTTGTAGTTCGCTGAAAAGAAATTCGAAAATACGAAATTCGGGATCATCTGGTTCGGAAAATTTTCCAATAGAACGTTTACGTGGCCACGAAAACTTTGATGTTTGGAAATTGCAGGCGAAGTCCTGTCTCATCTCATCATCAAAGGCATCTGGAGTGTCGTCGAAGAAGACGCCACAACTGAAAAAGATGCTGCACACGACAAGCGCGCCTTAGTTGAGATTACCTTAATGGTAGAACCATACAACTACAGCCATACTGCTGCTGTAACTAATGCAAAGGAAGCGTGGGATGCCCATATCAAGGCCTATGAGGACACCGGATTAACTCAGAAAGTAGTACTTGTAAAGCAATTGGTGAACATAAAGATTATTCAACGGTACAGGAGTACATCAACCATTGGGTGGTGACTGCAATTAAAGTCAATACATCTGGCTTAAAAGTGGACGGTGAGCTTATAGCTTCTTTAATGCTCAGTGGACTTCCTGATGACTCAGCAAGCCTTTGGCATTGCGGTGGAAAATTCCAAGGACAAGTTAACTGTGGATATGGTAAAGAATTTATTAATCCAAGATGCTAATTTCGATAACAACAAAAACGGGCACGAAACGGCTTTATACACCAACAAATACAACAATACTATAAGCAGGGATGGATAAGTTTTACGACTGCCTGGAGACGTTGTTCAACTCACTTCTTTTAAACGACGTCAAAATACTGCTAGGAGATTTCAATGCGAAAGTTGGGAACAAGGAATGCAATGACAACGGCCAACGACTAATCGACCTCGCATGCAATAGGAACCTTGTCGTAAGGTCAATATGCATTCATAGAAAAAAAGAAATTTTCAGATACACGCACCGTCAACCAGATTGACCACGACTTCATATGCAAAAGATGGGCTTCAAGTGTGTTCGATGCCGGATCATGCCGAGGAGCAGATTGCGGCCATCACTAGGTTGAGGCAACCGGGAATAGCCTTCCCAAAACCTTTGCGGTTGCCGAACTCTTTTGGTCATACTCGTACATACGTTGTTAAGATACATATTCACTGTAAATTGCCTACAAATTCTTTTTAATGAATTTTTGTTTAAAGCTAAAAGTTTGACTTCAAAAAATGTCTACAAAATTTTTAACAAATAAAAAAAAGCACTAAATAAGCTATTTTAAAATTGACTCTCTTAAATCAAGCTTAATTTTTTCTCAAAACATTTTGAAGATTAGCTCCACGCATCTCCAAAGAGTATTTGATTTCATAGTATAGTACATAATCTTAGCTTTACTTTCTCAAATTTCGTGGTGATATTCAGGTAATTAGCAGAATTATTGTTGGTTTCAATATATATGGAGCATATTCTTCATTTGAGCTATAACTTGCCCTTCGCGTCCTGGAGAACATTTACAGAAACGCTTCCTATTAAAGCCGATATCCAACGCCTGTTTATGGAGAAATTGTGATTGTTTGTATTCATCGTAAACATGTGGGGCAACGAATACCGGAAACAAGTCCAGACGTTTTTTTTTTTAAACTATGAACTATACATATGTCGAAAGAGGCTCAAGAGAGCCGAAACAAAGCTTTCAGATTCTTTAGAGCACACAACGTCAGAAAATCATCCTAAACAGCAACCAACGAAGATGTCATCTTGATGCTAATTTCCTCAGATCCTTTTCTATCGCATCCACGGCCCGAACCAAAAGCCAGGAACCTTCTTCTTAGTGATGAGCCGAAATTTGTACTTACTTAAGCCTACAAATATCTAGGTTAGGTTAGGTTAGGTTAGGTTAAAAGGCTGCCGCAGATGACGCAGTACACATAGGCCACCAAAGGGTCCGTTGTGCTACCTACCAGGATAAAAACCTATCCCATTTAAATTACTATTCATTGAACCAATAAAGCCTGAGCGGGCTCATGCCCCTCTGCTCTCCCAAATGAAGGAAGAAAGAGTCCCCCATAAAGACCCTCCTCCTCGCAGCCAAGGCAGGAAAGGTGCATAGAAAATGGGGGGTACTCTCCTCTTCGTCAGCATCCTCGCAGCTTCTACAGAAGTCATTGTAGGGTAGGCGAAGTCATCTTACGTTCTCCCCAATGGGAAAGTGCCCAGTGATAGCATTCGCTACCACACCAATGTGATTCCTGTTCAATGATAATATTGCAGCTGAACAGCCGGGGTCCGCTGTGGGCCATAACCTCTTCATGGTTTAACACGTAGCGTCCTCCGTCCATCTAGCGCTCGTTTTATTTTTCGCGTTAGAGTTAACCATTCGCTTGCAGATTGCCAAGGGCACTCCGATATCTCAACCACCATCTTAAATTTCCCCAGTCGTCCCAGCCTGAGCAACCTCATCAGCTATACAATAGTAGTAGTAGTAGTAGTAGTATAAGCATTGTGACTTGGAATCCAGCACAATGTGATCTCAAAGTAACGCCTCATCTCATCAAGAAGCGATCGACAGTTCGTAACCGTCTGCGATGTCGACAGAGCAGAGGGGGCAAAAACTCCTCTTCCATAGTCCTCCACGTGGGCGCCCCCTGGAACGGCAGTGGTCACTGACCATTGCCAACCAACGTCAAGCCGCCAGTGATGGCGGTGCGATGATTTGGTTGAGGTACCCCTGTGGTGTGGGGTGTGAAAAAAATACCACGGCCTTTCCCTTTGAGGGCCTGTCGTTAAAACCGACAATCAAAGGACAGGATGTGTATGCCAGCAACTTGCACTATCCGAAATCTTTATATGCTAACGAAACGTCAACTATGCCTCGGATAAGGACTGACTCAACGGTTACGACTTTTAGCTATCGTACAATGACAAAGATTGGATTCTGGAATGTGCGTACTCTCCTGGACAATGGATCAGAAGGTCCCCAGAACGCACGATTTCTTCAATTAGAGAGTGAATTTCTGAGGTACAAATTAAATATCTTAGGAGTTAGTGAGATAAGATGGTGGAACAGCGGAGAATTCATCTCTCCAACGGGCAGCACTGTAATGTTGTACTCCGGTAAAGCTACCGGTAGTCGCCGTGAGTCAGGTGTGGGGCTCCTTTTAACCAGAGCCGCGCGAAACTGTCTCTTATCCTGGGAACCGGTCTCTGACAGGGTCTTGACCGCCAGGTTCCGGACCAAAATGAGGAACATCTCAATAATACAATGTTATGCCCCTACTGAACCCGACAATGTCTTGGCAAAAGACTCCTTCTACGAAGAACTAAACGCCGTTCAGAGCAGAACACCTAAAGGTGACATTATAATGGTTATGGGTGATTTGAATGCGAAAGTTGGCGCTGATAACTATGGGCTCAGACATGTGATGGGGAGACACGGTCTTGGTGATCGTAATGACAACGGTGAAAGATTTGTGGAGTTCTGCAACTTTCACAGTCTCTTCATCGGTGGTACTATGTTTGAGCATAAGGACCACCACAAAATCAGTTGGTCCTCTGTTGATCGGCGCAGAACACAAAATCAAATCGACCATTTTGCCATTAGTAAAAGATTCAAGAGTTGCCTCCTGGACGTGCGAAACAAGAAGGGTGCCGATATTGGGATGGGAAGAGACCATTATCTTATGATCGCTAATGTTCGATTGCGTATTGCAGCCGTGCGCCGCCCCAGCGACGAAAGATCCAGGCCCCGCAAATTCAACACCGCTCGACTAAAAAATCCAGCTGTCTTACAACAATATAATGACCATCTTGCGCAAAAAGCGGCTGAGATAACTAGTCACCCAGATAGTGACATAAACGAAAACTGGGATGCCATAAAAAATGCGTACATTGATAGCGCAAATACCATCCTTGGCCCAAACCCGGATTGCCGGAATAAGCCCTGGATGTCCGACGCTTCATGGCAGCGGATTGTTGAAAGAAAGGAGCTGAAAGTTCGTTTGGCTGCAGCCTCAGACGACAATCGAAGCAGCATCGAACTCCTTTACCGTCAGAAAGCTCGAGAAGTTCAGCGTAGTGTGCGACGCGATAAAAGAGTTTATGCCAATTCTCTTTTAGCGTCAGCAGAAGAAGCCGCTAGAAGTAACAACTTAAACGCCGTATACGGTGTCATCAAGGAGTTTACAGGTGGTCGTAACTCCTGCCAACATCCGGTGAAAGATAGTGATGGAAAGCTACTTATCTTGGAAGAAGATCAAATGAGGCGGTGGAAAGAACACTTCGCCGCGGTCTTGAACCGTGTAACCTCTGGTGAAGTTCCCCCTCATATAGATAATTTAGCTAACCATCAAAATGTGCGTATACGGTCCACTGCCCCGACTAAAGAGGAAATAGTCACTGCAATTATTGCACTAAAACGAGGAAAGGCCGCCGGACTTGACGGCATCCCTGCCGAACTTTATCAAGCAGCCCCAAGTGTAACTGCCGATTTGCTGCACCCACTTGTTGATAAAGCGTGGAATACAGAGACCTTTCCCACTGAGTGGAAGGAAGGTTTGATCATCAAACTTCCAAAGAAGGGTAGCCTCACAGACTGTAATAATTGGAGAGGCATTTGTGTGCTTCCTGCCGTTGCCAAGATAATAGCTAAAATCGTCCTGGAAAGACTAAAGGCCCACTTAGAAAGCACAATTGATGAAGAGCAGGCTGGCTTTCGATCCGGATTCTCCTGTGTCGATCACATTAACACCTTGCGAATTATCATCGAGCAATGCGCTGAATACGATTCTCCGCTTCACTTGCTTTTCATCGATTTCGAAAAGGCTTTCGATAGTGTGAACCGGGATTCTATATGGGCGGCCTTGCGCAGGAGAGGCATCCCTGAGAAGCTTGTGGCTATTATTAAGGCAACCTATGACGGCGCGAAATGTCGCGTTCTGCATAAAGGTAAGGTGTCGGGGGACTTTGAGATTCGCAGTGGAGTTCGGCAGGGGTGCATCCTCTCACCGATCCTATTCCTCATTGTGATCGGCGATGTGTTGCATGCAGCCCTATCCGGACTCGACAGAGGAATTCAATGGACTTTGACATCTTATCTACAACATCTTGACTACGCTGACGACATATGCCTACTCTCCCACAAAATCATGGATCTGTCCGCAATGGCGTTAGATCTCGAGAGGGAGGCAAGCAAGGTTGGGCTAAAGATTAATACCAACAAGACCAAGGTTCTTAGCCCGCCGTTGCGAAAAAGAAATCCGACACCTATTGCCATCAATATTAATGGGCAGCCTGTGGAGAAGGTGGACAACTTCGTCTACCTGGGTAGCATTGTTGCCGAAAATGGTGGTACGGAGCAGGACATCGCTCGTCGTATCAACCAGGCTAAACGTGCATACGGCATGCTGTCCAAAATCTGGCAGGGCAGTTATCTCAGCATCAAGACCAAGCTGGGCCTGTTTCGCTCCCTGGTACTATCAGTGCTTTTGTATGGGAGCAGTACATGGAAAGTTTCCGTAGGAGTTACCAGAAAGCTGCAAGTTTTCGTCAACTCATGTCTTCGTCGAATTTTAAGAATTTTCTGGCCCGAAACAATATCAAATGAAGAGCTAAGTCGGCGTACGGGTCAGATGCCAATCGACGAATTGATACGCAGGCGAAAATGGCAGTGGATAGGTCACACATTGCGGAAGAGTGATAACTGCATTGCTATGCATGCCATGAAATGGAACCCCATTTCCAACCAAGGCCGACCAAGAGGGGGTCCTCGAATCACATGGCGTCGATCTGTGGCAAAGGAGTGTCAGGTACTGGGTAAGTCTTTTGGGGAGTTGCGCCCCATTGCCCAGAACAGAGTACGATGGCGCGCAGGAGTAGTTGACGCGCTATGCCCCGCTAGGGGTTAAGGCAAAGTAGTAAATATCTAGGTTAGGTTAGGTTAAAAGGCTGCCTCAGATGACGCAGTACACATAGGCCACCAAAGGGCCCGTTGTGCTACCTACCAGGATAAAAACCTATCCCATTTAAATTACTATTCATTGAACAAGCCAGAGCTGGCAATGAACCAATAAAGCCTGAGCGGGCTCATGCCCCTCTGCTCTCCCAAATGAAGGAAGAAAGAGTCCCCCATAAAGACCCTCCTCCTCGCAGCCAAGGCAGGAAAGGTGCATAGAAAATGGGGGGTACTCTCCTCTTCGTCAGCATCCTCGCAGCTTCTACAGAAGTCATTGTAGGGTAGACGAAGTCATCTTGCATGCTCCCGAAATGGGACAGTGCCCAGTGATAACATTCGCTACCACACCAATGTGATTCCTGTTCAATGATAATATTGCAGCTGAACAGCCGGGGTCCGCTGTGGGCCATAACCTCTTCATGGTTTAACACGTAGCGTCCTCCGTCCATCTAGCGCTCGTTTTATTTTTCGCGTTAGAGTTAACCATTCGCTTGCAGATTGCCAAGGGCACTCCGATATCTCAACCACCATCTTAAATTTCCCCAGTCGTCCCAGCCTGAGCAACCTCATCAGCTATACAATAGTAGTAGTAGTAGTAGTAGTATAAGCATTGTGACTTGGAATCCAGCACAATGTGATCTCAAAGTAACGCCTCATCTCATCAAGAAGCGATCGACAGTTCGTAACCGTCTGCGATGTCGACAGAGCCGATTCAAGTGATCGAATTGCAGCAAGACTCTCAGTGTAAATAGTGAGTTTCCTACCAGCTGTGACATTATATCCCAGCCAGACGAAAGCTTCTGAAATGGCTAAAATCTCTGCCTACAGCACGCTGCAATGATCGTGTATGCGGAAAGATAAACTAATTTTCAACGTCTCCGAAAAGATACCGGCTCCCACTCCAACATCCGATTTGGATCCGTCAGTATATAAAACGATTGAGTCTGGGTGAGTGATGTCCCCAGTTTCCCACATGCCCCTTGAGGGAATCTGGCTTTCAAAAATTTTACCAGACATATAGTTAGGAGAGATATAATCCGTATATGCAGGGAGGTCAAGATTATTCAAAATAGCAGAGTGGCAAGAGCTCAGTACACGCCTCTGACCGGTCTCGCGAAGCCGCAATGCTATAATCGATGCTTGTTGTTCAGTAAAAATATCGAGCGGTAAAAATTTAGAAGCACATCGAGGCCAGCTGATGGAGTGGATCTGATAGCCTTGGTTACAGCAATTACGCCTTTGCACTTTCCCCAGTAGAGTCCTGTGGGTACCCATTCTAAGCGCCGTCCACCAAACAAGAATGCTATACAAAAGAATGGGCCGAAGAACTGATGTGTACAGCCACAAAACCTCCTTTAGTCCACAGTTCCGACCTATCGCCTTCCTGCAGGTGCAGAGTGCCATATTGGCTTTGTCAAAACGTTCCTGAATATTTGGCTTCCATCCCAGCTTCCTGTCTAGGATGAGACGAAGGAGCTTAGCCTTGTCAAGAAATGCCAGTTTGACACCTTCAAGTACCGGAGGTTCTATATCGAAGGGTAGATTTTGTCTTCTTGTAAAGAGTACAAGTTTCGTTTTCTAAGGATTGATCCTGACACCACTCAGACTATCCCAACTGACCACAGTCGGTATAGCATTCTGCAGCACCTCACTAAGAACGCTCGGAAACTTACCTGTAACTGCGATGGGAACATCGTCGGCATAGGAAACAACCCTGCATCTCAGACTCTCAAGATCGAAAAGCAGTCTATTGATTGCTAGATTCCATAACGGAGGTGAGAGCACACCACTCTGAGGTGTGCCCCTACTGACGAACCTATGCACAATAAATTCCCTCAAGCTGGAAGGTATAACCCTGGAAATTAATAGCAGGTTAATTAGTTCACACAATGAGTCATGCACGAGCAGGCTCGAGAGTGCTTCAGTGATGGTCCCAGGTAAGATGTTGTTAAAGCCACCCTCAATGTTCAGAAAAATCACCATGGTGTATTCCTTGTGCATGAAGAATTTTTCAATGCAGCTAACCAAAGAATGCAGGGCGGTGTCCATGGATCTGCTCTTCCAGTAAGCGTGCTGTGAGGTTTACAGCAGTCGAGATGGAGTACGTCACGTAGATGGATTTCAATTAACCTTTCAAAAATCCTAAGAATGGTGAAGGATAGACTAATCGGTATGAAGTCAATAGGGCGCCCATGTGAGCTCTTTCCTGCTTTGGGTGTAAAAGTCACTTTAACCTCCTTCCATTTATGAGGAATATAGTATAACAACCCCAGAAAAGCTCTAAAAATAGTGTTTACGATGTCCGATGCGTCTTGCAGGTCTTCCGGAATGATGCCATCCGGCGCAGCGGATTTGTAAGGGTCGAAACTATCGATCGCCCATAGAATCTTTTTTTCTGTAATAATCGACCCTAGATCACATGTAGTCCCAGCAGTTGTAGATGAAGACAAGGGCATTGTAATTGTCGAACCTCTGGGGAAACGCGCATCGAGCAGAACCCCAACGGTCTCTGTACTTGATGTCGTCCGTCCTCCTTTTGCAGGAAGCTAGGCATAGATGGAGTTGCTGAGAGGATTTTGAGAAGACTAGAGTGTAATATCTAAACATGTTGATGAAGGGGGACTGAAAGGCTTAAACCTCAAACGACCGTTTCGAGAAGCAAAAAAATACTCTTTATGTTATCGAGCTAAGCTACAGATGCATTCCAAATGTGCTAAATGAAACTAAGTACCATAAAATTTCACTGATAAATAAATATGTTATGAAAACGCACGAATAACTCTAGTTGTTTATTTTTTTAATTAATAATGTAAACATGTAAATAATAATCAATGAGAATGGTTCCATTCGATTTGGGACGATAAAATACATCGAATATGACACAAGAAATAAGCAATTGATTGTTGTAAACGAAGTTGGGAGGTTTTTCCATTTTCGGGTTCTTTTGCCTCACTGTGCGTTGTCGGGCTGTTGCGCCACGATGATGGTGAAATGCACAAAATGTATCATTTGTGTATTTCACCCAGTCACATCTATTGCACTGTAACCGAGCTACTTTTAAAATTATCGGAAATTATGAAGACATTTTCAGAAAGAGTTCATTGCGAATGTTTAACTAGAAATAGAATAGAATAATTTATTGATATTTGTGAGTATTTAAACATGTGTCGTCATGGTGTGATACGAACAAAATATTGGCAAAAAAAACTTGAATCCTAAATTTGCATGCCATTCGGGAGTATTTCACAATTTTTTGTAGATTTACTCTTGAATCAGTTGTAATTTTCAACTGGATTAAGTAAAACTATATTTCTGCTGTCCATTATATTCTATCTGTTAACGTTTTACGAATTGAAATGCCACCCGTAATAAATAAGCATTTAGAGACAATAGAAGTACTCAGCCAAATCAAAATATGTTTCATGTTTGAGCATTATGAAAATCAATACGCTAACCTATGCTTCACAAATCTTTTGTTTTAATGCTCATTAACAAATTCAAATTGAATCCGGGTTACTGCCTTGACTCTTTTGTTTGGAATTTAAATATTTTTGTGAAAGAATTCATACAAATGTTTTAAATCAGTAGGTATTTGTTTTGGTATTTTTTTAAGTAGTACATAACTGAAAATGAGATTTGTGTTGCCCCAGTAAAACATACTAAGTTATTCATTTTTGCATTAGTTGTCTTATTATGCTTTCTTCGGAGCAATCAATTGAATAACCAAAGAAACGAATTTTCTTTTTACATACTAGTAATTTTTAAACTCATAAGAGACTACTATAAATCCAAACTATTATGTTTTCATTTATAGTCATTGCAAACTGTTTGGCACTCTTCACTTGAATGGCAAACAATGCTAACGTTAAAAGATAAAGAAACGATAAACTCAGGACTATTATAAATAATATAGAATAAGACTCTTATCTTTCGATCTACTAACACCGGTCCGCATCACAATCGAAATCATGTCAGAGGCACTTGAATTAAATGGACATCTTCCATCAACACCTCCATTCACTGTGTCAATAACAATTTCAATTAACACCTCGTCTTCAGCTTTATCCCATCACTTGTGCCAGGCTCTTATACAACTCGAACAAAATCATTATAGCTACCGGCAACATAATATCTTAGAAATGCGATTAAGTATCAAAAGATCGTTTATATGTTGACTTTCAAGATGTAAAACACTTTATGTGAGATTCAATCATTCTAAATATGATTTTCTATCAACACGAGTTTTTGTGTTAATTTAGCATTCGGACGTGGCTCAAGCTCTAGTGTACGTTAAAAGCGATTATATTCGAGATAGGGGTGAAGTACTTACTTACGTTATTATCCATTTCGAATGCATAGAATCAGAATAGAGCGAGCACGTTTTGAGATACATTTTAAGACTCATAATGGAATGTACAATACTGCTGTCTGCTCCTTTATCAAGTTATGTGGTGTGAGAGCACAGTCTAATGCACGGCACAATATGAACAATTTATTCACATTAATTCAGACAAATGCATACACAAAAGTGATTCAAAACGAAACAATCTGTAACTCTACTGTTTTGATTGACGTCAGCAATTTATACGGAGTACTTGAAACCACCTTTTCAGTATCTGTCGGTACGAGTGGATTGGTTATGTGAAATATAAATTTATAATAATATCAAGAACAATGAGTCGTGTGTATAGGAAAACCGATTCATGGGAACGAAGTCATGTGTACAAATTGTTTTGTGAAATAGTTGTAAGGCACAAAGCTTGCAATAGATGAGTCAAAAATAAACTAAGTTGATTGGGGATCATACATTAGGTGCGTTTATTTTAACAGCCATGCAGAGCAGAGCAGGTTAACACTACAGAATTACACTAACATTTTGATCTGAGCTATTCTCGATAGAAGGTCAGTGTAAGAATTATACTCTGTTAAGTAACGAGAGTTTTCGAGCAGTTCATACTTTGGTAAGCACATAAAATTAATTTCCTGTCAACAAATTATTCATTTTGTGTAATTATATGGAATAGTGGACATGCAAAATTGTTCTGCTGCATAAGGGATATTTGTTCGATTTTATCCATACTAAGGATTTAAGTTTCCCCTGGAAATTTGAGTTGACGTTTCAATTCTAAACTAAACCAAGATACACTTCAGGTAAAGACATGCCCCGTTTTCGTCTTTGCTCCTTAATTTGCTCTCGATCGTGTTTTTTTCCAACTTATCCTGCTCTACTCTCCTCTGTACCCCTCTCTCCGCACCTATTGTTAAACAATCAATTAGATTTCAGATACGAATGTTATAACTGTTGAATTGGTGAAAAAGAAGAAGTGAAATGGAGTTGCAGCCTCTTTTTCACGAGAGTTTTGACCTGATCCTAACTCAGTACTACCATATTGCTTATATCATTCTTAGGAAAAGAAGTTCAGCGAACCCAAGAAGTAGATAAATAATTCATTGCAGGAAATTGACATGTATCTGCATCTACCGAACTAGCTCGTCTCATCGGGGTCCAGCTCAGCATGGTACTTGGCTGCGATCGATTCAATTAAATCAAAATTAGTATTTTGTTCATGTGCATAAATTTGTCGTTTTGCCATTTCGTATTCGATTCAATATGAAATGTGGGTGCCGGTCGTAAACAAATAATCAGAACACCATCAAACGTGTGGAGGAGTCATCCAACAGATATGAAACTCGCTACGAATATTTGCATAACCAAGAGCATATCGTAATAGTGCAGAGCAGCAGTGGTTCCATAACTACTCCTTTGCATCGCCACGATGATGATCTCAGACTAACGAGACCGAAAGAATATTTCCACAGTGAAAGAAATAGGAGGAAATTAGCTGATCAAGATTAATCATAACACACGTATGCGTACTCACATCCACTCCACATGCCGGAATGCTAATGTGACATACTTAATATTTAAATTTTTGTAGTAATAATAGGTTTTGTGAAAATTTCGCCCGTCAAAGAGCGCGTACAGTATATACGGGATGATGATCGTCCAGCCCACATGTTTAATATTGAGCTGAATCAGCGCCTAGCTCCAGATGCTTTACTTTTTCGCTAGACGGTGCTGTGATCTTGAGACAGCCGGCATGATGACGAGGAACATTGAAGAGCCTGAGGTCGCACCCAACTGACTAGCAATCTACGAGTATGCAATGCAAAATAGTCGACGTGTGAACCGTATAAACTTTTTGCGGAATAATAGATTTTCGTGTGACAAATTTGTGGTTAATCGTTGTCTCGACAGGCATTATTAACCACTTATCACCTAATCGGGGTGATTTGTAATTTTATGATGGAATATGGAATTTGAGTTCTGCGTAAATGGAAATTTGTTTAGCTGAACCGATATTTCTTTTTATAGAGCAATTTATCAGAGTTAACACGGTGTTCAATTTTATTACGCAGTGTATCCGTTTAGCGGGCTTATGAGGATCGATCGATGAGGTAGGTGTTGTGTGTTTTCATGGTCTCATTTTACCAATATTTACTTGAGATGAATTTATTCCAATTCATATGTAATCAGGTTATAAATAGGAAATTGTCTAATTTGTAGTATTTGGTAGTATCAGTAAAATAACAGAGATTATTCTAGCTTCCATATTTGCTAGCGCAATCAATTAGAGCACTCCTATGAGAATTTCTAGCCCTCTCGCGCTTCAATCAAGTCAGAGATGAGCTGGAACGGTCTTTTAGCTTCGCATGTTCACTCCGTCAGCCTCATTAAAGTTGTGTTCACCACATGTAAAGCTGGGTCATCAAAGTGGGATCATCAAAGTTGGGTCATCAAAATGCTCATCAAAGTAATCGGGACCAATCAGTTTTCAACTTTTTGTTTACCGTTTCCAATTGAACGGCTTCGATTATTAATGTGCAAAATACAAAAATTCCTTTTGAATAATTTTTGTGGTTTTATGGTAAAAACAAAACCCTTGTAAAATCGGTAAATTGTCTGTCTGTCTGTCCATCTGCTTGACTGTTCTGTGTCCCTAACTTGTGTAAATTACATTTTTGGACCCCACGTTGGGCACCAAATATGAAACGGATGGTTTGGCGCGCATCCGAAAATGACCGTGCGAACGGAGCCTAAGGTTACATAATGACCGTGAAGGTCAGCCGTGCCATCTGGCGAAGAAAAATTTCTTCAGGGGGATAGGAGACCCACTTCATTGCATGTCCAACTATGCAGTTGTCACCTTTTCGCAGTTTGTGACTAGTCCATTGTAAATTTCGCCTGCATATCAATTCGTTGATTGGCGTCTGACCTGTACATCGACTCAACTCTTCGTTTAATATTGTTTTCGAACTGAAAATTCTTAAAATTCGAGACAAGAGCTGACGAAAAGCCTTTTAGTAGCCTTTACGGAGACTTTCCATGTGCTGCTTCCATACAGCAGCACAGACAGAAACGGGGAGCGAAACAAGCTTAGCGTCATTTTATACTAAGATATCTGCATTGGCAGCTTTCTGCCAGCATGCTTTATGCGCATTTGGCCCGGTTGATAGGACGAGCGATGTCTATTTCCTGTAAGCCTAGTTCCTCCTCTACCCTCAGTCAGGAGCCGACGACCCGCGCATGTGTTTTAGCGTAGGAATTCGCGCGAGGTTTCGAATCACACCTCAGGAACCTCATTAATCTTGCATTTCAGCAGGGGAGCTGCGCCTGGAGGGGTAGTAGACTATTCTTTTTTGTTCGACCTCCCCTTCCGTATTATCGTTAGGGTTCTCGTGTGTTTTTGTTAAAATTTAATAGAAAGCAATTCATTTGAGACTCCGCCTACATCTCACGGCGGTAGCTGAGTTGGCCCCGTGATACGCAAACTCAGCCCGTCTTTGAGGAGAATTGAGTCTTTGGTACTGTGGCGACCTTTACGGTCATGCCACCTCCATCATCGCCCCGCCACGCAGGCAGATTGATACATGTGCAGTTGCTATCATGCACTTCCTATCCGCGCCGTCTTTTATACTGACAAACTCGGAGTACAGTGGGAGTTAGTACCATAGGCAATTTTTTTTCGCGCCGAGGATCCGACCTTTGTTTTCTAGATCGTAGAGAGAGACCGAACGAACCCGGCCACCGAGCGCGTCCGAGCTGTGGGAAAAAGAAGGAGGAAAGTCCTTCTCACCTCAGAAAGATATTCTCGGGTTCTGCCTTTTACCCGATCTGGTCGATCTAAAGGAAGTTATCACGGTGGGACTCATCGCTTCGTTTTCTGGCTCACTTATTGTCTTGGACGATTAAGATATGCTCTGGCTGCTGAATCTAGCTGGTATCACAACTGACACAGTAAATGTTTAGGTGTGCTTTGTTTTTCTTTTCATAGCATGCAACCTAACCTTTTTTTTAACGAGATGAGATGATGTAGGAATCTTCAAAAGATACTGCTGTACTTGAGCAAGTATGCCGAATACCGAATAAACCCCAAAACACCTCTTGCGCTATTCCCCTTGCTGGTATCCGCCATGACCCGTAAGAAATTAGGTTAGATAGTGGTTCACCCCACCGTGCTTCCGGTTTACCCACTTCTCAAAATTCGGGATGATAGTATGCGTCCAGGGACCGGTTCAGGCCTGCTCCAATCGCTGCTGCCACTCTCTCTTTCTGTTCCTCTGACATCTGTGATGTTTCCAGACGTCAACCACGGTACAGTGTGCTTGTTTCGTCAACCAGGATCTCCGTTGGGATCATTGCAGCGACGACATGGACTGCTTCGTGCGAAGCATACTCTCAATGCACACCTTCGGTAAACCGTGCTAATTTTCCTGGTGTTACAAGTGTATTTCACTGCACTGGCCCAAATCGGTGAGGATTGGGATTGGTATGAATTTGTTTTTAGAGGCTGCTTATTTGGTTTGGGCAGCAGTACCAATTTTTGCCTTTTCCATGGCTTTGGAAAGGTCCGTTCCGACAAGCAAGCTCCGAATGCCTCGATGAGCTTCTCTGGTATTGTTCGGATTACCATCTTTGACGCCTTATTGGAGACCCCATTTGGGCCTGGCGCTTTACCATCCTCAAATCTGGATGCGGCTTTGAATAGTTCATTCTCCGTTATGGCAGGTATGTCCTCGTCGGCCAATGTTGGAATCTGTCCGATGGGTTCCAGTTCGTGTTGAGGGAACAAAACCGAGACAATATTTTCCAACATAACGTGACATTTTAGTTGGGATTATTTTTGCCCTATCTGAAGTAAGACCTCCTTGAAGGTTGCCTCATCGAAGCTTTTAATTGACCATCCCCGTGTCGGGGCTCTTCCTTGTACTCGGCGTGCTCCTCCTGCTATTTTAAAAAAGATTGACTGGTGGTCACTGTGGGTGTGTTCTTCGCTGACGTGCCAATCTACGGTTGGTGCCAAAAAGCTGCTAATGAACGTTAGGTCAATAATAGAGCCTGCACTTCCTTTCTTGAAGGTACTGCTACCACCTGAGTTCATTTGGACTTGGATGACATCTAGCTGTGAAAAGAGTGCCCGCCGTTGGGCATTTGTATTTCAGCTGCCCCATTCTGTCCCCCACTCGTTAAAGTCTCCCAAATTTATTACCGGGCTGCGTAAACTCGCGTCATGCACCAATCCGTCTAGCAATCTTTCGAATTCAGCCAGGTCTAGTCGTGGTGGAGCGTAGCAGCTGTACACATAGATACCGTTGATCTTCGCCCTTACGACGCTGCTCATCGGTTCTGACATGCCTTGCTGGAGAGCATGGTTTCCACACGTTCAAGTGGCTGCTTGTTTATGCTCATCTTCGACCCAAATTGAGCTACCTAGATTTTATATTGGTTGCAGATAATTGCTACATCGACTCTTTTCTCCCTGATGGTCTGGGATGTCAGATCCTGTGCCGCCCGGTAATGGTTCAAATTTGGCTGCACGAACTTCACTTACGGGTTTGCTTTAGTGCCTCTCGATACACCGGGCAGCGCCTACAGTCAGATGCTTACATTTCACTCTATTGGCTTCTTGGCACAACATGCAGTTTGCCTCTATGTCACATGTTACTGCCTTGTGGCTTTCTCCTCCGTATTTCAGGCGTACATTCAACATGTCATTGGACAGGGGGGCAAAAAACCTTTTTTCATAGTCCTCCACGTGGGCGCCCCTGGTAACGGCAGTGTATCAAATCGTTGACGGCCAAGTCTTAGCGATAAGACAGTTTGGAAAAGGCAGATTGCTGTAGCTTGAATGGCTGACCAAAACCTAATCGTCTCAGGCTTAGTAGGATCGAATGATTTGTATGGTTGCACCTGTAACATAGTTGTGTGAACTTCAGCACGTTTATTAAACCATCTGAAGCAGCTATCTTCTGAGGCCATCCCCTGAATGGGGTGAAGCGATGTGCTGGAAACTCGTCCTTGTAAAAACCACTTCACGTCAAGAAACCTGAAACAAAAGCCTCGGACCAGGTAGCCAAGGCTCGACGTCGGGCTGTCGCGCCACGATGATGATTCAATCTGTCATGTTCACTGATGCAGTGCCTCGCGAAGTGTCAAAATGCGAAACGCTTGAAGCATTTCTTTGGGGACAATTGTTGTTTCAGGCGACAGTTCGCCCATCCAAGGTTCACTTTACTCGCTTCATGCACTTTTTTGGCCATGCCCGTCGGGAGGCTAATGGTTGAAATTTGAGCGCCTCCATCCGCCCTCCTTAGAGACTTCACCGCGTCGAGTTGAAGGTCCACCTCCAATCGTTTCAGGAACGCTGTGCAGACTTCCTCCTTGGTAGTCACCTCGTCAAGATCGAGGCATTCTAACCTCGTCTTCTGGAGCAAGGTTTTCACTTCACCTGCCGTCCTTAACACATTCGTCACTATGGATTTGTACATTTCTATAGAGTTTCCACCGCGAGTCCTCATTTGGAACAGTAGTTCCCCCTTCCGGGTGCGATAAATGTGAGAGACGTTGCCGCCCATATCCTTTAATCCTGGCTCGGATTTCACTCTTTTGTTTATCTCCACGTATCTCATGTCTCCGGACTGAGAAATAACCATTGCATGGTCGAGTCCCACTATTTTATTTTTTACTTTTTTCTTCTTCTTCCTCTGAGGCCGCTTATTGCGCTCTACCCTCGTCCAATAGCTCGGGTCCTCATCAAGAGCTGGGTTTAAAAGTGCAATTACGTCTTCTTTTTGCTTGGCTGCCTTCTTCGGAGACTGCGCCTTTCTTCTCTTTGGAGATTGAAGAAAGGTGGGCTCTTCTGCATCTCTTCTGCGCTTCAACGTGTCGGTGGTCCGCGCTTTGGGGGTTTTGGGGGACGTTTGGTTTCCAGTGTCCTTCTTACCCCTAGTCTACACTCATAGACAAAATCGTGCGATTGTCTATAGACAAATCGAGGATTTTGTATTTAGACAATCGCGAACAATTCGGAACATTTTTATGGACTTTGTTGCTCGTCCACATCTACATTTAGTTTCTGAGAGACACATGGAAACTGAAATAGCGGCCTGTGGAATTGCTGCTTGTGTAGTCTTTATCTTTACTAATGAAAAAGGGAAGAAAGCCCGCAAACGTTTGTTTGTACGGACTTTGTTTGTAGATGGTCCTAAATCCGGGCTTAATCTATTAGAAAAGCTGAAATTGGAAGATGGCTTAGGCTTCCAAAATTTTTTCACATTAACCGCTACGGATTTTGAGGTATTGCTACAAATGGTTTGAAGTAAAATTTCAATACAAGACACAAGATTTAGAGAAAGCATTCCACCTGCCCTCAGGTGGTAACGCTTCGTTATCTGGCGAGTGGTGATTCATTTACTAGCCTTATGTTTACATTCAGGGTTTCCAAGCAGACGATATCATCGTTTGTCTCGGAAGTTTGTGAAGCCATAATATCTTCGTTTAGGTAAGTACACATAATAAAAAAGTGATAATTTTAGTGAAAACATTTATTAAAATTAAAAAATATAAAAGAGTTGATATGTTTTCTCTGTTGTCCACATTTCAAAAATACTCAAATAAACGATAATTATCTGACCGTACGCTATATGCTCTTGCGAACACGCCGAAAGGTTGCACAAAATGTCTCAAGTTTTCCATTCTTGATGGGAACTCATAGACGCACGATAGACAACTCATAGACATGTACATGCAGTTGCAGAACATTCGAATTGTTCCCGATTTGTCTCTAAAAAATCGCAGAACCCTGTCTTTAGACACGAGTTGCGGAACTTGTCTATGAGTGTGGGCTAGGGGTTAGAGTCTTTGGGGGTTTTCTTTCCAAGGATTTGCTCCCTCGCTCCATTATACATGATGCGTATGTTCTTCACCTTATTCTTAACAACTCTATGTATATTGGATTTAGACTCCATAAAGTTCATCAAGTCCACGATCAGCGTACCCAATTTACTGAACATGTTATTTTCGACTGCAGGGTTCCTGCCTTCCCGAGAACAACACGTTGATAGTACGGGCAAAGGTTGTTGTTGGGGAGACCTTTCAAGCTTGGAGCTCTTTTTGAATGGGGTTGCCCTTGACGGGGTGGTCCCGCTTTCTTCCGATTGTGCTATTTCCAGATTTGACACCTGTTGTATTAGATGGTAAAGCAGCCAGTTAGGCCACTGCCTTAACACTGTTGTTGAGGGATAACGACGACCCGCTTGCTCACTCCCCCTGCCGCCGGTACTGGGTTTCCGAGGCCCTGCACCATACGTTTTTATCTCCTTTTCATCTTCCATAATTGGTTTTCCATTCAAGGTGACTTTCCCCATAGCCAATTTTTGGTCCGCGGAAAAAACTTTCATTTACTACATCTACTACCTTTGGAGTCAGTCAACCAGGCACGTGAAAAATACTTGACAAACAATTTTTTTTTCTTTGACAGGACACGTAACACCTAGTACGTGTCTGCCTGATTGACATCTGTGTAGCTTCCCCCTATCCGCAACCTAGGGACGCGTCCGGTAGGAGATTGGCGACTCCCCCGGAATGTAGCCTAACCTATCGTATAGTATGAGTTACAGGTCCTTGAACAATTCTAGATTCATAACGATTACAATAAACCAATCATATCTTCAATTACCGGTGTATCATCCTTCGTTCTCTAATTTATATCATTTCACTGGAACGACCATAGCCTCCACTGTTAACCTATTACCTCGTTCTCGTTAACAAGTTGCCAATAAACTCACTCAATTGAAATGAAAAATATGATCTGAATGAATCTCCTCTCACATCCGCAACAAACAAATTGCTTTGGCTGTAAGTCAATTCAATAATGACAATCCGTACACACAGTGCGCGCTGCACTATATTCCAAAGCACGTTTCGTTCTTCATAAATTCAATGAAATTGCACAATTACAACAATTTTTCCCAAGAAATTATATTGTATTTTGCAAATAATCGAGAACGATACGAGCTCAACGAATTATGAAGCTATTCATAAAGTGTATGCTCACAATATTTTCAAAATCTGTGAAGTCGATAGTCCAAACTAATTCTATAAAGGAAAGTTTCAATCGAAAATGTTTCGCCTGCTTTCCTGCGAGGCTATCCGCGTTTGCAGACATCCACAGATGGAGGAAAAAAGAGTCAGGAAAGTCATCAACTATGTGGAATAACTAGATAACTAGCTAGTGTGTTCAGTATCAGGGAAACTGGACTCTACCAGTGTGCGTCTGTATTCATGAAGGCAGTCAGTTAGCGAGCTAAGCTAGCTTCCTTGGTACCATACTGAAAATGAATACACACACCGTATTGTGCCGATACACTCGTCGTTCAGACATACTGTACAGAGCACGAAACATAAGCTAGCTCGGAGCAAGAAAGCAAGCAAGCAATTCATTTGGTGTGGATTAAATTGCTCAGAGGTCTTAAAATGTGAGGGCCACCTGCTGGGCATAGCCTGTCAATTACTTTAAACAAATTATATCACAAATTAGATGAAATCTCATGCTGATTCCAATGAGTGTGTGCCTTTCAGGGGTATGAAAGATGAGTTGTGTGTGGATTCGAAATCGGACGACGGTAATGCATTATGACTCCAATTCAACTTTGCCACGATTCAAATCTTTGCAGACGATGAATTTGAAATCTCTTGTTTTCATCGTGCCATATCGTTGTGAATGTTTGGTTATGTGTATCTGCATATGATCCATGTCATGTTTGCCGGTCAAAAAGCCAAGAATATGGAACTCGACTCGGATCGAACAGTTGAAAGTTTGAAAGGTGAATATGAATACAATTACGTTTATTATCACAGCCATTGGTTTCCTACATATATGAGCTAAAATCGTGGCGAAAAATGATTTGATATTAGAAAACGTGATATCAGAGATGGAGGAGATTTTTTTTTTGCAAGAATCGAGTCTGCTTTACAATATACTTTCATTTTCACTCTGTCATACAGCGGAAGGTATTACTTGTCATTATAAGCAGTAAATCAAAATATGATTAATACTCAAGTAGCACTTGATTATTTTATGTGTTAACAAGTGATTTTCCTAAACAAAGGGTGCAAGCCTACTTTTATCACTGCTGCCAGGAAAGAGATACTTGATTTCACCCTCGTCAGCGGTGTCCTATCAATGACGGACCACATACACATCCGGTTTGACATCCCAGGGCAATCCGAAATCTGCTCAAACAAACTTATGTTCAAAAACTACAAATTGGAACCCTTTTGGGGAATCGGTGGCATCAAAAACTGATATACTTATGAGTTTCATCACCGCGACTTGTGAGATAGAGTTAGCAGCTGAACGACTAAATAGTGAGCTAGGTAGGTTAAAGGGCTGCTGTGCTTAACAACAGCACACATGAACCGCAGCAGGGTCCATTGTGTTACCACCGGAGACTCAACACCCGACCATCCTAATCATTAAACCAGCCAGAACTGTAAATGAAACGATGGAGCTTGCCAATATCAACATTAGCCAAGTCGTCCAATTCAGCGAAGAAGTAGGCTCCCAGAAAAGTCCTTCTCCTTATTATACTCCGATCAACTTAACCTAACCTTATCGTTCCGTCTTCCAGATCACTGTAGTGTCCTCCAGGTGGAGGTTACTGCGATTTTGGAGGCCCTTATCTGGTTGAGGTGGCACGCCGTGCCATATAAGGATATCACAATCTACACAGATAGCCAAGCCGCAATAAGATCGCTGGAATCTACACTGTTAACATCTAAGATAATAGCTGAATGCCGCTCGACTCTCGTTGAAGCAGGGGGGTTTTTTAATATTGTAAGCTGGAGGCCATACCAAAGTACAAGATCCCCTCGCGGCCCAGAGCTCGGGCGTGGATCCCAACCATACAGTCAGATACCGACGAAATTTTATACATTATTCGCACTAGCAATGCGCACATTCCAGCCCACGACTGGAGAATAGTTAAAATGGAGGAGCCCGTAGAAGGATTCCGGGAAGCGGTTTTTATTTTGAACGAGGAATCGCTGGCTTCCCTTGCCATAAGCAACGGGGAACTTGCCTACGGGTTCCGCAAAATTAGGCTTCGAGTCTACAAGGGCGATGCAAAGAGAGGACGCAAAAAGGCTCAAGCCACTCCATCCTCAGATGACAGGAGCCAGGGTAGTGGAAGTGGTCCATCTGAAAGCATTCCATGCGCTGAGCAGTATACTGACGAGGACTGTCTATCCCTTGGATCTGATCTTGCGAATCTCGAGGACACTTCTGAGCTCCCATTCGCAAATGACTCGTTCGAGTCTGACGTCGATGAGGATACCGACGTTACGGTGGTGGAATCGGGCTTATCTTTGCAATGATGATCCGATTCGTCCAAATAAACCTCCACCACTCGAAAGCTGCGTCAGCTGCTCTCCTCCTCCGTCTCGCGCGTGATGGGGAGGATATTGTTCTAATACAAGAACCTTGGGTCCTTAACGACTTAATTAAGGGCCTAGGTACTCCGTTGTATAATATTTTTTACGTAAGAGAGCAGGGTAAACCCCGATCTTGCATCCTTGTTAAGAAAACACTAGTTGCGTTTTTAGTTTGTAATTTCAGCGACAAAGACTCTGTAGTAGTCAGTCTGGAGATGAGAAATTGGCTTATTTCTGCGTACCTGCCGTACGATCAAGTGGAGGACCCACCTCCATCTATACTGAGGGAGGCGCTACGCGGAGTCATACAGTACTCGTGTCATTCTGGGCTGTGACTCGAATGCACACCATGTGGTGTGGGGGAGCTCAACACGAATGAGAGAGGTGATGCGCTTTTTGAGTTTTTATTGGGCACAAAACTCCTCATTTGTAACATAGGCTGTGAACCTACATTTGTCACTAAGGGCAGGCAAGAGGTCCTGGACCTCACCCTTGTTTCGGAGGACATAAAACATTTACTGCGGGATTGGAGGGTGTCGGCAGAGCACTCATTCTCTGATCACCGGTACCTGCAGTTTGGATTAGACGACTGCACTAGTAATAATTCGGTTTTCAGGAATCGAAAAAGAACCGATTGGTGTAAATTCAGGGATTGTCTCGAGGAGGCTTTACCCCCCTTACCATGCCAGCCATGTAGTAGGTGGGAGCTGGACGCCATGGCGCAAACCCTGGCAGCAGCCCTCGGGAGATCTGCTATCAAATCGTGCCCAATTAGCAGGCATAAAGGAAAGAGGAAACCACCCTGGTGGAACACTCGGATTGCAGAGTTGAGGACTGTGAGCAGAAGATCTTTCAATGTGGCGAAGTCTTCAGGACTAGACTCTGATTGGTCAAATTACAAAGTAAATCTAAAAATCTTTAAAAATGAGATCAGAAGATCTAAGCGGGAGTCGTGGAGGAGTTTCTGTGAACGAGTCGAAGAATCCAGCGAGACTTCCAGACTACGGAAAATTTTATCCATTGCTCCGACCATACCAAGCTATTTGCTGAAACAAGATGGGACATGGACAGCCTCTAGTGAAGAAACTATTGACGTTTTGTTTGACACTCATTTCCCAGACAGCTCTTCTGATGTTTTGCAAGAGTGCTCTCGGGCAGTAATGGCCCCTTGTGACTATGATTCTATTCTCTCGAATGATAAAATAGTATGGGCTATTAACAGTTTCGACCCGTTTAAGTCCCCAGGACCAGATGGCATTATTCCAGCGGATATACAGAAAACGATGAACTTAGTGTATCCTTGGATTGAAAGTATATTCAGGGCCTGCTTGGAGCTGGTACACATTCCTCGCACTTGGTCGGATGTGAAGGTGGTTTTTATCCCGAAGGCGGGCAGAAGCTCGCACCCACGTCCGAAAGACCTTCGTCCCATAAGCTTATCGTCAACCTTGCTAAAGATGCTGGAGCGTCTTATTGACATATACTTAAGGGACACTATTCCATCACACCTTCTCTCCTCTTCGCAGCATGCCTACTGGAAGGGGAGATCGGTGGACACAGCTTTGCATTCATTAGTAGCATATATTGAGAAATCTCTAACTTGCAAGGAATATACATTGGTGGCTTTCTTGGATATTGAGGGGGCCTTTAACAACGTCAAACCGGCGGCTATTTCGAATGCTTTCTTGAGTTTGGGTATGGATGGCCCGATCTGTGAACTTATTAGTCTGATGCTAACATCCAGATTCATTAGTACCAGTTTGGGTTCATCCAAAAAACGCAGGCAAGTTTGTAGGGGTACTCCCCAAGGAGGTGTCTCGTCCCCCCTTCTGTGGAACGTGGTGGTTAACAAGTTGCTTCTGGATTTGGAGGCGATTGGCTGTGATGTTATTGCGTATGCGGACGATATTGCCATTTCTATCTCGGGAAAGTTTCCCGGGGTTCTTAGTGAAATTCTGCAAAATGCCCTAAATATTCTATCTCAGTGGGCTAGGCAAGTGGGTGTGGGAATCAATCCGTCCAAAACAGACCTTGTTCTCTTCACCAGAAGGAACACTCTACCTTCATTGATACCACCATTGCTGGAGGGGACCAGACTGGCCCTTAGCGAAAAAGCCAGATTTCTGGGACTTATATTTGATAGAAAGCTCTCCAGGAAGGCAAATATCGAGGAGCGAGTTGTCAAGGCAACAGTTGCTCTGTACTCTTGCAGGCAGACTATTGGCTTGAAATGGGGCATGCGACCAAAGGTGGTATTTTGGTTGTACGTATCAGTCGCACGCCCTATTTTAATGTATGGGGTAGTAGTTTGGTGGATTGCACTCAACAAGGCGTCCTACAGGACTCTATTGAACAAAGTTCAAAGATTATCCTGTATTGCTATCACTGGTGCTCTCAAGACCACACCAACTGCTGCTTTTAGTGTAATGCTTAATTTGCTTCCCTTGAACATCTTGGCCGAACAGTTGGCTGCAATCACAGCCATTCGTCTTCGGGAAACGGGACAGTGGAAAATGACTACTATTGGCCACTCGACTATAGTGGACAATCTTGATATTCCAGAAGAAACAGATTACACCTCTCCAGTGTACTCCTTCGACAAAGGCTATATCAGCCTAATACCCTCTCGACAAGAGTGGGGCGTAAACAGTACTCCAGAGTCGGAAGCTATAAGCTTTTTCACGGATGGCTCGAAAACAGAAGAAGGTGTAGGCGCTGGTATCTTTTCAGAGGGACTGGATTTTGGCTTGTCACTCCGTCTTCCAGCATTCTGTAGTGTCATCCAGGCGGAGATCACTGTAATTACCGAAGTTTTGGCTGGGTTGGGCTGCAATGTCGTATCTGCTAGGACTATTACTATCTATACCGATAGTCAGGCGGCGATAAAATCCCTGGACGCTGCACTTTCTACTTCGAAAACCGTGGTGATGTGCCGCTCTGCTCTCAAGGAACTCAGCGACTTTTTCAACATCACTTTGTGCTGGATACCAGGGCATAGTGGTTTCAGCGGTAACTGCCGGGCAGACGAGCTGGCTCGGGTGGGTACCACCAGTGTGGACATAGAGTGTTTTCGCCCCGTCAAAATACCGATGGCAGCTTGTAAGAAGGTGATCAAGACAAACGCACTAAACCGTGCTAATATCGAATGGCTAAATAGAACTACATGCAATGTTACAAGACAAATTTGGCCGGCCTTTAATCCTAGCCGCTCTTTAGGGCTGCAGATGCTAGAGAGAAGGCATCTAAGGAAGGTTGTGGGGATCATTACAGGACATTGCTTGATAGGTGAGCATGCCAGGCGTCTTCGGCTTCCGTATAATGATCACTGCAGAAGCTGTGGAGACGAGGAGGAGGAGGAGACAATAGCTCACTTCCTGTGCTATTGCCCTGCTCTGGCCGGTAGAAGAAAGGACACTCTAGGTTCCCTTTACTTTCTTGACCTGGATGACTTGAAGGACGTAAGTGCTGGTCATCTACATCGCTTTATTGATAGATCCGGGTGGTTTGACGACTAGGCTCTTATGGCGTTGAGGTATCACAACGGACCCATTGGTGGTCTATGTGTGCTGTGGTATATACAGCAGCCTTTTTAACCTAACCTAACCTAATATTGTCTTGTGCTAGATTCCAGGGCATAGTGGCTTTGGTGATAACTTCCACGCTGATGAGCTCGCTAGGCAGGGGACAATGGGCGTGATTGAGCAGCAACATGCTAACATTTGTATGCCTATTAATTCATGTAGGCTATACTTTAAGTCTGAGGCAATTAATAAGGCGAATGCTAGGTGGTTGAGTGGTATTACATGTCATGCAACCAGATCGAAGTGACTTCGTCGAAACCCTGTTCGTTCATCCCAACTCATAGCGTTCAAAAGACAGAATATCAGTTCTATTGTGAGAGTAATTACTGGCCACTGCGTTATTGGGGAAAATGCTAGGAGGCTTCGCCTTCCTTTTGATGATTTCTGCAGAAGCTGTGGAGATGTCGATGAGGAGGAGAGTTGTTTCCATCTCCTCTGTTCTAGTCCGGCCCTGGCAAGTAAGAGGAAATCAACTCTTGGCTCCTTTTTTTTCTCAGAACTGGAGGATCTGGTGGATGTCAATATAGACAGCCTCCTCCGTTTTATCACCAGCTCAGGTTGGTTAAAAAATTAGTTGGGGTGATGGGGGTCAATATAGGACCCTGTGGTATCACAATGGACCAGCTTATGGTCTAAGTGTGCTGTGCTTGTCATGGCAGCCAGATTACCTAGCCTATTGACAAAGCAGGGAAGGTGCATAAAAAATGAAAAACGCACTCCTCCTAATCCTCGTCACCGCAGCTCCTACAGAAGTCATTGTAGGGAAGGCGAAACCTCTTGGCGTGCTCACCAATCACACAATGACCAGTGATGACTCTCACCGCCGCTCTGATATGCTGCCTTCCCAGTGACAGAATTTAGCTGATCGGCTAGAATCCAATCTGGGCCACAGCGACTTTGTTGAAAGATATGTGCTTCCATTTAACCATTTAGAGTTGGTCTTGATAATTGCCTCGGTTTTATTATTGTAGCTAGTTTGCAGGCAGCGATAGGCATGTAGATATTACGACGAATTTCACCAGCTAAGTAAGTTGTACTTTGCCTGGTAAGTTCGTCAGCTTTGCAATTACCAGCGAAACTACTGTGGCCCGGAATCCAACATAAGAAAATGGTAAAAACTCACTAATATCCGTAAGCAGAGAGGGACATTCCGCGATAATCCTTGACGTAATCAAACCCCGTTCGAGAGATTTCATTACAGCTTGGCTGTCTGTAAAAATTGTTATATCTCTAACTGATATTACATGACCCCCCAACCAGTACAGGGCTTCGGCAATCGCCGTAATCTCTGCCTGAAAAACATTAAAGTAATTGGGGAGATTGAAAGAGAGGCATAGGCTCAGCCCATCACAAAAAATTCCAGCGTCTACTCCCTCGTCGGTTTTAGATCCATCTGTGTATATTTCTAATGACTTATGTAGAGGAAGCATGTTCCCTTCATGTTGATGGTATCAGACTGACAAAGTTCTTATCAAGGGCATATTTTGGAGCCGTATAGTCAGTCGTTGCCGGAATAATTGGGTTATTGAAAACAGCAGCGTGCCCAGAGTTTGAAGCAAGCCAATGACCACTATTGCGTAGTCGAATGGCCGTACATGCGGCCATCTGTTCTCCAAACGTGTCAAGAGGGAGTAGGTTGAGCAGCATGTTCAGGGCCGCAGAAGGAGTAGTCCTAAGAGTCCCAGTAATAGCGATGCTGGCCAATATTTGCACCTTTCCCAGCAAACTACGATTAGCCTCTATACTCAAAGCATTCCACCAAACCACAACCCCAAACGTAAGTATGGGGCGCAAAACAGCTACATAGAGCCAGTGCAATATTTAAGGTTGAAGGCCCCAGCTTCTACCTATAGCCCTCTTACAAGAGTAGAGTGCAATAGTACCTAACTTCCTCCTACCACGATAGCCTGGATTTGCGCAGCCAGAACGTCTCAGAAAGTTGCCTCGTGGAACGACGAATTGGCTCGCATGAGACCCCAGGTAAGTAGAAAGTTCAAGAAGGCGTCATAAACAGTGGAATGGTTATAAAACCCGCTTACTGAGTATGATGGCAGTCTTTTAAATTTTGCATACAGGAACATCGAATTTGCCACGAATCAAATATCACTACTAAATTAAATATTAACCTGCATCCTTTGTTAGCCTAAATTCAAAGTGTTAGTGCGATACGTATAGTGTTACAGCTACAGCAAATTGTCAAAGTCGTCGAGTTATCCGAATAATAGAATTACACCGTGAACATTTTCGCGCAATAATTTTTTACAACTTTCGAAGATAATTACGAGGGTAAGGTGAAAAGTTCTCTGCTTCATGATGAAAGACTGCGATTTTCAGTTAAAGTTTGAGTTTATTTCTATACATAATCTCCCACGACTTCAACATACTTGGGCCAGCGTTTCTGCAACATTAGTATTCCTTCCCGGAAGTGAGAGTCTGGGGTGCCAAATCAGGAGAATAGGGGGATGGTTGAGCAAATCGTACTCCAAATCCCGCAGTTTTCCCACCGCCAACGAAAGCCTGTGTGCTAGTGCGTTGTCTTGGTGAAAGATGATTTTTTCTTCTTCAAGCCTCTTCTCGTGAGCTTGGCATCCAGCTGGTCAATAATTTTGGAGTAATATTCGCCTGTTGTTGTTCTGCCTTTTTCATGGCAATCAATTAACAGGATCCCTTTTGCATCCCAAAACACGCTGGCCATGGCTTTCCTGGCAAATGCGATCGACTTCGCTTTCCTTGGCGCTGAATCACCGGCTTCCACACACTGTTTCGACTACTGTTTCATTAATGGCGTGTAGTGGTGGGCCCAAGTCTCCATGGTGTCAAATCGCCACCCAAATTGGTCGGATCCCGATTGAATCGGTGCAAAGATTGGGGTGAAAATCGCTTGTGCATTTGCTTTTAATCGGCATTCAGGAAATGTAGCATCCATCTTGCGCAGAGCTTTCGCATCTCTAATTCTTTGTGCAAGATGTTGCGCACCCTTTCTTCAGAAATCTCCACAGCTTCAGCAATATCACTCACTTTCATTCGCCTATCGTCCAACACGATATCATGCACTTTTTCGATGGTTTCCGGTGGGGTTGCAGTCGTCTTTGGGGGACGTGCGACCACGCTTGATTCAGCTGCTCATTTTTAAACGGTTGATATCGAAGAAGCAGCGTCCCCGTAAACTTTTTTTTAACTTCGGATGAACTTCTTTAGGGGTTAACCCATCCAAAACAAAGTATTTTATGGCCGCACGATGTTCAAGTTTCTCCATTTTAACGAAAAATATGTAAGACGCCTACTCTGAAAATTCGTGTAAATAAACTACTTGAGAGAACAAGTTGAAACTTGTTATACGAGCTAATGACACATGCACACAGGCAGGAAACATAAAGTTTTACTGATTGTAACGGTATTTCTGTGTCAGGCCGAGAACTTTCCACCTTTTCCTCGTACAGAACTACCGCACCTGCAAGGACAAAACTCCCTGTCTCTTGGGTTACTAAAGGTAAGGCCTAAAAAGGTTTCAGTTTTTGTCTTGTGATAATTTTTGGCTAATTTTATTTTGTACTGTAAATTATCACTGCCTTATGATTGAAAAAAGCTTCGATAAAGCCTCAAGAAATTTCGATTTAGACGTCTTGTGACTATGGGGACCGCGTGGCGCGTACAATTGAATGTGTGCGCTCCACGCGAAGCCAACTACATTTAGTTTTTATTGACACACGCCCGCTTGAAGGCCTTCCACTATGCTTCTATGGCGGTAGCCGCATTATTTCGCTAAATCAATCGCGCAGCCGAACCCAATGTCGGCTTTGGAGCCCGGAGCCCCAACGTCATCAGCGGGCTCTTGTGCTATCTGTAAGGACGGTTGAGGATTTCGTCGGTCATTTTTTTGTAGCGATAACTTGGCAGAGTAAACTATTGAAACCCTGGCCACACTACTGATAGCAAAGCTAGTTGTCGAGCACGCGTCACCTATTTTCACTTCTGTGGAGGTTTTGACACTTAGGCGTCCCGGCTTCTCTGAACGACCATGGCTCAACCCCCGTCTCATTCTGTACTTTACTTAATCTAATCAACACAATCGTCACAGGTTATATAACCTTTCTATAACGATATGTGCTACTTGGGTTGAGCCCTGTTGATCCCCTTTTCGAAACTGGCTGAGTCGTTTCTTATTGAGACAAGTGTAATTTATGACTACCTCAATTTTATACCAAACCATTCGTATAAAAAATGTCGATGAATTGGAGACTTTTCACGGAATCCTGTCGAATAAATATTTCGTCGAAACAAAAACCTAAAATTTCAAGCACTTACCAAAAAATCTTCTGAATAAACACTTTTATAAATTAATATCACGCTTTCCTGTAAAAATGGTCATTCATACTTTTTCCCTCAAAAACTGGTTACACCAGAATATCGTCCAATTAATTACACTTAAATATCGTCCGATTCAATTTCTTCTCAGAAATTCACCAGATTCTCACTCAATTTGCTTTAATTATTATCTTTTAAATTGCACGATTCTTTAAAATATCTGCCCTGACCAGCGTATGTGTATCTTTGTTTTCTTTGAAGCATGATTACACATACCGGTGGCCAGCATTCTCACCTCCAAGAAAACTACTCGAAGCATTCGTTCATTGATGGAGTTAATTTGAATATGATGAATAAAAACGCTTCTTAAATCATTCATAAACACGTTAGAAATTCTTGAGATCACATATTGACAACGTTTTACAACGTATAAGATGTCTAATAAGATTCGTGCTACTCGCTTAAATCTTTCGTTTGAATCTAGTGTGATACACGTTATTGTCAATGTATTGTCGCCATGGCAATGGATAATATAATTCAGTTCACGGTTGGAAGTTGTCTGACAATGTAACTAAATTTTATTGGAATCTATTTTATTATAAGTATGGTATAATTTAGCAACTTGAATGGTTCCAGAAATCGTCAGAATTTGTTTAAAATCTGAGCGAAAATAGGCTCGAATTGCTATACAGCTAATTGGTAGTATAGATTTGTTACGAAGATAATATGGCTAATTTGTTTTTCATGTTTATGAGGACAGCTAATTGATAAATGCTTCCTGATTTAAATGATACTTTGAAATATTATAGAAACATCGTTCAGGTTAAGGTTTTAACAGTGTAATTTGAATCAGTGTCAAATGTTACCCGTTCATTGGTGTTAAATTTGATAAACTGAGATTTTTGTTGTGCACAGTGCTATTTAAACCCATAGTTATTTGATTGAATGAAAACGAAGTGACAATGAAGGCACCTAGCGCCAATAATTAAGGGCTTCGTCAACCGGTGTGAAGATGAATGCGATTAACTTAAATCATAAGTTAGTTATGGGATTTTGCCGCTCGTTTGTTCTACCATCGCAAAATTAACAGAATTCTCGTAGCTATGCGTAGAACAAGAAAGCTGGGTGCCAGAAGTTATTTCTAATAGGCAAGGGTGGGCTGGACGAGCCATGGGGCCTGACAGGCTGTCCAAGCTTTCTTTCAAAATAAAATACGATAAATGCGCGGAAACGATGTCTCTTCGTTACATCTCCCTATAATCGTCCAAATATCGTTGTTTAGTGCAGTCGTATCGACCGCAGTTTCCGAAAAATGAAATCAGCTGGATTTGGTAATATTTTTACTATAATACTTGCCCGTAATTTGTCTCGAAAATATTATTACCCCTTATGAATTTTTTGCTTCTATGGGTAATATAATATGAAATCACTATAACAGTCGCGAAACAAAAAAAATTTTCCTGTGATTCTTGAATTCACCTTGGCTCCATTTGAAATGGCTAAGGGCAGCGAAATGGCCCAGAAAAAACAATACACGAAAATTAATTAGATGAAAAAAAATTAAAAAAAAAAAACAAAAAATAATAAAAAAAAAGAAAATGAAGCTTGGAAAGTCAAGCAACAGAGAGGCCCCCTCATGGACGAACGACTGTGGTCGTTGATCATTGCAAAACAAGTCAAGCTGCAAGTAATGGCGGTGCAATGATTTTTTTGAACAAATTTTCCCCGTAGGGTGTTGGGCATGAGAATAATATCTTTTCCTTTGCCGGCCTGTCGTAGAAACTGAAAAACAAAGGACAAGAAGAGTATGCACAATCCGAAATGTTCTATATGCTAACGGAACGTCAATTGTGCCTCGGATAAGGATTCAACAGTTACGAATTTTAGTTATCGTACAATGGCTCTATGAAACAACTCGCAATTAAATAATTGCCAAAAAAAATAATGAAAAAAGTCTCAAGCGAAATAAAATAATTCTGAAAACTGAAAATGAAATAAGTCCCAATTTTAAGGACTTATTTCATAATGAAATAACTAACAAATGAAAAGCACCAAAAATATGCAATAAATCCCAAATTTATTGAAATTTGTTACCAAATAGTCATGAACAATATTTAACATAAAGCCGAAATTCACTTGTGGGTGGGCACAGCGTTCATATTCGCTTTAGCTAGTACAATCCGCACATATATGTATCGTAACAATAGCTTCATAACGAAAAATGTAGGCTCGTACTGCCTAAAGCGTCTATCTACTTGAAGGTAACCCTAAGTGGATATCCGCTTCTGGCTGTACAAACATCATAACAATAAATTCCCATTGAAAAACGTCACATTCGGAAGGACTGTAGCGAAAGTTCCAGCTTCTTTCGGGTGAAAACGTGAAATAAGTTCCAGAGTAAATTTGTTTGGGAATTACTTTACTGGACATTTTTTTGGGAAATTGATTTCAATGAAATAAGTCCCAAAGAATAAATAAGACAACTACGAAAAAAAATATGAAGTGAAAAAATAGTTAATTATTTCATAGGAAATAACTCATAAACTCATGTCTTCGTCGAATTTTAAGAATATTCCGGCCCGGCTCGGCGTACGGGTCAGATGTCAATTGACGAATTGATACGCAGGCGAAAATGGCAGTGGATAGGTAACACATTGGGGAAGAGTGATAACTGCATTGCTTTGCATGCCACGAAATGCAACCCCATTTCCAACCAAGGCCGACCAAGAGGGGGTACTCAAATAACATGGCATCGATCTGTCTGTGGCAAAGGAGTGTCAGGCACTGGGTAAGTCTAGGGGTAGTTGCGCCCCATTACCCAGAACAGAGTACGTTGGCGCGCAGGAGTAGTTGACGCGCTATGCCCCACTACGGGCTAAGGCAAAGTAGTATATCCGATTGTAGTATATTCGATTTTTCACAACTTCCGACTTCTTCCAATCCCAGATCTAAAAAGCCATCCCAACCGTCCATCGACTATCTGAAAACCCATCTAAATGGACAAAACTCCCGTGTCCAAACGAAAACCCAGGTTCGTTCAATCCTCCCAAATTTACCGCCTTCAACGTTCCTCCGCCACATAACGGGCAATTCAAACTCCCCAGCATCTCATCCAAAACGCACTTGACCGGATCATCGCTCGAGATGCATGCCGTTCACTCCTTGTCAACATAGTCGCCAATAACACCATAGATGCGCTGTGCCAGTTTCACAACTGCATAAGCATAGATTTCGCACGGTGGATCATCGTTTGATCTATTCGTGGTATGTAACCGGTCAGCTGAGCTGTGCATTGTCGGCGACAACTACATATTGCTATAAGTCAGTTTAGCCGAATCTACGTGCAGCATACTTTATGCGTATGCATTAAGAATGCAAAATGATAATTCGGCTAATCGACCAGTGGCTTGCAATACAGATCTAGGAATAGTACTCCTGTCCTCAGCCCGAAAACAAGTTAAAAACATAAAAGAACTACGATTGGGGTAAACCACAATCATGCAATACTCTAGATGAATTTGAACCTGGTTAAAGCCAATAAATAATTTTGGTTGCAATCTCGGATGCATCGTTAAGACTTTGTTGATTAAGTACAAAATTTCAGCCCGATAAATTGTATAGGTAATGAGTAAATTGGCTTAACGTATTTCATGAAATAGTGCAGTTTGTATGGAAGGGGGTAGAAGGAGGGTGAGGATTACAATAAATTTTATAATGTAGGTTACAATTATCATAAAAGTGATATATTCAAAATTTCAAAGCAAGATGTTTTATAGTTTCTGAGAAAATCTGATTATTGTATATTTTCAAAAATGTGTCATTTTGTATGGGAGGGGGTAGAAGGGGTGGAGCGATTTAGCCCGTTCACGAACTTAGCCTTCATTTTTTGTCAAAAATAACGTGTGCAAAATTTGAACTTCATAGCTCAACGCGTTCTCGAGCTAGAGAGGTCACGGACGGACGGACGGACAGACGGACAGACGGACAGACGGACATCCGGTTTTGAGATATTCGAGTGATAATATGAACTTCTGTATCATTCATTTTTTTCTGCGAGCCTTATTTCTTAGCGTTACAAACTTTGTGGCAAACTTATAATACTCTCAGATTTCATCTAGAGTATAAAAACCAGGCCGGAGTCCGAAGCGTATGTACCCTAGACTTGTACAGACCTAGTGGTGATACCGAAAGTACCAATTGGCAACGACCATATGCATTAAAAGTGAGTTTCCCATACGGCCAGTTTATAGAAGAGGTTGGCACTCATTCAGGAGGACCTTGACCATTCTCAAACTCAATTAACTAACCCATTCTACAAATACTTGTCGAATTTTTCAAGTCGCTAGCTTCATTCTATCGAAAGTTATTGCTTATTTGAAGTTTCACCTGTAGGGGAGGTAGAGGTTCCTTGGGTCGGATCTTGTCCATCATTATCACCCATCACCAACTAGATCACCCTACAAACATTAAAAAAAAATTTCAAGTCGCTAGCTTCACTCTATCGAAAGTTATCGCTTATTTGAACTTCCATTTGTAGGGGAAGTAGGGGTTTCATTGGTCGGATATTACGTATTTTCAATATTAGCCAACTGGATCCAGCTGCAAACATTTGGCCAAAATTTCAAGTCGCTAGCTTTATTTTGTCGTAAGTTATCACTTATTTGAAGTTTCATTTGTAGGGGAGGTAGGGGTTCCTTAGGTCGGATATAACCCATCTGTAACGCCAACTAACTCAATCTCACTTCAATCATTTGACCAAAATTTCAAGTCGCTGGCTTTATTCAATCAAACTTTATCGCTTATTTGAAGTTTCATTTGTAGGGGAGGTAGGGGTTCCTTGAGTCGGTGCTTACCCATTTTCAACAACGACTAACTAGATCTTATTATTAACGTTCTACCAAATTTTCAACTCGCTAGTATCATTCTATCGAAAGTTATTGTAATTAAAGTAATATTTAATTTTTTGAAATTTGTAGGGGAGGTAGGCGTTCCTTTGATCTAATTATGCCCAACTTACTAAAACTCGAGCAACTTTTTACCTCAGGGTTACATGCCAAAAATCAGATGTCTACGTCAATTGGGTCAAGAGTTATAGACAAAAAACCTGAAAAGTAGGGTAATACGGGTTTCTTTGTAACTAATCGTTTTTTTTTCCAGGAGAGTATAGGACCACCTTCGCGAGCAATCTACCAGAGCTAGAGCTTTTCAAGTTTATTTAATCGGGAGTTATAAATCTATTTAATTATTTTACATACGTAGGGGAGGCAGGCGTTCTCTTGGCCTGATCATGCCCATTTTCAATACCAACTAACTAGATTATACTTGCAACATTTGGCCAAAATTTCAAGGGCCTAGCTTCATTCTGTCGAAAGTTATCGTGCGAACGGACAGACAGACGGATAGACAGACAAACAGACAGACAGACAGACGGACAGACAGACAGACGGACATGGCTAAATCGAATCAGGAGGTGACCCTGATCATTTATGTATACACATTGCTATGCCTCCAGAGCCTCCTTTATGGTGTTACATTTTTCCGTCTTGGCAAAAACAATATACCCTATACTAAAAGTCTAGGGTATAAAAAACAGAAGTCAAATCTACTTCCGTTTATCCGTTGGTGAATTGGTTGTAATTTGATTGTTTTGGAAGGCTGCGTCTAGTTTACCCAACTGCTGGGGTTTGAAAAATATTTGAAAATGGCATATGTTTCACATTATCCCAGTTTCCTATACAGTATTAAATATAGGTAGAGTAAGGATGATGAGTTTCCTAAATCTTTTCTGACAACATGACTAGCCTCTATTATTTAGGGCGTCGATTATATGTTATGAAAATCCTACTTAACAAATGCCCAGTACTTTTTTTTCAATTGAAGGTCAATACCAAGTGGCTTATAACATTTTATTACCAAGAAATGAATGAAGTTATTACTAAATGCCATTAGCAAACATCGTTCACAACAAAACCAATTCCACTGGAATTCCTTAAACAAAAAAGTTCTTTATAGTTCATTATTAGTCATCATAAAAACACGATCTTACACAAATGCCACAAAAACGGATAATTACTACATGAATTGTTAAATTGCATTATTCTACATTCAAATTGCACTGACATTATGTGTAATATTCATTTTATTATCATCATTTTTCTTCGTCAACGGGTCACCCATCAGCGCAAGTTGTTTCGTTGTTTGTGTTGTTGCGTTCCCATAAGAACACTTCATACGATTTTTCAAGAAGTCACTAATCAAACAGATTTAATGTGTTCTACAATTAACCTTGCAATTGTGTCGCAAAATGCGGTAATAACATAAAATCGTCAACAAATAAGCTTTAGCTCAATTTATAGACGAGTACGTGGTAAATGTGTAATACGGATAAGCAGTCGCGCTAGAAATAGCTACAACTATTGAACTGGTTTCCTAGATACATATATGTATGTATCTAAAGTAAGGTAAAACCAAGTAAGTTACGTGCAAAGTAAAAATAATTGTTAAAAGATGTAAAATCTTTGAATGTGAATTCGCAATAAGGTGGGTGAGAGATGATATTCGTTCTCGTGATCATTATGAATCTTTTAGAACAGAAAAAGCACTCGTTCATGGCAGATTCAATGTAATGTTACGCTGCTACAGTGTGAATTTAGATCAAGGTTATTGAGTGATCTTTAAGTTTATGCCTAATGAACGCTGTATGATGTTTTTTTTAAGTCTACGATCTTCCGACTCCGGGCAATTAAATGTACATGTGTTATAAATGAATTTCCACTGGAATTTAAAGTCATTTTCAAGTGTATGTATGTTATACATATTTGTAAATGCTCTTCGCAAGCTACACAACTAATGAATTTAAAATTAAAATTAATGTTACCGGAAAAAATTGTGTCCTGAACTCTAGGCTTTATTAGCGGTGTCAAAAGCAATTGAGAACGAATAAAGAAGAGATATGAATGATACCCTATTAAAAGTCAACGATACGAACACGCCACCAGTGGCAAAACTATCGTGTTCCGTATGTTCCATGGGACACGGGCCCCCCAGCATGAGGAGTCCTCAAAAGGGTTCAAAATATCCGTTTTGTTTTATCTTTCTCGTAATTAATTATTAAATTAAAAATTGTGAAAATGAAGATTATTTCAGAGTCATTGTATTTAATCGAACTCTGGTTTTATGGCTACGCAGTAAAAACAACGCAGTCCTAGTTAAAGAAATATTGTGCACGAATCTAGAATCGAATAGACGACCTACAGATGTAGAATTTCATCAGTGCACCAATCGAGAAACAGCCCTCCCAAAATCTTTGCGGTTGATAAGTTTCTGAGCGATGCTACGGCGGTGGCGTATACTACCGCCCTTGTGGAAAGACTATCGCTTATGCTACACAATATGAATGGACGATGATCGCATGCCAAAGAGAGTAATAAACGCACGACGACTCGACGGAGCGAGACTGCGAGGACGACCGAGATCTCTTTGGAAGAGCTGAGTTTATGTGGACGCCGCGCAACTGCTGTTCTTCCGCAATCACTTGGCCGAGACAATTGGAGGACAACGATCCAGGTGGCGAAGGCCCGACGTGGGGCTGATGCGCCACGATGATGATGACTGTGTGTAATAATAATAATAATAATAATAATAATAATGTTTATTCATTTAGAATTTTACCATAATAACATCTTTTCGTTGATTTTTGAATTTAACAACTGAATCTTCATTTCTTAAGTTTACTTGTAGGCTATTAAATAGCAAGATCCCTTTATACAAAAGTGGATTTTGGCTACATGATTTGGTTGCATTTGTTAATACTATATTGTTTCGACTTCTTAAGGTATTTTTCTTTATGTTTTGATTATTGTAAACAATTTTATCGGATAAATATTGTGGTGCAAAACCTTTAGTAATTTTAAAAATAAAAACTATGGTATTAAATTTAACTAGCGGCTGGACGTTTAAAAAGTTCAATGTTTTTAGCATACAGTAGAACCCCTCTTAACCGGCCTCGGATAAGCCGGTCCTCGGATTAACCGGCCTATTTTTTCTTCCTGTTATCGCTCTTACAAAAAGAAATGCGGGATGATGCATTCTCCTCATACTTCCAAGTCTATTTTTGCTCCTTCGCCAATTGCACTTGTTTGTTCAAAAACGAAATTCTTAGAAAGGCATTTCGTTACAGCAGGCTTGATGAAAATAAGGAAAGTTTCGTTCTTGCCTTTGGCCGGTTAGGTTGCGGTTGATAATGAGTTAGTTCGGAAAACGGAAACGCGTACTGGTCTCGTTGCAGACACGATTAAAAGTACTAATGGAGACTCCGTAAAAAAACTTTGTGACGAGCTTAACGTGGGTAAAGTACCATTAACGATTGGCGAAGAAATAGACGATCAATTGAAGAAGCGTGTTCGAAAGTTGAGTTCGAGAAAATTCTTGCGGTTCGGTACACCAACAAAAAACCAATTTGTGATATCGTAGACGAAGCGCTATGGATATGATTCATCCAAGAACGTCGGAGAGCAACCCCAATCAGTGGTCCTATTTTGGATGGAAAAGGCGTTATAAATTCATGGTAAGATCGAGAATGCCCCAGCATTTTCTGCTAGTCAGGGGTGGCTGCATCGTTGGAAGAAGCGTCATGGAATTCGTCTCGCACATATAAGTGGCAAAAAAAAGTCTGCAAATGAATCCGCTGCTGGTGACTTTAAGACATCATTTATTGAAATGATCAACGGTGATGATCTAATCCCTGAGCAGGTGTACAACATGGACGAAACTGGGCTTAATTTTAAGATGTTGCCTGAGAAAAATTTCGTAGCAAACCACGAGGCATCATCAGCATCAGGTTTCAAAAAAAATAAAGAGCGCGTCACCGTTGCAGAGTGCTCTAATGCAGCCGGGACACATAAAATCTCTCTTTTTGTAATTGGGAAGTCGGCTAAACCAAGAGCGTTCAAGCATTTGAATGAGTCAGCACTCCCAGTGTACTACAAGTTCCAAAAATCAGCATGGATGAACTCAACTTTGTTTGAAGAATGGTTCAACTTTGAATTCGTGCCAAAAGTGAAGGCACACTTGAAGAGTAGAAATTTACCAATGAAAGCCATCCTTCTTCTCGACAACGCTCCAACTCACCCCCACTTGAGTGATGTGGATGGTATAAAAATAATGTTTTTGCCACCAAATGTTACCAGGTTGGTTCAGCCCATGGACCAAAGTATTTGAAAAGACGATACCGTCGCAAGTTTCTCATTGAAATTTTAATAAGATGTGAGGATGAAAATTTACCCCTAATGGAAAAGGTAAAAAAAATTAACATCAAGGATGTAATGTATATGTTGGCCATCGCTTTCGAAGAAATGCCCTCTTCAACATTTATAAAATCGTGGAAAAAAATTTGGCCCGATTTAGAGAATCTGGTTGAGAGAAGCAGCCATCCCGATAATGACGAAAATGAGAACCAGGCTATTTTACACGATCTGGAGTTGTTACCTAGTGGGGAGCAAATGCTATTTGAGGACGTGGTGGACTGGGTTACAAGTGACGACGGACTCGAGAACGATTTTTTTAGGGACGAGGAAATAATTGGTGCGTAGACGATGGCGAATACGCTGACATAGATGACTCACAAAAAATCAGCCACGAAGATGGAAAAAAGGCTGCAGAAATTTTGTTGCAGTATGTTGAGCAGAAACAAGAATCAACGGCATTGGACGTGATGAACATACGGAAATGGGGGGGGGGGGGGGGGGCAAAAACTCCTCTTCCATAGTCCTCCGCGTGGGCGCCCCCTGGAACGGCAGTGGTCACAGACCATTGCCAACCAACGTCAAGCCGCCAGTGATGGCGGTGCGATGATTTGGTTGAGGTACCCCTGTGGTGTGGGGTGTGAAAAACAATACCACGGCCTTTCCCTTTGAGGGCCTGTCGTTAAAACCGACAATCAAAGGACAGGATGTGTATGCCAGCAACTTGCACTATCCGAAATCTTTATATGCTAACGAAACGTCAACTATGCCTCGGATAAGGACTGACTCAACGGTTACGACTTTTAGCTATCGTACAATGACAAAGATTGGATTCTGGAATGTGCGTACTCTCCTGGACAATGGATCAGAAGGTCCCCAGAACGCACGATTTCTTCAATTAGAGAGTGAATTTCTGAGGTACAAATTAAATATCTTAGGAGTTAGTGAGATAAGATGGTGGAACAGCGGAGAATTCATCTCTCCAACGGGCAGCACTGTAATGTTGTACTCCGGTAAAGCTACCGGTAGTCGTCGTGAGTCAGGTGTGGGGCTCCTTTTAACCAGAGCCGCGCGAAACTGTCTTTTATCCTGGGAACCGGTCTCTGACAGGGTCTTGACCGCCAGGTTCCGGACCAAAATGAGGAACATCTCAATAATACAATGTTATGCCCCTACCGAACCCGACAATGTCTTGGCAAAAGACTCCTTCTACGAAGAACTAAACGCCGTTCAGAGTAGAACACCTAAAGGTGACATTATAATGGTTATGGGTGATTTGAATGCGAAAGTTGGCGCTGATAACTATGGGCTCAGACATGTGATGGGGAGACACGGTCTTGGTGATCGTAATGACAACGGTGAAAGATTTGTAGAGTTCTGCAACTTTCACAGTCTCTTCATCGGTGGTACTATGTTTGAGCATAAGGACCACCACAAAATCAGTTGGTCCTCTGTTGATCGGCGCAGAACACAAAATCAGATCGACCATTTTGCCATTAGTAAAAGATTCAAGAGTTGCCTCCTGGACGTGCGAAACAAGAAGGGTGCCGATATTGGGATGGGAAGAGACCATTATCTTATGATCGCTAATGTTCGATTGCGTATTGCAGCCGTGCGCCGCCCCAGCGACGAAAGATCCAGGCCCCGCAAATTCAACACCGCTCGACTAAAAAATCCAGCTGTCTTACAACAATATAATGACCATCTTGCGCAAAAAGCGGCTGAGATAACTAGTCACCCAGATAGTGACATAAACGAAAACTGGGATGCCATAAAAAATGCGTACATTGATAGCGCAAATACCATCCTTGGCCCAAACCCGGATTGCCGGAATAAGCCCTGGATGTCCGACGCTTCATGGCAGCGGATTGTTGAAAGAAAGGAGCTGAAAGTTCGTTTGGCTGCAGCAGCAGACGACAATCGAAGCAGCATCGAACTCCTTTACCGTCAGAAAGCTCGAGAAGTTCAGCGTAGTGTGCGACGCGATAAAAGAGTTTACGCCAATTCTCTTTTAGCGTCAGCAGAAGAAGCCGCTAGAAGTAACAACTTAAACGCCGTATACGGTGTCATCAAGGAGTTTACAGGTGGTCGTAACTCCTGCCAACATCCGGTGAAAGATAGTGATGGAAAGCTACTTATCTTGGAAGAAGATCAAATGAGGCGATGGAAAGAACACTTCGCCGCGGTCTTGAACCGTGTAACCTCTGGTGAAGTTCCCCCTCATATAGATAATTTAGCTAACCATCAAAATGTGCGTATACGGTCCACTGCCCCGACTAAAGAGGAAATAGTCACTGCAATTATTGCACTAAAACGAGGAAAGGCCGCCGGACTTGACGGCATCCCTGCCGAACTTTATCAAGCAGCGCCAAGCGTAACTGCCGATTTGCTGCACCCACTTGTTGATAAAGCGTGGAATACAGAGACCTTTCCCACTGATTGGAAGGAAGGTTTGATCATCAAACTTCCAAAGAAGGGTAGCCTCACAGACTGTAATAATTGGAGAGGCATTTGTGTGCTTCCTGCCGTTGCCAAGATAATAGCTAAAATCGTCCTGGAAAGACTAAAGGCCCACTTAGAAAGCACAATTGATGAAGAGCAGGCTGGCTTTCGATCCGGATTCTCCTGTGTCGATCACATTAACACCTTGCGAATCATCATCGAGCAATGCGCTGAATACGATTCTCCGCTTCACTTGCTTTTCATCGATTTCGAAAAGGCTTTCGATAGTGTGAACCGGGATTCTATATGGGCGGCCTTGCGCAGGAGAGGCATCCCTGAGAAGCTTGTGGCTATTATTAAGGCAACCTATGACGGCGCGAAATGTCGCGTTCTGCATAAAGGTAAGGTGTCGGGGGACTTTGAGATTCGCAGTGGAGTTCGGCAGGGGTGCATCCTCTCACCGATCCTATTCCTCATTGTGATCGGCGATGTGTTGCATGCAGCCCTATCCGGACTCGACAGAGGAATTCAATGGTCTTTGACATCTTATCTACAACATCTTGACTACGCTGACGACATATGCCTACTCTCCCACAAAATCATGGATCTGTCCGCAATGGCGTTAGATCTCGAGAGGGAGGCAAGCAAGGTTGGGCTAAGGATTAATACCAACAAGACCAAGGTTCTTAGCCCGCCGTTGCGAAAAAGAAATCCGACACCTATTGCCATCAATATTAATGGGCAGCCTGTGGAGAAGGTGGACAACTTCGTCTACCTGGGTAGCATTGTTGCCGAAAATGGTGGTACGGAGCAGGACATCGCTCGTCGTATCAACCAGGCTAAACGTGCATACGGCATGCTGTCCAAAATCTGGCAGGGCAGTTATCTCAGCATCAAGACCAAGCTGGGCCTGTTTCGCTCCCTGGTACTATCAGTGCTTTTGTATGGGAGCAGTACATGGAAAGTTTCCGTAGGAGTTACCAGAAAGCTGCAAGTTTTCGTCAACTCATGTCTTCGTCGAATTTTAAGAATTTTCTGGCCCGAAACAATATCAAATGAAGAGCTAAGTTGGCGTACGGGTCAGATGCCAATCGACGAATTGATACGCAGGCGAAAATGGCAGTGGATAGGTCACACATTGCGGAAGAGTGATAACTGCATTGCTTTGCATGCCATGAAATGGAACCCCATTTCCAACCAAGGCCGACCAAGAGGGGGTCCTCGAATCACATGGCGTCGATCTGTGGCAAAGGAGTGTCAGGTACTGGGAAAGTCTTTTGGGGAGTTGCGCCCCATTGGCCAGAACAAAGTACGATGGCGCGCAGGAGTAGTTGACGCGCTATGCCCCGCTAGGGGTTAAGGCAAAGTAGTACGTACTGCTTAATTTCTGTTTGTGTTAGTCTATGTATGTAATATGTACATATTTTGTTCAATACATAAAATTAGTTGCAATGACGTCTTTGTTTATTTATTCATAATACCCTATGAAATTTATATACACACATATGTAGTATTTTATCACGTACATATGTAACAAGATAGTTGAACAGTAGGAAAAATGTGGTTCAATAATTGTTTTGTAAACGTTTATTTTTTGTTGACAATTCAATTTGTTTCTCAATCTCGCTAGAACATTTACCTTTTATCCTACTTTCTTACATATGTAATTAATGTTGGCTTCAAAATTCAGCTTAGTAGTCCGGATGGCGCAACGGTTAGCACTTTCGCCTTCAACGCACTGGGCCCCGGTTCGATTCCGGGGATTTGCGTGTCGGACTATGAGCCCACTCAGCTGTTAAATGAGTACCCATTATGGAGTAAATAACTCGGTTGAGCGTGTTGCTGATCACATACCTCTGCATAAAAACCGTCACGATCTAGAAAATGAGATGATGCTAACTCATCTCGAGGCCGTGGTTCAAATTGGACTGTGGCGCCAGTTATTTATTTATTTCAAAATTCAGCTTATCGTCAATAATGACACGTAAATACTTAATTTCTGTAACTAAAATACATAATTCAATTTTTTCTTCATTAATTTTTATTACACAATCTTCGTTATCAATATTTTTCTAATTGGAAATTATCATAGCTTTTGTTTTATTAACATTTAATTTAAGTCTGTGTTGACATAGATTATCAAAAAGAGCTATCAAGTCTTGGTTCAATTGATTGCACGCCTCATTAATATCATCACATATGATGTAAATTAGGGTATCATCAGCAAACATTTTGATTTTACAGAATTTCAAGCAATTTCCTAACTCATTAATATATAAAATGAAAAGTAGTGGCCCTAAAATTGACCCCTGCGGAACACCAAGACTGTTATTAGCGATCACTGATTTCGAGTCGTTCTGTGCACCCTTCCAATAGTAAGATCATTAGTAAGTAAGATTTTAGGGAGCATTTTTTCCATCAAACCCAATGTATTTGGTGACAGTTACACCACTGAACGCCACATATTTGACCCTTACCATCTCTTATAAATCCAACAATAATATTCAAGAAAAAGGAATGTACAATTTCTTCCTCTTATTGTAATATTATAGCATCAAGCACACTCTACAATTCGCTAAATTAATCGCAATGAAAATGATTGATTCGGACAAGTCAATCATTTTGCTCGGCGACTAGCAGATTTGTATAACAAAGTAGAGTGCATCAACATCTTACAGTTCAATCAACTTGGGACTCCATCAACCATAATGAAGTGCAAGCATATATGCTTGAATCCGACAAATGCATTTTATCTATGACTGGCTTGAATGTTGCAACATTTATTACTACCCGTATTTGTTGGCAACAGATTGACTTGAGAGTCCTTCGACTCCAGATATACGGCACCAAGTAGGATATACTCGTATAAACACACTAAGAAATTGCATAATGACCATCGCAGGAATTTAGACGCTAACTCCATAATAATTTCTGAGATTTAAGCAGGTAGTCTCTTCTCACCTTCGACTATATCACCGACAATTAAAACATCTGCAAAACTTTACACTTGCCATCCGAATGATGGTAATGTGCATTGTGTAGAAATGTATCTGTATATCGTAGACTGCGTACTATTAATATACTGGTAGATGCATCTAAGCTTTGAATTGATATGATCACATCATCGTCCGTGCAAGATTGGCTGTCATTTATTTTCGCTCAAGACAAATACGCCCTTTTGCGCCATGAATCAGTTCACTGTGATATGTGCTAACTCCATTTCAAAGATAATGATGAGTACGAGTGTAAGATGAGAAATGTGTAATGGTTTTCTAGATCTTGGACGCTTATTATAGCCGAGGTTTCGTCCTACTCATATTTGTTTCTCACAAAAGCATGTTAACTTGCTCGCTAGCTGTACGAGTGTACGCGTTTCGTGGAAATATCCATGATTAATATGGCTGGCTCATGTTTACAAAACATTGTCATTAGTGGATAAGTGTAAAAGCTAGTTTTGTATCTCGGTTGCAGGAAATAATGGAGATATCTCGTTGAAATTAGTTCTATTGATCGTTTGGTCCAGGTATACGATCACGGTTATTGTTAGGGTGTTTCAGTGTAATGCGAAGCGTAAACTGTTTCATTAAGGTCATTATGATTGTAATAAAGAAATGGTTAGGGTAATGGCGGTTTCGCAAGGACAAAAAAAAGTAGCCTTCAAGGTGTCATTGTGATACAATCATTGCCTTGGGAGATCTCTATTCATAAGAATCAGTCAAATAATAGAGTAATCATAATATACGAGTAGATTCTTTTTTTTTTATATTATGAAAGAATAGCATAATCTAACCCCTTTTACTGGAGTGTCTAGTAGACAGCACGTTCGCCGTGGTGATCCTCTGATTATCAGTCTAAACATTTCGTATAGCGTTGCTTCATCTTTGTCTTGAGATTTTGAACAAACTTGGTTTATAAGTAATATTTTCGATACACAATTCGCTGACAGAGTTCGAAATTCCAATGGCGCTCTACGTGGGGTTTTCAAACATTTTCGAGCTTCAGGACACCGAAGTTTTATCGTGCTCCATGTAATTTTTGATATACCTATACATCAAGTTTTCGTTTAGGGCTCTGAAAATCTAACTCAAGCTCTGATCGTTTTCATGTAGAAGATCCCTATCCATGAAGAATAGTTTATGTGGTATTACTCTTTTGCTCCAGACTCATGGATAATGGACTTTTGAACCGACTAAAATTATCATTTGAATGGGAGCAGGAGGTGTATGCAGGTAACGTGCATCGTCCGAAACTGGTTTATACCAACTAAACTTCAGCTAAGAGCCCCTTGGAATAGTTGACGCGCCACGCCCTACTAGTGGCTCGGGCAAATGAGTACACTTTCTAGCAAGAACACCTTATACAAGATGTACATACGTACATGATTTTCGATCCGTTCCTCCAAAAAATATTATGACGGACACATAGTTTGCCACGCTCGGTAGACGTGAAGTCTTGGTTACCAATCCACGACGATTGATTTATCTAGGAAACATGGGTTCGATTCCCAGCGCGTCAATAAAAACTACCTGTGGGTATTATTTGAACTCCCACTGAGCTCCAAGCTCGGCACTAAAAGACGCTCGAATAGGAGGTGCATGTTAGCAACTGCACAATCTTAAATCCATATGATATTGAAAAGTCATCAAGGCGTAGTAATGCAAGAAATGTTCATGCTCTTGGAGTGGTCGTATATACTATATGTATAGTCCAATGCATGCTGGGCATTTGTCCGTTTGTGCGTTTGTCAGGGCACTTTCCGTGTTGCTATGTTTGTTCCTTTTGTTGCAGGCCGGGGTCGGGTTTGTTTATTGACTGGACTAACGATATATTCTGTTGTATTCAAATCAGAGTTACTCGCCTAAGTTTTTTAAAATATGGCTCCTCCAGGCATTCCCGTGGTATAATTACAACCAAATTTGGTACACAGCTTCCTTGGGCTATTATATTATTATAAGTACCACACACGGTGATATTTTGATCCTGCTGAAGATGTGCGCCAGTACTTCCATGCAATCTATCCTTCAGGCTGCCAGATGAGTGTAGCTTCTTGCAGGCGAGGAATTCAGGCTTGGAATTCAGTAGACAGAAAAAGCGGTTATAGCACCAGCCTCAACCGAAGGACAGCTGAAGACCTGCCGATGCCAATACAGACACATAAGAAGAAACTGGTTGTTAGGATATATTAGCTGGCCAACGCAAACTGGAAAAGCTATGACTTTAAGAAGACTGAAAGCCTCTTGGCACTACCCTGACGACAGTGCGCACTACTAGTGGGCGTATTAGCGGGGCACTGTTTTTTGGGTTAATACCTTTATAGATTAAAACTGATCACTAGTGGTGGATGCAAAAGTTTTAAGCTACCAAATACCGAAGAAGCTCAAAGGCAACTTCCGTGCGACTCCTAGCACTGGCTAGAAGAATTTTAAAATGTCTGGGCCCACTTTTCAATGACCTAGAAAGAGGTGCTGGTCTCAGCTTAAGAAGTATTTGGAGTTTCGCTAATGAGTCAGGATCGTTCGAGCTTAAAAAAGATCTTGTGGTAACGACTAACACAAGACCGTAATGGGAATCAGAATCCCGTGGTATCGCTATGGACTCAAGCGGTGTATGTGTATGCAGAGACGTTAGGTTGGCAGTCTAACTTAACCTACTGTTGAAGGTATTTTAAGTCATTTGGTCGGAGCAAAAGGATCTTTTTGGGTATATAGGTAAAACTTACCAAAACACGAATTTTCTGAATGGGGATGATGACAACGATGGCCTGGTGTACTGTTGAAGACATTTTGAGCACTTTGATCAGGAAAACAACACATTCTTGGGCATAAAGTGTAATAGCAAACAAACCTAACAAATATGGGTATTTTCTGAATTGGACTGATGGGTAGTATGCACTGGGGATCACTGAGGACATTTTAAGTCCTATGGGCAGGATAAATGGACTATATTGAGCATGAAGTAAAACGAAAATAAACCTAGCAATATTACTCTAGACGTGAATACATAAAGCACGTTAGGCGCCTAGCGGACACGAAGAATTCGTATGTCGTAGAAGACGTGCATCCAGAGATCTATAAACGGATAACAATTTGACTGTTTGTGTTCGCATGTGTCCTGGAGCACAGATAAATATCGTTACTTTCTGTGTCATTTAGTTATATGGTTGATTGGTGGTTGGCTTAGGTGATTGTTTTCTGAAAAAGGAAAACCCAATTAGCGCTAGTGCGGATCACTTCGTCCTCCCAGATTAGAAGAAACAGTTGATGTATAGCATTCAAGAGTCACTTATCACCGGATTTTAGCAGTCCAACTGGAATCTCGTCAGCACCTGGCGCGTTGTTTGTTTTGAGTACACGTCAGGGCAAGATAAACTTCTTCCATTATCGGGGATTATTGTGTAATGGGGCCATGGCCGATCAAGTCTTCATCGATTGGGGCTTCTTGTTTGGGGACGTTGGATAATCCATCATCCGAAGCGAAGCGAAGCTCTTCAAAATATGTACATAGGACACCCATCGTTTGTTGGTGCTATCGCTGTTATTGATGACGTTTCCATCGTTGCCCCTTCAGATGCTGGTCCTGGGTTGACTGCCATTTGTAATCGTGTTAACTAGTGTATAACCTTATCCGGTTATTCCAGTAACTAGGTTATTATTAAGTAGTCCAAATGGCGAAAAGGTTAGCACGTTCACCTTCTATTCTCTGGGCTCCGGTTCGAATCTAATTGAAAGCGGTATTAGTTGATAAAAAAGGGGATTTATGTTTCGGACTATGAGCCCACTCAGCTGTTTAATGAATAATCATTTGGGGTAAATAACTCGGTTGAACGTGCTACTGATCACAGATCTCTACACAAAAAATACCGTCACGATCTAGAAAATGAGATGACAATTTGAACCAAGTAGCAATGATAAGATCGCAGCTAACGCTAGTGTTATGCCTACTTGTTAGTTATGATTGTTAGGCGCTATATGCGAATTACTTGCTGGAGTTTAGTAAACGTAATTTAATTTTTCTTCTATGTAATCTTTTTTATACCTTAGACTTTTAGTATAGGGTTTATTGTGTTTGTCACGACGGAAATATGTAACACCTTAAAGGAGGCTCCGGAGGTATAGCAATGTATACACAATATATAAATGATCAGGATCGCCTCCTGATTCGATTAAGCCATGTCTGTCTATCTGTCTGTCCGTCTGTCTGCCCGTTCGCACGATAACTTTCGATAGAATAAAGCTAGAGACTTGAAATTTTGGTCAAATATTGGAAGTATAATCTACTTGGTTGGTATTGAAAATGGGCATGATCAGGCCAAGACAACGCCTACCTCCCCTATATATGTAAAATAATTAAATGTATTTATAACTCCCGATTAAATAAACATGAAAAGCTCTAGCTTTGGTAGATTGCTCGTGAGGATAATTTTCTACTCCCCTGGAAAAATAAAATCGATCAGTTGAAAACGAACGGTAGTTTTCTTACAAAGAGCCTCGTACCACCCTACTTTTCGGGTTATTTGTCTATAACTCTTGAACTATTGTAATTGACGTAGATATCTGATTTTTGGCATGTAACCCTGGCGTAAGAAGATGCTTAAGTTCTAGTAAGTTGGGCATAATCGGATCAAAGGAACGCCTACCTCCCCTACAAATTTCAAAAAATTAAATATTCTTTAAATTACGATAACTTTCGATAAAATGGCACTAGCGGGTTGAAAATTTGACTAAATGTTGTTAGTGGGATCTACTTGGATGGTATTGAAAATGGGCAAAATCTGACCCAAGCAACCCCTACCTCCCCTACAAATGCAACTTCAAATAAGCGATAACTTCTGACAGAATCAAGCCAGCTACTTGAAGTTTTGGTCAAATGTTTGAAGTGAGATCAGGTTAGTTGGTATTCAAGATGTGTAAGATCCGAATTAAGGAACCCCTACCTCCTCTAGAAATGAAACTTAATATGAGCGATAACTTACGACAAAATAATGCTAGCGACTTCAAATTTTGGTCTAATGCTTGTAATAGGATCCAGTTGGCTAATATTGGAAATACGTAAAATCCGACCAACGAAACCCCTACTTCCCCTACAAATGAAACTTCAAATAAGCGATAACTTTCGATGGGGTGAAGCTAGAGACTTGAAATTTTGCTTAAATATTTGTGGCATGATCTTATTTGTTGGTGGTAATGATGAGCAAGATCCGACCCAAAGAACCCCTACCTCCATTACAAGTGAAACTTCAAATAAGCGATAACTTTCGATAGAGTCAAGCTAGAGACTTGAAATTTTGTTTAAATGTTTGAAGCATGATCTTATTTGTTGGTGGCAATAATGAGCAAGATCCGACCCAACTCCTACCTCCCCTACAAGTGAAACTTCAAATAAGAAATAACTTTCGATAGAATGAAGCTAGCGACTTGAAAAATTCGACAAATATTTGTAGAATGGGTTAGTTCGTTGATTTTGATAATGGTCCAGATACTCCTGAATAATTGCCAACCTCCCCTATAAATTGGCCATATAGGAAACTCACTTTTAATGCATATGGTCGTTACCAATTGCTACTTTTGGTATCATCACTAGGTCTGTACAAGTCTAGGGTATATACTCTTCGGACTCCGGTTGAATATATATATCTTCTTTGAGTGTTTAACTTGATTATTAGGGATTAATTTCAGTTTTCGGAAATATAATCAATTCCCCCGAAGACTGCCGTATTGTCGTTGGCGTGGCGATGAACATTCTTATCTAATTAACAAATAAATCATCGATCCGAATTGTAATAATGATTTCTTCTATAAATAATTAAGATATTTTTTTTTAATTAAAATCATAGAGCTGTATTTTAGGTTGAATATTAATGGAAAGTTATCTGAAGTGAAAAATCGATTATCAACTGAATACCTTAAACTCCGACATATTCTAAATTTCTTAACTTGTAAACAAGATACAATCTCGAGCCAATGAAAGACGTAAAGTAGATTCGTGAGAGTTGCGCGATATGATGTTAATCTGATTTACGCAACCGTCCGAATAAAAGCACTAGATAACCCATAAATTGCTAATAATGCGACATTTTCATTCAACTTGTCAACAAACTTAAAATTGCTAACATTTCTAGCAGTATATAAAAAAAAAAGAAACTGGGCTTCCCTCCTAATAATAATTAATAAGGAAATCTAAGCACACCTACTGTGCTCGACTCATTAAGCTGCCGTCGACAACAAAAAGATCATCAGATTATTATAGAGGTGTTGGGATTTCGACAATTCTGTATCACATCACACTTTAAAAATATCCATATGCCGCTTTAGAAGGCTCCATCAACATCAACGATACAAAACATGTTGTATTAAATTACCCGAGCGCTTATACAAATTAAATATCATCATCAAACGAAAAATGTTATCAAAATTTCAATCGAGCTCACGATCTTAACTAATAAGAATGGCGAGCGACAATGACGGCAAGACAGAAGGCAAAACAATGGACTCGATTTCATGTTCTCTTCAATAATAATGTGGTGATATTAGTCCTCAATAAATTCATATTTTCGTGTTGTTGTTTTGTTTGAGATTATTTTTTTTCTACTTACTAGGATTGCAGATTCGATTAGCAGAAGATATCAGATCCGGTTAAACTGAGTCAACTATCTAGATATAGAGAGAGACCTGGAGCATGGTGGATCGTAATTTGTGGTAGTAGCTTATTATGATAATTGAATTGAATTGGTCGTACTGGATCACGTTACTGAAATTTCATATTAACTTTAATTGCTAATCGGATTGTTTATTTGCGGGTCAGTTGAAAGACGTTTTGATCGTCGTCTCAGAAACGGACTGTGCGATTGCACGTTGTAGATGTCGTGTTGTAATTGATTTTTGGAGGTTGTACATACAATAGATTAACAAGCAAATTTTCCTTTTCTGATGTGTAAACATCTTATGACGCGGTACGGTGTAAAATCGTGAATTCTTTGGAATGCGTAAACAACATTAGTGTATGTGAACTCTCATCTTGCATTCAGTGCTTCAGTTTATGTACACTACATAGCGTGCGCAAGGAACAGCTTCCGTTAGAAACTGCATAGCTGAGCCGGTAGCGCACTCGGACTAATTAACATGCGGTCCGAGTTCAAGTTGCCGTCGCGACGAACCCTTGGGTTTTTTATTTAGCAAAGACGAGCAAATTTTCCTACCTCGGCTCACTTACGACGCTTCCGAAGCTGACAGCAGATTTATATGTATATATTGTCGCGTGGTAAGGTATGGTCTCAGCCCCCAACTTGAAAGGGCAGAAAAACACCAGCCCTTATTCTCCGTAGGCCGAAGAGGATTTAGGCTAGGATAGGTAGCTCCCAGGAACCATCCACGAAGGCAAAGGGTGTTAAGAATCCGCGGACAACGCTACACATAGCGATATATAATTGCCGAACGCTATCAAGCCAGGCAAGATTAATCGAACTGGAAGAGGAAACAACCAAAATTAAATGGGACATCATTGGTCCCAGCGAAACAAGACGCAAAGAAGAAAACATGCTGTTACTTGAATCGGGTGACATCTTATTCCACCACGGGACCCAATCAGGTAGGACAAGCAGAGTAGGTTTCCTAGTTAACAAAAATTGGGCGGACAAGATAGTTAGCGTTACAGGTATCTCAGATCAAGTGGCCAGCTTAACTCTCAGGCTCTCTCAGAGACACTCAATGCAAATTATCAAGGTTTATGCACCAACAACTAGCCACACGGACGATGACATTGAATACTTCTATCGTGAAATAGATCAAGCCTGGAATAACAACACCCAGTATAAATACTTAATAGGCGACTTCAAGGCCATAGTGGGAGGAGCCAGAAAGGACCACTAAGCACTGATAGGTAAATTTGAATTAGGTACAAGGAACGAATGAGGAGAAACACTGGTCCGATTTGACCACCAACACAACATAATACAGAGCGAACTCTTTCTTCAAGAAAAACCTAAATTGAAAATAGACATGGCAAGTGTCACGGATCCAAAGCGTGACAAGATATCTGGAAGAAATAAATAGATTAGTTACGGCGGCATCTAAGGGGGTGGCGGTATACTTAGACGTACAAATACCTTGCGTTCGTTGCGATGTTCGGAAGCCGGCGACCAGTCCCTGGAAATTAAAAGCAAGATACCACAAAGTTTCTTGCGCACTGGGTGATATTTGTAAAATACTTATCTGACTGTCACTGGCTGGAATCAAATTCTTATTTCGGAGAAAAATCAACGCCTTGCAAAATGAATTGCACATCGACGGAACCAACACTGTTGAGTTATTCTTGAGAAGATCCACGATTGGCTGCGGAAACTGAAGACACTCCTCTGGATGGCATTGTGCGACCTGTGCTATGAGATTTACAAGTCCGTCCAAACTTTTGTTCTCCTCACTTGGCGAAAACTTTAAAATTTCCAACGTGCTGAGGAAGTGACGATACTACTGCTGAAACTCATCCTTGTACGAGACCGGATCGCGCTTGAACTGTGCACTGTGGCAAATTGTCGGGAAGTACAATTTGTAAACACTCACAATTGGTAAACACTCGCGAACTGTCAAATTGACGTGAACTGCCTTACCAGCACCGGTTGTTGTACTAATTAGTGGGATTCTAGTCTTGTCTGAATAACAGATTCACGAAATTATTCTTTGGATCAAGGCTATTTAAGCACTGGGAAATGAAGGGGAACCCTCTTTGTTTAATTTATCACTGTGGATAAAAGGTGGGTGTCCCTATTTCCGGAAGATATTTGGAAACTAATCCTCTTTGTTTAATTTATCACTGTGTAAAATAAAAGGATTTGGACGATTTGGTCAACTGCGTCGGAATTTTGGAGACTGGTGAGGATATTGGAACGGAGATGAATTCGGAGTACAGGCATATAAGATTGCGACGGAAGCCGGGTGTTAAACCATCTTAGAGACGTTGTGACGCGTCGAGGAGTACAGGCATATAAGATTGCGACGGAAGCCGGGTGTTGAACCATCTTAGAGACATTGTGACGCGTCGTTGACGTACCCCGAGAAGCCGGTAGCGGATTCAACTTCGATTTGCGTAATAGTGAATAGAGCCGCCACCCAGGTAGGCAATTTGTTTAGGATTAGTGAATTGTGTTGAACATAAGATATTTTAGCAAGTAAGTAACGTAAGAGTACGACCGGTCGAGAGTTTTGTTGTTGGTTAAGATTTTCTTCGGAACCTATTTGTAGAGTTGGTATAACGCGCTTTGGACTCCGTGTAATAACAGTAATTTCAATTTTAACCGTGTCGGTGGTTTTAGTGCGACAACATCGCGGGGACGAATCAGGCACTGGCGTTCGCGAAATTTTAAGTACGTGGCGCCCACGACCCATCTCCCTGAGTTGGTCGGACGGCACGGCCGTAAGACCGCGGTCACGGTGTCACACAAGCTCCAAATGTAACCACCAAGAATGAAATTGATCTACTCCTAACCAACAAAATGAATACTTTCAGGGACGTATCAATAAATAACAACTTCAAGACAGGAAGCGACCATCGTCTGGCTGGAGCAAAACTCTCCCTATATCTACAAGTAAAAACAGAAAAGCTCAGATTAGTAAGAAAACCAACAAGACCAGGTATTATAATAATACTGACAATATCATAGACAACGCCAGTATCTACCAAGAAATGTTGAAATGCTGAAAAAGGACGCGTCATATCTCCCAAGCGCCATCATAAAATGTGCTGAAGAAATAGGCGGGTCACGAGTGGACAGCAGACACCACAAGCTCTCAACTGAAACAAACGCTCTACTCAGAAAACGCTGGGAAATGAAATTATTGTCGAACTTCCAAAGGATTGAATACACCGAAAACAATTACATTACATTTACAACATGACCAAAATCAGTGAGAATTACAACGACTACACCAGCAGAAGTCGGAGAAGATGTACCCGAAATTCTCATTAGCGAAGTGGAACTGGCGCTTAAGCAAATTAAAAATAATAAAGCACCTGCCATTGACGGACTCACAGCGGAGCTGCTAAAAATGCGGGCAGACAAACACGGAAGATCCTGGCGGACGCATTCACAAGCTGTATTCGAACCAGGCAAATTCCGGACCAGTGGAACAGCGCTAAAATAAGTCTGATCCACAAGAAGAGCAGCAGGGAAGGCATCAGAAACTGTAGACCAATAAGGCTGCTCTCTGTGCTCTACAAATTATTCACCAAAATCCTCAATAATAGAATACAATCAGCCCTAGATGTAGAACAGCCACGAGAGCAGGCAGGCTTCAGGTGTGGATTTAGCCCTATCGATCACATCCACACATTAAGAGAGGTCATGAGCAGAGCAAAGGAGTACGAACTCCTCCTAGCCCTAGCGTACATCGACTTTGAAAAGGCCTACGACTCAATATACCCCGAAGTCAGGGTATTGAGAAACCATACAAAGAAACACTGGCCAACATCTACAAGAACGATAAAGCGAAGGTAAAAGTGTTTGATGATACGCCGTAGTTTCCCACGCAAAGAGGGGTTAGATAGGGGGATATAATATCACCAACACTGTTCAACGCCACTTTAACTGAAATCTTCTGAGACTGGAAGTGGGATACTAATGGACTAACTATGGATGGTGAGCGACTAAATCACCTACGATTCGTAGATGACATAGTCCCTATCGCCCAAAATTAGGATGAATTACAGACTCTCTCTCTCAATTGCCCTAACTCCTTGTGAGGCATAGCGCGTCAACTGGTCCATGCGGCCCAGTTGACGTTTCGACGGCATAAATTGGTTTCGGAGAATGCAGTTGCCAGCATGCACCTCCTGCACATTCATGGCCACGAACGTCGTCGTGGACGGGATCCGAGCCCGAAACGCCGGTAGTCAAACTTGAGACTGATGCCTGAACACACTGCGCTACCGGTCGCCCCATGAACTACAGACGCTACTCGAAGATCTAAGCGCAGCTTGCGACATAGCAGGCCTAACAATGAACCTTAATAAAACCAAAGTTATGTACAATGAGTTCGTAACGAGAAGCCAGGGTGAACTATCAATTAACAACACCGAACTGGAAGTGGTAGACGAGTAAATGTATCTATGCCAATTAATACACAACTCGGAATTGCTAATACCGGAAATTAACAGAAGAAGCAAGCTAGCATGGAGTGCTTTTGGGAAGAACTCCATAAAATCTCACCTGAAAAAGAAAGCCTTTGCTCAATGCATCCTGCAAATCATGACCCATGGCTGTGAAACATGTACTCCAACAACAGACACCTTAAGGAAACTTCAGGTTGCCCAAAGAGCAATGGAGAGATGTATTCGTATGTTGGACATCACAAGAAGAGACAGAAAAAGATTTTGACCTTTATAAATGTAAGGACACAGGTAACTGAAGTGATCAATAGAATCATAACTGGGCAGGACACCTAGCGAGGATATCAGACAATAGATGGACCACGAAAATCATGCAGTGGTACCCAAGGGGAGTCAAAAGGCCGGGACGACGCTCGAAACTTATATGGGACCACGACATAAAGAAGCGAGCCTGCATCATCTGGACACGTACAGCAAAAGATAGACAGGCATGGAAAGCAATGAGAAGCCAATACAAAGGGGAGGCTACACCATGATTCATATACATGGTTGAAAAGCTGACAATGATGACGATCATGATTATATATATTATCGACAAACTCGGCTTCGAACTTTCACTACGTATATACAGAAAGTTCACCAAGGACGTTAATTCCAACAAAATCTTGCATTCTTTCAAGGTAACAATCCCCAATGAGCTTCTGTTGCTTTTCGAGTGGGAATTCTTCCTAAAGAATTCGCAAAACTAAATTTTCCTTGAACATGTGCTGCAAAAACAACTTTCGCTGTGCCAGCAACTTCTTGGAAAATCGTTTGGTGGTGGTGCTCTTATTGCTGTTCGCAACTTTGTCGATGGTTCTCTACTGTCCAATGCCTGCTACAGACAATGGCCCAGCCCCGGCCATTCAGGGCCATCGCCATTGTGTGAACGGGCGGATGGCGTTCAGTGGCCAATACTGCGTAACCGTCATTTCTGTCAACAGCGATGGGCCATCGGATGAGCACAAATGGCTTCGAGAGCCATTTTCCTCCATGCGATGGCCCATCGCGTCCACAACTTTGGACAGCTGATTTAAGTTGACAGGCCACTACACAATTACCGCAATGCTACTATCATCGACCGTCTGTCGTACGCGATCCGTTTCATTATAGCTACCGTGACGCACAGAGTGACAGCTTTCACTATACGCAATTTCCTGATGGCCCAACGAAGACCATTGTGTGGACGGGCAATATTTGAAAATATTTGAATTGACATTTGGTTTGTGATGGCAGCCATCAAAGTTACCATCGCGATGGGCCATTGTCTGTGGCAGGCATAAAACGGACGCCCATCCGTTTGACTGTGTCTATGTTCCAAGTAATTATTTTATTGATGTCTACGACAGTCTTTTTACTTACCTGCCTAATATTATAAATATCTTATTTCTTGAACCTTCAGTTATTAATCTTCCCAACTTATGTTGGCCTGTTGATCCGGGACTTTCTCTTGCGTCCTCTCCTCCATCTAGTTTGTTGTCGGTTACTTCATTTATAGAATTATGCATCCTACTGCAATTTAACTGTGAACATACCTTCATGAATCGGACCTTTGATCTTACAATTATTAATCTAACTTGGCCTTGTCTATCTCCTTCATATAGTACCAAACTCCTTGTGGCATGTGACTCATACCATCCCGCTGTTTTGTATGAGATCAATATTACCCTTCTCCCATCCTGCTGGCACATCAAAACTGCAATTGATTCTGTATCATAATCAATCAATCAGTCATAAATTGCCTGAAATTAATTGTTACTACGTTCTCGTTGATTGCGATTCTGAACAAACTATGGGGATATTCTATAATATGCTCTTCAACATTATTTATGAATGCATGTATGGTTCACACCACAGATCTATAGAATGACTAACAGGGAAAAAAACGCTCCCGTTCTCCTTATAATCGCTTGACACGACCCTCTGGCCTGTCAATATTCCGAAATCTACCTTCTAAAATAAAAGGCTTAATTAAAGCGGTTCCATCTGCCTACCTAAACACCATCAAGAGTAGCATCAGTGATAATGAGAGTAAGCTCCTTTGGCACTACGTTCGTAACATTCGTTCTTTCTCATCCACTGCGTATTCGCTGATCTACGATGATGTGACAGCTTCCACACCCGAATATATGTGTGAACTTTTTGCTACCTTATTGTCTAGTGCGTTCAGATAGTCGTCTTTATCTTCGGTCTATCCCTTAAACATTCAAGACAGATTCCTAGAAATTTTACCAAAAATAATGCCTTTCAACCCCAAGCAGCTTTTCCGATCTCTCAAAGCAAGCTCCAAGGCTGGCCCCGGTGGCATCCCTAACATTTTCTTAAACGAAGGTCCCGACCCAACATCTGTTACTCTTTTACGGTTTAATAACACTAGCATTCGTCAAGGCATTTTCCCATCCCATTGAACATTTTCTTTGTTGTCCCAATTCTGAAAAAGCGTGCTTCTATCTACCACCCCATCTGTCTTCTCTTCTCATCATCATCACTTTGTGGCGTGACAGCCCGACTTCGGGCCTTGCTGACTGGATCGTTGTCGTCTAATTTTCTCGGTCACGTGACCGCGTCCTCCAAACTTGGCAGCTCAGTAGCTGCGAGGCGTCTACATAACCTGAGTAACGAAATCTCGGCCGTCTTCGCAGTCTCGCCCCGTCGACTCGTCGTGCGTTCATTACTCTCTTTGGCATGCGATCATCGTCCATTCTTTGTACATGCCCTGCCCATTGAAGTCGTTGTAGTTTGGCGATTTTCGAATTTTCCAGCTCATAGCACAATTCATACAACTCATGGTCGTACCGGATGCGCCATCCATCCCGACCGCACACGGCACCGAAAATTCGCTGCAGAACCTTACGTTCAAATGTGTCCAGCATATTTCCGGAGGCTTGAGTTAAGGTCCATGCTTCGTAGCCATAGCATAGCACTGGTCGTATTTATAATGGTTTTGTACACGCGGAGCTTCGTGTTTCTCTGCACATGCTTCGATTTCTTTATGGAGAGAACCGAGAAAAAAGCCTTATTAGCTAACTGTATCCGTCGCTTGATTTCGTCAGTTTCGTTGGCGTCCCTTGACAAGTTGCAACTCAGGTAGGTATATGAAGGCGTTCACGAACTCGAAGTTGATGCTCGAATGTGAAGGTGTCCTTGTCGTCGATCGCATCATTATTTTAGTTTTACCCTCGTTGATACGTAGTACAACTTCATTGGAAGCGGTATCCTGCGTATGCGTTCTTCTGCGTCGGCCAATCTTCGGGGCATAATGTTGATGTCGTCGGTGTATGCTGCTAATAGTGTCGACTTCATGAGTAGCGTCTTGCTGTTGTCCATATTCATAGCCCGAATAACGTATTCCAGTGCTAGGTTGAAGAGCGTCGGTGCCAGTCCATCGCCCTGTTTTAGACCAGTGCGTGTTTCAAATAGATCAGTAAGTCTATTATGGATCCTGACCTGTGAGACCGAGTTGGTCATCGTCATTTTTGTCAGTCGCACTAATTTTGCCGGTATACCAAATTGCAGCATGATGTTGTACGGTACTCCACGATCGATACTGTCGTATGCCTGCTTGAAGTCGACAATGATTTGGTAGATGGCTACGTTGAATTCCCAGCACTTCTGAAGTATCAGTTTCACCGTAAAGAGTTGATCGGTTATGAAGCGACTAGGTCTGAAACCGCCTTGATATTTGTAATGGACGGTTTGGTGGGCATCCGAAGATGCTCGTGGGGACGGAGCCTAGGTAGCATAATGACCGTGAAGGTCGGGCTGTGCCATCTGGCGAAGAAAAAGGCCCCTCAACGAGCTAAGCAGCGGCCTATGATTGCTGTAGCTCAGTTCGGGAGATGTGGGCAGGGTTTTCGCCGCTCGTTGCCCCTGTCCTTTACGTATTAACAAAAATTCATAGGCCTGGAGAACAACACAAACAGGGGAGGTGAAAATGGGGGATAAAAAAAAATAGTCGATAAGGATGGAATGGTTGGCGGAAGGATCAGACGCCCACGCGGTTGAATCTGGGTCCAGGCGGAATGGGACCCTTGGCCTCTGGTTTCGTACCACCAACAGATCACTACTCATCAGGTGCTGCCTCGATCTGCCGGTGGGAGCAGCACTACCAGACCATAATATGGTTCGTTACAGGTGGTTCATTACAGATGTTAAATGGTAGGTTCAGAAGCTCTTCAAAAAAAGAGGTCCATCGTTTGTTAATGACATCGGTGTGGCTGATGACGTTTCCATCCTTGAACTAACAGAGTCTAGTGCTGTGTTGATAGCCGTTCTTAATTGTGTTTGTTAGTTTGTACGCTTTTCTGGTGTTCCCATTAGCTAAGATTTCATTAATATTCAGCAGTTGTTCGACGAAATATTTACGTTTCTTGCGTCTAATTATCCAATTCGATATTCGCAGTAGCTCGTCATAATTTTCTCTTTTGGCTCTGATTCCTTGTTGAATGCATTGTCTATAAGCCTCGTTTTTCGCGTCAAGTGAATTTTCGCATTCTTTGTGGAACCAGTCATTTCGCGCTCGCCGGATTTCATATCCTACGACCTTTTCTGCGACATCCTTGATGGTACCCTTGAGTTCTTCCCAGAACCCATGGACTCATGTGTTGCTGATGTTGTGCAGCATAGGTGATAGTTTTTCCTCAAGGGCAGCTGTCGCCACCGCCGTAGCATCGCTCTGAATTTTATCAACCGCAAAGATTTCGGGAGGGCTGATTTTCGACTGGTGCACTGAGGAAATTCTACATCTGTTGGTCTTCACCATGTGATGATCGCATCTGATACACTAGATGCCCATCTCTTGCAAATGAGGCCGTGATCAATTTGGTTGACTGTATGTGCGTCTGGGGACTTCCAGATCTGCTTGTGAATGCGTCGATGCGGGAAACAGGTAGAGCTTATGACCAGATTCCTCTGCGGGCTAAGTGGATAAGTCGCTAGCCGTTGTCGTTATATTCTTCATGGAGACTGTGGCCTCCAATGGTCCCTCGGTGTCTTTTTTCATTACAGATTTTCGCGTTAAAGTCTCCCAGCAGCAATTGAACGTCGTTTGTTGGAAGTGGGTCGAAGAGAGGCTCGAGGATGGCGTAGAACTCGTCCTTTACTGCGTCTTCTTGAACTTCAGTAGGGCGTGCACTTTGATGAGCCAGAGATTTAAGAATCTAGTCTTAATGCGAATCGAACACAGCCGTTCATTTATGGGTTTGAAGTCAGTAATGTGCAGCTTGATTTGATTGTTCTCTTGCTACTACAAATTTCGTGCGGCCCGATGGTTTGCCACTTGTAAAAATTATGCAATTTTTTGTCATTGATCTCGCTGAAAAGCCAATTTGTTTCCTGGATTGCGATAATGCTCAGCTTATACTTTATGACCTGTTGAGGGAAGGCCTTCTCGGCCCCCGGTTTTTTTCAGGAAGCGTACATTCCCGGATCCGAAAGAATTATCCTTTAGTCGTTTGCGTGGTTGTCGTTGTTGGTCTGTCCATTCCGAGGCTTTTGTTCCATGTTTCTTTACGTGGAGTGGTTTTAACCAGGACGAGTTTTCAGCACATCGCTTAGCTGCATTCAGGGGGTGACCTCGGAGTTAGCTGTTTCAGATGGTTTAATAAACGTATTGAATTTCACACAACTATGTTGCAGGTCCAACAACACAAATCATTCCATCCTACTAAAACTGAGACTCTTAAGTTTTGGTCAGCCATTCAAGCTACAGCTATCTGCCTTTTTCCAAACTGTCTTATCGCTTAAACTTGTTCGTTAGTGGCTTGACGCACTGCCGGTACCAGGGGGCGGCCACGTGGAGAACTATGGTAAAGATCTTTTGCAAAAATCATAAAAAATTATGATCTCATATTTTCCCCTCTTCATTTTTTCCCCTTTCTTAAAATTTGAAGGAAATGCAAAAAATGTTCTCGGCGGTACCTTTCTGATGATACCCCACTTGCCTATACCAGTCGAAGACTTTTTTTTACCTTTATTTCCCCACTAATGGGGACCTCCCGTTAAAGTTAGCCAATTACGACGCATCACTTTCTCGGGCGAATTATAATAATTCTACACATTCCCAAAATATTTCATGTATGTATGTCACTTCAGCCGTTCGTGAGATGTTCTATGGACACGCTGATCGCCTGAAATCCTTCGTAATTTACAGACCTGGCTTTCCTGCCTTCGGTATGAACACGACACGAACACGTCTCCATGACTGGGTAACGTGGTTGAGTAGGAAGCAGCTTCTGAGCAGCAGCCTGCGAACTACTAAATCTTGCAATTCCTGAACCATAATTGGTCCGGGTGGTTTGTATGGAGAGAAGCTGCTGATTGTCCAGACGGACAGACAGACATTTGACCGGGCTTACAAGTGTTTTGATTTTACTACAAATCCCTAAAAACAATGTGTTTCGTAACGTTAGTAGATATTGTCGTTAGTACCATATTTTGTATAATCCTGCTTATATGTGTATATAGTTTTTTTTGTGTATGTACGCTCATCTGAAAGTTGAATTCTAAATTTATTTGTTTTTCTTTTTTTTTCCCCACCCAAATCCCTCTACGGGTTATCCACCCCGCGTGATTTGCAAAGCTTCATTTTCTGGAGATGTCCTACCAGATTACTCACTTTTCTCCGACAACATCCATCATTTAGGTGAGATTAGTAACAACTGGTCTCGATTCGCAACCGGCCTGCCAACATCGTGATACGTAGGTTATGGTCAACGGCCTGTAACTCATAGATTTTTGTTCCTTAGGGGAGCTATTCACTTCCAAGAGAAGTTCCGATAATATCGTCGGTGGTGGTTTCATCTTCAAATTGGCGAAATGTGAAAATTTCTTCCGTGAGTGTACCCCAATCAATGCTCATCTGGACCAAATGCCGCGCACTTTAGTTAGTTAGTTAGTTTCAATTTTTATTTCCTCTTTATGTTAACCCCAGCATCTGAATTCAAATGCAATGTTTGTTAGCATCAGCCAAGATCGCAACCCCCGCCAACCTACTTCACCAGACCGTGCAGCCCTCTAGCAGATGCTCTTGTCCGCTGGGGTGACGTCATCTTCATAACTAACCATTCTTCTCACCACTCAGGATTTTCCCTGGAAATTTTATATTGAATTCAGTGAAGTCGCGAGAGACTTAGGAGTAATAATAACAACCAGTCAGAATTGCAGAATATAATAAAAAAAATTGTTTTTTCCATGGACAATGCTTTTTTAATATATTTATATATTTGAATCCAAAATTTATGTTTCCACTCATTCATACTCGTAAATATTATACTATAGATAGTCTTTTTTATTGCTGGCGATGATGGGGGTATCCATTAACAATAATTATCAATATTTAGACAACATTTGGACCTCCTTGAAATATATTGCAAATCTTAAAAGACTGGATCATATCTGGTGGTTAATGCGAACTTATGGCAATGGTAATCGGCTTACGGCAATCATAAATTTGAATATTTTGGCCAAGATTGTGAGTGATTTAAGTTTATTGTTGACATAGTTTTTCTTTTGCGGAAACTTTATTCACGCTAAGTAGATCGAAATGATAAGGAGACATAAACGAAAAGCATTTAATGGAAATACGCCAATATAATTATTTAATTCACGATGTATATGCAAATAAAACATAAAATATGCACATACCAGTATGTGTTGTGGCATTCATTAAGAGTTTGAATTAATTATATTTATGAGAATGTAGTAGATAAAGTTAAGGTAATTTTTAAAAATATGGGTGTTGGACAAATCTTCCATGACCTACACCAATACTAACAATATGTCAACAAAATCAGTACTGATGAGAAGTCAAATATTGAAGAGAAAGTTCTCTTCCATCTTGGTCTACTGATGTTAGACTTGCCAGGAAAAAATTGGGTTAAAAAAGCTTAGATAGCCTTTAGATGAATAGGAAACAGATTTGTTTGCTCTAAAGATGACACGAAAACAAAGCAATTTGACTTGATTTGGCATGAAAATAATGTTTAGCGACTTATTCGTTTAATACTCGGCAATAATTATTTGATATGTCCCTGGATTATTACCACTTTAACTAGAAACGTGAGAAAGGGTACTCCCCAGGGTGATATTCTCTCTTCCTTCTTTGGAATTTGGTGGCCCACGGACTGCTTTTAAACCAGGAAGGGCACGGCAAGGTCCCTTTTTTAAATTTGCGTTTTTTGTTTTTTTTTACTAGCATTTTGATGATCAAATAAAAAAAATTGGTCGGTGGGCAAACGATACTAAAGGTTGGGCAATCTTGTGTTAAGGATGGGCAAAAGAAATAGCGTGAAATGGCTCATAAATATTTAAAATTTGAAAATTTGTTTTTAACGACTCGTTCAGAAAATTTGTTTTGTTAATAACTGTTTCTCTAAGGGTGGGCAAACGAAACCTCTTCTTGGGCAAACATGAGTCTACGGTGAACAATCGTATTGCATAAATTGCGCGAAGAAAAATGTAAATTTGGGTTTTTTATTTTTTACTAGTTTTTTATTTTTTTCATCTAGTGCTCGCTGCTCTTGCGTTGTTCGCTTCGCTCACAACTTGACACTAGCCTTGAATATTTTTTTCATACATAATTAATTTGTTCTCCGCTTGCTCAACACCACGACGATAAGGCTAAACTTCAGCTAAATTAAAAGTAACTTCACTTTCATTCGGGTACCTTCACATAGTTTCGGCGGTTCAAATTTCTAAGCAGAATTACAGGGACCCCGCCTAGGTGCGCTTAGGGAATTTAAAAACCGGATAATGGGTAGCATCTTCTTGATCCATTACTCGGTTGATTGAGCTGTATTCAACACATTCCCCAGGAACGCATTTTAATATTTCTGCGTTTATCGCAGATGCCTGGTCGTTTTTTAAATACACAACATCAATTCTTTAGGAGAATAACATTCCCTTCTTCGTCCGGATACGTACCGTCACTAATTTTCAGTAATAAATCTGAAAACTCTTGGGCATTTGATTACTCCCAATTCGCGCCCGCATATTGGTTGACAAATGCATGGGTATGATAATGCGCCACAGATGTGAGCTTTTTAGACATGCCTTAATTTCATCAGCCCTCATCCCTCCGGGTTTTACTGGTAAAGTTTGCCTAAAGTCGCCACAGAGAAGTAATATAATACTGCCCATAGGCCGGTCGTTTTGTTTGATGTCATGCAAGGTTCTATCTATTGATTCAACCACTTTCCGATACGCCTTAGTGCACTCCTCCCATATTATTAAGAAACAATCGCGCAAAACCCTGGCTTTGTTACTGTTTATTGGCTGTGGTTTTTCTGCTATACCAGTGCAAATATTCATAAAAAAATTGCACTGGATAAGTTCTAGTGTAAGTTGAGTGAAGAAATTTTGATTGAAAAAGCAATTATAATATTGCCACATTTGCAAAAAAAAAAAACACAGTCAATAATAGAATAATTTCATAGCAACGAACTTTTGCTCGTAGCAACTACAGTGAATTCATAGCAACAATCTTTCGCTCGTGGCAATTAGAACAATTTCATTTGTTTTTCGATATTTTTTTTTTTTACTCAGTGACCTTCTTTGATTCATGCACAACAACTTTGCTAAAGATCATCACATGATGAAATGCATAGTTTACGATTCTATAAAGGACATACAAACAAACATTCATTTTTATATAGATAGATAAGCTTTTTGATGTGCGAATAAAAAAAAATTAAGAGATGGGCAAACGAAAGTAAAAGGTTGGGCAAAAGCCCATGTTTGCCCAACCTTTACTTGAGCAAACGAAATAGTGTATAAAATCGGAAGAAAGCGAAATTTTGAATTTCAGTGGCTCCCAACCTTTAAAAAATACATGTGTTAATAACTTTCTTTTCTAATGGTGGGCAAACGAAAATTTTTCCTGGGCAAACGTGGGCTAACGATTAGCGAACGAAATCATCTCGAGGTGCCAACTTCACAGACCTCAAAACGTGAATTCAACATTTTCTTACGATATTTAATTCTGTTTCTCATTGTGCATTTTTTTTTAAGTGTCACTGATGCTGAGATCGGAGATCTGCTCGACGAAGTCCTCAAACAATTATTTAGATGTAAGAATTAATTATTTTGAATTCAACATTTTTTTATGGGTGTGTAACTGTTGTTCGATTAGGAGAATTTGTAGTGGGAGATCATAGCGTTGGAAGACGTAACGAAAACGGAAAAAGGCTGATTGACTTTGCAGCGGAAAACCAACTCTACATAACAAACAGCTTCTTTAAAAAAAAGGAAAGCAAACGATGGACTTGGATATCACCAGATGGCAAACACCGCAATGAAATCGACTTTATTCTGACAAACAAAGTAAGATACTTTCAAGACACCTCTGTTGTTCAAAATTTGAATTTCAACACAAACCACAGAATGGTAAGATGCTTCATTCGCACCAATAAGCCCAAGAAATCCAGAAAAAACATAAGATCAGTTAGCATGCGGCCAGAACTATCGGTAAGTGACTCCGTATTGGAAAATTTAAAAAGAACATTAAATGTGACTGAGGGGAGACATTCAACACAACAAAAATATGATAATCTAGAAAAGACTTTAAATAAAATCACGAAACAAATAGCGATAAGTCTCGCAAAGATGGACAAAATTGGTTCGGAGGCGAGACGCTTAATAAGTGAACGTAAACAGCTCCTCAAGGATAAAAAGAAGAATCGTAGACTAATCGCTGAGATAAGTAAACAAATTAATGAAAAAATAAGAAAACACAGAAATGCTGTCAGGAAAAAGGTTATCAACGAGCATGTGGAGAAAACAGGTGGAGTGAAAAAAGCTTACCGAATATTGAGAGACAAAAAGCAGTGGTTAACCAAAATAGCGAAAAATGGAGATCGAGTAACGAAAAGATGCGACATAATACAAACAGCCACGAACTACTACCGACAAATTTACAAGGATGACGATACGAGCCTCAGAACATTAGAACCAAAACCCGGAGAGAACCAAGAAGATGTACCACCAGTACTGAACACCGAAGTCGAGAAAGCAATCGATACACTAAAAGAAGATAAATCGTTAGGTGAAGATAAAATAACGAATGAAATCATTAAAGGACTGAAAGAAGCCATCACAGAGTATTTGGTAAACTTACTTAATGAAATTATAACAACAGAAAATATACCAGACCAATGGACACAGGCAACTATTATTTTACTGCACAAAAAAGGCGACCCTGCGCAAATTGAAAACTATCGACCCATCACCTTGATTTCTACCTTATATAAAATATTTGCGAAAATCCTTCTGAACCGAATAACGATACTAATTGATGAAAATCAACCAAAAGAACAGGCTGGCTTTCAAAAGGACTTCTCAACTTTGGATCACATTATCGTAGTTCGACAGCTTGAACACTCAAAACCATTGTATATGGCATTCGTAGACTATAGCAAAGCATTCGATTCTCTGAAACATGAGCATATATGGGAAGCCTTACGATTGCAGGGAATACCGTTAAAATACATATGTCTTATCAGAAGAGTTTATGAGACAAGTACGGCAAAAATTAGATTGGAGAAAACGGGAGAGTCGTTCAAAATAGAGAAAGGAGTGCGACAAGGAGACCCACTGTCACCAAAGATATTCTGTGCTGTATTGAAACATGTATTCAGAAACCTCGATTGGGAGAAGTACGGAGTCAATATAAATGGAAGCCGACTACATCACTTAAGATTTGCGGATGATATAGTATTGTTCTCTGAAAATGCAAATGAATTACAACGAATGATCCAAGAGTTATCGTCACAAAGCAAAATCGTCGGACTTACGATGAATATGGAAAAAACAAAGATAATGACAAATAACATGAAGACTAAAATTGTGGTGGACAACAAAGAAATCGAATACGTGAACGAATATGTATACCTTTGCCAGGTAATATCCCCAACAAATCAAATGGAAAAAGAAATAGACCGACGAATTAGTTTGGGTTGGAAACGTTATTGGTCACTAAAAGAAATATTTAAAAGCGGAGACTTTTCACTGCAGCAGAAAAGCAAACTTTTCAACACTTGCATTTTGCCTACATTAACATACGGCTGCGAAATATGGGCGCTAACAAAGAAGAATTGCCAAAAGCTTCAAGTCTGCCAACGCCGAATGCAGAGAAGTATTCTTAACATAAAACTAAAGGATAAGCAGAAGAACTCAGCTATAAGAGGAAGAACGAAAGTTGTAGATGTGGCAAGGAGAGCGCGACAATCGAAATGGCGATGGACAGGACATATGACAAGAACTAAAAATGACAAATGGACTAAAGACATAATGGACTGGTACCCAAGAGATGCGAGAAGAAGAAGAGGACGACAAAAACGAAGATGGATAGATGACATTCGAAAGGTAGCGGGATCAATATAGAAGAAGATAGCGCTCGATAGAAGAAAATGGAAGGATCTAGTGGAGGCCTATGTCGCTGCGACAAACTAATGTTACCAATAATAGAAAATAAAATAATAATATAAACAAAAAAAAAGAACATTCATATAATCAATGAAGTTTAATAAAATATATATATTTAAAATGGAAAATAGCATAAAAAAATAATAATGTAAAATAAGTACAATAATAATATAATATAAAGAAAAATTAAATTAATTAGTAAAGATCGAATGAAGCATAAGAACTGATATGAATTGTAGAAAAATTGTTATATAATAGCATTAGTAATAAAGGCTGAATTGAATTGAATTGAACTGTTGTTCTAAAGTGTGCATTTTATAGAGAAAACTTCAGAGTTTATGTTTCTTTTCGAATTATTAGAATGGTGTTTAATTTCAAAACTGAATTTTCTTCGGGATAAAAACGCGAAAATTGCAGATATGATAATGTTGAAGCGTTGCTCTTGGTTTCGCAAGCGTCATTACCAGTTAATTTTATCAAACTTTGCGGTTTAGTAATGAAGTGGTTTCTTTTCCTAGGACTTGCCGTCCATGCCAATAAAAAAAGCAAAATTTTTATGGACTATCTCTAAAGCCCCATACTGTGGGATTCCGCTGCTGCGGAATAGACTACTTTCAGCCTTGTTTTCCATTCAACAGGATACCGTTGAATCTTGCAGGATAGACTACCTAAAAACCAGCCTGTTCCGCAACACGCGGCTATATCTTGCAGCTAAGGACTGGACCTATATAGTTAAACAAAACAAGAGGGTTTTCCCTAATGAAAACGCAGTAAGTGGATTTTCCATTGAAATTTTGAAATACATTTAAATTATTTAAATTTGTTATTGCTTTTCGATATATAGTACTTCTCATCTTGGATTTTCTATCGTAAGTCATTTTTTTTGCCGCTTGACCTACTCTACTTTGCTCTGTACGAAAAAAAGTGCATCTAACAGCTAACGTTCAGGCAATGTTAGTGCAAGAATCTTACTCCATTAAGTAGTCCGCGTTTTGAAATTCAGGCGGCGCGGGTATTAAAGTTTTCGGGCAGTTTACAGATCGAGAGCGGATTGGAGTAGCGAACACGAAAACGAGGCTTGTCTTTGCTGGGAATGTGTCTTGGTTTAATTAGCATTCAAACGTCAACTCAAATTTTAAGAGGAAACTTCAGTCCTTAGCATATACTCGTATACAATCGGATAAATTTCCTTTAGGCAGCAGAATCATTTTGTATGTTTTCTTTTAAATAGAATTACACAAAACGAATATTTTATTGACAGGAAACGCCACTTTGAAATTCTATGTGCTTTCCAAACTGTAAACTGAACGAAAATTTCGACACCTGCATCGTCTGCATTTCAATACTAACTTTCCTCCAGAGCAGCTCAGATCAAATTGTTAGTGTAATTATATCTGGTCTGAATCTGCTCTGCTCTGCATGTCTGTTGAAAAAACCCCACTTTTAAAGCAATTAAGCCCGATCCACACTTGCGTCCAAAATCCATATTTTCCTCGAGCGAATCCAAAACGTCCTGTCAAATCCATACATCGACCGGGGAAATTCATTGTTTCTATCTCATGACCAAGTTTTTGTTTCTTGCTTTGATAAGTAACATTCGAAAAATGTAAAATCTAAGTCCTTAAAATGTATATACCGCTCGAAAGCTAACACATTGTGAACTCAACAGAAAAGTTTAAACATTAAATTCACAACACACACATGCGACCAAAATTCAATTTTTCCCGCGTCCAATACAAAATTTTCCCGGTTGATAATACCTATGTGGATTTGACAGGGAAATTTTGAACTCGCCCTGGGAAAATTTGGATTTTGGACGCATGTGTATGTCGGCCTTAAAAGCCGAATTAATGAATTGATAAATGTCAAGTCTGTGAAAGAGTACAAATTAAATGTATCGTTGGTTATGTCGTAAACTTACGCTTCGTGCACCGAATATAATTTGGGAAGCATTAAAAATTCACTAACTTGTAGAATGTAAATATTGTACCTATTTAAATTTATCAAAATTGAATTTAAAAAGTGGCACACAAGAAATTTAACATGATTATCTCGACTCCAGTAGTCCGGATGGCGCAACGGTTAGCACGTTCGCCTTCAACGCACTGGGCCCCGGTTCGATTCCGGGGATTTACGTGTCGGACTATGAGCCCACTCAGCTGTTAAATGAGTACCCATTATGGGGTAAATAACTCGGTTGAGCGTGTTGCTGATCACATACCTCTGCACAAAAAAACCGTCACGATCTAGAAAATGAGATGATGCTAACTCATCTCGAGGCCGTGGTTCAAATTGGACTGTTGCGCCAGTTATTTATTTATTTATCTCGACTCCAGCACCACCTACTGGGGCCAAATCTTGTCAACAACTTTATTCTTATTTAAATAATATCATATATGTTGTGAATTTGATCCAAATTGGACCAAAAATAATATTTTTGTAAATAATTCCGCTCCAGTGCCACCCGCCGAGTGCAAAGGTTATGCACATCCGAGGACCAAACGAACATATAGTGTGGATATGAGGTGGATACCTTTAGTGGGTCAAGAGTTAAAAAAGCAACAACATATGCACCAACGTTTTTATGTATAGTAAGATATATTCCTAACATCTTGTTTTATTTCGTTTTTCTTTTCTTTTCATATCGGAAAAAAAAGATAGTTAGTTGAAAAGTTTTCCCACCGAGTCTCCAACGCTCCTTATGTAGAGCTTCTCTCTTCTCTCGTTAATCTCGGGGTCTGGGAATCCGTGGCGCGTCCTAGGCGGAATCGAGGCCCAGAGTCACAACATCTTGGCGCAATCGAGTGCCAGAGCCACAACATCTTAGCTACTCGTATTTACGCCGAAGTTCCAGAGGTGATGATCGACATTCCTCTTTGTGTTGTTGTTATTGAAGGTTTTTCTGCTGCAACACTTCGTCCAGCATGGTATTTTTAGGGTTTTGTAGTAAAACCAAAACCCTTATGAAATCGGTCAAATGTCTGTCCGTCTGTCCATAGAATATCTCACGAACGGCTGAAGCTATATACATGAAATTCTGCAGGAATATGTAGAAATACTATAATTCGCCGGAAAAAGCGATGCGTTGTAATAGATCAAGTTTAAGGGGAGGTCCCCATAGAGGGGAAATGAAGGTCGAAATTTTTTTTTCGTTTGGTACAGGCAAGTGGGGTATCGTAAGAAAGGTACCGTCGAGTACATTGCACTTCTGATTTTTTTTCAAATTTGAAGAAAGGGGAAAAGAGGGAGAGGGGAAAATTTATGATCCGAGTTTGTCCCCCCCCCCCCCCTCTTGCATTTCGAGACCGTTATACTTAGAAATATGAAAATTTACAGAAAAGCGGCATTTTACTAGCGTAGAAAACCTACATTAATAGAATTTTGAAATCTCATCAGAAAATGTTAATAATAGTACATTTCTATAGTTGCAGTTAGCACACCCCTGCACCTCTTAGGTGCACCTGAGGTCAAAAATATTGATGGCCAATGGTAACCAACATCATTGGCAATAATACCTCCAAGTTTCATTACAATCACGTAATCCCAGTCGGACAAGAATCGATACTTGATCGGTCCTGGATCGATGACTGTCTACTAAGGAATCGATGACTTTATCGGAGACACGTCGGAGACATTTATATGGGCATGGCCGCTTTTGCGATACCGAAAATGAGGACAGGAATCGATCCGGAATCGATGACGGTAGTCGATGGAGAATCGATGACTGGAGTCAACGTAGAATCGATACTGGGGTCGACTTGGGATCGATGACTGCAGCCAATGTGGAATCGAATCCGGATCGATGACTGGAATCGATTCCGGACCGATGACTGTAGCCAAGGAGGAATCGACACTGAGCTCGAATTCGGATCGATGACTGTATAAATGGTTTGAATCTATTTAAGCCTGATAAATACAATTCGTCCAGAAACTAAAAGTGTCGTGAAATCTTTTTATATTGATTTCACGGCACTTTTAATTTAACGGCGGATTGTATTCAAGGCTTACAGAAAAAGAAACATATTCGGTATTCCATATTTCATATAAGTGTATGAAAACATGCGCAGCCAAATGCCAGATACTTTCAAATGAATTCAAATTTCAGGCTAACTCGATAATTGAAAACATTTGAATTTGTTCAGCTTCGGAGACAAACCGATGAATGGAACCGGTAAGGAATCGTAGACTTTGCGATTCCACTGGGATCGGAGACAAATGTCCGACTGGGATATTTAATAATAGTACATTCATTTAAATTCTGACATTTTGACACCATCCATACAAAAAATGCACGGCCTCTGCTACGTACAAGTATTATGAGTACTGCATACTTGAATATTGTTTATTGTTTTTCGTAAAGTGAATTGGAGTTAACCATTTCTGAAAGGGTAAAGATTGATGGGATAGGAGCGGGAGGGGAGAGAAGTGGATGGGGGTAGAGGTAGGTGACTTGCTGCTTTAAGGGGAGATCCCCATAGAGGGGAAATGACCTTCATTTCATTTCCAACATTTTTTTTCATCTGGCATAGGCAAGTGGGGTATCATGAGAAAGGTACTACCGAGTACAATCCATTTTTTGCGTTTTCATCAAATTTGAAGAAAGTGGAAAAGAGGTAGAGGGGAAAATATGAGATTATAGTTTGTCTCACCCCCTTACCATTTCGAGACCATTACACTTAAAAATATGAAAACATACAGGAAGGTGGCTTTCATCTAGCACTGAAAACAAAAAAATTATAGAATTTTGATATCTTCTCAAAATAGGTTAATAATGATTTATTTCTATAGTTACAGTTAGCACACTCCTGCATTTCTCAAACTCAACTGAGGTCAAAAATATTGATGGCCGACGATAATCAACAGCATGTGCAATAATATCTCGAAGTTTCGTAATAATCACGTAATATTTAATATGTAGTAGTACATTCATTTAGATTTGGTCATTTTGTTATCATAAATACAAAAAATGTACTTAACAGGTCTCTTGTACTACATACTGGTACTACGAGTACAACATACTTGCATATTGTTTTCCGTAGAGCGAATTGGAGTTAACCATTTTCAAAAGGGTAAAGATTGGTGGGAGAGGAGGGAAGGGGGAGGGAAGTATGCTGGTCGCTGACTCTACTTTCTATAATTATTCAAACAGTTTATTTTCAATATTTTTTACGCAAGCTTGTAATTTGCAATATCGTCTTAACATGAATGGTTAAGCATCTCCAAGAGTAGTACGGACAATTTATCTCCTATTGGCATGGGACACTACAAAACCCTCGGATTGCGGGCGTAGCCCTCTATTTTCCGGTTTCATTTATCTTTACGTTTGATTTCTCTTGGTTCGTGTGTTTTGTTGTCTCGGGTAGGCGGGTGACACTTAAAATGGTAACGGATAGGGCCTGAGTTGGGTGTAAGCTCATAACTCCCGTCACTGAGCAAGCCTACCAGCACGCGTCGACTGACCAACTTTGGTAGGAAGTTTTAATATTTTGATCTCTGACAAAGCTTCACAGCAATGTCCGCTACTGTTACCTTTACACATCCTACTTTTCATCGTTATTTACATAAATTGTCCTTACATGTAACTTATGGCGAAGCATACACTTAGAAAGCTCCAAGTGTACTGAATTGAGCGGCAAGAAACCGTGGTCGATCGTATGATCGAGATGCGCTATCAATGTGAAATACTACGAGTATAAGTAAATTTTATTCTGGCCGTGAATTGTTGAAAACTTATAAATCCTTCATCCAAAATATAACCTTTCGGCTAAAACTCTGAAAATCATTTCCTTTCCTCCCTGTACATCCATCAGTTCAATTGAGAAAAAAACTTGCATAAATTTTTTTATAAAATAAAATTATTATTTCTTTTCTCACTTTTATTCCAAATTAACAAAAAAAAAAATAGATTTAAATCTAATAACTACTATACACTAACTGACATTACTCAATACATAGGTGACAGACTAACAAAACGCATCGGTGAAATTCTATTTACAAAAGGAAAAAATAAATTTATAGGACAAAAGAAAAAGTAGTAAGAAGAAAAACATATGACTAACTAACAATAGAGTAATAATATTACAATGTGGGATCATTCGACATTCGTACAGTAATTATTGTTTCATAAAACCTTTTTGCCTAGCTACATATGTACAATTGTGTTCCTATTTTTCACTGTCCCACTTAAATTTATTCTAAATGTACATAAATTGTTCGATAGCTTTTCATGGAAATGCTAGGTTTGTTTGATTCTTTCTTTCCTTTTTTTTAAATTTATTTTACATATTTAATTTGATTGACATGATAGTGCTCTCGGAGTAACTTGTCATTGTCTTTTCGCTACTTAAGTAATTAATACTTTAAATATTCAATAAAATATCTAACTGAATTTATTTATAATAATAGAATAGATAAAATATCTGCTTTTTACAATTTGTCCAATTTGTTAAATCTAATTTGTGTGTAACATCTATCTAAATTGTATTTGTTGTTTTGGGATTTTCAGTTGCTAATAATGCCATCTAGTTTCTATGTTGTAACACATTTTCTTTTTCTTTAAACGAACCGCGCAAGTGGCGTATATCACACCCGAGTGGTGAGATCCAGCGGGGTTGTGGTCACTTGCATTTTCATGCGTTTCATATCACGTTCGTATTCGGTCTCCTCTTCGTCTTCGCTAAGGGCGCCTGCCACTGTGCCAAGGAATTGTGGTCGTTTTTGAATTGTGGTGGTGATCGTGGTGGTTGTTGTTTCATCATCATCATCATTATCTTCGCTATGGGCATCACTTTCACCACCGGACAAATGTCGATTGTCATCGATCGATGCTATACTACTTTTGCTACTGTTGCTGCTTCCCGTCTTCATGCTCAGATCAATGGGATCGTCTTGCATGATGCGACGTGGCGATCGTGGGGGTGTCATTGCCACCACTAATTCTTCGGACTCGTCATCGATGTTCTCATCTTCACCATCGTCATGACTGTTGTTGTGAGTCTGATGATCACTATGACGATCATCATCGACATGATCATCGCGCTTCGCGGGCGAAGCCGTATCACTGTGAATGGGGGTTGGCGTTGTTGTGTACGATGTTGTTGTGACCGTGGTCGTTGCAACCGGAGATCTTTGTTGGGACTTCAGCACGGCATCCAGATAGAATCGTTTGGTCAGCTCTTCGGCCGCCTTTGTATTATGCTGGATATGATTGTTATTCAAATTGTTATTGTTATTGCTAAGGCTACTGATATGATTGTTATTGTTGTGATTAAGCGCATATCGACTATTGTTGTTGGCTAGGTGCGAGTTATTCAACAAGTGATGATGTTCGGCGGCCGGTTTCAAAAGACCCTGATGATGCGGGTAGAGAGCGGGATGATAGCCGGGAAACAGAAGATGTGACGGCGGCAGGAATCCAGGTGGCGGCATGACGGGCAACGATGACAGTCCCGGGAAGGGAAGTGGTAAGAACAAGTCTTTCGTCATTGGGTTGACATCCATCGGTTTTCCAAGTCGCAACAGTGTGTTACTCCGCACATTAACATCCACCGAACTATCTGAATTATGACTATCTGGTGAACTGACCGATGGCGATGCGGCAGGGTGCTTGTAGTCATCGAGTCCCAAAAGCATCAATTCCTCTTTCGTGCAATTCGGTCGATAGAGGCCGGGCGGATAGACTCCCGGATGTCCCAGCATGGCCAGTGAAGATGGCGGTGGTGGGGTCTTTTGGCTATTATGATTATTGTGTACGGCTGCTGCCGCGGCTGCGGCTTGTTGTTGTTGTTCCTGCAGCAAGCAGTGAATCTTGAACCAATTCGATCTACGTCCATAGCGTGATCCGCTCTTTGACATGCCAACCAAAAGACATTTACGCAATCGACACGCCTTGCATGCTGTTCTATTCTTCTTGTTGATGACACATTCACCATTGTTTTTACATTCGGATATCGAGGATAGATTGTTGTAGGAGCGTCCGAAGAATGACTGTAATGAAATCAAGAGAAAAGATACCGACATTAGTTAAATTTGTTGAATTGTCTGCACTGGGAAATTGATTTGGTTTGGAACAGGAGGTATGGAAGGCTGAAAATGGGACACGCTTTTGATTTTCTCGCAAAGATACAATTGAAACACATCTGCTTGAGATTGAGAGTTAATTAGATTTGAATGAATGGAAGATACTTAGCTATGATGGAAATGTGAAAGTTTTTTTTGGTATTATGTTTCGCGGGGCCCGGCTGATTAGAAATGTTTCGAAATCTCGTAGGAAGCCAGAAACATAGTCGAATCATAACAAGCAAGGCCGTCACACATCTTTAAGCCTCCAAGATCAGGATATACGGTCATGCCAAGATCAAAGTTGAGGTCAGTTAATTAACCAATTGTATGTACTCATATTATACGCTCCACGCTACGTCAAAAAAAAAAATCAAGTGCATTCATTATTCATAAATCGTTAGCACTTTTCATCACATTCAATTCAATTCATGGCCGTAGCGTGAACAAGGCGGAAAAAAAGTGATCAAATCAAACATCTTCTCGTCTAATTGAAATTTCAAACCATGAAAATTTGAATATAATTGAAAATGCGAAGAGAGTCCAAAATCCAGCTCCAATATGCATGCACTCAAGAATTTGCCACGATTTTTTGACTCGAGTGTCGAGAGCGCCCGAGAATGTTTTTCTGTTGTGTTTGGACTGTATTTCCTCCTCGTCGCATAGCGTAGGTTTGAAAACACGCGGAGGTTCTTAAAATGTATCGTACCGTATCGCTAAAAATGCAACCTTCACACTTTAAAGCCCACTTAATAGACGTGAACAGCGCAGTGTAACTTTCAATTACGCTTTAAATTAACTGCTTTTTGGAATAAACTAAAACTAATTTCTTGTGCATTATGCGCCAAGTGATCGTTATGGACTTTTTTTTTTGCTTAAGTGTTGAATAAATAGTCGAGCTACGATTGTATCCGACTGTTGTCGTCCCTCGCGACGCGATGAGGCCCACTGGGCCGAGAGCCTACTGACTTGAAAATCGTCGACTGTCTCATCGATGATGTACTCGAGTCTTGCTAAAAATGTTCAAGTACGCATTGAAAGTATCTTTTAAATTTTCTGCAATTGGCCCGAGAGAGTGTATAGGATTCGTTTCGCATCCATGGCTTCATGATCTACAATGTTAATAACAATAACTCATCGTGGCGATAGGTTTTCAAGTTGTAACTGCGTGTGGCTATTAGCGGGGCCGGTAATGACATACGACTCGTAAAATCGATTTGGCCTGAAGATGGATCATTTACGCGTGGAGTGATTTATGCCAATTGTACTCTTACACACTTGCACCGTACTAAGGTTAATTGGGCATGATCGCGATAAGTGGGTCGAAGAGTCGAGCATGTCGTATTGGAATAATCTTCACGGCTGGATGACGAGGCCCTTATGAAATCTCTTTTTTCGATAGCCCACCGATCAGGCAAGATATGAAACAAAAGTGCCCAGAAAAGATGAAAGATATTTCCTCGATTACAGCCAACAATAACAATCGATTTGTAAGACACATGCTAACAGTTTAGGTCATGAGCAATTCGTATTAGAAACATCTCAATCTTCTGAATCGAAAGTATCTTTTCACGGAATTGAAGAAGACAAAATCGTCAGAGAAAAAAATGATATCAGTACGTTAGCCTTCAATTGAAAATGACGGCGGTAGGTAATTTCAGTGTTGCTGTCTTTTCAAGAGGAAAAATTACGAAAATACCCCAAAAAAAATCTATTTTAATTAATAATTAAGCAAAAAATGGAAAAGATGAAACAAAACAAAAAGCGAGCGAGCATGAAAGGCAGCGTGGATTTTTTGAACAAAATAGGAAACAGTTTACTACCGCTGTGCCAGAGTCTGCAACGATATCATTTCTATTAAGTTGCGTACCAGAAACAATGCAATCGATGTACTTAGATGTATTGTGTTGAATGCCATCAAAAGTCAGGGTCAGCGTCTGCTATGATTGAAGACACAAACAATCTAATAATTATTGGTATTATGAAAGACGGAGGTCGATTCAATGGATGTTGTGGAGTAACAATTACTAGGGTTTTTGATTAGACGAATTAATTGAAGATGGTATTTTTTTGGGATGCTCAGGTATGGCCTGAATGGACGAAGATAGTCTCGGGCAGATGAACCAACGAGATTACCTACAATACCTACTGCTAAACATGAAGGTTTCGGTGTTAGTCTTTAGCTAATTCGTAAATATTATTCCATACCTGGTAGGACATAACAAAAAATGTTATTGAAACATGCTTCTGCGGATCCCAACAACTAGAATAGAAACCTCTTCACGCCCACATTGTTCTAATCCGATGCCCATAAATCATGAACGATAAAATCGCTTGCTCAATCAGCACTGACTTCTAGTCACCACTTCTATTCGAATCTCTTGCAAAATCCATCTTACCTAGCCTTTCTTAACAACGTCTTTAACCTTAAAATCGCCTGATTGACCCTTTGCTATGCAATCAGCACAGCAGATTAGATCAGTGAAACTGTATGCTCTAATTCCGTCCAGTCCAGCGTAAGTTCTCATATACGCTAGCTTATGTACAATCGGTTGCATCATAGCGCGTCTACACACAATGATGCTATGCGTCCGGTGTTCTGTGTCTTCCTACGGTACACAAAAGTGAAATTGAATCAACTAAGCTACTGCAAATAGACCCTCAGCAGACTCAAAAAGACCAAATGGACAAGCATGAAAGAAACAACTCTGATTGAAAACGGAAACTAGCCTTAGATCCGGTCAGCAATTTAAAGCTCAATTCGCGGCTAGTTTGCTTCTTGGGCGCTTGGTCTTGGAGCAAATTCACTCATCCAAGATCCATACTTAAATACAGCACCAAATATTGCACAATGTCGTCGATCTTCCACGCCAAGCATTGAGCTTAAACTGTGGTAAATGGTAGTTTAGCTTTTTCCTTTCAAGAGAACGACTGTGTGTCGAAAGGGCGGACAGAGACGTGGATATGGCGGTGATCGTTTTAACCTTAACGCCGAACAATCACAGTAGATCACGTCATTCATTAGAATCATTGAAGAAGATCTGAAGTAGTACTTGGGATGAACCTCGCCTGGGCTCCTCTAATTTAGTCTACGACACACGAACCAGATGCGATGGTGCATGCTAAGTGGAAATGGTTGCATGAAACGACCTTCAAGAATGCTACATTGCAAAATGTACTTTTCGTATGGGTATTGTATTTTTTTTGAGTATTCCGATATTTCTGCCATTAAAGATGATGATGATGATCACCGTGGATGGTGAAGGCGATCTTATACATCAGCTACTACAAGAAGTCACAATTAGAAGTGCCAAAGTAGCTACTACCGTTCCGCCGGAGTTTTGCACAACTGCACCAGTACTTGAGAATCTGTTTTTCTGCCTCGCTGATTTAGATCCGAGTCCGAGTGAGAAAAAAGTGATTTCCAATGATATCTATGTGTCCCGTCGCTTCGTCGCCTTGATCGGTGGTTGCAGTTGAGTTCGGAAAAAACTTTGATGGCACTTGCACACACAGTTTGACCTCAAAAATAATTCAAACCATTGTTTAGTGATTATAGTTGGTCGGGTTTTTTCCCAACAATAACTGTGTCTTTTAACCCATCGTTCACCTATCGTCCCTTTCTTTTATGATTTCTCAAGTGACCCATCAGTCGGTAGTCGAAAATGGATTAACTTCTCGCCCGACCAAATTGCCGATTTTATGACCTGCCCATCCTACGTACCTCGGTTGGGAAATTTTTCAGTAGATAATTGGTAGAAGGTGGAAATCGAGGATTCGAATGAATGGCACGAGAAGGTTTTGACTTATGGGCATGCACCATGTTGAAAGGGTTGAATTTTGTTTATTTGTTACGGGGTTTTCCACTGGGATTAGATGAGTTTAGTGGGCGTCAAATCCACAGGTCTTTGTAGAAGGGTTACTGAAAGACTCAGGTTGTGCTGTGTTTGTTTGATTGTGTTTATGAGTGTGTTGATAATAATTTTTCTTTATAGATTTTCTGAATACGTACCTTGCATCCTTCGCAGGTAAAAGCACCGAAATGAAAACCGGCTGCCGGTTCGCCGCACACTTTACACGTTTGATTCATCTGTAACAGAAGAGAAAAATTGAAATTAATTAGGTTTAAATTTGATTTGATTCCAATTTTAAAGAATTGAAATAAAAAAGTTTCTTCATTTTAAAGTCAATAGAGTTTTTAAGACAAATTAACACTTTTTCGAAACACATTCAGGATTGAAAAGTCACTGTGTTTATTCACGCATTAAATCATTTCAAAGTTCTTAAGAATAAATTGGAGTGGGTCGTTGCTAGTCTAACAATAAGTCAATGATGACTGAAACTCGCTCTCCACTACCACACAAAAAATTATCAGCTTAAGGCCAGTTCCTCCTGTCACTTGCTTTCGTCCACACCTTGGATTTACTCTTCAGGAGCTGCCTTAATCTATGGGGAAGCAGCTCGACCAAGCCAAGGCTTTGTACTCCGACCTAAATCGGAATACGTCCCCGAGTGGAATGATTACACCTTATATGTATAGTGTACATTACACGACACCTGGCTTGGTCGAGCTGCTTCCCCCGTGGCTTAAGGCAGCTCCCGAAGAGCAGATGCATGGTGTGGACAAAACCGAGTGACAGGAAGAATTGGGTTTAAGCTGATAATTTTTTGTGCCGTAGTGAAGAGCGAGTTTGAGTTATTATTGACTTAGACTAGCAATGACCCACTCCACTTTATTGTTAGATTCAGGATTGTTCTAATCAACTTAACAATTCTGAGAAACCACATAACACTTTTTCGGGTCAAATTAACGCTCTTTCAAATAAAATAATGGTTTTCCAAAACAAATTAACGCGTTTTTAATAAAAATAACACCTGTTCAAGTTAAGTTAAAAGTTCGAGATTCAAACCCATCTAACGCTCTTTCAAATCAAATCAACTCTAACTAACTGCTCAGTTAAAATTATTTAAAATTATTAAAATTAGATTTTTCAGAACCATTCATCGATTGACCAATTAAGATTAACGCATTTCAAATAATTTTTTCAGCAATTTAAAGATTTTCGTGTCGAATTAATGCTTTTTCGAATCAAATCAATGATTATTCAAATTATTATTATTCATAATTTGGGGCACTTTTGTACATCCGGTAGGCACTGCGATCATTGAGAGGTTTATTGTGACACAGCCCGCATTATTACAAAATAACCTCCACCATTCTTACGAAGTGAATTATGTCTTTTGCGGAAGCTTTCCCGAAAACGGGCTCATAATGGCTTGTCCCAAAAACTGATCCTCATTATGGTGGCGTGACAGCCCGACGTCGGGCCTTGGCTGATCCTGGCTCGCACTTTTCCCGGGCATTCGCACAAGTTATGCGTGGTGATTTCATCGTTTTTCATGTAAGATATTCAGTCTCGCTATGTAGGCCCATTTTATTTAGGTGATATTACGTGATGGCCCGATAAGTAGCCTACATGGACCCTAACATCGGTTCCATCCAAGCGAATACTGCTTTTGTATGTGAAGGGCATTATTAGCTCCTTCGACTGACGCAGCAAGTAATCCCAATATTGCTGCCTTATTCCCTTACACCATTTTCTAATTATCATTTTGACTGAAGTCAGACTTAGATCGCAGTAGGATTCCAGCCTAGAAAATAGACGGAAGAACCCTGCCTGCAAGTTCGTCCGCAATTTCATTTCCCTCGGTGGACTAATAGCCAACACAAGGAGACTCGGTTTGTTGAAGCCAGAGTCTGCAGAAGTTCATGACACTCCTTCACCTGCTCCGAAGAGAGCCTATGCGATGAGAGAGCAATTATGGCCACCTGGCTATCTGAGTAGACAGCAATGCGAGCACCACGGAGTTTTTTTGTCTAGAACCACCCTGGCACAGACCTCAATGGCTTGGATGTCGGCTTGAAAAATGCTGGGATAAGCGCCCACTGTGACTGAAATCATGGTGTTTGGCTCATAGACACCGGCATCAACTCCCTGTTCAGTTTTAAGCCTAGGTAAGCCTAGGATCTTGGCAAGAATCGACATTGTCCCATTCTTTGCGATCCGGAATGGAGGCTAAGAAGAAGCCGAAGCAAATCTCCGTGGTTATGTAATTTGATCTTAAGCAGATCTGCATACCAGAAATTTTTTTTTCAGAATGCTCAAATGACATACGCGAAATATGTGTACGTTAGAAGATAAGTATACTCTTAGAGCATTGGTAGGTGCTGATTCTTGAATAAAGACATGTAGCAGAGTTAATCCAATGACCGCCTCTAGAGCAGGTGTTGGTTAAGTATGGATAGCCCTAGTAACGCCGAGGCAAACAAGGCGTTACAGTTTATTTAGCTTTAGTGTGGCTGAAAACTGAAGATATTGGAAATATTAATTGATCTTCACCCACGAAACAGCATTCCACCGCAGTAACTGTTAGCCTTTCAACTTGGTTACTGGAAGGCGAGGTCCGTCGACACTGCTCTACATTTTATTACTAGTTTATAGAATATCAAATGACTGGTTTTCTGGATATAGAGGGTGTATTCAATAATTTTAAACCGGAGGCAATCGTGGAAGCTCTGCTTGACTTGGGGGTGAATCTATCGCTCACCACTCTTATTAATCTACTTCTAACAAATAGAATCGTCTCTTCTAAACTGAGCGCGTGCACTGTTCGTAGGAATGTTTCCAGAGGTACACCACAGGGTGGTGTGCTCTCACCTCTCTTATGGATCATTGTTATCAATAGCTTGTTTATGGACCTGGAGAGGATGGGTTTGAATGTCACTGCTTACGCAGATGATGTGAGCGTGGCAGTGTCTAGTAAGTTCCCTGGCACTCTTAGTGAACGCCTGCAGAGTGTCCTTTCAGTGATCACCGGATGGACTAATATGTGCGGTGTTGGCGAGAATCCGACCAAGAGAGAGCTCGTTCTGTTCACAAGGAAACTAAGGGTCCATCCAATGGAAACTCTATCGATTGGAGTCGCGGTACTTACTTTCTCCGATAAGGCTAAATTTCTGAGAATCACTTTTGATAAGAGCTAGAGGCTTAACATCCAGGAACGCGTCAATAAAGTGACTGTTGCACTGTACTGCTGCAAAAATGCTGTGGGGAAGAGATTGGACTTACAGCCTAAAATGATGCATTGGCTGTACGTTGCTGTGATAAGACCGATACTTATGTACGGAGTGATCGTCTGGTGGAAAACCCTTAGTATCGGAACAAATCAAACTCTGTTGGTTCAGAGAGAGGCTGCTGTAGCTATCAGCGGTTCTCTACGGACAACTTCTTCCGCTGCCTTGGACGTGTTACTGAACTTGCTACTTTGGATATTCTAGGAGAGAAAATAGCTACTAACACGGCCATACGGAAGGTTGATCAATGGACTGCATCAAGGATGGGGCACTCATTTATCCTCCACAATAGGGTGACCCCAGCTTCATCGCAAAATTGTGTCCACTAGGGACGTCACCATCCTTACGGATAGCCAAGCCGCGGTTAGAACATTGAAATCTGTGACAACCACCTCTACAACGGTTGCCGAATGCTGCTCGGCTCTTATGATTACTTCAACATCACATTGTGCTGCATCCCGGGTCACAGCGGCTTTGTTGGTAACTTTAGGGCGGACGAACCCGCGCGTAGTGGGTCCACTGGAGAGTTCTACGACTCTTATAGGTATTTAAGTATATCGATGTCCTGCAAGCACGCGATGTCTTCGGCAGCACTCCTGAAAACAAACCTTAGGTGGGAATACGGCAAAGTACAATATGTCAAACAGTCAGAAGTCTGTGGTCTAAGATGGAGCCCGCTAAATCTAAGAAACTGTTGAAGCTAAACAAAAGCACTGTCACTGGACACTGTCTGCTGGGGGAACATGCTAGAAGGCTTGTAGCTCCTCACTATGAATACTGTGGAAGGTGCGGTGATGTGGAGGAGGAGGAAAGCGTTTTTCATCTGCTCTGTACCTGCCCGGCACTCTTATAGAGAAAGAGGTCAATCTTGGGATCTAGCTTCTTTATACTCCTGGAGGACTTGGCTGGGGTGGACATTCACCTGCTGAGCCGATTCTTAGCCTGCTCTGGTTGGCTCAAATGATTATCGGAGGTCTAGTGTTACGAATCAAGGGCATCACAATGAACCTAGTTATGGTGTAAATGTGCCGTGGTATTCATGGCACATGGCAGCCTCAGTAACCTAACCTAATCTGCTCTCGGTTGTTTCTTTATGCCGCTTACCTTGCTTAACTCTGCTCTGCACAGCAAAATGCAACTATTCCGTTCAGCTGTGTGCGTATTATTTCTTTATTTAATAGTGGTCCAGAATCAAGACCCACTGATGGTAATAAAAGAGCAGTAAGGACCTTATGGTCAGTATTTACTATGATTTCTAGAAAATTAAAACAATTCTCATCTTACGATACGCCGCTCTCTTCCAATCCAACAAACAAAATACTTTTCCAATGACTTCATCACTGCTTTTTGAATTTACACCATCACGACTTATCTTCAAAAAAAAGTACTGACAGACCTCATCGAGTCTCCAACAACATTTGCAACAGGTAGCCAACTCACGTGCCTTTCATAGTCACGTGCTAAATTAAAACCGCAGAATATCCATATCACATCAGAAAATCTAAAATCCCGCATCTGAACCTCGCCCGAAAATCCAAAAGAGAGTAGAAAACGAAAAGCTGTCAAAATGCTGAAAAATGCATACCACTTATCCCGCCATATAAAAGAAGCTGCAAAAAAGGTGAACTTGTAGGTAATCGGGGCTCGCAATCGCGCACAAGTTGTACGGGCGGCTTAAGGTTTCCCCCAAAAAAGTAGGAGCTTTTCGTTGTCGTCTATTCACCCAACGTCTAACTACAATGACGCTTTTTGATGATCGTCATAAAATTAAGATGACTACAACAAGACAACGACAACACGACGACGCGACGCACCTTACAAATTACCTTAGCGACTTGTCTGTCTTGTGTTCTGCGATTATCTTAAGATACAGCAGTCACCTTGAATTTTTTATTTCTCGATCGAGTCAAAGAGCACACAAAGTAATCTATTTTTTTTCGACGGGGGAACCTATTTCATGTGCGGGTTCCAATACAGTGAAATAGAAAACAAAAACTGCAGAAAAAAAATCAACATTTGTTTTGGGTTACTGGCTTGAATCTTTCGTTTCAATTCTATGTACGTTTATGTAGCAGACGAACAAAAAAAAAATCAGCGACAACAGTAGTAATGACGAACCAGATTCACTTCCTAAACAAAAGGTGAGAAAATATTTACGAAAATATATTTCAATCGGTTGTCTTAGATACAACACAATTACTGTGGATCGACCACAAAAAAAAACATAAACGCGAGCTTACTGCAATTGAATCGTGTGCACTATTCTGAAGAATAATAAATGTGCGAAATTAACTTTTAACCTCGAACGGATCAAAGCGGAAATAACGCGATATAAACAAAACAAATTGCTTAATAATACATAAAGATACGATTCTTTTTTTTTCTCTGGTTACTTTGGTGTCTGCACAAGTGCGAATGCAATCGTTGGTATCTCCCGAAACTCTCGTGATATGTCGATGAATGAAAAATTTAAACTTTTGTTTAATTTTTATCCATTTACCACTTGGATTTGTTCAGGATTTTCATATTCCGTGACTAATTGATGAACCGCATCGATTGTTGAGAAAAAAAATTATGACAGAACGCAAAGGTGGACGAGTACATTTTCGTGCTAGGCATTTCAAGTCAGGCGACCACATGCTGTCCACTGTTAAAGTGCAAATGCAACAGGTGTGATTAATAATTTCATTCTTAGGCTGAAGATAAAAAAGAAGAAAAATTGGCATGATTGCCGAAATCTTGGTTCCTGTTTCTCATACCAGATCTCATTATAGATTAGCCCTCAATCGCAGAATTGTTGTAATACCGACGGCCTTGAGAATGAGCTTGCACGTCCGGCTACCAGACATCTAGTCTTCAGATCTTGTTTTTTTTTGTTGGTTCTTCTATCTAGTACTCGTCGCAATTACTAGATTACGTTGTACTCGTATTTTTGCGGTTCGTCTCAAATTTTTTCCCGTCCCGCGAGCGAATTAAGAATGGCAGCAATTTTCTATTGTGACACTTAAGGAAGTCATCAAATAAAAATTTCGCGCAATACAGCGTTCTGGTAAGCTCGCGGTTAGCATTCGTACGAGTATTATTGTGTCATTATGATTTTCGCCCAATTAGATAAATCATCTTAAGATCATTTTCTTTAGCACTTCTTAGGCGGCTGTGATCTTTCTACTTCTTCTTCGGCTGCTTGAATTATGATTGATGGTCATGACCTTCGGCCGTGTGTATTTCCAAGTATTATAAATCATAGTATCTTAGTTTCTTTTTGATTTTGTCCTCCATAAATTACTGGCATTAATTGTTGCAGTCCGAAAATGCGTGGTGAGCAATTGTCAGAAGGAAGACATTCGTAACAGATCTAGTGTGTGAACTTTATGCGCATTTTTTTCTATATCTTGCAGGGATAGATACGATTATCAACATGTAGGGTGTCATTAGATACACGAAACATCTATTCGAAAATTACCAGTTTGTGGTAAAAGCCAATCGAGACACATTCACATATAGAAATAACTACGTTCAATTTTATATCGGCGGCAACTTAAAGTTTATTGTATATCTTTGACAAAGCCCCTGCGGTCACTGGACAATCTTTTATCTATCTTTTGTCGTAAATAACCTCTATTAAGTGATTGTTTAATCGCTTCATTGCTTCGGGTGAATTGATGAAAAATTTCAACGAGTAACTACAAGTCAAGTGTCTATTTTTTTTTCATTTTTTGAGGGCTTCCAATTATTTTTTTTTGTAGAGGTATATTTTCTGATTTGTTTTAAATGGTCCCAGAATAAAAAAAAGCCACGACTAAGATTAATTTCCTGGTCACTTGACTTGATTTCGGAACGTCGCGTCGTCTGAGAGACGCAATTTGCGCGCTCTGATTCTGTTCGCCCAAGTTCGAGGTCATTTTTGGTTGGCTTTCGATTGAGTCATTGATCTAGAATCGATTATAAAAGAATAATCGTTACAAGTATTTTTTTTTTGTGTTTTGAATTTTTACGGGTGTCCGTGAGGGTGTTAAAATGGAATTATATTTAATGCTTAAATAATTAGGTTGTGGTTCGGATTCTTTTTTTTCGAGTGGGAGATGGTAAGGCGAGAAAATTGCTAGGCACAAACAAAGTAATTACAAAAATTTATAAAATTATTTTCATTAGTACCAAATTGGACAATTTTTTTTAAATGAAATTATTTTTTAGTTTTTCATAAATAATGTGGCCTTCAAAGTTATGCTTTGAGAACTCCGAGAATTGTTTATTCTGTGGTTAAAATGATCAGTTGACTGTTCTGTTTTACCCACCACTTTTCGTTTTGGTCGATGATAATTTTTTATCTGCCCAAACACGTATTTCGGTAGCTAGTCGCAGCCTTCTCTACTGGAAGCTTCCCTGAATAGAGCAGAGGGTCGTCGAATGAGCACAGCACATTAAGAACCGACCGTAGGCTTGTTGTGATACCTATGATGCTATAATCCTCAGGAGTTAGTCTCAAGGCGGAGGAGTTGATCCACTTCTAAATCTGATAATACCCCCCACACACAAAGGTTTTGGACGTTCATATGCCTGATTTGGGGAATTTCATCAAATCCTAATGGCTGCATTTACGGCCATTTACTTTCCTAACATGTCTACTTTAAGCAGGCTGTCGATGGAGTTGTCCGAAAAACTCCAAATTCCTACGCAGGCCACTCCCTGCACCTTACATAAGAAATTGAAACTTGCTTCAGTGTGTAGGGCAAGTCACCACACCACTACCCCGAAAAACATTATCGAGGGCAATACCGACAAATAAAGCCAGGGCAGAACCTGAGGTTACAGACCCCATGCCTTACCAAGAGACTTCCTCCAACAGTAGCTTTGTTTGTGCGCTTCTGAACATTCGGTTTCCAGTTACATTCTCTATCAAATATTAGACCAAGAAAGTTTGCCCCATCTGCAATGGCGAATCTTACTCCTTGCAACGAAATAGGCATTACAGGTGGAATGTAATATTTTTTATGAATAGGGCTATCATGGTTTTACTAGGATTGACAATAAGTTTGCATTTATTCATCCGGTTAGTTGTCAGCGCCTATTATGTAACTTCACTTAGCAAACCAGGGATTTTAGTATTGATAGCAAGAGACCTCAGCACCATATGCAGTCACCTTTCAACCCACCTGTTTTAAGTCTATAAGAAATGTGTCAAGCGTTATGTATATGCATAGGACGAGTGAGAGCTTCCTACATGCCGATGAAGCTCCGAATTCCGATGTATTGTATTACCCCGGATGTTAACATCAAATTCATAAGTTCAACCAGAAAGTCGTCCACTCTTAGTCTTATAAGAGCGTCTATGATTGCCGTAGTCATGACTTTATTGAGGGCTCTTTAAATGTCCGGAAAGATTATCATGGTATACTCCTTCTAACCTGAAGATTTCTCGATGTGATTCACACGATGAGACTCACAATGAAATGCAGAGCTCTGTATTACCGACCCTTGGTAAAGGCGATTTTGAGAGTAAGGGTTTTCGGATTATATTTCGCAGGTGGATGTTGATTAGTCTCAGTCAAATTTTATGAAGTGTGGTGGATAGACTAATGGGTTTGAGATACATTGGCTCCGCATTTGCACTTTTCCCCCATTCCCCCCAATGAAAACTTCGTTTACCTTCAACCATGTACTAGGAATATTCACCATTCGATCCAAAATTCTGCCGAAAAGATTCTGTTGGACGTAAGAGAATTGAAAGTCGATTTTGCTTAGTGGGCTTTTTCTTTTGAATCGATAGATTTGGAGTCTCACCGATAACATTTTCTCAGTCATTAGTATCCTGAACGTTGAGCACCCACGGGTGAACTATCTGAAAAATATGCGTCGAGCAGAATCTTCAGCTGTTCACTGGTATTCGTCCCAGTTCCATCCTTAAGCTCCTTCATCCAGAACTTTAATTAGGCCAGAAGCCTACGTTGATCTCTCATTTTATTCGCCGAAAATGGTGCAAGTGAACCGGTTTTCTTCAGGTTTATGTGAAGTGTGTGTGTGTCTTGAGCTATTCAGAGGACATTTGTACCAGGTTCGCTGTTATTTGAGAATGAGGAGAAGTACATCTTGTTTCATCTTGTCATAAAAACTGTTTTTTTTTTCGTCCGGTTTGTGGAGGAGGTTCTCATACCTATTGCACTTTTAAGCCGTGTAATGAATCTAGTATCTGGAATCTAATAAAGTTAGTAGTACCAATCAGAAGGAAACTTTGTATCTCTAGCTACTAAATAAAAGAGTTACGAAGTGAGTGGCTCAAAAAATCACCCTATCGGAAGATACTATAAATTTTGCAAATGGCGGCGAATGTCAATTCTGCTTTGACAGTTGTCAAGTAAACAGATGCAGAATACACTTCGATAAGCCATGGAACGCTATACTCCTTAAGATCGCGGAGTGATTGTTTCAATTTTTTTGCACAATAATTCGTCTGTGGTATTGGAGCATCGCAAATTTTGCGCAGATTTCTCAACGGTCTAACAGCAACTATGCAAATACTACAGCGTTTGGCCGCTCGCCTTGAAGAGACTGGATAAACACGGGATGTTGCCAAGCGTGGCCGGCCCCGGAGCAGCCGTCTTGCTGAGAATATGGCCGCTGTAGCCGAAAATATCGAAGAGGAACCCGGACTGTTGATCTGACGGCGGTCTTTACGGCGAATTTTAGTAAAAGACTTGAAGATGTTTCTGTACGAAGTGCAGATAGTGCATCAGCTCTCAGCTCTTGATCGTCCAATGCGTTTAACCTACGCTTAAGCCATCCTGAATAACGACCACGAGGAGGACGATTTTTCACCGCAAACGTTCATTAGCACTGAAGCCTCTTTCCATTTCTCCTGATACGTGAATAAGCAAACTAATCCATTCTGGGGCACCAAAACACCGCATAAGATATACGAAGAGCCATTAGACCCGCTCGAAACGATTACTGTGAATTACAAGCGCCACAGAACTATGTTCAACGACTTTTCCTTTCCTTAATTATGTAAATTGGAACTGGAGGACATTTCGTTCCAACAGGATGGAGCAATGGCGCACACTGCACGAGCGACTACCGGAATTCTGAAGGCTGCATTGCGGGTCAGCTTATCCCTCGTTTCTGCGATTTGCAATGGCAGGCAAGATCACCCGATTTGACCGCTCCAGACTTCTTTTTTTTTAAGTCACGGGTTTATGTCAACAAGCCCCAGACTCTTGAAGCCCTCAAAGAGATTATCCGCTAAGAATGCGGGAACCTATTGTCGAAAGTTCTGGCAAAAGTGGTGGAATATGCCATAAAATGGGCCTGTATGGCCGTCAATTCTGGCGGCAGCCACTTGACTGATATCATTTTTTCGACTTGACGGAAAAAATGTAAGATATAAAATAAACATAATCCACAATCAGAACCAAAGTTTTTCATTCATAAAAAATTACAGTCAAAAAACGTCGGATGATTACTTTTGCGCCACCTGTAGTTTAGTAATAGTAGCATATTTTAAATAGTTGGGGTATGTCAGTCCCCACTTGCTATACGGCAAGTGAAGGCTTCTCCTACAGGTAGCTAGGTAATGGTTTAATTCCTTGGACCACCAAAAAGGATTCTTGTTCCCCGTCGGCCTGCTTTTTGGACCCTGGTTTTGCTATTGATTGAGTTATTACATCTATAAATAAGATCACCATACTGTTTGACTCCCATTTGTTACGCGATGGAATTGGTAGGGGTAGAAAAAATTGGATAATGGTTTGCCCATGCTAATGGACTCATAGTTTGGACTCACAGTAATGCGAGGTAAAATGCGTTCGTGTTCGAAACCTGCAACCATTAGAGTAATTTTTTTTCCTGACCAAAAATCCTGTCACATAAGACTGTTAAGGGCGGCGGCATACTATGGGATATTTAAGTAACATATATGGCTTCGATAACTGCTAGACCGAACAAATTGTAAGGTTTAATGTCACCCACCATCGCGTCACCTTTATTTCAAAGCTCCTCTCTGACACTTGATTCCATTATTTGAATCACACTGATTAATAAAACGAGACGGTGGCTCAAAAAGCAGTCAGGGCTTATGCAAATTTTCTTCGGCAATCCCGTTATGTTTCACTATTAATTAATCTACAATACTGGATTGTAGTTTTACCGTTGCTAAAACAATTATCAGCCTCTACATACTGGCCCACATTATTAACATTAAGTGCAACATAATCGCTTGTAGAGACCCACCGCCCATTCAGCTTTCACGCTGCCTGAAAAAAAAACGACGAAATCATCTTCTGCACTCAAAACAATTGCAATTTAACGGCTAATTCGATTATGAAAACTATAGATAGAGATTGATTTTTTATTATTTCTCCTGACCAGCTGGTTTTCCACATTTGTAATTTATCGTATTCGAACGAATTATATTATTGTTCCATATAGGTTCGAGCTTCACTACAACTATGGACCACCACTTGTACCTATTTCTTCCTCGCTGCGCGATTTGTTGTTTTCCATGCCGTCCGTCCATGCGCGGCGCAATAACACGAAACAATTAATCAAAAACCTAATTGATTTTTTTTTTCACAAACAGTTTCAGTTCACGGCGAGTCAAAAAATAGTTCGAGTCAATAGATTTGCAAAAATTCCGATTCAAAAAATCATTTTTTTTCTGGACTACTATTCGAACATAATATTTCATGCTAATGGACGCACCCGATTATAATTTACCACGCAGCAGAAGGAAAAAAAGAAATGTATCGATTGGAAGAAAGCTTGCTCATTTCATGTCTTGTACTCTTCAATACAAGCTTTGTTTTTTGATTGTCCAGAAAACATAATTTTCGTTGGCACCTACCACCATTGTTTTCGTTGTTTTGATCTGTATCCATCAGTGTACGGATAGGTTCAAGAAAAAATCAATTAAAAACTAAAAAAAATTTATGATGATCCTCTGTGCAATCTGTTGGCTGATGTAGTGTAGCTTTCTAGATCGCCTGACCCATACCGCATAGACCATCGTGGTCTTTTGTTTGTTAAATACATCTGGGTGTTGTAAAACGGTAGTGTTAGTGGTAGCCGATTGTTGTGCTTTTGTTTCTCCTAATCGTTCGCTCCTAATGATATTTTGCGCGAAACATTGCCCCGTTACAGCATGTTTTCGGCGAAGGCTTAATATCTGAAGTCTGTAAGTTGCATTTGAAAGTCATTTACACGATAATGGCTGGTGTTTTATTCATCGTTATTTGAAGATTTCCTGACCAGCGCACATACCGAGAGATGGGATGGGCTCGTAATCGGTAGAAAGTGCATCAGGCAGGTTGCTACTAATCGACAGCGTTCAATGAAAAGTTGGAGGCAGTTGGGAGAATATCTCGGAAGGCTATTGTTATGCTGTGACCTTTTTTCGTGTATGCGAATTAAAAAGCATAAACCCGCACCAGTTTAAATATTGAGCAACAAAATGTTCAGTACTCGTCTTATCACCGAATTGCGTGATATCAAACCATATGAAATATTCAAAAATATCTAATTTCCCTTCAAAATTCAAGCTTACCCTTTTACCATTATACTTTAACAAATTTATCTAATGATTCGAAATTAAAGAAAAAAAAATTTCAATTCCAATCACGGCGCACCCGGTCACATCGAAAAGGCCAAAATTTTACATACCTGGAAAGAAACGAAAAAGAAAACATAAATTTAGATAAATCGAATACACGTTGGGAAAAATTAAGATGAAATTAAAACTACTGAACAATAGCCATGATAATAATGGGTACGCAACATGCGGATAATTGTATATTAAACCTCCGGCTCGGATTGAAAGTATCTGTGAATGAAACATTGTAAGTGATCTTTGAAATTTATTACGATCAATTGTTGTAAGCACGCGATCGTTAGCTGGATTTTGTGGAATATACTCGTAGATTTTGTTTTTAGGTCGAAATGTTGTTGTGCCTATCTTTTAGACGGTAGGAAATGCAAAAATGTACAGAATTTCACAAGGGAAATTCATTCATTCGCTTACAACGAGCGAATCGCTAAGTAAAAATTATTTATTGACCACGAAAATTTACTCATTCAGCCGAATTTTTACACAGAAATAAGTAAATATTAAATTTGCTAAATTTTTTTCAGCCAAAAATGCAATGCGTATAATTTGGCGCCTAATGTGCGGTAGCGATCTATAAGAATTTCTATGCGCGTCGGGATTTCCTCCTGTACAGGTAACTGCGATAATTTTCCGTCTAACTTCTGTCAAGAAATCGTTAATATCATAGGTGATCGACTATCATTAGAAAATGTGAAAAGTTTTATCCATATTTCTAGTGATAGGTTGGAAAAGCTACGATATTTGCCAAAACGAGGAAATCAACGCCGAAAAAAGAATCAGAATCGAAATGATTTCACTTTTCTAGTACCAGGGTCAGTCATAATTGGGGGGGGGGGGGGGGGGGGTAGCTCAGTACGGAAATTATATTGGCGGCTGTTTAATCGCAGCGGCAGCAGCAGCGGCGCTCACCTGTCAAGTTATAAAGGTGCGCTTGGGTTTTGGCCGGTTTCGCTAAATCTAAACACGCCTTAGAGCACTTATTTTCCTTAACCGAATTACTTTGGGGTAGCAGCTCGAGTAGATCTGTTTTTTTTTTCGAACCAAAATGTAAAATGTTGCATGATCTATCGGCATGGTGGCGAAACTTTTGAAACGGCACGAATTACAAACTTGATTTTATGCACTAAAGCATCGAGCGAAAGCTTAGTTTTGTTTTTAAATATTTTGAAATTTTTCTGTGGTGAAAAACTACAACACACATATCATGTTCTCAGTTGAAATAAACTACTGTGGTAAACTATGGCAAGACACCACGGCAACGCACACTTACCTCATTCTCAGTTCAACCCGGTTACAACTACCTCATTCGAGTTCAGCCTTCGGATCAGAAGCATTAATATAACATTAATACATATTGTCAAAAAGTAAAAAGCGAATCATAGCCTCCAAACGCCACATGGTTGAAGCAACACATGAATTAATTAAACCATGGAGCAGCAAATCGTAGACCGAGAACGAGCACAAGCGGAATGCGAAATGCTTATACAACTGCTGCGAGAACGCAAGCAACTATAATGGACCATATCCTGGTAGTGCTTCTTTCACCGGCAGATCGAAGGCAGTTCCTGATGAGTACTGATCTGTTGGTGGTACAAAACTAGGGGCCGAGGGTCCATTACACCCGGACCCCTATGCAAGCGCGAGGTCATCTGAGCCGTCCGCCAATCATTCCATTCTTACCGCCCCATTTTTACCTCTACTGTTTGTGTTGTTTTATCAAGCCTATGATTTTTTATTACGAGTAATACGTAAAGCAGAGGGCCAAGAACAGGCGAAAACTTTGCCTAAGTCTCCCGAACTGAGCTAAACCAAGCACAGGCCGCTACTCAGCCTCGTTGAGGGGCTTTTTTCCTTGGCCAGATGTCACGGCCTCACGGTTATTATGCTACCTTATGCTCCATCCCCACGTGCATCTTCGGATGCCCACCAACTCGTTCGTTACATATCCGTTTGCTCAGGAAATTTCAATAGACCAGCGAATGCAGAATTTGGCCACAGTTGGACAGTTCTTCACTACGATTTGAAAAACAATATTCGAAACATGGTACAATCGCCACGAAACAATCTTCACACCGGAGGCCGGAGACCTAACAGTTCCAATGAAAATTCGACTCGTTCTGCGAAAATTCTACTACCAACGTTACGCTGATTCATTATTTTTCAAAAAGCCAACGGATCTCATGTTCGAGAAAGCTAACAAGATTTTTGAGCCGATGTTTGGTTACAAGGAAACGAAATTTGCCATGCGTCGCAAGTGCTTCAGTTTTCAAAAGCTCGACAGTGAAGATCACTTGATATATGCTGCACGAATTTGCAAACACGGTTCAAAGTTCGTTGTGGAAAACTGACCGGCTGATGATGTCAAAGTTTTTCTGTTCGTGAGCCGCCTCAAAAGCCCATTTTTTTCTGGAATAATCAACATATCTAGAAACGTAGAGAAGCTTCAAAAAATAAGGCTGCCTGATAAGTCCTTGCAAAAACATTGCAAAAAATCATGCAATTTGCGTTTAATTTTTCAACGTGATCATTTTTAAACTTGGAATAACAGTTGTCCCATCTATTTAAACCTTCCAAATTGTGGTTCACTCCCATGTCTCTAAGATAGTCAGAATTGCTGAAATGACCTTGTCTTAGTGCGCCATTTAACACTTGGGCATCAGGTAGTCCTGTAGCTTTCATATCTATTTCAGATTGGCTTATGATAGCCCGCGTTCGAAGCGTCAGTCTAAGCGTGTTTATGCCATGGAACAGTACACGGACAGACGGACGTAGCATTTATGTATTATCACGGGGTTAGAGGGAGACGTGCATGTGTTGCATTTAAACTCATTTGTTTCAGTTTCATTCAACGGCAATCAATTGTTTCCCCTTGATCACTCACCAAACAAAAGTTGTCAAAACCTCAAAACGTTTAGCGCGGTCCTCCACTGGACGCAAATTTGAACGACAACGTGCTCCTACAACACAAGCGGCGCGAAATAAGTGGTAAAGAGCGAGAGGGATCGTCCATTATAGGCGTCTTTGCGCCTCAGTTTGCTTAACTGTCCTCCATTGCACACAAAATCAATCGGTAAAATGTTTCTTTCGAATATATTCTTCAAAGTAGCACGGAGCTACGAGCAGCAAATCCAAAATTTGTTGGATCTGGCGCTCCAGTTGAGTGGCGCACCTAGACGCTTGTAGCCGCTTCGCCCGAACATGCTTGTATTAGACGCATGCTCTTGAAAATCCTCAACTTTGGATCTGACGAGAATTACTGCTGAAATACGCTTTCAGTGGGCGGCCGAACTAATATTTCCTCACGAGGCGGATGTTCCAGTGCATTGTGCTTGTATTTACCACCCACAAAATTATGATTGATGAGAAACTCACTGTCGCTCATCTGTCGCTTATGTGGGAATAGATCTTCGGGGATCGTCGTCGAACCTATCCATTAAAATCAATGCGTATTTCGTGTTTGCTGCGTCGTCGCTCCCTTCTAGAGAATACATACTCAATTGCCCTAACCCCTTGTGGGGCATAGCGCGTCAACTGTTCCATGTGGCCCAGTTGACGTTTCGTTGGCATAAATTGGTTTCAGAGAATGCAGTTGCCAGCATGCACCTCCTGCACATCCATGGCCACGAACGTCGTCGTGGACGGGATTCGAACCCGAAACGCCGGTAGTCAAACATGAGACTGATTGATGCCTCGACACACTGCGCTACCGGTCGCCCCCGATCGATGAATGCAGTCCGGGACGGACGGATAGACCGTCCACATGCATTTTGGTCCTTATCGTGCAAGTTTACATTCAAAACAGGCTTTCAATTGTGAAAACGCAACGTTTGTATTGTGCAAAACATCAAAGAAGGAAAGCGCCTTCAGACCACACCATTAATCACCTACACCAACAAATTTGTCTTCACCCGTAACATCTTGATAATGCCAGTCATAACCGACGACGTCGCCTGAGACGGCCTGATGAGATCATTGAGGCTGTACAGACCAGCGTTGAGAGATTATCGAAAACCTCGAGTCGTCGACATTATTCGCAGTTGGGCAACCCTCGCACGTCTCTTCCACGCAAAATTCGTGGTGATTTGAAGTTATTCTCATAAAACATTAAATTAACGCGTCGACAATCACTTTATTGCATCTTTTGTTTATCGTTCGCCTAATTTCGAAAAATGGCGATTATGACTGGCCTGCGCGATTGCCTCCTGCCCCCCAAAGTTTTTCCTGTGGAGTTACATGAAGTCCAAAGTTTATGCCACAGACCCTGGAAGCCTTGAAAGATAATTTTCGACAAGAAATGGTCGCTATTCGGCCCGAAATAATTCGAAAAGTGATAGAAAATGCCAGAAAAAACAACCCCATTGCGTTTTTTGCTCTGGCGGTGCGCAATATTAGATTCAAAAAGTGATTAGAACAAATTTTCAGCCCCCGACCAACAAACGTACAATCGAACGAACATACAAAAAAATGTCTCCATATTCACGAGCATTTAGTAGAAGTTCGTTTAATAATGTCGTTTTCTCTCAGGGTTTCAGAATCGGGACCAATGAAACCTTAACTAAGCCATTTAGGAAAATTTTACGTCTTTATGCCCCACTGGCAAATAGTCGTAGTCCTATATTCGATATACGTTTTCCGATATTTGACCAATATCTTAACATAAAATGAAAGTCTACAAAAGTCCCATTTTTTTCATTGGTTTCGGATTGTACTAAAAACAAAAACTGCCATCAGCCAAGACTTTCACATCCCGTCAAAACTATCACTAAAATGTCAGAAAAATTTACTCGTGTTATCCACACTTTCTCCCGGCCCGGAAAAACAAACCCTGTAATTGTCAAATTGCCATATTTCAGTTTTTTCTTTCAAATATGCACATAGACTTATCGTCGAACGGAAGAACTGCCGTCAGCCATCAACAGCTCGATTATAAATTGGTTAATAATTATCGATCGTGTGAAAGAAAAAAAAAAATTTCGCTCATATTCAATCTTTTTAGAAAATATTTGAATGCCATAGAATGAAAAACCAGACACTTTCCAAGTTATCTTAAATTTACTGGGCTTCTTCACGCGCAAATTCAAATTTTTTTACTCGAACGAACAATTTTCCATGGTCAATTGATTATCCGCAGGTCGATGGTTTTTTCTATATCTGTAACGTGGGTTTTGTAGATTGGACAATTTGATGCTGTCTACATGCATATTCAGACCATGTAGATAAAATTTGAAGTTTCTGCAAAGCTCAGCTTTTCACCAATGACCTGGAAAAATGTATGATCAATTTTCGATTGAATTTTTTGACCCATTCTGAGAGTACATTTATTCTGACTTCCCACTGCAGTGCTCTGCGTTGGAAAAAAAAACTGACTTGTGCTAGTAGCAAAAGTACTTGTTCCAAGTACAGGTCATGTACAAATCTCATCACCTCATCAGTCCATTATCGATTTAATTGAATAAAATTGAATATTAACCAGAAATTGAAGTGTATCTCCAGCACTTAATGGAAGGCAGTTGAAATGAACAAAGATCTGACCAGAATCGAAACGAATTGTTACAAATTGAATTAAATATGATAATGGTGAGAAACTTGTCCATGAATTGTTCTCTATGTTTTTGTTTTTTGTCTGACTTCAGTTCGGGCCGAATTAGGGACGTTGTTGGCCGGAACTGGAGCAAACTAGCCAAGCTCAGTTCCTCCAGGTATAAACACTGCGCATTCTGATGATTTTCAAGATCCCAATGCTGCGCTGCAGTCTACATTGAAAATTTTCCAAAAATTCCACGGAAATTTTGCAATCCGTGAAGCGTCTTTGAACTTGGCTTCTTCGCGGTTCGTCAAATATCTTCACCTTTTCGACAATATTTCCCAGGAAATGCGAAGCATTAAATCTAGCCTTCAACTAATTGTATTCGTTGTTCATTTTGATTTTTTTTAGTGCTTTTCATTCATTCGAACAGTTTTAATAATACTTGTACAAAAGAGACGACCGACATTTATCGTAGTAGAATAATGCAATTTACGCTATCCAAATGACGGATAATGTTCATAGCTCTATAGCGTACTACGCCAAGGTAAAGAAAGATGCTTTTGTAGCTGCGCTACAAATCACAGATTACAAAGATACAGCGTCTTTGATCACGATATAAAACAGAATACGTGTTTCATTACGGTTATTATTATTAGTTTTTTTTATTCATTACAAGCTGTTTATTAAGAACAGCCATTAAAAAATACACTTTTAATTTTTTTAAAGAAATTCGAGTAATAATAATTGCGTCAGTGTACAGTGACAGAATAAGTTAATCTCAGCGTCTTGCTGTTGACCTTGAACTTAATTTATATTTGCAATAAATGTCTTAATGGTTTTCGGCCTAAAATGCACATTCTGACGACGAGTGACGAAAAAGGCCGGTTAGAATTCAGCGCTAAGTGGCCTGACCGACAGACACTGGCTGAAGAAATAAAGAATCTGGGTAAGTCAAGCGCGAAATCTCAGCTATGTACTCGTATACACAATTCAATGTCGACCACGAATTTTAATGGTGTTACAAATCATAGCAACCGTAGGGTTCTAAAGTTCAACAAAGTGTATAAAATTTGAATTCTGATTTTACTTTTATTTTCGTAAATTTACCGACTGTGTCTCAGATGATCTATTAAGACAATGGATCTCACTTTTTTCTATGAATACCATTTCAACAGTAGCGTGACATAAAACTGGTAAAGAACATTTTGAAAAATAAATGGAAAATTAAACAAAACAGGTGTTAAAACGCAAAAATTCCATTGCAAAATAAAAAGCAATCGTATTAAACTGTTTCTAATGTGTTATATAATGACAATAGCAAGAAGCTGGATAGTCCAAGACACTACCAGCAAAAGAAAAAAAATGTAACACAAACCTTTGCGCTCCAGCAATTTCGCTAATCCGTTTTGTATCTTTCGACCAGAAGGAAAAAATTAAGCGTTGAGTCTCGACAAGATTCACTACCGCTGCGTAACAGCGATTAACTCAACGATGATTACAAGTCAAGGTTGCACTAAATTTTAGGTAATGAAAATGACAATGGAGATTTTTCGAGGTATTATATGTTTTTTCTTGGACTGACTTCTTTTTAGATGAATCATGCACATGGCGAAAAGTGAAGTTGATATGTCGCGGCGCGTCAGTTTGAAGGAAAAAAATGAGATCTACACGTGGATAAAATGGTTCAGAGGCTGCCACAAGTGATGTCTAGATCTAGACATGTGAATTTAATCGACCATGGTCGGTGAAGTTCATTTTGGTCGAATGACAATGAGCCTAACTAAATGGTCACATGATGCCTTGGGAGTACTTGTTCAATTTGCTTATGATTGCTCCATGATGTTGTTGGGCTTAGATCTTCGAAATATCCATTCAGGTGTGATAATCAATTACCCTAACCCCTTTTGGGGCATAGCGCGTCAACTGTTCCATATGGCCCAGTTGACGATTCGTTGGGATAAACTATGTAGAAGCATCCTTCCATAACCAAATTAAACGAGTAATCATAGGTCGTCATTCAACCATTGCCGTTAGGCTTAATAACCGCTATCACACTGATTCAGAATCACTGTCTTCTCAGGAACGCGAAGAATAGAAGACCCGTTCCGGAAACGGGGGAACTTTCATGCCTAATGATTGAGATTTTGAGATTACCTTAAGCATCCTTATCTTTGGTTATGATTGCTAATAATGCTGTCAAATCTTAGTGGATCGTCGAAATACTTCGATGACGGGGGGTCCATTGAGATCTGACAGCATAAGGAGCAATCATAATCAATTTAAACGAGCAATCTTAAGTTGTCATATGACCATTATAGTTTGGCTCAATGGCCGCGTTCCTCTGAAAGTACTGACTCAATGTAAAATCATGTGCATCCGTAAGTGAGAGAGTTGCGGTATCTGAGCCCGAAAACTGGAAACCATGGAAACAAACCATACATTTTTTGTCCGGTAAATTTCCCATCTAAGGCTCGACGACACGACGGGATTTGCATGTCCATTGATTGAAATTTTGATAAAAACAATTTTTTGTTTGTAAAATCAACTTCACAACAACATATACTTGGTGTATATGTTGAGGCAGCTGTGCAGAACACAGCACACAGCACACATAGACCACCACTGGGTTCATTGTGATACCTCATCAGCACAAACGTTATGTGAGCATAGTCGTCAACTCACCTAGAGCTGTCAACAAAACAATGTAGATGACCAGCATTTACGCCTTTCAGGTCATCGAGGTCAATAAAGTAGAGAGAGCCAAAGTGTCCTTTCTTTCTACCAGCCATAGCAAGGCAGGTGCACACAAAGTGATGTATTGTCTCATCCTCTTCTTCGTTCCCACAAATAAATAAATAACTGGCGCAATTGTCCAATCTGGACCATGGCCTTGAGATAAGTTAGAATCATCTCATTTTCTAGATCGTGACGTTGTGTCTTGTGTAGAGATGTGTGATCAGCAACACACTCAACCGAGTTATTTACCCCATAAATGGGTACTCATTTAACAGCTGAGTGGGCGCATAGTCCGACAACTAAGTCCCTTTTTTTATCGAAGACTACCGCATTCAGTATAAATCGAGCCGGGGCCGGGTGCATATAAGGCGAACGTGCTAACCGTTGAGCCATTCGGACTACTTGTTCCACACAGCTTCTGCAAAAATATTTGTATGGAAGCCTTGCTTAGCATGCTTACATATCAGGCAATGTTCCGTAATGAGCCACACAACCCTCATGAGATGCTTTCTCTCCAGCACCAGCAGCTCTGGGAGCGGTTAGGATTGAAGGTCCGCCAAATCTGCCTTCTAGTATTCTAGGTTCTACCATTTAGCCATCCGATATTATTAGCATGGCTAATTGCGTTTGTTTTGATTATAATAGCTTCTTGAATGCTAGTATTTTGACATTGCGTAAACACCCCATGTTCATATTGGCCGTACCTGCCCGAGCAGCTACTGCTGAAAGCACTGTGAGCCAGAATCCATCACAATATGATATTTAAGAAATTGCTGAGCTCCTTAAAAGCATTGCTACACAACGCTACGGTTTCCGAAGTGGAAAGTGCAGATCGGTAGCTCAGTGCATAGAGTCGCCAGTTTCAAGTCTGACTGCAGTCGTTACGGAATCAAGTCCCGTCAACAGCGTTGGCGGCATGATTGTTCGTATTATATTCCCCCTGTGGTGCGGCGTAATAATACATAAGCCACAACATCTCCCGACTTGTTGCAGATAGGCGACTAATTGGGAACAAGAGGTGCAAGCTGACAACGTGCACCGTCCGAAACTGGTTTATGCCAACAAAACGTCTACCAAACCATGGAATATTTGAGCCGCTTTTCTCCACTAGGTGTTAGAGCAAAGAAAAAACCCTGACTATCGGCAAGATAGTAATATTCGTTGCAGATAATGTATTACAGCCCTGCTAAGCGAGAACTTCGGTAATTTCTGCGATCTCCGCCAGGACAACGTTGCAAAAAGCTGGCAGACGGAGTGACAAGCAAATATCCAATTTCTCTGAAAAGACACCTACGCCTACACCCTCTTCTGTGTTCGATTCGATCAGTAAAAAAGCTTATCGTTTCCAGCTCTGCAATACTATCTCCGCCCCACTCCTACCGCGAAGGTATTAAGTTGGTATAATATTTGTCGAAAGCATACACCGGAGAGAGAGGTTTAATCCGTGTCTTCTGAAATATCCAGATTGGGACTCTTTCCACTGCCTTCTTTCCCGAAGACGGATGACCGTAATTGCAGCCACCTGTTCTGCCAAGATGTCCAAGGGAAACAAATTAAGCAGTTCACTAAGAGCAGCAGTGGCTTTGGTATTCAGTGAGGGGGGCTTAACGATATTGCCGCTAATATAGCATGCCTGACGGCTAGCCACTGTGGCCAAGTCTCCAGCACAATACAATATTGAAATAGCTACTCACTAAGGCATGCCGTCGTAGGGGCAGATGCGCCCCTTCGGCCAAAACCGGATACGATGTCGCGCAGAAGTAGTCAATGCCCTATGCCCCACTAGGGGTTTAGATAAAATAGTGCGCAGACTAGAGGGTTTTCACTATAGCTTGGCTGCCCGTCAAAACAATGATGTCACTTTCGGATTTAACGTGGAGATCTAGCGACATCGCAGCTTTTTTAATTACACAGACTTTCGCTTTGAAAACGCTGCAGTAAATAGCTTGCAAGTTAATATTAGTAATTGAAATTGAGCTCCTCCGGCACCCTCGCCTTTATCGGTCTTGGAGCCATCCGTGAATATCCTCAAAAAAGTTAGTAGTGCCGGCGAAACTTCCATTGACTACGGTTTGGGATAAGGCTTGCATAGTTTTCTCCGAAACAGTACGTCGAAAGAGTGTAGCCTGCATCTGCATTATCTAGAATTATGGAGTGCCGGGTAGTGGCCCTCAAAGTGATCCAGCGACTGGTCTCCTGAACACGAATGGCTGCCTTACTGCCATTTGCTCTACAGAATATCCAGAGGAAGCAGACCAATCATTATGCAAAGTGTTCACGGAGTTCTGTGGTAACATATAAAGCAGATTTTGAGCTGTAAAAACAATTTTTTCGAGGCAAACTTCCATTTAAATGGATCTATCAACAATAAAACTATCGCTATTAGGTACCAAAGGGCAAAATACACGATACAAGCACGGGCAGGCTCTGCATAGCCCAAAAATAAAGGCCGAAATATACCACACAGGCAGTCTGCGCAAATAGTGTTTATGCGGCCCATCTGTACTGTGTGTGGTGCTGTTTTCGAATCTGCGCAGACCGTCTGTGTCAAATCGAAAAGTTTTGATTTTTGGTCGCTTTCCGTTGACACGTCTGTGCTGTGTATGTGTCGAAATTTGCACAAAATAGTGAACATTTCTTGGAGTAATAGATAAAGAAATGAAAGATAAACAACTCTTGGCTTAGCTCATCGATTTATATTAATCGATGCCATCCTTATGGAAAATTACAGTAGGTAATGGAGTGTTTCAAAATAGTGCTTATGATATTATTGTGGACAAATTAAAAAAATACCCGGAAGCAACAAGAGAAATGTCAGGTAAAAACGTAATTTGTGATCATCGCACCAACAGGAGATAAAAATATAAAAGGAGAGCCATAAGGTTCTGATACACAAGACGCGTATGCACGATCGTATAGTTTTCACAAGTGTAGTGTAAAGGCGACTACTGTTTACACGTTGGTTGCGTAAGCGCACTTACGGATATAATATGTTTGGGTAACCCTTCGTCGTTTAAATGTTATGGGCTGTCGTGTACCAGTTAGATCTTTACACGGGACGGATATTGTGGATTTGTCATACGCTTCACGTTTACGAGTCCCGTGTATTAGAAGCTTTAAGCTTAATAAAAACAGCAGCCAAGAACAGAGATTGTTAACAAGATGTGGACCTAAATACGAATTAAGAGGGTCTGCCTATTAGTGGCATATGTGCTTGATGCCATCAGTACGCGAAGGAGTAAACCCGAATAACGAGCATGTTACTCAAACAATGAAACGTGATGGGCAGTTGTCATTTGTAGAGCTTTTTGAAGTTTTGTCGTCCCTATCCGACTTTCACTTGATTATTAAAGTCTTAATTGGCACTGGGCTTTTGTTTAACTCGTACGAAGTTCCATCTCTATTAGTAATGACATTATGACAGCAGCGTCAATGCAAGACGGTGATAGGGGGATTGCTTCTCTGACCGTGGTCTCTTATTACGTAAGAGGATGCGCAACGTTACTGAAAAGAACATCAAAGATCGGCTTGCTCAAGCGAACATAATTTTTAAAATCGCACTACGAAGTAAATTCTAATTCTTTCATAATTCCCTTTGTCCAAGAAGCGCTCTTTTTTAACCCACGCTTTGTACCAAATCCATCTTTTCTTTGCTTTCACTTCTTCCTTTTGTGTTTTATTACAGCAGTGACCAATATAGCAGTAACGTAATCACGGTCCGTACAAATCGTGATCTCAGAACCAGCTGACAAATTTGGTCTGCGGAAATTTTGTCTGTGTCGTGTTGCAATGACGTGTGTCGAACGACCGTTTTGCGCAGACCGTCTGTGTCGTCTATTTGGGCTTTTACTGTTTGCTCTAGGAGTACAATTTCCTTGGAGCAACTCTAACTGCGGTTGGCGATTCCTTCTGCCGCATGAGATTTGTATTCTAAAAGTTATGTTTTTTTTTTAAATTTCATTTTGATTAGAAAAAATAAGCCACAATAATTTTCCCAACATTGCACTAAAGGAATATGAAGATTCAACTCCAATTCCAAACACAATAGTTCCCAAGAGCAAAGAAGTCTAGTTGGCAACACAAAAACACTCTTTTCCGCCCTTGCTCATGTTCAGTCCGATTTTTCAGTATCTCATGCAATTATGGGAACTCAATAAACTCAAACACCCTCAGAAAAACGGACTCGCAACCAAAAAGCCCGCCACAAAAACATAATTAGAAATAAATCGGACGTAATTAAAACCATAATGATTTTGACGCCGAAAAAACCATTAAACTATCAATTATCCATCTTTTTTTATTGGCGAACGGCATCGAAAAAATCCGACCTTCACACGTCAAGTGTATGACAGTTCCTCTAATGCCTCTAATAAGTATCTTCAACACTGTTGCTGGATTCCTTTCCGGGTACAAACAACGCACCATCGATCGATCAACAAATAACAATTAAAAATCTCCACAATCTTCGTGCTCGTACGGTGGCTATGACTTTTATCCTTGACAATATAAACCGCAGAATACAGATTCGTTTTCTGTTGTGTGTTGTTTTTTCGTGCGCCTCCCGAAATATTGTTCAATTCACTCTGGTTTTCATGTCTGTCCAGATACCTCGTCATCCTTCCTCTCGTCACTCCAGTCGTCCTTCCACCAATGACTGGTTTAATTATCCGCGTCTGTGCAGAAATACAGAGCGCAGAATTAACCACACAATAATCATAGTATCATTAATCACATTATCTTAAGATAATTCGCGTTAATAGATAACCAATGATCTGATATAGAAATTACGCCGTTTTCTTTTTTTGCGGAGTTGGGAAAAAAATGGCAGCTTGAATACAATGTAAGGCGTTTTTTTTATTTAAACCGTACGTACTTGTGAATGCATACACAAGACTTGCGCACGATAATTATTGTTTATTGGTAACGAACGAGAAACAATTTACTTAGCAATGTTTACCATGGAGCAAAATGGTAATTAAATTGGAGATTTAACCAATATACTCAAAAAAAGGGGGTAACAAATAAATAAATCCATTTCCTATAATTAGCTCGTTTCTTTGACTGCACAGCTCCAAATTACATTTTACTAGTTTAATGTCCATTGATCGGCAACCGAGACAAATTAACCTACAACAAATTCAAACATCTACTCTATAGCTATATAGTACAGTATTAGTATATATAGGTATTTATCTTTATTCTCAGCAGAAAAAAAATCCACTGACTTCTGTTACGACTCGGATTAAAGGGTACCAGATTTCAATACAATTCGACTCAACACCAAGCCACGGATTTGATATTTTCGATTCCATTTTTTTTTTCTTTTGATTATCAAACAACTTGCGGATATGTCTTCAGATTTCAGATGATTATCTGAATGCAACTGACACACAGTGAATAAGAAAAAGACCAAAGAAACATTGGATCGAAGCATTGACAGCTTTGTTAATCGCTGTACCTAAATTTTTCTACTTATTTTTTTCTTTTCTCGCTCCTGTCAACAGCTGATAGCTACAATGGTTTTACACATGTTAAAAGATCGCTATTTTGTGATAATGTTTCATTAATCAAAACATTGAATCAGCGATTGAAAAAAAAAAACAAATCGCTGGCAAAGTGTTGATAGCCCAGGGAATTAGAATGGATCCGCAAAAAGACGGATTTAAAAATTGAATACCTGTCGACGCGTTGTTAAAGCAATTATCTACGAAAAAATCTAAAGTATTTAAAGTATTATCTGTTGATTGTCCAACAATTGAATCTAATGATTTTGATTTTTTTTTTAAATATATTCTTTCACCCGCTAGTTGTCCTCTAAGTGAATCTTCTGATTGTATGGTTTCAGGCAAGTTTTGACACCCCCGTCTATCGACTTGTCGTCCTTCGATCTTCACAATTTTTTTCTGGTAATTTGGATATTTCAATCACATTTCGAAACATGCAATCTCTATTCGAATCGATACCGTAAATTGTCTACAATTAGAGATAAACAGTGATCAATAAACAAAAAATAGGCACTTAAGTGGCAAAAAAACGACTAGCCCGGCCACTAAATTAGTTATAATTGCATTAACATTGAAAATTAATTGCTTAATAATGTGTTCGATATAACACTAAATTATCTCTCTAATTTTTGTAGTATGGCTAATTTTAATTCTATTATTACCATTTTTTTTTTGTTAAGCCGATCCACTAATTTCGTCTTGGGCACAAAAGTTCAACTAGTAACTTTTTGGAAGCTGACATTGTCCTTGCTGTGATGTTGTTCGGTAAACAGTTGAACCATAATTATGTTGCAGACTTGAATTTGGAGGCGGATGGTAAAATACACGCTCACACAAATAACCAAATTATGAAAAATACTCAAAAAGCCTTCCGTAATTTGTCTCTTTCGAATTTCCGCCGTGAGTCACTGCGGTGCCTAGGCATAATTGAGTAGCCCTAGGTGATCTGATTTTTAAGAATAATCAATCAAAATGCAACTTTTGTGGCAATTGGTTAATGTTTAAATAATTCGTTGTTCGGAGAAGTCTGATTGCGAATGGGATATTTGAAAGGGTCGGCTTGAATTGATAAACTGTAATTGAAGTAGTTCATATTTAAGTATATATAATAGCCACGCTCGTTCTACACAATGTCAGATCCACTCCCATACGAAACGGCAGACTAGCTTTTGATCCAGGTCGCGAATGGGATCGCATCGGATCAAAGTTGCCAGTGAATTGGTTTAACGTCAATATGTTTCTAGGCAATGCGCCCCTATCTATTTACATACGGCACTAGGCAACAAAAAATTGCTCAAACCATTTTATTCCATTTTTGCTCCAAAAATCTTAGAAGTAGTTAGAATGCCAATTTTTTGTTGGCTCGGGTAATAACAAATCAAGTGTTTTGTTCCTGTTTTTGAAAGAAATTAATTTAGTTGGCGGTAATACCGTAAAAACGACAAAGTGCAATTTGAGTGAGGGAGATTACTTGGTAAAATTACTGATTGCGTCAACGTTGCGAAAATGTCACGCCAGCTTTGCATCATTGTTGCGTCAATGTTGCGTCAATCTTGCTTTGAAATTACGTATCGATATCCCAAGTATGAATATCGCTCCAATATCGCTTTGATATCGCTTCCATATCGTTTCAATATTGCTTCGATATTTCCTTGATGTCGCTTTGAAATTGCCTCGATATCTCTCAGATAATTTATATCAACACCAAAACCACTTCAGTGCATTGGCCCCCTGGCCGAATCCTCCTGGTGTGCTCCCCAATTGGACAGTGCCAGTGATGACACCCACGACCTCATCAATGTAATTCCTTCTCAACGACAAAAGCTTAGCGGAATGACACTTGTCCCACCTGGGCCATAGCAGCTTTGTCTTATAATAAGTGCTGCCACTTAGCAATCTAATGTTAGTGATACTTACCGCGGCCTCCATTACGCTATGCTTACTTGTATCAAAAGGCATCTAAATTTTGCAGAAAATACGTTCGGATTCTTCCAAGGTCCCTCTTCTAGGAAGTTTGTAAGGTTGGAAGTTGCCAACGAAACTACTGTGACCCGGAATCCAGCAAAAGATAATATCAAAGTACCACTTATCTCTGTGAGAGATTCGCGGCACTCGAGAACCATGGTTAGGTTAGGTTACTTGGGCTGCCATGAATACAACGGCACACTTAAACCATAGCTAGGTCAGGTTGCGATGCCCTTGATTCGTAAAACTAGACCTCTGCGAAACATTTGAATCGGCTCAGCAGGTGAATGTCTACCCCACACAAGTCCTCCAAGAGCGTAAAGAAGCTAGATCCTAAGATTGACTTCCTTCTCCATGAGAGTGCCGGACAGGTACAGAGCAGATGGAAAACGCTTTCCTCCTCTTCCACATCACCGCAGCTTCTACAGTAGTCATAGTGAGGAGCTCCAAGTCTCCTAACATGTTCCCCCAACAGGCAGTGTCCAGTGACAACCCCCACAGTAATGTTTAACTGGCTTTTGTTTGGCATCAACAGTCTTTTAGATTTAGCGGGCTCCATCTTAGGCCACAGGCTTCTGGCTGTTTGACATGACTTTCCTCACAGGTACGTCATGATGATGACGTCCCAGCCAGACCAGGACTTCCCAAATAGTTACCAATTCCGATCGCAGAACGCTACAGTAGTCGGGTAGTCGAACCGATAGGCTCAGGCTCAGAAAGTCGGAATAAATGACAGCTCCCACGCCATTGTCAGTCCTAGACCAATCCGTGTAGATGTATCGTATCTGTTGCCGGAAGAAAATTTTCATTCCACTGTGTACATAATGGGATGAGACATTTGATGGACTGAACATCGGTTTTGATGAGACATTACCCGTCCTGGCAGGCATATTTTGATTACTTAAAATCTTCGAGTGTCCACAGTTTAGAGTCAAACATTTTCCGTTGTCGCGAAAAGGACCACCGTGCATGCATCCACCTGTTCGCCAAAAATATATAGCGGAAGAAAATTGAGCATTATATTCAACGTATTAGAACGGGTTTTTTTTGCGAGCCCCGCTGAAGGCCAAATTAACTGACCTTTGAACTTTTTCCACTAATCTACGATTTGCAGCAGTCTTAAGTGCGTTCCACCACACAACATGCAAAAGTATGGGGCGAATAACCGCCATATAGAGCCAATGCAGGTTGTAGGCCCCACCTTTTTACGATGACGTTCCTACAACATTTTAATAGCCTTATTTACACCATCATCATCATCGTGGCGCGACAGGCCGACGTTGGATCTTGGCGGCCTTATTTACACGCTCCTGAATATTGGGCTTTTAGCTTAGCTTCCTATCAAGTATCAGTCCCAGGAAGTTAGCCTTATCGTTAAAGACCAATCCTATCCCTCTAATACCGGAGGCTCTGGTGTTGGTGTCCAATGTATTCTTGAAGAAAAAAGAGCAAGTTTCGTCTTTAACGTATTAACTTTAACGCCACTTTTTGTGGCCCAATTTGTTAAAATAGAGATTGCATTCTGTTATATCTCACTAAGAGTGGTGGAAATATTACCGAAGATGGCGATAGTAACGTTGTCCGCGTAAGCAGCCACCTTGCACCCCAGCGCCTCCAGATCCAGGAAAAGTTCATTAACCACAACGTTCCAGAAGAGGAGGGGGGGGGGGGAACACCTTTATTAATGTAACTGCGAGGGGACAACACGCCTAACTCGGTTCAAATAACTCTAGATGTTAGCATCAGGTTGATGAGCTTACTGACAGAGTCGTCCTCTCCTAGAAACGGCAATGCACCACTGATTGCAGCCGGTGTAACGTTGTTGAAGGTACCCTCAATATCCAGAAACACCACCATGGTAAATTTCTGACAGCTTAGAGAATTTTTGATATATTTTAACTCACGATAAAATGCGTCGCTGTATAAACGGATTTACCTTACCAGTGTGCATGCTGTCAATTTGATAAAAGTTATGCGGGGAATGCACTCCGTAAGTGAGTATCTATAAGCCTCTCCAGTACTTAAAGTAGGGTCGATAATAAATTAATTGACCTAAGATTGTTCGGGTATTCGTGTGGGATCTTTTGGCTGTTCTTGGAATCAAGACCACCTTGACACTCTGCCCAGGCCCAAAGGATGTAGACTAAGTCTAAACAGGCCCTAAAAATTGTTTCAATCCAGGGGTAGACAATATCAGACAGGCGCCGCAAGTCTGCCGGAATGATACCGTCTGGACCCGAAGATTTAAATGGCTCAAAACTGGATATGGCTCATATAATTTTCTCCTTTGATAGTATATTTTAGATAAAGACCCGCATGGATCTGTACCGTGTTCCTGTGCATATCCGAACGCAGCTTCAAATAAATTGTCCGGAAAGTGCGTTTCCAGCAAGATATCAGTTGCCTCCTTACTTGTGGTGGTCCACGATCCATCTGGCTTCATTCATTCATTTACTGTGTGACATGCAACTGATCCCCGTTGCAAACGTGTTTTCCAGACTTTTCAACGGAAAGTTTGGCTTATAGACAGGCTTTAAAGCAAGTTAGCCATTTTTCACAAGACCTTTTTCCAATGAACTTGATGAGATTTGCTTACCCATTGCTAGAACTAGATCGTTCCTAATGTGAGATGAAGTTTTGAAGCGATTCAAATGGCTTTGTTGCGGTAAGAAGCGATATACCACTGGAGAACCTTTTCTTGATCGTTCAGAGCGTTATTCGCCCATTTGGCAAGTAATTAAATTTTCTTCTGCCAAAACCAAAATATTGCTTTTGGTTTCTGCACTAATTTTTGCCGTTTTTTTACTAGAATTGCAATTCGTTGCTTATTACGTCATTATGACGAACTGAATGGTGTTCGCTTGATTTTGATTCTTAGACCGGGTGAGACTACCATGGTTAAAATTGATTTTTTTTTATTTAAGTAATTACTAAAACTTTTTACCAAGTTTATTTTGATCTTTATTGAATCTATTTGTCAAAGTTTGACTTCACCATGATAACCGCATCACACCGTACCATCGATTTGTTATTGAAACTTGGAATTAAATTTTGAACAAATCTTGTGGAAAAAGCAATTGAACTAGGTTTTGAGAATAATCATCAAATTTGTTGCCATATGTCGGGCATTATTTATAGTATTTTGTTTGAAACCAACCTCAACTTCCTACTCCCTCTTTACCCGACTGCACTGTCTTTCACACCATGCGCAAACACTCTTAAGGGCTAGGCTAGACAATTAACACATCATGCGTGCTTTTTCAATTCGTTTTTTAATTAGATTTTGTGTACCTTTTATTACATAAACGGAACTAAATTCTGTTCGATTCGATCAATTACCTTGCGTCAACATGACCGGGCAGTTAAGTGGTACAAAGTGCCCATGCTGCTAGGTTTAATAGCATGAAAAATGAAGGGTCTGCTATTTATGCAGATCAGTACGAAGAACTGAAATGAATGGCACTTGAAAGATTTGATAAATATTTTGGTTTTCCGGATTTTGGAAGATTTTTTTAAGTTTGAGCTTGCCTATGTCGAAAGACGAACATAGCTCAGATTACTTTTCTTGTTTTTTTTAGCAGCCGTTCTATTCGAGATTTTTGTTTGGCAATGGTTTTTTATTGTTATCATTCTTCTCCGCAACCATAGTTCACCGCAACCATTGTTCTCCGCAATCATTGTTCTTCACAACCGTTGTCCTTACTACTTCTACTCAATTGCCCTAACCCCTTGTGGGGCATAGTGCGTCAACTGTTCCATGTGGCCCAGTTGACGTTTCGTTGGCATAAACTGGTTTCAGAAAATTCAGTTGCCAGCATGCACCTCCTGCACATCCATTGCCACGAACGTTGTCGTGGACGGGATTCGAACCCTAAATGCCAGTAGTCAAAGATGAGACTGATGCTTCAACGCACTGCGCTACCGGTCGCCCGTTCTTCTTCGGAAACTCTATTCCCCGCAACCGTTTTTTCCGCACTCGCTGTTCTCCGCAACCATTGTTCTCCGCAAACATTGTTCTCGGCAATTATTGTTCCTTGCAACCGTTGTTCCCCGGAACCGTTATTCTTTACAACCATTGTTCTCCACAACCGTTTTGTTCTATAATTTTTCTTTTCAGCTACCGTTATTCTCCGCAAACTTTGTATTCCCCAACCGCTGTTTTCAGCAACTGTTGTTCTCTGCAACCATTGTTCTCCGCAGCTGTTATTCTCTGTAACCGTTGTTCTCAGCAACCGCTATTCTCAGCAACCGTTGTTCTCAGCAACCGTAATTCACCGCAACAATTATTCTCCGCAAACATTGTTCTCGGCAATTATTGTTCCTTGCAACCGTTGTCCCCGGGAACCGTTATTTTTTACAATCATTGTTCTCCACAACCGTTGTGTTCTATAATTTTTCTTTTCCGCTACCGTTATTCTCCGCAAACTTTGTATTCCCCAACCGCTGTTTTCAGCAACTGTTGTTCTCTGCAACCATTGCTCTCCGCAGCTGTTATTCTCTGTAACCGTTGTTCTCAGCAACCGTTATTCTCAGCAACCGTTGTTCTCAGCAACCGTAATTCACCGCAACAATTATTCTCCGCAACTGTTATTCTCGGAAACCGTTGTCCTCAGCAACCGTTGTTATCCAGGATGGTTGTGCTCCTCAATTTTTGTTCTCTGCAGCCGTTATTCTAAGCAACCGTTGTTCCTAACCTTTGTTCTCGGCAATCGTTGTTCTTCGGAAGGGTTCTTCTCTGTTATCATTTTTCCTCGCGACTGTAGTTCTTTGCAACTTTTTTTCTCCACAACTGTGATTCTCTCTGCAACCGTTGTTCTTCGCAAACTTTTTTCTCCACAACCATTGTTCTCCGCAATCGTTGTTCTTCACAACAGTGGTAATACGCAACCTTTGTTCTCCGCAACTGTTATTTTCCGCAACTGTTGTTCTCAGCAACCGCTGTTCTTCGCAACCGTTATTCCCCGCAGCGGTTGTTCTCCATAACCGCACAACGGTTGTGCTCCTTAATTTTATTCACGGCAACCGTTACTCTCCACAACTGTTGCTCTCCATAACCGTTGTTCTCCGCAACTATTTTTCATACAGCTGCATTTGGTAAAAATAATCGGTTCGGAGAGAATGGCTTTCCGGACCGTTTTTTCGACAACCGTTCTTTTCAGCAAGCGTTCTTTCCGACAACGGTTTTTTTTTTGCTCATCTCATTGGATGTACTCATATATTCCATAATTTTTGTGCGATGGATCTTATTTTGTTTCTGTTTTTGGTGTGAATGTGTTTGTTAAAAAAATCCTTATTTAGAAAAATGTGCGAATGTAGATTGGTGGGTTAATATATGGGGTTGGTTTATTTGGTGTTGTTGTCGATGATTGTGGATGTGATTTATGGTGTAGGTTATGAATTTCCATCCAATCAACTTCAAATTGATTTTTCACTCGAAATATTGTGGTTAAAAAGCTTACAATTTTGTTGTTTTAGTCGTTGTTCTAGGGTTGCTCCGATGGGGCTTTTTGTTGGGTGGCTCATGCTGACCAGTGTTTTTACAGCGCCTGGTAACAATTCGGAAAATGACAGTAGTAATTAGTAGTAGGTTCTTTGGGTATAAAACTTAACAGAAAGATGTTTATTTTTGAAGTTTTTTTTATAAAATTTTTTAAAAACATCTTCTCTGTATTATGTAAACCGTTTTTAGAAAACGTTGTTTAATTTGATGCTCAACTCTAGTAGGTAGGCCGCTTTTAATCAAAATCTTTTATCATGTGCACAGCATAACCTGAGCTTCATCCACAGTCTCTTTGGCGACGCTTACAGTCACAACGTCGGTATTTAAAGCTTTCAGGCATTAACAGTACATGACTGAAAACTCAAGAAAACCGTTTCCATAGCTTGTGTTCGCCCAGTGCAAAATTTATTCAATTTTTCCAATATTTGATTAAACTTGAAATCTAATTTTTGACGCAGAGCTTTAACCATCAAATATTCAACAAATATCTCAGCTCTTTGTTTTTTGCACCTACTCTAAATTTCTGACACTTTATTTTTCCAGCCAATCAATACCTCGATCATATCCGCATGTGAAATATTTCAACTCAAACGTCTTCTCACAAAACTATATAAACATCTCGGCCCATAAAAATATGCTCACATTCATAAATGACATGTTAATTTAAATGTAAATTGATCAGTTGATCGCGAAAGCAAGTCAGAAACGGACAAGTTCTAGATGAACATCTGAAATGTAAAGACACACTCATAAAATAGACTCGCTGCGACAATATTCACTTGGGCTTCGAATAAAAAGAAAAACCGTGCGCAAACTCTGCATTTAACACGGCTCTTTTGACCATGGGTGAGAGATAGCACAGAACGCGCAAAAAAAAATCGTTAGAACGCAACTTTAACAGCGTCGCTTGCATATTTTATGAGCCCTCTAGATTCCCATGTACAGAATCCTCGGGTATAATTTATTGATTCAGATACATATCCGTTTTGGGTCGACTTGCATCGTCCGTCGTCATCATTATCATCAGAACTCATTCATTACAGACGAAATTGAGATCAAGTTCCTGTGATTTGGAGAGGCTGTGCAGTTAAAGGTAGAAAATGGTCCAGTGAATGAGCATGAACATGAATGCGAATGGTAATCGAACGATTCGGAAGAACTAGACCAGCGATGTTTGCATTTATTAATATTTTTCTTATGCATAGATATTTACCGAGAGATTAGAGTATCTGAGAGGCCATAAATCAGTGTGGCTTGGAGAAAATTCAGATGTTGGTGGGGGAAAACTTGAAGATTTCTTTGTGGCTTAAGTTAATTAAGAAACATCATCTATCTAAGTTTTGAAAAATCCTCTAAATATTTCTCTCTAATTGCTTGACCCCTCCAGGGGCATAGGCGCGTCAACATCTCGAACATTTCTATGCCTTGTTGACGTTTCAATAGTATATCTACTTTTCGGAAGTGCAGTTGCTAGCATGCACCTCCTATCCGCGCCGTCCTTATACTGACAAGCTCGGAGCACTGTGAGAGTTCTATTAGTAGTAACAGGCAGTTTTTGATCGCGCCGAGATTTGATCTCCGAGCTCTAGATTATTATCGTAGAGCGGTGACCGAACGATCACGGCCACCGAGCGCGACAAATATTTGCTCACAATTAAAAATTTAGTCTTAGCAATTGACTCTGTTTTGAAAGATACATTTCGAGGTTATGTTGACATCTTCATTAATGGTTTCTAAGTAAAATTCATTTTAAGTATTTGTACTATAAATTTTCAGATAATTTTCCTCCCAGCCACAGAGAAAGACATTTTTGGCCTTGGCCCTACTCGACTATTCGTTTCAGTGAAGGATCACAGCAGAAACATCTGAAGCTCAAAACATGCTGTGGTGTATTTAAAATTGTATTTTTTCGAGTTTTCGTTCAACAACTTGTTAATTATTTTCGTCACGGCTTTTAGTAAAATATCTACAAAAATCGCCAATCCTCGACTACCAAAGAAAAAAGTACCAAAAACACAACCAGTCTGCACGGTTAAAACGCAATGAGTTCGTAGAAACTTGCCTAATTGACAAACACGGATCAGAGCACAATTTGACATGGCTTAGAATTTCAAGAAGACAAAAACTCGTCCACGGCCAACATCAGGCTGTTCCGAAATAGCTCCACGGTACAATTTAAATTAGTTATAATTATCCAATTTGTATGGGAATTGGTTCGTTTCAATTGAATTCCTGGAATTCGATTAAAGGCCAAGTTATCTATGTCTTATCTTTTTTTTTGACCCCCTAAAAATATCGTGCACGCCGCTAACACGTCTGGCATACATATTGGAATTAAGGCCTGTCACGATCGTCGGGCGTTCCCATAGGTGTGATTCGTCATTTTACAGGCCTTCTTAACGAATTGTCTACAAATTTTCCAAATCAACTTTTGATCCTTTCTCGGGCCAAGACGGCGTGCAGACAACAAACAGATAAACATTTTTGTAAAGCACCTCCCGAAAAAAAAGATGACAAATGATCGACCAGACACCTTCGAGGATCATCGATCATTTCGTTGATCGGATTTTACAGCATCCTGCATCCTATTCGGCAGCATTCAATTGATCGTATTTCGACACTCCCGGGAGGACTCGAAAAAGGATCCATTCAGCGATCGTTTGAATGATCGCTAAACGATTTCATTTGTGCAAGATCATTGTGATGGATCAAAATCATCAGCATCATCGTGATTGTTGCAAAATCATGCAGGCATGTGTTACGACTACACTACTTTCGATTTCAAAGTCAACGACGGTGAAATAGAACAACAACAGCCACCAGAAGCAGCCGCAGCCGCAGTAGCAGTGGCAAAGAGCTTATCCATGGAACAGTGCGGAAACGCGTCGTTTTATTCAGAACAAACGTGAAGAGAATTTATCCAGAATTGATGGCGAAATGACAGCCGTTTTGTTCGAATAGATGGATTTTCAATTTCAGTATCAGCGAAGCGTGTGATCGTTGCTGTTTTGTTTTGTCTGGTCCGATCAATTGACGATCTACTTAAAAAAATGTTTACGTCGTCTGAGCGAACTACATTGTTGGCTATATGGCTTATGACAGAACTCTGCTAAGACATCGGCTCATACCTGCCTATGCCTACAATACAAACTACCAGTATACGTCTGGGTCATCGTGTATTCCAATTTTCCGTTTCAGTATTCCAAAAGCGTAACAATCGGTTCACGTAATATTGTTTATACACATGCTCTATTTAACATACGAACAAACTCAAGGATAACTTGGATGAGTCGCGTCGACACTGACATTTATGCTATACAACACACAAAAGAATCTAAACGAAGGTGACAACAATCAGACAGGCTTAGAGGATGGCAATGTATCTAATTTGTCAGTCAACGAAGATCTGTCGCTTCTTGGCTTTGGCATGGCCGTCTCTCTGCTTCTTTTCGGACGACAAGGAAGCTCGCAAATGTAGAAATGTATTGAAAATAAATTAAGTTGTTTGCATTTTACCCAAACAGCATGTCTATGTCGATATATTTTTTGACTCGCGTAAATTAAGCTTGCTTGTGTGTAGACACATACATAATAGCTCTGGGAACCCGATAAACTGACGGACATGATTGAGAAGGAGGATCGTTTAAAATTCAAAAGGCTTCATGTAATTGAACATTATTCAGTCGGTGAATACTGGCCGAGACAAGAAAAGAAAAAAACAGACACAAGATACACAAAACGTATGTAACCGTATTAAAACGTGATCGAAGTTTCAAGGTTGAACGAGGGCTCTAATTCTTCTCGCCTCTCTCTCTCTAAAATCCATCCAATAAAATTAAATTTAATTGTATCTTTTTTTTGCGGCTTTTCTTAAACGATCATCGAATCGATCGATGGATTGATCGATCAACGACAGACACCACAGCAGACTTTGACGATGCGAAAAGCTCGAAAACTTGGCTGCGGGCTGGAAAAAAATTTATTTCAATTTGATGATGTGAATTGGATATACGAGTATATAAACGACAGTGATTTATTGAAGATAATATTGCAGACCACCTTCTTCTATTGTTTCGGGAGCTTTTTTTTTGTGATAAGCCAGCTGGGAAAAAGGAAACGCAGCAGTTGGCGCACAAAAGGAAACATATTTTTTTTTGGGTTGATTTGCAATGTTTTTGGTGCGATGGAATTAATTAAATTTTATTGAATAGGTTTGTGTGCAGAAAACAAAGGTATCTTTTATCTGAATATTTTAGAATGCAATTTGATACGACAACGATGATCATGATATTTATCGGAATCGATTTTCAGGCTAGACAAAAGCAATTTTTGATGCAATTGAGGAGAAAAGAGCTCAAATGTTATTGTTGTTGACGCTATAAGGATGAGTTAAATGCAAACTAGTTCTTTGGAAAGTATTGTTCGGTACTGGTTATGGTCGTAAAAAGATGCAGTTCGATAAGCTTTTAGCATTGACTAGTTTTATATCTAATTGATTCAGTGCGCGGGTTCCACAATGGCTTTGCGAGATGATGCTTCAATAGATAACGTCATAGCAATTTTTTAGAATGAATTTTGGAGCTAAAGTCTCAATGGATGATGCCATAATAGCTGCCAAAAAATATCTTGGGGTTTGAATATGGATTTGTGAGGTGAAACTTAGAAAGACTGAAAGTCTTATAGATTTAAAAAATCGAAAGCTCTTGAAACTAAAAAAAAAAGAACCAAAAAACCTAAAAAAAAATTAAATAAAAAAGTTATTAAAAACTAAAAAAGTTTCCAAATAAAAATAGAAATCAAAATCTCTAAAATCTCTAAACAGCTAGAAAAAAACACACAAAACTTACAGGGCTCAACAAAGCTAAAAATTTCAGAAAACTTGAAAATCCAAAAAACTCCAAAGATACAAAAGACTAAAAAACTCGAAAGATTTAAAAGGCTCATGACTTAAAAGACTCAAAAGTCTGAAGACTCAAATCAAATGAATCAAAACACTAGGGACTCATCATCATCACAGTGCTGATATGGCTCAACATTGGGCCTTGGCCGTCAGAAAACTAAAAAAAAATTTTAACAATTCAAAAACTCGAAAAGAGAATAAAAACATCTAAAAAAAGACTCAAAAGTCTCAAAAGACTCAATAGACTCAAAGGAATCAGAAGCCTAGAGACTCATCATCATCATGACAGTGACGATACGGCTCAACATTGGGCCTTGGCCGTCAGAAGACTCAAAAAAAACATTAAACAACTAAAAAACTCGAAAAAGAGAATAAAAAACTCTAAAAAAAAGGCTCAAAAGCCTCAAAAGACTCAATAGACTCAAGGGAATCAAAAGCCTACAGACACATCATCATCATCATGACAGTTACGATACGGCCCGACATCGGGCTTTGGCCGTCAAAAAACTAAGAAAAAACTTAAGGAACTGAAAACTCGAAAAAAAATCTCTGAAAATTGAGAAAACATGTTGAACTCTAAAAGAAAACAGATTAAATAAAAAAACCCCTAAACATTAAAAAAAAATCTCGCAACCCCCCCCCTCCCTGCGGCCTTCATGGGTCTTCGAATTGTTCGACTAGGTATTGGATTGTGTAAAATACTTGAAACCAGAGTTGTTCATTTCAAGCAACAAAATACAATCTTAAGGTAAAATATTTAGAAAAGTGTTATATAATATAAAATAAATAGGTAGATAATGTAAAAAACGTTAGAATTGTCTTCTTGCTCAAAACTGTCAAACGTTTATAATTTAAATGTTTGCGTGAGGGTTTCGTGTTGCGTTTTGGTTGACAAAATCCGTAGTGGCCGACAACAACTCAATCTGCAAAATCCAACGTCACTCTGCAGCGTTTGGTCCAAACTCTGTGAAATACGTACGTTTGACCTCACACGCATAAAGTTATATCTGGTGTATTTTTATGTAGCAAAACCTTTTATATTTTTATTAGGAAACGTTGTATAAATGTGGAAACTAGGACAAAGTGTGAAGGAAGATGGTGATATCGAAGAATACATAAATCCAGGGCCAGTCAAAGGCTAAGGCAACACAGCCGGTCGCCTCGGGCGCCGATGGGGGTGCCAAAAGTAAAGTCAAATTTTATAGTGAATTTTGACACTTTAGAGCGGAATTTAATGATGATGATCATCATCGTGGCGCAACAGCCCGACGTCGGGCCTTGGATTTATCCGATCATGATTTTCACAGTTAAAATTTACGCGCGTGAACGATTCATTTTTCAATCGTGGGCTTCATTCTCCAGGGCGTGGTACTCTGCGATAAATGGGATGAATTTGAACCTGGAAAGGTTGGGTTGCGGGATATGTGCCTATGCAGATGATATTGCTATATCAGAAAAAATTTCCTAGTGTTTTGAGTGAAATTTAAAAAAATACCCACACACTACTAACTGCATGGGCTGAGCACTGCGATTTGACCTTAAGTCCGAATAAAATGAAAATAATACTTTTCACAAGAAGGTACAGAATACATTCAGTCGAACCTCGGATGCCAAATAGGACGAGGCTGGTTTTCGCTGATCAGAAAAAATTCATGGTACTTATCCTAGACATGAAGTTGGGATGGAAAATTTAATGACCGTTTGTTCGCTTATTGGTCTTCGGAGTGTTTGGAAGAGGACCGAAATTTTGGCCGAAAAATCATCTTGAGTGACAAGACGCATCTTTGGGTGACTGGCTATGTTAATATGCAAAATTACCGTATATGGGACGACGCCAACCCACACAAGGTTCATCAGATGGCATTGCACCCATAAAAAGTTACTGTTTGGTGCGGATTTTGGGCCGGTAGCGTCATTGGTCCGTACTTCTTCGAAAACGACGTTGGTGAGGCTATCACTATCAACAGTGAGCACTGCAGATCGATGATAGCCAATTTCTTCAAAATTGAAGGATATGGACGTCTAGGACATGTGGTTTCAGCAGGATGGTGCTGCTTGGCACACACCGAACGCCACGATGGACATTCTGCATGAACAGTTTGAAGGAATGGTTATCTCTTGCGGAGGTGAATTGAATTGGCCTTAGGACGTGCCATTTGGCCCCGCTAGACTGCCAATTAGTCGCGACCGACTAATGCCCTCAAAGTCAACATAACACAGGCCATCTCCCAAATTCAGCCGGATCTACGTAGCAGATTCACTAGAAATTAGACCTATCGGATTCGTGCCACCCTGCCAAAAAAAAATTGCTTTCCTGCTTTGGCCGGCCCTGCATACATCGTTTATAATTCAGAAAAACGAATTCCGGCAATTTTATCGTGTTTTGTATTATTCGCGACACGGTTAAGTCGAGTATACTGCAATGTCCAAAATTTTCCCACCAGCACCGGTGTACCAAGAGGCAAAAAAACTAACACTTGACTGAGTCTCAAAAAACTGAGTAACTTCTGCACATGTGAACAAAAGCCAAAAACCCAAAATAAAACACGAAATCAGAAAATAACAGAAATCGGAGAGCCTCATATGATTAAATTTTTTAACATTTTAATTTTTATCATTTTTATCTATATGAAAAAAATTTTTAATAAAAATTATAAAGTAAAAATCCGAAACAACTTTGCATGAAATGTTATGTACATTTTTCACGGATTTGTAGAACTTCATATTCAATGCTCTCGGTACTGGGAGATATCAGTGATCACTACAGCAGTTGGCAAATAGTCCTGACTAAAAACAGACTATTTCCGACAGCGGGTCTCACAAGGTGTTCAGAGCCAAAGCTTTTAATGGGCGGTTTAGTGGGCGTCCGAAGTTGCCCGTGGGGACGGAGCCTAAGGTAGCATAATGACCGTGAAGGTCGGACCGTGCCATCTGGCGAAGAAATAGGCCCCTCAACGAGCTCAACAGCCGCCTATGCTTGCTGTTGCTCAATTCGATATACGTAGGCGGGGTTTTCCCAGCTCGTTGCCCCTGTCCTTTACGGATTAACAAAAATTCATAGGCCTGGAGAAGACAACACAAACATCGAAAGCAAAAATGGGGAATAATAAAAAATGGAGCGATTAGGATGGAATGGTTGGTGTAAGGCGCTGATATCCTAGCGTTCACATCGAAGTCCAGGTTTAATGGGATCCTCGGCCTCTGGTTTCGTACCACCAAAACTGCTGCCTTCGATCTGCCAGTGGAAGCAGCACGACCAGACCAGAATATGGTTCATTATAAGCTGAGGCGTGACTCTTCCGAAATTGAGAGCATGGACGCTGTAGCACTATTCTGATTCGGACCGTGTCTAAATTCAATTACTACTATTCACCTACACCCTCATTGTTAAAACGAAACCCGTTCCAATCATAGGCCTCTTTTTTCGCCCAAAATCTTTGCAATCCACCTTCCATCTGATGAAGAAGGTAAAATCATCTAAACGCAACGGGATATCAAATCACGTTTGCTTCTGAAGGCAACCTTCAATTATTCGTCTGATTACATGCGCCTGCCAAAAAAAGTGCAGCCCATCAAAACACATAACATTTGCCTGCAAATCAATTCAAATTTTCATTAACACTTTGCATAAACCCGAAAAAACCATTCCATTGCATTACATTTCACGCCACATCTTATGTCTTAATTAACCTTACCAGCAAACACCTTAAAAATTCGCCAAGTTCAATACAAAAGACATGAGCATTTCCCCTGGCTGGCTGGCGTTATTGTTGCTCCTTGTGCATTGTATTTACGGCTACGTCAAAGCAGCTCCAAATCTTAAACAAACTGATATTTAATCATATTACATCTTAAAAAAAAGTAATAATAATTAACGTCAGACCCCGAATAAAAAAGGCAGCAGCAGCATGTCATGTGTGAAGGACTTTTGCAACAATAGCAGAAAAAAAGCATATGGAGGCGCAAGTCAAGTGCAAGCCAAACAGGCCTCCCCCGAAAATATCTCGCTGACCCGTAGGTGAGGCTGAACAGAAACCCCTGCCATCTGTTCAGCCACAATTCCATATTGTCTTCCGAGGCTTGAGCTCATCATCAACAGCACCACCGGCCGTCGCCGCCGCCGATTTGCTCAACAATCATAATGTGATGATCATCAGAATCATTGGGTCTGATTATGCAGACCCGAAGAGTCAGTGACTATGATGAAGATGATGATGTGATGTAGATGCTGATGGTATTGATGATGATTATCTAAGTTAGTTAGTTAAGGCTCTAGCGCGCACACACCACACAACATACGTATTTTATTATGCACAACGGGTACCGTTTTCATTTAACACTGAGCGACGGGTCTTTTGCAGAGATTTTCCGCGATATGATTTGAAAGCCATAGAAAACAATACAAAAAACAAATCAGTGAAAAATGTTAAATAAATTAACATTCAAATCATGGATACATGCATAGTCAGTCGGTGTGTGTGCTCATTTGGACTGGTGATTTTCACAAGGACATTTCGCCTCCATACGAGCTCTGCTCATTTTTTCGTACTCGATCCGCTCGGACACAAATTGGTGGAGATCCGTTGAATTTTCTTTGAGTTTTTTTTGTTGCTTCGTATATTGCTAATATTTATTCAGCAAATCAGACGATTTGTTTTAATTTAACTTTGTTTGTTTTGTTTAATTTTTTTTAATGGATTTAAATTAAGATTAATCGCCGAAATGCGTTCGGATTTGAATGGGAAGTGGAATTTTTTGGGTACTTGAAATATAATATAGATATGCGATTTTAATTCACTTCCAGGTGTTTTAGTGTTTTTTTTTAGAAAAGAGCTGGTTGTTTACTATTTAGAGGATGTTTTCCGACGTACTTTATAATGATATTTTGAATAAGTGTATTATGAGCGTGGGTGACGTCAATTAAGATAGTTCGGTTTCTTCCGTCAATTTTTTTTTTTTAATTTTTTTTGGAGTTTAAGGCTGACTTACATTTCGCTTTTGATTTGAACGAGACAAGTTATCACTGGGAATCACGCTTGGCTCTTCCTTCTTCCTTATGTCCTATGGTAGAAGACTTGGATTAGATTCTTGGCTTCAACCTACAATCCCAAAACAAATCCTCTCTCTCTCTTCTGCACCAAGTCTCTTTCTTTCTACATATTACCGCTTTCAAGTGCTCTCAGATTTATTATGACGATCCCATCAAGCACGTCCTCCTCAAAGTGAGAAAAATTCGCACGGATCCTTCTGAACCACTAAAACAATATGCAAATTTCAAGAGCTCCAAATGTCTGTCTAGGCCAAGTGGCTGTTACGACAGCTGCCTTTGCAATCTTATGCTGATGATCTGAAGTACTTGAAAATGCATTTAATTTTCCTTAGACTCCGTGATTAGAAGTGGCATTTTATGCTAAATTTGAATGCACTTTGAGCCTCTCATCATGTGTCAACATTTTGCACTGTTCCCGTTTGAATAATCCATCTGCGCTCCAACCAGACCCTAAGTGTCTTTAGAATGATTTTAACTACTGCAAATAAAGTGTCATATTTACATTGACTATTGTCTCGAAAGAGCTCACAGCTCACACTCAATTATGCAAATGGCTTTTGGAAGTTGATTTGTAGATATTTTGTTGTAGTAGACATGTATCTTGCTATATTGATCGGTATGCCAAATCAGATTGCAATGATTGTTTGCAGCAAGAAAAGGATAATTATCCGGCTGATTTGGAACGATAGGATTGCCGACAAATAACCATATCGCTTTCATTGCTGCATCCAAGCTTGTATTGTTTAAATGTCATCAGTTATAATACAATATTATTTTAAACAAAGCCAAGAAAATTGAATAACCATAAAGTGGCTTATAAACATGTTAATTTTATTTCAATCCTCATACATAAGATCGTCGAAATCGATCCGAAAAATTGTCACCGTTTTTTTGAGAACTGCGGAAATCTGCAGATTGTGTAGATTTTTTTTCATGAATTAATATCGTCAATCAGATTATTTTTCATAAATATTGCAAAAGCTGTAAAAGATATTTTTATAGTCTATTTTCAAAGATTTGTTTTTATTTAGATTTGGGTGCGGAGCATAGCAGAAAATTGATTGATGACATTATGGAAATGTGGAAACTGTTAAAAGCATAAAAAGGAAAATTAAAACCCATATACTGTCACCAAGAGATATCAGATACATACCTAAAAAAAACTCATTTTTCATAACCAAGACACCGACCATCAGTCACAAGAAATTTATGAAATCAGCTCTGAAAGTTTTGGTACCATATTTTTTACGATCATCTCCTTTTTTATTAGACCTGGTTGACCCATGTGAAATTCGTGCATAATTTTTCTACGCGAATATCGGGCGTTTAGCTATTACCTGTTTTCGGTTCTCTAGTTCGAAAATAAATCAATTTTTTGGTTTCACATAAATATGCGAATAAAATGTGACTTTTTAACATAAATATTTATAAAAAAGAACAAAAGATTGGAAAATTTAAAATTATAATTCAATTGGTTCGAATAGATAAGATTTTCGGTACGGCCACCGATTGGCGAATTGCTGCTTTTGCGATCTCCTCTCACCAGAAAACTAATCTCCATGCCTATTATTTTTCAAGCTAGTATAAATCACCACCCATTCAGCGACGCGACTGCTTCCAACTTGTTCTCACCAGTCTTCCCGCCCCAAAAGTGCATTTATTTCAGAAATTTTCACATCTATCACTTTTGATGAGTCAATTTTCCCGGGCCGACTTGGCATTTGACAGATATTCACGAGGCAAGAAGCTGAACTCGAACTCTAGCGAAATAGATCTTTCAAATGTCCAGAAATGGCTCAAATGCCAATGCGCAAGCCTGTTGCAAAATGCATTCACTCAAATGTTACAATATCATCAAACAAATGATCTGAAACATTAAAGAATTGACGGTGGTGGCTCGGTGGCGAGCCAAAGAGGGACAACGACGTCATTTGCAGTCAATTCGAATGATATGTGAAGTCCACATGAAAATCGTGAAAACGTCGTCATTGGAAATGGACTTTGCTTGATGGACACACTGACTAGCTGTCAGGCGATCTGGAATCTCTTCGGGAAACTGGCTGTTGTCTAGTATCTTTCGACTTTTTCTTTTCTTGTCGATGATGACTATGACTAGTAAAGATATTGCACGCAAAGATACATTCTCGCATGATGCTTGATGATGATTAATGACCAAGTTTCCATTTTATGCAGATGCAAATCGGATGGAATGAGACTAAGCAAAATAGGGAGTAAGTTGCATCTCAATGCGCAGTTTGTAAGATGCCCGGAGAATGAGTGTGATTAATGGTGGGGCTAAAGTGGACGATGGATTTTCGTTAAATGTTTGTTGAACTTGGTAATGCAATATGTCAGTTAAAGTTGGATTCGCATCGAGCGACAGCAAAGGAAAGATGTTATAAACGGAAAGGACAAAAGCAAACTGATAATATTCATCATATACAAGCTCAATTAAAAAAACACACTTTGAAAAAGGAGCATCTAGAACTTCAGTCCGGATCGAGCTTTAGAGCTTTCATGCAGCGACAATTTCGAAAAATTCAGCAAAAACAAGTTTATGCCAATAACCTCGCACATTGGCGCGCGATATGCCCGACTACGGGTTAAAACAAAGTAGCAACCTGGCATTATACGATGATAACTAAAGCAGATGACTGTGCCAAATTTCTAAATTTATGACAAAAAAAAAAATGATTTACGAAACTATCACACTGGGAATAACAAAATTCAAGTTTCTGGCTTAAATCTTTCGTTTCGTTTTTTTCGCGTACAATATCTTGGATTGAAACTAAAGGTACAGTTAAATTTGTAAGAATACTGGTTCACAATATATACAAAATAGAGTTTCAGGAGTGTAGTCGACCCCCCCCCCTCACCGCTCCCCCCTCCCTCACTGACAAGAGTGGGATTAAATTCCTTCTGTTCTCATATGTCTCTGGTGGACAAGCTTGAAAACTGATTATCAATCCAATTGAGTTGAATGAATTCAAAGACATTTAGATACATTAAAATTCTAGTGACATTGTTTCAAATTAAAACGTGTAGTAAATGAGATTTCAAAAGCCAGATTTATGTATATTTATTCAATGTCTGGGGCGACCGGTAGCGCAGTGTGTTGAGGATTCAGTCTCATGTTTGACTACCGGCGTTTCGGGTTCAAGTCCCGTCCATGACGATGTTCGTGGCCATGGATGTGCAGGAGGTGCATGTTGGCAACTGCATTCTCCGAAACCATTTTATGCCGTCGAAAAACGTTAACTGGGCCGGATGGAACAGTTGACGCGCTATGCCCCACAAGAGGTTAGGGCAATTGAGATAGATTCAATGTTCTTGCAATGTTCAAGTGCGTAGATTGTTTTGCTACTAAAAACACTCGAGTAGCAAATAATGCTCAGTGCGTTGCCAACTTATACACGTATACTGAGTTGGTGCTAATTTCACAGATTTATGTCAAATTCGTTCATCAAAAATTCGGCTAAAATTTTCTCAAACTTCCCGATATAAATATTTCCTCTTCAACTTGAAAAGTATCGCTTCCCACACATCGCGTAACATGCTTACAGGTGTGCCTCATCTAACATCCATATCCGATCCACGGTCCAGATTCAATTGATCTTCAATGGTACACCCATCTCTCGGTAAAGGCGACCCGTACAAGAACACACCACACCGCACAACAATTCCACTCGACTATCTATCCATTCCTTACACTAGCATTTCTCTTCATCGAACCAAGAAATATAAAAAAAAAATTGAAAAGTTATAAGTATGTTCATAGTATGCAAAAAAACCCGATACAGTTCAACTTTTTAAATCGATCGTTGTTCGACCCACCGTAGGACAAGATACTTACTCGTACATCTTACACTAGGCTAGACGCGGGTCGTGTTAAATTTACCGTGGGAATTGGATCACTATATGAAGAGAGCGAGTACACACACACACACAATTTGAGAACTAGGAATTTCGATTGCTCGAAAAGGCAGTCAGATACTTAGTACTTATAACATTTTGTCGATTAGTCATGTTCGTACAACTTCTGTGTAAATATATTACTTCAAATGTTTTTTTTTTTTGCCACACAGATCACTTTTCAATGGCCTCCCGAGGGGAGTGGAATGAAAAACAAAATATTATTTTACATAAATGATCTTGTTTAGAGTGAATATAGATTGGGCTTGTATGAAGAGAGATGGGCTTCGGAGCCTGGTGGCTACTCAGACTTTTCCCCGGTGACTTTTGAGTGCTATGCAAATGATGTTGCAAATTTCAATTTGGTGCGAAATAGTATCGATGACGCATGTCAGGCCGCGACTAAGATTTCGTTACTAGATAAACACTTCTGAAATGGAGTCATCTTTTAATGAAGTGCTTGATGGCGAAGGCGACTGTGGAATATGGACACGGCGTGAAACAGTGAAATTTTTCAGCTTTCATAACGCACACAATTGTCAATAGCTCGTCAGTAAACATAGGTTAAAAGATCTGAAGAAGGTAGAGCAGCGAGAAAAAAAATGTGTTCATACCGAATTTTGATGAGACTGGTCCCATATCGCCAGCATCATCATCACAATTTAGGGCATCACCATCACATCACAGCCACTCTTAATGGTTGTCTTCATCGCCATCGTCATCGCACCATCATTATTGTTAAATTGATAACCAACCTGGCGATCGTGATCAGCGATGGCGAAGAAGAGGAAATAATTGTACTATCTATTTACATATAACTCATTTGAAAAGATTGCTCAGTTTTGATGTATTTTTTTGGTGGGAAATGCAGGCAAGCATAGATCATAGGGCGCGACATTCTACTCTTCAATTGTTTTCTTCTTCAACGAGGCGAACACGTCAGCGCCAAGAAATTCAATTGTGCAGAAAGGCACATATTGTACGCTCGATAAAATTATGCGAAATTTGGCACGTATATTTAACGCACGTGCTGATGCGGAGGAATTACACTACATGTAAGAGGAGCTTGTGGGAGGAATGACAAATTCGATAGTGTTTTTTGATTTAATCAAAACGCCCACGGATTTTTCGTTCATCCCACAAGCTTCTGTGTGTGACATGGGGTGATGCATACTCGTTCGATTCGGGAGTTGTAATGAACCATATTATGGTCTGGTAGTGCTGCTCCCACCAGCAGATCGTAGCAGCACCTGATGAGTAGTGATCTGTTGGTGGTACGAAACCAGAGGCCGATGGTGCCATTACACCCAGACCCAGATTCGACCGCGTGGGCGTCTGATCCGTAAGCCAACCATTCCATTCTTATCGACTATTTTTTTTTATTCCCCACTATCACCTCCCCTGTTTGTGTTGTCTTCCCAAGGCCTATGAATTTTTGTTAATACGTAAAGGACAGGGGCAACAAGCGACGAAAACCCCGCCAACATCTCCCGAACTGAGCTACAGCAAGCATAGGCCGCTGCTTAGCTCGTTGAGGGGCCTTTTTCTTCGCCAATGGCACGGCCCGACCTTCACGGTCACTATGCTATCTTAGGCTCCGTCCCCACGGGTATCTTCGGATGACTACCAAACCGTCCGTTACAGAGTGTAGAAAAGGAGAGTTATAGGGGGTCTAGATGGTGTGAAGCACTTATATTAACTCACTAGAGGGGTGGAGAGAGGGTGAGAAGTGGAGATATTTGTTCCCTGGCAATTTTACTTTATGAATTAAAGTTCTTGCAAATGTACAAGTGCGAATCATTTTCAATTTAAATTGGAATTGTTTGTGACACTTGGTTTCATTCTGCACACCAACTTAGTATGCGTCTGTAGCTTAGCTCGGTAACGCACCGGGCATTTTTTGCTACTCGAAACACGGTCTCTGCGGTTCGCGCCCCGCACAGTAAAATTGCCAGGGAACAAATATCTCCACTTCTCACCCTCTCTCCACCCCTCTAGTGAGTTAATATAAGTGCTTCACACCATCTAGACCTCCACGGTCGAGTTTTCAAGTAAAATCACGCCTTCACGGCTTATACAAACAGAATTCTCACACTTTCGTGGTCGTCTTGCACATGGATAGCTGCAAAGATGCAAGACCTGATGAGTGCTACTATCCATACGAAACCACTAAGCTCGAAGAAATTAATTCAGAGGGAATTTGAGAATAAAAAATAGTTGGTCCCGTTGCGGGGCGCGAACTGCAGAGACCGTGTTTCGAGTAGCAAAAAATGCCCGGTGCGTTACCGAGCTAAGCTACAGACGCATACTAAGTTGCTGTGCAGAATAAAACCAAGTGTCACAAACAATTCCAATTTAAATTGAAAATGATTCGCACTTGTACATTTGCAAGAACTTTAATACATAAACTAATGGAAAAAATCGAAATAAGTTTGACTACAAGTTTATGTCCCGGAAAACACAGAGTCGGTAAAATTTTTAGCTAACATTCCGACCATTCTTACCCTTAGTGATTTTGAGAATTGTTCGATTCTGGCTCACCTGCAATGAAAAAATAAACAACTTGTTAGATTTGTTTTAATTAAACAAATTACAGCAAATTTTTAAATACCACACTTATAAACTTAATCACGATTATCATCCACTCATCGCAACATTTTACTGTCAATAACTTGACACCTGTTTACCGACTGCCCAATTCGCAACTTTTGTGCTTGTAGTCTGTTTCATATCAATAAATTTTTGATAATCCTCTCAGAAACATAAAATGTGCATTTTATGGACACAGACGGTCCAAAACCGCAAGGAAGCTTACGGAGATCATTCAAATTTAATTAAAGTAATTTTAAAGCCTCAATTATGCCAGAATGTGGCTTTCGTAGGAAGGACATAAAGCGCATCTGCAGTGACCACCTGATTGATGTTATTTTTCAAAGCTAATGTCATGAAACGTATGTTAATATTTTTAGCAAAGATTAAATTTTCTTGAATAGAGCCTGCCAGATGCCGATGGTCATCCGTAGGACCAACTATTTTAAGAATTGAGATAAGGAGATGGTTGGGATGGCATTCAGTTAATTGAAAATATACCCTTCCAGCGTTTTGTTTTTCGGAAGTTGTTGACAGCAAGTGGACACTACGCTAATTTTATCAATTTATTGTTCCACAACTATCGATGAACGGACAGAAAGGAATTTTAAATATAATGTAAGAAAAAACCGTATATAGTCGATGCTACTACTGAATTGCCTCTTGTGGGGCATAGCGCGTCAACTGTTTCATGTTGCCCCGGTTGACCATTTATTGACATAAACTTGTTTCGGAGAATGTGGTTCCCAGCATGCACCTCGTGGTTGCCCATTTAGTCGCCTACCTGCGTCAAGTCGGGTTATGATGTGGCTTATTATTACGCCCCACGCCACAGGGGAAGGCAACACAAACATCCATGGCCATGAACGTTGTCGTGGACGGGATTCGAACCCAAATCGCTGAAAGTCAGATGTGAAACTGATGCCTCTACGCACTGAGCTACCGGTCGCTACCTGAACCATACTACGGAGAAAAATTAAGTTTATAAAAGCAAAATTTAAAGTCGAATAACTGGGAAGCAGTTTTTTTAAGTTCCGCGCGAATTTATTCAAAAACGCTTCGGCTCCGATTGTGAAGTGATCCAAATTTGACTCAACTCAAACTCCAGGTTTTCCCAGAAATTTATTTGCATTCGACCGGACTAAAATATTTCCTAAAACGTGAAGCCCAGTAGTCCGGATGGCGCAACGATTAGCACGATCTTCATCTACACACTGGGCCCCGGTTCGATTCCTACTGAATGCGGTAGTTTTCCATAAAAAAAAGGGGATTTAGGTGAAGGACTATGAGCTCACTCAGCTGTTAAATGAGTTCCCATTTATGGGGTAAATAACTCGGTTGAGCGTGCTGCTGATCATACACCTCTGCACAAGGCATAGCGTCACGATCTAGAAAATGAGATGATGCTAACTCAACTCGAGGCCATGTTTCAAATTGGACTGTTGCGTCAGTTATTTATTTTTATTTGAAACGGGAAGCCTACTTATCCAATTGCCACGATATTGAAAAGAGTATCTTCACAGATCACATAAAACATGCGGTGTAAAATGACACCATCGGTTAGATATGAGAATTTGTCCTAAAAATGTTTTTTATTTTGTGCATCTGCCTATGCGGAGTCTAGAATCTGATCATGTTTTGGGTTTAATTACTTCATCCCAATTTTTTTTTACATTGTACTCGTATTATTACATATTTAGTGGAAATCGAAAATACACCGAACGCAAAATTATTTGTGCACAAATCACAGCCAGATCCGATTTTAATTCTTATTCAAATTTGATATTAAAAGTAATATTACAACTGAAATTAATTACTTTCTGAAGAGAGGAACTTTTTTATTAGCACCACTTTTCAGAGTACTAAAAAGGGCTTGACTCGGTAGCATATGGACTCGAAGTCCTATCTACACTAAATTTTTTTTACTGTGTAGTATCTCACACTCTCACAAATTATATCTCTGCAACTATGAATATTCAACCTATTTTACGGTAGTTTAATCCGGATCATATCAAACCAGATTTTAATTTTTTTTTTGCTGTTTCTACCTCCTGCGGTGTTTATATAATTTCATTGCAAAGAATGAACATGCAGAACGTTACCCGTTGCTCCGACGTGTTTGAAAAGATATTCATTCCATTTATTATTATATTAAATTCTTTTTGATAATAATTTTCACAATTTTATTGCCGACAAAATAGCCTCAGCTAAATGGTCATAACACGAACTCATTTGAATTGAATTTTGATTAAATTAAATTATTGCGACGATCAGTTCGTGTAAATGAATTAAATCCGGGCCAGTTGACGTCGTTTTCGTCACATTATAGGTTGCAGGAGGATGATTTTTAATCTAATCAATATTTATATGGGAATTTCCTGATTGTGTTTTTGAGGCTTTGTTTATATCAGATCTCTGATTGAATTTGAGCCATCTCATTGTCTGCGATTGGGACGGAATTAATCCGGATGATGATATGACTCACTGTAATATTCGATCCGTGGCAGAAGAACCAGATTCTTACGCTACTATTGGCACAATTTTAACTGCATTCTGTTTTTTATTTTGGTGGTGATGATTAGTAATAATGAAAAAATTTACCACAAAAATAAATGTATCTGCTACTATCAGCAGTCCAATATCTATTTTCGGATGTGACTGAATTTTATTGATTATTAATTCGATTGAGTGAGATAGGAAATAATTTGGAGACTTTATATCCTGGATAGTCTGTTAATTTTTTGCGGATTTTCATGAGGGGATTATTTTGCTGCTTGAATGTGAGACTCGACTGGGCTGCACCAAATGGTTCAGGTAGAGAATTGTTTTTTAATTCAATTTTCGTTCTAGATTGGAAATTATGACAAAATATTTTGATGTTTATCGACAACGATTGACACCGTTGTGGGGTCGATTTTATTTAGTTAATTTGGATGACTTTGGGGTTATGCTTTCTTTGGAATTTCAAGTTGGGTTGGAATGTTAACAGCACTGTGGTAATTTTCGGAAAGTGAAACGGATTTGATCACTTCGATTGTATGTGATAGAAAGACGACAAACTTGATCCATTTAAGTTGGAAACTCGATTAGTGGAACTTGATCTCGATTGACAATTTGTTGTTTGTGAAATGTTAAGCACTGCAAGACAAAATAAACGAAAATGGCTTTTCTTGAATCAATTTTGTTAGAGGCGTCTGGGGGACAAATTCTTGTGAGCGCTTTTCAAAAAAGAGAGATACGTGACTGTATATTATAAAAAAAAAGTTCAACTTTCAATCACAACAATTTATTATCACAAATTATTGCCAAATTAGACCGCATTTAACGTAAAATATTAACCACTGAGAAGAAGGCAGTTAAGGTGCAGAGTACATTTCATTTCTGGTGTTTTTTTCTGCGTCGAAGTAACAACGGGGCAGTAGGCGATGCAATAGGTAATATTTCGTGATTCCTCCTACTTTCTTCCAAGGTAGTACTCGGCACGTACCTAAGACTGAATTTTTGACGATTTGAAAAACTATTAAGCAGAAGGGCCCCAAAAAGGACAAACAAATCTACACTGGACAGAGAGTCAACAAACGCAAAAAGAGTTTTTAGATTTTGATTAAATCGAAGATAAGAATGCAAAACAGACCTCGAGAACATAAAATTTCTGGTAGTCTTTTCTGATTGGAAGTTACTACAGCGGAGCAAGGGATTTAGGGGCTATACCAGTGAGAACGCTGAAAATTTGGGTAATTTTCGGGATTTTTTTTTGAAGAAAAGTACTCAACTAAATGTTTCGGAGAATTAAGAACATATTTGGCTATATTTGGCCTATATTACATAATTTTTTTCATGGAAAAGTATTGGAGTACAAGCGAAGCCCCCAAAAAAAAGTTCCTCTACTGCTGACACGACTCCGGCCGATTGAGTGGCTGAAACCAAAAAAGGAAAAAATGTTATTAAACTCGAAGGTATTTCCTGTACAATGACGTAGGATTTTCGAAAAATATCAGAATCTAACAGAAAGGCGTAGTTATGAATAAAAGGCTCTTTCCTTGCCGATAAAATGGTCGTTTTTCCAATTCCAAATCGTCAGTTTTCATCCAAACAAAAATATCCTACGTCATTGTAGGGTAAATATATTCAATAGTACTCACTACAAGTTTCAAGTCAATCGGATAATTTCTACTTTGCCTTAACCCCTAGCGGGGCATAGTGCGTCATCTACTCCTGCGCGCCATCGTACTCTGTTCTGGGCAATGGGGCGCAACTCCCAAAAAAAACTTACCCAGTGCCTGACATTCCTTTGCCACAGATCGACGCGATGTGATTCAAGGACCCCCTCTTGGTCGGCTTTGGTTGGAAATGGGGTTCCATTTCATGGCATGCAAAGCAATGCAGTTATCACTCTTCCGCAATGTGTGACCTATCCACTGCCATTTTCGCCTGCGTATCAATTCGTCGATTGGCATCTGACCCGTACGCCGACTTAGCTCTTCAGTTGATATTGTTTCGGGCCAGAAAATTCTTAAAATTCGACGAAGACATGAGTTGACGAAAACTTGCAGCTTTCTGGTAACTCCTACGGAAACTTTCCATGTACTGCTCCCATACAAAAGCACTGACAGTACCAGCTTGGCCGCCCATATAGATTCCCGGTTCACACTATCGAAAGCCTTCTCGAAATCGATGAAAAGCAAGTGAAGCGGAGAATCGTATTCAGCGCATTGCTCGATGATGATTCGCAAGGTGTTAATGTGATCGACACAGGAGAATCCGGATCGAAAAGCAGCCTGCTCTTCATCAATTGTGCTTTCTAAGTGGGCCTTTAGTCTTTCCAGGACGATTTTAGCTATTATCTTGGCAACGGCAGGAAGCACACAAATGCCTCTCCAATTATTACAGTCTGCTCTTTGCTCTTTGAGTTACAATGGCAGTAAATTTGAAAAATCTCATTTCGAGAAAAACGTGTTAAAGATTTAACGAACTGCGTTGAACGACTCCATAATATCTTTTAAATGGCAACGCTGTTTTCAAATGGCCCTGTAGATACATTTCTAGCTTAAATAGCGTCCCCTTTTAATTATGTATCGTTAATGATGCCGAAAGATTCCGGTTATAACACGTCAGAGCTCCGGCTCCAGGCAGATGTAGCATTTTATAAATGCGAGCGGTTGCTTTTAGAAGGCTGCCATTCAGGGAGTATTAAAGATACGGCCTTGAAATTTTGACAGAACATTCCTGAAAATTTAAAATGATGAAAAACACCAAAAACAAAAAGTCGACCCTTTGAAAGTGTCACACTGGTATAGCCCCTTAAGTAAGTGGAATTTTGTAGTTGCCTTTAATTTTCTTAGAGTCTTCTAGAGTAGTATCCCGTCTGTCTGCTAAGCTTGAACTTCTGGTGTCCTATCTAAGGGTCCATCGTGTTGTGCGCGTAGCATATCTAGTGTTTTTTTTTACAATTCAGCGGCGTAAGTAGGGGACTATAATGGACGGTTTGGCGGGCATCCGAAGAAGCATAGTGACGGTGAAGTTCGGCCGTGCCATTTGGCGAACAAAAAGTCCCCTCAACGAGCTAAGCAGTGACCTATGCTTGCTGTAGCTTAGCTCGGGAGACATGGGCGGGGTTTTCGCAGCTCGTTGCCCTGTTCTTTACGTATTAATAAAAATTTATAGGGGTGGGAAAGACAACACCAACAGGGAAGGTAAGAATGGAGAATGATAAAAAAAAAATGAGGCGATAGGGAGGGAATGGTTGGCCGACGGCACAGATTCCCTCGCGTTCGCATCAGGGTCCAGGCGTAGTGGGACCCTCGGCCTCTGGTTTCAAACCACCGACTGATCTTTACTCATCAGGTGCTGCCATAGATCTGCCGGTTGATGCAGCACTACCAGGATATGTTCCATTGCAGGATGGAAGAAATGAGAATTGGTTTTGCTTTGCTTAGGCCTTTAAGGTACCCTGTGGCTGAATTTTTAATGGTTTGAAAAAAAAAATATTTAGTGGAAGGGTATCAAAATGGACAAAACCGTAACACTCCAGATAAAAATATCAAAAATTCATGCTTAGAGTTACTATCCATATTTTGAGCAAAGAATTGAAAAAATTGCTAAATGATACCAGTATTTTACCCACGTTTTCGATCTCCGAATTGAAGCTAGCTCATAAACACGCTGTAAATAGCAAAATAACAAAATACGTAACGTAAAATTATTGACCTGAATTGTTAAAATATCAATTAAGAAACATCTCCTGTTTTGTTTGGTATATATCATAGTCATTAAAATATTTTTATGAATTTACAATTAACCAAATGCACAAAAGCGTTATTGGATTCGTATGCTAATTCCTGTATCTAATCCAAATTTTATTGAGCCTTTCATAAATATTTCCATCTATTTGAGATCTGGTATTCTTCAATGGCCACTGAATTACGTTTTATTGCCGAAGGTTTTACGAGAATAATTTTGACTATGTTAATAGGCAAGGGACTGGGTTAGTTTGGACCACATTGTATTAGCTTAGATTCAATTTCATCCAAATCAAATATTTAAATTGATTTGGGCAGGATATTACAATGCATGACTTATGTATGTATAACCAGCACAAAATTTGTTTCGCCCATTGCCGAATATCGACTGAGGTAACTCCTCCAGTTTTAGGAGTCGTGTTGAACCAGAAATTCCAGACTGTCCTCAGTTATGCCCGTAATCAAAATTCTAAACGGATTGTAAGTAGGTTGCCGTGTAACGAGTTTACACGGGCTAAAATTCTGCACGTGTTGTCTTGGTTTTGAATTTTTAATAAAGATTTGTTGGTTGGGCTTTCCCCCCGCTGAGTAATAATCGATTCACTCGCGTATCTGTTTATCTGGGCAATGAAATCAATTTACATACTGCCAACTGAGACAATATCTGTTCCCATATAGTTGTGATGGTGAGGAGCTGTAAGCCGTGTATTTTGAATCCATTCATTAGCAGTAATTGTAGTGGGAAATCACATTTCTCATTTGAATATCTCCCAGTGGCCAATAAGAATTTTCTGGAGAACTTATTTTCTAGACTACTATTTTTCAGTTGTTTGAGAAGTTATTTTTTCGTTCAGATTTCAAGCACACATGACATTGGAAAGTGTGCTCTCCAATGTCATCCGTGTAAGCATCCCATTCATTAGACTGCAACTAGCTACTACCACCATTACGCATACCTGTGTTCATGTCTCTGTCATTTTACACTTTAAATTATTGTTAAGTTCACTTGGTGTAATATAATAAAAAACACATATAACAAGGTCAACGTAGACACGATTCAGAACGTGATGAACATCAAATTATGACTTTAACAGGAAATTAATGCGCTCGTCGTAGTTACGATCGAGGGAAAAAATTGTAATTATATTACAAAATATCTGTACGAGATTTAAAATAAGTATTTCTATCTGGTAGCCCTCAAAGTGAATGCCTCGAAACCGCCGAAATCATTTGCTTCCGACAATACGAGGAACTGTCAAGAACTGAACCGTTCTATTAGGCACAGTTTGAATTGGTTTTTCTATAACTCGTTTCACAGTGTGCAGGAAAAAAATCGAATATGCGAAAATCGAACCGAAACTAATTCGTTTAAATGGATAATTTTTTTTTCTTGGACTCCGTCCAGAAGCCAGACATTTGTGTTGATGAGTGCTGTAGGGATTCGTGTTTCTTCTTTGTGGCCACGGTTGATTTGCCGAGTTATCCAAAAATTTGGGTTGGAGTATACAAACACCCATTTGGAATCGACACGTGATCAGAGCAGAGGGCAAATTTATGGACTGACCCTTGTCTCACCCAAATTTTATAAATCGGCGTTCGCAAACTGCTTCTGTGCTCCCCTTCTATGCTATTTAAGCATTCGCGGGAGCTTGTTTTTGCCACTTTTCTCATACGTATATAATAATTTTCTAACAACATGATTGTTGCTATTTTAATGATAAATTACTAGTGAAAAGTTTCAAATATCTACAATGTGTGAGATAAGTAGGCAAGTCAATTGCCTCTTTCCATGTTATTTGTTTCTTATTCATTTCAAAGTAAACTGGATTAATCCAATTTTAAGTATTTTATGCTTTAACATCCATCAAAAATCGACAATTTCTCACATAAGCCATTTTGGGAGGCTTGTTGAAAAAGATACGGACGTTAAGATGGTTAGTGGAATGCCCTATTTTATTGTGTTCGAGTTCGATTGGTATATGCCATGGTCAATAGTTTTGGCATGGTTTTGATCTGCTGGGAAAATTTATGTGAGTCGTTTTGCAGTTTTGCAATTTGGACTCTAGTTTGGCTGCTCTTCACTATAGAAAAGCAAAATGGGTGATCATGATTCGCAATTAGGAATAAAGTGCCTTTTTAAGATAGTCGTTCAATTTTTTCTGCTTAATTGACCGGATTCTTGTTGTCGTTTTTTTTTTTTGGAAATTCATCTCATCTTAATCGTGATCCAAAATTCACAACAATCCACAGTATCTCTACCATAAATCCACTTTCTTATAGTTTTTCGATGCAAATTCATTCTCTAATCCGTACAAATTTATAACTTGTGACTTCTGAAATTTCAACACAACCGCTAGAATCAATTAGTAAACAAAAGATTCAGATATCTTCTACTCAACCTCGAGATGCATAAAATTAGAATTTTATTATGTGTAGTCAAAATAAATAAATTGTACGAAATTGACAACAAAAAAACGCATAGTGCTTACTCCATCGCATACTACGGAGACAAAAGCACACACAGATATACTCAAATGGAACGAACAAGTTTGAAAAAAAAAGCTGATACAGATAAAAATAGCTGGACGCGTTCCGGTTGACGTATTTTATATAGCACGAGGATATGAATAAATATGTCAAACTGTTGGTTGTCCGGTTTATTATGCCATGTTAAACGATCAATCTTGAAAGAAAAGCGGACAAAAAGGAGAGGAAACTGGTAATCAAATGAGCAAAAAAAATCCCGAACCCTAGTGTTCAGGCTAAATTTTTATGATCACAGTTCTCCATTTTACACATGAGCATTCACCCAATTTTTAGATTATTTCTTTCTTTGCGTTAATTTGACGATGATTTCTAAATTGAAATGTTCAGTTCCGCCTACACAAATTTGATCTCATCTGAACGATGCCTGCCGTAATGTAGCTATGCTAATAGCAATTATGTCTTTGTGACATGGAATTTTAGAAAAATCACACGAATGATTGAAATTTGACACAAAATATTTTTGTTTGATATTCTTCTCTCTTATAGGCATTTCAAATTTTAAATGTGAAATGCCGAAAAAGATGGAATTTATGAAAAGAAACCCGTTTAAAGGGGAGCTGGTAGTGAATTCCTAGTATTAGGCTTAATTCTGAATTTTGGGAATTTAAATTGCTGATTTGAACGCCTACATTCTATGCAACCTGTTGGATTTTTTGTGATGACTTTTTAAAGCACTTAATGTTAGGAGGATATGATCTAAATAGATAATAAAAAAGCACCAAGTGCATTGTAGGAAGCTGAAAAAATAAAATTCAAAGTTCAACAAATCAGTAACAAAACATTTTGCAAAATTTACTTTGAAGCGTTCCTGTGACGCCCTTTCTTTTTATTTCCCTGTCAAAATTATCTTCTCCTTTTTAGATATGGGTTGTGCTCGTCTTCATTTAAATTCATCTACGTATCCAGTCTGGGGATACGCTTTTTCTTTTATCGCACCGAAAGATAAAATTACTGGACCTGGGCCTTGGAATGTTGTAACTAGTTCATCTCCATCGCTAATTTTTCGTTCAGATTGCCAGAAACTCCAGTTTGCCACCTATTACTCAAAGCACGCTCTCTATCGCTGCGTGCACTACCAACCAAGGGTCCATTCATTTCCGCACTAGGGACGTATCCAATGTTCTTGCAAAACTTGAAATCTCTAAATCGGCTGGCCCTGACCATATGTCTCCTATAATTTTTTCGCGATGCACTTCCTCTTTAGCTAAACCGCTGCGCAAACTATTCAATTTGTCTTATGCATTAGAAGTTTTCCTATCCATGTGGAAACTTGCTCATGTTCAGTCTGTTCTCAAAAAGGAGACGCTCGTAGTCCTTAGAACTATAGATCATTTACTCTCACATCGATTCTGTCGAAAGCTTTTGAAATACCCATAAACGGCCAATTATTAAAATTATGTCGATTCAAATAATCTCATCAATGATAGACAGTATGATTTTCGTCCCGCACGCTCCACGAGGGACCTGATGATTTTCCTCACTGAGCGATGGAATCATTGTGTCCTCAATTTTGGGGAAGCTAATGTTGTTGCTCTGGACATTTCAAAGGCTTTTGATAGAGTTTAGCATCCGACTCTTTTATCCAAGCTTCTTGCTTTTCGTCCTGATTTTGCATTAATTAATTGGATCGAAAGTTTTTTCCTTGACCGCTCAATCACTGCTGTACTTGACTATATTAAATTAAGTTCCCATTCAGTTAGCGCTGGGATACCTCACGAGACTCTGCTGTCCCCAACTCTTTTCCTAATTTTTATCAACGACTTTTTAAGCATAACGTCCAATCCGATCCACAGCTTTGTCGATGGTAGCACTTCGATTTTGCATATTCTTTTAACTCTGTGAGAACAGAGATCGCTTGTCGGAATTGTTTAATCCTATTTCTATAATCACTGAATGGGGTAAAGCTAATCGCGTAGAGTTTAATGCTTACAAAACGTAATGTTGTTTTATCACCAATAAATTATCTGCTTCCCAGACTATTCTTATAGATAGCGTGAGTATTCCGGGTTCAGCTTCTTTAAACATTCTAGGAACGAACATATCCAGCAAACTCAAATGGGCTGAACATATTTTTGGCATTGCCAAAAATGTGTTAACATATCTAGGTTTCCTTAATAGCTGAAAAAAAATATTTGTCACCATCTGACTTAGCACAAATATAAAAAAGCCACATAAAACCTAGGCTTGCATGGAATTCCCATATTTGGCCGAGTGCAGGTCGCACTGTGCTACCCATACTAGACAAAAATCAACAGAAGGATTTTAAAATTATTGGTGATAACTCTGTTACCTCTCGCATTGATTCGCTCGGGCACAGAAGTTACACATAACCCTCAAGACCTCAATACTAATCCTAATAATAAGGATATAACTACTAAGTTTAATTAAAACTTATATTGTAATACTTACATTATAGTTACTAAGTTCAAATCATTATAAGTATGACTCACTATACAATATCAAATATTTCTTATAAACATATAACATATTAAGTTACCCATGAGTCATACGATCATCCAACAATAATTGTTTATCAATATAAATATTATGCATATTCAGCACTTTTATAATAAAGATTTCATTTCAAGAATAAAAGCATATCTGCTTAGATCAGCATAAATGCAGGTGTCGGTCCATGCGACAAACAAAGACATCGTATCATGCAGATGTCCAAATGTAAGCAATGATACGATCACCGAACAGAATGCAAACTGCAGACCTAATCAAAATAATACTATTTAAGCAGGAGACCACTCTGGTCCAAGGCAGTTCTAATACAGTATTCAGTTCCAGTCGGTCCAGTTGGTGTTCAGTTGGTGTTCAGTAATAGTTAGTTGCAGTCAAACAAAGTTATTATTGAATAAAGTGTTTCTTTTAAATAATAAAAAACCAGTGTTCTTATTTCAAGTGAGGAACTCGTAAGAGTATAAATATTTTTTTTTTTGTTGTTGAGTACAATCAGCAACATAACTGGCGCAGTCGTTCGTCTAAGGAGGGAGGATCCGCCTTTGACTTAAAAAACCTACCTGCATTCACAATCGTAAGTAAAGTGAAAGTGAACTTAAAAACTCCTTCGATTAGAGAAAATCTGGTCGAAGTAAAATAAACAAAAGTTTTGAAAAGTACGCCCACAAAAGTAGCTAAGGAAAACTTAGACTATTAGGGTAGGAACAAAAAAACAAAACTTTTTAATAAAACAAAACCCAAATTAGAGAAAATCTAATTTTAACAAAAATCAATAAAATAATAAAATAAAAAAAAAAAAATTTACACCAATTAATATACTGTATTGCAAAGCAGTGAGCTGCATTTTAAGAAAAAGCGCTCGATTCCCTGTGGTAAACACTGAGGAATTCTAATATAAAAGAGTAACAAGGTCATCCAGTACCATAAACTGTACAGTGGAGACAAAAAGTCTCATAAAATAAATTAAACACATCTACAAAATATATAAACAATGGCAGAACAGGAAATACCATTGCCATTGGACCTTTCGTTCGATGAATTACTAAAGGAAGTACGCAGACTACCGGTATATAATGGAGACAACAGAGAGTACGCTTTATCTTCGTGGCTAGAGGAAGCACAAACCATTCTCAATTTGGCTCAGGGAAACCATCAAGCGTATCTATTCAGACTCGTCCTGCACAAAATTCAAGGAGCAGCCAGAAACACAATTCAAAAAATAACAGATCCAACGTGGTCATCAATTAAAGCAATCCTAATCTCAACATTCGGAGTTAACGAATCATACAGCAGCATAATCAACAGGATACATAAGGTAAGCTTCAAAAACGTCGACGACGCATATCATACTTTAAATAAACTATTAAATAGAATAAATACTAAGTACCTACAAGATCCTCAACAAATTGTACATTTAGAGTTTAACCCAGTCCGAAACGAAGGGTTGGTCTTAAACAAATTTAAATCCCTTCTGCCAGAATACAAATCATTTCTAATTGAAATGAGAAATTGTCAAACACTTAACCAGGCATACAATATCCTTAGAGAAATTCAATACAACACTGACAATTACAATCCAGTACAAAACATTAACCCTCGTACTCGTCCAAATCATAGAAATTATAATCAAAATTCAAATCCAAATAATCGGTATAATCCAAATTCAAATCAAAATAACCGTCACAATCAAAATTCATTTGTGCACCGCCAACAAAATAACTATCATCCTTCTAGAAACAATTACAATAATCGTTTTAATCATTACAATCGCCCACAAAATAATCAAAATAACAGACAAGAACTGATGCAAGTTGACAATTCGAACATGTACAGGAACAGGGACAATAATCCAGAACCTATGGATGTAAATTTTCAGCAATGTGCCTCGGAAACCCTTTACCAGTAATCAACTTACAAATAGAGAATGAAGTAATTCCAACACTTATAGATACTGGCGCTTCAATTTCTAGTATAGACAAAAAATGTTTTCCCTTTATAGGAAAATTAAAATTAAATAATCATATAATAGTTAACGGCTTAGGTGGCACATGCCATGTCACGGAAAAAATAAAAACCAACATGCCAGTAGAGTTTAAACTTCCTGAATCTCACAAAATTCTGTGGAACGTCATGGATTTCCATGATAAAACCTTTAAAGCAGTGATTGGTCAAAATCTACTGTATCCATTAAACGTTAAATTAAATTTGGGAGAAGGAACCATGGAAGCTAATAATCAAAAATTAAAATTTAATTATGCTATCCCTGAAGAGATAAATTTTCAGAGTGAGCTCAGTTCGACGGATAACCTTGATAGGTTGTTTAATGAGTTAAATAGAGAGGAAGTAAATTCGCTAAAAAAGATACTCAATGAATATGAGGATCTACTCTATAAGGAAGGAGAAAATCTTTCCTGTACCACTCAGACAAAACACGAAATAATCACCAAAAACAATAAACCCCTTTATTCCAGAATCTATCGTTTTCAGCCTGTCCATGAAAAGGAAGTAGAAGTTCAAATTAGCGAAATGCTAAAACAAAAAATCATCCAACCCTCAAATTCCCCTTATAATGCTCCAATATGGGTAGTTCCAAAAAAAATGGATAACTCACAAAAGCAAAAGTGGAGAATAGTTATCGATTATAGAAAACTAAATGAGGAAACAATAGATGACAAATTTCCGATTCCTAACATTGAATCGATATTTGACAAACTTGGAAAAGCACAGTATTTTACAACTCTGGATTTAGCGAAAGGCTTTCACCAGATTGAAGTCAGCGAACATGACCGTCGTAAAACAGCTTTTTCAACCCCACAAGGTCATTATGAGTTCATTAGAATGCCCTTTGGTCTCAAAAATGCACCAGCAACTTTCCAACGCATGATTAACGAAGTTCTTAGAGAATTTATCAACAAAATTTGCGTAGTATACTTGGATGACATTTTGATATTTGCCACATCACTCCAAGAAATGGAGATTAACATAAAAAAAATATTTGACGCTTTGAGAAAAAACAAACTTAAAATTCAACCAGACAAATGTAAGTTCTTTGCCAAATCAACTGAGTATTTGGGTCATATATTGACAACCGAAGGAATCAAGCCAAATCCTGGAAAAATTGATGCTATTCGAAATTTAAAAATCCCTAGTACCACAAAACAAATAAAATCTTTCTTAGGTATCACCGGTTATTATAGAAAGTTTATTAATAACTATGCAAAAGTAGCTTTACCTTTAACAGATGCTCTAAAGAAAAATCGAAAAATTAATACAAAAGATCCCAGTTACATCGCGGCTTTTGAGAAGTTGAAGGATCTAATTACTAATTATCCCATATTACATTACCCCGATTTTAAACAAAAATTCACGCTTACTACTGACGCCTCAGATAAAGCTTTAGGTGCAGTACTATCTCAGCAAGGACATCCAATATCCTATGCTAGCAGAACTCTAAACGAGCATGAAAGAAATTATCCGACAGTAGAAAAAGAATTATTAGCTATTGTTTGGGGAACTAAATATTTTAGACCCTACCTATACGGTATAAAATTCGACATTCAAACAGACCACAGACCCCTTGTATGGCTTAGCAACTTTAAGGAACCAAATTCTAAATTACAGAGATGGAAAATAAAATTGAACGAGTTCAATTTCAATATTGAATACATAAAAGGAAAGGATAATAAAGTAGCAGACTTCTTGAGCAGAATTGACGCAGAAAAAGGCGAAATTAACGTTTTAACCAACAACAATAATCGAGAAAACGCAATGGAAATAGACGATAGTGAACATGTAACTATACACAGTTGTCTAGAGAATGAAAATGACCATATAGCAATTAGAGAAGGAATAGTAAATATATATAAAACTCAAATAATAATAGTGGAAAGAAAGCGTAAGGAACTTGAATCAATAAACAAAAAGCGAAAGATATTCATAGAAAAGAAAGACATAAGTAACGAAAACAAAATAATAGATATACTTAGGAGATACATACCAGAGAAAGGATATGTAGGAATATTTTGCGAACTAGACGACCATGCATGGAACAAAGTGCAAGTAACAATAATAAAATTATATTCAAATAATAAATACCTCAAATTCATTAAATGCACAAATAAAGCAATAGATTTAACTAGTGAAGAACAATGTTTGGAGAAAATCAAGGAAATACACGAAAAAAGTAATCATCGTGGGATCTTAGAAAATTACGCAGAAATTAAAAATGAATATCACTTTGATAAAATATTAAAAGTAATCACAAAATATATAAATAATTGCGAAGTATGTAATTTGGTAAAATATGACAGAAAACCTTTAAAACCAGAATTCAAACTAACAGAAACCCCCGAGGATATAAATGAAATAGTACATATTGACATATTCTTTATATGTAAACGACAATTCTTTACTACAATAGATAAGTTTTCGAAACATTTATACGTTAAAGAAACTACAGATAAAAATGCAGTAACTTTCATAGAACTTATTAGAGAAAGAAATGCTATACTAGGAAAACCCAGAAAGATAGTTGCCGATAATGAATTCAATATGATAAACGTAAAAGACTTCTTCAGAAAAGAAAATATTGAAATTCATTTTAACTCACCAAAATCACATACAGGTAATTCAGACATGAGTCGATGTCATAGCACATTATTAGAGCAAATTAGAACATTAGCGATAACCGAACCCGAACTAAATATTGTGCAACGAGTTCTAAAAGCAACAGAGCATTATAATACCAATATACATTCAGTAACCCAAGCAAAACCAATCGACATACAATATGGTAGAATAGATAAACCTAAACTAAATAAATTGTTGATTAATAAAAAGACTAAATGGATTGATTACCACAATAAAAATAGAGAGAAATTACCAGAAATCGATCAAAAAGAAGTATTTATCAAAAACTACAAAAATGAACGTCATAAGGAAAAACCTAAGTACAGAAAAATTGAGATAATAAAAGATAATTTAGGAAATATAATTTCAACAAGAAAAGGTAGACATCAAAATAAGATACACCCAGTTCGAATAAAAAGAATTAAGAAGCATACGAGAACAGAATCAAAACCAATATCAGAAATATCAAATACAGTAAGCATTCCGAATACGCTTACATTAGAACAGAAAACAATCATCAATAATGCATTATATAATGGCCCCTTAAACGAGACTCTTGTGTCAAATTTCAATCTAAATATTACTCGAGCCGACATCTCTACTTTAATTGATCAAAAATGGGTAAATGATCAAATAATTAATTTCTATTTGAACCTTATCAGTAAACGAAACAAGGACTCTATAAACCTACCCAAAGTATATATCATGAACACATTCTTTGTCCCGACACTCAAAGAGAAAGGATTTAGTGCAGTCAAGAAATGGACGCGAAAGGTAGATATTTTCTCATATGATATAATTCTAATCCCGGTTCACGTAAATGGAAGACATTGGTGTTTAGCTACGATTGATCTACGAAATAAGGAAATAAAATATTATGATTCATCAGGAAGCAGCGATAATGGAATATTAGATACATTAGGTGAATATTTAGCAGACGAATCAGAAGATAAGTTGTGTAAAGTCCTCGATATAAATACATTCACAAAAGAAAATGTGCGAAACGCCCCAAAACAGGAAAACGCAAATGATTGCGGTATATTTACTTGCATAGCAGCAGAATTCATTGCCAGAAATCATAAATTAGACTACTCTCAATGTCATATCCCATACTTTAGACAGAAAATTATCCTAGAAATAATACAGGGAAAATTATTACAATAAAAACCCTTTGCCTTTACAGAAACCTACACCCAACAATCATTGGACACCAAAACTCATACCATTTTTATTGATCCTAACGTTTACAATTATACAAGCAGAAATTACAATTGAAAAACTACAAACCGAATCCGGAATAATATTAATAAAAAAAGATCCAATTAGATTAATCAAAGACTATAAAAGAATTTATCACAAAATAGACTTAGTTCAATACGAAAAAGCACTAGACGAAATAACTAACGAAATCTATCCCGACCCCCATATGACAGAAACAATTAAATCTATAAAAGGAGAACTAAAATTATTACATTTCGATAGAGAGAAAGCTAAACAAGTTTCAATGCAAATTAATACACCTAAACCAAAACGACAATACGATAACAGACAAAGTACTAGACAAACTACAATGACATATTTACCTGACAAACAAAATTCTGTAATTGTTAGTAGAAAGGAACGCGGATTAATTAATCCCATCGGAAAAATTTATAACTTATTATTTGGATTAATAGACAATGACGATTACGAAGAGATCACAGAACATTTGAGAATAATAGATACAAATAATCACGCTATCATAGAGTCAATGAATAATCAAATTCAAGTTAACAACGTTTTTCAATCTAACCTTAACAAAATTGTTGACAACATTAACAAAACTAACAAAGCCTATAATCAGTCTCTAGCTAACATTAATAATCAGACACAAACAATAAATAAAATTCTAACGACCATTCAACTAAATTATAATCTTGATCTTATAAAGGACGAATTAGAAAAAATAATTGACAATGTAAACTCAGCAAAAACAGGAATCATGACTAGATCCATATTGACATACGACGAAATAGACTTTCATAATTTATCAGTAGAGGAATTAAAGGAAATAACAATAAATGTATTAACACAAGAAAGAAAAATAATATTTGTCATTAGCATCCCTATTTTGACTCAGCCCCTATTATCCTATTACGTAAGAAAAATACCTAACTCAAAATCAGAAACTTTGGATATAGACATTAAAGAAGTTGTACTTTACCATGGAGAATATTATGAACCAGAAAAAAGGACTAAATCTTTAAATAATCTTTTAAAATGTAAAAATATTAACTGTATAAGAGCATATGAGGATGATAATAATGTAATAGAAATTGAAAAAGGATTAATACTTACTGTTAACATAGATATTAAGATAAAACAAGATTGTAATGAAAAAACATATTACTTAAATGGAACATACATAATAAGATTTAATAATTGTAAACTTGAGATTGCAGGCAAATTATTTACAAACCAAATAAAAGAATTTCAACAAATTTTAACATTGGAACCAATTAAAAATATTTCAAAATTCAATTACGCAATTAATGTCGAAGATTTAAAACTTGAAGATATTAAAAATCTAGAAAAAATCGAAGAAATAAAATTTGAACATAAAAGAAATTCCATTGCAATCGGAACAACATTATTGTTCATAATTATCATACTCACTGTATCCTTCATAATATATATTTACTTTAAATGCCATAAATCAATCAAGATTAAAATAATTAACAAAAAGGATATAGAATTACAACCGATAAAAAACACTGTTGAGGACAACAGCAATCTTAAGGAGGGTGGAGTTACACATAACCCTCAAGACCTCAATACTAATCCTAATAATAAGGATATAACTACTAAGTTTAATTAAAACTTATATTGTAATACTTACATTATAGTTACTAAGTTCAAATCATTATAAGTATGACTCACTATACAATATCAAATATTTCTTATAAACATATAACATATTAAGTTACCCATGAGTCATACGATCATCCAACAATAATTGTTTATCAATATAAATATTATGCATATTCAGCACTTTTATAATAAAGATTTCATTTCAAGAATAAAAGCATATCTGCTTAGATCAGCATAAATGCAGGTGTCGGTCCATGCGACAAACAAAGACATCGTATCATGCAGATGTCCAAATGTAAGCAATGATACGATCACCGAACAGAATGCAAACTGCAGACCTAATCAAAATAATACTATTTAAGCAGGAGACCACTCTGGTCCAAGGCAGTTCTAATACAGTATTCAGTTCCAGTCGGTCCAGTTGGTGTTCAGTTGGTGTTCAGTAATAGTTAGTTGCAGTCAAACAAAGTTATTATTGAATAAAGTGTTTCTTTTAAATAATAAAAAACCAGTGTTCTTATTTCAAGTGAGGAACTCGTAAGAGTATAAATATTTTTTTTTTTGTTGTTGAGTACAATCAGCAACATAACTCAGACGTAACGTTGATTGCTTAACTTGACTTGACTTTATCGCTATTACAATCGTTGTCGCTCTAATGAAATTAGTGATTTAAATCTGCTGTTTCTACGCGCAGCACCCGGGTTTCTAGTCATGCTCACCCTCATACTCTTGAGATCAGATCCGGTCGCACATTTAAATTTGTTGACTCCTTTTTAACTCGATCAGTAAGAATGTGGGACAGCCTACCGTCTACTGTGTTCCCTAATAATTGTGACTTGCAAAAGTTAAAGCGGAATGTGCACCGGTACCTCCTCCAAATCAACCGCTCCCCCATCCATTACCCGATTTTTTTTTCCGTCAAGGCTATATTAATTGCCTTGACCCCTCCAGGGGCATGGGCGCGTTAACTTCTTTAGCATTTCGATGCCTTGTTGACGTTCGATGTAGATTAGTATCTTAGAGTGGTGACCGAATGACCACCGAGTGCGACAAAGGCTATCCTTGCATCAAAGCCTAATCCCCTAAAGCTTTAGCAATCACATAGAAAAAATCTCCTTTGCACAACCACCAAATTTGACGATTTCAACTGGTCAATTCACAAAAAAAAAAAAAACTTTCCATATAGTAGTTTAAAAAAATTTAGTCGAATTGCAAAATTTTACTTAGAGCTTAAAAATACACATTTACGGCGTTCCATTTAAAATATGCATTAATTTTCCCCATAGAATAGATTTCTCTGATTTTCTTCCAAACCTGCAACAAAGGTGGGTTACTCGCTTCAATCTTTCGTTTTCGGAGGGACTTGTGAGTAAATAGCGAATTTTACAAGATTTGGGAATTGCGTGATTTTTCATACAAATATGTAACTAAATATATCCCTGAGTGAATTGAAAGCTTTGTCTGGAAAACAGAAAATCAACAAGTTCACCCTCGTGAATAAAAGTTGAGAACAGTAAAGGAAAACTTCCCATTGTGCGTCATTCCTAAGCGGCTTAGTTAAGGTTTCGTTAGTATAGTATTGTATATAACAGTTTCCTGATTTTGCATCCTGTTGATTAAGCCGCATTCTAGAACAAGCTGAGGAAGGCTCTGGATTAATCTTACGCCTTACATCACAGTTGGAAGATAATATGAACGATCATGGCCACGGCGCAGCGGAACTTGAACCAACGGAACCGGTATGATGAGACATCAGACTGACGCAATATTGCACTCCGCACCCCTCCCATTCTATACCAAGTCGGGAAAGGCTTTGACGTCTTACTACGCCCCACATGGCAGTGGGAAGATAAGTCAAACACATATGGACACAACGCGGTGCGGTAAAGCAAGACTCGACCCAATAGACTTGGAATATTGTGAAACCAAACTTATGCCCTGACGCAATTAATTACCGCCCCTCAATACTTTCAACATAATGTAGAGAGTGTAGTAGAGTGGAAAGTGGGTTACTCGCTTCAGTCTTTCGCTTGCGAAGGGAATTTTTAAGTAAATAGTGACTTTTAACAGATTTTAACAATACAATACAAAAATTTAACTAAGAAGGCCATACAAAAGGAAGGTTACCATATTTTAGTTAAAACGAAACTGCAAGTTATATCAGGGAATTCTTTAATTTTTGGATTCCTAATTTCAAAAACTATTTTAGCACATAATCGCCATTTTTTTTACACACTTTTGTAGCCGTGACGATAACTTTTTTAGTCCAGCCTCGCAGCCTGCCGCCGCCATATCCTTGAAAAATCGGTCTACTTTCACCTTGAGTTCAAGTTGAAGGGAGCTGAAGCTGAAGTGCTGTCCGAGCAGGTTATTTTCCAACTTCGGAAACAGGTAGTAATCACTTGGAGCAAGGTCTGGGGAGTTTTTGAGCCGATTCAATACGGTTTGTTTTGTGGTTAGGGGTCAGCAACCTGGAAATCCAAGGTGCGAACACTTTGGTCATCACAAATTTTTCACTAAGGATGTTAGCGACCGACATTCGACTTGATGTGAAGAGGTAGTGCATTCACAATATTGTCAAGGGTGAGGCGCCCATCCATTTTTACGATCTCCAAAACACTCTTTAATGCTTCCCCCTCGGTCGCACTTTGACGGAGCCCGACACTCGGTTCATCGACGACGTTTTGGCGGTCCTCGGTAAAAGCAACGCACCATTTGCACACTAATCGCACCTGTGCCGTATTCAGAAATATTCCCCCGGTTGATTTCAGTCGCGGTTTTGCATTTGGCATAGAGAAAAACGGATAACCGAACGCAGTTCAACGTTGGAATAAGAGGCAATGGGGGTTCCTATGGTTGAAGAGTTACTGACGCCCAACTATTTGACGGGAAACAAAAATAATCGACGCAAATATATGCAAGCATTTATTAAAAAAAAAAATGAAAATCGCCCTAAAATTCCCTAGATTTGGCAACACAGGGAGACGTGGGCGGGGTTTTCGCTACTCGTTGCCCCTGTCTTTTACGTATTAATAAATCATAGGCCTGGGAAAAACGGCACAGACAGGGAAGGTAAAAATGGGGAATAATACAAAATGGAGCGATAAGGATGGAATGGTTGACGGACGGCTAGGATGCCTTCGCTCTCTCATTGGGGTCCAGGTGTAAAAGGACGCTCGGGCTCTGGTTTCGTACCACCAACAGATCATTACGCATCAGATGCTGTTATCGATATGTCGGTGCAAGCAGCACAACCAGGATATGGTCTATTAAAAGTGGTTCATTACACCTTTTATTAAAATATTATTTTCAGCCTGCTTAGAAAACAAATTGGCCAAATTTCCCAACTCTGTCGTCCTCAGAGCCACAATTGACATTTCAATTGCATCGAGTTACACTTATGTCTACGTGAACCTGAAGCATTGGCAAGCACACGAAAAAAATCAGCGAGTTAGCCCTCCTGACGAAAAGTAAAAACAACAGAAAAAAATTTGCATCTTTCAATTTTCTTCTCTTAACAAACTTTTCATGTGTGTTGTTCGTCGTCTAATACGGCGGGGGCACGTTCCCTATGGCCACTTATTTGGCGCATTCGTCCATGCACTACATCATGTCATGTTCGTCTGATAATCACGCACCTTACACACTGACTGACAATATATCCACCGCGGTCAATTTTTGCACAAGACATAATACCGTTTTTTTTTAACCGAAAAGGTACATTACCAGAGCCCATCATACACTCGCCAAATACACCATTAAAGCAAACCCCACTGCAAAGACGATGGTCTAAAAAAAGAAACATGACTTAATGGTCTTATGCCATTTTATTGCCATAATTTTTAATTCTTAACTTGTTGCGCGCGCTCTTTGCCTTTGATTTTATTGCAAACATGTTTGTGGTGTTTTGGCACACGTCAAAACTCAATTCAAGTCGTAGTCGGAATGAATGTCTTTTTGTTTTCATTACGTCTTTCGACAATTTCTTCGAAATCATTTGATACAATAGTAAACGTTTGTGAGTGGACGTCTTCGTCATTATTGATTACTCGTCCTCCCTATAGGTGGGAGGGTAATAGACCCGGGGGGAAGTTTGCATTGTCTTCTGGTCGAAACGTAACTCTGAAGCTGCTACTTGAAAAAATGCCACGTCCCAATATCGATATATGTTGTCCTATACCTGCAAGACATGTTCAACTAAAATTCTTGCACGTTTAATACAGAATCAAATTTGAATTGAATGTACTCGTACTATTTGTTCGTGTCACTTGCTATTGTACGAAGTTTGCTACTTTACTCATTTGCCGATATATAAGTATGAGTGAATGAAAACGCATTTTGACGCGACGATGCATTCATTATTGCGGCAATAATGCCGACAAAAAAAACGCACAAAACTGCTTATAATCTAATTGTTATTTATTTAGAGTAGAGGACATGACACGTACTAAAAAGATAGGCAAAGCACCATACAGAAAATTTCAACACGATTTAGAGGCGAATGAATAGATTAGATATTAGTACGCAAGGTAAGTTGGCTTGTAGCTTCAAGACCGCGAACCGATCATCTTTAAATTGGAAGGTGTTCGTAGTGGAACTCATAATGCCAATAATTCTCGAACGTGACAATTTTTACTATTTGCAGGGATGAGTATGTGAATTTTTTGAGAAAGATGCGATTCTGGCGTGCAGAGCCGAAATTTCAGGATATGGTCGTAGGTTATCAAGTCGCTGGTCCGACTCATAGACTACGACAGAACCCGCCCTCCTACTTTGTGACAGTCATCACACTCTCGTCTTAGTCGTCGCGCTCAGTAGCTGCGGTCGTCCGATCACCGCTCTACGACACTAGATATAGAGCTCGGAGGTTCAAATCTCGGCTCGAACAACACTGCCTGTGGGTACTTATAGAGCTCCCAAAGTGCTCCGAGCTTGTCAGTATAAAGACGGCATGGATTGAAGATGCATGATAGCAAATGCACTTCCGAAAGGTAGATATGCTACCGAAACGTCAATAAGGCATAGAAATGTTAGAGATGTTGACGTGCCCATGCCACTGGAAGGGTCAAGGCAATTAACATAACATCCTAGTCAAAGTTGAAATTTATTCCAGCCTGTGAAATTTACTGTGGTCAGGGGGATGTGCCGGTGGCTTATCAGAAAAGTGATTCTCAGTTTACCGTCCGTCTTATATTTGAAACTAATCTCAGGTTTATGACATTCTAGTACATATTTGGAATTTTTTCGAGACAAACTCTTTCGATGGACGGTTCATTAGCAGACAGAGATCTCTAATAAAATCGAACGATACTTTTACAACCCCAATGAACCCTGCGCCGCTTCGTCTCACACGCTCATAAATGGCATAATTTAATTCGTTCACCTCAGCCTACACTTGTAGAGCAACAAGTTGCGCTTAGCATAGAAAAGACAATGCACCGACTCACAATTGACATACACAGTTTAATCGATTGGTGGCCCATTGTCTGAATATGGAATTATAGTACTCCAATTCCGCGGCGTATGAGGCTGTAATAAAACGTGAATCGTTTGCACCTAACCGATATATTCTTCAATCTCTAATTATTGTTTTATGCCGCATTGTCTCTCTGACAAATTTAGTTCTAATATTGGTTGATGCCCTTTTCAATGCACCCCTGTCAACGACAAGACGCGCCGCGCCGCCCGCTCCAAATCCACTTCACCGGCGGGTAACAGCGGAAAATCGACTGGTTAATATTATTTTATTACAGTTTCAGTTCGTGAATGTTTTTTAAATAATTTTATTACGACAATGGTCGCGTTCGAATTAAGATAGTGAATCGAGCATAAACAATTGTATCAATTAACAATCGTCGATGACCATTTTCAGTGACCGTGTGTGGTTGTGGTGGCGAACCATTGCCATATTTTGATGGCAACTTATTGTCAAGCTTGCTCTGGTTTATAAATCATAACAACGGAGATATTTTCCTGCTGAATCTACTACTGCGCTTCTGTTCTGCTGAACAGATAAATAATTTAAAAAGAGCTGTGCCTTGAATGGTAGAAATTGAAATTCTGTTTGTTGACAGTGATGATGATTTGTTGGAGACGAAATAAATCATAATGGGATGGACGGAAAAAAGAGCAGAATGGAGGATGGACGTTCAGACCATTTTAAATTGATCGAATTGAATAGATACAATGGGGCGGATAGTTGCAAATTTTATTTTGAAATATACACACAGCAGTATTGTTGTACTTTTTTTTTTATTCTGCCTTCTATTTAAACAGGCCTCCCAATTTCAATAAAAGCGCTTAGTTAGACATTCAGCTAGATACTCAACATTTAGAATTTATTGCTCATTGTTTGACGATAATTCTTTGAAATACAATCAAAGCCATGCCTAAGTGCATTAGTTTTGAACCTTGGTTGTGTTGTTAATTAACACGTTCCATCCAGGCGCCAGCAATGACCAATAAAACGTCCAATGAACCACAATTTATTATTTATAAAGCATATCGTATTATAATTTTAGAGTTAATTATTACGGTTAAAAAAGAAAAGACAGTATCTGATCAGAATTTCTGTTCTTTTTTTCTGAGACATCCTCAGCTTCAAACTGATTTAAAACAAATCTGATGAGATTCTAAACGTTCACTTCCTGCTTGCTAATTCATCGCCATATAATACTATGACCTGATAGCAATCGAAAAATATGCATCGAATTTAAGCAGCGATCAAAATTGACGAGTTTTGTCAAACATTTATCACAACCCAATGCAGCAATAGATTTACATAAAGTCAAAAAAGAGATGGTCACAAGACAATCGTTCTGAAAATAAAAGATGTTCATGTCATTAGGCAGCTCTGGCTCGAGCATTCGATCTCAATCTTTTGTATTTCGCTAATTATTATTAATTTATTATTGAGCTTTATATGTATTTTAATCGGAAGAAAATTGGTAAGGAATGGGGTGAACTTTTAAAGAAAATTTGATGATTTTTGTGCAGGCCCGTGCGCAAAAATTGTCAATCTTGGTCGTTTCTTTGACTTAGCCGGTATAAATCACTACTAATGGATCAGAGTAAAAAGTCCATCATGTTTCGCTTCAAATGCTTCAAAAATGCCTTATGAAGCGCTTACGCAATTAAATTTTCCTGGTCCAAAGTGAGCCACCGCAGCAGTTATCTGCGACGGAGATAGTTAATATTCCTGATGATTTATCAACCAATATTTCCGATGAAATGTGGATGCGTTTAAAGCCTTTGGAGTCTCTGCAACTTTTACCATTATCCAAAATCGATTTGTGCACGTTTGCGTCGTTTTCATCAATGCATTATTATCTAAGGGTGCTGCAATACGAATTTCATCAGGTAAAATGTGAACAAAACAAACAGATTTTAAGGAATTGTGAACTTGATTTGTCAATCAGTAATGTGGTTCATTACAAATATGTAGCAAAATGTCACCTAAATGCTCACCACGACTCTGGCGGCAAGCCTCCATCCAATTGTAAACAATTTTGATGACTCTGATACATAACAGCCGCTTAATTCAATTAAAGGGTTGAACTAACTCGTCATTCGGCTCTTCAACGGCTGCTGGCTGGCAAGCGTCCGTGCTTTCTTTCAAATTTCTCTCAAGAAAGAAGAAAGCGGCTCAATTAAAAGATTAAATTATCTCGTCGTTAAGCTCTTGAACGGCTGCTGGCTTGTAAGCGACCGTGCCTTGTTTCAAATTTCCCTAAAGAAGGAAGTTCGACTGTGTCAAATCATATAATCTGGGTGACATTTTGTTCCATGACAACCTAAGTTCACTTATTTCATCCACACGATGGTTCATACTCATCCGGTTCTGCCTTGGTCAATCGATCGACGATCGGAGAAGTAGCACGACTTGGTGCACTGGAATTTCGATCAACTTAGTTGCCTTAGCAGTTGAGTGGAGTAGACTCAATTCGGTTCTTGAGACCCAAATCTGGCTACGAGTTTCAGATTAGCGTAATTAAAATAAAATAAATGACTGTGTTGCGCCAGTTCAATTTTGGACCAAAGTGTTACGATGAGTTAGCATCATCTCTTCTACTATATCGTGACGTTGTGTTTTGTGCAGAGGTATGTGATCAGCAACAAACTCAACCGAGCTATTTACCAGAAATTGGTACTCATTTAAAAGCTGGGTGGGAGGGGGGGGGGGGGGGGGGGTGTTTGTTGTAGCCACTGTCGCTATGCCAGAGCACAGATGATTTCATATAGGAAAATAGTAAGTTGTGATTTCCACTGGATATGAAGTCGCACCCTTGTTGTGTTTGCCACTCAATATAAGCCAAAACACAAACCGACTTGCCTTGTGTCCGATCACGCCTTCCCCACTGGTGTGATGCGCGAAGCGGAGGCGTCTGATGAGACGTGCGTCACACCAGCGGTCGAAACCGGTGGCACAGTTTGTTGGGATCATTCTGAATACAATTTTCATTCATAGAATTGTGTAGTCCCACTAGGACTGATAAGGGCGACGACATGACAAGCATCATATAAGTTGTATGGTGCCGATGGTCATCACCACCCAACTTTCTTTCGTATAAGTTTCCATTAAAATCGTTTAAAACTATTTAAACTATCGCCTCAGAAAACATCGAAACGATCTTAGATTCAATAAGCCACCGAAAACAAATCGTTAAAAGCGTCGCCACTCGTTTCACCATATCTCAATCGGGCTAAATTGTTACACTATGTAAATGTCCAATTTTAATCAAAAATCATCACAAATTCTTATTTCAAACAACAAAACTAAACAATAAAAAGACAATAACCTCTTAAAACAGTCACCACCAGATACCTTAATATATGTACCTAAATATCAAGAAAAATGGTTTTAAACGAAATAGATACTTAAATTTGATATACATTTCCTACTGTTTTCTGGTAACCATTTGTTTCGTCTTTTATATGGTTTTCCCACCTTGAAGTGTCTTTGAGTCCGTTCGTTTTCTTTGTTTCTACTTTTTTTTGTCATTTAAATTTGATGATGTGATCTCCTTATATTCTAATGGAGCGTTTTCTAAGCGGATTAATTTTCAATTTTGAAATCTCGGGGGGCTCTTAATTAGTTAAAAGCTGCTCGAAACCAGATCGAAACGTAGCGGTCTTACATGCCCAAACTGCTTTGCCTTTTTTAATCAAAATATCAAAATCAATTCGTGCATCTTGAAAGTTGGAAAATTTATTGAAAATTCAAACTTAATGGAGAGGTCATTAGAGCTTGGTAAAAACAACGTATCGATGTAGGATCTCTTCGTTACACCAATCGAAAATCATCCCTCACAAAATCTTTCCGGTTTAAACGAAGTTCGGTGAGCGCGAAATGACTAGTTCGAAGGAGAATCCCAAAAATTACTTGAAGCAAAGAACGAAGCTTACAGGCAATGCATCCAACGACCAACTAGAGCTAAGAGAGAAAAATATGACGAGCTACGGCGAATATCAAATAGAATAAGTAGACATAAGAAACGAAAATTCTTTGACGAGCATTTGCTGAACATTAATGATAACCTTGCTAGTGGAAACACCAGACAAGCGTACAGACTAGCGAACACGATAAAATATGGCTATCAACCCAGCTCAAGCTTCTATAAGAACAAGGATGGAAACATCATTAGCGTCATAAACAAACGAGCCCCCGAAAATACGTCAAACACATTTAAACGAATTTTCGGAGCAGTTTGCGACCGAAGTAGATGTCGCATCCGGAACAACGATGAGCTGTACGAACTTTACGATGAGCTGGAAATCTCAGAAATCGTAGGACTACAACGTCTATAATAGGCGGGATGAAGTGACGATGAAAATATTGAAGGGACGACGCATCGAAGGAGCAAGGCTGCTAGGAAGATCGAGAGCTCGTTGGAAAGACTCAGACTCAGTGTCACCGAACAACTGCTGGGATTACAAAATTAGAGGACGCGGTCACTTTACTGACATGATTGGAGGACGATGATCCGAGCGGCCAGTGCCTGACGTCGGTCTGTTGCGCCACGATGATGATAGGGGACATCTGGAGATAGAAATAACAGCCAAAGCCGCGGTTTCAATGAGTGAAAAAATTGAAGAATTTTAACTGCGAGCATTTGAAATTGGTCAAATATTTTCAGAATATGCATCGATTTATCGGGCAAAAATAAACGCAAGTGTTCAAAGCTCGTTACACGCCAGATTCTTCAGATGCATGCCAACATCATTTGCTGACGATAATTTATGTGTTCCCCTTAAAAATCATCTATTTACTCACTGAAATTCCAATCAAACCGAACCACTCAAATTACTCTTCAATATTTGTCCAATCGACCTCAACTAATGACTGATTTCAGGCCACACTTTGTAGCTCGGATATTCACGTTTATGACTCTGCCCTCCATGTCATCACCGTAACCGTCAACACTCTGACATTACATTGTCCATCATCATCGCCAAGCAGCCACTTCATCATCATCGCACTCATTTAAAATCAGTGCAAACACAGCTAATTTCCCTCATTTTTTTTCGTGTCCATCAATTTGTTTTGTTTTGTATATTTCCCCGGCGGGAAGGAGAGATGACTCCTCAAGCTATTCGCCGCATACCACCTTGAAGTCAATCGATATGTGTTCAGATACTTAATCTAATTTACTTTTATGGCACCGTTTCGAGAGACATACCCGGCCCGGCCGCTACTAAGATCACTCCACTATGATCACTCTGTTTGTAATGTCCATTAAAATTCCTGCAAATTACAAAACCGAATCGCAAAGGGGCGACATGAGTTCTAGTGTGTGATGTCTAATGTGATGTATACTGTGACCGCGATGCTTGATAAATGGAAGGCAATCCAAAAAAGACCATGATGGGCTTGTCTATTGGAACCTTCGGCGATCAACATCATCAAAAACGGAAAGAAAACAGTCAAAGAAGAGCACTTTAAGGAGCTCGAAGCGCAGGCAAAACTAGATATCGTGAACGGCCACGATCATAGTGACAAAGAAAACCGATTAGAAAAAAACTGAAAAGACAAAACATAGCGAAAAAAAAATGGAGAGTGCTCCTCTTTAAAATTCGATATTAGAAACCGTGGCGTAAATGTCTTAGATCAACAACAACATTGCGCATCTGCATCATTGATCAGGCCCCGGCCGTGTCTATTGAGTGCCTCTACTATGCAGACGAGATGGGCAAAGAATTTCACTGTACTGTGTGTTGTCTTGACATCGTTTGTCAACAAGGGTGTCAACTGTGTCACGTCGAATGTGTCTAGAGTTTGCGGTTTTGACGGCGCGGCGGTGGCAGCAAACATCACCATCGATTTGTTTCCAACCTCTGTGCTCTGAATTTGCGTTCGAGTTACTGCCTTAAATCTTTCGTTATGGAATTCCGTGGAATCGTTTTTTTTTAGTAATTGATCTTTTTGTTTTCTGAGTACGGCAAAGCATCTTCGCATTGACTGGCGTGCTTCAGGTGTACTGTAGAGGTACGTGTAATTGCTCTGGAGATTTATGTTTTAAGATCATTCGTCATCTTGAGCGTGACTTAAATTAAATGAATTTTTGCAGATTTTTCAATCTGATTTTTTTTTCAGCTGGAAATTTTATCCGAAAAATGTGGAGCGCACCCGCTCTACAAACGCGGGTTTATCTTTAGTGCAGATTTCTTGACATTATCGGATGATCCACGATGCCGCGTCGAAGGGAGGTATGGTGACTAGTTATGCCTGAAGTATGCGAGAAATTTTTACGGTTTATTTCTGATCTTATCGGTTGAAATACGAGCACTTGTTAATGTCACATGTGAGTGGAATTTCTTCAGATTTGCATGCCGCTAACTACTCATTTCTTCGAAAGTGTTGTGGCTGTAAGTTAATATACGTTTGCTCGAATATATTAGAAACAGCTGAAAGATAATTCGGTCATCGCTACGCTTCAACATTTCTACCCATTTCATTCGTAATTACCCTTTTTTAGAAGAATGACTCGTGTCTTTGCCAGGTAGCACTAAAAATATATCCGCTCATTGTTTGGTTGTCCGCGTAGGCTGGCCTATCTAGCTTCCTTATGTCACCCATCTTCTACCTTTCAATTTATCTTAGAACTTTAAATCCAGATCTCGAACCTCGGATACAGTGGGTCAACAAAATGAAAATGTCACCAGTTATAGATTGAATTCAGACCCTGGAACAATATTTTCTCGTTATTTTGTTTATGTTGAAGTTTTTTTTTATTATTACTATTATTTTCTGAATGATCTGTTTGTCCCCAAAAACCACGCGAAGGAAGCAAATATCTGTCGGATTAAGTTTAAAATTATTGGACCAGTTCAGTGGCCAGTACTCAATAATGATAACTTCCTCAACAATCGATTCAGATGGAAATCCGTTTTCAGTATTCCCCCGGAAAAAAAACATACGAGTATATCTTACAAAAATAAATTGTCTTCAACCCGAAAAGAAAACATATACACGGTAGTCTTGGAAGTCTTAAAATTATTATAGTAGCAGGTTCGTTGCTGTCCGAGTGTGTTAAGAAACAGAGTGGGACGAATTGTTGTCTAGGTTCACTGATTTATTTTTATAAGCTTTATTAAGTGGGTTATTTAGAAGCGGAGGCTTCCTCGAAATATCGTCAACTAAACTTATGATGAGGAAAAATTAGGTTGATTGTGATTCAAATTAGGTTGAGCTATCGGTTTAAAGTTTGATAAGTTTGTTGGCTGCATGCATATTTTATTCGAAAAATTGAACATTGAAATATGTATCTTATGCTAGAAATGCATTAAATCGGAAAATCGATCTATTAAATTGTTTAAATTATCGAATTCCGCAATTTCCATTGTATAAAAATGTTACATTCCCTTTTGAATCTCAAGGAAGTAATCATCATAGGAACGACCATAAAAAATATTCGGCAAGTTCTTCGCTTGAGTCTTTTGTTTTCCATCGATAAAGGTTCTCCAAAAGACCCGTCTCGGTGGCTAGATTTAAATCTATTTCGATAGTAAGCTAGAATTGTCTTTAGGGTACACTTTTTATTAAAATCTATTTTTTTTTCGAGTTGAAAATTATAGCATTAGATGCATGAACTCGATGTGGTAATATTAACGCGGTCTGAACATTTCGGAAGAAAATTTGGAAATTTTCAAGGATAAATACGGAGTGACAAAGACGAAAACCATTTGTGTCGTATGTACAATAAATAACACAATATTATAGTCCGGATGGCTCAACGGCTAGCACGTCCGCCTTCTACCTACTGGGCCCCGGTTCGATTCCTAATAATAGTTTTCGATAAGAAAGAAATTTAAGTGTCAGACTATTAGCCCAATCTGCCCATTAATGGGGTAAATAACTCGGTTGAGCGTGTTGCTGATCACACGCCTCTGCACAAGACATACCATTACGATCTAGAAAATGAGATGATACTAACTCATCTCTTGGCCATAGTTCAAATTGGACTGTTGCGCCAGTTATTTACTTAAATAGCACAATTTCGTGTGCCTGATTTGCTTTTTTCTACGCAAGATGAAAATCGTATTATTGCAAAATTTAATACCACCTTTGTTGTAACTGCTTTCTGATAGGAAAACGCTGTGATTGTTTTTATTTTCTGTAGTTGCCTTTCTGGAGAAGATTTCTGGAATTTTTCAAAATATTATTTTCTCTCTCATCAGTTTTTTAAAGGCGAGGCTGTAAGCCTACCAAAGCCTAGTCTACGATTTGAAAGAGTTTTACCCGTAAAGCGCCAACAGGTTTGAATTTCTTGTGCCGGATTTCCGTCATTTATGCATCATCAAAATCGTATCTTAGCCAAATTCAACCCAGCTGTTATCTGAAAGCAACCCGCAATTATGGTTTTTATTTTGCACAGTTGTTTTTCGGAAAAGATTTCTGAAAGTTTCCAAAAATCTTTCCTTCCTCTCTCATCAGCTTTTACTGGAGAGGTTATAAACACACCGAAGACTACCCAACGACTCTAAAGAGTTGTACTCGCAAAGCGCCATAATATTTCTGGCTTGAATGTTCCATGCTTCTTGATGAAAATTTCAGCCCAGTGATTTAAGGTTTTTTTTTATTAAGCAGTTCAATTAATTCAAAAATCAATCAAATTTAAAAACAAAGCTTTTGTCTCTGCCTAATGTTTTTCGATCTATATTCAATCGCATACGCTCTAACGATTTTATTGCTTCAATTATCAACAAACCATGACCTAAGGGCATAATTTCTAATATATGTAATGGGTGCATTCAAAGTACCCAATCATATTCAAGCCCAGCAAAAATATTATTGTAATTACGTGAGACACCCACAGCAACATTTTATCTCCTCCGGTGGTGGTCGCGATTGGGTCTAGTATCTACTACGACGGACGGGGTATAGTTCGCACTAGTATCTGTGAACGTTTACACTGCACTCGTATGTCATGTGCATGAATGCCATTTTATCGTAGTCACACATAGTTGCAAGTACTCGTACTATGAGGTCATATTCGAATCTCTTTTGCAACGAGTGACTTATTGTAAATGAAATGAGTTTTAGTAGTTTTCGGGAGAATCACAATTGGGGCTAGGCCTACAAATGGGAATAAGAGCTTCGAGATGATAAGCTGTGCCCAAAAATGACTCACTTTGAATACTCAAAAGTAAAGAAGTATCACCCGAAATGAGAACATGAAATTCAGAATCTTATTCTATGTCTAAAATATTCATGACTTCCTGCCGGAAAAAAAACTCCACAACTGATTGAATGATTTATCACAAACTCTGCCAAACACAAAACACAGAACAGAAATTTTATATCACTAACATTCTTGACCAACAAATTGCGATGTCTTTCTCACTAAATTCAGAGATAAATCTTCCAATTTCATGGGCTCAATAAAATTAATCGAATAATGGGTCCATTTCCCAGTAATAGACTTGATCGAATCAGATATGTATCTCGATGTTGTTAGATGTCGTCGAGTCTGATCTAAACATTCAGAAAACAATACAAACATCTTGTTTCTGTTAATTAAAGGCGTAGGTATATCATAAAAAATTAATTTACAAGATACACAGAATCATAACTATTCAATAATATTTTCTATTGATTAAGATCTTAGCTCTTGGCGAACGGTTGGCTTTCTATTAAGAATAAGAAGAAAAGAAAATACATCACAGAGGACTCCCAAAAGATCCAACTAAGAAAGAATCTCGTCGTTAACAAAGATTCTGACTAAAATGAGACTTCATTTTTAGTCCTCGCGATATGTATCTTATCTCTTCTGATCAGATAGATTTATCGAATATATTCAGATCCAGAATAATAGAATCTTGTCATAAGAAGGAAATTTATGTGGTCAACCGAGAGTATTTATGGATGTGTTTGGATATAAATATTGATACCCCTTAAATGAAAATTGAGTTCTTGCAGGTTATTCTTTGAAGCGCTAGAATTGGAGTTATGCGATAATCTTGTTGACTTCCTATTCAGATATTTTGATAGTAAGTCGAATCAATTTTGTAGAACAAATAGATTCTAATCAGGCTACTAATAAGACACTCAGACACAGCGGATCATTTGTTTTGAGTAGAGGGAGCTAATGCAAATGAATTTTAACAAATATGTTTGAACGACAAAGTATTTTATTCATTTCAAATTAGCACATGAATGTTCATAGTAAGAGTTAGACTTTAATGAAAACTTTTGTTTCAATTTTAGCGGAGAATTTATGAGCCAGGAGGGTTAAGAATTTGTTGCGGATGAATTAAGGAGAGAGTTTTAGAGACGAGGTAAAAAACTTGCAACTTGAAGCAAAAAGTTGCTTCAGTTGGAAAATATGCACTAAAGTTATAATCATAGGTCACGGAGAAGAATCAATTGAGAATATGTCCTTTAAAAAAAATCATCTATTCCGGTTAGAATGCCGATTTGCGAATTAGAAGCTTGAACTCCAATGAGTCTTTCAAGCAATTATAATAGGACTTGAAACGCTTCTTTATACTAGAGTATTTTTTACTAACGGAAAAACCATTTTTCCGGAGCATACTACATAATTTTTCGTCAGATCTACCCATGGAAGAAGGGTTGCCTAGTGTCTTTTTGGGTCATTGACTCCCAATAAAGAAAATTAAATCTCCTATAAAGAAGCGTCCCGAATTTTATTTTAAGTAAATCATTAATGACAGAGACATATTCGATAAAAAATTTGAATAATTTGATACTCTACTGAACGACTTGTCGTTTAGCTTTCCCCATAGCGAGCCACATTCTTAGGAAACGGTGCTGCGAAATTAACCCAAATAATCCCGACCTCAAAAACACATGCACATGCACCCCAACTATTTTTGTATATCTAAAGACAACAAATACTTTAGTCTAAAAAATTTCAATCTAATGTTTATGAAAATCATCTAGAGAGAAGAAACCGCGGTATTCTTAGTGTAAAATTAACTATCACAATAATAACAAACGGTCCTTGCTTTGTATATTCTACAGACAGGTATAGCTTGTACAGGAAATTTCAAAATTACCGGTACTCCAACGAATTCAATTAACGATAACTCGTTTAAGTGTACATCAATTTATTTCGAACCTTTTAAACGATATAAGAAGCATATTTAGGAAGCATATTTAAGAGAGAATTTAATTTAATTTTTTTTTCAGAAGATATATTAAGAAATGTAAGTCTGGGTTGCATTTGCACCCCACCCGGGAATGATAACTGCTTCGCTCCATTTCTAAAATGAATGTTATTAAAAACATATAACAGTTCACAGCACAAAGGCAAGGATTCGTGATTCTACAAAACAGTTCTTAGCAGATTCCCTGTCACGACCAGGTAAGGTTGAACGCTAGCAAACTTCGAGCAATAAGGCGATAGCTTTGCATCCTATTCCATGAGGAACAGGATAATTAGAAAACTCAAACTCAATCCGATTAAAGAGAAATGTCAAAAGATATGCTGGCAGATTCTTCAATTCAGCAGAAATTCTAAAATTAACAACGCTCCACTTTTTCTTTCTAAATTTTTATATCCTGCGCAATGACAAATAAGAACTTTTGATCTAGATGCGAATGCTAGTTTTAAAACCATTTGAAATAAGGAATTAACGAGAACAAAGGACATATACGAAGCTGAGAGATATTTTTGATAGAAAAAAAGGTTACTCGCATAAGTCTTTCGTTTCAGTTTTGGTGAGATTTTTTACCCACACGATTGGAAGAATTTTAAGCAATTAATTAATGAGAGTTAACTTATGCCTTGCGTAAAACTTGAGCTGTTATGTAAAGTAGGTTCTCCTGGCGTTTCTGGTTGGTCTTAGACGACTGCTACGAAACTGGTTAAGGTGAGTTTTCTGAGATTATTCCGAAAGGCCAGTCTACCTTTCTAGGACCATCTCAATATATTGCTTTGTACCTAATTTTTAAACTTACATTAATTATTATTCAAACGAATAAAAAGTGTATTTACAGCTTCTTTTCGAAGTCACCAATCTACCTTAGACTATAACTCATCCATATATTGCTTGAGGTGTCATGTCATGTGTTAACATATTTCCCATAAAACTAATATGTATTTGCTATGAGAAGCCAAAGTGTCATTAATTTTTTTCTGCTCTGTTGAACATTTAAAATTACAATCGCCAGTCAATCGTGAACTCAACTGAGCTGCAGGCCTCCCAAAAATATAGAATCACCAGCAGTTTTGTTGGGTGTCAAATATCGCGAATTAGTTTAAAAAATAAATCGATGCTTCTGGTAAAAGCATTGATGGATGGATTTATTGACCTTTGCTCGAATTAGAACCATAAAAACTATAAAATTCATATGAATCTTTTTTTATGCTCCATGTCCGTCCTGAAATTTTATGAGCGACAAACTCACACAATGGAAGTGTTAAATTGTAAACTTATTTTTGGGGCTACTTCAAAATGGCTTTTGATGAGGAACGACTGGACAATTGGGAGCTAATGAACTTGACGCGAGGGCATTGGAATTCCAATGTTAGAGTAGTCGAGATAATCATAATGCTAATTCTTCTTTTTCTTTACTAATTGATCTCCGATTCGATTTCTTACCTTAAATCAATTTTTAATAACCGGTGTGTCCTTGAATCTCTCAAAATTAATCCGTTGCTCTGTGATCAAATTTACCGCGTCGCTCGAACATAAACACTTGTATTTTATTCACACTAAATCCAAAATGGTTTTATTTGTTTTCCTGAAGTCACCACAGATCATTAATTATCCATTAAATGTGATTGGCATTATTTCACTTTCACTAAGGGGAAAATTTCCTATTCAATTGAACCTTCTTAACATGAATCGCTGAAGTCACAATTAAATGATGGGTATCCTGTGCGGTCACTGGTTTAACGTTTATAATCCTTTTGTGTCAATTAACTTCATACGGGAACTTTTCATTTATTCTTTTATACAATCACATTCTAAAATATTCGTTAATCCTCTTTTGTTTCCGAGAACCGAGAACTATCACTAGACCGATGTCGTTGTTGACCAGTGCAATTGCGGATCGAGACTGTAATGTTTGGCGCGTAAATTTGGTTCACTTCAATAATGATAACGAAAGAAAGGGTCACTTAAAGAACGCCACAATTGCAGGAACCTTTCGGTATAACTGACTCATAATTACTAAAATCCAGGAAAATAAAATAACAACAATTGGTCAATCGATGGTCACTGAATATAATTTTTATTAAACCGATTTCCAAATTTTTCCTCTTTTCTATCAATAAAAGCGTTAAAATATCCAAATGATCGACACTTATCCAAGAACAAAAAAAAATCATCAACCAAAAACCTAACGTAGTAAAACTTAAGTGAGTACAATTGAACGCAACAAAACGGAATTTTTCGTGATTAAAACAATTTTTCGTGTCCGTTTCGTACTCACAATAAGCGCGTATCACAAACAACTGATTTTCTGTTTGCTGTGTACCACATAACGAACTCACTCATCCAATTCAACTACACAACACCGACGAACCTGAGAAAACGCAAAAGAATCATTTCTTATTATTCGTATAGAGACCCGATCGACTCAAGTATATACCGCATACACAACACGGTTTGTATCTTGTATCTTAGAGGACAGTAAAGTGAAGCCACGATTTCGGGAGAAGAGTAATAACGGATCGAATATGAGAGTGAGAAAAGAAAGAAGAGTAGGAGAGGCCCATGCGTCCACATGGTCCAAGAAATCGGATCGCTCTTAAGCGCACCTTTAAGGTAAATCTTCGACATGGCACGGCTCCTCTCTCACTCGGCGCTTGTACATATTCTTTCCGTCCACCTGTAAGGTGATGTTGAACCGGGGATTGCATACAGTCTACGGTTCTTCAGTATCGCCTATCGACCCGTCCACATTAGGTATATAGCTCACGAACACACGGACCCAGAAACGCACACACACACTCAATCCAACCCTGTTCAGGTGATCTCAAATCGAATCAAAAGATGTATCAAAGATCGCGGTCTCTTCATATTCACTGGGTCTCGTACACACATTACCTGAACTACATAGGAAACCGGGGGGATCTAAACATGCACACGGTTGGTCGGCATAACCAATCCAGATCAGTTTTACTCGTATGTAAAAGGAGGAGCTTATCACACCATAGAGGTGTGTCTTAGAAAAATCTATACATAAAACTACAACCTATCGGCTATGCTCAATTTAGTTCAGTGCTTGAGGTTGGTTCACACCCCACCAGCAGCTGGCCACGACTCGACACCTTCTAATGACAGCGGGGGTAAATATTCCAATTTGAACATGCGAAAATACGCAACAACATCGTAGTCGATTGTTCGTCTGCGGAAAAGAAAAAAAATCGAACCCGGTAATTTTTACGAACTTATCATAGTCCAAAACAAAACGCCCCCAAAACAACGGTGATCCGTCTAATTTTGCCAAGAACTCTTCGAATAGCGGTGGGCTCATAAAGATGCCTTATTACGCCTTTATTGCATCCTATTATGTGACACAAATGCATTTTGGCATACCTGTGCCTGTGCTGATGACTCGACGAAAAAACCGTGCAGCAATAAAAACCCGAAGTGATGTCTGCATTGAAGCCAAGGCAATTACACAAGTCGTTCCTACCGATTTGTGGTATACTTTTTTGACTTATAGTGCCAATAAAAAAGAAACACGGAAAATGCTGTATCTGTTGGCTTTTGTGAAATTTCCGAGGATGCATTACCTGAAATTGCATGAAAAGTGACTTAACACATATCACCCGCAATTTGCATACACTTCGATATGCAACATGTTGAAACAATGTGCCGTGAGTAATTGCACATAGGACAAGAAACGGTGAAAAGTCATTGATGTGAACATAAAAAATGCATTTGTTGTCATAAAAGAGCTTATTGAATCGCTTATTTAACGTAAAGGATTCACCTCAATAGCTTTCTTTCAATAAGGCACTTGAGCATACAAAAACGGGGCCTCTACAGCCGCTTTTGTCATTCTTTTTCCAGATCGCGTTGTGTTATTAAATTAAATCCATTTTTATTTGCCATTCGACTTGTTGTTAAATAAATATAATATAAAAACGGCGACATTGTCGCGCGTCTTTATGGACGAAATGATGACAAATTGAAAATGAAAATCGAAAAAATGAAGATTTTCGGAATGGGGTTTCTGGCTTAGTCGTTGCATTGGAATCTTTTGTTTTAAGCATGTAGTGCGGTTTTGATGATGTTTTTATTAATTTTCGCCATTTGTTGGATTTTTTATTGCTCCTTGGGTGACCTGAAAACGTAAATTGGGATTGTTGTGGTTTTGCGTAGAATCGGCCGCGGTGGCAATGAATGTGGCACGCGGTGCGTATTTGGATTTGTAGGATGATGAGTCGTGAGTATGTGATTTGAATATTTTTGTGCTACAGATAGGAGAGACATTGTTGTCAATGATTGCGGATATACTACTTAAATATATAAATAAATGAAAAAGAAAAGTCGTATTTGCTCGATGACTAGAATCAACAGAGTGCTGTGCAAAAACATTACTTAGTTCGTAAATTGCACATTTACAAGAAAAAAAATTCGGTATTCTGTTTCGAGGAAAATTAACAATTGCTGACTTTGAGATGGCACAATGAAAGTGCAAAAATAAATGGCCAGTGCGATTAGATTTAACGGCGAACAAGCTTAGGTGCTTCAAACCGCACAGGGTCCTTCCATTTTTCAACAGTACCAACGTTCTAAATGTTCTTATTTCAGAGAACTCGAACAGGGATTTGGGGAATTTGTCATCTTCATGGTGAATGTCTTCCTTGCAAGTAAATATGCTAAGAAATCTAAACAGGTGCACCCTACACCTACATTTCTTAGGATATCTTTTAAAAAAAAATGTCTATTAAATTTCCTTTGAGATATGTTGCCTAAATATGCTTTGTATATCGTATAAAAAGTTTGAAATAAATTGCTATATACTGTAACATGTTATCGTCAATTTTATTTGTTGGAGAAGTTTTCAGTGCAGGCAGTACCTGATTGTAGATTAGTGTCACCATACACTATCGAACTCGATCTTAAGTCTGGTACAAATGTGCTCTGAATAGCTCAAGCCACACACACACACTTAACTTAAACGTGAAGAAAACAGGTCCACTGGTACCATGTTCGAGATCGAGTTCGACAGCTTGTGGTGACACTTATATAAAAAACAGGAGCGTTAAATAAATATAGTGATAGTTAAATTTGCACTAAGAATATCACGGTTCCTTAATTTCGGGTTTATCTTTAGATTATTTAAAAAATATATACAATTTGGTTTTTCAATATCTTTTTTAATAAATTAAAAAAAAAAAGATGTTGAGTAATGGATATCTTTATTTGAACCTTTACAATTTTTTCTGTTAAGTGGAAAATATGATATCCATCAAGTGGCTGCCGCCAGTGTTGATACACATTTGTGCCCGATTTATCGCATTTTCCATGACATTCCGCAAGATTTCCTGTGATAACTGTTCGCATTCCTGTCGAATACTCTCCTGAAGGCCTGCGATTGTCTGAGGCTTGTTGACATAAACACGCGACTTCAAGCAGTCCCAAAGAAAGAAGTCGGGGATGGTTAAATCGGGCGATCTTGCTGGCCATGCCATATCCCCAAAACAGGAGATTATGCGACCAGGAAACGCTTCCTTCACAATATCCATTGTGGCTAGTGCTGTGTGTGCGCTTGCACCGTCTTGTTGAAACCACATGTTCACCAAGCCCCACTTATGCGATTCCGGCAGTTAGAAGTTGTTTATCATGGCCCTGTAGCGTTCGCCAGTAACAGTGTCTGTATTGCCGATGGCTTCCTCAGTAAAATACGGCCCAATCACTCCTCCCTCGTGAACGCCGCCCCACACAGTGGCTTTGAGTGGATGTAATGGCTGTTCGTGCATCACATGCGGATTTTCAGTGCCCCAGAAACGAAGATTTCGCTTGACGTAACCGCTTAAGTGGAAATGCGCCTCGTCGATCATGATGATTTTCAACACAAAATCGTCCTCTTCGTTCTTGAGATTGAGAATGGCTTGACAGTAATTCATACACGACTGACGGTCAGCAGGCATTAACTGATGCACTGTTTGCACTTTGTACGGGAACATGTGTAAGTCTTTCACTAAAATTCGCTGTAGGGTCCGTCTGGTAATGCCCAATTGCGTGGCCCGTTGTCTAGTTGATGTTTCATCGTTCTCAACGATATCGGCAGCCACAGCCGCGATATTCTCGGTCGAACGACCAGTCCGGTGCCGGCCACGCCCTGCAAAGTCTCGTGTGGTTCCAGTCTGTTCGAGTCGAGCAGCTATGCGCCGGATTGTTTGCCCAGTTGGCGCGACACGATTAGGAAATCGACGTCGAAATTCACGCTGCGCCAACACCTCTGACGGATAATTTTTATTTTCAACCTCTGACAGGTGTGTGCAGTCGTCTTCGAATTCGATGATGAAGTCCCCTACGTTGATGCTAGATGGTTCTGGCGTTCTGGTTCTTGGCTGCATCATTATTTTTGTTCTGTCCTCGTTGGTCCAAATTCTCTTGCAACGGTGTGAAGTGTATGCACAGTTATTCATCGTCGGTTAGTTTTGGGGACATGATGTTGATGTCGCCTGCTTTATTTATCAATTGTGGCGACTTGATGAGTAACAATCCGCTGTTGTCCGTACCTATAATCCGAATGGTGTATTCAAGTCCTAGGTTGAAAATAATCTTCGCCAGTTCATCGCCTTGCTTCAAACCAGTACGTGTTTCAGAAGGATCAATCAAAGTCTTCTGGATCCTGACCTGTGAGATGGAGCTGTTAATCGTCATCTTTGTTAGTGGTTTTTTTTTTGGAATAAAAAAAAATTTCAGCATGATGTTGTACAGTATTCAAATCAATTGCTTGCTTGAAGTCGGCAAATATTTGATACATATCAAGATTGCATTCCCAACACTTTTGCGGGATTACCCTACCAGTAAAATGCTGATCGGTTAGGGACCAGGTCTGGAACCGCACGTTCACCTTCTACGCACTTGGCCCTGGTTCGATTTCTACTGAATGCGGTAGTTTTCGATAAAAAATGGGATTTACGTTTCGGAATATGAGCCCACTCAGCTGTTAAATGAGTACCCATTTATGGGGTAATTAACTCGGTTGCGCGTGTTGCTGATCACACACCTCTGCACAAGACATACTGTCCCGATCTAGAAAATGAGATGATGCTAACTCATCTTGAGGTTCAAATTGGACTGTTGCGCCAGTTATTTATTTATTTTATTTATTTTTTCGATTCTCCAAAATGTTCGTCAATATTTTATAGGACGTACAGACAAGTGAAATGCCGCTCTATTTCTCACACCGCAGTTTATCTTCGTTTTGTGGATGGAACAGGCAATCCTTCGCCAATCGTCTGGTATCACCTCGTCCCCCTAGATTCGCAGAAGTAGTTGCTGCATGGCATTTAATCCACCGGATTTTAGAAGGTCAGATGGAATCTCATCAGCGCCCGGCGCTTTATTAGGTTTGTGTGACCGCAAGGCGAGATCAAATTCATCTACCATCGGAGTTTGTGTAGTGAGGTCATGATATTTAATAACGCCATCAATTTGGGATTTTTAGAAAATATGAAGACGTTAGATGTTGCAATAATATTTAGTTAACTTCCGTTTGTTTTCTACAGTTCGACAAGAATAAAATAAAAGAGTTAAGCTTCCTTTATACTGCAGATACATTTTATTTCTATTGCAAACACGTGTTTCGGATACCACTTGTATCCTTCTTCAGTGCTGAGATTACAATACTGTAATGCAGTATAAAGGAAGCTTAACTCTTTTATTTTATTCTTGTTAGATGTTGGTTTTAGAAACTCTTCAAGATAGGACCATCATCGTTTATTGATGCAATCGGTTTCGCTGATGGTGTTTCCATCATTGTCCTTGCAGAGGCTAGTCCTGAGTCGATAGTCATTCTTAGTTGTATTTACTAGTCTACACGCTTGTCTGGTGCTTCCATTATGGTCTTAATGAACCTACTATACGGAGTATTACACTATATAACAGCTTGAAGGTTTAGTTGATTTCCACTCTAGTAATAAACAGTTTTAATAAACTTCCTTATTAACAATCTGCTAGAGCTCACACTCGATGGATTGATTAGTTACTTACGTCGCAGTAAGTAAAGTGATGCAAAGAAGCCCAATCCCGAGATGAAAGCTTCAATGATGCTCAAAAAAGAAAAAAAATAGCTAGTTTTTCCTTAATCTCCAGAAACTGCTCGTCAAAGTATTTCTGTTTCTTACATCTAATCAATCTATTCAATATTCGCCGTAGCTCGTCATATGATTCGTTCATGGCTCTGGTTCCACGTTGGATATATTGTCTGAAAGCTTTGTTTTCTGTGCCGAGTGATTTTCTGCATTAATTTTCAAACAAGCCATTTCGCGTTCGATGGGCTTGGCACTCCACGACCTTCTCTGCGACTTCCTTGATGGTTCTTTAAGTTCTTTCCCGAACCCGTGTTCACATGTGTTGCTTATGTCGTGTAGCATATGACTGTATATCCTGGGCCGTAGCATCGGACTTCGCGCTTCTTATTTTTGTTAAGAATAATTACCTTCCCGAAGTGAGCCCAAATTCGATGGTTTCGACCGCTGGTGCGAAGCGCGTCTCATCAGATGCCTCTGCTCCGCGCATCGCACCAGTGGGAGAGGCGTGACCGGGAACAGCTAAGTCAAATGTTGGATTGCCTTATATAGGCCGACCAAAACGACATGCCTGCAAGAGTATAGAGAAACCATTGCTTTAGTGACGCGCTCCTGAATATTTGCCTTTCAGGATAGCTTCCTATCGAATATAAGGCCCAGAAACTTGGCCTTTTCGCTAAGAAACAATCTCGTCCCCTCCCGAAATGGTGTTAACAACGAAGGAGGAGTGAAAAGTACAAGTTCAGTTTTAACTGAATTGCCTCCAACACCAACTTGCAAGGCCCACTGGGATGTAATAATTAGGTTAGGGAACCCCGGGAAACTTTTCAGAGATAACAATGGCGATATCGTCCGAATAGGCAACAACCTTGCAAAGCAGCCCCTCCAAGTCCAGGAGCAGCCTGTTAACCACCAATTTAAAAAGAAGGGGGGGGGGGGCAGGACACCCCCTTGAGGGGTTCCCCTACACACCTGTCTATGGGACAGGACACCCCCTTGAGGGGTCCTCGTACACTCTTGTCTGGGTACCTGTGATGATCCCAAACTGGTACAAATAAATCTAGATGTAAGCATCAGACCAATAAGCTGACAGAGTGGGCCATCTTCACCCACACTAGATAGAGCATTTGAAATAGCAGCCTGTTTGACGTTGTTGCACCCTCAATGTCAAAGAAGACAACCAACGTATACCTATACTTCATGCAACTCAGAGACCCCGCAATATAGGTTACCACTGAGTGCAGAGCAGTGTCCACTGATCTACCCTTCCAATAGGCATGCTGAGAAAGAGAGAAAAGACACGATAGAATAGTTTCATGCAAGTGTATTTCGATCAGACGCCCCAGTATCTTCAGCAGAGTAGACGATAAATTCATAGGACGGAGACGAGGGTGAAAGCTTCTTCCCGTCTTTGGGATAAAAACCACATTCACATCCGACCATATGCGAGGAATGATCACCAGCTCCCAACAGGCCCGGAGCATGGTCTCAATCTAGGGATACACCATGTCCATGGTTTGTTGTACGTCTGCCGGAATAATGTCATCCGGTCCCAGACTTAAACGGGTCAAAACTATTAATAATCCGTACTAGCTAACTCTTCGATAGAATAGAACCAGAATGACAGGGGGCTATTACAGTCCGAGAATACTCTGGCATTCCACCAGGTGAGCTATAAGGAAAGTGAGTGTCAAACAAGACCTCGATAGTTTCTTCACTAGAGATTGTCCACGACCTATCATGTAAAGCGTTTACTAAAGACTCTACAGCAGCGCAAAACAAACATCGCAGTACGCTTAAGTAAGGCTTCAGGGAAAAGAAGAATTACATTAACAATTCGAACTAAGCTGCTCCGGATAAAAGCTTATTGCAAAAATGCTGCTTCGTTAGTATTGAAATGCAAGCTTTCGGGCAGTTTACAGATTTGGAAGCATATAAAATTCATTTCCTGTCAATAAAATGTTCGTTTTGTGTAACTGTTTGGAATTGTAAACATACAAAATGATTTTGCTGTCTATTCCCCTTTAAATTTGAGTTGACGTTTGAATGCTAACTAAACCAAGACACACTCCCAGCAAAGACCTGTTTTCGTCTTCGCTACTCTAATCTCGTTCTTTGTTTTTTTTTGTCGCTTATCGTTCTCTTATCTGCTCTGTACAAAAAACGCAGCTATTGATAAGGAGACTCTCAAAGAAAGACGTGACAGGGATTTAACAAAATGGTTAGGTATGCTACCTAAACTTTTTAACCATCCGGCCCACATCCACCGCTAGCATAAAACGTATCTAATTATTGCCGCTACTTCAGATGGTTAGTATACATAGTATGTCAGGAATCCGGGGGCAAATGGCGTAATAATTCAGAAGAAAAAGGAGAAGTATATAATGGAGTTCACATTGGGGTGATCGGTCACGCAGTGTGTTGAGGCATCAGTTTCATATTTGACTACTGGCGTTTCGGGTTCGAATCCCGTCCACGACGACGTTCGTGGCCATGGATGTGCAGGAGGTGTATGCTGGCAACTGCATTCTTCGAAACCAGTTTACGCCGTCGAAACATCAACTGTGCGACATGGAACAGTTGACGGACTATGCCCCACAAGGTGTTAGGACAGTTGAGAGAGAGAGAAATAGATACCAGAGGAAGATTTCAATTTGGTTCGCGTTAATGCTTTTAAAATAGCTATTCATCGCGATTCTTAAGCGTTTCGCATTTGATCGAAGATACTAGTAATTCGAAAGATTGAAAGGGCTCAGTGTTTTTTCCCATTTTTTCTGAGACTTTTCTTTTAGCAACATAGCATCAGTTACAGTTTTAGCGAGCCGGGGACCTTTTTTGCCTTTCTTATGAGGATCAAGGGGAATTTAGTTGAAGACAAAGTTTTTAAACAGTTTCTAGAACTTTCAAACGGCTTGCTCACACTTAAGGCCATGAAAAAATGAGATCCAAAAACTAGCTCTAATTCAGCAGCCATAGGAGTGTATTGTATTGTAGTTAGCTATCCGAAAATTACATTTCTGGGAAAAAATTAAATTTCTGGGAAGAAAAAAAGTCGGAAGATGGGAAGGATGAAGTGGATCAAGAGCCACATAACCACCTGGAGCACAAAGTGGTGGACGGTCACAAACAATTAAGTTAAGCAGACGTTCACTTCAATTGCGCGCTGTATTTCTTTGCAACAAGTTGGAAAGGTAAATGAAAGATGACAAGGTGTAACAGACGGTTTGGTGGGCATCCGAAGATGCCCGTGAGGACGGAGCCTAAGGTGGCATATTACCGTGAAGGTCGGGCCGTGCCATCTGGCGAAGAAAAAGGCCCCTCAACGAGCTAAGCAACGGCCTATGCTTGCTGTAGCTCAGTTCGGGAGATATGATCGGGGTTTTCGCTGCTCGTTGCCCCTGTCCTATACGTATTAACAAAAACTCATAGGCCTGGGGAAGACAACACAAACAGGGGAGGTAAAAATGGGGAATAAAAAAAAATAGTCGATAAGTATGGTTGGCGGACGGATCAGACGCCCAAGCGGTCGAATCTGGGTCCGGGTGTAATGGGACCCTCGGCTTTTGGTTTCGTACCACCAACAGATCACTACTCATCAGGTGCTGCTTCGATCTATTGGTGAGAGCACTACCAGACCATAATATGGTTCATTACAGGTGGTTCATTACAAAGGCACGGCAAGCAGGATTAGTAGAGGAAAGTTGAAATCCATAATGGTAGGGAGACCAGTCTACAGAGGGCAGATTAAAGTCACCATTTATCAGAACACTTAACGTGAGAAAGCTTGATATTAAGAAAGTGGACGGCTCCGTGTAAAAGGTTTCATAAACATTAACCGGAGAGCTACAGGAAACATATATACAGACAAGTAATAGAGAGGTGACCGGGGAGATAGTAGCAGCGATAAAGAAGTATTCGACTGGAGAGGAGGGAACGAAATTTGTGCAGGGCGAACATGAGAGAGTGCTATTCACAGCTAAGCACACCTGTTCCGCCTTTCTTATTGGACATAGATGAGTTGCGATTGCAACGGAAACAGTACATTGTGTATGTTGGCCAACAGATATTTTATTTGTTTTCTGTAGATTCCGTGTTTGTTGGTCAATTGATACTGCATCCGTTGGTCAATTGATACTGCAGGTCAATTGATACTGCATCCGTTGGTCAATTGATACTGCATCCGTTGCTCAACGGATGCTGTATCTGTTGGTCGCTATATACTGTGTATTTTGCTTAGTAAATTATTCGGGGCTATAAGGAAAATTTTTATAAGAAAATCATAGACAACTTAATTGTTAATGGGTCAAAACTAAAATGTGTTTATGTTTCAAATATATGTATAGTACTGGGCCAGTTTCAGAAAAGGCGTAAGCCGAAGATTATTCTTAAAAATATGTTTATCTGTTATTTCGGACATTTTAAAGTTGTATGTGTTTGTATCACTCCCAACAAAAAAAAAATCTTGAATTTTTTTTTTTTTTGTAATAAATACTCATAATTAATTTCCATTGAAAATAGCAACCTTAATTCTAATTTTATTTAAAAATAAAACAACTGCTACGATTCACACCACGCCAAAAATTTATTTCCAATTAATTTCAAAAAGTAGTTTGATTTTATCGATTTTTTTATGAGGTAAAATATGGTTTAAAAATCACAGCTGCACCGTGAAATATGAATTCGAAATCAATTTATGCAAATTACCATTATGGCCAAAAATTGTGGCGGCGTTATCAAGCTGTTAATTTAGTAGTCAGTATTTAGACTAAACATATCTTGTTCTATTGCCTGCATAAATCTGTCGTCGCCAATTCAAACCGAGAGAAACAGAGATAAAAAAAAGATACGTGTAATACAAGATAATAAACCCAAATTATATCTGCTTTAACACAAGTCCATTAATATGCTAACGAGGAACTAATAGGATTATGAAGCGGAATCGCTATTTGACCTTGCCTTGGCTAATAATCATTCAAGCAATACGCACGGCAGATACGGATGTTTTACCGTAAATATTATTAGTTTCGCAACAGTTCATTGAAATCATCGTGAGATTGGAAAATTAATAACAATCAATAATTCGCCCGCATCCACGAAAAAAATATATAACAAAAAAAATCCGCTTCATTTGAATAATTGAAATAAATTTGAAGTGGAGAACAATATCGGATGCGAAAAATAAAGCAATAAATAACAAATTGATCGAAACCTGTGGATAATAGGATTGTTTTAGTGAGCAAGGAACCAGCTTAAAATGTTGGATCAACTTTATCGGTCTCTTGACTCTTGACTTTTGGTTGTGATTTCCCATAAGAAATACAATCTCAGGAAGACACCTGATAACAAGTTTATTAAGAGAACGTACTTTCCTGATCGTTCCAAATTTGATCTGCTTTTTTTATGTGATGATAAGTACCTGTTGGTGGTGCTTTAGGCTTTTTCAGAAAATTGGTAGATATCGCATTGAAGAGAGATGATGATGTTATTGGTGATGTTCTCGTTCTATGCCAGTGGTCGACAAATTCCGCAGCCAAATCCGCCCTCCCCTGACTTTTATCCGGTCCGCAATTAAATATTATTTTTGAGTCAAATTCTCAAGTATTTTAAAATTCATTTTTTATATGTTAACAATATAATTTGTTTGAATTGAATTTAAATATATGTCAAGCACCTAATCAGCACAGTCACACGAACCATGCAAGCCCGCAGGAATCTCTTTGCGAGGAGGTGGGGCTTAGAGGTCTTTCAATATTAACCAAATCACTCAGTATTTCGGGTTCGAAGTAGTGACATATGTTTCTAGCGACTGAGTAGTGGCGTTGATATCTTTTCTTCGAGTGGGGTTGTCGGCATTAAGTCATTTTCTGACGTTTGGGAAAACGAGGTTTACATTTAAAATGAACACAAACAAATACAAAAATTGAAGAAATTTTTGATAGACTTGGTTAAAATAATTAACTGGTGCAGTAGTTCAATTTTGGACCAATAACTCGAGTTGGGTTATCATCTCATTTGCTAGATCGTGACAGTGTGTATTGTGCAGAGGTCTATTAAAAAAAAACGCTCAAATGAGTTATTTACCCCAAACAAATTTACCCATTTTAACATCTGAAGTGGGCTCATAGTCCGACACGTAAAGCCTCTGTCGTTCCGGTGTTAGTCGTTACCAAAGAAATTTCTTAACCTCATGGGATCTCGACCCAATAACGAAGCTCAAAGGACTTCTCAAGCTGAGACAAGCAACTCCTTCTAGGTCTTAAAAAGGGCCCCTCCACTCTTCTTCTAGTGAGCGCCGGACAGTCACACAGAGTTGCCTTAGAGTTTCCTGTATTTGGTAGCTTGCGATTCCTGCATCCAATACCAGTGATCAGTTTTAATCTGTATGCCTAACAACCAGTGCCCCGTTAAAACGCCCACTACTAATGCGCACTGCAGCCTGGATCTTCCAGGACGCTTTTACTCTTCTTCCTTTCATAGGAGTTCCAAAATATTTCTCTTATTCGAGAGTCGTTTGCATTGTGCCGAATGGCCAGCCCATTTATCGTGTCGTCCAGTTTATTCTTACATGTCTGTATTGGCATCGGCAACTTTTCAGCTGTCCCGCGGTCGGAGCTAGGACCCTGAATTAGCTAGACCATTCGCGGTTTCGTTACCTAGACAGCGGGGACCGCTAGAACAGTGGATCCCGGTGGGTTGAGGGTCCACCGGAGATCCACTGTTCTAGCGGTCCACTACATTTGGAGGGCTGTTAAAGAGTTATGCAATTTCTTCGACTTGAAAGCAACGGACCGTAGTGCTTTTAACGCTGTCTGACTGTCCGAATGTATGACGATTTTATTTGTCTTTCGAGACGATATAACTGCTTCGGCTGCCTTCTGAATTCAAATCAGCCCCGCTTGGAATATGCTGCAATCACTTGGCAGGCTGAAGGATAGATTACATGAAAGTTATGGGGAATAGCCTGCTGCACCAGCTCCAGCTTCCATCTTGAAACAGCCTGTAAAGAGGTTCAGAGTCTTCCCACGTCCACACTCAACTATTGGGAAATGGTTTCTATCGGGTATATTAGCCTTGGTTTCTTATAGTTCGTATTATTAGCCTTCGTCTGAAGTGTCCTGCCTCCCTAAGCCTTAGGGCCCATTAAGCTGCCTCATTCCTGAGATATAGGTCGATCGGGAGCAAGTTTGGCCGAGTGTTCAGAGATCGCGAGGATACGGTCCACAACGCACCGGTAGTCTCCAAGTAACAAAATCTCTGTACTCTCTCTATCCTCAGTGTGTTGGTTTTCGTGTCGAATGCGGTCCACCAGATCACAGTTCCGTCTGTTAGAATGGTTCTTACCATACCTGCGTATGCCAAGGGTGTGATAGTTGGTTTCAAACCCCACCTTTTAACCTGCAAACTTTTGAAGGCAGTCTTAGCCTTTGCGATTCGTTCTTCACCGTTACAATCTCAGGGAAATCTACTATCTAATATCATCCCTAAGTATTTTGCAAGTGTTGACAAAGTTAATTCGGTGTTACTCATCCTTGGCAATTTAAATTTCTGAATTCTGGTTCTGCTTGAGAGGGGAACCAGTTCAGTTTTTTGGGAAGATTTGCACCCTACCCTCTTTCGTCTGCGTAAGCCGTCACACCGAATCCCTGACCATTCCTTGGATTTTAGTAGAATATTCAGTATGAGGAATGCCGATAGTACTCCTCCTTGCGGAGTACCTCTCTACGCCCTCTTGGTGGCTTTTGCACCGCCCCACTCGGACGTTATCGGCCCATTTGAAAGTAGTGCTGTAATCCAATTGACTAGAGTTTCGTTCCCCTCGGCGTGTCCGAGGGCTACCATTATAGCCTCCATTGTGAAGTTGCTGAAGGTTAGGTAGATTAGGTAACGGGGCTATCGTGCAAGAGCAAATACTCTCAACACGACTCACTTAGACCAGACGAATAGATCCGTTATGATACCCAGAGTTTACTTTAAAAGAAACCGACCCAAAGAAAAACTACTCTGCGAACCAGCCTGAGCTTAGTATGAATCGTAGAAGACTATTGACATTAGATTCAGCAAGATCTCCCAGATTATCAAAGAAGAAGGACCCCAAGGATAATAGTCGCCAAGGCAGGGCAGCCACAGTGGAAGTGCGATACACTTTCCTCCTCCTCCTCATCCCCACAACTTCTGCAGAAGTCATTAAAAGGAGCTCGGAGCCTCCTAACATGCTCGCCGATGAAGCAGTGCCCCGTCAGAAACCCCACTACCATCTTAATATGATGTTTTTTCAAGGACAGAAGAACAGTCGAGCGTTTTACCTTGATTTTGGGCCATAATAATCTTGTTGTTAGGCACGTGCCGCAGTTTAGATTAGCCTTCCTAACTGCCTCAGCTTTAATAGCAAGTTTGAGTGATGAAAGAGGCATACCAAAGAAACAATTGTCATCATGCAGCACATCTTCAGTCCCAAGATGAGCTAATTCATCCGCCCTGCCATTACCCGAAAAACAACAATGTCCAGGGATCCAGCACAAAACAATATTGAAAAACTCGCCCAATAGCCTAAGGGAAGTACGACACTACACCACAGTGGTTGAAGTGGACACAACGGACTCCAGGGCCTTAATGGCTGCTTTACTGTCCGTGAGAATGGTAACAGACACAACGTTAGATCCTAACCAGCAAAGCGCCTTTGTATGGCAGTAACCTCCGCTTGGAAGGCGCTACAATGGTCAGGGAAACGAAACGAAAGCTCGATGTTTAAGTAGTCGGAGTCCGCCACCAGCCTTGCCACGGAATCTTGAGCCATCCGTATAAATTATAAATGCAGACATGGTCCAGTAAAGTCTGCCAGGTAGCTTCCCATAATGCCCTTTGAGGGAACGAAGTGGAGAAGTTCTTGTCAAACAACAAACATATAATTCGGGGGTGAGTAATCAGTTGAAGAAGGGAGATCCCTGTGTAACAGAATACGGGCGTGCCCAGTTCTGGCCGAGGTCAATTGCCGAGCTTCACGAAGCCTGATAGCCGAGTTAACAGCAGATTGTTCGCCGATGTTGCTGAAAGCCCCGGCTATGTCCAGGAATGCACCGAGAGTGAACTCTTTGGATTGAAGGGAAGGGTTCCAGTCGTGGAAGCCCCTTCAAGAAGAGCAGTTTCTGCTGATTTTCCTTTCATGTAAACATCTTGAGCTCTTGAGAGATATTGAATACAACAATCAAACGTAATAATCAGACGTAATCTAGTATTTCAATCTGTATGTAATTTTGTAATATGTACTATGTAATGTGACAATTGATAAATAGTTAACGAGTCTTGTATTGAACAAGAGGTACGGTGGGTCGATAGTTTCCCTGACGTACCCATCAACACACCTCTGAATTGTTTTTAGCAAAAAGGAAGTTAGACTGAAATTCTTAGGATTAACGTGGCTGCTCTTGTCTGATTTGGGGATGAAGACCACTCTAGACTCCGTCTATGCCAGAGGTACATATCCTAGTGAGAGGCATTCCTTTAGTATGGCAACAACTCAGGTTGTTTTAGCGTATATAGGTTTTTGCAGCATTGCAAGTATGAATGAGCTTATCGCCAATCTTACGCACGTGAATAGAACTGGGGCGTTGTTTCGTTTCGCGTTGCCATTCCGCATCTCTGGCCGTATATCGAGAGGATGCTGATCCTCTAAGCCAGGGAAATAGGTATTAAAAATTGCACTTAGTGTCTCCGCGCTATCTCCTGCCCCCCCCCCCCCCCCCCCCCATTCTCTTTGCTGAGGGTGCTACTGGATTTCTGGAGATGACTTTTCTTAGCCTTGATGCCTCTGCAGTGCTTTCAATTTGGCTGCAAAAGTCTCTCCAGCTGTTCCGCTAAAACTTCCTTAGTTGTTTTTTTTAATACTTTTACGGAATTCTAGTATTTGCTTGATTGATCATATCGCCCCGTACTCTGGGCGTTTTTGAATAACTTCCGTACCTTGCAGCGGGCTTCTATAATTTCTATGCTCCGCCAAAGTAGTGGGGTTTTGAAAATAGGATAAATAAAAAATAACTTAATTAAACTAAATTAATTGTTTACTATCACAATGCGAAAGAACTCATCAAAATTCCAAATAATGACGAAATGTCATTCAGAATTTTGCCTGTGGATTACCGGAATTTTCAGAAGTCGCTATAATATAAGTCACCATAGTGACTCTTTTCGTACTTTGCCCATACTTTCGACCGTAAGACAGAAGCCTTAAAGACTTCTCAATAATTGGCGGGAGTTTACAACATAATGTCTTTCAAAAACATCCTAATGAAGAAAAAGGCTTGCAAAATACTCCACGTACCTCTTTGACTCGCCCACTCTTTTATAAATGTGCCAGCAACATCCCGGAGTTTTCCCAAGCAAATATTTTTCCAGCAATAAACAAACTAAATATAACTTTTACCTTCTACGTCTTTGCAAATTGACGAAAGTAATAAAAAACAGGGAACACATTTTGTTTATTAAGTCATCGCAAAGATCACGTCATATTTGTTCTTAAAAAACTGTCCAAACAACCCAAACCTTCATAAAAGATCCTGTCATTTTTTTTTCGCATGGACAAGGTCATCAAGATTGCCACTAAATTCGCGGAACGCGGACTCTCTTTTTGCACACAGTCAGGTAACAAAGAATCGAGTCAAGATTCTGCAAATCTAATTTACACGAAATATCCGTTACGTCATGTACTTAAAACTGACGCAAGAAAAGGACACGGAGGCAGTTTAGGGTGATAGTCGTAAAAATTTGTAGGTCACCACCCAACCGTTATAAGGTTTTATGACACGTCAGTCGTCCTGTAAAAAATTGAAATCAGATTGTCAACCAAAAGAAAAAAAAATTACTTGCCTAGCCACTGATAAAGACGACCTTTCACCTAGTGTAAGCAAAATGGAAAATGTCCTTTTTAGGGTTTTGTAGTAAAACAAAACCCTTATGAAATCGGTCAAATGTCTGTCTGTCCGTCTGTCCGTCTGTCCGTCTGTCCGTCTGTCCATGGAATATCTCAGGAACGGCTGAAGCTACATACATGAAATTTTGTAGGAATGTGTAGAATTACTATAATTCGCCGGAGAAAGCGAATCGTCGTAATAGGTCAACTTTAAGGGGAGGTCCCCATAGAGGGGAAATGAAGGTCGAAATTTTTTTTTCGTTTGGTACAGGCAAGTGGGGTATCATAAGAAAGGTACCATCGAGTACATTCCATTTTTGAATTTTTTTTCAAATTTGAAGAAACGGGAAAAGAGGGAGAGGGGAAAATATGTCATCCGAGTTTGTCCCCCCCCCCTTGCATTTCGAGACCGTTATACTTAGAAATATGAAAATTTACAGAAAAGCGCCATTTTACTAGTGTAGAAAACCTAGATTTCTAGAATTTTGAAATTTCATCAGAAAAGGTTAATAATAGTACATTTCTATAGTTTCAGTTAGCACAACCCTGCACCCCTTACGCGTAGCCGAGGTCAAAAATATTGATGGCCTATGATAACCAACATCATAGGCAATAATATCTCTAAGTTTCATTATAATCACATAATATTTAATAATAGTACAATCATTTAAAGTTCGGCATTTTGACACTATCCACACAAAAAATACACCTACCGGCCTCATAGGTGTGAGTACTACTTTCATGTTGTTTTTCGTAGTGCGAATTGCAGTTATTTAATTAATCATTTTTGAAAGGGTAAAGATTGGTTGGGGGCGCTGTGCCTTAATTGGCCAACTTTACCGGGTAGAAGGAAGGGGGGGGGGGGGGGGGGTCCACATAGAGGCGAAATTAAGGTGAAATTTTTTTATCGACTGATATAAGCAAATGAGGTGTCGTGAGAAAGGTAATGAGGAGTACATTCCATTTTTTCGCATTTTCTCGAAATTTATAGAAAGGGGAACAGTGGGGGAGGAGAAAATATTAGTTCGTAATTTGACCCCCCCTTGCCTGCATTTTGAGAACGTTATACTTAGAATTATGAAAACTTACAGGAAGTGGGTTTCGAAAAACATATAAAATGGAAAATACCACCTTAAGCAATAATATGTTCTAAGTTTCGTTACAATCACGTAATATGAATTAGCATGTAAAATGTAAGTGGGTAAGACATTTTAATTACGTTTTTTCTATCCATCTGAGTGATATCAAGAAGAGCAAGGAGCCGATATTTATATACCGAAATAAGCGCTTGCTACAAAACCCTCGGATTGCGGGCGTAGCCCTCTATATTCCGGTTTCATTTTAATGATGTTGAAGGCATGTTTTTTGTACCTAGGCTTGTTTTCAACTGAATCCTGTGTTCTTTTTAGTGGACAATCGAACGTTTTCAGGGCGATGTTCATGTAGGTGTGGACACTCATATTGAGTGAGCGCGCCCAACCCCATGAACTGAATTGTTTGGGATAATAATAATGATAAATAGGCCAAAATTTAAGACATCAGTTTTTTTCTCGCATTCCAACCAGGATAATTGTATCTTTCTTGTTAATTGCAATTGAAAAATGCCGACAAGATTCGTCAATTAGCGCGAGTGAATTATGGGCTACAAAACTGCCTACGCGAATCACTTACAGATGTTTTATACGAGGTTCCTTGCGCTTGGCCGCGAGTTTTGCTGTTTCTTACGTGTACGAATTAATGTTGCCCAAATGTTTTGACATTGAAAATTTAATGGTGGTAAATTCATCCAGCCTCGTATATTGTTTTCGAGATTTTCATTTCAGTCAGTGTCTTGTGCGTATGAGAATTAAATTGCCAGCCATATATGTTGTGGACAGCGTATATGGACCACGTGCTGAACTTGTTACAATAATAAACACAGCAACAAATGGCACAGTGTCTTCTGATATAATGATATTACATTTAAATTAATGACTGATACAGGTTGCGCAATACACTTAATATGAGTCATCGGTTGAGGTCGCTCGACAATTTGATTTTAAGTACAGCAGAATTTCACACGAATTTTGTATCTGCGGTTTGTTAATGAGACGACAAGGTCAACGTGAAGTTTAGGGATACTGTAACTTGTAATACGATTCTATTAAGTATATTGTAAGCACGGCCAGTACATAGTAAAAGAGCCTGGCTCTCGAAACGGCAATCATTTCGTTTTCGAAAATCTTTCTAACCATCGACAGGATGTTTTAATTAGTTTTAGAATTCATATAATGGGCAAGCATATACTGTGTACGCTCCCTTCTATAACCGCACACCTCTTATAAGCGGGCAAATTTTTAAGTTCCGAACATTTTCCGCATGTTTTGAAACAAATTAGCCTCCCTTAACAGGATGCTTCCATGCACGGACACGGAAACGCATTTTCAGTTAATTTTTAAGATGAAACCACTAAAAACAGGCCTGGGCCTATTTCGCTCCCTGGTACTATCAGTGCTTTTGTATGGGAGCAGTACATGGAAAGTTTCCGTAGGAGTTACCAGAAAGCTGCAAGTTTTCGTCAACTCATGTCTTCGTCGAATTTTAAGAATTTTCTGGCCCGAAACAATATCAAATGAAGAGCTAAGTCGGCGTACGGGTCAGATGCCAATCGACGAATTGATACGCAGGTGAAAATGGCAGTGGATAGGTCACACATTGCGGAAGAGTGATAACTGCATTGCTTTGCATGCCATGAAATGGAACCTTATTTCCAACCAAGGCCGACCAAGAGGGGGTCCTCGAATCACATAGCGTCGATCTGTGGCAAAGGAGTGTCAGGTACTGGGTAAGTCTTTTGGGGAGTTGCGCCCCATTGCCCAGAACAGAGTACGATGGCGCGCAGGAGTAGTTGACGCGCTATGCCCCGCTAGGGGTTAAGGCAAAGTAGTAATCTTTCTTGATATTGAAGGATCTTTCGCCAACACCTCTTTTAACCCATCGACAGTGTTCTCATAGCAAAGGGTGCCGACACCACTACCGCAGTCTGGATGAAACGAATACTCTCTTCCAGAAGGATCATCACTGAAGTTGGAGGTACCACTCTACCAGTAAACGTCACGTGAGGATACCCTCAGGCAGGTGTATTTTCTTCCCTGTTGTGTTGCATCGTTGCAGACACTCTCATGTGAAAATTATCCTCGTTGAGATTTTCAACACAAGGATACGCGGGCGACCTGGTTATTAGTGTCAGGGGAAATTCAAAGAAGTTATATTAAGGTTGCCACACACAACAACATCGAACCACGTCAAACTCAATAGACAAAAAATCTCCCCTTTCCACCATTCTATGATATGTGATGGTTCAATGGAAGTTCGGTCGTTGCACTGATATGTAGAGTAGCAGCAGAAAAGGCTTCAAAAGCCATGTGGATCTACAGGCACTATGCAGGCAGTACTTGGGGCACCAAGCCCCGCAAAGTCCTCTGGATTTACAAAGAGGTTGTTCGGTCAATTATTGATTATGGAGTAATTTTTTGGTGGAAAGAGCAACCGCCTGGTAAGGACACTCTCACCAAAATACAAGGACTTCCATGCTACATAATAACGGGAGCCATGCGCTATTGTCCTAATGAAAGGACTTGAGGCTTTGCTTGACCTTCCGCCACTGTACATTAATATTGATGCAGAGGTGAAAATTGCAATAGCAAGGCAAGGCATAGCTGTTTGCTAAGTCCCCATCCGCTCAGCATGCGATCCGATCACCTGATTAGGGAGCTATGCCTTGATCAATCCTTCCGGTTCAACTGTGTGGAATATAGAGCAGTAGACAGAGTCCTACAACTCTCTCGATCCCAACACTACAAAATGGTTCAAGGATTGCTCTAAAACGTATGTTGTGGGATCTGGTGCGGGCATTGTGGGCCTACGAAACCGCATTCTCATTCCTATGGGAAAGTCCCCAACTGTCATCCAAGCGGAAGTATGTACATGCAATTGAAGTGTGCTTGACTATGCCAGGCTATAGTTGACATCAAAAGGAACATACGAATCTTCACTGATAATCAAGCGGCCATCAAGCCGGCTTTCTCTTAAGCGGACACTCCCTATACGAGTAACCGGACAAATTTTGTGGTCCCGATGGTGTCCGGCTATGAGAGCGTATACTGTAGTCCGATGCGATGTCCGAATGTCCGGGCACTGTCCGCGGTCCGATCTTAACCAAAATTGGTCGGTTGCTTCCTTTATCCTCAATAAACGGTCGGCCGATGAATCTTTCGATAATTTACAGAATGTTCCGTTTAGTTAATAATAGAAAAGCTGTCGCCAGGCCGTGGTCCTCCGCTTGAGTCGTTTCTAAAGGCACATCCTGTGATTCCAATTCAACCAAACTTGGTACGTAGTTTCTTTGGGGTATTCCCAACGCTATCCAGTGACATTTTATGCATTTGTAGATGGAACCCTGGATGTTGACGAAAATGGGGTTGCCGCATGCTGGAGTTCCCTTTTTCCACTTTGACATTATCTCTCTCCTTGCGATCTGCGTAAACGTGTGATGATTCATAGAGTTAGCGAAGATTATTATCATAATTGTGTCGCGACAACTCGATGTCGGGTCTTGAATCGTAGTCCTCCAATTATCTCGGTCACGTGACCGCGTTCTCCAATTTCGGAAGCCCAGAAGTTACGCGGCGTCCACATATACAAGCTCCCGGTTGCCCTCGCAGTCTCGCTTCGTTGACTGGTCTTCCGCTCATTACTCTCTTTGACATGCGATCATCGTCCATTCGTTGTACATGCCCTGCCCATTGAAGTCGTTGTAGTTTGACGATTTCCGAATCTTCCAGCTCATCTTACAGTTCATACAACTCATGGTTGTACCGAATCCATCAACCTCGATCGCAAAAAGCCCCAAAAATTCGCCGCAGAACCTTGCGTTCGAATGTGTCTAGCATGTTTCCGGAGGTTTGGGTTATGGTATACATTTGTTTCGCAGTCATAGCGTAGAACTGGTCGTATGATAGTTTTGTACACGCGGAGTTTCGTGTTTCTGTGCACATGCTTTGACCTCATTATGGGAAGAACCGAGAAAATAGTTTTCTTAGCTAGCTGGGTCCGTCGCTTGATTTCGCCAGTTTCGATGGCGTCCCTTGACAAGTTGCAAACCAGGTGTATGAATTCGTTCACGAACTCGATGTTGAGGTCACCCGCATTTATGTTCGATTGTGGTGGCGTTCTTGTTCCCGATTGCATCATTATTTAGTTTTACCCTCGTTGATACGTAGGGGTAGAACTCGTCTTTTACTGCGTCTTCCTTAACTTCAGTGGGGGCGTGCACATTGATTGAAGAATCGAGTCTTAAGGCGAAACGCGCACAGCCGTTCATTTATGGGTTTGAAGTCAGTAATGTTTGAGATGATTGTTCACTATAAATGCTACTACAAACTCCTTATTGCCCGATGGTTTGCCACTTCAAAAAATTGTGTGCGATTTCTTATCATTGATCTCGCTGCGAAATGAATTTGTTCCCTGGACTGCAGTAATGCTCAGTTTGTACTTTTCGATCTGCTGAAAGAGGGTCTTCTCGGCCCTCGGTTTGTTCAGTTAGCGTACAAGATCCGAAAGAATAATCCGGTACTCCTTTGCGTGCCCTTAGATCTCCAGAAATTTTTAAAATTCTGGAATTAGTGGAAAAGAATAAAACGAAAAGTAAAATGAAATCACTGGAAGAAAAGGAAAAACAGATAAAAATAGGTAGCCCGTTGTTGTTATAAAATGGGGACAGATCAACCAGTTGTTCAGAACTCGGCCATCCCAGGGCCAAAACCCCGTTGCCTCCACCCTGGGCAATAGAGGGTACGTGGTACGCTGAGACGAATTCCTTACGAACATTTTCTTCTTGTGTTTATTGTCTGATATAGTGTTATGTATTCCGTGAAATAATTTTTTCAATTTTACATTAACTTGATTAAAGGAAAACAAATATTGTCAGTCAGAGAGGAGGACCTCCTAATTGAAACTTCCCCAGGTCTTACCTTCAATCTCATCTCCTCGTCATCCAGTTGCGGCCACTACCGGATAGTACGCGTTGAGGAAAAAATCATGAGTAAGCAGATGGATCCGTATGCCTATTCTCTGGTCTCTTGGTTTGCTTCGGAGAACTCAAAATGTATTCAGGAGTGTACCATAGTCATTGTTGACGAGCGTGGGGTTACCGTATCCTAGAGTTCCCCTTTTGCCACTTCGACATTATCTATCCCCTTTGTATCTGAGTTAACTTGTAATGATTCAGACAGTTACCGTAGCTTATAAGCCACCCGAATTATCTCTCTAAGAGACGCCAACCAGCAGATGCCCCTTCGACTGATTGAGGATGAATGTAGTTTTTCAGATGACATTTCCAATTCCGATTTGAGGGATATTTTTAGTTTCCGGAGTACGGGGTGAAAAAATTACTTTTCACTCGGATTTTTTGTCACTTATCGCTCGCGTTACCCTAAGACTCTAAAATTTGAAAAAAAAAAGAAAAACATTTTTTTTTTCAATTTTTAATTTTAGTTTTTAGTTTTTTCCCCTTATTTTTTTATTTTAATGATTTATACTGAATGTTTGGTGTGTTTAGAACTGATCAAAACGTTGTTGCACGCAGAGCGAGCGAAGCAAGTGTTCATGTTTTTGCGATAATGAGTGATTCTTTAAGCGCGGAGCAAGGGGAGCCCACGCAAGGGTATTTGCGAATATTTTAATTTTCCATGCCTCGAATATACCAAACATTCAGTATAAATCATGAAAAAGAAATTAAAAAAAAAAAAATCTGCAAAAGGCACGAGTGAAAAGTAACAAAAATTCGAGTGAAAATTGATTTCCCCCAGCCCGGGCCCCGGAAACTTAAAGGTAGCCCATTTTCTATTCGAAATTAAACAGATTTTAAAATTCTACTCATATTGTTGTTGCCAAAAATTAAACTGTGATCATTCTGAGAAGTAACCGTCCAAATTTAGCCAAGAAGAGCTACTATTTCCAGAAATCATCCAATATTAAAATCTTCAATTCAAAGATCATCTCATCCAAAAATAAGACTTGAGGCAAATTTGTCAAGGCTTCCAGAAAACGGTTCTAATTTTGATGTATCGATAAAACGCTTCAGTGAAACTGCCTTCACACGTACACCAATGCATTGCTTAAATTTTAGAGCGATCCGTCATACACGCATAGGTCAACAGCTAATACGAACAACAATGACCGATGAATTGGAAACTGTTCACATTTACAAATTTACATTACCTTTCATAATTTTTGACACTATGTTAAAAAAGGAGCGACGAGGATGATTTGAGTCCACTGCGATTGAACCATTCTCGAATGTTATAAACAGTTTAGGACTACATTTGTTAACAACTCACAAGCATATTACTCCAAGGGGATTACAATGATGGATCAGTTTTTCAGACATCTTTCATGTCACGTAGAATGTTGAGTGCGCTTAGGCAAAACGACGAAGGGATTGACGAACGGACTGATTTCTTACATGATGTATGTGCCATTTTTTGTAGATACATCAACAAAGTAACATTGCACGTAACTTTGTATCTATTAGTCGGGAAAGTTAAATGATTTGTTAAATTTTATTTAGAGTGCGCACAGATACTGTTTACAATTCGTTGATATGTTGAAAGAGACGATAATTGATCGAATCGGGAATGCAATACGTGACCCTACTTCTAGTTTAGTAACGAATTTAGTGAATAATTTTCAATATTTGGAGAAGATTTTGCAATATGGATACGCCATAGTGAAAGGGAATCGCATAAAAGTTGAACTGAAATGAGAGTCGTTCTACTTTTCATCGGAATGATCAAAACGCAATCCATCAATGGCAAATACTTACTAAGTTACCTGTATGTGCATATACTATATGTACATACATCTCCATTTTCTTTTTGCGGCAAGCATCTGTTTAGAATTTTCATTGAGAACTTTCAAATTTGTTTAATTAATAGACGATATTAATGTCGAATTATGTAGTGATTCATACTATCGGAAACATGTGAAATATGATGCTAACATCTAGCGTTATACATGCGAGTCTGGGGGAAACCCCCAAGGCGGGGTTCTCTCTCGTCTTCTCTGGAATATGGCGGTGAATGAACTGCTTTTGGACCTGGAAGAGGAAGGGTGTAAGGTGATTGCTTCTGCGGACGATATTGCCATTGCCATCTCGGGCAAGTCTCCAAACGTTCTCTGTAAAATAATAGAGAATGCACTTTCTATTCTATCAATTTGGGCAAGCTATGCTCTCGTTAGGGTAAACCCGGACAAAACAGAGCTTGTTCTTGTTACAAAGCGATACAGAGTTCTTGATCTCACACCTCCACTATTGGAAGGGACCAGGTTGGTGTTCACTGATCAAGCAACGTTTCTGGGTGTAATCCTAGATAAGAAACTTTCGTGGAAGCTGAACATACAAGGACGTGTGAATAAGGCTAATATGGCGCTTTACTCTTGTAAGAGCCATTGGTAAAAAATGGGGCCTGCCAAAGGTTGTCTACTGGCAATTTGTGTCCCTATATGTACTTTCACATATGGTTTTATTGTTTGGTGGACGGCACAACGTATAGTGGCATATCGCAATCTGTTGGGTAAAGTCCAATTTTTAGCTTGCATAGCAATAACTGGGGCTCTTAGAACTACACCATCCGCTGCTCTCGATGTGCTGTTAAGCATATCGCCACCTGATATTTATGCTGAACAAATAGCTGCAATACTGCCATTCGCCTTCGTGAGACTGGTCACTGGGCAACGTTAAGTACCGGCCACTCAACTATTCTAAGCATCTGGATATTCCCATAACGACCGACTACACGACTCCTAAGCTTGCTTCCGGAAAGAACTTTGCAGGTCTGATTCCTTTGTGGAGCCACTGGGTAGATACTTTCCCCGCAGGGCGGAATTCTATTGACTTCTATACGGATGGCTCTAGGAGTGACGAAGGATTTGGTGCCGGTGTATACTTCGAAACCTGAAAGCCTGCATTTCACTTCGTTTACCGGATCACTGCAGCGTTTTCCAGGCGGAGGTCTTGGCGATATTAGAGGTTCTGACGTGGTTGGAACGTAACATCGTAACCTCTAGAGACATCGTTATATACACAGATAGTCAGGCTGCATAAGGCCAATCGATTCCGTTTTCACCTCATACAAGTTGGTGGAAGAATGCCGCTTGTCTCTCGTTGAGCTTTGGAATTTTTTCAACATTGTGCTGTGCTTAATTCCTGGCCTGGCAACTCCAGGGCCGATGAGCTTGCTCGAGCAGGGACTAGCGAGATAATGTCGGAGTCGGAGCCTCACAAAATTGGAATGCCCACGGCTGCCTGTAAGATGTTCATAATGGCTAATGCGGTTAGCAAGGCTAACACCAAATGGAGTACCATTGACGTGGCTGACGCCCGAAGACTCCAACTTCCTTACAGGGATTTTTGTAGGAGTTGCGATGACAAAGATGAGGAGGAGAGTACTTCCCATGTTCTTGGGTCCTTCTTTTTCGGAGATTTGGATGACCTTAAAGACATGGATGTCAATTAGCTCCTTAATTTCATTATCATCTCCCGCCGGTTCAATGATTAAACTCTAATATACAGGTTTGGTAAATGCCTGGGGTATCACAACGGACCCATATATGTGGTCTAAGTGTGATGTGTCATTCATGGCAACTCTTCTAGCCTAACCTAACCTACTTATAAAGTCTAGGATATAAATAGATGCCTTGATTTCCATGTTAGTGTCATGAAAACCGCATATTAGATTAATATCTCAGAAACATATCTCAGAGGAAATAAAATTGGAAAATACAATACATATCCCGAATAATGTGTGTGATTGCACCCCACTCGGGTTTATTAAGGTTAAATGCGTGATGTCAGATTTGCATTACATCCAAACTTCTTTTGATTGCATTCACAGACGAAAATACGTTTCGTAAATCTGCACTTAATGCCGATTCAATCAATGTTTAGTGATCTCCCGGGGTATATACAATGCAGGAATTCGATAAATTCTTAAAAAAGCAAATAAAAATAATTGGTAAAAAAGAAAAAAAAAACCTTTTTTACCTGAAACCGAAGATTGATTCTCTGAATTAGGAACCCGGAGTTTTTCTAAAGGAAAAAAGAGACTCCAGGCGAAAACCGGAAGAGTGGCAACTTTAAATATGAAAATGGACTTAATTTTCACTCAAGGCTTCTCGATTGTGTCATGCGTTCTAACTTTCAAACTAGTGACCAAATAATTTACTAACTTACATATTCTCCAAAATGCAGAATTCATAATTATGTCTATATTTCCTATAATTGAAAATTTCCCGATTATTCTTCCTAAATGAAGAAAGGACGGAAAAATCTGTATATGCATTTTTATGGCATATTGATGGATCCATTTCCCAAATGAAATGTGACTTACATTAATTGTAATAACTTCACCTTCTCTCAAAAGACATTTATAGTACCCTACCGTCAAATCTATCTTCATAGTCAAAAATCTAACGATTTTTTTTCTGTGAAAGCCTTGTGTGTTCGTAAGTCTCTTTTTTTTTGAATAGGCACAAGACTTGATTAATCGGTCATAGTATTTAACCTCACGAACTTTTACCTCATCGCTTTTTTTCCTATCTGGTTAAATATTTATATCAACCACTTGAAAAAGTGATTGGTTGAAATACCAAAAACTATGGGAGACGTAACCAAAATGATGAGAAATTTCGACCTACACACGGGCATAGACAGACAGACATCCAGTCGATGTTCACTTCACTCCCAGATACTACTGTCGATATAGCCGTGGATGGTGCCAATGTTACAAGCTACAGAGCTATCAACTAACTATCATATTGGAGGATTTGCTTCGTTAAATAATTTCAAAGTATCTTCAGTACTTTATACTTATATAGGCTTTTCACTGTCGATGCACGAGAGTGGCAAATAATCAAAAATGCTAATGCTAACGACAGGTACAAGACATGTGCTGGAAATTGATGAAGAATTGACGAGCAGAATGCCACGAGTGGAAGAGGATTGGATACCAGCAGGAAAAAAACAACAACAGCAAATTAAAAGAAAAACAAGATGCGACGACCAACGAAAAATCTATCAAGTCGACACATAGTGAAGACATCGTTGGGAGGCCAATTCATCTTTGTCGTGTTTCGACATGGACTTTTCGGACAGGTCAATGATGGCAGCAATCATAGGTGTAAAAATTATGATAGAGGACTAAATTATTGACCAAATTTTAATTGAATAGTTATTGAAATGATTAATTAGATGGTAAATTGTGGTATATGTCTTGTTGAGGATAGGCAATTATTGGAGAGTTTGTATTGTTCGACTTTTTTCTATTTGGGGGGATTAGTTCGAAACTGTGAGAAAGGGGTCATTGAATAAATTAAATTGGAACAGAGAGAAAGAACGCGAAGGAACATATTTAGGCAAAGAAAAAAAAAACTTAGAGTTCTCGAAGATTTTCCCATAACGCTCAATCCATCACCATTTCTGTTTTGAATTAAAAGAAAAAGATTCGCTTTGTTACCCTATGTTGCAAGAGAAATGATTCTGTAAATATATGTACTTAAATCCAAATGCTCCCACAGGGAAGTCATAAATTTAGTCATCCAAATTCATTTATCATTTATTCTTTCTTGGCGAAGCCAATTTTGAAACAATCGCATTATTGGTATGATCCGAATTATTGCTGCTTATACACAGGACCACATCCTTTATATAGCTTGCTGGGCTGATAACTCTTTTCCGCACTGCATTGTTATCTGTTGATTTATCTATAGAAATCTTAACAAGATTATCTACATGTACCGAATTTACAATAACCTGATCTCTCCTTTCCCAGATTCTACGAACATCACTTCATTGGGGTGTTGCCCTTGCATTATGATCACCTATCTTGACAAAATCTGCAAACGCGATTAGAAAAGAAATTTCTTCAGTAGCTACTGTCATCGCTTTCATGACTTACAGGACACGGATGTACACACCATCAACATGTTTATGTGTATGTGTCTGACTTCTAACATCCTTTGAAGATAAGGGATGCGGATGACCATTGTGACCGACCCACAACGATCACGACATGGTCTGAAATCTTGTAAGCGACGGACCAGAAGGCGTTAACACCAAAGAAGCGGAGTACAATGAAAAGGATTATGCGTACCATATCGACGGTTTGGTCGAACTGCAGATAGTATGGTGATGAAAATCGAGGCGAAGAGGACTAATCCAATTCGATTGGGTCTGTCCTGTATTATGACTTTTATGAAGTACAAGTGAAGAAATGAATGGCCATCTTGGCGAGGTGATTTTGTAAATGTTACGGTGGCATATTTTAATTGGTTTATACTATGTGTAACAATCTCTGTGAAATTTTGGACGATGGAAAGACAATGCAGTTGAATGGGAATTTCGAAAAAGGTTTCTTTCCTAAAATTGCTTGTATTGGTTTTCAATACTTTCCTAGAGCTCCAACATAGAAAACAAAGAAAAATTTTCCCTGTCTTTTATATGTTTACGTAATCTGATTCAGCATCCTATAAAAACGAATGTTAGATGCTTAAGAAGGAACTGAGTCGGGCTAGGTAGGCAGATGGGCTGCTGTGACAAAACACAGCTCACTTAGACCTCAAATAGGTCCGTTGTGATACCACTAACACACATCCTCTCTCAATATTTCTGATAGTTAGAACCATCCAGAGCCAACAATAAAACACTGGAGTTATCCAACATCCGCGCTTTCTAGCTCTTCCAAGTCAGTGAAGAAGTAGGATCCAAGTAACGACCTCCTTCTAACTGCAAAAGCTGGACAGGAGCAGAGAAGGTGGAAGCTACTTTCCTCCTCGTTCACGTCCCCACAGCTCTTGCAAAAGTCATTGTAGGGAAACCGAAGTCTCCTGGTCTCCCAATGAGACAATGCCCAGTGATAGCACCCACCACAGAGCTAATATGCCTTCTGTTTAGCGACAGTAAATTTTCAGATCGGGTAGCGTCCAGTATGGGCCACAGCGATCGAGTTGTGCGGCAGGCTTAGTAATTTCTTACTTTTATGCGAGCGAATCGATGAAGACGGGAAGACCTCTAGATTTCATAAAAAAACCTACTTTTTCTTAGCTATTTATTGAAGCGTGTTGGTTCATATACAACCTTTAGTTTGAAAGCAACTTGCATTTTGTTTGATACCTATTCTCCAGGCAGGATAGCTGACTTCTCACTCACTAGCTTTTCTTCAGAAAAATCACATCGAGCAGAAAAGAGACCACTGTTGGAGCATGCTCCCAAATTGGTCGGGTTGCCTCACTTGACAATAAGAGCTTAAAGTTAAAATTTGCAATTTTAAAGAGCCGTATCTGTGTAATTCCTGAAGCCACACCGCTCCAATATAGCTTAAATTGTAGGCAATTTCATCTACTTTAAAAAAAATGCTATTTACTTTCCGTCAGAATGCATTGTAACTTTAGTGACTTTTTTGGCAAAAAACCGAAAAAATGGAAAAATATCGCGAGTTTTTGGCTATATCTCCGGTCGCTCAACTATTTCATAGTTACAAATTTGGATTCAACATATCAAAAAATTGGTGATTCTAACTTTTGCAATGTTGGATGTACAATATGACTGGCGTATATTGGGTTTGGGAGGACCGAAAAAGAAATTGCGGACTCCGTATACAAATGTTTAGAGCGAATTGCCGAGAAACAAGTTAACGTTCAACCAATTCACTTTCAACTCTAATTCAGATGTGATTCAATACGAGAACTGGTCAACGGTTTTATCGGTTAATGTACCTTTGTTCGGGTGAAAAGAACACGTCTATTAACATTAATATATTAATTTTTAACTTACGGGGACAATCCCATCCAGTATTTCCTCTAAATAGAGTCATGCGGCTGCTAGAAAGATACACTGACAGCCGTCTGCGTCAAACATCATATTAACCAAGTCAATTACTGTAACAATATCATTGTAAAAGCTCAATTTACATTCAATTTCGAACAGTTCGCTTCTCTTAAAAAAAGTGTCTACTTTAAAAAGTATCATTCTTATGCTAAACGATCATATTTACGTGAACTGTAAAGTATTTTCCTCGGACCATTCATTCAGGCTAACAACAAAGCATCAATAGTTAGAGTGTATTACAAAATTGATGAGTAATATTTCTATAGAGAATTGGAACTGAACCATTAGCATGGATACGTACCACTTTATTAGTACCGCGCTATTATCAAAATAAAGCTACCGATCGTGGGAAAAATAAATGTTGCCGTAGACATTCCGCGAACCAAATAAAGAGACACAGACAAACAAATTCACACGAAAGATCCGAGTGCTGGCCAAAAAGGCGTCAATTTAATTTGAACGAATGCCAAATTAGTGAAAAGTTCATCAATACCTGCAAGAAGAATGGTTGGACCATCGATTCAATGTAAAATGAGCTAAATTTTTGATATTTTATGGTAGCACTATTGAAGGTGTTAATTCGTCTTCCGCTCTAAGTGCTAATATTGCTTAACGACAACAACAACAATGACCCTTTATTTTGACTCTTCGCCCGGGAATTTGTGGATTTTGTCTAAATGGTGTGCCGTGGTTGTCACTGCCACGAGTTGAATGTAGGTGGACTGACTAATGGAATGTAAACACACCTATCAATTATGAAGCTTATCTCGAAAAAATGTCTTCAGTGCATGGGAGCAACAAGATACATATCTTGTCGGTCAGAAATGAGCATAAAATAAATCGAGCTGTTTGGAAAACGGATACAATATCTGGCGATACGGGGGCGGTGGAAAATGTTATGTTTTGTTAATGAAAGCAACAGGAAAATTATAATATTGAAAGAAGCAGCCACGGTGACCCACTTCATTATGTTTTCTCGATGAGAGCAACAGGAACATTATAAAAAATGAAGCAGCCACGTTGACAGATTTCATTTGCTTCCATGGAACCTATTTCTAAACTCCGCATCGCATCGACCCGTTCACAAGCAACGCCCAAGGGCTGCTAAGCCCCTTCGATGCCAGTAGGTGTTACTACTACTTTGCCTTAACCCCTAGTAGGTCATAGCGCGTCAACTACACCTGCGCGCCATCGTACTCTGTTCTGGGCAATGGGGAGCAACTCCCCAAAAGACTTACCCTTTACCTGACACTCCTTTGACACAGATCGACGCCATGTGATTATAGGGCCCCCTTTCAGTAGATGTTTGCTACTACAACAGCAACCCATTTCATTCGACTCTAGAATAGAAATGAAGAATTAGCCGCGGTGTACATTCGCGTCCAATTGACTCTGGAAGCCTCGTCATTTAAGCTCCTACCAAAGTAATGAGCACACGATGAGTCAACGGACCGAGACTGCGACCGAGCGCTTGTTGGATGAGCTCAGTTTATGCGGATGACGCGCAACTACTGGGCTTCCAAGATTGAACGACGCGGCCACGTGAACGAGATAATTGGACAACAACGATCCAGGCCACCAAGGCCCAACGTCGGGCTGTCGCGCCACGTTGATGAATAAGAATATGAAATTTGGTGGAGATACATATATTCAGAAATAAAATAGTTTTTCTAACAAAAATTTGCTTTCGGAGCAGTCGTTCCTATCACCGCTATATAATAGAGTAGCATAATTTTAACCAAATTCACAAATATGATTTGGCAAAATACTATTGAATAATATGAAATTTGGGAAAGATATCTTTAGAAATAAAAAAGTTTTTCTTACAAAGACCGAAATTTGGACTTTGGGTTTTTATATGATGTAGTGGTCCGATTCAGGTGGTTCGACATATACAATACATAGCGTGCAATAGAAATAAGGCTTTGTACAAAACTTCAGCTCGATAGCTTCAAAACGGAGAGACTACTTTAATTGTTGGAGGTACAACTTTGCTTCTGTAGTTTTTTCCTGGAATTAAAAGCTTAATTGTCAAAAAGTACTTACAGATGTATTATTCAAAGTACTGTTCATCGCTAGCGACAACATTCGCCCATCTCTCCGGCAATTTTCGAATTCCATCTCGGAAAAAGGAGGCGTCTTTCGACGCGATCCATGATTGGATCCATTTTTCGACTTCCTCGTACGAACGAAAATTCTGATCAGCCAGGCCATGCGCCATGGAACGAAACAGATGGTAGTCGGAAGAAGCGATGTCTGGGGAGAACGGCGGGTGGGGCAAGATTTCCCATTTCAGTGTTTCCAAGTATGTCTCGACCACTTTTGCGAAGTGTGGCCGAGAATTGTCATGCTGGAGAATAACTTTGTCGTGCCTCTCTTGATACTGTTGTCTTTTTGCCTTTAATGCTCGACTTAAACGCATCAATTGCGATCGGTACCGATGTGATAGTTTCATTCGGTTTCAGAAGCTCGTATTATATCACACCGAGCTGGTCCCATCAAATTCGGTTTTGCCGTCGACGTTGAGGCATGTCCGGGCATTCCCCATGACTTTCTGCGCTTGGGATTATCGTAACTGACCCATTTTTCGTCACCGGTTATGATGCGATGTAGAAATCCCTTCCGATTCTGACTTTGAAGCAGTTGTTCGCATGCAAACAATCGCCGTTCAATATCTCTCGGTTTTAACTTGTACGGAACCCAATTTCCTTGTTTCCAAGTCATGCTTATGGCGTTGAGGCGTTTCGAGATGGCTTGCTGAGTCAATCCCAGTGATTCAGCTAATTCTTCTTGTGTTTGGCGCGAATCTTCATCGAGCAGCTTCCAATTCCTCGTCTCTGAAAATTTTTTCTCTCCCACCAACATGCATGTCCTCGACATTGAAATTGCCATTTTTAAAACGTTGAAACCACTCACGTCACTCAGAGCAACCTCATCGTAAGTATCCGAAGGAATTCGATGAGCCTCAGCTACAGTTTTTTTCAAATGGAAGCAGAAAATTAAAACTTCCCAAAATGAGGAAAACTTGGCTCGAAAACAGACATTTTGAATCGCGAATCTTATTAAAATGCGAACAACTTTTACTAATGCGGGGATGTCGTTACGATCACAAACGTCCAAACTCACTTTGTGCCACTTTTGGACTACGTATGTATTTTGACCAGCCTTCACCGATGCAGCCGTCTGTGGGAAAACGGCGGAAGCAAAGTTGTACACCTAATAGAACCAGACAGACAGACGGACAGGCGGACAAAGCTTAATCGACTCACCTCATCATACTGAATAAAAATATTATACGCTTTATATGGTCGGAGATGCTTCCTTCCGTGTGTTGAAAGATTCGTGACAAAGTTAATATAACCTATTACATTCGTGGAGGGTATAAAAGGAAAGACATTATGCACCTGCTTCTACTTATTCAAACAGAATTTTATCATAATCGTGGCACGACGGTCCGACGTCGGACATTGGCCGTCTGGATAGATCTCCAATTTTCTCGGTCAAGTGACCGCGTTTTCCTGTTTCGAAAGCCCAGTAGTTGTTGTGCGTCAGCCTCTACTGAGCCTTCCCAACCAGCTCTCGGTCTTCCCGGTAGCCTTGCTCCGCCGATGCTACCTTTGAGAACTTTCTTGGGGACTCGGCTTCTGTCCATGCGATGTACGTGTCCTGCCCATTGTAATCGCTGCAGTTTGATTATCTTCGAAACCTCCAGCTCATCATGAAGACTGTACAACTCATGGTTGTAGCGGGTTCGTCAGCCATTTTGATCTTGAATTGCTCTGAATATTCGTCGAAGGATGCTCCGTTGGAAAATGTTCAATAGATTTTCATAAACTTGGGTCAAGGTGCGTGCTTCGGAACCGTAGCACAGTACAGGTCGGATGATCGTTTTGAAGATGCGGAGCTTTGTTTTCCTGCGCACGTGCTTCGATTTTATTATTGAGAGAACCGCTAGTTGTATCCGTCGTTTGAATTCGTCTGTTTCACTGGCGTCGTATATTAGCTTGCTACCCAGGTAGTCCAAGTGTTTTACGGAATCAATGGTCGGATCCCCAACGGTAATACTCGGCGGCGGTGATTGGAGTATTATTTTAGTTTTGTCTTCGTTGAGTCGTTGTCCGACTTCTCTTGCAGCACTATCAAGATTTTGCAGATGATCTTTGGCGTAGGCCAGCCTGCAAGACATGATGCTGATATCGTCTGCATACGCTGTGATTTGCATACACTTGGTTACTAGAGTTCCGCTAGTGTCGACATTTTTCCTTCGAATGTCGTATTCCAGTGCCGGGTTGAAGAGCATCGGAGCCTGTCCGTCGCCCTGCTTCAACCCCGTACGTGTTTCAAAGGCGTCAGTCAGCCTGTTTTGGACCCTGACCTGTGAGACGGAGCTGCTCATCGTCATCTTAGTCAAATGTACCAGTTTCGCCCTTATATCAAACTGCAGCATGACGTTGTGCAGAGCGTTACGATCGATACTGTCGTATGATTGCTTCAAACAGATAAATATTTGGTAAACATTTACATCAAACTCTCAAAATTTTTGCAGGATGTGTTTAACCGTAAACAGTTGGTAGGTTGTTGAACGCCAGTTATCTGCTCAGCGAAACGGTTTTTTTTTTCTTTTGTTTTGCAGAATATTGGTCAGTGTTTTATGGGACGTACGAACTAATGAGATGTTTCTATAGTTTTCACACAGTAGCTTACCCCCCCCCCCCTTTTTGTATATGGGGCCGAATATGCTCCTGCGTCAATCCTCTGGAATAACTTCATCCTGTCAGATCCGCAGAAGCAGATGATGAATGGCTTTCAAAAGGCTTGCTCCACCAGATTTAGGTAGTTCAGCTGGAATTTCGTCTGCGCCCGGCGCTTTGTTCGGTTAAAGCGGTTTTTTAGCGAGATCAACTTTTTCCACTATTGGGGTCTGAGTGATAAGCATTCCAAAACACAAGGATATCAATAGCTAGGAAAGTAGTTAGGTTTGCCTTGTTTGGGCCAAAATATTTAAAATTGTGGCGAAACTAGTTGATATACACAAAATAGCGAAGATATTAACCGCTACTTCCAAAAAAGAGACCAGTGGGGTCACTACATAATTTAAGATAAAGAAGTAAATTTTAAAATTGCGCTGCCCTGAAAATTTGGCATATTCAACTTACCTAATTTTTCCCTATGGCCATCGATTAAACTCCATTAATTCCTATCAATTATAGACGACAGGAGGCCAACAAGAGAGGCAACTGTTCGAATATGTACTATACGTGGCAGAAGTCGAACCTGCGGCCTCTTACTTAGAAACTCGATGGTCTACCCATCGAGCAACTGCAGCCATCATTTTCCAGAGTGGTTATCCTTAAAATTAGTCTACAAAACTTACATTCCAAACGAACCATTTGTTGATATGTCAACCATTTCCTCTCTAAATTATCAACCAAATCACAACGACTTTTTAAATTCTTCCTCAACGACCAACTGGCATATGATCATAATATCAAACGTTTCACATGATACGAAATCGTTTACCTTTTCACACAAAATTATGCAGAGAAAGATTAATGTGATTAATGCGTATCCTAGGACAGAATGAAATTAGATCTGTTTTCAAGGTGTATCGATTTTGTTCACTCGCTTTTTCGAAAGCCACGAAAGATACAAATAAAGTCTAAACGCTAGTGGAGATATTTTGAATTTTTTTCTAAAGCCGGATTTTACAAATGATTAGTTCGATATTAAGTTGTTCCATAGAATTAAAATGAATACTAATATTAACAATTTTTTTTGTGTTTGTTGGTGTTGTTTTCCTTTTACGAATACTTTTAAATATTTTTTATTCTACGTATTCCAAATTTGTTGAAAGAGAACTGTGACTGTTTCAATAACGTGTAAACATGCATAGCAGTATAGGAATGTATCTTCGAAATCAGGAAAAACCATAAATCTTGTCGAATTTGAATTGATCTAGAATCCGATAAGTTATGGGTTCGTTGAATATTTTATTCACAAAAAAAAGTGAAAAAAATTTGTTGTTAGATTAATTTTATCCGATTTGGACTCTAATGATTTTTCATTGTTTTTATGTTTCATTTCTTGGTTGGGTGACTCAACTAATCCATATTGTTGTCACATTCCCTGTAAGGTGCTAATGTGAAACAGCGTTTTGGTGTAAATTACAAGACAGCAGGTTCGTCGAGATGGTACAAACTACAAATCTATTTATCAGTCTAGTGTTACAAGGTGGCTGCGGGTCATCAATAAATATTTATAGCGCTGTCAATTTGAATAATTGCGATGATGACAAATAGTGTACACGCGGATTATATCGAACTGAGATCTTACATCACCTCGGCCATCTTTTGAATTATGACCTTTATGGATAAGCTTTTCCCAGTACATTTATATACATATAGGAAGACACTTTGTACGGTAAGAATGGAGAAAATGGTTTAATATGTATTTGAATAAATTATTTCTGAACGATTTAGTTATGGCGCCGCCATTTATGAGATAAAGAAAATTTAAATATTTAATTGAATGTTCACAATACTTTTATTTCTGTTTTTATAACAGTCAGTGGTTGTTATGTGCCACGATGACACCCTTCGTTTGAGAGATAAATGGCGTACGGATAGATTCACTTGGGTTTCAAGGATATCGATGCTGATGTTGTCATGCAAATTTTCAATTTACATTCTCGTTACGCATGGGTCGGCTACTATTATCAGCAACTATAACAAAGAGTTGTTTTTTTTGATTGATTTCAAATCATTATCAACTTTCCTGTAAAGTGCCCGTGATTTGCAGGAATCCTGATTCAAATAGTCAGAGCTCAAATATTTCAACTATCATGTATATGATACCGTCAAAAGCGGTAGCTGCTACTGCCGCATAGACACTTTTCCCGGGATATAGTGATCACAGACTTTTGTCTAAGAGACCAGTCTTCATCATCATCATGGCACAACAGCCCGACGTCGCACCTTGGTCGTATGTATCATTGTTCTACAATTATCTCAGACAAGTGAACGCGTCCTTAATTTTAGAAACCCAGCAGTTGCTCGGTGTCACCATCTACTGAATCTTCCCAACGAACTCTCTGTCCTCCTCACAGCCTTGATCAGCTAATGTGTCTTTTCGTTTAGGCAAGCGGTCATCATCCATTCGTTATACATACACTGTCCATCGAAATCGTTGTAGTTTGACGATTATCGAAATTTCCAGCTCATCGTGCAGTTCGTACAACTCATGGTTGTAGCAAATGCACCATCCATTTCGGCCACAAACTGTTCTGAAAAGCCGCCGAAGGACCTTCTTTCAAATGTGTTGACCTTGTTTTCGCAGGCTCGATTTAGGGTCCAGGTTTCACAGCCAAATAACTGTTTTGTCAATTGTGGCAATTAAACAAATTTTTCATATTTTTGGTTAAATTTTGGAGAAAAAAAGCCGAAATATTCGAGGAAAACTTAAAAAAAAAAGGCCCTTTGACCCCCTTGTTCCTACACCCCCTATCAACGGGGACTTTTGAACGTAAATCCAAAGGAATATTCTAATCAGTTGTGTCAAATTTCAAAGCTTCTTAATTTTTCTTTTCTATTTTTAGTTTGATGTCAAATCTAAGTAAAAAAATAATAAAAGTAGGGCAGTTTGAAGCACTTTGTGTGGGAAGAAGCCTTGGTTTTTATCTGTGTGAACTGCTTTTTACAGAGAAGTGTAATAAGTTCCTGGGAAATCATCCACCTGAAAATCAGGACGGAAGATCAAGGCGGCTGCCAAAGGCTGATTGTATTAACAGCCTTGGCTTAAAAACCCCTTTTGGCAAATCCTGATCGATAAGGAGTCGAGGGATAAAACCGCTTCCGCGGTGCAAAGATGACCTCTATACCATTTCGTAACTATGCCGTTTGGGTTGTGCAATGCTGCAATCCGTCAACAAATGTTCGTGAACCTCGACGATCTTTTGATAGTTTGTGCAACATTCTACACTGCTGAGCAGGGCTTCCAACTGCAAGCGAGAAGCAGGCCTAACGTTGCATATGGAAGGAAATTAAATATCTCGGCCACGTAATCGGCAATGGGACTATTCGTACAGAACCGGACAATGTGGAAGTTGTTGATAGCTCTCTACTATTCAAGACGGTAGGATAGTTACACCTCATCTTAGGAGTGTGCGTGTAGTACCGCCGGCCGATTTGTGCTCCGCTCACAAGTATGCTGCCTATGGGCTGTAACTTTTTGTGAACAAACGAAGCTTTAGATACTTTGGAAGTACTCAAAACAAACCTTACTTCCGCGCCTGTCCTACATAGCCCCGATTTTTCTCGCCCCTTTTCGTCCATTATGATGATAGTCTGGAAGGTATCGGGAAGTGTTGGTACTGATAACAGACGTTGGCGACTAAGCAGCTATGGCTTTCATATCGCAAGACCTTACAACGACGCAGCATAGCTATACCGTAACGGAGCAGGAGTGCTTGGTATCTGTTACAGCTATCAAGAAATTCCAACCTTATGAGGAGGGTCAGCGGTTTGAAATTGTGACATATCCCGCCTCCTTGAAATGGCTTATGAGCTTGAGATACCTGCACGGTCGGTTAGCCCTTTTTGGCCCTAAATTTGCAAGCGTTCCTGCGCGAGATTCTGCACCGTAAAGGCGGTTTCAATATAGTTCCCGACTCTCTGTCCAGGGTGCATGAAGGCGAGATATCGGAGCTCCAATCCCCGCAAGATATTTCATTGGTCGTAAGTCTTGACCCCAATTTAACTAAGAGGTGTACATGGCTCTGGTGAAGAGAATTCTGGAGGAACAACATCTTCTTCAAGACCGTAAGTTTATTAACCAATTTGTGAATAGGCGTACGGAATACAGGAAGAAGGTAGTAGGTTCTTCGTGCTATAACCTATCCGATATGGCTAGTAATCATTTGGGAATGTTTCATGCCAAGGGCTTATGTTCGTAAACCTTACAACACTTCCTTGTTCTAAAACCTTTATCGTTCAGCTAAATCCTTACAGCTGACCCCTGCAGAGAGGATTCACCTGTGTTGTAATGTTTCCAGTCTGTTTACTCACGAAATAGACCTCTTCCATTCTATTCCTGTCTTAAAAAGAAAAATGATAACAAAACGAAACAAAACAAAATTTTAGGTAGGTGTAGCCACCATCGCCATCAGGGATTTATTCGATAATGGCCGTAGAGTTATAATGCGGCAGGACTAGGCGAAATTCTTCGCGTCCCGAAACGAAAATCTCCGTATCTCGCAACCGGCCACAATTTCATGTCGTTTTTATGGAGACCGCTGCCGGAAGCATAGATAAAGAAAAGAACATGAGGAGTTGGGAGTATTTTTGGCAGGTAGCCGTGAGGGAGTTGTTCTTTAAAAAAATCTAAAGCGTTTGGTCCCACTCTGGACAAATAAGGGCGGCAGCATTCTAAGTGCAATGCACGTTGCATAGTGTCGATGGCTGTCGCCCGGCAAAAAACTTTTGCATTGAAGTGAATTAAATTCAAGAGGCATGGTATTTTCATGGTGTTCCGTTTAAGAGAGGCGCGTCCCGTGTAGGCGAATACGGTAAGCTCTTAGTGAACTGGTTCACTGTATTGCGTGCGCGCTTGTATGCGTTTCCGTATGATGTTTTTGGTGTCCGGTTGAATCGGTGCTTTTTCTTTTGTTGGGTTTCATACATTTTCAGGCTGACTCGAATTGAATTTATGCTGGAGCGACGTGATTCAGGTTGTCATTCCACTGGGGTCGATGTAGTTTTTTCCTAGTTTTCTTCCAAGGACACGTGCAGCGAAATTTTCTCGCTGGTTGTCGTTCCAGGTTTGTATGCGATGGAAGGAACAAACGATAAAGTCGAGCCTAAAGCGGTTTCAGTAGCTTCAGCCTCTGTAGCTATTGGGCTGCTCAACTCATCTTCGCCATGCGAAGTAATCGGGCACGCTACAAAAGGTGAGCTAGTGGTCTCACGGTGTGGTTCAGCAGAGTCCACATTGGACTATTTAAGCGGGATCAACACTGAGACCCTGATTTCTGATATGGATACCGACTTGTATGGAGGCTGCTTGGTGAAATCTGGGCTTTCCTCCTTCAGGAATGCCATCAATTAATTGGTTGTTAACAAAAACAGTGGTTTCGTTAAACTCAATGTGGCTCAAACTGGGCGGTTAAAGAAGGCGAAGGCAAAAGGCCACTCAAAGGAAGATCGCTCGCTCGGAACGAACCTCCAAGCCGGCAGCGAAGATAGGCCGCTCAGAGGAGGAATCCCCTCTCTTAAAGTTGTAAAAATCCAAACAAGCCCATTTGGGGCAGAGAAAGCCTCCTTCAGTCGGGCGGGTTTTTGTTCAGCAGACAACAGTAAGGATTCCCTAACAGCTGCAGATATGCCGCAAAGGGTTACCCTGAGGTTGTTACCGAACATCGCCTCAAAGGACATCGGATTCCATTCCAGTCGTGTATACGAAGATCGGGTGGCTACTGCTAGTGTGACTGGACTCCGCTACCGCTGAGTGGGTTCGAAGAAATGCGGGGTCCAAGTGTTGCTTCGACTTTGTGCTGGTCGAGGAGTCTGAACTTCCTCCGATGAACGTAGTCCATGGATATTTGCCTCAAAATTCTACCTACACACCGGAAACCGGTCTGACTACTGCAGGTGTCTTCACCTGCCTCGTAACAGAGCGTTGGAGGTTAATAAATAGTGGTATTAAAGACCATTACCTCCACCTAGTACTTGCCGTGGATGCGTCATCTATGGCAAGGCTTAGGAAGTGGAAGGAAATGATTGGGTACGGCTTCTCTACAGTGACCCTCAATTTAAAGGGAAAGGATCGCGAGTCACATGATGAGAAGATCTCCGCTGAGACGGCACCTCCTGCTTCTTTAACACCCTCAGGTTCTGAAGTTGGCCCCTGTGAGTGCATACCTAGTACCCATACCGTCCACCACCACCAGTAGGGAAGCTCGGTCTCCCTGCCTTTCCGGTAGATCAACGGCCGATTTTCCCTGATTCTTTCAGCCCCACCTCAGAACGTGTTCGGAAAACCGATGGAGAACACCATTGACCCAGTGGGTTTGAAGGACTTACCATCAACGGGCCAAGTCATACACACGCCACTGCAGTAACTGCGGGCTCGAATTCTGACAAAAGCGGCAAGTTTCGGCAGTGTAAGATGAAAGACACTGCCAATCGCACCTCATTTTTTAACCGCAAGCCAACCTCAACCATGCCATCGCCCACAGTATGTAGGTTGATTGAAGAAAAAAAAACACTCTAGCGCTTATTCAGGAGCCCTGGGTGATCAATGGTCGATTTCGCGGTATCAGCAGTACATCTGGTAAGCTCATACATGACAAACCATCGGATTGTCCTCAGGCAATGCTTCTGATTGGCAATTGTGTTAGTGACCAACTTTATTTCTAAGGATTTAGTTGCTGCTTTCGTGGACATTTCCATTCCACCTGGGAGAAGGCGGTGGTAGCATCTGCTTATTTTTCCTCGGACGATGATGTGATCCCCCCAGCCGAGGCTAGAAAACTTGTCAACTTTTGCAAGAAATCGAATCGGCAATTCATAACGCCCCCATACTATCTGGGGAAGCAGCGACGTTAACAATAGGGGTAAGTTCTTACTTGAATTTTTTATCTGCAAGCAAGTGTTCGTCTTCAACAAAGGGTGCAAGCCAACTTTTGTCACTGCGTCCAGGAGAGAGGTTCTTGATTTTACACTTGCCAGCAGTTTCATCGGAGACAGTTACGGACTGGAACGTATCGTACGAAGTGTCCAATTCCGACCATTTGCACATCCGTTTTGAAATTCCTCTGATCTCTGCTCTGCATCCTCTTACCTTATGAAGATAAATTGGAAACTTTTTCGTGAACTATTATGTTTTAAAGACGATCAACTACTTAATTCAGTCAGTGCGGCTGGTCAGTTGGATTTAGCTGCAGAATAGCTCAACGATGTCCTTTTAACCTCCTACACGAAAATAGTACTGTAGCAAATGGCTTTAGAACGGCGCGTAAAGTATCTTGGTGGAACGAAGAACTTTCTCGTAAAAGAGCACAGGTTAGAAGAAATTCCCAAAATTCGGAAAAATGAATGGGGCGAATATAGGGACTCGCTCACGGAATATAATCTTCTTATCAGACGCTTGAAACGAGATGGGTGGCACCCAATCTAGTGTTTATGCTGTTAAGGGTTGCCCTCAGGGTCCTATTCCCACTTCTCTGGTAACTTTTCCTAGACAAGTTACTAGCTAGGTTGAGTGATTATGGCTTAAATGAAATCTGATATGTCGATGATATAACTATTATAATCAGAGGAAAGTTTGAATTCCCGGTCGTCATCCCCACTCACTCAAAATGGGATAGTGGTATTTGTGGCTCAGTCCCTCGGTATATCATGTGGTTTACCGATGGATCAAAAACGGAGCAGGGAGTTGGTGCTGAAGTCTATGGACCGAACACCAGAAATTCATCCCATTGAGGCGTGCGCCAGAGAGACTCTGGACAAGAGAGTCAAGGGCGCTAACATCGCTATCTGCACTGATAGTCAGCCAGCCAGTAAGGCTCTTTCTTCACATAGATTCTTATCGAAACTAGTGAAAGAGTGTTTTTACACCCTTCATTGTGTCAATAATAACAATCGGGTTACTTTGTGTTGAGTACTAGGCCATCTGGTCATCCTTGGTAACGAAACGAAAACCGATGAACTTGCTTGACATAGTTCTTTGGATAAATTTAATAAGCTCAGATCATTACTGTGGTCTGAGTTGGGCTAAAACCAGATCACTAGTGGGTTAGTGGTCTGCCAATGAAAGACTGCGTCACTGCAGTCTTCCAGGACTGCGGCAGTCCAAAGATCCAACAAAACCCTACGGTCTTAAGGAAGCCAGCCGCCTGGACAGAGCTGACCTGAGATTAATCGTGGTTATCGTGGTGAGATGTCGCCTCAACAAAATGGGTCTATCCACTGATATGGAGTGCCGGCTTTTCTTGTAGGGCACAGAGTCCACTTAGCATCTTCTATGCGATTGTCCGGTGATAGCCCGTTCCAGGTCGTTTCTTGGAGACTCCATCGTGAGCTCAGCGGCCATAAGGAGCATCCCTACAAGGGACCTACTAGCCTTTATTAGGCTGGCTGAGGGTCTTTTGTATTAATTAAGGCTATGGCGCAATATATCTCGTGGTGGCAGTGCGCACCCTTTGGTATCTTAACCTGCCCTTGTTATTATTATTATTATCATTGGTCCTTGCAAGAACTAGTCCGGGATTTATAACCGTTCCAAATAGTGTTAAGTGTTAACTACTATGTACGCTTATCTCGTGTTCTTAGTATCTAGATTATTATTAATATTCAGCAAATGGTCGTCAAAAACTAGTGCACTTACATGAATTGCTTCAGATTATAGGAACACTTTCTCTACATTCTTCCTAAATCTGGGATACCAGTATGAAAATAAGCTGCTGATGATTCGAAAAATCATCAAAAAATACGAACAAATTAATTTCCTCCCACAAGGTCTTCCAATAATATTTGTAATACTTTTTGGTAGAAATTCAAGATGAATGTATTCTAGCTCAAAATTTTTATTTAAAACAGTAACTAATTTAAAGAAATCATGATCGCGTCAACTTCTTCTGTATTGTTATTATTCCAGGTAAACGATTTAAACTTCTTCGAAAATTGCATGAAACGCAAACGATATTGCAGATCTGTTTTTCGTGTCCGTCGTTTACACGCAAATCAAGTCAGTCATCATAGTTCTGACCAATAGCAATTATAACACGTTTTACACATCCGTGTCTAGTTCAGAAGACTGTGTATTATTAAAATACCCTAATGATGTAATTATCAAACCGGACTTTCGCTTTTTACGTGTAGCACACCAATTTACCCAATCCAGAGTCTCACACCAAATAATGTTAACAAGCCAAAACGCACTGCATGGAAAAAACCATCCTCCCACATCTAAGTATCTAATGATCAAGTAAAACATATTCACTTCATCTAAATCAAATTAAATGTGAGAATAATTTCAATTTGTTCGATCCGTTCAAATCAATTGGATTGCTGGTAAAAAAAAACAAAAGACGAAGACAAAACGTGAATAATATAAAACACTTCAAACAACGGCAACAAGATGCTGTTCGTTGGATGACGTGCAAGATGTTCTTGTTAAGACAATGATTACGCAATTTAAGATAATCGTACAAAATCAATTCCACCAAATCGTAAAGTGTTTAGTCAAAAAAGGTGAGGAAAACAAATCATCTTGATTCGCTAGTCTCGCCACGACAACAACAAAAAAATAGTAAAGTACACCCAAGAATCATGAAAATCAATCGATCAGACACATCTCGTCAGATGAACTGAGCTACAAAGAAAGCAATAAAAGTCAGACATGATCTCATTTACTCAGAAACGTAGCACCTGAACACAATCAGCCTGACACCAGGTTGTCTTCTTTACGTTTTTCTTTTATTGCTGAACATCCAGCAAAGGTAAAGTGAATTGGGAGTAGGAGGAGGGTCATGATCGCGCGTCAAATTTCAATCGATCAATACCATTTTGTCGACTGTCATCTGCAATCTGTTGGAACGTTTGCTACAGTTCAGCAGGACGCTGATTTCAGGGCAATCCTGGCACGGCACTAATCAAGATCGGCCAAGTGAACCATGCTGATTAACGCATCACGCATTTCTCGTTGCCGCATTGAGATAGCGTCAAATTCTTCCATCCAAATCGTCGTAGTCTTCGTAATATTTTTTCTTTTTTTTCGACAGACTCTGGTTACATAGTCAAGATATGGGGATTGGCCCGAATTTTGAGTCCATAATAAGTTTAAGTTTTGATTAATTACAATCACGATCTAATCGATCATAGTTCTTTCGATTTGTTCAATCGATATAAAACGTGGTTGGTGGTGTGTTTCCAAGAGATTTGTTTTCGTTTTGTTTCAATGAGAGATGCTGGAAAAATTCATTATAAATGGCGATCAATTGATGAGGTCTGATGAGGTTTTCTGGGGAACAGAATAGAAATGTTGCAATATGGTACATAATAAATATTTCATGAGGTGTAATGATTGAATGGGTACTTATTTACAGTGCTTCTCAAAGGAGGTATATGAGAAAGGTGGAATAACGAAATTAAAGAAGCAGTGCAGGCCAAATCGAACGCATTCAAAGCTTGGACAACATGCAACACAGGCAGTGAAGCCGAGAAGGTTCAACTTCGGGAGAAGTATGATAAATGCCGGAAGGAAGTAAAGCGAAAGGTTGCTCAAGCAAAGGCGATTGCAACCGAGAAGTTCAATCAGGAACTAGAAGATCTGACGGCGGATGGAAGATCGTCATTGCAAGAGAAACCTAAAGACAATGCCAGGATTTATAAGGTCACAGCCGAAAGGAGAAGAAACGCTCGAGAGATTCAGGCGCCAAAGTACGTTGAAGACTCACAAGGAGTACTACTGGTTGAAGATACTGCAATCTGTAGCAGAATGCGTGAGTATTTTGACGAACTTTTGAACGAAGAATTTCCGCGAGAAGCTTTTCAAACTGTGGAGCCAAACACCATTGATATCGCTGATTTTTCAGTGGAGGAGGTGATGAAGGCAATGATGCAGATGAAACGCGGAAAGGCAGTCGGACCGGATAAAATACCCTTGGAATTTTGGTTGAAGATGAATCATGTCGGGCTTAGATGGCTCACTATTCTTTTCAACAAAATGAAAAGAGGGCAACCGATGCCTGACGCTTTCAGAAAAAGCTTCCTTCTCCCGTCTTATAAGAACAAGGGTGACTCACGCAAGCTCAACAACTATAGGGCAATCAAGTTAACATCTCACACATTGAAGACTTAAGAGCGGGTTGTCTGCAATCGATTGAAAGAGATTGTACAGTTGGATGACAATCAATGCGGCTTTGTGGAGGGTCGGTCCACAGTCGATGCTATTCAGTGCATGAGTGTTACGATTTAAAAGCATTGTGATGCACGGACGAACTTGCACGTTGTGTTCATCAATTTGGAAAGAGCCTTCGACAGAGTTCCTCGTGATCTGGTATGGGTGGCCCTAAGAGCACTTAAGGTCCCCGAGGCATATGTCAAGATGATACAAGACATGTATGATGGGGCAACTACTAAAGTGAGATGCACAGCTGGTGAGTCTGAAGAATTTACGGTTAGAGTCGGAGGTCATCAAGGCAGTGTATTGAGTCCTTTGCTCTTCAACATCATCATGTTCTATTTATTAACACTCATTTCTGACGGCCTGGAAATATCCCTTCGCTTCGCCGATGACATTGTCCTGGGTAGCAAAGACATCGTTGCTTTGCAGGCTGCACTGACCAAGTGGTGTAAGATACTGAAGGATCATGGACTGAGGATTAGCATATCAAAGACTGAGTATCTTTGCTGTCCTTTCTCAGATCCAGAGAGACCGATACCAGATATCTACATTAAAGGAGAGCAGTTGAAGTCCTGTACAAGGTTCAAATACCTGGGCTCGATGGTCAACAAAGAAGCTACCTGCGATGACGAAATCAAACATCGCATCAGTGTCGGTTGGATGAAGTGGCGAGAAAACTGTGGAGTTTTCTGCGACAAGAAAATGCCACGAAAGCTTAAGGGCAAGTTGTACAAAACGGTCGTACGTCCCGCACTCATGTATGCATCTGAATGCTGGACTATGTACAAGACATATGAAATCAAAATGACTGCGACCGAGATGAAAATGCTACGGATGTCAGCCAGTGTGACCAAAAAGGATCACATCAAAAGTACCTACATCCAAGGCAGCTTGTTCGTTGAGCAACCGATCACTGAAAAGCTCGAAGATCGTCGTATGGATTGGTATTGCCACGTTCTAAGGCGCCTGCCTGAGAAACCAGTCATGAAGGCACTGTCAACGAATGTTCCATTTGCTGGACCCAAACGCCGAGGCAGACGGAAACACACATGGATCGATCAGATGAAAAAGCAACAACAACGCATTAATCTTAGCGATGATACGATCCAAGACCGTGCTGCCTGCAGAAGGAAGCTGAGATTATACCGCCAGAATGGGCGAAGTGCCAACACCACAGGTGGAGCAACGCGAAGCCGCAGAGTGGTATGAAAGGAAGAAGAAGAGAGAAGGTGTGAAATTTTATTAAGTCAAACAAATATAATTTTGTGTCTGAATTTTCGAAGATCCATAACAGCCCAGTAAATTTTGGCCCACAAATTCATATGGAGCTGCATTTTTCAGGATTAGTATCTTGATATAGAAAGAATCCAGAAAAGTCCCTAAAAATCTCATGTCCGCTTCCATCCAAAATTGCCAATCAATAATGGCCGCTTGAATTATTTGCCTTGTTTTGTCACGTACAGAGCCGCGCTTAAGGTCCGTGTTCCTCGGGGCGATCGATGCGACGACAGTGCAACTATCCCGGCTCAGCAATCTGCACCAAGCATTATTTGTGTGTATTTTCTATGGAGTTGTGTACCTCCAAACGACTGCGACTACGTTTGGCTTGGTGAGTAGGATATCGTCGCCATCGTATTTGGGCCTCGCAATCGTTGTTGTACATGTCGGCTGGCTGGGGTGGCTGTTGTGCCTTTCAAGAAAAATGTATGGTTTGCAGATTGCTTGTGCATGCGCAGGGTCGGCTTTTTGGGAGGGTACTTGCGTTGTACATGGCAGGCAAGTCGCTGTCGTATATTTCATTCATATGATTATGTTATTATTGCTTGTAGTTGATCATCGCTTCGAGGAACACATCCCTTCCACGCTCATCGAGGAACTTTCGTCGCAGGACTATCGTCGGTGAGCTACCGTCGCCACACCACCACAAACTACCGTATTACATCGAATATGAATAAAAGGAATACTTAACAGAATTATTTCTCGCCAATGTATAGTCGCGACCGGAATCTACCTTCGAACGCTGAATACAAAACATAAGAATATTAAACAATCACACGATTATGAAGTTGTCAAATTGACATGAACTGCCTTATCTGCACTGGTTGATGAGATGAACTAGAAAAGTATTTGCGGGTAGCTGGCATCGAATCCCTAACGCTTATATGGGTCTTAACATCCGACTCCCTTTATAATAATACTCCTTAAGGATAAAAATCCCAAAAAAAATCGGGTTGAGGCTGGTTTCGTACTATAGTGCAAGGCACAAATTCATCAGACGCCTCCACGCCACGCAAGTTTTCGTCAACTCATGTCTTCGTCGAATTTTAAGAATTTTCTGGCCCGAAGCAATATCAAATGAAGAGCTAAGTCGGCGTACGGGTCAGATGCCAATCGACGAATTGATACGCAGGCGAAAATGGCAGTGGATAGGTCACACATTGCGGAAGAGTGATAACTGCATTGCTTTGCATGCCATGAAATGGAACCCCATTTCCAACCAAGGCCAAGACCAAGAGGGGTTCCTCGAATCACATGGCGTCGATCTGTGGTAAAGGAGTGTCAGGCACTGGGTAAGTCTTTTGGGGAGTTGCGCCCCATTGCCCAGATCAGAGTACGATGGCGCGCAGGAGTAGTTGACGCGCTATGCCCCGCTAGGGGTTAAGGCAAAGTAGTATGTCGAAGTGACATCTAGCCAATCGTCACTGATCTAGTCGCGTCTCTCCCATGGTTCGAGGGACGACATGTGGAAACGCCTGATGAGTTCTTGTCTTGCAATATGGTACGAAACCAACCTCAAACCGATTTTTTGGGGATTCTTATTCTTAAAAACATGAACTGCTTTAGTGCTAACGAGTCGGATTCTCGTATCGCGCATATAACTTATCCACGAATTATCAGTTGCTCCGATATTATTTAAATGATGGGAAAGGAACGGGAAACCTGTTTGTTTAATTTTTCACGACGAATAAAGTTCGAGAATCCTGGAGATTGGAACGGAGGCGTATAGGGTAATGCATGTTAGTGGCTGAAAAATCAGTATCCTCGTGATATCCTTGTTATCCTCAATTGCTGTCTCAATCGCACCAAGAGCACCACTTTGCGGTCGCCTATTTGCATTCCCGGTTCAGGCCTCCCAGGGAAAATCGAAAGAAAAATGAGAGATTTTTAGGCTATTTAAATTGATTAGGAAAAACATTTTATTTTTGTTTGAATTATCTTCATCATCATCATCGTCGTGGCGCGACAGCCCGACGTCGGGCCTTGGCTGCCTGGATCATTGAATTATCCCCCCCCCTCCCAGGATAACGAACACTGGTTGCCACCGGCACCCAGCAGTTTCCTGCTATTCCTCCAACATAAAATAAAAACCTCGTTCCGTTAATTGTGCATATTTAACTCCAGCCAGCTCGTGGACCATTAAGCTGGTATGTAAAATCATTATGGGTGGATTTTCAACATTTACAAGATAAACAATTAAATATTAAATTGAACTTTGAGAAGCTGTGATCCATCTTCATCACTCCAACCATAAAACAGCCCAATAAATCCAGAATGGTGAGAAACGTTTTAAAGAGGCTGAAAGAGGGTCATAATTCTTCCGTTCGTTTTTATTTTATTGGTTCTCTTTTCTCTCGTACTAAATCTCGACACTATCTTTTTAAAATATTTATAGCAACCAGATAAACGGCCTCTCTCGATCATCAATCGATCATATTTACACTCAATTTGTGCTGGACCGGATTTTGATTAATGACCTCAAAAATTGTTGACGTTCTATTCGTCTGCCATTGTCATGATGATCTTCAATCTCTCTGTTTGCATCGTGTCCAAGTAGATGACGAAGAAATATCTAGCAATATGTATCTAATGTTTGTTATATTGATAATGATGATTGAAAACACACGATGCTTTAGATTGCAAAGTATTAGTTGATTTGATGTGTGATTAATATGTATATATAAGGAAATATTTTTTCTTCAGTTTCTAGGTGGTACAAGTATGTATGACGATCTATAGTATAGTTATAGTTACTTCGACTATTCGAAGGTCACCATGTTTTTATGGACTCTTGGGAACAGCAGAGTGATACGGAAATGTCATACGCATGTAATGTAGATGTTCAGGAAATTATATGCAAAATAAAACCAAAGCCACGAATTTGTGTTTAATCTGTTATTTCAAAAAGGTTGTATTCTTACGGTAACAATTATGCAGCTTATAGTATTAAAAAAGCGCTTCTATGTCCCTGACAAAAAATGAATAAAGCCCATGTACCATTTGGCTGTTACCATCGCTCTCTGGACTTGCTACTATCTTGTCTATCAAATTCACAGTGAAGTTGTATAGCTTTCGAATTTTTATCCAGATGCCGGCAATTGTCCCAATAGATGAAGTCAACTCAGGGAGGAGATGAATTGGACTGACTTGGCAGCAGCTCTACGCCAATTTTTCGTAACACACACGTGATCGTAATGACAACGGTGAAAGATTTGTAGAGTTCTGCAACTTTCACAGTCTCTTCATCGGTGGTACTATGTTTGAGCATAAGGACCACCACAAAATCAGTTGGTCCTCTGTTGATCGGCGCAGAACACCAAATCAGATCGACCATTTTGCCATTAGTAAAAGATTCAAGAGTTGCCTCCTGGACGTGCGAAACAAGAAGGGTGCCGATATTGGGATGGGAAGAGACCATTATCTTATGATCGCTAATGTTCGATTGCGTATTGCAGCCGTGCGCTGCCCCAGCGACGAAAGATCCAGGCCCCGCAAATTCAACACCGCTCGACTAAAAAATCCAGCTGTCTTACAACAATATAATGACCATCTTGCGCAAAAAGCGGCTGAGATAACTAGTCACCCAAATAGTGACATAAACGAAAACTGGGATGCCATAAAAAATGCGTACATTGATAGCGCAAATACCATCGTTGGCCCAAACCCGGATTGCCGGAATAAGCCCTGGATGTCCGACGCTTCATGGCAGCGGATTGTTGAAAGAAAGGAGCTGAAAGTTCGTTTGGCTGCAGCATCAGACGACAATCGAAGCAGCATCGAACTCCTTTACCGTCAGAAAGCTCGAGAAGTTCAGCGTAGTGTGCGACGCGATAAAAGAGTTTATGCCAATTCTCTTTTAGCGTCAGCAGAAGAAGCCGCTAGAAGTAATAACTTAAACGCCGTATACGGTGTCATCAAGGAGTTTACAGGTGGTCGTAACTCCTGCCAACATCCGGTGAAAGATAGTGATGAAAAGCTACTTATCTTGGAAGAAGATCAAATGAGGCGGTGGAAAGAACACTTCGCCGCGGTCTTGAACCGTGTAACCTCTGGTGAAGTTCCCCCTCATATAGATAATTTAGCTAACCATCAAAATGTGCGTATACGGTCCACTGCCCCGACTAAAGAGGAAATAGTCACTGCAATTATTGCACTAAAACGAGGAAAGGCCGCCGGACTTGACGGCATCCCTGCCGAACTTTATCAAGCAGCGCCAAGCGTAACTGCCGATTTGCTGCACCCACTTGCTGATAAAGCGTGGAATACAGAGACCTTTCCCACTGAGTGGAAGGAAGGTTTGATCATCAAACTTCCAAAGAAGGGTAGCCTCACAGACTGTAATAATTGGAGAGGCATTTGTGTGCTTCCTGCCGTTGCCAAGATAATAGCTAAAATCGTCCTGGAAAGACTAAAGGCCCACTTAGAAAGCACAATTGATGAAGAGCTGGCTGGCTTTCGATCCGGATTCTCCTGTGTCGATCACATTAACACCTTGCGAATCATCATCGAGCAATGCGCTGAATACGATTCTCCGCTTCACTTGCTTTTCATCGATTTCGAAAAGGCTTTCGATAGTGTGAACCGGGATTCTATATGGGCGGCCTTGCGCAGGAGAGGCATCCCTGAGAAGCTTGTGGCTATTATTAAGGCAACCTATGACGGCGCGAAATGTCGCGTTCTGCATAAAGGTAAGGTGTCGGGGGACTTTGAGATTCGCAGTGGAGTTCGGCAGGGGTGCATCCTCTCACCGATCCTATTCCTCATTGTGATCGGCGATGTGTAGCATGCAGCCCTATCCGGACTCGACAGAGGAATTCAATGGACTTTGACATCTTATCTACAACATCTTGACTACGCTGACGACATATGCCTACTCTCTCACAAAATCATGGATCTGTCTGCAATGGCGTTAGATCTCGAGAGGGAGGCAAGCAAGGTTGGGCTAAAGATTAATACCAACAAGACCAAGGTTCTTAGCCCACCGTTGCGAAAAAGAAATCCGACACCTATTGCCATCAATATTAATGGTCAGCCTGTGGAGAAGGTGGACAACTTCGTCTACCTGGGTAGCATTGTTGCCGAAAATGGTGGTACGGAGCAGGACATCGCTCGTCGTATCAACCAGGCCAAACGCGCATACGGCATGCTGTCCAAAATCTGGCAGAGCAGTTATCTCAGCATCAAGACCAAGCTGGGCCTGTTTCGCTCCCTGGTACTATCAGTGCTTTTGTATGGGAGCAGTACATGGAAAGTTTCCGTAGGAGTTACCAGAAAGCTGCAAGTTTTCGTCAACTCATGTCTTCGTCGAATTTTAAGAATTTTCTGGCCCGAAACAATATCAAATGAAGAGCTAACTCGGCGTACGGGTCAGATGCCAATCGACGAATTGATACGCAGGCGAAAATGGCAGTGGATAGGTCACACATTGCGGAAGAGTGATAACTGCATTGCTTTGCATGCCATGAAATGGAACCCCATTTCCAACCAAGGCCGACCAAGAGGGGATCCTCGAATCACATGGCGTCGATCTGTGGCAAAGGAGTGTCAGGTACTGGGTAAGTCTTTTGGGGAGTTGCGCCCCATTGCCCAGAACAGAGTACGATGGCGCGCAGGAGTAGTTGACGTGCTATGCCCCGCTAGGGGTTAAGGCAAAGTAGTATATGGAGTGAACAGAAACGCACTGTTTTCCGCTTGTGGATACAGTTGATTTTACGTAGTGGTCAAAAATGCGTATTAAAAGAATGGTGACTTTAACATTCATGAGCCCGAGCAGAGTGTAGCTGCACCCCAAACACACATTTTTCGGGATATCTCCTAAAATATTTTTTTCAATTTAATTTCCTATGGCCTGTTTTCCCAATGTCTCGTTAAACTGCCCGTTAACTAACACTGACACAAGTTTATCTAAGTTATAAACTGCCCGTTAAGCGTATTTATTTTTTATACGCCAGTTAACTTATTAGCTCCAAACATGCTAATACTCCTCAAGGTATATATCAAGATTGCTGCAAAAAAGTTGTTTGTTTTATGCGTTTGACTAGCATGGTAACGCTATCGACCACTGTTTAATGTTTTCGTTGACATATTGACAAATCCAGTGTGGGTGCGGCAAGGGTTAGAAGATTCGCGAAGTCAAGTATTGCTATCGCCAGGTGGAAATAACGATTCCCGGCCAAAACGTGAACATCACGCGGACCAAAGCGGACCGAAAGAGGAAGTGGACAAACACCACAAGGATTTGACGAAATTGATTACGGAGTTGTTAAACGGGATTGAGGTGGCACTGTTTAAGCAATTTCACAAGTTCATCATTAACAAGGGTACCACCAACATCAAGAAGATTCGTGACGAAAAACGATCTGCCGGCTAAGGATGATATGAACGAAGTGATCTTTATGATCGGCAAAAAGGAGAATGTCCTAGAGGCTCGCGATCGCATACAATTCGGAAGATTCGCGACGCCACGTGCGCTCGCATCTTATTCCCGGGAAATGACGATGAAAACAAGGAAGTGACCACTTTCATTACCAATGAGAAGAACGTGTGTGCAGCTAAGTAGCAATCCGAAACCATCATCATGACAAGGGGATCGAGGGTGAAATGAGAAATTTCATTCAATCCGTAATATCACAAGCACTCCGTCGTCAAACGTGGCGATTTTTTGCATCGAATCGGCAAATCTGATAGTTTTTTAGATTTGAAGGCTTGTCGTCAAAGTAGATGGGGAAACGGCTAGCGTCTGGTTAACATCTTCAATATGTCACCGAAACAGTTGACCTGGTCGTGGCAGACGGCCCAGTAGTACTAAGCGTATTCTTGGTCGGTGTGCAGGATCATGAGAAAAGCTTTTTGTTGTCCTAAGAGGGGAAAAGCGAATATACGAGTATATTTGCAACGCAAACGAAATTCGTAATTCTCCACTTGCTGCGTATCCAAAAAGTTGGCAATCAATTCGGGATAGTCCGACCCGGCATTGTAGATGATTGTAAAGCATGGACCCTCCGCAAGCGACATGTTTATGGATATTCTTTGGAATTTTCACGGATTAACACACGAGTGTTGTTGACGTGAACTTGACTGAGTCGCAGCGATTGTTTAAAGCTGTCGGGGAAAATTTTCTATACGGTAAACGCTAACCAGACATTGAGAAAATCAAATTGTGCTCAATGCAGCTTACCGTTAGGCTACAATTTAACCAGACATTGAGAAAACTGCCCTATAAGACAAGTTTCTCAAATATCCTTTTAACATTGGCTTAAAAAAGTAACAAAAAATTGCTACGTACCTATACAATGTAAGGAATGATGGAGAATTTTATAGGTTGGGTTCAGCTGCACATAGGTTAAAGGCAAACTGGGGCACAATTGCATCAAATATGATCGAGACAAACGCTCTGACACATTTTTTTATTATCGAAAATATTTACAAAAATTTACAGTTTTTCTGGGTAATTCCCCACTAGTTACACATTTTTGCCACCTCTCCGGAAGTTTTTGATGCCGGTATCGAAAAATTCCTTAGACAACTTGGACAGCCATGTGCGCACGAACTCCTCTACCTCGTCGTTGGTGTTGAATCTTTGACCTCCGAGGACTTTTTTCAGTGGTCCAAACATGTGGTAGTCGCAGGGTGATAAATCCGGACTGTAGGGGGATGTTCTAGTACCTCCCTGCCCAATTCTGATATTGTATCGAGCGTGAGACTCGCGGTATGAGGGCGCGCGTTATCCTGGAGAAGAATAGCACTTCGCGCTGGAATGCTCCTCCGTTTTGAGCGATAAGCGGGTTTCACGTGTGTTTTCAGAAGGTTAGAGTAGTATGCAGCATTGATGGAACGTTGTGTGCGCAGGAAGTCAACGTACCGTAACCTTACCCGCGGACCTGGTTGTCTTCGCTTTGACTGGCGCCCCTTCCTCCATCTTCCTCCACGCTTTAGACGACACCTTGGTTTCGGGAGTGTAATAGTGTACCCATGTCTCGTCTGTAGTGAAGATTCATGTCAAAAAACCGTCCCCCTCCGCCTCGTATCGCGTCAGCAAGCGGCGACAAACTTCCGACAGCATGAATTTTTGCTCGAAATTCAACAGTTTGGGAACCCATCGCGCCGTGATTTTGCGATATTGAAGGTGTTCGTGGATGATGGACCCTACACTACCAACACTAATGCCGACTTCAGCCGAAATGTTTCGAACATTCATCCTACGGTCCTCCAAAATGAATTGTTCTACGCGGCGAATTTTGTCTGGTGTGATGCTGGTTTGCGGTCGACGATCATGCGGCTCATTCTCGACGGTTTTGCGGCCATCTTTGAACGCTTTGGCCCATTTAAACACAGCAGACCTACTCAGGCGCTCACTACCGAACTGATTTCGCAAACGCCGAAGAATTTCCGTGTTTTTAACGCCTTCCCACACCAAAAAACGAATGACAATACGTTGCGCAACGGCGGTCGGCACTTGATGTTCACTCATGGTCGTAGCACACGGGTGAAACGTGCGTTCGCGACGAAAACTATGCCACACTATTCGTAAGGGACCCAGCTATCACATACTCAAGCCGCGACCTTCAAAACATACAGGCGCGTCATCTACAGCGTTTGTTTCGATCATATTTGAACCGCTCTCATGTATATATTGTACAATGCAAAACGACGACGAACTTTAAGGCTGAGCAGTCCTGGACTAAGGATGTGCATGCTAGCACGTTCGAAACGTAGATTAACTATCGAAACGTCAACATGTCATAGAAATGCAAGAAATGTTGGCGCGCCCACGCACCTGGAGGGGTCGAGGCAACTAACAATCCTGGGGTAACGTTGGGCAAAAGAAATGACATATCAAATCACACAAAAATTGTGTTGTTAATGGCTTAAAGCTTTTAAAAAAACTTCTGTTAATAACTTTTTCTAAGGGTGGACAAACGAATCTTTTCCTTGGGCAAACGTGGGCTAACGATGGGCAAAACAAATTACCCAGTTTGCATTATAAAAAAATCATCTCGACGTGCCAACTTCGTATACATACCTTCCTGTGTTGTATTTTTAAAATCTGCTGCAGTTAGGGGGACCACATTAGGAGGCTCGTTTTGACTGATTTCTTAAGATTTTTTTTTTGGTGGGAACAATGGATTAGAGTTCGATAAAATTTTGACATCATTTTATTCACATTTCGAACAACTTTTGTGATTTTTTTTTTAGTAATTTAAGCCAAAATAGTGAAGTTACGCAATCATGTCCGCTGAAGGCCGTATCTAGAGTTCTCCAATTGTGGGACTTGTAGCGATTAGAATTTTTATACGCAATCAAAAAAGTTGCAATTTTACATTATTAACTTATTTTCTAAGAATATGAATCTTAATGCAGGTGAAAATAATGAAAATTAAAAAATTGGCAGGTGCTCGAAAATATTATTTAAATTTTCACCATTTTTCTTCACTAATTATGCAAAAAAAAAAACACCCTTAAAAATATGATATCATCCCAAAAGTTAGGCTTCTAGTACCGTCTATACCGTTACTTGAAAACAAAGATTCAAAGGATGGGTTACACTACAAGGCTGCGTAAGTACATAAAGCGACTACCTGAGGTAGTGCCCCGCCCCGCCCGTCCGAGCCTGTAGACTATACACGATGAGTGCTCGGTTCTATGCTTATAAAATCTTATCGAATGCGAATTTTGCTTTGAAATTTTGGGAGCGTATTCTTGGATTGTTAAACTAACAATCTATGCAATCTATGCAATTTTGAGCCTCCTAATGTGGTTTCCCCTCTGTACATTTCGCTGTACAGTTTCGGTAAGTCGAATATGAAGACTTTAGATGGCTCGAAGCAATGAGTTGGCGAAGTTTTCTTCAATCTGAGTTTCGAGCCGGTGTGGTAGACAACGTTCTTCAGATGTCTCCATTGAAAATAGCCACAGACTGAGAGGTTTGGATATCGGACCGGCCAAGGGATGTTAGTATTCCTTGAAATTATGCGTTCCCCAAGGATTGCCTCAGCTTTTTTTTTCCAATCTTTCTTTTTGTAAGCCCGAATGAGTCTCTTCATATTTGCGAATCCACGCACATAAAATATTTCGTGTGCAGCTATCCCCCTGTCACTATCTCGTGCGCTCCGGACCGCTCCATTGCAATTAAAGTCGGTTACTACTCGACAGTTTCGCGTTTTCCCCCGTCTTCTTGTTCATCTACAGAGCTGCTAACATCAACTTCAAGTTTTCCCGTTTTTTGAGTGGCGACCTGAATTCAAAGCCTTGCTCTTGTGTTCCTTTAGAGCAGAATGGGTCTCAACAAGAACCGAATTCGAAATACATAATTGCGTAATCATGAGCCCATTTGTAAATAAAAGATTGAAAAAAACGACTAGTTCTCCTTGAAATTGAATGGAGCCCCTTTTATCGACACATAAAAAATACTTTCCACTAATATTCGATTGAAATTTCTAGTCTTCTATTTATAGTTAAAACAATTATTTAAAATAAAAAAGGCTCTTTCCACATTTCAATGCATCTAACATATATTCTAATAATAATTCCAGATACAATGACTCACAGGAATATCCCAGATAATCGCCCATGTACAGTTTATCCGGATTTCAGAAAAATAATTGATTGATGCACTCATACTAGAACCCGTTCTCAATATTTGGTCAATTTCGAAAATTCAAACAAAAGCTAATACGTCTCAGACAGACAACTTAATTAGAATCGTCTCTTGTCCGATAAATAATTAATCTAGATTTTAGGTTTGTATTGGTTAACAAATTACCATCTGCCAACCGTTGGAGACTTCATCTAAATTTTCTCGTTCAAATGGGTATGTAAAAAGGAACATTTTGTCGTTATTCTGGTTTTCAAATGGCGCTTCAGAAAAAAAGTAACATTTGTTCTTATAAGCGATAACCAAAAGAAAAAGAGATTAATGTGCTCACTTTATTGTATAGAGAAAAGGATGTCTGTTGTTTACTATTAGCGAACAATAGTTAGTTTGGCAAGATATTTATGTTGTTTTTTGTTTTACTTTTGTTTTGAATTTGTGAAGAGAACATGTTATTGTTCAGAGGCGACGCAGAATGGCTAAATAGCCGACACGCTCCAAATATATCATTTTAAATTGATTCTGAACACACCTGTATTATTCAGGGATAGCGACATTTTTGAGAAAAAAATTGGAGATCCACCGATACACATAAAAGTGATATGCGTACGAAATTTTTAACCACAATATTGAGTCTCAGCATAATTACCGTTGTTTAGGCCTCTGAAAGAAAATGATGGCTATAGAAGCTGTTTCATTGTTAGAAACTTATGCGCCTATATTCTGTGCTTTCGCACACAGATAAACGTAGAATTAAAATCGATCCCTCTAGCCTCGTGGTACATGCACATGTTGATGCTCATCATCCAGTCAGTCACTCGCCATCGCATAGTAATCGCCCCTAGAAACACATACCTAAATTTCAGGCCGAAGAGCGAAGCCAAATCCAAACAATATTGTCAACAAAATGATTATCACAAGTTGAATTGTTAAAAATAAATCGAATGTGCAGAGTTGATACGGAGTTAACACCGAGTCGATGCCGAGTCAATGCCTAGTCGACGTTGAGTCGACCTATTCATTAGAGTCACAATTTTTCAACTTCACAGAGATCTATCGATATCGTTCGTATAATTATTTTGAATTTTTAGCCTATGAATTATAACTCTGCTTAGATTCGTTATTCTCAGTAAAAGTTTTGAACGCGAAAAAGCGGCATGCTGTTTTCATGGAGCCATAATTTTTGTTTTATCAAACAAACATGTTTTGTGTTCTTGGTGAAACGCTGAATCGCTGAGCGTGTGAAAGGCTCTCGTTAAGCCCATAATAACTCACTTTTAACCGAGCCATCCTAAAGTCAATGAGCGATTTACCATCTGAAAGTCATAATCAAACTATGCACTAATGATGAGCTCGGTCCCATATGCTAACGAAAAGAACGACTTAGGGATTGAAGGTGTAATGAGAGAATTAGGATCGATCGACTGACTTGCTGCTCAGCGTTGATATTTCAAATTACCCAGAAAGGTTCTGAAGCTGCTCTGTCTCAAGGAAAATGCAGTTGAGTATAATAATAATATCTGAAATGCGTTTTGACATGTTTGAAATAGTGAATTACTATCACCGGGTATCTATTAAAAAATAACGTCCAATTTTTGAACCAAGGCCTCGAAATGAGTTAGCATCATCTCATTTACAAGATCTTGGCGGTGTGTTTTGCGTAGAGGTATGTGATAGGCAACACGCTCAACCGAGTTATTTACCGCAAATGGGTACTCATTTAACATATAAGTAAGCTCATAGTTCGACACGTAAGTCCCCATTTAGATAGAAGACTACCGCATTCAGTAGGAATCGAAGAAGGCGAACGTGCTAACCGTTGCGCCATCCGGACTACACCCGGTATCTATTGAAGTCCTCTAATACTTGCTGAAATATGCCCATTTGTACATTTCAATACCCTTCATTTCGCTGTATATCATCCCTTGCATTTTAGCAATTCGAACCAGTCAACCGATTCCTTAAATACCCGGGGAAGTCCCTCTTAATCCTTAGAACGTGCACTCAATACCCGAACAATCAAAATATTTATTTTGAACATGCCATATCCCGTTCGATTCTTTGTTGACCGCAAAAGGACCATACGAGAAAAAAACCCACAACACAGTCGACACATGACACATCGATAAGTGTCGTTTAATCGGGCATGTAATTAACCATAACTGTGAAGGCTCATATCGGATAATCTGCGGTTAAGTCCCCCAGAAATTAAGTGGCACAGGTCAAGATGCCTTTTTATCATTCTCTGTATGCAGAACATCTGTTTAGCATATGGAATGTGATGATATGAATAGAAATAATTTATTCGGAACGTGTGTTTAGGATAAGGATTTTCCATTATTCATTATTTTGAAAGAACGGGAATGTAAAGTGCCAAAAGAAGTATTTATCTAAAAGATTTGCAGATATTTGGATGTGTATGGGAATGGTAAAAAAAAACAGTTGTGAAAAATTAATATGACATTTTTCAAAATAGACTTGTCATTTCAACTAAGGCAGCTGTAAATATTAGAAAAGCGTACCAGTTAAATTGATTTTTTACTTCAATTTAGAGTAGTGATAAAGTACAATGTGTTGATATTAATTATGGAAAATAGTTTTGCCTCTTCCGGGAAGGACCGCTGCAATTAAAACAATAAAACTTGGTTATAAAGACAATACATGGTATGTAGGTTTGATAATTGTTCATAAGATATTTCACCTTCGCTTTTGGAAATCGTGGTCAAAGCGAAGTTACAGCACAGGCTCATATGATCAGTATACCTACGCTAGCTTTTCCATAACTCTGCAAACAAAAACTTAAAGGCCTGATTTTGGCAAGCCTGTGTTACATGTACATACATCTTTCTCTGCCATTGACTCCGCACTCACAACAAAGGGAGCAGATAGCACAACTGCATTATGGGTGAAAAGGATGTTATCATCTAGAAGGGTCATCACGGATATCGGAGACTGCACTTTAACAGCATATGTCACGAGAGGATGTCCGCAAGGAGGGGTATTATCACCCCTTCTTTGGTGCATCGTAGTAGATAGCCTGCTGTGGAAACTCTCCACTATGAGATTTTCTACACAAGGTTATGCTGACGACTTGGTAGTAATTGTCAGAGGAAAATTCGAAGAAGTGCTAACGGAAATCCTCCAGTCTGCGCTGAATACAGTGCAAAATTGGTGCAATGATAACGGCCTACGTGGTAATCCGGCTAAGGCAGTTATCGTCCCTTTTTCTAGGAAAAGAAACATCAAACCAATGAGGCGTCCTACTATGTACAACACCCCAGTGCTCCTGGCGGACACCGGCAAATATTTAGGTGTTACTCTAGATGAGAAGCTATTTTGGTCGGCACACCTGAGGACAATCTCGGACAAAGCCACCAAAGCTCTATGGATCTGTAGACAGTTTGTAGGTAAAACTTGGGGGACAAGCCCTCGAATAGTACTATGGATCTATAAGGCAATTGTGAGACCCATAATTGAATATGGGGCTATCATCTAGTGGAAAAAAGCTACCACCAAGGAAGGAATGGCTATATTAGGAAAGATTCAAAGACTGGCATGTCTCACAATCACTGGTTCTATTCGCAGCTGCCCCACGACTCCCCTTGAGGCGTTGTTAGATCTTCCGACGCTCCACATTCACCTAAAGGCAGAGACAAAATCAGCAGTAGCTAGGCTTAAAGTTAATCAAACTACCATCAAGTTTAATTTGGAGGAGGAACACTGGCTCCAGGAGGATAATAAATTAGGCTTGCCATCAGACAACACAACAAGGGAACTCCGCTTCAATCACCTCTTCTCTTCAACTATATGGAGCAGAGAAGAATGGAAAATGAAGCACTCAACCCTTCCTTCCAGTACCGTTAAATGGTTTACGGATGGCTCCAAAACTGAAGAAGGCTCAGGGGTGGGTATCCCAGGCCCCTCAATTAGATTGTCTATTCCTATGGGGAAGTACACCACGGTTTTCCAAGCTGAAGTTCACGCGATTGAGGTATGTGCGAACTTTTGTCTAGAAGCTGGCTACCGTAACAGTAGGATTGCAATCTTCACTGATAGTCAAGCTGCAGTCAAGGCGCTTAGCAAATTCTCCTTTTCATCGAAATTGGTTCTGAACTGCTTTGAAGCTCTACAAAGAATTGGCATTGCTAATATAGTTACCATCTATTGGGTCCCTGGACATGTTGGTATTGCGGCTAACGAAACCGCTGATGAGCTAGCCAGGACGGCTTCTGCAAGTCCGTTTACAGGGCCTGAACCCTTCTGTGGTAACCCTCTATGTAGGGTAAAATTACACATAAGAGAGCAGGAACAGTTAGAAACTACTGCACATTGGGAAAACCTCCCTGGCCTGAGACAATCGAAATTGTTTATTTCAGCTCACTCACCCAAGCGCTCCCTGGAATTGGTGTGCATTGGCAGAAGCAGAATGAGAATCATTTGCGGTCTCCTCTCAGGGCATTCCACCCTGAGGGGTCACTTATACAGAATGGGGATTGTCTCTAACCCCAACTGTCGTTTTTGCGAAAGCGATGATGAGAATTCTCAGCACATCCTCTGTGAGTGTGAGGCACTCGCATTCCCTGAAGCGGAAACGATCGCCTCTCTTTCAAACTTGGGCAGCTGAGCAGATTTGTGGGATCGATCAAACTCGATCGCCCACTCTAGATTTACAGGGCTATAGCACAATAGACCCTATGGTCGCAGTGCTCGTGGGCCCTTCGGGCCCACTGCCCACAACTTAGTCTTAATCTTAATTTTACATGTGCCATGTCATCAAAATCGCACAAGTGACTACTTGTGGTCACTAGTGACGCCAACATAAATTAAGAAAATGTAAACAAATTGCAAATAGATACTGAAAAGAAAAAATTATACCAATTAATTGTTCTATTATAATGAACTGTTGCGAAGAATAACTTAGTTCCCATACAAGGTGTCCCGATTCATCCGCATCATCATCTCTTCACCAAGCGAATCCTCATGCAATTCTCAGCAAAAAATTTTACGAATTTTTTTTTTGTTATAGGCGTTTTGAACGCACTCGGTGGCCGTGTTCGTTCGGTCACCGTTCTACGATCTAGACCAGGGACTATCGAACTCAGGCCCACGAGTTAATATTGTTTTCGACATGAAACAATTATAAAAAAAAACATGCTACCACCAAAGTGCCGCCCAAATGCTCGCCGAATGGTCGACCCAACCAAACTACTCGACAATGGGCATTTGGTTGGTGATTGACGAGCAGTCGCAGTGTGTAGATACGATAAGTATGTGTGTATGATATCAGTATCCCCCCAATCATTGTTAATCATGAATATAATTCCCATCCGTTGACTCGATGTGCGGGAAAATTCACATGTTTTGCGGAAGTTGTTTGATATTTAAGCCTGATACATATTTCGGGTGGAATTCCCTGGTGAAAAAATTTTCTCGTGCAAATTGAATGCGAATTTCTTTTCGCTTGTGGAAACCAATTGTGAAACCAAAAATTTGGGATACATCACCTTCAACCCGAGCTAGTGATGAAGCGATGAACATACCAACATTCATATTTTCAAGTTCCTTCAAATCTGAGAAGAGTTAGGATCCAAAAATTGATATCGTCCTTCCATCAAAACCAGGCAAGACCACCGAAGATGGTCCTCTTCTTTCATATCATCGAAATCCCTGTGGGGAAGACAAAGTCTGCTGGCATGATCGCCAATAAGACAGGATCCAGCGAAAGCTCCCACGACCGAACTAACTATCTTTTCAGGGATATAAAATATGACGAGGCATATAATTAAACCTATCTCACAAAGGTCTACTTGCATGGCATGTGCCACCATTAATCCATTTCTCTTGCGTTGCTAATAGCTATAGACATTTAAGTCATAGTTTACATGCGGCAATGGTCAACACAATTACGTTGCTGCAGTACTTCCCACATGGTTTCCTGTCTAGCTAGTGCATCAGTCTGGCAGTTACCGCTTAACCCACCGTGGCCTGGAATCCAGCACAAGGAAAAATTGAAATAATTCCCCTGCACGATAAGGGACGAGTGACAATCTGCTACCCTCTTGAATCTTATCTGGGCATATTCAGAGGACTTTATCGCGACTGGCTATCCGTGTATATGGTCATATATCTATTGACTATAGTGTGCCTCCCCAGTCAGGCTAAAGTTTCCAAAATCGCAATAACTTAATTTCAGCAGTACAGTAGTTGGGTAGAGGGAACGACAGACCAGTTAGTCAGAGTAAACTACCCCCATCTGCTTTGGAATGACAAAGCAGTCAGTGATTGACGAGAACCAGTGACTTGATTTTTGAAGCCGAATACCCGTGTTCGCAGCCATCTGCTCTTCAAAAATATTGAGAGGAAGAAGTGTGAGAAGCCTATCCAAGGCAGCAGATGGAATGGTTTCCAGGAAATTGCGTTGATTATTGCTGTGATTACCTATATGATGTTGTCCGGTACATGTGTCAATGTTGGTTATGGTGTCAGGTCCTGGCGATTTTCGATTGTCAAAGAAGCTGACAAAATTTCTGACCTCGTAAACGTCAATCTTCCTAATTGATTCTTCCCGGGTGGCGACTCTGGAGAGTATCTGTTCAGCGTAATTGTTGGTCTCGCCCTCCTCGTCAAGTTATTACTGAGTGTGTGTTATAATATTTAATTTTGAATTAAATTAATTAAATTACTAAGTTTGAATAATCATGTCATCGGCGGATCCGTTCTCTTGGAGCTGAAGTTCAAGAGTGTTAGCGCATTCCCCCGCCTTCCCCAAGTCTTCGTATTTCAGACCGTTAGGACCACATATTAAAGGAATGTTTTTTTGGGTTTTGTTCTTAAAATATTGTACTTATAAATCCTCCAAAAGTTATTGTCTCCAGATACCTGTTTTCTAGGAATACTTCCCATTTTTTATTGCGATGTTCATCAATTTGCACTTTTATTTGATTGGTTAGTCTGCTAGCTATTTGGCGTAGGCTAGGGTCACTGGATTGCCGAGCCCTTTTTCTTACGCGATTCCTCCTCATTATCAAGTTTTTAATATTCTAAGGGAGTTTGTAGGGATCTTTCACCTTTAACGTAGATTGAGGCTTGTTAGAGCCTTGTGCCAATGTTGCCGTAGAAGTAAGGCTTGATATCGTATCTTCTAGGCCCCCGGGTGGTTTCTGTTGATGTAAGCAGGTCTATGTTAATTGCCCTGACCCCTCCAAGGGCATAGGCACGTCAGCATCTCTAGCATTTCTATGCCTTGTTGACATTTGAATGACATATCTACTGTTTGAAAGTGCAGTTCTAGCACAGATAGCGTAGTGTGTTGAGGCATCAGTCTCATGTTTGACTACCGGCGTTTCGGGTTCGAATCCCGTCCACGATGACGTTCGTGGCCATAGATGGGCAGGAGGTGCATGCTGGCAACTGTTTATGCCAACGAAACGTCAACTGGGCCACATGGAACAGTTGATGCACTATGCCCCATAAGGGGTAAGGGCAATTGAGTGTTAGTACCCACAGGCAGTTTTCGGTCACGCCGAGATTTGAACTCCGAGCTCTAAATTAGTATCGTAGAGTGGTGAACGAACGACTACGGCCACCGAGCGCGACAGAGTTTCGTAATATCCATTCGAACCTGTTGTCTTTTTTAATGGAGGCTGGTCGCCGATGAAAAACTATAGTGAAGTCAAGGGATATTGTTTGCAATTTTATAGCAGTAGCCTATATGCAGTGAAAGTCCGGGAGAAGAATCGGATGTTTAGTCTGATTGGAATGGATGTTCCTCCTCCCCATCTTATCAGTATATCATTTCTGTTTAGAATATATTTGGGTACTAGGAAGAAGTTTTCCGGTTTCAGAAAGGTCTCCATGATATCAACTTGATACTCTTATAAAAATTTTATCAGCTCGCCATTGTTTTGGTGCATGGAATCGGCGTTCCATGAAACCACGGAAACACGTTCGCAGCTACCTTAATATTGTATTTCGGTTAGGTTGGGAGGTATGCCGAATTCCTGGACCTGAATTATGTTTGCCATCATCTGCTCCATAATTTTTTGGCATTGTGCCTGAATTTGGCAAAAGAAGGTCTCAACTTGACCGGAGCTCGGGATTGTGGCTTGGATGGGTGCAGGTTGGGTGTGTGTTGGCTGGGATGGGCATGACGAAGGCTTAGTGGTCCTTACCGTCTGCAGAAACGACTTCCTGATATTTACAGGATTTTTGTGGTGCCGCCGAAGCTGGCTGTGGGCTCGCCACCACAATCTGCGCATTTCGGGTTTTTCACTGCTTCCAGAGTGCAGATTTTGAAGTGGTAGAGGCCATCACACTTCACGCTCCACGGTTATGTGTGGTAATTATTGGCCGCGTGTCCGAATTACTAGTAATTGTTGTGTTGGGACTGTGAACTTTTCGACCGCTGCGCTTCTAGTTTGATACCGGAGAGGCCGCAGAAGCCCGTGATACATATTGTCTGTGTCGGTCTGGGTTCATGGGAGGAGAACCTCGACCAATTTGGACCTTTCGATGTTTTTGAGTTTGGTTTGAAGCACTCAGTAGGGTGAAACCCTGTGCTTCCAGGTCCTCTTTGATTTCTTCTGGAGGGATTTTCTTCAGTCCGCGGATAATGATATTCAAATGTTTTCCCTCTGAAAAGATATATGTATGATAACTATCAGGAATCTTGTCAGTTTCCTGTGATCATCAGTTATCTCAGGGATGCGGATTCCCAAATACATACTCGTAAATCCTCTTAGCAGTTGAATATCAGAAGTTCAGGTGGGTAAACTGCCGATTAATATTTGTCCATTTGTTAGGTTCCCACAAGATGACCGAAAACGCTCTGTCATTAGCGGCTACTTGCGTGGGGCAGGAGTGGGTGAAGGAGTGGGTGTAGGAGTGGGTGTAGGAGTGGGTGTAGGGGGAGGAGGAGATGGCCTTAGCAGGGCTTGAGGGCTTGAGAGTTCAAGTATGTTTATAGGGTTAGAATTCAATACTTTGGTAATATGAAGTATATTTTTGCTCTGCCGTTTTGACTCCACTTATAAATAAATTATCAGACAAAAACAAAACCGCCTTAGTCCATGGCTTCCAAAAATATTTAAAAAAGGATAAACGAGAGTCAATCCTTCCTGGAGAATACCACGGTTTTCTCTCCTTTTTTCTTTTTATCAAAGGACAGTGCCGAAACCACCGCAATTCAAATAGAAAAGGGTGATTATGAATATGATTGCTATTTTTTTATTATCGACCGAACTAAATGTTTGGACACCCTAGTCATTGTGACGACAAAGTAACAACACCGGGGTGTCTTTTATGTCATGAAGATATACGGGAACCGGGAAGGTTTAGAAGATTTATCTTCTTTGCCTTTTTTGTGGGTTACCAACGTGTTCAGCTTTGTGTTCTTTTTTACACTAGCCAAAGACAATCTTTCGCTGTATGCGTTTAAGCACCACACTCAACTCTTGTCAGAATGCGAATGAAACATTTTTTTTCATAGATCTTTGAAAGAAGCCCTGTGTCGTTAATATCATAACCGTTTGTATGTACAAAGAAAGCAAAGGGCTGCGTACTTCGCCACTTATTTCATTTCAAGAGTGCAACATGTGCGCATGGCAACTCACACCTCACGAGGCTCACAACGGTCTCTCTCCTCTATTTGCTCATCTCGTCATACCATTTGAGGATCGGATCCCGACCTGATTTCATACCTTCCTTTTGTGTTACCTCATTTTCAGCTGAAGTGGATGATCAACAGCATTGAATATTTGACCGCAGATATAAATGTCAACATTATTTTAAATTATTGTGCGAACTGTATTTGCTGGACGTTGTAAAGGACCTCACAAAAATCGGATGGTCGTAAAAACCGATCTTTCTTTATTCTCTGTTTTTATTTAATATATTGGGTTAATGTAGTTCACGTACGAACGAGTAGCTTTCAAATATTTTTCTTTGGTTCTGAAGAAGGTTTTTTTTATGTGAACTACGAAAAGATGGAACACAAAAGATGAGACTGGAGGATGGATATTATTTTTAATACCGAAATTTATTTTTTTAGGATGATATTTAGTGGTCGTCCCAGAAAGACCTACACAGATCATGTTGATGCAAGCATAATAAGCTCAAAAAAAAAATAATAAGATCACGAAAAACATTGACTCAACTTATTGGGTTAAACCCACTTTTTTTTATGGACACACCAAAATTCCATTTGTTTGAATAATATTATCTTATCCCAAAACCCATGCTTCCTCTCAATTTAAAAAGTCAGCAATTTGTATTGATTTATTTGCATTTTACTTGATTTATTCAAGAATGGAAGCGAAACACGCACACACGGTCCTGTCTGGAAATTTTCGATATGGACATCTTAATTTGCCTGCCACCCATGACAAAACAAAAAACATGTTGGACAAACTATTAATTACCAAAGTAGGCGTACGATTGGATCTGGTGGTCCCTCTTCGCACGCGGATTGATATGTATTTCGATGGTATCTACGGACGATTGAACTCACTGAACGCACACAAATGTACATAATTTGCATTCAGTTTTAGCTGTCGAAATGCCTTGGAGCGTCTTTGATGATTGGCAGCGTCCGAACCCGTAAAAATCTCATTAGTTCGCAATAAATCTTTTTTAATATGTACTTTTGACTTTTTCTTCGGCCGTATCTGTTAAAGCTGCGCACTGGTCATCGCTGATAAAGCTAACGTTATCGTGCTTTTACTCTCGTCGACAACAACATAAAGTGTTTTAAATCAATTCAATAAATTAAGGTGATAATAATGACGTGCTTTTTTTAAGTGCTATTTTTTATCTTTTCTTCGTAACATTTCCTTGAAATGTCGCGTCCACAGAAAAATATCAGAAGAGCATAAGAAGAAGCTATGGGGTGCAAACTTCACAGTAGGTGTTAAATTGAAATTTTCTTTAATGTCAGTCGTTAAATTGCTAAGTAGGTATTTAGTAATTAATTTACAAGTTTTAGAGCTGATCTGTCTGTTTGGTATGTCTGACTTTTTTGTTGAAAGCCCAACGGACAATGATGGCGAGGAGATATTGAAAAAGAAGGAAAGGTTTTTGCAAATTCCGAGGAGACAGTAAAAGATGAATTTTATTGTAGCAATTATCGAGAGATGAGAAGATCATTCAGTCCAATCGGAATGAAATTTTGTTTGGAATGCTGGTCCGACGACAATTTGTAGGGATGACTACCGGAGGACGAAGAGTATTGGTTGGCCGTGAAGGCCGAAAGCCACCAAGGGTGCAAAAATCCTCTCCAACACGCTGCAGGTGATGTGCGCTGGCAGACCAGTTCAGTTATCGGGAGTTACGGGGTGAGTCACGCAGCTATTGGCCTCTGTCATCAGCGTACGGCTAAAGTATCGCACATCAGGCCCGATACACGAGAAAGAGACAAAGGCTGAAAATTCAAAAGAAATACTAAAATCGGAAACGAAGGTGCGCGTCAGAACGGCAAACTCCCATCAAACAACAACAAAGTCTCGTGAAAGGACAAAGGACTGCATCAGTCAAACTACTCACATAAAATCACGAAGCCCAGATAAACACAAAAAGGAAACTGTCCATTTAGGAGAGATTCTTTTACTCTTCAGGTTGCGTGAGCCTACTATGGTAGTCGGCTCATAAAGGAGCCCCAGATGACATGGACCTTGCGCTCATAATCCTAACTGCCATGAGACTTCTTGGCGTATCGAAAATTAGAAATCTCCCATAGTAAAAAAAGCAACGATCAACACATTCGAAGGTGCAAAAGTGTTGTTGAGGACCTCAGTGAAGTGTTATCTGAATCTCCGCAGTTGGTGTTCTTCGGTTACCAGTAGAGACTCATCTTTATCTATCACAGGATGTTCTGTTGCAAAAGAATTGCCAGGTATTAACCTAATAAGCCTAAAAAGGGTTCCACTGTCACCGCGGTAAGCCGCTTCCTCTACCTTCTCCGCTAATGCGTTGATGTAAAAGCGCTTGTCCCGTCTTACACTTCTTTGCACGCTTTTCTGCAGTGAACTGTATTCATCTCTGAATTGGTCTTCGTCTGAGCCGTTTGAGCAGCTGAGTTAATCTGTTCCTTCCTTCCTCTCTTGTGTGCTGAGATTAGACACCATGTAGAGCCGCTAATGAATAGTCTCCTACCGCGCTTCAATCGGCCCGCAAATGTTACGCCACACGAAATAAATGAGTCCTTAGCGACTTTCAATCTAATCAATTGAAGGATTCTCACAAGGTTGTGGTGCAATAGCTCTCTCGTGCAAAGCCGTGGAATATGTCTTATAGATGAATCTGATTCGTGCATTTTGAGGGCGCAGCATCGCTGCCGTTCGTAAGCGTATTTTTGCGATAACAAGTTGGTGGTCGCTGCCAACATCAGCACCTTCCTTCGACTTGTCGTCCAAGATACTATTCCTCCATGTATTGGAGACGGCTATGTGGTCAATCTAATTTTATCTTCTGCCATCCGGAGAGGTCCAGGTTGTTAAGTGGCAGCGTTCGTGCTTGAACAGGGTACCCCCATGACGAGTGGACGAGAGTTGCGAAACTCCACAAACATCTCGCCATTTTACTTCCTGTCGCCTAATCCATGATTGGCCAGTAGTTGTTCTAAGCCTACAATGTCAAACCCACCTTCGGCGTTGATATCTCTCTCTCTCTCTCAGTTGCCCTTACGCCTTGTGGGGCATAGTGCGTCAACTTTTCCGTGTGTGTTGACGTTTCGTAGGCATAAACCGGTTTCGGAATGGCGTTGGTATGCCTCGTCACAATTGTTATGTCACCTTTGGGAGCCTTGTCGAAGGTGTCGCCAAGTCGTTGATAAAAGGCGTCCTTAGCTGATTGATCCTCTGATTCCGTCGGTGCGCAGCACTGAATTAATGTGATGTTTCTAACCCTGGATTTGAATCTTGCTGTGACGATACGGTCGGGGATGGGCTTCCAGTCAATTAGAGATAGGCGTGCCACCGTAGCCAACAGAATTTTGACGCCTGCCATTCGAGGTGACGTATCGTCTTCATTTCCAGAGTAGAACAGTACTGTTTGTTAGCTTGGTGATAAAGTAGCTCCCGATCCAGGCCATCTTCTTTCGCTCGGTCCTAGTACGAGTATATCGATGTTGTATGCGATCATTTTCCGTTCGACTTTAGTGAGCCTCGCACAATTGCACCCACCCCACATCGTTCGAACTTTCCAAAAACCGATCGTGGACCGTTGTTTCTAGCCAAAAGTAGTTGCCGGTGAATCAGTCCGTGGTATGCGAGGCTCGTTTAATGTTTTGAGTGTAAATTTATTTCAGGTACGCAGGTTACAAGCTCACATAACCCATCTTAGGGGAAGGGTGGCTTCCTTAGGTGTCCTAAAAGTCACCGGGACCTATTTTTTATACAGCGCAAAGGTAGCTCTCCAATGGTGTTTTTGTTCATGCGTTCTTTTGATGATTTTTCAGCTGGTTGTGATGTCTTGGTGTTCTCACAATTATTTTGCAACTCCACCGTTCGCCTATATTTCCTGAGACAGACTGGTGATATTGCTCATTCTCGATGCTCATCGTTATGTCCCTCTACCAAGTGTTTTAAACTTCAAAACTTGGTTCGGTATTGGTTAGCTATTCCAGAGGGCGCCCACAGGGAGGACTATGGAAGAGGTCTTTAGATCACAAAAAAAAAGCCTTAACGGTTTTCTAAATAAAAAATGCATCACCGGTGTATATCCTGGCCTGTAAAAAAAAACAGTATAATCAGGAGACCCCAACGCGCACCACTTTATCATACAAATGTAGTTCAAATGCCTAAAATCGACGCAAAACAAAGTGTTCTAGAGTTCGTGACTAATTTTACAAATAGTTATGCAAAAATAAAGATTTAATTTTCAAGCATGAATATTAAAATAACGGTTCTAATGGAAACAAAACAATCCTAAAAATAATAATTAATAATTTCAACCTAAATCTCTGAAAAAATTAGTGAAAATTTCGGTAGATACGTGGGTTGCCTTTTATATTTCGGGATTAGAGAACAAAAACAAATATTAATCATTGAAAATCGCTTTATTGTTTTTCAGAATATTCCCCATGAAGATCTATACACTTTTGCGTGCGTTTGAACCAATTGTCAAAGCACTTTTGCCACTCTGATTGAAGTGTCTCCAAAACATGCATTCTGAACGCAGCAACCGCTTCTTCAGGTGTTGAAAAATGTTGACCTCTCAGTTTGTTTTTTACGTACGGGAATAAAAAGAAGTCATTCGGTGCCAAGTCAGGACTACACGGCGGATGACCCATCAAATCTATGTTTTGAGTGCTCAAAAATGCAGTTGTTTGAGCTGATGTGTGAGAGCTCGCATTGTCGTGGTGAAGAGTGATCCGTCTTCGGCGGTTGGTTTTCCTGATTTCTTGGAAGACAACTGGCAAACAAATGGTTGTGTACCACTCAGAATTGACTGTTCTGCGTTGTTCTAGTGGTACGGTTGCGACATGTCCAGTTTTTCCGAAAAAACAGGCGACCATTTGCTTGGAAGTGCTTCGTGCGCGAACAACTTTTGTTGGGTTGGGCTCATCTTGAAACACCCATACAGTCGACTGCTGTTTAGTTTCGGGCTCATACGCGTAAATCCACGATTCATCACCTGTCACGATGTCATAGACTTGTCTCGAAGCACCGCGATCGTATTTTTTGAGCATTTCTTTCGACCAATCGACACGAGCCTTTTTTTGAGCGATTGAGAAATTGTGTGGGATCCAACGCGAACAAATTTTTGTGACAGTCAAATGTTCATGCAATATTGAATGTATGCTGGTCCCACTAATGCCTAAGGTTGTCTCAATCTCACGATAGGTCACATGACGATCTTGCAATATCAGTTCGCGCACAGCATCAATGGTTTCCGGAACAACAACTGATTTTGGACGACCTTCACGAAATTCGTCTTGGAGTGAACTACGACCTCGATTGAATTCACCATACCAACGATAAACACTGGTCCTTGATGGAGCTTCATCGCCAAAAATTTAATTCAGTTCATCCATGCACTGTTGCAGAGTTAATCTACGTCGAAAGTTGTAAAAAATAATCGCACGAAAATGTTCACGATTGAATTCCATTATTTGGCCGAGATTAATCTTTTAAGTTACTGTAAAAAACACAAATAGCGCTCGAATGTCAAAACGTTCTGAGTACGTATAACCTCAAAAATGTCAAACTTTACGATAGAGCTGTCAGTTGCCAGATTGCAACACTAGGGTTGTCCAATCCCGAAATATAAAAGGAAACCTCCGTACAATAGAACACTTTTTTTTTATTTTTAGTCCACCACTTGATTTCATTAGCGCAGAGTAAATATTATATGCTTTAATAAGCCAAGACAGACCCTTTGTTATTTATTTCTAGAAATTAGAAAGAAAAACAATGAACAGAAAAAGCCAAAAATTGTCTTGAAAGTTTTCATTTCTTTTCGCATGAAAACTGTAAACTAGGATTTACAGTCAATACATTTTTTTATTTTCTAAATTTCTAACCAATTTGTAGTATGTATGGACATATAAATGCTCTGCCGTTTGAAAGATACTCTTAATTGAGTCATTCTATTTGTCTCAATTTTTAAAAGGTTAATTTCCATAGTTCACAATTCTCAAAATATGTGTTCCCCAATTAGGTCCATGCCAATTCATATTCCAACATCCAAAAAGAGGAAAGCATTCACAGAAAATAACAAATTTTTAAATTCTCGAATAATATCCGAGATAAATCCCCGAAAAGTAACAGCAACGTATTCAAACTGATAATCTCACACTCTACATATGTAAATCAATTTAAGTGTGTTATTAATGGCCTCTAATTAAAATGAACATAAATTTTCAGTGGTGGAATGTCACTAATAAACTTATTTTTCAGTTAGGCGAGATAGCATACTCCGGGTGAAATGTCGGGCGACAAAAGTCCAATGTTACACATCGGTTTATGCAAAACAGGCAGAAACAGATTGGTATAATAAGGAAAATGAAAAATACTCGTAATTAAGATGATTTCTGGGTTAATTAAGATAGCATTTTGGTGTGGACAGTTGCGGTTTGTGGCTTAAAAGGATATCGTGTTTTTTTTAATGGAGAAAGGGAACATTGGATAGCTCAGCTTCGATGTTCTCAGAGATAAAATAGTAGTTGATCAAACGATTGAGAGCCTGCGTAGCCGCTATTGCGTTTTAGTACATATTTATGAAGTTATTAATTTTGTTGGGCGTACTGTCATCTGAGACGACCGAAGCCTCTTTAAGCTCTCCACAAACCAGCGCGGTACGGTACAGCGGTACAAATTTACATGGCGGTATATGCAAGCTCTCACTGCATACGCGGTATACCGCGGCGAACCTAGGGTATTGCAGCGATACACTTTTGTGCACCGCGGCAAAGCTGCGGTACAAAACTTTTGTGTCGCAGCCGGCACTATCGATCGCGATGTACCACAGCCGGCACTATCAATGGTACCGTGCTCGTAAGGCGGTGGTTTGAATTGGCACGCGGTATGCTGCTACCGCTGTACTGTACCGCTTCCGCGTACCGCGCTGGTTTGTGGAGAGTTTTAACCTCCGAACTCGAAAAGTTAAGCTCTCCACAAACCAGCGCGGTACAGTACAGCGGTACTCAGTGGTAGCAGCATACCGCGTGCCCATTCAAACCACCGCGGTACGAGCACGTTACCATCGATAGTGCCGGCTGCGGTACATCGCGATCAATAGTACCGGCTGCGATACAAAAGTTCAGTACCGCAGCTTTATCGCGGTACACAAAAGTGTATCGCTGCAATACCCCAACTTCGCCGCGGTATACGGCGTATGCAGTGAGAGCTCGCATATACCGCCATATGTACCGTACAGCTACCGCATACCACGCTGGTTTGTTGAGAGCTTTATGTTAAAGACCAAGTGGGGTGTAAACGCAGCCCAATTTTTTTTTTTATTATACAGGGTGTTCAGCGTTAGGTGGGCAATACTGAAAAGGGTGATGCCACACTTAGTTTGAAGAATAATGGCATTAATTAAATTCGCATATCTTTAACCGTTACCAAGATACAACTGTTTTTGTGATTGTCTTCGAAAGCCATGACCTGCCAAACAAAATCAAAATTTGCCACTTCTCCAATCACCGCACTTGTGATGTCATATAAAATAAAATTTTTCCGATTGCGAAAATTACCGTTACTTCAAAGACACAACTATCCAAACTTTGAAGAAATTTCAAAATCTGTTTTTCATCGAAAATTCAAATGAAAACTTTGTAACGGTACTTTGAGGTGGAATATCTGCAAATTTAACAAATCTGTTCTTTTCCTTAAATTCATTTGTCATATTTGCAAATATGTCACTTCAAAGTTTTCGCACGATAGCTTTCGATAGAATGTAGCTAGAGTCTTGAAATTTTGGTCAAATGTTGGCAGTGTAATCTAATTGGTTGGTATGATCAGGCCAAGAGAACGCCTACCTCCCCTACATATGTAAAATACTTAAATGTATCTATAACTCCCGATTAAATATACATGAAAAGTTCTAGCTTTGGCAGATTACTCGTGAGGGTAATCTTATACTCTCCTGGGAAAATAAAATCGATCAGTTGAAAACTAACGGTAATTTTCTTACAAAGAGCCCCGTACTACTCTACTTTTTAGGTTTTTTATTTATAACTCTTGAACCAATTGACGTAGACACCTGATTTTTGGCATGTAACAACAAAGGTGAAAAGCTACTTGAGTTTTGTAAGTTGGGCATAATCAGATCAAAGGAACGCCTGCCTCCTCTACAGATTTCCAAAAATAAAATATGTATTCGTTTAATTACGATAACTTTCGATAGAATCACACTCTCTCTCTCTCTCAATTGCCGTAAACCCTTGTGGGGCATAGCGCGTTGCCGTTACCAGCAAGCACCTCCTGCACATCCATGGCCACGAACGTCGTCGTGGACGGGATTCGAACCCGAAACGCCCGGTAGTCAAACATGAGACTGATGCCTCAACACACTGCGCTACCGGTCGCCCCTAAATCACACTAGCAAGTTGAAAATTTGGTGGAATGTTGCTAGTAAGACCTACTTGTTTGGTATTGAAAATGGGCAAGATCCGACCCAAGGAACCTCCACCTCCCCTACAAATGAAACTTCAAATAAGCGATAACTTTTGAAACAATGAAGCCAGCGACTTAACATTTTGACCAAATGTTTGGAAGTGAGATTGAGTTAGTTGGCATTAAAGATGGGTAAGATCCGACCTAAGGAACCCCTACCTCCCCTATAAATGAAACCCAAAATAAGCGATAACTTTCGATAGAGCGAAGCTAGAGACTTGAAATTTTGTTTAAGTGTTTGTGGGGTGATCTAGTTGGTTGGTGGCAATGATGGGCAAGATCCGACCCAAGGAACCCCTACCTCTCCTACAAGTGAAACTTCTAATAAGAAATAACTTTCGATAGAATGAAGCTAGCGACTTGAAAAAATTCGACAAATATTTGAAGAATGGATTAGTTAGTTAATTGATTTTGAGAATGCTCAATAACCCACTGAATGAGTGCCAACCTACCCTATAAGCTGGCCATATAGGAGACCCACTTTTAATGCATATGGTTTGCCAATTGGTACTTTTGGTATCATCACTAGGTCTGTACAAGTCTAGGGCATATACGCTTCGGACTCCGGGCCGAAGCGAAACTTCGGCCTGGTTTTATTTTCAGTTTCTAAAGTTAACAAACAAACCGCGGCGGCTGCCGCCGGGCTTTGTTAAGCGGCGTGCTTCTATTTAAAACCAAGTATTTGTGAGCCGCAGCGGTCGCCACTGCTCAAACCGCTTGTGAAATCGCGCTCTCTAAACGCGGCCTATAGTACTTAAAGTGACAAAGGGTGAATACTGTTAAACAAAGATTAATACTGTTACTTTTCCTGTTATTTTTTTACTATTTATTTATTTTGAAAATATTTTAAGTTCCTATCGTTGCAAGTAAATTTATGTGTGATGTTTGAAAACTACAATAATCTTTGTGCTAAATAAATTTTGTTTCATATTGCTAATCATCATGTGAAAATGCTACCCAAATTTTTTCAATTTTGCTACCCTGGAAAATTTCAAAACGACTGCACTGCTCTGTACATAAGTTGACAAATTTAAAATGTATTCGGCATATCTTGGAATTATTTTGGTGAACTTATTATTTTGACTATGCGCGTGTATAGTAGCTGCCATGCTTTTAGCAATGGTACGTCGCATCGGTCAACCGCGGATCAAGTGAAAATAGTTGGTCAACCGGTCAGTCCGGCTGACGGGCTGATCATCTGAATGCGTCCACTTGGGCCCATGTTAAAGTCATTCGTCCGTCGGTCCGTCAGCCCTTTCAGTCGGTCCGCGGCTGACGGGCCGATAATGTGAAAGCTCTAATTAAACTATGTACTTCTGGTCAGCTGGGTCCTATGCTAAAAGCATGGGACGGCTGACGGACGTACCGACGTACCAGCTGACGGGCTGATCATGTGAAAGCAGACTAAGAACAGGAAATTTACCAGATGTGTCAATAGCAATTGTTATCGGTATAAGCACCTTGCATCTGAACAGTTTCAGGTTTCAAAGCATTTTGTGTACAACTAAGTTCCCGAAAAATTTACAAAACGCTCACTTCATTCAGACAATGCTGCCGAATGAGTGTGGCAACATTGACGTTCTATATACCAAACATTTTGGAGGCCCCCCCTCTCTGGATCCGCCACTGGTGATCTTGATAGTGAATGGGCTCTTTAAGCGGCAGGCTGCAATTAACTAAAGGCGGCTCCTCAAACTCGATGCCATGTAATACAGATCTATCAGCTTCACTTCAGCCTCCATTTGCTTACATTTGAAAACAGCACAAAACCAGCTTGAAAATATCCCAAATAAGTCAACGATTCATGGTTTCATGTGAGAAATCAATAACAACCGCGACTCAGTCAAATACACAATGGCAGAATAGATTCGTAACATTCAACCAAACAATTCGCAGATTGACTGATCCTCTCGCCCAGATAAAATTGCATTCAAATAGGTCACGAATGTGATCGCAATCGATCACAAGCGTTCTATTTCCATTGTTTAAGCTGTTGCTTCAAGTGTAGCAATATTCTTCCAGACATTTCAAATTATTGCCCTAATCACTGCCGCATTCAATTCCAACAATATAAATACTCGTGGTTTTGCGCCAGCACTGTATCCTAGAATAGAGCGCATTGTTCTTAGGAATCCTCGTTGACTCTTCAGTGTTATCGGACAATCATCTCATTTGGACGTGGATGGATATGAAACCATCGGCTATGGTCGCGTCGTGTGATTTATCCAAAACGAAATCTTCGAAAACTTCAAAACTGTATACCCATAGATACCCACCACCATGATGCAGCCGATGATGGAGTTCTGCAAAAAATTGCAGCATCACTAATGGTGCATTTTTGCTATCTTTTAATATTTCGAAGAAAAAAAACTTTATCTGATGGTGAGTGTTCTTTTTTGTTTCTATTTGATGGACCCAGTACGCCGATGTGCGATAGGCACGCACAAAGTTTTCTATGTATTTTATTGTGGCGACACTCTATTACCAACCGTACTGTGAGGACTATTTATATCTTTGGACCTTTTTAATCGTCATTATCATCTAATCGTCGTCAGAGTGATACTCGGCCACAGCACTTCGTCAGGATGCGTTTTTATTAGCCTTGCGTACGGTGGGTCTGGTTACTTGGTTTCGCTTATTATTACGCTAAACATTCAGAATAAATTTTCTCCAATGCATTACATGATAAACGGAATTCTATGCGGAATTCGATGTACCCTTAATTTATCCGATTAGAAGAAAAACGATTCCCATCATTAATTTCCATGATGTTTTTCACTGGAGGATAGTTTTCCGTTATTGTTTGTTGGTAGCTTTTTACGCGTATATGCTGGGAATGGGCAGCCGGAATAGGGTTAGAGACCGAATGGGTATCGGTCGAACACAGCTACGTATCGATTATTAAATTTGACTTGGCCATACCGGAAAAGCGGACTTTCCCAACATAATTATGTGCAACTTCACCAAAAGTTACTGTTTAAGGAACACGCTGGACGTCAGTCAATTTTTCTACACCACCAGTATAAACCGATTCACCAACTGTCCTATCACTAGGTCCACCCCTACCTCGACATTACGCAAAAACCATTAAGTGCCATGGGCGAGTATAGTGGGAATGACGATGACAACACGATTTTCTGCTGCACTTTCCGCAGCAGATAAGTCACCAACTAGCATACGCCTGTATAGGCAGATATCTCTAACGACACCTGTACTTTGCGTATATCTTTAGATAATCTGCGATTTCGCTTTGACCGGTGAAAGATTCACGCATTGGACGTTTCTTACAGCACCATATCTAACACCAGGACTAGGATCTCGGGGTATTTTCTTTTTTCGAAACTTATTTGCAACATCATTCATAGAAACGTATCGCACGGTTCATCGATCGGTGCATGCAGTCAGTCGTTCTGTCGTACACACCGAACGGATTCTGAGATGCTCGGATGATGAGGTAACACCTTTCAAAGATGTTCTCCTGTATATCTTTCCTGCTTCTAAGTACCACTAGAGTATTTGCTTTAGGTGCTGTATCTAGGTTCTGACGACTGCGTAATGGGAAGATGGTTTTCCGTAACTCTGGAGTTGGTTTACGTGCTCGCTATAGCATGTGTGCAAGCGTGTTCGAATGATGCATTTTCTAACTAACTTTATTTTTTTTTTAGGTCTCGAGAATCTTTAGATGTTATCTTGTTGTGGCATTTTATTGGTCGTATGACTGTCAAGCTGTCTTGTATGACAACTAAGGTTACTTGCTACACTTAAATCACGTTAATGAGACATGCAACTTTTAAAGACAACCACGGCCAACAGCACTAATGTTACAACGTGCGTAGCGTGTTGGGGTCAAATGTGATGAACGTACGGTGGGAAAGAAGGCTTCAGATGGTGGTGTCTTCTAATAACTGTTTGTGGCTTTTACTTTTCTATTAGAGCCGAATCTAAATATAAATAAATTAGGTTAATTGAAAATATGTCACATTATTGCACGAAAGGCGAATCATGTTACAGTTAAATGACAATTTAATTAATATTCAGAAAGATCTGGACAATTACTGAACACCGGAAGATAGCATGGGAAGTATATAAAAATAAACTCGCTTGACGATATTTGCACTTTGTGATAGTCCATATTAAATTGGAAATAAAAAAAACGGATTCATTGTCTTATCACTTTTTTATTACTGTTCCCTGAAGCGTTTCGCTCTTTCAAGGATCTTCAGAGGGTATAACGTAACGTTCTTCTTTCCGCGCCGGTGAAGACTCCAATCCCGTGTTTAGATGTGTAACCTGCAATTTAGGAAAGAAGTTGCAGTTTTAGCGGTCAATTGGGGTGGCGGACACTCACCTCTACACATTGCACTGTTGAATCCGTCGAGTAAAGCTGAAAGATGATGCGCCTCGAGCATACAAATGAACCTGCAAAAGGAAAGAAGAGATCACAAAGGATCAAGCGATAAATGATGAAGATATGAATTCAATATTTATCTGAACTGTTGGTGTCGGCTTTCAATCGATGCAAACAGCGAAACATAAACAAACACTGTCGGTGTCGGTATGACGTACTGGTATACTGCATTACCGATTCAACCGTGATGTGCTAGAGCAGACGAATTCTCGTACTCACTAACTGATCGAGAAATATCCGTTGGGACAGAAAGCTATTTAAGGACCCTGAGTGAAAACGGCACCCTCTTTGCAAGATTTTGTTTCATTGGAAAAGGTTTGGAGAAGACGAGAATCCGGGAAGCGAAGACGAAGTTCTTATAAATTCAGAGGGCTAAGGACGGAGAGTGAAATTTTGGAGGCAACAAGAGATCACGGATCGACTGGACAAGTCGACTTGGAATTAAGAGTGTGGAGTCAGCTATAGCAGAATTGCATGGACGGAATCATTGTGAAGTTAAGTTCTAACATCGAGTGAGTTAAGGGGAAGTAACCGCCACCAAGGTTAGTGAATTTTGATTAATTAGGATAAGTTAGCTCGTAAGTAGAGTAATTAGACGGCCGGCTCGTGTGTGTTGTAAATTAGGAGATAAATGCCTAGTGAAACATTGCAGAGAAAATAAAACAGATTGTTATTGTAAAGTACGTGTGACGCGGTTAATTGAAGATTCGTGAAATAATTATTCGGCTGCGAGTAGATTCACCTTAGTTTTGCGTCCGGTTCGACTAAGCACAATCGTGGTTTCGCGCTTCTCACGGTTGATATAGTCAGGCCGCAGAGTAATTGTAAGCGCGTGGCGCCCACGGCCCGTCTCCGCGGTTGGTCTTACAGCTGCTCAGCGTAAGAAGGGATCCCTCTAAACATGTTCCCTGTTCGCTGACGCGTCAGGGAACAGTAATAAAAAAGTGATAAGACAAAGAATCCGTTTTTTGATTTCAAATTTTATATTAAAATAATAAAATAATAATAAAAATCTAACGAAACTCTCACATTTAGTTGTACCTATGTTTTGGTTTGGATTCAGTTGACTCGACAACAAATATTATTCGAACTTTTATCCCATGTGATTCTGAAACAATTTTATCACTGGATAAGATATTCTTGCCTAGATTACGCTATGTTGGGGGCTGCCGTGGTTGCCACAGCGCTCTTAGAGCATGGATAGGTTCATCGTGTTTTCCAGGTTATGTCCAGTCTCTATGTTATATCGAACCATCCAGAGCTAACCGCAAACCGAAGAAGTCGACCGACTTCCACATCTTTTAGTTCACCCAGATGGTCGTAGAAAGTTTTCCAATGGTTGACCTCCTTTTATTTTATATGCGAGTACCGGACTGCTACAGAGCTGATGGTGGGGCCCTCCTCCTTATCAACATCACCGCAGCTTCTGCAGATGTCATTGTAAGGAAGTCCAAGCCTTCTAGCGTGTTCAACGTTAACGCAATGACCTATAACAATACCACCAAATTAGCAGTGCTTCCGTTCATGTTACCCCATCATCCATGTCTAGTTGGCTTTCCTGATAGCAGCCTACTTCAATTCAGGTTTACAGGTAGAGTGGGGCTTCGCAATGTGGTCACTGATCTAGCGACCTCCGCAGGCTACACCCCCGCCCCCAACTCGTTAGTTCTGTAATTCCCGGCACAGCAACGGTGGCCTGGTATCCAGCATAATGTAATATTGAAATAGCTCGTCGACATTCAACAACAACCTTAGCCACCATCAGCGTAGACTTAAGTGTTCAAACTGCAGCTTGGCTGTCCGTGAAAATAGTGATGTCCCTTTTGGTTGTTGTGGCAAGACCTAGCGACTTTGCAGCCTCTTCTATTACATAACCGCTTTAGTAGACTGTAGTCTACCGATGTCGGGATATCAGTGTAATTAAAAATTGTGGAGTACCCGATCCTCAAGTTGAACCAGGTACTGGTCTATCGAATACAAATGGCTGAGTTTTCCGCCATTTGCTCCCCTAGAGTATCTATAGGAAGTAATTATACCTAGGGCTGCAGAGGGAATCGATCAAAAGCTCCGCAGATTGCCAAGCAGGCCGCTCTTTGTACCTTGCCCATCAATTTACGATTGGTTTCCGTGCGAAGAGAGTTCCACCATATAACAACGACATACATATAAAAGTATAGGCCGCAGGACCGACACACAAAGCCAATGCAACCCCTTGGCTGCAGACCACATATCTGAAATATAGCCTTTCTGTAGCAGTAGATTGCTGTTGTGGCTTTTTTGGTTCGTTCCTGGATGTTTAGTCTCCAATTAAGCCTCCTATCTAATACCAGGCCCAGCAAATTTGCCCTGCCGGTTAATGTATGTATGTCTCACCTCCTCAAAGGTAAGAAGCTCCAGTGGGGATGATGTTTTCCGTGTAAATAGGACAAGTTTGTATTTCTCAGGATTAATAATAAGGCCGCATTTCCTGGCCCGCTTAGTAAGTAAAGAGAGTGCATATCACGTAACCTCACTAAAGGTCCCAGTCCCAGGCGATTTACCAGAGATGATAATTGAAACGTCATCCTTATAGCCCGTCACTTTACCTTCCACCTTCTCCAAGTTTAAAAGCCGTATGTTGAATACGATGTTCCACAAGAGGAGCGAGAAGACACAACCTTCCGGGATACCTCTGCAGACACATCTGCGTACGTTTTAGTCCCCCAGTCTCGACGATATAATCCTGGATGTTAATATCAGGTTGATAATTTGAATTGGAGTAATCTACATCGTGTCCTCTTAGTGCATCAAATTGCTTCACCGTTGAAAGCACCCTAAATGTTCAGGAAGGTGACCAAGGTAAACTCACTGTAATGCAAAGATTTTTCCATGTGATTCTTCTGTAAGTGCAAATCTGTATGCACCGACCTACCCTTGGTGTAGGCATTCCGCCAAGCCGACAGTGGGTGTGTTGAAATGGTGATGCGAAATGTATTTCAATTAATCTATCTAGCATCTTGACAAGTATAGAAGACAGGCTTATGGGACTTAGGTCCTTTGGGTTCGAATGTGAGCTCTTCCCCGCTTTGGGAATGAACACCAGATTGATCTCCATCCACACACTGAGAATGTACACTAAGGTCAGACAGTGATTTGAAAATGGTTTCTAATCACGGAGCAATAACATTCGATGAGTGTTCTATCGGTCATCGGACTTAAAGGGCACAAAGCTGGAAATCGACCATTACACTTTTTTCCCTTGAGATGATTGAACTAAGGTCACCTGAAGTTAAAACATATACCTGAGCGCAGGTGCTAAGAGTAGACATGGGTAACTTATACGGAAAGTGTTTGCCCATCAGAATCTCCAGAGTCTCTTCGCTAAAGACCTTCCATTACTCATCTTGTTTCTGAATAAAGCTTGGCATGGAAGGTTTAGTGGGTAAAATTTTGTGAAATCTAGAGGTCTCAGAGGATGTCTCAATGTGTTCGCGGAAAAGCTTCCACGAGCAACGCTTTGCCTTCCTAAGCTACTTTTTGTGTACTTTAAAGCGTTCCTTGTAGAGGGCCGAGTCTAATTCCGTTCTTGAAGCTTTAGCTTGATACAGGCAGCTCTGTGAAGATCAAGTTCCCTGAAACACCAGTTAAAGCGTGTGTTAAGGTGATCACTAAATTGTTCAGGTCGTACTTATAGCGCGGTATACTAGGAAAGGTGTACAACTTTGCTTCCGTCGTTTTCTGACAGACGGCTGCATCGGTGAGGGCTTGTCAAAATACGTAGTTCAAAAGTGTCACAAAGAGAATTTGGACGCCTGTGAACCTATCCACATCCCCGCATTAGTAAAAGTTGTTCGCATTTTTAATAAGATTCGCGACTCAAAATGTCTGTTTTCGAGCCAAGTTCTCGTCATTTGCTGGAAGTTTTGATCTTCTGCTTCCATTTGCAAAAAAAAACTGCAGCTGAGGCTCATCGAATGCTCTCAGATACTTACGCTGAAGTTGCTCTGAATGACAGTACATGTCGTGAGTGGTTTCAACATTTTAAAAGTGGCGATTTCAATGTTGACGACAAGCATGGTGGTGGGAGAGAAAAAAATTTCAAAGACGACGAATTGGAAGCACTGCTCTTTGAAGATTCGTGCCAAACAGAAGAAGAATTAGCTGAATCACTGGGAGTGACTCAGCAAGCCATCTCGAAACGCCTAAAGGCCATGGGCATGATTCAGAAACAAGGAAATTGGGTTCCGTACGAGTTAAGACCGAGAGATATTGCAAGGCGAATATTTGCATGCGGACAACTGCTTCAAAGGCAGAATCGAAAAGGATTCGTAACCAGTGGCAAAAAATGGGCCCGTTACGATAATCCCAAGCGAAGAAAGTCATGGGGAATACCCGGACAAGCCTCAACGTCGACGGCAAAACCGAATATTTACGGCGCCAAAGTTATGCTTTGCATTTGGTGGGACCAGCTCGGCGTGATATACTACGAGCTACTGAGACCGAATGAAACTATCACAGGAGATCGGTAGTGAACGCAATTGATGCAAGTCGAGCATTAAAGGAAAAACCACCACAGTACCAAGAGAGACACGACAAAGTTATCCTCCAGCATGACAATGTTCGGCCACACGTCGCAAAAGTGGTCAAGACATACTTGGAAACCCTGAAATGGGAAATAATGCCCCACTTCTCCCCAGACATCGCTCCTTCCGACTACCACCTGTTTCGTTCCATGGCGCACGGACTGGCTAATCAGAATTCTCGTTCGTACGAGGAAGTCGAAAAATGGATCCAATCATGGATCGCGTCGAAATACGCCTCCTTTTTGCGAGAAGGAGTCCGAAAATTGCCGGAGAGATGGGCGAAAGTTGACGCTAGCGATGGACAGTACTTTGAATAATACATCTGTAAGTACTTTTTGACAATTAAGATTTTAATTCCACGTCCAGTTGTACACTCACTTGCATATGCTTAGAACAATCGCTTTTCTATCTACTCATGAAGACCGGCGGAATAATTGAAGGGTTGTCTAGATAGAACTGTATGTAGCGGTGATCAGAGAAGAACTGTTTCACGGCCACCATCCAGCTCTGTATGCAGTGTAGGAGGTTTTCAGGAACCAGAGAAATATACAAGACTTCCTGTTGGTTTTTGTAATAGAAGTGGGTTTGCGGCCCACATTGCAGAACAGCAGGTTGGTGCCCATAAAGAAGTCGAAGGACTATTCCCCCGAACTTTTATACCGGTGCTGCCCCATACAGTGTGATGAGCATTAGCATCGCAGCACAGAATGAAGTTAATTTTACCGGCACTAGCTGGAATATGGGTTATCGCAAGCAGGCTGGTGGGAGGACTTCCCCCTGGTCGGACGGAAAATATGCCGATATTGCGCAGTACCGCCTGCCCGCGCCCTCTAGAATGACTGAAGTGTTATCGTTATCGCTGTCGTTATGTACGTCGGGGTGATGAAACCGCTTTGAAATTGATATATGTACTTTCTCCGTATCTCTCGATTACAGGGTTGGTGCTGCAAGCCGATATGATATTCGCTTCTCTGAAGAATTATGTCATTTTCAAGCTGCCAGGTTTGCACGGCTGCACCTTCTTCCGGTTTTGAGACTGGTTTTGTATCACTTCAGATAAATTCTCCCGACTGCCGCTGATGTGTTCTGTTTTGGTTATCCTGCAAAACCAAACTAATTTCTTTCACCCGATTCAATTACCCTTCAACGTCGATTAAACATAAAAACGAAAGATGAATTAGTAGGCGGTAACCAAATAAACGAAAGAATCGACTGGCGAAAACTTGAAGGAAATCCCAAAACAGTTATCCGACCAAAGACACATCGAAAAGGATTTTCATTTTATGCATTTTATTTCATAGTGTAAAAATGTTTAAATCGGAATCCACGTTAATTAAATTAAATTCCGTTAACTACAAATTCAAAAATTACGCGCTGCCCTCTGTTCGACCTACATCATATCTCCATCCAAATCCGGATTACTGGACCTTCGAATAATCAGTTCACTCAGCACCGTCCCCGCCTCATTCTTCAGCATCTCTTTCTCCGACTCACAGCTACGCTTGATCAAAATCTTACCCAAATTGAAATATTTCTCGCGAAGTTGATCCTTGATTTGGTCCTCATTCATGTAAGTACTCGCCTCACTGAAGTTCAAGAAAATTCGTCCTTTCTCGTCGGTCTTAAGGGGCAGTATCTCCGTGCAGACAGTTCGTGCCTTCCCCGAACTTCCCGAATTAGTGGAACTGATATCATTCAAATCAGATAATTTTGCATCGACCGAATGACTGCGGGGCGCCTTGTCTGACCTTTTTTTGCGTTTACGCAAGCTGAAAGGATCCCGATCACTGGCCTTAACATATTGGACTACGGGTCGATTGACACCCCACTTGGGGCGTTCGTCAAGTTTCTCGTTGTGCTTTTTCGACTTGGCGTGATATGTGGTTGTTGTTGTGGTGGTGGTCGTTGTCGTAGTTTCCGAATCCTTTTCCGGAATTTCAGTCGATGATTCTCCGTTGGGTTTTGTTTGAGTGGTTGTCGTGGTGGAAATTTCACGCTTCAAAAAGATTTTGTAGAAATGATTGTGCAAGAGACAAAGTTCACAAGACGATTGAATGTCGGTTTGGGTTTCGGCATTACGCGAATACGGCTGGTCTGCGGGGCGTGGTACGATAGCCATTTCGTTGGCATTGTCGATAGTTTTCAGCGAAGATAATGGAGTTGAGCACTTTCCACACATAAAACACTTGCACTCTTTGTTAACGGTGCGAAGGCTTTCATCGTATTCTAGCAGACTTTTGTCATCGGTAGTTGTATATGATTCCGGCGTCTGGACAAAGCCCAACTCATTGGTCAGAGTACCTTGATCCACAACAACTTTTTGAAGAGGTTCCGGTTTTTGCGGTTGAGCAATTTGTGAAAAGATTTGGTTCTGCTGCATAAGGTAGGCGGCAACTTGTAAATTTCCGAATGTGTTTTGCAGGCCGAAAACATCGGAGGTGACGGGCAGAGGAATCAGAGTTGTAGGCTGGAGCACCAATGCAACGCTGTCTGTTTCTCGAGTGGATTCCTTGGTGTCCTTCTTTTCTTTGATGTCAGTCTTTGGTTCGGGAGATGTAACTTCATATTTTCTCTCGTCCTTTTTCACTGGCTCCTCGAGCTCCGGAGATGGGCTACGAACGAACGTTTTCTTCATCTTTATCGGGGTGCCGATTAGAATTTTCTCTTCCACAACAGGTTCCTTAATTGGTTGAACTATTGGAGATGGCGGACGAGGCGACTGAAATTGTTCAGGTGGTGCTCTTTCAACGGTTATCGTTTCTTCTACACTAGGCACTTCAATAGCGCGGGATTGCAGTGGAATACGATGACGCCTTCTTCGCTCCTTCTCCTTGCGTGCCTCTTCCTCGGCTTTCTGAAGAGCCAGTCTCATGACCTCTTCCTTCCGTTTTTCGGCTTCTTCTTTCTCATTTTGCAGCTCACGCTCATATTTTAGTCGACTTTCTTCAATTTGCCGCTGTCGAGCAAGACGCTCCTCTTCCAGTCGCTCCTCCTGAATTTTTCGCTCTTCCTCCCATTTGCGTATTCTTTCGCGCTCCTCAAGCTGTTGTTTGATAGCCTGCTGAAACTCCAAGGCCTTTCGCCGTTTGTCGACTCGTTCGGCAAGGATGAGTGGGTCAAGTGGAACGTTCTGACCGCGGATATACGACATGGACTGAAGGGATTGAGTATCGTCTTCGCTATCCTTAATATCGTGCATTCCACGGCTCAGCCACTCAGGACCACTCTTTTGACTTGAATAATCTGACCCGTTCGCCCTCCAATTGTTCCACTTAGCGCGTTCGTTAGTGTGTTCCGGATAGACTTGGTACGTGCTTGAAGTAGATACGTCTCGACTTACATTCGACGGACTGGTCGGTGGTATGTAGTAGCTGTTAAAATGATCAACGAAAATAAAAATTGATAGGGTAATTGATAGGGTAAAATTTGTATCCTGCGATTGCTCATTACCTTTGAAGTTGGTCATCGATGTCATTTCCACTGTCACTAAAGCTACCATTCCCGGACACAACTAATGGCTGCTCACGCGATTGTAAGGGGCTGATTCTACCATTTCTCCCCGGACGATTGACAACTACGGCGGGGTGGCTCTGTGGCTGATGATGTTGGTCATGGTCATCCTGATAGTATTGACCTTTTAGACTCCGGTCGAAATTCTGATAATTTTTGTAGTTCTTTGTTAAATGGCGCCTGTCGTGCGTGTCGTCGCGTCGCCAAACGTCCGGGCTTTGGCAGTTATTGCCAGAGTCACTTGTATATCCCGAAGTATCCTCCTCTTGTCTTCGATTAACTATTTCGCGGGACGGGTAATTTCTTTGACGAATGGACGGCAGGCTTGGACTTCGCAGTCGATGAGGTGCCAGTGGTGCTGATTGTTGTGTATTGTAAATATTGTTCGTGCTAGGCGTGTCGGTACTGTTGGCGAATTCATAATTCTTACGATTGCTATCGCCGCAGAATTGCTGATTGCGACTAAGATCTACATTGGAGTAGTACGTCCTAACGGACGTGCGTTCGAATTTATGGGAAGAATGCGAGAACACCTCGCCCATGCGAGCTAATTCCTCTGCGAATGAAAAAAAAAATTCGATAAATCACAAAGGACTCCATCGGACAATGAACTCACCTCTTTCTCGGGCCCATTGTTGCTTCTTTAATTCAAGTAGAGACGATTTCGTGGATCTACCGTAATTCATTTTTAAGAAGTCTTATAAAATGTTCACGATCCATTTTCACCACTAGGCTAAGAGCAAGCACATCCAGCCATTCTGAGATTATTGGCTAAACTTCCGAGCGTGCTGTTGGAAACCAGCCCTCGAAAAGGCATTCACGGAAGGACACATGCCTTCATACTACCTTCATGCTTTATGTTGTCGACGCTGTTACCTTGGTGACGAACGTCATTAGTAACGTGCCCATAACGAACATACATTCGCGTCTCGTTGGGGGAATCGCGTGCTCAAGGAGGAGTCCTTGTATCAAGCTAAAGTGTAAGTTTTCGGAAGTTTGCAGACGATGAATTTCAATGGAAAAGTCCAGTGGGACATCGAACGTTCCTATGCTTTAATTCGAATCAGAATCAAAGACAGTATTAGGGAATCTTGAAGTTGAATCTAAATTTTTAGATGTCGTGCTATCACTGAAATGCTGCAGGCTTGGCTTTTCTTATTTTCCCATTGGGAAAAATTCCAAACACATTCCTGAGGACATGCCTCTGAACAGTGAACTCTATCTAAAGTGGAAACCTCGTACTTGAAATTACCTTTGATAGGGTGAACTGTAAAAGTGATTGTCCTTGTTTACCTCTACCCCTCCGATAGGGACGTCACAATAGTTTATTGATTTTGCATTAAGGTTGCATATCGCGTCCTGTCTGTATACGGTTTTTACAAATTTGTTGTCTAAAGAGACATTAAAATGTGTGCCGGACAGTTGAATGTCCGAGTAATGGAGTCTTTACACCTTAGTGATTGCATAGGAGGCGTTGACCCCCAACGAGTTGTAGTAAACTACGAAAATCGATACGAGGATGTGGATGTGTGATATTCTTAATAAGGAACTGTAATTTATTACTAACGAAGTTGAAAAACGAAATTCGGTCACAGGTAGAATGGATTCAATTAAATGGCACTTTGTGAGCGATGGGGGATAAATGTTAATTAGTAAGTTAATTATTAGATTATCCTTGAAGAGCTTGTTTTTGTTAATAGACTCGTGAATATTATTAGCTGAATCGCTATTTCGCATGTTACTGTGCATTTTTGGAGGAATGTTGTTCAAGGACGTGAATTGAAGCATAACTGAGAAAAATTCTTGACATGCTTTCTTAAATTAATTAAATGGGATAAGATTCCATCATTCGTAGTATACTCGTTGAGCGGTATGTAGTTAAAGTTGCATATTACCATACCTAAAAAACTTAGATGTGTACAAGAAGAAAGAATAAGGTGGAGATATTTGTCAAGTAAAATAGTCTAACAAGGACGATGTTTCTGGCAGAACATTTCAAAAATCTAATAAAAGAAAACAGCAAGGTTGTTTGGATCGAGGCAAATCGGAGCGATGACCCAAAGAAGTCATAACTACTTGTGAGTAATAAAACTATTAAGGAATAAAGGATTTCCGACTTTCGCAGCGTCTTGCAGACAGAGATGTGGCAATTTCCGAAATTGCGACCTAGCTAGTCACATATCGTGAAGAGTATTGACATTACTAACTGACCGTGTCAATGAAGCAGCGAGTCACTTACTTGAATCCATTCTTACCAAATCGAAAACTTTTGTGTCGATGATGGGTAGTTTTTTTTGCCAATATTACCCTCTATTGGATACTGAGTCACAGTGGCTTTACAGGTAACGCAAGGCAGATGACCTTGTGCTCTGGAAAACAAATGGCGCAGCTAGTGGGAATCGCAAAAACATTAAAATACTATAGAGAGATGAAAACGCTATGAGGTCAGAACATAAACGATATTTATTACTTGTCTGAATTACAACACAAACGTTAACATGGCCGTGCGCCATGACTGTCAGTCGGTTGCCAGATGATGCTGCTATATAGCGACGCCAACGCCACTGTGGTTTGATGGTGAGGCGTGGACAGCTGTCGCTATAGTACTCCCCCTGGAGTGACATCGCCGACGAGGCAATAAGAACGATGCCGATGCAGGGCGAATGACAGTGAAGCTGCTGTTTGTTTGCTGGCACGAGGGTTGGGTGAGTGAGGGCGTCTGCTGGCATAAGGGTCGGGCGGGTGCAGGTTTTTCGCTGCTGATGGACGCTGTCGGTGCTCGGACTCGTTGAACTTGCCGTAGAACATGCTGGGCTAGACAAGTTGGAATGCATATTGTCGGTTAATCTGCTAATCCCGGTATCGTTAGCGAATGCGTTGGCAGGAAATGTGTCGACGATCGCGATTGCTATCGGCTAGTTGTTGGGATAGCGTCGCTGCAGATGCTATCAACTAGTTGTCAGTGTAGTGCCGCCGATGGGAATTTAGAATGTTCGGATTATGGTGTCACAGTACGCTGCGAATGCAGTGTTACAAGGATACAGTGCTACACTGTAACAAGTCAGTCGCCAGCTGGGGTACCGTGGCTGGTTTCGAATGAAGCACTGATGGTGACTCGTGTTCTTGGCGATGAGGAAATCTCTGTGATAAGCGGACTGCGGATTTGCAGGACTCGGCGTGTCGTGAGCGAGGTACGGCGGTTGGTTGTGGTCAAGCGGCTCGACGTGTCAGAAGCGGCCTGGGCTGCGGCTCGACACACTTCCAGTCCAAATACGGGAATATGTTGAAACAACTACCGAAATCCGACAAACCATTAAACCTTGTTCTTAGAAACGATCGACAGACTTACGTTCCTTTTACACAGAACTCAGTTCGGATACACGAAATGCAAGTAATCCTACAGTGGTTGCCTTACGCAATCAAGCAGGAACGAGTGAAAAAGCCCTAATTGACATACTGCTCTGGGTGCTTTCCTAGATATTGAAGATGCTTTCGATAACACCAGCTATGGCAGCATATCCAGAGGCCTTGAGCTTAGATATGTACCTTCAGTCACTTTCGCATGAATTGACGCCATGCTGCGCGGGCGCGAAATCTGCTCAGCATTGGGGAACACCACAATATAGGCTCTAAAGGGCTGTCCTCTTCTGTTCGCTAGTCGCGGGTTGCTTTCTAGGCTATGTGCACATGGTTAACAAGCAATCGATTATGGTGAAGGCATAACTATTTTAATCAGGGTACGAGAGGTAATGGAAGCTCCGCTTTATTAAGTCCTACACTGGTACGCGGAGGTATGTTTGAGTGTCAACCCACAGAAAACCGTCCAAGTCTCATTCACACAAAGAAGAAACCTGAACTTAGGTGCAGTTTCCTTTTCGGAACGGTTCTTGCGCTCTCCACCGGAGATAAATGCCTAAGAATCACGCTCGACCGGAGGCTGAATTGGAACAACTATGTAACAACTAACTAAGTGCGAAGTTGATCCCAGAACGTGAAATATGTTTTAACGATCCATAAAACCGGCGGCTTTACACATCCTAGGTCAAAAATATTATTGATATCCAACGATAATTAAGACCTTAGGCAATAATTCAACAAAGTTTCGTAACAATTACATAATACTTAGCAATAATACATTAATTTAAAGTCAGGCATTTTGACACTACGCACACCAAAAATATACTCGTACCTACTGACCTCATGTGAAAGTGCGAGTTGTTTTTGGCCCGTCCGTCCGTATATTCAAATAATGAACGAGCATATAGTCCGATGCGTGCTGCGCTGCATGTTGATTAATTCTTTTGTCCGGACACTTCCCGCGTTCTGATCGGAATGAAACTTTGTTCTTTTTGTGACCCTAAGTACAAATCGGGGACCGCAGCTTTCGTCATCCAGTAACGGTATATTCTGTGTGCTGTGTGCTAGCCAGGGTTACTCGCAGAAGTCTTTCACAAAAATCGCTCCTCCAAGCATTTCCGACGGTCCATTTCAACCAAATCGGTACGTAGCTTTCTTGGTTTAATATAAGTACCAAACCGTAATATCTTGGTCCTGCTGCAGGTGCGTGTCAAGACAAAGGACTCTTTTCACCATGAAATGAAACAGAAACTACATATACCAGGTGTAATATTTTTGGGGGAAGGTTCAAGCTGCATTTAAAGGGAAAATTCAAATGTCTAGCTGCCGTAGTTTTCGAGTTAGAGCCATTTGAAAAAGGGCAAGTTTGGGCCCTCTGGCTGCCTCCGTTTAGGAGAAAAACGCACTATTTTTCGGTCGAGGGGTAAATTTGTCTTGAAATTTTCGGGGGTTTTCGCAGTTTTTCGTCCGGAATGGTATTTTCTATTTTCGGGGGAAGGTTCAAGCTGCATTTCAAGAGAAAATTCAACTCTCTAGCTGCCGTGGAGTTCCCTGAACAAAATCGATGCTGATGCTGCTCGCGTATAATCACTGGTCAGACTAATGGAGCTGTAAAATCGGTGACAGGATTTGCAAATTCTTTTGCAATACAAGATAAAATATTTACAGGTCGGTTCCAAATACGACATGCTACATCTCCTAACAAAAGACCTGATAAAAAAAAGAAGATGCTTGTTAGAAAGACTAAAAGGATTTTCCATGTCAGTTTGAATAGGGTAGGAATGGGGCGACCGGTAGCGCAGTGTGTTGAGGCATCAGTTTCATGTGTAACTACCGGCGTTTCGGGTTCGAATCCCGTCCACGACGACCTACGTGGCCATGGATGTGCAGGAGGTGCATGCTGATTCCTATTGTATGCAGTAGTTTTCGATGAAAGGGGGACTTACGTGTCGGACTCTGAGCTCCCTCAGCTGTTAAATAAGTACCCATTTAAGGGGTAAATAACTCGGTTGAGCGTGTTGCCGATCACACACCTCCGCACAAGACACACCGTCACGATCTAGCAGTCAGTAGTTCAAATTGGGCTTTGGCGCCAGGTACTTATTTATGTTTAAACCAATATTACCAAATAGTCAAAAGTCAAGTCAATTGCCTCAATTATACTATTAGACAAAGAACTAGTGCGGAAATAAATTTAAACAAACAAGAAAAATTAGCAGCTTGATTTCGTTAATTTCATTGGCATCCTTTGACAAGTACTATATACACCCAGGTACGTCGTCTACGAATTTGATACTGAGGTCCTCGACGTTAATGTTCAGTTGTTCTGACGTCCTTGTTTTTGATTGCATCACTACATTTGTTTTGACCTGGATAATGCGTAGTCCAACCTATTTTGCAGCCGTGTCAAGATTAGTTAGAAGTTCTTCTGCGTCGGGCAGGTGTCGGGACATGAGGTTAATGTTGTCAGCTCGCGCTATCAACTACGTTGGCTTAAACGGCTGTGTGCTCCTGTGGTCCGCATTCATTATCCGAATGGCATTTTCAAGTGCCAGGTTGAAAAGCGTCGGAGCCAGTCCATCGTCTTGCTTCAATCCAGTACGTTGTAACGGACCATCTGTAATGAGCCATATCTTGGTAGTGCTGCTTCCACCGTAAGATCTATGACATCACCTGATGAGCAAGGATCCATCGGTGGTACAAAAGTAGAGGCCGGGGGTCCCGTTACACCTGGACCCTGAGGCGAATGAGAGGGCAAATCTAGCGTCCGGCAACCATTCCATCCTTATCCCCTTATTTTTTTATTCCCCATTTTTGCCTCCCATATTTGTGTTGTTTTCCCCAGGCTATGAATTTCTATTAATACGTAAAGGACAGGGGCAAAAGGAGATGAGAAAGCCATCGGCGCGATGAGTGCCGTGTTTCCTGACCGTCGATCAAAAACAGCAGCGCGTTGACGATTCAACGGCCGGTTTGGCGTTGTTGCAGCGTAATCGAGCGGTCTTTTTTCGACGTTTTGTGACGATGGATGCAACATGGGCTCACCTTCCTACCTTCCTGTCCTGCCTTCGGCAAGATATCTCAATGCTAGTTTGTTTTAAATTGGATAGCCCAGAAGTTGAAAAGTTAATTTGACTCCCTAGAGAGCATGCAAAAACTCTTTGTCCCATTTCATAATAATGATCTATCACCTTTAAGCAAGTTGATTTGATTTCGATCTGATTTTTTACCAGAGATTTACCTCATTGAATTTCAATTTAATCATTTGATAGCATGTGGGAAAACTTATTATTCGCAGGAACTCCATAAAAAATAGAAACTCAAGCGTTAAGTACATTTAGCGTTACGAATAGGAAAAAATTTTGTTCCATCCCAGACGAAAATCTGTTTTAAAAGTTATCCCAAAATTTGAAAGAAAAAAGAAAAAAAAACGGGATAATTCTTTCTCACCACGATAAGGTTGTATCAAGCTCAGATGATTCGAGGAGCCATCGATTCTTCTAACCAGCTTAGGTTACTCTTGTCATGCTTAGCTTTTCCTTTTATTGCGCAAGTCCGCAAAAATCACCAGTTTCGATACTAATAGTGGGTGTAACTCAAAATCGACGGTTTCTTCGATAGTGTCGGATGTCGGATGAGTTTTTATAATCAAAGGTGAACCATTGATTGAACTACCAAGCTACCAACACCGACCACCTTCATTAAATGGGAACAGCAAACCTGCATTTGGATTTTCCCAATTTATCCTTATACCAATAATACCAGAAATTCCCACGCACTGTACAGTTCCGTACTTTAATATAGATTATTTCATTAACCACCATTTAACTTCTTGTCTCTCCTAATCCTTTCGTAGCTGCCAAAATATGGTTTTTACGTGCTCACTATTTTGGGAAAATCCGACAATAAGTGCTCTTTAAGGTGAGAAGATCCTCGCTCGACACCAAATCCATAATCATATCAGCTTTAGTCAGATTAGGAAAATCATTGGGAAATTCACCAAACGGAAGGAGTAATCATTGAAACATGTGTACATGGTCAAGTATCCGTTGAGAAGATAAAACACAAATAGATACAGAGCATATGTTGGACATTAGTTGCGCATGGGTTTCCCGTCAATTGTTCGATGAAAGAGCAGATAGAAGTTAAGGGTTTCGGACTTATTAAAGAAATGGAAAATACTGCGTTTTCCTAAAACGGATTTTAAGTGCCTTAAGATAGATACATTTCCTGCTGATACCGGCAGTTACTCTCGTGGTTTTCAAATAATCGATGGTAGTTGCCCTTTCTGAGATGGGTTCACTGTGGTTATTTTGTGTAACCAGGTGGTATCCAAAACATTTTTTTATTGATTTTCAGGTTAAATAACTGATGAAAGGATTTCTAAAAAAAATTAAATATTTCCTAAGAAAGCATACGATAATCAACGCCACACGTTCTCTAAAGACTGAATCCTCGATAATGGATTCCTTCTGTTCCTATGCGTCGAATTATCGTCTTTTCAAAAACTCTTCAAAGGCTACCTCTTCCGTATGCAATACCACGTCTTCCAACTTCCCCGGGACTTCTTCATTTCTCTCTTTTACTGCTGTACCCAAGACAATTAACACACCATAGATCAGCTATACAGGCACAACAATGCAACCTATCGGTCTGGATAAATATTTATTTCGGCTTTGACATACTGTTCTATTATTCCTCATACTTTATATTGTGCGAATATATCGATTATGATGTGAAGATCCTTCGTTTACGGATGATAAATTATCGAATGTCAATTCAATTGTTTGAATCAAAACGACCAGGAACACAATTCCAATGCACCATGTCGTCTCTTCGTTTTCGTGTCCCGACATTTTGCCTAATTTAAATTTGAAAGGGGGTTGGTTGGTCGATTGCGTTTCTTATGTGATCGTACCGGGTTTTGTTTTGTCCTCCTCGTCTTCGATATCCCTCGGACGTATTCTTGAATTTCTTGAGAAATATATTGTAGTAATGATTGCGCACTGTATGTGTGTTTTGCTCTTGAACCATGTCGGGCACAAGGTCACACCAGCTAAAGCCATGAGAAAAATGGTCATTGTTATTGAAAATTTATGAGATCAAAATTCGATTGGTGAAAATGAGTTTGGGGATTGAAGATAGATTAATGATCTGTTCGGGTTATGGGTGTTGTGATAGATGGTGTTAAGGAAGAATTAATGATGCACATATTATAGATGAGTAAAAAAAGGAATGAAAAGAGGTTGGAAAAGAAATCAAGGTATTCGAATATACCCTGTAAAAGATTAATTTACAATCCTTAAGGGGTAAAGGGCATTAAACGTCATCTTTCTGTTGGACTTTAATGTTAACAAATCTCTTATTTTATTAAATCCTTTCGATCCACTTATGTATTTTGTTTTGAAATTCACGAAGTTTTGTACTTATTTCATTAATAGAGCCCATGGAGAACTATTTCGGCCTCAGAAATAGGCTTCAAACTTTTCTAGTTCCCTAGATTTCCTGGATTCCTACTGCTGCCAATTCACTCGGCATCCTCTGTCTCTGCTGTGATCACTCTGCTTCTTAGCATCGCTATTATCCAGCTGCTAAAATTGGCTTCCACCCCCACTTCTGTGAGAGCCGCTTGTATGACCTCAGCTCGAACGATATTAAAAGCACCTTATATATCTAAGAAAGCTGCTAAGATGAATTGCTTGTAATGTAAGTCATGCTCAAAAGTGCGTACAGTCTCATGGAGAGCCGTCTCCGTAGACTTATTTTTAGTGTACGCATGCTGGCATTTCGAAGCTGTCGTGTGTGAATATCCAAGATTCGTTCCAGTGTTTTCATAACGAAGTATGTGAAACTGATAAGCTTGAAGTACTTCGCGGACTCATGTTGACATCTTCCGACCTTCGGAATGAAAGTCACCTGCACATGCCTGCAGGACATGGGGACGTGGTTCAGTGCTATACAATTTCTGAAAATGGCCACCTGCCATGTGGTGACAACATCACGCAGTTGCTGAAGCATAACGGGGATTATGCTTTCAAGCCCCGGATATTTGTATTGCGAGAAGCTGTCAATGGGCCACATCGTTCTCTCTTCCATGTTTACCGATGCGATTTCCTCCCATGAAGAGCTTTGCTGACCAAGCTCTTCTACGTCCCCGCAGCCTTCTTCGCTGCCCGGGAAGAGTCTGGTTTTGAGAAGTTCGAGGGCTGCAGCTGAAGATCTAGTCCATCCACCGTCGGGTCTTTTGATGAATCAATAATCTTGTACAGTACACCCCGATCGATAATATCGTATGCCTGCTTGCAGTCGACAAGGATTTGGTATACGTCTACGTTGTATTCAGAGCTCTTCTGAAGTATCAGTTTGACCGTAAAGAGCTGATCGGTTGTGGAGCGACCAGGTCTGAAACCGCCTTGATATTCGCAAATTATTCATTTTTTACAGTTTTATTATATTCATTTTTTATTCATCGTTTTCATAAAATAAATAACTGGCGCAACAGTCCAATTTGAACCACGGCCTCGAGATGAGTTAGCATCATCTCATTTTCTAGATCGTGACGGTTTTTTGCGCAGAGGTATGTGATCAGCTACACGCTCAACCGAGTTATTTACCCCATAATGGGTACTCATTTAACAGCTGAGTGGGCTCATACACGTAAATCCCCCGAGTCGAACCGGGGCCCAGTGCGTTGAAGGTGAACGTGCTAACCGTTGCGCCATCCAGACTACAATCGTTTTCATAACCTGGGAAAAATTCCCTTAGATTCGAACGTTCTTCATTGTCGAAGGATGGAAAGAAGAAGAATAACATTCTGCTCAGCCCCATGATCTAGTTTTACATTACTTTTTTGTTTATTTTTTATTAATTTCTTTGTCCAAGCTAAACGGATTAGCTTAAGATTTTATTTCCCATTCATTCCGTTTTTGGTTTCAGTTGAAATTCTTTTTTAGTTTGGCTTGTATTGCAGTGAGACTGCTAATCATAATTTGCACCACTCGGTACGAATACTATGTCCTCTTTATGACGGATACTTATCAGAATACAAAATACTCTTTAATTTTAGACGAAATTCGAATTGATCCGTAATTCATATTTGTGGCCTTAAAATCCCACGTCCAACATGCTATATTAACATGAAGCAGTCTAGACCAGGATCGTTACCATCCAATATCGAATTTCGCAAAATATGCGCTTCATCAAAAATAACTTTCTGCAACAGCGCAAAGAATAAAAAAACACCAATACAAGGTAAATTAAGTGACCATATAAAATGTGATATATATCTCCCAAAATGGCTTCAATAAATTGAAATTGGCGCCTTCTTGACACCGCCACACCACCTACACCTGTTCTGGAATTCGAATCTCGGACTCTCGGCATGGACCACTTAACTCTCAGGTGCGAATGATGCCACCGCATGCCTTCAGGTAGGCAACCGAATTACAGTTGTACTACGTGGTACCTATATCACATAATGCTCATGTCCATTGTACGGACACGGATGGACAGAAGACCATCATCGTCATCAGCAGCATCTTCGTCATTCGATGCAACAGTGGCCACGGTGACCACGGGCGAAAGTTATGCTGATAGCCGCGCCGCCGTGGCGGTTGCGGTGGCGGTATTCAGTATAGATACATGATATTTATTTCTTTGTAACGAAATATGCAATCTTAAAAGAAATTGTAGATATTTTATAACCCTAAAAATACCTTCTAGCTGGCATATGTGAACTTTATGCCAATTTTATTGCTGATATTAAAGATCGCCATCATTTGCGTTTTATTGTATTTTTGCAGTTTCATTGTGGAGTGGACAGCGCTGAGCGAAGTGATTCAGCAGCAATCGACTTCGGTGCAATCAGGGTGGTTTTTATAGATTTTTATAATGTCAGTGCGAAATATTTGGCATCCATTAATACGTCGTGTCGTTTCTCAGCGATCGGCATTTCGTTTCTTTTTGACATCTTACCTCGAAGTGAAAAAGAAAGCGATTAAAATAAATAAAAGTGGCCCGTTTAAGGTAACCTCGAGCTGCTTTAAAATCGAAAATTACGATCGTAGAGTGCCTTTTACGATGGACAAGTGGACAGTAAAAGTTCATATTGTTCTCTTTTTGGGGATTATCGAAAACTTTTTATTAATTCTTACGAGGACTTTCATCGAAATTTATAGTTTTTTACATTAAACTTTATTTAGGAATTATTTGTTTTAATATAAATTATGACGATTTCTCCCGATTTTTACGATTGAGATTATTGGAGGGTAAATTAAACAAATTAAAAACAATGTATTTGATGAAGTGATAATGGCTTGAAGAGAATTATGTACATTCCTATCGTGGAGAGGGCACACAATGAAACAGAAAAAAAAAGAAACTGAGAATATTGTTATTTAAGAGTTATAATTACTGTGTATATTTTTTTAATGTCTACTTTTAGGTTCCTGTATAGTTAAATATCTTTATCGATTTGTATTTGCATTCGATATACACTCTCGATCACTAGAATAGGTTCACTCGATATTTGGCTATATCTCTGAAGGAACTAACTTCATATTCTGGAGAGTTGACGATATCATACAGAGTAGTTTACTTATTAACTTAAGTACAAGCAATCATCATCATCATCGTGGCGCGACAGCCCGACGTCGGGCCTTGGCCGCCTGGTTTCCAATCCGAGGCTTTTGTTCCAGGTGTCTTGACATGGAGTGGTTTTTGCAAGGACGAGCTGTCAGCACGTCGCGGAGGACTATGGAAAAGGTTTTTTGCCCCCTGCAAGCAATACTAAATCGAAAGTCCTGTTAGGATTTTATTGGTATAGCGCAGAATAAGCCGATTGTTATAACGTATAGTTATCAACAAGCCGTTGATGTTTCCAACTATGTCCAAATTTTCGCAATTCACGGTATGCCCTTCTTCGAATATGTGCGCGGCGACAGACAATCGAATAGTTCGGTTCGGACTTCTATGGAATTTTCGGCCTACCGAAATTGTTCGTTGAATCTAGTCGTGATAATTCGCTTCGTTTTCCCGATGTAACATTTGCTGCAGTCCTCGCAATTGATCCGGTACATCAAGCTTTTCTCATCGAATTTCAACGGGTCTTTCACTCTGCTCAGTATTATCCTGAGGGATGCATTTCTGCTTCCCACAACCAGTAAATTGAAAGAAGACAAAATTTTTTGTAAGTAGGTATGAAGTGGGGAACAACGCTGTGTGCATGAAACGATTCTCCCGCATGATTTTCCTCCTGATCACCCTCTCTCTTTGTTGTGTGAGCATTATACCCATTCTTTAAAGCGGTATCCACTACGAACAAGAACGCGTATATCGCTTTAGTCAAGGGGTATGAAATATTCACCTTAATGTGTAAATATTTGTATGGTAATACATATATAAAATATGTTCAGGGTGGGCCAAATGCAAGTTTCTTTTAAAAATGCAATAAAATGAACAAAATTAGTTTTTTTTTCCATGTTTTATGGTTTCATTAGTAAGAGCGAACATTCCCATTAATGATGAAACACAACTTCGTTCAAGTTGCTGCCTCGGCTGGCTTCGCAATAGCGCAATCTGTCATTCCAATTTTCCAAGAACATGTCGATGGCTTCGGGCTGTAGCCCACGGAGTGCTTGGATGATATTGGCCTTAAGTGCTTGAATCGTTTCTGGATTGTTGGCATAATATCGGTCCTTCACGGTTCCCAAGAAAAAAAAGTCCAAAGGGGTCAAATCGCAGCTCAGAAGCGACGTCGCCAAGACGGCTGATCACACGATTTGGTAATTTGGTGCGTAAAAGATCGATTGTGGTTTGGTCTGTGTGGCATGGCGCGCCATCCTGCATGAACCAGAGGTTGTCCAAATCCATGTCTTCGATTCCATTAAAAAAAAGTCGGATAACATGTCTCTCTAACGTTCACCGTTGACTGAAACGTTGTTCCCAGCCTCATTTTCGAAGAAAAATGGTCCAATGATGCCACCACTCCACAATCCGCCCCAAACTGTCACTCTATGTAGATGCATTGGCCTCTCGACAATAACGTGCGGGTTTTCCGATCCCCAGATGCGGCAATTTTGTTTGTAAACGTAGCCTCCAAGATGAAAATGCGCCTCGTCAGAAAAGATGATTTTTTGCCCAAAATCGTTGTCCAATTCAAGCTGCTCTAAGGCCCAAACTGCGAAGCGATAAAGAAGCGGATGGTCGTGCGCTTTCAATTGCTAGGTGCAGAAAATTATGATAACCTGCTATGCAAACGGACGATAGCAGGTAGGCAGAGGAACTGGTCTTGGGATGAGATCCGTTGTCTCTATGAAGATTAGAAAGAAGGCAATGATAGGTTTGCAGTGGGAGCGATCAAACGAAATAAAGCGGTGCCGATCTTCCTGGCGGTTGAAATTTCGAACCGTAACAACGAACCAAAAGAAAAACCACGTTCTCCGCGAACTTCGTTCTAATTAACGATTTTAATTGTGTTATTAGCGGTTATTAAAGAGTTTCGGGAGTGTGTTTTTTTCATTAATTGGTCGATCATCGGAAGGACGGAAAGAGGGAAGGGGGACGGCATCGTGAGGCTATTGTAGTGGCGGGTGAAGGGGGTTCATTCCGGCGCGCGAATTGCCTGATCCCCAAAGATTAAAAACAAGATTTAATTGCAATAGATTCGTCACCCCACGTGCCCATCGCTCCGCCCCATAGATGAGTGAGCCGCATAGAAGGGCTCCGCCAAAAGCGGGGGGCTTCAGGTCAAGTTGTATCGTTCTTTTTTTTTGTGTCTTGAAGATGGCCAGCCGCTGCAACAGGCACCCGATAATGGGGATGGCTCGCATATAAACGATCTCGCGAAGTAGATAGATACGTTGCGACATGTCTGGTGATTGATAGGGGCGAAGAGTGTAAAGACGAGTTCGTTTTTCCAAAAGTCATCTAACTTTTCTTTGCGTTTCGCGTTTGACAAAGTGCTGGGGCGACACATTTTCGGGAGTCGGCGAAATTTAGGATTTCAACGCGCCGTGTGAGAATCGAGAACAATGCATGCTACAGTCTGTGTTGCGAGAGAGGACAAATCTGCGAAGCGAATTCGTTGCGTTTTCGGTGCCACCATGGTCGTAAGTAAATTGTATTAACGCGCGGAAAGGCAAATTATTGTGGAAATTACGGATGGTTTGATCTTTAATATCAAGGGATAATGTCTCCATTATTGAATTTTAGATATGCATTACAGTGACAAGTTAGAATTGTGTTTACTATATAATAGACGGATTAGCTGCTAATTATTTCTACATCGAAGAACTTATAATAATTTGTTTAATTTCGACAATGAATAGAAAAATTTTGTGATATTAAATTATTGAATTATCGGTTACGCCAATGTATCTATTGAACGTTGTCGCCACGTTATTTAGTGTTAGTTCTGTCTGACATGAAACTTTATTTGGTTCGGAGAATCTTCCTATTGCAGATTTTTATTCTTTCGGAAAATGCGTAGGCGTAGGATAACAATTATTATTTTATAATAGTATAATTGGCTTAGCTTAATTGACAAAATTCTAGAATATAGGACATATTAAAGACACAATGAGTTGCTTTTTTGTTTGGCCCGCGTCAGATGACTCGACATCTTCGGTTGATTATATTTCGACGCCCATAACTTTTATTATTGTCTTGCAATAATCGAATACCTATAAAATAATCATAAAAAACGAAAATTTAAAAATAACATACATATATGCTACTATTAAATATTATGAACATGAACGAATACATGGTTGGATTCAAAAGAACATGTAAAAAAATAAAAAAAAAAAAATAAAAAATAAATAAATAAATAAACAATTTGAATTTAAACATTAGGCTTCTTCCTCGACCTGAAGTTACTGTGAGGAGCTAAGCCTATCATTTTTTTCTCTCCCTCTCCCTCCCTTATATGAATATTTTTGTTAATTGGGGGATTTTACAATATGCGCATGAAGTCCCACGGTAGCGAGGGTATAGACGCGTTGGGCCTATACTATCTACACCGCCGTTTACCATCTTAAGGCTCTGTACCTGAGAGGGAAAAGGATCTGCCATGATTGGACGGTATTTCCGTTCTCTTTATACTTTCGGCCCTGTGCCAATTAGTAGTTTAGCTGATGCAGCCCTGTATCCCTTCACGGAATTTTTTTTATCGATTTCCTGTTTTGGGAGTTTGACGTTCGTCGTCACCACTAGGTTCCTCTTTTGTCTATATCTTTTCGCATGTAGTTTATTTCGCTTTTTTTGTTTTGTTTACCGGGCAGACGTGCGATTTCTTCTTTCTACTTGTATGGAGGAGGCCGATGACTGCCGTGTCCTACTCACCCAACTACTTCCGACAGCTGAGCTGGTCTGCCAGCGCACGTCACGGATGGTCATCGGAGAGGGTTTTCGTCACTTTAGGTGCATATAGGTCCTTACGGCCAATCCATACCCCCGCCCTCCGGTCTCCATTGCTACAGGTATTTGACCAGTCGGTGAACCATGCTGTTGTATGCCGCCATTTTGAGAGAATGTATGGCACGAGATAGATGGTATCGTTCGCTTGTTGGCAGTAGATTCTCAGTAAATGTCAATTCAATTCGTTTATTTACTGTTACAATTTTATAAAAACATTTTCATTTCATATCGAAGGTAAAAGAAAGTACAGTGCATCCCTTTATAAGCATGAGCTTGTGGCAAGGGATGGCTATTTTCCGACATTATATTCATATTTTTAAACAATAATCAACGATAATAATAGAATTAACCTCTAACCTCCAGGCGGCCAAGGCCCGACATCGGGCTGTCGCGCTACGATGATGATGATGAACCTCTAAGAATCTGTACATGTTTATGAAACTGTTAGTGGTATAATATTTTAAGTACGTATGTTGTAATAAATTGTTACTTAGTATATTATGAAAAAGAGTAGCAGAATGGAAACTGAAAATTTTACATTATATGGAGCCATTAAAAGCATCTTCATATCAGAAGCAGAATGTAAACTAAACTTAATTTAATTTGTTATTATAGTGTGATATTATGATTTTCAATAAATTTCAGTGCGAAAAATTTGAATTTTTTTTTCCAGCGTAAAGTAGTCATTTCAATGGGCACCATATTTAACAAACGAGACCGGCGGAAAAAAGCATGTATAGCGGCGGCATCTTATGTCGAACTCCAGTTTTCCGTTGTTATTGATAATCATGATGTCCTGCAATAGGATTGCTCCATCTTTTTCCATCTCACAAGGAACACTAGGGAGGTGTCCACCTCCGATTTCGATGAAACCCATATATGTTGTAGAGGACTCGAAACTAAGCGACACGTATTTTTTTATCGGCGGATATGCAATTTTAAGGGGGGAAACCACCCACTTGTGGGGGTGATTTTTCAATTCCACCAATAAGAAGGGAATTTTCGTAAATGTTCATTATGGGAATAAGTAGCTCTTGAGGAATTATGAAAATCACAATTGATAGTTCCTCCGGGGTTGAAATTTGGGGGGTAAACTACCTCTATAGAGACTTCATTTAAAAAAAAAAAAAACTATGATTCAGGATTTTATGAAACCAACTGCTTTGGATGGAATATGGAAAAATGCGGAATACCTGTTTTTGGTTTTTCCCCAGAACAGGAGTTACCTCAATGGAATTAATAAATAACCCGATCACCTTGGTGGATGATGTTGCCGGGAAATAATTTTTTTCACCCTAGATAACTCCAGTTCTGGGGAAAAACCAAAAACAATTATTCCGCATTTTTCCATGTTTGATGAAAAATCACCCCCAAAAGTGGTCACCTTCTGACCATGGTTTCCCCCCTTAAAACTGCGTATCCGCCGATAAAAAAATACGTGTCGCTTAGTTTCGAGTCTTCTACAACATAAATATATGAGTTTCATCGAAATCGGAGGGGGACACCTCCCTAGTGTTCCTTGTCAGTAGTAAAAGTTAGTCTGGGGCGAATCTTATTTATAATCGAGAGCACCTGGTCTTTCTGATCTCTTTTAACACGGCGCGACAGCCCGACGTCGGGCCTTGGCCGCCTGATAGCTATAGCATACCCTAGGCATTATTCCTTTCGCCTCAATATTCTCTTCAATCGTTGTCGTGAACTTTTTATTTAGTAGTGGTGAAAGCGGGTTGCCCATCGCTACCTACTCCGGATGTGGCTTTGTAGTATTTACCCGGGAAGTGAAGTAGTTATCATTCATACAGAGCGGTGCAAGCAATGCATAAATTTCAACTTTCTTACTCCATTGCGGGGTAGTAAAAAACCTGTTCAACCATCGTTCGAATTCGTAGATAGATTGACTTACCGGTATGTTGGGGAACAACACCTTTACGCTGAACGACACCATCACGCCACCCTCATCAATCCCGTGAATTGTTTGGAGTTTGGTGATAACCTGCTGTGAGTTCTCCACTGCGTACTTTCTGTGAGACTGTCCCAAGGCTTTGTTTGAACTCACTCACTAGCTACTTCGTGGTATTACAGGTCGGTGAGTTTCAATTATCATCTCGTCATCTTCCTTGTGAATTTTTGACTGGCATCTAATCTTTGGCAAGGATCAATTTGAATGCGCAGTCGTGTGAGACCACCAAAAACAGCGCTAGCTTATTTTAAGGTGCCGCGCCGTCCACTCTTGTGATGAAGGGAGGCTGCTGGTCAATCTTTTATTCGAAGTATTTATCGTTTGATAGTTTTGACACCACTGCAATGTCATAGGTATCTTTATCCAACACTAAAACGTTTTCCCCTTATCCATTTTGAAGTAGTGCACAGGTCTCCCGTAGCTCGCGTATGATGTTAGCGTCGCGGTAGTTTTTCTGCATGTAGTGATGCTTTGTTAAGTGTCTAAATAGTCTTGTACCGTCTTGTGACAAAAAGGAAGAAGAGTGATGATTTTGGAAATGTACAATATCACATCATATTGTGAATTGCCTTGATCACTTCAGGGGCATGGGTGCGCGTCAGCATAATTGCATAGCTGTACCTTGCTGACGTTTCAATAGCATACAAACCCGGGATGGTGCAGTGAGCAGAATGCACTTCTTATCCGAGCCACGGATGATCTTGGAACGCTGTGGAAGTTCTAATAATAACACAGGTAGTTGCTCTTTTTATTGACGTGCAGAGGATTGGACCCCTAATTGTCTAGATGTAACATCGAAGAGTGGCGATTGGGACATCACGGATACCGACCGCGTCAACATCATATTGCGGGAATTGAAAAAATTGGAAGCACTGAACTGCTTGTGAGACTATAGATAAACAAAAATATGTGGTCTAAATTATGAGGATGCATGAAAACATGAAACAAACACAATTACATAATCCAAAAATATGTTACAAAAACGAATGGGGGTTTTACAAGTTTCGAAAATTAGCCAAAAATATTATTGGTATGGTAATTTGTTGTTCCATGAAAATGGGTAAAATCCATACCTACATTCGTATTTCCTTTATCTGAAAGCGTTAATTTCCAACATACGAGTATTAAGAAATATTCACTCAGAAGTCATAAAAAAAAATCATAATCCATTTGGCGTTCATGATTACGCAAGATGATCTTGCTTACTTAATATTTTCGATCCATGCATGCCAACCAAAGCCCTGGACGAAGAAAAGTGTTTTTCTTTCCCATGACCGTGGGTCGTACAGGACCGCGCGGCATCTCGGTATGACCATTTCAATTCATTACAGGCATACTAATGAGTAATTAGTATGTCGTTGGTAACTCATATTCGGTCGATTTATCATATTTTTTAAATCTATTTCGTCTTTCAATGTCTGACTACTGTACGACACATCAAATCTGATGTGGAGCTATGCGGCAAAATTCACTACAGGTAAAAGAAATCGAAGGGCTCAGGTTCACCTGTGTCGATATTACCATATCAAACCAACACCGGATGTATCACAGACACTGGAATATGCTGTTGCATGACCATTATTGCATTTTAAATGCACTCATTCAGAATTTAATTCAGCCTGGATATATCCAGAAATGATAATAAAAATAAATCATAGTAATGGAATCCTGTCATATTCTCACGACGGCATTGTTTCGATGTACATACATATGTGTCCATCAGTTGCATTGAATCGATTTCAAATTTATTATGAAAAATTGTCGGCGTAGGGTCTGTGATGTAGCGCCGAAATATGAGCTTAGTCAGTTGTTTCTAAGAATGTTACTCCAATACATTAGTGCACTAATTCAAATTCTCCAAACTACTACTGGTGAAAAGAACGGGGGGGGGGGGGGGGGGGGGGTAAGTTCACTACCATTCTCTTAACGCAATGATGGAAAGCCTGAATAGCAAGTCAAATCAATCTTTTTAATTGGATGTGAAAACTTACTTGAATCAAATTAAAACAGGATATATTGGCTTATATGTATAAAGATGGGTTGCGCTCGATGGCCGTGGTCGTTCGGCCACCTCTCTACGATACTAGTCTAGAGCTCGGAGTTCAAATATCGGCACGATAAAAAAAAACTGCCCGTGGGTATTAATAGAACTCTCACTGTGCTCCGAGCTTGTCAGTATAAAGACGGCACGCATAGGAAGTGCATGCCAGCAACTGCACTTCCGGAAAGTAGATATGCTATCGAAACGTCAACAAGCCATAGAAATGCTTGAGATGTTGACGTGACCATGCCCCTGGAAGAGTCAAGGCAATTAACACATAAAGATGGAAAAAAGTTTTATTTTGAGCTTCTTGTATAGGTATTTAGTCATCATGCTGAACATTTTCCAAGCAAAATTGTGAAGCATGAGTTGTAGGCCTTCGAAACGACAAATGGGAAATGATAGGTACAGTACGTTCACACGAATCTCAATACCCATCCTATGATGTAATAATTTTTCGAATATAGTCCTATACACTGAAAGCTTTTCAAACTACAATATTTAAAAATCCAGTTCTCATGGATCGCATATTCAGTTCTTTTGAGACGTCTAAAGTGAAAAGTGTTACTATACATGGCGCAACCGTTAACATAATTTATTGACTTCAAACGACTAATTATATTTTCACGGAACGCCTTATAGACCGCGACCGACATCTCCGACAATAATTAGTCATTTTCTTACTCAATTCTGCGACTAAAGGCGCTTTTGTCGGGACTTCACAATATAAGGCACATCATCCCAGTCAAGACATTTTGAGTGGCATCTTGGAAGTTGATTGGTAAATGTCCATTATTCGTTCGGTCAACCAATTAGCTAACACAAAATATGAATAATGCACTGATTCTAAGGCTCTGTTGTCCAACTTCAAGGCACATATCGGACAGATACCCGATATAAGTGTAAGACATTATGGCCAACGGCAACAAGCGTCTCATTTGATTAATGACTGTATTTAAGAAGTAGCTAAATTCAATTAGATTTTTTCCTCTTCTTTTCTGCGGTCAGTCACTAGGCTGCAACTTTATTTCCATGGGATTTCATGTAAAATTGAAGATCGATCGTAGTGTGTGGTATTGTTCTTTAATAGTTTTAACCCAAGTTTGGCGTTTTTTTTCGGGACGGAAAAATTATTTGAGTGGCCAAAGAAGGGCAGACCGGGACCGTAATGAACGCTTTTCCTTTCTCTTCTCGAACTTTCAATTAAACACCTTGGAGCACATCAGGAGAAAAGCCATAACTTTTACTAAAAAAACTCAAATTCAGATGGAATAGTAAAAGTTATGATTTTTCTCCTGATGCGATTCAAGGTGTTCAATTGAAATTTGGACGCGTTGTCTGAAAAGATTCAGTTGTTCACGTGTAGCTTCACATGATAGGCGTTCAATAAGTGGACTACCTTATTTGCAGTCGAAATTAATTTGAAAGTGAATCCTTCATAATTGCCCATTGGTCGGACAATGGAAGCAACCAATATGCAGATTTTTACTTTGAAAATGTTAATTTATTTATTATTAAAAATACAATTGAAATTAAGTGAATGTTATGTTCATTGCCTGCGGTTAAAATAATTAAAAATTTTATGATTAAATCGTGGGAACATGGAAAGCGAATGGGAAATTGAGATGAGGAGTGCAAGTGTGATGCTTTCTACGAAAGAACTACCGGTTTAAGGTCAATTCACACACTAGGGATGTCGTGACGGTGGTTTCGCTGGAGTACCAACAACAAAGCTGAAAAAAAGTCAAAATGAGTTTATTTATTTTACATGGCATTGTGATATTACATATTTTTTCCAACGATGTTGTTGGCTATAGGGCTTAAACCTTAGACGCATGCAGCAGACGAACATAAACTCTAAACTGGTACTAGAGTGTGTCCGGAAGCTCAACACGTGTGCCTCAGAAAATGAGGTTACGCTGATGTGGGTAAAAGGACACATAGGTACAACAGGAAATGAGGCGGCGGATGCCCTAGCAAAACAGGGATCTGCGGCAACTTTCATTGGCCCAGAACCCAGAGTTGCTCTGGGGAACGGCATGATTGGAGCGAAGGTTGGGAAGTGGATGGACTCCATGCATCAACAAAGATGGCAGGAGCTAGTCACTTGCAAACAAGCTCGGAATGCAATGACCAGCCCTTTAGGCAGGGAAGAGAGAAAGGTACTTAGTTATAAACGGAGTACTCTAAGCTGGATAACTGCCTTGGTCACAGGGCATGGTAATTTTAAGGCTCATCTGGCCAAGATGAAAATCGGGGAAGATGACCTTTGCAGGCTATGCCTGGAGGAGGCCGAGACGGCAGCACACATTGTGTGCGAATGTCCAGCACTGGCTAGCACGAGGTTGAGGATCACAGGCAGGCACACGATAAGTGTAGAAGCCATGAGTGAACTCAGCTTCAAACAAATGCTAGCAATAACACGGGACTCAGTGATGAAGAAAGAGGTCGACAATTATCAGTCGACATCTGGAAGTCACTGATGACCGGGAGGGGGCGAAAAGGGACCCAAACATTAGTGGTCTGCTTCGGCTATCCCCCAAAATATATAATAATAAACCTTAGATTTAACTTAAAGGTTGATTCACACGCAGGCGTGACGTGATGGCGACTTTACTGGAATACTAAAAACAGTGAAACAGCCGTCACATCACGAATCAGGGATCGGAAAACACTAGAAAAAATAAAGAATGAATGTTGATTTTTTCGAAGGTGGAATAATTTTTCGAGTCGGCAAAGAAACATTCCGGATGCCAGCTCAGCTCCTCTTTAAATGTCAATGCGGACGATTTTTGAGTGGACCAATACATTTACGGAATGCAAACTGTGAAATATAAAAAAAAGGAATTAAATTTAATGCACTTTTCAACTTTTGGAAATGTTATTTATTATTACTAAAATACCTGGATAGCCACAAACCGATTTTTATTGAGGAAAACACATGGATTTCTGGAGCGACTTACTCCCTACTCCCTGGTAGGTACTGGAGAAAAGACTAAGCCGCTCCCGAAATACATGTATTTACGTCAATAAAAATCGTTTGCAGTTAGTAGCAGCTACGTCTAATAAGGTTGAGTTCGGACCATCAGGACCAGCCGTGCGTGACATCGTTCCTAAAAAAAAATCTAAAAATAGAAACGAAGTGAATCTGGGCTAAAAATACATGTGCGCGCCATACTTGTTCATTGTGCTGCGATCACCGACCTGACTAGACGCGTCGCCGTGTCTGCTCGCAAAGTTGTTTATGGACCGATCGATTGCTTAGCCTCGGTGAGCCCGTTTCATTTTATTTTGTTGACTGCGTAGCTTATAACAGTGCCTCCATGTTGTACTCGTTTTGTTCATAACCGACAAAGTCGTGTTCCAAACGGTACTACTTGCACATTATAGTCTGCTTAATAGTTAAAATTTAATTTAATATTTTTAATCAATCGTCATTTGTTGTAATTAATGGTTCAATGTCACTATTGTTTTACTAAGTCACAAATTATGCAGGATTTTGCTATTAAATTCTGCCATATTCTAGGGTTAAGAATGAATTTTAGTTCGGTCGTCAGCCACTTGAATTCAAGAAAACCAGCAATTCTTGCACTAGGTGAAACTAATGTCACGCCTGATGTGGACACTAACCTGTTGGACATCTCTGATTACCATCTGGTTCCTTTCTTTGCAGCTCAAAGAGGGGTTGCACTTTACATTCGGTGTGCCATATTCCCCCTGCCTGCATCATCAATCAGGAACTGAACTATATCTACATATATATTAGATTAAATTTAAAAAACGTGTGTTTCTTATACTGCAGCCCAAAATTGTCGGATGCCGAAACTGAACGTTCCCTTGATGGACTATCGTCTAATATTGATGATCTATTAGTAAAAGTACCCTCATCAGAAATCGTCCTTGCAGGCGATTTCAATGTCCACAACGTTTAGTGGCTTGGACATTCCTTTGGCACAATCCCTGCTGGAAAAATGGTTGAGCTTTTCTGCGATTCATTTAACTTTACATAAATTAGTGGATCTTCCCACTCGTATACCTGATAGACTCGGCGAAAGAGCCAATCTATTAGATCTATTCTTAATATCTCATCCTGATAAATACTCGGTTTCAGTTGAAAATCCTTAAGAGAGTTCGGATCATTGGTATCGGCCAAATTCCCCAACAACTTTATGCCAAGTAAAAACATACCATCAGCGAAAAGACTCTTATGGCATTATGACAAAGCCGATTGGACCTCCTTAAATAAATACATTAGGGAACTTGACTGGTCCGACTGCTTTACAACAAAAAACATCAAATTTATAAGCGAAAGCGTTGTGAATATTATATGGTTGGAATGAGTTCATTTATTCCTCAGAGTTTCAGAAATCATATTCCGATCACTACCCGCTGGTTTTTTTTTTGAAAGAAATTGCGAAAATGCTATAAGGAATAAGGAAACAGCTTTTCGTGCCCATCAACTATGTGGCTCTGCTGAATCCGCGCGTAACGCTTGTAAATTTACAATTAACATGGCCAAGTATAATTCCGACAAAAGCATCAGGTAAATGTGCTTATTCTAAGGAAGGGTGACAAAGGCTTTTGGTCGCTCGTAGAAGCATTGAAGACTAACTTCACGTCTTCATCCCTTCCACCTCTTTTGTATGATGACCAAGTGTACAGTGAGTCTCAGGATAAGGCCAATTTCTTTGCCGCAAACTTGTGCCTCCTATCAACATCTCAAAAACCACCATCCATTCCATTGTGTGTTTCAAGGCAAAAGCCCTTGCATTTTCGTACAAGACAGGTATTTAAAATTCTTTCAAGACTCGACATCTCCAAATCCACGGGACCTGATGATATATCACCTATAGTTCTCAAATATTCCACATCCTCGTTAGAAAAACTTCTTCGGAAGTTATTCCACCTATCGTATCACAGGTATGTTCCCATCTGAGTGGAAAATTGCTAATATACAACCAATTCCCAAAAAAGGTGATGCCGGTGATCCCTCAAACTACCGGCTAATTGCACTCACATCGATCTTGTCAAAAGTTTTTGAAACAGTACGAATTTCGATCAGCTCGCTCTACCGGGGACTTATCGACATTTCTCACTGAGCGTTGGAATCGATGTATCCGTCAACACGGTGAGGCCAAAGTCTTTGTTCAAGATATTTCCAAAGCTTTTGAAGGAGTGGCTAAACTTCATGCTTTTGATCTTGACTCCCAGCTCATCGAATGAATTGAAAGTTCCCTGCATGACCGCTCGATCCAAGCCGTTCTTGACGGAGTCAAATCGCGTCAGTATACCATTAATACCGGAGTTCCGCAAGGCATTGTCCTGCCTCCAACCATCTTTCTCCTGTTTATCAATGACGTTTTGTGTATAACATCCAACCCAATACACAGTTTTGCTGATGACAGCACCCTTGACTGCATGTACTCTTTAAGTACTGTGACCGAATCTCGTAGAAGCACAACATCTACTAATGAGGATCGTAAGTATGATTCTTTAAATGCGGATATGTTAAAAATCATCGCTTGTGGCGAAGCAAACCGTGTAGTGTTCAATGATTTCAAAACCCAAAGTTGTCTTATTACCAATAAATTATTTGCTCCACACTCCTCACAGTACGTTCTCGTAGACGGTGTGAGTATTTCTGACTCACCAGCACTTAATATAGGTATATTAGGTACTACCGCTTCGAAAAAGCTTAACTCGACTTCTCACATCTTTTCCATTGCGAAAAACGCAATGAAATGTCTGGGCTTGCTCAGTAGATGTAAAAAATATTGAAAGATATCTGACTTAGTGCTAATATACAAGAGTCCCATAAGACCGAGACTCGAATATAATTGCCATTTATGGGCCGGTGCGGGTCACACTGCACTGTCGTCATTGGGCAGAGTTCAACGAAAAGCTTTCAGAATCATTAGTGATGACGATGCAACTTCCCTGATAGAACCACTTCAGCAAAAACGTGACGTTGGTTGTCTATCACTTTTTTATTGATAATTTAACCACCGCTGCTCTGCAGAAATTAGCAACCTAATTGCCGATATGATATTTCCTGTATGCAACACTAGGCATTCAAGTCGTGCCCACCATCTTACCATCGAAACTAGTATCAGTCGATCCGCGAAATTTTATGACTCTTTCGTATGCAGAACAACTCGAATGTGGAACGCTTTACCATCATCTGTTTTCCCCTTGCAGCTACGTACTTTAAATAAATAAAATAAATAACTGGCACAACAGTCCAATTTTGAACCACGGCCTCGAGATGAGTTAGCATCATCTCATTTTCTAGATCGTGACGGTTTTTTGTGCAGAGGTATGTGATCAGCAACACGCTTAACCGAGTTATTTACCCCATAATGGGTATTCATTTAACAGCTGAGTGGGCTCACAGTCCGCCACGTAAATCCCCGGAATCGAACCGGGGACCAGTGCGTTGAAGGCGAAAATGCTAACCGTTGCGCCATCCGGACTACAGCTACGTACTTTAATCTCGTCTAATCCAGCTCAACCCATCCCTCCCCTCTTACCTTAATTTTCCTCATCTACTAAAGCTATGCAATTGCATTAAAGGGTATAGCGTTGGTGTTAACATAAAAAAAAAATTTACCACCTAAATATTTTCTGAAAACAAAAGATTTAAGCAGGTAACTTTGAATGAAGCATGTGAAAAAATACTTCCATATTTTGACCTCAAATTTGGCACAAATTATATTAAATATTTTATTACAACTGTTGATTATAGACATTGCCATAGACTAGGTTTACAGACTAGAGAAAAATTATCAAAAATCCCATCAATTTTTCTCAACTAACCTCTTGTAAATCTTCCCAGTATTAATCATGAAAAATTGATACAATTATTTTCTTACTGATTTTCCGAATATCTTATATTCCCAAGTGACAGACATCTAAAATACCTCAGAAAGACCCTACACGAATTTTTATTATTGGTCCATTGTCTACTTTATGTGTATCTGATTCTGATATCTTCAGAGTGTTGTGCTGCTTCCCAAGATCACCATTAGTTTGTTCTCTTTTTTTTTTGTTACCGGATCCAGATCGAACCAAACTATAACAATCTGTCTATTCTGTATGTACACATCCTTCACTGTGTATCCTCAGCAACTCGAACAAGAATCTAATCAATGTCCCTATTCAAGACATATTTTTTTCAATTCTGTTTTGTAAATCGTTATCTGCAATGATAAATAACCTGGAAGATAGGCATCTTATCGATTTCTTGTGTCATATTGAACAAGAATCATCACACCACCTGCCCATTGTGTGTTCCCAATATGTAGTCGTGTATGTTTGTATTATGTTGCTGGTTGGTTCGTTCTGATGACTTGGTTTTATTACAACTTAGATACTCAGGACATGCCTAGGGTATGTTGTGCCCAATACTGGAGAGACCATACTGCGCGAACTATTGTTATTATTATGTGTAGTAGTTGGGTGTGTTTTGTAATGCTGACAAAATGTTTTTTAGGGGTACAATCGAGTTTCAGTTGCCTGTGGAAGAATTGGGGTGATAGCGATCGTTGATCGTTTCAATTGAGAGTTTGGCTACTATGTATACGGGTTCTGGATATGATGATTTGGACGATTTCAGAGAAAATTGACAGAAAAAGGCGCTGGACGAGATGGGAAATGAATTCAGATTGCATGACAAGTAGAGGAAGTTGGAGTTCATCGGAATGCATGCTGTGTACCAATTGATATAAGGAATCCTTTTCACAAATTTTATTTATAAAATAGTTGATGAATTGCTGATACGAGTCTTATTTATCCATATTTGAGTTTCGAAAGGAACTGAACGGATTTTTGGAAACATTCTGTTCAGTACCTCTAAAGATGGAGCTAAATAACGTCACTTTACCTTAGGAAGGGATGTTCAGGGTCGTTCCACACCCTGAGAATGGAAACATTCGCATTAATGTGTATAGGCACGCGATTCACCATGCGACATCGAGCTCATCAGCCTAGTGAGTGGCGCATGGGTTCCACACCCACCAGGTACCCGGATGCTCCTGGCGGCGGCAGTATTTTTTTTATATAGTTTAATTGTATCATTGTAGTCCGGATAGCGCAAGGGTTAGCTCGTTCGACTTCTACGCACTGTGCCTCGGTTCGATTTCTATTGAATGCGGTAGTTTTCTATGAAAACGGGGATTTACGATTCGGACTATGGGCCCACTCAGCTGTTAAATGAGTACCCATTTATGGGGCAAATAACTCGGTTGAGCGTGTTGCTGATCACACACCTCTGCACAAGACCGTCACGATCCAGAAAATGAGATGATGCTAACTCATCTCGAGGCCATGGTTCAAATTGAACTGTTGCGCCAGTTATTTATTTTTATTTTTATTGTATCATTAAATTCGTTTATAATGTAGATTTGAATTGATTTGAATTGAACTATTACAGTATTTACGTCACGAAGGACCGCTTTTCGTTAAGATCAACTTGTTTGCCGTTGTCAGAGTCTCTCTCTTGCTGAAAAGTTTGAGTAGTGCAGTCATATTGAAACTTCTGTTAGAAATGTGCAAATAGATTAAAATTGGTTATAGTTAATTAATTACCAAAGAATTTTATTTTTAAATCTGCATCTGCATTTTGAATCGAATATTTAGTCCGTCGAGCCGCATTATAAAAAATAATTTGGTGGCCAGTCAGACTCAAAGACTTGTTCAATTAAACAAGGCTTATGCTAATTTCGAAAAAGATGGCGAATCAAAAAAGACGGCATCGTATGTTAAAAACGCTCCAAAATTTTGGAGGAGCTGTATAGTGGATTTAGGACTAGGAAATATTGGGCAGCCCCACTGGGGCTGAAAGCGAAACGAAAGTGGAATATTTCGGAGAAGATGTTCTAAACGCCAGAAGTTTCTTTGTCGATGTATTCCACGCCTGTATATACACTATAAGAAGACATGTGTGTTGTATATCCTAAGACGGGATGATCTCTTTTTTTATTGTATTTGCGCATTTCGGACACCAGTTGTGTTCTTCTTCAGTACAATTCAACTATTTACTACGATGCCATAGTTTGAACTTATATACTGCTGATTTTAAAGATTGGTTAATACTGAATCACATTACGTTAAAATTTTTACGGCTTTAAACTTCATTAGTTACATTATAATCATATAATTAATATTTGTCCTATATACATACATACGTCTTGTCGCATTCTGGACAGGAGACTTTGTATATCCCACTACGTTCTTCCTTTCCTTTTTTGTCCTTCGTAGACCCAAGTTTGTTCTTCAATTGATACCTCCTACTTGCCGAAGCTATTTCTAAGTGCATATCCTTCATTGCTCTTTTTAGTTTCATGGACGCTTGTGAATGAGTGACCCCAATCCTTCTCCTGGGCACTTCCTTGTTGCGTTGGATGGTCGTCAAACGGCGTTCTTCGATTCTTCTGCTTTTCTTCCGGATGAGGCTCAATATAGTTTGTCGTTTGTATCTATGTTTTCCTCCAGTATCTATGATGTACTGCCTCTCCTTTTCGCTCGTTGTTTAGTGGGACCGTGAATAGCCGGTGGATCATTGCGTGGAACGGGGCCAACTTTTGGGGGTATGAATGATTGGAGTTGGCTGGGATCGTTCGCTGCAAACGAATATATATAATATAAAGTTCACCATGGAGATGGAGGATGATGGAAAATTGCCGTTCTTAGACTTGAAAATCATCAGGAGTAATGGTTCAATTGAGCTTGACATCTTCAGGAAGCCAACGCACACGCAGCGAACGATCCCAGCCAACTCCAATTATTCATACCCCGAAAAGATGGTAATGGTAAAATAATATAATTCGAATCATATGGGATAATGTTTTTCGGGCATTGTAAGACCAAGGCTCGCAAGCCAACTTCATCACGGAAAATGTAGCACAATATTTATGATTTAAGCGTAATCTTGCGTCCGTCAATATAGTGGGGGTAGGTTTGGCGAATAGAAAATCAAAATGGAAAAATAATTAGCAAAAAGTAATCCGAGTCTAAGCCCATGTACCATCAGGTTGAGGAGTCTTAATAAAACAACGAAGCAATAAAGACATTGTTTAGCAGAACAAACGCGGTTGTTTTTTGTTTAGTATTCGGCACTCTTTTCCCTCTAGACATTCTAAGAGAAACACTACGGTTTCTATTTTTGACAACCAAAAATATATTGGCTGTATAACGTGAACGCTAATGTTTTCTGCTCATGTTGAAAATCAACTGCAATCATTTTTATAATTTCTACATTTTTTTCGTGTTGGCGAACCACCAAAAATTAAAGCATACCTACATTGAAAATTTACTTCACAAACAATTTAAAAGCAACATATGAGCCTCTATAAATTCTTAAACGCCCTCAAAAATTTGAACTGTTCCAACGAAATCAGATAAATTTCAGGATGCTGCATTGAATCCAAACAAAATATATTTTTTTGACCACCACTCTTGATTTTTTTTCCTTTTTGTTTTGCCCTTCTGTCCGTCGAAATATTGTCTTTTTTGTCCACACAAGACCACAAGAGGTGACAAATAAAGAAGCCATAGGGTGATAATAATCACTCGGAAGAGTACTTTTCAAATGATACATGGATCAGTTTGCACCAATATTGGAAAATAAAATGAAAAACCAAATGTCGGAATGTCATGGAGGGGGTCGTAAAAATGTCAATGTTGGAAATTTTATGGACATCGATAAGGACTTTGAAAGCGAAATACTTCATTTGCAGGGGCAAAGTTTGATTTTGTGGCAAAAATAAGGAGAGTTAAGTTTGACTTGGTTCTGTAGGTACGGGAGGATTTTTTGGTATTTGCTACAGAGTCATCATTAATCAATGGGCAATTGTTGTTTTGATTATATCTCAATAACAATATGTTTATAGTCAGTAGGCAAATAATTGTGGCAATGTTCATTGTTATTGTTAGTTATGTATATAGTATATATAACATACATAAATCTAATAATTATCTGTACCTTGGTAGAAGAAGGGGCAATGTCTAAAATCGGCGGTTTTGAGTTAGGACCAAAAGTCATTACTACGTGTAATAGTAGCCAATGTTCAGCAATTAATATTTAACAAGATAGCAAAAATATTTTTAGGGTTAAAGTGTTTGTATTGTCTATAGCATGGGTCGGCAAACTTTTCCAGCAAAGGGCCAGATTTTTTTAAATTTTATGACAGGCGGTCCGGACCGAATATGAAAATCAAATATTAACTGCTTGAATGTCTGGTAAATCTGTTGAGAGTTGATGTAAATTTTGCTGTCAAGCAGATTTTGAAATATGTAACTGTTTCCGCAGCAATATTTTTGAAAATAGCTTTTTCGTTAAAATTTGTAACTTTATATATGTTTAAATGCAAGGCCTCGGCAATTTGTCAGAATGATTGGTTTGAGGATTAAAAGCGAATAATATGACGTGTTTATGAGTGATGAAATTTTCCCGGTATTTTTGTATTATTTGAAATTTTTAAAGACATCCCATAAGGTATGTAGCAAAATTTTCATTTCCAAAGCCATTCTCTTCCGAAAATGGTCATGAATTTAATAAGTTAAAAAAATCTTAATAAATGTTTCCGATGCTGAGCCATCGAAATATTGCATGCTAGGACAAGTCAGAATATTGAGCTCTGATTTCTAGTTAAAATTGTCGGGACTGAATACGGTCAAGTCCACAATAAGGTATAAAACTGACATCTGACAAAATAGGATCGATAAAACATGACAAATTGAGATGGCTTACTTGAAGCAATTTATTGCCTATATGGTTCCATGCGGAATATTCAAAAAAGCTAATTCCTCAGTCACATTCAGCATTCACCATTCGAAGAAGCAGCAGCAATTATCAACAATATCCACTCATCGAAAAGTAACGAACAGGCTAATAAGTCTTTTGAGGTCCCGTTTTACTGCTAGCAGACTATTCCCTATCCCCTTGACTGAGGCAGTTCTAAGCCAACAAAAGGGTTCGGGCCCGTAAAAGTTCGTGGATGAGCCCAGCCTATCAAGTTAATTCAGAGTCTTATTTTAATCAATGTCACAGCGACCCAGTGCAGCGGCAGCAACCGAAAATTCATGCATTCTGCTCGAAGTAATGAAATAAATTGATAAGATCGTTTTTTATGGACCACTAATTGGTATGTTTTCCTTGTGGTATATTATCCTTTTTGGATTTTTCGCAAACTACCATCAAAACACGCAGACAGCTAATTCCAACAAACGTTAAAATTTTCATCTAAATTGGCCCAGTAGTTTAGACACCAGTTCGGTACACACAAAAAAAGGATTAATTTTTATATATGTACATAATGCTGATAGCGAATCCCCACAAATTAAAACTTTGGAATATGTTGTTGTAGCCTATTTACTCGCTTTACATTGTCCAGTGGATGATTATGTTGTAGAATCGAAAATTGACTTGGACATTAAAAATGATTAATGATTTGTTACACTGGCGACGCTACGTCTCAAGCAGCCTACACTAAAAATGTATTGTTAAATTAAGGAAGTGAGCTCTCCTATTTAAATAAAGTGTTCCCAAAGCACTTAAAACCCAATTTGTAAACGCAAAGTGGTCGAAATCACGTTAGGAATGATTCCCTGCGTCGGTATTTAGAGCTTTTTTCGGTTGGGTTTTTGCATTTAAAGCTGGCGATCATTCTGGTGACCCAGCATCCAGTACAAAGTAACCTGGTTGGTGTTCCCTGGACATTAAAAATGTTTGAAACGCCTTTTCACAAGCATGGATAAGAGATTGTGAGACGCATATTTGCACAGATAGAAATGCTAGTGCCATGAAGCCTCTAAATTAGAATCTCCCTGGCTCTCCGTACACACAGGCCTGACGAGAGGGGAGGGAGAATGAGGTAATTCTCCCCGGGCGCCGGCTTTGAAAGGGGGCCGTGATTTTTTTTCATTAGGGTGCTTTGAACTGGAATACATTACAAGTTCTGTGGTATTTTGAGGCCCTAAACTACAATAAAATTTCACGCTTTGGCGCTAGTATTGGGGCCCCAAGCTACAATACACTACACACGTTCCGGAATCGGCTTGGCGTTCCCTAATATTTTTGAGATTGTTGTCGATTTTTGTTTTTGTTTTTTTTTTTTTTTGTTTGGTATTTGGACCATGTTTACTTTTACGTTGCAGTTTCACCTTCCCTGCTCAAACTGCTTTCGTGCTTCATTTGGCTGGATAGCCCCAGGGACGGACTGGACCACCATTCAAATGCCCCCCCCCCCCCTTGACGAATATTTTATTCAAACCGGCGAACTCATTTTCCTAAGTGCAAAAAGTTATAAAAGTTCTTGTAAAATGATACACATATTATGGTCATGAATGTGAGGTTCCAAAAATATGGGCCCCATGATATGTGGGCCCTTTGATATATGGGGCTCCCAAGATATATGGGACCCCAAGTGAAGTTGTGTGGAAAACTAGCTTTTAACTATTTGTATTAATTTGCTTACTTTTGCATGTCGAAAGCAATAAACAATGTTAATTCCGCGGGCCGGATAAAAACCAGAGGCGGGCCGGAGTTTGCCGACCCCTGGTCTATAGTAAAAAGGCCAAGTAAACATTGGCCCTTATAAATTTTATTGACTTGAATATCCTATGGCTCAATAAAGGCCAATGTAAAAACTGTGGCCCTTTTTTAATTTTAAAAGTGTTTTAAGTTTTGAGACAAAATGGTTTATTTTAGCAATTGTAAGAATTGTGAATTTTGTGAAAAAATGCAATCGAGAGGACAAAGGATGGTGGAAATGGTCCGGCAACAGGCAGCTGTTGCTAACCAAGCTCTAAGAAAAAACACTGGCAAAGGTGAGAAAGCTACATAGGTACTGCTCGATTTCCGTTGAAATAATAACGTAATTTTTAGTTGATCCAAACCGAGCTCATTCTCGATAATCCGGAGACATTCAGAGCCAGGATCAGCAAGATTATCAAGTTTGATAAGGGAAAGAGTGCTGGTCTCGTCCGGAAGCTTGGAAGTGCAAAAATCCAGGAGTCTGGATTATCGATGTCCAACTATATTAAAATGTGAATACGAACATTCAGATCCGTTGATTTCAATATTCGATTCCTGTTCAGTCTGCCGAACAATTACTCTTTTTTGTTGGGAAGCTAAGTGGTTTGACCTTGCAAAATTTGATAGAGAAATGCCGTTTGATATTATTGTTGGTGGTTCCCATACATTCATTTTAAGAGATGGAGCCATCTTGGACCCGCGAAAGAGCGGCCGTGCAGGCGAAAAACCGAAAAATTTGAGCCCTTTTTTTAATATTCTCCTCATAATTTGTAAACGGTGCCTCGGATCGAAAAACTTATTAGGATTTAAATTAAAGAGCGTCAAATTCTACATCCAAGGCATTGCTCAAAGTTAGGATTTGAATTAGTAGTATGGTCAAAACCGACAGTCGAAAAACGTCTCCTTTCGAGGCTTTGGAGGAAAATCACACTATTTTGCTTTTCAAGCTTACAAATCTCTAAAACCGATGCTACGAATGGAAAAACTTCGTAGCAAAAGTTGAAGATATTTTTATTTCAAGTTCAACTAGCCCAATACTTTTCAAATCAGCCCATTTGTAGTGTAGTTGTGAGTAAGAATGCAGAAATGTTTTTTTTTTAGCGATTTGAGCCTTAATAGCTCTATCTCGATAAATATAACAGTTAAAAGTTTCAGTTTAGCCTCAATTCCTGAATATTTTAACTTTGTTTATAAAAGTTTTGCTAAATTTTTTGTCAGATTAATTTAATTAATTAAATAATTAGTTAATAATTAATTAATTTAATATTAATTAATTAATAATAATAATAATTAATAATTTCTTCCATAATTTCAAAGTTCAAGTAACTTATATGACACTTTAGGCTGGTTCCTAATGTATTTGGTCATTTTGAGTCGAATGAAAACAACCGCAATACAATACAATTATTAGTTCAGAAGATATTTACATTTTTCCAGAATTTGTTATTAATTAAAAACGACTTTTTTTATTAAATAAGTTTAAACTAAAAAGGTTTTTTTTAGCAAAATTTTTATAAACAAGGTTAAGATATCTACAAGTTAAGGCTAAACAAAAACTTTTAGCTGTTATATTTATCGAGATAGAGCTATTAAGGCTCCAATCTCTAAAAAATCATTTCTGCATTTCCGCTCACAACTACACTAAAAATAGGCCGATTTGAAAAGTATTAGGCTAGTTAAACTTGAAATAGAAATGTCTCCAACTTTTGTCATGAGTTTTTCCATTTGTGGCATCGGTTTCAGAGATATGTAAGCTTGAAAAGCAAAATAGTGTGATTTTCCTCCAAAGCCTTGAAAGGTGATGTTTTTCAACTATCGGTTTTGACTATACTACTAAACCGAATCCTAGCTTTGAGCAATGCATTGGATGTAGAATTTGACATTCTTTAATCTAAATCCTTATAAGTTTTTCGATCCGAGGCACCGTTTACAAATTATGAGGAGATTATTAAAAAAGTGCTCAAATTTTTGGGGTTTTCATCCGCACAGCCGCTCTGCTGCTTAGTCCGAGATGGCTCCATCTCTTAAAATAAATGTATGGGGACCACTAACAATAATAGGTACCAAACGGCATTCTTCTATTATATTTTGCAAGGTGGCGTCCATTTATGTCGCCTAGCGTCCCAACTATTTGGCGATGTGCTTGACTCGGATTTGGACCCATATTTTCACGTTAATTCCAGTGATTATGAGTCTTATTCTGATACTGATGAGGAAGGCGTGTTTTGTTTCTTTTTTTGCCATTGACAGCATCTATTAATTTCTTGGTTCTATTAGAACTTAAGACGCGTAAGAAGCTCTGTCGGCTGCGAAATGCCGTTGTTCATGTCCTAAACGACAAGAAATGCCGCCAATCAGCGAAATCAACATACTTGACATCGATAATGACAGAACAAGTTGTTGATTTTGTACCAATTTTTGATGAGAATGAAATTCATCCTCGGATAAAACGAACGAAAGGAAACTGACAAGAAAAAGGATGAGAATGGTGAAAAAAAAACTGCAAAGAAAATGACAGGAAGGAGAATAAAGCAAGAGGCGAGGAATATATTAATAGAAAATGTCAACTAAAAGCAACTAAATTATTATGTGAATGATACCATTTCCGGGAAAGGCGATTCGATAAATTTACTCAAGAGCAAAGACAGACCATTCGCGACGAATTTTATAAATTAACACCTAATGGCCAAAACCATTAATCGCCAATAGCATTGACGGAATGAAAAACAATGGCCAATACCGCGCTTGGAATGTTCGAAAGTGAGTCGCAGACCCTTCGCAAAAAAAAGCCTTTCCTAAATTTAAAAGATTACATCAAAAATAGAGGTTTGCCAGGTCATGTTTCTGTCAACGCGCTCTGTATCACTAAAAAAAATTAGAGCCATTACGCAAAAGAATAAAAATTCAGCTGGAAATATTTATCCCATCGATGGTAGAGGCCGCTATGGTAAACAGCCGAAGCTGGATGAAAAAATTAAAGAAGGGACAAAAGCCCACACAAAAAGTTTCCCAGAATATAAAAGTCACTACTGCCAAGAAAGAACTGCAAACAAATACTTTTTAAGTCCGGATTTGTCGATTGCAAAAATGTTTCGTTTGTATGAAGAACAATGCACGAAAAACGACGAAACTCCTGTGAAAAAAGCCCTATTATCAAAGAATTTTTAACGAAGTATTCAATTTCTTGTCCCATCTGCCTGAAAATTGCGCTAAATGCTAAGGTTTGAGAAAACTAATAGAAGCATGCGCTGATGAAGAAAAAGAGGAGTTGAAACCAAAAAAGGAGAGAACATAAGAACAGCGGAGGATGCATACAGTTTAAAAAAAAGAAAGGGACAAGAATGACGCCTATTTCATGACAGCATCCTCTGACCTTTAGAAGTGCCTTTCTACTCCTTTCTTACGAAATGGTGCGTCCTTTAATGTAAGGCAACTATGAACTTATAATCTAATTGTTTACTGCACAACCAACTTGGGAAGCAAGGGGATATGTTACCCAGTGAATGAGACCGTGTCAGGACGAGGTGGCCAAGAAATTGTATCTCGCATTTGAAAGTTTAATCAATGAAAAGGAAAATAGCAGCGAAACGATTGAAGAGCTGCATTTATATAACCACACGTGCTATGGGCAAAATAAAAATATTTATATGGCAATTAAGTTTTGCCAACTACTTACTGACTTCAAAAGTGAAGGAAAGGGCATTAAAACCACAGTACATCGGTTTCTAGAGCTAGGACACACACACATAAAGGCAGATATAATACATGCTGCGATAGAAGCGGCACACCACACAAACCACCTGGACAAACTTAAATTTGAATATTCAACCACAAACGGTCAAAATATCAAATTTGAATAATGAACTATAATAACTACCCTACTGTGATTTTCACTATTTAAAAAAAAAGTCTTACAAAAATGTCCTAAATTTGATATACGATACAATTGTAAAAATATATTTCCAGCAATAAATCACGAAAACCTCGGAATGGACTTCTTTTCTCACATACGCAATCTCTGTCGTTCATCCCTCGTCATTACTTCCTCAAAATCGCTCCCAGTATTGTTTTCTGTGGTTGACCACGATATGATGACTCAATTGCAATAAGATGTCAGATACAAATATCTCTTCAGGCAGGAAATGTTATAAATACAAATACCGTCTGGCTTTAAAAGGGTTAACCACTTTTGTCTTGTCGCAGTTGCTTCACTTTCCTGCGAAATAACTTTTTTTTTTGGATTTAAGATACAAAAAAAACAGACAGCATTTAAATTACTGCTGTCGAAACGGCGAGAAAAGGTTGACTTTGATTGTGCCTTGTGCCAACATATCTTGAAAGGATCAAAGTATCTTATAGAGGTCCTTTGTATGTTTTTTTTTATTCATTGGAAGAAAGAGTATGAATAGGAGCAAACGGGTATGATCTTATATCTATGTAGGGTTGATACGGAACTGATTCATATCGCTTATGTGACAAATGTCCCGTTTCCTGTTTATCATTCGTCATGCCGTTTGTATTCATTGTTCCGTGACACGTTAATGTCTTCATTACAGAACCGGTATCTGTGAGATTGAACGTTGTCTTTTTACGGCGATTTAGAGAATCCAAGAAAGCCATTTGCTCCGGGCAGATCGTTCCTTGGATCATAATCATATAATCAGTTCAACGATTTAATGCGAAACTCCGCTTGTGCGGCGCTAAGTCTGATGGATTTGATTTTTGGTCGGCATCTCTGCTTCATAACCGAGACAGTAATCGTGTTAAATGATTTGCTACCGGTGACCTTAATAATCCGTTTATTTACACTTTAATAAGATTTATAAATCGGCGAAACTGTGTCATAAAGGGGTTGACTGGATTTTCTAGTTTGGCGGAGAGTGGTAATTTGGCGAGGAAATCATTTGCGTTTGAGTGGTGGAATGCATATAAAAAGGAGTAATACATGTATTAGGTGTTCCTTCAGTGTTTATCTGGAAGGGAGTCAGACATTCTCGAAATAGTATGATATATCTTCGTCGCGTATTAAACATAATCAGACGCTAGCTATTATTTAACCCTAGAATACTATCTTCTCTCACAAAACGGTATGCATGTGCAAGTCCGCGAGTCCGGGTGACCATTCACTCTAACAGTGTTTTCACCAGTTAATTATTGAACTTCGCTGTGAGTATCAACATTCTGTCTTTAATCTAATACCGCGATTTCACCTATTTTTTAGAAGCTTTGCGGTGAACATACGATTATATAGGTAAAGTGGCATAGTTGTCTAATTCTAGGTATTTGATTATTTTTGACAGTATTTTGTAGCAGGTATTCACAAAATAATAATAAATAATTCTGGAGTGCTACATGTATTTTTCGACCGTTATTTATGTTGTGCAAGCTGCACAATTTAGTACACCCAACGACAAAAATAAAACCCGAATTAGGAGCTTCCCGGTAAATGAGGTAATGACCCTTTTATCATTTTCGTAGGCGGTTGAAATTTTACAGGTATAAATTAGGGCCTCTACATAAGCCGGAAAATGTATAATAGCTGCATCAGTGTTATTCTGTCTTTTCTAGTAACCAGTAGTTGATAAAAATGTCAAAACCTAAGCAGTTAACTATGGAGCAAAAATTGCGAATCTGCTGTTTATTTGAGCAAAACAAATCGAAATCCGAAATCGCTCGTGAAATTGGATGCCATGGGTGGACAGTGCGAAGTATTATAAAAAAACAGAAGGAAAGACGCACTGTTGAGAGGAAAGCAGACAACAGAATTCGGCGGTTTCCTACGCCAAGAGAGGAGAGCAATTTGAAGCTCTTGTCACTTCAGGATCGCTTCAAATCTGCTGCAAAATGAAGAGCTGATCTGGAAACTTAGATGAAGGAGCCTTGTAGTACGCGAACTATCCAAAGAAGGCTTATTGAGATGGGTTTGCGCTCCCGTCGACCTGCCAAGAAGCCCCTTTTGCTAAAACAAATGAGGAAAGCTCGACTACAATGGTGCAGGGAGCGGGAAGATTGGACTTTGGAGGATTGGAAATATTTTATTTTTCCGATGAATCCAAATTCAATTTGATTGGGCCCGATGCATCAGCCTGAGTACGCCATAGAGCAGGAGAGCGTTATTCTGGTGATTGCGTTCAATCAACTGTGAAGCATTTCCCCTACGTTATGGTTTGGGGATGCATCATGTACAACCGCGTAGAGCCTCTAATCCTTCTAGAAGGATCTGTGAATGCAGCCGCATACAAGAAAATAATAAATGAAGGTGTTATTCCAGCAATTGGGGACGTAACAGAAAACATTCAAAATTCGATATTTCAGGATGACTCTGCTCCAACAAAATCAAAATCCGCTGTTATCGTAACATTTATCAATAACAGATCACGCAATATAAGGCGCAACTCGGGATTGAAACACTACCCTGGTCTGGAAATAGCCCCTAATTGAACCCCATTGAAAATCCATGGCAGATAATGGGATCGAAAATAAAGGAAAAAGATCCAAGAACAACCAAACACGTCATCCAAGAAGGGGAAACGAAATAAATGCAGATACGTTGACCACGCTATATGATAGTATAAACAGGTGAATAAAAGCTGTCATTAAAGCACAAGGCGGCCACATTAATTATTAACAGCTTTTACATGTATTAATTTTAATATGCTTTCATCAATTTTTGTTTAAGAAAATCAAAATTTATACGCATTTACTAAATTCTCCTAAAATAAAACAATATCTCTCAAATACGTGTTTAGATAAAATTATTTATAAAGAAGTACTATTGTCCAAAAAGTCACTCTCTCTAGTATTTGCAGACCTAGTCTTAACATTGGATTTTTTTAACCGTCAAAACATCAATTCAGTATATCAAACACAACAAGAAATACATATTTCCACAATTTGACAATAATTTTTGACATTCGGATGAAAAAAAAAAAATTTCGGGGTTTTTTTGTCACTGGGTGTACTTGGAATAAAGGCATGATTTACAGGAAAATATCTTGAACACGTCAGATTGAGTTGGGTTTGTTATCCTGGGGTAAAGTCACTTAAAGACGCAATAAGAAAATTCTAAAAATTATCAACAAGCAAGTTTCAAGGGGAGTCAAGTAGCTAGTTTAAATGCAATCGGAAGAAGATATAGCGCTTCCAGGTCAAATACGCTAAATTCCGAGACAATTAGATAAATATTTCCGGAATAATTGAACTATTTCCCGGATCCAGAAGACAATTTTTCGAATCAAATGGACAATTTTCCGGATTGAATAGATAATTTGCCAGATCGAATATACAACTTTCGGGATCAAATAGATTAATTTCTGGATCAAATATTAGTAAACAATTTTTCGAATCAAATGGATAATTTGCGGGATCACACTGATAACTTTCAGACGAACAGATACATTTCCCGACCAAATAGACAATTTCCCGGATCAGATAGATAACTTTCCTGATCTAATAGTAAATAAAATAAATGGGGAAACTCATTTCGGAATCAAATAAATAAATTTCCGAAACAAACGTAAATTTCCGAATGAAATAATAATAATAAAATCCCAAGTAAAATAAATAACTTTTGGAGTTAAATAACTTAATTTTCAAGGCAAATGAATAATTTTCCAGATCTAATAAATTAATTTCCATTTGATATTAATTACTTTCCGGATAAAATAAGTAGATTGCCCGTAAACAATAATTGATTTAATATTGTGTAGGGATTAGTTAAATCTTACAGAAGGCATGCATTGGGTTCATTCATAATTCAGAACATGATCTTGTTCATGATCTAAATGCGGGTCCCTAACCAGGATTCAAACGACAATCCTTGCATCGAAATAAAACTAGGCAGCCGCGAAACGATACAAAAACTTTTTCAGGGCATTTTTGCGCTTTTCGAACTACAAATCGTGAACAACTAAGAACACAGTTGTCGCGCTTGGAGGCCGTGGTCGTTCAGTCACCGCTCTACGATACTAATCTAGAGATTGAAGTTCAAATCTCGGCGCGATCAAAAACTGCTTCTTAGTACTAATAAAACTCTCATAGTGCTATGAGCTTCTCAGTATAAAGACGGCGTGGAGAGAAGGTGTATGCCACCAACTGCACTTCCGAAAAGTAGATTCGCTATGGAAACGTCAACAAGTCATTGCAATGTTAGAGATGTTAACGCGCCCATGCCTCTAGAGGGGTCAAGAGGATTAGCAACGACACAATTACCAACTGTAAAATGAGCCCATTCGATTATTTCAGTTAATACTACTGTTCTAATTACAATTGACGGAGATACTCTCAAAAACATAAAAAGTTAAAAATAATGGTACGATCACAGGTTCGAAGTAGCACCGATGTGGACAGCCAGGCGGTCAGAATCAGCAGAAGAATGTCAGCGGCGTGTTGGAAGTGTTCGCTGTAGAGTTGCTGAAACACTGCATACATATATGTGAGGCGCGCAACCTAAGAGCGAAATTAAAAATGACTGCTGCGAAAAGCGCTGAATCGATTTCGAGGCAAAATTAATAAAGAGATTTGGTGAAGGCTGCATTCCAATATGACAAAAAATTAGATTACTGCTTCAATTCAAACGATTAAATTGGGAAGGGGGAAAAGTGTGTATGAACGGCCATGCTTTAAAATTTGGAAAAGGAACGCTAGGAATGTGCTGTTTAAATGAAAAAGTTCAACTGCCCCAAAATATGGAGCCACCAGAAGCGTTTCCAAATATTTTGAACGAAATCCCCTGTCAAAATATTTCATCCAAATTTCAGGAAGAACAAAACTTGCTTCTAAGCAACATCGTTCGGACCAAAAAGAGTTGGTAATGAGGGTAGATATTTGCCAACGTTTAAAATACAGCGTCAAATATCCCATCAAGTGGGCTAACCTATTCCACTCCCCGGCCATGACTACAAATTCTTGCAAATTTATTTCATGGAAACGAAAAACACAGCAAGTGGATCAGCATTTTCAAAACATTCCCAGTGCAAATTATAAATTGTGACTTATCCTCAAAGACATTAAAGAGCGGAAAATGCTTTGATACGCCTACTCTGAACTGCTTTAGATCAGGTGGCATGGGGGGTGGGGGGGACATACAAATTCAAATAAGGGCCGATATTATACGAAATAAACTCGGAGGTGAATGAGAGTGCAAACAATGTCGAAAATGACGGAGATTAGTGTCAAGCCAATGGTTTTCGGGGTCGATGCGACGAATGGTGGCACTACCAAAGCCCCCATGAATGAATGATCGTGAACAAATGTCTAAAACGACCAAAATTAATGTGAATGTTGTGAGCGTAGCGAACCCTAGATGAAACAGTGAGCGAAGCGAGTATTTAATAATAATACTTTCATTTAAAATAGGCATTTTGACACTACCTTTTCCAGGAAATAGCTACCGGTCTCATGTGTAGGTACGAGTTGTTTTTCGTATCGTTTTTTTTTACTCAGTATCAATTATAATTGAATTCGGTCGAATCAGGATTGCAGTTGCTTAATTAACTATTTTTCAAATATGTAATGGACGGTTTGGTTGGCATCCGGAGATGCATGTGGGGACGGAACCTAAGGTCGCATTTTGATCATGATGGTCGGGCCGGGTCATCTGGTAAAGAAATAGGCCCCTCAACGAACCCAGCACCGGCCTATGCTTGCTGTAGCTCAGCTACAGAGAAGTGGGCCGGGTTTTCGCCGCTCGTTGCCCCTATCCTTTACGTATTAATAAAATTCATAAAATTCATAGGCCTGGGGAAGACAACACACAAATGGACAATAAAAAAGAAGAGTATAAAAAAATGCGATGAGGAGGAAATAATTGTCTGACGGCTCAGGTGCCCGCGTGCACGCTGCTGGGTCCCGATCATAAAGGACCCTCGGCCTTCTATACCCTCCAATCCATGAGGTCCCATGGCCACTACTTAAAAATTTGAGGACCTCCCGATGATTGAATGGGGGGAGGGGGAGTCATTCTAACTATAATTATTCATACAATCTCTTCAAGCCAACAATTTGCAATTTCGCCTTAACATAAATGGGTAACCATCTCCAGGAGTAGGACGGTTCATGTTCTATTGGCATCGGTCACTTCAAAATCCTTGTATTGCGGGGGAGCCCTCTAATTTCCGGTGTCATTCTAATTAAATCCAATTTTTCCACACAACTTCTATTATTGCAACACGCGTTTTATTGATATGTTATTACAAAAACTGAATCTCCTTTGCCTGACAGTGAACTTGTTCGAGAGAACAACGAACACAAAAATGTTGTCATAACTGAAACAATCACCATGTACGCCACAATTATTACAACAAAACCAGGCGGTTTACCACAAAATGAACTTGAAAATGTTGGAAAATAATTGGTGCATAGGAGGAAACATGCTGCCTACATAAATACGTCTTTTCTGAATGAAACACGCGAAAAAAAAACTGTGTGTGGTAAATAATCCATGCTTCAATAACACTTGCGGAATTGACTTCTATTCTTTTTTTTTTAAAGATATCCGGCGAAACTTTAGATACAATAGCGGCGGGCAAAGGCTTTGGCTTACTTATGTACTTAGTATCGCAGTCAGTATTGTGCCTGAATATAGGAACATGTGTGTTGTAATCGAAAAGCTGCCTTTACATGGCTCAGTGAATAATGGAAAACTTGGCGAAAAGTACATGTAATGTAGCGAGTATTATTTAATATGCATGTGATCTATGGGAAGTTGTGCGAAGAATCTTACAATAATAGTAAGCATCTAGGTCTAGGTCTCAGGTTAAGAAAACATAACCTTAATATGAATAGCTAGCCATGCACAAAAAGAATGAATGAGCGGTTGACTGAGGCGAATGATTTTCATTTACTGAAATGTGTGGTGGAAGAATTGACAATATGAATGGTTAGGATTCGGTTTTAGTGGCAGTAAATATGGTTGGAAGTCCGATTTTCAAATTGAAAAGTAACGATTTTTCCTTGATGGCGTTATTTTAGACGTTTGGTAATGGTTTGGCTACATAGAATTGGAATATTTTGAGAATAGAGTGAAGTGGGTCACTGTCAAACTATGTCGTAATAACTTAGTCCGGCTATCCACTGCCACCAAAAATATTCTACCACTGTCCTCTGGTTTCGTCCACCGATGGATTTTACTCGTCAGGAGCTACCTTAATCCATCGGGCAGATAGCTCGACCAGGCCAGTGGGTGTCAATTCGACTTAAATCCTCGATGGATTATGGTAGCTCGTGACGGGTACAATTAAACGGTGGACAAAATCAAAAGGCAGCAGTAGAATTGGCCAATGAGCTGATTATTTTTGATGGTAGTGGATAGCAGCAAAACTTTCAACAAGAGTTACACATGTCTCATAAGAGCACTTTTTAGAATTGTTATGAAAGCTAAGTTTTAATATTGTAAGAGCATCATTGTTCTCTGGGTACTACTTGAACTCCCAAATATCTCGGAGCTTATCAGTATAAAGACGGTGCCGATAGGAGGTGCATGCTGGCGATTTTACCATCCAAAAAATATGCTATCAAAACGGAATCCTGGCATTGTAAAGCTCATGCGAGTTTGTATTTAATGTCACTCTGTTCCATTATCGTTGACAAATTAAAAGTTTTGGTCCACAAAAACTTGACTTTAAAAAATGATAATTGATAATAGTCATTGCGTCCAGTCAGAAGAGATTCCTTCCTCTTTGAGACGATCATGAGCCTACGGCGGCATTCGGCTCACATAATGGACCCCAGATAGTGTGGGTCCACGCGTCTTGGCCCTATCCCATCCTATCCCTCGAAGGGAGGACGACCAAAAACAGCAACCACACCGGAAACCATCGAAAAAGTGCATGATATCATGTTGGACGATAGGCGAACGAAAGTGAGTGATATTGCTGAGGCTGTGGGATTTCGGAAGAATGGGTGCGAAACATCTTGCACAAAGAATTAGAGATGCAAAAACTCTGCGCAAAATGGGCGCCGCATTTGCTGAACGCCGATCAAAAGCAAATGCGTAAACGATTTTCGCAGCAATCTTTGTACCGATTCAATCGGGATCCGACCCATTTTGTGCGGCAATTTGTCACTATGGATGAGACTTGGGTCCACCAATACACGCCAGAAACGAAACAGTAGTCCAAGCAGTCGGTGGAAGCCGGTGGTTCAGCGCCAAAGAAAGCGAGGTGGATCGCATCAGCCGGAACGGTCTTGTTTTGGGATGCGAAAGGGATCCTGTTAATTGATTACCTTAAAAAAGGCAGAATAATAACAGGCGAATATTACCCCAAACTTCTTGACCAGCTGGATGCCAAAATTCGCGAGAAGAGGCCTGGCTTGAAGAAAAAGAAATCGTCTTTCACCAGGACAACGAACCTGTACACAAGTGTGCGTTGGGAATGGGAAAGCTGGGGGATTCGGAGTACGATTTGCTCGACCATCCCCCCTTTTCTACTGATTTGACACCCTCCGAATTCCATCTGTTCTCAAACTTGAAGGAATTTGTTTCTGGGAAGCGCTTCGCATCCAATGAAGGAGTTGAGAGGGCCGTAGATGAGTATTTTCACTGCCTTCTAGACTCTCACTTCTGGGAAGGAATACTGATGTTGCAGAAACATTGGACCAAATATGTTGAAGTCAAGGGAGATTAGGTAAAAAAATAAAATCATTTTTAGGGTTTTGTAGTAAAACAAAACCCTTATGAAATCGGTCATGCGTCCGTCTGTCTGTCTGTCTGTCCATGGAATATCTCACGAGCCGCTGAGGCTACATGTATGAAATCTAGTGAAAATATGTAGAAGTACTATAATTCTCTGGAGAAAGTGATGCATCGTAATAGGTCAACTTTGAGGGGGGGTCCCCATAGAGGGGAAATGAAGGACGAAATTTTTTTTTCATTTGGTATAGGCAAGTGGGGTATCGTAAGAAAGGTACCGTCGAGTACATTCCATTTCTAGAATTTCCTTCAAATTTAAAGAAAGGGGAAAAGAGGGAGAGGGGAAAACATGTGATCCGAGTTTGTCCCCCCCCCCCCCTTGCATTTCCAAACCGTTATACTTAGAGATATGAAAATTTACAGAAAAGCGGCATTTTACTAACATAGAAAACTATAAATAATAGAATTCCAAAATCTCATCAAAAAAGGTTAATAATAGTACATTTCTATTTTTTCAGTTAGCACACCCCTGCACCCCTTAAGCACACCCGAGGTCAAAAATATTGATGGCCAATGATAACCAACACCATAGACAATAATGCCTCTACGTTTCATTACAACCATGTGATATTTAACAATAGTACATTCACTTAAAGTTAGGCATTTTTACACTATTCATACAAAAAATACACCTTCCGGCTTCAAAGGTGCGAGTACTACTTGCATGTTGTTTTCCGTAGTGCGAATCGCAGTTATTGTTACATATTATGGTTAATCACATTTATGAAAGGGTAAAGATTGGTAGGGGGCGATGTGTGGTAATTGGCCAACTGTAACGGGCGGGGGATGGGAGGGGAAGGTTGAAGGGTAAAATTAAGGTAAAATTTTGTTTATCGACTAGTATAGGCAAGTGGGGTGTTGTGAGAAAGGTAATGTTGAGTTTACTTTACTTATATTTGAAAAAAAGGGGAACAATGAGGGAGGATAAATTAAATCGTAATTTGCCCCCCCCCCCCTTGCATTTCCAGACCGTTACACTTAGAAAAATGAAAACTTCCAGGCAGGTGGGTTTCGAACAGTATATAAAACGGGAAATAATGGAATTTGTATATCTCCTCAAAATAGGTTAATAATAGTTTGTTTCCATAGTTACAGTTAGCGCATCCCTGCATCCCTTAAACACGTCCGAGATCAAAAGTACTGATGACCAAGGATAACCAACACCATAGGCAATAATATGTCCTAAGTTTCATTACAATCACGTAATATGATTGGGCATATAAGATACTATATTATGGGTCAGACATTTTATTTTTTTTTTATCCATCTAAGTGGTACCAAGAAGAGCAAGGAGCCGATACTTACATACCAAAAAAGTAATTGCTACAAAACCCTCGGATTGCGGGCGTAGCCCTCTATATTCCGGTTTCATTTAACTTTAAATCACACAATGAGTGTATGTACAATGACATCAGCATTTTTACTGATGGCTCTTTAATGGACAGTAAAGCGGGGGCGGGGTTTACTCGGAAGAGCTAAACCTAGCATGTGCGCTTAGTCTAGGAGGGTACGTGTCCGTATACCAGGCAGAGATGCTTGGCTTGTTGCATGCGTTGGACCACCTGCTTGAAGGTCAGGTGCGGGGAAAGAAAATCCTTATTGCACTGGACAACCAATCGGTGCTCAGACGCATGCAGCAGACGAACATAAACTCTAAACTGGTACTAGAGTGTGTCCGGAAGCTCAACACGTGTGCCTCAGAAAATGAGGTTACGCTGATGTAAGTAAAAGGACACATAGGTACAACAGGAAATGAGGCGGCGGATGCCCTAGCAAAACAGGGATCTGCGGCAACTTTCATTGGCCCAGAACCCAGAGTTGCTCTGGGGAACGGCATGATTGGAGCGAAGGTTGGGGAGTGGATGGACTCCATGCATCAACAAAGATGGCAGGAGCTAGTCACTTGTAAACAAGCTCGGAATGCAATGACCAGCCCTTTAGGCAGGGAAGCGAGAAAGGTACTCAGTTATAAACGGAGTACCCTAAGCTGGATAACTGCCTTGGTCACAGGGCATGGTAATTTTAAGGCTCATCTGGCCAAGATGAAAATCGGGGAAGATGACGTTTGCAGGCTATGCCTGGAAGAGGCTGAGACGGCAGCACACATTGTGTGCGAATGTCCAGCACTGGCTAGCACGAGGTTGAGGATCACAGGCAAGCACACGATAAGTGTGGAAGCCATGAGTGAACTCAGCCTTAAACAAATGCTAGCAATAACACGGGACTCAGTGATGAAGAAAGAGGTCGACAACTATCAGTTGACATCTGGAAGCCACTGATGACCGGGAGGGGCGAAAAGGGACCCAAACGTTAGTGGTCTGCTTCGGCTATCCCCCAAAACATAATAATAATAACTTTAAATCGCAGTCTTTCATTGTCAGTCCGAGAACTTTTGACCTGACCCTCGAACATATTTGGGATTATTAAGGAGGCATAATGTGCAGAAATAAGTTTCAGACTATTGAGCAGCTGAAAAGCATTGTTTGAAGGGAACAGTATCTGATCAACACAGTCAGTGAAAGAACAAACTCTTAGAAACTGTTATAAGTATTTGAAATCATCGGTAAATAGAAAATTCTGTATATCGATGGTGAAGATACCCAACCTCCATTGTCAAAAATGGCATATCTGCAGTCAGTTCACTTTGGAGGTTGTAAAAGTTAAGAAAAAACTTTGACATAGATGGTTCGGATGTTGCTGTCATCTATCGGTTTTTCATTAAAAATAACAACGTAGGAGGTTGAAAAATTGATGCATGTGTTAATATTCTAAAAGAACTACAGTAAAAGAGAAAAAAAATCCCATAGACAAACTTAGGAACTAGAGAATCTTCACCATCGACATGGGCCAATAGTTGTTGAGACCCGTCCCCGGATTTTCTCTCGACGGGCCTGCCTGATGGGGAAAACGAGGTACCATAGTACCTCTCATGCCTAACTTTCGCTCTCTGTCTAATATTTCAATGATCTTTCATGTCATTCATAAAACACAAATACGCTAGAATCAGCCTTAAATTGAGGCCATAACAAGATATCTTATTGTGAGCTTTATTTAAGGCTCCGTTTCATTGCGTGTGTGCTCAAAAATAACGAAAACATTCAATTCAATATACGAATATGTGCCACTATAGTTCTGACATTGAAAGTGATAATTTTCTGCATATTTTCATTGTTCATTGTTGTCAACAATGTCTATGAGTAGACACATGTAAGTATTCGGGATATTAAGCAGCTTACTTACATACGCAACTACAAGTAACTATGCTTACACATATCAGTAAGCATGTCATTGTTGTTGTCATGTTGAATTTTTCCCATTGTCAATTTATGTAATTTTAATATGTTTGAAACATTAATTTACTTATTTTGTTACGAATTGCCCACGAATTGGTGGGTAGGGAGTAAGTGCAATTAGTCGTGAAAAATCATAAAAAGAAAATGGACCTTAGCTCTTAGGTATTGCGAATAACATGATGCTTTCTTATTTCCTGACAAAAAAAATGCGTTACTCTATCACAAGTGAAAATAGTTTGAATTTGAACTGACTTCATCACACCGCAACCGTACTTAAAACAAAAGATTCAAGGCAGTAACCTGATTTATTCAGATAAAAGAAAATCGAAACCATCTAGTGCAATATGGTAAAATATCTTCATTTGTGTACTTTATTCATCTCGTAGACTACACATTTGTTTCACATATACTCTCCCCTTTTCGCCCAGAACACACTCTTGACTCGACCATGACCAAAAGTAGGCTCAACCAGTTTCAGCCCATTCTTGCGTAAATCATATTGCACCAAATTGATATCGAAGCTTAGTCTTTATCGGCCTTTATCGTAGGCCGGCGCTATTGCAAATATCATGCGCTGGATTTATTTTCAACGACCTTTGGTATCTTGCGCTTATAGGTATTTACTTTATTTCATAACAATTTCAAAGTTGCACACACGCAAGATACACATATATCGATCAAACGCCTACACGAAGAAGGTGGACGAGCTGGGCGTATTTAATTATATGGATTTTTGTGGAAATTATTATTTTATCTAAACATATAATCTTATCAGAACAAAAAGTTTATGGATGGAGTTGCGATGGTGGATTAGGCGCTTGCGCTTCCTGTTAGAGGGCGGATTTGATGTAAATCCACGACTTTCGATGTAAAAAAAAGTAAAATACGTGAGAATGCCTCGCCTGTTTTACTCAGAGCCAAATGTAGCAGTCATTCCAGTTGCATAATCACGCATTACATAATTTGAAACCTCGAAAAAATTCACCTAGTCATAGTCTTTAAAAATCCTAGATAATCTAAAAAAGAAGTCACTCTACTTTAGATTTTCCAGTTACCTTGAGAAATAGCAACGAATTGCACATAATTATTCAATTAATTTTCCATTGCCGTTTTTCTAATCTAATCCTGCTTTGTTTTTCCCTTGATTATACGAGTACTGGCTTACATATACGTGTGCTATATTATTAAACGATCTTTTTACAAATTTTTATTGTTTCGAGAAAACAAGACCTTTTCAACACCTGATTGAGCTCTTCTTTTTTATCTTTCTAAACCACTATTAGATTGTTTTTGTCTAAGTGTTGATTTGGAGCCGTCTGATGAGACTTAATTGAATATAATTTCCGTTAAATTGCACCTTATTGAATGGAAATCTCACGAGACCGCAGAAAAAAATTGTTTCAGTATAGAAAAACATTGTAGACTTGAATTCAAATGATTATGTTCGTTGTATGGATCACGTCAATTAGATTCGATTTTATTGTTGGAGAGTTTTTTATTCAGTGGTCTAGCGACGACGCTGAGAAAAAACAATAGAAATGTGTGCATGTGTGCAGGAAACTTATTATTATAGAATAATTGGATACGGTCAAGTTTTTAAGATTAAGTGGTTTTATTGGTTTATACTTCACGCCTGAGTGATTTATGTGAATTGGATGAAGCACAGTGGTGATTTGTTTTTAAATAGAATAACGTAGGAGGATTTAAATGGATGATTTCTAAAAATTTGTAAAACTGGTATTCATCGTTAATTGTACGAAAATAACAACAGCCAATTATGACAAAAAAATAGAACAAGAGTAAAGTACTATTGAATTTGGTGAGCTTAAGTAGCATGAGTATAGGTATAGCTATGACCAATTTTCTCTTATAGCTTATAGACCAACTACTAACAAATAGGGTTATTATATACTCGCTTCCGTGCAGCATCTGAACATCGGTATATCATGAAGCAACTTCTCAAGGTGGTGTCCTATCCCCCTTTCTATGAATTTAGCAGTAAACCAACTGCTTTTGGACATGGAAGGTATGGGATGTAAAGTCAATGCGCATGCCGACGATATTGTCATCGCCATCTCTGGGAAGTTGTAATAGCAGCAAGCGAGGATCCACTCTTGGAGCGGAGTTTCAACAGTCGGGCGACAGCACGTGCTGGTGTAGCTCTGTTCGGTTGAATTGGGGGTGGGGACTTGCCCTACTGTTGCCCCGGTGCCATTACTCAATCAATATTCACGTGCTTTGACCAAAAAAAAATTAAATAAATAAAATCGAACCAACTGGAAAGGAAAACCAACACTGACTAACTCCTGCAAGGTCAAGATGTTATTGACCATGGCCGTCTACACCCACCTGCAACCATGTAGGTCCCAAGGCCACATTGTGAAGGACCTCCCAAAAATAATCCGTATTCTCGCGTCTACATGCGCTGGTGCATTGTCAAGGAATAGAGAAGAGGGTCCGGGAAGGAAAACTTAAGATTTTTATCGAACCATATTAATTTATTAGGCACAAAACTCAAAACTCAGTATTATTATTTAAATTCATTCAAAGGACTACTAAATTCAAGTACGGCTCAGCTTCCTTACATGACACCTCCCTTAAGAAAGCGATTGATTTCCAACAATATATAAGAGTTATAATTATTTTTGACTCACCCTTTTTTTTTATCGTACGTAACGGCCGTTGCGAACTCGATGGGTTGCTGCAAATAAAATCCGAAGTTTTTGTTTCGTTTTCTTTCAGTGAGCGTGTATGAAAGCACAAATCTCTTTTTTTCTTCTGTTTACTGCACTCTACTTTAAACTACATAAAAGAAATTGAAAAAAAAAAGATGCATAAATGGAATTCTATAGTACTAACTGCCAGAACAAATTAAATTTCCAATTGTTACGGTTGCCGATTATTATAAAGAACCCCAAATTTATGATGGCATTCTAAACTGGTTCTCGGCAGAGACAATTCCACTGCTTGATAGTGCTGGGGAGAGGGATCGCATGCCACCAAGCGAGCCCCAATATTCTGTGACGTCGCTGGACTAATTACGGTATATGCCACGAGGGTATCCGGTGAATTGTCGCCAATCCGTCCTGATCAGGGGTTGGTGTGTTCGAATAACCTGAATACTCTGACTGCTTAATATTTGGTAGCAGCCCAAAAACGTATGACCAAGTGCCGGTCCTTTGGAATAATTTCACCTTCAGCGCTTCGCATGAAGGCTCCGCAACAAACACAAAATTTTTCCCAATTGCTCCTAATAAGTTGCTGAAGGAAGTTAAACGCGCTTATGGAGTAGAAACTTGTTGGTCCTTTGCCGTAAATGGACAAGGGCTCAACTTTATTCTTGGTACCATGCGGTTATTCCAATATTTTAATTACCGCTAAAGCGTTATATTCTTCCTTGCGGATTGCTTGAGGTCCGGCCACTTGGTCACATAAACTGAGCACAATTTCGAAGTGGCACTAAAATTAAAAAGAAAAGGAAATGCTACTTTCAATCCTAAGAAAGGAATAGAAAAATTGGTAAAAAACTAGACCACTCACTAGCAGTTTCCACTATCACAAATCACTCCATCAGGAAAAATAGCGGATCCTTTATAACTTTAGGACCCTCGTCCGACACCGGCAACGATTGATTTGCTACGTCCAGTTTTTTCCTAATTAAAATTGACCCATCCACTCTATATCGGCCATTTCACTCTCCCGCACCCGTCCAATCATAAAGAAAAAAAGACTTACTCCCACCAAATCAAAAGAATTCTCACGCTATTATTGCAATTTACATAGCATACTGCCTCCTATACATTTGCATTCATTCGTACTTGATATCGTTTGATAACAAGCACACTCTGCATGCAAACTCGCCTACATGTCTATAGTGCGCAAAGCAATGGTAATACACAACGTCAGGTGTCTCAGGTCATTCACGCATATTAAAATGCATCTTATGCATATTATTGTATATTGAGAGATCAAACGTCGGCACTTATGATTTCTCTCGGATACATCGAAATCATAAGGCACAAATGTGAGTGCCCCGCTGTCCGCTCATTTGGAAGCCCTTAAAAGGTGGTTGATAATGTGTGCGTTTGCACTTCGATCGTCTGAGAGAAGTATCATCTTGCCGTTATCGATTCGTTTAGACAAAGATACATTTCCAAACAAAACGAATGACCTGATTTTGTTATTGTTCTGGTATTGGATCACAGCTGACCAAAGGGGATTTGAAACTTTGGTAAATGTAGGCGAATTTGTCCAACTAAACTACTGATAAGAAGTGACGAAGCTGATGATTATTATTGTGGGTATTTTAGTATCGTAGTTACATATGAGTTTAGTAAGTGAACATTACAAATTCTCTCTGTGTTCTAAGAGACAATTGCCGAGTACCCACTCAATCCCAACGAAATGGGCTAGACTAGCTAGGGTTAGTGCCAATCCGGCCAAAACAAGGAAAGACAAGTCACTAATATTCGAGCCACCACTGCTTAACGAGGTAAGACTTGTTCTTTTTGACAAAGTCAAGTTTCTGGAGGTCAATCTAGACAGGAAGCTAGGGTAGAGACCCAGTACTTTCCACGGGAAAGTCTGTTATTTCAAACTGGAAGACTGTTTCAAGAATGTCGGACCTTCATCCCGTAGATGTGGAAATTTTTCAACATATCCCTTTGATGGACATTGCAACTTAAACGGTAAACGCAGAGCGAATGAACTGACCAGAGTAGGAACGAAGGAAGGAGGACCGAGCTAAGTCATCCCCATTTTGAGTGATCTTTATTAGCCTGGAAAAGACTGTAAATGCTGATGCGTCCAGCGCAGAACTTCCAACGCCAGATGGAGTAATGGTAGCACTTGTATTGTTAACAAGAAACTTGGGCCTAGGCTTGATCCTAGACGCTCTGCGGAGAGGAATACAAGAAAAGAAAGGACTCTTGTTGGGGTGGTTACAGGGCATTGCTTAATCGGCAAACATGGTAAAAGAGTGGGACTTCCACACTATGACTTGACCGTGGGGATAAGGAGAAGTGTTCCTTTAAATTACTATGAAAATGTCATACCCTAGCTAAAAGAAGAATGAAACCCCAGGGATCCCTTTTTGACGATCTGGACGATCTTATGGATAATAGCATGGATCGGCTCCGGTGTTTTATCAACAGTTCCGACTGGCTCAGAATACTTAGGACTCAAGTTGTGGATTCGATGGTGATTTCACAATGTTAGTGGTAGTCTGTGTGTGTGGTGTGTTTCAAAGCAACCCCTAACCAATTAACAAATATAGAGGGGAGGGTACAGAGGAACTTTTGGTACTGGTTGTTTTCACATTACTAACCGATAATAGATAAAGTTGAGCACGGTAGTTGCGAAAGTCTACATGGACTCTAGTTTCTATTGTGCTGTAGACCAAGAGTCTAAATGAAGATGTAGTATTGACGGTTCAGTTTGACCAAACCCAAAAAATGGCTCAAATGCCTAGAGGTTCGATTGAGCCCCACCGAGGCAATCTCGCAGAGAACGTGGTTAGAAGTTTCATCATCGCGCTTGCAAAACGATAATTAGGATCAGAGATTATACCCATTGTGTGACTCAGCCGAGGCGCGCGGTTCCAGATGAACCCGCAAATAACTCTCGCCCTGATTCAATTCAAAATTGACTGTTCCAGGGAGCGTTTGTGTGTTTCAGGCCAGAGAGATTTTGCCAGTACACAGCGGCTTTTAAATGTTGCTGCTCTCTAATATATAGTTTTGCGCTTCACCGATGGATACAACAGCAAGGTTCTGGGAGGGTGAACAGGCTTGCTTAAGGTCTCAAATCTACCACGTATGCGAAATATTACCTAAAATGTCCACGTGTGCCGGCACCCAATACATGGTGACTCTATTCACAAAGCTAAGTCTTTGAAAAGCTTCATTACAGTTGTACTCGAATTTCAACGAAACGGAAAATTTCCTTAGCGCCTTGGCTGCCGCGTGACTTTCAGTGAAGGTTGCAATACTTCTGCCACGGTAACCGACAGATCTTAATGGCCTCAACCAAGTTCGTCTATGTCAACCAAACATTGCAGTAGCTTTAGACCTGTCAAAGGTATTCGACACCGTTAGCCACTCGTTCCTGTCTGACATCAGCAGTACATCTTTTCCGTCGGGAATAATCAAGTGGATCGCAAATTACCTAGTCGAAAGACAGTCCTTCACTGAGTTTAAAAATGGGAAATCTAAACTTGTCACCCAAGGAGGAGTCTTATGTCCCACTCTGTTTAACCTATATTCGTCAGGACTTCCGACGCCACCTGACGGATTTAAAATCGTCAGGTTCGCTGATAACTGTACTGCAACCGGCCACGACATCACCCAAATGTGCGAGCAGATAAATCAATATCTTGAAGAGCCCAAAAACTTCTTCATAAGCAAAAATCTTACTCTGTCAGCGCTGAAGTCTTCTCCTACTCTTTTTACCACCCAGACCAGGGCGACCGGTAGCGCAGTAGGTTGAGGTAACAGTTTCATGTATGACTACCGGTGTTTCGGGTTCGAATCCCGTCCACGACGACGTTCGTGGCCATGAATGTGCAGGAGGTGCATGCTGGCAACTGCTTTCTCCAAAACCAGTTTATGCCAACGAAACATCAACTATGCCACATGCAACAGTTGACGGGGCTAGGGCAATTGAGTAATTAAATGAGGTTACAACTGAATATTGCAGTAGATTTTCAAACTATTCCCACAATTAACCACCCAAAAATTCTCGGTGCCACCCTTGACAGCATGGCCACCTCATCGGCTCATGCGTCAACCATTTGTGACAGGATAAGGCGCATCAACAAAGTTCTCAAAGCTTTAGCTGGCTGTTCCTGGGGAAACATAGGGAGACCCTACTTGTGACATACAAATCCATCGGGAGATCTGTGGCCAATTATGCGGCTCCCATATGGTGAGACAATTTATGCGACACTCTATGGAAAAATACACAAATCAGTCAGAACACTTCTTTTAGAAACGCCACAGGCTGCCTCTTAATATCGTCACAGGACCACCTGCATCAAGAGACTAAAAAGATGCCCTTAAAAATCCCCAACAATCTTCTCACCAAGCAGTATCTAGTTCGCTATTATCAAAATTACCATCCTAAATCAAATCTGGTAGACAGAACCCCACTGCCGCGTCACGTTAGATGCAATAAGATTGAACGCGAAAGGGAAGTTCAAAGTTTTAAATAAGTTCCCTTTGATAACACCAGCTATATGTCGACCATCACTACGCTGCACAGTGAAGAAGTGCTTTCTTCTATCGCGAACTAAAACCGAGCAAGGTATTGAATGCGCAACCACCTGCCATTTCTCCAGACGGAACCCGGCTCCCAAGAGCAACCAGAACCACTTTAGCTCAATTCCGTTCTGGTTGGTGTTCGCGTCTGAATTAATACCAATCCCGCATTGACAGTGAAGTCCAAAACTCCTGCCCAGCATGTGGTCCCTCTGCACACGACGTTGAGCACATCTTTAATTGTAAAGCAGACCCCACTCGCTTAAGTCCTTTTGCGTTATGAGAGAACTTCATCGAGGCAGCTGCTTTTCTCCAGCTGGACACAGAGGGTACTAACAGGGATAGTCAGAGTTGTTGACATACATTTTTATCTGAGCTCGAAGCGCCACTACAACAACAACAGATCTTATTTGCATGAACTGCAGCTTGCAACACCGTAAGGTACTTGAATTTTGGATTTTTTCTGGTCAATTTTCTCCCAATTTTTAGTCAACAACTAAGAACCGCTCGTTGGCCGGTTTGTCATGATTGATTCGACAAGAAAGAGAGAGACAAGAGGGGGGCGGTGGTCCAGCAAACACAAACTCTCTTAAATCGTTCTTAAAGCATTATGGATGTTTTTAGTTTCTTAAGTCAAACTTCATAAGACTTTTAAGAACCAAATCAGGGACAGCTCTTTGCGATACTAGTGTCTCATTTCGTGATTATAGAATTATTTAAGCAACCACGCTAGAAACACAATTTGCTGGATCGACTTTCTTGTGATTATAGTGTCTCATATCAACCTTAAAGTGTGCTTTAGAAAATAACAGCACAGAGAGCCAATCAAAAAAGATAGGTTTCTTATATCATTATTTAAACATTATATAAGAAACCTGACCTGTATCAAAAATTTGACACTTCGGAGAAGTTTTTTTTAAGGTGAAGGCAGTGGACTAGGAAACGGGCAACTGTGGGTTCAAAGCCTGATAAGTGTAAACAAAAAATTCAAATTTCTTTCAATTTCCCTGTCATTCTCTCTAAATGTGTCATTACAGATAAACAATTTACTAAAAATAAAAGTGTTGGAGAAAACAATTATTCGCAATCAGCTATCACCAAAATCCCGAAATACTGATTTTCGACTTAATATTTCTTAATGTTTTCTACTTTTGACTAACTTTTTTGGATTTTTGCCCACTGTGCGACTCCACAATTCATTTTAGAGCCATCAGTGAATATTTTTTTGTCGTTCCTCCCGGTCACCTCCTCCTCAATCCATTCCGTTCTCGTTGGGAGCCTAGTTGCGAGGTGCTTGTCAAAAGTTTATTTCTCTCTCTCTAATTGCCTTGACTCCTCCAGGGGTATGGGCGCGTCAACACCTCATGCATTTCTATGCCTTGTTGACGTTTCAATAGCATATCTACTTTTTCGGAAATGCAGTTGCTAGCATGCACCTCCTATCCGCGCCGTCTTTATACTGACAAGCTCGGAGCACTGTGAGAGTTCTATTAGTACTCACAGGCAGTTTTTGATCGCGCCGAGATTTGATCTCCGAGCTCTAGATTACTATCGTAGAGCGGTGACCGAACGATCACGGCCACCGAGTGCGACATATAGTCTGTTGGCAACATGTCTCGTACTCCGACAGGTAGAGACTCCAGTATATTAAGTTCAACATCCAGACTTCCTTAGTCTGACAGAACTGCACGCGTCTATGTGTAGGTCTAAGATGATTTAAGTAGGCCTAGGATGATATTTGGGGCTTCCGCTGGATATGAACGCATAGCTTCCCTGACTGCGATGCAAGCGGTTCTTTTTACTTTATTTTACAGATCACTGTTAGACTTCCTACGAAGAACTGGTCACCATGCCATTGCTCAGTATGCGAGAAGAAGCCGCAATACAGTTGTGTACAGACAAAAAACCATTTTTGACAGAAGACAAGTTCCCCTGCAGGCATAGAAGGCTAAATAGGCTTTTCTTGTACGATGCTCAATGTTCATCTTTCAACTAATTTTCGAGTCGGGAATGACTCCGCGACAGTTAACGTTGGGTGATAGATTTGAAGAGTGGCCATTAAGTCGTGGGAGTTGAAAATCTGTTATTTTGATCCTTATGGTAAAGGGGACTAGCTCGACTTTGCTCGGGTTCACGCTAAGTCCGTATACTCTGAAGTCCAACTGCCTACTGCGCTTAAAGCGCCATTCATGATTTCACTCATCACAAGGAGGAACTTTCTCCAAACCAAAAATTACCGCAACTACCTTGGCTCCTGACGCATTTAGCTTTCTTAGGGGTCTGCCCATCGCTAAATTCATAGCAGAGAAGATATCACCCTGTCCTGGAGGGTTCCCTGCGCACGTATCTGGTTATCCTCCATCCAGCTCCGATTTAACCATTCTGGACTTTAAAATCGCTACTATCCAGCTGCTTAAAAAAGTCTCCACCCCAACCTCCGTCCCGGACTTCTGAATGATATCAGTTTGGATGTTATTAAACGCACCCTCAATATCCAAAAAAACTGCTAGGGTGTATTGAGTATTGCTTGTATTGGAGGTCATGCTTGATCGTGACAAGTACCTCATGGAGAGTCGTCTTCGTCGATTTTCCTTTGAGATACGCAGGCCATTCAAAATTGCCGATTTCACCAAAATCCGGTAAATTTGGCTCTCCAAGATTAGTTCCAGAGCCATAATTACGAAATAGGCGCGGATGATAGGCTTGAAGTCCTTCGGGGACTCATAATCATAACTACCCATTTTTGAAATGAACGTAACGCGTACACATCTCCCTGACCTGGGTAAGTGGTTAAGTGCTACGCAGCTTCTGAACATGGCCACTAACTGTGAAGCTGCTACGTCTTTATCTGCTGAAGCATGACTGGCAAAATGCCATCAAGTCTCGGAGACCTCTACAGCGAAAAAAGATTGGTGGCCCAAATCGTTCCTTTATCTGTGTTGCGATGAAAAATCTTCCCACGAGGTGCACTGCTCACCTGGCCTGTCAATCACACAGTGGTGCTTGGTGTCAGGGAAAAGTTTTGATAGAAGGAGTTCAAGGCTATCAGCCCCTGCAATTCGTCGAGGCTCCGCCCAATGGGAGATAATTCCCGGAGCCCTTAATAAAGTATAATATATAAAAGAAACAACAATAAAGTGGACGGTTTGCGAAGCATTCAAGTTTGCTTGACCACAACAGACCACACTTCTGCTAGTACTAGCAGGATTCGTCAACACTCAACAGAATCGCCAAGGACAAAATTGTACAATATTTCTAAAAGTGTTTCATCAAACGACGCTCTGCCAATTTATTATTTATTTCTACTCAACCCCATTCAGCGAACCGAAAAAAAGCAACAATCATGACACTTGTATACTATCACAAAATCACCATCAAAGCACAGCTCACAATTCACCAATTGGCAGGCCTTGTCATAGTAAATAGTGAGTCAAGTGATGTGCCTATTAATTAGCGCTGATATCACGCAATTATTGGCTTGTCTTGCAATCACTCTCAGTTTGAGTTCAACTTGGAGAACAGAATCAATGGAATCCTGGTTAAATCTTTGAATCCACATTGTATCTATAAGGTACACAACTCTGTGTTACCTAGTACGAATGTACGTCTATCTTTAATTTGCCTTTGGCGATCAATAATCATGTCAATAATTTCACACTATAAAGTGACTTCATCTCTGATCGAATGCTGATTGGACCGGTTACTATCGATGACTTTAATCAGAAAAATATTTATTAAATAAACGATGATAATCGTCGATTTGTTTTTTTTTCTTGCGGCACGCTAACTTTATCAAAGTAAAAGATATCAAATTCGAAATTTTCAAAGATTTCTCCGTACTATTTAGCGTTTTATGTGTGAATATGTGGTGGATTCATCATTATCACTTCATCGATTAAGGAAGTTAAGTTGCGGCGATTAACTTTCAATGTGTGTTCAACCATGGATGACTTTTTCCACCTGTGACCTAATGACCGACTGGGTCATCTTATTGGCAAGGTATGTATTTGTTTAAGATTGTACGGCGGTGAATATGAAATACCATTGGACATACATGCTCGTGGCCTGCAAGGTTGCTGTAAATCATTTAATGATCGAGTATATGCTGTTCGAACTGAGTTACGTTCTTCATGCCTGATTGATTACGTTGACAATTTTCAGAAAACTATTTTTACTGAAATATTAATTGGGTGTAAACCCATTACGTATGAGGTGCACGCTATCAACTGCATCATCCGAAATTTAAATGCAATCGAAATGTCAACAAGGCATAGCTATGCAAAATATGCTGATGGTGCCGTGAGGGGTCAAGGCGATTTACAACAAAACCAATTAATTATTAATTACTTATGAAGCATACATGCTATGAGGGTCAGTGGCGGATCTAGAAATCGGGGAGGTGGGAAGAAGGGTATAACAAGAGTATGTATACAATTATTCGGGGCAACCGGTAGTGCAGTGTGTTGAGGCATCAGTCTCATGTTTGACTAGTGGCGTTTTGGGTTCGAATCCTGTCCACGACAATGTTCGTGGCCATGGATGTGCAGGAGGTGCATGCTGGCAACTGCATTCTCCGAAACCAGTTTATGCCGACAAAACGTCAACTGGGCCTCATGAAACAGTTGACGCGCTATGCCCCACAAGGGGTTAGGGCAATTGAGAGAGCTACAATTATTCAAGTTTAGATCTTCCAGCTATATGGTACACATACATACATATACATACATGCTATATTTGTAAAAACTTACTCGAAAACCTAAATTAAGTGGACGCGCAAACCATCCATATTGCATTCATTTTGAATACACAATTTTAGTGCAGTAGATACATAATGAAAAGCATGCTGAGCGCATAGTAAAAAAAAAGACCAGAGAGTGCCAGGGAGCGAAACAGGCCCAGCTTGATCTTGATGCTAAGATAACTGCTCTGCCAAATTTTGAACAGCATGCCGTATGCTCATTTAGCCTGGTTGATACAACGAGCGTCCTGTTCCGTACCACCATTTTCGGCAAAAATGCTACCCATGTAGACAAAGTTGTCCACTTTCTCCACAGGCTGCCCATTAATACTGATAACAATCGATGAAGGGTTTCTGTTTCCCAATAGCGGACTTAGAGCCTTAGCCTTACTTGCATTAATTTTTAGCCCAACGTCATTCATTTCATTTCATTTATTTTATTTGCAATTCATATAATACATTAATTCATTTAACAATAATTTATTGGTATTGCTTCTCCCCTCTAAAGCAAAGCTTGTGTGAGGGGAAACTTTAAGTTTAAGGATAGTTAGACTAAGTAACATGTTTAAGTATTAGTTAATAATTATTATCATTTAATAAAAAGGTAGATACCTATTATACAATACAATGAGTAAAAATTAGTGTTCAGTACTGTATTTATTGTTCAGAGGTATATAGTGTGAACATTTGATAGAATTCATTGAAGGATAGGTTAAGTAGCCAAAATTTAACTTATATTTTAAAATTTTGAATCCTATAAATATCTATCCTGATGTCGTTCGGGAGGATGTTGAAAAAAAGAGGACCGGTGTAGGTGTGGGATTTTTGGGATGACGTCTTTCTCATGCGCGGAACTACAAGTCTGAGAATGCTGTGACGCGTGTTGGCCTGGTGTGAGATGAAGTTAGGATTGATTAAAATTGTTTTCCAGGTAGTATAGTGTGCTTTTGACATAGAGCTTCCTAATATGGAGTATATTTAGTAAAGCGAAAAGTTCTTCGGAAGGAAAAGTCTGCGGGAGGTGAAAAGCGGTTTTTAAAATTATTTTTTGTGTAGTTTTTAAAATCCTCAAATGGTTGTCGTAAGCTCCACCCCATGCTGTTATAGCGTATTGTAAGACCGATTGTACCAGCGCGAAATACACTTGTCTCATCTGATCTTTTGATAGGGTAGATCTAATGGTTCTGTATATATATAAGGTCTTTCGTAACTTTTGTGCAAGGTACGAGATATGAATGTTCCATTTTAGAAATTTATCAATGTATATTCCAAGGTATTTCACGCTATCAATGCAGTCTATTTGGGGGCAATTGCAAGGATCATTGCATGGTAGATGAGTTTGTGCTCTGCAGTTGTCATTATGCAGTTTAACACAATTTTGCAGAGGTTGTCCAGAATTTGTAAGCGAGAATGTGATTGCTTTGGTTTTAGATATGTTTAAGTTCAGATGGTGACTTTCAAGCCAGCTTTTTACAGCTTTGAAATCATGCTCCGCGTTGGAGAATGTCTCTGACCATGTTCTGCTTGAAGTTACCAAAACAGTATCGTCAGCAAAGGCGATGATTTTGCTTTTCCTTGTTGCTATCTTACATAAGTCATTCACATATATTAAATAAAGTAATGGTGATAGGACTGTGCCTTGAGGAAGGCCATACGGCTGATTGTTTGCCCATTCGCTGTAAGTGTTCCCTATTTTTACACACTGTTTCCGTTTTGTTAGATAGCTTGATAATAATTTCAATGGAGTGCCGCAGATGCCAATTTTGCGTAATTTTAAAGTCAGAAGATTGTGCGGTATTGAATCGAAAGCTTTGGCAAGGTTCATGAAAATTGCCATTGGTTTGTTGTCAGTTTCTATTTCAGAATGTAGCATGTCAGTTACTTGTAATATAGCATTTTCCGTAATCATGCCACTCCGGAAACCATATTGATTTGGGGATAGAATGTTGTTTTCAGTGATAAATTTTTTCAAACGTGTTTTCAAGCACCTTTCGAACAATTTAGATATCACGGGTAGTAATGAAATTGGCCTGCAGTTCAGTGGGTTGTTTTTCTCCCCATTTTTATACTCTAGATGAAATCTGAGAGTATTATAAGTTTGCCACAAAGTTTGCAACGCTAAGAAATAAGGCTCGCAGAAAAAAATGAATGATACAGAAGTTCATATTATCACTCGAATATTTCAAAACCGGATGTCCGTCTGTCCGTCTGTCCGTCCGTCCGTCCGTGACCTCTCTAGCTCGAGAACGCGTTGAGCTATGAAGTTCAAATTTTGCACACGTTATTTTTGACAAAAAATGAAGGCTAAGTTCGTGAACGGGCTAAATCGCTCCACCCCTTCTACCCCCTCCCATACAAAATGACACATTTTTGAAAATTTACAATAATCAGATTTTCTCAGAAACTATAAAACATATTGCTTTGAAATTTTTAATATATCACTTTTATGATAATTGTAACCTATGTTATAAAACTTATTGTAATCCTCACCCTCCTTCTACCCCCTCCCATACAAACTGCACTATTTCATGAAATACGTTAAGCCAATTTACTCAGTACGTATACAATTTATCGGGCTGAAATTTTGTACTTAACACTTAATTAACAATATCAGTTAGATTCAAAAAAATTAATCGATTACCCTTACTCCGTCTACCCCCTCCCATACAAAATGACACATTTTTGATAATTTACAATAATCAGATTTTCTCAGAAACTATAAAACATATTGCTTTGAAATTTTTAATATATCACTTTTATAATAATTGTAACCTATGTTATAAAATTTATTGTAATCCTCACCCTCCTTCTACCCCCTCCCATACAAACTGCACTATTTCATGAAATACGTTAAACCAATTTACTCATTACCTATACAATTTATCGGGCTGAAATTTTGTACTTAACACTTAATTAACAATATCAGTTAGATTCAAAAAAAGTAATCGATTACCCTTACTCCGTCTACCCCCTCCCATACAAAATGACACATTTTTGAAAATTTACAATAATCAGATTTTCTCAGAAACTATAAAACATATTGCTTTGAAATTTTGAATATATCACTTTTATGATAATTGTAACCTACATTATAAAATTTATTATTATTTATTGGATTTAACCAGGTTCAAATTCATCTAGAGTATTGCATGATTGGGGTTTACCCCAATCGTAGTTCTTTTATGTTTATAAATTGGGGTTACAACAGCTTCTTTAAAAGGTGTTGGAAAGATTCCTTTTTTGATGCATTTGTTAAATATAGTTGCCAAAGGCACTTTCAACTCATTTTTTGTTGTTTTAAGTAATTCCGTGCTTATGTTGTCGATTCCGGAGGACGATTTACGCAAATTATTAATTTGATTGGCTATTTCATCAATACTTATTTTACTTATATGGAAATTCGATTCGTTTGGAAGGACTGTTTGTTCCAGCAAATCTGTGGTCGTTTCGGGGTTGGCATTCTTTGCGCCTAAATTGATAAAGGTTTTGTTCAGTGTGTTAGCGGCTGACTCCATATTATTTGATGCAGCGTTGGTGTTTGGGTCGATAATCTTCATCCATTCAATGTTGTCGTGACGATTTCTTCCTGTCATGTCATTGACTGTTTTCCACAGGTGTTGGGTGCAGTTTTTACTGTTTGTTATAATTCTTTGAATGTAGTCTCTTTTGGATGATTTCGATATGATTTGTAATAGGTTTGCAGTCCAGTATTAAATGGTTGAGTATTTAATGTTTTTTTTCAATTTTTCTCTGGTTCTTATTGACCGAATGATGCCTTCAGTCAACCATGGTTTTAAGATTCGAAATTTGCGTTTAGTTGTGATTGTGTATTGACATTCTAGTGTCAAGTCTTGCAGTCTGTCGAATAGTAACCTGGTGGCGATTTCAGCGTTATTTTCAGAGGATAGTAGGTATGCTAGACCAATCAGTGTGATGTAGTTTTTGTTTCAGTAAATTTGAGTCTATCATTGTTTTGACATTTGAGCTGTTATTTTTGTGTGTCTTTAGATCTAGTGGTACTGATAATAGAAGGGTGTTGTGGTCTGTTATGCAGTTTTTAAGAATTATTGGCATACACTCTCTATGATGTTTCTGTCGTATAAATATATGGTCAATGCAGGAGGAGGAAGTTGCGGTTGTGCGTGTCGGTTTGTTGATTAGAGAGGTGAATCCTAGCCTCGCTAGGCTGTTGAGATAATCATTGGTTATTGTGGAGTTGTCAAGAATGTTTATATTGATGTCTCCTACTAATATGTCTATTGAATTGTTAGAGTGGTCCGGTATTAGGTTGGTGAGATTACTTATAAAATTGTTTATTTCTAGGGATGGTGAACGATATATGCCTAATAGTGATAAGTTAGAATTATTCTTTAGTTTTATGTCCATCTTGATACCTGTTTGTGAATCATTCGATATTTCTTGATACATATAATCCGGTGTCTCTTTGATGTACACTATGACACCGTCACTTTTGTTTTTGTTGGATTCTGTGTACAGTGTGTTGTAGCCGGGTATATTGAAATTAATAATGGTTTTCCCAAATTCTATGTGGTAACTGCTATGTTGTGTTTCGGATAGGACAATTGCATCAGGATTGATATTTAGTTCGTGAATTAGTACAACTAGGTCATGAAAATTTTTCTTTATACTTCTGATATTCAAGTGTATTATTTTGAATTTGTTCTGATTTTGGCTAAAAAACGTTTTACAAGTATTAATTGCGGACTCAAGGGTATTGACGTCATCAATGTCTATTAAATCTATTGTGGATGTGATCATAAATACTAAAAATGTTGTGGTACATATAATACATAATATTGTTTATCTAAAAATTTAAGTTAATAATCGTGATTCAAGGTCCGATTCGCATGTGATTTTGTAGATCTTCGCATTTTCGTCTTTCCTTACAAAAATAACATTATTCTTTATCCAGACAAATTTAAAACCATTTTCCCGCGCGAAAACTTTGGATTTATATAGTAATGTTTTGAAAACTCTAGTCAGGTGGTTATTTATGAAGACTCTCTTGTTTGAGAAGCTATGGTGGATTTTGTCAGCTGTGAGAGTTGCTTTCTTCTGTTTAATTTGTTCCATACAAATATTGCGGTCCGTTGACGAGCTGAATTTGACGATTATTGCTCTCGGGCTGTCTCCTCGACCTTTGCTTGGCTGACGTGCGAATGAGACGGGCATGGGGTCGTGAGGTATTTCTATAGCCTTTTTTACTTGTGAGTATACTTGAGACAGATCCTCATTTCTTGTCTCTGGGATGCCAGTTATTTCTATTTCAGTTTCGAGTAACTGCTGTTCCATTTGGTTGACGCAAGCGCTCAGTGATTTTACTTGTCCTTTCAAATCAGCGTTTTCCTGTGCGAGATCTTGACATATTTTTGACAAATTGTCCATTTTAGTGCTGTACTGGTTTATTTTCAAATTAAAATCATCCACTTTGGAACAACAGTAGTCCAAAGATTTACGATATTCTGTTAGTTCAGTTTTTAATGTGGTCTTCATCTCCGCCAATTCGGTTTTAATGCCTGCCTTCACATCGTTCATCAGTTCGATGATGTCATCTAGGCTTTGGCCAGGAGTACATTCCAAGCTTAGTTGTTCGGTACGGCAATTTTGACAGGTCCAAATTTTTTTACGTTCTTTTGGAAGCTTCCGAAAATTCGTTTCAGAATATCCTGCGCAATAAAAATGGTACGACTGCTTGCATTTAGAACAATCGATCGCATCCACCTTCTCTACAATTCCGTCGCTGCAATGGGTACACTTCATGGCTAAAAGAGAGGTGCTTACCCGTATCACACTTGCTGATGTTGCAGGTCGGAGTCACTATTGTCTGGTTGTGGCTAATGATGTAAAGGATCTTGTAGATTGGTGCAGATGACTTTGTAGAGCCCGCGTTAGTGTTAAAAGTACGCGTTGGCGATGGTGATCAAAAAAATCTTGAGGCGGCGACAGCTGTCAGTGGGCCCGTAGTGATATTATTACCAAATTTCACACTTTATTGAGCGACAGAAGTGTATTTCAACACCCAGAAAACTCCAGGAGATATACTATCACTTTTCGGTGGTTTTTTGCAAATTCCTTTTGTCTTTAATTAAATTGTAATTTGATTTACTCGGAGTTCGTATTTAAAGCGGTTGTTGTCACTTGTCACTTGATATATATATTGCTCAAGATCTAGCACCATGGCAAAGAGATACATGACAGTGTGGTAGAGTAAGCATACGTCATCAGCGTAGTCGAGATGTTGCAGATGAAATGTTAAAGTTCATTGAATTCGTCTATCTAGTCCGGATAGGGCTACATACAGTACATCGCCGATCACTACGGGGAATAGGATCGGTGGGAGAATGCACCACGAACTCTACTGCGAACCTCAAAGTCCGCCGATACCTTACCTTTGTGCACAACCTGATACTTCTCGCCGTTACAGGTTGTCTTAATAACAGCTACAAGTTTTGAACGGATGCAAGGTAGCCCATATAGACGCCCGGTTCACACTATGGAAAGCCATCTCGAAATCAATGAGAAGTAAGCGACACGGAGAATCTTATTCAGCGCATTGCTCGAAGATGATTTGTAAGGTGTTAATGTGATCGACACAGGAGAATCGGGATCGAAAACCAGCTTGCTCTTCATCAATTGTGCTTTGTAAATGGGCTGTCAGTCTTTCCAGGACAATTTCAGCTATTATCTTGGCAACGGCAGGAATCACACAAATGCTTCCGCAATTACTACAGCCTATAAGGCTACGATTCTTCAGAAGTTTGATGATCAATCCTTCTTTCCACACTGTGAGAAAAATCTCTGTATTCAACGCTGCTTGATAAAGATCGGCAAGGACACCGTCGAGTCCGGCGGACTTTCTTCATGTTAGTGCAATAATCGCAGCGACTATTTCCTCTTTAGTGGACCGTATACGCACGTTTTGATTGTTAACTAAATTATCTATTTTATATAAGGGAACTTCACCTAAGGTAACACGGTTCAAACCCGGGGCGAAGTGTTTTTTCCACCGCCTCATTTGATCTCCTTCCAAGATATGAGTAAGTAGCTTTCTATCGCTATCTTTGATCGGATGTAGGCAGGAACTATGACCAACTGTAAACTCCATGATGACACCGTATACGGCGTTTAATTTGTTACTTCTTGTGGCTTCTCCTGCTGAGACTAGGAGAGTATTTGCATAATCCGTTTTATCACGTCGCACGCTACTCTTAACTTCTCGAGTTTTCTGATGGTAAAGGGTTTGGATACTGCTTTGATTGTCATTTAATGTTGCAGCCAACGAAACTCTAGCTCTTTCCTTTTAACAATCCGCTGCCATGAAGTGTCGAATATTCAGGGCTTATTCCGGCAATTCGGGATGGTATTTACGATCCGGTAGTCCGGATGGCGCAACGGTTAGCACGTTTGCCTTCAACGCACTGGGCCCCGGTTCGATTCCGGGGATTTACGTGTCGGACTATGAGCCCACTCAGCTGTTAAATGAGTACCCATTATGGGGTAAATAACTCGGTTGAGCGTATTGCTGATCACATACCTCTGCACAAAAACCGTCACGATCTAGAAAATGAGATGATGCTAACTCATCTCGAGGCCGTGGTTCAAATTGGACTGTTGCGCCAGTTACTTATTTATTTTTTATTTATTTACGATCTCAATGTTTACACATTTTTTATGGCATCCCAGTTTTCATTTATGTAACTATCTGAGTAACTAGTTATCTCAGCTGCTTTTTCAGCAAGATTGTCGTTATATTGTTATAAAGAAACTGTGTGTTTCAGTCAAGCGGTGTTGAATTTGCGGCGCCTGATTTTTTCGTCGCTAGGACGGCGCACGGGTTCAATACACAATCGAACATAAGCAATAAGATTCTGGTTTCTCCCCAATAATTGCACTCGTTAGCCGTTATCGTTCGGTCACTGATCTACAATATTAATCCAGAGCTCGGAGTTAAACTCTAGGCGCGATCAAAAAGTGCAAGTCCAGGAGGCAACTCTTTAATCTTTTACTAATGGCAAAGTGGTCGATCTGATTTTGTGTTCTGCACCGATCAACAGAGGACCAACTGATTTTGTGGTGGTCCTTATGCTCAAACATAGTACCACCGATGAAGAGACTGTGAAAGTTGCAGAACTCTACAAATCTTTCATCGTTGTTGTTACGATCCCCAATATTGTGTCTCCCCATCACATGTCTGAGCCCATAGTTATCAGCGCCAACTTTTTCATTCAAATCACTGATAAACATTATAATGTCACCTTTAGGTGTACTGTTCTGAACGGCGTTTATTTGTTAGTAGAAAGAGCCTTTCGCCAAGACATTGTCGGGTTTAGTTGGAGCATAACATTGTATTATTGAGATGTTTCTTATTTTGGTCCGGAGCCTGGCGGTCATGATTCGGTCGGAGACCGGATCCCACGATAAGAGACAGTTTCGTGCGGCTCTGGGTAAAAGGATCCTGACTGACGTACCTGAATTACGATCACTACCGGTAGCTCTACCGGAATACAACGTAACAGTGCTACCCGTTGGATTGATAAATGCTCAGCTGTTCCACCATCTTTTCTCGCTAACTCCTAACATGTTTAATTTATACTTTGGAAATTCACTCTCTAATCGAAGACTTTCTGATCCATTGTCCTGGAGAGTGCGCACATTCCAGAATCCAATCTTTGTCATTGTACGATTGTCAAAAGTCGTAACCGTTAAGTCAGTCCTTTTCCGAGGCACAGTTGACGTTTCGTTACCATACAGAAAATTTCGGATAAAGACCCGATTTACTAAAGTGCAATACACTACAACGTCATGCTTGCCTAGGCATCACTGGGGCTTTCCGTACGAGCTCAACGTGTGCATTAGAGGTTATCATTGGATTAACTCCACTAAACATCTTTACCCAAAAATCTGCAGGTACTATATAAATGATCTGAGAATATATCTCACTTCTGACGTACACATCAATCACGCCGGTCATCTGAGCATTCTAAAACAAATTCCTGGAATGCAGATCTGCTTAAGATCATATTACTTGACCACGGAGGTTTGCTTCGGCAGGAAATTCTCAGCTCTTATCCCGGATCGCTTGGAATGGGAAAATGGCAACCCTTGCCCTGATCCTTGGTTTATTATGTGGTTTAACGATGGATCTAAAACTGAACAGGGGGTTGGTGCTGGGGTCTATAGACCGAACATCAGGATTTCAGTCGCAGTGCGAACCCATCCCAGCGTCTTTCAAGCAGAGATCCATGTCATTGAAGTCTATGCCTGATAAGTTCTAGATAAGAAACTGCGTAGTGCTCATATCGCTATTCTTCAGATAGCCAGGCGGCCATTAAGGCGCTCTCTTTGCTTCGAAGCTGGTGGAAGAGTGTTATGAACTTCTACAAATTCTGAGTTCAAATAACCGAGTAATCTTGCATTGGGTGCCAGGACATCATGGCATCGAAGGAAACGAGATCGAGGACGAACTTGCTAGGCAGGGCTCATCTTCTCTTTTTCTTAGGCCGGAACCATACTGTGGTCTGAGCATCACCTCAGCCAAAATGGTTATTAAAGAATGGTCTGAGGAGTTAAGGCAGCCATACTGGCATGATTTTCCGGGGCTGCGTCAATCGAAGGAGTTTATAGCGCCCCTCAGGTGCAATAATGCTACTCGAATGAGTACAGCCGATCTATGGACTCTTAAGGGATACTTATCGGGCCATCACTGGGTGAGATACCACCTAAATAAAATGGGGTTATCTAGTGAAACTGAATGTCGCCTATGTATGGAGGAAGATGAAACTACTACGCACTCGGTTTAAGTTTCTGGGACAGGCCACGGTGAGCCCTGCAGTTATCAGGGAAGCTCCCGCAAAAGACATTGTGCCATTCGTAAAAATGGTGGAGAGTCTTTTGCAATAATATGGGCTATAGCACAATAGACTTCTCCGTGGTCGCAGTGCCCACCGGATGGGTGAAAAGGCCCCAACTTTGAGCAAATAATAATAGTAATACTCTTTGTTCTCCAAGTAACAAACAAATTCTTTAAAAAAAATAATTAAATACAATTTATCACTTTTTTCTATAATAGTAATTATAATCAAAATTAGTAATTAGTTTTTTCAGGAATAGTAATGATAACTACTTAATTATTTTTGATAAATAACGCAAAGTAATTAATAAGTATTTTTCAAATCAAAACTTTGGAGTAATTAAGTGTAAGATATTTAATTACTTTCCACATAAACCGCTTGTGGGGCATTAACCACGCCGATTTTCCACCTCGTCCTGTTCGCCGCCATCGCCTTCAACTGTCCCTACGATTTGCCTAATGACTTACCCTCGACCTCAACTGATCTTCTCCAGGTGTTTCTCGGTCGTCCAATGCGGCGACTTGCATCGGTTCCCTGTGGGTTCCAGTCGAGGACCTGTTTAGCAATGTTTTCCGGCCCCTTTCGGAGTGTGTGACCTATCCATTGCCACTTTCGCCTTTTTATCGAGGTGCCTATCCTGTCCTGGCCAGTAATGAACCGGAGGTCGTCGTTAGAAATGACCTCCGGCCAGCGTATGTGTAGCATGCTCCGTAGACACTGGTTCGCGAAAGTTTGCAATCTAGTTGTTGTCGCCCTGGTCACCTTCCAAGTTGAACAGCCATAAAGAATCAGTCAGTGGTATTCGAGGCTCGTTTAATGTTCCGAGTGTAAATTGATTTCAGCTACGCAGGTTACAAGCCCACATACCCAACCTTAGGGGAAGGGTTGCTTCCTTAGGTGTGTAATTAACCACCTGCAATGAACCAAATTATGGTCCGGTAGTGCTGCTTCCACCGGCAGATCTATGGCAGCACCTGATGATTAAGGATCTGTCGGTGGTACGAAACTAGAGGCCGAGGATCCCATTACACCTGGACCTCAATACGAGCGCGAGGGCAAGCGAGCCATCGCCCAACCATTTCATCCTTATCGCCTCATTTTTTTTATTCCCCATTTTTACCTCCCTTGTTTGTGTTGTCTTCCCCAGGCCTATGAATTTTTGTTAATACGTAAAGGACAGGGGCAACGAGCGGCGAAAACCCCGCCCACGTCTCCCGAACTGAGCTACAGCAAGCATAGGCCACTGCTTAGCTCGTTGAGGGGCCTTTTTCTTCCCCAGATGGAACGGCCCGACCTTCATGGTCATTATGCTACCTTAGGCTCCGTCCCCACGGGCATCTTCGGATTTCCGCCAAACCGTCCGTTACAGGTGTCCTAAGAGGCGTCGGGAGCTATTTTTATATAGAGCAGAGCTAGCTCTCCAATGGTGTTTTTAATTGATGGTTCTTTTGATGATCTCCCAGCTGGGTGTGACGTGTTGCTGCTCTCACAATTATGTTGCAACTATTTCCTGAGACGCACTGGTGTTATTGGCCATTCAGGATGATCATCGTTATGTGCATCTACCAAATGTTTTGCAGTACAAAATTCTGTTGGCTTGGTTATCCAGAGGGCGCCCATAAGGAAGACTATGGAAGAGGTCTTTTGGCCCCAACCAAGAAATTAATTAGTATTTATTAAATCGAAATTATGCTGTAATTAAAATTAAAATTTAATTACTTTTCATAAATAACGCAAAGTAATTAAAAGTTTTTCTAAATTCGATTCACAACGTTAATTAAATTTTAAATATAATACACTTACCGAAAATTGAGCAAATAATTTGACTTGCCTCCTGTTTTAGCAACCGGTAGACAGACTGGTTTTACCTTGCGCAACCAACCAAGCTTGTGGTTATGTACTGCGCGCAAATCCTTCGGCCTTTTTCTCTAGGTCTACGAAGTTCATATACAAGGGTAAGGTAAAAAGTCCCTCGATGTCAACCGTTAAAAAATGAGCAGTTGAATCTAAACGTGGTCGCACGTCCCTCAAAGACGACCCACGTGAAGAACTGCCAAAAGCCGCAACCACATCGATAACCATCGAAATAGTGCATGATATTTTGTTGAACGATAGGCGAATGAAAATGAATGATATTTCTGAGGCTGTGTGGATATGGGAAGAAAGGGTGCGAAATATCTTGCGCAAAGAATTAGAGATGCGAAAACTCTGCGCAAGAAGGGTGCCGCATTTTCTGAATGCCGATCAATAACAAATGCGCAAACGATTTTCGCAGCGATCTTTGCACCGATTCAATCGGGATCCGACCCATTTTGTGCAGCGATTTTTCACCATGGGTGAGACTTGGGTCCACCATTACAGTGCGCTCCAGCCGGTAGACTATACCCGACGAGCGCTCGGTTCTATGCTCATAAAATCCAAACGAATGCGAATTTCACTTTTGAATTTTGGCAGCGTATTCTTGGATTGGTAAGCTAACAATTTATGCAATAAACAGAAAATTGGATGTTTGCAATTTCCTAATGAGGCTTCCCTCCTTAAAGTATATAATGCATTGTGTTCTAGCGGGCTGCTGGCTGCCGATCCCTGATGTAGACTAATAGTTCTACTATTTCCTTAGCCAAAAGTAGGCCCCATTCGCTTCTCGAAACAAAGCTAGTTCAGCTATTTGGTAGAGACTCCAAGAGAAACCGAGAAATCTTGGAGAAGGCACCTAAACTGAGAGAGCTTATCTTTCTTGGTTGTCATAGCTTTCCCACTATCCCAGCCTTACCAAATTTTTCAACTGATTTTTTTTTTTTCGTATGAAATGCGAATTCCAGATTATTACACACAAAATTTTAACTCAAGCTCGACTTACGATCACATATGAAACTCAAGCTCATAACTATTAAGCAGAACAGCTTATGGTCCAATATTCACACCGTCTTCAGTGTATACCAAACACTTTACAAATGATCACAAAACATTTGATGAATGTCTGCATATGAAATTCCTGATTTTTTCATGTCTATACCTCGCAGTCGATTATTATTTATATGGCATTTTAGCCGTCATCATTAACAAGCTTGCTGGCCAATCAAACGATATTTTTTTTTCCCCGAATTAGAGGCCACCACATGGACAAAATGAAAAAAAAAAACGTATAAAATCTATATACCCACTATACGCTTGAAATGTCGATAAAAAGATACAAAATAATATCAACAAGTACAACAAGATACAAATCGATCGACCAATCGATCCATTGATCTATGGACCTATCGAGTTGCGAGGATTGATTGCAACTACATGTGTACGGACAAAAACCCACCACCATACGAGCTCAGGTGAACAATATACAATACAAGGTACCTCTATACCTTCGCATAAAAAAGAATGAAATGAAACGAAACACTCTCGTGATGAATTGTGTTGATCAAATAAATTTGTTAAGGTACTTGAAGGTAATTTAAATTTTTATTTATTAACTAGACTTTAATTAATGATGTGTTATGATTGCACAGTTTCACAATGGGAAACGTCTTTTCACAAAATGAAAAGAATCGCATCGAACGCGCGGACACAAATACATGAGCATTATAACACAAAAACCATATCTCAAACATATAGTGTAGATACAGAAAAGATGAAAGATTTCAGGTTGAATTATGTCACAACTCTCGGGAGAGGGTCTCGGGTCTCTATTGTATTGTGAGTGATCGTGAAAAATGATTTTGATCTTGATCCTTCAAAGGTGGTCTCTGACACTCGTTCCATTCTTTGTGCGATCCAGCAGTGCCTGCAATGATCTTTGGGAAATTTCGGCGATTCCAATGATGATGACTTCTGAGAAGGTTACATGTGTACATACCGTCATTTAAAAGACCTGTGCGTTTGCCAACTACATGAATGTATATCGCACAGTAACAGTAAGCAACATCAGCTTAGGCGCTAGTGACACTAACTACTTTCCCAATGATAATAAAAATTCGATTGGCACTGATTGTGTCTCTATCTGATCGCGCAGACTACCCAAGGTTTATACAATATTTCGTAGTTTTAGCTGATTTACTCAGCATCGAGCACAACATTATTAGGAAATGTTCGGTATTAGATCATCACACTGTCTTGCTTAGATAAAAGCGACCTCTTAAAAGGGTGCAGTTTTCGGTAATTTTAACGAAATCTTACAGTTCGTCTGCTTATTATGCTCTTGCTATCTGTAACTGCTGTACAGGTGTGTCGGGATACCTGAAATTCCTGCTGAGTTTGTTTCAGATTCCTACCAGCCACCTGCCATTTCGTTCGCAATAAATTGACTCGCCCAGCTCGAAATCGTGTTTTTGATAAATTGCGTGCGATATTTGTGTAGCATAAATTTTTTTCCACATTCGTATGTGTACCAAATCAGCTAGACTAGAAGCGCTCAAAATGTATCTAGACTCTGCAGAGTACTCGTACAGACAAATCATCTTATTTAGATTTGGGCCATTGAATCGTTGAAATTGGTTGATCCGACATAGTGATCGCAAAATTGGAAAACTATAACAACATGATCGATTGTTTCAGCAGATGAACGCACAGCATGTAATCTAGTTTGGAACAATTGTAACTAGCGTGAGAATGGTAGAGTACAATTTACCAGAGCCGTGTTTAGATCTTGTTTCGCGTTTTGTATTTTTTTTTTTCGACCATATTGATGAAATCTGTTTATGAAATTTAGGTATAGAGTACGATTGTTTGTACCGTTCTAAATGGATGTGTGTTTAAAAAACGTGATTCAATAAATTGATCGGAAATAGAAATCAGCATGAAAAGTTGATGTACGTATTTGCTTTGGGTATATCACAATCGAGGGTGCTTTACAGATATTTCTGAAAGCCTCAAATTTTCATTATTTGAAACTTCAATGCCATCTTTGACACAAAAGTCATTTTCAGGACTTACAGTTATCCCGACAAATATCTACAACAGTTACAAATAACAAGATCATAATAAGCAGATGAACTGCAGTATTTCGTTTAAATTACCGAAAATAGCACGAAAAGTACTCTTGACACTTTCAGAAATTCAGCCCGTCGTTAGGACTTTGCCGTCTGGATCATTGTTCTCTAATTACATTGGTCAAGCGTATACGCCTTAAAATTTCGGAAGCCCACCAGTTGATCTGCGTCAGCATCTACTGAGTCTTCCCAACAAGTTATCGAACTGCTTTCAAACCTTAATCAGCTGATGAGTCCTTTTAGTATTCATTTAGGCATGCGGTTATTGTGCATTCGTTGCACATGCCCAGTAGTTTGACGGTTCTGGAAACTTGCAGCAGATTGTACAGTTCGTACAGCTCATGGTTGTTCCGGATGCGCGTACCTTTTCGGTCAAAAACTGCTTCGCTTTTCAGAAATTAAGTATACCAGATGTAATCAAATTCATTTTGCCAATTAAGATTCTATGTCCAAAGCGGAATGAGTATACGTTCAAATTAGAAACTCATATTTCAGTGACCTTCCCGGAATTGAGCACAAGGCACACCCTTAATCACCTACAGTTCTCATTTTCCATTGCTAATAGGGGACCAGGGAAATATGATAATTCATCTCCCCGGAGCGTTAATAAAACATAAAACTAGCTGGGAGTACTATTAGTATAACTCCCACAGCGTTCCAAGCTTATCAGTAAAAGAAGGATATACGAATAAGCAAAGCAGTGATGCTAGCAAGTGCATCATCCATCATCCTGTTATTTAGTCCTCCCTGTAGCGGCATCGGTATGACCACGGTTTAACCGGTAGAGATCAAGTGCTGATGTTGATCCATCTGGTATTAGCCCTATCCACTGCAGCGGACTTAATTGCCACTTTGCATTATACAATTGGCAATCTAATGTCAATGTGGTCCCTATCGACGATACCAGTTGTCCCTTCATGAGCAAGATCGTCCGCCCTACAATTGTAAGCAAAGCCCCGGTGACTCGGTATCCAGCAGAGGGTAATGTTGAAGAAGTAACCCATCTCCATGAGGGCCGACCGGCACTTCTGAATAGTTTTCGATATAGTGAGAACAGAGTCAAGCGAGCGAAACGCAGCCTGACTATCCGTATAGATAGTAATGTGTCACTTGTAGTCACGACATGATTCCTTATCCAGGACAGAGCTTCCGAGATCGCCGAAACCTCAGCCTGCAGGACATGACAAAAGTCGGGAAGACGGTAGGATGAGTTGATTCCCAGTACCAACTCCGTCATCGGTCCTGGAGCCATCACTGTAAATAAGCAAGGAGTTGGAGGTAAAGGGTACTGAACGGAATCAGGCTGATGTAACTCCTACCAAAAACGTGCTTTGGAGACGTGTAATCATTCTCCAGAGGGAGATCCAGGTTGCCCAGAAAAGCCGAGTGGCCAGTACTCGACGCACGCTATTGGCCTGTTTCGCGAAACGCAAGGCCGTGTTCCCCGCCAGTTGTGCGTCAAATATGTCAAGCGAGAGCAAGTTTAGCAGCGTGCCCAATCTGGCTGACGGATTTGTTCTAAAGGCCCCCGTCACGGCAATCGCTGCTAGCCTTTGCACTTTATTTAACAGGTGACAATTGGACGTCACCCTTAGTGCCGCCGACCACACACAAATGCCGTGCAGTAGAATTGGCCGCACAATCGCTGTATATAGCCAATACACTACTTTGGGTTGCAGACTCCAGTTCTTGACAAATGCCTTCCTACTCGACTAGAGCGCAGTAGTGGCTCTTTATTCACCCGCTCAAGGATGTTGCGCTCCCACATCAACTTCCTGTCAAAGACAAGACCCAGGAACTTAGCTCTATCACTGAAGGCCAGTTTCTTTCCATCCAATGACGGAGACTCTACCGGAATCAGCTTGTGTCTTCTGGTAAAGAGCACAAGTTCGGTCTTGTCAGGGTTGACACCAAAGCCACATTGGCGTGCCCATTCGGTGGGAATGCATAGAGCATTCTGCATAAACACTACAAATGACTCCCGGGAATCTTCCGGAAACAGTAACCCAACCTCTTCCAATCTCAAAAGCAGTCCATAGACCGCCAGGTTCGAAAAAAGAGTGGACAGTATGCTACCTGGCACGACCAGTAGCGCAGTGTGTTAAGGCATCAGTCCCATGTTTGGCTACCGGCGTTTTAGATTCGAATCCCGTCCACGACGACGTTCGTGGCCATGGATGTGCAGGAGGTGCATGCTGGCAACTGCATTCTCCGAAACCAGTTTATGCCGACGGAACATCAACTAGGCCACATGGAACAGTTGACGCGCTATGCCCCGCAAGGGGTTAGGGTAAATTGAGAGGGAGATGCCACCTTGGAGGGTACCCCTGCAGACATATTTACTGACGGATGATGTACTCATAGTGGTACGTATAATCCAAGATGATAACAGCAAACTAATGAGTTTGCCGAGCGAGTCATCAACATGCAGTTTTAAGAGCGATTCGACCATTGCACTAGGTTTAACATTATTGAACGCTCTCTCGATGTCTAAAAACGCAACCATGGTGTATTTCTCAATGCAACTAACTAGAGAATGAAGAGCAGTGTCCACTGATTTTCCTCTCCTGCGATAAAGATAGAAACTCAATTGGAATCGTGTTCCGAAGATGGACATCGATCAGCCGCTCCAATAATTTCAGCAAGGTGGAAGAAAGGCTGTTAGGATGAAGGTCATTAGCGCGCGCGTGGGAGCTACGCCCACCTTTCGGGATGTAAACAACTAGAACTTCCGTCCAGATGCGCGGAACACAGCCCAGTGTGAGACATGCGGTTAGCATGATCTCCACCCAAAGATAAACAATATCTAATGAGTTCTGTAAGTCCGCAGGAATGATGCCATCGGGTCCAGCGGATTTAAACGGTTCGAAACTGCCGATCGCCCTCTCTTTTGAGAGAATGGACGTAACACCGCATGCATGTAAGGCCCCAGCAGAGATAGCCGCCATGCTGCCAGGAAAGTGCGTGTGAAGCAAAAGTTCAATGGATTCTTTGCTTGACGTTTTCCATGAGCCATCCTGTCTCTGCAAAACCGTGGGCAGAGGTTGGTTCGAAGATAAAGTTTTACGAAGTCTAGAGGCCTCGCTACACCATTCCACGCGTTCACAGAAACTCTTCCATCAGTTACGTTTAGCACCTCTTAACTCTTTCTTTAAAAGGCTAAGTTGCCTTTTATAGGATTGCCACTCAGACTCCAGCCTAGAAGCTTTTGCCTTATTAAAGGCCTTCCTGAATATAGCCCTAAGCTCAGACAACTAACCGCTCCACTACAGAGGTTTCTTCTTTCCTGTATGTCAGCTAACAGGACACGATGAGGATACCGCAACCTTGATTACGCCGGTCAGCGTATTAACCATGCAATCTAGTTCATGTTGGTTGGACAGTTGAACCGTGTAAAGGCGGCAGCAATTCCAAAAGAGTCTCGCGATGCTTCGGCCAGTTTGTTCGCCTACGATTCAAGGTGCGTAGAATGAACGCAGGTCATTCAGCAAGGCTAAATTGTATGTAACGATGATCCGAGAATGGTCATTCCTCAGATACTCTCCAGCCGCTGATCAAGTGGTGAATGCCCTTCGAGGCAAAAGTGATGTCGAGGACTTCCTGCCTATTTTTTGGAATGAAAGTGGGCTCCCTACCGACATTACAAAGCAGTAGGTTCCTTTGCATAAGGTACACGAGAAGCGCTTCGCCTCTCTCGTTAGTGTTGGTACTACCCCAGACGTCATAGTGGGCATTAGCGTCGCAGCTAAGGATAAGACTGGTGTTAGTTGCGCTAACCACTGCAATGGCTTCCCTAAGGTTATTTGAAGGGAAGATTCCAGCTTGATGGTAAAGCAAGTAAGCCCAGACAATCCAGTACGCCTTACCTCTGAGTTCAAGGCAGACTATCACTGAGTCCTTATCGCTGTAGAACGATAATAGGAAGGCCTTAAGGGTTTTCCTAATGAGAATACAAGACCGGGGTTTACCCTGGCCTCTTACATAGAAAACCATAAAATCAGGAGACCTTAGAATTCTAACAACATCATGCACAGTCCCGGGCTCCTGTATCAAAACGATGTCTTCTTGACTCCTCACCAGTCGAAGAAAGATGGCAGCAGAAGCTGCTTTAATTTTTGCATTTTTCATCGAACCAGCCATTTGGCGCTCGCCAGGCGTTATAATCCACGACCTTCTCTACAACCACTTTGATAATACCCTTGAGTTCTTCCCAGAACAAATGGACGCCTGTGTTGCTGATGTTGTGTAGCATAGGCGATAGTCTATCCTCAAGGGCGTTAGTATACGCTAACGAAGTAGCATCGTTCAGAAGCTCATAAGCCGCAAAGCTTTTGGGAGGGCTGATTCTCGATTGGTGCACTCAGGAAATTCTAGATCTGTATTCCGTCTTCACCAAGAGATGATCTGAGTCGCAGTTTGCTCCTCAATAGGAGGCGACGTGACCGGTAGCGCAGTGTGTTGAAGCATCAGTCTTTTGTTTGACTACCGGCGTTTCGGGTTCGAATCCCGTCCACGACGGCGTTCTTGGCCATATAGATGTGCAGGAGATGCATGCTTTCGACTGTATTCTCCGAAACCAGTTTATGTCGTAGCAACGTCAACTGGGCCACATGGAACAGTTGACGCGCTATGCCCCACAAGGGGTTAGGGCAATTGAGAGACGTCGTCTTCAAGTGATGATCTGAGTCGCAGTTTGCTCCTCGATAGGAGTAGACACCTATCACGCTAGACGCCCATTTCTTGCAAATGAAGACGTGATGAATTTGGTTGATTGTATGTGCATCTGGAGATTTCCAGGTCTGCTTGTGAATGCGTCGATGCGAGAAACACGTCGATTTTTGATGGAGCCTGTGGCCTCCAGTGGTCCCCCCGTGCCAGCTTTCATTTCCGACCTTCGCGTTAAAGAATTCCAGCAGCAATTTGACGTCGTTTGTTGGAAGTGAGTCGAAGAGAGTCTCAAGGCGGGCGTAGAACTCATCTTTTAAGGCGTCTTCTTTAAGTTCAGTGGGGGCGTGCACATTGATGAGCCAGAGATTGAAGAATCGAGTGTTAATGCGAATCGAGCGCAGCCGTTTGTTTATGGGTTTGAAGTCAGTTATGTGCTGCTTGAGTTAATTCTTCACTATAAATGCAACTCCAAACGCCTTGTGACCCGATGGTTTGCCACTTCTAGAAATTATATGCGATTTCTTCTTATATGCTCAGTTTGTACTTTTCGACCTGTTGAAGGAGGGCCTTCTCGGCTCCCGGTTTGTTTAGGGAGCGTACTTTCCAGAATCGAAATGAATAGTCCGTTAGTCGTTTGCGTGGTCGTCGTTGTCGACCCGTCCAATCCGGGGCTTTTGTTCCAGGTTTCTTGGGGTAGAGTGGTTTCTACAAGGACGAGTTTTCAGTACATCACTTAACCCCATTCAGGGGATGGCTTCGGAGATAGCTGCTTCAGATGGTTTACTAAACGTGCTGGAATTAAAACAACTATGTTGCAGGTCCAGCTACACAAACCATATCATTCCATCCTACTAAACCTGAGGCGCTTAGGTGTTGGTCAGCCATTCAGGCTACAGCTATCTCCCTTTTTCCAAACTGTCTTATCGCCAAAACTTGGTTTAAAAAATACTCTAGATCTTATCTCAAAAATCTGCGAATATTTCGCACTGAAATTTACATACAGCTTAGGGATATTGTTAAGCTTAAATTTCGTGACAAATTTGATAAAAATCTTTTCAACCGTTCTTATGGCATTGATTTTTGGTCACTTTCTTCATACATTTGAAGCACTTTGCGGCGATTCATCCGCAGGCCTCTTTCGTTTTACAGAAGCAGTTCTCTTTTAAACCCCGACAATGTATTATAACGCAAACTTCAGAGTCGCTTTTGCTTCCTGTCCTACGTTTCTCGGATACTGACAAAACAAAGTGACGGAAAGTGTTTAGTAACCGTGGCCAGAGGTCCAGTTATTTTTCTAATACACGGAGAGTCCCCAAATGGACGAAACTTAAGACATTTTTCAAAAATCTGCTCCCGTTCCAAGAATATGCTACTTTAAATTAAAATATGGTTAACTTTCGCGGTTTTGGTGACAATTAACACGATGTATTCCATTACAAATATCTATATCAAATGCAGCTTAACGCATTCCACTTAAAACTAATTTTTTAAGTAAATACCACAAGTCCCAAGATAATACCATGCTAATTTGAAAAGCGCTCATAATTCCACATCTCCGATCTCATTTCACATTTCGCTGGTTTTTTACATCAAAGTCTCAATTTTCCGCTTTAGCGGCATCCTTGACCCACATCCACGCTGTTGTACGTACAAAATGAAAATCATCCACATGACTGACGAAGTTGACGCACATCTAGTCGTAGGTCTCTTGTGGATTACGTCGTCGTTCCTGCGTTGTGCCATGTATAGTGCCATCAAGACTAATTTTCGTATTATCCGTCTAACGAAATAATAATTTGCCAAAATGGGATGATTGCCTTCTTCGACAAACAACCATAACTAGAATGAAAACAATACCTCTGAAGCACTTTGCCTTTAACAGTTTACTAACCGCCTGTACTAGAAATCCATAAGTACCTTCTCGACACCTTCATTATAACATTTGCATTTTGCGTTATGGGACTGCGTAAGCAAAAAACGCGGATTCAAGTGTTTGTTGTATTTTATTAACAACAATTGAATTCATTCAGTACTGCAAAGTCAAAGCTAAAAGTGTTCTGCAATAAGCTGGGCTAAGCAGCACCAGGCCAGATGAAAGAAGCTGAAAAAAAAAGAAACACAGAAACGCCGTCCGCTGTCTTTTGCAAAAGATGCTAAAGACGATGACGACTACATTGGCGATGGTAATGATTTTGCGCAATCTGCAAAAGCGGAGTTTATCTCTAACAGCGCGAAACATTGACAATACGATTCACCTGGTTGCATAACAAGATAATGGTGAAAAAATAGGTGGAATAAGAAGATACAAGGAGAGACACAGATAAAAAAGCCAAACAACCGACTCAACCGACTGACTATATGGCAAACATAAAACACACGATGCCGCCGACGACGATGTGAAGACGACTTGGAAGTTCGACTCTAATTCGTCCTTAACCTTTTCCTCACTCGATTCACTGCTAAAATCCATAGACCAGAAACAATAGTACTAGATTCATGTATCTAAGTCTTTGAAGAATGACTTTCGTTATCATTGAAATTACAGTGTACGGACACGGTATGTACAGTATGGATTTTTCATTCTTGTCTCGTAAGATACACGTACTCACCTTCGTACTTTTTAATTCAATGACTCCATGCAAAGAGCTCTCTGAAGCACAACAGCATACAGCGACTGGAGCAGTGGCCTGGAAGGTTAAAATCAAAGTTTACTATTCACAAAAAGGCTGCACGAGTGCAATAGTACAGTAAAGCACAGTCTACGAATGTACTTAGCTTATGTATCTATTGTAAAGTTATCTGACCATTCAGATAGAAATCGAAAGGGAACGTGGGTGTGAGAATCAGAACGAAATAATTGTTCTAGAATCGGTTTCAAGTATTGTTCTATGTGGGATGTTATTATGTTCTGAACGCACGGCATCCCATTATAGCTCATTAGAAGCAATATAATGCTTTATTCTTAATTCTACTGCAGATTAGATTCAGCGCCATTAATCATTGTACAAAGTGTATTAAGTCCGAATGGCAATGATAATCACTTTGTTCTAAAGATTGCTTCATATTTTCTCAAGACCTATTTACTTCTGCGGTTAATGTTATACTTCAACCAAAATTCTTCAAGACCAAAAATATTCAAAAACAACATGCATGTAAGAAAATCGTATATAAATCGAATTGCAAATTTAGTGTTACGCATTACAGGGATAGTAATAGTAGAAATTACTACTCCGATCGTTTTCGATCCGCATTGTCTTGTGATTTAATGCTTATTGCAACCGAAATTCGAGATTGTTTCAACTGTTTTTAAATTATGTACACTTTTATTCGTTCCTCAGTTTGTGCTCTCCTACTTATCGTCATCTAGTGTTGACTTCGTTCACATTTTGATATGAGTCTCGATCATTTTAGACTTTCATATTATAACGGACGGTTTGGTGGGCATCCTAATATGTCCGTGGGGACAAAGCCAATGGTAGCCATAATGACCGTCAAGGTCGTGCAGTGGCATCTGGCGAAGAAAAAGGCCCTTCAACGAGCTAAGCAGCGGCTTGTGTTTGCTGTAGCTCCGTTTGGTAGACGTGGGCGGGTTTTCGCCGCTCGTTGCCCCCGTCCTTTACGTATTACTAAAAATTCATAGTCCTGGGGAAGACAATACAAACTTGGGAGGAAAAAATAAGGAGTAATAAAAATTTGGCGATAAGAATGGAATGGTTGGCTGACGGCGAAGATACATTTGCGCTAGCATCGGGGTCCGGGTGTAACGAGCCCCTTGGCCTCTAGTTTTCTACCACCGACAGATCGCTACCCATCAGGTGCTGCCTTCGATCTGCCGGTGGAATAAACACTACCAGACCAAAACATGGTTCATTACAATGTGTACTATTTTTATAAATTAAATTATAATGCGTGCTATAACCTGCTCCTCTTGCGGATCAGGTTTACCTACTCCGAGTCCGAAAATGGAGTCGGTTGAAGAAACGAGGTTCGCAGACCTACTCCTATATGAAACGAATCTGTTGTCCGTCATGGGGTTGCAGATGGAGTAAAAGAACAGTGGGTGAACTAGGTTCGTCCAAATCTGAGTCGTAATTGTAAATAAAAGAATGGAGAACTGAACTACTGACTAGATTAGAAGACGTATCTACATATCGCTATATTGCAGTGTAGAATAAAAAGAATTGTTTTTTTTTTCCATTGGATTTTATTGATATCAGGTGGAGTGGAACTTTTATGGCCAGTTCACATTCGCCGAGTGGACGACGCGAGTATATTCGGCGAGATTGCCTGAGGCAAGTTGCTTGGGTGAGGTGCACGTTCAGATTCTCGCCCGACTACGAGTCACGAGTACTGTTCTGTTGGGCAATGACAAACAACTGAAGGTGCGGTAACATACGCGCTCCCATAGGGAAAAACAGTGCACACTTGTGAAGAGCGTTTACTTTAATTTAATTTTTACCAACCACATGTTTCTTTAAATTTCCCCGAAAATCGTTTGCGCTCGTTTGGTTAAGCGAAACCACTCACGTACCCCCCTACCAGCTTTTGCCGTTCAGAAACTCCTTTATTTTTTATTTTTATACCCTAGACTTATAGTATAGGGTATATTGTTTTCGTCACGACGAAAATATATAACACCTTAAAGGAGGCTCCGGAGCAATGTATATATGTATATACATAAATGATTAGAATCAAATCCTGATTCGATTTAGCCATGTCTGTCTGTCTGTCCGTCTGTCTGTCCGTCTGTCTGTCTGTCTGCCCGTTCGCACGTTAACTTTCGATAAAATCAAACTAGAGACTTGAAATTTTGGTCAATGTTGGCAGTATGATTTAGTTGGATGGTGTTAAAAATGGGCAGGATCAGGCCAAGAGAACGCCTACCTCCCCTAAATATGTAAAATAATTAAATGTATCTATAACTCCCGATTAAATAAACATGAAAAGCTCTTTCTTTGGTAGATTGCTCGTGAAGATAATCTTCTACTCTCCTGGTAAAAGAAAATCGATCAGTTTAAAACTAACGGTAATTTTCTTACAAAGAACCCCGTACTACCCTAATTTTCGGGTTTTTCATTTATAACTTTTGAAACAATTGATGTAGACACTTGATTTTTGGCATGTAACACTGGGGTGAGAAGCTGTTTGAGTTGGGCATAATCGGATCAAACGCCTACCTCCCCTAAAAATTTCAAAAAAATTAAATTTTATTTTAATTACGATAACTTTCTATAAAATGACACTAGCGAATTGAAAATTTGTTAAAATGTTACTAGTAAGACTTACTTAGTTGGTATTGAATATGGGCAAGATCCGACCCAAGAAACCCCCACCTCCCCTACAAATGAAACTTCAAATAAGCGATAACTTTTGATAAAATGAAGCCAGTGACTTGAAATTTTGGTCAAATGTTTGAAGAGAGATTGAGTTAGTTGGCATTAAAGATAGGTAAAATCCGACCTAAGGAACCCCCACCTCCCCTAGAAATGAAACTTAAAATAAGCGATAACTTTCGATAGAGTGAAGCTAGAGACTTGAAATTTTGTTTAAATGTTTGTAGGGTGATCTTATTGGTTGGTGGCAATGATGAAGAAGATCCGACCCAAGGAACCCCTAACTCCCCTACAAGTGAAACTTAAAAGAAGCGATAACTTTCGATAGAGTTAAGCTACAGACTTGAAATTTTGTTTAAATGTTTGTAGCATGATCTTATTTGTTGGTGGCAACAATGAGCAAGATCCGACCCAACGAATCCCTACCCCTCCTACAAGTGAAACTTCAAATAAGCTATAACTTTCGATAGAATGAAGCTAGCGACTTGAAAATTCAAATAATTGTAGAATGGGTTAGTTCATTGATTTTGATAATGGTCAAGATCCTCCTGAATGATTGCCAACCTCCCCTTTAAACTGGTCATATTTGAAACTCACTTTTAATGCATATGGTCGTTACCAGTTGGTACTTTTGGAATCACCACTAGGTCTGTACAAGTCTAGGGAATATACGCTTCGGTCGTGTTAAAAAAAAGTGTTGCCATTCTGGATCCTTTATTTTTTTGCCATTTGGACTCAGATTTGCAATCATCGGGCCAAAAAACCCATATCAGCTTTTTCTAGCAAAACTGGCCGTCTTTATAAAAAAGTGTTGCCTTTCTGTATCTTCCATTTGGTTTTTTGCCATTTCAGATTTGCAATCACCGACCCAAAAAAAACCCCCATTCCATCATCGGCCACGACCACCCACAACACAATGCTTCACTCCACCCTACATCAAAATGAAACCGGAATATAGAGGGCTACGCCCCCCCCCCTTCCACCCGGTAAAGTTGGCCAATTAAGACACAGCGCCCCCAACAAATATTTTCCCTTTCAAAAATGATTAATTAAATAACTGCAATTCGCACTACGAATAACAACATGAAAGTATAGTAGTACTCACACCTATGAGGCCGGTAGGTGTATTTTTTGTGTGGATAGTGTCAAAATGCCGAACTTTGAATGAATGTATTATTATTAAATATTATGCGATTATAATGAAGCTTAGAGATATTATTGCCTATGATGTTGGTTATCATTGACCATCAAGATTTTTGACCTCGGGTACGTGTAAGGAGTGCAGGGTTGTGTTAACTGAAACTATAGAAATATACTATTATTAACCTTTTGTGATGAAATTTCAAAATTCTAGAAATCTAGGTTTTCTACACTAGTAAAACGGCGGTTTTCTGTAAATTTTCATATTTCTAAGTTTAACGGTCTCGAAATGCAAGGGGGGGGGGGGGGACAAACACGGATGACATATTTTCCCCTCTCCCTCTTTTCCCGTTTCTTCAAATTTGAAAAAAATTTCAAAAATAGAATGTACTCGACGGTACCTTTCTTATGATACCCCACTTGCCTGTACTAAACGAAAAAAAAATTTCGACCTTCATTTCCCCTTTATGGGGACCTCCCCTTAAAGTTGACCTATTACGACGATTCGCTTTCTCCGGCGAATTATAGTAATTCTACACATTCCTACAAAATTTCATGTATGTAGCTTCAGCCGTTCGTGAGATATTCCATGGACAGACGGACAGACGGACAGACAGACATTTGACCGATTTCATAAGGGTTTTGTTTTACTACAAAACCCTAAAAATCCAATTGAAAATTTACTCCATTTCATTATACTATACACCACAATATAGCGTAGCGACATCGTATGTCACATCATCCAATCTATAGTTCAGTTCTCTTATCTAATCTACTTTTCTATTCCCCCCAGATTTAAAAGATCTGATCTGATCATGCTCCGATACCGACAGACGGAACCTATGTTCATTTTTCAACTGCTCCGACTCCGACCTGAACTTAAAGGAACCATATGATCTGGGTTCGTTTTCATGCTCCGACACTGACCATTTTTCGACCTGATCATTTTTCGATTGCAGAGTAGGTCGACCTAGTCTGGTGTAGGGAGTAGGTTAAAAAGAGTAGGCTCGTGAATTGGCCACTATGACTAGCTAAGACTAACGCGCGAGCAAAGCTAACTTTTAGAAAATGATTTTAATGCTCACATACTGGACTCCATGCTTATAAGTTTTGCTTTTCACCGCCTCCCCATCACCTGAAGATGGTGAAAGATACGCCATCGAGGCATCTCAGCAACTTAGAAAACTATTCATTATTTATAACACCCGTAAACATGTTTTTGAAACCCTAAATATTTTTATTTTGTAAAAATTAAAAAAAAAAAAAAACTATTTTACTTCTACATTTATCAGAAAAATCGCAGTTTTGCGTATGATTTCGGCTCTGATGACTTCAATGACGAGTCAATTTATCGCCATGATTAACTCGTAGTCGAATTTTACTATAAACAAACAAACTTTTGAAAAAAATAACTGGCGCAACGGTCCAATTTGAACCATTGCCTCGAGATGAGCTAGCATCATCTCATTTTCTAGATCGTGACGGTCTTGTGCAGAGGTGTGTGATCAGCAACACGCTCAACCGAGTTATTTACCCCATAAATGGGTACTCATTTAACAGCTGAGTGGGCTCATACTCGTAGTCCGACACGTAAATCCCCTTTTTTATCGAAAACTACCGGATTCAGTAGGAATCGAACCGGGGCCCAGTGCGTAGAAGGCGAACGTGCTAACAGTTGCGCCATCCGGACTACAAACAAGCTTTTGGAGTGATTAAAAAATATGCATTGAACAGCAATTTGACAATTTCATATAAAACATGAACTGGTGGATTTTGTGATGATAGTGCACAGCGCCATCTATTGATAATTGGTCAAAGTACTCACTAAACCGTTCCAGCGATATGTCAAATAACTTATAAATTTAAGCGCAATATGTAAAACAGTTTCGCAGCCTATAAGCCTCAAACAAACGAACAATCATTTTTTGGTCAATCCCATATGAAAACGTAATAAACTGGCATATAGTCCGATGCATGTTGTACGTTTGTTCATCAGTTCATTAGTTCGTTTGTTCGCGCACTATTCTGCTCTAACCAAATTAGGTAAGTAGGTTCCTTGTGTGACCCTGAGCACGAATCGGGGACCGAATACTTGATCATCGACTGGGCTAACGGTGTATTCTATTGTGTTCAACCCAAAGTGACTTGCCTAAATCTTTTCAAAAATCACTCCTCCATGCATTTTCCATGGTCCGATTTCAATGAAATTGGTATGTACGTAGCTTCCTTCGGTTAGAATATGTACCACTTAGTGACATCTAGGTCCTGCTGCAGGTGTGCATTATCACATTTCATTTCATGATCAAGAGAGTCCTTGATCATGAAATGACAGAGAAACCAAACCAAGTAGGCATGGATATCTCCTGATTCGAGGTGACGAGACCAATGCGTTGGAGTAATGTTGAGCGTATTTTTAGTAGTTTGGTCAGGACTGATGCCATTTTAAGTCCTTTGATGAGAAAAAAAGGCTTTCTTTGCAAGGGAGTGATATCCTGGCAATATGGGTTTTATATGACTGGGGTTACGAGGCGAATGCATTAGACTACTATTGAAGGTATAGTATTTTGAGTTCTTTGGTGAGGAAAAAAGACATTCTTGGCAATGAAGTGACACCTAGGCAAGATTTGTATCATATGACAGAAGGTGCTGAGGCGAATTCGACTACTATTGACGGGATTTTCAGTTCTTTAGTGAGGAAAAAAGGACATACCTCGCATTGAAGTGATATCTTATGACTGAAAGTGATGTGGCAAACGCTGGAAATTACTAATGATGAAGTTTTTTTTTCGAGTTTTTAGGCAGGAAAACAACTTCTGGGAAATGAATTGAAACAGACCAAACAAACTTTCGTTATTTTTGGATTGGGTATATGATAAAAACATAATGGGCTGAAAGATTAAATGTCCTCGAAGAAAACTCAAAGTTGTGTCAAAAGCACATTCCCTTAAGAATGTGCTCCTAAAGAATTAGTTCTTTGAGGACAATATTTATCAAAGAAAATCGTAGACAACTTAAAAACAAGTAGATCAAATTAAAATGCTTTTGTGTATGATGGGCCTCGCGCTCGTGGTCGTTCGGTCACCGCCCTGCGATACTAATTTAGAGATCCGAGTTCAAATCTCGGCGCGATAAGAAACTGCCTGTGAACGTCGGAAAATACTATGCTATACGCTGGTCGGGTCTGCTTTGGAGTGATGATGTGGCTTCCTGTGGTGCTCACTGAAGTTTGCTAGTGCTGGTTGTGTGTCGGTGTTAAGCCAATACATATTGTTTTTAATGAGCGCTGGCGGCCACTGAAGGGTTGACATGGTCCCGAAGGGTTGAGGAAGATAGCAGAACTATCGGCTTTTTCATTCTAGTGCCGACTGCTGATGGGTTCATTGACCACGTTATATTTGAATATTTGAACGACGGCATTGTTCAAGCGTCGAACCCGTTCATAAGGTTTCCAGTGGAATTGTTCCACGATCGAAGTCACCAAATTAAAGATTGAATATTTTTTAAACTCTATTTTGCTTTAACCTTTTTACATTTAAATTAAATTGGTATAAAGTATTGTTGTTTTTGTCAATTGCCTTGATCCCTCCAAAGGGCATAAGGCATAAATCGATGAGCAGGCATTTATGAATTTCTGCTCATAACTACTCTAAACATGGGCTGAATTGAAAAATATTGGCCCCGGTAGGCTAACAATCAAATTATTCTCAATATTTGCAAAGAAGCTTTTTCATTTGAAGCATCCGTTGCAAAGATTTGTGAGCTTGGAAGGTGATAAAGTGTCATTTTTCTCCGATGCCTCGAAAATTGTAAATTTTGACTATCGATTTTGACTACGCTGTTGAATCGAAATTCAACTTTGAGCAGTGCATTGAACGCAGAATTCAACGGTCTTTATTTACGGCAAGTTTTTTTCGATCCGAGGCACCGTTTATGAGTTATAAGGATAATATTAAAAAAAGGGCTCAAATTTCTCGGACTTTCGCCCACTAAAAGTTAAGCTCACTTTCTACGGCCGTGCAAGCTCAGCTTCCACATATTCAGTGTATATAGAATTGATTTAAATTATTTCCAGATCTTTCCCTAATTTTGATAAAAAGAAAAAACAAATTGGCTTCATTTTACCGGCCTAACTAAACTGTTCAAAGTTTTAATTGTAATATTGTAATTTTTTCCTATGAGTCAAAAGACAATGAATATTTGATTTATTACAAAAACATCAAGTGGATTTTGATAAAGCCATAAATCCACGACAGCACTAAGAGTTACTCGCTTCAGTCTTTCGTTTTAAATAATTTTTGGAATTCTTGTGTATTTTCAGACCGTGTTTAGTATCTAGTAGCCTCTTCAACGAATCAAGTGAAAGATTAAAACCAGAAAATTTTTCAGTCTTACTAATACTACTTGAACCATTCCGACCAATTGAATTCAATCGACCTATCGATCTTTATTGAATCTGTTATCATTTCAAATAGCCAATTATGGTAATTTATAGCCATATTTATTCTACCGTCGAGCCCACCTGACTAGATACGATACAAATACAATTCCACTATAGTATTACGTGCTACCATATAACCCTCATGACAAATTACCCCTCTCATTAATTTCCATTTAAACGTACTCTAAGTACATATATGGTGGTTCAAAAGCATTGTTCTCCATCGCATGCACACATATTAAATTTTGACCCTGAAAACACTGAAATTATGTCAACAACGAGATCAACTCCATACGATTAGCGCACCATAAACAAAAGATTTAAATCTGGAAAACAAACAGTCAGTAGTAGATACTTAGTACTAACTAATTTGATTTGGATTTACTCCTCAAGTAGCTTCTGGTCGAAGTAAGTGCGTTCATAATGCACTGTCATGTTGGAGGTAGATGAAAAAAAAACAAGACAGAGAAGTCAACGAATATGGGTCACAATTATGGTTAAGTACATGATGTACATGCGTGTATTACCAGTTCTACATAATACAAGTACTGTCTATGAGAAACAATCAAAAGACACCAACCTTGTAGCATGAATGAACCTAAAGAAAAGAAGAAAAAAAAAAACATGTGTGTACTACGCGACAAATGCACTTCTAGGACTATTTTATTTTTCTGATTGCGATTTATCTTTTCAACTTTGCCGATTATGTAAGACGATTTCATGTCGACTCGATCACAATCGTCGTCTGCACAAAAGTATTCTCGTTAACTTGAATGGGAGATTTATTCAGTGAGCTTTTAATATACGTTTCGAAGAAATTGCCATGCCGCTTATTGTTATACATTTTCAATTTTTTTCTTATTATTCAGTTTCGTTTCAATATGACCTGCTCGGAGATGTAATAAAGTGTAATGCATTGTAATGTAATGTAATTTAATGCTCAGGTGAGTACACGCGGCATGTTGAGGTATTGGAGAAGATAATATAAATGTTATAGTTCTGATAGACAATACTGAAGGTTGAGCCGAATGATTGTATTGTATTTGGTAATGTAATCATTTGGTAAAACAGGGCTTGTAACTTTATATTGCTGCAAAACTTGCGTATGCAACCAATCAATGAAATCGTAAATATTTAGAAGACTACAAATTTGCGTAATAAACAAACGGAGATTTTGATGATCAGGAATGTTGCAAGTACGGGTACGCCATCGCATTCTTAGCTTGGTATGAATATCTCGTTACGTTTTGGGTGAAGATTTCGATTGTATTGTAGAAAGAACTCACAAATTTACTTAATAAAAAACACATACACACAAAATAACGCTTGCTTTGGAAACGAAAAATATTTTATCTATGAAAACAAATTCGCCAATATACAATGTACTACAATAGTTCTCGAACAAGGAAGGAACTTGTTGCTACTAGAATATTTCGCTAGCTCGAAAACATTCTGAAGGGAAGAACCCGTAGGTAGCTCCTATATTGGAATAAAAATGATGAGAAAATTACTAACAGCGAGAAGTTTCCAACTAGAAGTATTTTACATATATTTTAGAATGAAACTTGCTTTTCGGGATAGTTACTAAAAAACGTCTGATCATGGAATATATCGGGGGGCAAAAGACCTTTTCCATAATCCTCCTCTTGGGGGCCCTCTGGTAATGGCAGTGGGTCAAACCACTGGTGGCCAAGTCTTAGCGATAAGAGACTTTGGAAAAAGGCAGATAGCTGTAGTCTGAATGGCTGACCAACATTTAAGTGTCTCAGGTTTAGTAGGATGGAATGATTTGAGTAGTTGGACTTGAAAATAGTTGTGTGAACTCCAGGACGTTTATTGGACGATCAGGAGCAGCTATCTCCGATTCTATACCCTCAATGGGGTTAAGCGTTATGCTGACAACTCGTCCTTGTAAAAGCCACCCCACGTCAAGAAACCTGGAAAAAAAATTTGATGGATCAACAACGACGACCGGTAGTCCGGATGGCGCAACGGTTAGCACGTTCGCCTTCTACGCGCGTGGCCCCGGTTCGATTCCTGCTGAATGCGGTAGTTTTCGATAAAAAAAAGGTGATTTACATGTCGGACTATGAGCCCACTCAGCTGTTGAATGAGTACCCATTTATGGGGTAAATAACTCAGTTCAGCGTGGTGCTGATCACACACCTCTGCACAGGACCGTTACGATCTAGAAAACGAGATGACGCTTACTCATCTCGAGGCCATGGTTCAAATTGGACTGTTGCGCCAGTTATTTATTTATTTTATTTAACAACGACGACCACGCAAACGACAAACAGATTATTCTTTCGGATTCTGGAATGTACGCTCCCTGAACAAACCATGGACCGAGAAGCCCCCCCCCCCCACTTCAACAGGTCGAAAAGTACAAACTGAGCATTACTGCAGAGATCAATGACAAGAATTCGAACACGATTTTTGCCAGTTGCAAGCCATCGGGCCGCAAGGAGTTTGGAGTAGTATTCAAAGTGAACAATCAAATCAAGACACACATTACTGACTTCAAACCCAGAATTGAACAGCTGTGTGCCATTCGCATTAAGACTTGATTATTCAATCTCTGGCTCATCAATGTGAACGCCTCCACTGAAGTTAAAGAGACTTTTTCGATTCACTTCCAACAAACGACGTCAAACTACTGCTGGGATACTTTAGCGCGAAAGTCAAAAATGAAAATTGGTACCGGGAAAGAATGTAACGAAAACAGTCGACGACTTATCAAATTCACCTGCAGCAAGAGTCTAGTAGTCCGGATGGCGCAATGGTTAGCACGTTCGCCGTCTAGGCACTGGGCCGCAGTTCGATTCCTACTGAATGCGGTAGTTTTCGATAAATAAAAGCCCACTCAGCTGTTAAGGGAAAATAACTCGGTTGAGCGTGTTGCTGATCACACACCTCTGCACAAGGCCGTCACGATCTAGAAAATGAGATGATGCTAACTCATCTCAAAACCATAGTTCACATTGGACTGTTGCGCCAGTCGGTACCGTTGCAAAAGAAGTCGGACCATGTTTCAACGAGGGTAAAACTGAAATAATGATGCAATCGACGACAAGGACACCTACACAGCCGAGCATCAATGTGGAGGATCTCAACATCGAGTTCGCGAACGACTTCATATATGTGGGCAGCAACTTGTCAATGGGCGCCAACGAAACTTTCGAAATCAAGGGAGAGATACAGCCAGTTAATAAGACTTTTTTCTCGGTTCTCCCCATAATGAAATCGGAGCATGTGCACCGGAACACGAAGCTTCACGTGTAAAACGATTGTACGACCAATGCTATGCTTTGGCTGCGAACCATGGACCCTAACTCAAGGCTCCGAAAACATGCTAGACACATTTGAACGTATGGCTTTGCGGCGAGTTTTCGGGGCTGTTTGCGATCGAGATGGATGGCGCATCCGATATAACCATGAGTTGTATGGACTGTACGATGAGTTGGAAGTTTCGAAAATTGTCAAACTACAACGACTTCAATGGGCAGGGCATGTACAACGAAAGGACGACGATCGCATGCCAAAGAGAGTAATGAAAGCAGAACGAGTCGACGGAGCGAGAATGCCTAGACAGCCGAGAGCTCGTTGAGAGAGCTCAGTATATACCGACGCCGAGCAGCTATTGGGCTTCCAAAACTGGAGTACGCGGTCCCGTGACCTAGATAATTGGAGGACAACGATTCAGGCGTTCAAGGCCCGACGTCGTGTAGTCGTGCCACGATGATGATGAAGTCACTTTGCCGGCTTTTACCTAGTAAACGCTCCAAATGTAATCGATGCTTAATGTCTGGTTAGCTTCTTCTCGAACCCTTTTGCTTCTCCTTGTTTCCCTGAATTGATAAAGCTCTTTAGAAACAACTGGAGTTCATCCCGAATATCCAAATTTCTTAATTTCAAAAACTATACAATTTAAAACATTAGAATAAACATCAAGTCGCAGCTAATACTCTGAGAAAAGAAAATTGGATATACAAATATAATAGAATATTTTTAAGAAATAACTCAGCAAGTCAATTCTTCACGTGGAACATAATCTAAGATAAGATAGTTTTTTTTATATTCTGGGTAATTTGGTCTATTATGTGCAGATATTTTGAGGACTAGGAAATTATAGTCCTAGTCATGAAAGAGTGGTCACCAAGCGCCCGAACCCCATAATAGCACCTCGTGTAATCAAAATAGTTCCAGAAGCGACGAACGTTATCCCTTTTAATGATTTAAGTATGCCTTAAATATTGTATTGCAACGCTGCAACGATATAAAATAACATATAGATAGAAAATGAAAAAGAAAACCCAAAAAAAACCGACTATGATAACATCGATCGATAAGTCCTTCGCTAAGCTGCACAGTTAAAAATCCTGGTCTATTATCAATGCTAATTCGGGTTACATATATGACGACACCAAAATTGTATTAGATTTTAATAAAATGAAAGTATTACAATTGCTTCCGTAAACTTCACTGGTTTAAATATTAAACTTTTCTGGCATTATTTTTTTAATCAAATTGTTGGTTTAAAATTTAATCTACAGATATTATAATCTATGAAAAAATATTAATTTTACTGCGTTTTTTTAACTCCTCTAAGTTTTTTCTCCATTATTTTTTTTTCAATTTTCTAAACTTCCAAATCCTTTATTAAACCCATCGCAGGTTAGCCAGCTAATCTTTAACTTTTTTCGCCATGGCGCAGCATCGAACCTGTGAACTCCGTGTTGTAGAGTTGCGACCTAGACCACTCGGCCACGCAGCATAATATTTTGAGCTGACTGCGAGTAGTTATAGTGAGACTTGAGACTCAAAAAATATACTTTGTGGGGTTTACCTTTTAATTAAACTTAGATTAGAAACTAATGCGAGAGCAAAAAGAACACAAAAAGGTTTGAATTGTATTAGAATTTATTACAAATTGTTTTAAAATGGAAGTAAACTTTGAATTGTATTAGAATTTATTACGAATTTGGTTTAAAATAAAAGTAAACTTTGGAAGGGTTTAGATTATAGAATTAAAATTATTAAAAATGGTGGTAGTCCAAGACCAGGTTTAAAAAAAATACCGAGATTTTTAACTGTGTGGCGTGCCAGCACGTGTCAATTCAGCAACTTGGCTAGGAAATTTATGTAAAGAGCCAAATTACAAATCGGTTATCTTTCAAAACGATTTTTCATTTCGAATGGATAATTACCCATACCCATTTTTAGGGTTTTGTAGTTAAACAAAACCCTTATGAAATCGGTCAAATGTCTGTCTGTCCGTCTGTCCGTCTGTCCGTCTGTCCATGGAATATCTCAGGAACGGCTGAAGCTACATACATGAAATTTGGTAGGAATGTGTAGAATTACTATAATTCGCCGGAGAAAGCGAATCGTTGTAATAGGTCAACTTTAAGGGGAGGTCCCCATAGAGGGGAAATGAAGGTCGAAATTTTTTTTTCGTTTAGTACAGGCAAGTGGGGTATCATAAGAAAGGTACCGTCGAGCACATTCCATTTTTAAAATTTTCAAATTTGAAGAAACGGGAAAAGAAGGAGAGGGGAAAATATGTCATCCGAGTTTGTCCCCCCCCCCCTTGCATTTCGAGACCGTTATACTTAGAAATATGAAAATTTACAGAAAAGCGCCATTTTACTAGTGTAGAAAACCTAGATTTCTAGAATTTTGAAATTTCATCAGAAAAGGTTAATAATAGTACATTTCTATAGTTTCAGTTAGCACAACCCTGCACCCCTTACGCGTACCCGAGGTTAAAAATATTGATTGTCAATGATAACCAACATCATAGGCAATAATATCTCTAAGTCTCATTATAATCACATAATATTTAATAATAGTACATTCATTTAAAGTTCGGCATTTTGACACTATCCACACAAAAAGTACACCTACCGGCCTCATAGGTGTGAGTACTACTATACTTTCATGTTGTTTTTCGTAGTGCGAATTGCAGTTATTTAATTAATCATTTCTTAAAGGGTAAAGATTGGTTGGGGGCGCTGTGTCTTAATTGGCCAACTTTACCGGGTGGAAGGAAGGGGGGGGGGGGTCCACATAGAGGCGAAATTAAGGTCAAATTTTTTTATCGACTGATATAAGCAAATGAGGTGTCGTGAGAAAGGTAATGATGAGTAAATTCCATTTTTTTCGCATTTTCTCGGGGAGTGGGGGAGGAGAAAATATTAGTTCGTAATTTGACCCCCCCTTGCCTGCATTTTGAGACCGTTATACTTAGAATTATGAAAACTTACAGGAAGTGGGTTTCGAAAAACATATAAAATGGAAAATAGTGGAATTTGTATATCTTCTCAGAATAGGTCAATAATAGTTTATTTGTATAGTTACAGTTAACACACTCTTGCACGCCTTAAACACGTTCGTAAAAAATAAAATGTAAGTGGGTAAGACATTTTAATTACGTTTTTTCTATCCATCTGAGTGATATCAAGAAGAGCAAGGAGCCGATATTTATATACCAAAATAAGCGCTTGCTACAAAACCCTCGGATTGCGGGCGTAGCCCTCTATATTCCGGTTTCATTCCTGTTTGGGATTTACTACCTGCATCGGTATTGACTCCTCGTCCCCATCATCGTCATTCTACAGGGGAGGCTAAGCTTCCTGGCTTCCTCCCTAACTATGAAATGCCCAGTGATGACACAAAAGCTTTGATGTGTTATGTTGCAATGTGATGTGCTTTTTCGGCGACCCGAATCAAATCTGGGTCAAAGCGGCTCCGTTAAGGCATGAGTTATCATTTATCTATTCTGGTTTGGTCCTGCAAATCGCCTATAGCTACTTCAAAAGCAGCAATATGTGCATAAGTGGTGCGATGAATTTGAGCATCTTTGTTTTGTTGTCCCCAGCCTGGCGAGCTCGCCTGCTCTGCAGCTCCAGCTCGGTCACTAGTTTTTATTTATCCCTTATTTTTTAAATTTATTAATCAAAGTTTATCAATATTCAGTGGTTCTGTTCAATCTAGTCTATAGTCTTGCAACCCAATTTTATTGCCGACTTGGAGCATGAATTCACCTCAATTAGTGTTCTGACAAACAAAATCGGTGGCATTCCTCCGCGAAATTGCCCAATCGAATCTTCATCAATGCAACAATTCATGCAAATCGCACTAGGCCATAACAACAAACAATACCAAACAATTTCAATTCACCAACTATTCAAGCAAATCAGTTCACTTAATCTTCTCGTCAGTTTCCCAAAAGAATTTTGTAATACACCAATTTTTTCCGCCTCATGTATTGTGCTGGATGCACCTCGAGCTCGCCACTTATGCCAGCTCTACACCGCATGATCAAGTGCCCATCCGTAATGAAGAGGTTTCCCTCGCCGATTGACAGATAAGGTTCAACAGAGTGCAACAGTAATTTAATTGATGCAGAAGTTCAACAGTAGTTAAAAGCTAAGTTGCAATAAAATGCACAATTACAGAATTCACTTGTAAAGGAGCCGCTCCTTGAAAATGTTGCGATAGAATTGTTTCATGACGAATTCAAGTTTACACCTTGTGTAACCGCGAGCTATGCTCGCTGGTAGCAATTGTGTGGTGTGGATAATCAAATTGTGTCTTCACGAAAATCATGTTAGAGGATAAATTGGGAAGGTTGCAATTATGCTGGGCTTGAGATGCATCTGACGTATTGGTAATCTTGGATTTGAAAGTAAGGTCAAGGTCTAGATTTTCCGGAATTAAGCAAAAACCTGAGTTGTAGTCATTTTTATACCTTAAATAAATTCCTGTGTATACAATGTTTCTCTTATCTGAAAAACTATTTACATTCAAATCATTTCCTTCGATAAGCAGTATTTACGATTGCTAACGAATCTTGTAATTCAGATAATTCGAAACATTTTCTAGATTCCCGTCTACTTAATTCAAATCCCATAACCCTAACACTCGTTGTTTTCCCGATCGACAAAACTCAATAATAGTTTACGAGTGTATAACAAGCCGACTTTAACAATTTTACAGCCCAAATCAGTACATTTTTACGAAACAAGAGCGTACAATCCGATCGCCTTTTATTCGCTACGCACAACAAGGTACCTGCATTTTATAGCTACCACAAAATTCCAACTAAGCAGCTAATGAACTGAGCTAAGCTCATTAGAGAAAATCTTTATATTCTTCTATCAAAGATTCGCGCTGTCGTCGGCATCGATACACAGGTCGATATCGCTGCAATCGTGTCTTTGATAAGACGCAGGCGGCTTAAAATTACATCGTGTTCTTTTCGTATCATGTCCGCATAAAAGCGCGGGGGCACAATCCAGATAGTCAACTGTGTTCTGATGGCACTAAGCATCCGCTGTGTATTATCGATTAAATTAAGATCCCATGTGTACGAAAAACCTTGTTTCAGTATCGGGTTCAGTGAAATTCTTAAAATACCCTGATAAAATTATGTGCAACAATTTCTGTTTTGTAAAATTTTTATCCTGATGAACATGTTTGTGTGGAAAGTTTGTGTCGCGCACATTGTTTACAGGAATTCGAAAATGTTCGAATACCACTTGAACTGGCCGTGAAACAGTTGACGATTCCACTTTAAATTTATCGCAAAACTATGGTATTTAAATGTATCTTAAGTCGGATTGAATTTCAAAACTTTGTGCGTTATCTGATATGAAAGCTGCTCGTCCATATCTTTGGGGAACTATTGCACGGCGGGGAAACGCATGTTATTTTTAACCTGTTTTTAAAGCATATTATACGCTGTCTTTGCAATCAGACTAGAACTAATGATCGAACTAGGTAATTTGTACATTTTAAAATTAATATTAACTCTATAAAAACACTGAATTCATGACGTATATATTTTTAAGATTGAATTGAGCACAAAAGTGGCACGCGTTTGACGCGTATCGGAAATGATTCATCGGCCAATACTCGTAATAATAACTGAATTTATTGATGATAATAATTTTTAGTTACTTGTTCTTTTACAATAATTTCAGTTTAAATATCTCGACCATAGTCCGGATGGGGCAACGGTTAGTATGTTCGCCTCATACGCAATGGGCCCCTGGTTCAAATCCAATTGAAGGCAACAGTTTCCCGATAAAAGGGGACTTACATATCGGAATTGAGTACCCGTTCGGGGCAATTAGTTGGGGATGAGCGTGTTGCTTATCTCACACCTCCCAGTACAGCGTCATGATTAAGATAATAACATCTCGAGACGTTGGTCTAGTAACTGAACTGTTACGGCAGTTTCATATTTTTATTTTATAATGTGACTGAATCCAGTGGTAACCATTTCTGGGAGGGAAACGAAAGACTCAAGCGAGAAACCTCATATTTTAAATTCAAAATTTAATTTTATGGGCAGTAAACGAAAAGCATTGTTCGAAACGACAAAGATTAGTGTAAAATCCGTAATTTTTGTCAGAGCTCAGATTAACTGTGGTACTTTGGAACTAATAAAATCAAGAGCTCTATTTTGTTTTTATTTTTCTTCGCCAAATTTGTCGGATTTTTTTCTGGGCTTTATAATTTTGACATATAAATTGTTGACACCCCCAGTAAAATTAATAACCAGATGATAGCAAAGGAAACGGTCCTGTTCTGAACCATTTGCCTTGTTGCAGTTGTTCACCATCTTATCGAAATACATGCAAATGCATCATATTTTGCATGCATGAGAGCCAGTGCAGTTTTGTACATATATAATGACACAAAAAGAGCGATGATGTTCATCGGCACTTTAGGCCCATCCCACGCAAGTACATTTTATTTTTAGTCCATTTGTTTCCAATTTGTATATTCGTTGCTTTGAAAATGTTTGTCCTTATGGCCCGGTTCAGAAGATACTCATATCTACTAGGCGAATGCATGTATGTATTGTATTTCCCCATTTTCTGACCCAAGGACTCAGAATGCCATTAAGAGTAGTGCATTTGCCTCTACATACGCATTCATATGATAACCATTTTACCTTAATATGACTTCATTGCCAAAAACGGCCTTTTTTCGACACCAAACTACTCAAAATGAAATCAACAATAGTCTAGTGTATTCGACTCATGACCACCGTTTGTAAAGTATCCATCTTGCTTCATCAGGGATTCATCGTCAAGAATGTCCTTGTTTTGCCAACAATGTCATTTTCTCCACACCAAAGGACTCAAAGTGCAATCAGAAGTAGTCTGGTGCATTTGTCTCAACACCCTCACTGATACGATACACATACGAGGGCGGTCCAATAAGTACTTAGCCTCACTATCGCAAGAGAAATTTATTATCATGTAGTACATTCTCGTAGACGGCTACTGTCGAAGTTTCAGCCGAATCGAACTCGTAGTTTTGTTTTGACCGCGTGTGGAAGCGGGCGTGTCCGGGGATTTTAGAAAAGTGGAAAAAAAGCAATATCGGTCAGTGATTCGATTTGTGTTTTTGGAAGGGAAATCACGCAGCGAAATCAAAGAGCGCTTGGATGCTGTGTACGGTGATTTTTCTCCTTCGATGGCAACCGTCAAAAATTGGTTTAACGAGTTTCAACGTGGTCGCACGTCGGTTTTTAATGAGCCATGCCCAGGTGCCCGAAAAAAGACTACCACGATAATAAGGATTACGTGACAAAAATCCAAGATCTCGTATTGGCAGACCGCCGATTGAAGGTGCGCGAGATAGCTGAGACACTAGGCATCTCAAAAAACCGCGTGGGTCATATCCTGCATGAAATTTTTGGGTATGAGAAAGCTGTCGGCCGCGTTTGCTCACTCCGGACAAAATGCTCAACCGTGAGACCAATTCAGAGCAGAGTTTGGCGCTGTTTAAACGCAATCCGAAGGAGTTTCTGCGTCGTTTCGTGACCGTCGACGAAACATGGATCCACTGGTACACACCAGAGACCAAGGAACAGTCAAAAAAGTGGACTTCACCCAGCGAACGTGCTCCGAAGAAGTCGAAGACTGTCCTATCGGTCGAAAAGGTGATGGCCAGAGTTTTCTGGGATTCACAACGTCTGATTTACATCGACTATCTGGAAAAGGGCAAAACGGTCACAGGGCTCTACCATTCCGAATTATTGGCCCGATTCGACGCCAAATTGCAGAAAAAACGGCCCCATTTGGCGAAGAAAAAAGTGCTCTTCCACCATGATAACGCACCGGCTCAGCCTTCGCCGTCGCCACGGCCTAATTAGTTGAATTGGGCTACGAACTGCTGCCCAATCCACCGTATTCTCCAGATTTAACCCCGTGCGTTTTCTTTTTGTTTCCAAACTTTAAAAAGTCACTTGCCGGGCTGAAATTTGAGTCGAATGAGGAGAAAGAGGATCAATGCAGGACCCCCCCAGTTCTGGACGTCCCACGTATCACCGTTTGAGTGTACGTCGCATTAGCGTCGCTGCCAATCACTATGGCTTTCCATCCGGTCTCGTATTCAAGCAGTATGTGCAGCCCCTGTGTTGGCGCGGGTTTGACGTGAGCCATGTATGGTGATGCGAGGATAAGGGATCGTCCTTGAGTATCCTTCACATGTATAACTGTCAGGTCACTCGTGCTTTTACCAGGGTCTAGAAGGGCACTGAGGCTATTCCTTGCCATGAAGGCTGTCCGCAACCTACCCTTCTTTATCTTCTGCTTATAATGTTGTATCTGTTCGTTGGGACTCCCTTGATGTGGCCCTTAACAGAAATTCACGGTTCCTGAATGAGTGACCCATCATTGCTTCCTTCCTGTAGCGTGTGCAGCAGCTCTGCTGATGAGGAACTGTTGTGATGAAGGTTTATTTGAAGCTTTTTAGCATAACGTTAAGGTTGCTTCATTAGTATTACAGTCGTTAGAATAGCGTCTGGATCACCCGTCTTTGATTCGTTCTCATTTTCACCTGATGTTATCGGCCGCTTTGGTCAGAGTTTCTAGCTCCTTCTCCACGTCGTTGGTTTTCATTGTATTTTCATTCCCATCCGTGGGATGGTGTTTTTTGAGCTTAAGGAATACGCTTACTAAGCCACACACCATCTTCCCGAATCGAGGGTAAAGCTTCCGCTTCCTTGTTTATCTGTTGAATGATGGTTTGCCCTCCTTCCATTGCCGGTCCACTAGAATGTGGGACCAGCAAATCATCCGTCGGTACATCGGGGCTCTGCCCCTGGATCAGTTGGTGCAAGATGTCTGTGGGTAAGGCTGTCGGCATTAGAACCTTCGCCTTGGGTATCGCTGAAATGTTGTCCCGGTCAACTATTTCCAGCTTGGCAGCCTCTCATAAACCATCCAGTGTCTGCGCAGTGTCTCTTCACAACTCCAGTGAAGCATCATCGTCTTTGTGGCTTATCATTTTGACGCCTTTTAACCACCCATCCCCATCAAACGATAGCATAGGGTTTTTTGCGTCCAACGTTCGCGGCACCAGTTTATTTAGCAGCTTCATTTCCACCGCTAGCCACCTTTTTTGCAGCTTCGGCTGCTGGCCGGGTTTTCGCTGCTCGTTGCCCCTCTCCTATGTATAAACCAAAAAAATCATTGGCCTGCGGAAAATAACACAAAAGGGGAAGCAAAAATGCTGAGTATTAAAAAAAACTGGGAGATAAGAATGGAATGTTTGACGGACGACTCCGACGCCCTCACGCTCGCATCGGGGTCAAGGTGTAATGGGGCTCCAAGCCTCTAGTTTCATGCCGCCAACTGATCACTACTCGTCAGGTGCTGCCTTCGATCTGCCGGTGGAAGCAACACTACCAGAATATGGTTCATCACAGGTGGTTCATTACAAGCTCGGTAGAATATTTTAATACCAATAACCATCTGGCGTAGGCCGATATGCAAATCAGATTGACTTAAATACTAAAAAAAACTTTTCAATAATGATAATTTTTAATTTATTTATTAATTGTATCGTAATAAAACTATGTCTATTAACAAAACTCTAGAAAACGTATGGCAAATATTTTCATAGCTGATGCAAGGCCAATCAGTGCCTTGAATCAAAGAATTCATTGAGAAGAATTTACCGTGAGATACTGCCAACTTCAGTCATTCCCATAAAATGTACATACTATACATAATAATCGTGAACTTCGTTCCTCCTATTTGTCAGCACTTCGCTCGTAACTTAAAATAGAAAAAGAGTATATTATGAGTTTAAGAAGTTAGATGAGATGTCTTGCAATAGGTGCTAATTAGGCTTTTATCAGCGATAATAATGTGTACCCGTATTTCTCCCAACATCCAAATTATGCTTAATAGCATATTTTTCATATAAATGTTAATTGGTTACCACGGGAATTATGTTTAAAACGTTGGGGTTTTTGTTTGTAGGATGTACGAGTATGTTGTCAAATATTCCTGGTTTTGTTTTCTAGGAGTGCACAATTGCACATCATAATTTTCCAATATCTTATGCATACTAGGGATTAAAACAAAAGTACATGAATAGGCGACCGGTAGCGCAATGTGTTGATGCATCAGTCTCAAGTTTGCCTACCGGCGTTTCGGGTTCGAATCCCGTCCACGACGACGTTCGTGGCCATGGATGTGCAGGAGGTGCATGCTGGCAAATGCATTCTCCGAAACCAGTTTATGCCGAGAAACGTCAACTGGGCCACATGGAACAGTTGACGCGCTATGCCCCACAATGGGTTAGAGCTATTGAGAGAGAGAGAGAGACATGGATGTAGCGAGCCTATTCATTATGGTGACTCACACCCTAGGTAATATGTATCAAATAGTCGCTGTAAGACAAAAGTAAAACCCAAGACCATTTAAAGAAACCACTGCATGATATTACCTCATTTTCCTGGAAATCGCTAACACAACCCATTAGTTAAGAAACCTTAATGAGTCTCTTATCATTTTATCTGAATCATGTCCCATACGTTATCCCATATTTCTGTCTGAAAGCCACAAAATCGATTACACCTGCAATGCTGCATCCGGAACTAAAATAGCGCAAATCATGCACGAACAAATTATCATAAATGTGCAAAAGATCTGAGCAATGGCTTCAATCAAGAATTAAAATATCAAATAGAGAAAAAAGCATCTGAACTATTCATTCATACTCGTAGCTATATAATAAGCAGCCAATTAAAACCGCCTCATCTAGACACCTTTTTATTCGTTCAACTAAAATATGGTAATTCCATAGTGGTCGTCTTATTTATTTTATCTTCTATTCAGAATCATTTTGCCTACACTCAGACGCAGTGCACTTAAGCGGAAAAGTTGTATCAAAACGCATAACTGAGATAGACGAGGTCGTGTTATACCCATTTACTAATAGATATTTCTGGTTAAACGACGTAATAATCTCAACCTGAACACCTGAACTCAGGTGGACAAAGTTTTTCCCACGCTTTGTGTATAGGTAGAAAGCCTATGATATCAACCGGTGGATGATGATGGTGTTGTAATCTCGTATTTGCATTACTCATCCAATTTACACTTCCATTCGGTCCATTATTGAAATTAGACTAAATCGTGAAATCATCACCTCGTTTAGTTACTCGCACGTCATTTACGTTGAGCGCTGGCCGACCTGTGGCTGATGATAAAAGATTTGAACCTATTGCCACCGTGAAGACTGTTGAAGGTTTTGCGGCGGTCGACAGAGTGGAGCTATTTTTTTAGGGTGATTTTTTGTTTGGACTATCTGGAGGTATGCGAATGCATAGCAGTCAATACATGGGTGACGCATGGCCTGGATGTTTGGTGCACACAGCTGATATCATAGTAAAAAAACTAAAACTAAATATGCAGTGGTCGCGGTTTCTTTTTAAATAAATGAAAAAATATTATTTTATTATTTATTACTTGTACAAACTTGAGCTATAATTCTTTTATTATGTTATTAGACTGATAAAAAAGCGAGATTCGTGAATGATAATTCTGGAAATCAAAATAACGTAACCTATAATCGGAATATGTAATTCTCAACTCCTTAAGGAACTTCCCACCAATCCAAAACGATGTAAACATGAGAAGCATGTCCACAAAAAAAAATAAGTTCCAGAAATGAACAGCCAGTTTTTTCGGCTGATCAAAAAAATTGGGACTAATCATATTGAAGAGTTGATTCAATCAAATGTCCGTGTCATGAAACTCGACGGATATCCACAAGCACAACGTCAAAAAGTAGGATCATAACCATTTAGATGAAATTGATGAACCAAGAATGAAAGGCACATTTAAAAACTGCAATAGACCTTGGGCAAATATTGAGACAGAGATCTCATTCCTTGTTAAACTGCCACTAACTGATAAGCCTGGGGGCCTTAAGATCCTCTTACATGAGAATTGAGTAGAGTTACTTGTAAACGGTACGTCAGGTTCCTCTCCTAAGGGCTCACGCCGGCAGAAATAAGGGAACTAGCGGCCAAGCCTACATCATAATCGCAGAAGAATGAGTCTCAGTCAAAGAAGCAGCGCTCCTTGAAGAAAGATTCTGTTGAATCACCAGGCAAAGTCAGTGATGGGAAAAAACAGAAAACGATCAAAATTAAAGCACTAAGTACGACCGCAAGCGGAATTGTCTTAGCCAGTACTAGCGAGGCGTCACCCCCACGCACCATACTTAAATATCCTGCCGGAAAGCAAGTACTCGGCTTTTGTAGCATGAGACTAGCACGGCAATATGTCCCTGAGTTAGAAACCCTAGTACAAAATGATATTCTTGAAGTGATTCTTACCGAGGGCGTTAATTTAAGTCCATGTGTAAAAGCATACGCCTTAAACTTGGATACCTGCTCAGCGAGTGTGAGAACACATCAACTGCGGAGTAGCTAAGACTGCAATTGCAGTCAGACCTTACGAAGAAGCCTCTTCAGGGGTGGCATCTGGTTATGACATCCCCTGCTACATTGTTTAAAGTGTGTCTCAGCAATTCTATCCATTGACCCGAGGTCGTTCGATGAAATAAAGCAGAACGACTTTAGCTTAAATTACCGCTATGATTGAGTGACTGTAAACCATTGAAATTGGCGTGGGAAAGGATGGTGGAGGTCGAAGTGTTGGATACTGCGACCGAAGGTGTAAAAGGCGCAGCGACATCTTTCTCGTCAAGCAAAGAGAAGGACCCTCTACTACCGGTTTAAATATCATTCAACTTTGAAATTTGGCATCCAATACAACCACCGCTACAGCAAAGGTAATAACTTTCGGATATAAGGGTAATTCACCTTCCAGTTCCCAAAGCAAAATTAGCCTTAGACGAAGCAATCAAAATCTTCCTCTAAAGTCGGACACTGGTACATAGACAACACGAATCACGCAGTGAAGAAATAGTCCAGGAATTGGGATGACATAAGCTAACTTGCACCACTTCAAAGCAGCCTAGGATATGAAACTAGCTAGGTTCACCAGAGAAAACCTAGGCACAGCTCTCATACAAAAGCCTTTGCAATAGGAGACATTAAAGAACTTACGGTAAGAAATGCTTCTGGCATATACTATACTAGTGATACTAGTTCGATCAAACCTGGGGATTGCATCGTCGTGGGAAGAAGTATTAATTATATATGTCTTTTAAAATTCACGAATAGTTACCTTGCAGCGATAGAAATTAACCCGTCATGTGGCATTCATGGAAAGAATATACTGGTTGTGTTGGCATATTTCCCCAGAAACCCAAGCATCCCTTCCATTGGGCATCTCAAACTTATGGAATACTGAAAGTAGCACAGGTCGCTTCAATTGGTAGACGGCAACACCAATGCACACCACATAGGGTGGGGTAGAGGTGAGCACCTCCTTGATTTAATTACAAGCCTAGACTGGGTAACAGTCCTACCTTTGTTATGAGGTCAAAGATTGAGGTGGTGGACATTACTTTTGGTAGCTATCTGGCGGCCAGCTGGATACAGAAGTGGCATGTGTCGGATGAACCTTCATTATCCGATCATAGCCCTCGATTTTATATTGATACGCACGCATCAGATCCTCGCGTCAGACGAATACCACAGAAAACGAATTGGTTAACTATGACTCGTTTTTGCAAAGAAAGATTAACGTTGATTGATAGGACCGTTTCAGGATGCAAAGCATGGGCAGACTTATAAACAGTTCTACCAGTGCAATACCACGAACATATACGTCAAACTCTTCGATAGACAGTTTGCCTACCAATCAGGAAAGTCCACTGAAATTGCTCTACATTACCTGATGAGTGAGACTGAATCGGCAATGGAGGGGAAAGAAGATGCCTTATGTGCCTTCCTCGACATTGAGAATGCCTTTGATAATACTACGTTCACTGCCTTCGACAAAACATTAACGGCCAAGGGAGCGGACGTCACCACCGTGAAATGAATGGGACAAATGATAGCATCGAGAAGGGTCATTACTACGATTGGAGAGTGCTCCCCAGCTGCTAGTGTCACTCATGGGGGTCCACAAGCAGGTGTCATATCGCCACTCCTGTCATGCATAGTGGCGGACAGTTTGCTTTGGGAATTTACATCACGAGGTTTCCCCACGTAAGCATATGCCGGTGATCTTGGTTAGGGGCAAGTTTAAGGAGGTCTTATCAACATCCTCGAATCAGTATTATGCAAAGTACAGGAATGGTGCAGTTATATGGTGGAAGAGAGCCTATACAGTAACTGGCTGATCTGTCCTAGGTAAAATTCAGAGACTGACTTGTCTCATGCCTACCGAAGTCAGTGACTAATGATAATTTTTCGGTGCTAGAGGTACTGCTAGACCTTCCACCATTGCATATGCATGTGATAGCACAAACAAAACTGACGATCCTTAGACTGAAGACTTGCGATGCGCTCACTAAGCTGAATCCGAAATGGGAAAGTTGGTTCAGTAAGAGCGGCATAATCAGTATGCCATCGCACCACCTACTGAAAGAACCATCCAGCAACAAGTTTTTCAACACTACAATCTGGAGCAAAGAAAACTCTCCTTCCAGATACCATCGAGTGGTTCACGGATGAATCAAAGACGGCAAATGGCGCTGGTGCTGGAATAGTGGACCCTAACCAGGGCATTTCTATACCCGTGGCTAGGTTCGCCACAGTATTCCAGACAGGAAAACATGCCATGGATTCGTGGACGGAGCCATGCCTGAAAGCTGAATTCCGTAGCAAAAACATAGCTATATTTACTGACAGTCAGGCAGGAATCCTGGCGCTAAGCAACTGGTCTGTTTGGCCCAAGCTAGTGCCTAGCTGCCAGAACACATTACAAAAAGTTGGCTCCTCAAACATAAATGTTAAACTAGGTTCCTCGTCACGTCGGCATTTCTGGGAATAAATAGGATGGTGAGCTGGGTAGGACGGCCTCAGACAGCCTTTTTGTGGACCTGAGCCTTTTTGCTGGATTTCACTGAGTTTCGTCAGTCAGTATGCATCAGATACTGAGAGCGTAGTGAGGCCACCGTCCAATGGGACAATTTTCCATGCCTAAGGCAAGCCAAGATGTCTGGTTACTCGCGTAGCAAGATATATGAGTCGAAACAGGGTAAGAAGCATTTGTGACCCCCTAACAGAACATTCTTGCCTAAGAGGTCATTTAAAAATTATGGGTATCGTATCGTACGCTATATGTCGTTTCTGCGAGGGCAATGATCAAGCGTCGTTGCACGTTGTTTGTGAATGTGAGGCATTGACCCAACGTCGCCAAGTACACCTTGGCATCCTCTTCTCTGAAGAAGGTGACATTGCATCGATCACCCTTTTAAGCAAATTCATAAGCGCGATCAAACTTGATCGACATGCATAGGCCTGTTGCCAGATAATAGACCGTTTGGCCTGGGTGCTAGTGGGTCTTTTGGCGCCCGCAGCCCCTCTCTCAATTTAATTTAATTAAACCATATAAGAAAATTCTTTAGGGTTCGCCGATATTCCGAAAGATCGTGCGGAACAAGAAACAAGATGCCGGAAAAAAACTTGTAATTTCTCAAATTCACCATGACACTACTCGGTGAATTGCCATGACCTTCACTTTTTTCCCTCTGCTCCCAAAGCAAACTCTTTTCCCCTCCACCCAGGAACACCTCCCGATGGTAGCTAGTTTTTTATAACCTCCCGCTGCCCTCCAAGCCAAACCAACCATCCGGAGTGGTTGTCGTCATCACCAAAAAAAAATTTGGTTTCCACTCCGTTTATTAGGGTTTTGTATAAAAACAAAACCCTTATGAAATCGGTCATGCGTCCGTCTGTCCGTCTGTCTGTCCGTCTGTCCATGAAATATCTCACGAACCGCTGAAGCTACATGCATGAAATTTGGTGGAAATATGTAGAAATGCTATAATTCTCTGGAGAAAACGATGCGTCGTAATAGGTCAACTTTAAGGGGGGGTCGCCATAGAGGGGAAATGACGGTCGAAATTTTTTTTCGTTTGGTATAGGCAAGTGGGGTATCGTAAGAAAGGTACCGTTGAGTACATTCCATTTTTGGGATTTTTTCAAATTTGAAGAGAGGAGAAAAGAGGGAGAGGGGAAAATATGTGGTCCGAGTTTGTCCCCCCCCTTGCATTTCGAGACCGTTATAGCTAGACATATGAAAATTTACAGAAAAGCGGCATTTTACTAGCATAGAAAACCAAAAATAATAGAATTTTTAAATCTCATCCAAAAAGGTTAATAATAGTACATTTCTATAGTTGCAGTTAGCACACCCCTGCACCCCTCAAGCACACCTGAGGCCAAAAATATTGATAACTAACATCATAGGCAATAATACCTCTAAGTTTCATTACAATGACATGATATTTAATAATAGTAAAATACATTGACTTAAAGTTATGCATTTTGACACTATCCATACAAAAAATACACCTACCGGCCTCACGCATAGATATGCGTGTACTACTTGCATGTTGTTTTTCGTAGTGCGAATTGCAGTTATTTAATGAACCAACTTTGGAAGGGTGAAGATTGGTGATTGGTGATCCTAACAATAACTATTCACACAGTTAATTTTATTAGGGTTTTGTGTCTTAAATCTTACAAAATCGGTCAAATACCTGTCTGTCCGCCTGTTCATAGAATATCTTACGAACGGCGGAAGCTGCACACATAATTCGGCGAGAATGTGTAGAAATGCTATAATTTTCTGGAGATAGCGTTGTGTTGTAATTGGCCAACTTTAAGAGGGGGGGGGGGGGGGAGGGGGGTCCACATAGAGGCGAAATTAAGGTAAATTTTTTTTTTATCCACTGGTATAGCCAAGTGGGGTGTCGTGAGAAAGGTAATGTTGAGTACATTCCATTTTTGGCATTTTCTTGAGATTTGTAGAAAGGGGAACAGTGGAGGAGGAAAAAATATTAGACCGTAATTTGTCCCAGCCGCCCTGAATTTCGAAGCCGGTACACACGTTTGCAATTTGCAATGTCGTCTTAATATGAATGGTTAAGCATCTCGAAGAGTGGGACAGTTTATCTCGTATACATACATATCTATCTACAGCTTCTCGTATTAAAACTATTACTTTGAGAGGTGACAGATGCAGTCTTTTTGTGAATTGGCATGTAAGATACTATATCATGGGTAAAACATTTAATTATGGTGTTTTTATTCAGCTGAGGGGTACCAAGAAGAGCAGGGAGCCAGTATTTACATGCCAAAATAAGCGCTTGCTACAAAACCCTCGAATTGCGGGCGTAGCCCTCTATATTCCGGTTTCATTATTATTATTTTCGGCAAATTAATTAATGATTTGATTGAAACTGTCTTATTTATTTGAGATAATATGAATGACGAAATGTGTAGAAATAAGCCCCAAAATGTTCAGCAGCAGCAATACAGCCAGTGGAAGAAAATCTGTTTCAAGTACTCATTTTTGCAAAACCGACGCCGTCGTCATTTAAGCAAGGGATCAAATTTTTGATTAGTATTTCAAATAATCAGGAAGAATAAAACATTTCGTATACGTGCCAATAGTTGTTGAGCCTCGGGTCTGGACTTTCTCTTGGCGGCCCAGGTGGTAAGTACCCTGGAATTTATACCTACCACTTCGAAGGTATTGCTGGATTCTCCTACATTTTTTATGGAAATAGGCAATTTCTGTTTTATCATTTTTTCGGCCATTCAATTTGTCGGAAATTGAAGAGAAGATGGGCTAGCTAGCTAGACGAAGAACAACGGGAATGGCACATAGTAATCGATGCGATATTGGTATGCCCATTGGCTCATACAAACATGCCAACTTAAGCTTCCGATCCTCGTGAGGCGTAAATCCGTCTAGTGCGTCAAATCTACGATACCCGTCCCGTACAAACAACAAACGGGTTTTGACTTATACATTTCCAAAATCCACGTCCACCTCGATCGGACTACCGACGACGGATTCCCTTTTCCTCATCCCCATCGTTCGCAACCAGAGAAAAAAAAACTGGATTTTTCCTGCAAGCACTAATTTGATCCCGTACTAAATTCAATTTCCATTGATGAGTCGAAGACTTTAACAGGAAACATATTGTATGTACTTTTTTCTCGGCAATTTTACATTTGCAATAGTAAGGTTGTTTTAAGAACTTTTCGAAGACGTTTTCCCAGTCGCGTTGGAGACATATTTATCTCGCCCAAATTGCCTTTTTTCTCTTTTCTTTGCCTCCACTTCTTCAATTAGCAAATGAATGCTAATTGAACCTAACAACAATCTAGGTTTTTTTTAAAAATGGAGACAAGATTCACAGATTCGCATTAAAATTCTTTAAGAGAAATTAACGACTAACAACTGAACCATGCCGAACACGTAATATTTCTGACAGTACATTCGCTGACAATTCGTAAACGTGACTCGTGTCAACATGGCATCGCGTACATTGCCCGAGCAATTTACGCTTCGATAGCCGCTCGGCTCACTTCGAGCGTGTAAAGCCTACCCTCATGCAAGCACTAGTCGCGTTTACGCTCAGCGGGTAAAAATAACATTAACGGGTAGACGCGTCTCGTGTATTAGAGACTTAAAGATGGTTAAATGGGAGTACGTGTACCAGAACAAAGTTGATATTGCCCAGGCTGGACTCTACTAGGTTTTGTCATTAAAAAGACAACAAATCGGTGCGGTCGTGGGCATTGTCACTGGACACTTACCAGTTGGGGAATACATGTTTCGTGGTTATCATCGCAGTCATTCAGCTCTAACACAGTCTAGGATATAAAAGATAAAATATGATATTGCGAGACTAGCCATGAAAAGCTTCAAAATAAATTTCCTTTTTACCACTTTTGCATCATTCTTCTTCAATCGACGGAACCCTTGAATACGCCTTCCAATATTTTGTAAAGTTTGCTTCAACTTCCGTCAACGTCCACGTTGCAGACTCATGTTGATTGTATGTTACAGGCTGTTGAATGCAGACCCGTAAGTGCTCCATAATTTCATTTTAACGCAAGTTACATACTTTCCAACATTTTTCAATTTCACACAGACCCAGAGGTAACGCAACTGGAAAAGGTTATATGCTTTATCGTAATTTTATGTCTTCACACTAAATTAATACGTTTTATTTAATAGTAAAAAAGTTTCTAGTTTCCTTGACTGTTCTGCATCATTTGTTCCTTGGAAGCATGACTGGTGCTTATCAGCTCCCTATTCTAAACACCTATCGGCTACCGACGCGATGCGGCAGCCACTGGACTTCAGTACAAAACATGACTAGCCCATTTGCCTGAAAACTGGACACCGATGACGATATGGCTGACGCCTATTCAGGAAATTCCTTGATTAATCAACGCGAAGAGGTCATCCATTAGAGCCAATGGCCTGTACTAAAGTACAAATTCACATTCATTCGTCCACCGTGTTTCGCACTGGACCACCGTCGATATTGTTAGGAGCTGAATTGAATCAATCAGCACAGCAGTCACTGCTAAATCGCATCGATGATGATGATGGTGAATGCAAAGTGGTTTTGTTCCGCTTCAATTTTATGGGAAATAGGTAGTTCTTTAGGAGGTCGTGGCCAAAGCATATTTTCCTACGATTAGTTGCAAGCTTATCACATATTCACACATGTTCTGCATAGTCTTGTTACCCTGGGAGTTTTGAACGAGCCACGGGGAGGAGATGCTGTAAAAAAACATATTTGTATGTTGGAAACGAGGTGGTGAAAGAACGTGAGATACACCTTTGCGAGAACCGTTCGTCTCATAGTTCAACTTAATTGATGTAACATTTTATTAATAAACATTCAATCATTATCGTGACTTAGCTTGGTCACAATATTTCACAGTGATGGCTTATTACTATAGGCTCGTATGTGTACATTTTACATGTCTGTATCAACTGTGAGGATTGACGTTTTGAAGGAAACACGGTTTAGTGGACGACACAACGAACATATGCACATAACGCAATTGGTTAAAAGAAGGTCAAAGGTATTGATTGGGAATTCATTACTCATAATCGTGTTTCCCGCCGGTCAACAGATACGACGAGTGATTCATTAGGACTAATGATTCTTTTCGTATTTTACATTGAAATTAGTAATCTCCTATCGAGAGAATATAACTAATATGTGTTTGTGAAAACTAGGTTATTAACTGATTCTCAGATATTGGTGAATAGGTGAAACGAATGTGAATTTCCATACCAACTTGTTTTGAACCCGTTTTGATAAAAAATTATAGAAATGTGGATGTGTAACGAAAAGTTTAATTTATGACAGTGATGGCATGATATAAAGAAGAAATGTTCGTCGGCATTATTTTAACCCTAACCTAAATTATACCAAATTCAAATTGAAGCTTCGGTACAATAAATTTAAGTCCTGCCACTTATACTTGTCCGTCAAAAAAATATTCCCCAAATAGGGGCTGCCAGCATTTAAATAATTTTACGATATTTTAGTTTCCTTGCTTAGAATGAAAAATAAAAGTAATTTTAACCCTCGTCCAGCGGCTTAGGTATAGGTGTACCTTTTGTGTTTTCAAATTGCTACAACTTTTTTTTCTGGAAGTCGTAATGGTCCGAAATTCCGTGACGTCTCTACGTTTTTGGTATATATTATATACGTGAAACTTTAGCAAAAAGTTTCCACCCATCCTCAAGATAGGGGGTCGTGTTGATTGTATACCCTTAAAAGGCGGCTAAGGTACAGGTATCTTCATACATTTTGCATGAAATAATGAAGATAAAAAAATAAAAAAAGAATAAGTTTTGGTGAATGCTAATTTTTATTAATTGCAAAACAATGTCAATATAATATTATAAAAGATAATATTTTTTTATGAATCTTCTTCGCAATTAATGCATGCTATGTGGCGCTACTTTCTGGTTTTACGCTGCTTTCGCTTTAAGTCTCTACAAGAATAACAACTTCCAAAGACGGTACCTCGTAGACAATCTTTTTTTTTACCAGTTGTCGACAGGAGCTTCGATTTTCGACTTCGGGCTTGCATAGCTCATTGGAAAGATATTTAAACAAATTTCTTCGGTTCTCTTTCGTCTTGAATTGTGTTCTCTATAAACGATATAGGGTAATTCCGGGTGATATGGTACATTAGGTGATATGGCACACTTTAAAGTTCTTGCATACGCATTGCACGTGCAAGCCCATAAAACATCCCATTTGTTCAGTCGAACATCAATAGTCGTGGAGTGTGTTTGGTGTTGACCTCGCTTTGAAATTCAGCCGTTAGTGAAGAGTTTTGTTGCGACGACGAATAAACTGCGACGCAATTTTTTTCCTTCCTGTTTCTTTCGCCTGTTTCTTAGTAAGTATTTATCAGAAATATAAGGGAAATATAGCATTATATGAGCAGCGATGTATATTTTGTTTTGTAAGTGTAAGAGACACTTGGTGTACATTGGGCTATTTTGTGTTTGCCAAAAAGAAAAACTATACCAATATGGGAGAAATGGTGAACTACAATGTGGGGAGATATGGCATGGGGTACCATATCCCCCTAATTGACTTGTTGTTCTTTTATTCCTTTAAACTACCTACTATAATTCTAGCATAAATTACTTGTTTTCGTAATTCGGTTTCAGAAATGCCTTTAATATACAAATGAAAGGAAAATTCGAACCGAGCTAAATGGACGGAAGCAGATTTAAGGGCGGCAATAGCCGATGTCCAAAATAAGGAATTAAGTATTAATAAAGTTTCGGCTTTATACAAAATTCCTGGAACTACTTTAAGAAGACATCTGAAACCGCACAATGACAAAAAGCCGGTGTTAGGTGGGCCTTGCTGTCTAGGAGAACGAAACGAAATCAAACTAGTTGCCCATATGAAGAAACTGCAGGCTCATGGATTCGCTCCATCAAGGCAAGAGGTATGCCGCATGGCGTACGAATTGGCGGAAAAATATAAAATAAAACACACGTTTAATCACGATGAAATGAAAGCTGGATACGGTTGGCTTAGCCTTTTTATGAAGCGGCATCCCGAATTATCAATTCGAAAGTCTGAAGGTGTTTCTCAAGCAAGAGTCGAAGGTTTAAGCAAGGAAGCAGTTTCAAACTATTTCCAGCTTTTGGAAAAAACACTCAGCGAAAACGATTTCATGGATAAGCCCGGTCAAATAAAATATATAACATGGATGAGACTGGGTGCCGACTTAATAACCGTCCTGGACACGTCATTGCTGAAAGGGGTTCAAAAAATGTAGTTGCTGTAACTTCTGCTGAAAAAGGTGAAACGATAACCGTAATAGCTGCTGTAATGCAGAAGGTAACTTTATTCCGCCAGCATGTGTTTTTAAAGGCAAAAATAAGCGAGCAGAATTCGAAGATGGAATGCCTCCTGGATCAGTCGTTTTCATGGGCCTTAAATCTGCTTATGTAAACGCAAATTTGTTTTTGGTGTGGCTCAAAGAACATTTTGTACCGAGAAAGCCACTCGGGAAAGTACTGCTTATTTTAGATGGCCACTCATCTCACTGCACTAGCGTGGAAATGTTGGAATATGCTACTGCAAATGATATCATATTGTTATGCCTACCAACTCACACTACGCAGTTCCTACAGCCATTAGACAGGGTGTTTTTTAAAGCGTTTAAAATGCAATTTGTTCATGAAAACCAATCCTACGCGAAAAATTAACCGCTTAAAATTCGGAAGCATATTATCTGTTGCATGGAGCAAAGCAGCAACAGTCAATAATGGGGTTGTTGCATTTTCTGCGACTGGAATTTTCCCGTTCAATCCTAATGCTATTCCCGATTATGCATTTATAAGCTCTAATAGCTCCACTGCCCCCAATGAATCTTCAGTGGCAGAGTTTTCAAGGGATCTTCCAAGCACTCCATCCCTACCACCAAATAGAGAAGATGAGTTAAGAGACCGGCCAACAACAAGTGCAGCTGTTACTCCGCCAATCATTGACATACGAGTAAGTCCAGGGAAAATGCTCAATATTATATCGCCAGAGCCCTCTTCTTCAGCTCGAAGACAAACTAACCCTATAAGGAGACAGAAAGCTCGAGTTTTGACATCTGATAAAAACATAGAGGGCCAGAAATTAAAGTCGATAAAGAAAGAACGTGTAAATAAAGTTAAAGCGATGAGTGAAATTAAAAAAAAATAGAAAAAGGAATGTTATTTCGGCCGCCTCTTCCTCTGAAGATGATGGGATTCTTGATTTGGTTGATGAGTCCGACGATCCTGAAGATTTTGAGGAGGATCTTTGCGTGGGCTGTGGCGAAAACTACTACCATACAACGAAAAAAGACGAATGGATTAAGTGTCTTATTTGCAAAAGGTGGTCGCATGACACTTGTACGTCTTTTGTTAACACGTGTCATGACTGCGGCAATAAGAATCTAAAAAGCATATGATGTGCCATTTCACCCTATCGACAGTACCATAAAACCCTACATATTAGGTGATATGGGATTTTGAAACATTTTTTTCTTTTTTAATATATTCTTGTTTAATTATGGAATAATGTTACTTTTTTTTTATATATTTTTGTTGAACAATAAATAAAGAATGTTTGTTTCTGTTTCGATTACATAACTGTTTTACTTTTTGATTTATAAGCGAAAGTAAAAATGTATGCCATTTCACCTGGAATTACCCTAGGATGCCAACGCAGCGACGTCGACCATATTATGAAAGTAAGCCTAAGGCCTTAGTAGCCAGTGCTTTAATTTAAGTAGTATATAACACAAGTTTTATTATATTCTTCTATAATAAATAAATAAGTAAATATTATAAAAGAATGCTAGGAGCCAACGTAATGTTTTTCGTTAAACTACATTTTGTCCAGTTTTTTCCACCAACTTTCGCTGGTCGAGGGCCATCTATTGGCTTTCTGGTGTAAAGTTGACCATGTAGCGGGTAGGCGCTCGACAAATCACAAGCCCAGAAAATCATTTCTAGGAATGCAACGAAATCTGCTTCCGTATATGGCTTCAACAGTTTCGGTTTTTGCAGAATCGGGAAACTTTAGAATCAATTGATTTTTGTAAGCTTCACAAACTCTCCTGCCTTTCCGGTTTGATTCACGTAGAATAAAGTCGCACATTTATGAGGGAATGATTGACTTGAATACTTCTTTTGGTGTGTTAAGATTACCAATTACTGCAGGTCCACCTCTTGTCGTAAAAAGTTACGGGATTGAGTCTGTGTACTTGGTAACGGATCAATGCGCCATTGGGTTCCACCCTTCATAATCGAAACGTTAAAAAAATATACAAAATCTTAACAGAAAGCGTCATCCATCTAGCGTTGTGCAGACTATTTTCTATCGTGATGACGGCTGAGAAGAAATCATCATTGGTTTCCGCCTGAAGGCATAGGAGCATAGAATTTTTAGAGAAGAGCTTACCTCGCTCAATGGGACCTGAATTGGCGGTTGCTCTTCTTTAATTTCTTCCTCATTCTCATCCTGACAGGCTAATAGTTCAGCATCGCTTAGGGCACCATGGACACCGATGTCGCTATCAACTCGAACGTAGTCCTCAAATGTTACCTCTCGACAATTAGGCAGGAGTGCCCATACTGGGTCTGGCTGACTTAAATCGGGAACTATGGGAGGCTTTGATGGCTGCTCTTCGTTGTCACTTTGCTTAACAAACCCACACTTTCTAAAGCAATTACACAGAGTTAACTTTTTTCCAGGCCTTGTCGATTATGGTTATGGCGGTCAAAGCTGTAATATTCATCTCCTCACTATTTCAATGCTGTCCAGCATAACTGAAACAATATTTCTGCGGTAGAGAGTTTTAAAGTTTTGAATAATGCCCTTGTCTAACGGTTGAAATCTTGATGTTGTGTTAATAGGCAAAACAATAAATTTTACGTGGTCTGATGGTGGTGAAATGTTTTGTACGGTGCAGTTGTTCAAAAATAGTAAGATTTTTCCTTTTTCATGTCATTGTTAACCGAGGTCAATCATTCATTAAGCAACTCTGCCGTCAGCCGTGATTTTTTGTTTGAGCGATAAGTTGTTGGAAGCGATTTCATTCCTTTGAAACAGCGTTGTTTCGCAGATTTACCAACAATGAGTGGTGTAAATTTTTCAGATCCGTCCACGCTATAGGCTAGAACGACATTTATTTGGCTCTTGCTTAATCTCCCTCCATGAAATTTGTGATCTTTGAACGCCAGGGTGTGATCAGGAAGACATTTGTAAAAAAGCCCATAGTTACGCCTGTGTTGAATATGTTCCTTGGGTCATTGCCGTTCAAAATTTGATTTATCAATCATCATCAATCCGTTTGGAACAAAGGGAATTGTCCACACTGGCGCTCTCTCCGTAATTTTTTTTTAACGTGATGGCGTGCCGGTTCTTAAAATTTGAGAGCCAACGCTCAACTTACTTCCTGCAAATCCTTCAATTCCGATAGTCTGAGCAAAAGACTTGACTTTTTCCTTTAACCTCAAACCGCCTATGGGAAGGTTTTGTCCTCTACACTGCCAAATCCACTTAACCAAGGACTCCTATAGACGAGGAAATTCACCCTGACGTGATCCTTTTCTTCCTGCACTTGAGACTCTTCCGGTGAGTCGATCGTTATTTTTTTAAATCATGGAAAATGTTGAAGGGAAAATATTAAACTGTTTCGCAAAATCTTTTCTCAATGTTCCATTCTCCACAGCTTCAATAACACGCCGTTTCTCATAAATTGTTAGGCACTCAAAGTTGCCACACACTAACGTCCAAAATCTAGTTTGTCCCACGTCCAATCCAAAATTCATAGTGTGTGGGGTTCAAGTTGAGAGCTCCGGAATCAACCGCAGTCCAAGTTGCATATTCAACTTGCCCAAAATCCACCCGGAATCAAATTTTGCTTATGTTTTGTGTTATCAGTGTTAAATAGCAGCAAAGAAAACGTTTTTAAGTGTTGGCGGCTGCCAGGGTGTTCATGCAAGACTTTTGCAATTCAATTGACGGTGCGGGAAATTAAATCAAATAAGGGAAAATTGAGTTCGTTATCGAACTAGACTTTTAAAATGCCGTCTGGCTTGCAGTGTGTCTCCCTGAAATTTGGACGGGGGACACTTGAAGAGCGTACATTTTCTTCTGCATCCAAATAGACGCTAGTGTGTGGCGAACTTTATTCTCTCTAGAGATCATGATTTTATAGATTTGAAAACACAGTTAAATCTACTGATTCAAAGAAGACTAAACCCCAGCTCCAGCGGGTGTAAACAACGGACAAGACCTTGCATGATTTTACGAGTCACAGAAGTAGAATACTTCAAACTTCAAATTATAGAGTGTTCGGGAGCACAAACTTCATTTTATAGAGTGTTGGCGAGTAAGATATCATTGCTACAACTTCAAATTACTGAGGGGACAAAAACACATTGATCTTTTTTCACTTTATAGAGTGTTTTTCAAGGGACCTGGAAAAAGCTTTAAAAAATCAAGAGATCCAAATTATTAAGTGTCAAATTATCCAGATTCGACTTTATAAGCAAAAAGAAAAACATAAATTATTGTACAAATAGTTAATTCAATGCTAATTCAGTCATTTAATTCATGTGATGAAACTTTAGGTAACAGTAAGCGTTTAAAAGTATAAAGTGAATTGGGTAAAGGACCAAGACCTAGTCTATCATAATTACGCATGGGCCTAGGTGATGGCGAGTTCATATAAACAGAAAGCTGGGCATTGGGTGGTTCGAAGATGACTACTGATCGTGTGTTATAAGAAGGAAGACGGAAATTGATGTCTCCAGAGAGGGATGAAAGTAAAATGCACTGACAAATATTAAAGAGAAAGCATTCGTCGAGATAAATTCTTCTTTTATGCAAAGACAACATTTCGAGTAAGCTCAAGCGATCAGGTTATAAAAGGTATGGTAATTTAAATTTAAACAATAAGGATCTGGCGATCTTACGTTGGACGACCGGTAGCGCAGTGTGTTGAGGCATCAGTCTCATGTTTGACTACCGGCGTTTCGGGTTCGAATCCCGTCCACGACGACGTTCGTGGCCATGGATGTGCAGGAGGTGCATGCTGGCAACTGCATTCTCTGAAACCAATTTATACCAACGAAACGTCAACTGGGCCACATGGAACAGTTGACGCGCTATGCCCCACAAGGGGTTAGCGCAATAAAGTAAACAACTGAGGCATATTCAAGAATGCTGCGGACAAGTAAAATAAATAGGTTTACACCAGTGCATAAGGAACGAAAATCACCCGAGCAACGCAAAACGAATCCAGAAAGCTTGAATGCCTTGTTAATAAAGAATGAGTAATCCCAAGTAGCACAATCCAACCTTGGTTAGAAATCTAACTCATTTTACGGTTGTATTTCAGTCCAGAAATAACGAATTTGGTTAAGTTACAGAACTAAAACAATTTTGTTCGGTATCCAGCTTAATATTTTATCTAAGTTTGTCATTAATATTATTAAATTGATTTATTTCGGACCAAATTGTCGAAAGAATACCTATTTTATAACGTTCAGAACAATATTGTATTTCGTGAACTATATTTTTGTACCTATTACAAATTCATTGTCATTCAAACTGTTTTTGTGTATCCCAAATCATATTGTTTTGAACAGAACTATTTCATTTTTGAATGCACCCCATTTGTCAACATACAGATCAGTCGTTCCATATCTGTACGCGTCATGTGCAATATTTTTCAGCATCCTCATCGCGTCGGTACAGAAGACACGTATTCGGATCTTCGCCAAAGTATGTTTTTAGCTACATTCCATCGTATTGGAGTAGCATTGGACCCTTTTCAGTAATTGGTGTTTGTGTTGTGACAAAACGCAATTATTGTTTTAGTGACCAGTTACCAGTGGCTGTGTGTTTACTGCGTATTCAACGTTGTTTCATTTCTTAAAGTGCGTTCACACGTGGCAAATACTTCGCAAAGGCAAATATTCGCAGAACTATTTGTTGCGCGCGTCAACCAATAATATTTTCATTCTATTTAAGGCCATGTGAACAAGCGACAAAACTGCCTTGCCAGATTAATCTCTATGGACAAATGTTTCTTCAAAACTTTGAACAAATATTTGCGACCTGTGAACGCACCTTAAAGAGGAAAAAACAGAGCATTGGAAAACGCAGTAAACACACAGTCACCCTTTTGCAGAAAACATGCAAATGGACGCCAGTGTGTGTCGCCTTTTACACGGTTTTGGTTCGTTGCCTCCACGGTTATACAATATTTTGGTTATAAATCTAAAATATTCTTGTCTTATATAAGCGAAAAATCTAACAATGATGTTATATTCAAATCATAATTAGGCAAGCAATCGAACAATATGGTTATAATCAAGACATGTTTAAAACTACAACGTTACAAATATGTTATATACTGGTCATTGGACAGTTATATAAATGACAATATTGTTAATATTTAGCAATATAATAGTTGTAAATTTAACGATTTTGTAGGAAACGGGTCACAGACATGACTATCTATAACAATTTCGTCAATTAAAGACCTGAATTATAGCCATGTAGTTTCACTGAAATTCATGGTCATAAACCAGGCAGAAACGGTAAAATTACCATTTGACAAACGTTTAAAAAACGTTATTTTGACCATTTATACGACAATGTCGTTATATGACCCTGGTTATATTTCCATCATAACAACCGTTTGTGCTGCTTGGGAATATCATACAATTTTTATTCAATAAATACCACATTCGGGAGTGACTTCTCTAAACAAAATTTGTAATGGGATATTATGTAATGATTACAAAATATAAAGAATCTGCAGCACCATGATTACTGCAGAAGTTGTGACGACGTGGACAAAGAGGAGAGCGTTGTTCACTTTCCGTGCCACTGCAGGGATTTGCAGGCCGGAGGAAGATATTTCTTGGTTCCCCGTTCTTTTAAGACTTCGAAGACCTCAACAACGCTATCGCGACAATGCTCAATCGTTTTGTTGCTTTCATCGGCTGCATAATTTGATTAATTTAGCTAATTACTAAGAAGAATATGTTGCGAGGATCTGTCAAATTCATTACTAAGGGATTGCAACTAAGTCATGTACGAGTATACCATCATACCCAATCAATACTTCGGCCATGGCCCAAAAATTCACCAAGGAAACGCCAATCAGTGAGAAAAGTTCAATAATAGTACCTCCACTGTCAAAACTTACGGGTAACATCTTTATTTTACTTGTAATAACTCTAAATTGAAGGTTATCAATTCAAATAGCTTCAAAATATATTATGTATTTGCACCTACACGTGCGCTTCTTTATCAATCTATGTTACAATAAAACTGTCTCGCTCCATTGTTGTATCTCGCCAGGAAATCATTCTGTATCCAGCCGAGATATGTTTTCATTTCCACACTCGGACAAAAACGAAAAAAATGGTGAAAAGTTTGAATAATTGTTAGGGTTAAAATTAGTAAGAAATCCATATTGAATATATGTAAAATATATTCTTCGCTGAGATGCTGTTAGATAAGTGGTTTCCGATGATGAGGAACAACATTGAACGCTTATGATGGACATTTTCTGTGTAACTGTGATGATTATCAATCAATGTCATGTTTATATAAATCAACTGAAAAGTAAAGGTTACGCAGACTTATTGAAATTATATTACACATACTAAATATACACTTGTTATTTTTCTTTTCACGTATGGACAATGTATAGAAGCTTGCGGTGCGACGAACAATTGATTATGGCCCATAGCTGTCAAGTGGTTTGCATTGAAACAGTGACGGAGAGCCTACGGGCTGAGGACCAATTTGGAAAAAAGACATGTCTTCCAAATAAGGCCTCGTCGGTAAATTCAAATTCACCAATCGCGCTGATTTGCAGAATATACCATTCAATTATGGGTTAAAACAAGGCCAGTTCATTGCTCACTACAGTGAACAGACTGCATGCAATCTCCTTATCTGACATCTAATTTTGGGTGCATGTGTCCAGGTAATTACTAAATTGGAGCAAGTCGTTTTTTATACTGAAAGATTGAGGACAGGAAAATCTTTTAATCAGTAATCAGATTTACTCCGATTTTATTATCCATAATTTTTTATGGTTGATTAACTTTTAATTTATTCACTTGTTCCACAAAATTGTGCTTCACGAATTCAATTTCAGTTCACAAATTAATTCAGTTCCAATGCATACAACAAAACTTATATTTTTTTTGGTTTTTCTTTCAACGGATATGACTCTTCAAATCAATTAAGAAATGTAATCGCTTAACAAGATTATGTCTAGCAAGTGGTGCTAAATTTTGTAATTATCTTAAAACTTTTTATTAAAATTGGAAATTGGAGGTTCAAGATACGTAAAAGATCTGCCGATCTTTTTTTATTCGCTTATGGCAACATATGAATATTCAGCAGTTAATTACTGTAAAATGAGTGCAAAGAAGTTTGTCAGAATGCGGACGAGGATAATGAAGATGCGAAGAAGCGGATGAAAATATGGTTAAATATACAAAATAAATTACTAGACAATTGAATTTTAGTCTTTTTTCTTTAGAAATCATTAGATAAGTATTTACGGGAAGTTGGGGAGGCAACTTCCACTTTGACGTAAACAACTTTTGAAAAAAAAAACTCGTTTTAATTATTGGAATTAAAATAAAATAAATAAAATTATAGTGAGTAACGTCACAAATAAAATTAAGCTGAATATTTCACAATAAAAAAATGCTAGGTGGAATAACTATGTATCTGTCAACACTTTAGGAATACGTTATAGCCGAGTCATCACGTGCTTATAAGAAAAGATATAAAGCAAAGTGTGGTGTAGTTGTAATGTGTGGCTTATTTACTCGTATATTTTTTGGGCAGCTGATTACGAATCTGAGATTTGCTGTCAACATTTTTTTTTGTGGAAATTAAGTTATAGCAAAAAACACTTTTTTTTTAATGTTTTAAAAACCATCAACCCTATCGAAATAATGAAACAAAATAAAAGATCATTAACAGTACAATAAAAAAAGACTAACGCTACTTTTCTGTATCTGTAACAGTTTGCGAAATAAGGGCGTTTCAATAAGTACCCGTGTTAGAAATGAAGACACAATTTTTTCAAAAATGTTTTTTATTTCTCAACGTAGTCCCCTTTTAGAAGGATACACTTCTCCCAACGTTCCGGCCATTTTTTTAACCACTCCAAAAAATAGGATTTGTCGAACTCTCCAAAATACGCCTGTGTCTCGGCGATGACTTCCTCGTTTGAGTTTTTTTTTTTCCCGCGACCCATTTTTTCAGGTTAGGGAACAAGAAAAAGTCGCAGGGAGCCAGATCGGGTGAATACGGGGGGTGCGGCAGCGATTCATAATGCAATTCATGCAGTTTGGCGGCGACAACACCAGATGAATGCGCTGGTGCGTTATCGTGATGAAACAACCGTTCCGGTCGAGACACCTACGGCCTATGCTACTTCGCGCACTTTCGTTCGTCGATCAGCGAGAGTCATGTCGTGGACTTTTTCAATGATTTCCTCGGTAACCACATCTGCCGGGCGTACTGGTCGCTCCTCATCAAAAACGGATGTTCGCCCACGTTTAAATTCGTTGAACCAATATCTAACTGTGGTCATAGATGGCGACGTGTCCCCATAAACAGCATCCAACTTTGCTTTTATTTCCTCTCATTTTTTCCCATCCAAAAACAAAAAGCGAATTACCGAACGATACTGCTCTTTTGCCATCTTAGCGAAAATCACGAAACACGTCTCACTCGGATGGCTGCCAAATCGAAACTAACCTATCAATCAGTCTGAAATTTATATTAGCGTCGTCTAATAGATGGCAGTACACGATGATAACACTAACTTCACTCAGGAACGTCCTCTGTCTTCAAACACGGGTACTTAATGAACCGCCCTAATATCACTTAAAAAATACATGAGGAGACAGAGATTTTTCTCTTCATAGCTTTCTTCAAGTGTGAATATCTCGAGAACTATTGAAAATAAAAAAAAAATTACGACAACCTTTTTATTTATCATTCTATATCAGAATGTTTTTTTTTTGCTAAATTTAAAAGTATTTTTCCTAAACGGTTTTTTTTTTGGGCTATAACTCCAATTCCAAAAAAAAATATAAAAGAACTACGATTGGGGTAAACCCCAATCATGCAATACTCTAGATGAATTTGAACCTGGTTTTTGAATCTAACTGATATTGTTAATTAAGTGTTAAGTACAAAATTTCAGCCCGATAAATTGTATACGTACTGAGTAAATAGGCTTAACGTATTTCATGAAATAGTGCAGTTTGTATGGGAGGGGGTAGAAGGAGGGTGAGGATTACAATAAGTTTTATAACATAGGTTACAATTATCATAAAAGTGATATATTAAAAATTTCAAAGCAATGTGTTTTATAGTTTCTGAGAAAATCTGATTATTGTAAATTTTCAAAAATGTGTCATTTTGTATGGGAGGGGGTAGAAGGGGTGGAGCGATTTAGCCCGTTCACGAACTTAGCCTTCATTTTTTGTCAAAAATAACGTGTGCAAAATTTGAACTTCATAGCTCAACGCGTTCTCGAGCTAGAGAGGTCACGGACGGACGGACGGACAGACGGACAGACGGACATCCGGTTTTGAGATATTCGAGTGATAATATGAACTTCTGTATCATTCATTTTTTTCTGCGAGCCTTATTTCTTAGCGTTACAAACTTTGTGGCAAACTTATAATACTCTCAGATTTCATCTAGAGTATAAAAATGGTGGAAAACCTCAGGTTCGTAATCAGCACTCCAAGAAACAAAAACGAAAACACAAATGAAAACTACGCCACAATTTGCTTTAGGCAAACTTGACACTAAAACGAAAATTTTTGATTTTTTGGAAAAAATGTTGGATATTGTGAAAATGGCCCCATAAGTTTTTTCAATCTGTGGGCTTAGATTGTCCGGGCAATGGTTCTACATTATCACACGAAACTTCAGTTTAACTAAACTTGAAATAAAGTTCCTCAGTAAAATCTTTCCGTGTTATTAGTGATTATGGTATAACCACCTGCATTGAATGACTTCAGCACATACGTGACGTTTGTTGAATATCCCTTTTTTATCGATACCTCAGCTGTCGCTGCTCATAATCTTACCATCGAAGCTAGTATAAGTCGAACTGTAAAATGTCATGATTCATTCGTATGCAGGACAACCCGAATGTGGAAGGGAAATTCAAACTAAAGGTTAACCGACATTTATTTCAATCTGATACAACTCAACCAGCTATGCTATTTCATTAAAGGGTATCTCCTAAAATATGGCGTTAATATACAACAGTACAAGATGAGCGATTATGTTCATCGGCCTGTCTCATGTAAATCCATTTCACTTTCATCCGTTTGCTTTTAAGTTGTACTCGTACATGATTAGCTTTGTAAAATGTTGGCCCAAGGAACTAATCATTTAGGTGGACATCATTGAGTAAATGTGCCTCTGGCTTCAATGAAATTATGTCATTTGGTCCTTTATGTCCGTTGAGTTATTTATATCCTACATGTCCCTTAAGTCTAGACAGACATTATTTAGATTTGGTTGCTGTTTCATTTTCTGCCTAAGACGATGCTACTTTCCTAACTAAAGGACTCAAACATTTTGTCGCGCTCGGTGGCCGTAATCGTTCGGTCACCGCTCTACGATACTAATCGAGAGCTCGGAGATCAAATCTCGGCGCGATCAAAAACTGCCTGTGGGTACTAGTAGAACTCTCACAGTGCTCCGAGCTTGTCAGTATAAGGACGGTGCGGATAAAAGGTGCATGCTAGCAACTGCACTTCCGAAAGTAGATATGCTATCGAAACGTCAACTAGGCATAGAAATGCTAGAGATGTTGACGCGCCCATGCCCCTGGAGGGGTCAAGGCAATTAAAGAGAATCTATTGCATACGCACTGCGACCCCCAGTCGTATGACAACCACAATACTACTCGCTTTCTCGCCGAGAACATCCTTTTTCCTCTCCATAGGACTAAAAGTGCATTCAATATTAGTCTACTACATTCGCATCATCACCCAGAGTTATGTGATACCCATTCTGCCTAGACATCGTTTCCTTTCCAAGAATATCATTTCTCTTGTCCAAAGGACTCAAAATACCTTCAACAGCTGTCTAATCCATTCGCCCCATCACCCCCCGTCTTATGATACTCATCTTGCCTAAATATTGATTCCTTGCGAAGAACATCTCCCCAATCATATCACACCTATCATTCCTTGATATCACTTCTTTTCCAAGAATGTCCTTTTTACTCTCCAAAAGACACAAAATGCCATTAGTCCCGACTCAAAATGCATTAACAGAACTCCAGTACATTGGTCTCATTAGCACGATTCAGAATATACCCATACCTACCAGCTTTGGTTTTTGTTTAATTTCGTGATTAGGAGAGATCTTTTCTCCTGACGCACATCTCCAGCAGCACCAAAATATAACTGTGTAGTACTTATAATAATCAAAGGAAGCTATGTAACAAATTTACTTGAACCACGGACCACGGGTAATGGCAGTTTAAGTTTTAAGCTAGCAGACACTACCGTGACTTTTCAAAGTAAAGTGTAATAAATTTTTCTGGACTGTACGAAATTAGCACTAAATACGAGTAAGCCCGAATTTAGTACACTTCTTTCAAATGTGTCTGCTAATTTCTGCTCTGCCAGCTTAAATGAGCTCTCTGTAATGAACCACCTGTAACGAACCATATTATGGTCTGGTAGTGCTGCTCCCACCAGCAGATCGAAGCAGCACCTGATGAGTAGTGATCTGTTGGTGGTACGAAACCAGAGGCCGAGGTGCGACCGTGTGGGCGTCTGATCTGTCCGTCAACCATTCCAGCCTTATCGACTGTTTTTTTTATTCCTCATTTTTAACTCCCCTGTTTGTGCTGTTTTCCCCAGGCCTATGAATTTTTGTTAATACGTAAAGGACAGGGGCAACGAGCGGCGAAAACCCCGCCCACATCTCCCGAACTGAGCTACAGCAAGCATAGGCCGTTGCTTAGCTCGTTGAGGGGCCTATTTCTTCGCCAGATGGCACGGCCCGACCTTCACGGTAATATGTTACCTTAGGCTTCGTCCCCACGGGCATCTTCGGATTCCCACCAAACCGTCCGTTACATCTCTTTTTCTCGATTTCGTTTTTTCTACTCGATTTTCTCGTTTTTCTTTGGCGGGCGCATCCCGCATCGGGTAAATTTTCTAGTGTTCTTAGTGAGGTATCGCAGAATGCTCTTTTACAACACACCATTTGGTAACTATGGGGTATATTCGAACAGAACACAGCTTATTCTCTTCACAAGCATATGACACTTTCAGTCGAGTCTACATCGAATGAGCCTTGTTTTAGCTGATAAGGCGAAAATTTATATGTAACTGTTTCAGTATAGTTTTTGGGGTAGTTGTCTGGTGGACTTCTTTGAGCACAGAGGCTAACCGTAGCCTGCTGGGCTACAACTTGATAATGCTATTTAATCTGCTGCGTCTTGTTATATGTATTGGGTGAATCGATGATCGAAAATACTGTGCTTCGACTGTTTAGGATTCCAATTGCCAGATCCAACGATGATCCATCTGGGGTTGACTCCGCTGATAATGGCGAGACGCTCTGCCGAAGCTCCTGCTGTTTTCGTCCAATGTTTCGGATGCCGCAACGCTGAAAGATAAAGGAGACACCAAGAATCATCTCTACCAAATAGGAGTAATTAAATTTAAAAAAACCCGTAAATAACCACTAACACTTTGTTAAACACCGTTGGACGGATGTTGCTACCCAAGATACAATTTTTGAACAAAGCGAATACGGAACCGCTAAAACGCGAAAAAGGACAATTTTCTTTCCAATAAGGCCACACTACCACAAATGTCCTGGTCCAAATAATTTTCAACTTAAATTCAAATCTGAGTTGAAAGAAAAACAGAAAGTTGTTTGTTCGAAATGCCTGCCTTCGCCGAAGAAGACACTGGACACTAAACAACCTTCATACAAATGACCACGCAATGACGAAAACAGCAGGAGCTTCGGCAGAGCGTCTCGCCATTATCAGCGGAGTCAACCCCAGACGGATCATCGTTGGATCTGGCAAGTGGAATCCTAAACATCGACTCCATGACACTGGACAGTGGTTTATTTCAGGCTTTGGACACTCTACTATTCTGAGCAAACCGAATATTCTGGCATCGACTTTAAAAACATTTTGTCAGACTTACAAAACCACACAGTTATTGGGAAGAGAACACGCTTCTATTGCCTTATTCGACAGAAATCTATGATGGGGGCTTCAAGATGAAAGAAGGATTATAGTTCGGAGTATTCTCTGATGGGCTTAACTCCAATTTCTCTTTCAGTCTCGTTGAAAACTGCAATATTTTTCAGGTCAAGGTTACGGTGATAATGGGAACTCTGACTTGGCTGGGGTGTCACGTTATGTGACCATGAGATAATGTAATTTTCACCAACCACCAATCTGTAATTCAATCCTCCAATGCAAGTGTGGCTACATCATCGTATCCTGGCGAAATATTACTCAATGGTTACGGAGATGGGTGCGCTGTTTTAGAATTTCGTTATGTTGGATTCTGGGTCACAATAGTTTCGCTGGTAACTGTAGAGAAGGAGAGTTGGCCTGGCAGGATACAACAAGCGATGCTGTACAAAATCTTTGGAACGATAATACACCAATTGCTGATTTCAAACTGGCGATTAGCAGATCTATCTCTAATGGATAAATGTTAAAACGATCGCTACAATAAAAGAGCTTAGATTGGGTTCTAATTGCACCGTCAAACTGTTGTCGTTGAAAGGGCAACATTCGTAAATAACCTCAACTTCCCTTTGAAGCCTCTCGTTTGAGCAATCTCCATGCACGACTTGATTTTAGGAAAGCCGACTACTTAACCATCAATCAAAGGTTGAACGAAATAGACTGGAGTAGAATTCTGTTTGATCTTAATTGTGAAGGGGCCCGTCTGGTTTACACCCTTAATAGATAAAATGATACGCAGAGAGAATCGTGCTCGTTCTCGCTTCAAGCACTCTCAGCGTCATTCTGACTTTGAACTTTTCGTCTTCTCAGATCTAAGACGAAAAAACTTATTCAAAGTACCCGCTCTGCATACTTCTTAAGCATCGAAAGCAGTGTCAACAACAAGGAGAGTAAGCTTTTTTGGTCTTACGTCAGGAATATGCGGTCTTCCTCCCTCACCCATCTTCCCTTTCGCACGATAATGTGACTGCAAATACTCCTAAAGATATATGTGAGCTTTTTGCTTCCTACTTCTCCAGTACCTTCCGCCAGCCATCCATGTTACCTCACTTCCAACATGATCCGCTCTCATCAGAGTCTCTTCCGCCTATACTACCGACCTACGTTGACCATCTTATCTTATCTCTTAATGTCAACTCTTCTTCTGGGCCTGACCGGACTCCCAACCTATTCTTGAAGAAAACACATAGCTCCCTTTCCGTTTCTCTGGCCATTTTATTCAGTAAAAGTATTGCAGAATGTGTTTTCCCAACTCAATGGAAGTCATCTTATGTTGTTCCTATCCCAAAAAAGGGTGACCCCAACTTGGCTGCAAACTACCGTCCTATTTCACTGTTATCGTCATGTTCCAAATTTCTTGAGTGGATTGTTCTCAACTACATTTACGATTTTTTTGGCCATCTCATTTGTCCCAATCAACATGGTTTCTGCAGAAAAAAATGTACAGTCACCAACTTAGTTGAATTTGTTGACTATGTTTCCAAATCTCTCAATAAACACCTCGACGTTCATGTAATTTATACCGATTTCTCCAAAGCCTTTGATACAGTGAATCACAGACTTTTACTGAATAAATTATTTTGTCTTGGGTTTCCTTCTCACCTTGTGTCTTGGCTCTCCTCCTACCTTCTCAACCGTTCCTCTCAAGTAGTCTTCAAAAGTATATTTTCTTCTTCCTTTTGCCCGTCGTCTGGAGTCCCTCAGGATTCTATTCTCGGACCTCTTCTCTTTCTGTTTGTCATCAATGACCTACCACCGCTGCTCAGTTGTCTTTCTTTGCTTTATGCCAATGATTACAAGATTTTCACTACCATCTGTGACTTCAGTGATTATTATTCTCTATAGGTACAAACCGATTTGGACTGTTTGTATTCTTGGTGCATTTCAAATAAACTACATCTGAACATCTCCAAATGCTCGGTCATGACTTACTCCCTGAAATCTTCTCCAATTTCGTTTCCTTATCAAATTAATTTCCTCCCTCTACAATACACTTCCTCGTTTAATGATCTCGACGTTGTCTTCGATTCCAAATTAAGATTTACTGAGCATTACTCCTTCATTATCAACAAGGTATCCAAGCTTTCTGGATTTGTTTTACGTTGCTCGGGTAGCTTTCGTTCCTTACGCACTAGTGTAAACCTATTTGTTTCACTTGTCCGCAGCATACTTGAATATGCCTCAGTCGTTTGGTCGCCTTCTACCTTAGTATCAACTGAAGCCTTAGAAACCGTTCAACGTAAGTTCACCAGATCCTTATTGCTTAAATTTAAGTTACCATACCTTCCATATCCTCATCGCTTGAGCTTACTCGAAATGTTGTCTTTGCGTAAAAGAAGAATTTATCTCGATGAATGCTTTCTCTTTAAGATTTGTCAGGACCTTTTACTTTCATCACTTTCTGAAGACATCAATTTCCGTCTCCCTTCTTATGACACACGATCGGTAGCCATCTTCGAACCTCCCAATGCCCAACTTTCTGTTTATATGAACTCTCCATTACCTAGGACCATGCGTAATTATGATAGACTAGGTCTTGGTCTTTTACCCAATTCATTTTATACTTTTAAACGCTTACTGTTGCTTAAAGTATCATCACATGAATTAAATGACTGAATTAGCATTGAATTAACTATTTGTAATTTATATTTTTCTTTTTCTTTGATAATTCTGTTAATATTTTATCTAATTTTTTTTTTTATTTTTTTTTTTAATTAACTGACTGAATTTGCATTGAATTAACTATTTGAAATTTATGTTTTCCTTTTTTATACCTTCGAAACTTCTGTTAAGATTTTTTCTATTTTTTTTTCTCTCTCTGTTTTAAATCTTTTTTTCATTTTCTTTAATTTTTCTTATTATATAATACTGTGTTATTGGGATCCTATCCTGTTCAGTTTAATAAATGAAATAAATAAATAAATAAATTCCGGAGCAGCTGGGTCATCACTGGGCATTGCATAGCATCCCATGGTGCCCAGGACATGGAGGAGTTTATTTTTTTTTCTTAGCGTGTTTTTGAAGGCCGAAAGTTGAGTAAGAGGGGACATACCTCTTAGCTCTCCAGGCAGTAAACAAAGTCGAGCCCCCTCCGTACTCAATTTCTAGGTCCGCCACTGATTTCAGTCGGAATTAAATAATGTTCAGTTCGTTTTATATTGTTTTTATTCATCACAGCTCATTAAAGAGTAGGATGTGTCTGTTTCATGTCTATTTTGGCTTTAATTTCGTAAATTTAGCTGAATTTGTTTCTTATTTTGGACTCCACAACTGATTGCGATAATTTCCGGCTACACCAGTTAAGGGTTAAAAAGTTCTGGAATAATTAGTCCGTGGAATCGGACTTATGTACACAAACTTTTAAACATACTCGGTAATTTTCCACAAATTTTTTATTAATATCATCTTGTTTTGCATTCCCATAGCCAAACAGTCAAAACCAATAAATATTTCGACCAACCCCGTACCGAAAGACATAAAAAGCCAACAGACAAGTGAAACTGAATTTCAATGAAAACAAGACTATATTTCGCCAAAAAACTTTTCAATCTAGGATAAGCTCGACATGGCAAAATAATGTCATTTCAATTGGCATTCCAATAAAAAACAGATCTTTCCAAAAAAATAATCTTGATAACCGGTAAAATCAATATCACAATAATATCCACATTTCAAGTCGAGGGGAAAAAATGCCCAAAGTCGAAAAAGAAAAATAATAATAATCATTTCACCTTACGCTCAAAAGTAATTTCACTTTGATTACAAACGTAATTTACGATATGGCCCGTATCTTCCTTAACGCCCAACATTAAAGTTCCATATCTCGGATGGAAACTTGACGTACTTGAAATCTTTCTTCGTACTCCAACGACATCAGTGCTGAAGATGCGCATCCAAGTCCGCGATGCGACTCTGACCGATATTTAGTAGATGCATGGCTGATTAACGTATACTACTCATATGCGTCTGCTTAAAATGGCAGATTTTATTGAACATTTCTGTGTAAACTGTTCTATAAAATTTGTGTGTAACCTACTTAATGTCAGTCCGCGTTGCACTTGAAGATGTTGATGGGCATGACAATAATCCGCGTTTACACTTTCGCGCAACGGATGACAACGGGGACTTTCTTCAGCGAGCAAATCTTTGGACTTGGTCAGAAATTATGGATCGAATGGATGGTAGATTCAATGTACCTGCGCGTTCAAGAGCAAAAGCTGACATGCATTGAAGCCCGAGTATCGGCACACCGTACTCTTCCAGATATCAGCAATTGACATTTTAATGGCGACATTTTATCGATCATTTAATCGATAACGTAACGACCGTGTTAAAGAATGTGCCTACTTGTGATAACACTTTATTTTATTATTATGGTCGGACAATGAGGTTTTAAATATTTTCATGTATGTGAAGGTCTACTTCGGTTACGGCCCATATATAAATGTGCCCTCGTTTGCAATGATCGTTATTCGCAATCAATGGAATTTTTATCTTTGGCCAATATTCCTTTTTTTTTTAATTCAGAAACATATAGTACATATTGAGAAGTTTGAGATAAGCGGAAGTGTTACTTACAAGAAATGGACTTGTAGAGTGGAGTACAATTTGGAAACCACATAGCGATCCAGTCGGCCAAGGCCCGACGTCGGGCTGTCGCACCACGATGATGATGATGACATAGCCGAGGCATTTGCTTGAAAGTTAAGAAAAGAAAGAACTTGCATATAAACATGTTCTTTTTATTTTATTTTATTATTTCCTTTCAAACTACTTTATCGATCAAAATGCCAAAAATTCCATTCACTCTCACATATCAAATGTGCGCCAATTCGAGACACATCATCCACCATAAATTTCATTATTAAACGATTCCCACGCAACAAGTGCATCACTTAAAATCATCGGTTTCTCGGATTTCATATGATTTTCAAATCCAACCTCCATAGCTCACCCAATTGATACCTAGTCTGGGCTAAGTAACCCACTAACTAGCTGGGAGCTTAGTACAAGAGAAAAGATGCTGTGGAAATGTAAGACCCGATCAATGTTGCACTAGCGAGCGTCTAAGGTTAATTTCTCGACTCCAATTTCTAAACGACTATGGGCAAAACTAGACATGCGGTGGTTTACATTGAAATTAACAGGGTTACCATTGATGAATTTCGGCGTATCAATGGTTACTCCCACTCGTTATACAGAAATCATATAAAAAAAAACCTACCCAGACGAACGCTGGGAATGACTACCAACCCAGAGATAATTTGTCTGACCCATATTGGCGGAAAAGTATCGAAGCAAATTCATTTTCAACAAATACTTAAAAGTAAAGAATTCTCCTTTCCATTCCGAATCATATAGCATGGGGTACGAAGTGTAGTATCACTTCATTCTCGAAACCGTTTTTACGGGAAGGTGGGTAATTGGAAGGCGACAATGTCAGTATTACGGAAGTTTTAATATAAATAGCTGACACAACAGTTGGACCAAGGCCTCGAGACGAGTTATCATCATCTCATTTACTAGATCGTGACGGTGTGCTTTGTGTAGAGGTGTGTGATCAGCAACACGCTCAACCGAGTTATTTACCCCAAATGGGCGATCATTTAACAGCTGAGTGGGCTCATAGTCCGGCAAGTAAATTCCCTTTTTTATCGAACACTACCGCATTCACTAGGAATCGAACCGGGGCCTAGTGCATAGAAGGCGAACGTGCTATCCGTTGCACCATCCGGACTACAAGTTTTATATTAATTCCATTAATTTCTATAAAATTAATGCACTCGTTTGTACGCCTGTCGAGAAAATCAACTGTTTGAATATGTTTGTGGCAGGTGTCGAATCTGCAACCTCTCACTTGGAATATAAAGCCCTGCGCATCGAGCTAACGCGACCATAACAAATAGAAATTTCTTTTCAAATTCATACCTTCTGCAAATTCTTTAATTTGAGTATCCTGGAAACACTTGAGCAATTTATTCGTAGACCCATACAAACAGGTAAATCCTCTAATGTGAATGGATTTTGCGATGGTGCAATTTATGCACTTACAGATCGAGATACAGGTCAGACAGACGCTGACTTACATCTTCTAAAATCCGACTCAATGTTGCACAGATAGTCGCAAACGAGCGTTGTAGCGTACTGAAGGCTTTAATTCGTTCGGGATGGCGGGTATGTGGGAGAGGTCATACGGGGTCAGTGTTGCAAATATCTGCATTACCGAGAAATGTATTACACCATTCATAATAAGTCTCGAGCGCTTGCTCTGAATGACGTTCGTGATGGTAGTGACCTGGGCTTTTGTATGGGCAAATTTTAATTTAAATTGGGCGATCTATCGATCGTTGTATCTAAAGAGACTTAGAATTAGTGGTAAAATATGAAATTTTGAGGGATAGCAATTGTAATAATTCATATACCGCGTATAATATCTCCGATATAGTAAGCGCGAAAAAAAAAGTCCATGAAAGTAAAACTAGATTCTTCGCCGCCGGAGCGACTTCTTGGTCTTGCTGAGTATATTTATCGCCAGTCGAAATACATTGGTTTAACTTCATTTGACAGCGGAAGCCGTCTTCGTTGCGCAGACGATAATCCATCCACAAAGGTCTAGATAGACATTCTCATGAGAATGGTTTCTTCAGACTGATTTCCTTCTCGAGAATCATCGAAATAGCAATGAGAAACCCTTCGTCGGGCACGTCCCGTGATCAACGTGGACGGGCACGTGGGGTCTTTTGGGACCCCAGCGCTCATTATTCCATAAAACCACTTCAAATGTATAAAAAATGAAAAAATAAACACTTGAAATAAACCCACTGTTTATTCATATTATATTTTACATATATATTATATTATTGGACATTTTCAATGCAATTTTTACACAAAATTAGCTTTGCGCAATGTAAGTCGCATACATTCTTACCGCAAGTACCGCATACAGTTTTTACTTTTTTGTCCACCGATCTTGGACAAGAGGAGCACCTCTTTCTTGAAGTAGTTGGGATTGCTTCTGGAACGAATTCTTCAGTCAAGGTATAGCCCAGTGCCTGTAGACCTGTCTTGACTCCTTTCTGAATGCTTCTGCCATTGGACAATCTTTTGTCTATCTGACCTTGAATAAGTTGTCGCGAGAGTTGGTAGAGAACATTTTTCCGTCTCCTTTTTCCAGATTCTAAACTGTCAGGATGGTTTGTCCGCCATATAATAAAAGCAGCTATTGAAGCGACGTCTATCATATTGAAGAACAGCGTTAATGGCCATCTGCGGGAATTTCTCAAGCAAGAAAAGTTACTGGCCATCTGATCCATTGTATCAACTCCACCTTTACTTGCATTGTAGTCAAGAATGATTTGAGGTTTGCCTTGATCTTCACTTACTTCCGCTGTTGGATGCATTGATGAAATTAGGCATACTGCACTGGATTTTTTGTTTACATAAGATGTTAGTGTAATATTTTCTGTGCGACCGAAGAGAGAAGAATTTTCCTGCCGTTGTCTGTTAGGGAGGAACTCGCGGGGTATCTCAGGTTTATTTTTTCTCAAAGTTTCAACATAGGTGGTCCTCATGGTAAGCAACTCCGTCACCAGTGGAATACTCGAAAATAAATTATCTGCCACTATATTTCTTCCTTTGTTTAGCCATTTTTTGGTCAATTCTTTCACAACTCGTGCTCCCTGATTTAAATCTCTTGCTGAGCCAGGCTGTTTTCCTAAATAAATTTGTCCGTTCAGCGGGAATGATGTCTCGGAATCGCATGCCCACCAAATTTTTATGCCGTATTTTGCTGGCTTACTTTTCATAAACTGCCTGAATGGGCAATTACCTCGAAAACGTACGAGCTGTTCGTCAACAGTAATATTTGCACCAGGAGTGTAGTTTTGCGACAAACGGTCAACAAATAGCTCCCATATATCTTTAAAAGCCGCGATCTTATCCGTCCTTTTTTTTTCCTCCCTGGTAGCTTTATTTTCAAATCTTCTATACTTGTTAATTTGTTTGAATCGTTTTAGTGGCATAGCTGCCCTAAATATTGGCCGCCCATGTTCCTCGTTCCAAAGGGAATCGAGGTTTTCGCGCCCGGATTTATAGGCCCCTGCCGCAATCAACAATCCAATATATGTTAGCAGCTCGTCGTCGTCTACATCACTCCAATTCTGCTGGTTTTCCGGATGCATCTCATTCCAAAGTCTGAAGGTTCTCCTTCCTTCTCTATTTGTTTCTCTAGTGATCAACGTCCGCATTTCTGTGCTGAGAAACTGAAAAAATGACTCCTTGATGGTCTGAGGGTGACATTTAGGGCCAGGTCTATCCCTGATAATGTTACAGGCTGGTGTCTGACCTGCTCGTGATTCACGTTTGTTCCATCTATAGCCATTTTTGCCTTCAAAATATTCATCATTTTGTTCAGTGCTTTCTCCAGAATGATTGTCATCAATATCTGCAGACAGCTCATCAGAAATGTCATTTTCAGGATCTATTTCCAGCACATCAGTGTCATTATCTTCCCCCTCAGCGACAAATTCTCCATCATCATCGGAATCGAATGCTTCGTCACCTTCTTCTTGCAGCATTTCTTTAATATACCTTCTCGCCTGTTCGGCACAAAGCCTCCTGCCATTGGTCCTAAGAAATTGTGAAGACATGAATTATTGTACATACATATATTGATTTCACTTCCAAAAAAAAAATGTTTACTTCTACCTAATCGAATGAAAAACATACACAAAATCACTTTTGTAAGCAAAATGATACTTGCAGAATAAAATTTTTGCTCTAAAAGCACTAATTGTAAGTAATCAATATATTCACAAACAAAAGATGATTGTTTATAACACCACATATGGAATTATTATATTGTATGTAGTTACTTACGTTTCAATAGAGATATTATATTCTTCCATTATGCAACAAAAATACTCCAGCCAGGCTTGAAAACGTTTTTTTTTTATTTTCAAATAAGTCACGGACACCAGAAAACAGAACAACAATCATGAGCATGAAACAGTAACTGAGAACTGAGAAAGAAATGGGGCAGTTTGTGATTGAATGCGAAGCGAATGTAAAGAAGCGGCCGAAGCGGGGGGGGGGGGATGGATGCAACAAGTCGGAGATAAAAACGTTTACAAATAGAGGGAGGCGCCAAGCAAAACGCCCCTGAATAGTTAGGACAATAAAGCCTTTGTTATTCGTGGGGTCCGTTGACGTAAATTTCAAGTTTAGGTTAGCGACAATTTTTTTCTGAAAAGAACTGGATGTTCTTTCAAGCATAGTTTTGTTCAAAATTTGCCAAATTTAGATGTCCTAGAAGTTCTAAAGCACAGGTTAAACCGTTCAAAAGTAATTTATAAAAAACACCCTCTGGGGTCCCGAAAGACCCCACGTGCGCGGTGGAGGGTTAATTCTCATGAAAATTTTGATTTTGCAAAAAAAAAAAAAATTTTAAAGGGGATGATTAGCACTTTCCATTCCCACCATTTTTTTCCGATTCGAAGTAGCAACGACGGATTGAGGGGCCAAATAAGAAAAAAAAATATTTAAAAAAAACCTTGCATGGAATATCGTTCAATATTAAACGATTGACATTATGAAGAAAATGGGGAACAGAGAGTGATAACAATTCTTTTTTATAAGGTCACGGTCAATCTGCCCCAAGAAACTATTAATTGGGTTGTTGTTGTTCTGATAGCAACGCCAACTGGCGTTGAAGAGGTTTGGTAACCCCAAAAATTTTTTGTTTCTTTTTTGACTTGAGATTCGGAATCAGCGATCGAACGAGTATTTCGCCATGAAAACATTGTTGGCATTCTGGGGTGGACAACCCCATTTTTTTTTATCTTTTTTTTAACTTCGGATTTGGAATCAGCCACCCAAAATTACCATATAATTCAAACCAGCCCGATCGGACAAGTATTTCTCCATGAAAACAGCGTTGTCATTCTGGAGTGGGTTACCCCAAAATTGTTTTTTTCTTTTTTGACTTCAAATTCGGAATCAGCGACCCAAAATTAACTTGTAGTTCGCACCAACCCGATCGGATGAGTATTTCGCCATGAAAATGGGGTTGCCATTCTGGGGTGGTCAACCCCAAGTTTTTTTTTCTAACTTCATATTCGAAATCAGCGACCCAAAATTACCTTATAGTCCAAACCAACCCGAACGGACAAGTATTTTTCCATGAAAACGATTCGTATGATCATATCCCATTAACTAAACATCTAAATCATTGCGCGGCGAGATTGTCACATGAGAATTTCTCATGTTGACGTTCTCATTGAGAACGCCAACATGAAAATATGTAAACACGAATGAGAATGGGTGAAACTATTCTAATGAAACTTGGTATTCTCATGAGAATTAGAAAAGCCGGGCGTGTAAATAGGTATGAGAACTGTTCTCATGGATGACGCAATTCAAAAAGCATTCTCATGGGAATGTCTATCTAGACCTTAATCCAGCCAAAACTAGAAATTCAAAAATTTTTAATTCAAAATTCCCACCGAAGGGCTCGCCGAACTTTTTAATTAGATAGCGCCCAAAAATAGGCAATATCATAGAGATGACAACAAGGAGCGCCACATCAGGGCCTGTACCAACTGACAGTCCGACATTCGGTCCATTTCTTTGTGCGAAGTATAGTTCAGTTCGGATGTATAAAAGTGTCGTTTGGTTAGTGCTCGAAATTTTTCCTGGACGCTGTTGTTTTTCTGTTCTGGGTATTCGACGGGTGGAATCCAAGGTGAAAGAAAATAAAACTATGAGCGTTGTCGGGAGATTTCGTGTTAAAAGTTTTTTTTTTGTGCGATTACAGGCCACGTGGCAAACACCCTGGTCGACTTATATTCCTACGTTCAGCCGACGGACGGTTCAACATAAGAAGAGGTTAAGTGCCTAAAACCGGGCTTCGGCGACGGCGAAATTCCTGGCGGCAGCGAAGCCCTTATCAAGAGTACGATTGTATGAGGTATTTTTGATACACGGCATTGGGTGGTGGCATCCTTCAACACGTGGGTCGGGAGTAAATTCTTCCTGAACTGAAAGGTTGACACGGAATGTCGTGGGGCTTCCCGAAGTCTTTGGAGTAGCCGAACTCAACTTTTTGAAAATCCTAGCAGCAATGAAATCACAGGGAGAAGTACGACTGTAGGAGGTATTTTTAATATACAGCATCGGGTCGCGGTATGCTTGGTTGGAAGTAAATGCCTGAGCTCAGAGGTTGACTCGGAACGTCGAGTGGCTCCTCCAAGACTACAGATTTTTGTGATGTCGGCATAGCGAATGAACGCGTATCGACTGAGGGAGCAATTCGTCCAAGTGCTTCGTCTAATGCGTCACTAACGGGTCGTTATTCCTAGCCTTCTACGATGGGAGTGACCTCTGCGTGACGCCAGCAACACTGACGGCGCGACGTCAAGACCGTCAAGAACTAGTAACTTGTATCGTTTTGGATTTTATTCCCAGGCACAGAACATATTATGAGATCGCTTAATTTCTTTGCTTACTTTAATTAACTATAGTTAATTGATTGAAAGTTTTAATAGAGAAGGTCATTGAGCGTATAATTAGACTTAAGACTTAAGAAGAATGAAATTGGTAGGTTTCAACCCTTTGACGACCACAGTCAAGTAAACTTGCAAGGATTTTTTGCACTTATAGTTGTCCACGTAAGGATAGAGGAAATGTGTTCGAAGGTAATTTATAAATGAAACCGGAATATAGAGGGCTACGCCCGCAATCCGAGGGTTTTGTAGCAAGCACTTATATTTGTACGCGAGTATCGGCTCCTTAGATATATAAAAAAACATAACAAAAATGTCCAGCCCATCATACTCGTATAGTATCACATGCCCATTCATATTAAGTGATCGTAATGAAGCTTAGAACATATTATTGCCTATGATGTTGGTTATCCTTGGTCATCAGTTCTTTTTATCTCGGACGTATTTAAGGGATGCAGGGGTGCGCTAACTGTAACTATGGAAATAAACTATTATTAACCTATTTTGAGGAGATATACACATTCCATTATGTCCCGTTTTATATGGTAATCGGAACCCACCTTCCTGAAAGTTTTCATTAGGGTTTTGTATTAAAAAACAAAACCCTTATGAAATCGGTCAAATGTCTGTCCGTCTGTCCAAGAAATATCTCACGAACGGCTGAAGCTACATACATGAAATTTTGTGGGAGTATGTAGAATTATTATAATTCGCCGGGGAAAGCGATTCGTTGTAATAGACTGACTTTAAGGGGATGTCCCCATAGAGGGGAAATGAAGGTCAAAAAAAAATTTTCATCTGGTATAGGCAAGTGGGGTATCATGAGAAAGGTAACACCGAGTACATTTCATTTCCGGTATTTTCATCCAATTTGAAAAAAGGGGAAAAGAGATAGAGGGGAAAATATGTGATCCGAGTTTGTCACCCCCCCCCCCCCCCCCCCCCTCGCATTTCGATACCGTTATACTTAGAAATATGAAAATTTGCAGAAAAGCGGCATTTTACTAGTATAGAAAACCGAAAATCGTAGAATTTTGATATCTCAACAAAAAAGGTTAATAATAGTACATTTCTATAGTTGCAGTTAGCATACTCCTGCACGCTTTAAGAACACCCAAGGTCAAAAATATTGATGGCCAATGATAACTAACATCATTGGCAATAATATCTCTAAGTTTCATTACAATCACATAATATTTAATAATGGTACATTCATTTAAAGTTAGGCATTTTGACACTATCCACACAAAAATTACATCTACCGGCCTCATAGGTGTGAGTACTACTTTCATGTTGTTTTTCGTAGTGCGAATTGCAGTTATTTAATTAATCATTTTTGAAAGGGTAAAGATTAGTTGTGGCGCTGCGTCGTAATTGGCAAACTTTACCGGGTGGAAGGGGGGAGGGGTCCACATAGAGGCGAAATTAAGGTCAATTTTTTTTTATCGACTGTTATAGGCAAGTGAGGTGTCGTGAGAAAGGTAATGTTGAGTACATTCCATTTTTTCGCATTTTCTTGAAATTTGTAGAAAGGGGAATAGTGGGGGAGGAGAAAATATTAGTTCGTAATCCCCCCCTCCCCCTCCGTGGCATTTCGAGACTGTTAGAATTATGAAATTTATGTAGTTACAGTTAGCACACCCCTTCATGCCTTAAACACTTTCGAGGTCAAAAGTACTGATGGCCAACGATAACCAACACCTTAGGCAATAATATGTTCTAAGTTTCGTTACAATCACGTATGAATTGGCATGTAAAATGTAAGTGGGTAAGACACTTTAATTATGTTTTTTTTTTGTCCTTCTGAGTGGTGTCAAGAAGAGCAAGGAGCCGATATTTATATACCAAAATAAGCGCTTGCTACAAAACCCTCGGATTGCGGGCGTAGCCCTCTATATTCCGGTTTCATTTTTCTAAGTGTAACGGTCTCGAAATGCAAGGGGGACAAATTACGATCTAATATTTTCTCCTCCCTCACTGTTCCCCTTTCTTCAAATTTGAAGTAAATGCCAAAAATAAAATGTACTCAACATTACCTTTCTCACAACACCCGACTTGCCTATACCAGACGATAAACAAAATTTGACTTTAATCTCGCCCCACCCCCCTCCCCCGCTCGTTATAGTTGGTCAATTACAACACATCGCCCCCTACCAATCTTTACCCTTTCATAAATGTATAGGTATAACCATAATATGTAGCAATAATTGCAATTCGCACTACGAAAAACAACATGCAAGTAGTATCCGTACTCGCACCTTCGAAGCCGGTAGATGTATTTTTTGTTTGAATAGTGTAAAAATGCCAAACTTTAAGTAAATGTACTATTATTAAATATTACATGATTGTAATGAAACCTCGAGATATTATTGCCTATGGTGTTGGTTATCATTGGCCATCAATATTTTTGACCCCGGGTGTGCCTAAGGGGGGCAGGGGTGTGCTAACTGCAACAATAGAAATGTACTATTATTAACCTTTTTGGATGAGATATCAAAATTTTACGATTTATAGTTTTCTATGCTAGTAAAATGCCGCTTTTCTGTAAACTTTCATATTTCTAAGTGCAACGGTCTCGAAATGCAAGGGGGGGGGACAAACTCGGATCATATATTTTCCCCTCTCCCTCTTTTCCCGTTTCTTCAAATTTGAAAAAAATTCCAGAAATGGAATGTACTCAACAATACCTTTCTTACGATACCCCACGTGCCTATACCAGACGAAAAAAAAATTTGACCTTCATTTCCTTTCTATGGGGACCCCCCCTTAAAGTTGACCTATTACAACGCATCACTTTCTCCAGAGAATTATAGTGCTTCTACATATTTTCACCGAATTTCATGCATGTAGCTTCAGAGGTTCGTGAGATATTTCATGGACAGACAGACAGACAGACAGACGGACGCATGACCGATTTCATAAGGGTTTTGTTTTACTACAAAACCCTAAAAAGCGCCGAGACAGCAAAAATTTAGTATGCGGTAAATTTCTAGGTGGATCCGGTTACTTCTTAGGAACTTCCAAAATTTGTCAATAACTGGTCTTATAGTAATTCAAGGAACTGCTTCGAGGCGATAAAAGCCTGCACCTGGATAAGACTCAGGCCTTCAGCAATCTTTTGTGTTCATTAACTACGTTTAAAAAATTTTAATGGATGAGTTTATTTCAGTTTCAACCTGCTCACAAGGATAATAATATTTTTGGCAAATATATTCGCCTGTGGACGAACGGTGTGTGTTTGCATGTTTTTTTTTTTTCATTTTTCTGTGTTGCTTGTTTGTTTTTGACAATTTTTGTTGACTTTCAACACACCACATCCATCACCTCGTCATAAAACCCTTTTGGAAACCACCATGCATTTTATACTCTTCGTATTTCTTTCTAATTGCCGTAAAGTAAAGAAAAACCATTGAATATTAGTTTCTATTCAAGATATGGATATTATATAAATAATAAAAGATAATTTGCCCGTTTCCCTTCCAAACGATACTATTTAATCCTTTTGATACCAGATACTAGGTTAATTACAGGTCTTTAAAGTGAAATAGTAATGACGATCTCCATACGAATTGGACGAAAAAAATTAATTTTCTATGCAAAAATGGCGAGATGAAAAAAGTTGTTGTAATATTAAATAATATCTATGCTAACGAGAAATCATCTCCATTTGTTAGTGAATTCTATTTGTTATAAATGCTTGAAAGATAGTTTTATATCAAATTCAGAAAAAGTTAAAGCATAAATATATTATGTTAAATATCTCTTGGGGTTTTTCAGACCCCACCTTGTACGGGGTGGAATTTTAGTCACCTTGTATACAGAGGGTTAACACCTAGGCCACACCTATTAGTCCAGTAGGTGAACAGAGATAGCGCTTCCTGCGTTTCTTCGCTGAGAGTTCCATATAACTTACCAGGGACAGGAATGGAGACATCATCGGCATAGGCGATCACCTTACAAACTAGTTTCTCTAGAGCTAAAAGCAGGCTGTTGACCGTAATGTTCCAAAGGAGCGATGAGATCACACCGCCTTGAGGAGTACTTCTGAAGACACTACGACAGTCTGACAAAGTCCCTAGTTTAGATGAAATCACCATCACATCTGAATGAGGTGGAGCAATGAAGTGCCAATATCTAGCCCTATGCAAGCTCCGATAATCGCCTTCGGCTTCACATATTAGAATGCACCTCTTATGTCTTAAAATTAACTAGAGTACATTCGCTGAAACTGAGTAATTTTTCTAGATAACTCACAATTGAATGCAGAGCAGTATCTACATATCTACCCTGGGCATAGGCATGTTGCGATGTCGCGAATAAACATTCCGGTATCGTGCAACGTAGACATCAATAAGCCTCTCGAGCATTTTCAAAAAAGTGAATGAAAGACTAATTGGTCTCAGGTCTTAGGGGCCCACATTTGACCTCTTTCCTGCTTTGGGAATAAATACAACATTGCCGTCTAGCCAAGTTCGTGGAATGTAAACAAGGTCCAAACATGCCTTTAATATTGTCTCAGCCGACGGGACTACAATATCTAACGTGTGTTGAATATCCGCAGGTATAATGCCATCCGATTCCGCGGACTTATAGGGTTCAACGCTGGAAATAGTCCACAGAAATTTCTCGGTAAAGACGATAACCCCGGAGACGCAATTGGTCCCCATCCACCCCAGTACGTGCTGACTATGAGTCGCCATTGGAGAGCTATCGGTGAAATGGGTGTCTAAAAGAATTTCCAAGGTTTCTTCACTAGAGCAGGCCCCGTTCTGTTTCTTTAAATAACCGGGCATTGAAGGGTCAGTCGATAGTGGTTTTTGAAGTCTGGAGGCCTCGCTAGATCCCTCTATTTCAGTATCTGTTTTTTTTTTGTCAGCGCCGCGAAGCTCCTTGTAAGAGGCCCATTCCGACTCCTCCTGCGAAGATTTACTTTGTTAAATTGCTTCCTACAAGCAGGTTAAAATACAGTGAATCCGCTACGCTGCTACACCGGTTTTCTATTACCTTTCGGCCTACTGACCGCTTGCTTTTTACAAGCCTGATCAGGAAACGAAGGAAAATTTTGTTCAAAGATCTTATCTTTTCAAAGTAACTATCATATCCACGGGTATCTGAATTCCAAAAGTAAAGCTTTTTTAGTTATAAAAAAATCGATCCTCTTCATTTTCCTCGTGAGACTAGTAGTTTGTCCGTTATTTGATGAAATACAACACAAATCCCATGATGATTGTTTTTCAAGTTAGTTATCTTGAAAACTATTTAAGATCTGAAAATGGTAATATATGTATATTATAACATTTTTAAATATTTTTTTGTGCTCTTTAATGTTGCCCAGAAAGTTTTTTGTTATTATTAATAGTTGCGCGGATGAAAGGAAACCAACTACGAAATCTTCCCTTTAACCCCTATCCCACCCCTGCGGGAAAGCTCGCGGCGAGGATTTCTAGTATGAGTACAAACCAAAAAAATCATGCCTACTGCCAAATTTTCTTTAATTTTTTCACTCGATTTTCACCTGGGATTTAACTGTAAATTGCAATACGTAATTTAAAATAAATTTTTAAATGTATCTAATTTGCAAGATAATGATTTTATACTCATTTTGTAGTAAATTTTATTCTCCACAACTTTTTTGTTTACCGCCTTTTCTCTAAAATGGACATCGGAGAAAATAAAAGGAAAAAACTATTTTTGAAACCGTGGGGTAAAGTTATTTTTCTGGAAAATGTTCGACTTAGAGACCCCTTACACTATACAAGATACAAAAAAAAAAAAATTTGTGACATTCTTACAAGAAATCTAGTGCTCCTTTGCTTCATTAACTTTTTTGTTAATCCAAATGGTTTTCGTGAAATATGTGAAAAACCGAAAAGTGGTACCTTCTTCGCCCCCTCCCTTTTCTTTAATTCATAAGTATGGGGACTTTTAGTATGTCCACCTCCTAACTAGTCCAAACAAAACCCCATAGCTCATTTCTGTACTGACTAGGTTATATAGGATGTTCTGCATAATAGATTGTCGAGTCGTTGTGCTTGATGGTTCAAGCCAGTGAAACTTCTTCATTCTTATCTAATTATGTTTTTACTTTTATTCTAACCCAAAAATCTTAATTTTACATGTTTTAAAGTTTGGCGGCCCACTTACTACATAACAAACTCACTCAAATTTAGAGAAATCCAAAGTCCATTTTGCACTTAATTTTTCTTTTTTATCATTTTTTTTGTTGTTGCAAGTATCTACATTTCTCTTGGAAATAATTCAGATCGATTCATCGACTCCATTACCGCAGAAAAAAATATATACTATGAACGGAATGCGTATCTTCTATCGAAATCTTCACTTCCTTTCTCAAATGATTTTCCCACCGAAACAAAAGTAGATAAGTGGTGATCATAATACCAAAAACGATTATCGCAGTCATATAGCAGTCATCTTTTTCCATCGATAATGTGGTTCATCCGTGGTACCGCCTTCGACGCCATCACCTCACCATCAAATTACCTCTCATTGTGCCCTAGAAACTATACGAACATGCTCTTAGGAAATCATGTACCAGAATGTAAAAGAATGAGAACAAGAAGTTCAAATTCCGTGGGCTTAATGAAATTGAGGAAGAATGAAACCAAATCTAAAAATTTGGATAAAATGCTACAGAAAATTACTCATAATGATCGACTTGAAGCGCGGTAATTGAATATTTTAATCGCGAACGGATAGAAAGCACTTAACGAAATTTTTGGTCCAGTTACTGTTTAAAAAGATGGTCCTATTGTTGGGTAATTGTCGTAGGTGAGATTCGGATCAGACAGGGTAATTTTCCGGGAAGGCTTTAATGTCAGCAATTCAGCGGTAGACAGGACCTAATTATATATACCGGTCACCTGATTTTAATCGCCCGTGATCCATTTGCCTTCTTGCGAGATGGCTTGAACGGTGTTAAAAGAAACACAGGTTAGAACATTATCTAACTGTCTCAGCACTCCGCTACCCCGCCAGGCACTGATTTGTAGCACTCAAAACTGAAACCATTGTGGGACAATAAAAATGATCTGAGTCATGATCGATACATCCGAATTTGGATTAACGAGGCATCTTCGAGCGCACAGTAGGTGTTTTTTCTTCCTCCTGACGACGACCTGAACCAACACTCCGGTCTGCCGTTCGTCTATTTCGCAACACTCGAATTTAAGAACGTTCTTATTCTCCGTCTGTTTTTTCCTCATCAGCCTCTTCTACATCTATAATCTATTACAAACCAATTAGATTACCATTTTCGGGAATCAATTTGTCCATTGTCTGATACTTTGCAGCATTTAAGATTTCAACGTGTAGTACACTTTAAAATGCTGGTGTTGTTGATGATGCTTCCTTATTCCTGTTGGTGGTCATTGTTAGACTTTTACACTTCCAAATCAGCTAATAACAGATCACATGCCGGGAAGCTTGAATATGACGCGTAATGGAACCATAATGGAACAACAAGATCGCAGCGAGGAAAAAACCAGGCTGAATTCATCGCTTCTGACACTCCGGAGGAATCTGGTAGTTGGCCGTGTTGGTAGAGTGAAGAAAACGCCATTTCAGCATATCTGCCTGTCTAATTCCAATCGGCTCGCCTATTCGGGGATCGCGTTTTTGTTGTCTTGTGAACTGTGAAAGAATGCAGATATTTTGTATCTATCGATTTGTACAATTGACCAGTACAGTTTTGATTTTTACTTCCATTGTATCTGGCAGGATGATTTATTGGCCATTTAAATTTAGTGTTTTTCGTTTTGTTTTCGGACACACTTTTTTTTTTCTCATTAAGCCTCCATGCCACACACAAACTCCGGCCGTAAGGTACTTACATCCATCAGACAAAGATAGTAGTTCATCGGGCGTACTGTACTGGTTACAAACGGATGAAAAGATACTTTTGTCGATAGAAAAATAATTTCTCATTAAAGTAAAATAAATTGGAGGCGAGTATGAAGATGAAGGGGTCAGAAAAAGTACTGACACACAGAATACTAAACAATAGCGATCATGTGGAGTACAGTGGGAAAGGTGAGAGATGTAATATTGAAAGTCACACTGTCATTTGGAAGAAATTGCATAGAGACGTGTTCCTGTCGAAGATACAAAATGTGAATTGTCCATTTTAAAGTATTGTTCGATAGAAACGTTGTTCTGGTTACTGAAAGAAATCCGGGTTGTTTTTAGCGAATGGCGGACAGGGCTTAAGGTCAACATTCATCAATAGAGCATCTTGCCAGATCAAAAGGCGAAATTGCTTTTGCCTCCCTTAAAATCCAAATAAGGGTTTATAAGGGAGATGCTAAAAAATCCTTTAGCAGGGCACCAGCGCCGAGCCCAATGGAAGAAGAAGAGCGCTCAGAGGGCCGAATCAAACCCTCCGAAGTCCCAACTTTAAGCGAACAGGATGCTGAAGAGGACGGTTTGTCTCTTGAAGACGACGGTTGGTCTGTTTCCTCTGACTTCGATAACTTAGAGGACTCTTCGGATTCCATGCGCTTTCGTGGTTTGTTTGAATCTGACACTGACGGGTCTGCATCTGATGCCGAGGGGGAGACCAACGTTACTGTGGTGGAGTCGGTGAAATCGTTGCAGAGAAGGTCAGATTTGTGCAGGTTAACCTTGATCATTGTAAGGCAGCTTCAGCTTCACTTCTTCCCCGTCTTGCACAAGAGTTAGAAGACATTGCTTTAATACAGGAACCCTGGATTGTTTGTGACGTTGTAAAAGGACTGGAGTCTCCTGATTATAATATTCTCTAAAGGAAAAGTCTAAGTGCTTTCTTGGTATCACCTTTCAGCAAAGCGGAATCTGTGCTAGTCAGCCTGGTGTTCAAAATGGGGCAGTACTGGTTGATCTCATCCTACTTACCACATGATGGTGATATTCCACCGACTATTTTGAAACAAACCCTGGATGCAGCCAATTCAGAATGAATCTGCGTCATTCTCGGGTCTGATTACAGTGCACATCATAAGGTATGGGGTAGCTCCAACACAAATTTGAGGGGGAAGCGTTTTCCGACTACTTGTTGGGAACAAATCTCCTTACCTGCAATGCTGGATGCGAGCCCACCTTTGTCACGAGGTGTTGCCAGGAAGTCGTAGACATAACTCTTGCTTCAGAGGATATACAACATTTGATACGTGATTGGAGGGTGTCTCCTGAGCATTCATTCTCCGATCATCGTTATGTTCAATTTAGCTTGGACGAGCAATCATAATGCCAAACCAGTAATTGTAAATCGGAAAAGAACTGACTGGGGTAAGTACAGCGAGTATTTCGCGAATACATTACCTCCGCTACCGTGTCAGCCGAGCAACACGTGGGAGTTAGATGCAATGGTAGAGACCCTGAGGGGGGCTTTCATGAAATCTGCTGAAAGATCATGTCCTGCTAGTAAACAAAGGGGTTAGACTAAGCCAGCGTGGTGGAGTGCTCAGCTTAGTGAGCTTAGGGCCACATGTAGATTATTTTAGATTAGATTGTAGGGTGGGCGTTGAATCCCTAAAGGGTTCAGAGCACAGAGGCCGAGTAGCGCATTGTGCTAAAGCGCTGGGTCTGGTAATAGGCCTAGACTTGTCGATCAAGTTTGATCGAGCTAGTAAGTTTGCTCAGGAGGAATAATGAAGCCGAGGCGATATCGTCAGCCTCCGGGTAGGCTGCTCCGAAGCAGTCTCTACGTCGCCGGGCTAAGGCGTCTCAATCGCAACAAACATGGGTCGAAGTCTCGTCTTCTTCACCGCAAAAACGACAGCTCTAGTCAGAAACAATGCCCATAGTTCTCAAGTGGTCTCTCAGGCCTGAGTCTCAAGTGGTCTCTCAGGCCTGAGTGTCCAGTCAGGAGACCACTGATGGTTTTAACCTCGTTCCGGTTTAACCTTAGTAATTCAGTCGATCTACTATGCGAGTAGCCAGAGATGAAAAGCTTTGCCTGTCTCAACCAAAAACATGTAGAAGGTGCTTTAATAGGGCCAAATATTCAAAATAAAACTCAGATTGGGTAATCTCTAAGGGTTAACTAGGCCTCCATATGAACTGAGAAGGGCCAAGCGTTGTTCGTGGAGACTATTTTGCGAAAGCATCGAGAGGTCTAGCGATGCCCTTAGACTACAGAAAATCCTATCAAAAAATCCAACTATGCCAAGTTATCTGGTAAAAGATGACGGTACGTGGACAACCTCGAGTCAAGAGACGATCGAAGTCCTCCTAGCCACTCATTTTCCGGATAACTCTTCTGTTATCTCACTGGAAGCTACCTCTTAAATCAATGTGGCGCCATGCGTTTCTGCGTCACTTCTTTTGAAAGAAAAAATCTATTGGGCCATAGCTAGCTTTGACTCCTGCAAGTCTGCTGGTCCGGATGGTATATTTCCAGCGAATGTTCAACATATGATAGACATGGTGTACCCCTGGATTGAATAGATTTTCAAAGCCTGCCTTGAATTAATTTACATTACCCGAATATGGAGGGAGGTTAAAACGATCTTCATACCGAAAGCGGGTAAAAGCTCTCACACGAGTCCGAAAGACCTTAGACCCATTAGCTTATCGTCGTCTTTGCTGAAGGTCTTAGAACATTTGATTGACATACACATGTGGAGCACTATCCCAGCGGATCTTCTATCTGCCTCCCAGCACGCCTACTGGAAGGGTAGATCTGTGGGTACTGCCTTGCACTCTCTGGTGAGTCAAATCAAAAAGTCTCTTGCCCGCAAGAAGTACACGATGGTGGCCTTCCTTGATATCGAGGGTGCCTTAATAATGTGAAACCTGAAGCTACCTTGGATGCCCTCTCAAATTTTCGTGGAAATGATTCGCTGTGCAGTGTAATGCAGAACACTCTCTCTATTCTGATGAACTGGGCTAGTAAGGTTGGGGTTAAAGTAAATCCGCTTAAAACGGAACTTTTTAACTTTACTTGGAGATACAGCCTATCTTCATTCGAACCACCTTTGATGGAGGGCACAAGACTTGTTCCCACTGATAAAAGCAAGTTCCATGGTCTCATACTGGATAGGAAACTTTGCTGGAAGTTGAACATTCAGGAACGTGTTAAAAAGGCCACTATGTTGCATTATACTCTTGCAAGAAGGCCATAGGTAAGAAGTGAGACTTACAACCGAGGGTAGTAAACTTTATTTATCGGTTTTGCGCCCCATTGTGTTGTCGTCTGATGAACGGCACTTAGGATTGTATCCTGCAGAACCCTGCTGGAGAAGGTCCAAAGATTGGCATGCATTGCCATCACGGGGGTTCTAAGGACTATACCGACCGCTGCCTTGGACGCTTTGTTGAATCTGCTTCTACTGGACATTTTCGCAGAGCAGATGGCGGCGATTACGGCTGTTCGCCTTAGGAAACCGGTCTTTGGGCGGCGTCAACCACAGGTCACTCGGCTATATTGATCAACCTTGATATTGTCGCGGAGATGGACTATACCTCCCCGAAATACTTGTTCGAAATGGGCTTTACAAAACTGATTCCCTCTAGAAATGATTGGCCCGTACACGCTTTTCAGGAATCAGATGCCATTACCATTTTCACTGATGGTTCTAAGACTGACGAAGAAGTGGGGGCTGTCGTATACTCGAAAGAGTTGGATATTAGCTTCTCGTTCCGACTCCCGAACTTTAGTTGTGTTTTTCAGGCGGAATTCACAGCAATATCTGATGCTTTAGCCTGGTTATCGTAAAACGATATATCTGGGACATTATAATCTACAAACCAGCTCTGTCTTGGTAAATTCGAAGACAGTACTGGATTGTCGCAACTCCCTAATAGAGATGGGAAGGCTCAACATTTCCCTGTGCTGGATGCCTCCCGCAGGGGATATCCACTGAGTCGAAAGGCTTATGGTGTTTTGGGTGTAGCGAACCCGTGGACCTGATGCTGCGCAAGGAGGTGGTGCATAGGGTAAAGGAGCCTTGGGGCTGATCCCAATGCATGCCTTTGGGGACTGACGACCCCACGTACCTTAGTTATGAAGTTAATGTGGCTGAGTGACGGTCTCGCTAGTTGGTTTCCGTCGTTATATGTCACCGGTGTTGCATGATGGTCTCGTATTAGATTCCGTGGTTATGCGACACCTGGGGAGTGTTGCCCCGCATAACGAATAACGAAAGGGGACTATATTGGTTGAAAGGTATCTTAAACGATTCCTATTGGAGCAACCCTATAGGTGCCATAAAGCGGAAAGGTTAATGGGATCTACCCAGGTTCTGATTCCTAGACTTGATGAAGACACGGCTTTGGGGTCTTTCCAAACTCTGATTCTAACATAGGTGTGGATTGGTAGAAGGGGAGAGATGCTGATTCCGAGACTGCTTTGAGGACTGACAACCCCACGGACCCAGTCAATTGGCTTACTAGTACCTGAACATGGCGCCGACCTGTGATGGGAATAGAGGCACTATTTCCATCTGAGGAAAATGCTTACTAGTACGAAAGGAACGGAAGCACTTTCAACTCTTTTGGGGATAGTGGGTTTAGCTGAGCCCGGAATGCACTCCTTAATCAGCAAGATATTCCGTAAGGATATTGAACGGTGAGATCATTCCGGCTTTTGAGAAGTCAGTAGCAAATAATGAATCACGGGGATGGGTGTGCCCACAGTACGAAGGTACAGGCCCATTAAGGTGTTGGACATCTAGGTCTGTGGTTATTGTTAAATCGGCTAAGCTAAGTCGCAGCCTATAATGGTGAGGTTCTGCCTTCTGAATTCAGTTAGAGAAAAGCCATCCCGTAAGGGGAGATATAGAGTCCAGTGCTAAATACTCCTTAAGGCATCGAATTTAGACGAAAAGTGGGTATTATTGTGGTGGGTGCCAGGGCATAGTTGGGCCGTTGGTTGCTTGTAACCTGGCTATCAAAGATGCGGCGTATGTAGGGCCTCCATCAGATGGAGCAATGGAAATACATGTCATGTGGCTAGACAGTTGTGTCCAAAACTGGATCCCAAACGTTCTTCTGGGTTGCTAATGCTAAATAGAAATTATCTAAGAACTGTCGTAGGAGTGCTAACTGGACATTGCCTAATTGGGGAGCATGCCAGGAGACTTCGTTTTCCATATAATGATTTTTGCAGGAGCTGTCGGGACGAGGAAAAGGAGGAAAGTAGGTCTCATCTTCTGTGTACCGGTCCTTGACATCCTTGGTTCCTACTTCTTCACCGATCTGGAGGACGTGAAAAAGGTTAATGTTGGTCGGCTACATCGCTTCACTGTGAGCTCAAGCTGGTTTAACGAGTGAGTTGGTCTCAGTTGCTGAGTCCAGTGGTATTAGGCGAAATTCACACACACGACACCGCGCTGCACGACTGCTTGAAATTTCAGTCGAGATACACAGCATCAAATGGGCGGATTCACACTCATCGCTCAGCATGCAATACGATCGACTATGCTTGGCTATTGTGCGTGGCTGCGTCGGAGCTGAAAATGTAGCTAATCTGAATATCGCCTTACAACGGACCCAGTGGTGGTCTAAGTGTGCTGAAGCAACCTTTTTAAGCTAACCTAACCTAAGGTCAACATTTTTCGAACCGCGTTCTTCAAACTTTACTTAAAAGCAACCGAAATATTTACTTAAACCTGACAGCAGAAACTCATGATTTACAAGAATTATCCGAAAGAACCTAAATCCGGTAAAAGTAACCTTCAATTTTCATTAAGTATTTTAAATTGATAGTCCAAATTTCACGAAAAACTTCCTCGTTAATGATCACCAAATCAACTCCCCTACATCCATGTACCAAATTAAAGGTAAATTCGAACAAAATCGAAAAAGATTGTTAAATATTGACGCAAATAACATTTGAGCCATTTGTAGCTGCCGTTGTTTAAAGGCGTACATATGCACGATTCCGTTGAAAAAATCAACAAGACACTCCCCGAAATACAAACACTGCCCACTAAAAACGACGTCAAAAAGTATGTTCACTTGATCTAAGATCCGTCGCATCGTCGTCGGCATCACTTTGACCTTGCGCACCTCGATATTTTCTTAAGGCTGCTCACCTAAGTGCGGACTCCAATAAATAGTCAGTGTTTTTCATCGTTCGTTTTTGTCTCAACGCTGATGATGATTTTTCGAAGGATTTATTCCCATCTGTTGATTTTCCATAAATTCTACTGAATGCATTAATTTAAACAACGCCAAGAACAAACTGATACATTTCACACATGTCCAGTTTAAATTGAGACTCGAGTTATTTTTGAAAATATCATCGTTTTGCGTCGAGAACACAGTGTGGTCTGAGAACAATCGGAATCTTTGGAGTTTTTGTGTATTTTTGGGTGTTTGTTGTATTGTTTTGCTTTTTCAGTGTGGTCAAAACGTGTCAATGTCGATCACCTTAACCGCACAAATTATTACTTATTGACATATGCCATTAGAATGGACTTTAAAACACAAGATCCTATTACGATTGATGGGGTTTGAAAATGAACGAAATTGTTTGGATATTTATTATAACACTTAGTTGGGAATTACTAAAAACTCGGGTGGACTGGTTGGACTTTTTTATCTCCAAGTTCTATAGATGGTGGTTCAATGCGGCGGACTACGCTCCAAAGAAAATGCTAATGATCGACAAAGCTCGACTATGAGATCAGAACTGAAAAAGATTATTACAAAAAATTAACACTTTTGGAAATGGGAAAGAACAACATGAAAATTAACAAGAATTTAGAGGTTAAATTTAAAGGGATCTGTCATAATAATTTTTTGGAATAAAATCTTTGCATTGAGACGATCTTCCAGTCATACAAAAAAAAGGGTAGTCATTGGTAGACTTAACGGTTTGGGAAGATCTCAACACCTTTGTTACTATTTCTTATTTAATTTTAAATCGCTTGGCGACTGACAACACTAGCTACTACCTATGTTGTCAATTAACGAGTAAAACTGATTGACGTTTATTTTACTCCAGCAAAATATAAACTATAACGCGCTCGGTGGCCATGTTCGGTCACTGCCCTACGATGCTATATCTAAAGACGGAGGTTCGATCCTCGGCGTGAACAAAAACTGCCTGTGGGTACTAATAGAACTCCCAGTGCGCTCCGAACTTGCCAATATATAGAAGGCGCAAATAGGCGGTGCAATGTCTGCACTGCACATCTGAAAAGTAGGTGTGCTATCCAAACGTCAATAAGAGATGATGCCCATGCCCTGGAGGCGTCTAGGCAACTAATTGTAAAAATGTAATTATAGAAAGTTCTGGCAGCATTTTATCTTCTGGATCATCCATCATGTTATTAATGTGGAACATAATCACATCAGTCTGAAACATCTGGTCAGTGATATCTAAGAAAAACAATTTAAGTACATACCTGTAATTGACGATTTAATGGGCATCCGCAGATGCCCGTGGGGATGGAACCTAAGGTAGCATAATGACCGTGAGGGTCGGGCCGTGCCACTTGGCGAAGAGAAAAACAAGGCCCCTCAACGTGTTAAGCAGTGGCCTATGCTTACTGAAGCTCAGTTCAGGTTACGTGGGCGGGGTTTCCGCAGCTCATCGCCCCGGTCCTTTACGTATTAATAAAAATTCATAGGCCTGGAGAAAACAACACAAATATGTGAGGCAAAAATGGGGAGTAAAAAAATAATTAGGGGATAGGGATGGAATGGTTGTCGGATGGCGCAGTTGATCTTGCGCTCGTATCGTGGTCCGAGTTTAATATGACCTTCGGCCTCTGATTTCGTACCACCAACAGATTATTACCCATCAGGTGCTGCCATAAATCTGCCGGTGGAAGCAGCACAACTAGACCAGAATATGGTTCATTACAGGGCAGCTTCTACGTCGAGGCATGAAAAGAAGTAGAAGCTGAGGACAGAGTGTGCTACAAAAACGAAAAATAAAACGGACTGAACTTCTGAACTAGCCGGCAACCATTGTAGAAGAGCCAAATAGCAAAGAGAAAAGAAAATAAATACTGCAGATGATCAACAGGTTATAGAGGTACCTGAAGGCAGCAGACGCGCAACACTGCCTTATTAATTCTCTCATAAACTCTGTAAGCTGCTCAGCTCATGAATAATACAATAATGCAATGCTATGACAATGACCTGAAAGGACAAACAGGAAGGTACCCAGGGCTCCTCCACACTTTGTCAGGACAACGAAGAAGCTCCAAATGCCGGCAGCTCTAAAGATTTACATATATTTACATTTAGAGTACATTTACACAACACCAGGATTACTTTGTTCAACTGACTCTATTTATTATTATATTCTGGGGGATAGCCGAAGCAGACCACTAACGTTTGGGTCCCTTTTCGCCCCCTCCCGGTCATCAGTTGCTTCCAGATGTCGACTGATAGTTGTCGACCTCTTTCTTCATCACTGAGTCCCGTGTTATTGCTAGCATTTGTTTAAGGCTGAGTTCACTCATGGCTTCCACACTTATCGAGTGCTTGCCTGTGAACCTCAATCTCGTGCTAGCCAGTGCTGGACATTCGCACACAATGTGGGCTACCGTCTCGGCCTCCTCCAGGCATAGCCTGCAAACGTCATCTTCCCCGATTTTCATCTTGGCCAGATGAGCCTTAAAATTACCATGCCCTGTGACCAAGGCAGTTATCCAGCTTAGGGTACTCCGTTTATAACTGAGTACCTTTCTCGCATCCCTGCCTAAAGGGCTGGTCATTGCATTCCGAGCTTGTTTGCAAGTGACTAACTCCTGCCATCTTTGTCGATGCATGGAGTCCATCCACTCCCCAACCTTCGCTCCAATCATGCTGTTCCCCAGAGCAACTCAGGGTTTTGGGCCAATGAAAGTTGCCGCAGATCCCTGTTTTGCTAGGGCATCCGCCGCCTCATTTCCTGTTGTACCTATGTGTCCTTTTACCCACATCAGCGTAACCTCATTTTCTGAGACACACGTGTTGAGCTTCCGAACACACTCTAGTACCCTGACTGACTGACTCTAAAAGAGAAGAAGAGCTACAGATTAAAGCACAGCTACTTGAAGGGAAAATACGCGAAATGGCTAATTACTAAGACTTAGTGCGAGTAGTCTTAAAGAGCTTGTGGGGATGCCAATCGGTGGAAAGACTAAAAAGAAACCTAATAAGGTACCTTTAAATCCTGTTCTTTGCCAGAAATGGACCCCACGTTGCGCGCCGAATATGTAATGGACAGTTTGCGGCATGCGGGGATGCCCGAGGGGATGGAGCCTAAGGTAGCGTAATGACCGTGAAGGTCGGGCAGTGCCATCTAGCGAAGAAAAATGCCCCTTAATGAGCTAAGCATCGGCTTATGCTTGTTGTAGCTCAGATCTGCGTGGGCGGGGTTTTCGCCGCTCGTTGCCCCTGTCCTTTACGTATTAATAACAATGCTTAAGCCTGGAGAAAACAACACAAACATGGGAAGTAAAAATGCGGAATAAAGAAAAGGTGAGGCGGTGAGGATGGGATAGTTGGCGGACGGCTCATTTGCCCTCCCGCTCGCATAGGGGTCCAGGTTTAATGGGACCCTCGCCCTATGGTTCCGTACCACCGACAGATCAATAATCATCAAGTGCTGCCTAAAATCTGCCGGTGGAAGCGTCACAACCCGAACAGAACATGTTTCATTACACTTACAAGGCTTTAAGGATTTTATTCCTACCGCGCATCCTGTCGCACATAGTTGGAACATGGGGGATGATGTGGCCACGCTGTCCAGAGTTACTTCAAGTATTTTGGGATGGTTCATGGTAGGAATAGGTTGATTGCCAATTGAGATCCCAAGTTAAATCTTGATTTTATTCGTTCAGGTGATAAACAAGGTTGCCCAGGATTTATGCACTGAAACGGTTAAAATCTTGCCTGTGAAGAATGCGTTAAGTTCTCCAATGTAACCGTTTATAAGTTCGCACAATTCCGTGATGTTACCAGGATGGAGCTCCTATGCTGATGAAGGAGATAATTTCGATTCCTTTGGGTGGTGTTGGGAGTCAAGATAAATAAAAGTTAAGCAAGGAGGGAGAGAGAACTCCTCCTTGTGACACACCTTGTTTGATTTTCCTTCAGCTTCCTTGCTTCGATTTCTTGCTCCTAAATTCGGTTGAGGGCCGCCTGCCCGCAAGATAATTGGCAATCCATTTGGTTATTTGCATTGGAGGAGATGCACAATATAAGTCAGACCGAAGTGCTGAGTGGCTGTCTCAAGTGCCACCAGAATTATCCTGTGACATGGACGAGATTGATTGAGGCCATTGTGGATGGAAAATGTAATGGCGGCCAGCACCGTCGTCGTACTGTGCATGGCTTTGGAATTCGTGCTGCTGGTCCGCAAGCTGGACATGGGCCGGCCGTAGAAACAGGGTGAATTAGTGCTTCGAGCGTTTTGGCAACTGGTGATAGAAGTATGTTTTAGACGATAGGACTCGTCAAGTGTCGCTTTTTCCTTAACTTTCAAGACTAGGACTACTCTCCCTTTCTTCCAAGAGCTCCGGAATGATGAGTGATGTATAGATTGAATGTAGCCGTGAGATATTCGATAGCTAGTAAGTCGATGTGTTTGAGAATTGCCATCATGAGTCCATCAGGTCCCAAGGCTTTCATGTTATTCGCCTTCCTAATAGTTGCAACCACTTCGTCCATGGTGAAGACGGTTCGGTTATGGGTCCTCCTGCGGATTAGGCGCTTAAGTTTGTCTGGTGGAGGATGTTCAATAAATTGTTTATTGAAACGACTTGCGCAGTGAGTAGGGTCGCTAATTGAATTGTCTATAAACTGTTTTGCGGACTGTCGACCAAAATTTGCGTATACCAGTGGTTAGGTTGCAGTCATTCAGATGAGTACTCCATTTTAACCTCTTGTGTTCAGCTACTAGTTGCCTTCCTAGCCCACTCCTGAATGATGGGCTTCCAGGTTAGTTTGCGGTATAGAAGGAGACCAAGGAGTTTGACCTTGTCAGTAAAACCCAATTCCTTACCGTTCAGAATGGGAGGTTCGATAGGACCGATCGTGTGGCCTCTGGTAAAATCAGAAGCTTCGTCTTGTCCGGGTTAATACTAACCCCACAATGGTATGCCCAATTAGATAGAATGGACAGAGCATTTTGTAGTACCTCACTGAGGACACTCGCAAATTTTCCAGAGATGGCAATTGCAACACCATCCCCATAGACAATGACATTATAACCCATCCTTTCCAGGCCCAGAAGTAGTTTATTGATGACCAAGATTCCAAAGAAGTGGAAATAATATCCCGCCTTGAGGGGTGCCCCTACAAACAAGCCTACTCATAGATGCTGTGTCAAGAGTAGCATGAATAACTTATATATAAGCTTACAGAGCGCATCATCGACGAGTTTAACTTTTCGGCAAAAAAAAGTGCCACTGTGTGAAAATATAATTAAAATTCTGATAATATTAAAAAATCAAATAAAATGACACTTCTCTGGCTAATAAATAAATTTACCGTAAACTGAAGAGGTGCGTGAAAAAAAATATTGAAAATACTTAGTTTGTGATTTAACTGGTCTATTAAGAATGAAAAATTTAAGGACGAAATCGAGGGCACTTTTCTTTGCTTCAAGACTTTAGTGAATTAGGACACAATTCAGCTGCTCGAAATTGCGAATGCCCATATTTCTCTAATTGCTTTTGTCTGAATTAAGTTTCCGATCGAGTTTCTGGTCGAAATTATGCCATATTTAGGATCTTTAATGATAACAATTTTCACACTTTGTAACACATAAATAAATAAATTGCTCTTCAAGTCTCCCTCTCTTCGGCATTCAATCGTCGACAAAGCTTTGTAGGAGATCAACTCATAAACCTGTATTTTATCGCGACGTCCTTTTAATCAATTGTCATGATCTAGAATAGATAAATATGTGGGTTCCTAAATTGATTTTAGGTTACTCGCTTAAGTCTTTCGTTTTGTCTTTATTAATTTACATCAATTGTACTAATTAAAATTAGGTTGAATTCGAATATCGTAAAATCTTGGGCATAAATGTGACTGTTTTTTTCTTCCAGTTAGCTATAATCCCGTAAATCTAATTTAATTAAGCGTTTCATGTGTCCTAATAGTCACAACTTTAGGGCAAGAGCCACTTCATTCTTCCAAACGATTTCATATTGATCTCACCATTTTTTCATGATGTGATCTGTCAATCAATTGATATTTTCGTAAACGACACTAGAACAAAAATTCAATTAACACAACAGGAAATATGGGTTCTAGCCCAACATAACAATCTATAATGTGTTCATATCATATTTGGTCCCAAATTTGGCATTCTTCTTCTTCTGATGATTTGGATCATCGCGATGACTTCGCCTTTTTACAAAACAGCATGCACTACACAACAATCATATCTGTGTGCCTATCGCCAGTATCTTATTCCAAATGTGTTATAGATGAAAAATATGTCAGACGATTGATTTGATTCATATCGAAAATCGAAGGTGCCATAATTTCAATTCGTTGATTGATTTACAATAGAGTCGTCTTCCATTTTTGGTTTGGCTTCAGCATCAGGGCGAAAACAGATTGGAATATAACAAAAAATGATCCATCTTCTTTACGTTGTCGCGGTGAATGAATCATGAATTTGATTTATGTACTATATCAACATTAACATTAGATGTAGTGTGTATCAGTTGGTGGTCGTAATTGAGTGCAGACGATATACTTCAGAAATATTTTATACCTGCCATTTTTTTCGCTGAAAAAAAATATTTTAGTTTTTTTCTTCGAACATACACCCAACTTGCGTTGGGACCATAGCACTTCGTATTAACAAATGTTCAACGTGAGTAGAAGTGCTCCAAGTGTTCTTGTTATAATTTTTGTTTTGAAGTTTCGATAACAACTTTTTGATTGATTCAAGAGCGTGATGTGGCCACTGGAGAGCTTAATAAATTTTTGCTTGTGATTTCCGAATAAGGCGTGAGAAATGATACTAATATTTTTGTCCGTTATATAAAAAAAAACAAAACAAAAAAAACTCCATGCGGTGAGGTGTCATTTTAATGTCCCTTCCTATCGGTTCGTGGATTTGATTCCCGCTCAAGCCTTGGCCATGGTGGTTTGTGCGTTGTGACTCCCCCTGTTATGTGGGGAGCAAAAATAAACCACAACCTTTCCCAGCTTGTCTCAGAATACGATTATATAGACAGCTTGCGTATGTTAGAACAATTTCATCGGAAACCATCCCTTAGGCACAATCGTAACAATAGTCGCCTTTGTTTCACTGGATTTAGGACCGAAAAGAACGCCACGGCTATGCGACGAGCGATCCTAAACAGAAACCCTACTGATACTTCACCGTCGTGGGCCGAATTTCGAACTCATTACACATCTAGATGGAGTTGAAATAAGTTCAACGTAGTTCGACCAATTTGCTTTCAACTATGATCCGATGAGATTCCATATGAGGCCTGGATTAAAACCGGTCTACAGTTTTGTATGAAATCGACTTGAGATCCGGAGAACCTAAAGCAGTTAATGTCGTCGACGCACCAGGCCCACGGACGCCATAAATATGGGGCTACCCACAGCCTGCAGCTCTGCAATACTTTTAGGAAAAGAAAATCTTGAGCTCAAATAATTTTTGCTTGTACAGTTAGCTGCTAGCTTGTGTACTGACCAGTTTTTTTCCCATTCTGGTGCTGTTTCAAACTCCAATAAGCATTTATCGAATTTCAATGACGCCCCGTTGACTGGAATACTCGGTAAAAGTGCCTGGACATCGAAAGCTACGTTAGCGTCGTCCTCGCCGATGAATTCTACAGTAGGCAACTGCTTTAAGAGACCTGTTGAATTACAGAATCTACCCAGGCCCTCGCATTTTCTGATGAACCATTTTGCTATAGTGAAGGACAGAGGGCTAGTATTCACAATGCTTTCAAGGTGCTTGCTTCCAATTTTTCAATTCAAATACGAGGAAGCGATGGAGTCGGCATTCATAACGCCGCTATGTTTTACACCGCACTTATGCAAATGGTGGTGTTCAACGTCGTGTGGAGCAAGACCACATGCTGGGCAGGAGTTTTGGACCTCACTGTCGATGCGGGATAGGTATGAATTCAGACGCGAGCCCCAACCAGAGCGAAGTTGTTCTAACGTGGCTCTGGTAGCTCTTTGGAGCCGGGCTTCGTGTGGGGATATGGCAGGTGGTTGCGCATTCAACACATTGTTTGGTTTTAGTTCCGCGATTGAAGAGAGCACTTCTTCACTTCACAGCGTGATACTGGCCGACTTATAGTTGGTGTTATCGAAGAGAACTCTATTAAACCTTTGGACTTCCCTTTCGCGGTCCTTCAAGTTGCGTCAAACGGGACGCGGCGGTGGTGTTTAGTCCATCAGGTTTGAGTTGGGGTGGTCATTCCGATAAGAACCAACTAGATACTGCTTGGTGAGAAGAGTGTTGTGGCTTTTTAAGGGCATCATTTTGTTCTCTTGATGCAGATGGTCATGTGACGACATCAGAAGGCAGCCTGTGACAGTTCTAAGAGCAGTGCTCTGACAGGTCTGTATTTTTCTCCATTGAGTGTCGCATAAATTGTCTGACCATAGGAGCCGCATAATTGGCCACAGATCTCCTGATGGATTTGTATGTCGGGAGTAGGGTCTCCTTATCTTTCCCCCAGGAACTGCCAGCAAAAGCCTTGAGGAATTTGTTCCTACTTCTTATCCTGTCACAAATGGTTGACCCAAGAGCCGAGGAGGTGGCCATGCTGTCAAGGGTGACACCGAGAATTTTTGTTTGGCTTATTGTTGGAATAGTTTGACCCTCTACCGCAAAACAGGTGGTCAAAAGAGTGGTAGAAGACTTTGGCGCTGACAGAGTGAAGTTCTTTCTGATGAAGAAATTGTTGAGCTCTTCAATATAGTCATTTATCTGATCGCACATTTGGGTGATGTCATGGCCGGTTGCCAAAGTCGAATAGTCATCTACGTAACTGACGATCAGTCCGTCAGGTGGCGTTGGAAGTCCCGACATATATAAATTAAACAGAGTGGGAGATAAGACTCCTCCTTGGGGTGTCCTCCAAGGGGTGTCCTCCAAGGAGGAGTCTCTGTTTAATTTTCCTTAGTTTAGATTTCCCATTTCTAAATTCCGTGTTGGACTGTTTTCCGGTGAGATAATTTGCGATCCATTTGATTATTCCCGACGGAAGAAATGTACCGCAGATGTCAGGCAGAAGAATCGAGTGGCTGAATGTGTCGAATTCCTTTGCGAGGTCTAAAGCCACTGGAATGGTTCGTTGATATGGACGTGCTTGGTTAAGGCCATTGTGCATTCTCGATGTGGTGGCATCCAAAGCCGTATTTGTGCTGTGCATTCTTCTAAAGCCATGTTGATTATCGGCTAATTGTATGTGGGTCGCAATTATAGGGTGGAGTAGCGCTTCAAGAATCTTGGCCACGCCTTGAGTTGGTTTCTCCCCGGTTTCAGAATAGGGATCACTCTTCACTTCTTCCAAAACTCGGGGATGATAGACGGTGAGATGGAGAGGTTAATCGTGGTCGTTAAATAGTTAATTGCTGCTTTAAGCGTGACCATGGAGATACCATCTGGCTCAAGAGCTTTGGTACTCTTTGCCCTTCTAATAGATGTGGCAACTTCTTTGGATGAAAATTGAGGTGCCTGGTCAACTGAACGATTGCGAATGCTCTTGGTGATGATGCGCTTAAGCTTATCAGGTGGCGGATGTTCGATAAACAATTTATTGAAGCAGTTTGCGCATTTCTTAAGATCATTGACCGTAGCGTTGCCGAACTGGATTGCCTTGACGACCAGAACTTATGAAGGCCAGTCTTTAGATTGCAATTCTCAAGGTGAGAGTTCCATTTCCTTCTCCTGTGAACTGCTACTTGGTTGTAAATATCAAGGTTTGATTCCTTGATGCGATGATTATCCGGGTTTGTGCTGCGTATTCGGTCTCGTTCGTCTGCCAATCTGGATGCTTAAGTAGGAAAATTGGGCCTTACCTTGGGTGTGCGACCAGCTGGAATAAACATTGTAGCCGCTTCCTGGAGTATGCGTCTTACATTCCATTCGCCACGCGCACATCTGCAAGAGTTGGTAAGTCAACAAAAGCTGCATCGGTGAAGGTTCTGAAGCCATCCCAGTTAGCTTTGTTGTGATTAATGAACGTGCGGTGATCAGCATACTGAAAGTTAGATGGTTTATTCAGCTTTATGAGGATTGGCAGATGATCCGAGGACAGCGTTAGGACTGGTTCCCATTGTACATCTTTGATGATTCCGGCGCTGGCAATCGAGATTGTAACGGACGGTTTTGTGGCCATCCGTAGATGCCCGTGGGGACGAAGGCTTAGGTAGCATAATGACCGTGAAGGTCGGGCCCTGCCATCTGGCGAAGAAAAAGGCCCCTCGACGAGCTAAGCTGCGGCCTATGCTTGGTGTTGCTCAGTTCGGGAGATGTGGCCGGGGTTTTCGCCGCTCGTTGCCCCTGTCCTTTACGTATTAACAAAAATTCATAGGCCTGGGGAAGACAACACAAACAGGGGAGGTAAAAATGGCGAATTAAAAAAAGTAGTTGATAAGGATGGAATGGTTGGCGGACGGATCACGGGCGAGCTGGAACAAGTTCCAGCAATACGAGTGGGTGCGTCATTGTGTGGACAAAAGTCTGCTGCATCAAGTTGTTCAGCTATACTAACCCCTCTTGCATCGTTGTCAAGGTTAGAGTGCCACGATTCGTGATGAGCATTGAAATCACCAAGTCGGAGACGATATTGGCCAGTGAGTAGCGGGCTGATATTGGCATTGTATCCCGAGGGGCAGCTGGATACAAGTGGTATGTATATGTTGTAGATCTCAATATCAGTTTTGAACGACTGAATGATTATGGCCTGTATCTCCATGATGTTGTCGGCCGTTGTGACGTCAATTTGTCGGTACGGTACTGAGTGGTGGATTAAAAAAGCAATTCCACCACCAACATTGGACACTCTATCCTTCCTGATGATGTTGTAGTTGCCATAGGAGTTGAGGGACGAGTTGGTGTTGAGTTTCGTCTCCTCAATGGCTCGGATCATGATGCGATGTCTCTCCATAAATGCTGATAATTCTGCGATTTTTCACTGAAACCCATTGCCCTTAAGTTGTACAAATGAGATGGTACTGATATTGGCGACTGGTGATGCAAGTGTGAGGTTGTGTTTCAATGGAATCCTGTTGGTGCTGTCGTTTACTGGAGTCCTCGGGGACAGCTGGGAACTTGTTTCTGTACTAGTTGATGGTGATTATCTAGTCGTATCTGTTGATGTTGACGATTGTTGTCCTCTGTTTCTGCATAGATTCGCCGTGAAGGAGGAGTTCCCTTGCCTGTCATGATTCAGCACCAGAGCAGTTTCTCAAATGGCACCATTCGTCGCAGCATGTAAATTTTATAGTTGTGGCATTAGGGTGCAGCGGTTTATTGCAGACGCAGCAGATCCAGGTTGTACGACCTGGGTTGAGCTCAATTTCGGCGCGTTGGAGGAGAATTGAAAACAGTTTCGCCGCCATGTATTGCTCCCGATTCCCAGGATAAACGATGAGTAATTAGAGTGTGTGACACACACATATCTTCCTTCTTGCGTCGAAGCTGGGTTCGATAACCGCAGCAGACTTTATTCTCGATTTTGTGAGGGATGAGGAGATAGGGATATTAGTGTTGGCCTGCTGCGTCACATCGTTTGCTCCCTTTTGAGCGAGCTCGTCGGCCGTTCATTTCGGCAAGGCCCCTGTAATCAGGAATTCTATATACTATAGAACAATATTGAAAAAGAAGCATTTTTGTTTGTGACTTAGTTCAATCATATACGGCCGCATGCAATCTCTTGAAGAACCCAGTCAAGAGCTCTGTGAAGTTTCAAATGTCAATCCATGGAGAAAAACATACAGGGAGGTAATGAAGAAGACCGACGGCCAAATCACCCCAACCTGAGTTTTCAGTGTACTTGGCCACGATGGACTATATCTCATCTCTAGAAAAACGTATAAATATTCAGAATGCTAGAAGTCAAGTTGGAATTTATGCAGGCAACGAATAATATGGATCATTTACCATCCAGAGCAATTAGGAAGACAAGGAAGAAAGATCTTCGATAAACAAAAAGCGGCTGTAAGAAAAAATATCATAAAGAAACACGGTTTTCTTTTATCGTTACATCAATTTTCTGGAATGCTTTTTAATCTAGCAGAGTCACACTAGTCAAACTGAACTACATTTATCCATGTAGGGCTGACTTGTATAGGATGTACTTACTGGTATGTGGATATTTCTTAAATAACAATCGCCCCATACCGTCTGAAAGCCATTAGTGTTACAGACATTCTTGATTGAATCCAGCTGAACTTGCATTGTATGCCCGGACATGATACAACAACTCGACTAAAGCGCCACACCTTTTGATAGACAATCTTATTGAATAAAAAAAAACTTTTTTAATCCAATTGTGTTCCACTTATTAATTACGATTGACCCCATGCCGACCGCAATGATTCTTTGCCGATATAAAATAGACTACAATCGTTGATCGCAAGAAGCCTTTTTTTCGCTGACTAATTGCATTCATAACGATCGCACAGCTCCAAAATGTTTACGGCGCAACGGGCGAATTAGATTCACCAACAATGGGACAAACAATAGCCAGAGAGCATCATTCAGCAGACCTTGCGCTGAAATTAAAGAATTTGAATCAGTTAAACTGCGATTTTGGACAGTATCTATTACTCCGCGTCAATAGTATATCAAAAATCAAAGATTCTTCTTCGGTATCTTTTTTGCTTAGCCAAAGTCAGTTTTAACAGAATGAGAGTATCTTTCAGGTTGCTGCCGTTGCTGACTGTGTTTAATTCATTCTCGACATTGTCGTCCAGATAAAGGTTCTGATCATGTCGACGGCAATGGAAATGACGATGATGATGACTACGCGTTGAAGACCCCGATGGTGATGATGATGATGCTGGTGATGATGACTTTGGATATTAAAACAGTGAATAAAAAAAAACAAAATGTGGATGAAAAATTATCGATTTCAGCTTCAAATAACGCCCACTAGTTCTAAGGTGTGAACGCTGGCAGACATCATACGACGAATGTTTTTATGCAACTCATTGATTTAGATAAAAGACGAATATTAGGCGTGAAAATAAGAACAGATTTCGTCTCACTATTATTTCGTTGGCTTGCCTTCGGTTACTCGGTATTTTGTTTTTTATGTCTTAGGCTTCTTCTTAGATTCATTTCAATTCACATCTTTTCTTACGAAATTGTGAAACGTTTAACGACTAGAATTGGTGTCTATTTTGCCTGAGATGTCTTTCGAAGTGTAACAAATGGAGTGATGTGGCTGTGCCTTTTTCATGTTGAGTAATAGTGACAAGGTTAGAGGTGTTTTGAATGGGACGAATGTGGGTGGATAGTTAATGTAATTTGCACAAGAAATAAAAATTTGTTAGAGGAACTTGGGATCTTTGAAGAGGTGTTTTATTCAGGTTAAAGTGAATAATAATTAAATGGAGACGCTTGATTTGATGAACGCTACGTTTTAATGGAACGAATTGGAAATTTCTTTTGTTGGACGGCGATGAATAGAAATAACAGTAGAGAAAAATAGCATTAGACTGTTTTGTATGGGTATCGCAGTAATTGGTGTTGAATCAATGGTAGATTTTGCGGGAATAGTTATGAATCAAAGTCCCTAAATAGCTTGTAAGAAGAAAAAAGAAAATAAGTTCCTTCTTCTTTCATGTTGCTCCCCAATGTCAACTGGGGCCTCAAAGCGGAATTGGAAGGTCCCGGAAATTATCTTCAAATGTTGTGGACCATGTGGATTGACCGTAAGAAAAATTTTCTTCCGCTTGAACTAATCACACTCTAACAGCAAAAGGGATATAAAACAGATAGCCAACTGAAATTGATGATGATGATAATTTATTGTAATGCCAAATCTTCCTCATCAAATGACAGTTTTGACGTGCGCTCGGTTATTCGTGTTAAAAGGCTAGGTTGAGGAAAGCGCAACTTTTTGCTTTGCTCGCGTTACAAAATAAGATAATCACGCGTCTACCAGATTGCGAGGTAGAAACCGAGAAACGTCCCTAAAATAATCGAAATTCAAAAAAATTAACGAAAAATAGGTTGACCTAGGAACCGACTCTCTTCCTGCAAGTAGAACAGGAGCCCCTTGGTGGTGTTGGGGTACCGCGTGAGAGCGGGTTTGGCTATGGTTTCGTACCACCGAAAGATGGCTACTAACCAGGTGCAGGTTTCAATCTGTCGGTGGAAGCAGTACTACCAGAATATGTTTCATTACAAACCCATTAACGAGTGCCCTAGGAGCTATTGCTGGCTGCGTTTCGAGTGTTGCAATCAGCCGCGGGTGCATCGGGTAAAAATATTCACTCGACACACTTAACATTATTTGCAGTATTCGCGTCCCTTCGACAACTTCCCCATAAATGTTGCAAAATGCGAAATCTTTGCTGAATTCTCGTCGGAACTCCGAAAACAGAACCCAATTAGGATCCAGTCATCCAAGTTCCAGCCTCGAGCTTGAAAGATTGGATTCTAACTGCAACGTGTAATGAACCATATTCTGGTCTGGTTGTGCTGCTTCTACCGGCAGATCTATGGCAGCACCTGATGAGTAAAGATCTCTCGGTGGTACGAAACCAGAGACCGACCCATTACTCCTGGACCCCAATACGAGCGCAAGGGCAAGCGAGCCATCTGCCAACCATTCCATCCATATCGCCTCATTTTTTTTTATTCCCCATTTTTACCTCCCCTGTTTGTGTTGTCTTACCCAGACCTATTGATTTTTGTTAATACGTAAAGGACAGGGGCAACGAGCGGCGAAAACCCCGCCCACATCTCCCGAACTGAGCTACACCAAGCATAGGCCGCTGCTTAGCTCGTTGAGTGGCCTTTTTTTTCTCCAGATGGCGCTGCCGACCTTCACGGTCATTATGCTACCTAAAGCTCCGTCCCCACGGGCATCTCCGGATGCCCACCAAACCGTCCGTTACAAACGTCAGATCATGCAATCTTCTGAGTGCAGAGTGAAGTCAGTGGTCGTGGAACGTCGCGATGGGTACTGACATCACTGGGTGTAATTGGCCGGCCGGTCACAGCACGCACGATAAACCGAGATAAGACTGTGCCATTGCCACCGTCCCCGCAACTTTTTGGCCAGTAGAGCCGCAGTATTTTCGGGCACCAGATAAGGCTCAGAGTCGCCCGGCTGCATCCAGGCAGGCAGCAATCACTCGCCATGCAACGACCGTTTTCTCGACCCAACATCGTGTCCTATTGACCTCGTTTGTACTTTTTTTTTTAGAACGACGGTGCGCGAGATTGCATCTCGGCGTCAACTAAGCCCACCTCGAAAGTTCTGCGCAGGATTTATTGTGGTATTATTGAGGGACGCATCCATCCTTCTAAAAAGGTTGATCGCACAGCATAATTCAGGATATTAGGGCCATAAGTGGTATAGGAGTGCCTACGATAGACGGAGCGAGTTTCCAAGTAGTGATTTGGTCAATGGTACTTCCTTTTAGTTCGAGGACTTTACATATCGAATAACGCGATTCAACCATATGTCAACGCATAAAGACATCCGACACTGTCGGAAAGCTGCCAAAGGCGCTTATGCGCTTATGGATGAACAATAAAAATTCAGATCACTCTTGAAAAATTGTAAATAACCACAAGGACATATTGTGGAGGTATTCAGAAAACGAAAATATACGAGTATACAATGAATACGGGCCAAATGTGGCGTTTTGGCTACCTGTCCCCTAAGGGCCCTCCACTCCTCCACTTTCATCGCGTTTGGTTCTCATCGAATTTAGCTATGGGGGCTAAGCAGACTAGCGCGGATTAGCCCAAGGTCGGAGAGGGAGCGCGGATCCCCATTGCCATTAGGGGGCTCCCGTGCAAGTTCCGGGGATGGTTGAGGGTTTGTGTTTTTTTATCAATACTGTTAGTGACTAACCAGTTTTGTTTCGGCACTGGGGCCGATTCACGAAATTTTTCTTTGTAACAAGAGCGAGGTGGCCTCCTATAACCACGCCCCCACTACCGATAGCAGAGCTAGCTATCTAGCGCGAGTCATTCCCCTGGGCACAGCTGAGGTGGTTTCGACACTTAGGTGTCACGGACGGTCTGGATGACTATGCCTCGACATCCGTCCTCATTTGCGCTCAGCTCAATTTGAACAGAATATTACAACCCCTGAATTCTAGATTCAAGCATCGAAGAACGGTGAGCGAGACCTCACAGATACCGTGCACATTAAAGAATACGCACGTCGAAAATGCTGTTGCTCACGATAGTGTGCGTGAATCACTACTCAGTACTCATGTACTGAACTGAAAAATTAAAAAATTGAGCCACTTAGGCCTGCGCTAGACTTCAAGGTGGAATAAAGTCTTAACGAATATTCGGGACACACATTAAGCGCTATTTGTAACAAATGCGAAAATTGGATGCGGACGTAGTCTGGTGGTATGATCGTGCAGACGGACCCAACATAAATGAATACCAAAATCTTCTCTGCAGGTGACAGATTTGACGCGCGGAGAATCACTAGTCCGACTTCTAGTACGAGTGCCCCTGATGACGATGGGTACCGTCTACCAGTTGTAAGGACGAGATTGTTTCCTCGATGGGCAATTTGTGTGTATTTTGCGATCTGTTAGAGACTATATTGCTTAGCTACCTGCAATCGAGCAGACGCGCGTGTCGATTTTCTTAGTGACTTAAGAGTGAGGCAGAATATGACTCCTTTTCACCTAGGTAACTCTTAATCTCCTAAAGTAGAACATGCTATCCGGCTCATGCCAAATCTGTCAACTACTTAGGAGGTTTTGGTTTCAGGTTGGACCGCACAGTACTGCAACCAGGACATCCAGAAGCCCTTTAAAAGACGTGAACAAACAGAAGCCTTTCCAATTCTGTTTTTATTTGGTGTGTCAGATTACTATCTGCTTTAACGCTTTATTAAGGGCCTTTGTCTTCTAGTGCGAATCTCTGATCATTTTAAGGTGCAATTTTGACCCTCAGTTGATTCACTCTTTCATTCCGTCCATATGGAATAAAGCGGCGCTGGTTTTAGCTTCTTGACTCCTAACTGTCTGCAATTGTGAATTGCTCTGTGCATGCTTACTATGTTTACCCAATAAAGACTGTAAATTATTATTTGAAATGCGAGCTTTCTCATTGCAAAAATTGCAAGCCCTTTTCACAAAAACCCGACGTTTGACTGTTTATAAAAATAAAACACCATGCCAGGATCCTGGAAAATATAAGCTGCATTCAATTCGTCTGGATCTCGTACGATCTCCATACAAATTGGCAGACCGGTCCTTGATCCAAATCTACTGTTGGATCTCCTTGGATTTCTGCTGCTGGGTCGATTTACAATGATCGTGTTAGGTCCGGGCCTCGCGTCCAGACTGAATTGCAGATATCTGTGATCCGAGAATAAATGGTCTGGTGATACTCCCCAATCCTGTAACAAATGCTGTAGATCCTCAGAGACAAGTGTAATATCGAGGACTTCCTTTCTATTCCTGCTGACAAAAGTAAGCTTTGCTCCTATATTACTAATAAGGAGGTTTGTTCCCATCAGATATTGGAAAAACGCTTCTCCCAGTTCGTTTATATCAGAGCTGCCTCATACAACATGATGTGCATTATAGTTCGAGCCGATAGATACATCAGTGTTGCTTGCTCTGGCAGAAGCTATAGCTCGCATAACGTTAACGGATGGAATGTCACCATCCGAAGGCAGATAGAATGAAATTAGCCAGAAAATTATTTTCTCGATTTCCAGGCTTTCCACTACATTACCCGTGCAGCTATACGGCGATTCAAGGAACGCGCTAAGAGTTTGTTTTTTAACAAGAATACATGATCGGGGTCTCCCCAGATCCTTAACGCAAAAAATTCCATAGAGTGGAGACTTAAGACCATTCACTACATCGTGTACGATCTAATGCTCCTGTAATAAAGCGATCTCTTCTTCCTCTTCAGCGAGACGAAGAAGAAGTGCAGCTGAGGCTGCTTTGCAATGGTGAAGATTAATTTACACGAATCTAATTATGACTGATGATAATAATTACAGTACTGCATTACCGGTCCGTCGATGGCGAGCCCATATCCACTACAGTAGCATTCGCATTCTCATCATTGTCAGACTCTACCGAATCTAGGGCGAGGGATGGTTGCGAAGTATCATCTAGGGCCGCTAGATCCGATCCTAGTGACACACAGTCATCTTCGGTGTCCTCCTGTTTGGGCGCAGATGTTGAGAAAAGGCGGTTTCTCCAAATTTAGCAGCTACTTCTTCAACGGGATTCGATTATGGCCGCATAGCCTTTTTCAGGTCACTTTAATGCACCTTCAATTTAATATTAAGGAAACCAAGACTAATAATACCGTTAGTTCTGACTAGAGGACCCAGCGATTCATTATTAATCACAAAAACCGCACTGCTGCAATTTTCGATAGATTCTTCCACCTTGACGACCCTCCAGTCATGGATCGGAAGGTGCGCGTTACATACTCTTATCAGGCTCATGACTTCCTCCCCATCGGATACTAAAGCTGGGAGCCTGGCACGGGCTCTGGGTTGCGACGGAATCTGATTCCTAGCCACAAATTCCAACTTAGAGCCCGGCCAGATTTCCCCCGCACTGTTCAAGGCGTACCTGAATAGATTAGCCGATCTCTCGTCCGCAAATCTCATTATTTTAACACGGCCCTAAAACCAACCCCCGTTTACCAGATCCCTTATCTCGTTTGTATGAAAATATCTCAGCATCCGAAAAGATCAGTTGCCGAACTCAAAGAAATTGAATAATGCATTGATGAGAAAAGGAGCTCCCTTTTAGAAAAGAGGAGCTTCCGAAAACCAAAATTCTTTTGTCTGCTCATGTGTATAGAATTAGGATATAATGCCGTCAAAGAGTCCATATCGTAGCTCGTGATATAGCAGAGCTCGCTGAGTTAATTTGTGGTGAAAAAACATGAGGTGTGACGGTGTGTTGTGTGACTGAATTTCTCTTGGCACTTATCGATGTTATCACGCAAATATCCTTACTCCTTTTTTGAAGTGGGTAGTATGATTACAAATTCAATTTTTTAGCCTCCATGCCAAAGTCCGGGATCCGTCACAGCCTCATGGTGATTTCTATCAATTTTTCGAGTATGGAAGTCCCGAAAGCTGAAAAATTCAAGGGAAGTTCCAATACTGAAAAGACGGCCGCGATGGCTGGATGGATAGAACGTCGATTTAACAAGCGAAATTCAAATCAGGTTCGATTATTTCCGCGAACATATTCAAACAGTTGTTCTTCTTGTCAGCCTACAGTTGACTCGGCTGTAAATTAGTACAATGATTTGATAAACAAGGAGCAAAGGCAAGACGTCCATATTACTGTCCATATCACCTTCCTGTTACCGTCTTCCCGTATTAACGTAACAGAAATGAAATATAATACTACATTTCATACCTAATACTACGATTCGGAACTGAAAGGGGAATACTTTGACAAATGCTGGAAAGCTCACGTCAATTTCTTCTTGACTTTTCTCAAACTTCGCAATCAAGGTATGAGTCAGGCCTATTTGGTACCACGGTGCCATTTATATGATGATATATCTGAGAAATCGACCGTCTATCGTTCCGTGATCATGATAAGATACGTTTACTGAATATTTTTTTTTTATTTTTAATCAAGAACATTCATTGACCAATCTTTTCAATCAAATCCTCAATACTGTACTGGTAACATCTAAAAATAAATTTGAAACCTGCAAATCCACTCCTAAACGGATACACTCGTGGATACTATCATTTCCTAAAAAAAATCCTCGAAACTAGATTATCTTCACGATAAACAAATCAGTGCTTTATCTCATGTATCTATTTTGCACCCAAATCGACTAATCAAATGAAATTCAATAGGTCATCACACGCTATCTATTCACAACTTGCCAATTTACGTCACAAGACCAACCACAGATAATCAGGATAAAGGCCAATAGAAAAAAAACTTGCTCTGATTATCATCTTAAACATGCAAAATTATCAATAAAATGATAATACTATACGTTAATACTGAAACTCGTTCGAAAACTGTTTTCATATCTGAGAGATTCGTCAATTTTTGCATCAATCTGCATTGGTGTAGAACTCATCACAGGCTTACTAGCATGTGTCTAAAACGAATTCATAGGTGGTCTAAGCCAATTCAATCAATCAAACTAAACAAATAGATGTAAATCAACAACGATTTAGATTTTTTCCCCAAAACTATGTCATAAATTAGATTCATATTTCCCTTTTTATAAATATATTATTCCTATTCAGGTGTGTCCAGTCCACTTTGACGTTGAATATTGTGAAGTCAGTAATAATGAGAAAAAGAGAAGCAGATCATAGTGCTAAAAATAGAAAGCAATCTGCAATTTTTGAGCCATATTCTATAGAATTGCGAAGGCTTCCAATTTGGCGCTACATCCGTTTGCCTAGTTATAACAATAGACTAAATTAACATTTTCCAATAGAATGACAATTGGAGAAGGACACACCAAAGAAAATTTCACAACTAGCACATAATTACGCTTGAAATATGCAATTAGTTCACAATTTATTAATTTTTTTTAAGTTGTAAAGTGGTACTCAAACTTGGTGAAGTCTTCCGAGTTGAGACCGAGGAAGATTTTCTTTTGAGCTGATTTTTCTATTGAAATGGTAATCAGTCGAACCGAATGAACTGGCAATTTCATGCAAATATAAATATGGAAGCGAAATGATAGTTGTTGTGCTGATAACGCACAGTGAATTGGAATAAGCAAATGTCGAACAGCATTTATGGTAAATGGAGATTATGAAATAGGATTATGCTTATTAGCTACTGTTGCAAATATTTCAAAGCTTTTCCGCCGAATTGGCCCAATGATTGCATCTGCAAGGGTAGTATGCTGCGGTCTGTTTATTGGCTAAAATCTGGTTTCTGGAGCCATCGAGAAAATAGGAAAATGTATTCGTAAAACTACTCCATTCGCATGTGTAACAGTTTACATATTTTTGAATGGAGATGGAGGTAGCTTGGTTTTGCTGATTTTCATAAATTTCATCAGCACTCTATAAATTACTTCAGGAACAAGTGATAACTCTTGGGTGCTGGTGTCCTTCATCCCTCACTCCCCCACAAGTAACGTCATAGGAAAGAAAATCTGAAAAAAAAAATACAATGTACAGGCGTACCTCAATATACGACAGGGATACGTTCCAGACGAAAGCGACTTAACTTAAAACGACTTATATCGAAACCAAGTAATAACTTATGTACAAATCGTATCTGGCTAAATTAAATGATAAAAAACCACCACAGTACCAAGAGATACACGACAAAGTCATCCTCCAGCACGACAATGCTCAGCCACACGTCGCAAAAGTGGTCAAGACATACTTGGAAACCCTGAAATGGGAAATCTTACGCCACCCGCCGTACTCCCCACACATCGCTCCTTCCGACTACTATCTGTTTCGTTCCATGGCGCACGGCCTGGCTGATCAGAATTTTAGTTCGTCCAAGGAAGTTGAAAAATGGATTCAATCATGGATCGCGTCGAAAGACGCCTCCTTTTTCCGAGATGGAATCCGAAAATTGCCGTAGATAAAAATAGTTTCGAGGGGCCAACTTCACAGACCTTTTAAGTGTCCCCCCTTCCAAGTCGTTACACCCGGGGCAAAGGCTCCATTCGCCCCATCTACGCCTCTGATCTCGCATTAATTTTATTGAAAAGTTGCTAATACAAAGAATTGTTGTGCAATTATAGGTACTATGTTTAATCTATCAATGGGGACAATATTTTATGAAGAGGCAAATGCAGTACTTGCTCTCCATACGAATGTATTGGAGGGGCAGCTATCCCCGCTGAATCCTCTGTCCGGCGCTCTTGGAGGAAACCCACGAGTCCTAGCGAATTCAGTAAGTAAAAATAAAACAACAAAAACCCCCTCTGAAAAGTCCACCTGTGTCAATGTTAATCATTGTCAAATCCACTGCAACTAAAGAAACCCGAATCTCCTCCCATTTCTTAGTTTAATTAACCACAAGTCCATTCTTGCCGTAATGCATTCTTCATGAATGAATAATCCACTCCAATGCAATCATCATCACCATCGGGTTAGGATCAAAAATTACTGCTCGATCTCGAACAATACGAAAATTCATCAGTACAATGAAAGTAAATTCATTGAGAACAAAACCGCCGTTTCCGATGATCATCTTTTGATGATAGTGGCAGTGCCTTCGATAGCGCCCGATTGTATCCGCACATTCAATATATAAATACATATACATATGACCTGCGTGTAAATCTAAGTATCTTCACTATTAATCTACTTTTCGCTTAATAATAACATGCTTCACAACAGGCGCGTGCAAAGAATCGATTAATTTCATTTCACCCCGCTATCTATGTATATTATCTTGAGAATATGCCAAGAAAAAGATATTGAACGAAAAGTGTACTTACCTTACCGTATACATACATATGTTTGAGAATGCTTAATTCGATCCAGAAAGACGGACGATCCATGAAATCGTGTGGCAACAACTGGCAATTACATTAGGTCTACATATTGAGTAGACCATATCTCTGTATATGGTGCAGAAGAGAAAAAAAGAAGCTTACGAAAATTATCTTTTCAGATCGATCTTAATAATTACAACTGCCCAATATACCCACCTACACATGCACCGTGGGCGGTTTTACCTATGCTCTAATCGCGATGTAGTACCAACAGATTATTTCGACTGTAATGTTGATACTCTATATAATTTTTCTGAAGCACCTATTGTATCATTTTCAGGTCTTTTGTTTTGGACTGCTCTTCTTTTTTTTTGTGTGTGGCCTTTGTGGGATCATCTCTCTTTTTGAAATTATTAAAATCAACGGGAAGACTGAACAAATAAAAAACGAAAACGAATTCTTTTGATCAGTTCACGCAAGGAGGATCACGATCACAAGCGGACGTACGAGGGCCTTTAAGAACATTTCTTAATCGTTCGGATTTTGAATCAGAGGTGTGCGACCTTGACCAACAAAAATGTCTCGATAAAATTCACCACCAAATAGTGTTTGCCGGTGCTCCTTTCCTAAGGATGTGAAGCAGAAAAGAGTGGTTTGGCTCCTAATCAGATCAACCAATGGAAGATGGCTAATTAACATCTGAGGGACTATCGCCCTGAAACAAAAATTAACAATTGCCAAAATTTTGGGATGATATACGAGTAGTTCGTGGAGAATTTTTGCCAGAAAAACAAACTAAACTGTTGCCTCAAAACTTTTTTTTAAAGGGCGAAAATCGCCCCACTGTTTGGTACTGCTTAGAGCGGATATTCTATCTAAGATTTCCGAGATTGAATTGTCGTGGGATAGTACTATATCACTCTGGGTTGTATGCTCGTATTGCCTAAAGCGAAAATGCCCTTTGCAATTTTGAAGAATAAATTTCCGCGAATTCGTACTATACCTATAACGGAAATCGACTCTCGGGAAAATCCCAAAGGGCATTTCCAGTTTACACAGTATAAACATACATACCAGAGCGGACTTGCACATTAGGTAGTACAAACCCACAATAATCTACTCGGTGAAATTTCAGACAGAAATACCGCTTTGGGCAGTTTCAAAATTTGTGGCGATTTTTCGTCTTTCTAAAAAAGGGTTTGTTCGTTGGTTTTTTGGTGAAAAATCCGTACGCACTATCAACCGAAAATTTTAGCAATTGTTCATTTCTATTTTGGGGGCGATAGTTTCTGAAGCGATTTGCGGGCCTATTGAAGTATTGTAGTTACCAAAAAGTGTTTCGGAATGACACATCGTCGTTTCAAATCAATATTTCGTGCACACGGGTACCCTATAGTATTCACAAGTTATGTTAAAGTTCAGTCAGATGGTGGTTCAGCGGAGGAAAAAATGCAGAAGTTTTTCCCAATTTAAGTTTAGGTTTTTTGGGATATAAATCAAATAATGCCCCGTCAAAAAAAAGTAAAAATTTGTGTAAATACCTATTTCACCGGGCGACATATCGTTGTTCTCGCCTTGGCTAATACATAGTTGGTTTTCCGAGCGAGCGAAGCAAGCGTTCGAGGACGGTATACTGAGGGTAGCAAATCTCTTAAGTCGCGGAACCCACGCAAGCAGTGGCGGATCCAGAGGAGGACCATGGTGGTTCTAGCCTCCTCCAAAATGTAAGGTATACATACCTATATATAGCTTGGTCTTTGAAAATTCGTGGAAATACTCGAAAATGATTTAAACAAATAACAGCGAATACGAGTACAAATGAAATGTTTGACAAGCATTTTGACAGCCTAATAATCACACAGTCAAATGGATGAGAAAGTGTTTCTATTGCCTAATTCAATAAAAACCTATTCAAATAACTCCAAGACCGATTAAGGATTATGGGTTGGGGTTTTCTCTGACTAACCTAAATCTCTGTTTCAGTCTCACTAAATACTTGTAACGGACGGTCTGGTGGGCATCCGAAGATGCTCGTGGGGACGGAACCTAAGGTAGCATAATTGACCGTGAAGGTCGGGCTGTGCCATCTGGCGAAAAAAAGGCTCCTCAACGAGCTAAGCAGCGGCCTATGCTTGCTGTGGCTCAGTCCGGGAGACGTGGGCGGGGTTTTCGCTGCTTGTTGAGCCTGTACTATACGTATTAACAAAAATTCATTGGCATGGGGAAAACAACACAAACAGGGAAGGTAAAAATGGGGAATGATAAAAAATGAGGCGATAAGGATGGAATGGTTGGCGGACGGCACAGATTTTCTCGGGTTGGCATCAGGGTCTAGGCGTAATGGGACCCTCGGCCTCTGGTTTTGTACCACCGACAGATCCTTACTAATCAGGTGCTGCCATAGATCTGCCGGTGGAAGCAGCACTACCAGACCCGAATATGGTTTATTTCAGGTGGTTCATTAGATACTGCAATGTTTTCCAGGCCAAGGTTACGACAATTGCGAAATTTCTAAGCTGTCCCGTTTCTTATTAAGCCGGGTCTGACTACTGTAAAGACCGTTGTCAAATGTTGTCAAATGTTTTCTTGAATTTTTTATATTGGATCCTGGGACACAGTAACTTCGCTGTTAACAGTAGAGCGGACGAGCGTACCTTGCAGGGTACAAACAAGTAATGCTGCACGAATTCGTCGGAGCATCTATACACCATACCTCTATCGCTACTTCCTAACTAGCAATTAGCAGATCCCATCCCTAAATGGGTAAATGACAAAATATGCTTTCAACAAAGCCGCTGTGGTCCAGATTTTGTTGTAGCTGCATTGTTTTCGCTGTAAAAACCTTCACAGTCATATGTCACCATAGGCTCCGTCCCCACAAGCATCTTCGGATACCCACCTAACTGTCAATTGCAACTGCTGTAGAAGCTACGGTGACGAGGGAAAAGATGAGTGTATTTTGTATCTTCTCTGCCCTGGCATAAGAAATAGGAAAGCAAGTCCTGGATCCACCAACTTCACTGACGTTTATGGTGCAACACTCCATTGTTTAATTAGAAGTTTTGTATGGTTCAATGATTAGGATTGTCGGGTATGATGAGTCTGTGGTGGTAACGGAACGGACTCTATTTCAGTCCATGTGTTCTGTGGTAAGCACAGGAATTCCCACTTGATGTCTACATTCGATGCCTTAAGGAGTTCCTAGCATGGGACTTTAACCTCCGCCATTACGGGATGGCTTTCTCTGACCGAAGACAGAACATACTTTTGAACATACACTTTTCTTCAGAACATTACCATTATAGGCTGCGACCTAGCTTAGCCGACTTAAAAATAGCCACAGCCCCCAGGAGTCTAACACATTGATGGGTCAGTACCTTGGTACTGAGGGCACACCCGTCCCCGTGGTTCATTATTCGCTACTGACTTCTCAAAACCTGCAATGATCTCACCGTTCAATATCCTTACGGAATATCTCGCTGATTAAAGGAGTGCATCCTGGGCTCAGCTAAGCCCACTATCTCCAAAAAAGTTGAAAGTGCTTTCGTTCCTCTCGCACTAGTAAGCACTATCGAAAGCACTTCCGTTCCTCACGTACTAATAAGCGCTCTCCTTAGACGGGGATAGTGCTTCTTTTCCCATCACAGGCCGACGTCATGTTCAGGTACTAGTAAGCCAGTCGACTGGGTCCGTGAGGTTGTCAGGCCCCGAAGCAGTATTGGAATCAGTAACTCCCGCTTTCCACCAACCCACAACTATGCTAGAATCAGAGCTTGGGAAGACCCCAAAGCCGTGTCTTCATCAAGTCTAGGAATCAGCACCTGGGCCAGCCTCAGTAACCTTTCCGTATCATGGCACCTATAGGATTGCTCCAATAAGAATCGTTCGAGAACCTTTCACCCTATATAGCCCCCTTACGTAGTTTGTTATGCGGTGGCACCACTCCCCGAAGGTGTCGCATAACGACGAAATCTATTACGAGACCATCATGCAACACTGGTGACATATAACGACGGAAACCAACTAGCGAGACCGTCACTCGGCCACCATAGCTTCATAACTAAGGTACGTGGAGTCGTCAGTCCCCAAAGGCTGGCATAAGGATTAGCGCCAAAGCCCCTTTATCCTATGCAGGTGAAAAGCAATAACAACCACCCTCACCACCTCATTGCGTAGCATCAGGTCCGTGGGCTCGCTACACCCAAAATTCCATAAGCCTGTCGACTCAGTAGATGTTTCCTGCGGGTAGTACAGCAGCCCTTACATCTTCTTTGAAGTAATTAATTTTCCAGGTAACGAACGAAGTCGGGCCTCTTCCGAACTCGATTTCTAGATCCACCACTGAACGCAATTAGTGTGTAAAATCATGTCAGTTTAAAACCCAATATTGGTCAAGGACGCGAACCACTATGCGTCGCCCGGTCAAATACCAAGGTTCCAAAATTTCGAAAAAAAAAGACTGTCAAAATTTCGCCCATTCCAAAGTTTTTTACTTATAAACCGAAAGCTATACATTTGTCGAGGAAATGCGCTACAACAAAATTAAAGTAGAATATATGTATTTCCGACAAAAAAGACCTTTTAAATTTTTTTAGTCGTGGGTTCGCTGAAAATTGAGTAGCATTCTGCCCCACCGAATAAATCAGAAGAAATTCCATTGCATCTCATGAGGGTATATCGTTTCACTTAATTTGGGGTAAAAACATTGTTTTACTGTTATTGTGAATGAATAATAATAGTTAAACACTTCGTTAATAATTAAGCCAAGTTAGTAGCTAATTAAACAATGGACTGTATTTATTTAATCAATATTTACGCTCAGAATATCAGGTTTTATCGGGGAATAGTAATGAAATAAAAAAAGATGAGGGTAGAATGTTAGTGTAAAACTAAAAATGATTAATATATTGTAGGAATAATACGAGGTCCAGGCTTAGTGTTTCACGTTGTGGAGCTGCAGCGGCAAAACCGAAAGTTTCCATCGGTGCATAAACAACATAGATATAATAATATTTCCTGACCTAATTTCTGTTTTCTTTTCTGGTAGCTTTGCTTGGAAGAAACTAGGATTGTCCTCGTTATCCAAATCTTATTCGTCATTCGAGTCGAGTATGTCGATGTTCGAGCATTTTTCTACACAGACGACGCAAATTTTTGTGCAGAAAATCCTACCCGCCTGTAGTTACAATTCTCCATACATGTATGGAGACTGTAGTGTGGCGACAGGAGTCAGGCCGTTTTAGTGGCTTTTCATCCCCACTGCTCTGGATTTAGGTGGTTATCAAGCCAATGCTGTACTTGGTGATAAACCCGGAGAGAGGAAAGATTTGCTGTGACTTTGAAGGCAGATGTTAAGCAATGCCTATACCTCAAGTTGTCTATAGTTGTGTTTTGGTGAATACCTCAGTATAGAGCTATCAGAAACTGTTCATCCGCTTTAGTAATTGTGTGTTGATCAGCTGTAGGGTCCCTAAATTTAGTGAAATGGGCTTTGGGATTAGAATTGGTTGGCAGTATTTTGAGGCATTTGACTTATCATTGATGGTTGTACCAAGTAACAGGCTGATGTAGAGTCGCAGCCAGTGATGCATATTTCAAGCCATATTTCTATCAACAACACTTTGTGTACGATTCCTTTACTAGGAGGGATTTTTTCTACGATTCACGAAAAAGATGTTATGAGACCAAAAAAAAAATTACAATTACATCTTCACCCACCACTACAACTGTATCCTGACGTGGTGCCAGGGAATTAGCTGTTTCAATGATTAGCGTATCTGCGTCCTCGGATCAAACGTTTTTCTGCTAACAATCACTGCTTCATTAAATTGAAACATCAATATGTTTATTAGTCGACTTTTTTTTGAGTCGGCGAGAAAGTTTTCTTGAGAAACTCATCAATGCAGTTTTCCAGATGTTCTAAAACTCCTTCCTTCATAACTAAAAACTTCCTCACAGAGTACACATGTTTGCATTTTGATAGGGGTTTTCTTTGTGTAGTCTGTGTATGTAGTTAGTTGGCACCTCCTTACTGCACAAAGAGCAATTACTTTTGAAAGCAAACTTTGGTTCCGCTGATCGCATCTGTGGGTTTGTAAAACCCCTTTGGGCACTATTGACATAGGCAGCGACACATGTTTCTTTCATGTACGACTTTCTACAGTTTTTGATGACTTTAATGTTCCTCCCATAAAATGCTTTACATTTGTAGTTTTCGACCTGTTAAGGAGTCTAGTTGATGCCATACATCAATTACTCCTGCGAGTACGGGAAGACGAGGAGATCCCAGACGATTGGCGTAGAAGCATCATCTGTCCAATTCATAAAAAGGGAGATAAACTGCGGCGTGAGGATTACAGGGGCACCTCACTAGTTTGTACGTCCTATAAAATTTTGACGAAAACTCTGGAAAATAGAATAAAGCCGTACGCAGAACGAGTCATTGGCGAATATCGAAGCGGTTTCAGACCTGGTCGCTCCACAACCGATCAGCTCTTCACAGTCAAACTGATACTCCAGAAGTGCTGGGAATACAGCCTAAACGTATACCAAACCTTTGTCGACTGCAAGCAGGCATACGACAGTATTGATCGTGGAGTACTGTACAACATCATGCTGCAATTTGGTATACCGGCCAAATTAGTGCGACTTACAAAGATGACGATGACCAACTCCGTCTCACAAGTTAGGATCCAGAATAGACTTACTGATCTATTTGAAACACGCACTGGTTTGAAACAGGGCGATGGACTGGCACCGACGCTCTTCAACCTAGCACTGGTATACGCTATTCGCGCTATGAATATGGACAACAGCAAGACGCTACTTATCAAGTCGACACAATTAGCAGCGTAAGCTGACGACATCAACATCATGTCCCGAAGATTGGCTGACGCAGAAGAACTTCTGCATATGCTCGATACCGCTGCAAAGGAATTTGGATTACGTATTAACGAGGGTAAAACTAAAATAATGATGCAATCGGTTATAAGGACACCTGCACAACCGAACATCAATGTGGGGGACTTCAACATCGAGTTCGTGAATGACTTCATATACCTGGGTTGTAACTTATCAAGGGACGCGAACGAAACTGACGAAATCAAGCGACGGATACAGTTAGCTAATAAGACATTTCCTCGGTTCTCCCCATAATGAAATCGAAGCATGTGCACAGAAACACGAAGCTCCGCGTGTACAAAACCATTATACGACCAGTGCTATGCTATGGCTGCGAAGCATGGACCCTAACTCAAGCCTCCGAAAACATGCTAGACACTTTTGAACGTAAAGTGCTACGGGGCTGTTTGCGATCGAGATGGATGGCACATCCGGTACAACCATGAGTTTTATGAATTGTACGATGAGCTGGAAGTCTCGAAAATCGTTAAACTACAACGACTTCAATGGGCAGGGCATGTACAAAGAATGGACGATGATCGCATGCCTAAGAGAATGCAGAACGAGTCGACGGAGCGAGACTGCGAGGACGACCGAGATCTCGTTGGGAGAGCTCAGTAGGTGTGGACGCCGCGCAGCTACTAGGCTTCCGAAATTGGAGGACGTGGTCACGTGACCGAGATAATTGGAGGACAATGATCCAGGCGGCCAATGCCCGACGTCGGGCTGTCGCGCCACTATGATGATGATAAAATAATCCACTTTAACATCACTTTTTCTCACGGGCTTCAACAAAAGAGGCCAACATCTTTTCTTTAACTACTATACAGTTGTCTGTCCATTATTCGTAAACATAGCGCACTCACGAGGTGACTTTATCAACAGTTTATACGAGAACACAACAAGTGTCTTGCACTCAGTTTTGATTCAATCGATCAACGACAAAGATTGGCTTCTGAAATATGTGCCCACTCTCTTGGACAATGGATCAGAAGGTCCTAAGAAGACACGATTTCTTCAGTTAGAGAGTGAATTTCTGCGATATTTGAAGCACCCTTTGCGAGAACCATTTTTAAAGAAAATGTGTGTGATATGGATTGAGACACATTCGCTAAAATACTCTTAATATGTGCTGCATTGATCACAGAAAAATATTGGGTTCCCACAATTAGAAAGAAGAGCGATATGATCTAAGGTCCTTTTGGCTACTTAATTAGATACTCCTGCAGAGCAACATATAGTATATCCAATTCACTAAAATCGTCAGCGGACAAGCTTAAATGTCCCATGTGAGTAAAATTCAAAGGCTAGCATGCCCCACAGTAACGGATGCTATTCGTAATTTTCCTACTGCTGCTCTTGATACACTTCCGATCTACATATCTCCGCTTCACATACATATAAGAGGTGAAACTACCACTAGCGAAAGTCAAAGCCAATCAAGCCACCCCCAAATTCAACTCAGATGAGTTGAAATGACTCCACGAAGACAATTAAATACGTTTGCCATCTGACCATTTAACAAAGGAATTACGCTTCAACCGCCTCTTCTCTACCGAAATTTGGAACCGAGAAGAATGGAATACCAGGCATTCGTCGCTCGCTCTGAATACAAGTGGTTTACCTATGGCTCCAAAGCTGTTGAGAGTTCAAGCGTAAGCATTGCAGACCCTCAAAAATATCCCATGAGAAAATCCCTAACGGTCATTTAAGCCGAAATTCATTAAAGCTTATTATAGTGGAAAGGCGTTCCCTGGAACTTTTTAATCTGTGCAGGAAATCATTTCCGGCCTTCTCATAGGCATTCGACCCTGGGGCACCACCTGAACAATGTGGGTATTGCCTCTGACACCATCTTACGCTTCTGCAAAGCACATTCTCTGCAAGTTTGGCTCTCAACCGTCTGCTGGGCTCTATAGTACAATACTTTAATGCAATAAACTAAGTCGGCCAATATCTTCGTTTGTAGAAAATATGGACCAAATTCCGCAGGCACGTAAAGGCCAATATTTTGAAGTAAATTATGGGCTCCAAGTCCAGAGCGTGTAATTTATTGTAGCTTTGGGCTTTATAAGGGCAACGGTTTCAATGCAAAATTAAACCATAATATATGATATCTCCCTCTGAAAGTCAGAGCTCAGAGCAATCATTCCGATCCCACTCTCGTCAAGCCTACCATCAACCCGTCCACTACAAATTATCAAATGGGCGAAATTTCGGAATTTCTCCATGATGCCGAACTTTTTTCTTAAAGGGCAAAGTTCAAATTGAGACTCAGCACAGTACCCCAAAAAACATAAACCGAAATTGAGAAAAAAAGCGTAAGTTTTTTTTTCTCGGATCAATCACATTTCCATACAAACTGACTGAACTATTTTACATTGCCGCTATTTCTAAAATGTTGTCCGATACCCCTTTCTAAAAAGTTTCGCCACACTGCCAAAAAAGCCTTCCAATCGCTTGGAATCCCCACAGAGTAATATAGATCAAATGGAGTAAAAAGATCATCGATGATACGAAACAAATAAAATAAAATCGAACCACACCGGTGTAAGGGCGCGATCGTGTACGTTAGCCATTTAAGTCAAATGTTTGAATAAATCGCATCTTAGACTGTTATTAAGTCATTCAGTTCGGCCACATGGGCTGGATAATGACAAGGTTGGACGACCGCTTTCAAGTGGTCGAATGAAGCGATTTTCGGTTAAGTGAATCTGCACAGAGTTTCACTTGCATGGCCTACGCATATGTTTCGGCGATTGGCAACAATCTTGAGTGGGAGTGATCGTGTTTTAATGCAGAATTGATATCGTCCGTTGGCAATCGCAAAGATTTTCCCACAGCTCTTCTATCTACCCGCTCGCCAAAGTAAATTGAGTGAATGCACTAATGGCAACTGAAGCCCCGGAATTCCACTTTGATGACTTCAGGCTTTTAAGAGCTGGTCCAACTATTTGCAGCAAAGTAGCCAACATTCATCAGTCGGTGATTACTAAAATTCATCACATTGACACGATCGTTTGGATGGCAGGCAATATTTGCCCGCTGACTGGTGACTATCTGCAATTAAGGCAGATGCCGATAATTAATGCACCCAGAAATGATCGAATACCACGGTAGTGAGTTCGCAATTTCGTTAGCGCTGTCCTTATGGAACCGATGGCGATGATGATCGCTATCGCCGACATCACAGCGATTATCCCAACAGATAAAAGTTATCATTTTCCTAAAACATAATTCATTGGCATATCTGCGCTGAGGACGATTATTACAGTATGTTTGCCGATGGAGATCTCTGTTGTTGAAATTTACATGACTATTATAAATATCTCTTCCCGTACATAGAGTCTTCTGCATCATTCAGTGCACTCACTCGGGCTTTATATTTTTTGTCTAATGTGATAACAAGCCGCGGTGGTGCCAGGCGACTTCCAAGTGCAGACTATCGCTACTGAATGCAGTTTTACAATTGACAACACTAAATATGGTACTGCACGCATTTAATGTAAATGCAAATCGGTCGGATTTCTTCGCGGAATAATATTATTACCTTGATGGCTTTTCGCGAGGAAATTCAGTCTGCATTATATGCATGGAGAAAGGGAAAAAAATATGACCATAACATTAAGGAAAAACCGTCGCGATATGGCGCACGAAATCGCCTGGGATACGTTAAATATGGCAACACATATTTCACCCTTCAGTTGATTGGATTCTATGCAAAAAGGAAGTCAGTCAGAGTGTACTTTCTAGGTAACATCCAAGGATGGTTGGTGCTCGCAAAAATTTCATGAGAATGTTGTTCCGCTTTTGCGGTCGAAGTGTTTTTGAGGGGAGCGTCAGAAGTTGTAGTTGATCGTCGAGATTGCCATTAATAATGTATTATCACGAGGAAAGATTTGCAAGTGTAATCGATGAGAATCAGTGCTTTAGTTACTCGTCATTGTGCACTGGACTGGGTCCTGAGATCTGAGACTGAAAGGTATTTGAAGAGACCAAAGTAAAAATTCTGGAGGACGTGGTATTAGTAGTAGTTCCGGTTTTCTTTTCGCCCATAAGAAGCAATGAAGTATTTTTGACACAAGCTTCTCTTTCTTTTTCTTCGTCGTTTCTTCTTTTCCAGGAAAGTTTTCGAGTTACTTGTTGGGTTGACGTGTTTATCCTTAGAGGCTTACCGACCTGAAGGGAGATTAATTAAATGCCACTAATATCACTGTCATTCACGTCCACTAAACTTATAATCGTCGTCCTGTTAAGTCGCGTTTTTTAGCTACAAATAAAACTCAATTATTCTTTATTGTTAGCAAAAGTGTTTTTATATATTGTGGGACTGGCTCAGTTTGTCACCGCAGCACCTCACAGATTGGTGGCCCTCGATGTCGCCATAAATTGACGACACGCGTAGCGCACAAGTTACAAATTTGTGCCGAGTACCCCAAGGTGCTTTTTGTCTCGAGAGTAATGTTTTGAGAGCATGCATAGCCAACTGCGATCCAAGTTATTTGTGTTTTTATGCACTCGCCACGAACGCAAACATGCCGCTGGACGATGATAATTTGGTCGGTGCGGAAGCCGGAAATGTTTCCAATCGGCCGCATTCATCACTTGACGCAATAGCAGCATTCAAGTTGCCGCCATTTTGGACATCAAGCCCCCAACTTTTTGTACGAATTTAGGTTCAATTTCGAACCTATGGGGATTCCAGCGACGTAGCGAAGTTTGACAAGCTGATTTCTAAGCTCGATCCCGAATTTCTCGCTCAAGTCACTGACTTAATCGAAGCACCGCCTGCCGGTGGCAGATTCCAGGCATTTGCAGTCTCAGTGGAAGCGGAAATTCGGGAGCTTCTATCTGGTCTTGGGTTTGGAGTGCAACGCCCGTGCCATGCGATTGAAAGGCTCGTCGAGTGTGCCCGAGCGATTCTTGAAATCACTCTCGCTTCAACGACTTCCAGGAGATATTCGAGCTATATTGAGCCTATCAGAAGTGACCGACCAGTCACGGCTAGCCAAAGTAGCCAACAAAATTTTCAAAGTGCAAAGAGCCGTTTTTCTGCTGTTGATCGCGCTAGTTCACCACTACATCTGGACGCGGTCTAAAAAGAGTTGGCTGCACTTCAAAGGGATTTGAAGAGGTCCGACGCTAACAAAGGTTCTAGTTCGAAATCTCGCCACCGTTCGCCATTGCCTAGCAGGTTCTGTTTTTACTACGCCAAATTCGGGTGGCGTGCTCGTAAATGCCGAAAAACTAAAGCCGAAGTTTCAGAGGTGGCAGTCGACAGTGTCCAACAACAAAGCCATCTTCGTATTTGAGATGCAGTTACGGGTTTGCTGTTTCTCATCGATACTGGCGCCAATATTTCGGTAGTACCACACAATCGCGGTGCTATATATGTGAAGTCATCAGAGTATAGGCTCTTCTCAGCAAATGGGTTGGAAATTAAGATCTATGGCCAGCAACTTCTTTCAGTAAACTTATGTATACAGCGGAGCCTGCCTTGGAAATTCTGTGTGGCCAACGCTTCTCGGCCTACTATTGATGCAAACTTCCTGGGCAACTTCGAATTGTTAATCGATATTAGCAATTACATTGTAATCAAACCGTCAACTGGCGTTTCGTCAAAGGGATTTCGTCGGTTAACCAATATTTTACCCGTCGCTAAAGTTGCCGAGCAAACGCGCTACTACAGTTTGCTCAAGCAATTTCCGTCGTTGACCAATTCAAAACCCGTGCTTGCAGGACCAGAACACTCGTTGCGACACCATAACAGCCAGACCATCAGTTGCCAAAAGAACACGACGTTTCACCACGAAAAAATAGCCCCAGCAAAATCGGAGTTTGATTATCTTCTAAAGTGTCCCATCTGTCGACCATCAGAGATGAGTGTGTGGATCCTCTCCACCTCCTGTCTAATAAAAATGGCCCATGGAGACCTTGTGAACATTTTTGGTGGATTTAACGCGATCACACGATCCGATCGCTATCCAATGTGGCACATTCAATTGAATCTTCAGTGAAATAGGTTTGCTGGAAACTTTCACCAGATACTAAACGCCGAATCCGACATCCCCGAAACAGCAGTAATCACTACCTTTGGTACGTATGAATTTCTTGTAATGACATTTGGATTACGAAATGCGTCCAAATTGCAACGGATGGTTTGGTGGGCTACCGAAGATGCCCGTGGGGACATAGCCTTAGGTAGCATAATGACCGTGGAGGGCGGGTCTTGCCATTTGGGAAAGAAAAAGGCCCCTCAACGAGCTAGGCGGCGGCCTATGCTTACTGTAGCTCAGTTCGGGAGATGTGGGCGGGATTTTCGCCGCTCGTTTCCCCTGTCCTTTACGTATTAACAAAAATTCATAAGCCTGGGGAAGGCAACACAAACAGGGGAGGTAAAAATGGGGAATAAAAAAAATGGAGCGATAAGGATGGAATTTTTGGCGGATGGCTCGATTGCCCTTGCGCTCGCATTGGTGTCCAGGTGTAATGGGATCCTCGGCCTCTTGTTTCGTACCATCTACAGATCCTCACTCATCAGGTGCTGCCATAGATCTGCCGGTGGAAGCAGCACAACCAGACCAGAATATGGTTCATTGTAAAGTCCTTCCAGCGTTTTATGGACGAGGCGCGGAGAGGACTCAATTTGACTCTACATATATTGACGATATTCTCGTTTCATCGGAGCCTGCGAAACAGCACGAGGAGCATTTCCGCTTACTATTCGAGCGACTTAGTAGTTTTGGCATCGTAACAAACATTTTAAAGTGCATTTGTGGTGCTCCTTGGTCACTCCATCAATGAGAAGGGTATCGCACCTCCTGCCTCTCGTGTAGAAGCGTTACCCAGCTACCCATGTCCTTCAATTTACAAGGACCTCTAGCGATTCCTCAGGCACTCAACTACTACCGCCGTTTCATCGTGAATGCAGCAAATTTTCAAGTGGCGCTCAACGACTTGATTTGTGGGCAGTCAAAAAGCAACAGCGCTGAAATAAACTGGAGTGCTTGCACCATCCAAACTTTTGACCAGTGTCGCGACGGCATGGCTAGTGCTACACTTTTGGTGTACTACGAGCCACTCGACCCACTAGCCCTTGGGACCGATGCTTCCAGCGTTGTAGTTGGGCCGTTCTTGAGCAAAAGCATGGTAACCGCTGGTTAACGGTTCTGGTCCGCAAAAGGGGGTAGCTGTTTCGGCTTCATTGTCCGCCTTTTCGTTGCCATTGATGCCAAGATGGCCAGAGACCCAGAGTAGTTTCTGCCTGAAAGACAGTGGCAAACTTGCCCAAGGGTATAAAAACCTGACGATTGGGGCCAACAACGCTTACCCCGGTTCCTTCATTGGTTTTGGAGCCATCCGTGAGTGAATCACTTGATGGTTTGAGGGGGAAGATTGGCATACTTCTCCCGCCAGGCTCCTTTGTTTCATGTTACAGCCGTGAACCTTTGGTTGCGTGATATTTATTTCTCAAGATGGTCAGATGGCATTCTTGTGACAATACTGTCATTGGATACACTGGACTTAGCTCTACATTAGCATCGTTTGCTAACAGTCTTTTGATGGCCATTTTAGCTTCTGCCTTGATACGAATGTGTATCGGCCGCAAGTCGAGCAGTATATCAAGAGCGGTATATACCTTCTATTTGCACTAGCCCCTAGTGAGGTATAGCGTCGCAACTATGCGATGCTACCAGGTACCTCCTGGACGGGATCGGACATCAGACTGACGTCTCAACTTACTGAATCTCTGGACTTTGCCCAAGATGGTCTTACCTGCAGCAGTAGATGCTCTTTTCCACCAGACTAATGAATCGTGTTCTAATATTGGAATGACAATAGCGTTGTAAACGCAGGGGGCTACAGATGGTTTGATTCCCCTCATTTTACCTACATTTTGACGACGTATCCACAAGGCCTTAGGGGCTGTGTCCGCCACCACCCTGTGATGTTCCTGCCAGAGAAGTTTACTGTCGAGGGTGACGCCCTAGAGTAGGGTAGAGTTTTACATTTCAGGGTGTCTGATGTGCTTGTTTTTTTTTTCTTCTAGAGAATGGAATGACAGCTGCCCTGGATGGGTTGACCCAAAGTCCGTTTTCATTACACAATTCCTGTACAATGCAGGGAGATTCTTCAAATATGTCTGATAAAACCTCCTCGAACTTTCCTTTAGTCAAAATCACCAAGTCATGGGCGTAGCCCTTTACTGAGTAGTCCTGGGTCGAGAGTTTCCTTAGCAGACCACCAACCACTATGCACCGTAAGAGGGGACACTGGACTCCTTCCTGTGGGCAGCCTCAGGTGACATCATGCTAAAACTGCCGACATATGAGCAGGATGCCCTCGAATTGGCATACATATTTATCAAATTGTAGAACATCGGAAAAACATATTGTATCACGGGACTGTGCTTCCTGTCATCGCTTACTAGTTGAGTTAACAGCCCGTCAGACTCTACCAGGTTTAGTCTCGGTCGGACGTAGCAGCTGTAGATGTTGATGCCGTCAATTTGCGCTCTCACGAAACCATTGATTGGTTCCGATATTTTTTGGAAGTCATGTGATCCACATGACCAAATGGCTGCCTGCTTCTGTTCGTCCGCCACCCAAATTTAACTGTTCAAATTTTTATATTGATCGCAGACGGTCGCTACGTCAACGAACTTTTCTCTTATTGTCAGTGACAGCAGATCTTATGCCGCTTGACCTGTTTTTAAGTTGATCTGAGCAAGCTTCATTTTCGAGATTGCTGGAGAGCCGTCTTATATGGGCACTTAATATTTTACTTCCAGTTGAATGCTTGTAGTCTATTTTCTTATTCTCGCAGCATAGCATGCATTTCGGCTCCTTGTCGTATGTTTTCGCCATACTTGCAACATTGCTACTGTACTGTTCCGCGAAGTGGCCAAAAGCAAAGCACCTGAAGCACCTTTTAATAGATATATGTTCCCTTATTCGACAATTTGCCCATCGAACTTTAACTTTTCCTCCTCCGAGTACTTTAATTGCTACATCCGTTGGTAAGCTAATGGTGGCTTTCTGGGTTTACGCCATAAGCCCTTCTGATCGATTTTACAGCTTCTGGTTGTAGATCCACTTCTAACCGTTCGAGAAACGCTCCGCAAATTTCCTCCTTTGTTGTGATTTCGTCGAGATCATGACACTCAATTCGTGTTTCCAGGCGCAGCATTTTTACTTCAGCTGCATTCCCCAGGACTTCAGCCACACTCTGGTACGTTTCTGCTGAACTATCGCAGTTGGCCTTCATCTTGAAGAGGAGATTTAGAGGACTTCGGAGACCGTCTTATTTGACTGACCTTATTGCTGCGAGATGACCATTGCATCAGGTCTGTCCTTCTACTTTATTTTTGGGGGCTTCGATTTGGTTTCCGCTTTTTTCATTTTTATCCGTTTTTTATTCTCAACTTTCGTCCAGGCCTTTGGATCCTCTCCACTTGTAGAATCTCTGTTCGGGGACTCGTTCTCAGGGGGATCGGCTGCTTACTTTTTTCGCAACTGCAGTTGTGCTTTTTTTTCTTTGGGGTCTGCAGTACGGTTTGCCCCTCCATTACTCTGCATCGCTTCAGCCTGTCCGCTTGTATGACCTTTGGTGACGTTTGCTTAATCTTGTTCACTTTATTCATCTTATTATTTGAAATAAGCAGATTTTCACGTTTTTTTTCACATGAATTTGCTCTTTCGTTCCATTGTTCATAATCCTTATGTTTTTAATCTTTTCTTTGACGCCGCTGTGGATGATGGACTTGGTTTCAAAGAAATCCATCAAGTCAACGATTAGTTCGACAAGTTTCCCGAACATGTCGGTTTCCTCCACTGGCTTTCTATCCTCCTTAGAGGACGCCATTGTAACCAGGGGCAAAGGTCGTTGTCGGAGAGACCTCTGAAGCATAGAGCTTTTCTTGAAAATATCCGGTAGCCCTGTGGTCGGCTCCGAACGCCTTTTCTCCTGATACGGTTTTGGTCGACCGGCATCGGCATGATGTTAACGATGACGATAGTTGGCTCAGATGCTCCGCACCCAAGTCATCCATTTCAACAGCATACCAGGCACACAACTGAGCATTGACCGTGATCCACCCTTGCTCGCTCTCACAACTTTGCACGGTGTGTGCAGATTGGTGAGATTAATATGCGACATTTCAGATCAGTCTTTCATTCACTCACGAATGAGGCGTCTCCCGGCATCCACCGCAACGTGTTGCAGTGGCAAGCAGCGAGCAAGCGTTGATCAACAAAGATTAACGCGGTGATTTATGTTGCTGCGAACGGTTACACGCAACAAAACAGAGCGGGTCGTCAAAATATCGACTGATCGTTAAACGCGGAATTTAAAAAAGTTTATAAAAAGGTTAATCGTGCGGGCGCTCGGGCCCCAAACTAGAAGAAGCGAGCTAGCAACCTTTTTGGTCGCCCAGAATTGGGGGAACGAAACACGAAATTTTTACACTTACCCCGCGGGACGCAGCAATAGAGCTGTTCAGTCGGTCAGAACGTCGTTTCAGTGGTTACACCAATTTCACGCACTTCTAAACACTTTTTAACCTCCTCGAACTTTCCTTTATTCAAAATCACCAAGTCATGGGCTAGCCCTGTAGTGAGTAGCCCTGAGTCAAGAGTTCCCTTAGCAGACCACCAACCACTATGCACCATAGCAAAGGCCACTCGACTCCTTCCTGTGGCCAGCCTCAGGTGACATCATGCTAAAACTGCCGACATATGAGCAGGATGCCGCCGAATTGGCATATCTAGTTATCAAATTCTGGAACATCAGAAAAACATAATTATGGGTTAGTGTGAAGATACGGAAGAAACAGTGAAAACTTTTTATATTCAACTGTTCGAGATTTTTCATTTTGTCCCAGAAAGTTTTTGCTGAGTTTGACCGTTTTCAAATATTTTGCCGTTTGTTTTTTTTTTACTACAAATTTTATCTAAAATATTTAGTGGCCGAACCTCAGATTCGTAGTCAGCATTTAAAGGAAAAAAAATTAAATAAATGAAAAAAAAAAGTCAAAACTACACCACAATTCGACCAGGTAGGTAGCCTGGTTTAATATGTTATAGTATATACAATGTATATACTATAACATATTAAACCATATATTATATGTATATTATACATATGTATATTTTAGATTGGTCCCCTAATATTCAATCTATCCATTGTGCTTTCTAAGTGGGCCTTTAGTCATTCCAGGACGATTTTAGCTTTTATCTTGGCAACGGCAGGAAGCACACAAATGCCTCTCCAATTATTACAGTCTGTGAGGATACCCACGTAATTTGTCATCTCATTGTATTACTGAAACATAATTCGTTAAATACATTTTCTCCGAAAAAATGAAATATTTTTTTAATGGGAATTTTACACTAATGGAAATTAGTTCGTTATAATTTATAGAATTTTCCTAAGCCCATGTCCGTTCAAACAGGGTATTGTTTTACTTTCATTTGTTTTATATATTTCTATTCAGTTATAATTTGTCGCCAAATTCTATATGCGATAATAAAAACGCAATGCAATTTCACCATTTTTAAACAAATAAAATTTCTGATTTTTCTCCTGGTTGCCATTATTACGAATATATACAATTCTTTATTTCAACACTTGAGCGGATCGTTTCCAATATAACAAGATCAAATTCAATACACGATGTTCCATTTATGTCAATTCCGCGGACCGGACATGATAAAAGTCAAGCCTGTCAAGGAAAGTATCTTCGAAACTACACTACTTTCAATTTCACGCATTAAAAAAGAAGAAGTGGATCGTCTAAAACTTTGACAAACCACTTAATAAAAGTTCCCACGATATTTCGTTAATTTCCTCAGTTCGCCGTTCTTCTTCCTCTCGGGCATCGCGCGCAACACTAATCAAATAGAAATCCACCCAGATACATTCATCTCGCGAGCATCGACCATTATGTTGGGAATATTGCACCTTTCCACTCGCCACTCTATTCCATTCGTGTGGCTCCATTCATTTCTGATATCGTGTTACTTTTATTTTCTCCTCGTAGTTTAGACACATTCTGGGCATCGTTTTTATTTTATTATTATCTTCATCATTGCCCACTGCTCCTCCTCTTGCATCTGCATGGACCCAACAGTGCTACAGCATCGCCGCATCTTCGTCTAAACTAAATTCATCTTTAATGACTTTCGCGTGATATACTTGACTTAATTATGTGACAATGTCCTAAAAAGATCATCATCAATTGGTTGACAGGTCTGTGTCAAGTCACGAAATCTTAACATCGCAAACACACACAGACACTTCAATGGCTTGGCAGATGAAGTGCAGAAGCAACGGGATGGCGTCGGCTGTTGAAACTTTGGAATACTCGCCGTTACCGCAGTGCCTTGATCCAGTGTGGTAAAACGTGAGTTGAGCCAGGCGACACGAGACCCGACTTTGGGAAAACCTTTAGTGTATTCGTGCTCAAGAGCCATCAGCTATGTCGGTAAAGATACTGAACACATAATTATATGTAACGAGAAAAATAAAGTTCAGTCGAAAGAGGGTCTGTATTGTACGCGGCGCGGGTAGCTTCTGCTGTCAGGTCAACGAAATTGAAAGGAAATAGATAATTGTAGAAAATTACCAACTAATTCGGTTGATGTTATGATAGTCTGGGAAACTGTTGGCATTTCTTCCGGGCCGGCGGTAATATGACGGAAAACTTTATTTGCGAACGTAAATTTGGAGCATCGAAATTTATGCCTGTGGTAGGGCTGATGTTGGCGGTAAAAACAAAACAAGGGGGCTTATAACAATTTCTCTTGACACGATGACATGTTCTCTACAATCTTCGAAATATATTAAATGTGTGCTGAAAAACAAAAGATTTAAGCGAGTAACCCGATTCGTTCACATACATTTTCTCCGGACACTATCGCTGAACTCTTGATCCTATCTAGCATAACCAATACTGTTCGCGACCCCTACAGGCTGTCTGCCGCAAATAACTTAAATCAAGAAATGATTTCACGTGAGAAGAGATCCATATATTAAAATGCCCATGGCTCTGAACTAAAACGATCTATTGAATTTCGAACATGCAACAGTTTCCACTAATACGGTTCGGACAAATCGAGAGGAGTACTACGCGACTTACAGGCTAATGGTTACGGCTGCTTTCACACTGAACAGATCGAGCTAACTAACAGGCCCAAAGCAAACTAAACCTAAATGGTAGTACAGGGTGCGACAACGTAATTTCTTTTCATGAAAAGCGTGCCATTCAGGCTGTAGGGGTCGTAGCGGGACGAAAGTGGTCTAATTCAACAAGTGTGGTTCTAAGGTTTTGTTTCCTTTTAGGTCAGTTGTCAGCATGCATTGAAGCAGTGAGGAGCGTGCGTTTTCAATCGAGGCCTACTTTTCGAACGGATGTTCTCTGATCGCAACCCAGTGAGTCTTTCCAAATAATTTCAATGTAGCTCCATTGGGCCCTGTGTCGGACCGAAAATTTATTGTTACATGGATCACTACGTTCAGACAACCCACAAGTGTGCCAAGACGAAGAACTGGAGTCCCTCAGCCCATCTGATCACCTGAGAAAACTGAAGCAGTGAGAGCTTCAATCTTCCAAATCTCCACGGCGGTGTTTTGTGCGAAAATATGGAGAGCCCTTGGTCTTTCCGATCGTTCAGTTCATCGCGATGACCTACATTACCTGCTCACAAGTTGCTGATTCTGCAGAAACTCTCCGAACGCGACTTAAGTTCTCGGAGGAACGTTCCAGAGGACGCAATGGTTGTTTCTAGTGATGAAGCCCATTTTCACTCTAATGGATGCGTTAACAAAGAGAACGTGCACTACAGGGCTGCCGTCAATCCCCGAGAACTGCATCACAGCCCTTTACATTCACCTAAAGTACCAGTGTGGTGTGAATTTTCCTCAACTGTGATTGTTGGTCCCTGTTTTTTTTTTTTTTTTTGAAGAAAATGAAGTCACAGTGACAATGAATTCGGAATGGTATGTGAACATGTTGAAGGAATTTTTGTTTCCACGACTTGATAAATTGGACTTAGTAGTCATTGGGTTCCAACCTGACGGAGCAATGGCTCACACTTCAAGGTCATCGATGGTTGTTTTGATGGAGCACTTGCCGGACCGCCTGGCCAGCCCGCTCCCCCGATTTGGTCCACTGCGTTTTTTTTGTGGGGTTTTGCGTTTATGTCAACCGTCCAAGGACACTATAAGACCTGAAGGCCAACATCCGGGCAGAAATTGCCAAAATACCCGCTACTATGCTGGTAAGGGTCGTGACAAACGCCGAAAATTGGGTTATCCAGTGTTTGGGCAATGGGAGGCATCATCTTCCTGATATGATTTCAAAAGTGTGTAAAACAAAACTTTAAATATGAACCTACATTAAAAAAATAAGAAAATGCTGATTCATAAAATGGGTTTTATTGTGTAATGAAAGCAGGACGTTATGTTGCCTCACGATTTATCTGGTGCAGCTCATACCGAGTAGAAGTGATCTAAAAGCCTGTAGACTCAATTAGACTGATTTGATTGAGAGTTTTGTCTCTTCGACAGCGTTTAGATCGAGTTCACACCAAACAGATAGACCCCTGTAGACAGAACTCGTCATAACATAAATTTGCACGAATTCCATAGAGTTCCCTGGTTGTTCGTATTTAACCGATAGACAGACAGATAGTCTGTTCTCGATCGATTTGATCGTCTTGCTTAGTGTAAAAATCCCCAAAGTCTGCTGTCTACTTTAGGCTTGTCGAATAGATCGGTTTGTTCAGTGTGAAAGCAGCCTATGCGCATAAACTTCTACTTCATCTTCATCGGTTGCACTATTTCATAGTCAGCACAGCACAACGAATCACAAATGTATCTCAAACATAGATTGGTATAATTTCGCTGACGGCTATGATTTCTATTTGGCTTAGCATCGATTTTTCGCGAGATGGTATTTCATGAACTTCATCCGCTTCAAGAAAAAAGCTCTGCACACGCTACATGGCACCGCGATGAAGAACAATAGAAATGGATGGGCGTTACGAAGGTTCTTAGAGGTCATTTACTGACTTGAATTATTTCTACTGCAGTAGATAGTTTTGAGATCGCGATCCTATGGAATGAGACGCGACGGTCCGGATTGTGGTAAATGGGTTGGCGAATTGAAATGATCGTTACCATTGATACGATTTCCTTGCCGATTTTTCGTAACGGATCACAAAACCTCCTACTGATCTAGCCGATTGTTAAATATCATTTCAATTCGGACAATAGCAGACGATTGAAGATGAAGTATAATATTTAATTAAACACAATAAGACGAAGAGTCTTTGAAGCATTAAAACGAAGGTTAGATATAATGCAATCGACTACTTGAGTAATGACGACCATGATGACAATAAAAATGTGCCGCGCAAGCACGGCAAATGGTAAATGGGTTTATTGATTTTGTTCTTATAACATGTGAAGTGAACTGCTCTCAAGGACAGTGGAAGCACTCGGTATGGTCTAGATCTTGAGCATGGATCAATATTTGTTCAGCGCTTTTTTGAGTCAATTTCGTTGTTAGGAAGCTGGTCATCTTCAAACCAATCGTGGTGATCTAACTCTTTAGCCCTTCTTTTGAAAGCGCGGCGACAATTTAGTGATGACTGCAAACCACTCCGCTTTCTTCGATTGTCTTCAGCTTAGGTTGTTAATCGCAAAGTGTGAAAATACAGTAATGCTTAGAAATAGATGATCAAGAAGAGTCTTATAGATTCACATCAGAAAGGACTTTAGTGAATCAGAAAGAGGTAGCACTGATTTTAGGATGAACTTACGGATATACCGTCGCGTGAGTTGATGCTATGGTGTTTGGACGCCAAATCTCACTGCTAACCAAGTCATGATGTAGACATCAATGCGCTCATTATCCAGGCCCGGATGAAAGGAATCATGACCCTTGTTCTGGCCGCGGGAGTAAATTTACTTATGTATTTTTCAAGCATATGATGAAGTAGTATCGATTCAAGCCGGCTTGATGAATTCGTCAGTGATACTCATGTATAGATTCGTATGTGGTCGTATATGGCTTCACCGAGGGCTATCATGGTGAGAAAGAATTATTTGCTCGTGGCAGAACTTGATCCCAAACCGCACGAATTATGAGACCAAATCTCTACCCATTGAGCCGCCATTTTCTTCTGAAGTTGATTAAGCGAAAATCGAAGCCTTCGATGGAAATTTTTTTTTATTGCATCATCGAGGGGAAAACCAAATAAGTCGGGAGAGTGAGCAATTTATGAAGGTACATAAGCGATCGAAGTGAGAATGTGTATGTCAACACACATATCTTTGCATGATTTTCTTCCCCCGCTTCTTCTCCACGAAAAAAATGGTCGACTGATGAACGATGGTTTGCTGAACTGCTCAACGCTGGAGAGATCCTCAATTTGCGCAAGCGTGAGGTTATCTTGGAGCATCGACAAACGATAAGAGCAGCGCTGATAGTGACGCGGTAGAAATGGATTCGTGCTTTTACATAGAGCTGTTTACGTTGGAGCTGCAATAAATGTTTAGAACGTCGCTGAGAGCAGTCCTTATCATAGCTGGGAAACATAGAGAGGGCAAATGCGTTGCTCCAACATAAAAACCTACAAATAAGAGCACGAATCCGTTTCCATCGCTTCACTATTAGCACTATTCTTATCGTTTGTTGAAGCTCCAACATAACTGCACCCTTAGTCGTCTAAAGGGTTGCCTTCTCCTTCTGCTTATCTGACAACTAGTTGTAGTTGAGCGTCATTCCCAAGAGAACCGTCCTGCTCCCACTCACACGAAGAAGAAATCTAAACTTGGGTTCGATTTTCTTGGGCGGGTTATTTTTGGCGCTCTTCACAGAATTTAAATGTCTAGGATTTATATGAAAAGACCGGTGGATACACTCGAAGGTGTAAATGAGGGCGCAGCTCAAGTGACGGTAAAGGTCCGATACTGACAGCTGTCAAGTTTGGCAACTGTTAAAGTAAAGGCTCCTTCACCGAGCTAAGCGGTGGCACAAGCTGGTTGGATGCAGCTCAGACTCAGTAAGAGGGTGTGGGGTTTTGTCGCTTGCTGCCTCTTTTCCATTCATATCAAAGATATCTTGTGCCTAGGTATGACAACACGAGATAGGGTAGAAAAATTGAAAAAAAAATAGTGGATTGCTTGGCGTTAACCAGCTCAGGGGGCAATTTTAACGCTTCAAGGTCTAGATAGCGGTAGACCTCGGCAGCCTGTATCCACCAAAAAAAAAAAAAACTTTCGGACCGTGAGGCCCCCATGGCTGACGAAAAAGAAAAGAATGGGGAGCTTCCATTAGCGAAACATGTGATGAGGCTTTCACTTCATCTCATTACCAAACTGAAACACCAAGGAGGGGATTCCTCAAAGGAAAAAAAAAACATGATTTTAATAAAAAATACACTTGATTTTATTCAGCCGGCTGCAAATTCACAATAGAAATAAAAGGATGAAAGAGATCAAAAGTAATAAAAGAAAAACCATCACCAGTAATCAAAAGACAAAAATTGGATACTAGATACACTGAAAAAAAAACTACTAACACTTACCCCATAGATCGGCAATGGCCACCACCGAACCGGAGTATTTATATAAATAAAACTGGTATCAACGCAAAAAAAAAAAATAATGATGATATCGAAGTGGGAAATCAAAAAGTAAATATGAAAGGAAATTGAAAAAAAAAAACCTTCTCAATTTTAAAGGCAATTGGCAACCCGGTCAGAACTGTTCTTTTACAATTTATCGTGAAAGACGGATACTACCGAACCTCCGATATAATGGGGTGTTGATGACAACTCTACTCGAGGTACAAAATATCCACGCGCAACAAATACAATCATGGGGTAAAACCGACTGACGTCATGCACGTTTTCCGTCACCAAGAGCAATCTATCAACTCGCTGCACTGCACTCCTTTACGGCACTCCACCCGAATCTCCTAATACAATCTATGTATGAAAAATTTGGTTGCAGGATTTATATATGGTGGTTCTGGTGGCAAACTATTGCCCGAAACAACCCAACTTTATAAATAACACAATCACTCCAGAGACTAAACACAGCGGATATTAGCATGCGTATAACGTCACACGATCTAGAACACTCCGTGGTGCAATTCACCCTTCCCCACAAAAATGACGAGGAGCAAACGAGCGCATCTTACAAACGAGATTCACTTTTCGTGGTTTTGAGCCGATAGTAGCTTTCCACGGCCTCCGCTTCCAAAATCGGCGCGCCTAGACCCCATTTGTGAAAAAAAAGTCACCTATATCGTTTACTGGCAAAGCTTCACTCCGGACAACCCGATGGCCGGCAATTCAGAAACAAAAAGGCTGTTTCTGATTGGAGAAATTTTTCTCTCATCACAACAGCAGCTACAAAGGGCTTCCCCACCGTCACAACAAAATCCCCACAGCATGGCCGCGCCCATAATTTCCTACAACAAAATTTTCTTCACCAATGGCATTGCTGTGAACCTCACAAAATTTGTTTAACCCTGAAGCAAGAAAAAACATGGCCGACGCCATGGTTGTTTATAGGTATAGTGGCCAATTCTAACCCATAAATGCCCATTTTTTTAATTTTTTAAAATCAAATTTATCTGCAAAAAATAAAAAATAAGTAACTGGCGCAACAGTTCAATTTGAACCATGGCCTCGAGATGAGTTAGCATCATCTCGTTTTTTAGATCGTGACGGTATGTCCTGTGCGGAGGTGTGTGGTCAGCAACACGCTCAACCGAGTTATTTACCCCATAAATGGGTATTAATTTAACAGCTGAGTGGGCTCATATTCCAACACGTAAATCCCATCTTTTATCGGAAACTACCGCATTCAGTAGGAATCGCACCGGCGCCAAGTGAACTAACCGTTGAGCCATCTGGACTGCTTGTGGAAAATATGCAAATTCAAAAACTGAGAGTTATGTGTCGGAATTGGCCCATTACATATATTTGAATTATGAATGAAAATGTCGGTAATGTAATCAGAGCACCACGATTTATGTGGTTAGTATGGTGGCCTTAAACACAGAAGGGAGTCAACGAGTATATCATACAGGCGGGGCGCAAATTCCAGGCTTCATGCGAACCTTTCCCGAGTGCGGACTGATTTCACTGTATATCCACATACCTAGAGGAATCTGACGTTTTTATTGCTCTCAGAGTGTTCTTAACAACTGACGCAAGAATTTCACTTCGGTAGAAAATACTTAGTCCTCGTACCAGGACGAATGGTGTGAAAAATTTTCTTTTCTCACAAAAAAAATTAAATAGGTGTCTGCGTTGTCATCATCGTTATCGATCTCATCCCCCTGCCCTGTTTCACAATCACCACCACGTTCTTTTACCTCATCTTCGAAAGCAACGTCACTTTCTTCTTCTAAGTACTCATAAATCGAGTCATCTTCATCATCCTCTTCTAGCCCCTTTCTTATTTCGTCTACACGTCGCGAGTTCTTCAAATTGTAGGCTTCGCGTGACAGCATTTTGGCGGAAAATCTGACAGCTAGGCGCAATATGCCGGTTAGGCCAGAATGATGAATAAAGATATTTTCACGAAATAATTGATAACTTTCACACTACTTCGTCTTGCACTGGGTAGAATAAAACGGTTTCACGCAAATGTTTTTAAAATACTTACTTCTGTAAATGCAGGACTTTGGCCACAATGAGCTTGTCTGGTCGAAAGTTGCACAGCTGGCCGTGGTAAAGGCAAAGGATAAGCTGAGTGGAACAGTTGTATACAGCAAGTAAAAACGAACATCTTCTGTGAAGTGCCATCTGTGATTGAGAATGGAAAGAAGACACAAAACGACTGCGCTCTGCCTGACAGATCAGCTGCGCCCGACGGAAGGTTAAATGTAGGTTTACCGAAAAATTATCTAATTCTTATTTTATTTTATTTTTTTCAAACGATATCATCAAAATTCCTTCACCAACTGTACAAAAACCCATCATTCAATTGTCTCAGATCACATCGCGTCTTCCTTTCTTCATCCAAATCAATATCCAGAGTGAACTCTAGTTGGTCATATTGAATATTTATTGTTTACCTTCGGCGGCTTACCAATGACCACCGCCGAACAAGTTCAAAGAAAGAAGCTTCACTTACCACCCGATCGATAGGATGGACATTTGAACGATTTCCACATACAATTTCAGCCTTTTGTACGTATCCATCCATCCATCGATCCACTCTCTTTCTAAGCCCGAGTGAGTGTGTGCTCGTATCCAAATATGTTGTTTGTGTGACGCTATTCAACCTCGTCGAGAAGAAAATAGACCGAAGAATGGAATCGAAATGAAGAAGGTAAACTAATTTCCATCTTTAATCAAACAAACAGAGGCTAATGCTTTTCTTGTGACCATTTCGATATATGTGTACCATCAAATGGACATATGTAGAGAGGACTGACTATTATACACCGTTGAGGTGAGTGAAGCGCATACATGGTACGGGCCAACATAAAAAGGCATCAGCGCAATTGAAGACGCCGCCATCGCGGCCACCGTAGAGGCCGACTTTAACAGCCCAGAATCGGCGCAAGTCATCATCATATGTGGTAATGTGAATTAACTGTTTAGGGCGATACGTGTTTGTCTTTAATCAACAAGTGCAAATATGTTTAACGACCAAAGAGTTCAATGCGATGCAGATTGAAAGAGTGTTTTACATGAGAGGGAATAGGTTAGACCAAATGATTTATGACTTTTAAAGGATTCCCAGAGTAATCACTTTGAGGAAACTTTTTCTTTGTCGTCGTTCTCCATTAAATTGGATTTTCATATTCAGATGAATGTGGCGATATAGATATGTAGGTCCAGTAAATGAATTGAGCTTGTGGTCGAGGTGGCAGCATAAAGCTGCGTTTTGCTAGGCTAAACTCTGCGTCGATCGCACAACGATGAAAAAGATACACGCAAATAGTGCTCCGTACTCTATGAGTTGATCTCTAATCGCAAACAATGTGCAACGATCGCGTGCCAGGCAAAATACACCTTAAGGATCAATTTTCCAGGTCATGAATTAACTGCAATAAAGGCTAACGAGCCGCATGTGTCCAAACAAAATCCTATAATTGCTTAGCAAGCTAAAAATCAAACCAATCGAATAACAGAAATAAGCATTTCCCAAAAGACAGGGAGTTTTTACCTTGCAAAAGGTGCGGTAGTTCTGATTTTTTGATATCTTGTATAGGTCAGCGGGTTAGTAAAAAATCCAAGTTTGTGTCACTCCCCCTCTTTTGCTTCCTTCGCCATCTTGGAAAAACTGGCTCTTTTATAAATTGCTTGCCTATATAACTACGTTCCAGTCCATTTTAACGAAGCCCAAGCTTTCCAACGAATTTCATCTCCCTAGTTTTTTCTGCAACCAACAGAAACGGAGCTTATCTTATTGGAAAAATGCTTTTTGTCAATAGCTCCTTTGTACCCACGAAGTGGAAAGTCACCATTTTTATGTATTTTAGCAAATAACGGGTTAAATATTAGTCCCACGAAGAATATGATTAGTATCGATTTTTTTTAACTAAATTATCTTTAATTTGAAATAAATCAGATGCCCGTAGGTATGATCTCTCTCTCTCTCTCTCGTCCCTGTTAACCCCTTGCGGGGTACAGGGCATTAACCACGCAAACTTTCCACCTCATCCTGTTCGCGCTATCGCCTTCAACTGTCTCCACTATTTGCCTAATGACTTACCCTCAACTTCAACTGATTTCTCCTGGTGTTTCTAGGTCGTCCAACACGGCGCCTTGCATCGGTTTCCTGTGGGTTCCAATCGAGGGCCTGTTTAGCAATGTTTTCCCGCTCTTTTCAAAGTGTGTGACCTATCCATTGCCACTTTCGCTTTTGTATGGAGGTGTTTATCCTTTCCTGGCCACTAATGAACAGGAGATCGTCGTTAGAAATGACCTTCGGCCAGCGTATGTGCAGGATGCACCGTAGACACGGGTCCACGAAAGCTTGCAATCTAGTTCTTATGGCCCTGGTCTCTTTCCAAGTGGAACAGCCATATAAAAGCATAGAGTTTGGTGCATCTGGAGTTGTTGTTGTTTTGCCAGAAAGGAGTCAAATTGAAAAAACCTGCCCGAGCCTTATCGATGCGAGATAGTACATCAGCATCCGCTCCACTATCTGCTGAAACTACGCATCCGAGGTAGCAAAAATTACAAAGTTTCTCCACCGTCTGCCCCAAAACACAAATTTAGCTCTGTCTTCCTGGATCCAAGCTCAAGTACTTAGTTTTGGCAGCATTGATTTTAAGCCCCGCATTGCCACTTTCGCGGTGAAGGGCATCCGTCATTTGATGATCCGATTTATTTGAAAGAAGACAAATATCGTCAGCGTAATCCAGGTGTTGAAAGTATTCAAACAGCTTCCATCTGATACCTTTGCTTTGGTGTTCATGAAGCGCGCTGCAGAGTACGTCGTTAATGGCAATCAAAAGCAATATAGGTGACAAAATGTAGCTTTGTCTCACTCCGCTATGTACCTCAAAGGGATCTGTAAGCTTACTCTTGTGTAAGACGTGACATTGGGCTCCGCTATAGGACTCCTTGATGATGGATATGATTTTATCTGGTATACCTCTCCTACGTTAAGCCTTCCATATATATTCCCGGTCAACGCTGTCAAACGCCTTCTCGAAATCGGTGAGCATGAGACCTAATGGCGATCTCCATTTTGCGGATTGTTCAATAATAATTCGGAGGGTGTTGATGTGGTCGCAACATGAAAAGCCCTCGCGAAAACCAGCCTGTTCATCGTTCAGTATGCGGTCAACGGTATGCTTGATCCGGCTTAGGACTATTCTTGCCATCAGTTCGGAGACTGCGGGGAGGAGGCAAATTCCACGCCAATGATTACAATCCTTCAGGTAGCCTTTCTTCGTTCTTTAACTTTCTTGCGTGCCGATATTAGAATCCATATATTGTCAATGATGAATAGTCTTCTACCACGCTCCAATGTGCCCACAAAAGTTTCACCACACCAAAAAATTAGTCCTTAGCGACGTTGTATCTATCGTCAATTGTAGGAGAATCATAAGTTGATGGTGCATTAGCTCTTACGTGCAAGGCGGAAGAGTGAACAAGTCTTATAGATGGATCTTTAAGCTTTTGCACGTTAAAACGTGGCAAAGTTCTTGCATTTTGAGGGCGGTGGATTGCTGCCGTTCGTAAACTCATTTTTGCGACAAAAGATTAGTGATCGCAGCCGATATCAGCACCCCGCTTAGACCTGATGTCTAAGAGACAGTTCTTCCATGGCTTGGAAATGGCTACATGGATCTGGTTCTCTCATCTTCCATCTGGAGAAACTCAGGTTGTTAAATGGCATCGATTGTGCTTTAACAAGGTACTGCCGATGACGGGTTGATGAGAGCTTGAAAACTTAACGAACATCTTGCCATTTTTGTTCCTGTTGCCTAGACCATGATTGCCCATTAGGTGTTCCAAGTCAAGGTTTTCAGACGCGACTTTGGCATTGAGAGGTGTCGCCGAGTTATTGATAAAAATCTTCCTTAGCAGATTGATCCGCTGGTTCAGTCGGGGCGTATCACTGTATTATTGTGATGTTTCTTACCCAGGAATTAAATCTAAAAGGTCAAAAAAATTCCGTCGCCTGCCATTCTAAGAGAGGTAATGCTTTCACTTCCAGAGTAGAGCAGTACTGCTTGGAAGCTTGGCGATAAAGTCGATCCCGATCCAACCCATCTTGTTTCGCTTAGTCCTAACATAGAAATGTTATATGCGGTCATTTCCCATTCGACTTCAGTGAGCCTCGCACTATTGCACTCGTTCCACATCGTTTGAACGTTCCAAAAACGGATCGTGGTCCGTTGTTTGTAGCCGAAATTTGTCACCGGTGAATCAGTCCGTGGTATTCGAGGCCCGTTTAACGTTTTGAATGTAAATTTATTTCAGGTACACAAGCTACAATCCTACATACCCAATTTTAGAGGAAGTGCTGCTTCCTTAGGTGTCCTAAGAGTCACCTGGAACTATTTTTTATATAGCGCAGAGGTAGCTCTCCAATGGTGTTTTAATTGTTCGTTTTTTTGATGATCTTTCAGCTGGGTGTGACGTGTTGGTGTTCCCACAACTATGTTGCAACTCCACCGTTCGCCTATTTTCTGAGAGGCACTGGTGATATTGGCCATTCAGGATGATCATCGTTATGTGCCTCTACCAAATGTTTTGGAGTGCAAAACTTGGCTGGTTTGGTTACCCGTTCTAGAGGGCGCCCACGAAGAGGACTATGGAAGAGGTCTTTTGGTCGTTATGCTCCACCGATGACACCGATAAAGACACTGTGAAAGTTGCAGAACTCTACAAACCTGTCGCCGTTGTCGTTATGATCGCCAATATCGTATTTCCCCATCACTTATCTGAGGCCATAATTTTTGGTGCCAATGTAGCATAACATTGTATTATTGTGAAGTTCCTCATTTTGGTCCGGAAACTGGCGGTCCTGATTCTGTCAGAGACCGGTTTCCAGGATAAGAGACAGTTTCGTGAGGCTCTGGTTAACAAGATCCCCACACCTGATCCACGACCACTACCAGTCGTTCTGGCGGGGAACAACATTTTCCTGCTATTAGTTGAAGAGATAAATTTTGCGCTGCTACACCATCTTATCTTACTAACTCGTAAGATATTTAATTTATGTCGCAGAAATTCATTCACTAGTTGAAGAAATCGATCCGCGTTCTCTAGACCTTTTGATACATTGTCCACATTCTACAATAGAATCCAATCTTTGTCATTGTACGATCAAAACTCGTAACTGTTAAGTTAGTCCTTATCCGAGGCATAGTTAAAGTTTCGTTGGTCTATAAAATATTTCGGATAGTGCAAGTTGCTGGTATACACATCCTGTCCTTTGTTTGTCGGTTTCTACGACAGGCCGTCAAAGGGAAAGGCCGTGGTATTATTCTTACGCCTCACACCACAGGGGAATGTTTACCTCAACCAAATCATCGCACCGCCATTACTGGCGGCTTGTCTTAGCTAGAAATGTTCAGCGACGACTGCGGTTCGAAGGGGCCCCCACGAGGAGCACAATGAAAGAGGATTTTCGCAAATGTACGTTCTTTGTCAAAATTCGCTGTAGAGCTCCGTGAGAGGTCGACGGAGTATCTGCCACACTTTCGGGAACTGCTGAAATGTTTTCGGTGAAGTGAGCTTTGCGAAGGTGCACTGGTTCTGCCGCATCCGCCACCGATCCAGTTGTTTGAATTTACACACGATATTCGAGATCGTGCGCTTGTTTGACTATTATGCAAACCGAAAAAATTACGTAATGCGATCTAAACACACGGCTGGCACATCAATACATCGGTGCTCGGAACAACTTTGCTGCCGGCATATCCGAACGTCTCTATTAACGAATTCTCGATATTAGCAGTTTATATGAGGATTGAGGATTCTAGTTTACTGAAACGACTGATTTGATGGCCACAGGAAAAAAAGTAACGTGTTCGAAAAAGTAAAAAAGAAAAAAAATTGGGGAAAGAAATTTTGAAGTGTCTACCTTAAAACTGTAAAATAATTGGTCCCCGTAAATATTCTTTGACTTGTTTGGCTTAATTTCTTCTTCCCGTAGTTACTGAAATAAGGCAGCTAGATCCAAAAAGCAAACTTCGAAAACAGGGCCTCTCAATTTAAAACAGTGCATACAATATCCTTGATAGAACAAGAAAGTGATATTTTCTTTTCTTTACTCCGGCTGAGATTGTCTTTTTAGACCTTGACTGATTAAGTGAACTTATACCACTTACGGATACCACCATAAGCCATTTTTTAAAATGTTGGCATCTTTGTTACAACGATAAATGTGATGTATTTTTAAGTATACTATAAAATGTAGTTGTTAAATTCAACTCTTGAATTTTTATAATAAAATTAGAAAAAATACTGCGACAATAAATAGTCGAATAAGAGCAACGACAAACGATACCGAGATTTATGTTTAAAGTAGTAAATGTGTAGCGCATTAACAGGGTGTTCCGCGAATGTTCTTCATACTGTCACTTCCAGTTCCAGTTCAGCACTCAGTTTTGTCGAACGGACATTGTTATGAACAAGTAGGAGGTGCATGCTGGCAACTGCATTCTCCGAAACAAATTTATGCCAATGAAACGTCATCTGGGCCACATGGAACAGTTGACGCGCTATGCCCCACAAGGGGTTAGGGCAATTGAGTAAGTAGGTTACCAGATGGTGTTTTGGCGACGGAGCCGAAGGTTTTCCGAAGTTGGCCGTGAAAGTCCGGCGGCGCTAGAAGCAAATTCTCCTCAATATGCTGAGCGGCGGTACATGCTTATTCCAGCTGAGTTCGGGAGATGTGGGTAGGGGTTTTTCCCGCTCGTTGCCACAGTCATCATGGCAATGGCCGTCGACCGGTTCATGCTACACGCTCCGGGCCCTGGTGTTGCGGACCCTTGGCCTCTTTACCCATAGACATAAAAAACCAAACAAAGGAGGTTCAGTTGCCGGCAAAGATGTTGGAACCTCCCATAAACACCATCTGGTGACCACGTTGCGCCCAACGTGGGGCTTCAATATATGCTATATGCATGGTGGTTATCAGATGGTGATTTGGGGACGGAGTCCAAAGTGTGTCGAAGTTCACCGTGCAGGTCCGGTGCCGCCGCTCAGCTCGTTGTGGAGCATTCGCTTCTTGTGCCACCGGGCCTTCACGGCCAGCTTCGGCAAACTTTCGGCTCCGTCCCCAAAACACCATCTGGTAATCTAAGGCGGAGTACAAGATAAAAGGTTCTCATTCGGAGCCTAATACATATAAAGTATACAGGATAAAAAGTTCTCCAGATTTATTTTTTTAACAGAAAATTCGAGGAAAAACCCACTAATTAGATTGTTATTTCCACTTGTGCTACCCTGTCTTGTACTTAAATCCGACTGAACAAAACTAACAAAATCATTCATTTTGAGGCGACTCGCTACAATGGATTCTTTACGAGATCGTTAAATATCTCGCTAAAAACGCAATGTGAGGTCTGAACTTGTCATTAAATTAAATGAAACTGAGACAGTAATTCCGTGAACAGTTTGATGGAAACTGGCCATGATCGATATAATATGGTTCGTTTTTTGTCTTCGTTTTGAGTCTCTTTTTTCCGTGCGTTTTATTGGATCTTGTAATTCACTTACATACAAGTGGATTATCTTAAAAGTTATTATTGTTGAACAATGGTGGTAGCTCTTAAAATGAGCAGCGCTAAACGGATTAATGTGTCTTCGTATAATGTGGACCAGACTGTGGTGTATAGGATCAATGGTACTATAAAAATGAATGATAGTGATCGATAAGTGGGCTGTGACTAGGGAAATCATTATTGGCATTTGAGTGTTTTTATTGCATGTGGAGAACTGTAACTATGTGAAGGGGACTTTAATTTAGCTCGAAACGGTTTCAGCTCTCCTTTCTGTGAGGCTTCATTGTAACCTTCATAAGCCCAAGCGGATTGCAGCTGAACCCCAGACTTACATTTCTTAGGATATCTTCTAAAAAAAAACAATTTCCTATTAAATTTCCTCTGAAATATGTTTCTTAAATAAACCTCTTATATCGTACAAAAAAGTTGAAATAAATTGCTTAATACTGTAATGAGTTTATATTTTTATTCGTCGTGGTACAGGTAATCTTGAAGCTTTCGGTACAATCAGTACCTGAATGTAGATTTTACCAAAATCTGAACCGTTTGTAATAAGTGTGATAGTTATTTCTGTACTACGGATATCACGGCTTCTTAATTTCAGTTTTATCCCTAGATTATTTTTCAAAATACAAAATTAAAATGTTTTGTCTAAAATATTTGTTGTCCTTTATATAACACAAAAAATTTGGGTGCATTTACACCCCACTTGGTCTTTAACGTAATTTTTCGGGGTCGGTCCTATTAAGGTTAACTTACGAGTATTATTTTTTGAAATGAAACCATTTGCCTTTTTGGAACAATCTTCGCTCGCAGAAGCAATTGTAGGAGCATCTAGATTTTATCATCTCTTTTGGAATATAATTTAAAGGATGATAATTAGTGCAACTGCTTTTCCAATAATTTTTTTTTCTTTGTATATCCGTGTTATAAAAGCAAAATACCTTTTCCATAGTCCTCAACGTGGGCGCCCCCTAGTAACGGCAGTGTATCACATCGCCGACGGCAAAGTCTAAGCGGTAAGACAGTTTGGAAAAAAGCAGATAGCTGTAGCCTGAATGGCTGTCCAACATCTAAGCATCTCAGATTTAGTAGGATGGAATGACTTGCGTAATTGGACCTGCAACATAGTTGTGTGAACTCCAGCCCGTTTATTAAACCATCTGAAGCAGCTATCTTCCGAAGCCATCCCCAGAATGGTTTTAAGCGATGTGTTGACAGGACTAAAGCATTCTTTCGAATCCTGGAATGTACGCTTCCCGAACAAACCGGGAGCCGAGAAGGCCCTCCTTCAACAGGTTGAAAAGTACAAACTGACCATTACTGCAGTCCAGGAAACAAATTGGCTTGGCAGCGAGACCAATGAGAAAAAATCGTACACAATTTTTACAAGTGGCAAATCATCGGGCCGCAAACAGTTTGGAATAGCATTTATTGTGACCAATCACTTCAAGCTGCACATTGCCGACTTCAAAACCATAAACGAACGGCTATGTGCGATTCGCATTAAAACCCGATTCTTCAATCTCTGCATGCCCCCACTGAAGTTAAAGAAGACGCAGTAAAAGACGAGTTCTGCGCCCGCCTTGAGACTCTTTTCGACTAACTTCCAACAAACGACGTCAAATTGCTGCTGTGAGACATTAGGCGATATTCAGATTAGCTACATTTTCAGCTCCGACGCAGCCACGCACAATAGCCAAGCTACTATCGCGTTTGCTACACAACACCAGCAGCGCAGGCGTCCATGGGTTCTGGGAAGAACTCAAGGATACCATTAGAGATGTCACACAGAAGGTCGTGGGATATAAAGATCGCCGACCGCGAAATGACTGGTTCAACGAAGAATGTGTAATCGACAGTTTGGTGGGCATTCGAAGATTCCCGGGGGACGGAGCCTAAGGTAGCATAGTTGACCGTGAAGGTCAGGCTCTGCCATCTGGCGAAGAAAAAGGCCCCTCAACGAGCTAAGCACCGGCCTATGCTTGCTGTAGCTCAGTTCGGGAGACGTGGGCAGGATTTTTCCTGCTCGTTGCCCCTGTCCTTTACGTATTAATAAAAATTCATAGGCCTGGGGAAGACAACACAACCAGGGGTGGTAAAAATTTGGCTTAAAAAAATTATATGATAAGGATGGAAAGGCTGGCGGAAGGCTTAGTTGCCCTCGTGCTCACATTGGTGTCCATACGTAATGGGACTATCGGCCCCTGAATTCGTACCACCGACAGATCCTTGCTCATCAGGTGCTGTCATAGATCTGCTGATGGAAGCAGCACAACCAGACCAGAATATGGTTTATTACAAATTCAAAAATTCACTTGACGCGAAAAACGAGGCCTACAGACAATGGATTCATTGAGCAAATAGAAATATTGAAAAGAATGATTAGACATAAGAAACGTAAATACTTTGACGAGCAGTTGCCGAATATAAAGGAAAACTTAGCTAATACGAATACCAGACAAGCGTACAAACTGGTAAATACAATTAAGAACGGCTACCAACCCAGGACTAGCCTTTGTAAGGACGAGGATGGAAATAGTATCATCAGCGACACCGATGACATTAAAAAACGACGGGCCTCTTATTTTGAAAAGCTTCTGAGCCTATCATCTAACATCACCACACAAGAAGCTCTCGATGATATTGTTGATCTAGGCCCACCCACACAATCCCCGTTAGTAGAGGAAGTTGATCTCGTGTTGCGGTTACTAAAACGAAATAAACCACCGGGTTCAGACGAGATTCCAACTGAACTGCTAAAATTTTGTGGAACGGGTCTAGTTGATGCCATACATCAATTAATTCTGTGAGTATGGGAGGACGAGGTGATGCCAGACAATTGGCGCAGAATCATCATCTGTCCAATTCACAAAAAGGTAGATAAACTACATCAACATCATGTCCCGAAGATTGGCCGATGCAGAAGAACTTCTGCACACGCTCGATACCGCTGCAAAAGAAGTGTAGGGCTACGTATCAACGAGGGTAAATCTGAAATAATGATGCAACCAACGACAAGGACACCCGCACAACCGAGCATCAATGTGGGGGACCTCAACATCGAGTTCGTGAACAACTTCATTTACCCAGGTTGCAACTTGTCAAGGGACGCCAACGAAACTGACGAAATCAAGCGACGGATACAGTTAGCTAATAAGACTTTTTTTCTCGGGTCTCCCCATAATGAAATCGAAGCATGTGCACAGAAACACGAAGCTCCGCGTGTACAAAACCATTATACGACCAGTGCTATGCTATGGCTGCGAAGCATGGACCCAAACTCAATCCTCCGGAAACATGCTAGACTCATTTGAACGTAAGGTTCTACAGCGAATTTTCAGTGCTGTTTGCGATCGAGATGGATGGCGCATCCAGTACATCCACGAGTTGTATGAACTGTACGATGAGCTGGAAGTTTCGAAAATCGTCAAACTGCAACGACTTCAATGGGCAGTGCGTGTCCAACGAATGGACGATGATCGCATGCCAAACAGAGTGATAAATGCTAAACGAGTTGGCGGAGCGAGACTGCCTAGACCACCGAGATCTCGTTGAGAGAGCTCAGTATATATGGACTCCGAGCAGCTACTGGGCTTCCAAGATTGTAGGACGCGGTCACGTGACCGAGATAATAAGAGGACAACGATTCAGGCGGCCAAGGCCCGACGCCGGGCTGTCGCGCCCCGATGATGATGAATAAAACAAGTAGACGACAAGAGTTGACAACATGACCGATTTACAGAAAGTAATGTAAATATAAAAGCATAAAATTAAATTTTTGAAAATTTCATCATTTTTTTTATGAACGGGTGTTAATCTTTTAAAAAACCCCTCCGGATATTTTAAGTACTACTCTTCGCCTACAATTAACAAAAAAGAAAGCGTAAATCCGTCTACCTACAGCACCAGAGAAAATGGGACAAAAATAGTGAAAAACACAAATTTTGGGAAAACGTGATTTTTTTAAAAGTAGAGATAATAGACGTGTTTTCTTTTGTACTGCGGTCCTGGTTAATAGGTTGTTATCCGGGTCAACTTGCACACATTATAAAAACAACGTAAGGGTAAGATGTTTGTTTAATGTGTGTAACTTAACCCCCAATTAAACCTCACCGCATTTCAAAGAGACACGCCTAATATCCAGAAACTAAAAAGTCTTAATTTTCAGAATCTAAATAAAATAGTTCTACTGATCAGAATTACAATCTTTTACATGAAAATGTGAAGGATGGCTTATTTTATTTTTTTCTGATTACAAAACTGCCTGTGAGTACTAGTAGAACTCTCACAGTGCTCCGAGCTTATCAGTATAAAAGACGGCGCGGATAGGAGGTGCATGCTATAAAGATTTAATAACTAGGAGGAATCGTATACGGAAAAGGGCTAGGCAAACCGGTGACCCTAGTCTGCGCCAAATGACAAGTAGGCTAATTAATCTAATAAATTAATCTAACATCGTAACAAAAAATGGGAAAAATTTCTAGAGAGTATGGAACCGGAAGACAATAGCTTCTGGAGGATTAACAAATACTTCAAAAACAAACCCCAAAGAGTTTTTCCTCCAATACACGGCCCCTTCGCCGACACGATGGAACTTCAGTTCCGTGACAAGGAACCCCCCGACGGCAACTTGGACGAGGAGGATGAGATTAATGAAAGAGCCGAAGAGATACTTTCCAGAGTCGAAACTCGGGAAATAGAAACAATTAGGCAGATTGACCTAGATGAGGTCAGGAGTCTCGTCACCTCCCTTAACAAAAAGAAATCGCCTGGGATGAACACTATAGCCAACAGTTGGCTTACTCGCGTATCAGAAAATATACTGACGACAATCACTGACATTATTAACGCGATCTTCCATCTTCGGTGGTACCCGGAAACATGGAAAAAAGCGGTAATCGCAATGATCCCTAAACCTGGAAAGGATCACATATTTCCTCAAAATTGGATGCCCATAATCGCTAAGATAGCAGAACGACTCCTCCTTTATCGACTGCTCGATCAGGCTAACGAGAGGAACGTTATCCCTGAAGAACAATACGGTTTCAGATCCGAACACTCTTGCGAGCTCCAGCTAGCAAGAGTTACCCAACACATCCGCACAGGGTTAAATAAGCGCAAGTCAACAGGCCTGGTTATGTTTAACGTAGGGAAAGCCTTTGACAAAGTCTGGCATGCAGAACTTTTAGAGTCAGAGTTAACTCTACACTTTCCTCGGAAAGACCCATAAAAGCTGGAGTCCAACAGGGATCACCACTTTCCCCAATCTTGTATACGTTATACACTGCAGATTTTCCGCAAATGCCTCCAAATGCGCATTCATCCCTGTTTGCTGACGACACATGTATCTTCTATACTGTCAGACAAGCAGAAAGAATTACTTTATTACTCCAGGAGTCCATTGACATACTTCTGGAATACTTCCAGAAATGGAAGATCCAAGTGAACGCGGACAAAACCCAGGCGATCTTCATCACGAGACGTCCACACCAAGAGCCAGACACACTGACAGTAGACGGACAAGAGATAGACGGGCAGGAGACTGCCATCTATCTCCGATTGACATTTGACAAATCACTGACGTGGACAGAACACATCAGGCGCCGTCGACAAAACTAATAGTACCTTGGATCCTTTAAGATTCTCTTTAGGTGGGAGACAAGTCTACCCTGACTTAAGAAATGTAATAAATTAAGAGCACACCCAGGTCGGAAAAACACCAAGTAAGACTAAGTTGGGCCCAACGTGACCACAGCGAAAATAAGAGTAAAAGTGTTGATCACTAGCTCCACTCGCGTATAGTTCCTATCAGGTGCATGCTAGTAACTGCTCTCCCGAAAAGTAGATATGCTATTGAAACGTCAACACGGCATAAAAATGCAAGAGCTGTCGACGCGCCCATGCCCCTGGAGGAGTCAAGGCAATTAGAGAGAGATTACCCCCTTAAGGCTTCAAAAAATATATTATGAAAAAAGACGATTTACACTACTCAAGAATCCAATGGCTTATATGTAATCCTTGCTGGTCTCCACAGCTATCACAATATGGTTAACAATGCACATGATTTAACAGATTCTATTCATTTCATGGATTCTTGATGTTGATCCTGACGATTGGATAAAATGCTAAATTTTTTTATAGAGCGAGCATTCCAATCTCCGCAGGTTTACGGTTCATAAAATGCCAAAATCCGTTGTATCAGGTATTCTCGTTTAAGGTTCTGGTTTCCAGACTGCTTGACCCTTACTGCCTTAGCCCTTTTAGTCTAATTTTGTAAACTTACCTTGGTGGTCAAAGTGAAAAAATAAAAATAAAAAAAATCAAGAGCGTACGGTACCCCAATTTTAATCACTCATATTGGTGGGTTTATAAGCCTAGCCACCATATACGAGTAAGGATTAACCATGGATTCATGGACATAACTAGAATAGACCAACTCTAGCCGCTGACTAGGTAAAAAAGATGCTACCGCACCGCGTGAGCATTTCTTTAAACAATCATTTATGGGTTAGTCACGAACGAATAATTTGTTATGTTAATTCAATTCATTTGCAATGGATTGGAATTTAATGAGGGGCCATAATCACTTGCAGATTTGGAGCCTACGACTTTGTACTAGAGGGTCTGCTTTCAATCCGACGATGATTCTCTACAATAATGTAATATCTACGTCTGTCCGAGTCAATTCGTATTGATTTTATTCGCTCCCTGGACCCATGTTAGCGTTATTTTCCACCAAACCAACATACAAGAAATGTATGTATATCTGTGAATTCGCGTATGCTTGCAGTACGGGCGAGTATCTGTTATCCATTTTGTTTTATTTGAGTATCCGAAGTACATCGAACATGCGGAATACAATTTCCAATACATTCGATAGTCCTCCCGAAGGAAGAAGAAGAAGATCAACAGAGAATAAGAATGTGAATGGGAAGGTGCAGTTCAGCAAAGGTCTCGGGAAATTAGCAAATGCGAGTAGTCTTAGGCGCCATTACATACTTGGACTTCCTGTTCTTGTGCCATACCATCTTCTGAGCTGCTTCGTTCATATGAAGATACATGCCTGGGCTCAATGGTTACATGTCACACGATATTATACCATTGAATGGGATACGACTGCGCGTTTCGAAGGATTGTTAATTCTGCGTATCGTTTTCGTAATAAACCAATTAAAAATCATTGAGTCATGTCGCCTGAGAAGCTTTCAGCCTGACGATGTCGAGGAAGGCACGGAGCAACATGCGCTACCGCAGATTTTTCTTATTTTTGCGTGTTCTTGTGCAGGAGTTGTGGCGTTGGTGGAACATGAAGTGCGTGCGTTTGTTAGAATCCGTTGAAAGATGGAATTTTATTGAAGTGTGTATGGATAGCGAAATATGAATCCGGTATTGCTTATACGGGTTCAAGATGCTATTGGATTGACTAAGGAGCAGCAGAGGTTCAAATTCAGAAAATTCTTTGTCGTAATCATGAAAACATCCTACTTCGTCCCGTTCCAACTATTTCCCCTGAGCACGCTGTCAATCCGATTCAAATGGGATGTCTATAGAGTCTAAGCCAAGTCCAAGTTCAGTCAATATAAATAATCTTCACCTTCAAGCAATAATAAAAACAACTTGAGTTATACTCCGACAATTGCTGATGATGTTTTTGTACCTCCGTTCCATGTTCACACCTTTTTCTTGTGCTGTCTGACTTTTCTCACTGACTGTGCGCCGGTTTTCGACGCCACGGTACCAATGTCGTACTCCATAAGTATCATTTCGTTCACGATTGTATTTCGTTAATATAAGAACCTCAAGATTGTCCCGTAACATAACGCAGCCAGCTACTTCCTTGTCGACCCAACACTTTGTCCATACCACACCGAATAATGTCCATGGTCCATGGAACCAGCCGGACCAGCAGTGGTTCCTCATGGATTCTTCGAAGCTCTTGTCGTGGATCCCGTGGTTGTTTTTTGTTTTCTGTTTCAAGAACGGATCGTGTCGAAGATGACCACTTAAAAGCCAAATAAAAATATTGTTAACAAATATTGGTCGTAGTTTGTGAAGTAGGTAATTAAACTACAAAAGCGAAAAGTGTAATAGCCACGGTGTGTAGGAGTGAGACAATTTTCCTAGGCACAAGATGCAATCTTTGGTGCGATGATGGCACGACACGACCATAGTGTACGGCTACGAGATACTCTCTTACTTTACAGATTCTCCGCAATATTCGAACAGGTTTCGAAATGGTTCACACTAAATTGGGTGGGCGGTGGTGGCAATGCTGTGGGATCTGGATTGTGGGAATTGCTATTCTCACAGAGCCCGAACCAAAGTCTTGATACAAATATCGTTCAAACAAACTGAATTAAACATATATGAGTAATAGCGGTAATTAAAACGACACAGCAGGGAGGTGTTAGTTATGGGATAATATTGATTTGTGGTGTTTTTATTTGGCTAGAAATTGTAGGCGATTTATTAGTAATAGCTGAAATATGGCTAGAAACAAAATAACCGTATGCAAATCATATGGAGATGGTTTTTATGGCAGGAAGTGGCGTGAAGTGGTTTCTAGGTCAGCTGTAGTTTATGCATAGGAACGTTGTTTGAAAGAAGTACCTATGTATTAAGGAGTTTGAACCAAATCTTGAATCGATCGAAAGCGGGTAGATCAGTAGTAATAGTATTCTAGCATTTACAGACTTACAGGGGTCACGAAGGCTGACGAATAACCAGATGGAGTAACTTGATAGTAAGAGTTTCCACTGGCGGCTGATGGGTGGACGTGTCCTTTTCAGGCTAGGTACTCTCTGGATTGTAGGATGTGTAATGAACCACCATATTCTGGTCTGGTAGTGCTTCTTCCTATGGCAGCACCTGATGAGTATAGATCTGTTGGTGGTACGAAACCAGAGGCCGAGGGTCCCATTACACCCGAACCCCAATGCGAGCGCGAGGGATAATGAACCGTCCACCAACCATTCCATCCTTATCGCTTCTTTTTTTTATTCCCCATTTTTATCTCCTCTGTTGGTGTTGTCCTCCCCAGTCCTATGAATTTCAATTAATACATAATGGACAGGAGCAAGGAGCGGCGAAGGCCCCGCCCACGTCTCCCAAAATGAGCTACAGCAAGCATATGACGCTGCTTAGCTCGTTGAGGGGCCTTTTTCTTGGCCAGATGGCACGGCCCGATCTTGCCGGTCATTATGCTACCTTAGGTTCCATTCTAAAAATTACCTCATCGGGTTCCTTTTTAGTTCTTCCACCGTTATGTATCCCCACAAGCACATTAAGTCTACTTGCTCTAAGTCTTAGGACTTAGCCATCTTTACTTCATGTGTTCCCTTCAAGTAAGCTATGCTTTCCTCTGTAGCACCCCCATCCCAACTCATTGCTATGTAGATGATTCTCGAGAACGAAATCCGTCTCATGATACCATTCTCATGAGAATGTCTCTGAAGACCTTAAGTCCTTCTTCTAGTGTTTCGTGTCGTTAACAGTGTGTGTTAAGTGTGCTTTCGGAAGTAAGTAATAAATGAGAATCTTTGTTTATTCAAATAGTACTCGTATTTCCTGAATTATTCCTCACTCAAAAATGTTTCTTAGTTTGTTTCCATGATACAGATTTGTTTTAGTCAGAATGTCATACTATTTTAAAATTGTCCAAACCGAATAAGACGGGCAATCCGAATTGTCAGTTGTTCCTTCAGGATGGGAACGAAATGGTTTATTGAAGTGGCCCAGAACTATTGCTACCGCCAAACTCTCAAAAGATGCAAGGAGCTTACCAAGTGACGATTGGACAGAGTATAAGTGCATCGTGAAACGCACGAACTTGCGTTCTTATGAAGCTGCTGAAAAGAGTTGGCGGTAATGATGCAGCATAGTGACACCAGTAGTAGCGAGGATGATTTGTCCCTACATTACTGGGGAGGCCCAATTCGAAAAGATTGACACAGAGGAGAAACTGCATTCGACATTCGATAAATGTTGCTTTCGGATCCGGCATACGGTTTCAAATTATTGAGTGAATTTTGATTAGGTAATTACCTATACATAAATTACAAATAGTTTTTTTTTATGTGGTGCAGCACGAGACACTGAAACAACATTGCGACGGAAACTACATGAAATGCGACAATGCCGTCTATGAGTTGGTCGATGTATTTTCCGACTGAAAACTGATAACAAATTATTCGTGGACTTGCAACAACAAAAAAAGGTCATTTAAAAAAATGCATTCAAAGACTTTCAAAATGTTTGCATTTTTTATAAACTGACTAGAAAGGCGGATGTAGCTTACACTGAGGTGGAAATGGAAAACTTTTTCAAAAAAAGTTTTGGAAGCCACTTTGTGTTGAAAAAGCGACGCCGAGGTCTTGCTCCACAGCTGCGTATATCGCGGTGTAAATTTCGTGCAAAATATGTAGCAGCTAGTCCCAGTGACGGTTTCCGCGAACATAATGGGCAAAATAAAAATGAAGAAAATGAGCCAGAAATCTTTATTCACGAACGCGCATCCTATATCTCCGACGGGCCCCAATGTCTACAAAGTCTTCATCAACATCAATCATTGAATATTTGTGCTGCCCCTACAAATCAACAGAAATCATTTTCTATTTGTCTGCCAACACAACAACACGCAAATCGATCACGGCTTTTCAACGCAGGATATATCCAACTTGAATTAGACGATCCAGCATTGAATTTGATCCGACTTATTTATTGTCCAGCAGTTCCAACAGTTAGCGGTGTCGATGAAATCCCTGAAGACGAATGCGACATACAAGGAAACAAAATCGTAGATATCACAATAATGCCAACTTATGTATTGTAATTTATTCTTTAAACTACAATTTTTTATATTTAATTGTTCCTCTTTCATAAATTGAGCAAACTTTTAGGATCGAATAGAGAACATAAACGGCAACCGCTGAACGATTTGTTTGAAAATGAAGTTAACAAGCGGGGAAAAATAAAAATGCCCGACTTTCACGGTAATTATGGCTCCGGTCCAGCGGCCATCTTCGAATGCCCACCAAACTGTCCATTACAGATGCTTACAGTTGATTGTTGATTTATTTTAATTATTTTTAAATAAATTTACTTTCAATTATTCAGTTAAAAAAGAACTAATTGATTTATTGTTATATTTATGCATGCACTCAAAATTCGTTATTTAATTGTGCTTTCGTAATAGCTCGGGAGATAGCGACAATATTTTTTGACACATTTGCTAAAATATAATTTTTATTTTCCATGTCATTTGGACGATTTACTATCAACTCATGCAGGCGCACCAGCGGGACAACGCTTATCAGGACATTGTTAATTATGTTAAAAAAACAACGGTAAATGTTAAAATGCTAAAAGCTGAATCTTTACTCATTGTTTACTGACATCTTAGTAGAAGCAAAAATCACTTCCTGCCACTTGTACGGACAATCTACTCCTACCATCGCTGTCCTAATGTTCATGATTAGTTCAATATCTAAGATTGTTGGAAAACGTATGCTGCCAGCCATTTGACGGGACCTAGAGTCGGCAGCAGCAAAACAGTCCAGCACGAACATACAGTATATTTCGTAGTACATATACAATACATATATTACAATAGTTATTCTTTAAATGTTCACGTAGGTTCTTTGCTGCTAAAACGAACAAATAAAGGAAACCGTCATAAAAAAAACTAGACCCAAGCTTTGCTGGAGTCCGAAGCGTATATACTCTAGACTTGTGCAGACCCTGTAGTGACACCGAAACTTCAAATATGCAACAGCCATATGCAAAGTGTATTTCCTATATGATCGATTTGGGCAGAAGTTAGCCAATGAAGCTACGATAAAAAAATAAATAAATAAGGACAGGCTAAGGTACCCAAAGGTGGGCACTGCGACCATGAGATCTATTGTGCCTTATAGCCTTAAACTAATCCAAAAGACTCTCAATCAGCCTGATGAAGGCCAGTAGGTCCTTTGTAGGAGCGCTCTTAACGACCGCGGAGCTCACGATGGAATCTCCAAGAAACAAGAACCTCGAACGAGCAACCGCCGGGCATTCGCAGAGAAGGTGTTTGGTTGACTCAGTGTCCCCCAGGCAAAGTCTGCATTCCGTTTCAGTAGCCAGACCCATTTTGTTGAGGTGATATCTTACCCAGTGGTGTCCCGTGAGGTAACCAACGATTAACCTCAGGTCCGCTCTGCCCAGGCGGCTAGTTTCTTTGATACCGTATGGGTTTATAAGATCTTTCAACTGACGAAGACCAGCGAGATCATTCCAGTGACGCAACCTTTCATTTGTGGACCATTGCTTAACCAGCTGTCTGGTTGTAGCCCAGCTCAGACCACAGTACGGATCAGGCCCGATAAATTTCACAGATGAGCTCTGCCTAGCGAGTTCATCCGCAGCTTCGTTACCTTGAATGCCCTGATGGCCTGGTACCCAACATAGAGTTACCCGATTGGTGTTTGTGAGACACTGAAGGGTATCAAAACACTCTTTCACTAATTTTGAAGAAAATTTGTATGAAGAAAGAACCTTAATAGCTGCCTGGCTGTCCGTGCAGATAGCAATGTTTGCGCCATTAAGTTTCTTGTGCAGAATTTCTCTGGCGCAGGTCTCAATGGCATGGATCTCTGCTTGAAATATGCTGGGCCAGACGCCCATGGCGATTGAAATCCTGGTGCTCGGTCCAAAGACCCCAGCACCAACTCCCTGATCAGTCTTTGACCCATCCGTAAACCACATGGTACAGCTAGGGTCAGGACAGAGGTTGGCACTATCCCATTCCGAGCGGCATGGAATTGAGACCGAGAATTTTCTATCGAAGCAAAATTCCGTAGTCATGTAATCTGATCTCGAACAGATCTGCAAACCCGGAATCCGCTCCAGGATGCTCATGTGGCCCTGATTGTACACATGAGCATCATAAGTTAAACGCACTCGAAGAGCGCTTAGAGCCGCAGATTCCTGTATAAAAATATGCAGCGGAGTAAGACCAACAATCGCCTCAATGGCCGATGTCGGACATGTACGGATGGATCCTGCCATACCAAGGCATGCAAGACGTTGTAGTTTGGTACACAACTGTATGGTGCAACGCTGCTGCGTTTTGGGCCACCATACTAGCGCAGCATATGTCACGACTGGTCGTACCAGCATCAAATATAGCCACTTAGTCATTTTAGGGGTGAGGCCCCAGGTTTTACCAAAGAGCGATCTGCAAGCCCACATGATTCGAGTGGCCTTATTAATGACAGTCTCGACGTGATTGCTCCAGTTGAGCCTCCAGTCCAACGTAATGCTCAGACACTTGACTTCAGTGGAGAACTGAAGTACCGTCCTGCCTAGACTGACCGAGCTTAAGTTAAGAATTTTCCTCCGTGTAAATGGGACCAAGACGGTCTTTTGAGGGTTAACACTCAGGCCAACTTCAGTGCACCAACGAAGGACTAAGTCAAGTGCAGCACCCATCACCTCAGTGACGGTCGTTTCAAACTTTCCTCTGATTATAATAGTTATATCATCGGCATATCCAATAGCATGATAACCATAATCACATAGCCTAGCTAATAACTCGTCTACGACTAGTGACCAGAGAAGTGGGGAAAGAACTCCTCCCTGAGGACAACCTTTAACAGCATTAACACAGGAGAAGGCGCCACTCAACGTTGAGTAGATCTCGCGCCCGCGAAGCATGGCATCGATCCACATAATAGTGGCTGTGGGTATATCTCTGAGCTCAAGTGCTCTAGATATGCAGCTGTAGCCAGTATTGTCGAAAGCTCCCTCGATGTCAATGAAGGCGCACAAGGCAATTTCCTTGTCATTGAGGGTTTTTTCAATCGTTCCTACGAGATTGTGTAAGGCAACCACTGTCGACTTACCTTTTACGTAGGCGAACTGGGTACGATGCAGGGGTGACGTGCATTCCATTTTCTGTCGAATATGCAGATCCAATAACCTCTCCATAGTTTTTAAAAGAAACGATGAAAGGCTTATCGGTCTGTAAGATTTAGGTAGCTCTTCCGGCTTGTTTCCGTTTTTTGGAATGAACACCACGTTGATCGCTCTCCATAAACGCGGTATGTAGCTGAAGGTGTAGCTAGCTCTGAACAGGGCAATCAATGGATTGATAATGAAACTAATACTGCGTTGCAGAAGAGCAGGAAATATGCCATCGGCGCCAGGTGCTTTATAGGGTTCAAAGGACTCCACGGCCCATTTGACCTTTTCTTTGTCGAAAATGACCCCAGAGAGGCTTCTTAACAGGCTGACCGGGACCCGATGGTCAGCTGGTGGAGCAGACACGCGGGGTCCAGCTTGTACTGAACCCGGAAAGTGGGTGTGCAAGAGCAGCTGTAATGTTTCCACTGGATCCACAGTGAAGGATCCGTCAGGTTTCTTAAGCTGACCAATACCATTGGAATGATCCTTTGATAAAGCTTTGTGGATGCGAGCCGCTTCAGGTAGTGAGTTAATTTTGGCACAATGTTTCCTCCAGGTCTCCCGCTTGGAGCGTCTTATAAGGAGATTATATTCCGTGAGCGCACTTCTGTATGCACCCCATTCATCATTTCGCTTCGCTTTGTTGAACTTTCTCCTAACCTGGACTCTCTTGCGCGCCAGTTCCTCGTTCCACCAGGGAACCCTACGTGTCGTACTAAAACCACGTGCCAGAGTGCTATCTTGGTAGGAGGTGATTAACACGTCGTTAAGTTGTTCCGCTGCTAATTCCAACTCACCAGTCGTGCTAATGGAACTTAGCAGTTGGTCAGTTTTGGAACACACTAATTCGTGAAAAAATTTCCAATTCGTCCTCTTAGGACAAAAGGACGCAGACCGGAGTTCAGAGCTTCCAGGAATGTCAAATCTGATATGCATGTGATCAGAGTTTGACACTTCATCTGAAACCCTCCAGTTCATAACTGTCTCCGATAAAACATTGCTAGCAAGAGTGAGATCAAGTACCTCTCTCCTAGCAACAGTGACAAAAGTGGGCTTGCACCCTTTGTTGAGAACGAATACTTGTTTACACATAAGAAAATCAAGTAAGGACTTACCTCTGTCGTTAACGTCGCTGCTCCCCCATACAGTATGGTGGGCGTTGGCGTCACAGCCAATGATGAATTGTCGGTTGGATTTCCTACAGAACTCGACTAATAACTGAACCTCGGCTGGGGGGATTACATCATCATCCGAGGGAAAATAAGCGGATGCTATCACCACTTTATGACTCCCATGTGGAGTGGAAATGTCCACTAGTACAGCAACTAAATCCTTGGAAATAAAGTTGGTTAGTGGTAAATGATTGACGTGATTGTCTATCAAAAGCGCCGCACGAGGGCGATCTGTTAATTTGTCGTATATCAACTTACCAAATGTACTGTTGATACCACAAACTCGACCATTTACCACCCAGGGCTCCTGAATGAGCGCAAGGGTGGTGGAAGCTACGATGGAAGAACATTTGTAGGGAAGGTGGGCGCCATTTGAGACGTGTGAGTCCTTTTTACCACAACTTTATAGGGGAGATAAGATCTTGTCCAGACCACAAATATTTGACGAAAATTTCAAGTCGCCAGCTCCATTCTATGGGAAATTACTAAATATTTGGGATATCATTTATAGGGGTGGTAGGCATCCTTTAGGTCGGATGACCATTTTCAATACCAGTCAACTGGACCCTTTACAAATATCTGACCAAAATTCCAACTTGCTATTTTTATTCTATCGAAAGTTATCGTCTTTTCGAAGCAGTGCCGTGCGAAATAAATTTGGGGGGGGGGGGGGGACGATTTAATATGGTGCCCCTATATTTAAAGAAGAAGATGATAAAAGGCATCATTATTTTTAATTTTTTTCCTTTTGTATTACAAATTACGAGTATTTATTAATATTTTATATCAAATAACTGAAATAAGCAACTGACCTCACAACAAGTACCTTACCCTTGTTTTAAAAATGTATCCCACAAAAATCAGAATAATAATTTGTTGGTAGTGCCACTATGATATGCAGATTTCTATTTTTTATTTTTTAAATTTGACATTTTTATCACGTTTTCTCTTATTTGCATGTACATAATGTTTTATTTCAAAAATCTGATCTAAATTTTCTAAACAATTTTCATTCATAAGCCCGCAATCGGCAGAAATTAGGATGGAATGATCCAGGCACAGAAGACATATTCGATTTTTTAATAAAACTTGTACATTATGGATTCTAAAATTCCAGAAAAAGTGATAAAAGTACAAGATTTTATGCAATAAAAAGAAATTGCATTTTATAGAGGTACATCCAACAAACTATTCCTCTGATTCTTACGGAAGATTTTTTTTTTAAATGAGGGTCAGATAATGGTTGAGATTATGTGTTTATTTGAGGTATGTACTAGCTTGCGTTGCTTTCCAGTTAATGTAATTTTAGTAATGTAAAATCGGCATAGTGCACGACATTCTAACGCACAAAAGTATGTTTTCCTACATTCAAAGCGCTAAACTGCCGGAAAATAAAAAATAGGATGAAATGATGTTTATACAATTTGATCATAATAAAATAGTGAATTAATTTTTGAAACAGGACAAGTACACCACGTATGCAAAAATTCCGAAAAATGGGCATTTTGATTTTACAAATGTATGACAATTAAATCGTAGAGCGGTGATCGAACGACCACAATAAGAATGGTCTGTTGCGCCAGTTATTTATTTATTTTATCAAAATTACATGCGTATTTAATGACCGATCATGGTCAAAACATTAACGAAAATCTAATCTACCCCAAAAAATGAATATGAGCTTATCCAATTATGATATGTGTCTAGTTTAGTATATATATAATACATATGTGTACATATACAATATATAAATTTATCAGTCGTCTAACATACATACATAGTATACATATTCACTTGTTATCAATAGATGTTAAAACGTGTTGAAATCTTTTCACAAATTCCGGACACACTGACCTTTAGCCCAGTATAACAGTGTGAGAGATACTCATACTGCCATATGAGCACAAAAAAAACATCTGTTTGATATCATAACTCTAAGATCTGATGAAAAATTCCTTCTCGTACAAAATATCGTGCAGTTTTTGACCTCGAAGACGTGTTTTAGAGTAAACCAGGAAGTATACGATCATTACTGTGGCGCTGCACTGTCTGCACACGTTCGAATCGTAGTCATGCAACATACCTATATGACTAACCTTAGCATTTTTAGGGGTTAGCAAGTGAGTGAGTTCACTATGAAAAAAAACTGAAAAAAATGAAAAATTATGCCAGCAATAGTTAAAAAAAAGCTTGGAAAAAATGGTGTTCGCGATGCAGGTGAATTTATGCATATTTTGTTGCTAAGTATTGCTTAAATTCAGTCTGGTTATAATCATATTGGATTGATTGCACTGTTGGGCCACAAGAAAATTTGAGCGGTGAATATTTTTTTTGTGCTGATTTGTAGATCTATAGAGGGTTTTCTTAAATTACAGTCGAACGTGGGTAACTCGAATCTCAAGACAGTCCATCTAATTGTTAGCACTGTTTAGTTCAGTGGTTAGATGATAGCTAGAGGAATGAATTCATTGAAGAACATAAGGGATATACTCTTGATCTAGGTGTACTGTACTTTATACTGCAGCCTTTCATAACATAAACCATGCCATTTCACTGAAATTGTTATTGGGAGGATCGTTGCTAACACATATGCCTTCATTAGAAGTATATTTTAGAGCAAGGTTAATTCCAGCTTCTAATAGTAAGAGCACAAAAAAAGGTGAATTTAATTTTTTTCCATCTTAGGTTGAGTACGGTAAGAGAATTGTTGCTAGCTTAGCTCGCATTAGTCCTCTGATTTGGGCCCATCTGCCACCCTCCGCTGGCTAATTAGAGCTGCCACCTGACCATTCCGCTAAATTGAATCAGGTGATTCAACTACACGACACTTGCCACCTCTGTTAGCTCTTGAAAGCTGTAAGCACCTAAATTTTTGAGGTATTTAGAGCACTTACACAAAGATGTTCGATGGTGTCCTCTTCCATTTCGCATCTTTTGCATAAATTGATGTAGGTCGGTACCAATCTTCTCCCGTGAGATGGTCTTAGCTGCCCTACAAACCATTCTGTTTGTCCAGTCAGATTGTAGAATATTTTCTCTTTGTCCCTTATTGTCACTGTCCCTTATTGTCACTGAGTTTTATACACAAAAGCTGGTTATTTGTGTATAAAACTCTTAAGTTCCCGTATTCCTACTCACTAACGTTTTGCCATTTATTATAGCATCTTCAGAGTGTCAGTGAATAGGAACATGGAAACTTAAAAGTTTTATTCACAAAATCTTGCCGGTAAAATGACAACAAGGGACAAAGAAACAACATTAAACCAGTGACTATTGGACATTGTAAAAAAAGATTGTAGATTAGTCCATATGATTCCATCTATTTCGTTTGTGATGTCCGCAAGTGACCGTAGTATAGGCGCCGGTGGGCTGGTCACGGCACCCAACTCTCTGCTTGCCAGTTCATTGGCTATCTCGTTGCTACACCACTGTGGCCGCACAGTCCTTATCGAAGTATGTTTAGCCTTTCAGTAGACCGCCTCTCTGCATTTACAGTTCTCAAAGAGCATCTGTACGACGCTATAGCCAGAATTACCACCCTATGTCGTCGCAAATCGTGTTCATCCTCGTTCAAGTTCCTTAAATGAACTCTACCGCCATCCATATAGCAGGTAACTCCAATAGGAAAACGGTCGCGTGGTTCGCCCGTCCGAACAACTGGGTAAGGTCCATCTTCGGATGCCCACCAAACTGTCCATTACAATCCGTCGAGTAAATGCCTGAGCCTACTCAAGTGTCACCCTTTGAACCATCTGTATAATTCAAGGACGCCACCGTTACTGATGGCGTCTCCTCTGTCCTAGTCTCTCCTTGTAGGGAACTAAACTTCGAAATTCCTTTCGGTGTATTTTTTTATGTCATGTGATCCGTATCCATAAGATCGAGGCCGTATTATCCCTGACGTGTTGTCAGAATGCAAAAGTGGCCTTCTGTTGAATCTTGCTACATGCAGAACTTTTAGCGCGTAAAGCATGTGCATCAGAATCATTTTAAGCCCAGCCGTTGGGGTGGTTCTCAGGGCACCCGTATAACATATGCAGACCAGTCGATGCAGTACGGATATAAGCCTGGCTTATGCCGGGTTAGCCTTAAGACAAGCTTATCTGGCTCAGATTTGGATCCGGTCTAGCGCCGATTGCATCTGACAAGCACCACTATGTCATCGGCAAAGGCAACCACATCAGAGCCGCTGAATCTTAACCTCTCGAGTATTTATCCAGAAGAGAGGGGATAATGTCTCTTTTTGTGGTGTACCTGAACTAATTGTCTTATCTTTTTTGACCCCCAAATACGTATCTTCGATTTTCCTGTTCTTGAGCAAATCCAACACCTAAGCCTTTAGGAGCGCTCGGTGGTAATGGTCACCGCTCTACGATACTAATCTAGAGTTAGGAGTTCAAATCTCCGCGCGATCAAAAACTACCTATGGGTACTAATAGAACTCCCTCAGCGCTCCGAGCTTGTCAGTATAAAGACAGCGCAGATAGGAGTTATATGCTAGCAACTGCACTTCCAAAAAAGTAAATATGCTATTGAAACGTCAACAAGACATAAAAATGCTAGATATGTTGATGCACCCATAACCTTGTGTTGGCAAGCCGATTAACAACAACATCAGTAATGCTCGTCACAGTCACATTGTTGAAAGCTAGCGTAAATTTCTTCTGTTTTAAGGATTTTTATATCGTCTTGACCAGCTCATGTAGCGCCGTTTCTAGTGATTTGCCCGAAAGATATTCATGCTCGCGAACACAGATTCCCCCAACATCCATTGGGTTTTAAATGTGAGAAGCCACCAGCCTTTCTAATTTTTTTTGCAGAAAAAACGTTAAGCTGATTGGTCTGGAGTCACATTATGGTGATTCAACCTACCTGGTTTCGGAATGAATACCACTCGTGCTTTAGTCCATTGTTCGGGTATTGTCCCGAATCGTAAATAAGAGCTATAAATAAGGATGATGAACCTGTACGCCCTTTGGAGCATAGCTGACGAAATTTGATCGATCCCTGTGTGTTGTCAATGGTGATGTAAGGAAACGCGAATTTAACTTGTCTCTCGGCTCGGCACAGTCAGGGCAGGCCGGCCGGGCAGGCAGGTTTATTTATATAAACGTAATTCACTTCACATAGATACATTTTATTGCAATAATTCGAAGGCAAGCACTTACCGCATTCTTTGTTCCTTGGCGTCATCCTCACTCGATGGAATGCAATCACCAACTACGACTGCAACTAGATCACGACGATGGACCAGAACAAAGATGGCGGTAAGTTTGCAATGGGGAAAACTTAATAGAAGATAAAGTCGTTACAATTCAAAAATTGAAAATTCAAACGTACGTGAAGATGCCGGTAAGCGACATCCCCACCCTTGTGGATCGCCCCGATTTACTACTCTATGTATGTCCAGTACGGCTAGCTTCGATACGGATCTCCTTAGTATTCCAGTATTCGTTCTCTTATCACATCGTCACGTCCCTTGAAGATGTTCACCACTCGACCACGCTTCCAATACCTACGTGGAACGGACAGATAAGAGATGAGAACCAGATCACCAATTTGCACAGGCTTGGTGTGCTGACACCATTTCGAATGTCTGGTCAAAGTCGGAAGATACTCGGCTATCCATCTCTTCCAGAGCCGATCTCGTAGTTGACGCGATATCCGCCATTGTTTACGAAGCACTACCGGCTGATCTAGTGAAACTCTGGGCGTTGTTCGCGCAGTATTGGCAGACCCAAGTAAGAAATGGTTGGGTGTAGGCGGCACGTCCTCTTTGCAGCTTACCGGCAAATGTGTCAATGGTCGAGAATTGACAACGTTCGCGGCTTCGATCAGAAAACTGTACAATGTGTGTTCCTTAGGCGCGGCTTCCTTGAGTGTTTGGATCAACGCTATTTTCACACACTACACCATCCTCTCGCATGCTCCACCTTCGTAGGGATTGTGTGGACAATTAAACTCCCAGTCAACTCCCTTTGATTAAAGCTCGCTCTGAACTTGCTCGACGTCGAACACATCGGATTCGCACCTAGAAAGTTCTTACCGTTGTTACTGCGTATTTTGACGAGAACACCTAGCCAATTGATAAAATCCCGAATCGCCAAGATGCAGGCGTCCCTAGACAGGTCGAAGGCGATTTCCAAATAGATAGCCAGAACGGTAAGGCAAGTAAATAATGCGACTCACCGTTTTTCGTGACGGCGGCCGATAGTCACGTTGATCGGCCCAAAATAGTCCAGTCCAGTGTAAGAAAAAGGCCTTACATAGGGTGTTAACCGATCCTCCGGCAAAGGTCCCATCAGTGGAGGTATCGGTTGAGCTCTAAAAAATCGACAAATGCTGCACTGACCAATAACTTCTCGAAGAACTCTGCGTAGCCTCGGTATCCAAAAATTTCACCGAATCTCGCAGATAGTGGTTCCGAAGTTCCGATGCTTCATTCTCTTGTGATAGTAGGCAACAATTAATCGTGTCAATGGATGGCCTGGCGACAATATTATTGGGCACTTGGCATCTCATGGCAACCAAGTAGCCGCATCAATACGGCCGTATACACGAAGAACATTGCGACTATCGACATACGGCAACAAATTGTAGGGTTCGTTCGACTTCAACAAACTATCTCCGGCTTTCAGTTGAAATATTTCCTCCGCAAACGACTCCTCCTGACTTATTTGGCAAAGTAAGGGTTCAGCCTCCCTTAACTCGGCAGTTAATCCATAAGACTCTTCCACACTATGAATTCTTCGGCAACGACGAACAAATCGTAGCAGGCAGTTGTACGCCTAAGTTTTTCATACGAAGAAAAACGGCAAAATTGAATAAATTCTCTACGTACAGCAAGTAACGAATATTTCGGATGCAGCTCTCGTTAAGATCCCCGGCGGTGCTAGGAGGACCCTGCGGCCAAGCATATTAAGGCTCCAGAAGAAAGCTCGGTCTTTGGAACTACCTAGACGAAACATCGAAGTCCATCTGACGTTTCATCTTGCCTGCCCTGCCGGCCTGCCTTGCCTGTGCCGAGCCGAGAGACAAGTTAAATCCGCGTTTCCTTGCATCACCATTTACAATACTGTGGCTTTGAAGGGCTTGAATGTGCGTATTGCCCACTCAATTTTTACCTCGTCTCTTACTTCCATTATCAGTTGTTCCGACGTCACCTGGGATATGATCGGTTGTTCATCCAAGCGTGTTTGGTTAGCTGATTCCGGAAAGTGGGCTCTCAGTAACATGTCCAGGCACCCGTTTGGATACTTTGCCCAGCCCCCATTTTAATTACGTAGAAAGGAAGGCAAACATGGAGTTACTGCAAGAATTATCTTAAGTCTAGCAGCATCTGTACATCCCTCAATGTTCTCACCGAATACTCTCCATGAGTAACGACTTTTCTTCTTTTTAGGGTTTTGTAGTAAAAACAAGACCCTTACGAAATCGGTCATGCGTCCGTCTGTCTGTCTATGAAATATCTCTTGAACCGCTGAAGCTATATGCATGAGATTTTGTGGGAATATGTAGAATTATTACAATTTGCCGTAGAAAGCGATTCGTTGTAATAGGCTGACTTTAAGGGGAGGTCCCCATAGAGTGAAAATGAAGGTCGAAATTTTTTTTTCATCTGGTATAGGCAAGTGGGGTATCATGAGAAAGGTAACACCGAGTACATTTCACTTTTGGTATTTTCATTAAATTTGAAAAGAGGAGAAAAGAAGTAGAGGAGAAAATATGTGATCCGAATTTGTCCCACCCCCCTTGCATTTCGAGACCGTTATTTTTAAATTTGTATCGGTCCCAGTCCGCCGCCTTATAGAGCCACCTTTTTCCTTACTGGCTTGAGATTGGAAATTCTAATATATGCTTACCACTTTCATTTATGTCAGTGCTCCCCCACATCTCATGGTGTGCGTTTGCATAGCAGCTGATGATGACTTCGGCTTACGTCGCTGCATCGGCTACTTTCTGCAGTCTAGGTGTGAACGGTATATGCTGAAATCTTCACAACACTGGGAGGCGGTGAGCCAGATGGTTTGCACCATCCATAAGGAGCTCCGCAAAGAAGAAGCTAGGCGTAAGTCGGGCAACAGAAATGGTGGCTGATTAGCAAAGGCCATCCCTGCGAAGTAATGCCGAAAGGTAGTTCCGCAGGGAGAAAATGGCAGTGAGAGGTGTTTTTTGGTTTTAGTCGGTAAAAATCCGGCATGCCGCCAAATCGGCGGTATCTTTGGAAGATTTCCATCATCACCTATATAAAAAAAAAAGGTGTGAACGGTTCCGCATCATATGGGAGGTAAATGGCCGACAGCAGATGGAAGTGAAGCGCTACTATGAGACAGGCCTAAATGAAACTTAATTCGTCTAAGAATATGAATCATCGCTATCAAGATCAACACATTACACTTATTCCTTACATTAAAATCTTACGGTAATGCCACAACTCCCACTCCCAATGGCACCTGCCTTCTTGTTACAAAGTCGCCATCCTGATATTCTCAATACAAAGGATACATTTCATGAAATTCCAGTCTGAAACAAAGTAAGCACATCACTATGACATTTTCCAATCATCATACAACTAAACCACACTCAACTCATTCGCGAGTATAGCACCCATTGGGGGCTCGGTTAAATGAAAAGACGATGAACATAAATTAGAAATCATAAAACCGACAATATCAGAGCTGATCAGAAATTATAATTTACGACAGTTATAAAATTTTAGTGATATTAATACAAAACGAAAAATTATGACTTAGATCGGGAGGCACTTGTTTGCAAATATTAGGCGCGTTCTTTTGTACTTCAATCCAGGTTGATTCGGGTTAAGAACCCGCAATTACAAAATTACGTTAACTTGATTTAACCTGGATTGCTCTATGGGTTAATAAACCTGCACTCGATAGATATGTCAAGAGATGGCGCTTGCATCCCTAAGTGGCGAATTTATTATGAAAAATTAGAAATTTTTTGTAGTTTAATTTAATTAATTATTGTAATTAGTAGCTACCATGTTTTTAATCTCGCGAGCACAGTTAGAAATGAAGAAACTAAATTGACGCCAGGCGCCCATTGCACATTGACACTTAAGGTTCAAATACATGTAACGCGTAAACCCGTCGGCTGCGTCAAATACACTATATCCGTCTCGTGTAAACAGCAAACGGGTTTAAGACAACGCGTAATTTGTTAGCTGATGAAGGATCTCGACGGGTACTTATCCGCCATTGTGAATCGATGAATTAAACATCAAACATATAAAAAAAAGATGATTTGATCAGTACTCGTTTCGATACCCGTTTCTGACGTTTCATCAGCGTGTAAATCCGACTTACGTGTAAACACTAGTCGCGGTAACGCGACTCAGGTGAAAATCACACGATCGCGTATACGCGTCCAGTATATTAGAGCCTTTAGCCGAGTAGTTAACCCGGACGGTTATATTGAACGCTGCTTAACCTTCACCCGAATTAACCACACTGGAGTACAAAAGAATGCGCCTATAATTGAAAAGCGATGCCGAGATACAGTGCCACAGTTGATGAAATCTAAGACACTTTGATGATAGAGGGGTCGTCGACAATGGGTCGACATTCTTTCGCGAGGCACATTCATGGGTATGGCACGAAACAGGGTGTTGAATTTTATAGAGATCGGGAAGTCGGTTTAAGTTGCAATTTCAATTAATTAGGCGAGAATGCGGAATGGGAACAACATTTGACAATGTTTTTGGCTAATTTGTAGTGAGTTGCGTAAATCATGATCACTGGGACTCCGGTTCAACTCCTACCTTCCTGGATTAATTTTTAGAGATAACGCTAACTTTTCTGAAAACAGCCGCGAAGGTTTAAACGATTTTAATAACATGCATTGAAGCAGACTTGCCATGGTCTCAGTTGTCATTTGGCAAAATATGTATATAATACACATATTGAAAAAAGTTTCATCTATTGGCGTCCAATGTGGGACAATGCATCCGGTCCTTATAGGCTGAAGATCGTACAATTTATATTTTTTTATAATTTGAGTTAGCGACTTAAAATAAGTTACTTTTCAATTAGAGTAACCAATACACAGAAACGTACTCGTATATTGGTAAATGAACCGAGGAAAGTTACTGGTCGATCGATATATTATCACAATAATATACCGATAGCCCCAGACTTATCTCGAGAACAAGCTGGACACTTGAGGATGAACGTTAGATACAGAGATCGATGCAATTTAATCATGCCCAGATAAAATAAAACGTCTGCCAAGGGGGCTAATAATTAAAAATATAATTAGGCTTGTTGCAAGCCTTGATTTAATAACTTGTGTTTATAAATATCGTAGCAGAAGTGATGGCTAAATTTTCTTATTCGCTCATTTATTGTTAACCTTAGAATGGCACATTGGGGTCCTGTGGACTTAAATTAATTATCGTGTAGCATTCTCGTTGCATACACATAAAGTATGCTGTAACCTACACCAATCTGTAGTTGTCGCCGACAACGCACAGCTCAGCTGATCGGTTACATACCGTGTACAGATGAAACAGTGGTGCACCGTCAAAAATCTATGCTGATGAGTTGTGGAGCCGGCACAGCGCATCATTGATGTTGTTAGCGACTATTCTGACGAGGAGTGGACGACATGCATCTCGAGCGATGACCCGGTCAAGGACATTTTGCATGAGATTTTGAGCAATTTGAATTAGTGGTATGTGGCGGAGGACCGTCGAGGGCGGTAAATCTGAGAGGATTGACCGACTCTGGGTTTGAGGTTTGATACGGGAGTTTTGTTCCGGAAGATTGATTTTGATTGCCGTGAAGGAGAGTTGGGTTTTGATCAAATAAGTCGATTCGTTTTCTCCCCCTTAAGTTGGATTTTGGAAGGATTTTTGGATTGTTTAAGGCGACTGGTTGGTTGAGTGAAAGAGAGTTGGAAAGTGGGAGTCGCAAGATACTATTAGATTAGATTAGTTTAGGTTGTAGGCTGGCCGTTGAACCCCTAAAGGGTGACATATGAGTATGTCAGAGATGTTCGTGCTGCTGGACAAAACCTGGACTCAGATTTTAATCTGAGCCAAGGATTCCTCATAACAGGTCATGGATTGCTGAACGCTAAGTTCTTTGAACGGGGGCTTTCAAGGGACCCCTCCTGCCACATGTGCCCCTGGGTGCACGTTCTATGCTTGTGTCCGGTATACTCAGACGTCCGAGATCTTGATAGCTTCGGCATCAGGATCAACGATGGCTCCCCTGACGTTTGCAGCTACCTTTTTGGGCCAGAAAATATCCTGACTCTGAATACCTTCGCTAAGGATGTATTCAATCGGCGCCGTCGGCATATTAATGAAGCGGCTGAAAATCAGCCACAGAATGGTTGCAGTGTCTGGTTTCCCATGGTTGATCTTTATACCCTAGACTTTTAGTATAGGGTATATTGTTTTTGTCACGACGGAAATATGTAACACCTTAAAGAAGGCTCCGGAGGTATGGCAATGTATATATATATAAATGTTCAGGGTCATCTCCTAATTCGATTAAGCCATGTCTGTCTGTCTGTCTGTCTGTCTGTCTGTCTGTCTGTCTGTCTGGCTGTCTGTCTGTCTGTCTGTCTGTCTGTCTGTCTGGCTGTCTGTCTGTCTGTCTGTCTGTCCGTCCGTCCGTCTGTCTGTCTGTCTGTCCGTCTGTCTGTCCGTTCGCACGATAAATTCGGATAAAATGAAGCTAGAACCTTGAAATTTTGGTCAAATATTGGAAGTATGATCTAGTTGGTTGGTATTGAAAATGGGCGTGATCAGGCCAAGAGAACGCCTACCTCCCCTACATATGTAAAATAGTTAAATGTATCTATAACTCCCGATTGAATTAACATGAAAAGCTTTTGCTTTGGCAGATTGCTCGCGAGGATAATCTTATACTCTCCAGGAAAATAAAATCGATCAGTTGAAAACTAACGGTAATTTTCTTACAAAGAACCCCGTACTACCCTACCTTTCAGGTTTTTTGTCTATAACTCCTGAACCAATTGACGTAGACACCTGAGTTTTTGCACGTAGCCCTGAGGTAAGAAGTTGCTTGAGTTTTAGTAAGTTGGGCATAATCAGGTCAAAGGAATGCCTACCTCCCCTATAAAATTCAAAAAATTAAATATTACATAGTTTAATTACGATAACTTTAGATAGAATGGTACTAGCGAGTTGAAAATTTGGTAGAATACTGGTAGTAAGATCTGGTTAGTTGTTATTGAAAATGGGTAAGATCCGATCATAGGAACCCCTGCCTCCCCTACAAATGGAACATCAAATATACGACAGCTTTTGATTGAATGAGCCCAGCGATTTGAAATTTTGGTAAAATATTTGAAGCGATATTGGATTAGTTGGCATTAAAGATGGGTTAGATCCGACCTAAGGAACGCCTACCTCCCCTAGAAATGAAACTTAAAATATGCGATAACGTCCGACAAAATAAAGCTAGCGACTTGAAATTTTGGTCAAATGTTTGTAGCAGGATCCAGTTGGCTAATGTTGAAAATACGTTAAATCTGATCAACGAAACCCCTACTTCTCCTACAAATGAAACTTCAAATAAGCGATAACTTTCGATAGAGTGAAGCTAGAGACTTGAAATTTTTTTTTTAAATGTTTGTATCATGATCTAATTTGTTGGTGGCAATGATGGGCAAGATCCGAACCAAGGAGCCCGTACCCCCCCCCCCCCCCCCCCCCAAGTGAAACTTCAAATTAGCAATAACGTTCGGTAGAATGAAGCTAGCGACTTGAAAAAATTCGATGATTTCGGGAATGGTCAAGATTCTCCTGGATGAGTATCAACCTCCTCTATAAACTGGCCATATAGGAAACTCACTTTTAATGCATATGGTCGCTGCCAATTGGTACTTTTTGTATCACCACTAGGTCTGTATAAGTCTAGGGTATATACGCTTCGGCCTGGTTAATATTTATGCTAGTTTTTTTTTCACGTGGGTCTTATTAGTTCTTTAAAGCAGGGAGGTAAAGCTTTTGTTCCGTCACCGGCTGAAATACCATGGTCGATTCCGGTGAAGCTTTCGGGAAATGACTATCCCGCTTCCCCGATTAGTCAGGTAATCAGTCCTGAGTGTGCAAAAGCACTCTACTGGCAGCAGTCAAATGGCTGCCAATCCTGACCGGAGGTTCCATATCTTGTAGCACGGGAGCCGGGGAGCCCTGGAGTGGCATTGCTCTGGCAGTAATACTTCTCCCCGGCTGTTGAGGTATGTGGGAGCATCGTGCTGGTTGTGCCTTACCACCCAAATCGCTGGTAGAGTGTCCAGATTTACTTCTACTCACTCGGCGTGGAGTTGTGTATTTTAACCGGATGTCAGGACCCAAAAAACGGCAGAAGTTTAGATAGGCCTGTGTGAAATTGTGTTGCACAAACAATAAAAATAAAAAAAATTGGAAGTTATAGTTCCTGCGCGGGTATTTGCCTGTAACGAATAGTTGAAATTCGAGTCCTGGAGTGTTTGGCGTTGGTCGCGAGTTAATTGACTTGATTTGGAAGCCGTTGCGACGGATCGTGTGGTGGACGACAACGGATGAATTGATGGACTATTCTGCATTAATTTCTTCTCTTTTTTTTAATTTAATTCAGGTTTTTTTAGAATAGAAATTCTTTTCGAGTCACGGCGAGCGATCGATCGTTCTACGCTGGAAACCATTGTAAGTTTAGGTTTCTTATTCTCCCAATTTATTTTTCAATTTTTACATACACTGAATAAGAATATTTTTTTTTCATTCCATTATGTTGCCTTAATTCGTTTTTAAACTCTTGCTAAGATTCTTAAAGTTTTCTTTATCATTATTCTGCTTTTTCCACTAATTGTTTGTCTTCCCGAAAATAGAAAATTAATAAGGAATAGCTAATTCTATTCATTCCATTAAGTTCTTCCATGTCCCGAAAGATGAGCACACTTCTTTCTTCATCCCCTTTCCTTCCTTGTTCATTAAATGTCGATTTTAAGTTGGTTAATCTGGGACCAGGGTTCACTGGCTGAAAAATCCACGACCAACCGTTGGTCTGGCCGGGACAAATGCTACCAAGTCAGATAGCACTCTGGTCAGAGTATAAATTTTGTTGCAGTGTGTAACATACGGTTTGGTGGGCAACCGAAGATGCCCGTGGGGACGGAGCCTAAGGTAGCTTAATTGACCGTGAAGGTTGGGCTGTGCCATCTGGCGAAGGAAAAGGCGCCTCAGCGAGCTAAGCAGCGGCTAATGCTTGCTGTAGCTCAGTTGGGGGGACGTGGGCGGGGGTTTCGCCGCTCGTTGCTTCTGTCCTTTACGTATTAACCAAATTTCATAGGCCTGGGGAAGACAACACAAATAGGGGAAGTAAAAATGGGGAATGATAAAAATGAGGCGATAAGGATGGAATAGTTGGCGGGCGGCGCCATTCCCTCGCGTTCACATGAGGATCCAGGCGTAATGGGACCCTCGGCCTCTGGTTTCGTACCACCGGCATATCCTCCTCATCAGGTGCTGCCATAGATCTGCCGGTGGAAGCAGCACTACCAGACCATAATATGGCTCATTACAGGTGGTTCATTACAAGTGGTGACGCCTCGACACAGACCCGTTGGCAACAAAACACTTCTTGCCAACTTTCTTTTTTTTTCCAAAATTTTAATAGATGTAGACTTAAAGACGAATAAGTTTGGTAAGAAAGGAAGTTAGATTTGGAAATCCCATGTAATTAGAAGATATTTACAAAAATGGTAAGGTGGATCCAGGGAGAGCTACAAAGAATCAAAGATGCTATACTTTTCCTCGAGCAAGGTACTGAAAAAAGAAAATGCTGCAAAAGTCACATGGTAATATGCGGTGAACATAAGATCTGATTAGAATGCTCTAAATATTGAGCAAGTTTGGAGCCCGATTCAAGGAAAATAAGTAATAGTATCTATGTAGTTTTTTATCATCAAACTTGTTGTTTAGTAAGATATTTCAGATATATTTTGAATAATAAAAAGAATATATTTGAAAAAAAAATAGTTTTATTTTCATTCAAATGTTTGTAATGAGTCGAAATTACTTTGAAACATCGTAGGAACTAATTATTTTATACCCATTTGCCCTTACCCCTAAAGGAGCATAGCGCGATGACCATTTCATGTGGCTCAGCTTACGTTTCGTTGACATAAACGAGTTTCGGACAATGCATGTTGCCAGTATGCACCCCCAACCTAATTATTTTGATCATATAATAAAAAGGGCATTTATTTTTATTATTACGACTTTGGAACAGGTTGGAGTAACTTTTCAATGATTTACCTTGGACAAACAATTAAACTATGCATTTCAGGAAGATATTTGTATTGTGGTCCCAGGGACCTCTGTGTGCCATTTACGTTACAAAATGAAATTTATACCATCCGAGGGTTAAAATCTTAGTTCATCAGTCACCATCAATTTGTCGCTGTATCCCATAAAAATCCTACTCCAATAAGCAAAATATTTTATGTATATTACAAACAATTTCCAGTTGAATTCATGACATTTTACGAAAAACTCAGTCGATCTTCATCTGCTCCGTTTTTCTTTATATTTCGCTAGAATCCGACAAGTGCTGGAAATCTGTGCAGCCAATAGTATGTCAAGTAGTTTGATGTCTGTACGGTCACATGTTATAGCACTTCTTTTCACTAAATACTATAAACTAATCTAAGTCTTGTGCCATACTAGAAAAAACGAGTTGCTCTTAACGAAACATATCGCCTAAATGAGGTATGCTAGTTAGGGCCGATCTTGGAGAGAGACGATGGTTGCGGTGTGGTATATCAGCTTTGTTAAGATGATGTTACATTGCCGATCATGATCATCATGATTACGATCATCATAATCATCAGCCGCGCATCATCCATGGCGATCGTGCCAAAACCAATTCTGCAACATTGCCTGGACTTTGACTGAACACTGAGCGCTCGCTGACTGACTGAGGACTCGCCATTCGCCAAATGTATGATTGTAACCAGCCTGTTTCGTATAGACATGAAGTTTTGTGTCTTTTTTATAATATAAAATGGTAAAATCAAGTAAATATGATATTATTGCAGCAGAGACCGATGAACCGACATGGTTAGTGCTCGTAATAAAGTCAAGGAAATTAGTTGGGTACATGGTGATTGTGCCGGTGAGATATGGCATTTGATTTTCATAAACAAAAAAAAAAAATCATGTAACACGATCGAAGGTGCAATAAAATGTTAGGTTGCATATATGATCATTGGACTTTGATCAGTGTACCGATAAGAATAAATATGACGATAATGGATGGGCTAGAAGGATTCCAATGACGATATGTCGTATAGGAAAATAATGACAGGATGTCATCTTATCCATGCTCAGGGGAGCACAGCTTGCTAGATTATAACAAATGTATTTTCTGTCAGATTAAATGCGGGGGGTTCTTAAGGAAGTCAATAAAAGTTATCTTCCAAGAATCGCCATGATCAAAATTAAATCCAAAATTTAAAAACCAGAATCTCCAAAATTTAAAATTCATAAAAACCTGGCCCAAAATAATTATTCCGTAAACTTCATTCGAGGTGTGAACAAATTGTTATGATGTATACACAGATCTACCGTTGTATCAAAAGCGTAAATTCGCGTCAAAGTAGGACCGGACAGAGCTCATCCTCAAGCTTTCATTCACTAAAAACTCGAACAGGTAGAGGCAGATGATGCGTGCCACAATATTCCAACGGAAATTAATCAAGTGGTCAGGGATGGACGTATCCGAATTCAATAATTTAATTCATTTGATTTTAATAACAATAAATTTGTACGCTTGAGATCACGAGGCAGATTTTTTCTTATCAAGGCGGTCCTGGGTTCAGTGGACAGTAGGGTCCCACCTGATATATACTACACTACACTGTGTGACAAAAAGTGTCGGAGGAAGCTTCGGGAAAAATTAAAAGACACCGGGTGGCGGGAAAAAGGTTATTGGAATGCGGACGAGGTGTTTAATGTCGACGTGAAAATTTGGAAGAAGAAAAGATATGGAGTTCTTTGTGCCACGACGGTGTTATATCTACCGAATAATATATTGCATAGTTAATGTGAGATGAGGCTACAGTACACCGCACACGACACGAATATAGTTCCGTTTGATATACGGGGAAAATATATTACGCGACTACCTGAATATTGTTCCATTTGAGAAGCATAGCGATAATATTGTAATTGAATACTACTATTTTCGCATTTCTTTTAGAGTCTTTGTTTTTTTTTTGCTTAACTTGCTTTTCTTTTATGTTATTAATTTCTGATTTAGAGGTAAAGTAGAGTCATTGATATTCAAATACAAAGTTGCAGCTACTCCATTTCGGGATGGCCATCTAGGATTTCGGGTAGTGCTGTATACTTATATAAATTTAGTTTCGTTTGGTAATTTCCTTTCAATTTCGGGTCACCTTATATATATTTTCATTATTGCTTCCTTTTTTCTTTTTGAATTAATAGTTTCAATATGTTGTAAATTTTAAAAATTCGGCGTTTCCTTTCAGGAACCCCTTTGCCTCCTTTCAGGTTGATTGACGGGATGAGGTGAAACACCTTATCCATTGTCTCGCTATAGGCAACATACATTAAATTTATTTTTCGGTCAAGGGGGCCTCAAGGTCGGGTTGCCTTTTTTATTTTTCAGCGGGTTGAACGTCATCGCCATCTGAACCCTGGAGCAGAGAAAGATGGCACCTGAGCTGGCTGACGCCACGCTTCCTCCTCATCATTCCCAAATCTCACTCCCCCTTGTTTGTGATGTCTCTCCCAGGCCTGTGAATTCCCTTTAAATATGTAAGCACAGGTGCAACGAGCGGCGAAAATCCCGCCCATATCTCCCGAACTGAGCTACAGCAAGCACAGGGCGCTGCTTAGGTCGTTAACGAGCCAAATTTGGAGGCTGTTGAACCTTAACGGTCAGAATGGCTCCATCCCCAATGACACCTTCGGATGTTTCCATCGTCCTTTACACCGATCAACAGAGGACCAACTGATTTTGTGGTGGTCCTAATGCTCAAACATACTAGCGCCGATTAAGAGACTGAGAAAATTGCGAAACTCTACAAATCATTCACAGTTGTCGTTACGATCACCAAAAACTTGTCTCTCCATCACATGTCTGAGCCCATAGTTATCAGCGCCAACTTTCGCATTCAAATCATCCACAACCATTATAATGTCAGCTTTAGGTGTTCTGCTCTGAACGGCGTTTAGTTCTTCGTAGAAGGAGTCTTTTGCCAAGACATTGTCGGGTTCAGAAGTTCATTGTATTATTGAGATGTTCCTCATTTTGGTCCGGAACCTGGCGGTCATGATTCGGACGGAGACCGGCTCCCAGGATAAGAGACAGTTTCGTGCGGCTCTGGTTAAAAGGTGCTCCACACCTGACTCACGACGACTACCGGTAGCATTACCGGAGTACAACATTACAGTGCTACCCGTTGGAGAGATGAACTCTCCCCTGTTCCACCATCTTATCTCACTAACTACTAAGACGTTTAATTTATGCCGCAGAAATTAATTTGCTAGTTGAAGAAATCGTGCATTCTCGCGACCTTGTGATCCATTGTCCAGGAGAGTACGCACATTCCAGAATCCAATATTTGTCATTGCACGATAGCCAAAAATCGTAACAGTTGAGTCAATCCTTATCCGAGGCATAGTGGACGTTTCGTTAGCATATAAAGATTTCGGATAGTGCAAGTTGCTGGCGTACACATCCTGTCTTTTGTTTGACGGTTTTAAGGACAAGCCCTCAAAGGGAAAGGCCGTGGTATTATTTTTACACCCCACACCACAGGGGGGAGATTTACCTCAATCAAATCATCGCACCACCATCACTGGGGGCTTGAGACTGGTTAACAATGGTCAGTGGCCACTTCCGTTCCAGGGGACGCACACGCGGAGGACTTTGGACGAGCAATTTTTGTCCTCCAATTGATTATTGTTACATGAGATAATTGACCCTCAGAAAAATAATGTAAATGGGTTATTGGTAAGAAAATCATTACTAATTAGGCGATTTTGATCCTTTATAATTGTCCGTTTGCGCGTATAATAGAGCCGAGCCTCTTTGAGCCTCATCGTCAATTGTTGTGTTTTCGGGTGCTATTTTCTCAGGTGTTTTGCTGTAGGTTTAATTCTCAACGGTATTGCTTGTGGTTTTTTTTTTCAGGGAAAAACTTAAGTTAGTTTTGTATCGTATTTGGTAGTTTTTTGACAGTCTGGTTTTATATTTGTCTCATTTCGATATTTATTTTTCCAACGAAAGCTTTTTTAATTGTTCCGTTTCTGGTAGTCATGCATCATTTTGAATAGTATTCTTTGCATAATTTACAGTCGTCAAAAGCAAGCTGTATCAAATGAATTAAAACGTTTATTTTTCTTTTCGACAACGGTTATTTTTTGTCCGAACTATTATGTTTTCTGATCTGAAATGTTAGCTTATTTAATCCCCATTGACAGTGCAGACCACCATCTCAGTAATGTCGAGACGTTCCTACAACAAAATAATGATCTGAAATTCTTTTAGCATAGCGTTGAATTTTAAATAACTGCGGCTCATGGTCTTTCATCTTTAGTTGTTTATATTGCCAAAAATTTTGTAACAAATATTAAATCACCTGATATTTCCCTGACTGTATTATTCCATCACTGAATTAGCTGTGCGGCCGTATGCAAAAGCAGTTTCATAAAAATTCAAGAACCCATCGTTTCCGTACTCTATTCTAAATGCTTTTAAATGGGTGATAAAATCCTCTAAATTCAACTAATAGATGCACAACATTCATTTCCAGCATACAATTCAATGGCACCCCGCAATGACATTGGCAATATTGATCGATACGATGAAATGATAGCGATTCGATTTAAAATTCATTAGCTTTTCGAAATCAAGTATAATACTCGTGTCTATAAAACACCTATTATCTATTTTTCTCGTTTAATCGATTTTAGTTCAACGAAAACATTTCAACCCACACAGCGCCTTCTTCACCAATTCAATTCGAACCACAATGAACATCGTCATCATCATAATCATCAGCGTCTCCATAGAAGATAATCTCTCACAGCACACATTCAACACAGATATTTGATTAAAGAAACGATTCGGTTTTCTTTTCAGCAATAGTATTTTTTAAACGATCGCATATTATAATGCGCCATCTTATCACAGGGTGTGTATACGGGTATGTGCAGTAAAGATCAATTCTGACTTTTGCTCTTTTTCTTTCGAAATCAACATAAAAAGAGTGGCATTTTTACACGACACAATGTATTTAAATATTGTTTCCGAAATAAATTATTATTGTGCATAAATCTCCAGTCGTTTCAGTTTCGAGGTCGAAGCATTGTTATGGATAGATGCTGACTTGATTTCATTTGCTTTCTGAAAAGAAGATACTTGATGGCGTCTAGATAAATCTTCTTCACTTCCAGGTGCCACATAGCGATCGAATCCGTGACTTTCCTTGGTCAGATAAATTAATTTGATGATCAAATTTGGCTTTGTGTTTTGATGTTTTTCAAAAATTGCATTTTTGTTACTCGTTGGCACGGCATGTCATGACCACCTTTCCGATTTTCAAATTCGAATATCTTACGGAATACATATCTTGACAAGAAAAATATTCAAGAATTATTCTGATTGCATTGGGGTTAGTTAGAGAAGGTGAAATTTATGTGGATTTGGAGATCACAACAGTGAAATGATTGAAAAATGATTTTGATTTAGTGCGGTATGATTAGAATGCTATTCGGCTTTCACACACCGAACTGACCAATTTATTTGATGGATGCTCACTCGGTCTGATGTAGATATTGTCGATCCAATTTTAGTGAAATGTCATCTTTCCTAACGAAAGATGGTTATCGAAATCATTTGCTTAAACGGTGTCATCTTATAATGAGCACGTTATTAATAAATTGCCAATTTGCCAGGCCATTCAAAAATTCACTGCCCGATTTGGACCCCATAGTGTTCATCTTGTATGAAAAGGAGACGAGAAAAAAAAAACATGGGGTCGCTTTAGTTGTTTTTCACCTCAACAACGTACCTTCTAGACTATAAGAAGGTATTTAGCTTCCGAGAAATCGTGAGAATCGTATTACAAGACATTTATTGCTTAAGGCCCACGCATTCGAACATTTCCATGGTGGTAGGTGTCGCGGTAACAAGGTGCTTTACAAGACATTTCTTCTACGCAAAAAGAACGACGGAGCGAGTCAGAGAAACACGATATAGGTGGTGCTGTGTATAATAGAGAACACTAAAACGACCATTTGAGAGTCAAAGAGTGGTTTGTGTTGCATTGATCTTCTGGTTACCGATAGTAACATCAGATATAACTGCTGCTGCAGTAAATTTAATTACGGATCGGTTTTCATTCATTGAATTGTTGTTAACAGAAAATTCTGCAGGATTGAACTAATGAACCTAATAATGGTCGGTACAATGAGAATCTATTGAGGATTTCATTGATTTCTTGCTGCCCTTTTGATTATCTTTACATTGTCAGGGAACAATCCGAAGCAAACCTTTTACTTCCCATATTAGGGGGATTCACGCTCGCTGTTGTAAATCCTAAAAGCGTCGGAAATCGTAAACTAGTTCACAATAACCTCGTATATGTGCAAATACGATCTAATTGTGATCTAGTTTACGATTTACAACAGCGAGCATGAATCCCCCTAATATTTCCAAGAATTGCTTCTAGAAAAATCGATATATTCGTATATGTATTTAGTTCAACTCCCCACTATTCAGATCAATCTTCACTCTGTCCAACAACACTCGCAACAGATGTATTCCCTCGACCACCAATCATCCAATTGTGGTTATCTACAATCTTGAAAATCCACGTTGACATAAACGCTCTCGCATTAAGATTCAAAACTGACCTCCTTGGGAGATTCTTGAAAAACGAACGCGATCTACATACGTACAAACAGTCATAGTGAAACTATGGCCAACAGATAAATATGCAGACTCTTCTGATTCCACGCTTCAATTTGAATGTTACAAAGTTACTTTTACGTGGAAGGTCACAGCATGAGATTAGTCCCAGTTTAGCGTTTATGTGGTTATAGTACTCATAATTTTCAATCATTTTAGTTTGAAAAGTGATTTTACAGCAAAACTCCCGCTAGTAGGAGATCGATAGCGTTTATGATGGCTGCGAGTCTGGAAGAATATCAAATTTTATTAAATAGGATTTCCAAGAAATGGTTGTGGAAATATTGAGGTGGTCATTGTAGTGACAGAAATCACATGACATGATAATATTAAAATATGGGTAATGTGAAGGAAAACTTTAAAGTCATTATGGATACTCATCTAGAGAAAAATTGCCTGTCTTCAGTTTTTGACAGAAGAGGGCTTAATGCAATTCCGTCCGTACATTCGTTAGAAGACCACAATATTAAAGAACATAACTTGAGACGCCGACGATATATTTCCTGAAATGTTTTTTATAAAGGTTACAAATTAACTAATTTTATAAACCTCACAGGTAAAGAGATTTTTCCCTTTTCAGGAGTATTTCCCGGGGTCCAATTTCTATCAAATTTAGCCTACTGCGTCCTCGATTTAACCTAAGCAGCACCCTTTGATTGTTTTCTGCAATCAGCGAATATGAGTATTTTTGTAATCGGTATGAATAGACCAATGCTCGGCGCAGAACGAACATAAAGGACACAGGAACACACAAATAGACAAAAAGGTCATAATGGACAAAAGGGACGTTGAGTATAAATTAAGTGTCAAGTTCACTATAAAACCGAAATATTCAATGAAAACCGGAGAAATTACCTTTAACACCCTTAATCCTTCACTTCCGCACCCGCAATAAACGGGGCCTTTAGAGCATATATTCAGACGACTCTCCAAATCAATTGTGCCAAACTTCAAAAACATACAATTTTTTTCATATTTTTCATTCGTAGCGTGGACTATCTGTTAAGTCAAGGTTGAAGTAAATTTGTTTCTTCTTCAGACCATGTTTATACTCTAGATGAAATCTGAGAGTATTATAAGTTTGCCACAAAGTTTGTAACGCTAAGAAATAAGGCTCGCAGAAAAAAATGAATGATACAGAAGTTCATATTATCACTCGAATATCTCAAAACCGGATGTCCGTCTGTCCGTCTGTCCGTCTGTCCGTCTGTCCGTCTGTCCGTCTGTCCGTCCGTCCGTCCGTGACCTCTCTAGCTCGAGAACGCGTTGAGCTATGAAGTTCAAATTTTGCACACGTTATTTTTGACAAAAAATGAAGGCTAAGTTCGTGAACGGGCTAAATCACTCCACCCCTTCTACCCCCTCCCATACAAAATGACACATTTTTGAAAATTTACAATAATCAGATTTTCTCAGAAACTATAAAACATATTGCTTTGAAATTTTTAATATATCATTTTTATGATAATTGTAACCTATGTTATAAAACTTATTGTAATCCTCACCCCCCTTCTACCCCCTCCCATACAAACTGCACTCTTTCATGAAATACGTTAAGCCAATTTACTCAGTACGTATACAATTTATCGGACTGAAATTTTGTACTTAACACTTAATTAACAATATCAGTTAGATTCAAAAAAATTAATCGATTACCCTTACTCCGTCTACCCCCTCCCATACAAAATGACACATTTTTGATAATTTACAATAATCAGATTTTCTCAGAAACTATAAAACATCTTGCTTTGAAATTTTGAATATATCACTTTTTTGATAATTGTAACCTACATTATAAAATTTATTGTAATCCTCACCCTCCTTCTACCCCCTCCCATACAAACTGCACTATTTCATGAAATACGTTAAGCCAATTTACTCATTACCTATACAATTTATCGGGCTGAAATTTTGTACTTAACACTTAATTAACAATATCAGTTAGATTCAAAACCAGGTTCAAATTCATCTAGAGTATTGCATGATTGGGGTTTACCCCAATCGTAGTTCTTTTATGTTTTTTTTTGTCTTTAATACGTAATATTCGCAAATTTTCAAATCTAAGTCCTTAAAATGTATATGGCGTTCGGAAGCAAACACAATGAGGCAGCTTTTGTCAACTTTGCAGTTTTGTCAGTTCAATGTACCGTTGTAAAATTATCAATTGAATTTCCGAAAAAAATTAAATTTTCAAATTTTTTTTTATCCCTAGAAAAATAACCTACGCCGCAGAGCCGCCCGCAAAAAAAATTGTCTTTATATCTTTACATTTGACGCGACTATTTACTTGTTCTTGCCAGGCAACTTAGTCGTCAGTCCTTTCGTGAGACACATTTTATGCAATAAGTTCCAAAAAAACCGAAAATTAAAGTTATTTGTTTCTGGTATTATTAAAATAAGGCGAAAAATGGGGCGACCGGCAGCATAGTATGTTTAGGCATCAGTCTCATGTTTGACTACCGGCGTTTCGGGTTCCAGTCCCGTCCACGACGACGTTTGTGGCCATGGATTTGCAGGAGGTGCAAGCTGGCAACTGCATTCTCCGAAACTAGTTTATGCTGCCGAAACGTCAACTGGGCCTCATGGAACAGTTGACGCGCTATGCCCCACAAAGGGTTATGACAACTGAGAGAGAGAGATTATTAAAATAAGACAGCCAATAAGTAATCGTTCCTAATTTTTAATAATATAGCTAAACGTTTAATATTAAATAACAAAAATAATTCAGAAAATTAACAGAATCAGTAAAAAATCGTCATTTTAAAAGTTGGCGCCTCAGAGACCTATGGTTATCTGCAACGCAACTTCCAATATGGTTGTCTTGCTAGGCTTAAAGTTTAAGCAATTGTATCTTTGAAGTAACGGTGATTTTCGCAGCCGAAAGAAAATTGTTTTATATGGAATTTTATGTAGTTTTAGAAAGTGAGGTCAACTCTTGGATTAAATGATTGAAAAAATGACAAATTTGGATTTTGTTCGAAGGTTCAGCTGATCGATACAATTTACAAAAAAAAACTGCAACTTTCTAGCGGTTAAAGACAGTGTCGTTTTCCACCGGGGGTTGCTCTTTTTCGAGCAACTGTCCCAGAAAAAAATACTCAGGAAAAACTTACTCAAATCTCATTTTTGAATCGGAGTTCCTCTGACCTTTACTCACACCAATTTATTTGTTCTGACAGAACATGGCTGCTGCTATGGCAACATTAAAAGTATTAGTATTATTATTTCAGCCTGCCAGCAAGGGTACATAGTAACTGTTGCCTTACTAACGCGCTGCTCAATATTTGCCTTCCAGGAGATCATTCTGTCAAATATATACATATAAAGTCCCAGAAATCTGGCTTTCTTGCTAAGGGTCAGTCTTGTCCGCTCCAGCAATAGTGGTATCAGTGTTCCTCTGGTGATGAGACCAAGGTCTGTTTTGGTTAGATTGACTTCCACTCTCACTTGCCTAGTCCGCTGAGAGAGAATATTTAGGGCATTTTGCGGAATCTCACTAAGGACTTCGGAAAACTTTCCAGAGAAAACAATGGCAATATCGTCCAAGTACGCAATAACAGTCAGACCCTCCAAATCCAGAAGCAACCTGTTAAGCACCAAGTCCCATGGAAACGGGGACAGGACATCTCATTGGAGAGTGCCCGTACACACTTGCCTGCGTAATTTTGATTTATTAAAGTTGGTACTAACGAATTCAGATGTAAGCATCAGACTAATAAGCTCACAGATCGGGCCATCTTCACCCAAACACAAGAGGGCATTCGAAATTGCCGCCGGTTTGATGTTGTTAAAGGCATCCTCAATATCCAAGAAGGCAACCAATGTATACTCCCTGCAACTCAAAGATTTCTCAATATATGCTACCAATGAATAAAAAACTGTATTCACCGATCTCACCTTCCATCAGTAGGCATGCTGAGAAAAGGTATGATGGAATAGTAGCCCTTTAGAATATGTCGATAAGACGCTCCAGCATATTCAGCAAGGTTGACGGTAATCTTATGGGGCGATGGTCTTCGGACGTGAGTGCCAGCTTCTGCCTGCCTCCGGGATAAAAACTACCTTCACATTCGATCATGTGCGAGGAATGTGTACCGGCTCCAAGAAGTCCCTGAATATACTTTCAATCCAGGTATACACCAAGTCATGGTTTTTTATACATCCATTGGAGTAATGTCATCCGGTCCTGGGGACATAAACGGGTCAAACGGTTAATAGCCCGTACTATTTTATAATTTAAGAGAATAGAATCATAGTCACATTACTTCCCGAGAGCACTCTTGTTGGTTGCCAGAAGAGCTGTCTGGAAAATGAGTGTCAAATAAAACCTCAATTGTTTCTTCACTAGTGATTGTCTACGTCCCATATTGTTTCAGAAAATAGCTTGGTGTGGTCGGAACATGGGATAAAAGCTTTTTGTTTGTTCCAATGAAAAATCAACCCGAATTTCGAGCAATAGTTCGCAAGACTACCCCAGAAATTCTATTTTGGTTTGGCGGGAAAGTTTCATTTAGACAATGACCTAAAAAATGCACTAATTTATAAAATGAGCAGTCCCCGCAAATTTAAATTTGGAGCCATCGCTATGCTCACTCCGACTGTAACGTTTTTCAGTGTGAACTGTACTGCCTAAAGCGGATATAAACTTTGGATCCAGCCACAAGGAGATTTCCTCTTTAGGCAGTACAAAACTAACGTGATACATTGGTTGATTGTAGTAATGTCGAGTGAAATAATGTCAATTTGACGTTATTTCTCTTTGGAGAGAGAGAGAGTTAAATAATGCCAACGTTATTTGGCATTATTCAACTTGACCTTATTACTCCTTACCGTATACATTATCTGAGCTATTACACAAAGCGCCACTTCAGTGTTAAATATCAATATAATTTTAAGAAGTGTAATTTTGGGGACATTGTTTATAATCAATTTTTAGAATCTTTTTTCATGTTTATTATCCTCCTAGTCTATTCTTCTTTTTTGGCAAAGATTCACTTTTTTGGAGTTATTTTTCATTTAAAAAAAACGGGAACTTCCCGAAGACAGTCTATTTAAGTTTATATGTATATTGTATGATGTGCGTGTCTATTGTGTCTTTTAAAAGGTTCAGGTAAGGCTGCCTATTTTCTACAGATGTCCAGTAAAATCGGATTCTCACTAGTGCCAGATGACTTGATGTGAGTTCGATCTGCAATTGTCACATTTATATTTAACAAATTTAAATTCATAACACCTTTGTTTCCAAGATCAATTCGATCTCACGACAAGTATGAACCCACACTGAAATTACCGCAAAAAAGGCAATTTATCGCGATTAGGAACATTTTTATATTTTCGTGGGTTTTAAGCGGATAATAGGCTCTCTCTCGCTTGATATGCTATGATGGATCAGGCAGCACTGTCCAGAAAGAATTTTTTGAAATATTTACCTAGACCTCAAGCAAGGGCCGTTAGCTTACAGCAGATTTGAGAAGGCAATAGTAATAAGTAAAAAAAATGGTGGTATGCTGAATGTGAACGAACTTTCTAGCCCAATATAAGGAAGACTACTAAACTTTAGCACATGCTAAACTAACGCTCTATGTCGACAACAAAATTAATGCTTAAAAGTCCCATCCGGAACTAGCACCTCCTGTCATGCAACTCTAATCAGTGAGTTGCCGGTCACGAATCTAAAGATATGTTCCAGGACAGACGGTCAAAAGCTCATTATTTACCTCAGGTGCTACTATATGAAGAGGACGAAAGAAGAAAATACAGAAAAAGGAGACTAATTCTGGAACTACGCGGATACTGGGGAAGCCAGCATCTTGCCCAAAGTACCCCGGGCGAAGCCTAAGAGGTGGAGACCCAACGAGACACCCCTCCCGATTGTAAGACAACCCTTAAACGATTTAAACAACAACATGATTTCCACTATATCAAACATTATTTTATTTAACACGGGGACTAACAAAAGATGAAATTAACTATAACATTTTAATTTTTTTCGTTGACAAAAATATAATTATTATCATTAAATAATTTTTTTTTTTCGTTTATTTTTTTTACCTACATAAATTAATGTTTTTTTTTCTTTGAGGTACTCGATAAGCTAACGGTTATCTATTTCGGTGACGATTGCTTACTATCACGGTCAATATTTTACTGAACGATTAATTAATGTTCACACTGTTTAACAATTACGCACAATTGAAGTTTTGATTCTTTGGTTTTTTTTTCGACACAGAATACCTAATCAACAGCGCATCTGGTCACAGTTGTGTGTCAGCGGAGCGCCTCGATAATGGTGGTATATCAGCGGAGCGCCTGGTCACAGTCGTGTGTCAGCGAAGCGCCTGACGAAAATTGAGGGTCAGCGGAGCACCTTGATGGCGGTGATATGTCAGCGAAGTGCCCGACAAAAATCGGTGGTCGACGGAACGTCTTGATCACGGCGGTATGACGAAAATTGGCGGTCAGCGGAGCACCTTGATTACGGTGGTATGTTTGAGGGGCGCCTGACGAAAATGGGCGGTCAGCGGTGCGCCATGATCAGGGATGCAGACTGCAACACACTTTCCCAGCAGAACGGGAGAAGAATCTTTGTCCTAATTTAAGCAAAAAAGAAAAAAAAACGGAATGAAAAGAAAGAAAGGAATACACTTATAACTTTTCCCGGAGTGGTCCCTACAAAGGTGTTCGGTGTGTTCTCGACCACGTTGAGTTTGTTAAGAACGCAGCGTTCCAGAAAAAATTGGGAGGAACCCACGGAAATAAAATTTACCTTCACTGGGAATTTTATATTTAGGCAACTATGCAGAAACCTCGTGTTTTCGGAGCGCTGTCTAGATATTTGTTACATGGGAACTGCCAAACTTGTCACAATGACAGATGATCAGTGATAATTCCCGTGTTTATTTTGATTTTCATTTTAGGCGAGTTCCTGGGTAGCAGAAGCAACCTAGTTGAAATGGTAAGTATCCAGCTTTTGGACAGCTGAGATGCTGTCAGCTGGTATGTCCGCGGTTGACTTTGGTTTGGCGGTGAATATGATTCTGCCACCAGACGTCAAATGCGAGCAAAATACCAGTTGACGTTATCAGCTGCTGAAGTGAATTATTATACAATACATGCTTGTACAAGTGTCTCAAGTGTGTCTTCTACGTTTCAAAAATGTAGTGAGCACTTCGTGGGTTAATAATAAAATAATGGCTATAAGTTTAATTCACAGTATTCCAGCCAACATTATGACATTAAACCTACCTAATTTGCTACAACTTTCAACTTTCAAATCATGAAATTACTGTTATTGCTTATCGTAGGAGAAAAGGACATTAAACAAGGTGCGTCCCATTAATTCCTTCATCCCAATGCTGGCGCAGCTCATTATTCTAATTTATTTGCTTTCCTACAAGCAGTTCATGCTACAACCACTACCAGCAACACACTCAAAAGGTGAGCCATATATCATGAGAAAACAAGCTCTGCCATCTTTTTATCGATACATCTGCGAATTGTCAATGAATATTCCAGCAAGCTATTTAAATGATTACCAATACTAAATATGAACCAGACCATTTTCCGTAAATTAGAGAATTAACTCCTTTTTCATACGCTTATTGGACATGAGTGCAACAGTTGCGGGGTCGCTTGCAGGTCCATTGAACCAATCTCGCACGACTCGGGTGAAACCAACTTTATGATGAAAAGATAAGCGTATGCCTACTACTCGGCGCGTATCTTCATAAGAGACCAATTAAACGTATTATAATCGTAAATAACATCAGTTATGATAGTTACAAGATCTGAAACTAAATGGTATCAAATGTCATAAAGTGTGCATACTAGAAAAAGATTGTAATTCTTTGGTCTGCCATCACTATATCGACCGGCAGATGGGAGTCATAACTACCGAAGCTGCATACTGCACACCATTCCGGATGCACTCTCGACGAAACTGCATTTAGAAGAGTGCAATGCTCGCTGGAAATCAGCGGAATTCAATACAAAGTTCGCGAGCATGCTAGATTTGGAATTCAAATATGATAACATAACAGGTGCGTTTTTTTGTACAGAAAAGAGTAGAGCAGGTTAAGTGGCAAAAAAAACGATCGAGAGCAAATTGGGGTAGCGAACATGAAAACGGGGCATGTCTTTGCTGGGAGTGTGTTTTGGATTAGTTAGAATTCAAATGTCAACTCAAATTTCAAGAGGAAACTTAAAACTATACTAGTCTGGATGGCGCAACGGTTAGCACGTTCGTCGTCTACGCACTGGGCCCCGGTTCGATTCCTGCTGAATGCGGTAGTTTTCGATAAAAAAGGGGATTTACGTGTCGGACTATGAGCCCACTCAGCTGTTAAATGAGTACCCATTTATGGGGTAAATAACCCGGTTGAGCGTGTTGCTAATCACACACCTTTGCACAAGACGTACCGTCACGATCTAGAAAATGATATGATGCTAACTCATCTCAAGGCCATGGTTCAAATTGGACTGTTGCGCCAGTTATTTTTTTTTTTTTAACTTAAATACATAGTACATATAAAGGGTCTTTCATTAAGCGCTTCCTATCTGAAAATTTAAATAAAACAAAGTGTGTGTGAGATATCATCGAAACTTTTTATTCGTTTGAAAAACCTATCGATGACATTATGTATGGAATATAACATCCTGTAAATGTCCGCCGCGGCTTCGCTGGGTGGCGCCCATCCGAAGTGTCCAATTTTCCATGATTCTGGCGCATAAATCAGGCTGAATTTGACCGATGGCATGGGTTATGTTGTCTTTGAGGGCCGTTGTGGTTGGTGGCTGTTTCGCATAGACCTGCGACTTAAGAAAACTTCACAAGAAAAAGTCTAACAGGGTCAAATCGCACGATCTCGGTGGACAGTTCACATCACCTCCACGTGAGATGACCATGTCCCCAAATCGCTCGTGCAGAATGTCCAATGTGGCATGAGCTGTGTGGTACGTAGCGCCGTCCTGTTGAAACCACATTGGTGTCTATTTTATCCAATTTAGGCCAAAAGATGCTGGTAATCATCAACGTATAACTCTCGCCGTTAACGGCAATTGCCTGGCCAACGTCGTTCTGAAAGAAATATGGATCGATGATGCCGCCAGCCCAAAATCCACACCAAACAGTGACTTTTTCGGGATGCATTGGACGCTCTTGGATCTCATGTACATTGGTATCGTCCCAAATTCGACAATTTTGTTTGTTGACGTACCCATTCATCCAGAAATGGGCCTCATCGCTGAAGATGATTTTTCGATGAAAATTAGGATCAGTTTCCAACTGCTCCAGAGCCCATTCAGCGAAAACACGTCGCTGTCTATGGTCGTTTATCTTCAGCTCCTGGGTAAGTTGAATTTTGTACGGGTGCAGGCCCAAGTCACGACGCAAAATTCGCCAAGTTGTAGCTGCGAAAGGCCTAGTTCTTGTGAGCGACGCGAAGTCGACTGCCTCGGATTCTCCTGCACACTCTCACGGACAGCGGCGATGTTTTCGGCAGATCTTGCGTTTCGTTGTCGTACGGATGTTGGTTGATTGCTTACTGAACCAGTGGACTCAAATTTATTCACCACAATACGAATAGTCTTCTCGGTAGGACGATTATGGGGACCGTAAAATGGTCGAAGCGCGCGGAACGTTGCCCGAACAGAACACCCATTTTGATAAAACAATTTTATCATTTGCACATGTTGTTGAACGCCATGGTGATTTGCCGAAACAGACTGAATAAATAACAGCTAGTTCCACAGATGTGACTTCAACAATATGACCGCTATCAACTGTCGAAGTTCGGAAGTCCCTCTTGGAAGACCCTTTACAATCGGACAAATTTCCTTGAGACAGCAAAATTATTTTGTATGTGTACTATTCCAAATAATTAAACAAAACGAACATTTTATTGACAGGAAATGAATTTTATGTGCTTCCCAAACTGTAAACTATTGGAAAACATCGTCACCTGCGCCGCCTGCATTCTAAAACGTAGAGTACTTAATGGGGCAGCATTCTTGCACTGACGTTTTATCCAGAGCAGTTCAAATCAAATTGTTAGTGTAATTGTGTGGTCTTAACTTGCTCTGCTCTGTATGGATGTTGAAAAATGTGCCTAACATGTGTATCAGGAACCACAAAAATATATTTTGATTTATGGCCATTTGTGTCTTGTTGCGCATCTTAATAGCAAACATTTCATGGCTTTTCGATGTGATGGCTACAAGCAATTTGTTATTTCTAACGCCACACAAAATGTAGCATTGGGTGCGTTCGTTTCGTTTTGAACTGGATCTGGTCGTGAGTGAATCGATCGCCAATTAGAAAGTGGTATGAATACCACAGATTACACTCGGTGGCCGTGGCCGTTCGGTCACCGCTCTACGATACTAAGCTCGAAGTTCAAATCTCGGAGCGATCAAAAACTGCCTGTGGGTACTAGTAGAACTCTCACAGTGCTTCGAGCTTGTTAGTATAAAGACGGCTCACATAGAAGGTGCATGCTAGCAACTGCACTTCCGAAAAGTAGGTATGCTGTCGAAACGTCAAAAAGGCATAGAAATGCTAGAGATGTTGACGCGCCAATGCCACTGGAGGGGCCAAAGCAACTAACATAATCCCCAATCAGATTCCTTATATTACCCCAGGATCTACCTGGGTCAAGGACCGAGCAGTCGTTTCGTATGAAACTTGATCCAGATCCAATCGAAATTAACGCACCGCATCTATTGTCAAAGTTTTATGAAGCCATTTCGATGAATGAATGCAAACTGGTGCCAATGTATTTTATGCTCTTGGCGAGCAATAAACACCTCCACGTTATATGATACATCCACCATAGTCGTGAACAAGATTTTGATTTAAATGGTTTATATCCAACAGAGGAAAGGTGGCAATTTGTTACTACAGTTGACACTAGTGGACTTGTGCGATATATAATTATTTTCAGGTAATAGGAAAAAATCGGAAAATTCAGTGATTTACAGATTCAGTTCCAGCCATTTTCTCGATACTGCACCACTGCCTGATTTACTCCAGATAGACAAAATATCCAAGTCAATATTCTACAATCCCATACGGATCGCATAAAATGCGAAAATTCCGTACGATGCCATATTTTCTGTCCGACTCAATGTTCTGTTAATGCTCGTTTTATTGATTTTATCAAACTAACTTTTCAGTTTATGAGTTTTCGCCAAGTCCAGGTATCGTCAACATCCTCATCAGCACAACCGTCACCATCATCATCAACCTCGTCGTCGTCGTCATCATCATTATCATCAGCAATAGTAACACAACTACAGCATCAGCAGCCTTGCTTATCCATATCGCCCTCGCGATTTCATCGATGGACACAACTGGGGAGCCTACCTCCGTAACTCTGGAAGACGACCCTTGCCTGAAATGATGTCTCGCATTTCAGTTGGGCGAAGTGTACAATATCCGAGGTAAAAGTATCTCTAATATTGGAAAATAACTGAAGAATATCAAAACATACGGTCGATATAAATATCTGTACTGGTCGGTATCTGTATCTTTGGCTTGAAGTTTATAGTTGGAGATTTTTGTCGTCCGGTATTGCACCTGCATGACACTCATTTCGGTGTTAATAGGCACCACTCGCGTATCGCATAGTGCACTGAAACCGAACATGAGGTAGTCGTACTTGTAGCTGGTGCTGTAATAAAGATTGCGTAGGACATTATCCCAGCTTAAGCACAGTGGTGACATTAAATTTTTGCCTGGAAACACATCTGATCTGGCGGTGTCATTTCCTTTTATGGAGCCATGAGTAAAGATGCTGGGATTTTAGATTCAATCCGCTAACTAATGAAGTGAAGAAGATTTTCCAGTGATCTGAGGCTGAAATTGCCGAGGATTAGGTTTTTCTTAGAGTCTAGAGCAAATTTATGCTGAGTTGCGATATTGTATTCTTTTGGAGATACTAGTCGGATACATATTGGGCCTATAAGTGAATTTCCAATTATTAGGGGAACATTGTTCTATATCTTTAGTTGATAATAGCTGAAAGAGCTCGCTTCACTCGCTTTTTCATCTAGAGTTCGCTACGCTCACAATATGAACACTAACTTTTAGACATTCGTTCATGGTCATTCACCCCGGAGGGGGGTTGCTTTGGTAGCGCCACCATTCATCCCAGCGACCCCGAAAACCATTGATTTGACACTAATGTCCGTCATTTTCTGAACTTTTTTCCACTCTCATTCACCTCCGGGTTTATTTCGTATCAAATCGGCTCTTATTCGAATTTACAAGTCCCCCGTTGCCACTCGATACAATGCAGTTCAGAGTAGATACATTTTCCGCTTATTAATGTCTTTGTGGATAAGTCACAATTTATGATTTGCACCGGTAATGTTTAGCAAACGCTGATCCACTTACTGTGTTCTTCGTTGCCATGAAATAAATTTGCAAGAACTTGTAGTCGTGGTCGGGGAGTAGAAGAAGTGAGCCCACTTGATGGTATATCTGCATTTTAAACATTGGCATAAATCTACCCTAGTTAACAACTCTTTTTGTTCTGAACGATATCATTTGGAAGCAAGGTTTGTACTTCCTGAAATTTGGAGGAAATGTTTAGATAGGGGATCTCGTCCAAAATGTTTTGAAAACGCTTCTAGTGGCTCCATAATTGGAACGCATGAATGGATGCTGTAATCTAAATTTTTATCATATCACCAAATCTCTCCGTTGATTTTGTCTTAGGTTTGATTCGGCGTTTCTCGCAGCAGTCATTCTTATTTTTACCTCCTGGTTGCATGCCTCGAATTTTCGCGGTGTCTTAGCAAATCTACAGCGAACAGGTCCAATAACGCCGCTGACGTTCGTCTACTGATTTTGCCCGTCTGATTGCCCTCATCCTTCGTGTATCGGTGCAACTTCGTCCCTGTGATCGCACCGTACTTTTTTTGTGTTTTAGGAGTATCACCCTACATTTTTTCGACTATTTTGTTCCCTCTCACTCATTTCGGTGGGAGGGAGGGAGTAGGAGTGGAGAGAGGGGGGCACAATTCTTCTCAGTGACCCCAAAAATCAATCGTTTTGATGCTAATCTCGGTCACTTTTTCACAGTCACTCAACTACGGGGATGGGGGAAAGATGGTGGGTTTTTGAGAGTGTCACTACACATCTTAACTCTGCCCAAGCTTGTCGACGAATAATGGAGGTAAGCACCAGCTGCGCACTAAATTGTCAGCTTTGAATAGCTTCTAATTCATAGATTATTTTTTTAGGAAACAATTCCACCGCCCCGGGTCAAGTCTATGACGCTTCTGGTGGCAACCAATCTTCATCGATCATGCCGGCATTGACTATGAGCGTTGCTTCGACCTCTAGTGATAGCGAATAGTCTCTTTAGAAGACTTCTTAGAAAGTTGCCGTGCTCCGGCACTTCTCGGTGATTTGCAAGATGAGGAGGAACGTAGTGGCGAAAATTCGTTCCTGCAAAATTACAAAAATTCAACTGATCCCTCATTTTTGACGGCAGCAAGTAGTACAGATCGAATGCGGCGCAAAAAATCCGCAGACAGTAGTATTTCAAGTCAGAGCTTAAATTTTGAAAGATTGCAAATGTTAGAAGAGTTAAGCGGAAAAATCCAACAGGGATTTGATTGATATCTTCGACTTTCTGGCAATCAGAGCCGTTGGCTGTCAAAAGGAGGGCAACGATGCGAATCATATGGATAATTTTCCGGCCGACTACGATGAATTCAGCAGAGGGTCGGTCATTACTCGACGACATTCATCTGAACAACGAAACCCCACGTTGGATGGACGTCGAAATGGCATGATGGAGTTTCGAGATTTTAATCCGCGAAATCAACAGAGCCTGAAATATGAGAATCACGAAATCATCAAGAATGAATCAGTGAATGACTATTCCCAATGCCGATATTCCCATGATCAAGGATTTTAAGAATCAACAGAACGTCATGGTTCAAATGCTCCTGATTCAACGAACGCAGGAATCGAATTTGAGCTGACACGCGGACAAAGGAACCTGTTCTCGGTACGGGTCCGAAACCGTCCAAGCCCACCGGTGCGATTCAAAAGAGAATTACTTCTATTCACACACAAAATTCGGAAGAGGTCACGGGGAACCAAAAAATATGACTGCTATATTTGAGCGTACCAAATAAATATTTCGGAGGAGTTGGTCGATCATTTCATATCGGAGTAAAGTTTGCTGATTGCTGTGATTGAAATGGGTTACGACCAGTGGTTAATCGGTATTCTAAGTATAGTTCTTACAAACTATAGTGGTTAATTTAATAATTACATATTGTTTTAACGCTTTCAATGAAAAAAATTGTTATCAAATAATCGATTTTAGAAATTGGGAAATTCGCTTTCGAGTAACAGTTCACCATTTCCATCCTTTCGAAGGCAATTCGAAAGGAATTACATGATAGGGTCCAGATTCCTTCAGTAGAGCTGAGATAGACTACATCCCACTGCCTGGTAAATTTTAACAAGGTGAAATTGGTGCTGATGTTGACATCTTCACTTGTTGGATGGAAATGTCAAATCGACAAACTAACCTCACTGCTCGACTCGACACAGAAAATCACAACCCACACAAAACAGGAAACTGTATAAGAATGGAAACTTCTGAAATATGACCCATTTTTTATCCCGAATAGTTTTCGCACGGATTGTTTTCGTCTTTATGCTGCTTTGTAGTATTATTGCATGATAGTTGTATTGAATGACAATCAATCAGCTGTTACTTGAAATCAGCTGTTATCACCACCACTGGAAACTCGACGGGTCGTTTGAGGGGTGTTCATTCTCGTTTGGTGTATTTGAATACGATATACGACATTTACGAAATACGAAATACGAAATGAGCGTGAATCCCCCTACTAAAATAATCTTCACTTTTATACTCGTATATTAGATTCGTATCGTATATTAGCATAGTGACCGTGAAAGTCGGGCCGTGCTATCTGCTGAAAAAAGAAACCCCTCGACGTGTTAAGCAGGGGCATATGCTTGCTCTAGCTCAGTTCGTTAGACGTTTGGGGGGTTTTCGCCGCTCATTGCCGCTGTCCTTTACGCATTAACAAAAATTCATAAGCCTGGGAAGATAACACAAAAAGGGGAAGCAAAAATGGAGAATAAATAAAATGGAGCGATAATGATGGAATGATTGGCGAACGGCGCTCGCGTATCGGGGTTTGTTTGTAATGGGACCCTCGGCCAAAGAATAGACATTGCAAAGATACCGCACTTCATACAATTTAACGCGGCTGCCCAGTAGTTGCGTACGTGTTGGTTCCCATAGTGCGTTTACGCAGGGGTAAAGTCAACTAACAAGCATATCACTTATACGAGTACAATGAAATATTCTTGGCAGTTCTCATTAGTGAAGTATTGCCGTCTTTATCTATCTAAAGGCAGTTTCCCATTGAATTATTGGCACCGCGTGGTTTATTTGTGTGATTTCGTTTATATGTGGGCAGTAAGTGCAGTATCTTTGTTATGTCTAACCTTCGAATCAGCCTCTGGTTTTGTACCAACGACAAATCATTCCTCATAAGGTGCTGCCTTTCATTTGTCGATAGAAGCAGAACTACCAGACCAGAATACGGTTCATTAAGCAGCATACATTTTGATGGAAGTGAAATAAGTTAACCGTCAACCAATTTGATTTGAACTTTGGTCCGATAAGATCTCATACGAGACCTGCATCCGTTCTAATCCGCTGTTTTGTACGAAAATGGTTTGAGATCCGGCGAATTTAAAACGGCTATTAATGACCTAATATCCCAAGATTGCTGGGCGATAGAAGCGGCCAAGATTTGAAAGCAAAAAATCGGTTGAGACATTTTTCTGTTGAACAAAATTATGTTCCTTTGCTAATTTTTAACCCCTAGTGGGGCATAGAGCGCCACAACAACTCCTATGCGCCATTGCACTCAGTTTTGGGCAATTAGCGCAGCTTCCAAAAAAGATAACCCAGCACCTTGCACTCTTTTGCATATAGCGACCCCCTTTTGGTAGACTTTGACTGGAAATGGGGTTCCATTTCATGCCTTGTAAAGCAATGCAATCATCATCTTTCCGCAATGTGTGACTTATCCGCTGCTATTTTCGCATGCGTAACAATTAGTCGATTGGCATCTGACACACACGCTGACCTAGCTCTTCATTTGAAATTTTTTTTGGACCAGAAAATTCATTGAATTCGACGAAGACCTGAGTTGACGAAAATTTGCAGCTTTCTGATAACTCTTTCGGAAACTTTACATGTACTGCTTCCATACAAAAGCACAGACAGTACCAGGGAGCCCAGGCCCAGCTTGGTCTCGATGCTGAGATAACTGCTCTGCCAGATAGACGAAGTTATCCACCTACTCCACAGGCTGTCCATTAATATTGATGGCAATTGGCGTCTAATTTCGTTTTCGCAATGTCGGGCTAAGAACCTTGGTCTTGTTGGTATTAATCTATAGCCCAACCTTGCCTGCCTCCCTCTCAAGATCTAACGCCATTGCGGACAAATCCATGATTTTGTGGGAGAGTAGGCATATATCGTCAGCGTAGTTAAGGTGTTGTAGATACAATAAGATGTCAAAGTCCATTGAACTCCTCTGTCTTGTCCGGATTGGGCTGCATGCAACACATCGCCGATCACTATAAGGAATAGGATCGGTAAGAGGATTCACAATTGCCGAACTCTACTTTTCAAATGGAAGCAGAAGATCAAAACTTCCCGCAAATGACGAGAACTTGGCTCGAAAACAGACATTTTGAATCGCGAATCTTATGAAAAATGCGAACAACTTTTACTAACGGCGGGCTGTCGATACGTTCACAGACATTCAAACTCACTTTGTGACACTTTTGAACTACGTACATACTCGTATTTTGACCAGCCCTCACCGATGCAGCCATCTGTCGGAAAACGGCGGAAGCAAAGTTGTACAGCTTATATTTAGGGGTTAATCCATCCAAAACGAAGAATGTTATGACCGCACAAAACACGTAAGGCGTCTACTTCGAAAATTCGTGTTAACAAACTATTTGAGAGCAAGTTGAAACTTGTCATACAAGCTAATGACATGTGAACCCAGGCAGGAAACATCAATTTTTGCTAATTGTAACGGTATTTCTGTGTCAGGCCGAGAACTTTTCACCTTACCCTCGTACGCAATTATTTTGGATGTGAATACAAAATCACATACAAAATGTATCGACTAATTTTTTAACTACCTAGGTAGATGCGCGTATAGTAAAAAATCTTCATGAAAGCGAATGTTTAAAAAAACGTTTAGAACAGATTCAGTGGACAGTGTGAACAGTGTTCACAATAAGAATTATGAATGACTTTGATCTAGCCACCTACATAGATAAGCTGAAAAGTTCAAAATTTATGTGAAAATGAACTTAATCTAAATCTATTATTAGCACTCAAATTTAGATTTCCTAATATACAAACTTGAGACTCATTCGAATAAAATGATACTCCAACTTTTTGTTTCATTCTAGTATAAATATTTAAATTAAAAAAACCTTCTATCCATGTCTGAAACCACTCAACTTGCCTTGATGAAAGTTATTCTCATATAAATAAAACGAAATGCCATAAACCCAATTAGCAAATATACAGCTTCGACATCCATAATTTTTGACATTAACTGCAATTTATTTTCTCATCCTTGAAATTATTGAAAATATCCCCCTTTCTGATTGCAATGTCAAATCAAATACAATTATTATAAATTCCCAATTTTATGACGCGTGCAAGACTGGACGACACACATGTGACTATCGCCAGCAAATCCACTCTTCTCTAGACACACAGTCACATAAGCCACAATATCGTCCACCTTCCATTCTGTCATCCACCCGTTAACGGATAGTATCTGAAGAAGGAAGAATTTTTCGCGTTCGAATTGTTGCCACTAATTGACAGGCAACATGAGTCGATTCTGCTAATAGCCAATGTCGTCGATTTTATTACTTTGGTTTATGGCACTTGCTACATCAGTGCGCTGGTTTTTTTATTATCAATTAACATTTGTAGTGTGCAACAAACAATATTGATTGTATAAAATGACAAAATCCTGCTCGAATGTATCTTGAAATGGCGGTCGTTTGGAATTCACCCACAAAAATATATAAAAGAAAATAATATCGGTCCAGATATTCAAAAATTGTGAAAAGACGCTCGTAAATCTATTTTGATCTCATCTTTCATAACAGGAACGATATTCAAATTTCTTGATCACATAAATAAGTTGATACACGACATCAATGTTTTAGATATTTAGATACGTGTTATGGTTTTTTTATTGAAGCTGAGTGAAAGATAAAGGCAACTAGTTTTCTGGGATTTTACAGTATACAATAAATGACATCATTTGTTTTTCCAACCGGATAAAGATAATGCTGATATTTCACTACGTTTTTGTGTCAAAATCGATAATCTGTTTCTATACTTTTTTGGTTTTTATTTTTTATGCCCAACCGTTTTGACGTTCGATTCGATAAAAATTTCATAAAATTCGACATATCCAATCACATACACATAAAATTAATGTATTTCGTTGTGTATTTCTTGTCGATTTTCGTTGTAAATCAATTTTCAGATCAGAACACGATCCGATCATAAATTACTGCTGTTAACAAAATCTATCTTAAAGTGTGATCGTACCGAAAATCGTGTACCCATATATCTTTGAATTTCAAACTGATTCCAGCCGAACATAGAGAGTACAGCTGTTTACGACAGCCACAATAACCGACCTCTGATATGTGTGATACAGAATAATGTAGCTGTGGTGTGAGCCTGGCCTGACTTAAGATCACAACGAGATTGGTGGTGGCTGTGAAACTCGGCTTGGTTGGCTAGCTGGCTGATGATATGACCAAGCTGCCCTGTCCGATTCTATTTTAGAGATCTCAATTCACTTTCTTGACATACGAGATCATGCCTAACCATATATCCATATCTGCTTGTAAATTTTGTTGAAGATATATGGCCGATGGATGTAGGCGTTTTATCGCACGATCATTTATCCAGCGCCTTACAAATTTGCATAGCATGTCTATCCATTAACCAGATCAAGTGGTGGCTATTTGTACACATTGGAAGCGATTGGAGACTGTATGGCGATAGCTGGGAAGTTGATAAGGGTGATTAGTGCGGAATTTTAGGAATTTTTCTTATTTAAATTTAAAGTAGGAACTTATGATCCTTTTATTGACAAATGGGGAAGCTGGTGTTTTAAATATGCAATTGCAAATAATAAGCATCTTTCACTTTTGTAAGCATCAAAAAATCGACTATTAATGTATTCACTGTAGAGGCCAGTTAAAATCGGCTTAACATTTAACGTTTAAATAGTCCCAAAAAACGGAGACTAACCTAACACTTACTTCACTTTGCATGTTATCACGAAAGTAAGAACTCTCTGGGCCATTTCCTCAATGCCTGGTTAAATCTTATCCTGTGGATGAACGCTAACCGGCCCACATCTTCCGGTTAAGAATTTATCGGACAATAATTCCAAACAGCTGATACGTACTGCTGAGATTTTGACAGCTAGAGCTGTTACGTTCGCACATGCAAATGAGACAATTAAACTGGTCACAAGGAAAAGAGTTCTGGATATCCATTCGAAGAGAACGGATCTGAAACCAACTCAGTCGCAAAATAATGCTGAGAGGTAGTAGTACTGGCGTAGAATAGAATTGAACAGCTGGCAGAATTCCGCCAAGAAAATCAGCTGACTTTCTACTGCATTAGCTGCACTGTGGACTGCATTAAAATATTTAGAGCGTTGCATGCGCTAAGGTTAAATTTAGTCTCCCGGATACCTAACTGGTAGTTTAACCGGACATTGAGAAAACGGGCCTAAGTTACAAGTCACCGCCACTGGAGCAACATTATTTTTGAACATTTAGCTTGGTGGTCCATGGGCGGTCGGGTCTGTGGAGGAACTCGCATTCAAGTCCACATTGCAGCTCCGCGTGGTGATCGGTGGTAACTTTGCGAAAGCGAAGGCTGAGCTATTAGGCCGGTTGCGTGTACTATCACATAACGCGAGCACCGCCGTTCTGCGTTCTGTAAGAAATCGACACAAAACCTACCTGGCCAACTCTGGGGTTTTATAGTTTTTCGAAGGTAGCCCATACAGAGTGAGAGATGTCCTAAATCCCCGGGGTGTTATGCGTCCGTGCTCATCGGGGGAAGGTGATCAGGCACGTAAATGGTCATCATTAACGGAGCACGTTACTGCCACAAACCTATACAGTAACCAGTTGCATGTGCTGTGTAAACTCTGTCTCGCCGACCGTACGTTGACAGAGGGGCACCTATATAAATCTCTGCATAGGTGACACGGTGACTAGGCGGGAGGTTGGAGTTGGTAACTGAAGTGAAAGTCCACCTGCGTGGTTTCGGATCCAACACTTAACTTTGCTCCTTTCTTGCACCTGGTGAACCGTAGTCTACAGAGTAGCGATCTATTAGTCTAGGGGAGGAACCTTGATTGCTTTGCATCAAGGGTAGCAGATTTGGAGTGGTATTAACGCCTACGGAACTTTCGGAAGGTCGCGAGGGAGGCTGCTTCGTGATACAAAGAGAGGAATGGACGGCCGGATCGCCGTGGGAAGCAGTATGCTAGCATTTGCCTCGGCTATGATCCGAGAACAGGAAACCCAAACCAGAATCAAAAAAATCAAGATATGGAACTAAACACCAAAAATTTGTGGAAAGATCGGTAAAGGGAATTCTAAGGAGATGGACAGCGACGGACGACTCGCAATTGTATAAAGGTTAATCTCTGAAGAAGGAGCTCCAAAGGAGAAAGGAGGCGTTGTTGGAAGGGACAATGATGGCGTGTACTCCAAATAAATACCAAAATGCCGACTTGAATCGATGCAGATTAAAACAAAAAGTGAGAAGAAGAGAATGGAGAGGAGGCGTCTTAGGGAAAGGCAGACCATCGGAAAGAACTCGAATCAACTCGGTGAATTAGAACATGAGTGGAAGATCGGTGAAGAGATTCAAGGGCTGCAACCCTAGAAACTCAAGATCGGACCCACCACGGGGGGGGGGGGGGGAAGAGTCTTCCCGGAAAGATCGTTTTACTTGGTAGACCACCCGCAAAAGAGGTTAATCAAGGTGAACAAAAAAGGCACAAAGAAACACTAGTCAGTTGAGTATTCATCACAGCAAAGCAGAATCTGCGATGATGACGAGATGCTTTGAGGAAGAAAAACTAGACATAGCTTTGATACAGGAACCCTGGATTTTACATTTGTTTTCACAACAAACCGCAAATCTGTACCATGCACAGGGGGTGGTAAAATAAGGACCTGCATCCTGGTGCGTCATGAAATACGTGCAGTACAAATGATGCATCCCTGCACGCCTAATCTTACGGTAGTAATGATCGGCAGTGGTGCAGGATCACTATTAACTGCATCAGAGTATCTCCCTTATGATGCACAAGAAATAACCTCTATCAGAGGAAGTGAAAAATCTGGTAAGATATTGTAAGGAAAGAGATATGGCCCTGATCATAGGCTGTGATGCCAATGCACACAACTCTGTGTGGGACAGCACAGACGACAATCTCAAAGGACAGCAGCTGCTAGAATTTGTGGGTAGGTACAATCTGCTGGTAGCAAACAAGGCGGTGGCTCCCACTTTCATGGATGCATAAATTGCTGAGGCGATCGACCATGGGCCCAAACTAACAAGGGGGCTAGTGGGGGGATACGACAAGAAGATGAGAGGATAATAACTCCAGATGGTGTCAAAAGTGCTATAAACTCTTTTGCATAATTTAAACGGCTGGAGTGGACAGAATATTCCCGGCACTATTACAGCGGGACATGAGCGCTAGTTAGAATTAGCCTGTGCGCTTAGTCTGGGAGAGTATGCGTCCGTAAACCGGGGATGCTTGGCTTATTGCATGCGTTGTACCACCTGTTGAAAGGTCAGGTGAGGGGAATAAAATCCTTATTGCATTGGACAACCAATCGATGATCAAACGCATGGAGCAGACGAACATAAACTCCAAATTGGTACTACATAGAGTGTGTCCAAAAGCTCAACACGTGTGCCTCAAATAATGAGGTGGGTCAAACGACACATAGGTACAACAGGAAATGAGGCGGCGGATGCCCTAGGAAAACAGGGATCTGCGGCGACTTTCATTGGGCCAGAAGCCAGAGTTGCTCTGGGGAACGGCATGATTGGAGCGAAGGTCGGGTAGTAGATGGACTCCATACATCCACGAAAATGGCAGCAGTTAGTCACTTGCAAAAAAGCTTGGAATTCAATGACTAGCCCTTTAGGCAAAGAAGCGAAAAAGGTGATCAGTTATAAACAGAGTACCCTAAGCTGGGTAGCTGCCATGGTTACAGGGCATGGTAATTTGAAATTTCATTTGGCGAAGATGAAAATCGAGGGAGATGACGTTTGCAGACTATGTCAGGAGGAGGCTGAGACGGCAGCACACATTGAGTGCGAATTTCCAGCACTGGCTAACACGATAATTCTGGAAGCCATGAGTGAACTCAGCCTTAAAGGAATGCTAGCAATATCGCGATACTCAGTGATGAAGAGAGAGGTCGACAATTATCAGTCGTCATCTGGAAAACACTGATGACCGGAAGGGGGTGAAAAGGGACCCGAAACATTAGTAGTCTGCTTCGGATATCCCCCGGAATACTATTATCATTATTAGTAGTATATGCAGATGAGGTCGATATCATGGCTGGATCACTACCGTGTGGTAAAGAGCTATTTTAACAACTGGAGACAGCATCTTTAGATGTTGGACTAAAAGTCAATGAATCGAAAACAAAATGTGTAACCCAATCTCAAAGAACGGTGCCTAACAGGCAAAATATTACAATGGGCGAGTACAACTTCGAGCAAATGAACGCATTTCTTCACTTAGGGCCCTTATTATCAGAGGACGGTAACGAAAAATATGAGATCCAGTGTAATGAACCACTTGCAATGGACCATATGGTAGTGCTGCTTCCACCGGCAGGTCTATGGCAGCACTTGATGAGTGAGGATCTGTCGGTGGTACGAAACCAGAGGCCGAGGGTCCCATTACACCCGGACCCAAATGCGAGCGCGAGGGCAAGCGAGCCATCTGCCAACCATTCTATCCTTCCCGCCTCATTTTTTTTTATTCCGCATTTTTACCTCCCTTGTTTGTGTTGTCTTCTTCAGGCCTATGCATTTTAGTTAATTCATACAGGACAGGGGCAACGAGCGGCGAAAACCCCGCCCACGTCTCCCGAACTGAGCTACAGCAAGCATCGGCCGTTGCTTAGCTCGTTGAGGGGCCTATTTCTTCGCCAGATGGCACAGCCCAACTTTCACGGTAATATGCTACCTTAGGCTCCATCCCCACGGGCATCTTCGGATGCCCACCAAACCGTCCGTTACATATTTGGCGCCCAGCGTGGGGCCCGTTTCTGGTCAAGAACAGGACTAAAAAGGACTTCACTGGGTTCCTTTTTGGTCCTTTCACCGATTTGTATCCCCACAAGCACATTAAGGCTACTTGCTCAAAGTCTTAGGACTTAGCCATTTTTACTGAACGTATTTGCCCCTCAAGTAGCTGAGCTTTCCCCTGTAGCACCCCCATCCTTCCTATAGAGTAGTTTTTCCTTTAAGAGTCAGTTCAACAAGGCAATCCTGGTGTTGTGTTTGTCTCTTGTGGTTTAGCCACATACCTAAGGCCTCCATAAATGCTTGAAATTGCCGGCATTTGGAGCATCTTCGGTGTCCGGACGAAGCGCGGAGGAGCCCTGGGTGCCTTTCTGTTTGCCAGGATTGCCCTTTCACGTCAGTTTAAAAATTTCGATTGCCTAGCATTGCATTTTTGTATTATTCATGTGCTCAGCAGCTTACAGACTTTCTGAGTGAATTACGGCAAGAAATGCAGTGTTGCGCCTCTGCTGGCCGCAGGATTCTCTGTAACCTGTTGATCATATGAATAATGGGGAAATGTAGTATTTTTTTTTTGCTAATTTTTCCCCTCTACAATGGTTGGCGGCTGACTCCGGTGTCCAGTTGGTTTTTTTTTTTTTTATAGTTAGCAGCGCACTCTGTCCTCAGCTTCTACTTCCTGGCAGGCCTCGAAGTAGAAGCTGCCCTGTAATGAACCACCTGCAATGGACCATATGGTAGTGCTGCTTCCACCGGCAGATCTATGGCAGCACCTGATGAGTAAGGATCTGTCGGTGGTACGAAACCAGAGGCCGAGGGTCCCATTACACCCGGACCTCAATACGAGCGCGAGGGCAAGCGAGCCATCTGCCAACCATTCCATCCTTCTCGCCTCATTTTTTTTTATTCCCCATTTTTACCTCCCTCGTTTGTGTTGTCTTCCCCAGGCCTATGAAGTTTTGTTAATACATAAAGGCAGGGACAACGAGCGGCGAAAACCCCGTCTACGTCTCCCGAACTGAGCTACATCAAGCATCGGCCGTTGCTTAGCTCGTTGAGGGGCCTATTTCTTCGCCAGATGGCACAGCCCAACCTTCACGGTAATATGCTACCTTAGGCTCCATCCCCACGGGCATCTTCGGATGCCCACCAAACCGTCCGTTACAACCTCGTGTGCGATGGGAGGACTCAATTGATACAGATTGTATGAAGCTTCTACGATTTCGACCTGGAGGACGCGATCACTTGATCGAGATAGTTGGAGGAGCTTTATCTAAGAGGCCAAGGCCCGACGCGGGCTAGAGCTCCAATGAAGATAATGGTAAACAAGATCTACACATGGATTTAACATAAAAAGGCTCATTTTCTATCTTCCATAGAAAACTGAAATTTCAAAGAGATAATCATATTCAGTGATATTAGATCACTTTTTAATACAATTATGTATCTACCACAAGCAGACTATCTTCGACAGACAAAAGATACATTATGCATAGTCTTCCTACTCGTAAACTGTCGGGTCAACCTCCAAAAATTCACACGTCTTAGCCTTAATGATTGCCATTACCACTAATTTGACCAAGTAAGCTATTTTTCCATCCACGCCGGTATGAATCCGACATATTATGTTGAATCGTAACGGATGTCTTCTAGTTTTCCTCTAATGTCGCCTACGAATCCCACAATCATCTCGAGCCATTCCCTAATTGCCCAACCAGCCACCGTCGCCGCACTGGGCTGAAAAGCCTGCGAAAGAAATATTGTTCTCAGTATTTCTTCGTCGGTTTTCAACTTCATGGACTTCTTTGTCGCTTCAAAAACATACTCGATTCACTTGATGAGCGGAAAGACCACTTTTTCAACTTGAAGTTTCTTCTTATTTTCGATTCCTGATACACCTGAAATTATGCGATCATCATTATATAGATGACATCTTCATTACGACGATCGCCAATCTATTTCAGCCGGTCAAGATTTTCAGATTAGAGCAGTAGTGGCGAGTTTTGGTGGTCCTCGTGGTTTTCGGTGATGGTCAAAATGCCCCTGCTAATGATTGTACGATTTCATTGTACCGGACAATTGTAATAGGGCTACAATTGTTGGTAATTTTCGAGACAAAGTCAATCTCTCGCTGGTCTAAGAAAATTGGGAACGACAATGGAAGCTGCGTCCATAAGACTACAAGTATCTGCGGTGGGCAAGTGGGGCAATATAAAGAGGAAATTACGACGACTTTCATTGTTATTTGGCTGTTTGATGAACGGCCAAATATAGAATAATGGGCAGTCTTCAGAATTTGATTATGTCTAAGGCGGTGGTGCTCCAAATCCGGCTTATTGTACCACATTGGTAAAGTGGATTTTAATGATGCAACAATTATATGGAAATTATGGTTTTCGAGACGGAATTTTTTCACGATAGGATGGTTGAAATCTCTGTGGAAAATTGGAATCGAATTAGAAATGAGATGCTGTCATTGTTTTCGCTAAATGAATGCTCGTTTAAAGAGGAAGGGATCGGGTGGTATCGAAGTGCAGTTTTTTTGTCTCTGATTATTAGGGCTCTTTTTCTCCTTTTAGTCAGCCTCTTAATAGTTTTGACCCGTTTAAGTCCCCGGGACCGCATGGCATTATTCCAGCGGACGTACAACAAACGATAGAGGTGTATCCCAGGATTAAGAGAATGTTCCCGGCCTGTTTGGAGCTGATACACATTCCTTGCACATGGTCGAATGTGGATGCGGTTTTTATCCCAAAGACGGGAAGAAGCTCTTACCCTTGTCCGAAGGATCTCCGGCCTATAAGTTTATCGTCGACTTTGCTGAAGATGTGCTGGAGCGGCTGATCGACATACACTTGCGTGCCACTACTCCATCGTGCTTTCTCTCCTTTTTCAGCATGCCTATTAGAAGGGTAGATCGGTGGACGCTGCTCTTCACTCATTTCTAACCTATATTTAGTGGTCTCTGAGTTGCAAGGAGTATACGCTGGCTACCTTCTTGGACATTGAAGGTGCCTTTAACAACGTCAGCCCAGCGGCTATTTCAAAAGCTCTATCTAGTGTGGGTGTAGATGGCCCATTTTGTCAGCTTATTAGTCTGATGCTTACATCTAGATTTATTTGTACAAGTTTGGGATCATCACAAATACGCAGACAGGTGTGTAGGGGAACCCCTCAAGGGTGTGTCCTATCTCCACTTCTTTGGAACTTGGTGATTAACAGTTGCTCCTGGACCTGGAGCAGCTGGGCTGCAAAGTCGTCGCTTATGCGGACGATATCGCCATTGCTATCTCGGGAAAGTTTCCCGGGGTTCTTAGTGACATTATGCAAAATGCCCTAAATATTCTATCTGAGTGGGCTAGGTAAGTTGGTGTTGGAATCAATCCGGTCAAAATGGAACTTGTACTCTTCACCAGAAGGAATATTCCACCTTCTCTGTTACCACCATTTCTGGAGGGGGCGAGAATGGTCCTTAGCGAAAAAGCCAGATTTTTGGGACTTACATTTATTCGATAACAAGCTATCCTGGAAGGCAAATATTAAGGAGCAAGTCACTAAAGCAACGGTTGCTCTGTACTCTTGCAGGCAGGCTATTGACCTGAAATGGGGCATGCGACCGAAAGTGGTTTTCTAGTTGTACGTATCAGTCATACGCCCCATATTGATGTATGGGGTAGTTATATGGTGGACGGTGCTCAATAAAACGTCATACAGGAATCTGCCGGATAAAGTTCAAAGAATGTCTTGTATTGCTATAACTGATGCTCTGAAGACCACACCCACGGCTGCTCTTGGTGTACTGCTGAATTCGCTCCCCTTGGACATCCTGGCTGAGCAGGTAGCTGCGATTACGGCCATCCGTCTTAGGTAAACAGTTAAGTGGAAAGAGTCTACTAATGGCCACTTGGTGATACTGAGCAATCTGGATATTCCTGAAGACACGGACTATACCTCTCAGGTATACTCTTTTGACAAAGGGTACACGAGTCTAATACCTTCGCAGCAAGAGTGGGATACGGATAGTACCCCTGTGTTGGAAGCCATAAGCTTCTTTACTGACGGCTCGAAAACGAAAGCGGGTGTGGGCGTAGGCTACTTCTCAGACAAATTGGACATTCGCTTGTCACTTCGTCTTCCAGCCTTCTGTAGCGTTCTGCAGGCGGAGATCACTGCGATTGCCGAAGTTCTGACTTCGCTGGGTCCTAATATCACATCGGCAAGGAATATTACTATCCACACAGATAGTCTGGTGGCGATTAAGTCCTTGGACGCAAACCTTACTAATTCGGAAACCGTGGTTTTATGTTGCACCGCTCTTAATTAGCTCGGCAACTTCTTCAACATCACTTTGTGCTGGATTTCGACTCACAGTGGTTTCAGCGGAAACTGCAAGGCAGACGAGCTGGCTCGGGCAGGTACGAACATTATGGATAGGGGATGTTTTCGCAATGTCAAAATGCCAATAGCAGCATGCAAAAAGCTAATTAAGGCAAACACAATAAGCCATGCTAATATCGGGTTGCTAAATGCTACGAGTCAGATTTGGCCGCACTTCAATCCTCATTGCTCCTCAGGGCTGCTGAAGCTGGGGCGAAGTCATCTCAGAAAGGTTGTGGGGATCATCACGGGGCATTGCCTGATAGGTGAGCATGCTAGGTGTGTCCAGCTTCCATACAATGATTTTTGCAGAAGCTGTGGGGACAAAGAAGAGGAGAAAATACATCACTTAATGTGCACCTACCCTGCTCTGGCCAGTAGAAGGACCCGAAGGACGTAAATGCTGGTCATCTGCATCGTTTCATTGATAGATCCGGGTGGTTTGACGGCTAGGCTCACATGGCGTTTTTGTGCTTATGAGGTATCACAGGTTTGTGCGGAGCTGCTTCTTCAATCTAACCGAACCTTTAGTTCTTTTTAGAGGTTTTGAGACGTAATACCAGCCCTGCCGTCAGGTTTGATAGTTATACCCGTCCAGCATTACGTCTAGAAGGTTAGGTTAGGTTAGGTTAGGTACAGGGTACACTTAGACCAACATTAGGTCCATTGTGGTACCACCACTATCACCTTCACTCGAACCTACGTATCAAACCAGCCTGTGCTGGCGATGTAACGATTGAGCCGTGTGGCGGTCATATCCTTAACGTCATCCAGATCGTAGAAAACCCATGAGCCCAGAAACATTCTTCTTCTACAAGCCAAGGCCGGGCAATGACAGTGAAGATGTAAAACGGTCTCCTCCTCTTCCACATCGGCACAACTCCTGCAGAAGTCGTGATGCGGAAGTTGTAGTCTCCTGGCATGCTCCCCTATTGGGCAGTGCCCTGTGATAACTCCTACTACCCTGTCAATGTGCTTCCTGTTCAACGACAGCAGTGTGACAGAGCGGTGGGGATCAATTTTCGGCCAAATCATCCTTGTCGTTTGGCACGTATTGCCGCAGAGCCATCTAACATTAGCCCTATCTACGGCAGCGGTTTTAATCACCAATTTGCACAGGGTAAATGGCACCCTTATGTCTTTGCGGCTTTCTTCAACCGCTCTAGTTGTCCCCTCTTGGGCCAACTCATCTGCCTTGCAGTTACCCGCAAAGCCACTGTGGCTCGGAATCCAACAGAGGGTAATATTGAATAATATAATAATATACGTCCAGAAACTCATTTAGAAAATTCTTTTGAAATATTATACATCATATTACTTCGCAAGGATTAGATTAGATTTCAGTTTTTGTAAATTCCTGGCAGTTTCAGTTACCACCAGGACAAATTGCTACCCCATCGCCCTTATCTAAGGTAGCCTAATGACAATATTTTTTCCGCCGGTGCCATGGGGAATCAAATAAAATTTGTAAAAACGACGGTAGATTTCTCTTTCTGGAGTGGTCCCAAAAATTTGCCCAAATTCCGCAGCCAACAAATGCAATATTAGAGACACTCGTATTAAAAGAAAGCGCACATTATTGATTACAAATTTCCATTCACTGCCCCCGAACCTTAATTTGGATATCACAAATTAAACAGAGTCGTGGATCAAAGACAATTCCTTCTACTCTGCTCACCACGTTACCATTCACGATCGGTGCAATGCAAAAATTATCTAGATTCATCCAGACACGAAAACACATAACAGCATTCATTATTGCAATGAATTATATAATTTTTCACTTAAACGCGCATTTCCATAGCACCAGTTACACGTTTGGCCAATTCAAAAATGTTCTCACATTTCTTAGTCTCGTCTGCAATCAATTATCTGCAAACGATCCCATTCAAAAGAGAAGTTAATCCGAAATCCATTTCATTTTAACAATACTATCTCATGTAAGTAGGCAGTTACATGTATGATTCGCAAGCACAGATATAGTTAACAATTAATGAGCTTCATAAATCCTAATAGAATAGATTCAGAGAAAAGAGAGTAAGTAATACTTGCTTCATTTGTAACTATCCGTGCACTCCTTGAACTTCTCGACATTTAAGAAATTGAACAAGTTTCGTTGCTAAAACTCTTTTGAGCTGCACATTATTTGCCAGTATGAATGTATCGGCGAGGATGATGCAGACTTTTTTTTCTGGGAGCACAGATGGAGTGGAAGTGGGTACACGCACTGGGTCCGGTACAATATTGTATGTTTGTTTAAGGTACGCTATTGCAGATGGGAATGAATGAACCTGGGAATGAATGCGAGTGTCCCGAGTGGTCATCTCTTCATAAGTTTGTGTAGTGCAATTTGACACTGCCACAATCCAATTGTAATCGCCTTTCGTTTATAGCGGATGTAGAGAAGGCAAAGGATAACTTTAGTCGAGTTTAAAAAATCCATTTAAGTTCTTATTCTTGGCCGAACAAGACATGAATTGGAATTTGATTAATCCGAAGGTTCTAGTAGCATACTTATCTGCCCGTAAAGAGAGAGCTAATGCACACTTGTACTGGACAAAAGACGACACCCGAAGGTGTCGTTCGTAGTGACAGCTGTCAAGGTTGGCAGCATCTCCTACACTTTGGTTTGATTAAACCTGGCCCTAGCGGTGTTGCATGTGTATCTGGACCGGAATCTTAACTGGACAGAAGTGGACCAACGTGTCAAAAAGGCGCCTTACCCGGTGCAACTTCGTGGCTATCATTAAACCTGGTCCAAGCGGTGTGAAGCGGGTGCGGAACATGGAGGATAATTTGTCCTCTAATCCTTCCAAGATCCGTTTCGGAACGCTACCCAATGCGGCTAGGAGCCATACCTACCTGGAGCAGATCCCGAAAGAGTTACGAACTTACAAACAAAATGCTTCGTTTAAATGAGCGGTTATCATATCTTTGGTGGCTGTGGAGCAACCTTCAATAGCAAAGACAGACAGGTAGGAGGAAAATTTGCCTGTAGTCACTGTAGAAAAATTGATAACTGCCACTGTGAGTGGGCCAACCCTTTCTTATGTGGATGCGCTGTGATGCTCCGCGGGATTAGCCATTCTTGACAGGGGCCATGAGGATGGTAACATAAGTCTATACAACTGGAAAAAGTTGAAGAGCGTGATGGCCACCAATTCCTTCTAATTAATTTACACCACTCAAAAGCGGCTTCAGCCGTCTTCCTACTCCACTTATCCCGAAGAACGGAGGACACAGTCATGATTCGGAAACCAAGTCGTCGTAAGTTCGGAAGGCGCGGACAAGCTGTACTGGATAGCCTCAACATACCTGCCTTAGTATAAGGACGGGATCAATGCTTACGAGGAGCAATTACAACGGCTAAAATGAAAGGAACATGCTTCATCCTTGTCTGCGATGCGAATGTTCACCATACGGTATGAGGGAGCTCCGACAGAAACACTCGTAGGAAGGTACTCTTTGAGAATAATCTTTCTTCTGAAAATATTATATTGTACATTCTTCTGAAGATATTATACATCAAGTGAGAAACTGGAGAATGTTTTGGGAGCACTCCTTCTCATTTTATCGCTATCTTGAGTTTAGCATTGAGAGCCTTCCGGTGGCATACCTGTCATTGTAAATAGACGTGGTTGTTCCACGTCTGGGGTAAGCGCCGAAAGTTCTTTGAACAAGTTTTCCATGGCTTCCTGATCAACCATATAATAAGCAACATTTGGATTAAATGGACTAAGACCCATTTGTCTTTCAACCGCACTTTTGAAAATTCTTGAGAGGCTTATCAATCAATAACACTGAAAACTCACAAAATTGTACACTTATTGGTATTGTATTGGGATGTTAAGTGACAAACTATGCCGATTATACCAGCAAATGTGGCTTAATAGTCAACCCAATAAAACCAACGTAATCGTGTTTACAAGGAAACGTACAATTTCTACAGTGGAGGCTGATGAGACTTGCGTTCACGGAGAGTACTAACCGCCTGGGCCTTATACAGGACAGGAAGCTAAATTTTAGACTGAGCTTCCAGAACCGCACGAACAAGGCGACCACTGATTGTTGTTGGAAGGCTAAAGGTTAAACCTGGGGTCTTTGATAGACGGATTGCAGCGGCCATATGTAATAGATGGGGAAAGAGGTGATGCTCGCAACATGCATCGTCCGAAACTAGTTTATGCTAACGAAACGTCAACTAAGCCCCATGCGAATAGTTAACGCGCTATGACACTCTAGGGGTTATGGCAAGTAGCAATGCTAGTAGTATGTGGCGGTTCTGCACCCCATGCTGCTACGTGGAGTGGTAGTTTGGTGGAACGCGCTACAGACGGTAGCTAATCGGAAATTGTTAGCCAAGGTACTGAGATTAGTATCGTAGAGCGGTGACCAAACGATCACGGCCACCGAGCGCGATAGATGTAGATTAGCTTGACAACGTGTCATTGTGTTGCCAGTTAAAACACTGTCGACTAAAGTTAGCGACCTTACGGGTCAAACCTTTTCCTTTCAAATTCCCAGTATTTTAATTATTCTGAACTTAGTGGACAAATACTTATGCCGTGAAGGGCGCGAACCTCAGCCTCAGAATGAAACCAAGTGAATCAAACTTAAACTGCCCAGGTTGGGGTTCACCAGATATTCAAGGACCTCAAAGCACTCATTCACTAGCCTCAACATGATTTTGTGATAAGAGTGTGTACTTATGCTAACACCTATATTATTATTTTCACAGATAGCAATGTTAGCTCCACGAAGCCTCTGAATTAAAATTTCTCTGGCGCAGGATTTAATACCAGGGCAAAAGGCTTAATATACGCTGGGCCAGACGGAGAAAGCGATTGAGATCCTAATGTTTAGTTAAATACCTCACCACAGACACTCTGATCGGTTTTTACCATATGATTTACCTGGAATCTGGACAGGGATTGCTACTTGGATGATTATTCCAATTGAGTTTCCAATGTAGCAAATCAATTTGTTTTAAACTCCGCTCAAACACACTCCGTTGTGATTAAAAAAAAATCGCTTTTAAATTATGTATTTCTATAAATTAGATTTGTCATGTCAAAAACAATATTAACTCGCGGACCGGATAAAAACCAGAGTCGGGCCGGATTTGGCCCGCGGGCTGGAGTTTACCGACCCCTGCTCTAGATGACAAGGATATAATGAATTTAGTTTTGGATTCAGTTGTCGTCTCTTTCGGCGCTGATAATATAACTATTATGCGATAATGTACATCCGATTCATGTTATTAAAAAAACACTCAAGACCTAGCATGAAATGAAATGTGAAAGTGAAGAAACCAACTACACTGCGCATCAAAAAAGTGGCACACCCAGTTTTCGTCGTGCAGAAGCTAAATAGATTGGCAAGGGAGCAGTTTTTATTACTACTACGAAAGAAGAGTGAAAAGAAGCAAATGTTTGGAAGAGTAGATTTCCGATATAACGGTACAGTTGAGTCAAATTTACTAGAAACGGCCAAACTACGAAGATTGAAAATGTGTCTTTCGATAAAAAAAAATATATCCATAAAGGTTTAATCTGTTAATTTTTTTATGTTTGCTACTGTTTGGTTGCCAACAAACCTTACTCAAGACATCAGACTGCCTTTTTCCCAGATTTAATTAATGTGGGGTTGTACATTTAATAGAAAAGTATCGTACGGTACTTTGGCCAGTTGAAAACCTCTGGATGATATTTTTAAATACAGAATCCATGGAATTTCTACCAGGAAATAGGAAGACCAGGGCGATCCCGATCCTGAGTGACATCAATAGGTGGGGATCGATTAATGTGGATATAAGGCCTCAGAAATTGTGAAAACTCCTTTTGCCAGCAAGAGCAAACAAAGACGCGCCCCGGATACCATTATTTCGGTTCAAGATTATCGTAAACCGTTAAGGTAAAATAACCTAAAATTCAGATTTCCCAAAAAATTACTGGTATTCACTAAAAGGCGTTCTTTACCTGTAATATAAACAGCACCCTTGTCATTTTTGTTGGCTTCAGCACGAAGAAAATTATATTACTCTTTCTGATTTACGCCGTTTCAGTTTTAAGCCGTATTTTGTGAAATATGCGCTCCTCGTTCCGGTTTTTGCCGTCCTATGAACAATTTTAGCAAGATTTTGTACGCGGAGGACGGCTATTAGCCCTTTTATAGTGCATTTCGAAATTTCGAAAGCCCGAACAATTCGGATTAATTGGGACTGGGATCCCTTCCAGATTACCGGAAGGGATCCCAGTCTTAACTAATCTGGATTGACGACGCTCTATTGTAATTTCAAAATATCAATCACTTATTTAAATATTCTAGTTTCTGGTTCCCGGGATGAGGAAATCTGTTTTAACTCGGATTTTTGTCACTTTTCACTCGTATCACTCTAATAGTCTAGAATTTGAAAAAAAAAAAAAATTGATTTTTTTTTAGTTTTAATTTTTCTTTTAGTTTTTTTAATGATATATAGTGAATATGAATATGAAATGAATTATATTAGTATACTGAATATTTGGTGTATTGAAGGCATTGAAAATAGCAATATTCAAGAATCGGAAAACTCAGTATCGAACAAATATGAACGCTCGCTCTGCATGCAACAGCGCTCTGATCAGTTTTAAACAAACCAAACATTCAGTATAAATCATTAGAAAAAAAATAAATTAAAATTTGTTTGTTTGTCAATTTGAGAGTCTGAGGTTGACGCGAACGAAAATTAACAAAAAATCCCAGTGAAAACTGTTTTTTTTTTCACCCCGGGCTTCGGAAATTAAATAAGTATCCCAAAACATATTTTCCTGTTTAACATGGCCAACATGAATTCGCGAGCATTTGAGTCGTTCCCACAAGAGATGGGATCAACTCAAATGCTCGTGAATTCAAGTTAACCATGTAAGAACAGAAAGGTATCTTTTTGTTGTTGGTGCTTCTCAATTAAATTTTTCAATGTTCCGTGTTTTGCTCAAATGTAAATGAAGCATAAAATATGCTGAACGTTCCATTTAAATTATCCATATCACTATCAAATGCAGTTATCAAAGTCCATATATCCCTCTCCCATCATACGTATGTTACTCAATGAAAAATGTCTCTATTTTACCCTATCTAATTTTCGTATTTTCAAAAGCAAATTACCATCAAGCGAGCCTCCACCATTTAAATCATTTAAACCACATTAAAACATCTCTCGTGGAGGTCTCTATTATCCGTTCGTTCCTTTTAACAATATCAATCATCTATCCACCCAAGATTCGGAAGGAAACTCAGAAAAAGCCTGTTTTAAACGAAAATACGAAATTCCGCATCTATAATCCGGAAAGTATCTATGAATTGCTTGATGGCATAAGTGCACCTCATTTAAAACGTCCACCTCCTGGCTCTTCCTGTTTGATACCTACAGGAACACCATCGACGACCCACGTACAATTTGGTCTGGCCGAGACGAAAATGAGAAGACACACATTGATTCGCCAAGTAATTGCCTCGAATTTATCGACATGTGTGGCAGGTCGAGATAGTTTGACGGAAAATTACTGTAATTTTACTCAACCTAATATACTTGATCTCTTCCGATCGTTATGAGAATTTTCTCTAGGATGCGATTGAAGAGAAAGATACATACGTACAACTAGCACGACCATAACATCATCATCATCATCAAATGATGGTCATTCGACGCAAAAGTCATATATGGGATCATGTCAGGTTAGTGCCTACACAACAATTGGTGTCAGATAGGAAATGCTACAATTATTCTCCTTCGTTCATCTCATCATCGTCTCATAAAAATTCGTTTGAAAGGACGAAGAGCAAGTTGGCCATATTGCGGGCATTAGGATACTATCGTGTTCCACAGGGATATGACGAAACCATTTGTTAGATCGGGCCAGGACCAGGTTGTGTGGTTTGTGTGAGGTCCAATGTGGTGACCGCTGGTCGCGAGACTTATCGTCGACAACCCTATAGTTAGTGTGTCGCTTTAACGACGACTGTTTGTTTCTCATCGTGCGATCGCCGGATGGTTAAAGGTGAGGCTGAACTGCCTATTGTAATTACCGTGAGCGGCAAGATGAAGGGGTCTCCAGGATAAAGAAGATGTTTCGTGGTCTGTTTCCGATGTCATGGGAAATTGTGTAGGATTAGGGTTGATTCATGACTGTTTCCGGATTGCGTTTGTTAGGAGATCGTAGATGATGATGGTGGACCGACAATGACTTAATCATGTAATAATTTACGAGATTTTCGAAGAAAGCTACATTTTTATTTGATTTCATAATTTTTTCAATATATGCTCTATCTCAGATGTATGCAAGAAACTGCACCATCCGAAATTTATATGCTACCAACACGTCAACAAGACATTTCCATTCATGAGCTGTCGACACGACCATACCACTGGAATGGTTCAGTCAGTTAGCATGCTCTATATGTTTTTTAATTAACAGAAAAATAAAAACTGCGTTTCCGTTCTACATTTTTGAACCATTCGTTAGCTCCGCAATTATGTCCTAATCATTTATGACGAATTGCTTTTCAATCATTTTTTGCGGCACAATTTGCCCAATTTCTATGAATATTCTGGCATCAAACCGAATCTCCTAAATATTGCTCATCTGCAAATTAATTGTATCTCTCGTACAATTCATCAATGTAAATCTTTTCTCACCCCTCTCGCGCAATGATTCATTTCAGCTCGCCAGCTAGACCATCATGTCTATCGCCCAGATACCGCAGATACTTTCCATACAATGTAACATTTATTTTTAACCCGACACGAAACAACATTGAACCAAGAATTACGGATCTGGTTATTGACTACAAACATCATTTGCTAACAAATGATTGGTAATTAATCAATGGCATTCGATGCGTCACAATCAGATTGGCATACAATCGATTCTCATTTAACAGTTCTGACCTATCACCGTTTCCATGCAAAACGGTTCAACGGCGTTCACTGGGGCCCACCCCGGGGCTTTGTGGACCATTTGGAAACTCACCATGATTGTATCTGGCCTATCTGTCTGTGCTTGATGGCATGGATCAAGGTGCGCTTCATTTTGGCAAAACAAATCGAAATCAATAATTGTTATAAATGCTGATCAAACGATGTGTGAGGTATTTGTGTGGAAATTGTGGTGCAATTAAGTTTCACGGAGCTGAGCAAGGAGGGAATTTTGCTAATAAAGTACACATTTTTGATAAATTTGTTCGTAACGAATGTTGGAAATGCAAACAGTAAAGAAATTAAAAGAGCGTTTTTGGCAAAGTCTATATCGTTTTTGTGTAGTCTCGTCGTAACATGGAATATAGCTGCCCTTTTCCACCAGAACACTGCACCGTCTTCCAGAGAGCCTTGTGCTGGATATCGTTAAAAGGGTGGAGGGGGCTAACAAACGGTAATGAGCGATCGCCAAGTCAATTGACATGATTAGGCTAGGTAAAAGGGCTTCCATGTATGACCACAGCACACATAGACCGCATCTGGGTACGTTGTGATACCTTAAGGGATGTGTTATCCCGATCCACTCTAAGAATCGAACCAGCCTGAGTTCACAGCAAAACGTCGGAGCTGACAAACATCAATGTTCTGCAAGTCCCCCAGGTCGGCAAAGTAGTAGGCTTCAAGAATTGACCTTCTCATACTTTGCATGCCCGAACATTCACAGAGAAAGTGGAATGTACTCTCCTCCTCTTTTTCATCCCCACAGATTCTATAGTAGTCGTTATACGGAAGCTGAAGCCTCTTGGTGTGCTCCCCAATTGGACAATGCCCATTGATGATGCCCACAACCGCACCAATATAATGCCTTTTCAGCAACGACAGTTTTCAATAACTGCTCATGTCCAGCCTTGCCCATATCAGCTTTGTTCAATGACAAGTGCTGCCGCTAAGCCATCTCATCATCATCTGTTAGTCCTACTAATCACAGCCTGCATTATGGCATGCTTACATGCACCAACAGGTATTGCAACTTTGCAGAGAGTACTTTACATACGACTTCTTATACTGTCCCTCTTCTAGCAAGTTCGTCAGCTCGGGAGTTGTCAACCAAACCACTATGACCTGAAATCCAGCACAGAACAATATCAAAGAAATCAGCCATCTGCATGAGAGATTTACGGCAGTCCACCACCATCCTGGAGGTGATAAGTACGAATTCCATTGCTTTAATCGCGGCTTGTCGGTCTGTTAAAACGATAGTGTTCCTAACAAATACGAAATGACGATGACGCCCCAGCCAGATCAGGACTTCCCAAATACAGAAGTCAGGTAGTCATCCCGGTGAGTTTAGACTTAAACTGTCAGTGTGAACGCCTGATGCTACACCAGTGTCGGTCTCAGACCCATCTGTGTAGATGTGCATCTTATCTGTTGTCACAGCAGGAAAGTCTTCATTCCATTCTGTTTGTTATGGGAAGAGGCTTTTAAACCACTTTGTGAACATAAGTTTTGGTGAAATTCGAAATTAACCTGGAATACTCACACAGATAATGTATTGTACTTAGCAAAGCCACACGCACAATGTGGGCTTGCAGAAGTCTCTTTGGACAGACATGGGGGCTCACCCCAAAGATAATTGAGTGGTTATATACCATGCTGGTGCGACCCATGGTGACCTACGCAGCGCTTGTGTGGTGGCCGAAAACTCAGCAATCTTCTGTCTTACTGAAGTGCGATAAGCTCCAATGCCTTGCCTGCCTTGGCATCACTGGAGCTATGCGCACTGCATATATTCATTCAAGAATCAGCAGCTCTAAATGCTCTTAGACTTCGTTTGACTTCCGACGTGTGCAGTGAATAAAGCGGTCACATGAGCATTCTGAATCAAATTCCTGACGTGCAGATCTGCTTGAGATCAGATTACATGATCACGGAGGTTTGCTTCGGCAGAAAATTTTCAGCCCTCATCCCTGACCGCTCTGAATGGGTAAATGGCACACCCTGTCCAGACCCTAGATGTATCAAGTGGTTCACCGATGGGTCTAAAACTGAACAGGGTGTTGGTGCAGGTGTCTTTGGACCCAACACCAGGATTTCGATCGGAATGGGAATCTCGCCCAGCGTTTTTCTAGCTGAGATCCACGCCATTGAGGTCTGCGCCAGAGTAATCTTGGAAACTGGACTTCGCGGCGCTTACATTTCCAATCTACTCACACAGCCAAGCAGCTATAAAAGCGCTCTCCTCATGTAAGGTCTCTTCGAAACTGGTGAAGAAGTGTTACGAACTCCTTCAACTGTTGCCAACCAAAAACCGAGTCTTCTTATGTTGGGTGCCAGGCTACCAGGGCATTAAAGGTAACGAGGCTGCGGATGAACTTGCTAGACAAGGCTCATCCAGTCGTTTTCATGGACCTGAGCTTACAGTGGGTTTGGACTGGCTTCGGCCAAACGGCGGATCACAGATTGGTCTGCACTATTGCGTCAGCAGTACTGGAATAACCTTCCAGGGCTTCGTCAATTAAAGGAGCTGATAATGCCCTTCAGTCACAAGAGTACTACTCAAATGAGTAGAACCCACCTAAGACTCCTGGTGGGGTACTTATCTGGCCATCACCTGGTCAGATATCACCTGAACAAGATGGGTCTGTCAAGCGAGACTGATTGCCGTCTTTGTCTGGAGGACGTGGAAACGACTAAGCACATCTTGTGCGCATGTCCCGCCATCGCGCGTTTTAGGATGTCACTCCTCGGGCAGGCTACTATCAGCCCAGCAGAATTCAGCTTAATTCCTGCTAAAGACTTACTGCCCTTTATTAGAAGGGTGGACGGTCTTTTGGATTAATGAGCTACGGCACAATAGATCTTTTATGGTCGCAGTGCCTTCCTGCTGGGACACTAGCTCGACTATTTTATCTTATCTTATCTTATCTTTGGTGAAACTTAAAGAATGAAGTGGAATGGAGTCTAAGTCGAGATGACTTAGTTAAGCTATGCACTACCACAAAAATGATCAGCATTAAGCCAACACTTTCACTGTCTCTGGTTTCGTCCACTCTTGTACTCTTCAGGAGCTGCCTTAACCATATCGGGTAAGCAGCTCGACTAGGCCTGGTGGTTGGTATCAAGGGCTAAATCGGAATACGCCCCTCGATACAATGACTACAGTATATACACTGCGAATTTTACGACACGGGTATGAATTACTTTGCAATGAAAATCTTAAGGTAGCTCTTGAAGAGTAGAATCCATCGTGTCGACGAAACCAGGGACGGTGAAAGTGTAGGCTTAATGCTGATCATTTTTGTGGTATTAGATAGCTAAACTAAATCATCACGACTTAGATTCCACTCCACTTCATTCTTAAAATGAAACCGGAATATAGAGGGCTACGCCCGCAATCCGAGGGTTTTGTAGCAAGCGCTTATTTTGGTATATAAATATCGGCTCCTTGCTCTTCTTGATATCACTCAGATGGATAGAAAAAACGTAATTAAAATGTCTTACCCACTTACATTTTACATGCTAATTCAAATTACGTGATTGTAACGAAACTTAGAACATATTATTGCTTAAGGTGTTGGTTATCGTTGGCCATCAGTACTTTTGACCTCGAACGTGTTTAAGGCGTGCAAGGGTGTGCTAACTGTAACTATACAAATAAACTATTATTGACCTATTCTGAGAAGATATACAAATTCCACTATTTTCCATTTTACATGTTTTTCGAAACCCACTTCCTGCAAGTTTTCATAATTCTAAGTATAACGGTCTCAAAATGCAGGCAAGGGGGGGGGGTCAAATTACGAACTAATATTTTCTCCTCCCCCACTGTTCCTCTTTCTATAAATTTCGAGGAAATACGAAAAAATGGAATGTACTCATCATTACCTTTCTCACGACACCTCATTTGCTTATATCAGTCGATAAAAAAATTTGACCTTAATTTCGCCTCTATGTGGACCCCCCCCCCCCCCCCCCCTTCCACCTGGTAAAGTTGGCCAATTAAGACGCAGCGCCCCCAACCAATCTTTACCCTTTAAAAAATGATTAATTAAATAACTGCAATTCGCACTACGAAAAACAACATGACAGTATAGTAGTACTCACACCTATGAGGCCGGTAGGTGTATTTTTTGTGTGGATAGTGTCAAAATGCCGAACTTTAAACGAATGTACTATTATTAAATATTATGTGATTATAATGAAACTTAAAAATATTATTGCCTATGATGTTGGTTATCATTGACCATCAATATTTTTGACCTCGGGTACGCGTAAGGGGTGCAGGGTTGTGCTAACTGAAACTATAGAAATGTACTATTATTAACCTTTTCTGATGAAATTTCAAAATTCTAGAAATCTAGGTTTTCTACACTAGTAAAATGGCGCTTTTCTGTAAATTTTCATATTTCTAGGTATAACGGTCTCGAAATGCAAGGGGGGGGGGGACAAACTCGGATGACATATTTTCCCCTCTCCCTCTTTTCCCGTTTCTTCAAATTTGAAAAAAATTCCAAAAATGGAATGTGCTCGACGGTACCTTTCTTATGATACCCCACTTGCCTGTACTAAACGAAAAAAAAATTTCGACCTTCATTTCCCCTCTATGGAGACCTCCCCTTAAAGTTGACCTATTACGACGATTCGCTTTCTCCGGCGAATTATAGTAATTCTACACATTCCTACCAAATTTCATGTATGTAGCTTCAGTCGTTCCTGAGATATTCCATGGACAGACGGACAGACGGACAGACGGACAGACGGACAGACAGACATTTGACCGATTTCATAAGGGTTTTGTTTTACTACAAGACCCTAAAAAAAGGAGTAGTTATGCGCTTATGCGTGACTAATCAGAAAGATTTTTATAGGTGAAACATAGTCTGTATTTGCAGGGATATCTCGATTGCTTAAGATTATCGAGTGGCCAAAGTTTAGAGAAAGCCACTGACCTGTTTCACGAATACGGACGGCTGTACGCGCAGCCATCTGCTCGGTGGCCGTGACTGTTCGGTCACCGCTCTACGATAGTAATCTAGAGCTCGGAGATCAAATCTCGGCGCGATCAAATACTGCCTGTGAGTACTAATAGAACTCTCACAGTGCTCCGAGCTGTCAGTATAAAGACGGCTCGGATAGGAGGTGCATGTTGGCAACTGCACTTTCGAAAAGTAGATATGCTATTGAAACGTCAACAAGGCATAGAAATGCTAGAAATATTGACGCGCGCATGCCCCTGGAGGGGTCAAGGCAATTAGAGAGAGAGAGAGAAGTTGAGCGCTATATTCATGGCATCAGAAGGAGTCATTCTGAAAGCCCAGCAGATTGCCACACTAGCTGTCCTTTGCACTTTTTCCAACAAGTTGCTGTTAGTCGCTGTGCTAAGTGCATTCCACCGGACAACTATACCGTGCAAAAGAATAGGTCGTATAACCGCTACACAGAGCCAGTATAAAACTTTTCGCTGCAAGCTCCCCCCCCCCCCCCCCCCTTTTGCCGATGGCCGTCCTGCAGCAGTAGAGTCCGATATAAGCTTTGTTTTCGCGTTCCTGAATATTTAGCTTCCAACTTAACTCCCCTTCTGGAATAAGACCAAAAAATTTAGCTTGATCAGTAAGCGTCAGTCTCGCCCCCTCTAAAGTGGGAGGTTCAAACGGTGGAATCCTATGTTTCCTAGTGAATATGAAAAGCTTCGTTTTACTTGGATTTATCCGAACTCTGCAAATTGAGGCCGAGTTCGGTAATAGAGAGAGGTCATTCGGCAATAGTTTGCTCAGAGTAGCCGGGAACTTTCCGAGACTGCAATAGCAACGTTATCCGCGTAAGCAATCACTTTAGAGCCGAGTGCCTCTAGGTCAAGGAGAAGACAATTAATCACGGTTTTTCACAATACGGATGTCTCTATTCACGCATCTTCGTACGGATTATGTGCTCAGTTCAGTACAGATTACTGTCGATGTTAACAACAGGTAGACTAATGTACATAACGAGTCACCGACTCCCAGTCCCAATAGTGCATCGACAATTGAGTCAGGTTTAACGTTATTAAAGGCACCCTTAATATCCAAGAAAGCGATGAAAGTGTACTCCTTAAAATTTATCGCTTTCTCGATATATGCCACGATATAATGCATCGCAGTATACACCGACCCACCCTACTAGTAGGCATGCTGCACTTTTGATAGAATTGGCGTAGGAATGCTATTCCTTAAGTGTATTTAAATAAGCCTTTCTAACATTTTCAGTAGAGTCGAGGACAGACTGATAGGTCCCATGTCATTTGGACATGAATATGAACTCCTACCCGTTTTAGGGATGACATTTTTTAGGGATATAGACGAAACCCAAGCAAGCCTTGAAAATACTTATGATCCTGGGATAAATAACGTTGGATAGATGCTGTATTTCCGCTGGAGTGATGTCGTCAGGTCAAGCAAACTTTAACGACTTAAAACTAGAGGAAGTCCAGATAATTTTCTCTCTTGTTAGAATAGCAGAGGAATCACACGGAGTTGAAATACCTTCTTGTGTGTCCTCGAGATGCGGATTTGCCGGTGAGTTATCCGGGAAATGTAAATAGTCTCCACACTAGAGGATTCACAATCCATCAGGCATCATGAGGTACCTGGGAGGGGATGGATTAGAAGCTAATACTTTTCGAAGCTTGGAAGCATCGCTTGATTTATCGATGCCCTCGCTGAGCAGTTTCTAAAAACATCACTTCGCATTCCTCACTTCTTCCTTAAACCTTTTTTGGTGTTTTTTGTAGATACTCCAATCCGATTCGCTTTCCGATTTCTTGGCTTTGTTAAAAGCTTTCCTGCAGGTAGCTCAATATTCATCTATCAGCGTACTCCACCACGCTGGCTTCTTATTTCCATTTGGCCCACGGGCGGGGCACGCTTTAGTCATAGCTTTATTTAGTGCATCCGTAAGGACCCCCAACATCGGTTCTAACTCTTGTAGATTGCTTGGCTGCCCTGGAAGAGTTGGTAATACCTCGAGAAATGTTTCCCGGTACGAAGCCAAGTAAGTTCTCTTCCTATTAAGAATTACTGAACAATCCATTGGATGTTCCTTGACACTAAATTGGAGATAGCGGTGATCAGAGAAGGAATGATTCGATGACACCGTCCAATTCCGCATCAAGTGTTGAATATCCTCTGATACGGGGGAAATGTCAAGGACTTCCTTCCTGTTTTTGGTAATGAAAGTGGGCTCACACCACAAATTGGAAACGAGAAAATTTGTCAAAATGATGTAATCGGACAGTATCTCACCTAGCTCATTAGTGTCAGTACTACCACAAATAATATGATGGCATTTACGTCGCAGCCAAGAATAAAAGTAGTTTTCTGCCTCATGGAAACTGCAGTTGCATCCCTTAGATTTAGCTGGGGCTAACTCAAACCTGACCGTGAACAAGATAAGCAGAAGGTATCCAATACCGCTTTTGCTTAGCTTCCAACTTGACGACAGTAGTATCTTTATCGCTATAAGCCGCGGAAAAGAAAGCATTTAAGCCATTTCGAGCAAGTATACACGAGTGGGGTTTACCCTGGTTTTTAACATAGAAAACAGTATAGTTCGGAGACCTTAGGCCCTCACAAAATCGTTCACAGCCCATGGATCCTGAACCAAAACGAAATTTTCAGCACTGCGTGCCAAGCGTAGTATAAGAGCAGCCGAGCCTACTACTGCTACTCAATTGCCCTAACCTCTTGTGGGGCATAGCGCGTCAACTGTTCCATGTGGCCCAGTTGACATTTCGTTGGCATAAACTGGTTTCGGAAAATGCAGTTGCCAGCATGCTCCTCCTGCACATCCATGGCCACGAACGGGATTCGAAGCCGAAACGCCGGCAGTCAAACATGAGACTGATGCCTTAACACACTGCGCTACCGGTCGCCCCGAAATTCAGTTAAAATTTTGGTATAATCAATCGGGTTTTAAGTGGGCTTTCTCCACCACAGTGACGTTAGTCTTATCTAGATCGGATTCGAACGTCTTGTAATGGACGATTTGGTGGGCATCCGAAAATGCCCGCGGGGATGGAGCTTAAGGTAGCATAATGACCGTAAAGGACAGACCGTGCCATCTGACGAAGAGAAAGGCCCCTCAACGAGCTGTATTAATAAAAATGCATAGGCCTGGGAAAGATAACACAAACAGGGGAAGAAGTACAAACGGGGAATAAAACAAAATTAAGCTATAAGTATGAAATATTTGGCGGGCGGCGCACATCGGGGTCCAGGTGTAATGGGACCTTCAGCTTCTGGTTTCGTACCACCGACAGATTATTACTCGATCTGCCGGTGGAAGCAGCACTACCAGACCAGATTATTGCTCACTGCAGTCTAGTCAATAAGTCGTCATCCATTTCCAATGGCCCAAAAGCAGAAGTGGGAGGTATTGGGTCCTCTTTATCGTCGCGATAATATGGTGCGGTGGAGTAGCATGCTTGCAACCCTGCCGATCGTCCCTTTTAAGTATGCTTACCGTAATCGTGGGGAGGCTGAAGCTAATGACTACATTTGTTTTAGCCAGAGGAGCAAGAGGTTTCTTGTTAATTATAATAACGGCACAACGGGTTTTCTTCTTGGCCTCTTCCAGTTTAACAAACCGCCAATCCAGCGTTGGCAGGTTTGGATTAAACACATTAATGACTTTCTGAATGCCATTTGCATTCTCAGGGAGTTTAAGTAGATTAAGCAGATCCTAGCACTAGATCGAATAGCCATCTCCTCACTGGGTATGACCCCTAATTTAGCACCTGGCAATGGCTCTCCCACCGCCTAGATTGCTATCTTAAATATGTGCGTGGACCGATGTTTTTTCGAACTGAATCACTTTATTTCGACGTAGATGCCACCCCCATCCCTACATTCTGGATCGGGTCTCCGATGCGCATTTAGTAAGTCAAGAAAATTCAAGGCACCACAACACTCCACCTCCTTCCAATTTTCAACAGAATCCATCTGGATCGCTTTTCTCAAGGATGGCTAACTGCTTCAACTCCATTAACGTGTCCGCATAGAACAGAGCAGATCCGTTTGTCGCAACAGTTCGCCGCTTTTTTTTTCGTCGAACCTATTTCGTTTCGGTTTCCTCTGAAACACCACTGGTAGCCCACACGACCAAACTTTTTGAATTTTCGGCCCTACTTTCTCCAGGGATATTTTCCAGAAAGTTACGGAGTCGAAAGGCCGTACGTCTTTTTCTGAAGCGAGCTTTAGACAGAGGCACTTTCTTATCAGCAGAGCTCTCACCATCCTTTTGAAAATTACGTCACGGCTCGGACCGGGTTTAACCAAAGCCAAGTCTTACGATCTCCTTGGAAAATGTCGGCTTTCCCGGCCATTAATGAGGTGCTTGGTTCACCGCGATTCTTTTTACCTCGCCGGACCAGCTCCAACGATAGTTCGTTTAACAGGTTTTTCGTCGGGCGAACCATCACCCTTATATAATTAAATTTGAAACAGTTTATTTTGCGTTTTCCATAATTTTTTAAAATATATATATTATATATATATAATTTATATAAAAAATCATGGAAAAGACAAAATAAATTGTTAATATAAACATAATGACGTTCCACAGAGTAGAAAAGCCGTCAATAGAATTAACCCTTATATCACCCGAATGGCCGGGTTTTTCCAGAGCCCGACTAGGTTTTCCGGGAGAAGAGCCGGCTCCCGTTGATCCCACTGAACCAGGCTTAGTCCTAGTGGCAGGTTTACCGCCATAACAAGCATCAGCTCCCTCTAGACTAGGATCAGCCAAAGTCGTGGTCACGGGTTGGCCGCACCCCGCAGGCGCATCTTGCTGAGAATTCATTTAAGTCAGATGGCAACGATTTAACCCCGAACTGAAAACTGATCAGTGAAAAAGATACAAATTTATTCATACGTGGCGTTGGTACAAGCAGCCTCAAAAAGGGGCTTACACTGGTGGGTTTTCTCGAACGCTGCCAAGAATTCGCTTTCGCTCACGCTACGGCAGCATTCACGCCACGGCTGCACTCACGGCGATTTATACGAAAGGGTACTACTACGGCAAACAGTAGTGGTATCCCAGAACTTGTACTCTTTTCATATTTGAAGTATAATTGTTTTTGTCTTTACCACTGTTTTTATTACTACTCCTTACCGCGTTTCGTTTTTTCAAACATCTTCAGAGGAATGGTTACATTTTTGTGCAAAATGGACTTGTATACTACGGAACTTAATTCTAAGTTGCTACCTGCTATAAAAGTGACAAAGGTAATTAAGGGCGTTACGCTTATACCTGCGAGAATTTTAGGTTTAAAAGTCGGGAACGGTTGATGTCCGGTATGGGTCGTTGAGAAGGTCCTTTCAATTGAATACATCAAAACGGCAAGTCGAGCCGATTTAACGACGATATTCTACCGGTTACATTGCAAAATAAGGAAAGCTACGCAGACCCATTTGGTTTATAAACCAATGCCGAAAACTCAACCTTGTACCCAATTTTGTGAAGATCTCATGTGCTGTAAAGAATTCCGTGGCAAAACGAGTAGTCGAAAAGTGTCATACTATATACCTTAAAGAGGAGAAGAACTTTTGGCAAGCCCGCAGAGACGTCCTCTATCATTATGTTAAAGTCGCACATTCCGAGCTAACCGCGATGTTGCATCAAGTGGAGTTCGACATTCTGGATAGTTGGATACGGGAGAACCTATCCGAACTATCATCGAAAAGGGCTGATACTCATCAGCGTAAACTACAGCGGTTGTTGAAGAGCCAAAAGAAACCTGAGGTAACAGTATCTACCACTAACCGTCCTCCTTTCTTTTCTAGGTTTGTCAATCTTTCTGAGGTCGAATTCACACCCACTGAAACAGTTCTTTTGGAGAAGGGACATAAATTTTCCCCCGTAGCGGATACCCACGAAAATACGAAAAACATTCTGGCCGTGCATTCGGAGTTAGGGATTCTTCGAAATGAAAAGGATATTCCAACTCCCAATCTCCTTCGCGAACAATTGGCGAAAATCATATCGAATTTCAAGGATTTGTCCCACAAAAATAAGGCCACATCAACGATAAAACAGCTCCGCAATAAAATCGATGAGAATAATTTAACAATTACCAAAGCGGATAAGGGGAACTCGATGGTCGCGTTGTACAAGACGGAATATATTGCCAAAATGCAATCGGCTATTTCCAAACTAAATACTGAGGAACTCCGAAAAGACCCAACACCAAAATTTTTGAAGGACTTGAAACAATCGGTTTTGAACACGTCTGCTTTCTTCAGTAGCGAATACGAGAAAAGGAAGGTTATTCCAATGAATACGGAGGCCCCCAGGATGTACGGTTTGGTCAAAGTCCACAAGGAAGGAAACCCTTGTCGGCCCGTAGTCCCTTATATCACAGCCCCGGCATATCTTGCCAAGGCAGTCAACGATAAAATTCGCCAACTTACACAATTCCAACCGAAAAACGGAGTCCGAAACTCGGCCGAACTTGCATCTAAACTACGGGCTCTTCCGCGCAAGATGGACAACATCAAGCTAGTCTCCTTCGATGTATCCAACATGTTTTCAAATATTCCCTCTAATGAATGTCCAGCCTTAGTAGAAGCGTTATTAGCCGACAGGGATATTGGTCCAAACGAGAAACGAGACGTAGTGAATTTACTGGAAACCTGCCTACAGCAAAATTATTTTGAATTCGAGGGCAAGACGTATCTGCAGCGTACTGGGTTACCCATGGGCTCTCCACTGAGTCCTCTTCTAGCCGAGATCTACATGGATAAATTCGAGACAAACGTGTTGTCATCCTTGCTTTCCAGGAAACATATTGCATTCTGGTTTAGGTATGTCGACGATATTCTGGTGGGTTTCTTAGGGACGGATAGACAACTCGACGCATTTCTGACATCTTTAAATGCATATAATAAGAATATCCAGTTCACCGTGGAGAAGAGTGTCGACAACAATATTAACTTTTTAGACCTGAGTATCACGTACACGAATAAGGAGTTCAGTTTCACAATTTTCCGGAAGCCTACTTTTACCGACGTGACTATACCGGAAGACTCGTTTTGCTCATGGTCACACAAAATAGCAGCGTATAGGTCGATGATTCATAGAGCGTTTCAAATCCCCATGTCCGACTCAAATCGAGAGAATGAACTCAACACCATAAAAACTATAGCTGCTAATAACGGATACCAAGTGAGGACAATAGAGAAATTGATTGACAAGAAAAGGATTCAGGTAACGCGAAACATGGTGTATCCCAATAGCTCAGTGGAGTGCTCCGAAAAGTTCATTTCACTGCCGTACATTCCCGCACTGTCCGAAGAAGTAGGGAATTTCTTCAGGAAAGAAGGTCTTACCCCAGCGTTCCAAGGGGGGTATACCATTGGTAAAAGGTTATTGAACGCAAAACCTCGATCCGAACGTTTCAAAAAGCCGGGAGTCTATAAACTGGAATGCCCCGAATGTTCGGCAACCTACGTCGGTCAGACAGGACGGTCCTTTGAAACGAGGTTCAAGGAACATATGGGGGGATCGAAGTTCTCAAACTTCCATGAACATCTTAAGGAGTCAGGTCATAACATTGGAGTCGATTTTAATCCAGAAATATTGCACGTTTGTTCGAAGGGGAAAAAGCTTGACCTGCTGGAAGCTTTGGAAATTAATAGAATCAGTCGGATACCTGGAAAGGACCTTCTCAACGACCATACCGACATCAACCGTTCCCGACTTTTAAACCTAAAATTCTCGCAGGTATAAGCGTAACGCCCTTAATTACCTTTGTCACTTTTATAGCAGGTAGCAACTTAGAATTAAGTTCCGTAGTATACAAGTCCATTTTGCACAAAAATGTAACCATTCCTCTGAAGATGTTTGAAAAAACGAAACGCGTAAGGAGTAGTAATAAAAACAGTGGTAAAGACAAAAACAATTATACTTCAAATATGAATATCAATTACCACAAAGTTGAAAAATCGTCAATTGAATACATTGTACTCTTTTAGCCCGAACAAATTCCTGTGAGTAACACTGCATACAACATGGCTACTCAAAAATATAGGCAGAGACTAATGAGCAGGGAATTTTTTTTAAGCGGCTTTGATTTGACTTTTTGATTTTCTTTAGCGTTGTGCCATCTTCTGCGGACTTTTCAGACCGCTCTAGTATCTTTTATTATGGTACATAATAACGGTGTAAACTTCTATCAGTGATGAATTCCCTGAAGTGAAAACCACCTCACATGAACTTGAGCCGTTTAGCAGATTTGCTTGTATGATTGGCCTGTACAACTGATCACTATGCTACATAGACACCAGGGTGTAGCACAATAAACCTTCGGGTCGCAGTGCTTGGTAGTCCTTCGGGGCAACCGCTCTCCATGTAGTCTCTCTATCTATCTAAACCTCTGTCTGGAAAACAGTAGGAGACCTTCCCGTAGGTAAAGAGGCTCGATAACTTGGACCTAAAATACTTGAGACGATTCCAGGATATCGAGTACTTATCCATTCGCTTTATTACTCTCAAACTTGAAATCCTAGGACCACACATACAGCGCATCATCAGTCGTCGTTATTTACAAACAACGATTTAATGTCGTGTTAATTTTATAAACAACGTTAAGTTATCGTGTTATTATCGGTGTGCGATACAAACGCAATTCAAATGGCCTTACTCTCTCAACTCTTTCACGTCCATTTTCATCGCGCTTTACGAATTTGGTACTAATTTTCGATTTTATGGCTCTAATAAAATCAATAATGGGCACTAAATCGAAAATCTAAGTCAACTTGAAATCGAATACAGCGTTAAAAAAAATAAAATAAAAATAAAGCAAACCACAATGATGACATATAACGAGGAAAAATATTCCAAAATCGTTCAAAGCCATTTCGATCCAAGTATTGGGTGGGCGATTAGCGTAGCTGTTAAAACGAAATCGATCTAATGTTCCGACTAAAGTAAAGTGCGCGGATGGACGTTATCTTTTGGCGATAAACTAGCATACGTCCGACTGTCCAATAGATACCAATGTGTTGGGGTTGTTTTATCGAATAAATCATTGAGTTTAACATTTTCTCGAAAACCATATAATTTAATTCGTTCACGTGAAATTGCTTTATCGGTCGTATCGACAGTTTGAAATGGAAGCGATTCTAGCATTTTTTTTTCGTATTGTTTTTACTGCCTTTTTTCGTTCGTCCGGTCCATTACTGAATGAAATAGTGCGAGAAACAAAGTGATTTGATATAAAATTTAATTCAAAGCAATCAATTATTCAAGTCATCGGAACAGGGGAAATGAAAGATGTCACTCAGCTGGCCGAGTAGTGATAATTTATGTTCAATGTTGGCCATAAATTTCGTTCTATTTCGTCTAATTGGCTGGCGAAATTGATCTCGACTATTTGTCAAGAGATCTCGGGCGGGACAATTCCGTATGTAGTGCAATGTAAAACAGGATCATCATAAAGTCGCTTAATATATGTCCATTCTGAGAACTGATACGATCTAGATAAATTCAACTTTTATGTCAAATCGTTTGCTGTTAGATGATTTGTCACTTTGAACGTGTGATAAATCGAAAGAGTTAGGCGAGCAACCCGATTAATATGACTGAAAATTTAGAGGAAAAGTGAATGTTTTGCGTTCATTAAAAGTGAAATACCTATTTTATTTGGCAGTAGAAACGTAATCGTCAATTTGGAAATCTTGAAAAAATATGGCGACCATTCAAACATTAATCCTAAATCAATCTAGTGTAGCCACATTAAGAATGGATTGATTTAGGATTAATATTGAATGTGTCACATAATTTTTTTGGTGTACAAATGGCGCTTTGAGTTGTTCGCACGCTAATGCATTTCGTAAGAGATACAGTTCGGAGAACGAGGTCTCGAGTGTTAATCGTGGTTGGTTTAATTGCGCGATATCTGGGTCACCAGCAGGTCAGAAGTGAAGACAATCTGCCTGCTGAGACAGAAGGCTAACCTAGGAACTTGAATGTCAATTGAATGCGCTAGAGAGATTGAATTTTTCGCTGACAGTTAAGATGTAATTAAATCTCTGGAACCGGATCAGGAATTTGACTAATTCGCAAATTTGTCGAGACATCTATTCACTTATCTCTATTATCAAACTAAGTACTCAAACAACTCAGGATGACTAAATGTTAACCCAACAAAGCCGTTGTGGTCCAGATTATCTTCTGTTTGCACCAATGTTACCGCTGTAAAGGTAACAGATCAGAGCTGGTGTGGGAGTCATAACTGGATCATAGTTGGGAATCACGATATAATGCTTCTAATACCCTGCAATGACTGCTGTAGCAGCTGGAGCGACGAAGGAAAGTGGAGCAGGAGGAGTATATTCTGCTTTGGCAAGAAGAAAGAAGATATCTCCTGGATACCATTTCATCGCTGAACTGGATGACTTGACTTATGCTGGTGGTGCCAAAATCAGCGTTTTATTGGGAGTTCGGCCTGGTTCAATGATAAGGATTGTCTGCTGATGAGGTTCCAGTGGTAACAGAATGAACTCCGTTGCAATCCATGTGTGCTGTACTAAACACTGCAACCTTTGTACCTAACCTAATCTAAGATTGGAAAAAGGAAGATAGCTGTAACCTAAATGGCTGACCAACACCTAAGCGTCTCAGGGTTAGTAGGACGGAATGAATTGCGTAGTTGGACCTGCAACATAGTTATATGAACTCCAGAACGTTTATTAAACCATCTGAAGTAGCTATCTTCCGAAGCCATCCCCTGAAAGGGGTAAGCGATGCTCTGAAAACTCGTCTTTGTATTTTAAAAACCAAGAAACCTTGAACAAAAGCCTCGGATTGGACGGATCAACAACGACGACAACGCAAACGACTAAAGGATCATTTTTTCGGATCCAGAATTGTACGCTCCCTGAACAAACCGGGGGCCGAGTACGCCCTCCTTCAACAGGTCGAAAAGTACAAACTGGGCATTACTGCAGTCCAGAAAACAAATTGGCTTGGCAGCGAGATCAGTGACAAGAAATCGCACAAATTTTTCAAGTGGCAAATCATCGGGCCGCAAAGAGTTTCGAGTGGCATTTATAGTGAACCCAAACCCATAAATGAACGGCTGTGTGCGATTCGCATTAAGACTCGATTCTTCAATCTCTGGCTCATCAGTGTTCACGCCCCAATGAAGTTAAAGAAGACGCAGTAAAAGATGAGTTCTACGCCCGCCTTGAGACTCTCTTCGACTCACTTCCAACAAACGACGTCAAATTGCTGCTGGGAGACTTTAACGCGAAAGTCGGAAATGAAAGTTGGCACCGGGGGACCACTGGAGGCCACAGTCTCCATGAAGAATGTAACGACAATGGCCAGCGACTTATCGACTTCATCTGAAGCAGGAATCTAGTCGTAAGCTCTACGTGTTTCCCGCATCGACGCATTCACAGTCAGACCTGGAAGTCGCCAGACGCACATACCGTCAACCAAATTGACCACGTCCTCATTTGCAGGAGATAGGCGTCTAGTGTCATAGATGTCCGCTCTTATCGAGGAGAAAACTGCGACTCAGATCATCACTTGGTGAAGACGACCTACTGATGAAGAATTTCCTCAGTGCAACAATCGAGAATCAGCCCTCCCAAAATCTTTGCGGTTGATAAGCTTCTGAGTGATGCAACAGCGGTGGCGTATACAACCGCCCTTGAGGAAAGACTATCACCTATGCTACACAACATCAGCAACACAGGCGTCCATGGGTTCTGGGTAGAACTCAAGGGTACCATCAAGGAGCTTGCAGAGAAAGTCGTGGATATAAAGCTCGGCGAGCGCGAAACGACTGGTTCGACGAAGAATGAAAAAATTCACTGGACGTGAAAAACGAGGCCTACAGACAATGGATTCAACGAGGAACCAGAGCCAGAAGAGAAAAATATGACGAGCTACGGCGAATATCGAATAGAATAATTAGACGTAAGAAACGTAAATACTTTGACGAGCAGTTGCTGAACATAAACGAAAACGTAGCTAATAGGAACACAAGAAGAGCGTACAAACTAGTAAATACAATTAAGAACGGCCACCAACCCAGGACTAGCCTTTGTAAGGACAAGGGTGGAAACATCATCAGCGACACCGATGGCACCGATGATGAATTTACCACTAGGTAGGTATGAATTGTACTTCAGATTTTCACACCACGGGAAAAACAATCTAATATATTGTACTTAACCTGTATTAATCTCGGTAATGAATCCTTCCAACTCGTTGGGATACATCAAGTGGTATTTCGCGGGGTTTGACATTTGCTGACCGAATTATATTCACAGCCAAGTAAATGCAAACATCGCAATACCAAGAGATGTGAAGGAAGTCCACACACCAGACGTTCGTCCTCTGCAATTTTCACTACAGGAGAAAAAGAAGAGAATGAACACAATACATTACCTTGCTAAGTTCCATTCCCCGCCGGCTTTGTCCAAAACTGTACTACTACTACTAGAGGATTGTTAGAGGATTGCTGCCTGCACGATTCCTGCGAGAGTCGTGTTCCTGCGAAGAGAAAAGGAATGTATTCTTTGGTCAGGATAAAACTATTAGCAAACTTCTTACCTGTCTTGTTGTTATTTATGTCGGCGATCTTTCCAAGTGACAGATCACTGACATATGTAAGCGAACATGACCAATTGCGAACATGACCAATTTCGAACATGACCATCGATATAAATTGAACAGATCTGTAATAGTTCTAACCCCACCCTGTGCCTATTTCATATCTGTTTAATATATATCTATGAACATGGCCAATTGCTAGCACGACCAACCGCGAACGTGACCATCCGCGAACGCGACGAGGCCTCCGCCAATGCTTGTTCTTTCCGTGACCAACCGCCGGTGAAGGCGGATGAATATTTGTGACAAGCGGACGAGTTGCTGTTTCTGCTGTGAGTATTTTGGGGGTTTGGATACTGGTGGTATAACCAATAGTAATTTTTGGGTGTGTTTCTTAGCTTTTGCTTGCCGTGACCAACCGCACGTGGAGGTTCGAATTTTTCTTGTGCAAGCGGGCCAAAGTGCTGATTGCTGTTTCGGCCGTGGCGATTCGAATTTTTTTGTGGCCAAGCGGGCCGAGGTGCTGATTGCTGTTTCGGCCGTGGCGATTCGAATTTTTTTGTGGCCAAGCGGGCCGAAGTGCTGATTGCTGTTTCGACCGTGGCGATTCGAATTTTTCTTGTGCAAGAGGGCGAAGTGCTGATTGCTGTTTCGGACGTGGCGATTCGAATTTTTTTGTGGCCAAGCGAGCCGAAGTGCTAATTGCTATTTCGGCGTGGAAGCTGCCGCACGCTTTTAAAACGCTCCTCGAAGGAGAGGAGCGGGCCCCATTAATCCGCTACCTAACAAGGAAAAAGGAACCAAAACAAAAAGAGAATGTCAGGTAATTGGCAGTGGTGGCAAAGCACCACGTGCTAATGTACAGTGTTGTGGAAAAAAAAAGAAAAAAAAATATTGTTTTTGTGTATCGGTTTGTATAGTAGCTAGAGTTTTTTTTGTGTTGTGCGGTCAAAGAAAAAAAAAGGGGTGGAAAGAAACGACTCGCCATTTTTTTAGGTATAGTTTAATTATGTAATTGAAATTTCAGAGGGCTACAAATCAATATAAAAAGAAAAAATCGTATTTGCATGTTATGCTTGTCCTGTAGCGGCCGCCACCGGATTAGTAACTGTTTACCTGAAAAAAAAATCCGCCACTAGAATTTCAAAGAAAAAAAAGAAAAAAAAAAATATAAAACTAAATATTCAAGAATATATACAGGTCAAGGGGTTTACGTGTAATCAAAAATATGAACCAATAAATTTATGTTATATGTAATTACACTTGTTATGTGTTGTCATTAGGAGAATAAAAGGAGGGTGCCCTTCAGTGTTAACCATGGGAGTCCTCATCGGGCACCGGTCTTCAGTGTTGGCCGTTAGCGTTGGCCGTTAGCATTGGCATCCAGTTGTCGCCTTGTAGCCCGGAAGCTCCCCTTTTCATCGGCAAAAGTTTTGACCACCCACTCCACTTATTCCTCCCGGGACTGAGCTGCCCATCGCGTGGATGCCTGAGCCTTCGTTCATTCTTCCCAGAAGGAACAGGCTAAAAGTGCCCCTAAAAACATTACAAACCCCGCTCCAAAAAAATAAAACTCAAAATATCCTGGATAATTAGTACCTTTCGCAATACAAGGCGGCATAAAATGACGTTATTTTAAGGTTTGCAATTTGCAATATAAAGAAACGATCGTGAAAGTTCTTACTTATAGCGTAACCGTATCGGCCGCTAGCTCCCTAGCTATATATAATATAAGCAACGAAAATATGGAAATGTCTTATTTGGTAAGTCAAACATCTGGAATTACTTGCTACGAATTCACGTCACTAGTATTACTTTTTCGAATGTTTTTAGTTGCAATATTTTTGACCTTTAAGTGCAACATTATACCAGATTTTGAAAAGAGAAACGCCATGGAGCTCATTACTATCTCGATCCGAAGTCAACCGTTCCCGGGCATACCTAAAACACCGCCAATACCAACATCAATTTTACGCCTTTTCAATGTCAACATCAATTAACGACGATCGCACTTGCTTATCCAACTTTTCTAATAGATACAAAATACGATTTTGACTAGTCTTCGTTCCCGACAGAATACTATTCCCTAACGAAATAATCAAAAGCCATCAGCATTTCCCCACACATTCATTGCCATTTCTCTTCTTTCACTTTATCCTATTCACTAAATTCAAATCTATTCATAGTCTTGAAACATCGACTAACCATTTATATACAAAATCTCTGGAACTTGAAGAAAATCTAATAATTTACAAGATTGCGAAAGTGTGGAACATCGAAGGCATACATTTCATTTGCCGCATCGCGGGCCGACACAGTAAAGTCGCGCCATTTCAAAGAAGAAATTACTTTCTCACGTTAAAGATACCACATATTCGATATTTATTGGCCATTCAGTAAAGTTTGACAATATCGTGATTTATGTGATAGATTTTCCAGCCACCAACCAGAATATATGTTTACAGATACTTGGATACATGCCGCGGCTATCGCTTAAATGTATGCGAACGACAACTTTTTGAGGTGTTTCTCTGCGTTCAATACTGGCATGTTTCTAGCGGATAATTGAATATTTGAAATGTTTAGATAACTTCTAGTTTACGACCACTTCTGTACTTTTCAAAACATATAGGGAACATAACACTTATCCTATTTCATAAATTCATAACTAATAAAATGTGATGCATAAAAGTGCAAATATCCATGCAATGGCAAAAGAGTCGTTTTTTCACACGATGCAAAAATCAACAGAAGGACGTCTGGACACAGGTTAAAAATGTTAAAGCACCTGAAAGATACACTGAAAAAATCGATATCTTGTAAAGTGCTGCATAACTGCGGGCAATAATTCATCCGAATGTTTGTCTATTGGTTGAGAGATCTATGCATGAGCGATGTATTTAAAATGCCCATTCATCATTGGTTTGAGAGTTTTGCACGAGTTTGATGAAGGATGAAGTTTGTCATTAGTATGCTGGCTAGTTTGCAGGCAGATCATAAAATAGATCCCATTGCAGAATGCAAATAACGTAGTTATTATGATCTAAATAATTGAAGGTTATTTATTGCTGACGATTTGAATATGTTATTTTTATGAGTAATTTCTATTGGAATAGTAGAGAGCATGAGTAGTTAATATGAATTTAAAAAGTCACTCCTCATAATTAACCATTCGATAAAGGCTACCAATCGTCAATCTTCCAAGAAACAAATGCAACGATCGTTATCAAGTTCACAACTAGCAACCGATACGACTATCGTAAAAGTAGCTTCAGTAATAAATCCATAACATTTTAATTCTCATAATCCACCAAGAAAACAGACAAATCACGTACAGGACACATTCATCATCAGATCATCCACCAATTTCCTTCCAGAAACAGGAAAACGTACAGGAAATCTGATCTGAATCTCTGAATGAATCGAATGCATCCTTTGTCATATCCGAATAAATATTTTATAAGAGACCCCGACTGTCAGAGGAGGGCACCTTTCCTGCACAAGGCATTACAATAATTTTGCCATCGACTCATCAAACGGCCGGGCACTACCAATAATCGTCTCATTCATGCGTGTACATATTGTTTTCTTGCATTGCATACGAACTCACCCCCGCCGCAAAATAATTGAATATTCCACACGCAAACCGCATTTTCAGTCTGCTATTATTTCACTTGAAATAAATCACTTCCCTTCCCTGACGTCACTGGAATAATAATGTCCATTCCATGTGTCCATGTTTCACCGGATATGTCCATTTCGAAGATATTTCGATTAAGACAAATATCTTCTTGGTGTAAGATATTTTTCTTAGTTTGACGAGTATTTCGGTTGGAAGACCTGAAATCTAGTCAGGCCACAGTCTGCCTCCCAGAGGTATGCCATAATTTGTATGCGCCACTATTGCAATTTTGTACGTATATTAACTCCGCATATAGACGGGACCAATAGTTTATTATTCAAGGAACAGGACTATGTAGTAGAACAAATGTAGATTGATTGACTGAGAGGACAGAAATTGTACCTGATCGAAACGATTTAACTCCCTCGGAGGCCCTCAGAAAAAGACATCTCTGAAAGAATCAGATAAGGACGGTGGCGGGTGTTAGTATTCACGAGCTGTTTCAATGGCCGATTGTAGACAGAATTTAGAATATGTAATGCCACCAACGGCGTAGGCAAAGATGTTCTCCTTTTTCTAAACGCTGTTGAACTTTTTATTTAATTGCGTGCATTAAAGAGTGCTTGACAATGAAGGTCACGTTCAGCGGTAGCATCTGGCGCCAGCTCTCGTGTAATTCTTGCATTTGATGACCCTAGGAAGAAATAAACGAACTGTGGATTTATGGTAGTTTGTACAATTTGAATAACTTAAAAGGGGGACGATACATAAAATTATCCAATTAATGATAGGCATGCCTTGAGGTTTAGATATTAAAATGCAATTGAATTATTAATTTCGTTTGTTTCCACATTCGAGGGACTACCATGTGAATTAATATTTTTCCCGGGATTCCATTTATGAAATTCAATAAAATTTTCTCATAACCAAAAATAAATTTTAACTATTTACGTGGAATACGTCGGACTAATGGGAACTATATTTAAGAGTTCTACTAAAGTGAGTTTGAGTTTTAGTCGGAAAGAATATACAATAATAATCTGTACTGTAATTAACATTCTGGCTGGACATAGTTTTAAAACTCACATCCTCCAATTTTTCAATTGAATCATTGTTTAGAGAAATAAAAATCGAATACCATGGGATCAGATGAACATTTTAGTCAACCACCGATTCCTATACAGGGAGTCCAATAATTGGCGTATAAACGAACTGCCGTGTGATTCTCCATGCAATATTTAGCACAAATTATTAAAGAACATTTCTCGAATGCTTATTGTTCGGCACATTAAGGAGGGTGCGACCTAGAAATGACTTCCGGCCAGCGAATGTGTAGGATGCGCCGTAGACATTGGTTCACGAATGTTTGCAACTTAGTTGCTATCTCATTGGTCACCTTCCCAGTTGAACAGCCATATGAAATCACTGATTTTACGTTGGTTTCGAAGATCCGGAGTTTGGTGCGTCTGGAAATGTTTTTGTTTTACCAGAAAGGAGTCAAACTGAAAAAAAGCCACTCGAGCCTTCTTTATGAGAGACTGTACATCAGCATCCGCTCATCCATCTGCTGTAACTACACTTCCGCCGTAGCAGAAATCGTACACTTTTTCGACTGCCTGCCCCGAAACACAAATTTTGCTCTGCCTTCCTGGATACAAGCCCAAGTGCTTAGTCTTAGCAGCATTGATTTTAATCCCCGAATTAAGGCTTTCCCAATGAAGAGCATCAGACATTTGAGCTACTTGATCCGATTTATTTGACAGAAGACAAATATCGTCGGCAGAGTCTAGGTGTTGAAGGTATTTGTAAAACTTCCATTTTATACCTTTGTTCTGGTGTTCTTGAAGCGCACCTCTTAGTACACCATTAATGTCAATTAAAAACAGTACCTATAGGTGACAAAATTCAGCAATGTCTCACTCCACTCTGCACTTGGAAAGATCTGATAGCTTACCCTTTTGTAAGATGTGACACATGGCTCCCTGGTAGGACTCCTTGATGATGGAAATTATTTTATCTGGTATGCCTCTCCTACGTGAAGACCTCCAGATGTATTCCCGGTCAACGCAGTCAAAGGTCTTCTCGAAATCATTGACCATGAGATGTAATGGGGATCTTCACTCTACGGATTGTTCAATAATAATTTGGAGGAAATTGATGTGGTCGCTACATGAGATGCAGTCCTTAAAGATCAAATGCATGTTGGTCGGCTTATCTGGTCAAAAGCCCTATTTTGTACTATCGGCTTTCTCTACCCACCTTTCAATGAGGTCCCATTGTCCATCAAACATACATGCGGAACACGCTAAATTTTTTTTTTTTGCAATTTGAGGGTTCCTTGTCAAATGAGAAAGGAGTTCTCTTTTATTTCCAGTAAGGAACTGAGTCAGGACCACATATGGTTAAAATCTTATTTTCGCCTCAGCCGAGGGAGATTCTCGGCGGCTTCAGTACGCTCCCAAAAAATAAAGCGTTTTCTAGTGATGGATAGTGAGATCCCGCAGAAGGGTTCTGCGACTTAGAAGGGAGTGGTCAAGGCCATACTGGCTAATTCATTTGACTCTTCATTTCCAACAATGTCAATGTCTCTAGGAACTCATTATAAGGGTACCCTGCAAAGAAGCACAGACTGGTATCTTGGCACTAGCTATGATGTTACATGCAACCTATTTAGTGTCATAATGGCCTCTTGACTGTCTGTAAAAATTGCTATGATTTTTTTTATGCTTGCCGGTTTTCTAAGCAAATTTAAGCTTACACGTCAACGGCGTGAACCACAGCCTGGAAGACAGTGGGGAACCTACCGATAGGTAGGTCGATGGAGTGAACACATAACACCTGAACCAGGCCCTCCAGGTCTTGTCGGCATATCCACAGAGCTCTTGTGGGTTAGTCTGAGACAGCCCTGAGGAGCTCCGAATAAAGCAATTTGCTTTATGCCCAGATATAAACAATGCGATATCCACCACGAAGCTATAGCCACGTCTTTAGGCACTGGAAGGTCAAAGATATCATTTTATTTATTGTCCCTGATTCTGGAAGGTGTTTGTAGGAGTTCCTTTTCCGATATTGTAGTTATATCCTCTTTGTCTGCAATGGTATCGTGTTCTAGTGGTGCTCGCATTGAGGAAAAAGCACTAAGACTATACTTTCCATAAAAAAGGGACACTAGCTTTGGCTGTTTTTTCCTGGCAATCTTTTTCATTACCACCTTTATTTCGTGGTAGTTCCCCATAAGTTTATATGTGCATGCTATCAAAGCTGTGGGAAATACTTTTGCTTGCTTATTCCGATTGCTTACTTTGGAAATTTGCGTACGGTTTTGTGTAAGTTCGTATATTCCGGTGTGTCCAGTGACTTAGGCGCCGGTTCCTTAGACTTTCTCGGCACAAAGACGCAACCTCTGTTCTACCATTTCTCTTTTCATTGCATGCTGAAGTTCTTCACTGACATTTAGGCGTGATCGCTTGTTTCCTTAAAGGCTACTCCGTCGAAGCTTTTAGGTGGCTATCCCTGCGTTGTCGTATTTTGGCGTCGTGCACTAGCCAACTTAAAAAATTTCCAAATGACGCCAGATCTAGTCAAGTAGGAGTATTACAGATGGGCACCGTTTATCTTTCCTCTTACAAAACCGTTATTGATTCAGGCCCGGCCTGCTAGAAACCATGGTTTCCACATGTCCAAATGGCTTCTTACTTTTGATGAACATTAATCTAATTCGAGCTGTTCAGGTTTTTGTATTGGTCGCAAATAATAGCAGCTAGGCTCCGTACTTTAGTATATTCTACCAATGACAATGACAGTTTATCTACACAATCTTCATTTACAGATCATCTGAGCCGCCCTCTGAATGCTTGCAGTTCTCTCTTTTAGGTTAACTAGACAACACCCACTTTGGGTTTTTTTCACATATTGTGGATACATGGCCTTCGTTTTAAGACAACTGTTGGACTTACCCTGCTTGCTGTAGCAGCATCTGGTGAAGTATCCAAAAGCAAAGCACTTGAAACATTTCTCAGGGAATCGACAGTTCACTCATTTTCCTTTAACTCTGGTTGGTTGGTTAGAGTGGCTGTTACTTCCCAACAGGGAAAGAAAACACAAGTAGCGCAAGGTACGCCGTTTTGATGCTACATGCCTCATAAGAGGAATAAACCGTTGCTATCAAGAACGTTCTGAGGTATTCGTCCTCAGATCCATCCTGTGGAGTTAACAAAACGTATTATCTCCCCGATACTTTTCGAGGAGATGTCGGATATATCTTTGAAGAAAGCGCTGCCCAGTTATTGATGTCTGATTCTTGCAAGAGCCGGGCATTTTCACAAGAAATGGATCAGAGTTTCCTTCTCCTCTTCATCCCTGCAGCTGCGGCAGAACATGTTGTAAGGTATACCCAATCTGGCTGCGTGCACTCCCACCGGCCAGTGCCCCGTCGTAACCGCTGTAACTTTTGCGACATCCCTTCAGAAGGGCATTAGATTTACGTGCATCATATGATGGCCATAGTTTCTTAGACGTGCCACACGTTGTCAGTGCGCCCCTGCTTCTACTAGCCCGTGTCCTGAAATGTGTATGAATCTCATTTTTAACGGCACTAAACGACGGGTGGACAGTCACCGTGTAGGGCTCGTGTAGTGCTGAGCCCTGTCTCGCCAGTTGATCAGCCCTCTCGTTCCCCTCTATGTTCCTATGTCCTGGAACCCATAGAAGAGAAACTCTGAAGAGGTCCGCCAGTCCTGCCAATTCACTGCGGCATTGTTTTACTATTTTCGATGAAATTGTTATTGATTCCAGAGCCTTAATCCTGTTTCCTGTGCTATGCCTCAACATCCTACACGCCTCCCTTATTGCCAGCACTTCAGCTTGAAATACGCTTGGATAGTCTGGGAGGCGAAAAGACATTGATGCACAGAGATCCTCAGAAAAGACCCCCGCACCGACTCCACAATCCATTTTAAAGCCATCAGTGAATATTTTGCGGTCGTATCTTCCGGTCATCTCTCCCTCACTCTATTCCGCTCTCGTTGGAAACCTTGTTACGAGGTGTTTTTCAAAGTCTACTTCGGTGAGGATATAGGCTGTTGGCAACATGTCGGACACCGACAGGTAGAGACTCCAGTATATTGCTATGCCCATATGGTTTGGACGTCCAACATCCAGACTCCCTTAGTGTGACAGCGGTGCACGCCGGGTTAAATTTTATTTGCAATTCTAAAGGAAGTAGACCAAGGATGATATTAAGTGCATCCGCTGGACATGAACGCATAGCTCCTGTGACTGTGATGCAAGCGGTTCTCTGCACTTTGCTCAACATGTCAATATTATACTTCCTACGAAGAGCTGGCCACCATAACAATGCTCCGTAAGCGAGTATAGGTCGCACTACAGCCGTGTACAGCCATAAAACCATCTTTGGTTTAACTCTACCTTCACGAGCACGTCACTGACTGACATCACAATTAGAGCGTTGCTATAGGCTCTACATATTGACTTTACTCAATCTAGAGGTATACTTCTAAACGCTATAGGAACTCAGTGCAGATATCCTACTTGGTGATTGTCTCACTTATCGTGGCAAGATGACGCAATATACTACCGGATTGCTGTGGAAAAAAAATAGTTTTTTGGGTACGCCTTATATGAGCGAAGTCCTTTCCCATCTCTTTCAACCCCTGGCCAGAACTGACTGCGATTATAATCACTGATGTGATTATAATCACATATGTCCCCTCACCACCGAAGTCCCAACCCAGTGCTTTGAAAGGCGTAGGGAAGATGAAGCAGCTATCACCAAGGCCTGACTTCAACCCCATCAATGAAAGGTTGTGTGCGATTTGTGTTAAGTTTCGAATTTTCAGCCTGTGGCTTGTCAATGTGCATTGTCTCATAAAGTAAAGGAAGAAGTAATAAATGAGTAGTTTTACGACTACTTCACTTCCAACAAACAACGTCAAAATGCTGCTAGGAGACTCTTGAGCGACGTTACGGCGCTGGTATATACAGCGGTTTTTGAGTGAAAATTAACGCTTATGCTACGGTGTCCTTTTATATTTCGGGATTAGAGAACAAAAACAAATATTAATCATTAAAAATCGCTTTATTATTTTTCAAAATATTCCCCATGAAGATCTATACACATTTGCATGCGTTTGAACTAATTGTCAAAGCACTTTTGCCACTCTGATTGAGGTGTCTCCAAAACATGCATTCTGAACGCAGCAACCGCTTCTTCAGGTGTTGAAAAATGTTGACCTCTCAGTTTGTTTTTTACGTACGGGAATAAAAAGAAGTCATTCGGTGCCAAGTCAGAACTATACGGCGGATGACCCATCAAATCTATGTTTTGAGTGCTCAAAAATGCAGTTGTTTGAGCTGATGTGTGAGAGCTCGCATTGTCGTGGTGAAGAGTGATCCGTCTTCGGCGGTTGGTTTTCCTGATTTCTTGGAAGACAACTGGCAAACAAATGGTTGTGTACCACTCAGAATTGACTGTTCTGCGTTGTTCTAGTGGTACGGTTGCGCAAGTCCAGTTTTTCCGAAAAAAACAGGCGACCATTGGCTTGGAAGTGCTTCGTGCGCGAACAACTTTTGTTGGGTTTGGCTCATCTTGAAACACCCATACAGTCGACTGCTGTTTACTTTCGGGCTCTTACGCGTAAATCCACGATTCATCACCTGTCACGATGTCATAGACGTGTTTCGAAGCACCGCGATCGTATTTTTTTAACATTTCTTTCGACCAATCGACACGAGCCTTTTTTTGAGCGATTGACAAATTGTGTGGGATCCAACGCGAACAAATTTTTTTTGACAGTCAAATGTTCATGCAATATTGAATGTATGCTGCTCCCACTAATGCCTAAGGTTGTCTCAATCTCACGATAGGTCACATGACGATCTTGCAATATCAGTTCGCGCACAGCATCAATGGTTTCCGGAACTACAACTGATTTTGGACGACCTTCACGAAATTCGTCTTGGAGTGAACTACGACCTCGATTGAATTCACCATACCGTCGATAAATACTGGTCCTTGATGGAGCTTCATCGCCAAAAATTGAATTCAGTTCATCCATGCACTGTTGCTGGGTTAATCCACGTCGAAAGTTGTAAAAAATAATCGCACGAAAATGTTCAAGATTGAATTCCATTGTTTGGCCGAGATTAATCTTAAAGTTACTGTAAAAAAACACAAATAGCGCTCGCATGTCAAAACGTTCTGAGTACGTATAACCTCAAAAATGTCAAACTTTACGATAGAGCTGTCAGTTGCCAGATTGCAACACTAGGGTTGTCCAATCCCGAAATATAAAAGGCAACCTATGTAACATCGGCGACACAGTTGGGATCAAAACATTGGCATGAATCAAAATTGGCAAAAATTCAATCCGAACAAATTCTAATATATTGAGTACTTATTATATAGGTTCAAGTTACTGAGATGAACGGTTTTTGATAAAATTTATATTCATGTATATTTAATTGATTTTTGGTGATGTTTATATGTTACATCGGGACCAAAACATTGGCATTATGTCAAAACTGTTAAAAACTGATTTAGAAAAATACTACGACTACATATTTAGTGGAAATGTTTATAATTTATGCTTATTTTTTATACGATAAATATGAGTTCGTACTGAAACACTATTATTGCTGTTTTCTTTACGTTTCAAATAAAACGATATCTACTTAATTTTTCCATATTTATAATAGGTAATATAAAATAATGATACTAATATTTCTTGCCTCAATTTTACGCATGATTATCTTTTACGTATAACAAAATATGACTTTCTTTCTAGTATTTAAAAAAGTGTATTCCAGGAAACACCTCTATCAAAAATATCTTAACTTCAATTCAACTCAAGCGTATTACTACCTAGGCACGATGTCCAACTAGTAAAACCAAGCATGTATCCTAGTTAAAATTCCATCCGTATCGTCCCTTAGATGTTAGCCTACCATTGCAATTCCCCTCGCCGGAATGATGCAACAAGATCATTTCGAAAATGCGCCTTTCAAGCTGGCCGGAATGTAAGTACAATTGAATATCTAAGTGGAAAAAAATTTCAATTAAAATCACCGCGCACCACTAGCCGATAGACCGCTAACGATCAAACAGCTAATTCTGAATTGTATAGAAAAACCAGATGCACTATGGGACTTGCCACGAAAGATGGCACGGCCAACCAATAATTCCGAAACTGAGCACTGTGAATAGTACGCGTCCAAGAACAAATACACATTATAAGGCTCTTTTAGCCTATTTTGCACGAAAGAAAAGAAGTTGCAGATTGCTTTTGCTCTGACCATGATACTCCAAGACAATGTAGGTTAGTTCAGCTGGTCTAAAGCTGACCAAGTATCTTAGGCATTCCGGCGAGAGAACGATTAAATAGATACATCGGAAATACCGTACGAAAACAATGAGATGCACACACTGTAAAGTAATTCTTCAGATGTTGCATTGTTTCCTTTGAAAAATCAACAAAACAACAAAACGAGGGCCCCGGTTGCTTCAGACCAACCTTCAAAAAGTTGCATCCATAACAATCCTCAGTGCGGTTATGTGTGTAAGATAAATATTTCATTTTGCCAGGCGTTTTACGCGCGCTTGTTCCATATGAACTTGTTTTGTTGTTTCTCCTGATTTTTTCTTGTTTTGTTTTTATAAGAATTTTGCAAATTCGCATAAATCATCAAACGGCAGATTGGTTTTCTCAGGTCAGGCCAAGAAGTACTCGTATCCACGGGATAGGCTCATCGGTACTGGTAAGTACGTTTCATGTGCGGGATCCTTAGAATTAGCGAAGCGTATAGAAGCTCAAACGTTTGAGATGAGGCAAGGCAACGAATTTAGTGGCGTGGAAGCAATTGCAAAATATTGTTTCTTGCAAAGAATATGCAAGTAAGTTACTGAAAATATATATATCAAAAACACTTACAATCGAGACTTGACTTTGCACCAGAAAGTCATACCCGCGTTAGTTAAAAGATATTTTTGTGTTGTTGCAGTTTTTTTTTTAAGTTAGGCGTGCAAGTTCTATTGGTTAGACAATAATGCGGTTGAGATGGTTCCGTCTTAGGTGGAAGAATACAATGAACAATAAAGATGTCCAGAATTGATTAGAATTTCACAAATTATAGATACAAAAACAGGAAAGCCGCATTGAATTTCTCGTTAGGTATGGTTTCATCATACTATTGGTATGCGACGAACAAATAGTGAAATACATACATCGATTTGTTGCAGAAGTTATTTGTTCTGATATTTAAAAAGAATCTTGTTTGGTGGTGTTCTGGTGTTTTTTTTTATGAATTGGTTTTTAAGCTTCTTTCAGAGTCGGATTTCGAAAAATGTATCTTGACTGACATGTTTTATTAACTTTTTTTTCTTTAATTTAAAATATTTTCGCTATCATTTCTAATTTGATTAATTGTACTAAAATAAAATTTGCGTATTCTTTGAATCAAAACTGATTTATTAGGCCAGTCAAATTAGGATTTGTAGTGTCCAAGAAAATCACAAGAAGGAGTTATGTGGACTGAAAGTTTGTAGGAAGTGACCGTGCAGTTCTGGCGGCACTAGGAGAGAATGCTCCACAAGGGACTGAGTGGCGGCACAAGCTTGTTCCAGCACAATATATTCGAGAAATGTGGATGAAGCTTTTGCCCGCTCGTTGCCCAACCCATCACACAGACAACATACATATATCATGTGCCTTGGAGATAGACAAAACGACAAAGAATAAAACTGGGTAAACTGACCTAGAAAATTTAATCAAAAAGATGACAATGACCGTCGAACGGCACATGCAGACATGCTCCGGGTCCTGGTAAGGTGAACCTTTGGCCTGTGTACCCAAAATACATCAAACCCAGGCAATGAGACCCCTCAAAAAAATCGGCGTCTCCTAAGTGTAACAAGAAATAAGACCTTCACCTCATCTCATAACCAACCTGAAAAGGGTTTGGGGATTCCTCACAGGAAATGCCAATGTTTTAAAAGTTAACACATTATTTTTCAGTTCAAAAACCAAAAAGAGAGGAACCTAATCAAAGGTAATTTTATAACGCCAATCCGGATTAACAAAAAGGATTATTTAAAGAAATATAGACAAAGGGATTACGCGAAACTAAGATAAAAGTCGGACTTGCAATAGCATCATCGATGGCTATTGCTGAAACTGGGTAGCGCTGGAAACCAACACAATGTTAGTTGAAAAAAAAAAAACAACTTAAGAAAGGCAAAACAAACTAAATGAGAAAAGGAACTAGCTGACAAAGTTTTTAACCGATAAATGAAAAAAAAAAAAAGTAAAAATAAAAGCAAACATAAGCTGCGGCAAAGCAGTGTGGAAACTGTTAAATTTTTTTGACGACAAATTCTTCACGAAAAGAAACAGCATAATCTTTCGGAGGCAATAAATTATGGTCATCACAGTACACATTAACGACACTCAATCTACCATTTGGCGTCGAAATACTTCAAAACTTAAAAAAACTATTATTACACTGCATTCCAAATATCAGGCAGTTGTTGAGTTTCAGCTGCCGGTCGCAAATCTCTTCAACACGTCAAAATATCGTGAATGTCGATGTCAAAAAACACGGTAAAGTCCTAATCAAAAATTTATTGCGAGGCGGACCCTCGGGAAATCACGAAATTGACATCTGGACTCATACAGAATACCAAAAATTATTAAAGCACTAGTGGCATTAATTAGAGGCGTTTCGAATTTTTGATATTCTGTATGAGTTAACACATTGTCGAAAAATTCGTGTGTTGCAGTTCCACTCAATAACGAGGACGCCATCATCTTGAAAAAAAATTTCTTAATTGTCTGGCTTGTTCCTTTTTGTTTCAAAATATCACCTAAATTAATTTTAAACTAGAGGAAATTATCCACAATTTGAGACTAAAGTGAAGCTTCTAGCAGTTACACTTGCCGAGATGGAGTTGTTAAGGCAAAAATCGGTACAAAGCCATCTTTGCTTTTTGCTCACAAAATAAAATAAATAAATAACTGGCCCAACAATCCAATTTGAACCATGGCCTCGAGATAAGTTCTCATTTTCTAGATCGTGACGGTCTTGTGCAGAGGTATGTGATCAGCAACACGCTCAACCGAGTTGCTTACCCCATAAATATGTACTCATTTAACAGGTGAGTGGGCTCATAGTCCGACACGTAAATCCCTTTTTTGTTTATCGAAAACCACCGCATTCAGTAGGAATCGAACCAGGACCAGTGCGTAGAAGACGAACGTGCTAAACGTTGCGCCATCCGGACTACATTTTTGCTCACAACCACACTAAAAATTACCAAATTGGAAAGTAGTGGCCACGTTAGACTTGAAATCAAATTACCTTCAGCTTTAATACATATAAGTATTTTTCCATTTACAGCATCTGTTTCAATGAGCTGTGAGCTTGAAAGGTGATAAAGTGTGATTTACCTTGTAAGCCTCAAATATTGTATTTTCGTTTTTCGACTATCGATTTTGAAGCTCTGCGAAGTTGGCACCGTCGCATTTGTTTCTTTAAATTTAAATTGTGCAGTTCGTTTGCCCATCGTAGGCCTACGTTTGCCCAGGAAAAATTTTCGTTTGCCCACCCTTACGTAAAAAGTTATTAACAAAATATATATGTATTTTTATACTCTAGATGAAATCTGAGAGTATTATAAGTTTGCCACAAAGTTTGTAACGCTAAGAAATAAGGCTCGCAGAAAAAAATGAATGATACAGAAGTTCATATTATCACTCGAATATCTCAAAACCGGATGTCCGTCTGTCCGTCTGTCCGTCTGTCCGTCTGTCCGTCTGTCCGTCTGTCCGTCTGTCCGTCTGTCCGTCTGTCCGTCTGTCCGTCTGTCCGTCTGTCCGTCTGTCCGTCTGTCCGTCCGTCCGTCCGTGACCTCTCTAGCTCGAGAACGCGTTGAGCTATGAAGTTCAAATTTTGCACACGTTATTTTTGACAAAAAATGAAGGCTAAGTTCGTGAACGGGCTAAATCGCTCCACCCCTTCTACCCCCTCCCATACAAAATGACACATTTTTGAAAATTTACAATAATCAGATTTTCTCAGAAACTATAAAACATATTGCTTTGAAATTTTTAATATATCACTTTTATGATAATTGTAACCTATGTTATAAAACTTATTGTAATCCTCACCCTCCTTCTACCCCCTCCCATACAAACTGCACTATTTCATGAAATACGTTAAGCCAATTTACTCAGTACGTATACAATTTATCGGGCTGAAATTTTTTACTTAACACTTAATTAACAATATCAGTTAGATTCAAAAAAATTAATCGATTACCCTTACTCCGTCTACCCCCTCCCATACAAAATGACACATTTTTGATAATTTACAATAATCAGATTTTCTCAGAAACTATAAAACACATTGCTTTGAAATTTTGAATATATCACTTTTATGATAATTGTAACCTACATTACAAAATTTATTGTAATCCTCACCCTCCTTCTACCCCCTCCCATACAAACTGCACTATTTCATGAAATACGTTAAGCCTATTTACTTAGTACGTATACAATTTATCGGGCTGAAATTTTGTACTTAACACTTAATTAACAATATCAGTTAGATTCAAAAACCAGGTTCAAATTCATCTAGAGTATTGCATGATTGGGGTTTACCCCAATCGTAGTTCTTTTATGTTTTTTTTTTAAATTGGGAATTTATTTTCGCTATTTCATTTTGCAAACTTTAGCCCAGGATTGCCTACCCCTCAAATTTGTTTTCTCAAAAAAATAAAAATGTTCATCCCATATTGGGCGCCACATTATACACCCTCACTACGAAAATATTTGATTTAAATATCCTAGCTCGTTAGCGCATTATAAGCCGTTGTTTGTCCAGTAAAAATTTTTGGTTGTCCACCCTTGCAGAAAAGTTATTAGCAGACTAATTTATTTTATGGTTGGGAAAGCTTATATCGTTAATTTGGCGAAGAGGAGTTCGTTTGCCCATCATGGATTATCGTTTGCCCAGGAAGAAGTTTCGTTTGCCACTCTTGAGAAAATAAAATATTAGCAGACAATTTTTTTTAGGGTTGGGCAAACGAAACTTTTTCCTGGGCAAGCGATAATCTACGACGGGCAAACAAACTTCCCAGCTTGCACTACCAAATATTCCTTTAAGGAGCCAAATTAACGGTATTCCTAATCTAAAAAACAAAAAAGTAGTCTGCTAATAACTCTTTTTGCAAGGGTGGGCAAACTAAATTTTTTGCTGGGCAAACCATGTTCCACCATGAGCAAGAAAACTGTCCAGCTTTCGACGACAAATTATCCTTTCTGAAGCCAAAGTGAGGAAAGTGGCGTCCAAAACAAAAAAAATATTTATTTTTTATAAAAAAAAAGTTGGAAAGATAGACAAACGAAATATTTCCTGGGCCAACAATAATCCACGATTGGCAACCGATCTGCTCAGTTTGCACTTTTCCTTTAATGAGCAAAATTAAGGAACTAGGTAAAAGTATGGGCAAACGTGGGCCTACGATCGGCAAAAGGACGGCACAATTTAAATTTAAAAAATCGAATGTGAAGGTGCCAACTTCATAGAGCTCGGTTTTGACTAACTATGCTACTGAATTGAATTTCAACTATCAGCAAAGCAATAAACGCTTTTCAATTTACCACTACAAAATCTTTCGATCGGAACCACTGTTTAGAAATTATGAGGATAATGTTCAAAAAGGGACTGAAATATCTCGGATTTTGGCCCGCTAAAAGTTGAGCTCACCTTCTGCGACCGTGCAAACTCACTTCTATGAATTTATGATCTGTGATCTGATTAAACTTATTTCCAGATCTTTCGCTACTTTTTCTAAGAAAGGCCATTATGACTTTTTTAGTGGCCTAAATAAATAACTAGCAAAACAAAAGATTCAGGCAAGAAACTTTGCTTTGATGGTCTACCACAAATCTTAAGGTTTGAATTTATTATTACTTTGAATTGGTTGGCCTTGATTGGAAGTGGGGTTCCATTTCATATATTGTAAAGCAATGCAGTTATCATCCTTTCGCAATGTATGACTGGCAGTGGCAGCAGACACCATTTTCGCTGGCTGGTAAATTCGTCGACCGGCATCTAACCAGTACGCAGACTCTGCATTTCATTTGATATTGTTTCGGGGTTGAATATTTTTAAATTCGAGTGGACAGAAAACTTGCAGCTTCCTGGTAATTCATACGCAATCTTGCCAGGAGCTGCTAGCATTCAAAACCACAGAGAGAACCAAGGGGTGAAAAGGCACAGCTTGGTCTTAATACTGAGGCAACTGATTTGACAGATTTTTTGACAGCATGCCGAATGCGGATTTAGCCTGGGTATGATGACGAGCGATGTCCTGCTCCGTAACACTATTTTCAGCAACAATGCGACCCAGGCAGACATAACTTTCCACCTCCTCTGTCCATGCTGCCCATTAATATTGATGACAATACGTGTAGGGTTTCTTTTTCGTAATGGCTGGCTAAAAATCTTGTTCCTGTGGGTGCTAGTCTTTAGCCCAATATTACTCGCCTCTCTCTCGATATCTAACGCCATTCCGCAGAGATCCATGATTTGGTGGGAGTAGGCATATGTCGTTAACATAGTCTAGATGGTATAGACCACGACGTGTAGGTTCACTGAACTCCTATATCTAGTCCTGATAGGGTTGCCTGCAACAAATCGCAAAAATTCTGAACGCCTGGCGAAATTCTGGTCTGCCACCGGTATAAATCTTGTGCGATCCGTAATCATTTATCTCGTTTCTGAATCATTTCGTTTGTTGAAGAACGAGTATGATGATGTTATAGCGAGATGCTTCTTGAAGGAGCTCTCGCGGTGCACCAGTTCGCATATCCGAAAGAATAGTCCAATTTTCGATTCTGAGTTCAATTCCGTTTAATCCGTCCAATCCGAGGTTGCACTCCTGGCTTCTGAGCAAGATTTTTCTTCTGGGGAAATGTCAGCGTCGCAACCAACCACCTCTAGGGGGACCAGACCAATATCCTACTTTTGCTCCCTACTCTACTACTGGGGTTAAAACGCTAGGTGTTTTTACCCAGTCTCCGATCAGGGTAACTAGCACAACCACTAGAAAGCAGGGTCGTCGAGTGGGGGGTGCAGAAGGGGCGAATCGCCTCGGGCCCGTGTTTCATATTGAAAATAGGAAAAAAATTCACATTTCGTCTAAAAACACTTCCTAACACACTAAAGTAGCCTCACAATCCCATAGGCAAAGATGCATTACAAAATGCAGAGTATGCGAAACTCGCGAACCGCGGATTTTCTTTCGATTCATCTTCAGGAAATGATGTGTACACCTAGAGGTAATAAAATGCTAGAGGACGGCCAGAAAAGTCTTTAGGTGAGCTCAGGAGGGAGATGAGAGGAAGGATGGGAGGACCGACACGATAAAGGAATTAATCGTAACTCGACAAGAGTTCATCATTGAAAGCTTCAGCTCGTATCATATCAAAGTGATAGTTTCTCAGAAAAACTTAATAAAAGTTAAAAAATGTATTCCAAAAATCGCTGAAATACCTGAATAAATGCAAATAAAAGATGGCTTTAATTGTTTAAGCCTCATCACCAACTACGCTCTAGAAAAGCAATACCCAGGGAGTGGAGAGCGATGAAAGTGAGCGAAGTAAGCATGCCACGGTATTTGTTTGATGGAAAACCGACTGTAAATCGACAACCACTCATCGTAGATTCCTTTGCTTGATCCGAAATTGTTTAAATAAAATAATTTCACTTAAAAGTGAGTGTCCCCGGAAAAGTAAATCAGGTTAGCGGATACCTTGAAAATGCCAAAAGTCGCTGGAAAAGCGATGTCTTTGGGGTGGAGATTGTGGTGAATGAGCAAAATATGTACTAGTTTGGTGGAAACCCGGTGTAAATCGGCAGCCACTAGTTGCAAAATTATCCTACCCGGAAACCGACCAAAATTTCCCTGCAGTTTCCTAGTCACCCACACACCCTAAACAGGGGTTAAAAAGGGACTCACGGTACGCGAATTTTGCTTACTCAACCCCCGTCAGTTCCTAAAATATAAAGTCTGTGTTTTATTGAATTCAACGTTTTTTTGTATTACAATTCAGGTAAAAAATAAGATTCATAAACTGTATACAGGGTGTCTGGAAAATGTGTTTATCTCTAAACTTTTTCTCATCACTTTTTCTCGGATTTTCGCATACTAGTTTTTTTTTTAATTTAATTTCATCATGATTTCTTAGTTTATGGCAATCAGAAGCCTTCGAATGTAAACTGAAGTTTTATTCTGTTTCTACATATCTAAGGACGGCTAACTGTCAGATATTAAGAAATTGGGCGAGTTTCTAAAACGGATCAGTTTTCTGATTCTTGGATCTATTTTCCTGATTTTCCTAGAAACGCTGTCCGGTGCGATTCCGATATAATGAAGCATATTCTAGTTAACGTCATTTTTCGGATCATAATTTTTTCCAGTTCATTACCGGTCCATTTTACCCAAACTTCCACCAGCTCACAGTTGATACATGCAGACGTGTGTTTTCAATTGTTGCGTAGTTCATTAGTGATGCGGTCGCAAGGTTTCTGTTTTATGTGAGCTATAAATGACAGTCAATGAAAGGCACAAAGATATTGGCTAAGTTCATAACACACAACCATTGGCATACTGTTGCCAATTTGTTTTATGAACTCTCTCCACTGAGTTTTTGATGGACACAACATACTGTGAAAAATGTGATTTTCTCCATCGCAAAAAATTCTCCGCTGGCTAGGACCAGCATATAAAGACAATCCTAAAATGACACTCGGCTCTCGTATTCATACGATTTTTCGTCAGTAGTCAGTTTTGAACAGGAAATTTGACAATTGATGGATGACTAGATGCGAGTGCAGTTCAGAACACAACAACCTGTTGTAAAGCTGCTTCAGTACTGTTGCCACGGCATATTGCGATTCCGCTGTGTGCTATGAACTCAGCCAATGAATAAGCCCACAGTCGTAATTCGATTCGAATGCCGTCAGCTGTTCAGTTTGGCAGAAACATAGCCGTTTCTGAGACAACGTATGACCCACGGATCCGGGTCTGGATTGGAACTGGACCACATTCGTGATTTTGGGATCGCGACTATTACAATAGGGGGGGCAAAGACCTTTTCCATAGTCCTCCGCGTGGGCGCCCCCTGGTAACGGCAGTGTATCAAATCGCTGACGGCCAATGTCTTAGCGATAAGACAGTTTGGAAAAGGCAGATAGCTGTAGCCTGAATGGCTGACGAACACCTAAGCGTCTCAGGTCTAGTAGGATGGATTGACTTGCGTAGTTGGACCTGCTACATAGTTGTGTGAACTCCAGCACGTTTATTAAACCATCTGAAGCAGCTATCTCCGAGGCCATCCCCTGAATGGGGTTAAGCGACGTGCTGACAACTCGTCCTTGTAAAAACCACTCCATGTCAAGAAACCTGGAACAAAAGCCTCGGATTGGACGGATCAACAACGACGACCACGCAAACGAATAAAAGATTATTCTTTCGGATCCTGGAATGTACGCTCCCTGAACAAACCGGGGGCCGAGAAGGCCCTCCTTCAACAGGTCGAAAAGTACAAACTGAGCATTACTGCAGTCCAGGAAACAAATTGGCTTGGCAGCGAGATTAATGACAAGAAATCGCACACAATTTTTACAAGTGGCAAACCATCGGGCCGCAAGGAGTTTGGAGTAGCATTTATAGTGAACAATCACCTCAAACCGCATATTACTGACTTCAAACCCATAAATGAACGGCTGTGTGCGATTCACATCAAGACTCGATTCTTCAATCTCTGGCTCATCAATGTGCATGCCCCCACTGAAGTTAAAGAAACGTAAATACCTTGACGAGCAGTTGCTGAACATAAACGAAAACTTAGCTAATAGGAACACCAGACAAGCGTACAAACTAGTAAATACAATTAAGAACGGCTACCAACCCAGGACTAGAGTTTGTAAGGACAAGGATGGAAACATCATCAGCGACACCGATGCTATTAACAAACGATGGGCCTCTTATTTTGAAGAGCTTCTAAACCGACCATCTAACATCCCCACACAGGAAGCTCTCGACGATATTGTTGATCTAGGCCCACCCATTCAACCCCCGACAGTAGAGGAAGTTGATCTCGCGTTGCGGTCACTAAAACGAAATAAAGCGCCGGGCGCTGACGAGATTCCAGCTGAACTGCTAAGATTCGGTGGAACGAGTCTAGTTGATGCCATACATCAATTACTCCTGCGAGTATGGGAGAACGAGGAGATCCCAGACGATTGGCGCAAAAGCATCATCTGTCCAATTCATAAAAAGGGAGATAAACTGCGGTGTGAGAATTACAGGGGCATCTCACTAGTTTGTACGTCCTATAAAATTTGGACGAAAATTCTGGAAAATAGAATAAAACCGTACGCAGAACGAGTCATTGGCGAATATCAAAGCGGTTTTAGACCTGGTCGCTCCACAACCGATCAGCTCTTCTCAGTCAAACTGATACTCCAGAGGTGCTGGGAATACAACGTAAACGTATACCAAATCTTTGTCGACTTCAAGCAGGCATACGACAGTATCGATCGTGGAGTATTGTACAACATCATGCTGCAATTTGGAATACCAGCAAAATTAGTGCGACTGACAAAGATGACGATGTCCAACTCCGTCTCACAAGTCAGGATCCAGAATAGACTTACTGATCTATTTGAAACACGCACTGGTTTGAAACAGGGCGATGGACTGGCACCGACGCTCTTCAACCTAGCACTGGAATACGTTATTCGGGCCATGAATTTGGACAACAGCAAGACGCTACTCATCAAGTCGACACAATTAGCAGCGTACGCCGACGACATCAACATCATGTCCCGAAGATTGGCTGACGCAGAAGAACTTCTGCATACGCTTGATACCGCTGCAAAGGAAGTTGGATTACGTATTAACGAGGGTAAAACTAAAATAATGATGCAATCGGTGACAAGGACACCTGTACAACCAAGCATCAATGTGGGGGACCTCAACATCGAGTTCGTGAACAACTTCATTTACCTGGGTTGCAACCTGTCAAGGGACGCCAACGAAACTGACGAAATCAAGCGACGGATACAGTTAGCTAATAAGACTTTTTTCTCGGTTCTCCCCATAATGAAATCGAAACATGTGCACAGAAACACGAAGCTCGGCGTGTACAAAACCATTATACGACCAGTGCTATGCTATGGCTGCGAAGCATGGACCCTAGCTCAAGCCTCCGAAAACATGCTAGACACTTTCGAACGTAAGGTTCTACGGCGAATTTTCGGGGGTGTTTGCGATCGAGATGGATGGCGCATCCGGTACAACCATGAGTTGTATGAAATGTATTTTACGATGAGCTGCAAGTCTCGAAAATCGTCAAACTACAACGACTTCAATGGGCAGGGCATGTACAAAGAATGGACGATGATCGCATGCCTAAGAGAGTATTGAATGCAGAACGAGTCGACGGAGCGAGACTGCGAGGACGACCGAGATCTCGTTGGGAGAGCTCAGTAGGTGTGGACGCCGCGCAGCTGCTGGGCTCCCAAAATTGGAGGACGCGGTCACGTGACCGAGATAATTGGAGGACAATGATCCAGGCGGCCAAGGCCCGACGTCGGGCTGTCGCGCCACGATGATGATGATGATGACTATTACAATCAAATGACCTTAAAAAAATGTTTTTTTCATTTTTTAATTGTCTTGAAGTCGATGAGAGTCAGGTGCTTATGAATCGTAATGAACATATGAATTTTTTTTAAGCTGAGTTCTTAATGCAAACATTTTTTGTATTGAAAGCTTTCCGAATTCTTTCAAATGCGATCAAAATGCGAGCATTAACTCTCTTCATTATTATATAATATTATGGGGCCATATAAAAGCTGAGTCCCGGCCCCGAATTTTCTCTCGACGGCGCTGCTAGAAGGCGCAAGATATATGTTGCGAATGAGTGGTGTCATGTCCTTGCAGATCCATCATCAAACTGCACATAGTTTTCTTTTATGGTGGCTTTTTGTTCAATTACGAATTAGTAATGTTTTCTACATTTAACTTAATTTTCTACAAAATAAAAAAATGACAAAAATCATTGTTACGTATTTCAATCATTTCCGAAAATTCCTTCTCCTTCCTTCGTCCACTTCGTCAAACAACTATCTCTCTAACAGAATCCAATTCACCAGAAAATTGAACCACAAAACGATAAGAAATTTATATTAGAAAAGATTCGCTTTAATGACATGCAATTAAAGTGTTACAATTCAAAGAGCATCATTAAAAGCGGGTCAACAAACTTGTCAGCAATCAGAGGCCATCATCGTCGTCATCAACATCATCCTACAACAATCTGAATTCTTTCATCGCTGGACCATCATCATCATGAACTTGGACATAGATATAATACGTTTTTGGTTACCGTCAACCGCAAACACTGTGTGCTCCGGTATGATGAAAAAAAAACCACCAAATCATATAAATTTGTCCAGAACTTACACACGATACAAACGACCCCAACATTAATGAGCTCTTATTTCGTCATGTTTTTCATGTTCCAAAGAGTTGGGTGATTTGAATGCGATGGCCGCGACCATTAGTCCAGATAATGCGCGTACTAATAAAAAAAAACACAACGACGACAAGGAAGACACTTGCGCCGAATGCTAACAATAAAAACATCAACCAAAAAAGTAGTTTAATTACACTTCATCTAACTTATCAGCACAAAACATTGAAATTCTAATGAGCGTTGTTCATATATAGTTTGAGTAGTGAAAAAGATTCGGGTGCTGGTAGGAGAAAAAGTATATTGTCCAGAACATAGTCAAATGAATGTCCCAAATTTCCTTGTCTCGTGGTCACTTTCGGCTAGTACGTGCTCCAACTTTTCTGTCTAATTATCTTTCACTTTATGGAGCGAATATCTAATTTGAAATGAAGAAAAAAAGTGTTCGATGATGGACGACGGATGTAAAACTCGAGCAGAGTGTTATACTTTCATAGAAAATTTCAGCTTAAGTACCGAAAGTCGTCAGCTTCAAAAGGAAATTTCTGGACCGGTAGCCGGTTATTACCATTAAACTACTGATGGAATGGGTGTGATGAGTAATGGTTCTGGCATGTCGACTTTTACACAAGACATGTTAAGAAATAAGGCATATCATTTTGTCTAATTAATAATAATGTATAAGGTGACTTTTTTGACTTAACAGAACAATAAGAATTAGAGCCTGTTTAGCTCGCCTTCATATGAATTGGTACAAGGGAATCGTTGGTCAGACTGCAAAGTTAAGTTCCGTCTTGGAGCCAAGTCTTCACTAGGTCCTCTTCCGACGGGAAATCTCAAATTCACTCTCTTATCAGAACAAATGTCTTTGGTTCCGGACCTCGACATCGAGGAGATCTTTTCAATCACTTTGCGTTACCTCATACCACAATTTGGTAAAATTTGTATAGACCAAGTTTTATTATTATCAAATTATCAAATGCGATTATATACCAAATGAAAATATATACCACGTCTAACGCGACGGTGGGCAGCTTTAATTTTCCAGGTCCCCTAATTCGACTGACGCTATGTTACGGCCTTCCACATCATCCACGCCAATGAATGGATTTTCACCTTCTAACGCAGTCTCTATCGATCCTCGGTCGATTGAAGGAATTGCGCGATGTGCTTTTATGCTCTCATACCGATTAAAGTTCATTAAGAAATCTGGAGAGGTAAAGTGAGGAAGTCGCCTTCCAATGGCGTTCCACCACAACCTAGTACCTCCGGGGAAAGTGAACACCTGACATCAGTTGATATGCCATCCAACACTGCCGATATTACGCCTTCACAAACCGGCTCCTTCGTTAGCAAGAAATGCTGCTTTCAAAAATGAGCCAGTCCTAGCACCTCCTCGTCCACATCAGCGCCTCACCATCATCTACATCGTTAGACATGAATATCGTGGCAGACCAAACACCAGTCTGTCCTTTTGAAATCTTCCCGACTATGTGCTTTAGCGGTGATGACGAGTCGGGCTAACATTCTGAACCTTGGTTTGGTGTAAGTAGAATTGATCCACTCCGATGCTCAATCCAACTTGAAAGGCCGCCTTGGATGTACCAGTTGGCAGGTTTTCCGGGAAAAACCTGATAGGTAACCCTTATATACAAGCGCCTTCGCAACTCAATGGAAATATTAAAGGTGCAACCCTAAGTAATGCTTAGGTTAGGTTAGGTGGCGGCCGGGGTTACGACCCACAGAGATCACTTGGATCCATAGCGATGCTATATATCTACGATGCCTATTATGAATAGGTACTGACCGTTAGTGTCGGATTTTTATTGAGTTCAAAAATCTTCGTCGCATCTGCGATTGTTAGGGACTAAGGTTTGCAACTGCTTTTAGATTGCAAAAGAAATAGGCCCCGAGACATTTTCGTCTTTGTCTGGCGAGTGCTGGGCATTCACATAGAAGGTGTTCTAAGGTTCAGTATTTGGTAGCTTACAAGTGCACCCATTAATTGTGATTAAACCGAATCTATGTGCACGCTCCCCTATCGGGCAGTGGCCAGTCAGTAAGCCAACTAACACTGAACACTCTCCTCAGTGAAACCCTAAGAGTGCATTTGTTTTCTATGGGTTATAGCAGTCCCAGAGTTTTCTAGCTATTTTGGAGTTGGTGGCGCTGTTCCCGTGAGTATTAGCCAGTTACATCATCTACTATAACAGTCCATTTTCATCTCAAGTGTTTGTATTGATATAGAAACCATTTCAGCTACCACGTGATGAAGAGCAGCACCTAGCTTTGCTAGACCATCCACAATTTCATTTCCTCTAAGTTTTCACTGCGGCCTGGCACCCATCGGAGTTCTACCTTCCTCGCAGTACTTAGCATCACTGTTAATGCAGCTTGGCTATTCGAATGAATGAAAATCTTTCCTTTTTTCGCGAGTTGTTGAGACTACCTCTGCTGTCTTTTGAATAGCAAGCTTCTGCGCCTGGAAAATGCTACACTCATCAGGCAGTCGGATGGATAGATTTTAAGAAATCCCTGGTGAGTGAACTGCTGCTCCTGCACTAGTTTCCATCTTTGAGCCATCAGTGTACAGATTTAGAGATTTCCTAAATTTGTTCGCCTGTTGCGTAGAAATATCTAACCGGTAACATTACTGAGAAGTTTCTATTGAAAGGCGCTACTGGTTTTATTGTATGTAGTCAGTGGTGTCGGTTGTTAGTTTAATACTTTAATGGCCCTACAGTCTTATTCAAAACTGACATGTTTCCCTGAGTCTCAGAGCTCATTTGGACGCTACATTTACTAAAAAGAGATCAACTGGGGGTAGATATAAGAGAATGTTTAGGGAGTTCGTAGACGTGGCTCTCATTGCTCCCGTGATACCCAGGCATCCCAGCCTCTGAATCCTTTAAACTTTTTGTTTATTGGTGTTGGTGCGAAGTGCTGTACACCAGAACAAGTTTCTGTACGTTAGAATAGGCCTAGTGACGGCTGTGTACACCCAGTGAATCACACTTGTTTTCAGTCCCCACTCCCCACCGAGCAAACCCTTGCAGGTGTAAAGAGCGATGGTTGCTTTCTTTTATTCGGTTTTCGATGTTGCGACTCCAGGTAAGTCTACTATCAAGGATCAACCCTAAGTACTTTGCATGAGTCGTCAAATCAACACGGTGACACCCATCCTTAGGGCGCTGAAGTCTTGTGTTTTATTTCTCCTTGTAAAGGGAACCAATTCAGTCAGAACTCGGTAAGTACATCCTCCAAGCTTGTCAACCGATGTGGGGAGGACCAAACTTGCCTTTGTAGATGGCTCAATATTACCCTGCTGTGGGTTCCTGGTCACAGGTACACTAAACGCAACGAAAAGACCGACGAGCTGGCCAAGAGGAGCGCTGCCCCAGAGAGCTCGCATGCGGAACCTGTTTGCATTCCGCTCCGTTAAGGTCAGTACCTCCTCTAACTATTTTCACTATCCGCAACATCAAGGTTGTGGATTTAAAATGGTGGAATCTGTTCACCTGGGTCATATCAAGGAAGACATGGCCCTCCTATGATAGAAGGTCATTACGAGACATAAGCCTATCGGCATCACGGAATCAAGCTAGGTATCCCTTAAAATCTTCATTTCCGTAGTGAAGATGAGAAAAGAACCTTCACCCACTTCTTTTGCGAATGCCCATGCCTGGACCAGATATCCTGCATTGGCGAGGAAATTTCTGACATCCTAAGGGATGTGTCGAGGGTGATGATTGGGGAGCTGATTCACTTCCTGAACTTCTACGGCTGGATCTAGGTATCTTGCCATACCCTGAAATTCCTAAAGTCATGAAATAACAAATTTTCACCAGGTTTGTGGCTTCAAAACGGCACCTTCTGCGCTAATTGGGCTCCCGCAAGTTTTGCTTCAGCCACCACTTATACCAATTTGCATAAAAGCACTCTCTTTCTCTGTGTTAATTGCCTTGAACCCTCCAGGGGCATGGGCCCGTCAACATCTCTAGCATTTCTATGCCTTGTTGACGTTTTGATAGCATATCTACTTTTCGGAAGTGCAGTTGCTAGCATGCATCTCCTATCCGCACCGTCTTTATACTGACAAGCGCGGAGCACTGTGAGAGTTCTATAAGTACCACAGGCACTTTTTGATCGCGCCGAGATTTGAACTGCAAGCTGTATCATTGATCGGTGACCGAACAACCACGGCCACCGAGCGCGATCCCTATATGCTTAACAGAATTTTTCGTCGACTATTTACGGGTGGCTCTAATCTTCGGGGCCATCAAATGACCATGTGAATAACATCAGATCTCTCTAGTGTGAAGCTGACGATGAAGTTCCCGAACACATTCTTTCTTAACGTAAGGCGCTCGGTCGCAAGTGTTTGGTCGTGGCTTCCCTATGGCCGAGGACACTACCTAGATTAAACCTGGCCTTCTAAGCAACTTCATTGCGAAAAATCGGCTGAATCAACGGATCATGACTGGCTCTCTATAGATTTTGGACAATAGCGCAATAGATCCTTGAACGCAGTTCTTTATGAAACACGGGCCACCCCTTTAATCTAATTGAAAGAACAATTAATAGCTAAAAAATTGGGTAGATTCCTATTTGATCAGGTAAACTTGAATACGGTAGATGGTATTTCACCTCTACACTCTTAGTGGTGAATTTTTTTATAACAAGAGGCTGCGCTAGAATGCCTTAGCGCTAATACATCCAAATCGAGCGAGCGAGCTGTCTTGTTTGGCACGCTGAAGATGGTAATTCTTAAGCGAGAAGACTTCACTAGAGACTGTGGTGAAATGAAAACTCACCATTCCCATGGGCGGTGAAATCACATCTTTCGAGGCAGTCCATTCTAGCATAGATGTGACTCTTCTATTAATTTACCTGGTTCCGGTCCTGCCATTTTTGAGACTATTTTCCAAATAGACGTTGCTAGTTAGACATTCTTCAGGAGTAACATCACTTCCAACCCTGTGGTCACTTCAATGTACCTCCACTGAACCATTTCCAAACTACCTATATACTCCTTTTCTCCTCTAAAATTTAGAATTAGGTGTCCCAGAAGGTAACACATGCCGACCGATGTATCGTAAATAACATTTTACTTTATTGCTGCACTCAATGTTCCCAGAACAAATCAGGCATAAAATTGAAATTTATTAACATTTGTAGCTGCCAGAGTTATATTTGAGCCTCTTGCTCGTTTTCATCTTCTTTTCAGTTTCAACTTGATGGTTGTAAGGCAAGTAGTACTGTTTCCGTTTTTACTGTTCTCAGTGCTTAGAATCTTTTGTCTTTATGTTTTCCCTTCATTGATGTCGATTGATCGATAGCTTCGTTGTTACCCTTTAGGAGGAGATCACTTTCAGACAGACATCACTTCCTGAGAACTTACATGTCCGTATTACGATCGCAAAGATAATTAAAATGTTTTAATGGTTCTCAAGAGTAAGATCTGTATCGGTGAAGATTTTTGAATTCAATTACTAGATTGGTACATGTATAGGAGCGTATGTACTGGCATTAAGGTGCCTTTGATTTTAGTGCCTGTAAGTTATTTTCTCAACTTGGTTCTGGAAGCATGGATCAAGGTGATTTATGTTCATCAATTTTGCTATGGGAGCAATTTCCAAGGAAACGGCAGGTTATATGCTCGTATTAGCTTTATAGTAGTTTGTAGGAAATTGGTTTGAGAGAATGGATATTGTGTGACAAATCCACTTTATATTAAAATGGTCGTCCTTCCTTATTTACGTCTTCCGGCAACTAAGAGAATTCAGGAAGTCCAACAAATTGATTTTATTGGAGAATCGAATACAGACGGTCGACTGATGAGAGAGGTTTTCATTCCATTCCTTGCATGCCTCATTTTGTACTAACGGTATAATTGTACTCAGTAATTGGAGCATAATGCTACGATTACACGATTGACGATTTGCGTCAATATTTACGTTTTTTTGATGTACAATCGAAATCAATCGTGTAAAGGCACAATTTTTTTACGTCAATCTACGCCAACTTGGTTGACCCCTAGATTGTCCCCAATTTCCGTCAACCAAAATTTACGCGTTTACATCAATCATGTAAACGAACCTTTTCGAAACACAAGTGTCAATCGACAGATCAATTGCGTCAACCAATGGTTGACGTCTCGAGCATCAACCACAGACGTCAATATTGGATCAATTTCGCTCGAAAATTTACAGATTTTCTTAACACTATTTATGTACGAGTATATGCTCACGTCCATCGTCGTCGTAATTTTGTTTGATTGGAGAGAGTGAACAATGGGGAGTTCAATTGCCGCAAATGAATACCTATAAGCGTTAATCGATGATCAATTTGATTGATATAAAAAAAGTCAATCGTGTAAACGGTTCGATTGTACGGTTGGCGACTTACCCTTTTTTATACCCTTCACGGATGTGATAGGGTATCGTGAAGTTTACAACGCACAGAAGGAAGCATCTCCGACCATATCAACTATATATATTCTTGGTCAGTACGATGGGACGAGTCGATTAAGTTTTGTCCGTCTGTCCGTCTGTCTGCCTGTTTCTATGCAAACTAGTCCCTCAGTTTTAAAGCTATCAAGCTGAAATTTTGCACAAAGCAATAGAAATAAAAAGAATTTCTATTGCACGCTGTATATATGTCGGAACCGACGGAATCGGAATACTACGTCATATAGCTGCCATAGGAACGACCGATCCAAAAATTCATCTATGTGAAAAAAAAAACAAAATTTTATTTCTAAAGATATCTTTTTCAAATTTGACACTCTCTCTCTCCCACTCTCTCTGGATTCTGAAAACCCCTTTTGAGGCATAGGGCATTAACAACGCTGACTTTCCACCGCGTCCTGTTTGCCGCCATCGCCTTCAACTGTCTCCATGATTTGCCTAATGACTAACCTTCGACCTCAACTGATCTTCTCCAGGTGTTTCTTGGTCGTCCAACGCGGCGACTTTTATCGGTTCCCTGTGGGTTCCAATCGAGGGCCTGTTTAGCAATGTTTTCCGGCCTTTTTCGGAGTGTGTGACCTATACATTGCCACTTTCGCCTTTTTATAGAGGTGCCTATCCTGTCCTGGCCAGTAATGAACAGGAGGTCGTCGTTAGAAATTACCTCCGGCCAGCGTATGTGCAGCATGCGCCGTAGACACTGGTTCACGAAAGTTTGAAATTTAGTTGTTATCGCCCTGGTCACCTTCCAAGTTGAACAGTCATAAAGGAGCACAGATTTTATATTAGCTTCGAAGATCCCGAGCTTAGTACGTCTGGAGATGTTGCTGTTTTGCCAGAAAGGAGTTAAACTAAAAAGAGCTGCCCGAGCCTTATTGATGCGAGACTGTACATCAGCACCCGCTCCACCATCTGCTCAAACTACCCTTCCCAGGTAGCAAAAACTGTCCAATTTTTCCACCGTCTGACCCGAAACACAAATTTCGCTCTGCCTTCCTGGATCCAAGCTCAAGTACTTAGTTTTGGCAGCATTGATTTTAAGCCCCGCGATGCCACTTTCGCGATGCAGGGCATCCATCATTTGAACTATATGATCCGATATATTTGAGAGAAGACAAATATCGTCAGCGTAATCCTGGTGTTGAGGGTATTTAAAAGGTTCCATCTGATACTTTTGCTGTGGTGTTCACGAAGCGCACTGCAGAGTACGTCGTTAATGGCAATCAAAAGCAATATAGGTGACAAAATGCAGCCTTGTCTCACTCCGCCATGTACCTCGAAGGGATTTAAAAGCTTACCCTTGTGTAAGACGTGACATTGGGCTTCGCTATAGGACTCCTTGTTGATGGATGATGATGATTATCTGGTATACCTCTCCTATGTAAAGCCTTCCAGATGTATTTCCGGTCAACGCTGTCAAACGCCTTCTCGAAATCGATGAACATGAGATGTAATGGGGATCTCCACTCTGCGAATTGTTCAATAATAATTCAGAGTGTGTTGATGTGGTCGCTACATGAAAAGCCCTCGCGAAAACCAGCCTGTTCATCGTTCAGTGTGCGGAACTGTTTGCTTGATTAGATTTAAGACTATTTTTGCCATCTATTTGCAGACTGCGGGGAGGAGGCAAATTCCACGCCAATTATTACAATCCTTCTGGTTACCTTTCTTCGGGATCTTAATAATGACGCCCTTCTTCCATTCTTTAGGGAGAGTTTCGGTTTCCCAACACTCTTGGATAAGGGGGAGAAAAATATCCGCGGTAGCGTTGATATCCGCCTCAAACAGTTCCACCGGAATTCCATCTATCCCCGGGGCTTACCCCGCTTCCATCGATTTAATAGCCGCAGTTAATTCCTGTTTAGATGGTGGATTGGTATCAACTCTGCCTATTTGCGGAATATTTTCTACTTTTAGTGCAGATGAGTTCAAATGTCCAAAGGTGTTGTTGAGGACCTCAATGAAGTGCTCTCTCCACCGTCGCAGTAGGTCTTCATCAGTGACCAGTAGAGACCCGTCTTTATCTTTCACGGGATGTTCAGCTGTAAAAGATTTGCCAGTTAATGGCTTGATAAGTTTGTAAAGGATTCCACTGTCACCACATTAAGCCGCTTCTTCTGCCTTCTCCGCTAATGCATTGATGTTGTTGCGTTTGTCCCGTCTTACGCTTCTTTGCACGCCTTTCTGAAGAGAACGGTATTCAGCTCTAAGTTGGTATTTGACTGCGTCGTCAGTGGCTGAGTTAATTTGTTCTTTAATTCTCTTGCGTGCTGTGATTAGAGACCATGTAGAGTCACTAATGAATGCCTTCTACCGCGCTCCAATCTGCCCGCAAAAGTTTCACCGCACGAAATAAATGAGTCCTTAGCGACGTTCCATCTATCATCAATTGTAGGAGTCTCATAAGATGGCAGTGCATTAGCTCTTTTCTGCAAAGCGGTGGAATAAGCACGTCTTATAGATGGATCTTTAAGCTTTTTCACATTAAAACGTGGCAAGAATTTTGCATTTTGAGGGCGAAGGATCGCAGCCGTTCGTAAGCCTACTTTTGCGACAACAAGTTGGTGATCGCTGCCAATATCAGCACCCCGCTTCGACCAGACGTCTAAGAGACAGTTCCTCCATGTCTTGGAATGGCTATATGGTCAATCTGGTTCTCTGTTCTGCATCCGTAGAAACCCAGGTTGTCAAATGGCATCGTTTGTGCTTGAACAAAGTACCGCCGATGATGAGCTGATGAGAGTTGCAAAACTCCACGAACATCTCGCCATTTTGGTTCCTGATGCCTAGACCATGATTGCCCATTAGGTGTTCCAAACCAAAATTGTCAGCCCCGACTTTGGCATTGAGATCCCCCATAAAAATCTTTATGTCAGCTTGGGGAGCCTTGTCGAAGGTGTCGCCGAGTCGATTATAGAATGCGTCTTTAGCTGATTGATCCGCTGGTTCAGTCGGGGCGTAGCACTGAATTATTGTGAGGTTTCTTACCCTGGATTTAAATCTGGCTGTAATGATACGGTCGGAGATTGGCTTCCAGTCAATTAGAGATAGGCGTGCCTCCCTAGTCAACAGGATTCCGACGCCTGCCATTCGAGGTGACGTAGAGCTTGGTCATAAATTCGATCCCGATCCAGGCCATCTTGTTTCGCTTAGTCCTAGTATATCAATGTTATATGCGGTCATTTCCCGTTCGACTTCAGTGAGCCTCGCACTATTGCACTCGCCCCACATCGTTCGAACGTTCCAAAAACCGATCGTGGTCCGTTGTTTGTAGCCAAAAGTCGTTGCCGGTGAATCAGTCCGTGGTATCCGAGGCTCGTTTAATGTTTCGAGTGTAAATTTATTTCGGGTACGCAGGTTACAAGCCCACATACCCAATCTGAGGGGAAGGGTTGCTTCCTTAGGTGTCCTAAGAGTCGGCGGGAGCTATTTTTTATATAGCGCAAAGGTAGCTCTCCAATGGTGTTTTTAATTACGCGTTCTTTTGATGATCTTTCAGCTGGGTGTCACGTGTTGGTGTTCTCACAACTATGTTGCAACTCCACCGTTCGCCTATTTCCTGAGACGCACTGGTGTTATTGGCCATTCAGGATGATCATCGTTATGAGCCTCTACCAAATGTTTTGCAGTGCAAAACTCGGTTGGCTTGGTTAGCCGTTCCAGGGTGCGCCCACGCGGAGGACTATGGAAGAGGTCTTTGCCCTCCAATTTGACACTAATCAATAGTATTTTTAGTCAAATCACATTTCCGTGTTTGGTTGAAATCGGACCACTCTATCATATAGCAGTCATAGGAACGATCCTTCCAAAAGCAAGTTTTTGTTAGAAAAACTTTTTTATTTCTGAAGATATCTTTACCAAATTTCACATTATTCAATGGTATTGACTACCAAACCATGTCTCTAAATTTTGTTGAAATCGGTTTATTATTTCATATACTTCTCATAGGAACAATGAAATCGGAACGAGTTTAACTACTAATTTCAAAGTGGCAATTGCACCATAAGTCATAACAAAGGTATGATAGCTTCGCGTGAAGGGTATCACACATTCGGCAAGCTAGCCGGAGGCTACCTTGTTTTGATTAGTCCAGAGCAGAGAAGAACATAGTAGAACAAAAAAAAGAAACAGAACACATCCAGAAAAAAAAAGTGCCAAAAGCGTGAACGCCGTTCAGTCAGCTGTTTCCAAAATGTCACGAAGCAATACAATAAACTGACAGCCCTGTTTATTCTTGATGAAAATATATTTCGCCGAATATAACTGAGGTGGTAGCATCGGCGTATGTTTCCATTATTCCTTGCAATTAAAAAAATAAATATGTAATTATTGATGCAGAAATTGGCATAATGCGACGCCCGTGCCATCTAACTTTTCAACTATGATACATATTAACAGAACAAATATTCCTGCTCCAAACCACGATACCGAACAATTTGTTAGTGTAATATGGGCAAATGTTCCAGAACAATTCACAAAGAAACGCGTCTATTGTAAACAATGCACGCAGTCTTTTTGGGACTGATACGCGAGCAATAAAAAACCTAAGACAGAATTACATTTAATAAAAGCCCAAGCACATGTCATAAAGTGCAACATCGCATGCTAATAGTGTTCAAGCGATTGAGTTGAACTACTCCAGTCCACTCGACATGCATGTGATTCATCACACTGGCAGTTTTATGGTCTTCGCAGAAATACCTGTTCTTCCTCCACCTTCTTCAACCTCCCATATAGGCAAAGAACACGCGAGCTTCTTCACATACGCACAAATAATATGTTTAATGTGTTCCTCAGTTCGATGCACCTCGCCTTTTGATTTCTTCCTCGCCAAATCAAATAAAAATACTGATAAAACATTTCGATGAAAAAAAAATAATAAAAGAAAATATTCTTTGAAGAATATTCAAATTGTCTTCTGAGAAGACATGGGACGCACGAAAGAAATTGACCAAGAAATGGATGGAATAAGTGTAATCGATCGTTACATTGTGCCAACGACTTCCGGAATTCATTTCAGTTTAATCCAAAGATTTAGTATTCCGGTTGTGTGAGCGCGATCTTATTGTGATTGACCACGACGACGATGGCAACGCGATGTCTTTGTTGTAGTCGATCAGGCAGGTCATTCTTTGATACCATGTCTTTTCGTATTCAAAGTTCTTCTGTCTGCAACTTTTTTTTTATTGTTTTTCCTTCTTTTGGATCTTTTAATGGATTCAGTACTATACAACGTATTGATGGATGGTTGGCCGATGAATGCTTTGGAGAATACGCAAAATGCGATGTCCAGCATAATTGTATGGAAGACGCGAGGTGGGAGATGACTGAGGCTATCATCCATCGACTGCGTTTGGTGACACCCACGACACACATATATTGAACATTTATTTTTCAATGATCTATTCTTTGATCAATTACATGATCAGAATAGAATGGCGCTAAGTTTAATAGCGGAAGCACTGTTACAAATTTCGCCTACAAATGTTCTTCGTTTTGAAACGGTGTAGTTCGATGCTAAAAGATAAGCGAACTGACGAATAGATGCTAATGGAGAATTTCAAGTAGGTGTTGTTGAGAGGATGAAGAATCTATTTCGCGTGAATGTCACGTTTTTCGAGTAAACGTCCTTATACGGAAAATAATAGAACCGTGATTGAGTTTTCAAATTTAGGGATACATATGATTATGATTTGAATATCGTGGAAAAGGCAGTTTTGAAAATTTTTTGAGACCGCTATGGGTTAACTAAGCTATTAATTTTATATGGCTGTTTTCGACCCCAACTCTGCAATTATCCTTATCAGCAAATAGAGGCAACACTAATATCGAAAAAAACAAAATGATTTAGCTATACGAGTAATATCCTAATGCTTCGTTTACACGTGAGCATTTCCCTGAACGTGGATGTGAATTCAACAACAACAACATGATGTTCGCGATTCGGATCAATGTTCCCATTCATACATATCCCGAAAATTTTCTACGAAAAAAAGTTTCCGCGCGTCATATAGAAACGGTTCTAAGACGCAAAAGATACATTCAGATTGTTCAGATTGTTGCTCAGCCAAGATGTTCAAAGTAGCTCAAACCCGTTCTCAAGATGACTGGGAATATACGGGAGTGCTCGCCGCACAAAATGGAAATGTACAATAGTTTTTCATATGGATGTAGCTTTTCGAACAAGGGTCAACAGACGAAGGGTACTTTTCTGTTTACGGGTCAATGTTATATCTTTTCAGCGGCCAATCTTACCTCATACTCTCCGATTGAGCTGGTCGGAAACGAAATTTTCTTGGTAGTTGTTGGTATGTTAGTTCAAATTCTCAAGAGCAACTTTGGAACAACACGAGATCAACTTCCTCTACTGTCGGGGGTGGTATGTGTGGGCCTGGATCAACAATATGGTCGAGAGCTTCTTGTGTGGGGATGCTAGATGGTAGGTTCAGAAGCTCTTCAAAAAAAGAGGCCCATCGTTTGTTAATGCCATCGGTGTCGCTGATGATGTTTCCATTCTTGTCCTCACAAAGGCAAGTCCTGGGTTGGTAGCCGTTCTTGATTGTATTTACTAGTTTGTACGCTTGTCTGGTGTTCCTATTAGCTAAGTTTTCGTTTATATTCAGCAACAGCTCGTCAAAGTATTTACGTTTCTTACAAATAATTATTCTATTCAATATTCGCTGTAGCACGTCATATTTTTCTCGTCTGGCTCTGGCTCCTCGTTGAATCCATTGTCTGTAGGCCTCGTTTTTCGCGTCAAGTCAATTTTTGCATTCTTCGTCGAACCAGTCATTTCACGCTCGTCGGGCTTTATATCCCACGACCTTCTCTGCGATTCTCTGATGGTACCCTTGAGTTCTTCCCAGAACACATGGACGCCTGTGTTGCTGATGTTGTGAAGCTTAGGTGATAGTCTTTCCTCAAGGGCGGTAGCATACGCCACCGCTGTAGCATCACTCAAAAGTTGATCAACCGCAAAGATTTTGGGAGGGCTGATTCTCGATTGGTGCACTGGGGAAATTCTACATCTGTAGGTCGTCTTCACCAAGTGATGATCTGAGTCGCAGTTTGCTCCTCGATAGGAGCCCATCTCCTGCAAATGAGGACGTGGTCAATTTGGTTGACGGTATGTGCGTCTGGAGATTTAGAGGTCTGCTTGTGAATGCGTTGATGCGGGAAACACGTAGAGCTTACGACTAGATTCCTCCTGCAGGCGAAGTCGATAAGTCGCTGGCCGTTGTCGTTACATTCTTCATGGAGACTGTAGCCTCCAGTGGTCCCCCGGTTCCAATTTAAATTTCCGACTTTCGCGTTAAAGTCTCCCAGCAGCAATTTGACGTCGTTTGTTGGAAGTGCTTCGAAGAGAGTCTCAAGGCGGGCGTAGAACTCGTCTTTCACTGCGTCTTCTTTAACTTCAGTGGGGGCATGCACATTGATGAGCCAGAGATTGAAGAATCGAGTTTTAATGCGAATCGCACACAGCCGTTCATTTATGGGTTTGAAGTCAGTAATGTGCAGCTTGTGGTGACTGTTCACTATAAATGCTACTCCAAGCTCCTTGCGGCCCGATGGTTTGCCACTTGTAAAAATTGTGTGCGATTTCTTGTCATTGATCTCGTTGCCAAGCCAATTAGTTTCGTGGAATGCAGTAATGCTCAGTTTGTACTTTTCGACCTGTTAAAGGAGAGACTTCTCGGCCCCCGGTTTGTTCAGGGAGCATACATTCCAGGATCCGAAAAAATAATCCTTTAGTCGTTTGCGTGGTCGTCGTTGTTGATCCGTCTAATCCGAGGCTTTTGTTCCTGGTTTTTTAACGTGGAGTGGTTTTTACCAGGACGAGTTGTCAGCACACCGCTTAACCCAATTCAGGGGATGGTCTCGGAGAAAGCTGCTTCAGATGGTTAAATAAACGTGCTGGAGTTCACACAACTATGTTGACGCAAGTCATTCCATGCTACTAAACCTGAGACGCTTAGGTGTTGGTCAGCCATTCAGGCTACAGCTCGTCCCTTTTTCCAAACTGTCTTATCGCTAAGACTTGGCCGTCTGCGATTTGAATCACTGCCCTTACCAGGGGGTGCTTACGTGGAGGGCTATGAAAAAGGTCTTTTGCCCGCCAAGTGATTTTAATTAAGTTTTATTTTATGGACTAAGAAACACATCCAATTTGGCTGAATTAACTTTGAACAAAGCGTCGTAATAGAATAGAAGATTATCCTAAGGAGCAATCTACCAAAGCTAGAGCTTTTCATATTTATTTAATCGGGAGTTATAGATACATTTATTTATTTTACATATATAGGGGAGGTAGGAGTTCTCTAGGCCTGATCATGCCCATTTGCAATACCAACCAAGTAGATTACACTTCCAACATTTGACCAAAATTTCAAGTCTCTAGCTTCATTCTATCGAAAGTTATCGTGCGAACGGGCAGACAGACAGACATGGCTTAATCGAATCAGGAGGTGCTCCTGATTATTTATATACCTATATATACATTGCTATACCTCCGCAGCCTCCTTTAAGGTGTTACATATTCCCGTCGTGACAAAAACAATATACCCTATACTAAAAGTCTAGGGTATAAAAATAGCACGGACTGTCATAATCTTGTACTGCACTATGTAATTGCAAGGGTTAGAATCTCAGGTAAACTCTCCAAGATGGAGCACAATGCCACCAGCGGCAAAGACGGTACTTTAATTTAATTTCTTTCAAATATATTCTTCTTGAATGTTTCACGCGGTTGTTACGATTTTTTACAGAGATCCCGCTAGAAGAAAGTAATAAAAGGACCGAGTCCGTAAGACGGGTCTCTTTTTTCCTGGCGTTCCGAATGCTAGGAAGTCAATGCAAGTCAAGTAAAATCGACTATCGCAGTTAGTACAAGTGAGTGCAAATGTTGGCTCTTTAACGGCTGCGTGGCTCTCTATCAACTGTTTTGCGGCGGAATCTACAATTATCGTAGTGAAATCCACAAGTACAGTGCCTTGTGGCTAGATTGCATCAGTAGGTTCAGGCGAGGTGATTATCACCGAGTTGCGATTGGAAGAGGACCTCAACCAACTGCTAGCGGTCCGAAAGGCGACGAGCACGAAAAACTGACTGTGGTGAGCTATTCTTGTGGGCGACATAAATGAATTAAGTTTTATAACATTTGTTCGAAAAGAATAATTGATTAAAGTTGATTGTATAGTAGAAGAATTCAATATTTGTTGTTAAATGTGGTGGGTCAATTGTGATTTCCGCCGGGTCATTAACGTCGCTGATCACTTTCTTAGCTGTCTGAGATTTGCCGTATCGAGGGCTAATAGTGTAAAGTGTGTGTCGTGTGGTGGGTTTGTGCCTGGGATCTGAATTTTTGTCGTCGGGTCCGCCTCTTCACGTTTCGAAGCACTTGGCGCCCACTCTCTTCTTTTTGGGTTTTGTCGGTTGCAGAAGTGCCGGTGGAAATCTGATCCAAAGTACAAGCGAGTGTACGAGCGCCTCATCAAGATTGTACAAAATTCTATCCAAGAGCCATAACTGTCCGTCTTTTATCAAAAAGCCGGACGGTAGTTGGACTAAATCCACCAGTGAAACACTTGAACACCTTATGACGATACTCTTCCCAAGCAGTTGCTACAATACTAGCATGCCAAGTGAACAGCCAGTGTCGGAGGACGAAATTGCGTCGGTTATCACGGCCCAAAAGTTGGCGTGGGCCATCCACAGCTTTCCTCATTATAAATCACCTGGCCTTGATGGTATATTTCCAGTTATGCTCCAGCAGGCACAGGACATAGTGATCCCATGGCAAGTAGCCATTTTTAGGGGCTGTATTCTGCTGAACTACGTCCCCATGCCATGGAGGCGAGTTAGCGTGACCTTTATCCCAAAGGCGGGAAGACGCGGTCATGATTCGGCAAAAGACTTTCGAACCATCAGCCTCACCTCCTGTGTCTTGAAGGTGTTGGAGCGAATCTTGGATAACCATATACGACATCACCAATATCAGTATGCCAACATGCCTACCTGAAACGAAAGTCTACCGAAACAGCTCTCCACGAGGTAGTACGCACAATTGAATATGACTTAAACTACAAACAATACACGTTGGCGGCTTTGATAGACATTGAAGGCGCTTTCAATAATGTCAAGACTGAGACTATAATGGATGCTCTCATCGAGTTAGGAGTGGAGTCAGTAGATGGACTCTGGCCATGCTGAGTACCAGGGTAATCCAGTCGGACCTGGGCGAAAGTCGGATCACTAAATACGTGCGCAGAGGGACGCCACAGGGTGGTGCGATATCTCCACTCTGCTATAGATTTTGGTAATGGACGGTCTCCTCAGAAGACTGGAGAAGTCAGGAGCTAAAATAGTCGCCTATGCGGACGATATAGTCATTTTAATCTCAGGCAAATTTCTACCCGTGATGAGCGACATCGTGAATAACACCCTGAAGATAGTAATCACTTGGGCGATAGAATGCGATCTTAGTGTGAACCCACAGAAAACCAAACTGGTGCTTTTCACAGCAAAAACAATGATTGAGGAGTTTGCGCTCTGTAAATTAAACGGACACTTACTGACTCTTTCGACCAACGTAAAGTGCCTGGGAGTGATACTCGACTCGAAGCTCTCATGGAAAATAAACGTCGCACATCGAATCAAGAAAGCTACTATTGCTCTCAATGCTAGCAGGAGAACCTGTGGTAAAAACTGGGGACTCCAACCAAAAGTGTTCTTGTGGCTGTACACAGCGGTATTGCGACCGATACTTACATATGGGTCGCTGGTCTGGTGGTCGGCGGTGCGTTGGAAATATAATATTGATCTACTGTGCAAGGTGCAGAGGACTGCATCCATCGGAGTAGCGGTAGCTCTAGGGTCTTGCCCAGGTGATGCGCTTAATGTTATTTCACACTTACTCCCCTTCAACTCCGCATTTAGCGCAGTTAAACTTAAGGAGTCTACGTACGGGACAGCGAAACCATATGGGCATAGCAACATTCTGTCCTCCCTGGAGGGTGCGGTGCACAATATGCTACCAACGGACTACATCGTACCCGAAACAGACTTCGAGAAATACTTCGCTACTGGATATCCAACTAGAGCGGAATGGTGTGACGTAGATGTGATGTCGGGATATGACCTGAGGATTTTTACCGATGGCCGAAAATGCCTTGTGGTGTCGGTGCATGGTTCTTCGCTGAAGACCTCGAAGTCTCTAAGTCGTTCCACCTCCCTGATTTTGCTAGTGTATTCCAGGCGGAAGTACTTGCAATTAGGGAGGCCTGCTGGATGTTGAGGCGCATCATGGTTACCACAAAGGATATCCGCAATTTTTAAGGATAGCCAGGCTGCCATTTCGGCCCTCGAGGCAGCGAAAGTGTCATCTAAAATAGTAAATGCCGTCAAGAGCTGAACTCTCTGCCCCACACTAACAGAGTCACCCTTCTCTGTGTTCCGGGTCATAGGAGTGTAGCGGGGAATGAGCAGGCCGATCACCTGGCGCGTTTGGGCGCCTCCCTTGACAGATCATATGCAGTGGCTCTCAGTGCGCAACTTAGTGCCACTAAGAGTGACGTATGTACATAAATGCTACATTAACTTAGCAAACAATAGATGGAGCACATTAAGGACGTTTATCACCTCTAGGAAAATATGGCCATCCTATAATACACAAAGAACAAATGGCCTTCTGATAAGGACCCGTCCAGAGGTGGTCAGGATTGTCGAAGTTACAACGAGTCATTGGCCTGTGGGAGAGCACGCAGCCAGACTTGGTATTCCCTACAACGAGTGCTGTCGTAGTTCCAAAGACAGTAGGGAGAAGGAGGCTCTTTTACACTTTCTTTGTAGATGTCCGGCACTGGCTAGGGCGCGGCACTGTTCTTTGGGCAATGCCTTTCTTACAGATATAACCGAGATCTCCTCTTTGGGAGCCGCCAAGATACTTCTTTTCCTAAATTCCGCAGAGTGGATTTAAGGAAATACCCCGCCCGACCCCTCTGATATAACTGCATCAGTTTCCTCTTACGAGGTTTGTGGCATTAAAACGCCGCACAACAGCGCTAATTGGGTATTCCCCTTTTGGGGGCTCTACAGCCACCTAACCCAACCAACCAACAAGCGAGGGAATTTATGGGGCGGAATATTCGGAGCAGTGAAACGGAATAGTACTTCCTTGAGCTCGAGACGAGTCGCTGTGTCGGGAGTGTCGAGTTCCTCGCCTACTCGTCCAGAAGAGCAACCAGTTTGAGGATTCCTCAACAGGAACTTTTGCAGGAAGAGCGTCTGGAAGAACTATTTAGAACACGTGTACGGATGTGGCCAACGGGCTTAGGAATAGAGGTTCCCGCCACCGGGGCAGTTTCCACTCGGGACCGCATAGAAATTCGTATTAACCCATTTCATTTTTATCATTTATAAAATAATATTAATAATAATAATACAAATTTGTTGAATAAAAAAAAAGAAAAAAATTAAAAATTTAATTAGTCATACGTAGTTTCCAGAGAAAATTTGTAATGGATTTCGAAACGTATACTTTGTGAAGAAGGTCAGGTTTCTCCATAAAAGGCAATATATTAAAATAACATTTGGACTATTTGGAGACCATCAGATAATAGATATATGAATATATCTTCGACCTTATCATACATATATCCAATTTTAGTATCATTTTTCATTGTACGCATGTCAATGTTATTTAATTTGCATTTAGTAATTTCTCACAGATACAATTTCATCAATTCCATCTAAACCAATTTTGAATGGTTTCGGTGTTTTTATTTACATTGTTCGATCTACTATATTTTCCATTTCAAAAGAACCTCAATTGAATAGAAGATCCTATTCCAATTTTATCTCAAACAGTCAATTCAAGTATTCAAATTTCATGAAAAGCTCAAATTGATATAAATATTCTTTTTTTTTTTTGTTATTTGGTCATTTCAAATTCATCTGGTTCGATGTGTTTCAAATGAGAAATACAAACAAAGCGTTATCTTAGTTCGAAAGATTTATGGCGGACACAGCTTTTCTATTTAGCCGATATTCACATAAAATAGTACGAGTATGTGTACAGGTACACACCTGTAAAATAAAATCAATAGTTTTGTCAATGGCCTGAAGACATTAAGTCGCACTGCTATCCATGTATTGTTAAATTTATTGGTTTGACATGTGTTTCTTATTGAACCTGCGCCACCGAAATTTCCATTTGATCTTGATAAATATTAAGATGTTAACTGGTTTTTTTTTGGAGGATCGCTGGAAAGATATCGGCTTTGATATTTTGGTTATTTGATGTTATTTACGAGATCTCTATGATACGTCATTTGAGTTTACAAAAGAATTAGAATGTTTGAAGCATCGACTTTGATATTTAGACTAGACTCAATTTTAGGAGATAAAAGTCAAAGTCATGGAGACCTGTTCCAAATGTTAAAGGACTATTTTCGTACAAACATAAGGAATTGCGTTTTTATTTTGAAACATAATCGAAAATCAGATCGACGACTTTTTTCGAAAGTGTGAAATTCGCTGCACTAAAATGAAAGATTCAACACAGAAACTTACGGTTATTAGTACAAAGAAAAAAGCTTCTGAAAATCATTTTAACTTGCTTCGTAACGAAATACGAGTACCAATGAAAAATATTCCTCAAAAGAATTTAATTTTGACAGCCCAAAACAATAATCGTGGGTTCGATAAATCTTCAGTTAAACTATCGCTCCATTGTCTTTGTCTCCAGAACTAAATGGCCTACAAAAATTCCTGAGCAACACCTCGTTTCATCTGATAGTATCCAATCAGGCACCTCCGAAAAATCTCATCACGAACTATTAATAATCAAATGAACTCATTAGAATTTCCACACCAAAACATAATTTGAATAAATTAAACATTAGACTTATAATGAAGTGATAAACCGATCATAATTCCTCCAGTTCACCACCAGCACTCCGACAATTACACCCGCACAGTTTCCTCCTCACAAACGAAAAATTATTGTAAAAACAATGGGCTCCAACTTTGGAAATCGAAGTTACAAATCGAACCAAAAACACGCCTTGCGATCGATAAATTGATAATTTCGTATTCAATAGTACGCACTCACGTTACTGGCGTGCCTACGCTTGTGTATCTTTCTTTACTATGATGTGTCTCTTGATTATTTGTATTAAAAATGGTTATACTGGTAAAAAATTTAATAAATCAGTTCATCCATGACAGAAATAAATGGAATGGTGGACATGTGCGTGGACAAAGTACTCGACTGTGCACACACGACCAGATTAGAACTTAACTAATATCACTAAATACGGTTAGAGCGAAGAAGTCACGATTATAATTCAAGGGTTGTCGTCAAAGAGGAAATGAACTACCACCATTATAACGTTGAACAATATGTGGACTACATCGTCAAGTGTAGTAGCTCATTTTAATCACTCGAAATGGTAGAGGCGACAAAAAGTCAATAAAACGTTGGGATTGCCTTAACCCATTTAATCCCAGTAGTTCGTTCACGAACCATTAATTTAATTTTTTTATTAATTTAATGATTGTTTGTCTTTTGCGGATTTTTACTACCACTCTCTAGAAGGTGTAGAGATTATTCCTATAATTTTCAAATTTGTAAAATTAATGCTCTATGTGAGAAAAAAATCACTGAATTTGGGCAATTTTCACCTTTAGGTAAAATATTTATCACAGGTCCAGCTTGTACCAAGATATTTTACATAAACCAGAGTACCAGTGAATAGCCTACAATTAAAATTTTCGCCTTTGTTACCTTGTATGACTATGACCCCAAATTGACCTTTCTTCTACCGGCCGGCGCAGGACAAGTGCATAGAAAATAATGTCTAGTTTCCTCCTCCTCCGCATCGTCCTCACAGCTTCTGCAATAATCATTACATGGAGATCGTAGATGCTTAGCCTGCTCGCACCTATCGAGCAACGACCCGTATTGATCCACACGACCTTCATGACATAATTTCTCTCTAGCACCAACATCCCTGAGGATCCGCTGGGATCGAAGCTCGGCCAAACCTGCCTTGTAATGTGGCAGGTACCTTTTGATTAGTTTTCTGCAAGCTTTACCGATATATCAACAGTTCGCAAACACCCCTTGTCAACATCAGTCGTTCCCGTCCGAGTCAGCTCGTCCGCCTTGCAGTTACTGCTGAAGCGACTATGCCTAGGAATCCAGCACACAGTGATGTTTGAAAAATGCACCGAGCTCTTTGATACCTGTGCCAAACGTCACTACGGTTTTCGAAGTGGTCAGCGCCCCGTCCAAAGATTAATCGCCGCCTGGTTATCGGTATTGGGAGCAATAATCCTCACCGACAGGATGTTACAACCTAACCAAGCCAAATCTTCGGCAGTTGCAGTGATCTCCGCCTAAAAGACGCTGCTAGAAACTGGAAGACGGAGTAACAAGCAAACATGTAATTCCTTTAAATGGACCCCAACGCATACACCCTCCTCCATTTTTGAGCCATCATTTTAAAAGCTAATGGTTTTCGACTCTGGAGTACTTCTACACCCCAATCTTGCCGTGAAAGTATTGGGTTTGTATAGCCTTTGTCGATAAAATACACCGGAGATGTATACTCAGTGTCTTCTGGACTAGCCCGATTATACAGTACAGCAGGGTGACCATTAGTAAACTCTGTCTACTGTACAGTTTCCCGAAGACGAATGGCCGTGATCGCAGTCACCTACTACGCCAAAATGTCCAAGGGAAGCAAGTTCAGTTGAACACTAAGAGAAGCAGTCGGTATTGTCTTGAGAGCATCAGTGATAATAATAGAATATAGTCTATGAAGGCTGAGAAAGGCTACCATTGCACTCTACACATGCAGGAGGGCAATAGGTAAAAACTGGGGCTTACAGCCGAAGGTAGTACACAGGATATACACAGCAGTTGTACGTCCTATTTTGTTGTACGGTATCAGTGTGTGGTGGACAGCACTCAGAGTAGCGGCCTACTGTAGTCTGTTGGGGAAGGTACAAAGGCTGGCTGCGTTGGCCACGACGGGAGCTTTTAGAACCACTCCGTCTGCCGGACTGGATGTGATTCTAGGCCTGCTCCCACAGCATATTCTTGGCGAACAACTGGCAGCAAACAGGGCTTTGCGCCTTCGTGAGACGGGCCGGTGGCGTGCGCTGAGTGGAGGACAGTCTACTATACTGAACAGCCTGGATCTCCCCAGGGAGATGGACTACATTTCTCCAAAGTATCATTTTGGCAGAAACTTCTTCAGCCTGATTTCGTCGAGGAGTCTATGGACCGGGGATGTGCCCTTAGCGACCGACACCATGGTCATCTATACAGATGGCTCTAGAACTAACGAAGGGGTTGGGGTGGGCATTTACTCGGAGGGTTTGCGGATTAACCTCTCACTAAGTCCTCCCGACTATTGCAGTGTCCTACAGGCGGAGGTTTCACCGATCTCGGAAGTCCTGTCCTGGCTGGGCAGTCATGTCATTAGTGTGAGGGACATCACCGTTTACACAGACAGTCAGGCGGCGATTCAATCACTCGAATCCGTCCTCACGACATGTAAAACCATTGATAACTGCCGCTCGGCCCTCGCAGAGATGGGTGGCTTCTTCAATATCACTCTCTGTTGGATCCCGAGCCATAGTGGTTTTGTGGGTAACTGCAAGGCGGATGAATTGGCTCGGGAGGGTACAACTGGGGTGGTTGACGAAAGGCGCGGAGACATTAAAATGCCACTAAGCATGTGCAAATTGTTGATCAAGACAGCTGCTGTGGACAGGGCTAACGTAAAATGGCTCAGCGGCAACACATGCCAAACAACGAGGCTGATTTGGCCGATTTTGACCCCAGTCGCTCTGCCACACTGTTGTCGCTCAATAGAAAGCACATTGGCAAGGTTGTAGGGGTTACCACGCGGCACTGCCCAATTAGGGAGCTCGCCTGGAGGCTCCGGATTCCTCACCACGATTTCTGTAGGATTTGTGGTGATGTAGAGGAGGAGGAAAGTGTTCTCCACCTTCTCTGTCACTGTCCGGCCTTGGCCGGCAGGAGAAAAAAATTTTTAGGCTCCTGGGTCTTCTATGATCTGGATGACCTCAGGAATATGACAGCACAGGCTGGTTTGATACGTAGGTCGGTTGGAGGTGATTCCTGGTGGTAACACAATGGTGGTCTAAGTGTGCTGTGATACATCACGGCAGCTCCTGCACTTAACCTAACCTATAGTCTATGAACTTTATTCAATAAATTCCAGCCAGACTCTTTGGTTAACGCCGTCCACCACACTACTACCCCATACAATAATATGGGGTGTATGACTGATACGAATATCCAGAAGACAACCTTAGGTCGTAGGCCCCTTTTCAGTCCAGTAGCCTTCCTGCAGGCGTACAGAGTGACGGTTGCTTAGTAACGTGCTACTGCATATTTGTCTTCCATGATAGCTTCCAATCGAAAATAAGTCCCAGGTATCTGGCTTTCATACTAAAGACCAGTCTGGTCCCTCCAGTATTGATGGTATCACTGAAGGTAGGATATTTCTATTGGTGAAGAGAATAAGTTCCGTTTTGTGCAGGTTGACCCCAAACAATAATTTTCCTAGCCCACTCAGACAGAATATCTAAAGCATTCTGCATGGCCTCATTATGGACCCCGGGGAATTTTTCAGAGATAGCAATAACAATGTCATCCGCATACGCAATGTCACTACAAGCTGCCTATTAACCACCAGAGGAGTGGAGACAGGACATCTCGTTGGGGGTGCCTCTACACAGCTTACAGAGTGGGAGATCAACTCCCAGGCTCAAGATTAACGTTATTGAAGGCGCTCTCAATATCCAAGAAGGCAACCAGCGTGTATACTCTTTGCAACTCGGAGACTTTTCAATGTAAGATACAAATGAGCAGAGCAGATCTTTGTCCAGCGATCTACTTTCCAGTAGGTATGCTGAGAAAAGGAGAGTAGGTTGAATAGAATGGTACACGTAAGTACATATCGAATAGACGCTCCAGCATCTTCAGCAGAATTGATGATGAACTTATGGTACGGACATCTTTAGGATTTGAGTGCGAACTCCTTCCCGCTTTGGGGATAAAATCCACCTTCACCTCCGACCACGTGCGATGAATGTGTACTAAATTGTACGAGTATTTCAGTTTAGGCCATTTTATTTTCTAAATTCCATAAAAATTTGTTTACGCATCGTTTAGAGCATCTCAGTTTTAATAGCAACTGATTATCTTGTCGACGTTTTAGCTACTTGAGTCGCTTATACTCCTTATTTGATTGGATTCAGTAAGTATCTATTACGAAGAAATTCTTCAGATTTTCAGGAAGTTATCAAAAACTGATTCCAACTGAAGTAAAAGAAATCTACTTTACATTCAATATTATCTTAAAATTTGAATCATATTTGTTTTTCACCAGAAGTAGCGCAAAGTGGGCAAGACTAATAGACTAATAGTTTTTAGTTAAAGCTCCTATAGGATGGGTCTGTTGCATGGAGGAAGTGCGATAGATTCTGCGTTCTGAGCTTTTTGAGTAGTCTTGCAAGTACTACGAGAAAATCCTGCAAATACACTTAAACTAGACATCTATTCCTCTACTATTTTGTCCTAACCCCTAGTGAGCTAAAGCGCATAAACTACTCCTTAGAAGATTAGATGAAGTTTCGTTAGCTATTAGCAAATAAATATTTTCCGACCATACGATAAGCCGAGAAAAGCTTTGGCATATTCTTATGCCCCATTCAACCGGCAAGACAATACAAAACCAATGGTCACAACGGAACTCGAACTCTCGGAACCGGTATGTTGAGACATCACATTAACGGCTTAACGCACGCACGCACAACCCTATATCAGGAAAATATATTCCCCATATTATTCAGAATATATCCAGTCCAACTTATGCTGCTTTAATATAATATTTCAGATTTTTTTTAGTCACATATAATCCCAGAACAGTTTCACAGGGTTAAATTTCAAAGTCGAGAAGTCAATAGCTTCAACGGCTCGCCTCACCTGTTCTTTGGTGAAATATGACAATTGACCATTCCACTGTATGACTAAACTGACTAAGCAACTATCTGTCGCATTTCCATCATATCATTTTTTCAGATATTATTATGCTTCTTAATGTTTCTGAACGAAATTCTAGCCACCTCGACAGAATACGTAATGAGGGTGACGATTGGTTTGCCAATGGCATAATGCTGGCCTGACACACACGCTACGTATGTCGTTTTATATGTTTGTTGTAAGTGTCATTGTCATACCTAGCAGCACTCACTTTTTGTGAAGTCGTCGATCGTTCAACAAATGTAAATCATTTTTGACAATAAGGCATGCGCGCATAAGATCATTTTATTGCAAGTACGTATAGGGCTTAAAGGTGTATTATTTGTATGAAAGATTCATTTTGTATCCAGGGCGTTATATTCTTTGATTTTGCCTGAAGAATGGGCAACAAGAAGGTGACTTCGCTGTGTACTGATTAGTAATTTATGTATATGAAAAAACTTCGATAGGCTGTCAGTGGTGATGACTTTGGTGTGACGGGATCGGTATTTTTTCGAAAAAACAATTGGATGATATGATCTTTCACAGTCAGCGGAAAAATACTTTAGAATCCACCTCAATTAATTAAAATGATCGGCATCTCAGAAAATCACAAAGACATTAAAAATATATATTTGCGATTCTATTTCGTAGTCCAGAAATCAACTGCAGGAAACATCATGGTAGAATTTTAAAAGAAATTCTTAGCGCCAAATTCAACATTTACCACTGAAGAACTTCCAACAACTGTGATTTTTTATACTCTACTACTACTCGATTGCCCTAACCCCTTGTGGGGCATAGCGCGTCAACTGTTCCATGTGGCCCAGTTGACGTTTCGTTGGCATAAATTGGTTTCAGAGAATGCAGTTGCCAGCATGCACCTCCTGCACATCCATGGCCACGAACGTCGTCGTGGACGGGATTCGAACCCGAAACGCCGGTAGTCAAACATGAGACTGATGCCTCAACACACTGCGCTACCGGTCGAAGTTCTCTCTCTGCCTACTTAATAAAAAAAAAACATCAAATCTAGATAATCGAAAGTAGCACCGAATAAAATCGAAAGTAAAGTAAGTCACAAATAACATTTGACAAAACAAAAGACTGAAGGCAGTAACCCCTTCCTAAACTACTAAAAAAAAAAAAATTACTCCAATGTTTATAATCTAGATGAAATCTGAGAGTATTATAAGTTTGCCACAAAGTATGTAACGCTAAGAAATAAGGCTCGCAGAAAAAAATGAATGATACAGAAGTTCATATTATCACTCGAATATCTCAAAACCGGATGTCCGTCTGTCCGTCCGTCCGTCCGTGACCTCTCTAGCTCGAGAACGCGTTGAGCTATGAAGTTCAAATTTTGCACACGTTATTTTTGACAAAAAATGAAGGCTAAGTTCGTGAACGGGCTAAATCGCTCCACCCCTTCTACCCCCTCCCATACAAAATGACACATTTTTGAAAATTTACAATAATCAGATTTTCTCAGAAACTATAAAACATGTTGCTTTGAAATTTTGAATATATCACTTTTATGATAATTGTAACCTACATTATAAAATTTATTGTAATCCTCACCCTCCTTCTACCCCCTCCCATACAAACTGCACTATTTCAGGAAATACGTTAAGCCAATTTACTCATTACCTATACAATTTATCGGGCTGAAATTTTGTACTTAACACTTAATTAACAATATCAGTTAGATTCAAAACCAGGTTCAAATTCATCTAGAGTATTGCATGATTGGGGTTTACCCCAATCGTAGTTCTTTTATGTTTTTAAATTTAGTTTGCAAAATTAATTATTTTACAAAAGTATTCTGATATTATTGCAAAAGACTATACTGGAAACAGCGTTCACGAAATTGTCGTATTTTTCAATTAAATGTCGAATTATCATAATAAGTAATATTTTGGAAAATTTTAATTTTTAGACAAAAAGCGATTATCAAATCAATGTTAAATTATAAATAAAATGTTGAACACAGATGAGTGGCATTTAGTTGTAACAGACGCGATGAGTCGCCGTGTCAAAATGTATCGGTGAGCTTTCAAAAGTTCAATATTTTTGGTGTTCATAATAAACAAATACCCCACAAAATATCCGAGCGAAGCTAACTCGTGTTTCCGTCAACATCCTAATGAGAATTAAGTTCATCTCTATCACAGTTTTGGTAAGGTTTCATGAGCTACCGTAGGGATTCATAGCACATTTAAAACCGGGATGGGTTCTGTTGGGTCACAGGGAGGTTCAAGTGCCAACTACTCAAAACTAGCCCCAACTTTGATAAAAGTATGCAGCTGCCAAAATTCTGTATTCACCCACCAGCTCTTTCAGATGAGCAAGGAAGAATTCCCTACGGTATGCCCTTCTTTTTCCTGTCAGTGCGGATATTCTTCTATCCTTTGTTTCGGCACCTTCAACAGAAGACATTACAGAATAGCCCGAACCTTCTCGCATTGTCTCCAATAAGACAGTGGTAAAAGATAACTCCCACAAAATCATCAATGCTTTGTCCACCTAATGACAACAGCCTGGTTGTGCGAGCAGGGTCAAATCTGGGTCGTACGAAAAGTGTCACACCATTCTCTTATAGTGTCAAGCCTCCTACCCGCCTCGAGCTTTAGCACGAGTTTGCACGTAAAGATGGGAATCACAATATTTGAAGGAAGGATCATATCAGGATCGTATCAGTTGCTCCCCTAGGAGCAAGTTCATCGGCTTTCCCTTGAAATTTCTATGACTTGGAATTTAGCTCAACTCGAAGAGAGCAAATCAACATTCCTTCACAGTCTTCTACCCTGGAGGAATTCTAGGGACCTTATCGCCGCGATACATTTTGTGAAAATATAAATTGCCGATACAACATATCGTTCGACATATTTCTGTTTCTTTATATTAAGTAAACCAAAGCTTTTTAACGAGCCGGAGAAATTTGGAAGCGAAATCGACGTTAGAAGCCATCGCAAATCAATGTTCATAAAGTTGGGCCGACTAATATAGTCCAGAATCAAGCAACGGAGCTAGAACTTTCAGGACGGAAACAAAACTAGCTGTAGTAGTAGGATATCAAAACAGCTTCGGCTAGCTGGCGGAAAATTTCATAAAATTCTTGGGATTCGACGAAGACATAAGTTGTTGCAGATTTCTGGTAACTCGTACGGAAACTTTCCATGTACTGCTCTCATACAAAAGCACAGACAGTACCAGGGAGCGAAACAGACCCAGCTTGGTCTTGATGCTGGGATAACTACTTTGCCAAATTTTGGACAGCATACCGTATGCGCATTTAGCCTCATGAATACGACGATCGATGTCCTGCTCCGCACCATTCAGCAACAAAGCTAACCAGGTAGACGAAGTTTTCCACCTTATCCACAGGCTGCCCATTAATATTGATGGCAATAGGTGTCGGATTTTTTTTCGTAATGGCAGGCTAAGAAACTTGGTCTTGTTGGTATTAATCAAAAGCCCAACATTGCTTGCCTCCTTCTCAAGATCTAACACCATTGCGGGCAGATCCATGATTTTGTGGGAGAGTAGGCATTTGTCGTCAGCGTAGTCAAGATGTTGTAGATGAGATGTTAAAGTCCATGGAATTCCTCTGTCGAGTCCGGATAGGGCTGCATGCAACACATCATCATCATCATCATCGTGGCGCGACAGCCCGATGTCGGGCCTTGGCCGCCTGGATCATTGTCCTCCAATTATCTCGGTCACGTGACCGCGTCCTCCAATTTTGGGAGCCCAGCAGCTGCGCGGCGTCCACACCTACTGAGCTCTCCCAACGAGATCTCGGTCGTCCTCGCAGCCTCGCTCCGTCGACTCGTTCTGCATTCATTACTCTCTTAGGCATGCGATCATCGTCCATTCTTTGTACATGCCCTGCCCATTGAAGTCGTTGTAGTTTGACGATTTTCGAGACTTGCAGCTCATCGTACATTTCATACAACTCATGGTTGTACCGGATGCGCCATCCATCTCGATCGCAAACAGCCCCGAAAATTCGCCGTAGAACCTTACGTTCGAAAGTGTCTAGCATGTTTTCGGAGGCTTGAGTTAGGGTCCATGCTTCGCAGCCATAGCATAGCACTGGTCGTATAATGGTTTTGTACACGCGGAGCTTCGTGTTTCTGTGCACATGTTTCGATTTCATTATGGGGAGAACCGAGAAAAAAGTCTTATTAGCTAACTGTATCCGTCGCTTGATTTCGTCAGTTTCGTTGGCGTCTCTTGACAGGTTGCAACCCAGGTAGATGAAGTTGTTCACGAACTCGATGTTGAGGTCCTCCACGTTGATGCTCGGTTGTGCAGGTGTCCTTGTCACCGATTGCATCATTATTTTAGTTTTACCCTCGTTAATACGTAATCCAACTTCCTTTGCAGCGGTATCGAGCGTATGCAGAAGTTCTTCTGCGTCAGCCAATCTTCGGGACATGATGTTGATGTCGTCGGCGTACGCTGCTAATTGTGTCGACTTGATGAGCAGCGTCTTGCTGTTGTCCATATTCATGGCCCGAATAACGTATTCCAGTGCTAGGTTGAAGAGCGTCGGTGCCAGTCCATCGCCCTGTTTCAAACCAGTGCGTGTTTCAAATAGATCAGTAAGTCTATTCTGGATCCTGACTTGTGAGACGGAGTTGGTCATCGTCATCTTTGTCAGTCGCACTAATTTTGCTGGTATACCAAATTGCAGCATGATGTTGTACAGTACTCCACGATCGATACTGTCGTATGCCTGCTTGAAGTCGACAAAGATTTGGTATACGTTTACGTTGTATTCCCAGCACCTCTGGAGTATCAGTTTGACTGAGAAGAGCTGATCGGTTGTGGAGCGACCAGGTCTGAAACCGCTTTGATATTCGCCAATGACTCGTTCTGCGTACGGTTTTATTCTATTTTCCAGAATTTTCGTCAAAATTTTATAGGACGTACAAACTAGTGAGATGCCCCTGTAATTCTCACATCGCAATTTATCTCCCTTTTTATGGATTGGACAGATGATGCTTCTGCGCCAATCGTCTGGGATCTCCTCGTTCTCCCATACTCGCAGGAGTAATTGATGTATGGCATCATCAACACATCGCCGATCAAAATATCGAATAAGATCGGTGAGATGATGCGCCCCTGCCGAACAACACTGCGAATCCCATAGTACCCCGACACCTTTCCTTTATGCTGAACGCGACATTTCGTGCCGTCATAGTTTTTCTTAATAAAATCCATTACTTTGTCAGGGATGCTTCTCCTGCATAAGGCCGCCCATATAGAATCTCGGTTCACAAGATCGAAGCCTTCTCGAAATCGATGCAAAGCGAATGAAGAGGAGAATCCTACTCAGTGCATTGCTCGCTGAAAATTCGCAAGGTGTTAATGTGATGGACACAAGAGAATCCTAATCGAAAGCCAGCCTGTTCTTCAACAATTGTGTTTTCTTAGTGACCCTTTAGTTTTTCCGTGACGATTCTAGCTATTTTGATGTCAACGTCGGGAAGCACATAAGTGCCTTTCCAATTATTAGATCCTCTAACGCTACTTTTCATCAGAAGTTTGGTTATCAAACATACCTTCCACTCAGTGGGAAATGTCTCTGTGGTCCACTCTTTATCAACAAAAGGTTGCAGCAAATCGGCTGTTGCGCCTGGCGCAAAGTAAAGGTCGGTGGGGATACCGTCAAAACTGACCGACTTTCCTCGTTTTAGTGCAATAATTTTAGTGACTGTTTCCTCTTTAGTCGAGGCAGTGGACCGTATACGCACATTTTTTTGGCTATCTAAATTGTGAATATTAATAGGAACATCACCAAAGGTTACACGGTTCAAGACCGCAGCAAAGTGTTCCTTATACCAGCTCATTCACTTATCTTGGAGGAATGAGCTTTACATCAACATACTTCACTGGATATTGGCAGGAGTTGCGGCCACCTGATGACACCGTATACGACGTTTAAGTAGTTACTTTTTGCGGCATCTTCTGGTGAGGCTAAAAGTGAATTCGCATAAAATATTATATCGCGGCGCGCACTACGCTGAACTTCTCGAGTTTTCTGACGGTAAGAGAGTTGGATGCTGCTTCGATTGTCGTTTAATGTTGCAGGCAAACGAACCTTCAGTTGTTTTCATTCAACAGTCCGCTGCCATGAAGCGTCGGACATTGTAATGAACTATATTTAATGCACTATATTCTGGTAGTCCCGCTTCCACCGGAAGATTTTTGGCTGCTCCTGATGAGTAAGGATCTGCCGGCGGTACAAAACTAGAGGCCGAGGGTCCCATTGCACCTGGACCCCAATGCGAGCGCAAGTGAACCATTCGCCAACCATTCATTGTTGGTCTTTTGTGGTTTAGCCGTATGTAAGACCTCCATAAAGATTTCAAATAGTCGACATTGGGAGCCTCTTCGGTGACCGGACGAAGCGCGGAGGAGCCCTAGACTCCTTTTCGTTTGCCAGGATTGTCCTTCTAAGTAGCTTAAAAAATTTTCTTTACAAGGCATTGCATTTTTCCATTATTCATGTGCTCAGCAGCTTGCATAGTTTATGAGTTACGGCAAGGAATGCAGCGTTGCGCCTGTGCTAGCCTCAGGATACTCTGTAACCTATTGATCATCTGAATAATGGTGAAAAGCAGCATTTTAATTTTCTCTTTGGTGATTTTTCTCCTCTAGACTTGTTGCCGGCTGACTCCGGTACCCCGTTTGCTCATCATCTTCTTCTTTGCAGGCCTCGAGGCAGGAACTGCCCTGTAATGAACATATTCTGGTGTGGTAGTGCTGCTTCCACCGGCAGATCTATGGCAGCACCTGATGAGTAAGGATCTGTCGATGGTACGAAACCAGAGGCCAAGGGTCCCATTACGCCTGCAACCCAATGCAAGTGCGAGGGCAAGTGAGCCATTCGCTAACCATTCCATCCTTATAGCCTCATTTTTTTTTATTCTCCATTTTCACCGCCCTGTTTGTGTTGTCTTCACCAGGCCAATAAAGCAACGAGCGGCAAAAACCCTGCCCACGTCTCCCAGCTTAGCTCGATAAGGGGACTTTTTCTTCGCCAAATGGCACGGCCTGAGCTTCACGGTCATTTTGCTACCGAAGGCTCCGTCTCCACGGGCATCTGCGGATTCCCGCTAAAAAGTCCGTTACACATGTGTCCGCGACACAGAAGTTTCTGATACATGTTACACCATCTATTTGGCGCTTTAGTGTCACCATACACTGTCGAACTCAAACTCGAACACGGACCTAGTGCAAGTGGACCGGTTTTCTTAACACCTATATGAAGTGTGTGTGTGTGTCCGAGGACATTTGTACCAGGTTCGTGCTCGAGTTCGAGTTCGACAGTGTATGGTGACATTTACTCTTCTGTCTCAACCCAGTTCGTTCGAACAAAAATTTACTCACGATCCTCTCCGTCGAGTTACATTCAACTAAAAATTGATGACGGCGCGGCGCGTCGTCCCAATTTATACTGCAGCCAATAAACATCTCTCTCATACTAACAATGTTTTTCCCATTTGCATTGAATATCGAAACGCTGAGAAAATTGAAACAGTAGCTCACGCAATAAAAATCGTCATCCAATCTTCTATGCATACATCGGGCAATAAAATTCAAACCCATAACTTATGTCAACAACAGCTTCCAACAACAATACGGTCGTTATCAAAAACAAACAACAGCAGTAAGCTTACTGGTTCCTCGGGCAAGTTCTTCTGCAAATCTGCCCTGGTTAGGTAACCAAACAAACCATCACCAGTCAAAGTAGACATGAAAGGTACCGGGAATGGTTGTTACAGAACTCATAAGATAGTCTAGGTCTAGGCTCGCCTTATGCGAACCTTGTTTTTATGCAGATGGACCCGATCGGAAAGGTTCCGTGGTACGGGTAACTGGTAAAATTCAATTTTCCGTAACATGTCAAGATCTCGTTTTTCTCGTGATTTCATTTTCATAGGGTCGTTGATATTAAATTCAAAATTGATTGTCTGACTGACAGCAAATCGTTATAATGTTACCTTGTGAAAATGCAAACAACAAACGCAAAAAAGGTCATGTTTTTAGCTAAGTGCAATCCGGCAGTGTTGCTGGTTTTGGTGGAGAACGAGTATTTGTTATTTTCTAAGTTAAGTGTGTTTATCGAAAAATTTAATTGGAAATGATTCACTTCAGACGGTTAAAAATAATCTGTTAAGCTGCTATTACACTATAAAAGTTCTTTTGCAAATATCTTTTATAAAATATATTTTTAAGGAACTTTTATAGTGCAATAGCCGCCTAAGAAAAGATTTGCGACATGAATATTGCTTGTTTCAAGTACTTTTCTTACAAGCTTCCACACCTTCCCCCTTAGGCGGCTAATATCATTCATAAAAGTTCTTTTCAAATATCGTGCGTCAAAGATATTTGTAAAATAACTTTTATAGTGTAATAGCCGCCTGAATGGGGTAGCCTTCCTTCACGATTCTCCCCACCAGCATGGTTACTTCTTTAGCTATTGAAATTTGAGTTACAAATCCAAATCTATGTTCGGTAGTTCTAGCTTCCATACTAACAACACTTGACCATCAACAAACTTCCATCTTTCTCGCCATTACAAGCGTCTTCCTATCGTCGAATATATCACATCAAACCCAGTAATGTCACCTGTATTTTATCGTTCAAGACGAAAATCTGGTTTTTTGTCGTCTCACACATTCGTCAAAGTCAAAATAGAGAAATCAATGCATGTAATAGGATCACTTTTCGCTATAGAACAATAAAATCTGAATATCAATAAAACCAATCGAAGTCAAGTCAACAAAACCAATTCTCCATTAAATCCAATATGCTTCAATGTATCCATATTACAATACTTGAATAGGAACGCGAACGCGTACTCGGCAACGGATAGACTTCTGCATCTCGGAATTACTCTGATGGTGACTTACTGGAATTCTATGCATGATGCTAGAAACGAATCTGTATCTTTCACGACGTACAAAAGATACGGCTGGTAATAGACGACGGAGGAGAAGAAGATGACGATAATGGTAGGCACAATCGAATGCAAAAAAGGTTTCGCGTTGTTTGCCTTTGTTTATACATAAAATTGATGGTATGAATAAATTATATTATCTGTAGCCCGAGATACACAATAACAGTGTGCAATTGAAGTTCTTTCGATTGGCATGGACTATGGACGAGTGGCAGCTCATCATCCTTAACATCATCTGGAAAGTGCATGACAATCGGTTTGCTCATAAATCTTCTAGCGGATGAGTGACATGATGGGGTTTGTTTTGCGTAATTTCCTTAAAAAGGATTCTGCTAGAGAGTTTTGATTCTTGAATTGCAGGGGGGTTTGAGCAGAAATGAAAAAGAGCTATAGTAAACATTCTAGAAGAGTGAAAGAGGCGAAAATTGAGTATTTTCCTGGTATAGCTAGATTTAAAGCCCCAACTCAAGTGTCACCATTTTGGTCGCGAGCATGCATTGAACCACGTCAAACTCATCAGAAAAAAATCTCCTCATTTCCACCGTTCTATGATATTTGATGGTTCGATGGAAGTTCGGTCGTGGTTCTGCGCCATCATGTGACCTTTAAGGAGTGTTTGGACGACATTCAAACTGTCAGACCGGTCATTTTTTCTGGAATCAGTGTAGCTGTTATTAGTACTGTCGGTACACATTTTTATGCTGCACTTTTGATTAGCGGCCTGAAACTCGGAACATATTTTCTAGGGACTATAAGTAAATATTCCGTCAATTTTTTTTCGACGGAAGTTGAGTTTTAGGCCCTTTTTTTCAAAACAGCTTCCAAATTTTAAAAAATATAAATCGGTTCTAAAGTACCAAACGAGTTATCTTTTCCGCCAAGGCAAGTCGAAAGAATCCACACCAAACTCAATCCGACCCACATTTTGGCTAGGGGCCCCATTTGTGTCCCGGCCTTTCAATTCACAGAAAAGGGAAGACATGCATTTGGATTTTATTTGTTGTTTCTCGTCTGTGTACATGGAAGGAGTGCAGCTACTGCAACCAAATTCAAATGTTTTTGCAATCGGGGTTACGAGGCAAGTCTTTTGAAAAGGTAACAAGTCATTTGGGGCCGAAAGGTGAGCGGTGCTTACTTGGCTCGGAGGGAAATGTGCTCAATGAGTACACCTAGAAAATCGTACAGGAGTATTTTTTATTTTATTTTGGTGAATGGAAGGTTACGTTTTAGTCACAAAGGTACATCGATACAGAGGTTGCCGTTACCAATGGCAGTTTACTCACAATCTGGATCGTCTGCTTCATTTTCCTCGGTTTCTACTCCCAATATCGCTGAAATATGTGGGTAAATATCTCGTTTGGGACTTTTAAGCCTATTTTTGTTCCTTTTTTTCGAAATTTGGCGGCGAATTTGCAAAAATTGGACCCCTGTCCAAAATATAGGTCGAATCGAGATTTTTTTCGACTCGCTATGCCCGAAATATGTGGCAAAGATACCTAGTTTGGCACTTTCGGACCAATTTATATTTTTCACAACCATTTTGAGAAAAGCATCTAAAACCCAACCCAACAACCGTCAAAACAAAAATCTATCACATCGGACAAAGTTTCTTCTTATTGTCCCTAGATAATTCACTAACTGCTTAGGATGTAAAAAACATTTGTTTCCAGAATGGTCCTTTCAACACACCCTGTGCGAACTATCCCCCCAATGAAATTTTGCCGTAAAACTGAGGAAAGAGGCCCCAAATTTGGGGGTGATTGTCAATCATTAATTTTGACTCGAAAAAAATGAACAATTTCCCAAATTTACGTTTGATCGATACCGAGGGTTGTGATCCCTTAAGCGAGGTGCGAATGTACTGAGCGGAATCCATACAAGAAACTACTTCGCAATAAAATTAACCTCAAAGGGACTATTCCAGACTATAATTATTAATCGTAAATGTTACAAGAACACGGAAATACAGCGACTATTGATAATATCAACAGTCTCTTGTGTGGCCTCCGCTGACTCCGCGCATATGGATCACAACCACATCGCACAAACATGAACGTTCTTTTCGCTCGTTCTGGGTACAACAACCGTGCAAATAACTAGCTTTCTGTTCCAAAAGTGGAATAACATTAAATTGAAACTAATTAACTTGACGGTTTTACACTCCATCAATATATAGACAGCAGTTTTGTACTGCCTAAAGGCCCCCCCCCCCCCCCAAATGAAATAAAAATTTGGGGTAGTTTCGTGAATTATAATCCCAAATTTGGAGTTCACAGAGCCCTGTCCATAGTTTCCAAATCTTGTCCTACAAATAGTCACCGTGGAAACAAGAAGCCAGTTAGGTAAAACTCCCAGATTTCGGAACACCTGCCTGCGTGTAGAGAATGTTTTAACAAGGCTTACGCCACTGGGTTCGAGGATGATTGGAAATTCTACAAGAAGCGATCGATAATTTCGACCCTTACAAATACGCTGGGCCGGATGACATCATTCCGGCAGACCTGTAACATGTTTCGGACATCATGTACCCTTGGCTAATGACTATTTTTAGAGCTTGTCTGGAGTTGGTATACATTCCTCATAAATGGAGTGAGGTTAAAGTGACTTTTATACTCAAAATTGGTAAGAGGATGTGCTTCTAAATCTTTTACCGCTCGATATTTTTGCCGAACTGCAAGCAACGATTGTAGCATTGCGACTTCGCAAGACCTGTTAGTGGCGTGCGCCAAGCTCCGACCACTCTGCTATTTTGACTAATCTCTACCTCCTTTCATATGCGGATTATATTCTTCTGTGTATGTATCTATTTAGTGAAAATTTCTTGAGCCAAATTCCCTCAAGGAACATGTGAAGGAAAGGAGACAATTATTCACCCAAACTGCACCGTTTTGTATACTGACGAATAAAAAACGAATGCTAGAGTGGGGACCGGTATCTTTTCGGAGAGGTTGAAGATTAGTTTATTTTTCCGCATTCACGATCATTGCAGCGTGAGGCAGAGATTTTGGCTGTTTCGAAAGCTCTCACCTGGCTGGGATGTAATGTCACAGTTGGAAGGAAGGTCACTGTTTATACTGACTGTCAGGCCGGAATTCGACATTGTGCTGGATTGTAAGCCACAGTGCTTATTACTGGTATATTAATTGTGTGGCTGATGAGCCTGCTCGGGCTGAGACGACTGGGGCAATTGAGGATGATTGTTTTGACAATGGAGTGCTTTTCGCAATCTGCAAGCGAATAATCAACTTTAACGAGAAAAATAAAGCAAACGCTAGATGGATCGAGGACGGTACGTGTCAAAACATGTTATAGCCCACAGCGGACCAAGGCCGCTCTGCTGCAATATTATCATTGAAAATGAAGCACGCGGGTGTGGTGGTGAATGTTATCACTGGGCACTGCCCATTGGGGAGCATGCTAGAAGACTTCACCTACCCTACAATAACTTCTGTAGAAGCTGCGAGGATCCTGATGTGGAAGAGAGTACCCTTTATTTGATATGCACCTTTCTGGGGGACTTTTTCTTCCTTTATTTGAAGGACCTAACGGGCATGAGCCCACTCAGGCTTTATCGATTCATTGTTAGCTCTGGCTGGTTCTATGAATAGTAATTTCAATGGGATTGGTTTTATCCTGGTAGCTATTAAAACGGGCCCCCTGGTGGTCTTTTTGTGCTGTGTCATCTGAAGCAGCCTTTTAACCTAACCCAGCCTAACTAATCTTATTTTGCCTATTATCTAATTAACACTGCACTACTCATGCACTTAACTAACATTGTGCCGAGAAAGATATTCTACCACCTCCGTACAATTCCCACGTATCAGTCGCGTCTTTCATTGCCTCGTTGCTCGTATAATTCTTTTTGCAAATTGTTCATACAACAAGTTCGCCAGTAAAAGATACTCGTCGCTTCTCACTCAAAGTTCTCCTCTTCAAATTTGGCTTCTCACGACTTCGCTAATCTGGCCTAACTCTGTCCTCGCTGACTTCATCCCGCTTCTACGGTTGAGTCCTCGGATCCACTATCGTCAACGTGTTGATCTCTCGGTCTCCAACTTTTTTTATCTTACCTTACCTTATCTTACCTTTTTTTATTACGGCTCGTCGCCCTTTTATAACCTAGTTACGGGCGAATATCATCCATCATCATGGAGTCCTATAGCGGAACCCAATATCATGTCTTACACAAGGGTAAGCTTTCCCAACTCTTCGAGGTATAAAGCGGCGATAACTACAAGATTGCAAACTGTCCTGAACCAGTGTCTACGGCGCATCTTACACACACGGTGGCCGGAGTTCATTTCTAACGACGACCTCCTGTTCATTCCTGGCCAAGACAGCATAGACATCTCCATAAAAAGGAGACAGTGGTAATGGATAGGTCACACACTCCGAAAAGTGCCGGAAAACATTGCCAAACAGGCCCTCAATTGGAACCCACAGGAACCGATGCAAGTCGCCGTGTTGGACGACCTAGAAACACCTGGAGAAGATCAGTTGATGTCGAGAGTAACTCAATAGGCAAATCGTGAAATCAGTTGAAGGCGATAGCGATGAACAGGACGAGGTGTAAATTCGGCGTGGTTAATGCCATATTCCCCGCTACCCATTTATCCGACTATCAGTGACGACACGGTCAATATGTTAACCGCTTTTCGATTTAAAACTTCATTGCATATCTATCACAAACGATCCACATACCAATTTGTGTCCTGATTTCCCATGGGCCCTCCTCTCCTCCGCTTTCAATGCGTTAAGTTTCCCTCATCACTTTTAGAATAGGGTTGACAAATAGAGCGCACGTCAATTCAAGGTTTGGGAGGCGGGGAGCCCCACCGCCTCCCATGCTAGTTGCAAGGACGGCTTGGGTGTTCCTCAGCTAGTTTTGTTTTCTTGTATCGATCCTGCTAGGAACTTACTCGGCACTCGGGCCACGCGCGAAAAATCGTTTTTGTAACCAAGGGAGAAGCAGCCAGTGACGATCTCCAGCCCCGCCCACACTACCGATAGCCGAGCTAGCTATCAAGCCCGCGTCACTCTTGGTAACTCGCTAAGGAGGCTTTGACATTTAGGTGTCCGGCATAGTCTGAACGATCAAAGTCTCAGCCTTCGTCCTAATTTGAGCCAAGTTAAAAGTATATTGACTTTACAAAATGTCAAAACTTCAAGTTTTGAAGAGAGTAGGGTACATTTGTAGTCCACCAGGCGACGCATAGTGGTTCACTATTTTGACCAATAGTACTCCTATTGCGTGGGCTCCGCGATTAATTATCTGGAGTTCAAATAGAGACTGAAAATAACTTTATTTGATTCATCTTGAATTTGAAACCCCATGTCAAGTGATAATACATCTAGTAAACGGAAATTACTAAGAAAATTCCCACAATCCAAATAATTGCCACGCATCTATAGCTAATAACCATCATTTTCACCGAAATAGCTTTGGCCTTTTATGGCAATACGTAATTTCAAAAGCAAACAGACATAGATATAAACAACCCCTGACATATGGACAAATACAGTTGAATCACAAATTGGTTTTTGCGCTCGCCACACATAGTCACGGCGATAGCACGTAGTCCTGGGCTCGCCTGAACCCATGGCAAAAGTAATCATCGTCAAAAATCCTGATCCGTGCAGACATTACCACTGCGAAACACAGCGCGATCATCATCATCAACACCACAAGATCCCTTTCCATTCGAATCCAATCCACCATAAATTCTGGGAAGATTTGTACAATAACGAATTGAACTCGCCACATGTGAGTAGTACTCGTGTGTTAGCCTTTTTCTTGGACGAAAACGTAGTACGAGCGTCCTATGTGTTTCAAAAGTCCACTTAGTGCATGGGCCAGTAATATTGCGATGATCGTATAACACACAACTGAGCGCAACAGTATATTAAAGTGTGTCTATTACTTGTACAAGAATAATATTATATAAAAGATATAAAGATATGAGAGACCGGATAACGTGGAATTGATATATTAGGTCTGATCTTATGATACACGCAGGGGTTATGGTCTCTTGGTCTTTTGATCTAATACCCACAGCTAGAGTTTGGTGTCTTCTTGTGCCTTATGATTTGTGGGAGAGGTCAAATGAGGCCAGGCGATAGTTATAGTCAGCTCATCTTCTTCTTCATCTTCAAACTCTTGTATGCTGGTGGTGATCATTTTGGCCTGACTCTTGGTTGGCTGCGGCGACTGATCCCGTAGCAGCTTAAATATCTCATCTTCTTTTCACAAGAGCCCGTGTACCAGATTTTCCGCTTATGGAATTTAATATCTCAAGCTGTGAAATATGAAACGAACATCAGGTACAATAATGGTAATAATTCCATTTAGCCAATATATGAGCAATAACAAGTTCAACATGCCTTGAACAAGTATCAATCGGTTCATCAGCCATTGTACGCGCTATTGGCGGTGTTCGAGCAGCACCCCCTTGACCATTCGTCGGGGATCTTCGATCCGATCTCGGTCTGCATCTATTTCAATCACATTACATTCCTTTACGCTGATCGAAACGATTTATCTATCTCAACTTGCAGCGAAAATGATATCTGATTTCGTGAATCTCTTGGTAAGACCTCCCTTGTGTTCTAGATTGTTTGTGAGTGTATGTGTGTGTGTGTAAATTACGGTACTGAGAGTTTAATGCCATTTAATATCATTTCGCCCGCTTACGATCATGTTTGTCATAGAGGACAACATTGCTTCCACAAGACAAGACGAACGACCTTCCAACGCAGCAGCAACGAATTAGCATGTTCGGCATGGTATCCCCAGGAAGGAGACGCTTTTGCAACAATTACCATCAGCAATGTTGGTGGTGGTGCAATCACCAATGGATATCGCACTAAGTATTAACTTTCATGGATAATCTCATGAATGGACCTAAGAAAACTCAGGAACTGTAGAAGAAAATCCTCACATCATCATTGTTTCACCAACTGCTGAAAAAAAGGTTCAATTTACTACGCACGGAATTATTTCCAGCTCGCGACGAGTGGTGACTGTGCCTAGCCGAAACAAAAAGATTATTAATTGCATTTTGCTCGCCATTACTTAGTAATTAGCTTAATTGAATCCATTAGGCTCGATTGATGCAACTCTTTTGCAATTCACCCCTTTAGTTCGTAGAAAAGTGCAATCATGGGAGCTGATGGTCACTGTGAGACTACGGTGACCATTAAATTGTCCGCCTTTTTCGCACACACGTAATTGACCAAGTAGTCGTGAAATCTGTTCAATTTACCTTTTTTTCATCTCATCAAATGCCCGTCTAATAGTTTGCCTTAGAAAAGGTGTTGCAATCCGTTGCATCCATTTAGAGACTCATTCAGTCAGTGACGCCTGTTCCGATATTAGAGCTGTGGCTGCTGCACTTGCCATTTTCCCAGCAGCTCTTCTTTTTTTTGTGCACTTGAAACTCAGTTCAGAAGTAAGAATTCATAAGAATGCTGTATAAGAAGATTAATTGATTTGCATCAGGTTGCAGTCTATAACAAAGCGATTTTATGCATTATGACGATGACTAGGACGGAATTTCGCCCGCGTATGTTAAAGTTTTCTGACAACATGGTGTGCCCACAGCGAGGGGTGCTCTTGGTTGTGCGGTAATGATATGCATTTGATGGAAATCGATTTTGGAATAAGGGCCTGCCGATGATAGTGTCAAAAGGATCCGCGCGAAATTTTTGATCAGAATGCACTAACACTGAAATGTCGGTTCGGAGATTAATCAGAAAGCGGTTAATGTTTTGGGATCAATCGACTTCGAAAAGATTGATCTAAGATATGGCAGAAACCAGTTAACAATATGTATTGCAATTTTTGATGAGCGATGGAATGCAATCAGTGCTGATGTTGCACATTCATGATAAATTTGAAAATAATGATCGATGGATTTGTATCGGCAAATGAAAAGGTACGGGTCAAAAATGGTTTAACAGTGATTTGCAAAGGCAAAAATTTACCATCTTCACGCATTTTTTAATGACTGGTTTTTTTTAACAATAAATTTTGCTCGGAACTGATTATAAAATAGATAAATAGATTCTTTTGCGTCCCGTGTGCATCTAGCCTGCCTGCGCTCTTTGTCACCGTGATTTTTTTTTTAAATATTTTCTGCATTTTTTCAATCCCGTCCGATATGACTCATTAAAGATGCATGTTCCTCTGGGCGATCCATGCGACGGTAGCTCAACGACGATAGCCATGCGACGAAAGCTCCTCGACGATCGCGCACGCGGTTTGTTCCTCGAAGCGACCGCGACATGTCTATGTGCGGATTACGAATTCGCAATGTAGATAAAATATGTATATGCGTATATGTAAAACGTACAGTTCACGCCGTGTGAATGCATTTTGTACCAATTAACCGACTCTGGGCATCCACAAGCATTTTTCTTGGTTTGCATACCATCCACCTCAGTTGGCCGACATGTACACCAGCGGTCGCGACTTCTCTGCTATGTGCAACTCAAATCCATGGCATATACGACACGACACAAGCAATCGCCAAAAACATACATTTTTTCGCCATGCACAACGACCAACTCAGTCAAACGATATGCACGACAGCGATTGCGACTCCCTGGTCATAGACAATCAACACAAGTACCCCCCAAACAGCCGACCCCGCGCACGCACAAGTAATCGCCAAAACATAAATTTTTTCTCGCCATGCACAACGACCAAATCAACCAAACGATATGCACGACAGCGATTGCGACTCCCCGGTCATGTACAATTAAATTCCCGCGACCCTGCACATGCGCAAAAAATAATATCATCATCATCCAGGGCATATACAACAGCGACTCGCCTTCTATGTACAACGCAAGTACCCCCAACCAGCCGACCCCGCGCACGCACAAGCTATCGTCAAAAGATACAATTTTCTCGACATGCACAACGGCAACGGCAATCAGCCAAACGACATGCACGATAGCGATTGCGACTCCCAAATATGATGGTGACGATATCCTACCCCCTGCGATGCGACTGACGGAGCCATGCGATCCTCGCTCGCGAGCGTAGTCGCAGTCGTTTGAAGGAACACAGCTCCATAGACAATACACCCAAATAGTGCTCAGCGCTGATCGCTGAGCTGGGATAGCTGCGCTGTCGTCGCATGGATCGCCCCGAAGAACATGAACCTTAAGCCTGCCCCATGAATAGATTCAATGAGCCGCAATGTACATATACTAGGCGTTAGTCAATTTGTTCGTCAATTGTTTTTACGTGCTAGACGTTAAGTGTCTTGTAAAAAAAATTTGTTTGTCGAGGGTTTTTGTGTGCCTGGCTGACTGACATCAATTGTAGTAGATGAAAGTTTCATCCGCGGACCAAAATTGGCTTTGGGGAAGGTCACCCTGAATGGAAAACCAATTATGGAAGATGACAAGGAGATGAAAACTTATGGTGCTGGGCCTCGGAAACCCTGCACCGGCGGCATTGGGAGTGAGCAAGCGGGCTCCCGGCCGTCGTTATCCGTCAACCACAGTGTTAAGGCAGTGGAACAACTGGCCGCTTCAGCATCTAATACAACAGGTGTCAAATTGTTGCTGGAAACAGCATAATCGGAAAGGGACGACGGGTCCACCTCGTCAAGGGCAGACCCATTCAAAAAAAGCCCCAAGCTTCAAAGGTCTCCCTAAAAAAAACCTTTGACCGTACTATCAACGAGTTGTTCTAGGGATGACAAGAAACCTGCAGTCGAAACTGACATGTTCAACAAATTGGGTACGCTGATCGTGGACTTCATGGAGTCTACATCCAATATACATACATAGCGTTGTTAAGGGTAAGGTGAAGAACATACGCATTATGAATAATGGGGCAAGGAAGCAAATCCTTGGACCCCATTCAATCCTAAGAAGGACAAGAGAATCCGCCCCCTCCCCTCCCAGGCCCTAGCAGCCAACAAGTTGAAGCGCAGGCAAGATGCAGAGGAGGCTACCTTTTTTCAATCTCCCAAGAGAAAAAAGGCGCACTCCCCGAAAAAGAAGGAAGCCAAGCAGCGAAAGACGTGGTTTCACCTGAAACCCCAGCGCTTGATGAGAACCCGAGCTCTTGGACGAAGATAGAGCGCAAGAAGCGGCCCCAGAGGGAGAAGAATAAAAGAGTAAAAAATAAAAAAGTGAGGACTAGACCTGATGCAACGGTTATGTCAGTCCGGAGACACGACATACCCGGAGATACTCAAAAGAGTAAAATCCGAGCCAGGACTAAAGGAGATGGGCGACAACGTCTCTTCCATTCATCGCACCCCAAAGGGGGAACTACTATTCCAAATGAGGGCTCACGGTGGAAACTCAATAGAAAAGTACAAATCCATCGTGATGGGTGTGCTAGGGCTGGCAGCTGAAGTGAAAACCTTGCGTCACGAGACGAGGATAGAATGCCTCAATTTGGACGAGCCGAGTAGATAAGATAAGGGCATTCCAAATCAACTTGGACTTTGAACCCAAGAAATCCGTGACGTCATAGGGATTCCCTCGTGATAAGGGGGTCGTACTTCAATCTAGTTTGTACATATGTGTTTTAAGGAGATCAGTCATACTGATTTGGATCCTAGCCTGTGAGATGGAGTTTTGTTAATCGTCATCACGGTTAGACGTACTAATTTTACTGGCTTACCAAATTATGATGTTATACAGTCCCCGGCGGCTGATACTGTCGTATGCCTGCTTAAAAACGACGAAAATTTGAAGCACGTCGGCCAGCAACTTTTTCAAATTTCTTGGACTGTGAAAAGCTGATCAACTGACCAGAATTTTCGTCAGTATTTTGTAAGATGTACAGATTAGTGAGATGCCTCTAAAGTTTTCAGGTCGAAGCTCTTTCCATTTTTCTGTATCGGGCAAATGATGTACTTGCCTTTGTTTAGTGGGGTATAATGGATCAACTACTCTTGCTCGCTATCGTACTTGGTTTTGGGAAATTTGACGCATCTGTCCCAGCGACTTATCCAGCGGGTCTATTATACCTGAGACCCATATAGTGGACCGAATAACATCTTAGGTCCCAGTAAACTGGAAGGGGGAAGGATCTGTCCTGATTGAACGGTCTTCCCATGTTTGTACTGATTTTGTAGTAGATTGGCTGGTGCAGCCCCATGTCCCTTCACGGAACTTTGTTGTTTGGACTCTTTGGGAGTTTGGTGCGTAGGCACCACCATTATTTTCTCTTTTCTCTTAATTTTTTGTCCATATCGTTCTTTTGCGGGTTTTAGGACTTTTTGTCATTTTTTTTGCATTACGAGCGGACGTGCTATTTTCTTTGTATGATAATGGAGGAGACCAGTGACTGTCGTGATCTACCCACCCCGCTACTCCCGATCACTGGGCTGGTCTGCCAGAGCACGTCATCTGGTGGTCACTGGAGAGGGTTTTTTTTTCTTTACCCTTGGTGACCTCCGGCCTTTACGGCCGAAACCACCCCTCGTCCTCAGTGCTCCATTACAACGAACACTCTTCTTATCCAAATCAGTTCTATGAGCTTCTAGGCGTATCATTTCGTTGATTTTCATCTGAACCTTAAGCGCGGCCGTCTACTGGAACCGTATTTGAGCGGCAACGAGCTTCTGCGGCACGAGCGGCTATGCATGCAAAAAGTTGAGGATTTTCGTGAAAATGCGTCCACTACAAGCGTATATGAGCGAAGCGGCTACGTGTTAAGTGACTCGAGCGCCAGATCCAAGAAAACGAAAAATAGATTTTCCGCTCGTAGCCGCGTGTTGCTTCGAGTAATGTATACCAAAGAACCTTTTTGCAAGTGATTTTATGTGCAATGGAAGAGATATAGTTAAGCAAACAAATGACTCTCTCAATTGCTGTAACCCCTTGTGGGGCATAGCGCGTCCGGGCGACCGGTGGCGCAGTGTGTTGAGGCATCAGTTTGACTACCGGCGTTTCGGGTTCGAATCCCGTCCACGACGACGTTCGTGGCCATGGATGTGCAGGAGGTGCATGCTGGCAACTGCATTCTCCGATATCAGTTTACGCCGAGAATCGTCAACTGGGCCACATGAAACAATTGACGCGCTATGCCCCAAACTAATGTGCCTGCAATGGAAGATATATATCGCTCGACGCCGCTTATTTTGGGAAAGCTTGTTGGCGCTTGTATCAAGGGTGTACGTAGCCACTCCAATTTGCTTGTAGCGGACGGCCAGGCTAAGCCGACCATTTGATATTATTTCGGGTCTTAAAATTCTTAAAATTCGACGAAGACATAAGTTGATGAAAATTTGCAGCTTGCTGATAACTCTTACGGAAACTTGCCATGTTCTGCTCCCATACTGCAGAACAGACAGTAGAGGGAGCCGAGGGCCAAGCTTGGTCTAGTCTAAGTACTAACACAACTGCTTTGCCAAATTTTGGGCAGCATGACGCATGCGCATTATGTAGTCGATGTGACGAGCGATGTACTGCTCCGAGCCAACATTTTCGGGAACAATGCTACCTGGGTAAACGAATTGGTCCACCTTCTCCACGAGCTATCTATTGATACTAGACGGGATGAGTTGGATTTCTTCTTCGTCGCAGCGGCAGCCTAAGAACCATAGTCTTGTTGGTGTTATTCATTAGTCCAACCGTGCTTGCCCCCATTTCAAGATCTAGCGCCATTGTGCATAGATTTAAGATATTGTGAGAGAGTAGGCTTATGTCGTCAGCGTAGTCAAGATGTTGGTAAGGTGCATCGAACTCCTCTGTTAGGCCCGAGTCTGTGGTTGCACCCCACACGTCACCAATAACTATGAGGAATAATGTCGGTTAGAGGATGTTCCCCTGCCGGACTTCAGTCCGGATTCAAAAACTCCCGACACCTTACCCTTATGCAAAATGTGAGATTTCGCGTCATCGTAGGTTGCTGTTACAATAGCCACAAACTTCTCAGGGATCCCTCTCCTGGGCTAGGTCGTCCGCATAGATTAGGATGAAGGCTATCCTACTGACTATAAATATGACACGTAACCTAGCACATTTTAACTACTCTGGCAAATTCATGGTCATAACTCAAACTCTAAACTTACTTTTGAAGCGAAGAAGATTTGTGCAAAGAACATACCTTCGACACTCGACAGTTTGGTCCAACGTAAAAACCGGGCAGTTTACCCAGCACATGATCTTGAAACCGAGAAACGAACACTTTAAAAATCTTCGATAAGTAAGCCACGTTCTACCGTGATACGTTTTAAGCTCATAAATAAATTCATTGTATATTAAACTGAACACGAACCCTTAACATTTCCACAAACCGAAGAATTTTTCAAAACATTCTATAAGCTCGGAATTTTCAACAAATATTAGCCACATACACGAATCACTTAACACCACATCCATTTTTTTTTTCTAGCCCGATCGTTAACCACCAGCCATCGCCTGAAGGACCACATATCGACGAAGCGTGAAAATAGAACATGCTGCCGGGAGTTTTACGAACAAGATCATTTTCAATTTCAGTAGCCACATATCTCGGAAATAAAATCGTGGGCTAACATTTCCTTCAGATAGCCTCCTATATGTAGTATTTCTTTTTCTGTATTTTCTTATCTCAGCCAAGATATAAGTACCCTTCTGATAATCGGTTTCTTATTCCCTTTATTCTTTTTCTACCTTGAAAAATTTTCACTTTACAGAAAAAGTAGCAAGTAGAACTCGCCAGCCTCAATTCAGAGGCACGATGATCGCGATCAAGGAATTCGATCGTATATTGCTTATAGATATTCACCATACGAACATTTGTGCGAAGTAGTTACAATTTTCTGACTGAATTTAGTAAACCACGATCGCGATCGTGTGTAAATTCGAACATATCGTGTTAATCCATAAAAGATGTTTGCTGCAAGGCAAAACTGCAGAATACGTTCGAATGTTTGTGCCAGAACATCACTCGACGATCAGCAGCTCCTGAGGGACAAAACACCACGTAAACGAGCCGAGTTTTAGATACAGGAGCTCCAGATACAAGCCGATATTCGATTCGTTTAAAAGTCTAAACATTTAATGCTACGGCTAGAATCTCGACCGCAAGGGCAAGACGCTCTCGAATTACTACAGTTTAAAACAGCCTCTATCTCGATCGTTTCGGAATAGATATAAACGTAGCGTAGCCATGATCGCTACTAAACTCCCTTTTTTTTAACAGTAACATGAAATTCGTTGTTTGTCGTTGAGCTCTCCGCTTCACCACACTTGATCCCCAAGGAGTCGGGCTGGAGAGTGTCTTAGACGGTAGTAATGTAACGTCACATTGTATCGCACTGGTGTAAAGAAACCATAATAAATGATAATAAAAATTGGTAACGATCGGAGTGAGAATCGAATGTCAACAGCAGTAACTTCGAGCAAAACAACAATCGAAGAATCTACGAAAGAGGACCAATTCCTTTCTCGCCTTAAGAACTGCTAATATCTTCGGGCCACTGAAGATCATTCGCCCGTTGACCGAACGCGCTAACCAAAAAATATTTTTACACATTTGTCCTCGCTGCATGTAACAAGATCGCTTTCAAGATCGTGAAATATTGATAAGGTGAACATTTATGGGCTTCGTTGTGCGCGACGTTTCTCAAGTTTGTATCCAGGCAAAATGAGGACAAAACAAGAAAAAAGAAATGAAAAGGTTCTTTTCGTACCACTCCAGATTAACCTCGCCTTAGAGTTCTGATCCCGTGCTGGCCGTTGGTATCCAATCCTCCGGGACTAACGCGCTGACACAGTGGTCTTGAAGGTCCGCAAAGTTAAAAGAAGTTCATAATTTTTTGTCCAACGCGATCGAGATTAAAAACAGATCGTGCATTTGTTGTGCAGCTCACCACTAGTCGACAGATTTGTTCGATTTGACAGTGGTTATTCATAAATGTGCTAAATATATTTAAGGGATGTGTGAGAAGTGGTCGAGATAAGAATGTTATTTGCGCAAAGGTTATAAGGTATACGATCGTACGGATGTATGCAGAACATCGGACAGAATGTTGAGCGCGAATGTTTTATGGAGAATTCGTTCAAGATCAATTCTGACTAATCTGCGAGCTTGTAATTTTAGTCGGTTTTTGAATTATGGATACTGATGAAGGTACAGCGTATTTTTGTGGGAAAGGATTTGTAATAATAAATTTGTGGAAGTTATTTCAGGAAAGGATAGGACTATATATGAAAAAATGAATGAATATTTGTAATTGAATACATTTTGGAAGCAGGAATTTAGTAGAATACCTAGGGTTGACGGTTTTTTTAATGTATTTTTACACCTATAGGTGAATTTCAAAAGAGTAAAATCTTAACCAAAGCGGTTAAAGAAAATTATCTCTACGATAATTAACTTCCCAATTTTTATTTATTTGGCAAAATTTCGGAAAGCCCAAACCAAAAACCATCGCCGCAATAGGATTCGAACCAAAGCACGGACATGCATTGGACTGACGCCGGAACATACTAAGATCCCTTGACTGGGTATGCAGATGAACATTTTGGAGCTCAAAGGAATAGTGCTGTTTTAATGAGGAACGGATGGTTATGACTGGCATGGACCATCCACGTAAAAATAATATCATGCGAATGAAGCCTGGAATGTACTACCTTCTTGTATGGGTACGTACATTCACACTCCTCTGTAACTTGAAACACAGATAAAATAAAAGATATCAAAATCTTTACAAATTATGGCGCTTATTCAGGCTTATTATTTGCTTTCGTTTTAAGAAAAACATTAAATAGTGGCAAAGCGTAATTCATCTCTCCAACGGGCAGCACTGTAATGTTGTACTCCGGTAAAGCTACCGGTAGTCGCCGTGAGTCAGGTGTGGGGCTCCTTTTAACCAGAGCCGCGCGAAACTGTCTCTTATCCAGGGAACCGGTCTCTGACAGGGTCTTGACCGCCAGGTTCCGGACCAAAATGAGGAACATCTCAATAATACAATGTTATGCCCCTACTGAACCCGACAATGTCTTGGCAAAAGACTCCTTCTATGAAGAACTAAACGCCGTTCAGAGCAGAACACCTAAAGGTGACATTGTAATGGTTATGGGTGATTTGAATGCGAAAGTTGGCGCTGATAACTATGGGCTCAGATATGTGATGGGGAGACACGGTCTTGGTGATCGTAATGACAACGGTGAAAGATTTGTAGAGTTCTGCAACTTTCACAGTCTCTTCATCGGTGGTACTATGTTTGAGCATAAGGACCACCACAAAATCAGTTGGTCCTCTGTTGATCGGCGCAGAACACAAAATCAGATCGACCATTTTGCCATTAGTAAAAGATTCAAGAGTTGCCTCCTGGACGTGCGAAACAAGAAGGGTGCCGATATTGGGATGGGAAGAGATTATCTTATGATCGCTAATGTTCGATTGCGTATTGCAGCCGTGCGCCGCCCCAGAAACGAAACACCCAGGCCCCGCAAATTCAACACCGCTCGACTAAAAAATCCAGCTGTCTTACAACAATATAATGACCATCTTGCGCAAAAAGCGGCTGAGATAACTAGTCACCCAGATAGTGACATAAACGAAAACTGGGATGCCATAAAAAATGCGTACATTGATAGCGCAAATACCATCCTTGGCCCAAACCCGGATTGCCGGAATAAGCCCTGGATGTCCGACGCTTCATTGCAGCGGATTGTTGAAAGAAAGGAGCTGAAAGTTCGTTTGGCTGCAGCTTCAGACGACAATCGAAGCAGCATCGAACTCCTTTACCGTCAGAAAGCTCGAGAAGTTCAGCGTAGTGTGCGACGCGATAAAAGAGTTTATGCCAATTCTCTTTTAGCGTCAGCAGAAGAAGCCGCTAGAAGTAACAACTTAAACGCCGTATACGGTGTCATCAAGGAGTTTACAGGTTGTCGTAACTTCTGCCAACATCCGGTGAAAGATAGTGCTGGAAAGCTACTTATCTTGGAAGAAGATCAAATGAGGCAGTGGAAAGAACACTTCGCCGCGGTCTTGAACCGTGTAACCTCTGGTGAAGTTCCCCCTCATATAGATAATTTAGCTAACCATAAAAATGTGCGTATACGGTCCACTGCCCCGACTAAAGAGGAAATAGTCACTGCAATTATTGCACTAAAACGAGGAAAGGCCGCCGGACTTGACGGCATCCCTGCCGAACTTTATCAAGCAGCGCCAAGCGTAACTGCCGATTTGCTGCATCCACTTGTTGATAAAGCGTGGAATACAGAGACCTTTCCCACTGAGTGGAAGGAAGGTTTGATCATCAAACTTCCAAAGAAGGGTAGCCTCACAGACTGTAATAATTGGAGAGGCATTTGTGTGCTTCCTGCCGTTGCCAAGATAATAGCCAAAATCGTCCTGGAAAGACTAAAGGCCCACTTAGAAAGCACAATTGATGAAGAGCAGGCTGGCTTTCGATCCGGATTCTCCTGTGTCGATCACATTAACACCTTGCGAATCATCATCGAGCAATGCGCTGAATACGATTCTCCGCTTCACTTGCTTTTCATCGATTTCGAAAAGGCTTTCGATAGTGTGAACCGGGATTCTATCTGGGCGGCCTTGCGCAGGAGAGGCATCCCTGAGAAGCTTGTGGCTATTATTAAGGCAACCTATGACGGCGCGAAATGTCGCGTTCTGCATAAAGGTAAGGTGTCGGGGGACTTTGAGATTCGCAGTGGAGTTCGGCAGGGGTGCATCCTCTCACCGATCCTATTCCTCATAGTGATCGGCGATGTGTTGCATGCAGCCCTATCCGGACTCGACAGAGGAATTCAATGGACTTTGACATCTTATCTACAACATCTTGACTACGCTGAAGACATATGCCTACTCTCCCACAAAATCATGGATCTGTCCGCAATGGCGTTAGATCTCGAGAGGGAGGCAAGCAAGGTTGGGCTAAAGATTAATACCAACAAGACCAAGGTTCTTAGCCCGCCGTTGCGAAAAAGAAATCGGACACCTATTGCAATCAATATTAATGGGCAGCCTGTGGAGAAGGTGGACAACTTCGTCTACCTGGGTAGCATTGTTGCCGAAAATGGTGGTACGGAGCAGGACATCGCTCGTCGTATCAACCAGGCTAAACGCGCATACGGCATGCTGTCCAAAATCTGGCAGAGCAGTTATCTCAGCATCAAGACCAAGCTGGGCCTGTTTCGCTCCCTGGTACTATCAGTGCTTTTGTATGGGAGCAGTACATGGAAAGTTTCCGTAGGAGTTACCAGAAAGCTGCAAGTTTTCGTCAACTCATGTCTTCGTCGAATTTTAAGAATTTTCTGGCCCGAAACAATATCAAATGAAGAGCTAAGTCGGCGTACGGGTCAGATGCCAATCGACGAATTGATACGCAGGCGAAAATGGCAGTGGATAGGTCACACATTGCGGAAGAGTGATAACTGCATTGCTTTGCATGCCATGAAATGGAACCCCATTTCCAACCAAGGCCGACCAAGAGGGGGTCCTCGAATCACATGGCGTCGATCTGTGGCAAAGGAGTGTCAGGTACTGGGTAAGTGTTTTGGGGAGTTGCGCCCCATTGCCCAGAACAGAGTACGATGGCGCGCAGGAGTAGTTGACGCGCTATGCCCCGCTAGGGGTTAAGGCAAAGTAGTAGTAGTAAAGCGTAATGCTGCTAATATTAATTGTCAGCATAATTCAAATAAATAAAAATTAAAAAAAAAATGTTTATGTATTGTACTAAAATATGAAATTTTAATGAATACTATTTTTGGCGCCACCCAAAGGTGTTTACGGGGATGGAACGTATGGTTAGCGTAGTAACCGTGAAAGTTGGTTATCTAGTAGTTCACTCAACTTGCATCACTTTTTTGTAACTCGCACTTTGGTTTGAAAGACTCCCAACGGTTTTTCCTTCCCTATTAGTCCAGGCAACGAACGTAAAATAGGAAGAAATCATGTTGTTTTAAAAGTTTGCAGTCCTCTGACTATATGCCCCACCGATAAAGGGTCCAGGATGTTGCCCTTTTTCAGTTATTGTGGAATATTTCGAAAACTATGGGTTCTACAAAGAAATTCCAAGGTCGAATCAAAGTATTTTACGTAAAATAGTATAGGAAATTTTGATTTTCTCACGAGGAAAATATGCACGGTGACTTTCGATAGAATATAACTAGCGACTTGAAAATTTAGTAAAATATTCATACTACTATACTGTCATCTCTCGTTCGTGGAGTGCTGACTTGATTTTAGTTGGAACGCTAAGCTACAAAATTTGATGCAACCTTGCAAAATATGATAGCGTAATGGCGTTTGGTACTAATGTTGGTGGTTCCCCTTTGAATTAAGAAATCCTATTAGATTTTTCGCTATTAGTTGTATAAGAGTTCACCCAAATAAAAATATAGAAATTTTTTTTTGTATTATTAAAGTGAAGTAGAAAAATTCATTGGGCGCTATTGTCGATCAGCGTTCGGGCAGCCGTTCTGTAATAAAAAAGATTTAAAATACAAATTAGTGCACTGTAAATCAAAAGCACACATAACAAAACAAGCTATCACTACTAATTTTACAGAGGTGAACTGCTGTTTTGAAACGATAATCATTCAACTTTAAAAACACACGAGTGAGGTAAAAAAGGTCTGGATTGGGGAGAGAACCATCACCAACCATTATAAGGAGGAGAGCCATCCACAAGACTACCAATTGACTAGGGAGGAGCACCGTCCCTACAAGGACTAACCATCCTCGGTAACGCACAAGGAGAAGAGCCATCCCGGGGCTCAGTCAAAAATAATTTGTTTGGTTTGGGAGGAGAGCAATCCCACGAGGGCTAACCACTCTCGGAACCGCCCTAAGTGGAGAGCCAACCTGTGGCTCAACCAATACAAATCAAAACGATCAGGGAGGAAAACCCATCCCTGCGAGGACTCACCATCCTCGGAACCGCCCAAGTTGGAGAGCCAGCCTGGGGTTCAATCGCAACGCCTGACTCGCGTCTTCAACTATTTCGAATAACAATGAACGCGCCACAGTTCACCACTCACAAAATATAAATAAATAATCTACGCCATGCGTACAATGGACTGAGAAAGTTAGACTTACAAAATTGTTCTTCACTTTCGATCCAACTTTGCAAGATTTCGGTGTCGGCAGCGACAGTGGCAAGATGAGAGCGCGAGGGGCGCGAGAGAGTGGGCCAATCGGCCTAACAACACACTCACACAATTAATTAAACTCACGGTGACCAAATGCAAATTTCACCTTTCCTCTCGGAGTATGGTGTAAGCTCGGGCACCGACCAATTTACTTTTTCTCGTCAAAAAGAAGGGTTGGCGGACCCATTCACGACTCAATTCGAGGATTTTCGGACAGCAACTTTGTCCACACAATCACTTCACTGAATATTAGGATTTGCAAGCAGGGTAGAACGGAAAAACTCGGGAGTTACACAATTTCCTCCTGTTCCTTGGGAAACGAGTTCAAATTGGAAGACGACAGTGGAGGACCACTTCAACTCTACGAGATCACTAGCTCACTGGCCACTGACTCAATGATCATCAGCCCAAAATACAAATCAAGATATCCCTCTAAAACTTTTCAGTTCAGAGAAATATAAAATAAAACAAAGGTAAATCTTTCAAAAAGGTCTAGGTCATCAATAGGTCTGTGAATTTGGCACTTCGAGATGATTTCTTTTCCATGCAAACTGACTAAATCGTTTGCCCATCGGTAGCCCACGTTTGAATAGGCAAACTTTTCGTTTGCCCACCTTTAGAAAAATTTTTATTAACAAATGTATTTTTTTAAAGGTTGGGAGCCACTGAAAATCCAAATTTCAATTTTTTGCGATTTTATACGCTATTTCGTTTGCCCATCGTTAGCCCTGGTTTGCCCAAGCTTTAATTTCGTTTGCCCACCTATCAATATTTTTTTATTCGCACATCAAAATGCTTGTAAAAAATAAAAAACAAAAATTAAAATTTTTTTGTGTTATTTCGGCAATTCGTTTGCCCATCGGAGGCCCATGTTTGCCAAAGAAAAGTTTCGTTTGCCCACCCCTAGAAAAAAAATTGTTAACAAAACAATTTTTCTTGGGCGAGTCGCAAAGAAACCAATTTTAATATTTTCCATATTTGTGCGCTATTTCAAGCTGTTTCTTCTGTCCATCATTAACACAGAAATGCTCAACCTTTACTTTCGTTTGTGCTCCCCTCAATTTTTTTATTCGTTCATCAAAATGCTAGTAGGGATAAAAACTAAAAAACCAAAACTTTATTCGCGCAATTTGTGCTATTCGTTTGCACATCGTAGGTCCATGTTTGTCCAAGAAGAAGTTTCGTTTGCCTACCCTTAGAAAAAAAGTTCTTAACAAAACCATTTGTCTGGGATGAAAAAAAAATCAACAACAAACGCCAAAAACTAATTTGGCCTTTTATGCGTTATTTTCCGCTATTTAGTTTTCTAAGCATTATGATTTGATAGCAATATTTCGTTGAACTCATTTCCACACCACCCAAGAGGTAAAGCTCATGGCGCGCATTTTTTAGCGTCTTTCCATCAGACCTTATCCATAATACTAATAATATTAGACACGAGATTAACCCGTACTCTTAGGAAGCGTCAAAACTCGATGGACTTTACTAATATAAAGATGAAGCCGGAAAGTAGAAGGCTTCACAATTCTTATAGAATTTTTTTTTAACCATGCATTTTTATACCCTAGACTTTTAGTATAGGGTATATTGTTTTGTCACGACGGAAATATGTAACACCTTAAAGGAGGCTCCGGAGGTATAGCAATGTGTAAATATAAATGATCAAGGTCATCTCCTGATTCGATTAGGCCATGTCTGTCTGTCTGTCTGTCCGTCTGTCTCTCTGTCTGTCCGTTCGCACGATAACTTTCGATAGAATAAAGCTAGAGCCTTGAAATTTTGGTTAAATATTGGTAGTGTAATCTAGTTGGATGGTATTGAAAATGGGCATGATCAGGCCAAGAGAACGCCTACCTCCCCTACATATGTAAAATACATAAATGTATCTATAACTCCCGATAAAATAAACGTGGAAAGCTCTAGCTTTGGTAGATTGCTCATGAGGGTAATCTTATACTCTCCTTGGAAAATAAAACTGATCAGTTGGAAACTAACGGTAATTTTCTTACAAAGAACCCCGTACTGTCCTATTTTCCAGGTTTTTTGTACATAACTCCTGAACCAATTGACGTAGGCACCCGATTTTTGGCATGTAACCTTGAAATGAGAAGCTGCTTAAGGTTTTGTAAGTTAGGCATAATCAGGTGAAAGGAACGCCTACCTCCCCTACAAATTTCAAAAAATTAAATATTCCCTTAATTACGATAACTTTCTAAAAAATTATACTAGCAAGTTGAAAATTTGACAAAATGTTGCTAGTAAGACCTTCTTTGTTGGTATTGAAAATGGGCAAGATCCGACTCAAGGAACCCCCACCTCCACTACAAATGAAACTTCAAATAAGCGATAACTTTTGATAGAATGAAGCCAGCGACTTGAAATTTTGGTCAAATGTTCAAAGTGAGATTGAGTTAGTTGGCATTAAAGATGGGTAAGATCCGACTTAAGGAACCCTTACCTCCCCTAGAAATGAAACTTAAAATAAGCGATAACTTAACGACAAAATAAAGCTATCGACTTGAAATTTTGGTCAAATGTTTGTAGTATGATCCAGTTGGCTAATATTGAAAATACGTAAAATCTGACCAACGGAACCCCTACTTCTCCTACAAATGAAACTTCAAATAAGTGATAACTTTCGATAGAATGAAGCTTGAGACTTGAATGTTTGTAGGGGGATCTAATTGGTTGGTGGCAATGATGAGCAAGATCCGACCCAAGGAATCCCTACCTCCCCTACAAGTGAAACTTCAAATAAGCGTTAACTTTTGATAGAATGAAGCTAGCGACTCGAAAACTTCGACAAATATTTGTTGAATGGGTTAGTTAAAATAATTGATTTTGAGAATGGTCAAAATCCCACTGAATGAGTGCCAACCTCCCCTATGAACTGGCCATATTGGAGACCCACTTCTAATGCATATGGTCGTTGCCAATTGGGACTTTTGGTATCACCACTAGGTCTGTACAAGTCTAGGGTATATACGCTTCGGCCAGGTTTTTTTTTTAATTTCCACACTTCATCTCCATCATCGTGGCGTGACACCCCGACGTCGAGCCTCGGCCGCCTGGATCTAGATCTCGGTCGTCTTCCCAGTCTCGTTCCGTCGACTCGTTCTGCATTCATTACTCTCTTAGGCATGCGATCATCGTCCATTCATTGTACATGCCCTGCCCGTTGAAGTCGTTGTAGTTTGACGATTTTCGAAACTTCCAGCTCATCGTACATTCAACTCATGGTTGTACCGGATGCGCCATCCATCTCGATCGCAAACAGCCCCGAAAGTTCGCCATAGAACCTTACGTACAAATGTATCTGGCATGTTTCTGGAGGATTGAGTAAGGGTTCATGCTTTGCAGCCATAGCATAGCACTGGTCGTATAATGGTTTTGTACTCCCGGAGCTCCGTGATTCTGTTCACATGCTTTGATTTTATTATGAGGAGAACGGAGAAAAAAGCCTTATTAGCTAACTGTATCCGTCGCTTGATTTCGTCAGTTTCATTGGCGTCCCTTGACATGTTACAACCCAGGTATATAAAGTCATTCACGAACACTATGTTGAGGTCCCCACATTGATGCTCGGTTGTGCAGGTGCCCTTGTCGTCGATTGCATCATTATTTTAGTTTTACCCCCGTTCATACGTAGTCCAACTTCTATTTCAGCGGTATCAAGCGTATGCAGAAGTTCTTCTGCGTCGGCCAATCTTCGAAACATGATGTTGATGTCGTCGGCGTACGCGGCTAATTTTGTCGACTTGATGAGTAGCGTCTTGCCGTCGTCCATATTCATGGCCCGAATAACGTATTCCAGTTTAGGTGCCAGTCCATCGGCCTATTTCAGACCAGTGCGTGTTTCAAATAGATCAGTAAGTCTATTATGTATCTTGACTTGTGAGACGGAGTTGGTCATCGTCATCTTTGTCAGTAGCACTAATTTGTTCGGTATACAAAATTGCAGCATGATGTTGTACAGTACTCCACGATCGACACTGTCGTATGCCTGCTTGAAGTCGACAAAGATTTGGTATACGTCTAGGTTGTATTCCCAGCACTTCTGGAGTATCAGGTTGACCATAAAGAGCTGATCGGTTGTGGAGCGACCAGGTCTGAAACCGCCTTGATATTAGCTAATGATTCGCTGATATGCCCCTGTAATTCTCACACCGCAGTTTATCTCGCTTTTTGTGAATTGGACAGATGCATCAGCGCCAATCATCTGGGATCTCCTCGTCCTCCCATACTCGCAGGAGTAATTGATGTATGGCATTAGTTATGAGCATATAAGGTTAATGAAATAGTGAACCGATTTCAACCAAATTTAGGAACGTGATTTCGCAGTTAATAGCATTGTATAATGGGAAATTTGGTTAAGATACCTTCAGAAATAAAAAAAAACTTTTCTAACAAAGACCTGCTTTTGGATATGATAGCTATATGATAGACGGTAGAGTATTCCGATTTCAACCAAATTCATTTTTTTCAAATGCGAGAAAATTTTTCAGGAGTTGGCGTGCTAGTTGGCGTGTTAAAACTAAATTAAACTAAAATATTATAGCATTCCCTTCTTGCGAATTCCCGGAATCATGCTCCTCTAAAAATAGATCATCACGAATACTTCATTTTGACCTTTGAAATCATAAACCTTCAATTTCAATCCGCCTTCGTATCTGTTAAATTACAATGATCGTATTACCAGTCACTCACCACCGACGACACTCATATCCCTTCTATAGAAAAAACGACTCAATTATCTCAGAAAATAGCAAATACAAAACATCTAAACCACATTTACATCTTTGTGACTGACTCTTGGAAATTTTAATTATTTAACAACCTATCATTGGAACCAATTAGCACAATTCTACGTTTCTTGAGTGAAGATGATGATGATGACTGCGATCCTAGCCAGCCAATCTTTGCTAAAATTAGGTACCACTAAGCTTGTGGCACTATGCACAAGTACAAGTGCTATACGCGTATGTGCCCATATATACACATATAATCCGATTTCACCTTGATCTCTACTCTTATTCAAATTATGATGCCATTATGCAAGTACGCGCAAAGTTAAAGAACAACAAACTTGTTGGGATGTTTAGTGTTTAGAGCGTACACACGAGTCTAACTAATGAAGTTAGTGCCGCGATGCTATTCAAATTGCAACATCTTCGCGTAACGTAAAATATATTACATTATAGACACATTATTAGTGGCTAACTAGCCCAAAGGTGACGCCGAGTAGGTGAGACAGGGAGGGTTGGTATTTAAAAAAAAGATAATTTTGTTATACGAAGTACGAGTATAATATGAAATTAGAGAATTTTGTGTTGTGGTTTGGGTAGGATATGGATCGATTGGAAAAAAATTGCTCGAATTTTTATCTAGCTGAAAGTAAAATAAATATCTATTTGAAAACTTGAGAAAAATCTGCCGAATTCGCAAAAAGAAAGATTATTATCCTTATTACTTAAAGCCTCATCCTCACTCTAGTTTATAGTGCGCCAAAATTTATAAGCACCATCGGCTTAAAACTCCTCTACACCTTGAGCCGTCATGGGTCATACGAAAGCATTTGTTCTCCCTCTGTTCGATATCGGACGCTAAACAACTGGTGGGCTTCCAAAATTGGAGGACGCGGTCACTTGACTGGAGATAATTAGAGGAAAATGATCCAGACGATCAAGGATCCGACATCGGGCTGAAGTAGCACAATAATGATGTAGAGAGCATGTCGATATTGTGCAGAAGTTGGGCAGAGTCCGCGTCTAGGTCGAGCCGACCAATATATGAGCTTCCACCCATTACAGAAGTCAACTTGCGCAATGAGTAGAGGGCCTTACAGAGGTAGTTTGAATGTTGTGGTCAATGCTTGCTTGACAGTTTCCGCTTTGGTAGGGATGGTAGCTATCATAGACAATCAAGGAAAAATTTACGAAAACTGCTTGAGCTATTGGGTTGCTCGGAAAGTCATTTCGCTACGTTTCAAGGGATGGCGCTATTATTGAAATAAAAAAATTATGGTGGTGTTAGTGTCACCATACACTGTCAAACTCGAACTCGAACACGAACCTAGTACAAGTGGACCGGTTTTCTTCACAAATTTGTACCAGGTTCGAGTGCGAGATCGACAGTGTATGGTGACACTTAGCCAAGATTTTTTTTGCCGTTTGAGAGCTGACATTTCCAGCTATAATCAGTCACAAGTTGGAAGTCCTCTGTTTACAAATCTTTATTTGGCATCGACTTGAAAATGGAAAATAAAAGTGAAAATTTTCCACATACTATTTTGCTTTTTTACTACCGAAAAGGTAAAAACGCAGTGCAAGCGCGGAAAAAGTTGTGTTATGTTTATGGTGAAGACCTATTAACAGAACGCCAGTGTCAGAATTGGTTCGATCGTTTTCGTTCCGAAAATTTTGATGTCAGTGATGCACCACGTTCTGGTCGTTCAACAGCTGTCGATGACGACAAAATAAAAGCAACGATCGAAATTAACTGGCGCTCTACGACACGAGAAATAGCGGAGAAACTCAACTTAAAAAATCAACCGTTCACGAACATTTACAAAAGCTGGGATACGTTAGCAAGCTCGATATTTGGGTTCCATACGAATTGATGGAAATTCACCTCACCAAACGAATTAACGTTTGCGATTTGCTACTAAAACGTAACGAAATCCACCCATTTTTGGAGCGATTCATAACGGCCGATGAAAAATGGGTCCTTTACAACAACGTCGTGCGAAAACGATCTTGGGGCAAGCAAGCTGAACTTGCACAATCGACATCAAAAGCAAATATCCATCAAAAGAAAGTTACACTGTTTGTTTGGTGCAACTTCCAAGGTGTTGTTTATTTTGAGCTGCTCCCAAAGAACCAACCCATCAATTCAGATGTGTACTGTAGTCAGCTAGTGAAATTGGAAAAAGAAATCAAGGAGAAACGACCACAACTACTCAATTGCCCTAACCCCTTGTGAGGCATAGCGTGTCAACTGTTCCATGTGGCCCAGTTGACGTTTCGTTGGCATAAATTGGTTTCAGAGAATGCAGTTGCCAGCGTGCACCTCCTGCACATCCATGGCCACGAACGTCGTCGTGGACGGGATTCGAACCCGAAACGCCGGTAGTTAAACATGAGACAGATGCCTCAACACACTGCGCTACCGGTCGCCCGGTGTCATCTTCCATCAAGACAACGCCCCATACATTTTTGGTCACTCGTAAAAAACTATTGGCCTTAGGGTGGGAAGTGATGCCTCATCCACCGTGTAGCCCTGACCTTGCACCATCAGATTACCACTTACTTCGTTCACTGCAGAGCCATTTAAGTGGGAAAACATTCGTCTCGGATTAGGCTGGCAAAAATGAGTTGATTCAGCTTTTTTGCTTCTAAAGACCACACTTTCTTCGAGCGCGGCATTATACTACTTTGCCTTAACCCCTAGCGGGGCATAGCGCGTCAACTACTCCTGCGCGCCATCGTACTCTGTTCCGGGCAATGGGGCGCAACTCCCCAAAAGACTTACCCAGTACCTGACACTCCTTTGCCACAGATCGACGCCATGTGATTCGAGGACCCCCTCTTGGTCGGCCTTGGTTGGAAATGGGGTTCCATTTAATGGCATGCATAGCAATGCAGTTATCACTCTTCCGCAATGTGTGACCTATCCACTGCCATTTTCGCCTGCGTATCAATTCGTCGATTGGCATCTGACCCGTACGCCGACTTAGCTCTTCATTTGATATTGTTTCGGGCCAGAAAATTCTTAAAATTCGACGAAGACATGAGTTGACGAAAACTTGCAGCTTTCTGGTAACTCCTACGGAAACTTTCCATGTACTGCTCCCATACAAAAGTACTGATAGTACCAGGGAGCGAAACAGGCCCAGCTTGGTCTTGATGCTGAGATAACTGCCCTGCCAGATTTTGGACAGCATGCCGTATGCACGTTTAGCCTGGTTGATACGACGAGCGATGTCCTGCTCCGTACCACCATTTTCGGCAACAATGCTACCCAGGTAGACGAAGTTGTCCACCTTCTCCACAGGCTGCCCATTAATATTGATGGCAATAGGTGTCGGATTTCTTTTTCGCAACGGCGGGCTAAGAACCTTGGTCTTGTTGGTATTAATCTTTAGCCCAACCTTGCTTGCCTCCCTCTCGAGATCTAACGCCATTGCGGACAGATCCATGATTTTGTGGGAGAGTAGGCATATGTCGTCAGCGTAGTCAAGATGTTGTAGATAAGATGTCAAAGTCCATTGAATTCCTCTGTCGAGTCCGGATAGGGCTGCATGCAACACATCGCCGATCACAATGAGGAATAGGATCGGTGAGAGGATGCACCCCTGCCGAACTCCACTGCGAATCTCAAAGTCCCCCGACACCTTACCTTTATGCAGAACGCGACATTTCGCGCCGTCATAGGTTGCCTTAATAATAGCCACAAGCTTCTCAGGGATGCCTCTCCTGCGCAAGGCCGCCCATATAGAATCCCGGTTCACACTATCGAAAGCCTTTTCGAAATCGATGAAAAGCAAGTGAAGCGGAGAATCGTATTCAGCGCATTGCTCGATGATGATTCGCAAGGTGTTAATGTGATCGACACAGGAGAATCCGGATCGAAAGCCAGCCTGCTCTTCATCAATTGTGCTTTCTAAGTGGGCCTTTAGTCTTTCCAGGACGATTTTAGCTATTATCTTGGCAACGGCAGGAAGCACACAAATGCCTCTCCAATTATTACAGTCTGTGAGGCTACCCTTCTTTGGAAGTTTGATGATCAAACCTTCCTTCCACTCAGTGGGAAAGGTCTCTGTATTCCACGCTTTATCAACAAGTGGGTGCAGCAAATCGGCAGTTACGCTTGGGGCTGCTTGATAAAGTTCGGCAGGGATGCCGTCAAGTCCGGCGGCCTTTCCTCGTTTTAGTGCAATAATTGCAGTGACTATTTCCTCTTTAGTCGGGGCAGTGGACCGTATACGCACATTTTGATGGTTAGCTAAATTATCTATATGAGGGGGAACTTCACCAGAGGTTACACGGTTCAAGACCGCGGCGAAGTGTTCTTTCCACCGCCTCATTTGATCTTCTTCCAAGATAAGTAGCTTTCCATCACTATCTTTCACCGGATGTTGGCAGGAGTTACGACCACCTGTAAACTCCTTGATGACACCGTATACGGCGTTTAAGTTGTTACTTCTAGCGGCTTCTTCTGCTGACGCTAAAAGAGAACTGGCATACACTCTTTTATCGCGTCGCACACTACGCTGAACTTCTCGAGCTTTCTGACGGTAAAGGAGTTCGATGCTGCTTCGATTGTCGTCTGAGGCTGCAGCCAAACGAACTTTCAGCTCCTTTCTTTCAACAATCCGCTGCCATGAAGCGTCGGACATCCAGGGCTTATTCCGGCAATCCGGGTTTGGGCCAAGGATGGTATTTGCGCTATCAATGTACGCATTTTTTATGGCATCCCAGTTTTCGTTTATGTCACTATTTGGGTGACTAGTTATCTCAGCCGCTTTTTGCGCAAGATGGTCATTATATTGTTGTAAGACAGCTGGATTTTTTAGTCGAGCGGTGTTGAATTTGCGGGGCCTGGATCTTTCGTCGCTGGGGCGGCGCACGGCTGCAATACGCAATCGAACATTAGCGATCATAAGATAATGGTCTCTTCCCATCCCAATATCGGCACCCTTCTTGTTTCGCACGTCCAGGAGGCAACTCTTGAATCTTTTACTAATGGCAAAATGGTCGATTTGATTTTGTGTTCTGCGCCGATCAACAGAGGACCAACTGATTTTGTGGTGGTCCTTATGCTCAAACATAGTACCACCGATGAAGAGACTGTGAAAGTTGCAGAACTCTACAAATCTTTCACCGTTGTCATTACGATCACCAAGACCGTGTCTCCCCATCACATGTATGAGCCCATAGTTATCAGCGCCAACTTTCGCATTCAAATCACCCATAACCATTATAATGTCACCTTTAGGTGTTCTGCTCTGAACGGCGTTTAGTTCTTCGTAGAAGGAGTCTTTTGCCAAGACATTGTCGGGTTCAGTAGGGGCATAACATTGTATTATTGAGATGTTCCTCATTTTGGTCCGGAACCTGGCGGTCAAGACCCTGTCAGAGACCGGTTCCCAGGATAAGAGACAGTTTCGCGCGGCTCTGGTTAAAAGGAGCCCCACACCTGACTTACGGCGACTACCGGTAGCTTTACCGGAGTACAACATTACAGTGCTGCCCGTCGGAGAGATGAATTCTCCGCTGTTCCACCATCTTATCTCACTAACTCCTAAGATATTTAATTTGTACCTCAGAAATTCACTCTCTAATTGAAGAAATCGTGCGTTCTGGGGACCTTCTGATCCATTGTCCAGGAGAGTACGCACATTCCAGAATCCAATCTTTGTCATTGTACGATAGCTAAAAGTCGTAACCGTTGAGTCAGTCCTTATCCGAGGCATAGTTGACGTTTCGTTAGCATATAAAGATTTCGGATAGTGCAAGTTGCTGGCATACACATCCTGTCCTTTGATTGTCGGTTTTAACGACAGGCCCTCAAAGGGAAAGGCCGTGGTATTTTTTTCACACCCCACACCACAGGGGTACCTCAACCAAATCATCGCACCGCCATCACTGGCGGCTTGACGTTGGTTGGCAATGGTCAGTGACCACTGCCGTTCCAGGGGGCGCCCACGTGGAGGACTATGGAAGAGGAGTTTTTGCCCCCCAATTGATTAATGTGTAATTGATTAATGTTTGTTGATTGTATTAATAAAAGAATTTTGAAAATCATTAAAAAAATAAGACAAAGTTTGTATCTACACTGCATGCAGATACATCGGAACATGGATATGTCTTATGCCTACCGAAAGCGTGGGACGTGTTTGTCGAATGATTTCATCCAGTATAACTATACTGGGATCTTTATAAAACTTACGTCGATATCTTCAACACAACAAGTTCCACGCAGTCGGTAGCCAAAAACATATCCATGTTCCTATGTATCTGCATGCAGTGTAGATACTTTGTATCATTTTAAATTCGGTTTTTTGGCCATAACTTCTAAATTATAAGGAATTTCGGATTTTTTATGAAATCCCCCCCCCCCCCAACACTGGAGCATCGATCCCCACGATTTTTATGCTCCTTAGTCTACTTTTTTTGGTTTTTATACCCTAGTTTTTTTTTATTCAAGCGTCGCTGTGATGCAATCTCATAGACTTGTATTGTACATAAAGCCATAGATATATCCATGTTCCGATGTATTTGCATGCATGCAGTGTAGATACTTTGTATCATTTCGGCTTCATTTCTCCTCATATCCAATAACTAATTCATACTACTGTTTTAATTCCCTCCATCGTTCGTCTGACTTATCCAAAATACCTTTACACTATTGCAGGTACACGAAAACAACCACCCGAACATCATATTCTTTGGATGAACCAACAATCGCCCAGACGCTCGTTCCCACTCGAGCACATCTCAGCCAACACTAGAGCCACACAGCGCATTCATCCATATACTCCAGACATTCCGTGCGAGGTTGCTGCTAATTGCCAATGCTGGTCGCCTGCTCACCCGTACACTATGTTATCCACTACTTAGGTCGGCATGACGCGTTTAGAACCGAGACAGTAAACGCGGCCGACGCAATTTCCTCCTATTTCTTGCCGTCCACAACGTCAGCCTTTATCGCTATCAACATCTCAACATGTACACACAAGATCTCCGCAAGCGCGCCGCCAGCTCGGATCCACAAGCAACAGCTGTGCACAATGACCACTTCACTCAAACGACATGCACAACCCACACTCATAGAACTCGGAAAACTTTTCAATGGGGTTGTTTCCTCTTCTGACCCCCGAGTAGCGCAGCAGACATTTCGTGTTACGGACAGATTTTTAGGATGACCCCCAGCTATAAGACATATCCATGTCAAAAACGACTTGACTGACATGACATGAAATGACTTTCCGAGCAACCCAATATTTTTAAAATACATACTATAGTATAAATACTCTCACCAATTGCTCCCCTATAAGCAATAATGTAATATTCTTGAAACATTATACTTTATTATAGAAGCACCTAAAATTCGACATCTGCAATCTTAACATCTACCACAAGTCAATTTATTTGTGATCTACAGAAAAATTGCACAAATGCAGCTTATGCTAGTCGCTATTGCGTACATTCTCCCCATTTCAAATGATAACGCTTGACTGATGTCCGGACCTGATTGCTGCCAAGCCAACTATTGTATACAGTCGTATCCACACTTAATTCCTTGGCGAAGATAGTTTGGTCAATGTAAATCATCTTTTCCGTTCCATGGACGCATAAATGCTTCAGAAAGATATTCCATGCAGATTGCACTTTACAGAAATTATTAGACGCGTGTTTATGAGTTTTCATGCCAATTATAAAGCATTTAAATGTAGTGTGCACCATGAATTTATGATGATGGGAAAATTTCTCGTGTGATTCCTTCAATGTTTCATTCAATTTAGGGCAACGCGATAAACGTAGAAGAGATTGGTAGGGCTGACAGATTTACAGAATTTAGAAATATAGTGGAAATTATGAACTTGTAATTTATTTGAAAAAAATCATTAAACAAATCACTTTTCTTTTAATCAGTGTATGATCTACCTATTAGCAAAGTTTGCGTTTCAAAGCCTTGTAATCCTCATTACAAGAAACGGCGCCACCTGCATAATTGTTCCTGCTACGCGTAAAATATTCCTGCACACTTGATTAAGTGATGACATGCCCACGATAAAAAAAGTTTCGTCTCCAGATTTGTAGATATATTTCTACGTAATTTGATAAGAAAGATTCTGTTAACCACACAATGGTCGTCTAAATTTTCCAGCTTTTCCCTATATGGTGTCGATTCAGGGCAACTTCTCCGGACTACAACGACACTTTAATACGAGTATATTAAAAAACAACAACATGTCGAAAATATGTATACACCAGAAATAATACCAAATCAATATCAACACCACATTTTTTTGGAAACCAATACATTTCCATACTGATCCGTATCTTCTCGGTCATAACTGAAAAGATGAAAAATCCAATTCAATTTGTTTTTTATTGTCCTAACAGTGGCATGTGATACATTTGTGAGCATCTTTTTTACGCTGTTTATAATATTGAAAACAGATTAAATATCATATTTATCTTTTTCAGCATAAATCTTGGTAACTCCATAAATTACGTTTATCCGATTTTATGTTGGATTTATTTAAATTGAAATAAGATATAATCCGATTTTTTTTACTAAAAATATCAAAAATAAAAAAAAGATAGTAGGACATGAACTGAATGTGTCTGGATTTAAAGATAGGACGAGTTTTATGGGATTCCGTTTTTTTTTGCGGCTGCTTTATGGTGATAAAACAAGTATTATGTTATGTATTGTATATTTTGTTTATTGGCTGAATTGACAAATTTATTTAGAATTTAATTTGCCCCAGGTGTATTTCTTAAGATAAACATAACAACAGATACGTAGATACTTGTTTCTGCCTCAAAGCAAACTGATGACAAAGACAAAGACAAATGCCAAGGATCTGGGCTTCATCTTAGCCGGATAGATAATAATGAAGTTGGCAAGTAGGTATAGTCCGACGTGTTGAACAGGTCGCCCCAGCTTTTGTTCGATAAGACGGCGGAATAGGACGTTTGAAGGATATTAATTGTTCACGAATCAGTATCCGAATCAAGGGGACAGTAATTCCAGATCAATCAAATCATAGTGTAGCGCTTATCAAACCCCTGCCAGTGATGCGCCACAATGTAGACCAGGTGTCGGTAACCAGCGGCCCTCCATAAGTTTTTGTGTGGCCCGCTAGGCAATGATAAATTATGTACTTCAAGTTAGGATCTGGAAAACGTGAGCATACTGTGTTTTAGAATTATGTGAAGTCCATAATAGACCAGGAGGAAAAAGCCCAAAGATTTCTTCGCAATTATAATAAAATACATAACTCCAAAAAACACTTGATTGGTTAGACAAGGAAAAAATAGCTAGTTTATCTGCTGCTAAAAAAGTCGTTATTTGCTCAACGTTCGATTTTTGCACGGTAGTAGGCAAAAGTTCACTCAGAATGAAAAATTAGATAGCAGACTATTCGGGCAGTTGTAAGGCCGTAGCAGCAGACATCATCAAAAGCGGTAAACAATGGAAACGCCATTAGGTCCAGGACACTCCCACCAGTGAAAATGCAGAAACCTAGGATACATATTTCGATGTTACGAAGATTCCAATAGTAGTTCATTCAGAGCATTGCCACTAGTGCAAAACAATTGTCCGACATTTTAATTTGTACCACTGACGCGACGACGTGTCAAGTTTCGCTGTGTTCTTTAAAAGAATCCGTCGATCCTTTTGGAATGAAATTTTTTGAGCGTCATTTGTGCTATAGAAGTAAAAGAAAAATTATTTCAATTTTTTTTTTTTGGGAAAATCAAACAAAATGCATACTAAGGATCGATGACATTAAGGGTAGCGAGCAAGTCTACCGTTTTACTAATTTTGTTCACTTCCTTCCCCATCTGATGATACCATTTACTATCATACTACTATATACTACTATCATCGATCCTTAGTATGCATTTTGTTTGATTTTCCCTTTTACTATCAGGAAAATGTAATGTTTTCTTAATAAAAAATTGACGAAAATCTTGTACGAACAACTGTCGATAATTTGAAGCGTTGACAAGAGCCTGTGTAACATAGTTTCAGTAGGCGTGGTTTCGAGACCGTGTAGGTCGACCGGACTTGTTCAAGCCAACAGCAAAGGTAGCAAGGTCAGACGGGGTCAAAGTTTTGGGTCCCGATGAGACAGATGAAGATGCGGCTAGCCCATCCCTACAAGCTAAACTAAAACCGTTCATCAAAGTTGATATGGTAAGTTGATCATAGCCAAAAACTTGCTCCCGGATCGCCAGCTGAACGTGCAGTAAATTGAATTCTCCTATTCAAATTGGAATATGTTATTGATTTTTATTTTTTCTTTAATTCACTAGATGGCGGATTCTTTTTAAATCATAGGTTATTTTGACAGTGAAAGCTGTTTTCCGCTCGAAATTTTGACAGAAAGTCGCTTAACACTTGAACAACGTTCGGAAATATTGAAAACTTATTTCCAAAGTGAGTGCTGTGTAGCCCAAACAGTGCGTTTTTTGAAAAGAAGTTTTAGCCGAAATGAAGCACCCATCCTGCTGTACGCAAGTTTGTGCAAAAAGTTCGTGAGACTGGCATGCTAGTGGACAACAGTCATGGTCTTCGTCGTCGCACGGTGCGAACAGACGAATATGTCGCTGCTGTCGCCGAGAGTGTGAGACTCACTCCACGAACATCAACTCGACATCGATCTCAACAGCTCAACATTTCACACACAAGCCTGAGGAGAATTCTGCACAAAGATCTCGGATTAATCGATTATAAGGTCCAATTGACTCAGTAATTGAAGGCACACGACCATCCGCTTCGTTATCGCTTCGCAGTTTGGGCCTTAGAGCAGCTTGAATTGGAAAACGATTTTGGGCGAAAAATCATCTTTTTGGACGAGGCGCATTTTCATCTCGGAGGCTACGTTTACAAACAAAATTGCCGCATCTGGGGCTCGGAAAACCCGCACGTCATTGTCGAGAAGCCAATGCATCCACAGAAAGTGACAGTTTGGTGCGGATTGTGGAGTGGTGGCATCATTGGACCATTTTGCTTCGAAAATGAGGCTGGGAACAACGTTTCGGTCAACGGTGAACGTTAAAGAGCCATGTTATCCGACTTTTTTTTTACTGAAATTGAGGACATGGATTTGAACGACCTCTGGTTCATGCAGGAGGGCGCGCCATGCCACACAGCCCATGCCACAATCGATCTTTTACGCACCAAATTCCCAAATCGTGTTATCAGCCGTTTTAGCGATGTCAACTGGCCGCATCGGAGCTGCGATTTGACCCCTTTGGACTTTTTTTTTCTGGGGAACCGTGAAGGACCGATGTTATGCCAACAATCCAAAAACGGTTCAGCTACAGCCCGAAACCATCGACATGGTCTTGGAAAATTGGAATGAGAGAATGCGCTACTGCGAAGCCAGCCGAGGCAGCCACTTGAACGAAATTGTGTTTCATCATTAATGGAAATATTTGCTCTTACTAATGAAGCCATAATACATGGAAAAATTTTTATTTTGTTCATTTTATTGCATTTTTGAAAAGAAACTATTATTTGGCCCACCCTGTATATTAGGGTCTAAAAGTCAGCGAAAAAATAATCCAATTCGAAACCATCAACTCAAGAAATTTCGTGACTTAAATACGATAAGAGAAACTTTGGAGTTAAATTTGACTTGACGATGTAACCTTTGGTAAAGTGCTGCCTCATATAATATATAATTAAGCCTACCATCAAAATGTACGCATACGGTCCACTGACCCAACTAAAGAGGAATTATATGCTGTAAATATTACACTAAAACGAGGAAAGGCCGCCGGACTCGACGGTATATTGTAATGGACGGTTTGGTGGGCATCCCAAGATGCCCGTGGGGACGGAGCCGAAGGTAGCATAGTGACCGTGAAGGTCGGGCCATGCCATCTGGCGAAGAAAAAGGCCCCTCAACGAGCTAAACTGCGGCCTATGCTTGCTGTAGCTCAGTTCGGGAGACGTGAGCAAGGTTTTCACCGCTCGTTGCCCCTGTCATTTACGTATTAACAAAAATTCATAGGCCTAGGGAAGACAACACAAACAGGGGAGGTAAAAATGGGGAATGAAAAAGAAATAGTCGATAAGAATGGAATGGTTGGCGGACGGATCAGACGCCCACGTGGTCGAAAGTAATTTGACCTCGGTTTCGTACCACCAACAGATCACTACTCATTAGGTGCTGCTTCGATCTGCCGGGGGAAGCAGCACAACCAGATCTTAATATGGTTCATTACAATCCCTACCGAACTTTATTAAGCAGCGCCAAGCGTAACTGCCGATTTGCTGCACCCACTTGTTGATAAAGCGTGGAATACAGAGACCTCTCCCACTGAGTGGAAGAAAGGTTTGATCATCAAACTTCCGAAGAAAGGAAGCCTCACAGACTGCAATAATTGGAGAGGCATTTGTGTGTTCCCTGCCGTTGCCAAAATAATAGCTTAAATAGTCCTGGAAAGACTAAAAGCCCACTTAGAAAGCACAATTGATGAAGAGCAGGCTGGTTTTCGATCATCATCGAGCAACGCGCTGAGAACGATTCTCCGCTTCATTTGCTTTTCATCGATTTCGAAAAGGCTTACTATAGTGTGAAGTGGGAATCTATTTGGGCGACCTTGACCAGGAGAGGCATCCCTGAGAAGCTTGTGGCTCTTATTAAGGCAACCTATGACGGCGCGAAATGTTGCGTTTTGCATAGAGGTAAGGTGTCGGGGGACTTTAAGATTAGCAGTGGAGTTTGGCGGCGGTGCATCCTCTCACCGATCCTAATCCTCATTGTGATCGGCGATGTGTTGCAAGCAGCCCTATCCCGGCTCGAGAGACGAATTCAGTGGACTTTAACATCTTATCTACAACATCTTGACTACGCTGACGACATATGCCTACTCCCCCACAAAATCATGGATCTGTCCGAAATGGCGTAGGTCTCGAGATAAAGGCAAACGAGGTTGGGCTAAAGATTAAAACTAACGAGACCAAGTTTCTTAGCCCTCCATTGCGAAAAAGAAATCCGACACCTATTGCCATCAATTTGAATGGGCAGCCTGTGGAGAAGGTGGACAACTTCGTCTACCTGGGTAGCATTGTTGCCGAAAATGGTGGTGCGGAGCAGGACATCGCTCGTCGTATCAACCAGGCAAAATCGCATACGGCATTCAGTTCAAAATCTTTCGGAGTTTTATAGGAAATTATCGGAAAATATCCGGAGTTAATTTCAATCCCTTCTGTAGATTCTGAATACATGGAATCTGTGTTTGCATAGCCGCATAAGTTGAGCTTAACTTTTGGCAGAAAGAAGAAAGATAAATTTGAACATTTCTTTAATATTTTTCTTGTAACTTCTAAACGGTGCCTTGGATAGAAGAATTTAATAGGATATAAACTAATGAGCGTTGAATTCTGCGCCCAATGCACTGCTCAAAGTCGAACTTTGATTCGGCTGTATAATCGAAATCGATAGTCACAAATTGATAATTTTTGAGGGTTTGAACAATCACATATTAACAATATTAAAGCTTACAAATCTTTGAAACGAATTAAGATTGAAGCAGCGCGTTTCCATGACGAGATTTTTATTTTTCAAGGAAAACGACATTGTTTCGTGAGCTACTTGCTCTCTTCTTCAGTTCTTTTTGGCACTACCAAATTTAGAACTGAAGAAGAGAGCAAGTAGCTCTCTAAACAATACTGTTTTCTTTGAAAAATAAAAACCTCGTCATGGAATGAGCCGTTTCAATCTTAATCAATCTCAACAATTACGACAGGGCATTGACCGGTGGGAGTGCACGCGGCTAGATTGGGTATACCTTACAACATGTTTTGCCGCAGCTGCAGGAATGAGCAAGAGGAGGAAACTCTGATCCAGTTCTTGTGCAAATGCCCGGCTCTTGCAAGAATCAGACATCAAGAACTGGGCAGTGCTTTCTTCCAAGATATATCCGACATTTCCTCGAAGAGTATTGGGGAAATAATACGTTTTGTTAACTCCACAGGATGGATCTGAGGAAGAATACCTCAGAACGTTCTTGATAGCAACGGTTTATTTTTCTTATGAAGCGTGCGGCATCAAAACGGCATACCTAGCGCTACTTGTGTTTTCTTTCCGTGCCGGGAAGCAACAGCCATTCGAACCAACAAACCAATCAATCTCAACGAGAAAACTACCGCCTGAAGAAGTTTGAAACGGATGCTCCAAACGAAAAACTGATTAAATAAAAGTTGAAGATTTCAAGTCTATCGTGGCCAATATTAAACCCATTTTTAGCGTGATTGTAATCAAGAATTCAAAAATGTCCGTTCAGCTGTATTTCTGCATGTATAAAAGCTAGAAGTTTTGTTTTAGAAATTGTAAATAATTTACTCTAGTTTAAAAAATCTTCACTAAATTTTTTAACAGACTATTTTAGGAGATATTAAAAAAAGAAAAAGAAACGGGACAAGTCCAACAATTAAAAGCTTTTTTCAAGATGGCGGCCCCCGCAGTGGTGGGAGAATTAGAAAACTTGCATTTTTCAGCAATGCGCCGACTCATACAACATATCAAAAATTCAAAACTACCCTAACTAATACAGTATTGTACCAATTTGACAGGCCGCATGCAAGTTAATCTTTGAAAAATAGCCGACCTTAGTTCATGCTCACACTGCGGCCAAAGCATTCGATTTAAGCTCAATCTGGGCAGTTCACTTGATCTTAAACTTTCAGATACAAATTTAAGCTCACCACACCTTGATGCCGAGATCGAATTGGACTGGTCCCTAGTGTGAACCCAATATTACTCTAATAAAAACACTGTAACTCAAACATTACATTAGGCAGAATATTGCAGCAAATAGTGAATCGCAGCTAATATCTCACCCTAAAAATTAAAAATTGCCCGGTAAAATGAGATTAATTGTTAAATAGTTATAAGAAAATATTGGCTACTCACCCTAAAGGTCTGCACTGCGGCCGAATAAGGACTATTTTACCATAGCCTATTTCTTATTTTTCAAACAAAAAACTGTTCACCACTCGTACGAAGGCTAGTCTGTCTTTTGCAGGCAGGGCACGTGGTGAACTGACCGAAGAACGTATACCTCATCCGCGCAATCATCGGGCATGCAAATAAAATGTGACATGTGGTCTCAAAGTCCTCCAAACAATGACGACGTTCCGCCTCGTTACACAAACTCATCTTGTTTAGATGAAATCTGACCCGGTAGCCCACAAGCAGTCTAAGATCGGCTCTACTCATGCGGGTGGTATCTACGTAGTTGGAAGGTCTTATCAACTCCTGTGATTGCCGCAATCCTGTAAGGTTACTCCAGTAGTGCTGCCGTATCTTTTTAAACCAATCCGTTATAATTACCCTAGCTGAAGCTAAGCCCAGACCACAAAAGGGTTCCGACCCGAGAAAATTTATCGAAGAGCTTTGTCTTGCAAGTTCTTCCGCTGCTTCATTTCCCTCAATTCCACGGTGATCTGGCACCCAATACAAAAATATTTGGTTGACGGTCGACGAAAATGGGAGAAGTTCATGACACTTTTCACCAGTTTGAAGAGAGCGTATGTGAAGAGAGAATGTTAATGGCTGCCTGACTGTTGTTTTCCAGAATTATTCTGGCACACACCTCGATAGCATGGACCTCGGCTTGAAAAACGCTAGGCCATGTACCCATTTGTTCGGTTCAAAGACGTCCGCACCACATGATACACCTGGTGTCTGGGCAGAGATTGCCATTTCCCCATTACGAGTGATTTGGGATGAGGGCTATGAATTTATACCGAAGCATAACCCCGTAGTTATCCAATCTGATCTTTGGCAGATCTGCATGCAAGGAATTTGTTTCAGAATAGTCATGTTGCCAATATATCAGTATTGCACACATCGGAGGTTAGATGTATCTTAAGAGCATTGAGGGCTGTTGTTTCTTTCTATAGATATAGAGCTTTGGAATATAAATATGGGTGCACAAGTGTAGTTAAGCTTACATATGCATGATGTATAAAAGGGATTAAAATTATTTCCAGATCTTCCATAATTATTTCTCTAAGGCCCAAGATTTGACTTATTTTTACGGATACGCGCATTCGAAAAACCATTGCACTCATCCGTTTCAATTACCTTATGTCTATGATGGGTCTGCCATACATTTCTATTTCACTCAAGCGTGTTTTGTATTTATGGGTTTTGCACTTAGAGGCAATATTATTTGAAATGAAAAAAGATGAAAAGTCACCGGGCTTTTATGTATTTTGCACTAATGCGAGTTTTGTACTTATGCGTTTTGGACTTATCCGTTCTCGACTGTACAGGATAAACATTAGATCCAAAAACTAGTGTTGGGCATTATTTATTTCCGTTCTTAGCTCATCGGTAGTGAACGCGTGGAAGTTGCATTGCATCTTAGCAACATTTGGAAACCAATAGCCACTATCCCAAAAGTATATTCGGGTGAGTGTGTGCAACGCTTTGCTATTGGCATCTGAAAAATCTGGCCGATCTTGCCAAGAAATTGAAGATAAAAACGTGTCTTATCAATTGTCGAAGGTTACTGGTGAATATATTCCAGTACTACACCCCGAAGGAGGACCTGGAAGGTGCCAGCTGAAAGGTTGTGGTAAACCAATCAAATAAATGTCCCAAAAATGCAATGTACATTTGCATTCAGTTTGTTTTGAAAAGTTTCATATGAAATAAATTAAATATTCATTATGTTAACAAATAAACAACTAGAATCGACTTTTTAAACTCGTGCTTTTTTTCATACAATACGATTGTACATATATGTAGAATCTTTGCTGAATATCGGCCAGTGCTCGCACTAGCGAACACCTAATTCCAAGACTCACGGATAAGCTAGCCAAAAACCGAAAACAGATTTGAGTACCGGGGTTTTTCTAAAAAATTTGATTTTGAAAGGGTTAAATTAAATGAAAAAAATTAGTGAAATTTTTTTATTTAAAAAATCCAAATTTTCAAAGATTTTTCCGTGTTGAAATCTACAAGATAAAACATTCAGTACCTCTACTGCCATCTATTGAAAATCATACGAACTTTTTCTCTTAATTTGTCTATTTTCTCTTAAATTCCGTTTACCTGTATGCAACCCAAACACACATAAAATCTATTTACCTTGAATTCTGTTCCCCTTAACACACATACATTGAACCACTGGTAGATAACAGCAGAACTCAGGTGTTTTAGCCACTTTGATTGGTCGGTTCCAGTTCACTCCCATTTACTTTTATATAGTCCTCGTATAGAAGTACACCTGGACCGTGAGAGAGCCAGGTGAGGATCATAAATACAATAGACATTAGAGTGTGGTTTATTCCCAATTAAAGAGCGTAAGATGCGAGTATATATCTTAAATTTACTCCGGTGAGATACATTCATACGTACGAACAGATGCGAGCGCAATAAGAGAAAATTCGTGGACTCACCTCTAGATGGGATACCTGTTTGAGTTGATATTTGTCATCCAATCAAATGTTGTGAATTCGCGAAGCGTGGAACAGCTATAAAAATATTTAGTGACCACAACTGCCACTTTTTTTTAGTCATTTTCTATTTCAAACGGCGAAACGGCACATGACAACGAAATTTGAAATAACACGGAAGTTAGTTTCGAGTACTGTTTGCCGGGAATCATCCTCTTGATGGCCGCCTGTAAATGGCCGGACAAGGTAGCGCAGCGGCTGGCCACCACTTGAAAATCCCCAGTCTGCTTTGAATATACGGTCGATCACGGCTTATATCGGCTCATATCTAATTTTATTGGCTTAGAAGTTTGGACAATCTTACTGTAGCGGTGCGGCATAGCAGCGTGTGTATCGATGGAAAAGTGAAATCGTGGGATCTACCTGCACGGTTGGCGGACGCGGAGTGAACTTAACGATCGTATTAGACGCATTAGGGGGAGATACAGTTCGGTCCAGTCCACTGCAGCAGTTCGTTATCAGCTTCCACTATCTGGATATCTATCGAATGGAGAGGTGTGCACCGTAGCGATTAGCCGTTACATCTTTCGCGCAGTATGGTTGAAGTTGTATCTTTCGCAACGAAACCATAAGATACTTTGACTAGATTGTAAGACGGCCAGGTATTGGACGCGCAATGAAAAGTTGAGAGGTCACCAAAGGTCCGGTCTGTTGTGTTGTGTCGCTAGTTGCGTTGTCGCTGTCAGTTTTTTTTTCGCCCGTTGAATATCTTATATGTCTTTGGATAATAATAAATGATCTGAAGATCAATTGACCGTCTCATAGACGTATGCTTTTATAGTAGGTTTACGTTTTCATCGGATAATTGTTTGACTTTTTTCGTACATTCACCAAATTAAATTATTTTGTTTTGGATGTGTAATTGCAAAAAAGGGCATTAGTGATGAAAAGACTATGATAATTAATTATTAGGCATTTTTGAACTGCACGGAAGCGTTAAGTGTAGATCTGGGGTTTTAAGAGTTTTTCAGAGAATTCGACGCACAGATATAACGAACAATAGCATATAGAAATTGAATTTTTTATGGAAAATACAACAAAAAATATGAACTTAGTCTCGTGGCAGGACGGTTTTTTATTTGGAACACTTTTTTCTATAAATAAAATATGAATTGAATGAATTTCTTCACTTTCACCCTAAGCTAACATATAAAGTAACTTTGAATTTTCTATTGGTGGGTTTGTGGTTCACTTTGGAAGATTTCGCAAGTATCAGATTGACATTCTTCAGCAGCCGTAGCAACAGCTACCAACTGTAAAGCCATAGTTAGATTCGCAAAACGGTCAAGTGTTATCGGTGGATCAATAATTTAATAAATGTTCCACTGGCCGGGTAAATAACTAAGACAACGTGCTTCAATTGAGCAATATCACTTATGCCCAGTGCACATCACATACAAAAACCTAGAAAGATTTGCAGTTCCCGAAACCGAGGCACATGATATTTTTGATTTGGAAGGAGATTTGATTTCTAAGGTGACTAGCTCAACAGCGGTATAATGTCTTCTTCACATCGACGCAAATGCTGTAATTTCGCCTGGTGATTTCAAAAATTACCGAAAAACGTTCACGCTGAACTACACTGTGATTTCGCAGAAACAAACTTCACTTACCGAAACCGTTTAATTTGATTTCGCTGATAAATTCCCCACATCGGCGTCCTCCTCGATGGGGGCTATCAGATCATATTTCTTGTCTTCATTAATTTATCATCATCATCGTGACGCAACAGTCCGGCGTCGGGCCTTGGCCGCCTGGATCGCTGTCCTCCAATTATCTCGGTCACGTGACCGCGGCCTCCAATCTTGGAAGCCCAGTAGTTGCGCGGTGTCCGCATATACTGAGCTCTCGGTCGTCTTCGCAGTCTCTCCCCATCGACTCGTTTTAAGCTCATTAATTTCTTTGGCGATCATCGTCCATTCGTCGTTGTACATGCCCTGCCCATTGAAGTCGTTGCGGTTTGACGATATTCGAAACTTCCAGCTCATCATACAGTTCATACAACTCATGGTTTTACCGAATGAGGCTTCCATCTCGATCGCAAACAGCAACGAAAATTCGCCGCAGAACCGTACGTTCAAATGTGTTTAGCTTGAATTAGGGTCCATGTTTCGCAGACATAGTCGTATGATCGGTTTGTACACGCGGAGCTCAGTATTTCTGTGCACATGCGTCGATTTCATTATGTGGAGAACCAAGAAAAAAGTATTATTAGCCAACTGTATAAGTCGCTTGATTTCGTCAGTTTCGTTGGTGTCCTTTGACAAGTTGAAACCCAGGTATTTGAAGTCGTTCACGAACAGATGTTGAGGTCCTCAACATTGATGCTCGATTGTGCCGACGTTCTTATCCTCGATTGCATCATTATTTTAGTGTTACCCTCGCTGAAACGTAGGCCAACTTCTTTCGCAGCGGTATCGAGCTTATGCAGAAGTTTTTCTGCGTCGGCCAATCTTCCGGACATGATGTTGATGTCGTCGGCGTAAGCTGCTAATTGTGTCGACTTGATGAGTAGCGTCTTGCTGTTGTCCATATTCATAGCCCGAATAGCGTATTCAGTCAGTGCTAGGTTGAAGAGCGTCGGTGCCAGCCCATCGCCCACTTTCAGACCAGTGCGAGTTTCAAATAGATCAGTAAGTCTATTATGGATCCTGACCTGTGAGATGGAGTTGGTCATCGTCATCTTCGCCATTCGCACTAATTTGTTCGGTATACCAAATTGCAGCATGATGCTGTACAGTACTCCACGACCTATGCTGTCGTATGCCTACTTGAAGTCGACAAAGATTTGGTATACGTTTACGTTGTATTCCCAGCACTTCTGGAGTATCAGTTTGACTGTAAAGAGCCGATCGGTTGTGGAGCGACCAGGTCTGAAACCGCTTTGATCGCCAATGATTCGGACTGCGCACGGTTTTATTCTATTTTCCAGAATTTTCGTCAACATTTAATAGGACGTACAAGCTAATGATATGCCCCTGTAATTCTGACACCTTAGTTTATCTCCCTATTTGGGAATTGGACAGATGATGCTCTGCGCCTATCGTCTGGGATCCCCTCGTCCTCACATACTCGCCTAGATCAACAATATCGTCAAGAGCTTCTTATGTGGGGATGTCAGATGGTAGATTCGGAAGCTCTTCAAAATAAGAGGCCCATCGTTTGTTAATGCTATCGGTGTCACTGATGATGTTTCCATCTTTGTCCTTATAGAGGCTAGTCCTGAGTTGTTATAAGTTTTCGTTACTTAGCCAAAGTATTTAAATTTCTTACGTCTAATTATTCTATTCGATATCGCCATAGCTGGTCATATTTTTCTATTTTGGCTTTGGGTGCTCGTTGAATCCATTGTATATGGGCCTCGTTTTTTGCATCAAACGAACCAGCGCTCGCTAGTCTTTAAATACCGTGACCTTCTCTGCGACCTTTTTGATGGTATCCTTGAGTCCTTCCCAGGACCCATGGGCGCCAGTGTTGCTGATGTTCTGTAGCATAAGCAATAGTCTTTTCGCAAGGGCGCAGTATACGCCACCGCCATAGCAGTTTATCTACCGCAAATATTTTGGGAGTGCTGATTCTCGATTGGTGCCCTGAGGAGGTTCTACATCTCTAGGTCATTTTCACCAAGTGGTAATCTGAGCTGCAGTTTGTTTCTCGATAGGAGCAGGCAAATATTACACTAGACGGTCATCTCTTGCAAATAGGGACGTATTCAATTTGGTTGACGGTATGTGCGTCTGGCGATTTCCAGGTCTGCTTTTTAATGCGTCGATGTGGGAAACACGTAGAGCTTACTATTAGATTCCTGTTGCAGGTGAAGTCGATAAGTCGCTGGCCGTTGTCGTTACATTTTTAATGAAGGCAGTTGCCGCCAGTGGTCCCCCGGTGCCAACTTTCATTTCCGACTTTCGCGTTAAAGTTTCCCAGCAGCAATTTGACGTCGTTTGTTGGAAGTGAGTCGAAAAAAGTCTTAAGGCGGGCGTAGAATTAGTCTTTTACCGCAAATTCTTTAACTTCAGGGGGGGGGGGGGGGGGGGGTGTGCACATTGATGAGCCAGAGATTGGAGAACCGGGTCTTAATGCGAATCGCACACTGAAATTTATTTATGGGTTTGAAGTCAATAATATGTGGCTCGAGGTGATTGTTCACTATAAATGCTAAACTCCTTGTGGCCCGATGGATTGAACATCTAAAAATTGTGTGCGATTTCTTGTCATTGATTTCGCTGCCAAGAAAATTTGTTTCCTGGACTGTAGTAGTGCTCAGTTTGTACTTGTTGAGAGACGGCCTTCTCGGGCTCCTGTTTGTTCAGGAAGCGTGCATTTCAGGATCCGAAAGAATAATCCGTTAGTCGTCTGCGTGGTCGACGTTGTTGATCCGTCAAATCCCAGGATTTTGTTTCAAGTTTCTTGACGTGGAGTGGTTTTTACAAGGACGAGTTTTCAGCACATCGCTTAACCCCATTCAAAAGGTGTCTAGGATCAAGCTGCTTCAGATGGTTTAGTAAACATACTGAAGTTCACACAACAATGTTTCAGGTCCAACTACTCAAATCATTTCATCCTACAGGGTGGCGCAAAACTACCGTTATGGTTTGAATGTTTAATAACTTTCTTATTTAATGGTTAATTATTATAATTTTTTTTTGTTATACAGTATATTAATGGGGAATAATTTTGGCTTAAGTATGAAAAATTATATCCCGCAAGTGGTGGCCATTTTCGGCTTCGCACATTCGTGCTCTTTCCAGTACATTTTCCATAACTTTTTTTAAAATTTCGGGTGTTATGGCTCGAATTTCATTGCGAATGTTTTGTTTTAGCTCTGGTATGGTCGCTGGCTTATTTACGTATACCCTTTCTTTCAAATAACCCCAAAGAAAACAGTCTGGCGCTGTTAAATCCGGTGAACGTGAGGGCCAATTGAAATCGCTTCTGCGCGAAATAATGCGTTCGCCAAAGAGGTCCCGTAACAGAGCCATTGTATCCCTTGCAGTGTGGGCTGTGGCTCCATCTTGTTGGAACCACAACTGTGGATGGTTTTCTACAGCTGGCCTCAAAAAATTGTCCAGGATCGTTCGATATTCAGCACCATTAACCGTAACTGCGGCGCCATGTGCATTTTCAAAGAAATATGGACCAATGATCCTTTCAGACGATACGCCGCACCAAACAGTACACTTAAGTGGGTGTAATTGTTGCTGATGAACTGTTCTTGGATTTTCCGTAGCCCATATCCTGCAATTTTGCTTGTTTACGAAACCATTCAATTGGAAATGGGCTTCATCGCTCATTATCAAATTGTGAATGAAATAGCGATTTTCTTCTGCTTTTTGTCGGAACGAAATGGCATAATCAAGCCGTTGTTGGTAGTCTATCGGCTTCAATTCTTGCACAAGCTGAACCTTATACGGGAACATGTGCAATGTAGCCAAAATCCTCTGAAGGGACCTCCGCGATAGCCCCAGTTGTGCCGAACGTCTTCTTGTCGATGTTTCTCCACTGTCCTGCACACTATCCACAACACGTTGGATATTTTCTTCCGTGTGGGCCGTACGAGGTCTTCCGGAACATGGAATGTGTCCTACTGTACCATATTGTTGAAAATTTGCAACCAGGCGGTTTATTGTTGGTGCTGAAAGTCCAGTACGCACATTAAAAAAACGACGATAAGCACGCTGCGTCAAAACAATTGACCGTTGATTTTCAAAATAAAATTCAACAATTTTTGATCGTTGCTGTGTTGTGTACTGTTCCATTTCAAATTCCCGAAGTTTTCTTCACAAAATTCTGAAATAAAAATAAAAAATAAAAAATAAATTAAAAAGTTATTAAGCATTTGAGCCATAACGGTAGTTTTGCGCCACCCTGTACTAAACCTAAGACGCTTTGGTGTTGGTCAGCCATTCAGGCTACAGTTTTCCGCCTTTTCCAAACTGTCCTATTGCTGATGGCCATCATCTGTTTGACACACTTCTTTTACCATCGGGCGCCCACGAGCAGGACTATGGAAAAGGCTTTTTGCCCTTTGGAAAGCGATCGCCAAAGCATTCTATGCGACGAGAGCAAAGTGCCCCACACTCGCAAAATATGTGCTGAGAGGTTTCACCATCAGCCTCGCAGAAGTGATAGATTTATACAGCAGGTGCCTCAATGCTTCAAATACTCTGTGAGAAAGTCGCAAATGATTCGAACCCAGTTCCTTCCTCTATCGAGTGCAGATTAGGTTAACAAATATATATGTATTACTCAAACAAAAATTCACCTGTTCTAGAGTGTGCTTGCGTGAGTGGCCTGGTATAAACAGGTTAGAATGTCTCTGGCCAGGTATCCCAGTACACTCCGTTGTCTAGTCCGGTTTTCTAATATGGGTTTTAATCTCGCATAGGAGGATATCACAAAAGGGCCCTGGGACAATGAACGGGGTCGCAGATGCTTTCCCAGCTTACACGTCCAAAATCTCGTTGCCCATAAAGCCGGCATGACCAGGAACCCAGTATATGGTGACTTTATTAGAGAAACTGAGTCTGTGCAAAACCTCATAGCATTCAAGTACCGATTTTGACATCACTAAGGGTTTACCGAGAGGCTAGGCAGCAGCTTGACTGTCTGCGAAGATGGCAATGTTTTTTGTGGTAGCAAACTTGCTTCACAGATGGGAGCCTTTTTTCCTCTAGGTTTAATTTAAGAGAAGTTTGATTAGCTTTAAGCCTTGCTATTGATAGTTTTGCCTCTGTTTTTAAGTGGATGTGAAGCGGAGGAAAATCGAGTAGTACCTCAAGAGAGGCAGTAGGGTAACTACGAATTACATCCATTACTGTGAGACAAGCTAGCCTTTAGATTTTGGCTAGTGTAACTTTACCTTCCCTGGTACACGATATTATCCACTAAATGGCAGCTCGATAATCCATTAACAGTTTGACGACCTTGTATATCCAAAAAACAAAAAACTATTCGACGGCTAGTTCCCCAGGTCTTCCCTAAGAATTGTCTGCAAAACCAGAGGGTTCTGGTGGCCTTATCCGAAATAGTCCGCAGGTGTTCCGTCCAGAGTGATATCTTGTAACAAGCTTTGTACTACGATGCACCGTAGGATAGGAGTAAGTATGTCTCCTTGTGAACAGCCTCGAATGACATTTGCTGTTAAAGAACAGTCCCCAATTTCAGTGATGTCCCGTCTGAATGGTAACATTCTTTTTTGCCCAGATTGCGGTTGTGTCGTCATCTCCCTTTACTCTTAGGGCAGAGTGGATGTAAGTCCCCTTAGCTACCATAGCTGATTCAATTTCCCCTACCAAAGGGTGGAGAGCAGTCTCAGTCTAGTTTCCCCACTGGTAAGCGGACTGTTTATTGTGCAGCGGAAATTTGATCAGGAGAGTGTTTCAGATGTGTGTTCTCCCACCTTTAAACACGCTAACAACTGTCGTTTGCAGTTGTAGCACGTTTGACATAAGAAGAGCGAATACACATATTAGAGTAAAGTTTACTTTTTTGGTTTTTAATTAATTGATGTTTTAACATTCGAATTGGACAATCACCTAAATTCAGTCAAATTTTTATCTGAGACTAAATCCATTTCACACTAAATTCATTCAATGAAACATTTTTATTTTGCACCATGACTTATCGTAACCTACACTACACAGGATAGATACGTGAAAAACATTTACCAACACCATAACAAAAATACATCAAAAACGACACCGGCTAATATACAAGTCTATAAGTGCCGATGATTTCAGTTCACGCTTCCTGTCAATATCATAATATGCAACGCAGAATCAATGATGTGTAATGCAACAATATCATTTATCTTTTTAACTGAACAAGTAGCCAACAGCTGAATGAACAACTCCTGGCGGCTAATAATGTTTTCTTCTAAAGCAGATCCCCGAGTTGAAGATATTTGCATGGCTCTTAATTCAATTAGTAACATCAAGAACATTCACAACATGACAACTTCTTGTAACTAGCAATAATATTTTACTTGCAGTTCTGGTTTTATTACTCTTCAAAGAAATGTATACAGAACAAAGTTTGGTGGGAGAATATACACAACAATGTTAGTCCTAATCTAAGATGAAAATATATAATTTTCTTGAGAAAATTTTTACAAGCAATGAGTGTAGTTTTAATGAATTTATTAAAGTAGTTATTGTATTTATCAGCAGGATTTTAATTAGTGGAAATATACCACAGGTAAGACTATTGGCCATCACCTGGACCCAATTAGTCTTAAACCTTTATATAAAATACTTCATTCATCATTTTGAAATTATTTCTACTACTATCAACTATTGTGCCTGAGAGATGTTACTGGTATTGTCACTGTATTGCAATACGAAGATCATGAATTCAATTCCAATCGTGTTAATAAGAAATGATTACATTTTTATGTCAGAGCGCCATGTTTGACCTATAATCATGACAATTAATAACATTTTCAATAACACCAATAAAATTAACAGAAATCCATTTTGTTGCATACTGAATTTGTAGTTTCCTTTCCGGATAGTAGATGCAATGGTGATACTTACTTATTTAAAATAAAATAAATAACTGGCGCAACAGTCCAATTTGAACCACGGCCTCGAGATGAGTTAGCATCATCTCATTTTCTAGATCGTGACGGTTTTTGTGCAGAGGTGTGTGATCAGCAACACGCTCAACCGATTTATTTACCCCATCATGGGTACTCATTTAACAGCTGAGTGGGCTCATAGTCCGACACGTAAATCCCCGGAATCGAACCGGGGCCCAGTGCGTTGAAGGCGAACGTGCTATGCTAACCGTTGCGCCATCCGGACTTACTTATTTGCTTTAAGTTAATCCTGACGTTAGTCCTGACGTTTCGTTAGCATTTCAGATGATGCTTGTATATACACATCCTGCTCATTTAGTCGCCTTCTACAACAAGGTAGGCAAGGCTTATTCTTACGCCCCACACCGCAGTGGAATTGATGATGCCAAAATATACTGCAAAATATATCTCAACCCAATTTTCCTTCTAAAACTTTGCTCACCACAAAATCTACTGGTACTACAAATCAAATCCACTTTCCACCATTCGCAATAATTTACAATGCAACATATCCTTTCATTACATTTCAAATGGAAATTGTGATGTCAAAATAATTAAACAGAGCTGAAACGAAACATCAACGCTATAATGTTAAGAATTCAAGAAGTCGTACTCTCGTACGTTTATTCTGAAGTTTCATCCTTGGCTAAATGGTAGTGGCGTGCTACTTGACTATAAAATTAACAAATTTACGATAATTCGCGGTCTTGTTTTCAGTTTATACGAATTGTGGCGTGTGAATGTGTTGTGCATTGGCTCAGATATAAGTATTGCTAAGAAATGGATTCAAAGCGCTATCTTAGATATCTTAGGATATAATTTCGTATCTTTTTCTGTGGAGAGCATTAAGAACAACAGCAGGTAGTACATGTAGTGGAATATGTATGCGCTTGTTGTTAAATTGATGGTGAAGGAAGAGAGTGTTCCTAGAGCCGCGTACAGTACAGGTGATGTACAAAATGTTTAAGCTGTTATCGATTTTATTTCAATGAGATAGAAAGATGTTATGCGAGTCTACATGCTATTCTGGCCTAATATAATTTTTTATTACAAGATTGCTGAACATCTTCAAGCGTAAGATAGTTTCAGCAGGGTAGACCCCGACTCGTATTTTGAAAATCGGGCTCAGTACGTCCCCGAACTAGTTACAAAATAGATACGGTTTGTAAGTGCCTAAATGGCCAAAAACCCGCATTAATCTCGTATTTTTAGGAAGACGAGACCGAGACGTTTTTTGAGTGCATTTGTCGTTTAAAATGGCAATAAAACCGTGTTCAATACGCCCCACTAAGGTTCAAAAACGACTTGAAATTTGGTAGGGATATCTAAACTTACAAATGTTCATTGGAGAAAGCGAATTGCAGTTATAGACCAACTTTAAGGGGGTCACTATAGAGAGCGTTTTACTATCCCCACATTTGTCTGTCAATAGGAAGTGTTCTAAACTATTTTTCAAAGATAGCGGTCATGCAAGGTTTCCTACGAACCATGAACATAAAATCGATTCTCCAGAAAAGTCACGTTTTTAGTCTTTTGTGTTGGTTTTCTTCAAAAACTACTGATTGAATAGAGTTGGATTGTTTCTTCATAAAATGATTTGAGTATTTTATAAAAGATTTTACTGTTATAATACATTATTTGATTGATCTAACAATTACATTAAATTATTCAGCAAATTCCACAATTTCCAATGGACCAAGATCGTTAAGTTGTATCTTATCACTTTCAAGAGTGGTTCGCATGGACCGAACCGGAGTTACTCTTGGAACTAACACAAATGTTTAAATATTGACAATTGCTGATATCCAATCAATCGGATCGTTGTGTTGCATCATTCTTAATTAGTTATAGCGGGGGCTACCGGTAGAGCAGTGTGTTTAAGCATCAGTCTCATGTTTGACTACCGGCGTTTCGGGTTCGAATCCTGTCCACGACGACGTTCGTGGCCATGGATGTGCATGCTGGCATTGCACTGCATTCTCCGAAACCTCATATGGAACAGTTGGGAAAATCGGATCAATGCAGCGTAAGAAAGACTACTCCAAAGAAGGATCGGCTCCTGAAACGAATGTTCGTCTGGTGAACTGGTTAAAAACTACAGAGGTTATCCGGAGCATGGTTGTTCGAGCTGATTGAACCAATATTATCACTCGAACGGTACAGTAACGTCTGCAGGAAGCCGGTTTATGTGCTCAAAACCCAACCGAAAAGCCTCACTTGACATTAAAAATTCGCCAAAAACGTCTGCAATGGATTAAAAACAGAACCAGACTTGGACCAGGGAGGGTTGCAGAAAGGTGAATTTTTCGGATGAGTTTAAAGTCAACCCGTTCGGATCAGACAGAATGTCCTACGTGCTGCGAAGAACCGGTGAGGTTTATTGCGATGAAAGTATTAGATGTGCCGTGGGTCAAGGGATGTTGGACCTTGAACTGGCCTTGATAGATGGAACAGTGGATGTCATCAGGTACTAACACATTCTTCAAGAAAAACCAGACCCCTTCCATTGAAGAGTAAGTAATATTTTTATCTGCATTATGGTAACATTTATCATTGACTTTTTTTTTCAAGTCAAGGATTATTTTAAAGATAAGTGAAAATTTAATTGAACTGGTCCAAAATTATTCCTGATCTAAATCCCACGGAGAACTCGTAGCACATCATGGAACTCCAAATATCAAAGCTAAGACAAGACCTAGGATTTTTTCCGGACTGGACAAAATCGGTGGGGAAGTTGAGTATAAAGAAACTACAGCCAGTTTTGGATGACTAATCGCATAAAAGCCGCGCTAAAAAAATAAAGGAAATCCTTGAAAATATTAAGAGTATAGTTTTTAAAATCTTCAAAATTATTACTACTTAATACTCCCAGTTTATTTCGTTGAAGATAGTAGTACTATTGTAGATTAGATTAGGTTATAGATGGGTCGTGGCCAATAAAAGAGCCACAAGCACTGCGACTATAAGTCTATTGTGCTATACCCGAATCCTGGAGAGCAGGACTAAATCTGCGAATCCAATTCGCACATCTCGATAAATCGACTGAGATGGCCGAGCTTGATCGAGGCCACGTCTTCGGCCATAGGATAGGCAATGCCGAAGCAAACAGTTCGACGGCAAGCTAGAGCCTCACATTCACAGAGGATGTGTTCTGGGGTTTCGTCGTCGGCCTCACAGAACCGACAGCTTGCATCCGAAACGACGCGCATCGTTTGGAGGTGACCTCGAAGACGGCAGTGACCTGTGATAAGTCCACATATAATTTTGACCCTGTTTCTGCTCAGGCTGAGTAGTTCAAGAGACCGGTTATGAGAGTAGCCAGCAATGAACAATTTTGATTGTCTCATACCTGGGAGAGCTTCCCACAGTGAGGCAGCTCACTCTGGCTCCCATTCCCTAATCCGTTGCCTGACAAGACAGATAGGTATACCGCAGAAAGGGTTTGGACCAATGTAGGGGCCTCAGATGCCTGTCTGGCAAGCTCGTCTGCTTGTTCATTACCTACAATGTTGGAGTGCCCAGGAACTCAGTAGATAGTGAGGTTGTTGGAAGCCCCGACGATATCTTGACAAGACTTAACTAGCCTTGAGTGAACCGATGGACTAGTCAGTGCCATTATGACCGCCTGGCTATCGGTAAAGATTCCTATGTTCTTGTTAGTGTAGCTTATGGCCTGGCACAGTCGTCCACAGACCTCAATGGCATGCACTTCCTCCTGGAAAACAGTTGGGAAATTTCTCATGGGGATGAAAATTCTGTGTTCTGGGCCGACAATGCCCGCATCTGATCCATTATCCGTTTTGGACCCGTCCGTGAACCATTTTATTGCGTCAGAATGAAGAGAGCTGAAGGACTCCGCCCACTGCTCTCTATTCCAGACAATTGACCGGAAGGAATGCTCGAAGCATAGCTCCCTAGTCTGGTGATCAGATGGCATGTTGACTTACATAGCAGCTAGCTACTTTGTTCCGGATTCAGTCTGATTTGTACATTGCAGGCTTTTAGCGTTGCTTTTGCAATTTTTGGCTCTGCTTCAATGTGAATATGCAGTGGCGGAAGGTCAAGCAAAGCCTCAAGCGCCGCAGTAGGACAGGAGCGCATGGTTCCCGTTATTATGTGGCATGAAAGCCTTTGTATTTTAGTGAGAGTATCCTTACCAACTGAGGTGGTCGCTCTTTTCCACCAAACGACTGCTCCATAATCAATAATTGGCCGAACAAACGCTTTGTAAATGCAGAGGACAATGTGGGGCTTGGTGCCCCACGTCCTGTAATAATAGTTATACTAATTTATATGAATTTTGAATGAAGTTTGCATGAGAAGGTGAAAAATTTAAAATGTGTAATATTGACCTCTAATGAAGGGCAAACAACGTACTTCTTAGTTATAAACTTTTCCGAATAGCTGATGCGCATAGATATTTAGTTTAATAAGTTATATTTTGATTCAACCGTTTTCACAAAAATGAGACAGTAAATTATTCTGTTTTTTGACTGTCCGTATTTCTTTGTCCGCCACGGAATGCATAATGTGCGTTGCTCGCTTAAATTTTTCGATTTCAAAAATTCCCCATAAGTACTCTGTTCTTCGTAATTAGGATCCTTTTAGTATTATTACCAATTATATCCCACTATCTCCAATATAAAAATAAATTCCTTTTTATATTTTTCATTTTACCTGTCAACGGCAATCCCTTGCTAACTGCGAACATTCCGACGAAATCCCGATACAATCCATCTGATTGTGCTATCTATCTTTCACTCGACGTGTACAAGAAATTGTTCTGCAAACACATTGAAGATAGTTCACGTTGTTACCTATATTATGATCACATATGAGATCGCAATATGGCAGAGCTACGAAGATCGATCGCACGCTTCGTCTTATGGACATAGAAAGGTCGTGAACTTCAGTACAGTTGGGGGTTAGATTCTACCATGGATGAGCATACGGTATGGCGTGCTTCAGTGTTCATGTTCAATATCGTACCGTTCGATATCGTGTTTTATGCTTGCACAAATACCGATCAGATCCGCATGATATATCTGGATTGGAGCCGTTTTCTATGTTGCGATTACATTTATTAGCACTCTACGGCCGTAGGGGTCATTATGTTAGGTCTATGAGTTGAAGTTGTTTGTTTGAAGATGACACTATTCATTATTATTTTTTTATAATATTGATTAATAATATTGTTTGTATAAATTGAATTAGGCTATGATCTTTGGCTCGAGTCTTTATAATCTGTGTTTTTAAGTCTACCTTTCTATTTCTATGTGTACGAGTACATGTAAAAATTTACTTTGTGAATATTTGCTCGTGTTTTGCGGTCAAACGGAAAGATCGATTCCTAGCAAATTTTCTTAAACATCTAAGCAAGTTTGGCCAACCAATAAAACCAAGATTCTTAGGCTGCCATTGCGAAAAGAAAATCATACAGCTATTCCCATCAATTTTACTACTTCCAGCGGCAGATGGATGGCAGCCCCTGATGAGTAATGATGTATCGGTGGTACGAAACCAGAGATCGAGGGTCACATTATACCTGGACCCTGATCAGAGCGTGTGGGCGTCCGCCAACCATTCCATCTTTAACGCCTCATTTTTTTTATTCCCCATTTTTGCTTCCTCTTTTTGTGTCGTTCTGGCCAATGAATTTTCATTAATACGTTAAAGACAGGCGCAACGAGCGGCGAAAACCCCGTCCACGTCTCCCTGAGCTAAAGCAAGCAAAGGCCGCTGTTTAGCTCGTTGAGAGAGCTTTACCTTCGCCAGATGGCACTGCCCGAACTCCACAGTCATTATGCCAACCTGGCTTCATTCCCACGGGCATTTTCTAATGACCACCAAATCGTCCATTACACTGAGCGGAATTATTGCAGAAAATGGTCGCTCGGAGCATCACATCGCTAGTCCTATCAATCGGGAATGTTGTCCAAAATCTGGCAAAGCAGTTACCTCAGCATCAAGATTAAGCTGGACCAGTTTCGCTCTATGGTACTGTGTGTGCTTCTGTATGGGAGCCGTACATGGAAAGTTTCCGTAGGAGTTACCAGATAGCTGCGAAATTTCGTCAGCCCATGTCTTCGTCGAATTATAAGAATTTTCTGGCCCGGAGCAAAATCAAATGAAGAGCTAAGTCAGTGTACGGGTCAGATGCCAATGGACGAATTAATACGCAGGCGAAAATGTCAGTGGATAGGTCACATATTGCGGAGGGATGATAATTGCATTGTTCTACATTCCAGGAAATTGAATGGGATTTTCAACCAAGAGGGGGTCCTAAAATCACATGTCGTCGATCTGTGGCGAAAAATGTAAGGCGCTAGGTAAGTGATTTAGGAAGTTGCGCTCTATTGCCCAGAAGAGATTACGAGGTCGCCCAGGAGTGGTTGACACCCTATCGCTCACTAGGTGTAAGGCGAATTATTATCACCTTAAATGGCTTTTCACGATGAAAAGTCGACCCTCGTTTTAGTACTGATCAAAGCTGAAATCATGTCTGAGATTTCCTAGAGATAATATATCAAGGATCCTCTTTGGGATTTCGCAGAGTGGATTTCGGCTTTAGCTTAGTGTTAACCTCCGTTTTACATGCGAAATTTTAATTATTATTTAATTAGTTTGTTTCAAAACTGTCAAAAGTTTCGTTCGCACTAAACATTTTTGGTTCCTCGGAATCAACATATTTCACACGAAACTGCACATTGCATAATTAAAGGAAAAAAAAATTTTCCCCACCGGTGCTATTTCCACACGGAGAAAATTCTTTCATGTTTTTTTTCCGCGTTGAAACAGGTCATCACAGTGGGAATCGCTCCCTTTTGAGCGAGAAGGGGAAGTTTAAATATCGTTGCTTTGATATGCTTTGTCTCTTTTTGTTAAAGAGATATGTGAAACATTTTCGTACGAAAAGATTACTACTAGCCTTAAGGTGGTACCTGCATAAAATATAATTTCTTTAATTTATATTACTTCTTTCAAATAATCCGAAACTCGTAGTAAGAAAGGGGGAGCGATCGTAGTGATATACATTTTTTTTTAGCTAATCGAATTTCAATACACAAACAATTCTAGTAAACGAAAAATTTAAGATAATTAAATATATATGGTTAATAACGATTGAACATAATGTAGTAAAAAGTAGATAAAATGAATAAAATTTTAAGATTTAAGAACCCTAAAAAGATAGAAATAGCAGATAAATTCATTTTATGAAAAGAAGTTAACAATAACAATGCTTGAAATAAATTTCAATAAGGAATATGGTGAACTAGAATTGGTGTTTCATTCGAAATATTTGGTGCCTAATATTGTAGTTGCGTATTGTTTTGACTTGCGTAGTCAGTACACAAAGGGATAAAGCTAGGTATAAATCATGCTACTCATAGAATGAAATTGAATAGGCAGCTGAAATTTGAACAGTTATTTGAGGTGTTGTCGCCCCTTTTCCTCTAAAAGTGACTTGAACTATTTCTTTTATTATCTGTGTGCTTTAATATATATGAAGTAGGACACGTTAGTAATGTCTTATGTTTGGCATTAGCCCACGGAAATCTACTCTGGGAAATTCCAATCGGCAATAAGAAATGTGAGCCTACATCGTATCGATAATTTTTCGCGTTAGGTTGTACGAACCTAGGAAAACCCGCTTTGGCGAGTCTCAAACAGAGTTTCCGCTTTAGGTAGTACCAAAATTGGAAGCTAGTTATTATCTTTCCAAAATATGGATTTGGACGATAGTTCGTCAATTTTGAACAATATTTCTGTCTGTTTTTTGGGAAAAATTTTCCTATGAGTTGAAACAGACCGTTTGGTGGGAATCCGAAAATGCCAGTTGGGACGGAGCCTTAGGTAGCATTAAAATCGTGAAGGTCGAGCCGTGCCATCTAGCGAAGAAAAAGACCATTCAACGAACTAAGCAGCGGCCTATACTTGCTGTAACTCAGTTCGCGAGACGTGGGTAGAGCTTCCGCCGCTCGTTGCCCCTGTCCTTTACGTATTAACAAAAATGCATGGGCCTGGTGAAGACAACATAAACAAGGGAGGTACAAATGGGGAGTAAAAAAACTAGGCGATTAGTGTTGTGGTTGTGTTGGCGAACAGTTCACTTGCCCTTGCGCTAGCATCAGGTTTCGGGTGTAATGCGACTCTCGACCTGTGGTTTCGTACCACCGACAGATCCTTACTCATTAGGTGCTGCCATCGATCTGCCGGTGGAAGTAGCACAACCAGACCAGATTATGGTTCATAACAGGACAGCTTCTACCTCGACGACTGCAAAGAACAAAAAGCTGAGGACAGAGTGTGCTGCAAAAAGAAAAAAAATGAACTGGGCTCCTAAGCCAACCGGCAACCACTGTAGAGGAGAAAAATAGCAAAGAGAAACGAATAAATAAAATGCTTCTCCCATCCAGATGCTCAACAGGTTACTGAGAATCCTGAGGCCAGCAGAAGCGCAACACTGCATTCCTTATCGTAATTCACTCATAAATTCTGTGAGCTGCTGAGCACACGAATAATAAAAAAATTCAATACTAGGCAATCCAAAATATTTAACTTACATGAAAGGACAATCCTGGTAAGCAGAAAGGTACCCAGACCTCCTCCGCACTTTGTCCGGACACCGAAGATGCCGGCAATTCTAAGCATTTATGGAGGCCTTAGGTACGTGGCTTAACCACAAAAGACAAACACAGCACCAGGATTGCCTTGTTAAACTGACTTCTAGAAGGATAATTTACTCTATAGGAAGGATGGAGGTGCTACAGAGGAAAGCATAGCTACCTGAAGGATAAATGCGTGATGTAAAATGGCTAAGTCCTAAAACAAGTAGCCTTAATGTGCTTGAGGGGATTCAAATTCGTGGAAGGACTAAAAAGAACCCAATGGGGTCTTCTTAGTCCTATTCTGTACCGGAAAATGGCCCCACATTGGGCGCCAATATATGTAATGTGCAAGGTTGTTACAAGATGATGTTTTCAGGGCGGGGTCGAAAGTCTGCTGAAATCGACCGCTGAGTTCCGGCGGCGCTAGAAGTGAATGCTCCTCAACGAACTGAGCGGCAGCACATGTTTGTTCTACCTCAGTTCGGGAGATGTGAGCGGGGTTTTTGCACCCTCGTTGGCCCAGCCATTACACAGATAACATATATCATGTGCCTTGGGGGTAGACGAAACAACATAGGATAAAGCTGGGTTTCACTGACCCAGAAAATCTTGTGAAAAAGATGGCAATGGCCATCGACCGGCTCATGCAACACGTTCCGGGCCCAGATGGGTTGGAAACTTTGCCTCTTTACCCAAAAACAAAACCCAACCATTGAGGTTCCTTGGCCAGCAAAAAATGTCGGGATCTCCCAAATCGGACGGAACAAGGGATGAGGCCTTCATCTCATCAACCACCTGAAAGGGTGTTAGAAGAGTTCCTTAAAGGAAAAGTTCAGGATATAGTACAGTTTACTTTATTTGGAAGAACTGAATCATAAACCGATAAAACTCGCAAAAAAAAAATAGAAACTAATATGTTAACAAAATTAAAAGAAGAAAAATTAAGAGTTTATTGGAAAGAGAACTACTAGCCCAAGTTGTATAAATAATATTAGGTGTATAGCACTTACTTGAGATCCTGGATGGCCACCACAGAAAAACATTAGCATCTAAAGCTTATTTAAATTTAGAAAAAAAAAGAACCAACAAAACTCTAAATGTTAGCAAATGTAGAAAAATAAATTACGTTACGTAACTGAAAGCTGAAACCGAAAAATATAATGTTTGCCAAACCAAAAGAATATTAAACGCGGCAGCACAAGCAAATCCGTCAGTTGTATGGGTACAAATCATTGCAGCTCTAACAATGTTGTTGTACATCTCCACTCTCTTTTGCAACAAGTGCAACTTATAGCCTCACAGCAACTCCAGAAGATCGCACGAATTTCTTTACTCCGATGATGTTAATTGCTTTGACCCCTCCAGCAGCATAAGCCCGTCAACATCTTTAGCATTCCTATGAATTGTTGACGTTTCGATAGCGTATCTAATTTTCGGAAGTGCAGTTGCTAGCATGCACCTTCTATCGCCGCCATATTTCCACTGACGAGCTCGAAGCACTGTGAGAGTTCTACTAGTACCCACAGGCAGTTCGTGGTCGCGCCGAAATTTAAGTTTCGAGCCCTAGATTAGTATCGTAGAGCCGTGACCGAACGACTACGGCCGCCGAGCGCAACACCTCGATGATACAGACAAAACAATCCGCACTTCAAATCACCAACAAAGGTCGCGCAGGTGGTCGGTAAGAACTCCAGCGCTCTCAAGGCTGTTGTCGATTTTTGTGGCACCCGAATTGCTAAGCAAACACGGGCCACATACCGGTGCGGCAGGTTAAGCCGTATTCCAATCTTGGCAATACAAGCCGATGCCACATGTAAATGGTAGCCACTCCAGACAGTACGGGAGAAGTAGCCGCCACAATCAAAAATAAATTACGACGCAGCAACGCGCTCAAAAATTCAATCGCTCGTCGGTATGTTGATCGACATTCCCTTGGCCGACTAGCCACAATAGGTCCCGCCAATACGAGGGAGAATAAATTACACGCCTTGACGTGATGGCGGAACCCGATCCCGGCGGTTTATTTATCCAAATCGTAAAATTTTGTCGATGGTGTTGGCGGGTGACGAGAAACTCCTCATTTGACGGCTGTTAAGGCACGTCACCAGTAACTCATCCAACATGAATCTGCTGCCAAGTGACTGGTGCGTACGAAGATTTAAAGAAGCTAAGTGTGCACTACAGAGCTATTATCCCAAAACTAGGACGATTGCTCATTTTTATTTTTGGGCGATAGCTCCTGAGACATTTATTCATGGAGCCGGATTTCTGGTTGCAAAAACAGACAGAGAATGTCCAAAAATTAGAAACGATCGTTCCAAAGAAAAGCATAAATTCCTTCTCGGATTTCAAATAGTGAGATTCCGCTAAATAGATTTTCGCTTTATACAATACTAACTCACGGAAATTCACTCTAGGAAATCGGAAAGTCATTTTCGCCTTAGGCAGTACTAACCCACGGAAAACTACTCAAGGCAATCCTAACCGGCAAGGGGCATGGTTTTAGACAGTAAGTAGTACGAACCCACGAAAAACCAGTCTGGAAAATTTCTCACAGGATTTTCGCTTTAGGCAGTATCAAATATGGGGCGATTTTTCGTCGTAAAAATAGGGTGGGGCCGATAATTCATTTGGAGCTATTTCATAAAATTTTAGAAACTTTTGTCACAAAATTTTGTGAATTATTGCCCAAAATCTGAGTTCTTTGCCAATAACTTATAGAGCCGCTTTTGATATTTTTCATCTGTCTAATACCCGTCAATAGTAAAGTTTGTAAATCTCGCATAAAATATATTGACAGTTTCAATTTATTCCAACCACATAATCTATTAGACACTATCCACCCGCGTACATTGTCTTTTATTGAACCCGGATGTACAGTAATAAATTCGTTGAAGAACCCTATCAAATAGAATCAATATTATGTAAGTTGCTTGTATCTAAAAGCAAGTATGCTTCTGCATAATAATGGGCCCGAAAATTTGAATGAATGTTCTTTTCGTCGATTACTCATCTCCTAGTAATATTATCAGAATATTTATTTTTATTATTATGCACAATGTTGCTCGGAGTTTGGTAGTAAAAATGTTGGCCTGTAGATGAATACCGCCGCCTCGTTTTTTTTAAATCTGTTTTTGAAATAAAATGTCGTGAACATAATAAAATCAAAATTTTTTGGGTTGCAATTTTGAGTCATTAATTTTTCTGGTAACAGTGAGCTGCTTTCCTCAGTTCAAAAATGCTCGACGTCTTACAGTATTCCACAACTGAATAATGATAAACTTCATTGACATGCGAAATTGATGAGAAAAAAATTGTATCTAAAAATACTTTTCGAACAAAAACCTTGGAAAAAAACTCTATGAATTATTTTCTTGTATTAACCACTTTCACTGTCACTTTGTATGCAATGTGGAGTTAAATATTAATTTTACTTTTCCCAGTACCTTCAAGACTATTCTAGACTAACTCTCCAATATTAATATAATCGATCTACAAAACATTTTAAAAAAAATCGAGTTTGTGCCTTAAATCTTTCGTTTTTCCATTGAATAATTTACATGATGAAATGCATCCGCATCAGCAATCCACGTCGCGATCTAGACGTTAAGTTGGCAAAAATGAAAACTAATCATTGACCTTCAAGCCACCAAGAGTCGTTACAGTATTCTGATCTAGTGATCACAACGATCCAATTCCCACGATTTAAAATCACCTTAACGATGTCAATTTGCTGATCTGCCATTTGTCTTGTGTTGGTTGCACTTTTTGCCCATTTGCTTGCTGAGTATTTCCCTTGAAAATGACGATAGCTGGGTAGGTAGCAGGCTAAGTACGTACTCATGGCAAAAAGCACAAAAGTCGAGCGGCTAGAACAAGAAACAGGTAATAGCAATCGGAAATGAGTCACCTTTTTGTCGTAATAAGCCTTTCGTCGTGGACGCTTTTTGGTGGGTAGGTAGATGAGGTTTGTTATATGTTGCATTGAATTGTCGGTGAAACTTATGCTTTCGTACTGGAAGTCGGTTTGTGTTATGTGGTAATATAAATTGGATCAATATTCAAATCGTAGGCTTTACAGAATGCCCCCTGCAATTTTTCGCTTTGAAAATAAAGTCAAAAATTTCATCTTATTTCGAAGAAAATGACAATTACAAGAAGATGCTAGTATCATAATCATCTAATCATGCGTTATTACAGAAAGACAAGTCAATTACGACAGTAGCACAACATGGGTTGACATCGCAAGAACTCCTTGATCTTTTTTTGCTTATCTTCCACGGCAATGGAAGAAGTGTTTCCGAATAAATTTTTTCAGCAACTTGTCGACAAAATTACGAAACATATCTTTTTGTACTCATTCCCAACATCAAGCCAGCAAATCTCTTAATGGGCTCGACCAAGTGAAACACTAGATCCGACAGAATCTCAATACATGTAGGCATCTGACTCAACACTCAATCCACTTGTCTTCGCGAGTTTTCAAAGATCGATAGATGATGTTGTTTAAATACATCATTTTCATGTCGTGATGTAGTTCATGTCAAAAGGTTCGACCGTTTTTTCGACGCTTTTTGTCCAAGATTCGTAATGATTATTCCGTTTTCGATTTTTTTTTGCAGTCGCAATCTCGCCTAGTTTGGAACGTTTTCCAATCGTGCTATGACTAAGGCTCTTCAAAAAGTACATTAGAGTACTTGGAATGACGACGGCGGAAAAAAAGTGAATCAGGTGATGTTTCACTTGTTCGGTCGATCGTGTTTTCTCCTCGCTGCTGACGAAATTATAAGTTAATTAAGGAGCGCGATTGGTTTAACAATTTGACTTACAGTAGCGAATACATGATGACCTTTTGTCATTTTCTCTATCAAATTAAGTGCACGATTTCAAGATTATGTTGACAACAGTTGTCTACGGGAGTTTTTCCCATGACGATTAAGAGACGATGACATCGTGTAGGATATGAGATGGGAAGATCAGTTGCCGTTTAATTTTTTTTTGCAATAGATTTAAGGCAATGATATTTTACTGTGGAAATGTTTATGGAATGAAAATGGTTTTTATAGGTAATGTTAACTTGAGTCGTTGCCTAGGTTAAAGGGTGACCTAATTTTAGTCAGCCAGATTCTCCCAGCCATACGTGTATAAGGTAAAGCTCCACCGCATAAAAGGTTTGTCTCTCCATGAAGACTATTCTATGTGCATTTCTCGATACTGAGTGTGCCTTCGACAATACCTCGTTCAATTCCATCAATAGATAATTAAAATCCAGGTGGGGGAGCTGAATACCGTAAAGTTAGTGAGTCAAATGCTTTCATCGAATCTGCATCTCAGGAACACACAGGAAGATACCTTAGCTCCGTGTGATTCTTCAGCGACTCTAACTGAAAAAAAAATCGCAGGACGTTCTCTAGTTTTACGCCGTTTAAGTCTGCTGGACCTGCGGGCGTCATTCCATTAGATATTCAGCATCTATCCAACGTTATTTACTCCTGGATCGTAACTATTTTCATGGCGGTCTTGGATTAAGCCTGCATCCCTAAAAAATAGTCAGAGGTAAAAGTGGTTTTCTTCTAAAACTTGTAGGAGCTTGCTTTAACGTCCAAATGACGTATCAGTCTATCCTCGACTCTACTGAAAATGTTAGAAAGGCTTATTAATATACACTTAAGGAGCACCATTCCTACGCCGGATCTATCAAAAGCACAGCCTGCCTACTGGAATTGTAGGTCGGTGGATACTGCACTGTACTCTATCGTGGCTATAATGGACGGTTTGGCGGGCACCAGAAGATGCCTGTGTGTGGTTCTATGGTAGCATAATGACCTTGACGGTCGGGTGGTACCATCTGGCAAAGAAAAAGACTCCTCAACTAGCTAACAGCAGCCTATGTTCGCTGCAGCTCAGTTCGGGAGACGTGAACGTGCCCCTTACCTATTAATAAGAATTCATAGGCCTCGGGAAGACAACACAAACATTGGAGGCAAAAATGGGGAATAATAAAAAAAAATGTGCGATAAGGATGGAATGGTTGGAGGACGGTAAAGATTACCTCGCGCTCGCATCGGGGTTGCGGTGTAATGAGACCTTCGGTTTCGTACCACCGACAGATTACTACTCATCAGGTGCTGCATTCGATCTGCCGGTGGAAGCAGCACTAAAATGATATGGGTAATTACCGGTGGTTCATTATACTATAAACGCAGAGACCCGAAAGTGGAGGAATTAGGTGTACATCGACCCAAGGACCGCTTTCTTGTACTTGAAATTTTGAGAAAATCGGTTCCTCACGGCGGTTTAAATACGGTAGTGCCTATAAATGGCGAGAGAAGTAAATATAACTCAGCGCACCATCGGAAGAAGAACGAAGGAACGAGGCTTGCGGACACGAACACCGAGCTCCAGAACTGCTCTCACAGCATCGCTTAAATCGAACTTGGTTCACTCGCGAACATGCAAATTGGACGGACGAGCAGAGTGGACCGATGAATGAAAAATTGGCTCGAGTTCTCCAGATGATGGCGAACGTGTGTAAAGAAGGGCGAAGACCATTAGGCATACCGCCAATTTCAATGCTGGGTGTGCTATGTTTTGGGGAGGTACAAGCAGGCACATACAGAGCTAGCGTCCGTCTTAGGGAAACAGGGCAGTTGAAAGAGTCTATTAATGGCCACTCGGCGATACTACTTGGGGCGACCGGTAGCGCAGTGTGTTGAGGCATCAGTCTCATGTTTGACTACCGGCGTTTCGGGTTCGAATCCCGTCCACGACAACGTTTGTGGCCATGGATGTGCAGGAGATGTATGCTGGCAACTGCATCTCTGAAACCAATTTATGCCAACGAAACGTCAACTGGGCCACATGGAACAGTTGACGCGCTATGCCCCACAAGGGGTTAGGGCAATTGAGTAATACCTCTCCGGTGTATTCTTTCGACAAAGGGACACGAGTCTAATACCGTCGCGGCAGGATTCAGATGGTACTCCTGAGTTGGAGGCTATGAGCTTCTTTACTGACTCCCCGAAAACGGAAAAAGGTGTAGGCGTGGGCGTCTTCTCAGAGAAATTGGACATTCGCTTGTCTCTTCGTCTTTCAGCCTTCTGTAACATTCTACAGGCGGATATCAATGCGATTGCCGAAGTTCTTTATTGACCTCGATGACCTAAAGGACGTAAATGGTGGTGAGCTGCATCGTTTCATTGATAGATCCGGGTGGTTTGATGACTAGGCTCACATGGCGTTTTTCTGCCTATGAGGTGTCACAACGGTGGTGGTGGTCACAGTGGTGGTCTATGTGCGCTGAGTTTGTGCCTTCTAACATCAATGGCATATGCTGTAGAGATCCTTGAATGTCCTACTTTATGTGGAATTCATCGGCGGGGAAGAATTCTTTTTAATTCACGATAACGCCCGACCTCATATAGCACGATGCACAGGTGGTAACCTTCCAGAGGTTGGAGCTTTACAAATGGAGTTGTCAGCAAGAATCCCAAAGGCTATGAATCCTATAGAAGATATCTTGGACATGCAAAAAAAATCGAGTTCAGATCCTTCAAAGACTAAATACCGATCTGGTGGCCGCCTGTAAAAAATATCCCAAGTGGACTTAAAAACATATCCACAGCATGGCTGACATGTATTCATCAGGAGGAGAGGTGGAAACACACTCTATCAATTCGACTTCAGGTCCATCTGCTGCTAATACTGCTCCATCTCATCAATATCTTCCCTAAAGGAGGTAAGAATAAAACACCACCTTTTTAGAGGCAGACCGTCAATCGGAGTACGAATGACCCAATAAAACATAAAATCAATGAAAGTTAAAATATGTTTCTCGATGAGATTCCAAACATCAATATATGTAAGTAACATCCATCGCATAAATACAGTAATCAGTTTGCCTGTTATTCTATGGTTGGTTGGTTAACGTGACTATTTTCTTAAAAAAAAAATTCAATTGATGCCACAATATCTCACAATAGAAGGACAGTTGAAATTAAATTGCTTCTTTGAATCCAGCCGGTAGAGTTGAGAAAACAAAGTATCTTTGCCTACTCCAATGCAGTCGATCTGCGATATTACTGTGAAGAACGCACTGCCTAGAGCTCGATGCCGCGCCCTAGCTAGTGCTTGGCATTCGCAAATGCAGTATGTCAGTGTCTCCTTTACCTGCCTATCTTTACACCTGCGACAGTTCTCATTGTTGGTGATGCCCAGTCTGGCCGTCTGCTCCTCCGCTGGCTAGTGTCCCATCGTGACCGCAATAACTCTATCCAATTCTCTTCGGGTCCCTATGGTACGGAATTGTTCTTTTCTTCATTGTAGAATGCCAGATCTGGCACGCATCGTCAGCGAAATCCATCCGTCGTTTCCAATTTAAAGTAGTGGTTGTGTAAGCTCTTATTTATAGCCCCAAGTGGCGCGTGGAATACCACCTGGTAAGAAACGTCAAGGGCAGAACCTAGCCTTACAAGTTAGATTAAACTAGGTTAGGGCCGGTGGGCCGAAGACCCACAAGCACTGCGATCATTGGGTCCATTGGGCTATAACCCAAAAGATTTAGGGTGCACGGTCGAACTTGAGCAAGCCCACAATTCTGCTCAGCTGTAAAGGTCTGAGTGAGGCAATTGAATCTGCTTCAGGGAACGCCACACCATAACTTACCAAGCGTCGTCGGTCAAGTGCCCCACTCTCGCAGGGGATGACGTCCGATCTCATCATCGCTCTCACGAAAACGACAATTGGGATCAGACACAATTCCCATTCTGTGCAAGTGACTCCTCAGGCTCTAGTGTCCTGCGAGGAGCTCGCAGACGATCCTTACCCTTCCTTTGCCGAAACTCAGCAAGCGCTCCCTGGAGCTTGCGAGAATGATCTGAAATAAACAATTTCGATTGTCTCTGGTAAGAGAGGTTTTCCCAGTGTTCAGGGATTTCTGAATGTTCGTGAGTCCTTGTGAATTTTATGGCAGAAGGGTTCGGGTCCGGTAAGCGGGCTTGCAGCAGCATTTCTAGCTAGCTCGTTGACAATTTTATTAGAAAAAATGCTGACATGTTCAGGGACCCGGCAGAGGGTAACTTTATTCGCACTGCTGATTCTCTGCATAGCTTCATTCCATTTCAGTTTGATGCGAAGTAAAGTTTGCTTTGATCTTTGCATTCAGCCTGACCATCAATGAAGGTTGCCATATACCTTCCACAGTATCCTGCCTCCTGACATAAGTCCGCATATATCTCAATTCCGTGGAATTCAGCTTGGAAGACCGTACTCCCCCATAGGAACAGATATTCTAAATGATACCCGCTCCTGTTACTCAATTGCCCTAATCCCTTGTGGGGCATAGCGCGTAAACTCTCCCATGTGGCTTAGTTGCGGTTTCGTTGGCATAAGCCAGTTTCGGACGATGTATGCTGCAGCATGCACCTCCTGTTCCCCCATTTAGCAGCCAAACTGCTAAAATTCGAGATATTCTGTGGCTTATTATTAGGCTCCGCACCATAGGAAGAAGTCACAAACATCCATGGCTGGATTCGAACCCGAAACGCCGGTATGGGTAGTCAGACATGAGACTGATGCCTCTACGTAATGAGCTACCAGTCGCTTCCCGCCGCCCCAACCTACTAATTTCATTAGTCTCTATTCCAAATATAAGCCTCGCAAGTTGGTCGGCCTGCTTGTTCCCCGCTACATTTCCTGTCACCTGGAACTCAAAGAGGGTAATTCTGTGGATACTGGCCCAACCGTTCAGCTCTCAACGACATTTCTTTACTATTTTAGACGACGTTGTCAGTATGGTTATGAAAATAAATTTGATTTAAATTGAGTAACTTAAGGTCTATTTGCTGACAACTTGTACTGACATTTTCGAGGAATTCAAAAAATTATAGATCCATACATATGCGTGACAAGATAAGGAACTCACGGTGGTCCATATATATATTTTGAAAATACGTGAGTACTTCTAATTGCTCCAAAAATTCGTAAATAATTTCTGGAGGAATAATAATAATAATATTTATTTTGTTTTAAATTCAGTTTGTGTGATTCAATTTTGATACTTAGATTAGAGTTTAGACAAGGTCTTTACAGCTAAATTAATGTTATTTATATACATGACAAGACAGTATTTTGAATATTGCAGATAATGTGTTGAAGAAAAATTCACTAAAAAAACCTACTGTAACTTAACGGCTACCTTATCCTAATTTAAAATCTACTGCACTAACCTAACATGTGTTACTGTGATTAACACAAGCTCAGAGAAGATATTATGGTTTGATTAGTGGGTTGTCCGAAGATAAATACTTAGCAATGAATTTATTGTAAATTTTGAGCGTCTTAGCGGATATTAGATCTATTTTAGTCATTGTATGAAGCTTTTTAGTTGAGAAGAAGAATGGCTGGTTCGTTATAATTTTGAGGCATTTGTTTTGTAGTATTTGTAGCTTCTTCTTGTGGGTAATGGCGCAATTGTGCCACACAGGGGAACCATATAGTATCACCGGCTGCATGATTGTTTTATAGATTAGTATCTTGTTATCCAGGGAAAGTCTAGATTTCCTATTGATGAAGGGATATACGGAGTGGATGCACTTATTCAGTTTGGATGTGGTTTCGACAACATGGATCTTGAAAGTGAGCTTATTATCCAAGTGTAAGCTTAGGTAATTAATGCTTTTGGACCAGGCGACAGTTTCTCCTAGGACATTTAGTTGCGGATTTGGGATATATCTCCTGGCACGTCTTTTGGTGAAAAATATGGCTTGTGTTTTCCTGCATTGATTTGGATCTTCCATTTGTTATAGAAATCATTTAGAACGATGAGTTGCTGTTGTAGGGTGTTACCAATTTCTGATGGAGAGTCAGAAGTGCAATAAATCGCAGTATCATGGGCATACATAGCAATTTCGTAATTTGGTAGCTTTTCAAGGTCGGACGTGTATATGTTGTATAGAGTCGGACTTAATACGGATCCTTGTGGTACACCAGCAGGGACGGTCCGTTTGGAAGATACAGACTTGGTTTTAACCGCGAAAGTTCTTGAATCTAAGAAGGAGTAAACAATCCTTGTTAGGCAGTTCGGAAATGAATACTTGACCATTTTATATATTAAACCTTTGTGCCGCACAGAATCGAACGCTTTCTAGATATCTAGAGCAATTAGGCCAGTTGATTGTTTATTGTCGAAGCTTCTCCGGATATGACTGACCACTCTTCGTAATTGGTGGTTTGTGGAAAGTCTGGGTCGAAAACCGAATAGCCAGTCTGGAATAAAATGGTCTTGCTCTAGTTTGCGTTGGAGACGTGTGAGGATGATTTTCTCAAGAATTTTACTAAATGATGGCAGGAGACTAAATGGACGGTAATTAGAAGCTATGTATGGATTTTTCCCAGACTTAGGAATAGGAATGACGATAGCATTTTTCCACTGATCCGGAAAATATCCTAATTTCATACCGCTATTGAAAATATAGGTGAGGGCAACAATTGCTCGTCTAGGTAGGTTTTTTATTAAAATATTTCCAATATGGTCATCACCAACTGCCTCCTTGACTTTTAAACCTTTTATTACTTTCTTCAGTTCAGACGGTTTGCAAAAATCTGCTGGTGGAAAATCAATAGAGGTTTCATTCAGGGAGTCTGCCACTGTATTTACCTCTTGGGTGGTACGCAAATCGCTGAGTTGATCAATTAGCGTATGCGATTTTGCAAAACTGTTAGCTAGCAGCTCTGCTTAGGCTTCTTCGTTGCAAATTAGGGATCCATCGACTGACTTAAGACGCGGTATATAACGAGATTTGTTTTTAATGGCTTTATAGAGACTCCACATTTTTCGTGATCCTTTCTGATGCTTTGAGAGTAACTCATTCCATTTTCGATTTCTAAATTCGTTTAGTACTATACAGATCTGCTTATTTAGATCGCTGACCAATTTCCTTAAATAAGGAATACGTGTGCGTTGCCACATTCGACGGAGATTGTTACGTTCTTTGATTAGGCTAATGCTGGAGTTATCAAGGGCAGGTACGTGTGGCCTGGAAATGGATTTAGGAGTTGATAGCTCGCTTGCATTAAGTATTATTCCGATGAAATTATCAACTAGTGAGTCGACCTGCACCTTTCCTGTGATTTTAGAAAGGTCGTTCATCCCAAGATTGATTTGATTGGTAATGAGTCTTCGATAATTGCTCCATGATGTCTTGGAGTAGTTGAAGTAAGTATGTGGCACGTTAGGAAGACTACTTTCGATGTTAAACATAACAGGTAAGTGAAGAGAGGACAATTCATTCTCAACTGTGGGCTGTGATATAGGGATAAGACCATTGCTTATCACGAGATCTAATGTTGAAGAGTTTCCTCCTGGGGGAAAGCATGTTGGGTCTGATGGAGTGTGTATTAAAAATTTATTGGCAGTTAGTAAATCATATAAAAATTTTTCCTGCTTTATTTGCTTTTGTGCAGTTCCAGAATCGGTGACCAGAGTTGAAGTCGCCGCATGGAATATATTTACCGTTTAAAGACGTGAGGAGATTAATGTCCTGACTAAATAGCTCTAGTTTCGCGTTATTTAATTTCGTACCGTGAAAGTAAACAGACATTAAAATGGTATCAATATCTGGAGGAATATATAAAGTGTTACTTCTTCTCGTTTGATCCTGCATCGATTGTCTATTTGGAAACTCAATACTCGAGAAGTTTTAACAAATCAAAATTTTCAGTGAAAACTGGAATTGGTGGCTTGGCTTCGTTCTGCATACCAACTTAGCGTGGATGTATAGGTTAACTTGGCAAACGCACCATGCATTTTTCTTGCTAGTTATGTATACGCCGTCATCAAATTCCTCAAAAATAGAATCCGAGACTTTGCAGCAACGCGACACTGTCTTGAAAGACGTGAGAACGTCGCCGAAATGCGACACCACCGTCTGGAAAGACGTGAGAACGTTCATTACAGATGCACCAATGTGCACTATTGAAAAATGCTGAATACGCGCGAATAGACAATATAAATTAATGTCGTAAACATGGCGCATCATTCAGTTAAAATACAAAAATCTATTCGGATCATATCTATCTTTTAATGTACTTACCAGTACTTGTGTTCGTTTTAGTGTTAAATAAAAGTGTTATTAAAAGTAACTATTGTGTTATATTTTTTTCGCTCCGAAACTTTAAAAAAAATATATTTTGCTACTCGAAACGCCGTCGGTTTAGGTTCGAGTCTTTCGCGGTCCTAATACTAAATACTTATTCTCAAATTGGCTCTGTTTCAATTTTTCCAAGCTTAAAGTATGCAGAAGGGAACCAAGTTACCAATTTCAATTTTCACTGAAAAGTAATTCGCACTTGCATATTGCAAGCACCTTGAATGCATATAGTAAATCCAATTTGCTGTCACTCCAATAATTTTGATATACTTTATAAATAAAAACAAACAATCCCCCACTGGGATAATTCGATTTTTTTCGGCCCAATCAAAGCTTTACCTCCCTGTGTGAAATTTCCTACTGTCAGAAGTTGTCGGCTAAATTTTGGTCAGAAACATTGTCATAATATTGTGACTGTCTCATGTTTACCAGTCCCAGAATTGACGTCTTTTTATATTATCTTGAGAACTTACATGCTATTAATTTGAAATTCACGGCCATATTTCACATAAAATAATTGATAACCTTCAATAGACTACAAACATATCAATGAGGAAAAAATACCTGAATTGGACTATTTCTTCGACTGAACAGTCTTGGGTTACTTTCCCATGACTATCATGATAACCGACACAATACAATGTTGCTCTTCCCATAGGTCTTTATAAGAACATTTCACGGACCACGTTCCTCTTTTTCTTTGTTTCAATATCTTATGACATTTTAACACGTATCTATTTATAAATACACGGGACATGATCTAGATCAGTTAAGATTTTATCTATGTTGTTGTTTACTAATGAACTCTTGGATACGTTGGATCGCTTCGAATAGAAATTATGGTTACGTTTATTCCATAAATTCTTAGATCAGATAGTTATGTTCTTGTTGATAGAACTGAGACAATGTCTCCCCTAGTCGGTGGCAAGTTTTGATGGAAATTTAATAGTGTTTTGAAGATCCAAATGGTAAAAAGTTGAAGGAATTCGTAGATAACTTGGATGAAACATTTATTGTACTAATTAATGATTATTTATGTTGACGGTTGTAGCTTTTTTTTTAATTCTGGGCCAAATGGTTGTTTTATAATTATTAAATGACCTTAAAAATAAGAAAAACCAAGGAATTCTTATAAATAATTAAAGGACTTTCAACAGGGGCGAGTGGGTTTTATTTTGCAGTAGGAAACAAATACTTTATCCTGTCTAAAAAGGCCAATATTGAAAGGAGTGTTTTTTTTTAATTTTTTTTTGATGTGTAAACATCTTATCGCTTGGTACGGGGTAAAACGATACGAGTAGAAGCTGCGAAATGAGTAAACAACTTTTTTGTGTGTACACGTGAATTATTTGCATTCTGAACTTTATGTATTCCATTGTTGTTGTTGTATCAATGCAGAAACTTAGTTTGAGTTTGTGTGTGTCATAAAATCAGCGCGTCCGACTCAGTTTCCTCCGTAGGCAGTTGCAGAAACCCAGCCACTTCGATGGGGTTCTCCCACAGCGCTATAGGTGTTAAGTGCGTTGGTGCTGCAGGGTAGTCGAACGTCGTGGAGAGACCTGTTGCATGCCGAAGAAGTGTTTTGGATGCTGTGGTCGATTCGGGCATGAATTGAGGCGCGAACACCAGCCTGAACGGAGCTGTGCGAGCGTATTCCTGGTCGCTCTAGGCAGGTTTCATTCTTCCGGTGAGATGTCTAATGGTTGAGCGTTAAGTACCATGTTGTTATTAAAGTCTCCAATCGACAATATGTGCAGCTTAGTCATGGCAGATTTATAGCTAGCTTTGCCAAAGAGGACCCTCTTAAATCGTTGAACTCCCCTTTCGAGGTCTCTTAGATTTCGCCTGATGTGTCGTGGCGGTGGGGTTCTGTCCATACGATCAAAGCTCGGGTGATCACTTCGATAGCAACCAACTAGATACTGCTTTGACAGCAGTATGTTGTGTTTTCTAATGGGCAGAGTTTTAGTCTCTTGGTTGGGGTGGTCTTGATGAAATATCAACAGACGGCCTGTGTTGGTGCGTAGCACTGCATTTTTTCAGATCTGAATGTGTTTCCAATTTGTGTCACTTCGATTTAGTGTATGCGGCAACATACTTTGCTACAAATCTGCCAACCGCTTTGTAGGTGGTTAGTAGGGTCTATTTGTCTTTACCCCAGAAACTACCAGCTAGAGTCTTGAGGAACTTTGTTCCTGCCCTTCATCTTATTAGAAAAAGTAGATGCGTGGGCTGATGATGTTACCATGCTGTCCAGAGTAACGCCGAGGATTTTTAGGTGGTTTGTGATGGGTATTACTAGACCGTCTACTGAGATGTACAGCTGCATCTTTACTTCTTTGTTTCTGAATGTGAATGGTGTTACGGTGAACTTTTGAGCTGATTGCTTCAAGTTCTTTCTAACGAAGAAGGTGTTAATTTCATGTATGTAGATAGTCACTTATCCTAGCACACATTTGGGTGAAGTCGTTTTCTGTTGCTAGTATAGTACGGTCGTCGGCATAGCTCACAATCTGGATTCCTGTTGGAGGTGAGGCAATTCCAGCGAGGTAGATATTAAACAAGGTCGGTCACAGGACTTCTTCTTGTTGGACGCCGTCTAACCCTTCTGAGCTTTAGCTTGTTACCTCTGAATTCGATGTAAGATTGCCAATCAGCAAGGTAATTTCGGATCCATTTCACTATTGGTATCGAAAGCGACGTGTTGTTGATGTCAGACAGAAGTAGGGGGTGATTGGCCGCATCGAACGATTTCGATAGGTCAAGTGCTACCATAATGGTTCTGTGACATGGACGGGCCTCGTTAAGACCGTTGTGGATGCTTGATGTTATGACATCCAAGGCCATAATCGTGCTGCGCATTTTTCGGAAACCATGTTGGTGGTCAGCCAGCTGAGTATGAGTCGCAAATGAAAGACAGTAAAGGCCGCCACCAATTGACGAGCACAACCACGACCAAACTTCCATCGGATCATCAAATATCATAGAACGGTGGAAATAGGGGGAATTTTTTTTCCCACACGTTCTATGATATTTGATGGTTCGATGGAAGTTTGGTCGTGGTTGTGCTCGTCAATGGGTGGCGACCTTAAGACAGCTTCAAGAGTTTTTACAATTGGATACAAAAGGGTGATGGGACGGTAGGAGTCGCCTTGCGTATGCTTTTTCCCTGGTTTTAAAATCGGAATGACTCTTCCTTTCTTCCATATTTCGGGAACGACAGACGATGAAACGGAGAGGTTGAAGGCTTCCATAATGTAGTCAATTGCAAGCATGTTGAGGTACTTCAGTATGACCATCGATATGCCATCTGGTTCCAGGGCTTTGGAGTTGTTGGCGTTTTTTATGGCTGAAGCAACTTCGTTCGATGAGATTTGAAGTGTGTGACCGTTGGTATGTTCTCGAATAGTTCTGCAAATTTTACACTTTAGCCTGTCGGGTGGCGGATGTTCAATAAATTGTCTATTAATTAGGCTAACGCAGTGAGCAGAATTGTTAGTTGTAGTGCCACCGAATTCAATCGCAGCCAGTCCTCTCTGAATGGTTGGGTTAGTGAGGGCTCCTACCATGGACCATAGCTTGCAAACTCCGGTCCTTATGTTGCAATTGCTCAGATGCTGATGTTGAATTTGTAGGCTTAGATGTTTGATCCTGGGATCGTCAGGGTTTGTGCCGCGAATTCTATCGCGTTCATCCGCCAATCTTGCTGCTGAGGTGGGAAAATTAGGCTGTATATTTGGAACACGACCAGCCGGGATGAATCTAGCTGCTGCCTTCACAATGGTACGGCTTAAGTTGGCCTCGGCTACTCGAACATCAGAGGGTGTAGGTAAGGCTAAAAAAGCCGCGTTCGCATATACTTTGAAGGCATTCCAATTGACTTTGTTATGGTTTATGAGGATGCGGTGGTCGGTATGGTTCACATCGGATGGCTTGTCAAGCTTGATCACTATATTGGCAATTGGTCTGATGACAGTGTGAAAGTCGGTCCCCATTGAGCATTGTTGATAAAGCCCGCACTTTCAATTGATATATCAGGTGAACTGGAGCAATTTCCTCTCAAGCGAGTGGGAATGTCATCGTTCAGGAGACAGAAATCTGATGCATTGACTTGTTCCACCATTACAACTCCTATGGCGTCGTTTTTGAGGTTGGAATGTCATAACTCGTGATGAGCGTTAAAGTCTCCCAGCAAGAGGTGGTATTGGCCAGATAGGAAGGGGCTTAGGTTTACGCAGAATCACGAGGGACAGCTTGATTCTGGTGATATTTAAAAGTTAAATATTTCTATGTTCACATTTCCTGATTAAATTGCGATGGCTTGTACTTCCACTGTAATGTTAACTACTGAGACGTCAATCTCACGATATGGCATCGATCGATGAACGAGGATGGCAAGCCCCCCTCCAGCATTGGTTAGCCTCGCTTTCCTTACGATGTTAAAATTGCCATAAGAGTTGAAGGACGATTTGTGATTTAATTTTGTCTCCTGTACAGCGCCAATTAGGATGCGATGTCTATCCATGAACGCGGTGAATTCTGCAATTTTACGCAGTTGGGCAATGGATAGGCTGTTGAAGTTAGCAACGGGTGAAGCGGAAGTCAGACTGTGTTGAATCGAAATAAGTCGCACGGGATTGATCGCAGGTGTGACCGGAGACAGGTGGGAGCTTGGTTGTGCATTCACCGTAACTGAGGGTGTGTTTGAGGTAGATGTTCGTTGTCCTCTGTTCTTATAGAGACCAGCTGCAAATGTTACGTTGGACTGTCTATGATGACTTAAACCGGAGCATCCGTTGAGAAGGCACCACTCGTCGCAATAGTTGCATCTAACTGAGGTTGCATTTGCGAGCAGCGCTCTGTTGCAGATGCAGCAAATTCGTGGACCGGGGTTGAGTTCGATGCCGGCGCGGTGGAGGAGTATTGAGAGCAGTTGCGCCGAGATGTAAAGCCTCCAGATTTCATAAAAAGACGGACATGTTGAAAATATCACACACACATTTGCTTTCTTTTGCCTTGAAGTGGTTTTGACAGCTCTTAGCCGTTGAAAAACGGGTCGCTTGGGTGCGTAGAACCGGCTACCGTAGGAACGTTATGTATTTCGTGTTTAGTGTGGACAAATAATAGTAGCTAAATCGGTAGCGTGGTGGACTATAGAACATGCCCGGTGTAGTCCCGGGTTTTAATTCCCGTCGTTACTTATTTTTTTAACATGAAAATGTAAATTGAGAGGCGATTAATATAGAAAGCGACCAGAAAAGCGACACAAAAAAGCGACGTGGTTCTAAAGAAGATTCACTAACGTTTACGAGAAGGAGACATTCGATTTATCTGTAGTGTAGAGTAGCGGGGAATGTAATTTATGAGGTATAGGGCCGTTTTCTCAATGTTTGGTTAAATCCTATCCTGTAGATAAACGCTTACCGGCCCCCATCTTCCGGTTAAGAATCTATCGGACAATAATTCCAAACAGCTGATACGTACTGCTGAGATTTTGACAGCTAGAACTGTTGACGTTCGCACATTCAAATGAGACAATTAAACTCGTCACAAGGAACAGAGTTCTGGATATTCATTCGAAGAAAACGGATCTGAAACCAACTCAGCCGCAAAATAATGCTGAGAGGTGGCACAGGCGTAGAATAGAATTGAACAGGTGGCAGAATTCCGCCAAGAAAATCAGCTGACTTCCTACTGCATTAGCTGCGATTTTGAGCGTTGTATGCGCTAAGGTTAAATTTAGTGTCCCTGGTAGCTAACTGGCAGTTTAACCGGACATTGAGAAAACGGGCCATAGTGTGTTTGAGGGGTATTGTGGAGTGAAAGGTGATGAAAATGGATATACAGTTAAATGTGTGATATGCATTCTGTGTATGATCATTCTGCGTGATCGTTTCTATAATAAACTATCATGAGGCGAATGCACTAGACTACTGTTGACGGTATTTTAAGTCCTTTGGTGAGGACGAAAGGACATTCTCCTCAATGAAGTGATATTTAGCCAAAATGGGTATCATATGATGGGCAGTGGTGAGGCGAATGCTTGTTTTTGTTTTTCATCTTGATGAATTTGATCAGTTTCTTGCAATATCTCTTCAAAACAGACCGGGTGGTGTAGATCAATAGGTCGGGAGCAGGTCTACCAACTAAAGGATCTTTGGTTGGATTTTTTTTACTTTTTTCAGCCTGATCATCTTTTCAAAATATATATTCATCAACTAATATTATAATTTATGCTCGGTTATGTCTTTTGGTTATCGTTTAATTGCAAAGATTGGTTTCTGATATACGAGTATGCGTACTCTACATGACAATGGATACATGACGTCCCTGGGTTGGAATTTGTAATGCGACCGTAAACAGAAAATGATGGTACGTCGGAATAGTTAGCAAAATGTAATATTTACACATAATTTCCAGTTGAGCGTCGATTCATAATGCGATGTTTACACATATGGTAGACGTCGAGTTCAGAAAAACCAGCTCGGATTTCATTTTTCAATTATGTAGAAAGTATAATTCAGGTATTTCAAATTGGGCTAGTGTCTTCTTGTTTCTCTTTGTCTTTAACCCCTTGTGGGCCCTGACGAATCAACTTCTTCTAATTGTCTTCGATTACGTTTTCATATAACCGGTATCTGATGATGCATGCTGCTAGCATACACATCTTGTCCATTAAATCGGGTGAGGCTATGGCTTATTTTTACGCCCAGCACAAGGGAGGTGGAGAGACAACACAAGCAACCATGGCCAAGGGAAACTCGAATTCACGGACAGGTAGGAAGAGACATCGTACTTAAGTCTCCACACACCGAATCAACCCGTCTCCCGACTCCAATTCTTATTATTGCAAGCCCTCTAATTTCTAATGGTGAACGTTTCAATTATTTTAACATTATGTGTGTTTATCTCACAAAAAACCGTGTTTGCAATCAAATTTAATTTGGCGATATCTTTTTATTAGTTTCTGCCTCTTTTTGGATTGCAAAATTTCGTATCAAATTAACCCGAAAAAATTATTAAAACAAAACAGCTAATTGGTTGAATTTCGTCGAGATATTTTTATTTTTTTTCGGAACATTCCCGCTTCGTGAGTATTAGGAGAATTCTCTCTATTGCATTTAGGGAGAATTTAAAAAATCTCCTTATTGCGGAATTTCCGCTTTAGATAGTTCATTTCCACTTAAGGTAGTAAGAACCTTGAACCCATGCGGGGGGTTCGCAGGTCCTAAAGCGGAAACTTCTTGAGTTTTGTGACAGTTCTCTCTAGTCGAAAAGACAGAATTCTCAGAATTTTTGCGAAACAGGAATGTTCCACCTCACACCTCATCCTCACCAAATGCATTGCTAACTAAAGAAAATTCTAAATACGAAAAACTAATGAAAAAACATAAAAAAAACGAAACATAATTGTTTCCTTGTGGATATTTCCATACATTCTTCCAACACAGCTGTGCAGGCCCTCTGAAACAAAGCGCACCTTTTTCACAAAATTTCCGTAGTCATAATTTGTAAGTGGGTTAATCTCATCACTTGCCTCGGTTTTTAATACTTTAGTAAAGCCTAACACAACCGCTTTTGAATAAATTTTCGATGCTATATGAAAACTTTTATACATGATATTCATTAATTTTTATTAGATCTGAAACAATTAGTCGTCTATTCATCAAATGGGGGACATAAAATTGAACTCGTTCGATCGCATTCCGAACACTGGGTGAGACTCCGGCGTTCAACTGTGCTCACGATATGATCAACCATTCAATGGTCCCTGATTATCGCCATTTGAATGGGTCATAATTCATATTTACAAAATTATTGGTAAAGGGCTAAGCCCTTTTAAATGAACTCAACAGATGACGGTGGCGTACTCGTAAAGTTGTTGTGATCCAGAAATGATAATTTTTATTTAAGGTCATTTACCGCGGAGACAGCAGCTGTGCTTCGTTTGACGGAATCTTGTAAAACAGTAGGACCAGATAAATTTTCAATATTATCGATGGATACGTATAAAATGCAAAATACTAAATTTATGTCAGTGTTTTATGGGAACCCTGTTGTTTTTTAATAAAAACAGATTTTTATATAGCCCCCTTTTATTTACGCCGGCGTGTTATTTTTTTCAATAACATGACATGGCATCACAGACAGCATGTGGGGGATTTGAATAAAGCGCATAAAATTGTCATTGGAAATTTTTAATAAATTTTAAATCAAACCTAGTCATACATTTTCACTATTGATTGCCGAGAGTATTTACGGTAAACTAAATGATTAGTAATAAATTGAAACGGCCATAAATCATAAAATATGGTTCATAGAACGTACCGTAATAAACGATAATATAAAATGGTTGATGATTTTTGTTGCAATTAAGATGGAAAATTCCTGGGGATTTCCCCAAATTGCGGGGAATATTAAATTGATTGGGGATTTTTTGGGGATTGCACTTTGTGGAGAAAATGCGGACATTTTCCCATTTAAGAGTATTATTGCCAACTACTGATATTTTGAACTCTCAGATATAAAACACAATTCGTGATTGGGGTGAAAGCTAGAGAAAGTATATAAAATTTGAAAAAAAAAATGAATAAATAAATAAATAAATGTACCATGTTCAGCAATTACAATTAAAAATATTCTAAGATTTTTATGTTGAATTAACGTCGGACATCACTATGAGATTTGTTTTGGAGATAATTTATTTTTTATTATGACTACTTTTAATCCATCAGAGGCTCAATCATTCAAAATTAAATTAATGTTGCGAAGCGATTTTCAGTGCTTGAAAAATTTGTGACATTGAGTGGGTCAATGCGAGTGGATCAGGATTTAACATTTCTCGAATTTTTTTTCCATACGCTTTCCCTTCCTGTTAAATTTGTACAGACAACCGTCAATTTTTTGATCTGAAAATGTTCCCCTCTGGATCAGAATACTTTTCAGTTCCACGTCAACCTCGAAAAACTATTAAACGGGGACGTAAAAAAGGAAAAACCATCGTTCATACTAGAAAAAATTAGATTCCTCTCTGATAACGCATAGGTACTCCGATGAGATGTTGCGTCATTTGTTCATCCGTCAATCAATTGTGAGGACGCAACATATGCTAATGCTAAGCGAGGCATCAGACCTTAACAAACTAGCAGAGCAAGTGGATGGTTTAACAACCATCAGTCCAAACTATCTAAACGCCGTCAGCGCAACCGAGAAACAAGTTCGGTTGCGCTGACGGCGTTTACGTAGCACTCGGGGAACGTCAGAAGTGACGTCAAATCAAGGATATGGCCCACTAAAGTCTTCATCACTACGGCTGTACGCAGCAAATGCGTCGCAAATAGTCACATACGGAACTCGAAATTTTGGACTTGGCTGCGATCTACCGTGGGACTTCCACGTAGCGAAAGTATTTAAACCTATTATCGGGGCGGATTTCTTGGCGCATCACGGCATACTGGTTGTGAGAATACGAAAAGTGTTCGACGGGTAGGAAACGTGGACGTTAAGGCAAGACTAGGCCAAATAGCAGCTAATGTTTTGGCAATCAACCGTGAAAAAGGTTTTTCGAACAGTAATTGGAAAGAATGCTCGAACAGGAATCTGCGCCCCGTCAAGCTGACAGTACGGGCAGCCAAGAAAACGCAGGCAAATGGCGGCCGTGCGGCGACTACCACCGGTTAAACGCATCTACAATTCTTGATCAGCCAGTTACCCACACACACTACACACTTTGGGTGGACGGCCCAAAACTTTTCACCGCGTTGGACTTAAAAATGAGGTACCACCGAATCCATATAACCGAGTCTAACATCGAGAAAAAAGCCATCACAACAACTTTCTGGGCTATCTGTGTTCCCCAGAATGCCATTCGGACTCCGAAATGCAAGTCAAACCTTCCAGCGTTTCATGAACCAAGTGTTGCAAGGACTGGAAGAAAAAGAAATAAATACTAACTCTAAACAAAAAGATTCTATTTATTATTCCGAATTGAATTTCGCCAAATAAAACATCGACGATATCCTTATCTTCTCGAAAGACAGACAGGAACATCTTTAGCAAGTGCGAGCAGCAGTCGAGCATTCAAAGAAACATGGACTTAGGACCGGGTGAAATGCCCGGAGAGGAATCCGTAGATTATCTCGGTCATAGGATTAACTTGATAGGTGTGACACCAATGCTAACCAAAGTACAATCAGTCAATAACAAGCGGCAGCCACAGACAATTTGCGAGCTAGGGCAATTCCTGGGCGTCATAAATTTTTACTGTCGATATATTAGACAAGCAGCCTACATTTAAATGCCTTTGCACGGAATCCTAGGAGAGTATAAGAAGAATGGCAAGCGCCTGATCAAATGGACAATGGAAACAGTAAAGGCTTTCGATGAATGCAAAGGCAGTTTGGCGGACGCGTTATTGCTAACACACCCCAGAGAAGGTGCACCTCTTCGCTTAACGACAGGCGGTTCGGACACGTGCAGTCGTTAAGCAGCTAACTAACGATGAATGACAACCGATAAGTTTCCTCTTTCAAAAGGGACGACCTGCTGAGTACCGGTACAGTACATATGACAGCGAGCTTTTGATGATATACCTATCAATTGACCACTTCAGGTACCTACTCGAAGGACGACACTTTGTGATTCGAACTGACCACAAGCCATTGGTATATTGTTTCAGCCGGAAATCAGACAAGTCGTGTCCCAGGCAAGCCCATCAGCTAGACTTCATAGAGCAATCCAGCACAAATATCCAGCACCTGTCAGGCGGAGAGAATGTGATCCCAAAGTGGGAAATAGAACTATGGACGACCTTAAATCGTTTCGACCCATCAGCCTGATACATGCTGAAGACTATGGAGAAGATCCTTGATATTAACATCAGGATATCATCCTTGTGAGAAACTCGATTCACCCCAGATAATTCGCATCAACCTGGTAAATCTTCCAAAACTGCTCTACACAACTTCGTTTGAGAAATTAAAGGGGCCTTGTCAGATAACAAAACGGCAATGAGTGCGTTTCTTGACATTGGAGGAGCCTTCGACAACACCTCTTTCGAGTCCATCGAAAGTTCCCTCCGAGCTAAAGGAGCCAATCTTACCACCACAGTCTGGCGAAAACGTATGCTGTCCTCTAGAAGAGTCATCACTACGATAACTGTACCCCCAGCGAATGTCATGCGGGGCTGCCCGCAGGGTTGGAGTATTATCTCTTTTCCTGTGGTGCATCGTAGTCGACAGTCACATGTGGAAACCATCTTCGATGAAATTTTTCACACAAAGTTACGCGGACGATCTAGTTATCACGGTCAGGGGAAAATTTGGGGAAGTCGTGCCCGATATTATGCAAAGGGCATGCGAGTATTTCAAGAATGATGCGACTACAGCGGCTTACGTTTAAATATCGCGAAAGCTGCCATAGTGTCATTCATTAGTAAAAGGAAACTTACATAGGTCACTCAAGTGTCCCCTCATGTACAACTCCCCTATAAAACTGGCGTCAAATATCAAGTATTTGGGAGTTGTCCACGACAAAAAGTAATTTTGGACAGAAGATCTTAGAACGATTTCTGACAAAGCAATTAAGGTTCTATGAATCTGCTGACAATATGTCGGCAAGACATGGGAAATCAAACCCCATTAAATCTGTAAAACTTATAAAGCTATCGTCAGACCTTTAGTAAAATAAGGTTCGGTTGTATGGTGGAAAAAAAAACAGCTTCCTCAGCCAGTAAAACCGCTCTGACGAAAATCCAGAGACTTGCGTGCATGACCATCACTGGAGCCATGCACTCTTGTACCACTGCTGGTCTGGAGGTTCTACTCGACCTTCCACCCATACATGCACATATTGAAGCGGAGGCACGAATGGCAATGGTCAGATTTAGGACCTGCGACACAGAGATCAAACTGAATTCAAATCCTTTATTCTGGTAGGAAAGTGACAAGATACTCAACTTGCCAACCGACTACCTTGTTAAAACCATTCGACTCCACCACTCGTTTCAATTAGTCATATGGGACAAAGAAAGTTGAGCGGATAGCTAGAACTTTCTCCGCCCCAACACAATCAAATGGTTCATAGGTGGCTCCAAAATAGAAGAAGTTCCTGGTGCAGGCATGGTTGGTCCTGAAAACCGAGTCTTCATTACGATGGGTAGAACTCCGTCCGTGTTCCAATCAGAAATACATGGCATCGAGGTTTGCGCTAAGCTGTGCCAAGCCGCTGGCTATTTAAGCAAGGACATAGCAATATTAACCGAGAGTCAGGCTGCCATCAAAGCACTTACCAGATTCACTTTAAATTCTCAGTTAGTGCTATCCTGTCAGGAAGTCCTCCATACTGTGGGTTCAACAAACAAACTCACTCTTTACTGGGATCCTGGACACACGCGAGTCGAAAACAATGAGCTAGCAGATAGGCTAGCAAACCGAGCCTCCAAAGCATCCTTCTACGGTCCAGACCGTTTTTGTGGAATTCCACTCTGCTATTTCAGAAACCAAATAAGAGACTGGGAAATTACTCTCGACACATCCCAATGGGAGGCCCTTTCAGGCCTGAGACAGGCCAAACTGTTCATCTCGGGGTACTCGCGTGCTCGTAGCTTGGAATTGCTGCGGTTGAGCAAAAACAAAGTCTGCATGATTTGTAGAATTTTGACGAGGCATTCGCGTTTGAAGGGTCACCTTACAACCATGCGTATTGTACAAGATTCTAGCTGCCGCTTCTGCCAGGCTGATGATGAGACTTCAGGGCACATCCTTTGTGAGTGCGAAGGACTTCCGAAACGACGCTCCGACCGCATCGGCATAACATCTCCTCCATTAAACCTGGTCAGATCAGTCAATTTATCGAGAAAAGTCGACTAAATTATGTGACCTAGTCTTCTCGATAGAATGGGCACAATAGACCCATTCATGGTCGCAGTGCTTGTGGTTTCAACATGATCCACGGTCTTCCCACCCCACTCCACCTATCTATCTACCTTTGGCTCTTTTTTCTGATAGGAATTATTAATTTGGCACCCATCATTTAAAATTTAAGGTTACTGGCTTGAGTCTTTCGATTTAAAGTATGAATGGAGTATAAATTGGAACTGCTACGAATCAATACCAGAAACTGCCGAATATGCTCTCGAACACCCTCTATAATAGCAAAATTTTCGCAACTAAACAGCACAATCCATCAAACACGGATACTTTCTTCCTTGAGATCCCCACTCATCGCGCTACCATCTTTTAACGTACGCACTACTATCGACCAATCTTTGTCTTACATTTTCATATTTGCTATAACAGCGCACAAACTCTCTGTTCGCGGATTGCTTTTATGCATATATGAATCTAATTGAAATACCATGGACGTCGCACAATCGTTATTTGTTATCAGCGTTTTTTGAAAAAGGCAAGTGTTGTGAAAATTTGCATTAAGCACCTGCAACACACTACGAGATACGAGTACATGCCAATCTTGGCGATGCATTTTGCAAAACGCGAGAATGATTTTGTGCAACGCGTAAAACAAGCCAGAACAGCCTACTCGGTGGTATGGTGCGGTGTGCTGCGGCTGCAGCAGTTGATGATGTCCAGCAAGCGATCTCTTGAAATTCCCAGTAGAAGTGACCGCAATGGTGTAAATTGTGCAGTTATTGCGCGGGTCCAATCACGATAGCCATACTGTTTCGCAGCCATGTGTATGCTTTGTTAACGTCGATAAATGGGTGGAAGTGTTGTCACTTTATCAAATATGGCAGGTGTGATTTCTTATGGGAGACGCCAATTTGCCGGTGCGGTCCCAGGCTGGGAATACTGACCTACGTCTATCTGAATTCTATTCAGCTTGCTGAGATCGGCGGGAATTTTCAAAGTGTTGAGGCCTCCTCATGACCTATTTCAATTGAAACGGCTTACCCGAAAAACTTTCGCTTCTCACTTGGTAAGCCCGAAAAGCGCTTGCAGCGACCACATTTGCAACAATCGACACAACAAAAAATAATATCTAATATCTGAAAGATCATGTGGTCTTAAATTATTGTTATTGACATGATGAGCCAATAGATAATATCAGACATGTCACTTGAACTGGCTTCGATGACTGGATAGTTGCTTGCCATGCATTCGCTCGACCCCAACCTATGTGGCTAGCCTCTTGTTCCTCAGCGGCTAGCTGATGGTTACTTGTGAAGTCTTCTTCCTTTTACGAGCATTTCGAATGCTATTCAAATGTTGGCCACTTCTCAATGTTGTTGCTGCCGTGTTGCATGACTTGTTGTCGAAGGAGACCATTTCTTTTTTGAGCATTGCTATGCAAATTTATCCATTTTATTGCCATCGCGCTGTGGTTGTAACTGCTTCTGGATGCTGATATTTTCTGGATTGCTTCTCTTGTTGCTTATTTTCTATTTAGTTTTTATTATGTAGCGTATGAGATTCCGCTACTATAGATGATATGTCTCAAGTGCTCGTATCGATCGTCCCTAATGCATACTCATCCTATTCGTGAATATTGTGAATAGGTGCTTCTTGTGCACGATTGTGTTCATCATGAGAGTGTAACACCATGTACTGGAACCCGGACTATTGAAACCATTCCACCACACCACCGTTGCTGCTGGTGCTGCTGTTGTGTATCGCTTACCGGTGCTAGTCATTCTTGCAAATTTTTAGACTTGAACTTTTTCATGACTTTTCCTTCGACAGGCGAAATACTTGTGACTATCTGTCCAAAGCCACTTGACGGCCAATGTTATCGTGTGCAGCATTCGTTGAAACGATTAAATGACTGACTCAAAAACCGTGGTTTATGCAAATCTTTCTTCTTTTTTACGTTAACCCCAACATTGGCTGTGTTGGAGTGTGTATTCAATGACATATGAGTAACCTTTGAGATCACACTTGGCGATTTAACTCGATTGATACGAATTATGGAAATTCTTTCACGGCTACATATTGTGCTACGAGCAGAGTTCCGCACTTGTGGGAAGAAACCAATAGGGGGAGAGTGGCAAGTACCTTTGAGAAGAGACAACTTTGTTGCGATAGGTTACTAAATAGACTATCGAGTGGAATCGAATTTTGTGAAACGAAGTCAATTTTTCAATATGGAAATTATTGTTTTCCACTTTTAAGTTGTTGTTGCTGGGTTTCTGCATTTATAGAAAATCATTTCGTATACTCTATGCGAATTGGCAATGTTAATAGTATTATCCGTTTAACAAAATAAATCCGTGGCTAATTTGGGAGTCTATAAGAAAAAGATAAAAGGAAATAGGTGGTCCTAATGGATAGTTTCGTGAAATAGTCGAAGCACGCCGAAGGGAGTTTACCTCATATTTTAGTATCGTTGCGTTTTCGCAACGCTCCATATTTACGTATCTCTAGCCTTCCAACTAAAAGAAGTTGATATGGTGGCTGAGAAAGAAATGTAATTCAAACAAATATCTAATCGACCTGTTTTTACTCAAAACGCTATTTGGTTATTTTATTTGAATTTTTCCATTTTCTAAAATTACGAAAATCGTATAGTTTGAGGTGTAGCAACAAATTCTTTAAAACTTTAAGGCACTGCTCACACGGGGATACTCAAGTCTGCAATACACGGTGAATGAGAGACGGAGACTTCGAGTCTTGAGACTATAGTCGTCCGTCATCCTCACATGACCGCTACTAAAGTCGCGAGTTGTGCATGTCGGCTGGCTAAAGTGGTCATTGTCCACGGCTGTTGCTTGTGGATCCGCACGGGTGGCGCGCTTGCGGGGATCTTGTGTGTACATGTTGAGATGTTGGTAGTGATAAAGGTTGACGATTTGGACGGCAAGAAAAATATGGTTTTCTGATTGCTTATGGATGTGCGGGGTCGACTTGCTTGTTGTGCATGTCGCGGTCGTATGTTAGTCCGGGCTATGAACGAAACCGGGTGTGTGTTCATCTTTTCCTTTGAATGCTTGGGACTTGAAACGGATCGCCAACCTGGATTTGCACCTGTACGGTAGATATTGTTGGTTGGTATTGAATATAGACGTGATCCAGCTAAGGGAGCGCCTACCTCCCCTACATATGTACCACTATGCTCCGCCCGGTCAATTAGGAAGGTTCCTTTTTCTTTAAAAGTGCAATGTTGCAATTGATGGTGCCATTTTTTACTCATCTGAACTACCTTTGCAACTTCATTCCAGGCCTTCTCCGTCACATCTTTCCTGGAATAACCTCTTAATTTAAAGTTATAAAATTCATGGAATTGTCTACTTCCGCCACTAATTTTAAATTAAAGTTCTGATCACTCATAGTTTTGGAATCAAAAGTAAACCGGTGGGAAATTAACTACGAAGCGAACTCCTTTATTGTGAGGTGAGCGCTGAACGGGTAGTTCTCTATTTATTTTTCATATTTTACGTTCATGGCCTGGACTAATATACGGCAGCGACATGTGCAATGGTAATACCCCAAACAAACTGACCCCGCACATCAATAAGCAATCCGAACACCATATTTTCCTTGCCGTCCACAACTTCAACATTTATCGCTATCAACAACTATCAACTCCCGAACATTTTAAGAAAAAGATAAACACACCCGTTTTGAAGCAACAAACCTCGTGAAAATTTGTTGTTAGCTGATAGCCGCAAAATACAGGGGATGCTGCCTAGATCCAACCAGGTGTGCAGATTCCGCCATTTGGAATCCGCAACCTTGAGGTAGTGGTTGGATATATTGCGCTTAACAGTCAACAGCGGAATGCAAACAGGCTCCGCTTGAGATCTGTCAAGGGCGGCACCCATTCTGGCCAGGTCGTCAGCCCTCTCATTACCCTCTATGTTCCTGTGACCAGGAACCCAGAGCAGGGAAATATTCAGCCATCTGCTAAGGCAAGCCAACTCCGCGCCAAATCGCTCGACAAGCTTGGAGGATGCACTTACCGAGTTCAGTGCCTTGATAGCGGCCTGGCTGTCCGAGCAAATGGCGATGCTGTGGTTATCTTGTATGTCTCTGAGAGTGTGACAAACTTTCATGATTGCGACGGTTTCCGCCTGAAAGATGCTGGCATAATCTGGGAGGCGATAACACTCCGAAATATGTATTTAGTGCATCAGAAAATATCCCTGCACCGACGCCGCCGCAGTCCATTATGGACCCGTCGGTGAAAATCGTGATGTCAACATCCTTCACCAACTCGCCTTCTCCCCATTTAGATCTGGTTGGGAATTTGGCAGAGAACTTTCTCAAAAACCTTAGTTTGGGCACGGGGAAGTCGGTATTCACCTTGGCCACATCTTGTTGCAACTGGTATAGAATGTCGCTATGGCCGTACGGTTTAGCAGTCCAGCCTCCCGACTCTTTGAGCCTGACTGCACTGTCCGCCGCCAATTGTTTGATAAAGAGATCGATAGGTGGAAGATGTAGGTTTAGCGCTTCCCTTAGGCATGTTCGCATGGCACCTGTGGTACCAAGACATGCCGTTCTTTGCACCCTGTCAAGTTTTGTGATGTTACATTTTTTAGCAAGCGCTGGCCACCAGACCAACGATCCATTTGTAAGAATTGGACGGACTGCTGCTGTGTACATCCAAAGGACCATATTTGGTTTAAGGCCCCACCTCCTTCTGAAGGTTTTCTTACTGGCGTAGAAGGCTATGCAGGCCTTCTTAGCCCGATCTTCAATGTTAAACTTCCAGATGAGCTTCGTGTCTAGAATAACAACTAAGTACTTTGCGCTGGACGATAATTGAAGTGGCTGTCCGTTTAGTTTAGGAAGGGTAAAATGTGGTACTTTGGTGGTGTACTATACAACAGCGTGCTGCAATTTGGGATATATATATGACGAAGATGACGATTACCAGCTCAGAATCCATAATAGACTTACTGATCTATTTGAAACACGCACTGGTCTGAAACAGGGCGATGGACTGGTACCAACGCTCTTCAACCTTGCACTGAAATACGCTATTCGGGCTATAAATATGGACAACAGCAAGACGCTACTCATCAAGTCGACACAAGTACCAGCATACGCCGACTACATCAACATCATGTCCCGAAGATTGGCCCACGCCGAAGAACTTCTGCATATGCTCGATACCGCTGCAAAAGAAGTTGGACTACGAATCAACGAAGGCAAAAACTAAAATAAAATAATGATGCAATCAGCGACAAGGACACCTGCACAATCGAGCATCAATGTGGGAGACCTCAACATCGAGTTCGTGGACTACTTTGTATACCTGAGCTGCAACTTGTCAAGGGACGCCAACGAAACTGACGAAATCAAGCAATGGATACAATTAGCGAATAAGACTTTTTCTCGATTCTCTCCGTAATGAAATTGAAGCATATGCACAGAAAATCGAAGCTACTCGTGTACAAAACCATTATATGGCCAGTGCTTTGCTATTGCTGCGAAGCATGGACCCTAATTCAAGCCTCCGTAACGTTCTGCGGCAAATTTTCGGGGCTGTTTGCGATCGAGATGGATGGCGCATCCGGTACAACCATGAGTTGTATGAACTGTACAATGAGCTGGAAGTTTCGAAAATCGCCAAACTACAACGACTTCAATGGGCAGGGCATGTACAAAGAATGGACGATGATCGCATGCAAAAGAGAGTAATGAATGCAGAATGAGTCGACGGAGGGAGACTGCCTAGACGACCGAGATCTCGTTAGGAGAGCTCAGTAGGTGCGGACGCCGCGCAGCTACTGGGCTTCCAAAATTGGAGGACGCGGTCACGTGACCGAGATAATTGGAGGACAATGATCCAGGCGGCCAAGGCCCGACGTCAGGCTGTCGCGCCACGAATATGATGAAAATAGAGTCAATAAAGCTGAAATCACTAAACAAGCGTTTCTGCTTTTTCGCTCAAAACTACTCGTACACTAAAAACGGGCCGAGTATTGAGCCCGTTGAACTGTAAATCGAAATATCTTTAAATTTTTGTTATCAATGTTTTTTATTTGGAGCATTCATTTCAGAGATATGTGAGCTTGGAAAAGGATATAATGTGATTTTCCTCCAAAGCCTCAAAAAGTGACGTTTTACGACTATCGATTTTGACTATACTACTGAGCCGAATTGCGACTACAAGTAACGCATTGGATCCAGAATTCGACTCTCTTTAATTTATTTCCTAAAATTTCTCGATACGAGGCACTGTTTCGAAGTTATGAGGGGAATATTGAAAAAAAGGCTCTCATTTTTCGGTTTTTTGCCTTCACAGCTGCCCTACCGTGGGGTCCACGGTGGCTCGGTCTCTTGAAATAAATATATGAGGACAACCAACAATCATACCAGACGGCGTTTCTGTTTCATATTTTGCAAGGTTAAACCGCTTACCGTCCCAACTATATTCGCAGCGTCAACTGCTGGGCACGCTGTGGGAGTTCCAGTAGTGAACACGGGCAGTTTTATTAACGCGCCGAGGATTAAACCTCGCGACCACAGGGCTTTCGAGTACGTAAAATAAACGAACCGAGAAAGGCTTTCAGTGAAAGTATTCCATATAATTTAATACTTTCAAAGTTTACATAATATCGAATAGTCATAAATACAAGTATATCTCGATAATCCCGTCTACAAATCCACTAATTGCACTCGTTCAGCATCCCATTGACTTTGTCTCCCATTGTCTCATAAAACCCATCGTTATCGTCAAATGCTTTTTCCTTGTTAGCAATTTACCAGTCCTGTCTCCACATTCGAACCTCGCTCGTTTGACGATCGATCGTATTTAATATCCACAATCACCCGCCGTGTTTGAATGCCACCGAATTTGTCATGTGAACTGAGCTAATTATCTTCGTAATAATCCGCAGCAGTATGGCGCAAAAGATCGCAGCTAGTCATCCAACCATCCTGCGATATTATAAATATCCGTACAGAGTCATACCGAAAATTACTAAAAATTTTATTGCATTACGTTCTCGTTTAATATTCGCCACAGTAGGTTGTCGCGATCGGTAGGTACTAATTAGTAAGATCACTTCATGCCGCGACATCTAGTTACATGTGTTTCGAGGCGAACGCAACGTTCACTAATCCGTACATTCAAAATATAAGTATGTAGCGGAGCGGGGAATAATACTCCGTATAACGATGTCCGAGGAAAAGCTGGACATTGCCTTAAATAGATGTTTATTTATATTTCAGGAATTGTTTCTTTCTGCTCTTTAACATCTTTTTTGAACTTTATTTTGTGATCGTATCAGACTTTAATCTGCTGCAGTCTATTTAGGAATCGTCTTGGAGTTATTTTATAGATTTGCTAGATACGAATAACGAGTATTTCGAGAGCGCAGATTTTACAGCAGTTATAGATACGATCATCTTGAAACGATCAAAATATTTCGCAGGAATCGTATTAACGGATAAATTATGATATCGTCATAATGCGCCATAGATTGGCGACTATTAACCGAAATATGATCGCATACTGGCTAATAATTGCTATGAAACATGTTCTCTATGATCGCTCATTACGTATCGAAACACGAGTGAATATTACGGATATTAAAGCGATGATCTGATACGTATTGATTACGAAACGATAATTGTCACAAATGGGCGGAAGCGACTGACTAATAAGCGTATTCTAAATTGTTTGAAATTTAATCAGGTTTCTCGTTTGAATCTTTCGTTTTATTTTCGCAAAATGAATGTAAAATACAAAAGAGATCAAAACCTATTTTTTGGATATTCTCGGTGAAGGGTTCTCAGGTTCACATGGTCCGTCATATGGCGTCATCATGTAAAACTCTTTCACATTTGAATCGGCCTTCACACGATGCCTCTTCCATTATCTCGTATCTGGCTTCTGGATGTTGTTTCGCTACTTTATTACAACATTGTTTCATGAGCGCCATATCGGCACCTATATCGAATTAGAATACGAAGTGTGCAACAATACACACCCCCAACCAGCAGGCTACCATGTAAAACAGTTTTGCATAATTCAGTCTTCAATGAACAAATGACCCTAAAACGAATTAAAAACAAACCCCCCGGTCTTCGCATCGCGTCGCCACAGAAAATAAAAGCAACTCCGGTGTAACATATGCAAAACTTCTTACAGAAGATATCAATCACTTGCGGGATACTTATCGATTTCTTCAAATCTACACGAAATGTCACAGGCGCAATTATCGAGATTGAAAAAGTTACGAGAGCCCCCCAGAGGAATGAATGGCCGGAACATTAAACACTCGTATTGGGTGCAATCGCTGATACGTATGAGTGCATGCATATCAGAGAGGTGCATAGTGTATGCAATACGTCATCGCACGATAATAGTGCATCTCATCATTCTTACACTTTTATTGACTAATTAATGGTAGCCAAGCGTGAGGAGTACATGTGTAACCTTGGTTCTATCTGTTGAGTGGTGATTGCAACAACATAATAGCGAGCCTTTGTGGGAATTTTAAAAGCAGATTAGATGCACTAGTGTCATACAATGTGTTCAAGATAATGCTGCTTCTATGTATACACATATCAAGAATAGATTGATACCAGAACTGTCGTGAGCACAGCATGAGCAATATCGATTAAAGGTTCACTTTTATGCAAAAGATAAATTATTTATGCTTGAAGGACAGAAATCTGTTATTAGTCATTTGCGAAGTGTATTGTGCCTACAATGTAGGCTTATAAAAAAACATTTCTTGGTGACATACATTTTATTACTTTAAGAATAAAAGTGGAGTGTTTCATTGGTAAATAGTCAACAAGACCATAGACCAAACCCCACCCAAAAATGTATCCGCATAAGCCAAAAACACTAAGTGCTTGCGCTGACATTCATTCAAAAAATAAAAATTCCCCTGAAATTTCCCTAGATTTGTAAACAAAAGAAACTTAATTTTTGTACAACCCTGTATATTTGCTATATTGTTGGCATTGCTCAAAAATTGATGAAATTATCTTCATCTTTGGCATTAATATGGCATTATCATATGCTCCAATTCCTCTTCACTGAGGTCCGGTAATTTATTGATATATCCTCTATAACTAATAATCCAATCGATCGCCACTTAAAGTACGAGTGACGTTTGCTATTTGTCGTACCTCAACTTCATTAGGGGAAAAACGTTGTCCTTCCATACAACTTTGGGTCAAATTTTCTCCAGGAAGCATTCAGAAGCAGAGGTTCAAGATGGGGACTCCTTCCACAATTCAAAAACTGCTTTTATATCCGGATTCGCTTCCATTTTCTTTAAACTTTCCTCAAAATTCCATGTAAATTTGGGGACAGTTTTCGTTTATTTTCAAAATATGTAAAAAAAAATTCAATTTCATTTCTGATAGAAAATAACTGATCGAACGGATTTTCGGGATTTTTTCCGACATTTTGAAAATTAGAAATGATGGGCGGGGGCGGTTAAAATACGGTACTTTGATTTTTGTGATAAACTACATCAGTTCAGTCCTTCCAGGATTAACGCCCAGCCCAAAGCTTACGACCCTAACGCTCATCGTATCTGGAGCCCTCTCCATGATCCACCTTATCACGGAGAGGCACATTTATGAGACCACTATTGCCACATCATCCACATCATCATCATCATCGTGGCGCGACAGCCCGACGTCGGGCCTTGGCCGCCTGGAATCATCCACATACGTGAGCTATTTAATCCCTTCTCTTTCAAGCCTTGTTAGGAATTTGTTGATGAGTAACCAGAGTAGCGTACAAATCTGGTTAGGTGGCTGTTTGCCAAGTCCGCATGACCTATTATAGATCTAAGCAGAGTCACCACCCAGCTGCTGATCCCTACCTCTACTCTCAAATGTGAAATGTAGGCAGCGTGAATAGATTCGATGCTGATTTATGAAAGTAAATCCATAACGAGAGAGTGGATAATGCATATTGATTATACTGCAGGCACTTGGTTTCATTCTGCACACCAACTTAGTATGCGTCTGTAGCTTAGCTCGGTAACGCACCGGGCATTTTTTGCTACTCGAAACACGGTCTCTGCGGTTCGCGCCCCGCAACGGGATCAACTATTTTTTATTCTCAAATTCCCTCTGAATTAATTTCTCCGAGCTTAGTGGTTTCGTATGGATAGTAGCACTCATCAGGTCTTGCATCTTTGCAGCTATCCATGTGCAAGACGACCACGAAAGTGTGAGAATTCTGTTTTGTATATAAGCCGTGAAGGCGTGATTTTACTTGAAAACTCGACCGTGGAGCTCTAGATGGTGTGAAGCACTTATATTAACTCACTAGAGGGGTGGAGAGAGGGTGAGAAGTGGAATGTAGGCAGCGTGAATAGATTCGATGCTGATTTATGAAAGTAAATCCATAACGAGAGAGTGGATAATGCATATTGATTATACTGAAGGCTCCGACCGATGGTGCGCACTACATCGTGGAGAGCCGTTTTTGTTGATCTATCCCTGATGTAGGCATTTTCTGTGACTTCGAGAGCGGTAAGCCCTCCAAGACTTGACGGATGTGGAAGTCTTTGACTCGCTCTAGCGTTTTTAGTACAAAGGAGGATAAGTTGTTTGGTCTGAAGTCCTACGCGCTTTCATGTCCTCACTTGGCTACCTTGGGTATGAACACGACTCGAATTCGTCGCACGACTGGGGGACGTAGTTACGAAGTAGACTACCGAAGAACGAAAGCAGCCTGGTAACTACGAAATTTTGTAATTTCTGACGCATAATGGGCAATACGCCTTCCGGCCCCGGTGGGGGAGGGTTGGAGCTGTTTATCGCTCGGGATATTATTTCCTATGCGATGACGGATTCCACAAATTGAGTCAGCGCGTACTCTGCATCACTCTGTTCCGGGCTTTCCGTGCAGGTTCCTTCGCAAAATGGAAATTGTGTGTGTTCTGAACGAGCTTCAGGGATTCAGCGGTGGATTCCGTCGAAGTGGCGTCCGATCTTTTGACTAAGCACAGATTGGATTGCTCCTTAGACAGGATTATGCTAGTCCTTGCTGTGTCCTTAATGTTATTCAAAGATTGGCAGGAGTCTTGCCACGCTTGGGCTATAGTAACCGTAATATCTTTTTTGTGTATTTTTAGGATGTGCTTATACGGCTGCCAAAACTTGTGCTTGCTGAAAATATTGGAAATCTCCCTAGCAGGTTTTCCGTGCATGGAGAGGTCCCCGTTCTACCATGGGGTAGAGTTTTCCTCCTTCTTTTCGCCGAACATGAGACTTGGAAAGCTGCTTTCAAACCTTTTTCAAAAGAATCAACGTCCCTGTTCAGCTCCTCCTGACTCCGTGGAGGTGCTGGATAAGGAGGGGTCAAGTATGCCAGAAAGTTTCGCTCAATTGGTCTGTCTGAACCTCTTGTAGTCGATTCTTTTTAAGGTTTCTACAAGGCTTTGGAATCTCCTTGGAAACATTGATAGCGAAATGTATCCACTTGTGGTCCGAGGAGAATTCTGTTATGGTCCGGAAACTCTATATTGTTCAACTTTATAGATATTGATGCCTGACAGTAGGATGCATTATTTTCGTAACGTGGAGAAACAAAAGTTGGGGCGTTCCCCTTATTGCAAACTATGAGGTTAGTATTCAGAATTAAGTCAAACAGCGACTTAGCTCTATCGTTGATTTCGGTGCTCCCCCAAATTGTGTGTCATGTGTTGGCACCACACCAAACCAACAGGTTGGCCTTCTTGGGTGTAGTTGATTGATAATAGAAGTAGCAGTAATATTTTCGAATTAAAGAAAAAGATACCAGAAATGGAATCTACAAGACGTCTCCTTGGCTTTGATATCATTTCGACATATTCACGTTTTTTATGGGAATAAAAAGTTTTCCAAAATGTACTTAGTTGGTTGTTATCATAGTTATCGTCAAACCTTTAGCCCAATCCATAGTCGTTTTAAACAACTTTCAATCTCCAAATTACACGTTTTGAACAGAGCTTCTAAAGATACTATAAATATTTCGCAACATAAATTTCAGTTACAAAAAAAAAAAATCGTGTTAAATCAGATACCAAAAATTCACAATTTACACACAAGCGTGTTACATTAAAATAGTTCTGCACATCGCTCGAATGACATGTGGTCTCTCCGTCTGTCTGTCTACTGTAGCTGCATATTCCTCTGAAATATTATGCCCATCTTGGTTAAAAATTCATAAAATAATATTTTGCTGATAATTTTTTGCCACATCATCAAGAAAGTGGATTACCATCGATTTTATAACTACCCGAGCGACTGTCATATACAGATAGAGGGTAGGGTAAAGACGGGTCTCACTGAATTATGAGGGAATCAAACGACGGAAAAATCACATAGGTAGTTTAGCTATTTTTCATATCCTTTTAAGCTTCGGATTACTTCCATAAAACATCAATGCAATTTGGTCATTTGAGCAATAACTTAGAGGATGATACTCCCGCAAATTGTTGTTGTCGTTGTTGTTTTTTTTTACATATTTTTCAATACCACTCGAACCCATGTCAACTTAGAAAAAGGATATCCTCAGTGACGCCTTAATTATTAAATGTGGAGTATTCCCCTTTCTGCTTCAAGTCGGAAGATGGGCAACGAAATGTTAGCCGAGGATTTCATTTTCGAGACCATTTTTACGTACGGGAAGATGGTAACTGGAAGGGCACATGGTTAGTGTGTGCCTTCACTCCAATTTTATCAAATCAATGTACATATTCATTCAAAATTGAGTCGACTAAATCGACGCTCTCCCCATTGAGCCATTGCCACCTAAGAGCAGGTGCACATGCGCGTCAAAATAATTGGGACGCCGCCGCCACTTTCAGTCCTATCTCTTTGATACCTATCGGCGTTTCAGTGCATATTAAGTGGTAAGACGATAAAGTTGAAAAAAAAATCCTTGTCAATTTTTTGTGTTTGTCTATTGTCTCTAGGTGTCTGCATGACTGGCACTACAATTAGTAAATGGACGTTCCATTCGCGAGCGAAAATAACTATGAGAACATCACCCTGGACGGAAAACCAAATATGGAAGAAGATAAGGTGATTAAAACATATGGTGCAGCTCTTCGGAAACCCAGGATCGGCGGCAGTGGGCGTGAGCACGCGGGCTCTCGGCCGTCGTCATTACTCAAGCACAGTGCAATAATACTATCGGATTATTTTAACAAGAGCTCCATACTGCAGAGGTCTCCCTAACAAAGACCATTACCTGTTGTAACAACAGGGCCTCCTGAAGAGGGGAGAAAGCCAACTGGCAAAGCCAATATATTTGGTAAGCTCGAAAAGTTAATTGTGAAATTGGACTTAGACTTCGTGAAACCAAGACCAACATCCACACCGCCGTTTAAACCAAAATTAAAGACATTAGAATTATGTGCAACGGGCACAACTGCAAATCATTCAAAAACATTCCAATAAAAGCCGCGTCCCTAACTACACTAGGACCGATAGGGGGACTCAAACATTTCCCAAAACTTTCTGAGGCGACAGGCTAAAGCGCATAGAGAGACAGAGGAGACCATCCCTCTGCAAACTCCTAAGCACGAAAAGGCGTAATCGCCAAAAAAAAGACAACGGAACCAAGTGAATGGAAAGGTCAAAAAGCGAATCCGGAATTCAGCCCGGAATCTGGCTCCTAAGAAACATAAGCACTGTATTGAGTCGCCTGTAATGAACCATATTATGGTCTGGTAGTGCTGCTCCCACCGGCAGATCGAAGCAGCACCTGTTGAGTAGTGATCTGTTGGTGGTACGAAACCAGAGGCTGAGGGTCCCATTACACCCGGACCCAGATTCGACCGCGTGGGCGTCTGATCCGTCCGCCAACCATTCCATCCTTATCGACTATTTTTTTTCATTCCCCATTTTTACCTCCCCTGTTTGTGTTGTCTTCCCCAGGCCTATGAATTTTTGTTAATACGTAAAGGACAGGGGCAACGAGCGGCGAAATCCCCGCCCACATCTCCCGAACTGAGCTACATCAAGCATAGGCCGCTGCTTAGCCCGTTGAGGGGTCTTTTTCTTCGCCAGATTGCACGGCCCGACCTTCACGGCTACTATGTTGCCTTAGGCTCCGTCCCCACGGGCATCTTCGCATGCCCACTAAACCGTCCTTTAAAGCACTGAAGAAGGAAGTAAGTTGCTTCCAAAATACTGTATTTGCCAAATAATAAATAATAATTATTGTAGGAATATATGTTTCTGTTTTAGTTTTCAATTTAATACGAACTAAAAATAACGGTAAATCTAGCCAAAGTACAAGACAATGATGTTAACCCATGTGGAATGGCCAAAAAACGCCCTAACTGAGATGTCCTGCTCTGCTGGAAAATATTGTCGCAACTCTTTTTCCTTAGCGTGAACTAGAACAGGAAGTAATTTCAAATGGTGAAGCTATTAAGGCAATCATGTTAGTGACTGGCCTAGCAAAACATGCAATGCGTAAGGACAAGTGCTGTACTGTGGTCAATTTTGATGAAAAGAACGCTTTTAACTCCGCGAGCCAGATGTACTCGTACATCCATGCATGTCTGCAGAAGATTGGCGTGCCTGAGTATTTGGCTAGAATTATTAAGAGCTACCTCTTACACCGCGCTCTGCAATATGAAACAAGCGAAAGGCCTAAATAGTACAAAGTGTCAGCAGGTGTTCCGCAAGGATCTTTTTGGCCCTTTGCTGTGGAATATAATGTATAATAACATTTTAGATTTGCCCGTACCCAAGGAGGTCACAATAGTTGGTTTCACACACGACATAGCGGTGGTTGTGGTTGCTAAAATACTGAAATATGCCGAAATGTACGCCAGCGAGGCAACGGCAACTTTTATGTTGTGGCTAGAAAAGTGGGCCTGAAGCTGGCTGAGCAAAAAAACAGAGATATTTCCGATCAGCAAGCGCAGGGAAGGAGCTATCTGAAAATCAGGGTAGGAAGTATTATCATTACTTCTAAACCAGCCATGAGGCAATTGGGAGTGATGATTGATTCAAAGCTGAGCTTGAGAGAGCATACGAAACATGTATGCGAGAAGGCAGCGACCACCACTGTCGCTCTGACAAGGATCATGCCAAACATCGGTGGTCCTAGAACGACTGGGAGGCTTCTATTATCAAGAGTAATAACCTCAATTCTGCTGTTCGCTTCACCGGTATGGGACAGTGTGCTACGCTACAATTGTAACAACAAGGATATCCGTTCGGTATATCGGCGCAGCGCGCTGAGGGTATGATGGGCATACCGAACTACATTCCATGAAGCGGCCTAAGTTGTCTCTGGAATGTTACCAAAAGACATTACAGTAGCTGAAACGGAGAGACTCTACGACAATCGATATCTGGTGCTATTTGCAGAGTTACAGGAGAGAAAAGCATAGAAAGGGCCGAATCACTGAGAATATGGCAGGAAGGCTGGCATCAGGCATCCACAGGTCGTTAAGGACTCTCATCCTCCAGATCGACGGTAAACGGTATGCACGGTGAGTTAAAACATTATTTAACTCAGTTTCTTACGGACCATGATGAATAAAGAGTTCAACCTGGATGACTCGCCAGAGTGTTCGAGATGCAAGGGAGTCGAAAAAGATGTGAAACATGTGCTGTTTTACTGTCCACAGTTTACCGAACACAGAGGCGAGCTGGAAGGAGAACTGGGCAGAGTTATTATTATTATTAACCCTGAGAACTTGGTGAAGCATATGATGAAATCAGCAAGTAACTGGGAAGCAACGAGTCGCACTATTTTTGATATTCACAAGAAACTGCGGAACGCGGAAGAGAGGCGAAAGCCGCCGAAATGACGGCTACTTAGCCAAACCCACCCCTGTGAGATGATACTGAGAAGTGATTCCGCAGGGCTGATGGGACAAGAGCAGGTGTTCGGCTTAGCCAGTAAGAATTTGACTTCGCCGGATATCGGATATAACGGGCATCGTGCTCTAAAAAAAGTGATAAAACGCAACGTCAGTTTTTATTATATTTATTAGCCCGGTGACTCACTGTCAATCACGAACTCGAAATTTGTGAGCCATTCGGAGGAAATCTTAAAAAAAAATGATACAAAGTATCTACACTGCATGCAGATACATCGGAACATGGATATGCCTTATATCTACCGAAAGCGCGGGGCGTGTTTTGTCGAATGATTTCATCCAGTATAAGATCCCAGTATCTTTATAAAACTTACGTCGATATCTTCAACACAACAGGTTTTACGCAGTCGGTAGCCAAAGACATACCCATGTTGCGATGTATCTGTATGCAGTGTAGATACTTTGTGTCATTTATTTGTTTCGATTCCAGCCATTTTAAACATTTTGGAATTTTTACGGAAGGGGGGCATTTGATCTTCTGCAGACCTCTGAATGTACATCATAACATATAACATCCTGCGACGAATATTTCTCTATTTCGGGGCTTCAGGGATTTTAACTCGCGTAGTATAAATCCGCCATTTTGTTCTATATGTTTATTGCACGTGTGGTGGGGGCCCACATTGTGGACCAGTCAGACCTCAAATCGCCGCCATTGCAAATGCACAACCACAGTCGCTGGATCACCCGATTTGACTCGAATGAACTTCATCCGCTCTCGCCCATCTTCAGGGGGCGGGAACTATGTACACTCTCTCAAATTGCGTCTGCGCATGTCCAAATGTTAGTCGAACTGACTACTTGCTACTTTTTCTAGGAGCCTAGTGATTCAGATAATACAACGGGGGCTATTTTATTAAATGAATGAATGGGAATTGGCGGAAATTGAAGGCCATTGAAAGTCCTTGGACGTCCTTGACCTAAATAATGAGTAAAAATGGAATTTCATTTATTGTGACCTCAGATTGGGTCTATGCATGTGCATGTCGGGAGTGCACAATTTGTTTAATGAAATGGTGAGAATGAGAATGATATGAATGAATGAGAGGAGGAGGTCCGCTGGCCTGAGTGAAATTTCGCATACATTCAGAGACCATAAATTGCTTGTGAGCATGTCGAGCGAGGAGAGCAGACGACTTCTTGCGACGTGTTCTTGGGGCCTAGTCAAGTTAGGTGGAGCGTACTCTATATTTTTGAGGATTTTGAATGTATGGTATGGCATGTATGCAGGAGTTTTGATTATGGCGTCGCGTCGACGCGTTGACTGAGAGCGTGGGACAAAGAGCACAAGTCAAAATTCAATGGGCTTGTTTCCTCTTCTGACCCCCGAGTAGCACAGCAGACATTTCGTGATACGGACAGATTTTTAGGATGACCCCCAGCTATAAGACATATATATGTCAAAAAGGTGATCCTCAAGCGAAAGGCTCAAGAAACTTCATACAAATCGGAAGAGAATTGTCCACTGTGACCAGATTCGTGTTCGAGTTAGTGTGGCAGAGCTTTATCAAAACTTATCTCCGAACGCAACAGCACATGTGAACTGGCGTATTCTCGACTGTGTTGTGTAGTGAAACGCTGGAGATAGCAAATGGCATGGACAGGGCGAGGAACCAACGCCAGGCCGGATAGCTATAATGCTAGGCCGTAGCAATCCGATAACAATCGGCGTCCCTTGTGCATTGCTCCATTACTCCCAATGTTTTTCTTCCTAGCTGATTAAAAATGGCGCGGCGCCCCGATTACTTTTGACGCAGATATTTACTGGCTCTAATTATTAACACGATTAAAAAAAAATCAATTATTTGATTGCCAAAACAAGCACTTTCTTAACGGCGTCCAATGTGGGGCTTTTGTTATAACAATTTATTTTAATTTTTTTATTATCTAATACTTTTTAGCACTTTCTAGATCGAACCAAATTTAATAGTTACCGTACCACATTTTAGGCGCCACGTTTGATTCTCATTAGCTTTTTTATTCCGAAAAGAATTTTATCCATTATTCAAGCTGCCTGGTTGACAATTTTATTTTCAATGGTTGAAATATTGAAAAGTAGCGGTTGGGATTGAAGTAGGCATCATTTGCCCCCCTCTAACTTTTCAATAGACCTGTCTGCTCCGTATAAACAATGAATTGCATCGATAAAAATAAGATAATATCAAATCATGAAATAAATACCATCACATATCATTTCAAACTAAAAATCTGAACTCATAAAGCGAATTTAATAGCAGACTTGACATGAATACGAAATGATCATTTCAATACATTCCACTGGAAATACGTTCTTGGGGACTTTTTCCCTCTCATTTCATACGCGACAAACAATAATACAAACGAAACATTTTTAGGTTCGATTTGATTGTATTCCTGTGCTATGATTATTCACCGCTCGAGAAGAAATTAAAACGCAGAATATTTCAGAGACTTTTCGTTGACTTCTTTTTCTCCATTCGGATCGGAACGGCACAACAAAACCAAAAATTCCATTAGATACATTTGAAATATTGATCAAGAACACGGAACGTGGAGTCCATTAACGTTCAATGCAACAATATCAAAATCCATCCATCAAACCTATTAAAATTCATTTTTACGTACGTGATATGAAACATATTTGGTGGAATGATGATCATCATCACCCCGAGCGGTGAAGTTTTAAAACTCCAGCCTGGAAACGTATGCCTTTCTCCCCAAGTGTTAGGCTGGCTAGATACGAGTATGCGTACCGTTTATATGTGATCCCGATACTCATAAAACCTGTCGCGACGCGGTCAATATATTCCTCTCAATGTGCCGAAACATAAATTGATATCATATTCACGTTTCATAAGGTTGGGAGTGTTTTTCTTGACCAAGGCCGACGACGCGACGATGGACGTGGTCAGACACAGCCAAAAATGTCCCAATCTTGAAACAGTAGTTCAGGTAATTATATTTGGTCACAACGCTGTTAAGATCAGTTCAAGAATTCTCAGCACAACCGGTGCATACTCCGTACTATTGAAAATCCAGTGCGCTGCTACTTCGTTCTCGATTATCGCATGAAAAACACTGCACTGCGTCTGTATCGTGAAAAAGATAATTTGGACGGAATTTTCAAAAGATATTCAATTGATTGCCGTTTGGGATCGGGACGGACTTAATTAAAAATGCAATTTTCGATGCGTATTAATATTCCGGACGAATGAATATCAATATCAGCCGATTAAATTATAATCATGCCGGGGCAGCGACTGATAGTCCCGGCCGAGCGCTTGTGAAAGTCAACCGAAATTCTGACGGAAGAAAAAAAAGTATATTTAGTTCTTGTAATAATATATCGATCTAATTATAAATAGCATCTCATACATGAATGCCAAGTGATTGATCAGTCCTTTAACAGTTGGAGAGACGCGACGACTTGATATGGTCGGTTGAGTAAAGATGTGACAGAACGTGATCTTTTGTTTTGATCGTGATTTGAATTGTAACCAGCAACGTGATCATATTTTTCTTATAAAAATTTTAATTAAGCAACAATTTGTTAAGATACAGTATGAATGGCAACAATCTGAGCTATGGCGAGGACATACGAGTATTATATTTGAAGGGAAGGAGAATTATGAAAATGATTGTAAGAATTTTTAGTGCGGTATTCTCCGACAATATCATTATGAAATGATGTGGGGTTGGTAGAGGACAGATGCATGTGAGAGTCAGAAATGAGAGTTCTGTTCTCTTGATCCAGTAACATTTCTGTTGAACTTGATCTCATCAAATTTGCCTCATTCGTCTAGGTTCGGTAAAGCGGTTGACGTGATACCACACTGCGCACACAGACCACTAGGTCCATTGCATACAGACCACTTGGTCCATTGCACACAGACCACTAGGTCCATTGCACACAGACTACTAGGTCCATTGTAATACCACCCAGATCGGCCCTGAAAAAGCCAAGAACCCAGAAATGTCCACGGCCTCTCGGCCAAGGCTGAACAGTGACAGTGGAGAATGTTCCGCTCCTTACCCACATCCTCTCAGCTTCTGCAATAGTTATTGTGGTGAATAAGGAGTGTCCAGGCAAGCTTTTCGATGGGACATTGCCCTGCGGTAATTCTTGTTCAGTGACTATAGAGTGGCTGAGCGACTAGGGTCATGTTTCGGGCAGATCATCCTCGTCGTTTGGCATGTGTTGTTATCTTCTATTAGCCCTGGCCACCGCAGCGGTTTTAATAACCAAGTTGTATGATGCGATTAGTATTTTAACGTTTACGCGGTCGCCGTCAACAACACCGGTTGTCCCCTCACGAGCTAGCTCATGCGACCCGCAGTTGCCCGCGAATCCACTAAGGCTCGGCATCCACTAGGGTGCAAAATTGAAAAAAAAAACCATCTCTTTGAGAGCTGAACGACAGTTTTCGATGGTTTTCGATGTACATAGTCAATACGGATTCGAGTGATCGAAATGCAGCCTGATTGTTTGTGTAAAAAGTAGTGTACCCTGCAGCTAAGTCAGAGATTCCGAAAATGCCGAAACGTCCTCCTCCACCTTGTTCGTCTAAATAAAGTCGATAATAATTTTCGACAGATCCCAAACATTGTACGGAATTTGCTTATTGAAACGTTCCTTACCAGGTTCACTCAATCCTTTTTCAGGACATCTTCCCTTAAACTTATTACCACCATATTCCAGCCGATCGATTACTCATTTACACTACGCGGCATTTTTCGGCAAATTTTTATGAATTATTAAATTCTCTGTTAAAAACACCTTTTCGTTCTTAACCTTGCACGGATTTCATAAAGATTAATGACTTTTTACGACATGTGACTCATGGAATGGATTGGATAGCGGCGGCGGCTGCGCGGCCGGCGTTGCAGACTGCTTTTGATACGGCCTTTTGCCCATCACTCGCGGATACTATTCTTTTTGCCAAAATTCATGATTCTGAACATATCAGATTCATACTAACAGGTGGTAATTTCACATGGCATGATTGATGATGCCCTGGCGTATGTGATGTGATGCTAATAACTCTATACGCGATTTCTAGAGTGGAATTCTTGATGAGTGGTGCTAATGCAGAATAAATTTATGAGGTCTTGGAAAGTGACGAATATAAATTAAATGATGGTGGTAAGGGGAGTATTTAGACCATTGGGCATGGATTTCTGGACTATTGGGCGGGGGGGCTTTTTGAAGAAATGTAATTAAAAATGAATTTATCATGGAGGGAACACTATGAATTAAATGGATTCATGGTTTGTAGAACTTTGAAACGCATTAAAAGTTTATATCAAATGAGGATTCGAATCATTTAGTGTAACATTCCACTTTTTACCCATGAGATTTTTCAATACTCTATAAGAAGTGTAGATACTGTCGGGAATTAAGTGGCTACTACGTATTGAAGGTGATTTTTAAAATTCGAAAATTTAGCACTCTTTTGAGGAATATAAGTAACAACCAGTGGCGTATTTGTATATATCTACACTGTGCATGCACACACATTCTTTTGTGGCTTCGCAAAACCTTTTTTCCTCCTCTCCATCCCTTTCAGCTGGTTTACTTCGTGTGTATCTTATGACTGTAGATATAAATAGAATCGAAAAAAAAGATCTAAAACCTATTTCTCTAATGCTGCTGTTCAGCTCAATACCATGCAGAATAGCATATACACAAACCGCTCATTTTTATACACACGACATATGACTATATCTATAAATAGACCCGCATAGGAAGAACAATAGACTCGCATGGAAAGATACAAAAAAAAATGCTTTAATCCTGCTTCTTATGTATACCAACATTTTTCGACGATAACACCTAGACTATTTATCTAATTATAATCAAATAATTTGTGCACACCTTTGGAAGAATACCTTTCTAATGGTGTAAAAATTATTAAAATCGATTTTATAGTTAGGGAGGAGTTCCCGTCACAAAATTGTCGTTTGTTCAGTTCAGTTGAAACATTAAAACCTATTAGAATCTTTCATAGGGGATACTACTTTGCCTTAACCCCTAGTGGGGCATAGTGCGCCAACTACTCCTGCGCGCCATCGTACTCTGTTCTGGGCGATGGTGAGCAACTCCCCAAAAGAGTTATCCAGTGCCTGACACTCCTTTGCCACAGATCGACGCCATGTGATTCGAGGACCTCCTCTTGGTCGGCCTTGTTTTGAAATGGGGTTCCATTTCATGGCAAGCAAAGCAATGCAGTTATCACTCTTCCGCAATGTGTGACCTATCCACTGCCATTTTCGCCTTCGTATCGATTCGTCGATTGGCATCTGACCCGTACGCCGACTAAGCTCTTCATTTGATATTGTTTCGGGCCAGAAAATTCTTAAAATTCGACGAAGACATGAGTTGACGAAAACTTGCAGCTTTCTGGTAACTCTTACGGAAACTATCCGTTTACTGCTCCCACACAAAAGCACAGACAGTACCAGGGAGCGAAACAGGCCCAGCTTGGTCTTGATGTTTATATAACTGCTTTGCCAGATTTTGGACAGCACGCCGTAGGCGCATTTAGCCTGGTTGATAGGACGAACGATGTCCAGCTCCGTACAACAATTTTCGGCAACAATGGTACCCAGGTAGACGAAGTTGTCCACCTTCTCCACAGGCTGCCCATTAATATTGATGGCAATAGGTGTTGGATTTCTTTTTCGCAACGGCGGGCTAAGAACCTTGGTCTTGTTGGTATTAATCTTTAGCCCAACTTTGCTTGCCTCCCTCTCGAGATCTAACGCCATTGCGGACAGATCCATGATTTTATGGGAGAGTAGTCATATGTCGTCAACGTAGTCAAGATGTTGTAAGATGTCAAAGTCCATTGAATTCCTCTGTCGAGTCCGGATAGGGCTTCATGCAACACATCGCCGATCACAATGAGGAATAGGATCGGTGCGAGGATGCACCCCTGCGCAACTCCACTACGAATCTCAAAGTCCCCGGGCACCTTACCTTTATGCAGAATGTGACATTTCGCGCCGTCATAGGTTGCCTTAATAAGAGCCACAAGCTTCTCAGGGATGCCTCTCCTGCGCAAGGCCGTCCATATAGAATCCCGGTTCACACTATCGACAGCCATTTTGAAATCGATGGAAAGCAAGTGAAGCGGAGAATCGTATTCAGCGCATTGCTCGATGATGATTCGCAAGGTCTTAATGTGATCGACACAGGAGGATCCGGATCGAAAACCAGCCTGCTCTACATCAATTGTGCTTTCTAAGTGGGCCTTTAGTCTTTCCAGGGCGATTTTGGCTATTATCTTGGCAACGGCAGGAAGCACACAAATGCCTCTTCAATTAGTACAGTCTGTGAGGCTACCCTTCTTTGGAAGTTTGATGATCAAACCTTCCTTCCACTCAGTGGGAAAGTCTCTGTATTCCACGCTTTATCAACAAGTGGGTGCAGCAAATCGGCAGTTACACTTGGCGCTGTTTGATAAAGTTCGGCAGGGACACCGTCGAGTCCGGCGGCCTTTCCTCGTTTTAGTCCAATAATTGCAGTGACTATTTCCTCTTTAGTCGGGGCAGTGGACCGTATACGCACATTTTGATGGTTAGCTAAATTATCTATATAAGGGGGAACTTCACCAGAGGTTACACGGTTCAAGACCGCGGCGAAGTGTTCTTTCGACCGCCTCATTTGATCTTCTTCCAAGATAAGTAGCTTTCCGTCACTATCTTTCACCGGATGTTGGCAGGAGTTACGACCACCTGTAAACTCCTTGATGACACCGTATACGGCGTTTAAGTTGTTACTTCTAGCGGCTTCTTCTGCTGACGCTAAAAGAGAATTGGCATAAATTCCTTTATCGCGTCGCACACTACGCTGCACTTCTCGTGTTTTCTGATGGTATAGAAGTCCGATACTGCTTCGATTGACGTCTGATGCTGCAGCCAAATGAACTTTCAGCTCCTTTCTTTCAACAATCCGCTGCCATGAAGCGTCGGACATCCAGGGCTTATTCCGGCAATCCGGGTTTGTGCCAAGGATGGTATTTGGGCTATCAATGTACGCATTTTTTATGGCATCCCAGTTTCCGTTTATGTCACTATCTGGGTGACTAGTTATCTCAACTGCTTTTTGCGCAAGATGGTCATTATATTGTTGTAAGACAGCTGGATTTTTTTAATCGAGCGGTGTTGAATTTGCGGCGCCTAGATCTTTCGTCGCTGGGGCGACGCACGGTTGCAATACGCAATCGAACATTAGCGATCATAAGATAATGGTCTCTTCCCATCCCAATATCGGCACCCTTCTTGTTACGCACGTCCAGAAGGCAACACTTGAATCTTTTACTAATGGCAAAATGGTTGATCTAATTTTGTGTTCTGCGCCGATCAACAGAGGACCAACTGATTTTGTGATGGTCCTTATGCTCAAACATAGTACCAACCATGAAGAGACTGTGAAAGTTGCACAACCCTACAAAACTTTCACCGTTGTCATTACGATCACCAAGACCGTGTCTCCCCATCGCATGTCTGAGCCCATTGTTATCAGTGCCAACTTTAGCATTCAAATCACCCATAACCATTATAATGTCACCTTTAGGAGTTCTGTTCTCAACGGTGTTTAGTTCTTCGTGGAAGGAGGTTTTCGCCAAGACATTGTCGGGTTCAGTAGGGGCATAACATTGTATTATTGAGATGTTCCTCATTTTGGGCCGGAACCTGGTCAAGATTCTGTCAGAGACCGGCTCCCAGGATAAGAGACAATTTCGTTCGGTTTTAGTTAAAAGAGCCCCACACCTGACTCAGGACGACTACCGGTAACTTTACCAGAGTACAACATTACAGTGCTGCGTGTCGGAGAGATAAATTCTCCATTTTTCCACCATCTTAGCTCACTAAGATGTTTAATTTGTACCTCAGAATTTCACTCTCTAATTGAAGAAATCGTGCGTTCTGGGGACCTTCTGATCCATTGTCCAGGAGAGTACGCACATTCCAGAATCCAGTCTTTGCCATTGTACGATAGCTAAAAGTCGTAACGGTTGAGTCAGTCCTTATCCGAGGCATCATCGCATCGCACCGCCATCACTGGTAACTTGGCCTTGGTTAGCAATTGTCAGTGACCACAGCCGTTCCAGGAGCGCCCACGCGGAGGACTATGAAAGAGGGATTTTCGAATTATGTTTAGAATATTTCGAATTACCAAGGGAAGGGGTACGCTACTTTTCGAATTAAAGGATGTTCGTCGTCTTTTCAGTTGCAAAAGTTACTTTTATCGAGTGTATACAAACTTATGAAAATGCGGACAAGTCTTTCGATATACCGAAGGGACAACCTATCAAGCTCGAATTTTCAGAAAATTCAAATTATCGAGGTACGATTCAACGAGGGGCGACTGTATAGGATTCGCAATTGATTGAAGGTCAATAACTCTAAATCTACCGGCTAAAAATCCAGTTTAACATTGCAAATTCGAGTCCTGCTTGATTGACATAGATGCCTAAAAGATTTATATTTATACGGACTTATGCGCGATTAATACGAATTTATACTTCCTTGCAACCATAAATTTGCCTACAACCACACGACACGGGCTCTTAAAAAAATCCGTCACACCAGTCCGAAAGTTTCCTGATAAATATATGACAAAATTAAGATGCTAACTGCCACAGTTTTACATAATGTGACATTTGGATGCGCAAACATTTCAAACACCTAATTGGTATAGCTTCTAGTCGATGCCAAACAGAAAAATGAAAAATTAATAATTTGAAATCTGATATCTTCCATTTCCTCCTTAATTATATCGAAATCTTCGACAGAAAGCCATTAGATCACAAATCTATAACAATAAATAAAATATTTTGCCCAATAGATAAAACTTTCGCCTACACAATTCGTACAAATCCAAATCCACATCCAAACTGGCACTAGCTCATTATCATTTATTGCGAACCAATAACGTAAATAACACACAGATACTCGACCATCGAGATCGAAGATGACGTCGGTGACGAAATCCGCACAGATTTAATTCAGCACAATTCCAATTCAACGTAAAGATTTTCTCACGATCCGCCAGAGACTGCAATTAACATTGCGTTTTTGGCAAAATCGTCAAGATTGGCGGTTGTAGCTGCAAATTGACTCCTTGAAGTGATGCGATAGATACTCGTGGCCTTAACTAGATATATCGGACTGTAATAATTATTATCATTATTGTCGTTACGACAATCGCATGGTGGATATAGTTAAGTAAAATTAAGTAATAGGCAGAAAACTACAAATCTTCGATTGATTAATGATAAACTACATCATCGCGTGGACTAAGCACTCCAGCTACCTGCACGAAGAAGAAGCGACGAATAGAAAAAGAAAATATTTGTAACCTTGATTCCAAACTGAAACCTGCAAATCCGCTGATGAAGATAGCCATCTAAGGTGCGCAATACGACGTTCATTAGTGAGTATCGTGGAAGATGAGCGCGAAACGTGAAAATTGAAATATTTTCGTAACCTTGTCAATGTCTTTAAGGCGATTAATTAGTTCCTCTTTTGACGAAGACCTACCGTCGCACGGAGGCTCTAATTGCAATCGATCGTATACTCGTTCACACACATTTACGGGCTATGTTCAAACCACCCACAATTCAGCAGTCAATGCTGTCGGTAATTAGTATGCTTATTGAATTATTTCCATTGTGGCGAGTGTTATTTCTTCTTACAACAGCGGATAGCATTGCAGCAGTATCTGGTAGGGGCATCAGTACTTCTGCAAACAATTGTGTCCTTCCTTTTTTGGTTATGTGAGCAACAACTCTACATCTGCAATAGTCCGATCCAACTAAAGATGATTCGATTAATTAAAGACTAAGCCGATGATGCCGACAATTGCATTATTTTGGTCATGAAATGTACAACTGTTGAAATGGTTTGCACATACTAGTTTACTTTTTGAATTGGGATTTTGCAGAAAAGTCGAGTCAAGGTTTGCCGAACATTACGATTTCGTAAAAGTATGGAAGCAAAACTTTTTTTTCGCGCATTAAAGCGAAAGTAGGTTTAACTTCACGCAATATCCAGTAGAAAATCATAATCCAAATAACGGCAACCCGATAAATTTTCCTGAATATCGCCTGTATTGGCGGCTGTTACTCTATAAAAGTTAATATTTTATAAAATATCTTTGACAGCAAACTTTTATGGCATAATGTACCATTGTAAAAGATGTCTTTTACTAAATTTCTTTTACGATAGAAAGCCCTTTCATCCTATCTTTATGATTATCACTTTTTGTGTGAAGATATTATTGTAAAAATCATTTTGTAATTAGAGATATCTCACATTTGCGCCATAACAATCTCTTTATTCAGCCTTACCACAGAGTGAATGATTTTCTTAATCAAAGGATTAAGATCGTTTTATTATTCCATATAACAGTTTGAAGGATATAGTTGATTTTCAGAGTGAAAACTAACTAATTTTTAAAAGAGAATATTTTAATAAATTTCTATTCTAATTTAACCATCTACTAGGTTTCGTACTCGATGGAGTGATTAGCGATTTACGCTGGGCATTCGAAGATGCTCGTGGGGACCGAGGCTTTTTTTTTATTATAGTGAGCGGAAATCTCATTGTTCAGTAGACACTGCCGACAACTGGTGTTAATATACGGCAGCGACATGGGACTTTCATCGACAGTGTGCGACTGGTTGGTATAAGTGGTGGCTGAAGCACAACTTGCCAGAGCCCAATTAGCGCGAATGCGCCGTTTTGTAACCACAAACCTCGGCAAAATCGGTTATAAGACGGTTGGGCTAACAGGGAATGGAAGGATGCCTGGATCCAACTGAAGGAGCTCTGGAAGTGTAGCAGCTCCCCGATCTTCACCCCCGATACATCCCCCAGGTTAACGAGAAAGGCCTCGCCCAATGCTCGATGTCTGGCCCTAGCAAGGGCCGGGCATTCGCAGAGGAAGTGAGTGAGGGTTTCCTTTTCATCCTCATTTCCTGCGGCAGTGCGAATTATAAGGGATGCCAAGTCTAATTGCATGTTCTCCGATAGGCCAATGTCCAGTAATGACCGCCGTGAGCCTGGCGACATCCCTACGGGACTTGGTTAATAGCTCAGATGTTTTCCTAATGTCATCGGAGGGCCAAATCTTCCTTGATACGGCGCAGGTGGCAGATTCCGCCATTTGGAATCCGCAACATTGAGGTAGTAAGTGGAGATATTGCTCTTAACAGTCTTCAGCGGAATACAAACAGATTCCGCATGAGAACTTTCTAAAACGGCCCCCTTCCTGGCCAGGTCGTCGGCTTTTTCGTTTCCCTCAATGTCTCTATGACCAGGCACCCAGAGCAGGGTGATATTGAGCCGTCTGCCAAGGCGAGTTAACTCTTCCCCACACCGCTCGACCAGTTTGGAGGAAGTACTCACCGAGTTCAGTGCCATGATAGCGGCCTGGCTGTCTGAGCAAATGGCGATGTTCTGGTTATCTAGTATATCACTGAGAGTGCGACACGCCTTCATAATTGCGAGAGTTTCCGCCTGGAAAATGCTGGCATAGTCCGGGAGGCGATAACTCTCCGAGATATTCAGTATTTCAGAAAAGATTCCTGCACCGACGCCGCAGTCCATTTTCGACCCGTCGGTGAAAACCGTGATGTCAAAGTCCTTCACCACCTCGTCCCCCCTCCATTCAGCCCTGGTGGGGAATTTGGCAAAGAAGCTTCTGTCAAACCTCAGTTTGGGCACAGTGAAGTCTGTTTTTATTTTGACCACATCTCGTGGCAACTGGTTGAGGATGTTGCTATGGCCGTACGGCTTGGCAGTCCAGGCTCCCGAGTCTCTGAGCCTGACTGCACTGCCTGCCGCCAGCTGTTTAATAAAGAGGTCTATTGGCGGAAGATGCAGGATCACGTTTAGCGCTTCCCTCGGGCAAGTTCGCATGGCACCTGTAGTGCCAAGACAAGCCGTCCTTTGCACCCTGCCAAGTTTTGTTATGTTATGTCCTTTAGCAAGTGCTGGCCACCAAATTAACGACCCATATGAGAGAATCGGATGGACTACTTCTTTTTCCGAAGGTTTTCTTACAGGCGTAGAAAGCGATGCAGGCTTTCTTCACCCGCTCTTCAATATTTAACTTCCAGCTGAGCTTCGTATCTAAAATGACACCTAGATACTTTGCACTGGGTGATAGTTGGAGTAACTGACCGTTTAGTTTAGGGAGGGTAAAATGCGGCACTTTGATTTTAGTGGTAAATAGCATCAGTTCATTCTTGCCTGGATTAACGCCCAGTCCACAGCTTGTGGCCCAGGCGCTCACCATATCCAGAGCCCTTTCCATGATTTGACTTATCACGGAGAGGCACATTTCTGACACTACTATTGCCACATCATCCGCGTACGCGACCACTTTAATCCCTTCCCTGTCAAGCCTTTTTAGGATTTTGTTGATAACCACTAGCCATAGTAATGGAGAGATGACGCCTCCCTGAGGTGTCCCTCTGCATACTAGCCTGGTTAGCTGGCTATATCCCAAGTCCGCATTAATAATTTTAGATCTTAGCAAAGTCACTATCCATCTGCGGACTCCTGCCTCTACTCCCAAATCTGATAGGGCGTCGTGAAAAGATTCGATGCTGACGTTGCGACTACTTACCGAGTGAAACCTTCAACCCTCTTTCTCCACCATTTTCCCTACGGAACTACCTCTCGGTATTACTTCGCAGGACCGGTTTTGGGTAGTTAATCCGTTGCGTCCATTTTCGTATCGGCTCCTCTTTCCTCAATTCATTATGTATGTCACATATTGTGCGAGTTACGACCTCCCAAATGAATTCAGATCTTATCATGTGTTCCACTATGTTATGTGGATTGAGGTCACTGACAAGTTCGACCTCCACTGCTTCTTGGACAGTGAAACAATACATGTTCCGGGTCTTCCGCTATTCTTGGGCACCTCCGACAGTCGGGCGAACCGAGCAGCTTTAATCTGTGTAGGTACTTTCTATATTTACCATATCCAGTAACAAACTGGTTTAGATAGTGGTTCCCCTTTCAACGTTTGCGGTTCAGCCACAATTCTATTAGCGGGATAAGTATATGTGTCCAGCTTGCCTTAGGAGTCTCATCCCACCACTGTTGCCATTTCCTCAGAGATTCCTTTCTCGTTTTTTGCGCGCAATATGTATGTCCGATGGGTCCAAACATCGGCCTATGTGCAGTCGGTCCGTTTCGTCTGCTAGAATATCTATGGGGATCATATTTGATACAACGTAGGCAGCCTCATCTGATGTTGTTCGGTATGCGAAGCACATTCTCAATGCGTTCCTTTGATAAACAGAGTTGATTCTTCGACTGTTACAGGCGTGATGAAGCGCGTCGATCCAAACTGGTGACGCATACAGAAGAGCTGATCACTTTAGATAATAAAAGTCTTCTACTCGGTCGTGGTCCTCCCACATTTGGTATCATCTTTGTCAAAGTCACAGTAGCATTAGCCGCCTTCTTGCGTATGTACTTGAGGTTCTCTCCAAATGTCAGCTTCGCGTCAGTCATCACCCCCAGTTACCTAATTGCTGGCTTAGAAATAATGATGGTGTTTCCAACTCTGAGCCCCAGAGTGTTCTTTTTTCTTCGGTTACTGATGAGAACAGCTTCCGTCTTTTGCTCAGCTAGCTCCAGTCCTACTTTATCCAAACACAACTTAATAGTTGTGATTGCTTTGGAGGCAAAAGCTTCGGCGAAGGCCGGCTCCTTGGTCATCACGACCACTCTTATGTTATTTGTAAATCCAATATGTCGTTGTACTTGCTGTTCCAAACCAAAGAGCCGGGTACAGATCCTTGCGGTACGCCTGCTGTTACCTGGTATTCTCTTGGTCCTTCGCTTGTTTCGCACTGTAGTATTCTAAACGGTAGGTAGCTCTGTATAAGACGCGTCAAATAGTCAGGCACACCTATCCTCTGCAAAGGCAAATGACTGCATTTCCAGTTTGCCGAATTGAAAGCATTTTTGACGTCCAGTGTCACAACTGCGCAACATTTGCCATCACGAAGTGCTTGTTTCCCTAGATCTGTCACTGTCAAGATGGCATCGACCGTGGAGTGCGCCCTTCGAAAACCAAACTGTCGGTCCGACTGTGCTCACTTTTTTCTCTACGACGGCAGCCAGTCTGCTAGAAATTATTCGTTATAGCACCTTCCCCGCAGTGTCTACCAGGCAATTTTTACGGTATGAAATAGGTTCACCCGGCGGTTTGTTGGGTTTTGATAGCAGAACCATTCTTTTTTTTATTCCATACAGCAGGGAAAACTCGCTCCTGCAAACAGGATTCGAAAACAATGACGAACTTCCCGGGAATCGTGTCAACTGATACTTTGGACACGTTGGGAATGCCATCAGGGCCAGGTGCTTTATTGCCACCTATTCTGGAAACGATCTCCAAAATCTCTCCGTAAGTTAATGTCGGTATCTGCTCTTCATGGACCATTTCCTGGTTTTCAACGTTGCTAACGCATGCTAGGTGAAGAGAAGTGGGACTATCCGATTTAGTAGTATGTAGAAGGTACTTCACTTGAGGTGGTAACTGTTCAGCTTTTTCATAACTTCTGCCTCCTCGTAGAGTTGCTTGAAACAGTTTCGTTTGCTCTTTTTTATTGACTGCTTTAGTAGCCAGCATAAAGTCCGATGTTCATGTGCCAAGTTGTCGTACTCTGTCACTCTTGATTGCTGATACAATCGACATGCTCTCAGGCGCCTGCACCTCAGGCTTTCAATTTCTTCGTTCCGCTAGTAGTTTGCTTTTAGGCGGTTGGAAAGCTTTGTCCTTGGCATTGAAGCATCACAGATCACATGCTTCTACTATCTGCTTTATAAGCTGTCACAGCTTTTGTTCTGCATGTCCTTCAATAGCTCCCATCTAATGCAAGGTTTGAATGAACGCTTCCCCGTCGAAGTTTTTTGCAGACCATCTCCGGTTTATTGGTATTAGCCTTGTTTGTTGTGTTCTGCTGGCAATGGTGAAGTAATTGCCCTGATTGTCGCTGTTGGTATAGTCCTCGCTCACTCCCCATTCCACTGCCGATGCAAACGAGCTACTGACAAATATAAGGTCGATAATGGAGCCTGTACTTCCTCTTTTAAAGGCATTTATACCACCTGTATTCATAAGGACGACATCCAGTTGTGAGAAAGCTTCAAGAAGTACTTGTCCCCTAGCGTTTGTGGCTCGACTTCCCCATTCAGTGGCCCACGCATTGAAATTTTCCGCGATTATTACGGGACTGTACGTGCTGGCATCGCCAACTAGGTAAGTTAGCAGCCCGTCTCTTCGAGGTTCAGTCTGGGTGGGGCGTAGCAGATGTATATGTTGATGCCGTTAATTTGCGCTTTCACGAATCCGTTGATTGGATCAGATACATTTTGGTTGGCTTGTCTTCCACATGACCAAATGGCTGCCATTTGTATTGGTCCGCCACCTAAATTAAAATTTGAATTTTTATATTGATCGCAGATGATCGCCACGTCAACGCCCTTTTCTCTTACTGACTATGGCAGCAGATCTTGTGCTGCCTGTGATTGTGCTGCCAGTGATTTAAGTTGATCCGAACCAGCTTCACTTACGAGTTTGTTGAAGAGCCTTTTTATATTCGGGGCATTTAAAATTTCCAGTCGAATGCTTGTAGTCTATTTCCTTACTCTCCCAGCATAGCATCCATTTCGGCTCCTTGTCGCATGTTTTTGATTTATGCCATTCGTCGTCACATTTGCGACACATATTCGATCTCTCTTGTTTGCTATTGCACTCTTTCGCGAAGTGGCCAAAAGCAAAGCACCTTTCAATAGATATGTGGATGTTGGACTTGGTTTCAATGAAATCCATCAAGTCAACGATTAGTTTGTCAAGCTTCCCGAACATGTCGGTTTCCTCCAGTGGCTTTCAACCCTTCTTAGAAGACGCCATTGTTACCAGGCGGAAATGTCGTTTTCGGGGACAGAATGACCGTGAAGGTCGAGCCGTGCCATCTGGCGAAGCAAAAGGCTCCTCAGCGAGCTAAGCAGCGGCCTATGCTTGCTGTAGCTCAGTTCTGAAGACGTGGTCGGGAATTTCGCCACTCGTTGCCCCTGTAGTTTACTTATTAATAAAAATTCAAATGCCTGGGGAAGACAACACAAACAGGAGAGCCTAAAATGAGGAATAAAAGATAGTGAGGCAATAAGGACTGAATTGTTAGTGTACGGCTTAGTTGCCCTCGCGATCGCATCGGGGTCCAGATGTAATTGGACCTTCGGTCTCTGGTCTAGTACCACCGACAAATCATTACTTATCAGGTGCTGCCACTGATCTGCCGGTTGAAGCAGCACAACCAGACCAGAATATGGTTCATAACAGTCATCAACGACGAACAATTTTCTACATTCTTTTCTTACGATAATAGGCGAATGTTACTCCAAACTTCTTGACCAGCTGGATGCCGAAATTCGCGGGAAGAGGCCTTGCTTGAAGAAAAAAATGATACAAAGTATCTACACTGCATGCAGATACATCGGAACATGGATATGCCTTATGCCTACCGAAAGCGTGGGGCGTGTTTTGTCGAATGATCCAGTATAAGATCCTAGTATCTTTGTAAAACTTACGTCGATATCTTCAACACAACAGGTTTCACGCAGTCGGTAGCCAAAAACATACCCATGTTCCGATGTATCTGCATGCAGTGTAGATACTTTGTATCATTTATTTGTTTCGATTCCAGCCATTTGAAACATTTTGGAATTTTTGCGGAGGGGGGGGGGGGCATTTGATCTTCTGCAGACCTCTGAATGTACATCATAACATATAACATCCTGCGACGAATATTTCTTTATTTCGGGGCTTGAGGGATTTTAACTCGCGTAGTATAAATCCGACATTTCGGTCTATATGTTTATTGCACGTGTGTTAGGGGCCCACATTGTGAACCAGTCAGACCTCAAATCGCCGCCATTGCAAATGCACAACCACAGTCGCTGGATCACCCGATTTGGCTCGAATGAACTGCATCCGCTCTCGCTCATCTTCAGGGGCCGGGAACTATGTACACTCTCTCAAATTGCGTCTGCGCATGTCCAAATATTAGTCGAACTGACTACTTGCTTCTTTTTCTGGTACCCTAGTGATTCAGATAGTGCAACACGGGCTATTTTATTAAATGAATGATTGGGAATTGGCGGAAATTGAAGGTCATTGAAAGTCCTTGGACGTCCTTGACTTAAATAATGAGTAAAAATGGAATTTCATTCATTGTGACCTCAGATTGGGTCTATGCATGTGCATGTCGGGAGTGCACAATTTGCTTAATGAAATGGTGAGAATGATATGAATGAATGAGAGGAGGAGGTTCGCTGGCCTGAGCGAAATTTCGCATACATTCATAGACCATAAATTGCGTGTGAGCATGTCGAGCGAGGAGAGCAGACGACTTCTTGCGACGTGTTCTTGGGGCCTAGTCAAGTTAGGTAGTACGGAGCGTACTCTATATTTTTGAGGATTTTGAATGTATGGTATGGTATGTATGCAGGAGTTTTGATTATGGCGTCGTGTCAACGTGGGATAAAGAGCACAAGTCAAAATTCAATGGGCTTGTTTCCTCTTCTGACCCCCGAGTAGCACAGCAGACATTTCGTGTTCCGGACAGATTTTTAGGATGACCCCCAGCTATAAGACATATCCATGTCAAAAAAGTATCTTTCACCGGAACAATGCACCTGTACACAAGTGCGCGTTAACGATGGGAAAATTGCGGGATTTGGAGAACGATTTGCTCCACCATCCCCCTTATTCTCTTGATTTGGCACTCTCTCACTTCCATCTGCTCCCAAACTTGCAGAAATTTGTTTTTGGAAAGCGCCTCGCATCCAATGAAGAAATTGAGAGGGCTGTAACCGAATATTTTTACGGCCTTTCAGACTCTCACTTGCGGGAAGGAATACTGACGTTGCAGAAACGCTGGACCAAGTATGTTGAAGTCAAGGGAGATTATACAGAAAAGTTAAATAATTTGTTAACTGGAAATCGCAGTCTTTCATTGTCAGGCCGGGAACTTTTCACCTTACCCTCGTAAGTCATTAGGACTTAGATTCCACTCAACTTGATTTTCAAAAAGGTTGTTTATGTTGGTCTATCAAGAGACCATCGGGTTTTATAGAAATTATTGAAATGAGTGAGATTAAGTAAGCAAATTTAAATATAAGAAAGATTTGTATACAAACCGTTATTACATTGAAAGAACATAGTTAATAATAAACCTTGGATACGCCGACTCGTCTATTAGGCGTGCCTATTCATCACTTTCTTTTTTCTAGCACAATGGATTTTGTAGAAAAATCCCTAAACGATGAAGTCCCATGACAACAGTAGGTTACATAAACTTGCTACTTTAAAAAGTGAAAAAAGGGAAAATTCTACGAAATTTTTACGTAGTTTAATATACCATAGAAATTAATGGTAAAATCTTTTATAAAAGATGTTCAACAAAAACTTTTAAAAATTATTTTTTACAAAGAACTTTGTACTAATGTAATAGCCGCCATGTGCATATCTAACAGTTAGTTTATCTGTCTTAAATCATATGTAACACAATGTTGAAGGAAGAAAACTATTGACCAAGTTCACTTATAGTTCTGATTTTATGACCCAAGTACACCGCCTTGGAAAAAACATTTCACTTCAGCGTGACTGACCCGATTCTCTTGCTCATATCCGATCAACCACCATACTTGTAACGAAAAGTTCTTCAGCTCCACTCTCGGCTGACTGCATATGAATATTTCCTGAATCGTAAAAAAAACTATCTTTGGCAAGTTGGTAAGTGAAACGTTGCAATTATATCGCGCTCGCTTCGCTAGCCTAACTTCTTGTATACCACACCGACACAACGCCGTATGGTTGTTGACCGCAGGACTAAGAGTCGGTTTTGTTCATCGGCGGATCAGTGTACAGACAAAACAGTCGCAACATGGTATCATCACACTACAACAATTCCATAGCTTTGACGACTCGTAATTCGTACTCGCAAGTCTAGAGATACACTAGGCAATCTGAAAATCGATAATCATAAATTATTCGCGTAATAAAATTTCTGTAACTATTGCCTTAACCTTAAAACTATACACGCAAAGACATGATCTCTGACCTGGATTTTATCTCATTGTATTGGATTTATTATGATCGAAATTACCACACGGGTCGATAGATGTTACTGGATATGATCAGATATTCTAAGTGATGCAGTTCGCTGTATATTACCAATTTTTCTTTTTTATATTATTTCTAAATTGTTTCATTGCATTGGTCTGATTTTCGCCAACATTTTGCCTTAAGCGCTCCTCGATTTTTCTTCAATTTATTTGCTTTCCATCAGTTATTGACTACGCTGCTGAACGATAACACGTTTTCCTAAATTACATTCGGACGCTGCGCTGGTACAAAAAAAAAAGATACATTTTGAGTTCAAACCCGCAAAAAAAAATATATAATATTAAAGAAGATCTAGATTCGATACGGATCAATAGGTTTTCATTTCTTTTTGCTTCTGTTGAGTCTCTGTGAAAAATGAGTAAAAACTGGAGCCTTGCGTTGAATGGATCTAGCAATTGGACCTAATGAGTCTTGTTACGAGCTTAGAGACGAAATAATTTCACACCTAATCAACCAATATCAATAATTTAATGAGATGATTGGTTGCAGCTACTTGTTTTTCTTATGCCCTGTACACCATGACTTACGGGATAGAGAGATCTGTCTGCTCTTCTTATGGTGAAAGCAAAACGAAATTGATTCGAAACACATTTTGGCCAATTTAGATTTTAAAGTGAAGTGGATGTATTGAAATAGGGTTAATGTCTTTCTTGTGATCGAATTGGCAGTGTTATATTTGGGGAAGTAATTTAATGGGTTATTTTTGTTTAAAGATTCTATATCTGACATAAGTTCAAGTGTAGAGTCCCCGATTTCAAATATTTCTTTACGCTGGGTATTCCAAAAATTCTAAAAGAGCAGTATCGAATCCTCATTCAAAAACTAAAATTCATATAAAATAGTTATAAAAGCTAGGGAATTAACTCCGAGACCTGAAAAAAAAACTAAATAAAATAAAATAAAAAAATAAAACAAATCTCTTCCATAGTCCTCCTTGTGGGAGCCCCCTGGAATGGCAAACGACGTCAACCATTACTAATTAAGTCAAGCCGCCAGTAAAGGCGGTGCGATGATGTGGTTGAGGTAAAAATTCCCTCTGTGGTGTGGGGCATAAAATTATTACCACGACCTTTCCTTTCGCCGACTTGTCGTGGAAACCGACAAACAAAAGACAAGATGTGTATGCCAGCAACTTACACTATCCGAAATCCTCTACGCTCGGATAAGGACTGACTCAACGTTTACGACTTTTGGCAATCGTACAATGACAAAGATGGGATTCGGGAAAGTGCGTACTCTCATAGACAATGGAACAGAAGGCCCCCGGAACGCACGATTTCAAAAACTAGAGAGTGAATTTCTGCGGTATAAATTAAACATCTTCGGAGTCAGTGAAATAGGATGGAGGAACAGAGGAGAATTTATCTCCCTAACGGGTAGCACTGTTGTTGTACTCCGGTAGAAATACCAGAAATGTTCGAGAGTCAGGTGTGGGGCCCCTCTTAACCAGAGCCGCTTGAAACTTTCTCTTATCCTGAGGTCCGGTCTCCGTCAAAATCATGGCCGCCAGGCTCCGGACCAAAATAAAGAACATCACAATAATACAACATTATGCTCCAACTGAACCCGGCAATGTATCGGCGAAAGATTACTTCTACGAACAACTAAACGCCGTCCAGTGCAGAAACCCTAGAGGTGATATTATAGTGGTTGTGGGTGATTTGAATGCAAAAGTTGGCGCTGATAACTAAGAGGTCAGACATGTGATGACGAGACACGGTCGTTACAACGGTGAAAGATTTGTAGAATTCTGCAACTTTCAGAGTCTCTTCATCGGTGGTACTATATTTGAGCATAAGAATCACGACAAAATAAGTTGGTCCTCTGTTGATCGGCGCAAAATACAAAATCAGATCGACAACTTTGCCATTAGTAAAAAATTCAAAAGTTACCTCCGGGACGTGCAAAACAGGAAGGGTGCCGATATTGGGATGGGAAGAGACAATTATCTTCTGATCGCTAATATTCGAAGTCATATTGCAGCAGTGCGCCGTCCTAGTGACGAAAGATCCAAGCACCGCAAATTTAACATCGCTCGACTAAAAAATCCAGCTGCCTTACAAAAAAAAACGGCCATCTTGCGCAAAAAGCAGTTGAGATAATTACTCACCCAGATAGTGACATAAATGAAAACTGGGAGCGTACTGAGGCCACCGTCCAATGGGACTATCTTCCAGGCCTGAGGCAAGCCAAGATGTTCATATCTGGTTACTCGCGCAGCAGGATATTTGAACTTTTAAAAATGAACCGCAGCAGGGTTAGAAGTATTTGTGGCCTTCTAACTGGACATTCTTGCCTAAGGGGTCACTTAAAGATCATGGGCATAGTATCAGACGCTAGCTGTCGTTTCTGCGAGGCCGATGATGAAACGTCACTTCACATTCTTTGCGAATGTGAGGCACTGGCCCAACGTCGCCTAGTACACTTCGGCATCGACTTCCCTGAAGCAGACGACATTGCTTCGATGCCGCTCACCTTTCTAAGCAAATTCATTAGCGCGATCAAACTTGATCGACGGGCCTAAGCCTGTTGCTAGACCTGGCGCTATAGCACAATAGACAATTTGGCCTCAGTGCTAGTGGGCCTTTTGGCGCCCGCAGTCCCTCTCACAATCTAATCTAATCTAAACTGGGATGGCATAAAAAATGCGTACATTGATAGCGCAGATACCATCCTTTGCACAATCTCGGATTGCCGGAATAAGCCCTGGATGTCCGGCGCTTCATCGCAGCGGTTTGTTGAAAGAAAAGAGCTGAAGTTGCGTTTGGCTGCAGTATCAGACGAGAATTGAAGCAGCATCGAACTACTTTACCGTCAGAAAGCTCGAGAAATTCAACGTAGTGTGCGACACTATAAAAGAATTTATGTGAACTCTATTCTAGCCATCGCAGATGAAGTCGCATGAAGTAACAACTTAAATGCCGTATACGGTGTCATCAAGGATTTTACAAGTGATCGTAACTCCTGCCAACATCCGATGAATGAGAATGATGGAAAGCTACTTATCTTGGAAGCTCAGTTCGGGTGATGTGGGAGGGGTTTTTGCCAAGCCATTACACAGATGGCATTTTTCTTCTGGCTTGGGAGTAGCCAAGCTCAACAATGGTTAAAGCTAGGTCACACCGAACTAGAAAAACTAATGAAAAAATTGGCAATGACTGTCGAGCCGGCGCCGTCCGTCGACCAGCACAATCCAAATCCTCAAAAACCCAACCGATGGCTTTGGTAGGTGATACGCAGCCCCTGACGTCTTGTTGATGGCTTTCTATGCACGTCACCAGTCACTCATCGAACAACAAATTGCGCCGAGTGACTCGTGAGCGCGAAATTATTTAAAACAAGCTAGCCTTCGACTCGCGAGGCATGAAAAGTATTTTATCATACTTGGTTTTTGTTTTATGGTGCATTAGCAACTTTGAAATTTGTAGTAAAACTTGTTCCGATTTCGTAAAACCTATTATAGCCTACGCATCAGTAGTACGGTGTCCAAAAGTCACAAAGCAGAAGCTATATGGGGTACAAAGTATAGCTTGCGTAAGCCCACACCAACGCTAGCAATGGAGGCATTACTGGGACTGCCGCCGCTGGAATTATTTATAAAGAAAACGGCGGACCTTTCGTCAAAACGTATGGAAAAGGATGACATGTGGCATCACTTTGGGACTAGCAGCGGTCATAACAGCATCCCAAACATTACGCAAGATGAGGTCAGGGCATTAGAGTCTCATTAGAGTTACCAACGGAGTACCCTAAGCTGGATAGCTGCCTTGGTTAAAAGGCATGGTAATTTTAAGGCTCATCTGGCCAAGATGAAAATCGAGGAAGATGACTATTGCAGACTATGTCTAGAGGAGGCTGAGACGGAAGCACACATTGTGTGCGAATGTCCAACACTGGCTAGCATGAGGTGGACGATCACAGGCAAACACACGATAAGTGTGGAAGCCATGAGTGAACTTAGCCTTAAAGAAATGGTAGCAATAATACGTGACTCCCAAAATTAAGAGAGAGGTCGACAATTATCAGTCGACTTTTGGAAATCACTGATCACCGGGAGGGGGCGAAAAGGGACCCAAAACATTAATAGTCTGCTTCGGCGGATATCCCCCGGAATACAATTATTATTACGTTCCAATTTCACTGTTCCTATGAGAAGAATACGAAATATGGGGACCATTTCAAATAAATTTTGGAGTTTGGTTTCACTGTAAATATGATTGAAAACCAGATCGAAGCATCTCAATATACCCTAGACTTCTACAGACCTAGTGGTGATACTAAAGTACCCATTGGTAACGACCATATGCATTCAAAGTGAGTTTCCGATATACCTATACACAGTTTATAGGGGACGCTGGCGTTCATTGAAAGGGATCTTGACCATTCTCAAAATCAACTATCTGACCCACACTACAAATATTTGTCGAATTTTTCAAGTCACTAGCTTCATTCTATCGAAAATTATCACTTATTGTAAGAGTCGCTCGTACGGAAGGTAAAGGTTTCTTTTGCCGGATCTTGCCCATTTTTAATAACAACCAACTTGATCCTAGTACAAACATTTGACCAAAATTTCAAGTCGCTGGTTTAATTCTATCAAAAGTTGTCGCTCATTTGAAGATTCATTTGTAGGAGCGGTAGAGGTTGCTTGGGTCGTATCTTAACATTTTCAATAAAGAACTAACTAGATCTTACTATCAACATCCGACCAAATTTTCAACTCGCTAGCTTTATCCTGTCGAAAGTGATCGTAGCTCAATAATATTTCAATGTTCGCCCTTTATAGGGGAGGTAGGCGTTCCTTTGGCCTGATTATGCTCATCTTACTAGAACTCAAGCAGCTTCTCATCCGAACTTTAAGTACCCAAAAGTTACGCCAATTGGTTCAAGAGTTATAGACAAAAACCCTGAAAAGTGGGCAATGCAGGGCTCTTTGCTAGAAAGCTACCGTTATTTTTAAACTGAACAATCCCATTTTTACAGGAATGTACAAAATGACCCTTTCAAGTCATCTCCCAAACCTACAGTTTTTCACGTTTATTCAATCGGGAGTTATAGATAGATATAATTATTTTGAATATGTAGGTTAGGCAGGCGCTCCCTTAGCCGGATCACGCCCATTTTCAAATCAACCAACTAGATCGTGCTATGAATATTTGACGAAAATTTCAAGCTTCTAGCTTTATTTTATCGAAAGTTTTCGTGCGAACGGACAGAGAGACAAACGTACAGACAGACAGACAGACATTGCTAAATCATATCAAGAGGTAGCCTTGATCATTCAAATATACACATTGCTCTACCTGCGGAGCCTCCTTTATTGTGTTACAGATTTTCGTCGCGACAAAAACAAACACTCCGGAATTTGGAATTTTTCCAGAGTTCGCTGCTTATTAGCAGTAGCTCTAGTGTTCTGGTAAGGGTGCGCCGATAGTTCTAGGATTTTAGTGGCTTTTTTTTGATAATTAAATTGTGATAACAGTGATAACAGTGATCACTGGTACGATGAAAACCCTTCGTCCTTAAAATCGCGCTATCTCCTTAACTGTGCAAAAACGGGAGTATGTGTGGAATGATTTTCCACTCAAGACAAGTTCCTCTATGTCCCATTTTCGTTTGAACCTCAGTACTAGTTACACCCAGTATACCATTAAATTTAGGGATTGCAACCTAACAATATGTAATTTAATTAATGCAGGTTAATTCCCATTAATCAAATCACGTTTCAATCTATTTTGTAAAAGGAGAAACCTCCTGCCGGTCGAAAATTCTCTGGCTATGGTAACCTACAAACCCCCACTCACTCCTTAAATGACGTCATAAGGATGAAAATTTCCAAAAATAAGATGTACCCGTTTCGCACTATCGAACTCACCGGAATTTTCAAAATCTTCATAAATTTCCACAGCACTCCTTAAAGGACCTTCAGACAAGCTCAGATCTCTGGGGTGCTGGTGTCCCCTGTCTTCCTCTCATACCTAAAGCGACGTCAAAAGTACGAAAATTCGAAGAAAGTATTCCACACTCGCTTTGAAACTTGCCAAAGCACCGGAATTTTCAAAATCTTCATAAATTTCTACATCACTCTTTGAAGGACCTAAAGATAAGTTCAGAACTCTGTGGTGCTGGTGTCCTCCGCCTCCCACTCACCCCTAAAGTGACGTAAAAAGTACGAAAATTTTAAAAAAGTACTCCACACTCGGTTTGAAACCGCCAAACTCAACGGAGTTTTCAAAATCTTCATAAATTTGCACAGCACTCTTTAAAGGATCTAAAGACAAGCTCAGAACCCAGGAGTATGGATTATTTTTGTTTTAATTTTTATAATAGTGACGTCACTTGTGGGGTGAGTGGGGGATGAAGAACACCAGCACCCCAGAGTTCTGAGCTTGCTTCTAGGTCCTTCAAAGAGTGCTTTAGAAATTTATCAAGATTTTGAAAATTCCAGTGAGTTTGCAAGTTTCACATCGAGAGCTCTAGAACTATTGCTAATAAGCAGTAAACTTTTGAAAAATTCCAACTTTCCCAAAAATGGGGGTACCAACTTCCGAGGAGTCAAAAACAATATACCCTATACCTACTTATAAAGTTTAGGGTATAAATATTCACTTTGATAAAGATATCTATAAAGAAAGAAAAAAGTTTTTCTAACAAAAACTATTATAACTTTTGTAAAATAACTTTCGTTCGTATGACAGCTATATGATACAGTAGTCCAATTTCAACCAAATTCAAGAATGTGATTTGGCAAAAAATATTGAATAATGGAAAATTCGAGAAAGATATCTTTAGAAACAAAAAAGGTTTTCTCACAAAAATTGATTTTTGGACCGGTCGTTCGTATGGAAGCTATATGACGCAGTGGTCCCATTCTATTAGTTCCGACTTAGCATGCAATAGAAAGAAGGCAGTGGCTGACTCATAAGAGCTGTTGGATAACTGCACGCCCGTAGTCGTAATCGCAGATTTAGCTAGGAGTGCAGAATTGAGTGGCTTTGAAGACTATTGCCCGAAAGTCGTCAAAATGTCAGCTGTTGTTATTTTAAATTCTTATGTAAATATATAATATTTATCGCTCTATTTTGTAGATTCACTTACCCAATTCTTTATCCTTTCCCAGTAGCAATTATCATCCGAATCTTAACCAGAATCCATGTCACAATCATTTAACTGGTAAATCACCATATAACAACAAAATGCCAAATCACTGTTACGCTAAACCGAACTGACATGGACATATGTAAATTGCTTTTGACACTTGTTGAGACTTTTCCTTGTGACCCTTTTCAAAATTTCCATGTCTCCACACATTTATTCCCAAACCGCCATCTCGTACAGTTAAAGTTCGTCTCGTAGATGCGACCGTCATCATTTCAGATACATTTCCAGGGTGTATGTACATTGTGCCCAGCTAAGAAAGGTATTCTAAGGCATGAAACTCTTTCATATATATGAAGGAAATGTGTGCGCCCGATTCGGTTACAGGTTCACCCCGATTGTTCGTGATAAATTACAAATAATAGGCGTCTTGATGGATGTTAACGCTGTAGAACAGTTTACCATGTTGTCCTGCACTATAGATGTCCACCGTAGTACATCGAGTACACAATAGCACGGCAATTCACATCAGAGTAATCTGCAAACATGCAAATTAAGGTATTTCACATTTACGCCGTCGTCGACACTGAAGAGAGAGATATTGATGAATACTACGAAATGCAAATGAGTAGGTGAAGTTTCAGCGATTTGGTGCAATCCGATCGAATCGACCTTTTTTGCATATGAACGGGAACGTGATCTAATCAGTGGGTGTTACCAAACTGAGAAGTTTGAGCCTTCGGAATATTCCTAGTTGACGTATAGTGGTAGTTCGGGTGTTTGACCAATAGGGTGTTTTAAATTGAGATGATTTCGCACTCTCTTTGTGTGGGCTCCGCGGCTTAAGGGGTTGCAACCCTCAGTCAAACAGGATTGATATTCTACAAGAGCGATCACTCCATAGAACTTTCGCTTCTGCCACTAGATTTGTATGTAATACATTTGTATGTATTGTATGTATAGACTACACAAGAAAGCTCACTCCATACAACTTTAGCATTCGCCGGTAGATTTGTATGTATTGATTCTCTTGTGTATCTATACTGTGTAGTTTATACTATTTGTCAATACATACAAATCTACTGGAAGAGGGGAAAGTTATATGGAGTGATCACTCTTGTAGAAAATCAATCTTTTTTGCCTCAGTATACCGCCCTAGAACGCTCGCTTCGTTCGCTCTATTCGCCACAGCGTAAAGCCACTACTAGCCAAAGTGCGAACCACAATGCGTCACACGGTGATACACGAATATACCGTTATTTGTTATAAAAGCTTTATTTTTTTTTCATCCGTGACTTAATTCACAAATTAAAGAAACTGACAACCCTACACCCGTCTAAATCCTTCCATTCAAACCACAATCATTGACTTCGTCTTCAAATTTTCACATAATCATGTGCACTACCGTTTTCGCCACACTGTTTAGCCATTTGAAAGATAATAGATATTAGCCACTAACAGTGTTCACCATTTGGCAAAGCGTAACAATACGGTTGGCACAAATCGAATCAAAAAGAAGAGTGTTGGCGGTACCCGGATCGTGGGTGCACTTTAGCCAAAGTGTGGGAATTGGGACTCTGATTTTTCGCCAATGCAAAACTTTACGACCAATGCAGTTTGCAGAAGAAATTGAACCATTTACTCTCGCTTATCGTGAACTTATTGTCCCATCGCGCTTACCACTTTAGGTTTAGATTATACCAAAAAAAAGGACTGCAAAGCCCATGCTGGTACGTTGGCTACCAGAAAGCAGATCATAGATGGTAACTGTTGCTACTGCTCGTACTGAAACTGACGGGTGCTTGGTGCTTGCTACTGCAATACCAAAAGATACTTTGGATTTGTTGTAACTGCCAGGAGGCCACGCTAGATGCACTTGTTTTTTGTGTGCATTCATATTCTAGGGAAATCACGATTTCAATATTTCACTAAGGCATACGGAACAGCGGTTAGGTCGATCTGTACGGGCACAAGAAAACCGCAAATGTGACGACGATTAGATGAAGATGCATTCGAGAAAATGAAGCAGCCCCATATTTGAGGAACAGTCTTTATCTAATTCAATCAACAATACAATTTTACTTTAACCGAAGATTGGGCGCCACAATTACGCAAGTCGTCTCTTTTAAATTACAGGATTACTAAATTGCATTACGGAACGGCACGAGATGATTGCCAGGGATTGAAAGGGACTAGAAAACTACTGAACGGTAGTTTTGTTCCAGATGTTGGCTGGATCGGCTTTGCGAAATTAGCTTGGAACATAATCAAACGGATCAGATTGCAGAATAGATTAAAGCACGAATGTTCTCAGATTGAAATGAAGGTCAAGTTGATGATAAAGTCGACGAAAAAGAATCATTTCTCATTAGATGTGATCAGAGCTGAATATTTCCGCATTTGTATTTTTTTTTTTTGTAGGGAAAGGCATCTTACTGTCTGCTTGTCTAACATCTACAATTTCGTCGTGTTGGCTTAATGTAGAAAGGGCGTAACTAAATTTTTTCCGCAGAAAGTTTTTGGCTTATGATTTAGCATATTGAGGTGGTGCATGCTAGCAACTACACCATACGAAAAATATACGAGTATGCAATCGAAACGTCAACAAGGCATAGTAATGCAAGAGATGTTGACGCGCCCATGGGGGTAGAGCTGGAGAACTATCGACAGTTAAATCGATATATCGATAGCCATTTCGACTTTTCGATATATCGATAGAAATCTGGCAATATCGATACATCGCCTGGTCGAATCAATTTTTTCCGGCGCATGTTTTTCCCCGCGATGTTTCCGTTTCGTTTCGACCGAGTATGCCGAATTTGGAGCGAAGCACGGTAGTATGAAAGAGAAGAAAGATGACAAATATGTAACGTAACGGTTGTTTGAATTTTATTTTCTTCGTTGAATCGACCGGCCGGCTTTGCTACGCAAAAACAATCCTGCTTCTCTGTTGCGTGTTTGTGCGTTTTCCTGGTGCTGTGAGAAAAGTGAATTCTGAAAATCGTGAAGTAATTTTTAACTTGCCGTGCTGTCGCCGTGCTTTGGTTTTGCGCAATTATTTTTGAATTTGTAAAGTAAGTTTTGTGGATAAAATAGTGTGCAAAATCATGTGCTTTTCTTTTTTCCAGTTTTCTCGAAAGTGTTAGAACACATTATTCGTAAACAGTGAAACGTCAGTAATAGTAGCAACTTGCCACAGCCGAGCTGTCCCGTGTGATCATTTTTTACTGGAATAGTAAGTTTTCTAAAAATTAGTTTTAGCTTTTCCTAACCAGTGTCTGTTTTGCTTTACAGTTTGCTCTAAACAAACAAGTGTTAGAATACATTATTCGTCAACAGTGAAACGTCACTACTAGTAGCAACTTGCCACAGTCGGGCTGTCCTGTGAGATAAATTTTTCAAATATAATGGTAAGTTTTGCGATAAAATTATATTGACACACATATGTCTTTTAAGGGATCAAATTGCACCGATTTGAAATGTGCTTAAAAGTAAAAGGCTCGATTTTTTTTCCGCTTAATTCCTTCTTCAAATTGATCTTATTTTTCAAAATTTTTGTCATCCTTTTGAAAGGTATATTGTGTTAAGATGCCACATCTTTCAATTTGCTATGTATTTCTCGAATTATGAAGCAGCCAATATTTTTGGTCTTGACATTATCATACAGCTTTTCGATCAATTTCTTGCCGCTTTACTGGTATAAGGCAATGTAGGCAATTTGAGTCAAATCGGTGCAATTTGATACCATCCCCATGCCTTTTGGCCTAGTTTACATCGTTAAGTTACAGCTATGTCTTTTGGTAACTGTTTAATTAATTGTATCTCTGTTGAAGGAAAACGAAGAGGAAAGCATAGGTAGCCATAAGCGGAGCAAAATTTCACTGGTGTGGCAATATTTCAATAAAGATAAACACAAGCAATTTGCTAAGTGTTTGAAATGTGGTAGAGAGTATAAGACAAGTGGAAACACATCCAACTTAATGGACCATGTCAGGCGATGTCATCCCTCTTCATCTCTATCCGCTAGTAGTGTAGAGACTTCGGCCTCAACATCATCCCAATCATCGTTACCAGTCGCTCCAATTTCTTCATTTTTCACAAGAGGCACAAAATATGATTCAAATTCAATTCGCAAAGCACAACTGGATGAAGCTTTGACTAAAATGATTGCTACTGATTTGCAACCTTTCCGTATAGTAGAGGATGAGGTATTCCGTAATTTTGTGCACTTACTTGATCATAGATATGAACTACCTTCAAAAACTTGGCTTCGGAATACTAAGATGATAGATGTGTTTACTTTATGTCAAAATAAACTCAGAACACTTTTGGAAAATGTAGATTTTGTGGCAATCACTTCTGATATTTGGTCATCGAGAGCTTCGGAGTCTTACATCTCAGTTACTTGTCATTTTATTGATGAAGAGTTTGTTTTGAGATAGTATGTTTTGTCGACAAACAAACTTAAAGATGGAATTAATCATACTGCGGAGAACATAGCACAAACTTTACTTGAAATTTTTGAAGAATGGCGAATACAAGATAAGGTATTCTCCCTATAATTTCTTTTCTTCCATGATATTTTAAAATGAAATTGGTTTCATTTACTCCATTTTTAGGTTGTTTGTTTAGTAACTGACAATGCTAGTAATATGTTGAAAGCGTGTGGAATTATTAGAAAAACCAATTTGCCTTGCTTTTGTCATACCTTGAATTTGGTGGTCCAAGACGGACTCAATTTGGAATCAGTCAAAAGCTTAATAATGAAATGTAAGGATATTGTGACTTTTTTCAAAAAAAGCACTATTGCAAATGAAAAATTAAAAAAGGGCAAGAGGCTGCTGGATTGATTCCACTTAAGCTCATTAATGACGTTGCAACTCCCTGGAATAGCACGTATTGCATGATAAAAAGAATCATTGAGCGTAACGAAATAATTTCAAGATTACTGCTTCGTGAAAGGAATGCACCAATTCCATTACTTGCCGATGAGATTAAAATTCTTGAAGAAATAAAGAATATTCTCTCACCTTTCGCGAAAGCAACTGAAAAAATGTCTGGAGATAAATATGTTACTATCTCTCTAATAATTCCGATGTCATTAGGAATTCATGCAAAACTATGTCAACTGGAGCCTGTCTCGGATATTGCTGGGGAACTTCTTTCTAAAATAAAAACGTCTGTTGTTAAACGTTTATTTATATATGAAGGTAGATCGATCCCAAGGATTTCCACTAAGATTGATCCACGATTCAAGAAAGAAGGATTTCGATCAGGAGATAATGCCGCAATTGCCTCAAATCAACTAGAAGCTGAACTTAAATATTTCATTCGTCAAAGGCTACAAAATCAAGAATCTGATTACATTCAGTCAACAGATGATGAAAGTTTGAATAGAAACCAACCTTCAACTTCAACAAAGTCCTCGCTACTTGATTTCGTTGGTAAAAGAGTTGCGAAAAAAAGTGGCACAGTAACACCAGACGTTCTTATCATGAAGCAGCAATATTTTGAAAGACCGAACGCTCCAGAAGGAACTGATCCTCTTATGTTTTGGAAGGTTAGATAAACTTATTTACATTTATTTTAATAATGATTTTTTTTATAAATTTAGATTAACGGCGATATGGACACCTTCAAGGATTGCGCCAGAAAGTATTTAATGATTCCAGCTTCTTCTGTTTCATCCGAGAGGGTTTTTAGTGTAGCAGGCCTTATCGTAAACAACAGAAGGTCATGTCTTAAGCAAAATAAAGTTAACATCCTAATTTTCCTTAAAAAAAAATTAAATTTGCTTGCATAAACCCTGCAAATTGTAATCGGTGGCATCGGAATTATTATGTATTTTCATTGAGAACATTTTTTCGTGTCATATATTCTTCTTGCTATTTAATTTAAGAAATTCAATTTATTTGAAAAAATTTGAATTTGTTCATTTTTCAAAACAATTTTTTTTATATATTCTTGTTATTTAAAGCATTTATTTTTTTTTTAATAAATTACAATGTGTACAAAAAGAATTTACGACTTTCTTTAAAAAAAATCCGATGTATCGATAGTTATCGATAGTTGTGCATGAAACTATCGGAAACTATCGATAGAGCTGACTATCGATAGTTCTCCAGCTCTGCATGGGGGTCAAGGCAATTAACAACAACAACTTATTACCCATATAACCTCATTTAATTAGTCAAAAACCTTGGATATATCGATAATTTTTGGAGGTACTGTGAGCTGGTCTTATAGTAAATGCTATAAGCAAAAAAAAGGAAAACAAATCGTGTAGTTTTGAAACTTGGAACAATTGTTGGGGACATTGCTTAAAAGTCCCCGGTGATGGGGCGTCCGGAAGAGTATTGGAGAGGGGGAGAAAAGTTCCATTTTTCAGTTTTCCTTGATTATTTTGGAAACTGTGGATTTTACAAAAAAAAATGTTCCATGGCCGAATCAAAGCCCATCAAATTAAATGATATATTATACTTTCAACCGTGAAATGATTTATTATACTCTAGACCAGGGGTCGGCAAACTCCGGCCCACGGCCAAATCCGGGCCGCCTCTGGTTTTTATCCGGCCCGGGAGTAAATATTGTTTTTGACATGAAACAATTATTTAAAAAAATTATCTACTTAAATAATTTAAAGCGAATTTTTTCGTCAAAACGTTATTTTATTGTGTGCAAGATTTGCACTGCATCTATAACGGTGCTACCACAATACTCGCGAGTGCTGACTAAATGCTCGTTGAATAGTGGATCCAACCAAACTACTGGGCAATGGGCATTTGCTTGGTGATTGGCGTGCAACATATTAGAAAACGTCACGTTTTCTGAAATACAAACCAATGGTGTGTCATATGATATACTGATGGATCAAAAAGTGGAAGAGGCGGCTGTTGTGCTAGAGTCTCTGGGTTGACACCAGGATCTTAATGTCTGGTCCAGTGTGTTTCAATCCGAGATCCATGCCATTGACTTCCGTCTCGACTAGTAGTACGCCATCTGCGCAGCAGCTGCTTTGGAGAGTAATTAGAGAGGTGAGTCGACAAATATTACTAACACTACCCAATTTCTGCTGGTTCTTCGAGGGTATATACTGAGTTTCATGTGACATATAAATTAGACACCCTCAAAAATCAACAACTGTGTCTAAAACCTAGATTAAGTAATTTGACGGCCACGACTACCACGGCACACATAGACAATGAAATGAGATGGTTCGTTGTGAAACCAAAAATTTGGGAAACATCACTTTCAACCTTAATTACTTATTTAAACCCGTCCGAGCTAGTGATAAAGTGATTGAGCATACCAACATTTGCTCTTTCCAGATCCTCCAACTCGGAGAAAACTTGGGATCCAAAACTTTACATCCTCCTTCCAGCCAGAGCCGGACAAGAGCACAGGAGATAGAAGCAACTTTGCTCCTCTTTCACGTCTCCACTGCTTCTACAGCAATCATTGTAGTGAAGATAATAAGTCTGCTGGCATGATCTTAAATAAGACAGTGTCCAGTGATAACATCCACGACCGAACTAATGAACTAAAAAGACAGCATTTTAAGGATATAAGATGAGACAAGCGTTTGGAAAAGAGTACAGGGGTCCGGTAGACGAAACGACAGGCATATGTCCAGTTAATCAGAGTAAATCATCGCTCCTACCCCCGTCCGACAAGAACCATTCTATATAGAATTGTAGAGTGGTCAGTGACTGACTACAATCAGTGACTTGATTCTTGAACGCGGATGACCGCGTTTACGTCAATCTGCTCTTAAAAAATATGCAGAGGAAGCAGGTTGAGTAACATACCCAAGGCAGCGGATGGAGTGGTTCTCCTGCTCCAGCAATGAACTGAAACTCTTTGGACTTTGCTAAGTATGCCGCAGTAGGCCGCTAGCCTATACGCGTTCCACTAGACAATAATTCCATGCGTATTAAGCGCACAACGGATACGTGAAGCTAGTGAAGGACTTTAGGTTGCAGGCCCCAGCCTTTGCCTATTGGTTCCTTACAGCATTAAAGGAAATTGTAGTGCGAAACCTAACACCATGGCACATAGGTAGTTGACGCGCTATGAAAACTAGTAACTTCTATTTGACTGCATGGGTGGATCATATCGGTGAACAGTTACAATTTGGGTCTGTTATCTGGCCCGCTTAGCCCAAAATTCCAACGATCTGGCCCTTTTCAGAAAAAGTTTACCGACCCCTGCTCTAAACCATGAAATAGTAAATGGTTGTATTGATTTATTCGCAAGAGAATACCGCATAATAACTCCCGATAGAATACAGATACCGACATCGAAATTTTACAAAATATTCCCACTAACATCTATTTGGCTTGTATTAGAAATAGGGTGGATCCAACCAAAGGTACGCCTAACTCCTCTACAAATATTGTACTATTTTTACAAATATGCCAATCACGTAGCACCGAATGAAAGCACGCAGGTCAAATTCAGGTAGATGTCTGTCTATGACCTTAGTACACTCGTCTGTGAAAATTAGTTCAATCGGATGAAAAGCAAGGCTCCCTTCAATACAAAGTGCCCAAACTACCCTACTTTTCCTATTTTTTTTTTAGTTTTGACATATAACTAAAAATAGGACAAACAAATATGAAGCTTTGAAATTTTACACAATTGATGGGAACAATACTCTAAATATACGCTCAAAAGTTCCGGTTGATAGGGTATCAGGAAGTGTCGGAAAAGGGAGGTCAAAATCCCTTTTTAGGGTTTTGTATAAAAACAAAACCCTTATGAAATCGGTCATGCGTCCGTCTGTCCGTCTGTCCGTCTGTCTGCTGTCCGTCTGTCCGTCTGTCCGTCTGTCCGTCTGTCCGTCTGTCCGTCTGTCTGTCCGTCTGTCCATGAAATATCTCACGAACCGCTGAAGCTACATGCATGAAATTTGGTGGAAATATGTAGAAATACTATAATTCTCTGGAGAAAGCGATGCGTCGTAATAGGTCAACTTTAAGGGGGGGTCGCCATAGAGGGGAAATGAAGGTCGAAATTTTTTTTTCGTTTGGTATAGGCAAGTGGGGTATCGTAAGAAAGGTACTGTTGAGTACATTCCATTTTTGGCATTTTCTTGAGATTTGTAGAAAGGGGAACAGTGGAGGAGGGGAAAATATTAGACCGTAATTTGTCCCAGCCGCCCTGAATTTCGAAGCCGTTACACAAGTTTGCAATTTGCAATGTCGTCTTAATATGAATGGTTAAGCATCTCGAAGAGTGGGACAGTTTATCTCGTATACATACATATCTATCTATCTATCTATCTACAGCTTCTCGTATTAAAACTATTACTTTGAGAGGTGACAGATGCAGTCTTTTTGTGAATTGGCATGTAAGATACTATATCATGGGTAAAACATTTAATTATGGTGTTTTTATTCAGCTGAGGGGTACCAAGAAGAACAGGGAGCCAGTATTTACATGCCAAAATAAGCTCTTGCTACAAAACCCTCGAATTGCGGGCGTAGCCCTCTATATTCCGGTTTCATTTCAAATTCTACTCGAATATTTCTGCTAAAAGCGAACAAAAGATATGGGAAAAAAATCGTGTAGCTTTGAAATTTGACGTAATCAATAAGAACAGTCCGCTAAATATATTCTGTAAAGTCGCCGCTGATAGCAGGTCCGGAAATGTCGGAAAAGGGGGTCAAAAGCAATTTATTTAAGTTTTGCTCGAATATTTAGGCTTTTTTTTCTAAAATCGAACAAAAAACTTGGAGAAAAAAATTGTGTAATATTGAAACTTGACACAATGTAATGATTCTTATGGAAAGAGGTGGCAAGATGACCGTAGAAGTCTGCCAGACAACTAAGTGTCAAACCCCGGTAATAGTGCTGCAAGAAGACGTGTGCTTGTGAGCCTACTCAGCGACGGTGAGATGAAAGGGGGGGTACGGAGTTTTATGACAGCACTAATACTCCATGACATTACGTCATATCACACGTCATAGCCCGAATAAGAAGAAAAAGAAGAGAAACACCTGTAAACACCTGAAAATGAAACGGGATTAACACTCTAAACACCAAATACGTTGCCTTACTTGCGAGTCACGGATGGATGGTGACTCAATCGAGATATTACCCGCCCATCCATGGTTAAACCGCGCGAAAAAAAAATTGTTGGTCTAACCCCCAAATCAAGTTAAGGTTAAGGTCAACTACATGTCCGCTAAAACAGAGGAAGGGAAAGGATAGCTGAAAACACTGGTTTTCTTAATAAGACATAATTCTGTTATTTACGTCAATAAATAATAATACAATATTCTAATGTGGATGAACAAATTAAATCCTGATATATGGAAGTTTGATGCAGTATTGAAACAAAGCATTCGAGAAAGGGATGATTCTAACCATATCCATAATAAAGTATTAAAGTTCAATCACTAATTGTCTAACGTACTAATAACTCTGCCTAAGGGGTATGTGCGCACATATGTAGGTAGTTGTTAGCGTTGCCCGAGTATATCAATAAATTAGTAGCGTTGCATATGGTTACAGTCGTTCCTATAATTGTATTTTTATGTAAATGATATGCATTGGTACCTCCATCTCAGTGCATCCGAAACACTATATATATTTTATATAACTACGTTACTAAGTTGTATGACTTAAAATTAAAAACTATAAACAGAACTTTAATAATAGTGTATGCAAAAAGAAGACTAGAGGGGCCTTCATGGTAGAAACTCTAGTTATTGAAATGGATTTAAGTAGAGTATTTTTTTTTTTTACGAGATTAATTAATTAATTTTTAATTAATAATTAATTAAGTCTGAAGAAAGTACAACATTATACAAGTATTCGAAGCTTCGCTTGGTTGCAATTTTTTTAAAATATTGGTGGTTCCATACAAGTGGTAGACCCACTAGTTTGCGGTATTTTGTCTTGATAATATCCTATAATTCTTTTAGTTTCCTTCGGCATAGGATTCTTTATGCGTGTTCCCTAGCCTGCACACCGGTCCATATACTTGCACCATGAGCAAGGATCGTTTCAACGATTGTACCTAGAACAAAAGAAATGGTTCGTGTTAAGTCATGATCCTTAGCAGATCAGCCTTAATCACGGACGAGCAGCAGCCAATGGGTTTGCGGTGATCCGTAAACCCTCGACCTTGTCAAGTAGTGATGCTTAAGTATAAAACGCAGTAAACCTAGCGGCGGTATCGTTTGCAGACCCCGATTATTATTCATTATTGACAGCATATTGCGTTTCTCAACAGTTGTTTTCAATTCACCCGATCTCCGATCCAGATTGAATGGAACGGCACAAACTCAGTATACCGTACACAGTTAACGGTCAACCAATTCACTTTCAACTTGGATCCGATGAGATCCCATATGACACCTGGATCAAAACCAGTCTTTCGTTTTGTATGAAAACGGATCTGAGACCGGGTGAAACGAAAACCGCTAATGGTTGCAGCTGATTCAAACCCAAAAACCTGGAAGTTGAACCAAGCTCTCGCTTTCTCAATTTTTAATGTCGTTGCTTTGTAAAAAATCTTACACTTGGCAATACAGCAAGAATCCTGCAACAGAGTGATCCTCACGAAGAACGTATGTGCTCCCTGCGTGTTTGTCAAACATTGCTCAGTGCTGAATGTCAGTGAGTTACTAGAGCGCCGATAATACGGACTAATTGACAATAACACGAAAGCAAGCACAAATTCTGTAACCATACACTTTTGAACAATTCATAATGTTTGTCGTTTGCTTACGAAAGAAAACTCTGCCGATAGTCCAATTCTATGATCCGAATGAATTCGAAAGCAATTAGCCCGAATTATCGGCTACACGATTTTTTCTCGCATATTTTTTGTTCGATTTTAGCCGAAATATTCGAGCAAAATTTAAAGAAAGGGCTTCCCCCCACCCTTTTCAACACTTCCTGATCCTGATCAACCGGAACTTTTGAGCATGTATTTAGAGTATTGTTCTCATTAATTGTGGGAAATTTCAAAGCTTCGCATTAGTAGTCCGGATGACGCAACGGTTAGCACATTCGTTTTTTACGCACTGGGCCCCTGTTCGATTCCTACTGAATGCGGTAATTCTTTATAAAAAAAAGGGGATCTACGTTTCCAACTATGAGCCCACTCCGCTGTTAAATGAGTACCCGTTTATGGGGTAAATATAGTAACTCGGTTGAGCGTGTTGCTGATCACATACCCCTGCACAGGACATACCGTCACGATCTAGAAAATAAGATGATGCTAACTCATTTTGAGGCCATGGTGCAAATTGGACTGTTGCGCCGATTATTTATTTTCAGGCGGCCATGGCCCGACGTCGGGCTGTGGCGCCACGATGGTGATGACTTTTAGTTAGATGTTAAATCTTAAAAAATTTGATAAATTAGGGTATTTTGGGGCGTTTTGTATGGGAGGGAGCCTTGCTTTTCATCCGATTGAACTAATTTTCACCGAAGAGTGTACTAAGGTCAAAGACAGACGTCCACCTGAATTTGACCTGCCTGCTTTCATTCGGTGCTGCGTAATTGGCATGTTTGTGAAAATAGTATTTGTATTGGAGTTAGGCGTACCTTTGGCTGGACCGTCCCAATTTCCGGTACAATCCAAATAGATGTTAGTAAGAATATTTTGTAAAATTTCGATGTCGCTATCTATAATCTATCGGGAGTTATTATGCGGCTTTCTCCGGCGAATAAATTAACATATCGTAAGGAATAATATATCATTTTGAAGAGAATTTGATTGGCTTTTATTCGGCCTTGGAACATTTTTTGTTTAAAGTCCACAGTTTCCAAAACAACCGAGAAAACTGAAAAGAAGACTTTTGAGCCCCTCCCCCATACACTTCCCGACCCCCATCATCGGGGACTTTTAAGCACTGTCCCCAACAATTGTGTCAAATTTCAAAATTGCACCATTTTTTCCTAATCAATCCCTTTCAGAGTTCCTAGCCTGGGCTGTCACTTAACACGAATTATTCGTTTTCATGTAGTCGAACTGAACTGAACTCGATTTTGCCTTTAATCCACTAAAACCAGCTCTAGGTTTTAGTTAATCTACAATCATGAACGATTATTATTAATCTATTTTAGAAATAGAAAATCTATTTTAAGTCTTTCCTAGGAGGAAGCTACCAGTAGCGGATCGAGAGGGCGCATGCGGGCCCGGGCTCCCTCCGAAATGTTTGGTATATAGAGCTTATTCTTGGAATATTCGAGGAAATATCCGAAAATGTCTGGGAACATCGCTTGAATGAAGTCTTGTGAGCAGGGATACCTCGCAAAGTATAGTGCTCTCTCCCTTTCTCTCGAACCTAACAAAAATCAATAGACTGCTTCGAAACTTGAAAGTGTTGCGCTGGAAAACGTGTGGTTATACATGTGGATGACATTGCTACTATTGTATCTGATAAATTTTCGGGGTTTATTAGGGAGGTATTGCACAATGCCCTCTCATATTGTACTATTTATGCTGCTACCTATGGGGTAGCAGCTATCTCCGAGGCCATCCCCTGAATGAGGTTAAGCAATGTGCTGACAACTCGCTCTTCTTAAAACCACTCCACGTAAAGAAACCTGGAACAAAAGCCTGATTGGAGGGATTAACAACGACGACCATGTGATTAAATACTATTAGAACTTCCACAGCGTACTAAGCTTGTCAGTAGAAGACTGCCATATGGATTAAATGTGTATGCCAGCTGCACTATGCCAGCTGTGTATGCCAGCTGCACTATCCGTAATTTATATACTCGTACTAACGAAACGTCAACAGGGCTTTGCTAGGGATGTTGACGCGCCCATGCCTTACTGGAGGGTATTTTATAAGAATTGAAACACCCTACTAAGGAAAATGACTGTACTATCGCATTCGAAACTATATTGTTCCAAACAGGACTAACTAACAGGAGCAACCAAGACCATCAAATATGAATACAAATGTCACTCATGTTAGACGGTATAAAAAAAATTCCAATCTATTTTCATTAAATTCTGAACAAAGCCATTCAAAAATAATTTAAACTCTTCCATTATCGATTGCATGTTTTCCACAGTTCCACCATTCAGCAATCTATTGAGATGTTAATATTTGCATGCCGACATTGAACGGATTGCGTGCAATTGGAAATTACTCAGTTTCAATTTACTGCAGCGCTAAACTAATTTATTGGATGAATAGACTTGTAATTGGCTGCACAGTACAGTAGGTGCTCAGGTTGCAATCGAGATTAATTGATGATGTATTTAAATCAATTCATAATTTTCGAGTGCACGCTGTGTAATACACAGAATCTTAAGAAGTTACCACGTCGTAGAATTCGATATTAGTTACAATTCAATTTCCATAAATGAAAGCGTTTAGTCACGACTGGGGACGAGCATGTAATTTATGGCGGTTTATTTCATCGGTTATTTTATGTGACTTTATAAGATTCAAGCTTCATTTGCTTGAAAATGTTAACATTGGGAGACAACATTGATGGACGCATCTGTCAGCTGTCTTCCTCGACAGCGATACGAACGATACGTTAAGTTCATAACACACAACCATTGGCATACTGCTGTCAATTTGTTTTTTGATGAACTCTCTCCACTGAGTTTTTGAGGGACGCAACATGCTGTGAAAAATGTCATTTTCTCCATCACAAAAATTTCCCCGCTGGCTAGGACCAGCATATGATGACAATTCAGAAATGACACTCGCGCTGTCGTATTCATACGATTTTTTGTCAGTAGTCAGTTTTCAACTAGAAATTTGACAATTGATGGATTACTAGATACGAGTACAGTTCAGAGCACAACAACCTGTTGCAAACCTGCTTCGATACTGCTGCCACAGCATGCTGCTATTTCGCTGTGTGTTATGAACTTAGCCATTGTTCGCAATTCTTTTGACTGCATGCTCGCCATCAAATCCCAAGGTTCTATGGGAAACATTTGTTTGTTTGTCTTTGCTGTTGTTGAGACAATTCCTTACCATGTTGTCTCGCTGCGGGTTGGTAAGGGGTAAAGGTTAGAGGGTATGTGTTGTTAGATTTGCTTGATTTTGGGAAAAGGGTTAGGGAGGGGAAGGCCCATCGGAATTATCATCTTCCATTGGGTAATCTAACCCAGTTGGGTTGCCGAACTTTTTATTGAAGAAAAAGCCGTGCATGGGTTTCAAACCTGGTACCTCTCGGGCGAGAGTCCAGCGCGCTACCCGTTGAGCCAACTAGGGCTCTACAACACCCAAAATGCGATAATCAACCATATTTTGGACTGGTAGGCAGATCTATGGCAGCACCTGATGAATGAGTAAGGATCTGTCGGTGGTAAGAAACCAGAGGCCGAGGGTCCCATTACGCCTGGACTCTGATGCGAACGCGAGGAAATTTGCGCCGTCCGCCAGCCATTCCATCCTTATCGCCTTATTTTTTTTATCATTCCCCATTTTTGCCTCCCCTGTTTGTTTTGTCTTCCCCAAGTCTATGATTTTTTGTTAACATGTAAGGGATAGGGGTAAGGAGCGGCGAAAACCCCGCCCACGTCTCTCGAACTGAGTTACAGCAAGCGTAGGCCGCTGCTTAGCTCGTTTTTCTTCACCAGATGGCACAGCCCGACCTTCAGGGTCAACTATGCTGCCTTAGGCTCTGTCCCTACGCGCATCTCGGGATGCTCACCAAACCGTCCGTTACATGCAGTTCAAAAATATATGCAGAAAATCCCCATATTTTGTCGAATTTTGGATGTTGTATACGGTTTAGGATTTTGATGAATAAGTCCCTGTTGGCTAACAGGCAGTTTAACAGATCATTGAGCAAACAGGACCAAGAATGGTATGTTGATCTCATTAAAACTTCCCGCGAAGATCTGTCAATGTAGTAGCAGTATTCTTATGGTTTGTTGTTCCTTGTTTTCCAAGTCATTATCTAACCAGTCCCAGGATATAACATGAATGGTCTTTTCTAGGATCGCGACCAATGATTGAGTTGGCAAGCATAAGACTTAGCTATTGTGTCTGTCTTTCGATTCGGAGATATCCCCTTACCTGTCAAACACCAGCATGTACACATCTAAAATGGGGTTCACACTATAGCCGCATTACTTCATCTGCGCCAGATCTTTTAATCTGAAACTGTCAAATGCATATAATTTTGAACTAACCACACCCAGATTTAGCGCAGATGAAGTAATCTGGTAGTAGTGTGAACTCCATTTAAAACAAATGCACCGTTCACCGTTCATTCCTATTCCATTATGTATACTGAATGTCTTGCACTGTAAAAAAAGACCCAACTCGTCTAAGCATTCTGTTCGAAGTAATGAAACGAATTCATAAGATATTTTCTTTTTGGAGTTGTTTTACTTTGTTGTCTATTATCCTTTTTGGATTTTTCGCAAACCACCATCAAAACCCGCAGACGGCTAATTCGAACAAACTGTGAAATTTTCATCTGAATCGACCCAATAGCTTAGCCACCATTTCGGTACACTTAAAAAATGGATTGATTTTTAGGTATACAGATTTTCAGTTTCCTTCCTTCCGTGTTTTTCGACTAGTTACGGTGCAGATCCGGTCACTACTCGGTCCGCACTCATTTTCTCTTCTCTGATTGTAGACGTAGTACTGCCACTGATCTCGGTCGGTGCAGATACGGGGGTCTTGGAGTGGCGTTTGGTGGACAGAAATATAGTTATATTTATACCCTAGACTTTTAGTATAGGGTATATTGTTTTTGTCACGACGGAAATATGTAACACTTTAAAGGAGGCTCCGGAGATATAGCAATGTATATATATAAATGATCAGGGTCACCTCCTGATTCGATTTAGCCATGTCTGTCTGTCTGTATGTATGTCCGTTCGCACGATAACTTTCGATAGAATAAAGCTAGAGCCTTGAAATTTTGGTCAAATGTTGGAAGTATGATCTAGTTGGTTGGTGTTGAAAATGGGCATGATCAGGCCAAGAGAACGCCTACCTCCCCTACATATGTAAAATACTTAAATGTATCCATAACTCCCCATTAAATAAACATGAAAAGCTATAGCTTTGGTAGATTGCTCGTGAGGATGATCTTATACTCTCTTGGAAAAATAAAATCGATCAGTTGAAAACTAACGGTAATTTTCTTACAAAGAGCCCCGTACTACCCTACTTTTCAGGTTTTTTGTCCATAACTCTTGAACAAATTCACGTAGACATCTGATTTTTGGTATGTAACCCTAAGGTGAGAAGCTGCTTAAGTTTTAGTAAGTTGGGCATAATCAGATCAAAGGAACGCCTACCTCCCCTACAAAATTTTAAAAATTAAATATTAGTTTGATTACGATAATGACACTAGCGAGTTGAAAATTTGGCAGAACGTTGGTAGTAACATCCTGTTAGTTGGTATTGAAAATGGGCAAGATCCGACCTAAGGAACCCCTACTTCTCCTACAATTGAAACTTCAAATAAGCGATAACTTTTGAGAGAATGAAGCCAGCGACTTGAAATTTTGGTCTAACGTTTGAAGTGAGATTGAGTTAGTTGGCATTAAGGACGGGTTAGATCAGACCTAAGGAACCCCTACCTCCCCTAGAAATAACATTTTAAATAAGCGATAACTTACGACAAAATAAAGCTAGCGACTTGAAATTTTGGTCAAATATTTGTAGTAGGATCCAGTTGGCTAATACTGAAAATACGTAAAATCTGACCCATGAAACCCCTGCTTCCCCTACAAATAAAACTTCAAATAAGCGATAACTTTCGATAGAGTAAAGCTAGACACCTGACATCTTTTTTTTAATGTTTGTAGGGTCATCTAATTGGTTGGTGGCAATGATGGGCAAGATCCGATTCAAGGAACTTTTACCACCAATACAAGTGAGGCTTCAAATAAGCAATAACTTTCGATAGAATGAAGCTAGCGACTTGAAAAATTCGACAAATATTTGTAGAATGGGTTAGTTAATTGATTTTTAGAATGGCCAAGAACCTCATGAATGTATGTCAACCTCCCCTATAAGCTGGCCATATAGGAAACTCACTTTTAACGCATATGGTCGTTGCCAATTGGTACTTTTGGTATCACCACTAGGTCTGTACAAGTCTAGGGTATATACGCTTCGGACTCCGGTCCTGGTTTATTATTCAAATTGCTCATGTTATGGCAGATAAGCAAAATATTTTGTCCGTAGCAGAACTTGAACCCGCCACTGCTAGAATAAAAGATAATCGAACTACTACAACCCTTCTTTTTTTTTATATGCTTGCCAAGACTTAAGTGGATTACTCTTTCATACAAGCATAGCCTTGGCGAGAAGGAAATTAAGGTAAGGGATTGGGGGCGGTTGAGTGGGTAGGAGGTACCGGTGTACATTCCCCTTAAACTTTCGCAAGTCATAGTTATTAGGGAATACAGTAGATGGAAGGCTGTTCCAGATTCTTATTGAGCGAGTTAAAAAGGATTCAAAGAATTTAACTGTGCGACAGGACCTGGTCTCAAGAGTATGAGGGTGAGCACGACTGGCAAGCCAGGTGCTACGCGTAGGAACAGCAAGACCAGGGAGTAAATCACTAATTTCATTAGAGCAACAACGGTTGTAGTAGCGATAAAGTAAGGTTAAGCAACCAACGTTACGCCTGTGCTCGAGGGAATCAAAGCGAGAGGTAATAGAGTGATCACCAATAATTTTAAAAGCCTTCTCTTGAACTTTATCCAGCATGGACAACACAGTGCAACCTGCACCCGCTCAAATATGGGAATTGTACTCCAGCCTAGGTCTTATGTGGCTTTTGTATATTTGAGCCAAGTCAGATGGTGAGAAATATTTTTTGCAGCGATTAAGGAAACCTAGATATTTTAACGCATTTTTGGCAATGCCAAAGATATGTTCAGTCCATTTGAGTTTGCTGGAAATGTTCGTACCTAGAATGTTTAAGGAAGGTGAACTCGGAATACTCACGCCATCTATGAGAATATTCTGGGAAGCAGGTGGAGCATATGATTTATTGGAGATCAAACAGCATTGCGTTTTGGAAGCATTAAATTCAACACGATTAGCCTTACCCCATTCAATGATTTTAGAAATGTCGTGATTCAACGATTCAAACATGCGGTCTCTGTTGATTGTAGATGCGTTCCCCCGAGATTCAGCCACAGAGTTAAAAGAATATGTGAAATCGAGGGTGCTATCTTCAGCAAAGCTGTGGATCGGATTAGACGTTATACTTAAAAGGTCGTTGATAAAAATAAGGAAAAGAGTTGGGGACAGGACAGTCCCCTGAGGTACCCCTGCGCTCATTGAATGGACATTTGATTTAACACCGTCAATTACAACAGTGATTAAGGGGTCATGGAGAAAAGTTTCGATCCACCAAATTAATGCAGGATCAAGGCCAAAAGCAAAAAGTGCCGGATGCCAAACCCTGTCAAAAGCCTTTGAAATATCCAGAGCAACAACATTAGCTTCCCCAAAATTGTGGAGATAATGATTCCATCGCTCAGTGAGGAAAGTCATAAGGTCCCCGGTGGTGCGGGCAGAACGAAAACCGTACTGTCTGTACGGTACCCTGGTTGAGTATTTCGGTGAAAAATGAATAAAAGTCATCAGCTACTTAGCTGCTCCTTATTGTAAATTGGGAATGTCATTATTTATGCAAGGGACATGATTTTTAATTATACGTAATAATTATATTAAAAAATAAGAGGGCATTCTGCGTATTGGCCCAGGCGAGGATTTTCGCTCGACAGCCCTGATATTATGTACAACAAGGTGATATTTTGGTCCCGATGCAGGTGAGCGTCAGGAGAAAACGAATTTTTTCATCAGGAAATGAAACAGAAATGAAACCTGGGTATCTCCTGATTCGGGGTGATGACACCAATGCACGGGAGAACGTTTGATGACATTATGAGTCCTTGGGTCCTGCCTGATGGAATTTTGAGTCCTTTAGTGGGGAAGAAAGGACATTCTTGGCAACGAAGTGATATGGATGTCATATGACTGGAAGTCATGAGGCCAATCCAGCTGACTGCTAATGATGACATTTTTCAAGATCTTTGGTCAGGAAACAGCAACTTTTTTGACATGAATTGAAACAGAATCCTAACCTAGCAAACATCGGTATTTTTTGAAGGGGTGGCGATATCGATTATCTTGATGTGAGGAACATAAATGATATAAAGGACATAACAGACACAGAGGACCGAAGGAGATTATGTACTCGAGGGCAACTTAATGCTTTGTCAAAGGCTCATTTACTCACGGATGTCATCTTCAAGATTTTTTTTTTTTTTGACAACATTTTTCAAAGCAGATCATAGACAACTTCAAAGTAAATGGATTAAAATGAAAATGTTTTTGCATTTGACGTGCCTAAAGTGCCGAGGAACATAGCTCCATTTGTGTCATTTTGTTTTTCTTTGGCTTTAATTTTCTGAATTTTTAATTTATTTATTTTTTTTTTGCAATTTTGAATAACTTTGTTTTCATACTGATACTACTCTTGCCAACTTTGTGTTTAATCTCGTCTGCAATTGGGACTTCACTTCTGTGTCACACTAGTTTTTAAATAAATAAATAATCACTAAATATTTTCCCTTCTAAAATTGAGTGTCATGTGGAATAGCTCAAAACGAAGATTAGTTCTTTTGACGACTGATCGTCCGTTCAAATTCCACCATTCCACTCCAACCAATTCCAATGTAAATCGCTTCAACTAATTGCTCTGCTACATATTTTCACGAATCATGCCAATCATTGGCTTAATGCAAAAATTGAATCATTTCAATGAAAATCAAATCAATTAAATGTAACGTAATATACATTTCAATCATTTCAGAAATTTTCATGAAACACTCGGAATATTTTGAGCAACTCTTGGCATATGTCAGGATCCATCCCAAATCGCGCAATGCAAACCTCTGGCGTTCTGTAAAATGCAAAAGTTTGCAAGCGAAAAAATGGCAATAGCGTGCAGAGTGCAATTTACCTTTTACCTTAATGCGTTTTATGCGATCTTGACTGTCACACACAAATGCCTCCGTGTATAGGGAGGAAATGGTAATACAACATTCCTCAATAAATTTCCAATAAAATTGCCTGCATGGTTCGACTTTATAGCGAAAACTAGTCGACATTTTCGCATTGCAAAAATGCTCAGTCGGAAAGTATGTAAACTTTTACAAAAATCATTCACAAACATTTCTATGTTGAATTTGTAATTTTTTTATGTGACAACATGTTACCGATTAAATTGCTATAGACCATTTATTGCGACCAGTTCGCCTTCATGTCAGTCCGACTTCAGTTTAGCAGCCAAGTGATCCCCGTCCAGCCAAACCAATCCATCCATCCATCTGGTGGTGTAGAGTGTCAATGCAAAATGTTAAGATTGTAAGATTGTTGCGTGTGACAGGAACTACGAATTAAGTAGTCGCCGATTGCGCGAATTGAGTAGGTAGTTCGAACAATGTTTCAGCCAAGATACTGGCTACTATTGCTACCAGCAATGGTCACATTTGTCCATCAGATCCCAGCTACGCGACACGACATTCTTTTCTTGAAACGTGCAAAATTGATGAAGACATCATAGATGGATCCCAGCCCATCATATGCGAGCATCTACTTGCAATCCATCTGTCCGACGCTCATTCATCTTTAGCATCCTCTGCAGAATGTTTAGTGCATTTCTGCGTAACGCATGTTGGCAGCAAAATTATGTTGCAAAATCATAACTTGATTATGTGGCTGTCTTATTGGAAATGAGCTCGTTGAAATAATGTTGCTTGCAATAATTCTCGAGGTAATTGTTGGAAGAGTGGACGCATTCCGAAGGTGAGGAGCCTGTCAGAAGTGGTTCAGTTCAACTTTGATTTATATCAGAGCAAAAGATATTTTGAGTTTATCATTGAAACAGTGTAATAACTTACAAAAGTCGAACGATTACCGGAGGGAATGATTCAATTGAAATATAAAGTTCGATTTAGTAATGAACTAGTTTTCTTGTCAGAACGAGTAGTATTTATCAATGGATGTATGTAATGTTGCGTGGATTCATTTCTTTTTATTCAGTTTGTAACGGACGATTTGGTGGGCATCCGAAGATGCCCGTGGGGACGGAGCCTTAGGTAGCATAATGACCGTGAAGGTCGGGCTGTGCCATCTGGCGAAGAAAAAGGCCCTTAACGAGCTAAGCGGCGGCCCATGCTTGCTGTAGCTCAGTTCGGGAAACGTGGGCGGAGTTTTCGCCGCACGTTGATTCTGTCCTTTAAATAAATAAAATAAATAACTGGCGCGACAGTCCAATTTGAACCATGGCCTCGAGATGAGTTAGTATCATCTCATTTTCTAGAACGTGACGGTCTTGTACAGTGGTGTGTGATCAGCGACATGCTCAACCGAGTTATTTACCCCATAAATGGGTACTCATTTAACAGCTGAGTGGGCTCATAGTCCGACACGTAAGACCCCTTTTTATCGAAAACAACCGCATTCAGTAGGAATCGAACCGGGGCCCAGTGCGTAGAAGGCGAACGTGCGTATTAATAAAAATTCATAGGCCTGGGAAAGACAACACCAAATGGGAATGATAAAAAATGAGGCGATAAGGATGGAATGGTTGACGGAAGGCGCAGATTTCCTCGCGTTCGCATTAGGGTCCAGGCTTAATGGGACCCTCGGCCGCTGGTTTCGTACCACCGATAGATCCTTACTCATCAGGTGCTGGCATAGATCTGCCGGTGGAAGCAGCACTAGCAGACCAGAATATGATTCATTACAAGTTCCTCAATCGGAATGTATAGCGTCAAATTCTCCTAAGTGGCCTGTTTGGTGTTCGTTGGCATAACAAAAGTTTCAGGTGACACATGTTAGGTGAGGTTAGACCACCTCTGAGTCCGTTGTTATACTCGTACCACCAAAGTCACCTAATAAAACCTAGGCTCCCACCAAGCCTGACCTGGCTATGTAGCGATTGAGCTGTATTACGCTCGTACCACTAAGGTCCTCCAGACTCTGAAAAGCCAAGAACCCAAATTTATTTCATCTATCAGCCATGGCCGGGCACTGGCAAAGAAGCTGGTGAACGCTTTCTTCCTCATCCACGTCCTCAAAACTCCTGCAATAGACCTTGTGAAGAATAGTGAGCATCCAGGCAAGCTCACCGATAGGATAGTGCCTTGTAATAAACCCACAATTCTTCCAATGTGTTTCGTATTCAGTGAAAGCAGTGTGGCTGAGCTCTTACTTGACATAAAGAACGGAGCTTACAGACAACGTATCCAACGTCCAACTAGAGCCAAGAGAGAAAAATATGACGACTTATGGCGAATATCAACCAGAAAAATTAGGCGCAAGAAACGTCAATTTTTTGAAGAGTAGTTGCTGATAATCGATGATAGTCTAAATGATAGAAACACCAGACAAGCGTACAGACTCAACACGATTAAAAATGAAACCAGGACTAGCCCATCTAAGGACAAGGGATGGAAACATAATCAGCGACTTCGATAGAATCAACAAACGATGAACATAAACTTCAATAAAATACCGTCCGTGAGAATGATCGTTCTCACAAACAGCTCGTGTGAATAAACTTCAGTCATAAGAATTGCTACGATCATGAGAATATTCCAACGCTATCTATTCACACTATGATGAGAATAATTCCCATGAGAATGCATGAAAATGGAAATGAAAATTAGTTCTTTTTGCTATTTAGATGATTCTCGAGAACAAAATCATTCTCATGATACCATTTTCACGAGAATGTCTGTCCAGACCTTAAGAAGTTATCAAGTAAAAAAAATTGGAGCACTTTTTATTGTTTTTTTTTTTTTTGGGTTTCTTCTGCTGATTAGGTTTTGACGTAACCTTGTTTTTCACGTTGCGTCCATTCCAGATTAAATCATCAAAAATTTAAGTAATTATTCCTATTTAAAATGCCTGAGAACTGGACTACCACTTCAGAATTGCGTTACATACTCCCCATATGAAAACAGGCCAATTCACTTCCATCTATAAAACTAGTCGCCGTCATCGTCGACCTAATGATTTTCGCGAGATTATTGCACTTGCAGTGCTTCGTCCACCCAAAAGATGAAAGTTATTAAAATGAAGACATTATAGCCATGAGTATGTCGTCTATCAGCCCGTACACATAATGTGCAATTCACGCATACTACTCGTACGTCGTACCTAGAATTATGTGTAAAAATCCATCAGATATTCGCAGAGTATATCTTTTCACTGATATTGCTGCGGTACACGGAAAATCCACATGAGCTGTCCGCGTTCATGTAAATTTCCCGAAAGTGTATTAAAGTGTGTACGCGACTTTAGACAAAAAAAATAGCAGAGTGCGGTTTTGCCGGCTCTCATATATTTATTGGATGCAGAACATTCATGGGATGTGTGTATGCACCTTGCACGCTTGTTACTCGCACAACAATCTTACGATCTGGGTACATGTTGATCGTTTGTTAAATTTGTTTCCCACAGATCTCTTTAGGTCGCGATGACGCTAGAGTTTCGGCTTTCTCCAGCGTTTTTGCAGATGCAATCTAGCCGAGACGGACTCGAGCATTAGTGATACTATATAAATGATAACTCATGGTCTATGTGTGGTGCATCGGTGGTGATCGCTTTGACCAAGGTGAGCCATTCTAGGCGGTTGTGATCCTTTTCTTAGTGTTCTCCATTCGATTTGGTTTTGAGCCCAACCTAAAACCAAGGCTAGGTCGGGGATTAGATGCCGTACACATCGATGCGGAATTGACTTGATGCTGATTGTGGTCATAAACAGTCATCTTTGCCACTGGACTGACTAAAGATGTTATGAGCTACATATTTGATGGTATTGCCATAGCAGAATATTTTCTGTATTTGAGTATCCACAATGAAAGATAGATGCATGTCATTTCTATGATAAATAAATAAATAACTGAAGCAACAGTCCAATTAATAGACCAAGGTCTCGAGTCGAGTGAGTTTGCATCACCCAATTTACTAGATCAAGGGTCGGGAAACTTTTCCAGCAAAGGGTCAGATTTACAGAATTTTTGGCTATGTACATTCCTGATGGGGTCAATGGAAACTTATCAGTTTTGTTGATTTATTGCGGTTTTTGAAGTATGTAACTGTTTAAGACCACAGGAAGGAGTAAAGCTGACCATTGGCAAAACAGAATCGACAAAAACAAAATTGAGATGACTTACTTGAAGACATATGCCAGAAGTTGTTCCACGCAACTAACAAACTCTTGAGAATTAAGATCTTATCGACTGAGAAAAGCTCTCATAAGGCTCTAGTAAGACTCTTCGCCACTTTTATAGCGTTACACTTGCAACAAGATTTAAATTAGCTCTCATTGCACCATTATTTGTGAAGTATTACTATAGTAAAGTTTTATTCTTGTTAAGTTCGACATAGACTTCCAGCCAAAATACAAATTTTCTCCGCGCGAATTCAAAATTTCCCTGTCAAATCCATACATTGACCGGGGAAATTTTGGATTGGACACGGGAAAAATTGGATTTTGGACGCCTGTGTGTGTCCAGCTTTACAAGATCATATCTTGTACTCTCGTAGAGCCTTTTTTATGAGAGTTCTACTCTTGAAGAGTTACACTCTCATAAAAATGTTCCTTCAACAGATTCTTATAATGAGAGCCTTGTAAGAGATTACGCCAAAAATTTCTTATGTAGCAGCCAACAAAAAGTTCAAACAGCTGATTTTAAATTGACAGACGCGCTGGGCCATTGCGTGAAAAATGACTATCGAAGCCATTTGTGGCCATCCGTTGGCCCATCGTTCTATCGGTTACCCGAAATTTGCCACTAGACGCCATCCGCCCCTATACGTAATGACAATGGTTTCAAATTGGCATGGATGGGGCTTTTTCTTGTGCAGGCAGACATGATCCGCCACCTAAGTGATTCTTCAATTATGCACCTCACGATATAATATTTATATTCGCTCAATGTCACTGCTGATCGAGTCAGATAAGTCCACGAGTCATAGATTACAGCGGTAAATATTTGTTAATATTAGCACCGCGAACGGCCGGTCTCTCATAGTGAGACTTTTCGTTTCATAAGGAGAGTCACCCTCTCGCAATGAGAGTTTTAGTCCAATAAGAAGAGTTGCCCTCTTACAATAAAAGTTTTAGTTTTAAAGGAAGACTTAATCAATGGCTGTGATGTTTTTCTGATAGGATTTGTTTTGTGTGAAAATATGAATTTGTATTAATGAGTGATAAGCGCCATTACATATGCAAAATGGAAGTGATTATTGATTTTAAAGTTCGTAAATGTTTTTCAATTAAATTTTAGGCACGCTATTGAACAGTATAAATTATCATATTTTCTCACCATTCACCACGAATCTTCTTTTAGGGGCAATACATTTTTCGAGGCAAGATACCTACATTATTATGAACCATAAAATTTTAATCGCATGAATATTTCGACCCGTGTTTGTAGAAAACAACGCTCTGCAGAGTCAATATTATTTTGCGTACAAAAATTTGTAATTTGCCTGCGAAAATCACACAGAGTGACAGTAAATACAAACTCTCATGAGCTTAAATTTACCCGTACTTGCAAAGCAAAGACCGTGTTTTTTGTATCATATTCTTTTTTTCTAGCTACACTTATAAGGAAATCTTAGCTCCCATAACAAGAGTATAGTTCTTTTCTTCTCTTTCAAGAGTCTTATGAGACATATTTAACACTCATAAAGATAGTTGAACTTTTGCTCAAGATAAAATAACTCTCTGAAAGTGCGCCATTTAATTCTCATAATATATGTACAACTCTCAGAAGACACTTACAGTATTTTACCAGAGTTAGATTACAAGAATAGAACTCTTCATGTGTCTTATAAGAGGAAAATTGTTAGTTGTGCATGCAGACCATTCAAAGAAGCTAATTTCTCAGTCACATCAAACTCAGCATTTACCATTACATTCAATATGAACAAAAGGGTTAAAATGAAAAAGTATTCTGTTTAATCACGCATATGTGCAATTTTACTTTTTTGAGAATAAAGTGTAGTGGGTCAGTGGTCAAACGAAGACATAATAATTTAGTCCAGCTAACCACTGCAACAAAAAATGAAGCCGGAATATAGAGGGCTACGCCCGCAATCCGAGGGTTTTGTAGCAAGCGCTTATTTTGGTATATAAATATCGGCTACTTGCTCTTCCTGATATCACTCAGATGGATAGAAAAAACGTAATTAAAATGTCTTACCCACTTACATTTTACATGCTAATTCATATTACGTGATTGTAACGAAACTTAGAACATATTATTGCTTAAGGTGTTGGTTATCGTTGGCCATCAGTACTTTTGACCTCGAACGTGTTTAAGGCGTGCAAGGGTGTGCTAACTGTAACTATATAAATAAACTATTATTGACCTATTCTGAGAAGATATACAAATTCCACTATTTTCCATTTTATATGTTTTTCGAAACCCACTTCCTGTAAGTTTTCATAATTCTAAGTATAACGGTCTCAAAATGCAGGCAATATTTTCTCCTCCCCCACAGTTCCCCTTTCTATAAATTTCGAGAAAATGCGAAAAAATGGGATGTACTCATCATTACCTTCCTCACGACACCTCAATTTCTTATATCTGTCGATAAAAAAATTTGACCTTAATTTCGCCTCTATGTAGACCCCCCCCCCCCCCGTCCACCCGGTAAAGTTGGCCAATTAAGACACAGCGCCCCCAACCAATCTTTACCCTTTAAAAAATTATTAATTAAATAACTGCAATTCGCAATACGAAAAACAACATGAAAGTAAAGTTACTCACACCTACAATACCTATACATATGAGGCCGGTAGGTGTATTTTTTGTGTGGATAGTGTCAAAATGCCGAACTTTAAATGAATGTAAAATACTATTATTAAATATTATGTGATTATAATGAAACTTAGAGATATTATTGCCTATGATGTTGGTTATCATTGGCTTTTAATATTTTTGACCTCGGGTACGCGTAAGGGGTGCAGGGTTGTGCTAACTGAAACTATAAAAATGTACTATTATTAACCTTTTCTGATGAAATTTCAAAATTCTAGAAATCTAAGTTTTCTACACTAGTAAAATGGCGCTTTTCTGTAAATTTTCATATTTCTAAGTATAACGGTCTCGAAATGCAAGGGGGGGGGGGGGGGGGGCAAACTCCGATGACATATTTTCCCCTCTCCCTCTTTTCCCATTTCTTCAAATTTGAAAAAAATTTCAAAAATGGAATGTACTCGACGGTACCTTTCTTATGATATCCCACTTGCCTGTACTAAACGAAAAAAAAATTTCGACCTTCATTTCCCCTTTATGGGGACCTCCCCTTAAAGTTGACCTATTACGACAATTCGCTTTCTCCGGCGAATTATAGTAATTCTACACATTCCTACCAAATTTCATGTATGTAGCTTCAGCCGTTCCTGAGATATTCCATGGACAGACGGACAGACAGACATTTGACCGATTTCATAAGGGTTTTGTATTTACTACAAAACCCTAAAAACAATCAGCACGTACGTCAATTCAACCTCTGTCTTCTGGTTTCGCCCACCGGTGAATTTTACTCGTCAGGAGCTACCCTACTCCATCGAGGAGGTAGATCGTCCAGGCCAGTGGGTGGTAATCGGGCTTAAATCGGGAAAAGCCACTTGGTACAATGACCACACTATACAAGTTAGCACGCCAGTTCCATTATTCATGTCATTCCCCGTTCCGATTCAAGAGTTCCATCGCACCTCGAAATCTCACTACCACCGACAATCGGTCTCTTCTCATCTCGACCGCCATCGGATTAGGATCTAACCGACCACGCCGTAAAACCATAAGTTTTGTAACGTTCTGAAAAACATATTTTATTTAATAATAAAATAAATTCAAAACGAGATCAGGTATTTAACTGGCGCCCGAGCAGGGACCTGAGATAAAGTTGCAAACAAACGAAAGTTAAAAACGAGAGTTACAAACGAAAGTTGCATCTTCTCAATTGGTCCACTAACTAACCCTAAATTTTATAATTTTACTTTTGGGTAAATGGGAGAGAATCACCATCACAAACCGTGAAGCGCAAAACAGTCCAGCATTAATTTCGATAACATTGTCGACAACATACGAGTATTTCGCATCTACAAGTGCTAGTCAGTACCCGCAGCCGCGACAATAAACAGCAGCGACAAACAATCTACCTGCGAACTCATCAATAAGTTGTTGGCGACATTTTTGCATCAACGTGTAATCGATTGCTAGCAGAAGTAGCTGAACTCGACAAGCGACAAAATTGAATCTTCACCCGGGAGAAAAGGGGCCCCCCAGTAGCACCAGCGAAAAGGAGTCAGCAACTGCACTGACAGCCGCTCCACGTGGGAAAACAAACAATCGTAAGATTTAAAAAAAAAATACATACATTTTAAACGTATTTCTATTCAAGGAAACATCTTTGTACTATTAGTTATAAAATTTTCGTGAAAAAATTTGTTCGGTGTGCGTGTAGTTAGTGCGTAGTGATAAGTTAAGGCGAGAGATAGGTTATATTTAATCCAAATGTCACGAAACGAGAACCTTGTGAGGCCACCCATCCTTAATAACATTGCATTCAACAATATCCCTAATGAGCAGCCTCCGCCACCAATTGAAGTCCGCGGTGCGGTTCCCATAGTGGAACAATCCGCTCAAAACGAGCAGTTATTATCCCAAATTGAAAATGTCGTTCGTGGAATCTTACTCAGAGAATGTCCTCGCATTGTAGATTCAATTATTAATCCGCGTATCGAATCGGGTCTTGATCGGGATCAATGCATCAGTGTGGATCAAATTGAAAATTTATCCGATATGGATAAAATACCAGATGTAGTAAAAAGTTTGCGCGAGTTTTCGGGACAGCCCGAAGAATTTAGCTCTTGGCGAAAAAGTGTCGATCGAATACTTCAATTGTATGAGCCATTAAAAGGATCCCCTCGCTACTTCGGAATCCTTAATGTTATTCGTAACAAAATAACAGGACACGCTGATACGGCTCTTGAGTCTTACAATACACCATTGAACTGGAATCGAATTTCAAAGTGCCTTGCAATGCATTATGCGGACAAACGCGACTTGGGTACCCTAGAGTATCAGCTGACGTGTCTCGTCCAAGGGAAGGACTCCATCCATAGCTTTTATCAATCAGTGTATCATCATCTGTCACTAATTTTAAATAAGATATCATCTTTGGAATTAGGAGTCGAAGCAATGAATGTCATGATTAGCTCATATAGGGATAAAGCGCTGGATACATTTATTCGGGGACTTAAGGGTGACTTGCCCAAACTTCTTTCCATGCGCGAACCTATTGACTTGCCCCAAGCGTTGCATCTTTGCTTGAAACTAGAAAACGTTAGTTATCGTGTACAACATGCAACAACCAACAATTACGTCATGCATCGCACTCAGCAACAATTTCCACCTCCCATCGCTCCAAGGCAAGCCATCTCGTACAATCCTCCAGTGCCCGCACCGCGTCGTGTTTTTTACCCAGAACTTGCGCATTTTTCGCAAGTAACGCAAAGGCCAGCCTTCTATATCCCTAGGTAGCAACTCCCGAATCAACTTCCTCAAAGTTTCCCTAGAACTAGCCACCAAAATCCAAACTATTTCTCTTCTGAACCGCGACCTCAGCCAGAAGCTATGGACGTAGATCAGTCGACTCACGCTCGAGTCGTTAACCAAAATCGATCGCGGAATACCCCTCCGAAGAGACTTCCAAACTCGATTCAAGTACATCACCCTAATAAATATCAGAGAACCTTCTATACTCACAGTTCCAATTCGAAAAACGATAATACGGGCTACGACGATACTTATAATACCAGTGAAACGTTAGACGACCAAACGTTCGTCGATTATACCACTGTGGAGAGCTATGAGCAAACGCTGGCCGATTATATTGCGTTGGAAAACTCTGAGCGACCGGAGTCAGGGAGTAATAAGGCAGACATCCAACTATCAAACGATTGCCAAGATGTTCATTTTTTAGATTAGCTGACTCTTCGCTCCCATATTTCGAATATAGGGCGAAGAGTGGGAAAGTCTTTAAGTTTCTTATAGATACGGGATCTAACAAGAATTATATTCAACCATGCTGCGTTCGAAACCCAATTGAAAATCACAATACGTTCTACGCTAATTCTGTCGCTGGAAATATAAAAGTTACTCACCATGCTCTCATTGATTTATTTGGCCAATCTATCCCCAAACTTATATTTTTTATACTTCCTTCGCTGAAATCATTCCACGGTATTTTGGGAAATGACAGTTTAAAGGAACTTAACGCTACCATCCATACCGCCGATAACCTGTTAACACTCCAAGGCGATTTAAAAATCCCAATAAAGCAATACGTTTCTCAATCTGTTAATAACATCAATATTCGTACATCACACCTAACGTTAGATCAAAAACATAAACTCTTTTCCTTGTTGAAGCAGTATTCGAGCCTGTTCTCTGATCCGAATGAACGTCTTACTTTCACTACTAAAGTTAAAGGGGAAATTCGGACCATGGATAAAAATCCAGTCTTCTCAAAATCATACCCATATCCTATGGCCTTAAGACCCGTCGTAGAAACGGAAATAAAAAAACTCTTGGAAGATGGCATCATACGACCATCTCAATCTCCATATAACGCACCTGTCTGGGTTGTTGCAAAAAAATCAGAGGCTTCCGAGGGAAAAAAGTATAGGCTAGTGATAGATTATAGGAAATTGAACTCCGTGACAATCCCCGATCGCTACCCTATACCGGAAATAAATGAGGTCTTAGCAAATCTTGGAGATAGCAAATTTTTCAGCGTCGTTGATCTTAAAAGTGGGTTCCACCAAATACCACTGAAGGAGTCTGACATCGAAAAAACCGCCTTTTCCGTTAATAACGGTAAATACGAGTTTACTCGCCTTCCTTTTGGACTTAAAAATGCACCCTCCATATTTCAACGCGCTCTTGACGATATTCTTAGGGAACACATAGGCATTCGGTGTTACGTCTATATTGACGATATCTTCATATTTGGAGCGAGCGAAACCGAACATCTGGAAAATATAAGACGCATATTTCATACTTTAGAGCAAGCTAATATGAAAGTGCAAGTGGACAAATGCGAGTTTTTCAGAGAATCCGTTGAATTCCTCGGATTTATAATTTCCGAAGATGGCATTAAAAGTAACCCGAAAAAGGTGGAAGCTATAGCCAATCATCCACCTCCCACAACGTTGAAGGAATTAAGATCGTTTCTTGGTATGGCCGGCTATTATCGCCGATTTATTCGCGATTATGCCAAGCTAGCAAATCCTTTGACGACATTGCTAAGAGGAGAGGCAGGAAGGGTATCTAAAACTGCGTCTAGCAAAGTTAAAGTATATCTAGACGAAAATGCCCTTGCAGCATTCCAACAAATTAAAGATTCACTTACTTCACAGGAAGTGATGCTTTCTTATCCTAACTTCGATAAACCTTTCGAACTGACCACTGAAGCCTCGCAGAATGCTATAGGGGCCGTTCTTTCTCAAGAGCATAGACCAATTACATTCCTGTCTCGATCGCTTAATAAGACCGAAGAATATTACGCTGCAAACGAGAAGGAGATGTTGGCGATAATTTGGGCTTTAAATTCCTTACGAAATTTCCTTTATGGTTCCCGGAAGGTTATAATCTTCACTGACCATCAACCCCTCACGTATGCGCTGAGCAATAAAAATGCTAATGTCAAGCTGAAACGTTGGAAGGCTATACTAGAAGAATATAATTACGAACTTCAGTATAAGCCCGGAAAAGCCAATGTTGTAGCTGACGCGCTTTCTAGATCGCCGAAGCCATCCGATGTAAATTTAATGACAGCAAGTGCACACAGTCATGAAAGTTCACCCCATAATCTAATAATTTCAGTTGAGACCCCTATAAATACTTTTCAGAATCAAATTAACCTGAAGCATGGTGAGGGAACATCATACCACTTCGAACGCCCATTCACAAACTATCTAAAGCATACCTTCATCGAACCCAATTACACCAAAGGAAAGCTGATAGGAATACTGAAAAGATATCTGAACCCAAATGTAGTCAATGGAATTGTGGCTAGGGAGGACACCAGAGGTATCATTCAGGAGATCTTTCCGCTTTATTTCAATAGCTATAAAATCCGATTTACTCAAACGGAAGTCGAAAATGTTACCGACGAAACATCACAGAATGAAATTATTTTGAAATTTCATAAACGTGCCCACAGAAATTCTAAGGAGAATAAACTCCAGATACTTCAATACTATTATTTCCCTAAAATGTCTGCAAAAATAAAGCAAATAGTAAGGCAATGTATAGTGTGCAAAGAGAATAAGTACGATCGCCATCCGAATAATCCGCTTCTGAAGGCAACACCAATTCCAGAATTTCCTGGCCACACTCTTCATATCGATATTTACTTAACAGAAAAACGTATTGTACTGACAGCCCTAGATAAATTTTCCAAATTTGCCCAAGCCAGAATAATAAAGTCCCGGTCCATTCAAGATATCCAAAAACCTCTTAGAGAACTTTTATTCTTTTATGGAGTACCAAAGTGTGTAGTTATTGACGGAGAAAAATCATTGAATTCCGCATCAATAACTTTTATGATGCAAGATCAACTAAATATTAGTATCTACAAAACACCATCCTACAAAAGTGAAGTCAACGGTCAAGTTGAGAGGTTCCACTCAACTTTGACCGAAATAATGAGGTGCCTGAAAACAGATGGCATCCACAGAACATTCGAAGAACTATTAGAACGATCTGTTTTCGAATACAATTCAACCATTCATTCAACGACTGGAAAAAAGCCTATCGAGCTTTTTTATGGAAGGATTGTGTCCACAAGTCCTGAACAACTTGAACAGTCAAGAAAATCTAATATCGAAAATTTGAAAGCCAAGCAGCAGAAAGACCTACAATCGCACAATAAACATAGAAAACCGATCAAAGACTACGCAGCAGGAGAAGAAATTTACGTTAAAAATAATAAACGCTTAGGCTCTAAACTTTCTCCAAGGTACCGGAAGGAAATCGTTAGGGAAAACAATCCAACCGCCATTATTACCGAATCTGGTAAAAACATACACAAAAGTGATATTAAAAACTAAATTTGTCCTTCATTTTATTTTATCGGTTTATTTATCGCAAGGCATACATAGTGGATCACAGGGAATCTCTTTCGATTGACATAATCGGAACCGAAACATATTGTACTGAAAATAGCAACAGAACTAAACACCATGAAATTATTATTATAAATAAAAAATAAAGAATTTTGCATGAATTGCTTGTTGAAAATAATCATTAGATTACCATTGAAAACGAAAAACAAAAAAATGTTTGTTAAAAATTATGTTTAATAATGAAACGGAATGGAAATTACGAAATATTAGAATTCAATTTAGATAGTAGACTAAAAGAATGTAAATTTTCATATAAAAATAGAATACATATCTAAATCATTGCTTTCATGAACTGTTAATTTTCAAAATGATTTAAAAGAAAAAATGGTTTGTAAGATAAAAAATTAATACTTTTGGAATTATAAAAAACTATGAAAAATCAAATTGGTAAAGATGCCATAAAACAATGGAAATCATAGTTACACTAATATTGTACATGCAAGCTTAAAGTTACTACCCTTCTAGATTCTAAGTATGTAAATTTAAACTCGAATTAATCTGAGTCAATCGAATAGAATTGAGGAACGTGGACAACAATAATTCGCAAGAATCGGCCGGTAGCAAATATCAACAAGTCATCAGACGATCGAGGACGATCATTCTTAAGACGGGAGGAGTTAGCACGCCAGTTCCATTATTCATGTCATTCCCCGTTCCGATTCAAGAGTTCCATCGCACCTCGAAATCTCACTACCACCGACAATCGGTCTCTTCTCATCTCGACCGCCATCGGATTAGGATCTAACCGACCACGCCGTAAAACCATAAGTTTTGTAACGTTCTGAAAAACATATTTTATTTAATAATAAAATAAATTCAAAACGAGATCAGGTATTTAACTTACATGTTCCTGCGGCAGCCGGTTCTACGCACCGAAACGACCCGTCTTACAATGGCCAAGAGCTGCCAAACCCTTGAATGCAAGAAGGAAAATGTGTGAATGTGTTACATGCTTGTATGGTTTTTCTTTGTTTATAGGGAGTAACACATCTCGGCGCAACTGCTCTCGATACTACTGCTCCGCGCCGGGATTGAAAGTAACCCAGGTCCTTGCAACTGAGAGAGAGCTGTACCCCAATGCGACATCAGTAAGATGCAACTGCTGCGACGAGTGGTATCACCTGAAGAACTGCTGCGAATTAAACTATCACTATCAATGGAATCTTTCATTTACTGCAAGTTAGTGCAGAAACATTGGACTACAAGCAAGCTCGTCTATCATGCGTCTCCTTCGGACACCAGTGAGCCAACAAACGAGCTTTCAATCAACCCCAACGACCCCTGCAAATAGTTCCAGTAGGATTCTCCAACAAAACAACGTCACGCCTGCACCACCGATCGCCATTTTTGACACGCTCTCATTCGTCCAACTAAATTGCAATGGGCTGCTAAATAAAATCGACAAACTCGCCTCATTCAAGTCTGTCCATGTCCATCGCATCAATTTGAGCCATTTAGGAGACGAAACTACATACCAATTCGTCCTTCAACGCTCATGCAGATTACGCCATTTTCAGGAAAGATAGGTTGATCAACGCTGTATCAACTAATCCCAGCTAACTCCCACGATGTAAATATATCGGATTGGTTAATTGGACTCTTAGCTCCACTTGAGAGGCGGTACTGGACTAAAAAAAAATTAGTGAAGTTTGCGTTCCCGTTGTTGACGGTTGTTTTTGTCGGTGTGTGTTTTTTGTTTGAGTCGACGGTATAAAAGCGCTTTTCACTTGGAGCTACCCTAAAATTACTTTTAAACCCAAGTGATAAGACAACATCTGATATTTGCTATATTTAACATCGGTCGGTATAAACACTACACGAATTAGAACTAAATATAATATGATCTTGTTAAAACTCCTTTTAGTTCCACGGTATAAACGTGACCACTAATATATGTATGTACATACAAAGCAGTTATCAAATTTTGTTGACGTTTGTGTCGCAGGAGCGCGTAGACACCCAAATACGTTTCGAGTGGACGGAAGCGTAGTAGTTGGCGCACTTAAGAACCTCTAGGGGATGGGGCAAATATGTAGAAGTATAGTGGTAGGATACTCGCACGATACTCCCAATAGACAATTTTGTGTGACATTGGATAGCGTAATTTCGGTGGCTGATGCACTGATCCATTTCGCGATATATTAGGTGCGTTTTTTTCGTACAGAGAAGAGTATAGCAGGTTAAGCGCCAAAAAAAAAAAATGATCAAGGGCAAATTAGGGTAGCGAACACGAAAACGGGGCATGTCTTTGTGGGGAGTGTGTCTTAGTTTAGTTAGAATTCAAATGTCAACTCAAATTTCAAGAGAAAACTTAAATCATTAGCATATACAATCGGACGAATTTCCTTTAGGCAGCAAAATTATTTTGTATGTTTACTTTTTCATATAATTACACAAAATGAACATTTCATTGACAGGAAATCAACTTTATGTGTTTCCCAAACTGTAACTGCCCGAAAACTTTGTCACCTGCACCCCCTGCATTTCAGAACGCTGACTATTTAACCGAACAGCATCCTTGCACTGACTTTTTATCCAGAGCAGTTCAGATCAAATTGTTAGTGTAATTGTGTGGTCTTAACCTGCTCTGCTCTATATAGCTCTAATATTACCGCTGAATCGAAGGCTCAGTAAGTGAAAAGGCGCAATGAAACGTTGAACCACGGTAGCTCCGTCACCATTTTTGAAAATAAGGCCTTGACCTTCGTAAAGACTATACCAGGGAATAAACTTTGTGCGTGTAATTGCTTCTCATGGGATTCTTCCGAAGTAGTCTCACTTCTGAAATGGAAATTTTACTTGTCCATGAACCCAATCGGTCAGAAGTTAAACTCATCACTAAACACGATATTTCGAGATTTTCGAGTATTTGATAAGGAAGACCCGTTTTTGTGTGTGTCTGTTCACGATGATTTGTTAAACAATACCGGACAACAATGTCAAAAAACTGTCAGATATGATAGCATCATTTAAAAGTTCCCCCTATTACAAGATCTATCAGGCGCATCCCACCTAAGGATAGAAGCTCCAGCAACCTCGTACACCGAGGGATACAATTTGGATCCGAAGACAATCCACTAATCAGAATAATTCTCATCAACTGTTAACCCTGTCATCATCCTAAAAGAGAGCGTAGTAATTTCAAGAGGTTTTCCCTATCTTTTTCCCATTTCACCAGAAAACTCATCACACTCGTACGCAGATACGCGAAATGAACTTTTTGAATTTGCAACAAATAACTTTCAGGTTACGGTTTTATTAGCCGCAACAAATTGTATTTTTATCGACTTATAATTTGTTATGATAAACTTATGTGAGAAAACTGAAAATGTTGCAAGCTATGCGGCAGTATGTGGTCAACCAGAGCGAGAGATGACGATGACGACGGTGGTCATGTTGTTGTTGCTGCCGGGTGGTTGATGAAGATGCTGGTTGCAGCTGATGATGATAGTGATGGCAGATCAGGTTAAGTTCAAAATTGCTAACCGAAGGTTCGGACGCAAGAACGTATGTTACCTACACACGCTCGTAGCTACTTTGGATGAGTTAATTTTTCGTCTGAAAATCGTGAGAAGATTTTCCACAATAGTTGAGGAAATAAGAATATGGTAATGTCGAGATGCGTGGAGATATGCGAGTAATTGTTATGACGGGGATGATGTAATGTAGAATGGAATGTCTTTAACAGAACTTTGCGTTCTTCTAAATGGAAGTCTTACCTTTCCAGTTAGAAAAACGCAAAGTTCTGTTTACTTCAACACTGTACGTTATACAGTCGACATATTTTAATTAAAAAAAAATTTCAAAAAAAATTAAGACATTAGCCCCACATTGGGCACCAAAAAAATAAAAAATTTCATTAATCAATTTCGGCGATCAGGGATCTCGCAGGTAACTTCGCGAACAGCGAAGGCTGAGCTATGGCGCCGGTTGCGTGTACTAACACTGCGTTATGTAAGTAATCGACAATCTCCCTACCTTCTAACTCTTGTAATGTATATTATGTACAGTTTTGGCGAAGCTAGCCCGTACGGAGTGTCAGATGTCCTAAGTCCCCGGGGTGTTATGTGACCGTGCCCACCGGGGGAAGGCGACCAGAGACGCAAATGGTCATCACTAACGGAGCACGGTACTGACACACACCTGTACAATAACCAGTTGTATGGGCAGTGTAAACTGTCTCTCAGACCGTACGTTGGCAGAGGGGCGCCTACAAAACTCTGTGGATAGGTGACACGAGAAATAGGTGTGAGGTTGGCGCTGGTGAATGAGGTGAAAGTTCTGCGGTTCCGGATTCAACACTTCACTTTGCTCCTTTCTTGCACCTGGTGAGCCGCAGTCTGCAGAGTAGCGATCTGTTATGCTACTAAACAAAAATTGATTTGCTTCAAGGGTAGCAGATGCAGAGTGACATGAACTCCTACGGAATTTTCGGTAGACCGTGAAGGAGTCTGATTCCCGGCACAAAAAAGGAAATTACGGCCGGATCACCATGATGTTCGTCCGAGACGGGAAAACCGAAACCTGAATCAAAAAATATCAAGATATGAACTTTAATAAAGAGATTCTTGGAGAGATCGGCTGAAGGAATTCAAAGGAGATCGACAGCGACGACTCGTAAGGGTTGAAGCTAATCTCTGAAGGAGAAGCTCCTGAGGAGAACGGATTCGTTGTTGACACGGACAATGATGCGCCAGAAGGCGCGTAGTGGTTTGTTCAGATAACTTGTACCCCGAACAACGACCAAAGTGCCGACCATGAATCGATGCGGATCACAATAAGTGAGAAGCGGAAAATGACGAGGAGTCATTGAAAGAAAAGGCAGGTTATCGGCAAGATCTCGAATCAACTCGATGAGTTAGGGCATGAGGAGTCGACTCCAAAAGTGTAAAAACCGGTGAAGAGATCCATGGGCGGTAACCCTGGAAACTCAAAACCAGACCAGCCACGTGGGGGATGAAAGAGCCTTCATGGAAAGACTGTTTCACTTGGTGGACCAGCCGCAAAGTAGGTTAACCAAGGTGAAACAATGGAGGGTGTGAGCAAGCGACCGGGCGATAATGGAAACATTACTAAGAGGCCGAAGGCAAGCAAGAAAGGTAAACTTAATCAGGGAAAGCACCAACACAAAGTTGTTATTTTAAAAAACCAAAGATAATTTTGCATTTTGACCTGAAAATGCCGAATAAATAGGTGAAACGTCGTCACAGATATGGCATCACCATTTTTACTGATGGCTCTTTAATGGACGGGAGAGCTGGGGCCAGGTTTACTCTAAAGAGTTAAACCTATCCTGTGCGCTTAGTCTAGGAGAGTGTGTGTCCGTATACCAGGCAGAGATGCTTGGCTTGTTGCATGCGCTGGATCACCTGCTGTAAAGTCAGGAGCGGGGGAAGAAAATCACCAATCAGTGATCAGACGCATACAGCAAATGAACATAAACTCTAAACTTGTACTAGAGTAAGTCCGAAAGCTCAACACGTGTGCCTCAGTAAATGAGGTTACGATGATGTCGGTAAAAGGACACATAGGTACAACAGCAAATGAGGTGGTGGATGCCCTAGCAGAACAGGGATCTGCGGCGACTTTCATTGGACCAAGACCCGGAGTTTCTCCGGAAAACGGAATGATTGGAGCGAAGGTTAGGAAGTGGATGGACTCCATGCATCAACGAAGATGGCTGGAGTTAGTCACTTGCAACAAGCTTGTAATACAATGACCAGCCCTTTAGACAGGGAAACGAAAAATGTACTTAGTTATAAACGGAGTACCCTAAGCTGGATAACTGCCTTGGTCACAGGGCATAGTAATTTTAAAGCTCATCTGGCCAAGATGAAAATCGAGGAAGAGGACGTTTGCAGACAATGTCTGGAGGAGGCTCAGACAGCAGAGCACATTGTGTGCGAATGTCCAGCACTGGCTAGAACTAGGTGGAGGATGACAGGCAAGCACACGATAAGTGTGGAAGCCATGAGTGAACTCTGCCTTAAAAAATGCTGGCAATCACACAGGACTCAGTGATGAACAGAGAGGTCGACAATTATCAGTCGACATATGGAAATATGGAGGGGGTGAAAAGGGACCCAAACATCAGTAGTCTGCTTCGGCTATCCCGCGAAATAAAATTGTTATTAAGAATCAAATTCGAAAGAAAAAAAAAATTGAAAGGAAGGCCACTCGAAAAAAAGAAAAAACAAATTAATTTAACAGCGTCCTAAATTTGGGGCCAAAATATTAAAGGTTTTCTAACAATTTTGTAGTCCGGATGGCGCAACGGTTAGCACGTTCGCCTTCAACGCACTGGGCCCCGGTTCGATTCCGGGGATTTACGTGTCGGACTATGAGCCCACTCAGCTGTTAAATGAGTACCCATTATGGGGTAAATAACTCGGTTGAGCGTGTTGCTGATCACATACCTCTGCACAAAAACCGTCACGATCTAGAAAATGAGACGATGCTAACTCATCTCGAGGCCATGGTTCAAATTGGACTGTTGCGCCAGTTATTTATTTTATTTCTAACAATTACGTCGTCGAATGGCACACAAACTACTTTCATTTAGAGTGAAATTTTTCGAAATCTGTCAAAATGCCAATCGAATATGTTGGTGCTCGATCTGACAGGACATATCAGGTGTCAACTGTCAGTTTGTTCCACAATAAATAAATTCATTTGTTTATCTCTAGTGTTGCCATAACACCTGCTTTATACTTCAGATCAAAAAATTGGTTTGAGTAAAAATCAGAGCAACTTTGATTTAAAAATGAGATTTGAGTATATCTTTTCCATAGCAATTTTTTAAGGATAGTTGCTCGAAAAAGGAACAATCTTGGTGTCAATCGAAAACAACAATAGTATTAAGAGATAAAAATGCTCTCATGCGATTTTTACACATAACTTGAGTTCTTCTTCATTGATTCATTAACTCCGATTGGAACATTGTAGAACAGAAGGGCGTTCTATTAATATTGACTGCATATTTTTCCTGTTATTATTCCCATATATTCTCTAGTTGGCTTTGGCATTGAACAATTTGTTTCACCATATTCCCATTGTTCGGCGTCAACCCACATTCCAAATTTCTTACAATTTCCACATCAAAGACTATCGGCAAAATTCAGGCACCCACCCAAACAATCAGTAGATTTTCTGAAAATTGCGGTCGCGTTTCATGTTCTCACTTCAACGATATTTTGATATAATTTCCGATCAATCCATAATTTGTAAAGAATCTCTCCACGCCTGTAAAATACTGCACGACTTTCAAATGACGTGTTACTCGATCCATTCAATCCGCGCGATTCCCATCATAAATCCAGTACACACCATAAGCATTCCGCCTAATCAATTTATTGGAAAATGTTCGGATAAATTGATCTTCATTAGTGTGCTAATCTTTAGCCGCGATCCCGCGATATTCCGTTCTTTTTGTATCACCCACGTCTCAAAATGCCCCTAATTGATCTGATCTGATCCGATCAAATCATTTCAGACTACAAAACCTTTCAATTGACTCATTTCAGAATGTTTCGTTGGCGTATTTTTTTTTTCCTTTTCATTTTCATCTGCTTGTGATTGCGACAAAAATGATTTGAGCCGACATGAATTCCACCAAATGACGATCATCGACAACAACAGCGCAACATTTCAAAATCAACATGGAAAATGGTGAGCATGAAAACATCAACAAATCAAAAACTCAGCACGATCACCGCAGCCTTAATCAGACGTCAATTGAGCTGCAATTTACACCCACGAGCGAGAGCTGATTCAACTAGAATACAGTTTAAGGTAGATCGCGCGAAAGTCATCGCACCGCCATGCGGTTAAGGTGGCGGAGGTGAGCTCAAGTCCTCCTTAGCCACCAACAGTGTCATGTGAATAGAATGTGTGATGAAAAAATTGGTGAATGATTTTCTGGTCGTTGTGGCTGGGTGGCGTCGAATTCGATAGGCAGATTTTTTTTTTCGGGCAATGGTTGATTGCTTAGAGGCATTTTACACGTTAGGTCAACCAACTGCTAGACCATGCATTAAACCACCTATAAGAGAACCTATCAGACCAGCAACAAGACCACGCGTCAGACAGGCCATTAGACCACGTATTATATCACCAATTAGACCACGCATCAGAGCATCTCAATAGGTTGCCTAATGAATGATGTGATAGGTGGTCGAATAAGTGCTCTAATGCGTGGTCTAAAGCGGCTTGTCTAACGTGTAAAAAGGCCTTTAGGTTTTAGTTCTTGTCACATTGAATTTGAATGTTAAAGCGAGAGAACTGATTTTTGGGATTGCAAATAATGAGGAGCTTTGAGTGAGGAGGATCCTCCGAAGAATAAAACATATTTTGATGTTTTCTTTTTCGGAGGTGCATGTTAGCAGCTGCACCATCCGAAAAAGATGCTATCGAAACGTCAACAAGGCATAGCCAGAGATGTTGACGCGCCGTTGCCCCTGGAGGAGTCAAGGCAAATAATAACAACAACTAACTTTTTATAAGAAACAGGAAATATGTAATGAACCACCTGCAATGGACCATATGGTAGTGCTGCTTCCACCGGCAGATCTATGGCAGCACCTGATGAGTAACGATATGTCGGTGGTACGAAACCAGAGGCCGAGGGTCCCATTACGCCTGGACTCTGATGCGAACGCAAGAAAATCTGCCCGGCCGCCAACCATTCCATCCTTATCGCCTCTTTTTTTATCATTCCCCATTTTTACCTCCCCTGTTTGTGTTGTTTTCCCCAGGCCTATGAATTTTTTTTAATACGTAAAGGACAGGAGCAACGAGCGGCGAAAGCCCCGCCCACGTCTCCCGAACTGAGCTACAGCAAGCATAGGCCGCTGCTTAGCTCGTTGAGGAGCCTTTTTCTTCGCCAGATGGCACAGCCCGACCTTCACGGTCAATTATGCTACCTTAGGCTCCGTCCCCACAGGCATCTTCGGATGCCCACCAAACCGTTCGTTACAAATCTCTCCTCCATAGTACTAAACTTTTGCCCGAGACAACTACTCTCAACCACTCGGATTCATGTGAACTGGTTTTAGCTTCCGTTGGAAGGTTTCGATCATCATCGTGGCGCAACAGCCCGACGTCGGGCCTTGGCCGCCTGGACAGTTGTTCTCCAATTATTTCGGTCACGTGACCACGTCCTCCAATCTTGGAAGCCCAGTAGCTGCACGGCGTCCACATAAACTGAGCCCTCCCAACGAGATCATGGTCGTCCTCGTAGTCTCGCTTGATGGTTCTCCTTTTATTTTACTTGATATTAAAAGGAAGGGAGACTTTGTAGTTACCTTTATACTGTAAAATCACTGTCCTTGCTGATTCAGCTCAGTTTTGGAAGTGCATAATTTTCTATGTTTCAATTTCTCCGAAAAAATGGAAACTCACCTGGATTGGCCTTGATTTGCCCAAGTTTATTGTACTTTATCCTGCCTTCCTATCCCTGAAAGAGCTCCAATGACTACACTCCCATTTGATTATTTGCATAAGAAATGGATTGACCACCATGATTTGATTTAAGAGTTTAGCTATCTCTTCGCCACTCTTTTCTTACCTATTTCCAGACTACCCAAGTCTATCATCGTCTGCCCGTCTGTCTGTCTTCGCGGCAATCTAATATCTTTTGGCCTAGCCGGGCTGTTTACGTGCCGAGCTATCTTCCTGTATGTCAGTTTCTTGTATATTTGATCTTTTAGAAAGGAAATTGTGTTCATGATGATTTTTTGTTACTCTTCGTTTCCTTACACTCTCGCCAGATAGATAAGACGCGATCACGTAGTAAGTCAACGATATATGAATCTGATCAATCAGAGTGTGACTTTATAGTATGAAGTTGATCTGCTCAATCAACCTCCTAACCTTTTGAACTCTCGTGATTGATGCTGCGCTGTGCTCATGTTGAATGGGAAATCGTCGTAGAGGGAAAAAGTTCATGTTGGGAAAAATAAGATATGCGAAATCAAACGAAAACACACATTGGGAGATTTGATATGTGCATGTGTAATAAATAATTGGCAAAGCTTCGGAAAGCGAAAGGTCGGTGTCTTTATGCTATTATAAATTAGATGCTGGCTTGTAGATATAGGAACATGCATAAATGTATCTGATCTCATAAATGCACTCGCCGATTGCGTACAGATAGATTCATTAGCGTTATTGTGGTTATTGTTGGACACGGACTACATGAGCGGTCAGCTAACTTTTCATATTATTTTAGTGATCAGGTAGTATCTAATTAAATGGAGTTCCGTGGAAGAAAGCGTTAGAGCATGTGAACACTACCATTAAGTACATGCTATGGTATATAACGATGAAAAAGAGCAAAAATCCTCTTCCATAGTCCTCAGCGTGGGCAGCCCCTGGAATGGCAGTGGTCATTGAAGCCTCACAGACTGTAATAATTGAAGAGACATTTGTGTGCTTCCTGCCGTTGACAAAATAATAGCTAAAATCCTTCTGGAAAGACTAAATACCCACTTAGAAAGCATAATTTATGCAGAGCCGTTTGGCTTTCTATCCGAATTCTATTTTGTCGATCACAATAACACCTGGCGAATCATCATCGAACAATGCGCGGATTACCATTATCCGCTTCACTTGCTTTTAATCGAGGAGGCTTTCGATAGTGTGAACTGGGATTCTATATGGGCGGCCTTGCGCAGGAGAGGCATCCCTGAGAAGCTTTTGGCGATTATTAGCGCAACCTATGACGGCGCGAAATGTCGCGTTTTGCATAAAGGTAAGGTATCGGGGGACTTTGAGATTCGCAGTGGAGTTCAGCAGAGGTGCATCCTCTCATCGATCCTATTTCTCATAGTGATTGGCGATGTGTTGCATGCAGCCCCATTCGGGCTAGACAGAGGAATTCAATGGACTTTGACAACTTATCTACAACATCTTGACTACGCTGACGACATATGCCTACTCTTCCACAAAATCATGGATCTGTCCGCACTGGCTTTAGATCTCGAGAGGGAGGCAAGCAAGGTTGGGCTAGATATTAATTCCAACAAGACCAAGGTTCTTAGCCCGATAACGGCATTGATTTGCATGCCATGAAACGGAACCCCAGTTCCAATCAAAACTGACCAAGAGGGGATCTTAAACTCACATAGCGTCGAACTGTGGGAAAGGAGTGTAAGGCACTGGGTAAGTCTTTTGGGGAGTTGCCCAGAACAGATTAAGATAGCGCGCAGGAGTAGGTGACGCGCTTTGCCCCTCTTGAGCGGTTAAGGCAAAGTTGTAAACTTCAAATCGAATAAGAATCGCATGATGAATGCCACCACTAGTGCTGCAGGAAGCTTTATATATAACTTGGTGTATTGTAGTGACTCTATGTGGCAGTCCAGCCCCCTATAATGTAGCATGAAGTGGGGTATGGTGGAACGACCTGCAAAGGCAAACATGATACGATTAATCTGCTGCCGCCACTTGCCTTGTTCTATCATGGTTGGGAAAATTAGCTCTTCGATAATGCTTTTACAACCATTTGAGTAACTAGTAGTTGTGGTGGTGCGACAACTCCTTTGTTTCATGATTAACAACGGATGATTCCAATACTGAGGGCTGAAGTTTATGGTATGCTTTGGGCGTCAGAATGGACTTATGCTTTAGTTTAAGTGTGCTATTAAGGTCCCCACACACTAGCATCCAAAATTCAGTTTGTCATCTATCCAATCCAAAGTTTGTAGTGTGTGGGGTTCAAGTTGAGAGGAATTCGTCGCAGTCCACGTTGGTTATTCAATTTGCCCAAAATCCACCCGACTGCCGCGACGTTTGTGCGCGAATCCCGAAATTAACGAAATCAAATCTTGTGAATGTTTTGTCTCGTCAGTGTTAAATAGCAACTAAGAAAACGTTTTTATGTGTTGGCAGCCGCCAGGGTGTTTATTGCAATGCAATTGATGGTGCCGATAAAAATCGAATAAGTGAAAATGGAGTTCGTCATCGAACTTGACTTTTAAAATGCCGTCTGGCTCGCGTTGGATTTGATTGCACTGGGTGTCCACAAGATATTGTCGGGGGACACTTGGAGTGCGTACATTTTCTCCGGCGTCCAAATGGACGTTAGTATGTGGCGACCGTTAAAGTAACCTAATCTAAGTCGGAGGCCCTGATATCAGAAAAAATTATTGAAACGAAAAACAAAATAATTTATTTATTATAACACAATTTACTAAAATATGCAATTGAAGAAATCAAAATTATTCTTAATTAATACGTACGGTAGGTTTTTCTTATATTAGTAAGTCTGGCACCAATATGGAATTGACCGTGGCGATAATACAAGTGTTTCGAAGCAATTTCATTTGACGTTGGTATTTTCTGTTTTTAGGGTAGGATATTACCTGCAATTCACTCTTTACTAGAATATAAAAGCGGGTATAATTTTTGAGTTTTGCGTTTTTATTAAAAAAAAGTCGATGATTTTGCAAGGGTTAAATTTCTTTGGTCAGTCAAAATGTTATTTAACACTGGTTGCTTTAATTAAGGTAATTTCGATTTTTGATATATTGTTTGAATTGGTACATTGTTTAAATTAGTGCAATGTTTAAGAATTCGAGGTTTTTATTTCCCCGCCCCCACCTCACACCACGGGCCCCGCCACCATGTTGAAAATGTGTCTAATTATTTGGCTTGTCCTGTTTCTTTTTCGTATCTCCTAAATTAGTCTTACAAGAAATCTTGCAAAACTTTATTTAGCTAGAGTAATTTATCTACAATTTGGGACTAAAATAAAACTTTTAGCTGTTATGCTTACCGAGATAGAGCTTTTAAGGCATAAATCGATGAGCATTAATTTTTGAATTTTTGCTCATAGCTACTCTAACCAGGCCGAAGCGTATATACCCTAGACTTGTACAGACCTAGTGGTGATACCAAAAGTACCAATTAGTAACGACCATATGCATTAAAAGTGAGTTTCCTATATGGCCAGTTTATAGGGGAGGTTGGCAATCATTCAGTAGGATCTTGACCATTATCAAAATCAATTAACTAACCCATTCTTCAAATATTTGTCGAATTTTTCAAGTCGCTAGCTTCATTCCATCGAAAGTTATTGCTTATTTGAAGTCTCACTTGTAGAGGAGGTAGGGGTCCCTTGGGTAGGATCTTGCTCATTATTGCCACCAACAAATAAGATCACGCTTCAAACATTTAAACAAAATTTCAAGCTTCTAGCTTCACTCTATCGAAAGTTATCGCTTATTTGAAATTTCACTTGTAGGGGAGGTAGGGGTTCCTTGGGTTGGATCTTGCACATCATTGCTACCAACAAATAAAATCATGCTTCAAACATTTATACAAAATTTCAAGTCTCTAGCTTCACTCCATCGAAAGTTATCGCTTATTTGATGTTTCATTTGTAGGGGAGGTAGGGGTTCCTTTGGTTTGATCTAACCTATCTTAAATGCCAACTAACCCGATCTCACTTCAAACATTTGACCAAAACTTCAAGTCGCTGGCTTGATTCTGTTAAAAGTTATCGCTTATTGAAGTTGCATTTGTAGGGGAGCTGAGGTTGCTTGGGTCGGATCTTACCCATTTTCAATACCAACCAAGTAGATCCTACTAGCAACATTTTTCAAGTTTTCAACTCGCTAGTGTCATTTTACCGAAAGTTATCGTAATTAAAATATTGTAATATTTAATTTTTTGAAATTTGTAGGGGAGGTAGGCGTTCCCTTGATCTGATTATGCCCAACTTACTAGAACTTAAGCATCTTCTTACTCCAGGGTTGCATGCCAAAAATCAGATGTCTACGTCAATTGGTTCAAGAGTTATAGACAAAAAACCTGAAAAGTAGGGTAGTACGGGGCTCTTTGTAAGAAAATTACCGTTAGTTTTCAGCTGATCGATTTTAGTTTTTTAGGGGAGTAGAAGATTATGCTCACGAGCAATTTGCCAAAGCTAGAGCTTTTCATGTTTCTTTAATCGGGAGTTATAGATACATTTGATTATTTTACATATATAGGGGAGGTAGGCGTTCTCTTGGCCTGATCATGCCCATTTTCAATACCAACCAAGTAGATTATACTTTCAATATTTGACCAAAATTTCAAGTCTCTAGCTTCATTCTGTCGAAAGTTATCGTGCGAACGGACAGACAGACAGACGAACAGACGGACAGACGGACAGACAGACAGACAGACAGACAGACAGACATGGCTAAATCGAATCAGGAGGTGATCCTGATCATTTATATATATACATTGCTATACCTCCGGAGCCTCCTTTAAGGTGTTACATATTTTCGTCGTGACAAAAACAATATACCCTTTACTAAAAGTCTATGGTATAGAAATGGCCCGAATTGAAAAATATTGGCCACGCTAAGCTTACAATCAAATTATCCCTAACTCTTACAGACAAATTTTTCCATTTGGATCTTCCGTTGCAAAGATCTGTGAGCTTGAAAAGTGAAAAAGTGTGATTTTTCTCCGGAGCCTCGAAAATTGTCATTTTTTGACTATCGATTTTGACTACGCTACTGAACCGAATTTCAACTTTGAGCAATGCATTGAACGCAGAATTCAACGGTCTTTAATTTACTTCTGCAAGTTTTTTCGACCCGAGTCACCGTTTAGGAGTTATAATGATAACATTAAAAAAAGGGCTCAAATTTCTCGGATTTTCGCCCTCCAAAAGTTAAGCTCACCTTCTACGACCGTGCAAACTCAGTTTTCATGTGCTCAGTATCCATAGAAGGGATTAAAATTATTTCCAGATCTTTCCCTAATTATTATTAAAAAGCCGCAAAATTGGCTTAATTTGATTGGCCTAAAACTCGCGAACTGTATTTTTTCTTTTGATTCATCTTCTGGAGATGTAGGTGTAGGAGGGTAGGAAAATGCTGAGTGCCGGCCTGTAAAGTGCTTAGGGAAGTTCAGGAGTGAGATAAGAGGAAGGATGGAAGGCCTGACACGGGAAAAGAATCAATCGTAACTCGACAAACGCTTATCGTAGGAAGCTTTACCTCTTACCATATCAAAGTGATAACTTCCATCATTATTAAATCAGATTATGAGGCCCTATAAAAGTTGAGTCCCGAGCTCGGATTTTTTTCTCGACGGGCCTGGGTGAGAAAGGGTTGGGGGTGATTTTCCAAAATCCAATGTAGACGGTGCCCTTTTCATTGCCTTGAAGGTCTCATATACAAAATTTCATCAAGATCGGAATAAAATTGTAGACTCATTCGCAGATTTCTTTTTAATGGTGGCAAGGGGGATGAGGGTGGTTTTTTGAAATCCTATGTGAACATTGATCTTCCCATAGTTTTGTAGGTTCAATATACAAAATATCGTTAAGATAGGAATAAAATTGTACATAAAAATGTAAGTTTCTTTTAAGGTGTCTGGAAAGGGGGATGGTGGTGGATTTTCAACATACCGTATAGACTGTCATCCTGCCCTTTTACTGGAGGCCAAATATTTCAAATTTCATGAAAACCGGATTAAAGTTGTAGATTTTTAAGCGAATCTTCTTTCAAAAATTATGTGATTTCATACAAATGCATTTAAAGCTCTCGAAAATTTAAAATTATGACGTCATGCGCATTGTGAGTGACGTAACGTAACGTGCGTAACCTCCCACTCTTGAATCATGGAATGAGAGATGTTTTCCTTATTCTCCCCTCAGAGAAATACGAGTACAGCGAGGATAAAAAATACACTCCTCCTTGCCTTCGTCAACGCAGCTTCTACAGCACTCATTGCAGGGCATGTGGGGTCTCATGGCGTGCTCCCTGACTACGCAGTGTTGACTTCAACAAGAGCTCTGATTCGTTGCCTTTTCAGCGACAAATCTAATTTGTGCCACGGCTTTGTTGAAAGGTTCCATCTAGAGTTGGTCGGTTGGTCCTGCTAATCTCTTTAAATTTTAGAGCTAGTTCAGAAGCAGCAATAGGTACATACATTTTCCGCAGAATTAATGCATCATCACTTGTTGTACCCTGCCCGGTTAGGTCGTTTGCTTTACGGTTAGAAACTAAACCGAAATAAAAAATTCTGAAAAAAAGGATCTATGTAAGCATTGAGCGACATTCCGCCACGGTTTTTGAAGAAGTCAGACCAGGTTTGAGGGATTTATTGTAATTACAGCTTGCCTGTTGGTGAGAATAACAATATCTCTGGCTCATTTAACGTGATAGTGCAGCCAGGTCAGAGCTTCTGTAAGCGCCGTAACCTTGGCATAGAATGCATTGGAGTATTCAGTGAGAATGAAAGATAGATTCAGGATAAGACCAACAGAGAAACTCTGAACTCTAATTCTTGGATAGATTGCTATTGAATCAGGCAGCAGAAGTGCGTTTTCTTCTCATTGATATGACTGCGTTATTTAATCGGGTCTGTAAAATACTTGTCAAGCTCAATTTAGTAGAAGTGTTGTCAGTAGTAGTGTCTAGAACCTGAAGTATTCTATGGCCAGTGGCATGCAGTCGAGTGACCGTATTTACAGCCACCTATTCACCAAAATGCCAAAAATGTCATCAGGCTAAACATTACGTTGAAAGCAACATAAGAAGCAGTACTAGGATCACGACAAAAATCAAGGCCGGGCAATCTTTGAACCTATAAATCATTATAAATAATTTTCGAATATATCCTCTTTATATATATAGTAGATACCAAATATTTTGGTCCCCCATAGCCCCCCCCTTGAATCTGCCACTGATTTTGAGGTTAAGTATCCAGTTTTTACCTCAGTGTACTCACTTGCCTAATCTTTGAGCTATTGCGTTTCTGGCAATGTTATCTATGGATTTTTTTTTAAATTCAAATGCCTCTCCCCAACGCGTGAAGGGTATCATCCCTTCGTTGTGTTTTGAGGTACATTTGCCTTTTTGAAATTAGTAGTACAAGCTCCGATTCCACTGTTCCTATAAGAGGTATATGAAATAGTGGGCCGATTTCAACCAAATTTAGGAACGTGGCTTAGCAGCCAATACGATATAATAATATGCAATTTAGTAAAGATATCTTCAGAAATAAAAAAGTTTTTCTGACAAAAACTTGCTTTTGGGACTGTCGTTCCTATGACAGCTATATGATAGAGTAATCTGATTTCAACCAAATTCGGAAATGTGATTTCACCAAAAATACTATTGATTATTGTGAATTTCAAAGACAATATCTTTAGAAATAAAAACGTTTGTCTCACAAAGACGAATTTTTGGACCGGTCGTTCCAATGGCAGCTACATACATATATGACGTAGAGATCCGATTTCAACCAAATTCGGAAAAGTGATTAACCTAAAAATATTATTGAATCTTCCGAAGTTTTTAAAAAGATATCTTTAGAAATAAAAAAGTGTTTCTCACAAAGACGAATTTTTGGACCGGTCGCTCCTATGGCAGCTATATGACGTAGTGACGAGATTAATATTTACAAGTGTACCATTGCTAACCAGTCAAAAAGACTACGTTAGCAAAGATCTCCACCAAAAATTACTCAGCTCTTAAGTCTTTCACACAAGTGCTTACTCAATTGCCCTAACCCCTTGTGGGGCACAGCGCGTCAACTGTTCCATGTGGCCCAGTTAACGTTTCGCTGGGATAAAGTACTTTCGGAGAATGCAGTTGCCAGAATTCATCTCCTGCTTCTTCATTTAGCCGTCTACACGCGACAAGTCGGGAGATGCTGTGGCTTATTGTTACGCCCCGCTCTACAGTCAGAAGACAACGCAAGCATCCTTGGCCACGAACGTCGTCGTTGGCGAGATTCGAACCCGAAACGCCGGTAGTCAGGCATGGGACTGCTGCCTCTATGCACTGATTAATTAAATAATTAATTATTTTGAGAATAATGTGGAGTGTAGTATTGCTAACCAGTCAACAAGAATAGGTTAGTTATAATCCCCACCAATAATTACTCAGCTTTTAAGCCTTTCACACAAGTGTTTAAGCTGGTTTTGTCCACCAGTAGACCATACTCTTCAGGAGCTACCATTAAGTCTATTGAGAAGGTAGCTCAACCAAGCCCAATAAGTGTGCAACATGGAGAATTCCAATCCTTATCAGAATACGTCACATCGTAGAATGCTTCCCACTCCAGTGGTACTCCCACTATAGTGGGGAGCGTTGTACGATGTGACATATTCTGATGAGAGTTGGAATATGCTGCTCACTTAATGGGCTTGGTAGAGCTACCTCCCGATAGACATTTTCAACGCACTTGGTCTTTAATCTTTTTGACATCAGGCTTATGAAGGTTAAAAGAATGAACTGCGATGAAATGGAGAAGAACTAACTCCTATGTCATTGATCTTATTTAGTTTTAATACACTGTTGTTTAAATTGTCATAAAGCTGATTCAATTGAGTCTATTCCGAGAACAGTCAATAATCATTTCCTCTCGACCTGAAAACATAACTCAAGTCAACAAACCCACAATGCGATTTTATGTTGGTAAACATTCCGAGTATCGTCTAAATCAATTTTTATCTCGAGCTCTCATGTTAGTTTTATTTCAGTGCGAATTACACTTAACACAAAACTACGAAACCATTTTATTTTCTCTTCATCTTTCCATCCGCATTTTATCTCTGAAAGCACGCTTTGGATGCATCTGTGAACTGATCTTGGCACCTTTCGCCTTACTCCATTGTACGAACCACTCGGACGCCAAAAAAGGAGATTCAAGACGCAACTCCCTTGTATCGGGAAGTACAATAAAATATATCAAAAGAAAAAAGAAATGCCAAGAACCACCATCAAGACTATCTGGACAAAGGATAGTGTAGTAGCGTATAGAGAACAAATGCAATCAAACGACGATCGAAAGACCTCATATAGGCGTCCAAGAGATAGAGCGATACATTAACACGAAAGATGCGTGCACTTTATTATCGACCATGTAAATCAAAGAATCGCGTGTCATTAACACATCTGGTAATTAAGTTAATTAACATCCTGGCGAATCTTAAAGGTGTGCCGCACACTAAAGTGTTATTGCTGCTTCTGCTGTTGGATTACTGCTACTATGTATTCGTAGCCGTGGTGCTAGACATTATGCCACAGATGCAAATGGCCATTATAGTACGTAAACGCTTTTCAGAGTACGAAGTGCTCTTTTCGCTATTTGCGCTATTAATTAGCATTCTTGCGAGTACGCGATACACTTTCGACTTGTGATGAACTTTTCTCGAGCGTGGTGAAAAAGACTTAGCAGCGAGGACGAATGTTCTTTCCTGGTTCGAGATGAAATGGGGATGCACTCGTACAAATAGTATATGAAGCACGATTGAGGGCTTCAAGCTACATGGAGGTCGATGAGTAAGGTCATGAGCGGCGTGACTTTGAGGTTGCGAAAAATTTGCTGCATCACAATGGAACATAGGTGATTTGAATGATTAACATAAATCAAATGATACCATATTCTGTTCTAGCCTCTAGAACAAATCGGAGACGATAAAGTAGATGAAGATTAGGATGAAGATTCTCACTGCTTGAGCCGATGTATAATTCTGAAGCTTAAGCTGAAGCTGTTTCGTTTGAGTTCTTAGACGTCATACCAATGCGAGTTCAGCTAGAAGTCTGCTATCGTTACGGGTACGTATCACACCTGTCATCACCCCAGCAACCAGACATGCCATCAGTCTTGCTGATATCCAGATACCATATTATCACACCAACCCTAAAACTTATAGGGATAACGGATAGCTTAACTGATACCGGGTCTGATAGCTAGACAGATTTGACGGCCTAAAACCCCATTGACACAATTAGTGCAAACGGTAAAATTGAAGCTGGTGGCACACAAAAAAATCGTCTTTTGACGTGATAACGTTTTTGAGGAGTATGTCGACAAAGCTCGGGACGGAAGTAGAAATGCTTTAAAATCTGTTTGGAGATCTCAGCGCCCATGTGATAAATTGAAATTCATTTGAAAGCTTATTGTATATTCTAACCAAGCTTTATCCTAAATCCCATCCAATAAATGTTGTCAAAGATTGGCCTCATTTATAGCGTGGAACTAAAAGGCGATTTAACTAAATCGTTATAGTGCTAGTCCTTGTTTGTGGTGTGTTTATACCGACCATACGGAGACGTACTAAATATGAAAGATGTCAGTTGTTGGTTTGTGACTTCGGTGACTTTGGTTTAGAAAATGTCAAGAGGCAGTAGCTTCCTAATAAAAACACGTTTATTCCGCTACAACCAAAGGATGAAACAAATGCAGAGTTTCAGGAAAGGATGAGGTATTTATATAACATATAAAATATAATTTTCACCAACAACACCATTAGCGAAGACAACAACACCATCTAGTCCCAATTTTTCAGTTCAGTTCTGCCTCGCAAGTGGAGCTAAAATGAGAACCAAAGCTAGCTAATACGACATGTTTATGTCGTCGCGAGTTACTTAATTCTTGAAGATAGTTCCGCGGCATAAACGAGGCCATTGTACCGCTCGCCGCGCCGGTCGTTGTAAGCTTTAGCCAAGCCCCCAGCCAATAAATGTTGCTATTACCACCGTATCATTGACAGGAAGCGCTGCAATCGTGTTGATTAACAGCCGCTGATTTTCGTTGGGATGACGGCGCAGGATCTATAACTCATGCCGGAATTTCAATGCAGCAGCAGCGGCAGCAGCAGCGGCATCGCCTGTGTCTAGGCTAATTAGCATGTACGCATTTGCCGCATTAGGCCCGAACCAGATTGAACGCAGAAAGCAGCGGCAGCGAACAATAACAACAACATGCAGATCGGATTTCGCCGCTGTCGCTCTGGCAGCATGAAATCAGATCAGCAGATCTGCATGTTGTTGTTATTGTTCGCTGCCTTGCTGCTGGTTTCTGCGTTCAATTTGGTTCGGGCCTTACATTGGAGCAGCAGCAGCGGCAGTAGCATCGCCAGTGCTGGTTTTTTTAGGCAAATTTATAAAATGCTGCTTTAGTGGTAGGATCTATCGGCATGCTGGAGAAACTTTTGAAATGTCAGAAAGAAAAAAAGAGATTTTAAGCATTAAGGTGTCGAACGCAACATTGACATCAAGAGCAATTCCGACTTTATACCATCTATGAAGCGGAATTTTAATCTCGACTGCGTCTCCGACACCTCAACAACATTGGGAAATACTTGTCTGGATACAACATTAACCAGACATATTACTGTTGAAATATTACGATTCGTATCGTATTTTTCATATCATCGGCCAATACTGAATCGCTTGTACACTCCAGCGAGTTAAAATTAGAATTACCCTAATAAAAAAATAATTCAAAAAAAAAAATTGTTTAATTTAAATTGCATCGATTCAATGACGTTATCACGCAAATACCGTCGATTTTCTTTTCGTCGTATTTCGACCAAAGATAACCGAAGAATTATTTAAAAAAAATGTTCGGCTTTCATAAAAAAAAAAAAAAAATTCAAATAAGAAAAATTAAAAAAAAAAATAAATTTCCACGATCGGCTTGGAATATTTTTTTTTTATTCCACGTCATTTAGCAGTTGGTTAGGTACGTAACAGGGTTGCCGCCAGCGCAGCTTTTACTAGGCTTCCGACTCCGACGTGGCCCCATTTGCCTCCCTCCACTCGCCAATTATAGCTACCAGGTGACCACTCGGCTGAGTTGAATAAACGGGGCGGCACTTGCCACATGTGATAGCTTTTGAAACCTGTAAGCATCTAAGATGATGAGGCGTTTTCAGTTAAGGGTCGGAACACAAAGTAAGTTCGATGGTGTCGTCTTCCATCTCGCGTGTTCTCCATAAATTGCTGGAAGTCAGTCCTAATCTTCTCGCGAGAGATGCAGTAAGGCAGTGTCCTGTGAGTGAACCGACAGACAGAAATATCCTTCTCTTGCTCAGATCAAGTGATGGCCAGAAGGTCCTGGCTACAAGCAGTTCAATTGACCAGTCGTATTGCAGTTTAGTATGGCTCCATATATATCGTTTGTGATGTCCGCAAGTGACCGTGGCATAGGTGTCGGTGGGCTGTTTACGGCTCCCGAACCTCTCCTCGTCAGTTCATTTGTTTTCTCGTTGCCTGCAACACCACTGTGGACGGGCACCCACAAAATTCTTTAAGGAGAATGTTTAGCCTTTCTGTCGACCTTCATGCATACGTTTACAGTTCTCAAAGAGCATCTGTATGACGCTAGAGCCACTGTAACCGTCCTATGGTCAGCGCAAATCTTCATCATCCACCTTGAATTTCCTTGAATGGGCTGTGCGGCCATGCGTATAACATGTAATTCATAGGGTCAGGACAAGGATTGCCATTATCCCAATCCCATTGAGTGGGGATACTCTATTCCCCTAACCTCTTGTGGGGCATAGTGCGTCAACCGTTCCATGTAGTCCAGTTGACGTTTCGACGGCATAAAATGGTTTCGGAGATTGCAGTTGCCAGCTTGCACCTCCTGCACATCCATGGCCACGAGTGTCGTCGTGAAAGGGATTCGAACCCGAAAAGCCGGTAGTCAAACATGAGACTGATGCCTAAACACACTGCGCTACCGGTCGCCCCCAACAATTGGGTGGGGATGGAGATAAAGAATTTCCTACCAAAGCAGAGTTCCGTAGTCAAATAATCTGATCTTGAGCAAAACTGCAGGAATCCGCCCCAGAATGCTCATGACACCCTGATTGTAAACATTTGCATTATATGTTAGACGCATTCGAAGAGCGCTTTGAGCCGCAGATCCCCAAATAAAAATGTTCAACCGAGTAAGGCCAACAATTGACTCAATTGCTAATGTCGGACATGTACGGATGGGTCCTGCCATACTAACTAATGGGGCGACCGGTAGCGCAGTGTGTTGAGGCATCAGTCTCATGTTTCACTACCGGCGTTTCGGGTTCGATTCCCCTCCACGACGACGTTCGTGGCCATGGATGTGCAGGAGGTGCATGCTGGCAACTGCATTCTCTGAAACCAATTTATGCCAACGAAACGTTAACTGGGCCACAGGGAACAGTTGACGCACCATGCCCCACAAGGGGTTAGGGCAATTGAGTAAGACGTTTAAGTTTGCTACATGGCTGTATGGTGCATTTTTGCTGCGTTTTGGACCGCCTTACTAGCGCAGCATATCTAAATATCGTACAACCATCAAATAAAGCCTCTCTGTCATTTTAGGGGTGGGTCCCCAGGTTTTCCCGGATATAGACCTGCAAGCCCACATGATCCGAGTGGCCTTACTAATAAAAGTTTCAACGTGAATGCTCCAGTAAAACGTAATGCCGAGAGAACTGGAGTACATTCAGCTCCGCATTACTACATGGCTGGCACGGTAAGGTGGGTAATGCCCCCTTGAGACAATCTCTAAATTTACACCAGTAGGTTCTTTTTCGATTCCTGAAAACCGAGTTATTACTAGTGCACTCATATAGTCCAAACTGCAAGTACTGGTGATCAGAGAATGCTCTGCTGACACTCTTCAATCCCGCAGTAAATGTTTTACGTCCTCCAAAACAAGGGTGGGATCAAGGACCTCTTACCTACCCTTAGTGAAAAATATAGTTTCACAGCTTATGCTGCAAATGAGGAGTTTTGTGCCTAATAAATCTCAAAAAGCGAGTAACCTCTCTCATTCGTGTTGGAGCTCCCACAAACCACATGGTGTGCAACAGAGTCACAGTCCAGAATGACAACAGTACTGTGTGACTCCACGGTACATAACGCCTCCTTTAGTATAGATGGAGGCGGCTCCTCCACTTGATCATACCGCAGGCACGCCGAAATAAGCCAACACCGCCTATTTATCATCTCCAGACTGACTACTATAGAGTCTTTGTCGCTGAAATTACAAACTAGAAACGCATCCAGTGTTTTGTTAACAAGAATGCAAGATCGGGATTAACCCTGGTCTCTTACGTAAAAAATATTACACAACGAAGTACCTAGGCCCTTAAATAACTAACGTGCTGCAGTTAGTCCCTTTGTATATTTAATTTTATAATCTCAACGACGCTTTTTAAGCTTCAGTTATCAAGAATATAGCACCAACATTCTTATGACATTGTTGATGACACTCATCAAATATTTCATCAGCAACTCGTTCTCAATGAGTGCTTCGATGATGTACTGAGAAATATGATCAGCTAGCTCATTGGCAGATGGCTGCATCTTAAGTCAATTTTCATCTAAACGGACGGTAGTGGTAGGTGTTTACGTTGATTTTCACTTAAAAGGTGAGGTGTTTAAATTCTGCCCCGAGCAAATAGTAAAAAAAATGTTGTGCCGACTATATATCCCCTTCACAGAAAGCTTTTTATGCCTCTGGTCCATTTTGCCATCCTCCTTTGTGCTGTTATGGGGGTGTCCGCTTATTGCCAGTGTCCATGAGGGGAGGTTCCCCTGTATTTCCAACTGAAGCTCTCTCCAGGTAAATTGTTTCGAAGTTCCATTCTATTCCTTGAAGACATTACCGCCTATTTCAAATTCACTATTCAATTGCGGAAGCTATTCATGAGATAGCCCAGAAACCTTACACGCCTATTCATTCCCACAAAAGCCTTTTGTGATCTCCAATATTGTTGCTGCCATTATTCCACCAAAACTATTCACCTACTGTACTCGACGAAATATACGTGTCCAAAACCCTGAACCTGTACGCCGAACAAACAGTACAACGCAGAATAGTAACCGCACAGTAACAAAACCAATAGTAATAGTAGCTGTAACAGCAATCGCATTTGTAGCGAAAACAGCAGTCTACATGTACAAGAAAACTGATTCAAAAACGGAATGGCTTAAACGATCCTACGTACTTGAAAATTACTTACGATGTCATCACATGAGATGTACAAATTGTTGATGGTTGAATAGAAGTATTCATCATTGACAAGAAACCACAAGACTCAATTCATGACGGTTTTTCTTTGGACATTTCTATGGGCAACCACATGCGCGCTCTCAGTGACAGACTTTCGGCGCGGCTCTAGCATTACGGCGAGGAAGCCCCAATCGAGTAGTCCGCCGAAAAAAATAGATACTTAGATACAGGTATCCAAGTACCGGGTCGAACAAAATAATAAAGGAACGACTTCGGCAACTGTGAAGTCCAGCAAAGAAAAAAAAACGAGAATCAGATACTTTTCTTACAATTAGACAAAATAAAGAATCCGGCAATCGAGCATTTTCACGTAGTGAAGCGACACACAATAATATTGTAAACAGTAGCTACGGTGGGATTTCATAGTTGAAGAGTGTCAAATTGATAGACATTGAGATTTTGATATAAAACTTTTGATTTTGATTTGTTTATTTATGCTCTGTTCGGATGCCTTTCGGTTTGCCTTCTTAAACGGCAGCACAACAGCTTTTATTGGATTATTGGTTTAATGTGAAGGTACTTGGGGCATTCAAACGTTATTTATTGCAAATCGAGATGATGAGATGTGAAGATGTGAATCAATCAGAAATTCTCAGGAATTGTGTGACGGTGATTGCAGTTGAATTAATTTTTTATTTCGATTACTTGATGCTGCCTTTTGGAAGTCTATTGAGTGTTTGCCTAAGATTTTTCACGTCAGGTTAAGATCGTCAGGTGCTTAAGTATGTGTTATAGATTCAGCTACACGCTATCGCCAAAAGTCTACGTTGTGTAATTTAGATTGTCGAACTACAACTTTTACTTAAACAAATATAAGATTGCACGATTTATATTTTAAATGAATAAAAACACCACTCTCTATTTTGTTCAAATCAATCAATTTAACCATTCCCTAGAAAACTTTAATTATTTTTATACCCTAGACTTTTAGTATAGGGTATATTGTTTTTGTCACGACGGAAATATGTAACACCTTAAAGGAGGCTCCGGAGGTATAGCAATATATATATATAAATGATCAGGGTCACCTCCTGATTCGATTTAGCCATGTCTGTCTGTCTGTCTGTCTGTCTGTCTGTCTGTCTGTCTGTCTGTCTGTCTGTCTGTCTGTCTGTCTGTCTGTCTGTCTGTCTGTCTGTCTGTCCGTCTGTCTGTCTGTCTGTCTGTCCGTTCGCACGATAACTTTCGATAGAATGAAGCTAGAGCCTTGAAATTTTGGTCAGATGTTGGAAGTATGATCTAGTTGGTTGGTATTGAAAATGGGCATGATCAGGCCAAGAGAACGCCTACCTCTTCTACATATGTAAAATAATTAAATGTATTTATAACTCCCGATTAAATAAACATGAAAAGCTCTAGCTTTGGTAGATTGCTCGTGGGGTTAATCTTATACTCCCCTGGAAAAATAAAATCAATCAGTTGAAAACAAACGGTAATTTTCTTACAAACAGCCCCGTACTGCCCTACTTTTCGGGTTTTTTGTCCATAACTCTTGAACAAATTGACGTAGACATCTGATTTTTGGTATGTAACCCTGAAGTGAGAAGCTGGTCGAGTTTTAGTAACTTGGGCATAATCAGATCAAAGAAACGCCTACCTCCCCTACAAAATTTAAAAAATTAAATATTACTTTAATTACGATAACTTTCGATAGAATAACATTAGCGAGTTGAAAATTTGGCAGAACGTTGGTAGTAACATCCTGTTAGTTGGCATTGAAAATGGGCAAGATCCGACCTAAGGAACCCGTACTTCCCCTACAAATGAAACTTCAAATAAGCGATAACTTTTGATAGAATGAAGCCAGCGACTTGAAATTTTGGTCGAATGTTTGAAGTGAGATTGAGTTAGTTGGCATTAAAGATGCGTTAGATCCGACCTAAGGAACCCCTACCTCCCCTAGAAATTAAATTTTAAATAAGCGAGAACTTACGACAAAATAAAGCTAGCGACTTGAAATTTTGGTCAAATATCCGTATTTGTAGTAGGATCCAGTTGGCTAATATTGAAAATACGTAAAATCCGATCAATGCGGGGCTGCTTCCCCTTCAAATCAAACTTCAAATAAGCGATAACTTTCGACTGACATCTTTTTTTTAATGTTTGTAGGGTGATCAAATTGGTTGGTGGCTATGATGGGCAAGATCCGATCCAAGGAACTTCAACCACCCCTACAAGTGAGACTTCAAATAAGCAATAACTTTCGATAGAATCAAGCTAGCGACTTGAAAAATTCGACAGTATTTGTAGAATGGGTTAGTTAATTGATTTTTAGAATGGCCAACATCCTAATGAATGTGTGCCAACCTCCCCTATAAACTGGTCATATAGGAAAATCACTTTTAATGCAAATGGTCGTTGCCAATTGGTACTTTTGGTATCACCAATAGGTCTGTACAAGTCTAGGGTATATACGCTTCGGACACCGGGCCGAAGCGAAGCTTCGGCCTGGTTTTAATTTCATTATGATTGCTATTGACAGTTATGCTGCGATAAAAAAAATCCGCCGATTACGCAAAGTTGACATTTGTTAGACGACATCTCCAAATTATGAACTACATGTGCACGTCCGTATCTCAGACTATGGTTCGCACCATTGCATCTTCGATTACTTGGAAAAGGTTAATTTAGTCGGTAGGTTGTTGTGACCCTGATCCAAATCGTGATTTCTTTACACGACACCTTCATTTCTTATAAAAATATCCCGGTATATTCCATTGAATCTATGACGATACGGAGCGATGGTATTGTCTTCTTGGCAAAAGTGCAGGTTAACAAAAGAATACATGCCGAGAGACTGAATTACTAACCAACCTACATACCGTCGATAGACATGAAGACAATAACTTGCTAGGTGGAAAAGTCGACAAAAGTATAATATACTTATCAACCGATCCGTGCCGGGAAGCTAAAGGAATTTACCGATTTTTCCGATTTAGTGAAATTTAAGTTATGCAGCTTAGTATTTGGAAATGCTGCTTTTTGCTGAAGAACAAGCTGGAGTTTCATGTGATAAATAAAGTGGAATATTTTATTCACTTATTTCTTGATATTACACATAGTTTCCATTAGCGACTAGGTTCCTGATCTCACATTTCTAAATCTAAGGTACCCGCGTCTAGTTTGAAATGGTTTTTATTCATGGCAATTAAAAAGAAGTACTAGTATGAGTACAAGTACTTCATACCGGAAATGCATGAATGCTTACAAAAAGGTTTATATGCCGAGGTGTGTCGGATGTGACTATCTATTCCAATTGATTGTCAACAAAAAATTATCAAAAATCAAACAATCAATGCAGTAATATGCAAACACATATCGTGCGGTGTAGCGGTGCGTTATATTCCATTTCAGCCCACATGCAAATACACTTGCCAAACATACTCGTATTTTGAGCTCCTGCGAGCAGGTAGAAATTTAGAAAAACCCATCTAATTTTTGAAAGGAGAGTGATTTGGGTAAATCTTGTAGTGAACCATATTATGGGCTGGTAGAGCTACTTAAACCGGCAGATCTATGTCAGCACTTGATGAGTAAGGATCTGTCGGTGGTACGAAACAAGAGGCCGAGAGTCCTATTACGCCTGGACCCTGATGCTAGCACTGCACCGTCCGCCAACTATTCCATCCATATCGCTCTATTTTTGTACCATTTCCCATTTTTGCCTCCCATGTTTGTATTCTTCCCCAGGCCTATGATTTTTTGTTAATACATAAAGGACTGGAGCAACGAGCGCTGAAAACCCCGCCCACGTCTGCCAAGCTGAGCTAAAGCAAGCATAGGCCGCTGCTTAGATCGTTGAGGGGCATTTTTCTTCGTCAAATGCCGCGGCCTGGCCCTCACGGTCAATATGCTAACTTAGGCTCCGTCCCCACGGGTATTTCCGGATGCCCACCAAACCGTCCATTACAATCTCGAGATTTAAGCAAATCTACCCCTACAACTCCAAGATTTACTATACATTTATCAAGATTTAATAATTTAGATTTCGAAAAAAATTTTAAATTAATCTCGTCTCAAATGTTATTTCGCCTGAACTTCGCCGCAATGTAGGCAATAGAAAAGTACATGCTGCATATTGTGGATTATTCATGAAAACGGAGAAGAAGGGATCATATGACTGTTGTTTCTTATGAAATTCACACGCACGTGCGAGTACATGGAAGCAACCACACCATCGTTTTTCAGTTCACATGTAAAAGTCGCCACACATGAACGAGCACAACCACGACCGAACTTGCATCGAACCATAAATTTCATAGAACGTGTGGAAAAAAATTCTCCCTATTTCCACCGTTCTATTATATTTGATGGTTCGATGGAAGTTTGGTCGTGGTTGTGCTCGTTCATGGGTGGCGACCTTAAGTAAACGACAGCGCAACTACCAAAATTTCAATGGCAGAACCAGAAGAAGAAAACGGAACTTATGCATGGGTTCTTTGATTTGCTCATCTATTACGATTTAGGTGTTCGATGTGCATATACTATAAGGGATGAACAAGGGAGTCAGTCACTTCCGAAATACTTCTATTTACGTGAAATAAAATTTTTTTTGTAGTTAGGAGAGCTACTGTTTTCACATTTCAACTTAGAATTAATTTCGAACAGAATGAGAAGTTGCTTCGCGGTTTGAAGGACGCCTGGCTATCTGTGAAGATTGCAATGGTCTTTCCTCGGTATCCGGCTAAAATACTTGCGGACGGGCAGGATTCAATTGCGCGAACCTTAGCCTAGAATACCGTCGCATACTTTTCCATTGGAGTATATATCTCTAGGGACGGTCCTGCAACACCATCTCCTGTACCTTCTTCAGTTGTGGATCTATCTGTATACCACTTGACACTGCTAGCGGGGAGGGTGTTGAGCTTTGAGTCCCAATTCTCTCTACTACAGATAGTGGTTGAAAATGGAAGAGTGAAGCGTAGCTCTCTGGCTAGATAGTCTGATGGCATACGCACAACAATGTCCTCATGTACCCACTTTTTTTTGCACTCGGTTAAGTTTGAAGGCATATGGCATATTTTCAGTCTGGCTACAGCTGTTTTGGCCTCCGCCTTTAGATGAATGTGTAGCAGCGTAACGTTGAGTAGTGCGTCAAGAGGCAGTGGGGCAGCTGCGGATAGCAACAGTTACCGTGGAACTTTCTAGTCTCTGAATCTCACCCAAAATTATTTTATCCTCATTGGTGGTTGATTTTTTCGACTAAACAACAGCTCCATATTCAATTATTGGTTTAACAATAGTCTAATGGATCCAGACAATTATGCAAGGGCTTGTTCCCCATGTCTTGCCCACAAACTGTCTGCAAAATTCATAGGAGTTTGATGGCTATGTCTGATACTGCGTGAAGGTATTCCAACCAAAGTAATTTCCATGTACTTTCTTATGTACTTTGCCACTAAAGACGAATATGGCCACAAAAATTGCCCAACCGGCTCAGTTTCTTAGTAATTCTACATTTATTAAAAAATGATTTATAATGATTTGTTACCTAGCACTGAGGTATTTGGCAGAATCCGCCAGGAGTACTTGAGAGTAGTACATAGTGGGGCATTTCAGTTGTTTGATATTTCTTTTCCTCGAAAAGGGAACAATAACTGCCTTTGCCGGGTTGGTAATTGCACCAGTTTTGTACTGTATTTAACGCCGTTTGGAGAATTTCCATTAGGATTTCTTCAAACTTTCCCCTAACAGTTATGGCCAGGTCATCGTCATAACGCTAAGTTGAATTACCCATCGTGTAAATTTAAGCTGTCTACTACGATGCAACACAAGAGTGGAGAGAGCACCCCTCTTTACGGACACCCCCGAGGGACGTTTTCAGTTAAAATGCAGCCTCCTTTCTCAGTGATGACCTTCCTGGATGAAAGCATCCTTTTCACCCAAAGTGCCGTGGTGTTATCTACTCCCTTTTCTCTAAGTGCTGAGTCGCTAGAAGGACAATGGAGAGCAGTTTCAGTTGATTTATCTGATTGGTATGGAAACTGCTTAGGGTGCAGCGGAATTTTCATGAGGATTGTTGATCTGATACGAGTATGTGCGTCCAGGATTTTCTCCATGTCGTTAAGCATGAAGGAGGTCAAGCTAATCGGCCTTTATGACTTAGGGTCATCTTTGGGACGATTGCCCATTTTTTGGATGAAGACTACTTTAACTGAACTCCACGAGTCTGGGATATATCCTAGAGCAAAGCTATATATACTCAGAAGACGGGGGATTAGTAGTTCTTTCTCTCTCTGTAATAAAGCGGGGAAGATTCCATTCGTGCTAGTAGACTTATATGGGTGAAAGGAATCAATGGCCCAGCTCACTTTTTTATGTGTGAAGATATTTCTGGCAATACTCCAGTTTGAGTGGGATGCTTCATAGCACTCCCTCATGTTATCTGAGTATCTGAAGTGTTAGTTTATGGTAATAGACCGAGGAAAATGGGTATCCAGAAGCAATTTTCCAGTGCTCTCAGCATCCTCTTCCTCATCCATTTTGCCTCCTTAGAGTGTTGATCTGATTGATGCCTTTTTTTAGCTAAGACACGATGGAGTCTGGCAGCAGAATTGCTCTTTTCGACATCTTCGCAGAATTTAGACCAACTACGTTGCTTTGCCTTAAGGAACTCTTTATTGTAGAGTGTGAACGTAGCCCGGTACTGTTCCTACTCACCAGAACGCTTCGCTTTATTATAAAGTCTTCTAGACTTTTTATGTGGCGCCGCAAGTTCTGAGTTCCGCCATGGAACGGCCCTTGAGTCAGAAGAGTCTCTCAGGGACAGTTTTCCTCAAATGAGGATATGATTGCTGTCGATTGTATCTAATGACTAGGTTTTCTAAACTGAGCCACCTAGAGGGTCTTTCTATCTTCCACCGTGTTAAGTCTTTCATGCAGAGAGACTGACTATCCATCCCAATCAGTGCGTTGCGGAAACCTTTTGCAAATGTGGACTTGATCCACGGCGGCAATGTTAAATCGAATGTGCCTGTGATGAGACACGGATGGTTTATCCGACACATGCCAGTTCTGAATCAAATTTGAAATGTTGTAGGTCCCAAACGTAATGTGAAAGACCTCCTGCCTATTTCTTGTGACAGAAGCTGGGCCATCTGCTCTATTGAAAATGTTGAAATCTGAACTAGTAAAAGTTCTAGAAGGTACTCACGTCGGCTTTTTATATAACAACTGCCCCAGATTGTGTCATGGGCATTTGCATCACAGCCGATCAGCAGGTTTCTTTCCCTACAATAATCGGTGATCGCAGTTGGTGAAGTTTGAAAGGCAGATGTAATTTAATGCCTTTTTAAATAGTATACAGGCTCTTGAACGGGTAGTTCCAGAGTCGTAGATTAATGTGATATGACTTACTTTTAGGCATTAAATTGTTTCTTTGACGTGCCAGGGTTCTTGAATATGTCTTCTTTAATGAACCTCGCTGCAACAATATCCGAGGTATTTTTGGCTTGATGCAAATTGATTTGGATCACACCCGTGCTCGGATCAGAGGACAGTATCGTCATCAGAGTCGTCAAAATCAACGTCGGAGCATGACGGGATAGGCTCCGTCTCCATTGGATCTTCTTCATTAGCCAGAGCAATATTGCGCCTTCTGCATTCCTTGGTTGTTCTTGGCTATGGTTCATCAAGTACAGAAGTTGAAGGCATGGGTTGATATGAGGTATGAGCCACGAGTGCTGTCTTCAGGGATCCCTACTACCTATTGTTCGGGAGGGAAACTGAGGAGGCAGCAACAGCCACCACACGTTCAAGTTTCCTACTGTTCCTCACTTTTACATTAATTTTCCCAAACCTGTATGATTCGCAGAAGTTACACTGCCTGATTAAGTCCATAGACCACAGGCGATAACTATGAGGCCATCACCTTATTTTGCCTCTTTGAGAATCCTCCAATTTTCTGTAGACCGCAATTTTGTCCACCCAGAAATTTGATGGCTCTCTCCGTCGTGGATTGGGTACTTTTCGGAAAGGAAATGCTCTGTGGTGGGGAGTCTCGTCTCGTGTAGCCTCACGCAGTGAAGCTCCTTTGCAGGTTGCCAACGAGGCAACAATTGAGGTAAGCCACTCAGATATTTTGTGGTTTGGCTTTCACACGCATTTGTGAAGTACCCCGGCTTTAAATAAATGTCTCCAAACTCGGGGTAAGCGGACTCCTTATCGAATACCTTTCCCATTATGGCATCCTGGACGAGCGCCTGCTATTCAGGTGCCAGAACTGAGGCGTGATAGTTCAGTGGAAGAAGAGCCACTCGTTCGGTCGACGCCACTTTCACCTAGGAGATGCGTGTCCCGCTGTTAATTTTGGCGGAGTTCTCCTGGAGAGTCAGGATGCCGCAATCCTCAAAACAAATTATGAAATTACGGTGATTTTTTCGCAGTTTTTGAAAAAGAAAAAACTGAATCTACGACACGAGCAGTGATCCTACACGAACACTCTACTCAGCTGATTGAAACAGATCTCATAATAATAATGTAAAAAAAAAAAAAAAAACAATTTTGAGCCGATTTCTCATTTGATTTCCAAAACCAAAAGACAATTATTCCAAAAGTGATGAAAAACTGTCTCTGGAAAATTTTCCCAATTTTCGGATTTTTTTTTTGTATTGGAAATATGGCTGAAAAGCCTGCCCCACTGCAGAATAGTTATTATGAGATTATATAAAAATAACTAATAGTATGTAGCTAAGTCTTCTCAGACATTAAATGCATTTGACAGAGATCAGGTTGTGATGATCATGACATTCGTTTTTCTATACGGTTATAGATTTTTGATTTTCTTTTCTGGGCTATGTGTGACGACTTTTGGGCTCAAATAATTGCGAAAACCTAAAAAACCTTTCACTCAATTAGGTTGATGGATTGGATCCTGTCTTGTTTTTGATTAGGATCTGATATAAAAATAAGGACATAAGCGGCATGATACATACTTGATGAAAATTGGTGGCTTTAAATTAGGGTTAAGTCTAAAAATATACAAAGAATATGCTTCGTTGAATCGAAGTCGCGATTTTCTGATAATGGTAGACAAAAGCTATACAAAAGTAAAAGGGAAAAAAAAACCGAGATAAAATGTAAAAAGAAAGTTACCGTCGTCGATTCGATGAAGCTTGTCCGTTCAGGGTAAATTATAATTACAAATGTAGTCTTATAAATTTTTTCACAAGAGACCACCCCATGCACGTTCGTCCGCTTCTGATCTACCCGAGCAAGATTTTCAATTTCCTCGGTCTGCTTCCAGGACATTCAGCACTTGCTCGGACGTTAACAGCCCATAGTACATAGTCATCTCCTCCCCTTTCAAAAATAGACCTTTGCATTTTTCCAATAATGAATTATGTTTGATTAGTGGTGAGTCAGTTTTAATTATATGCGCCACTATATTAAACAAGGCTTCAATTTGATGACATCCCTAAAAGAACTCATCAATTTTCCATTAAATTTACTTGCAACCTACTGCAATACCGAGATCGTTTACCGATATATTGAGATATCACAAATGTATTAGTAAATAGAATTAAATCATGCAAAAGATAAAATCTAATTGCTTCTAAAAGATATTTCCGATGGCTCAAGTTGAGCTGGTAAAATAAGAATGGGTAACTGTGGGGCGGCCGTCACACATTAAAGATCGCGAACACGTTGGCTCAAAAGGTGGGCATTGTAATTATTGTACCATCGAGTTCGTGTTGTATTTGCTTTAGTCATAATCATTACTTTTAGTTGATTTCAATTGTACAACGGTGTGCTATTCGTACGGGTGATTAAAAGAAGAAAATTGTAAGAAGCGATGAGGATATGTGTTGCTCTGAACTTGATATCCATACGGTACCCTCGTTTCGTCGTCGGGAGTAATTTTAATACTATTAGCTGAAAACCATCAAGGTCTGGTTGAGGTCTGCATATTTTCACAGGGTGAGATGAAAGAGTTTTAGAGAATATATTTAGTTGTAAATTATTGGGTATTTTCGGTCATATAATTCAATTTAGTTTACTTAGGGTATAACCAAAAAATAATTCAGTAAAAAACAATCTTTTCAATAAATACAAAATTATGATTTTTCCCTTATACTGTAGATTTTACTAATTTTTTTTATAACATTCAATCGTTTCGGAGACCATGTGCCGGTGTCTTCAAAACTAAAAACTCATTTTTTTAAATTAAAAATTAGGTTTTATCACTGAAGAAGGAGGCACGTGGTCTGCGGAGCAATTGTATGCCACAAAAACTATAAAAACTTACAATAGGCGCGTTCTTTTGCAGGTATTCAGGTCAAGGGTAGGTACCCCGAGCTTTTGCGCAAAAAAAAACGATGTAGCTGACCCATACAGGGTAAGAGTATGTATTTGATATGAAATGGATTTTGTCTCAGATAAAGTTTGGATTTTAAGTGATGATATAGTCACACTCTTTGAAAAATATTAAAAACAAACGTCATTCTATTACATAAAGAGCAAGCATTGAACCTATCAAATGCAACTGTGACTGAAGAAACTAATTAATTCCAAGTAGTTTCCTAATATTTCGACAAAAATCACTTTTCCAATTGGAAAAAATGTGGAATTTAATTGAGGTGAATTAGGCGAAAACACAGTGGAACATCTTCGAACCCACGAACTTCTTCTAGCAACCGGTAGATGCGCCCTAAATAAAAGCTTTACATGTGTGCTATCGAGGTCAGGATTAGACCTCGCTAAATTAGCAGGTTAAGCGTTAACCTATATTGGGTAGCATTGTTCTGTTCTTGTATTGCGTATTATTTCACTAACCTATAATACAGGTTAAGAATTGCAAAAGAACGCGCCTAATATAAGGAAAGCACCCAAATGTTTTATTTATTCAACTTGTAAGAAAAAACTCTTTTTTCTTTTTTTTTTTGTTAGTGTTCGTCCCTTTAGCGATAAAAAAAAGCTCAAATTGACTGGATAAATAATGAATTGGATTATCATTATGCACAACTCGATACAACAGCTTTGAACCTCCTACACACACATCTTAAAATCACCGCAAATTTAAATGCCTTTTCCTACGAATTATTCAACGAATTACATGGCAATTTTCTCGGCATTAGTGACGGAATTTTTCGCGAAAAACGTAAAATTCAAAACAACAAACTGAATAAACTAATTAGTGAAAAACCAAAAGAACCAACACCAAATGTAAATTGGAATTGTTTGTGACACTTGGTTTCATTCTGCATACCAATTTAGTATGCGTCTGTAGCTTAGCTCGGTAACGCACCGGGCATTTCTTGCTACTCGAAACACGGTCTCTGCGGTTCGCGCCCCGCAACGGGACCAACTATTTTTTATTCTCAAATTCCCTCTGAATTAATTTCTCCGAGCTTAGTGGTTTCGTATGGATACTAGCACTCATCAGGTCTTGCATCTTTGCAGCTATCCATGTGCAAGACGACCACGAAAGTGTGAGAATTCTGTTTGTATAAGCCGTGAAGGCGTGATTTTACTTGAAAACTCGACCGTGGAGGTCTAGATGGTGTGAAGCACTTATATTAACTCACTAGAGGGGTAGAGAGAGGGTGAGAAGTTGAGATATTTGTTCCCTGGCAATTTTACTTTATGTATTAATGTTCTTGCAAATGTACAAGTGCGAATCATTTTCAATTTTAAATTGGAATTGTTTGTGACACTTGGTTTCATTCTGCACACCAACTTAGTATGCGTCTGTAGCTTAGCTCGGTAACGTACCGGGCATTTTTTGCTACTCGAAACACGGTCTCTGCGGCTCGCGCCCCGCAACGGGACCAGCTATTTTTTATTCTCAAATTCCCTCTGAATTAATTTCCCCGATGCCGGTGCGTTACCGAGCTAAGCTACAGACGCGTACTAAGTTGGTGTGCAGAATGAAACCAAGTGTCACAAACAATTCCAATTTAAAATTGAAAATGATTCGCACTTGTACATTTGCAAGAACATTAATACACAAAGGAAAACCAAATGTAAAACCCGTTAATAGTCTAATAGTGAATTTGTCTAATGAAATTTTCTCCGAAAACGAATTATCCTTGTTAAATCGCGGTCTAAATTTTACAATTAAACCCAAATACGAACCAGTCAGCGACATTATTGCCGAAATTGAGTCATCGATCCGGTACAAATCAGAAACAACGAAAACTAACATTCGAAAGAAGGCAACGGACATTTTTAAAAAGAAAAAACCAACAAATTATTCACACCAAAACACTAACAAATGGTCAACAGCATTAGAAAACTTACGAAATCGCAACGTTTATTATACCAAAGCCGACAAAGGAAACCAAATTGTTGTCATCGAAAAAGAAGACTATGACCGAAGAATGCTAACATCAATAGAAGAAGAGAATTTTATCAAAATGAAAAAATCACTCCTACCGAAAATGCAAAATGATGCCAAATCCCTCATAAGTGAAATTAACAAAGTGTTCGATGTGCCCATGTACAAGCTTCGTATCTCAAATCCTGAGGTACCAAAAATGTACGGACTTTGTAAAATACACAAAGAAGGTGAAAAAATGAGGAAAATAGTATCAAACGTGAATTCACCTTTGTAAAAATTGCTAGGTGGTTAGTGAACGAAATGAAAAAATTCGGAAATTTTGATGGTTTCGCAGTTAAAAACTCTTTCGATTTCGTAAATAAAATCAAAGAATCAAAAATTGAACATAATGAAAAGATGGTTTAGTTCGACATAACGGCTTTATTCCCCAGCATACCCATCGATGTAGCCACGGAAGCGCTGAAGATACACCTAATGAAATTCGATGTAAGCGAAGACCATCTAAATGTCTACATAAATACCGCGAAAATATGCATGTCCTATAATTGCTTCACATTCAGAAACGATTTCTACAAAAGTGACCAGGGAGCCAGCATGGGGAATCCACTTTCACCCTTAATGGCAGAAGCGTTTCTGACGAAATTTGAAACGGAACTGAAGAAAAACAGCTTGTTACCGCGTATTTGGCATCGGTATGTTGATGATGTATTTGCAGTTGCACGAGAAGAAGAAATACCTCATATTTTGGAAGTATTAAATAACAAATACGACTCGATAAAATTTACTCATGAACTGGAATCTTCATCTTCATTGAATTTCCGGGATTTAACACTCACTCGAGACAGTGAAGGAAATATCAGCGTCGCAGTTTATCGCAAGCCAACAACATCAGAGAGATACATTACGAATGACTCCCATTGTTCACAACAACACAAATTAGATACCTTTCATTCTATGATCCATCGTCTGTGCAATTTAAATTCATCTGCTACCAACTATTTAAAAGAATATCAATATATTCAAAATTTAGCAGATATCAATGGTTTCAAAAGATCGATTATAGATGATCTAGTGATGAAACACTCAAAAAAGGCACATAAGAATAGCCTCTCAACATTGTTCGCACAAAATAATAACGACTCGTCAAAAAGCGAACATCGAGTGTCCTTCACATTCACTCCATCAATTACTGGATCATTATTCCGAACCTATAAAAAAGAAGGCATGCAAATTGTGTTTAAAAACAACTCCAAACTGAAATGTTTGCTTGGATCAACGAAGGACAAAACACCGACAGAAGAAAAAAGTGGGATTTATCAAATCAGCCAAATATATAGGAAGCCAAATATATAGGACAAACAAAACGGAAAATAAAAACTAGATATAATGAACACATAAATGCAGTAAAAAATCGAACAACGGATGAATCAGCGGTGGCATTGCACATATATAACAACATTGACGAACCACCTCACAAAATCGGTGGTATCAAACTAATAAAGCAAATAACGGACTATAGGACACTCGACGCGTATGAAGCAATGCTTATATATAAATGCAAAAATCGGATGAATACAGAATATAACGTCACATTTGTTTAAATTTGCCAAATAAATTTTCAGCGCTCCTCGCTCTAACTTGTTCAATTCCTTTTTATACCTATATATATTTTTTATATATTATGATTCATATTTTTTTTATATTTTCCACTAGTTTTCATTAAAAATTGTATTTGAAATTTTCTTTAGTTAGCAACGCGTTTGCTGAGGATGAGGTGTTAATTGCCTCGAAATGCATATAATATTATAATTTTAACTTAGAAAAAAAAAAAATAATAAAAAATTACGAACTTTAACAAATTTGTTGTTTTTTAATATTTTCTTCGGGTAAATTTTATGTGAGTTTTTGCAATCCATAAAGGGACGACGACGCTAACAAAAAAAAAAGATAAATCAGATTGCAAACATGGTTTCGTGTGAGATAAATACACATAATGTTGTAAGAAAAAATCTGAACTAAAATTTTGATTTAAAATATTTTGCTTTTGAATCGGGTCTTTCAGTTGCGTGTGACTAGAACTTTCTTTAATTTTTTACCCTATGATGGATTTGAAAGTCTACAGTGCACTATCCAAAAACTCGCTGAAATTATGGTTATTATTATATTAACAATGAAAAAGGATGCATCAAACTGAGAAACACCTTTTCACTATACATTCTGTATCTGTTCCAGTACCATATATCGTGCCTTCTACAATCCTCGCTCTTTAAACTATTGGACATTGCCACCATATAACAGCTCTCAATTGTTGATGTGATCCTGATACGAAACATTCTGAAGCTATTAGTAAAACATTTTCCAGTTGCATCCATGACTACTTTCTTCGTTCACGGTCTTATCGTTCCTCGTAACGAACTGACACTAGGCAGTAGCCTTTTAATGTGAATCGAAACCCGATTGCGATAAAATGCGCTACGGGAAATCGGGAGCTGACCATTGGCAACGCTTTTATAACGTTATTAAATGACTTTAATGAAAGGCGCGGATTTTAATTGTTTTGAAATGGTTTTCGATTTATCAGTGAGAAAATCAAATAATTGGTCATGAGAATGAAGAGCCAATATTGGCTTTTCGAGGAGTTGATGGCAATTAAAACTTAAATGATCAGGTGCAAATGTCAGATTCATGGTCTTCCCGGAATATTCATTATATTTCAATAAAATATCGTTGTAGTCCATTAGGGGTTATATTTGTGTTTCTTGCGTAGGCTAGCCCATTCGTCTTCAACTCCTTCGAAAAAATGCTATTATGATCCACAGATAACACTTACGTACGCCCTATAAGGTGGACTCAGAAGTTTCTTAGCTGGGAGTGTACAATATCTTTGAATTCTCCTCATCTTCATTTTTGCATTGTTTTTTATCTGCAATTTTGCTTGAAATTTTTAGTGTGTGCTGCGTGCCAAGGCAATAATAACGTGAACGGGAACAACGACACACTAAACGTGTTCATTAGCGACAAACATCATTAGCACATTGTTGTCGTGCGAAATCTGAGTAAAATCTCTCCGGCAACATGTTGACTAAACAACGTGACGATCACACAATAATGCCAGTGCAATAGGGCCAGAGGCCTGGTACCATTAGTCTGTTGTTGTTTCAAAAGTATGAGCTTCTTGTGTTACGATACGATAGATATGATTAGATTACAATGTATCCGATATTAAACTAAGTGCGTTGTAATGTCGAACAGAATATTGGTGAACAGCGTCTAAACGAGTATGTACTCATCTTTGTACCAAATTTAACGAAGTGATCCTTTTGAGTGGGCCTTGTATTGGCTTTCAGAGTAACTGAAGAGGGCAAGACAGTAATTCGATTAATTAGAGGTTCAAATGACATCGAAACCAAAGTTACATTAGTCGCAATTTTGGTAACTGAACATTATGGAAGAGGATAAGCAGCAAAGGAAAGGTCATAAGCGTGAACCGTGCAATAAGCTGCTCCAAATATTTCACTAAGAAATACAGAAATCGACAGTAAACTCAAACTCTGGATGGAAATAATTATTTTGGCACGGCAAAGCAATTAAAGCATCACTTAAAAAAGTACACAATTGCAACGGACGGTTTGGTGGGCATCCGATTATAACCGTGGGGACGGAGAATAAGTTAGCGTAATGATCGTGAAGATCGGGCCGTGCCATCTGCCTCAGCGGGCTAAGCAGCGGCCAATGCTTGCTGAAGCTCAGTTAGGGGGCGGGGTTTTCGCCACTCATTGCCTTTGTCCTTTACGTATTAATACAAATTCATAGGCCTGGGGAAGGCAACACGAACATGGGAGTTAAAAATGGGGAATAATAAAAAAATGAAGCGATAAGGATGGAATGGTTGGTGTACAGCACAGAAGCCCTCGCGCTCGCTTCGGGGTCCAGGTGTAATAATAACTTGGGCCTCTGGTTTCGTACCACCGACATATCATTACTCATCAGGTGCTACCTTCGATCTGACGGTTGAAGCAGCACAGCCAGACTTGAATATGGTTCATTATAAAATCCTTCTTGCTAAAAGCAATAAGCAGGCCAATATAGCCGTTTTTGATATAAGTATAGGGAGAGCAAAAAGCGTAAAACATATTTAAAAATTAATTTCTCTCATAAAGTTCTTTTCCATAAAAAGGACAATGGGCAAACCTAGTCCAAATTTTTACCACTGATAAAACCTATACATATATCTGAAGTGTGTACTTAATATGAAGTAACTTTTTCTATCGCAGTAGTCATGATGGCGCAATGGTTAGCACGTTCGCCTTCTATGCACTGGGCCCGGTTCGATTCCTACTGAATGCGGTAGTTTGCGAAAAAGTAGGGGATTTACGTGTCGGACTATGAGCCCACTCAGCTGTTAAATAAGTACCCATTTATGGGGCAAATAACTCGGTTGAGCGTGTGGCTGATTACACACCTCTGTACAAGACCGTCATGATCTAGAATATGAGATGATGCTAACTCATCCCGAGGCCATGGTTCAAATTGGACTATTGCGCCAGTTATTTATTTATTTAAAAAAAATACACTGATTAGAAAAGTTTTAGGACAAAAACAAAAGACTTAAGCGAGTAACTCTGATTTGAACACAACAGAATATAGCGTTAGCCCAGTCGATGATTAAAATTGCTGTCCCCGTTTCGTGCCCAGACTCCCAAAAGAAACCTTCACACCAATTTTGGTTAAGATCAGAACACGAGAATTGTCCGGACAAACGAACTAACGAACAAGAAGCACGTATCGTCGATTATATTTTTATACGTTACAAGGCCGGAAAATAGAAGCATAAAAAATAGTCTTTTTTAAAGTGAGAATATCTCGAAAACTATTGGAGATACGGAAAAGCTGGGGTGAACCTTCCTTGTTGAACTGCTCAAGGTCTTTCAGTTTTTCTCAGAAGATTTTCCGCTAGGGACAACCGTTTTAAAAATATTAAAAAAAAAAAAATAAACAAAAAACAACTTTTTTCAGTTAGTGTATTTTTTCTTGCTATCATATTGAAGGTGGCCTATGCAATTACATATGTCCCGTTACTGGTGGAAGCTTCGACCACGCCCTATACATTTTCGGCCATTGTCCTTTTACAAACTCTTCAAAGGAACGAATGATGATTTTTTATTAATTTATTAATTTTTTTTTCAGAGCATACATCATTTATTATGTGCAACTAATTTGTTCCTTTCACTGGGTTCGTCTGTATCCCCAAGAATGGACACACTCACTTCCTCCTCCTAGCTCCTCTCCCAACTGTACTGTATGTTTTTATGGTGGATAATATAGGACCAGGCCGCTTTGGCTCTGAACCCAAGACCTCCGCTGGTCCAGCCGGGACCTGTGCCACCAAGCTAAAAGCATCCACATCAAAAGTATTTTTTTTTTGTTTCAGTGACTGCGGCTCGACAAGGCCGTGGTTCGCAATATTTGGTACCCAGGACCCAAGGCTATTTATTTCCGATAGCTTTGTCATCGTTTGACTGCTATTAAGTTGTCAGCTTCAAAAGGAAGCAAGTGGTGCGCATGTGGGAGCTTCGCGTTGAGAAGTCGTCATCGCAACAATGGTGTCAACCATGTGTTTTTCTCAGGAGGATGATCTCATCGTAGGATGGTTTCGACTATCGAGACTGCTTCTATATCCCCTGGATGGGATGAAGCCCGCAAGTTGCCTTTTAGTGAATTAGGAAGCACTTCGATAGTTGCGTTCGTGGAATTTTGCGATCTCTTTCGTTCTTCGTCCGGTGCGTTGAGTCTATATAAGCTTAGTTGATTTAGTATCAAAAGTGATCACAACTCTACGACGGGACGCTAATCCTACAACATTCATCCTTTTTACCATCGTCAAAATTTCAGCATATCTTTTCCCAATCCTAAGCTTGTGTTCATCCAATTATCAATGAATTATTAAAAGAAAATACATTTCGCATTAATTCCTTTATTCACTTATTATACCTTTTTTTAGTTTTTTGTTCGGAATAGTAAATAAATTATTTCCTTTTTGCTTTATCTTCTCTTTCTTGAATTTATCGTTTATTTTTATTTCTTAGTTATCTTGTCTTTTCCTTGTTCTTGATAGCTTATTTTTATAATTTTATTTACTCTTCGGCAAAATGACGCACCAAGATCAATTGGATTCATTCTCACCAGATCTAATTCTGCAAAATACACCAACAGCCTCGCGTACACTTTAGGTACTGCACAATGAGGAGAAGTTGTGGGTATGGACAAATAGAGATTTGATTTCGATGGATCGTCCAACGGCTTGACCGCCCAACAATTGATTTTCCGCGTGACTTCTTTGTCCAAGAGTTACGCCATGTCCGAGGATATCATAGCCATGGACATCTGCTAAATGGAGCTGCTATCGACTGGTATTGGCCATTCCAGACCCAGAAACACTGTATGCACTGAAGTGATTATAGGGAAGACTTTCTGGAGAGGTTCGAAACCTACAAAACTGACGTTGACACTCGTCGAGCTGCCAAGGCCCGTGTACAACGGCCTGGGGAAAATTTCCAGGAACTCTGCGATGCAAACGAGCTGAAAGTTTCGTTAAGTGGCACAGACATGCAATGTATTCTTCTAAGGATTATCAATCGTCACATATGTGATCACTTGGCGGGACTTACGTTCACAGCAGCTCGTCAGTTAATACGTCGTTGTATCGCAGTCAGCCCATCGAAGGCTGCTATAGTCCCATTTACGACGAAAAGGATGCTTTGAGCAATGAAATGCCCCACTTTGTATTTGTATAACTCATCAATACAGATGGCAAATTACATCAAATATCTGGGAATCGCCTTGATAGCAATCTACTCTGGGCAGAACATCTTAAGGTAACATCAGAAAAGGCCACAAAAGCCTTGTGGATCTGCAGATAGTTTGCAGGTAGGACGTGAGGCACCAAGCTACGCATTCTTCTCTGGATTTTCAAAGCTATTGTTCGGTCAATTATTGATTATGGAACAGTCGTTTGGTAGAAAAGAGCGACCACCTCATAATATCAGGAACCATGCGCTCCTGTCTTACTGCGTCCCTTGAGACGTCGCTTTACCTTCCGCCACTGCACATTGATATTGAGGCAGAGGCTAAAACTGTAATAGCCAGGCTTAAAGCCTGCAATGCACAAATCAGACTGATTTCGGAACAAACTAGCTGGCTGCTAAGCACGCCGTCTGATCACTTGAAAAGGGAGCTATGCTTCGGGCATTCCTTCCGGTCAACTGTGTGGTATAGAGAGCAGTGGGCGGAGTCTTTCGGCTTTCTTCATCTCAACACAATAAAATGGTTCATGGACGGGTCCAAAACGGATGAAGGATCAGGTGCAGGCATCGTCGGTTCAGGCCACAGAATTTTCAAACCCATGAGAAATTTTCTCACTGTTTTCCGAACGGAAGTGCATGCCATTGTGCGCGACTGTGCCAGGTCACAAGCTTCGCTAACAAAGACATAGGAATCTTTACCGATAACCAGGCAGCCATTAAGGCGCTGACTAGTACATGGGTTCACTCAAGACTAATGAAGTCTTGTCAAGATATCTTAAATATCGTTGGGGCCTCCATCAACTGCACAATCTACTGGGTTCCTGGGCATTCTAATATTTTAGGTAATGAACAAGCAGACGAGCTTACCAGAAGGGCATGTTAGGCTCTCCTACATTAACCCAAACCCTCTGTGGTATAAATATCTGCCTTGGCAGACAGCAGGTTAGTGAATGGGAGCGAGAGAGAGCTGCCTCGTTGTGGGAAACTCTCCCCGGTATGAGAAAATCAAAATTGTTCATTGCGGGCTACTCTCATGAGCGGTTCCTTGTACTACTTAGCCTGAGTAGAAACAGAGTCAGAATTTTATGTGGACTTCTCACAGGTCATTCCTGTCTTCGATGTCACCTCAAAATAATGCGCATCGTTTCGGATGCTAGCTATCGTTAGAAGTAAGAAGAGCGATTAATACGTTTTTTGAATAGCCACATTCTTTGCTGGTTTTGGGGCGAGTGCCAGAAGAAGCATCACCTCACGCTCAGTTGCCCTCTAGATTATCACGTGTGTTTTTAGCTTATCGAATCGGTATGATAGACAGATCTTATTATATCAATTGAACGTGGTTCCAATGAAGCAATCATAAAGAGACTATCTCATTCCTTCGTCTCTTTGATGATACTCCAGTTGGTCATTCCAGTCCAGTCCATCATTTTTACTGCCCAAAAAGTGAAAAGCTAATTCCACCGTTGACTGTGAATCCTTCGAGAAGAAAATGCTAGCCACAGGGATAATGGGGGGATCTCGTCCCCCATTGCCATACACAATGAGGCTCCTCCTAGGACTTTAATGCGGCTGCGATCGTAGTGAGCCATTCCATAGATCTTCGGTTGTCGCATTCTATAATAATATACTTGGTTCGAACCGTATACTTCCGAATTCAGGCTTAGCTACCTGCTCGATGAGGACCTCTTCCAAGATGGTGTCCTATATTAGAGCCTTCTGGTTTGACGAAAGCGCGGTGGAGGGGCAGTCTGAGGATAACATAGTCATCTTCTACATAGACGCTATCTTCGAATAGGTGGCGCCAGTCCAGCTGTCTCAAACTCTGTGAAACGTGGGCAGGGCCCCCCTGGGTGAGGAGCTATTGTATTCTCTCCTGACGCGCCCTTGATTTCGGTCGACATGGCTCGAGTGGTTTTACCTTGAATCTCAAGTCTAGTGCGAGAGTCTTTCGCGGGTTTGATGTTCGCAGCCCGATGTCTGAATGAATTAGGGCCTGATGACCTATTAGAAGGGTCGCAAGTTTCCTTATGGGGACCTGCTTAGGCGATTGCTGCACTGTCTTGTACTTTTTAGTAGCTGCTTCGATGTTGTCCTTTTCAGACCTGTGCCTCTTAGAAGGATTCCGCCGAATCATTGAAACCGGGATATCGTAGAAAGATCTATTTATTGTCAAATTCTTCAGATCTTAGCCATTTTTAATTTCGCTTAGTAGACATATCTACGAGAAAGTAATACTTTCCCTAGAAAATTTAGTTAAAGATGAAAAATATTTCCTAAAAAATACTACAATAACCTCACAGTCACAAGGATGTATGAAAAGTTGAGTATGCGAACAACCTGCTGTTTATTTAGGAGATGCAGTGGAACAGGAAAATGCTGGGTGCCGTGCCGGTCGGAAATGTGTTTAAATAGGCTCAGAGAAGGGAGATGGGACAGGAAGGATAATGCAATCCTTCTATCCAATGTTTTTTGATTTGATGCTACCCACATGTCTACACCGAATAGAAAAGAAAGGTGACCACGCGTTTTCTTTACATCCCGATCTTCACTTTCTAGTGTTTTGTTCCAATTAAGAAAAGGTGCCATAAATTTGAAGTGTCCAATGCCCCCTTACAAATCAAATCTCCCCAAGCGCACTTCAGTCCGACAGCCAGTAATTCAGTCAATTTTTTAATTCCTACTTCAAGTGTTCCGGAACACTTTCGATTCAGACTCCCAGTGGACCTAATCACTTTTCGAGTCTGGAACGGAGCGGAAATGCTCCTTAAGTGAAGTTTAGTTCAAAATAGTAGGCGCGGGACCAGACAATCATGGCTACACTATCTTGATTTGCCACCACTGTATACTGTTTTCTCTTGCAACACTCAGGTGGTCATAATCACTCCCTGTGGTATCGTAAAAGCCCACCAGATCCTTCTGTTTCCCCATTCCGAGACTCCAGGCCTTCCAATGGATTGCATCCTTGAAACTGATTCTGTATTTATGTAATTCTGCCAGTGGATGAGGAGACTACGGGATTAGTATATTTAGGTTTGACTATAACCAAGGCGGTTTTTTGGGAATTTACTAAGGACTACCCAACCTGCAGAAAGCTATCCAAATAATCGAAGCGACAAATAGTGTAAGACCGCCATGTCCTTCGCAATTAATTTTCAATGTCCTTTTATAATAAAATCACGGCAGACTTGTATGACCTTCCTGATAATCAGATTTGACTACACACTTCTGCCTTATTCCTTTTCTGTCATTTATCCATTTAGACATAAGGAACAATAATGAATGAACATAGCATCGTACGCACCACGCTGCATACATCTTTTCCAATTACTTGTCACAAGTATCAAATTTCCCATGTCCACTTGGTCCAGTCAACGTACCAAGTACGTTCTTGAAAACATTTCACCGTCTAAAAGTTAATTGCCTCATAGTTCACTTTTACGCTATCCTCAGCGGAAAGCGGTGTAACTAATCCGCAACTGAATAATGAGTTTTACACCTCCTCAGGAGTAACGAAGTACACTGCTATCTTCAATCCACGATGCAATTCATAAATGAACTTTCAAGTACGGTATTGTAACACAATGTCACCGGGGATAATCGGCCTCCGGGTCCACCACTCTAGGGGCCTATGGGCTGTCTAAAAGAGCCGAATTGAGCTGAATAGGAAAACTGGACATATGGTGGATGGTGGTGTGGATACCGCGAACCAATCCACTCTCCAATGGCAATCTTATCCAGTGATAAGGAAACCGGTCAAACCGTACTTTGAACGGTCTGAATCTGAATCCGACCGACCCGATCAGCACAAGCAATAACAAGAGATGAGACCTCCTTGGGTCTACCAGCGGCTCGAAGTATCGGCGAAGTGCATTGACAACGAAAGGAGAGTACATAAATAATAACTGCATTCTACAATTCCCACATGGCCTCATCTAGGCACCGGGCAGGCGTTACTGTAGAATTAGCCCTGGTGTGCATTCAAGAAATGCACTGTTAGTGGACATAAGTGGACTTACGAGATCTTTGCGCGCATCGTACGCATTTTATCCCAAAAACGAACAAAAAGTAACATCGAATGCCAAGAAGAAGAATTTCGAACGATGGAGGAACCTATGCCACGAAGTGCACTGGAACTGGTCACAGAAAGGCGACACCGCATAACACGCAGAAAAAATGGTAGTCCGCATTGAAAAGAAAAGAGGAAGCTTCGCTTTTATGAAATATGCCAAGTCTTGAGAAATTGTAAACTCGGCGAACGCATTGCGAAGAAGTCCGCGACCCTGTATTCTGCATACAATGAAGAAATAATTTCTCATTTTCTTCATATTTTGTATACAGTTTCGGGTTGGCTGAGGGTTGTCAAGGTATAAGGTAAGTGCCTAAGAAGTTTGTAAAATGCCGAAGAAAATATCCAGGTCTCTCAAGTGAATTGAGCTAAAACACTCCTGTCTCTAAACTGGTAACCTTGGTCCTCAGTGGAACCTACCCAGGATAGTGTTCGGATCTCAGGCGGATTACAGCACTGCGATCCACGCAGCCAGTCGAGCCACCTTGGTGACTCTGGCAAATATGATCTGTATAATACAGTTACGCTATTATATTTTGCAAGTCTGACCACCATACCTAACCAGGTTCAGGCCTAGGCACCTTGAACATAAATTTTTGAATTACCTGGCGACAAATTCTTTCTTTATTGCTTCGCGAACAATACTGCAACAAGTCATTTATATTTGTGGCCATTATGCAGGAGAGCCTTTTGAGGAAGCCCAAAGTCCCAGAGACTGCGTTGCATTGCGATGACGACGACGGCGTGTGTAAAAAATGGTAATCATAATAGTGAGCCGACGATAGTGCATTTGAAATTGAATGCATGGCAAGTTCGAAATGAATGTGGCCAACATGTCCATTCGCCGATCTCGGGTGCAGTGGGAAATCTTTTGGTGTATAGTGTTAGATTATAATTGGATGGTCGTGGCCAGATGGGAGATGGGTGAACTGCACAGCAACATGGGGCCCTCTTCGCTTATTTATGTTTGATTTCACTTCTTGAAACTTGTCGAGAATGTTGTGGACTTCTGTTAAAAATTACATTTAGCCAGTATTTGACTTCATGATGTCAAAACATAAATTAAAAACGGAAAGGAATTGAAACGTTGAACGGTAGCCTGAGTTCCAGCGATTGATATAGACACGGTCTGCACGGACGACTGTGGTTGGTGGCTGGGTCTTTAGAGCTTGTCTGCATAGGTACCGTAATGTTCGCCAACGAACCGTTGTTGTATATTCCCATCACATCTTGATGACCTTTGCCGCTGCGGTATAGGGTGTTGGCTGACCAAACTTGGTTAGCTATTGCACAACGCACAACAGTGCTGTTTCGATGCGCACAAGAGTCTTACTATAATGACAATCGTAAGATGATGTTATTTATGGTCATAAGTTTGTTCGCCTGACAGACACCCTCAAGATTACATATTCTTGATTGGACCATGATCATACAGAGGGACTACGATGAGGTTTGCGTGCCGATATACTGAAATTAGTGATGTGAGGTCAGAAGGTCGGTAGAATTTTCTTGAAAGACAGAGAATCAATTAGCAATTGATGATACACGAACGATATGACAGAGATTAAATGCGAATATAGATAGATGGAAATGTGCAATTTGTGAAATTTTCCATTAACGACCTGACTGGCAATGCTATTAATTTACTCACTTCCATCAATCATAAGTATTTCGATAGACGTCAAGTCATTCTCGAAAATGGCTGAAGATGTGACAGGACCACTAACATTTGGACCATTATGGTACATTTACCGTAAATGTCATGCCCTTGAAAGTGCGAACTTCACCTCCATGTGGTGACGTTTGGAAGCAGGCTGCTGGTAAAGTCTTGTCTTTGCCATCAGCGCTGACTAAACTTGATCGAGCAGAGAGCGGTATGTTCTTTATAAACATACCCTAAATCCAAGATGGAGCTTTATGCGCCGAGGGGTGCATGATCAACAGTGTGCTTGGCCGCTAGTATGCAAACTCTGAATACAAGTCGACCTAAAGCTTTAAACCAGACTTCTGACGGCAGACCGGCTGAAATTGTCGGCGACTCTCCCGGATACTCGTGGGATTCTATGGATAACGCAAATCAATGTAAACCTGAGTGTAATGCAACTCCAAATGCATCAAACACAGTCCTATGAGCTACCTAATAGCTCAATGCTCGGCAGAGCCTCCAGGCCCGTTCTTGGGACTGTCGATGGACCGGCCGTTGATCGATAAAGTGCTTCTGAGTTGTTCTTGGACTTTTTGGTCCTGATGACTCGGAGCCCTTACGTTCTGACATGGATTCTGATCCCGACGATACGTATTCCGAGAAATCTGGGCTGACAATCACGACAGGCTAACTTGGCGGCAAATCCAGGACTAACAAAGTGTCTGGTAAACCGTTGTATAATCATGTAACAGCGGGTGTTAAGCTGGGATTCTGTTCAGCTGATGCAAACTCTACCTCCCTAACAACCAAGTAAATTACGCTATTATAAGAAGCTATTATCGACGTCACTATCCACAACAGGCCCGATGATTAGGACATCAATTTTGAGGCCCATGTGCCACGAACAGGTTGGTCTTTGCTGGTCTGTACTAACGCCGTGACAGCTGAATGAGTGCACCTACCTCCGATAAGCATGATACACGCAAATTTGCTTCACCCGCCGTAGGCAAACCTGGTCCTAAGGTTGTGGTGGACCAAATTCCAACCAATGTTGGGCCTGTTGACACCGACGGCAACCGCACATTCATCATAAACGCTAAGACACCATTAACAACTAGCGCGTCTAGCACTCAATGCGCAAGGTTTACTGCCGCAAAACCTGTGCCACCCGCGCGGGGTCAATATCCGTCAAGGGGCACCGTTGATTCGGGGGATTAACCCGTTTAGTCCTCGTGCTGCTAATAGACTGAAGACCTCAACGTCTGGAAAATGGCCGCCTCCAGCTGCCACCACAAAATTGGCCCATTTTTGCGTATTAATGCGTGAAATTTGCTTCATCGCTGATGATCACACGACTCCAAAAACCAAGTTTACCGGCAAACATGTCTTGTATGTTTCTGCCGTATTGACTGCGACGCGGTTTATCCACTGGCAATAATTGATACGCCACTTACCTTTTGTATGGAAAACCATGCAAATTCACTTTCAAAATTCGCCACATCGTCGTTGGGTCGAGGCCTTACTGCTGAGCATGACGACGAATGTATACTTTGTGACGTTGTTGAACATCAGCTCCTACTGCATCAATAGCGTCATTACTGTGGCGCGAACGGGTCTTAACATTTGGCTCCGATGTTGCTAAAGAACCTCTAAGACTGGATTGAGCCACTAAATGACGAATTGATTTCGGTGTGAGTGCTGAACGACCGCGATATATTAGTATGTACGCGAGTTGATTTAGCGTAATAGAGGACTTTTTTGAAAATAAAATTTCACAATTTCTGCAGGTTCTTGAGGTATTAAGTGATTCATAGTGAAAATTGTACTGGACAGACATTTCCAACGCGCTATATTATATATCAATCTGACAGCTGGTTGTCAAGTTGTTCCAACTTAACATCGGGTATCCCAAAATGGATCACCCGTTATAAAATTAATATTTCGAGCGAAATTAAAAAATTGGATTACATTTCGACATGACTAAATGGAATTTTATTGGTCCAAAAAATCCATCAGACAATTTGACAGTAAGTATGGTATTGTATGGTATGGTATGGTAAGAGAGGCTGCCGTAATCTATTTACAGCACACTTATACCAGCAGGAGGTCCCTTGTGTTGCCCTGGAATTGCGTAATTCCATTAGTCATCCATTGTTGAACCATCCGGAGCTAATAGAGAGTCACAGGAGTCGACCCACATTCGCATTAGCTAACTCACCAAGATCCGCATAGGCGAATTCGCCTAGAGTCGGCATTCTCCTGTAGGCCAATGCCGGGCAGTTGCAGAGTAGATGAAAGATACTCTCCTCCTCATTTACGTCTTCGCAACTTCTGCAGAAGTCATGGTTTGGAAGTCGGAGCCTCCTCGCGTATCCACCGATAACATAATGACCAGTAATAATTCCCACCACTATCCTGATGTGGTGCTTACTCATCGACAGCAGTTTAGAACTACGGTTTTTGTTCAATAAGGGTCATAATTCGCATTTTGGCAGGAGCTACCATTTAACTATCTCGAGTTAGTAATGTCTATCGCTGTCTTAATTAGCTTATGTTTACACCTGGAGATGGGCATGGCAAAACCCCAACCCATCTGAAGAGTAGCGTTTGCACCGTTCCGAGCGAGCTCGTCAGCCCTACAATTACCAGCATAGGGTAATATTATAGATACTTCCCATCTCCGCAAGGCAAGAGCGACAGTCCGCAACGATCTTTGACGAGACTAGACAAGATTCAAGGGTTTAAATTGCAGCTGTCAGTATAAATTATGACATCTGTTGCTGCCATAGCGGGTCGGCCAATCCACCTCACTGCCTTTTTGATCGCGTGGAGCTCCGCCTGGAGCACAATACAGTAGTCTGTGAGACGATATGAGACAGGTTGACACTAGGCTCATAGGAGCAGATTCCAGCCCCCCAGGAGCCATCAGTATAGATGCACTAGGATTCAGTGCATGTCCGGCTTATCACTTCCCAATGGCTACGGGAAGAAATTGAGCATATAAAGCTTTGTCGAACGTGATTTTTTGTGTTCAATAGTCCGTTGATGATGCGATGTCCATGTTGCTGAGGACTGATGCGTGACCGGTATATGAGTCTACGTAGCGAACTGTCTACCGTATGCGGATCGCCGAGTTTGTGGCAACTTGTTCACTCATAATGCCCAAGGGAAGAAGATTGAGCATAATCTCTAGTGCTGCGGACGGCGTCAAGCAGAGGGCACCACTAATAGCCAAACAAGCCGCTCTTTGCAGCTATATCAATAAAGTAAGATTGGACCCACTACCTAGGACATTCCACCAAACGATTACCCCATGCGGCAGTATCGAGCGTAAGACCGATATATACAATCAATGGAGTACTTTCGGTTGCAGACCCAATTTTTTACCTACAGTCCTCCTGCAACAGTACAGCACTACGGTTGCCTTATTGACATACTCAATTGCTCTAACCCCTTGTGGGGCATAGCGCGTCAACTGTTCCATGTGGCCTAGTTAACGTTTCATTGGCATAAATTGGCTTCAGAGAATGCAGTTGCCAGCATACACCTCCTGCACATCCATGGCCACGAACGTCGTCGTGGACGGGACTCGAACCCGAAACGCCGGTAGTCAAACATGAGACTGATGCCTCAACACACTGCGCTACCGGTCGCCCGCCTTATTGACATGCTCCTGAATGTTCAGCTTCCAATTGAGCTTCCTATCCAGTATAAGACCTAAAAGGTTCACTTTGTCTATAAAGTCAGTTTTACTCCTCCCAAAACAGAAGTATTCACGAAAGGAATTCGATATTTTCTCGTAAAAAAATTCCCCGGATTAACGTCAACACCACAATCGTTAGCCTAGTTAACTAAGACAGCGAGAGCATTCTGCATTACCTCGCTACGGTGCTAGGGAATTTACCTGAAATGGTGATAGAGATATCATCCGCGTAAGCAGCACTTTGCATCCCATCCCCTCCAAGATTAATAGCAATCTGCTGACCGGTATGTTCTAAAGAAGGGGAGAGAGCAGACTACCTTCCGGATTAATCCTGCAGACACTCCTGCGTTCAGAGGATACACACAATTTAGACGAAATAACCCTGGATGTCATCAGGCTAATTAGTCCAACCAGGTTCGGATCCACGTTAAGTCCTGGGAGTGCATTCGTAATCGCATCAAGGTTGACGTTATTGAAGGCCGCATCAAGGTTGACGTTATTGAAGGCCCCCTCAGTATCTAGAAATGTAACCATAGTATATTCCTTTTAGACCAGGGGTTTCTCAATTTGACTAATCAGTGAGTGTAGAGCTGTGCCTACTGATATACCCTTAGAGCAAGCATGCTGCGAAGCCAAGAGTAGTTATTCTGGGTGGTAGAACTCAGTTAGCCTCTCAAACAACTTAAGCAGGGTTGACGACAAACTAATGGGTCTCAGATCCTTGGGGCGTGCATGCGCACTTTTTCCCGCTTTAGGGATAAAGATCACGTTGACCTCCGTCCATATATAAGGGGAATAATTATAGACATGCTCTGAATATACATATATTCCAACCAAGGAACAACAATTCGACGTGTGTTGTATGTCTGCCGGGATAATACCATCGGGTCCAACGGACGTGAAAAGTTCAAAACTGGATGTTGCCCAGAGAGCTTGCTCCCTTGAAATAATGCGTTTCCAATCAGCCGAAGTCAATTCGCTTTCTTTTGCCTAAGTGTGTTGGGTAACCTCCGATGAACTATCCAGAAAGTGTGTATCCAACAGGACTTTCAGTGTCTCTTCGGTGGATGTTGTCCAGGACCCATCTGGCATTAGGATATACTCAATTGCCCTAACCCCTTGTGGGGCATAGCGCGTCAACTGTTCCATGTGGCCCAGTTGACGTTTCGTTGGCATAAATTGGTTTCGGAGAATGCAGTTGCCAGCATGCACCTCCTGCACATCCATGGCCACGGACATCGTCGTGGACGGGATTCGAACCCGAAACGCCGATAGTCAAACATGAGACTGATGCCTCAACACATTGCGCTACCGGTCGCCCCATTAGGATATAGCCAAGTATGGATGGGTTAGTTCACAAAAGAGCCTTCATGATCTTCGTTTGGCTTTCTTTAGTTTTTTATTATACACCCTGAGATGTTGTACGAATCCCAATCCCATTCCAGCCTGGAACTCTTTGCTGCGTTGAATTTTTGTCTACACATTATTTTGCCAGCCCCTGGACCACCACACAGGTTTTTGTTTCCGTTTTGGTCTCCTGGCGCGGCATGATTTTGACGTGGCTTGGTTCAGCGCATCCATTAAGGTAAGCACCATATTATCCAAGTCACGCTTATTACGGGGTTGATCCGGCAAAGGTGGTAGAGCTTGCTGAATGGTCTCTCGGTACTTGGGCCAATTTTTCTGCGTCTGTTCAGAATAGCCGAATGGGCTGTAGGACTGAATTGATTGTACCGGTGGTCAGAGAAAGAGTGTTCTACTGATAACATCCAGTTTTTTACCCGATGTATAATATTATCAGAAACAAGAGAGATATCGAAGACTTCCTTTCTATTCCTTGTGATGAATGTTTGTTCACAACCCACATTGCAAATAAGAAGGTTTGTTGCGAAAATATATTCAAATAACAGCTCCCCATGTAACAGTGAGTAACAGAGATGTTAAATATTGTACACCCGCAAGTGTAAGAGAGAGCGTCGGTTATCTAACGGGATCTTCAGAGGAGATACTACTAGATTTCACCTCATGTCCAAGAAGATTATTTTGTCCTGACCGAGGCAATCAAAATTCCCTGAACAGTACTCAAATGCATTTTTTTATCACCCTAATTCAATTCATTTCGTGATAAAGGTTGTCCTTTTGTCCTGATGTGAACAACAGAGCCCAAGGAAGCAACGTTCCAAATTTGGTTGACATCAAACTACGGTAAATGAATGGAGGATCGAACTTAGAAATGACTTGGGCGATGAGCGTCCTTCTAAGGAATCCTCTTATTAAATTCGGTTAAGACTGAACCACAGAGAGTACCCGGGCAACCACACAAATGGACAAACGCACAACAGCATGCATCTGACTATCTGGCCGTCCAAAACAAAAGACTTAAGCCAGTAACTTGAAAAGAAAATAATTGATACAAATTTTTCTTTTTTTTTAAGATTTATAATATAAATATTGGTCACACCTACGAAACAATGACTTGAGAGCATTTTCTGTTAAACAATCTGCCCTTTCCTTACTTATGGAGATTTATAGCAATCCCATAAAATTTATTTCATCCACCCGACTCAACAAAAAGATTTTCCCACAAAATCTTATAATTGTTGCGCGAATTTCTTCACCCATTTAGTTCAACATCGTGGAATTCTGTTGCCACCACGGTATCTTTTTTGATCCTTCCGCCAGCAAATCAGTCTTTGCCTGTCAATTTCCTATACCACATGCACATATAGTATGAGTACAATTATTGCCCATTGGTATTTTTGTCACAAGCGAAAAGAGGGGGTTGATAGATTGGCAAATAAATTTCATTCAAGTCACGATAGGTGTCGATGACTATCCTACTTCTTTGATCCACAAAGATACTCCATCTATCTTTGATCTCGCCAAGATAGCCTGCTGAATGATTCGTTTAAAGTATAAATCTACATGGTGGCAGATAAAAACAAAAACACTCGAGGCATTTATATGACCTAGGAAACAATGCGACAGGCTTCATTTGTCGCCGAAGTTTTTTCCGCGTTCGCGCTACTTAAGAAGCTCGACGAGTATGTTAGCAGTATTTGTGTATATATTAGCGAAAAGATGGATCGTGGCTGGGAAATGTCGCTAGGGGAGGTTAGGATGTGTTGGCTAGAATCGCGGGATCCATGGCTGTAGTGGAAATTTTCAGTCTACTCTCCACCTAACTCATGATTTTGATCACAGATCCGCTTATAATTTAACTCAATATTATATTGCATTTCCCAAAATGGCTACTCCCAAAGACATAATTTTTCCCAATAATTTTCCACTCTGAATTGCTCTACAAGGTACCAGATTAGTCGAGTATATGTCGCTTGGCTTGTGGCCGCAGCATAAAGGGCATAGCTTTGGCATCATGACTCTTATCAGCCACAGGTCTCATTATAGACCACAATGTGAATTGTTGTAGGGAAGCGCACAAAATTGCATTTGATGGTAAGACCAACATCAAAAGGACCGCACTGCACAAGAGAATTTCACCGCAGATTTTTCAGTGGTCTTCTTCTTCTTCATCTAGTGAATATAGTGGCGGCGGCGGTGGTAGCGACGGCGCAAGAATACCATCCGTGTTGAAAGGGCTATCGGCATATTTGAACGTCTGCATTTCTCATAGACCAGATAGATGGTTGAATTGAACATAACGAATAGTTTGCTATACGAATCAACAGTAGCTGTTAACAGCCAACAATCCGAAAAAGATGCCTTCGTTTACTTCATCTGCAGGGGGGCTCTCATAGTTGTCGGAATGCTCTATGACTACCGCCAATTGAACCTTTTTCCTTCGTGCATTTATTTTTCTCCCGGTAATCTGTAGCGGATTAATCGGTGTTTTGTGTGATACCACACCAGACCTGGAATGGCACTTCTTTTGATGGTGATTGGGCACAGTGTGTTGGTAAAAGTTGGAGCTTAAATCAACAGTTTCTAGAAAATTGACTCAAAGACTGGAAAATGTGAAGAAAATTGTGAAATTTTAAGGATGTTTAGGGTTCAGAACAAGATTTCAAAGTCTGGAATATGATGTTTGCATGAGTCATTCAAAAAGGGTTCGCTTCTGTAATAAATCATTATTCGAGCCTCAAAGAAAAAAAAAAAAAACATAAAAAAAACAGAACAGCTCCAGAAGTTATTTTGGCCGCGACACTAAAAATATAGTTGCAGAAAGCCGCAGACATGCGATGACTTCCCAACCTCCCCCGAATAATAAGATAATAAGAGCCTTAGGCGACTCGTTTTTGATACAGACTGTCCACGATTTTTTTTTAGCAAACCGTGCCCTGATCTTATATCCTAAATCAAACAAATCTGAATATTAGCAATAATTTGTGTCAAAGCGTTTACAATTATTGCTGACTTGTTTAAATGATTTCAATTCTGCCAACAGTAGAATGCTACCGATCGGAATTAGTGATTGCCAATTGAAAATTACAAGCATTCATTCATTTGGATCGGTTTGCTCGTTTGTTTCGCAATCTGTCCGTCGTCGTCCACCAGATAGATCCAGGCGATTTCTGTTGTTTCGAGTTCAAACTGGGAAAATCGTATGCGGCAGTTTCGAAATTAATTTCAGCGATTTGACTGGACAAAGACTTTTGCGGGGACACAGTACGTTGTGCATACATAAGGACAAAACAAACAGGCAGTTCATTATGGAATTGTTCAAATTCTATCAGATTCGTATCTTTACGATGCATTATGAGAGTGCCATTCAACTATACTACAATCTACAATTTTGCCTCATTTATTTTATATCTGAACTAGGGGAAGATACATATTCTGAATGTAAGTACGTAACGTAACCGTATCGAATTTATGATTACAATTAAATCGAATTCGTTTCACATTGGAATGGTGAATGTGTTTGTGTGTGTTGCTGTGTTTTGGCCTGGGCATGAGAGAAGCCATTTGATTGATCAGCAACCGAGCCGAGTAATTGCCTTCGATTCGGTTCGAATTTGAATGGCTTTGTGCCAAAGAACGTTCAAAATGTATCTTTGGCACTTATTGGACATCATGGATCAATCTATCGTGCACACTCTTGACACTAAATATTCACAGCTCTGCCTGTGCACTCGGTGTCTTGGGACAGTGCACATCGTGAAGGCACCCCGAAGCGACAAAGTTCTGTACTCAATATTGTGGTCGGCTGCATCATCCTACCATCATCGTCATCATCATCATCAAACATTCTGCCAGTCCAACAGTCACCATTAAATTGAGGAGAGAGAGACTAAATGCCTGGTGGAGTGTACTCATATATTTTAATGGGGCCATGAAGGACAGTTGATAGTGGCTAATGATAGTTATAATAAGCAGAAAACTGTCGGATAGTATTGCACAGAAGAAATGCAATTTTACCGTTTGTTTAGTGTCCGTTGTCAGCAATAAGTATGAATATCGAATGCAAATGGTTGGTGAACTAGAGACATATTCGATTGGATTGACGTGCACAAAACACTTTCCATAAAATACAGTTGACTAATTAAGGAACTTCAAGGGAAATGACTCTGTGATTAAAAGTTGGTTATTTTCTGATAAAATAGAGATAGAGTTCAGATGATAGTGTACCGCATATACGATTACGATGGTATGGTATTATACCTATGGTACGGAGGGCTACCACATAAAGGACAATACAGTTTGACCAAGTGCAGATCCCTTGTGTTACTCCAGTAGTTCACATTTCCAGTCAACTATAATAATTGAAGGAGTTGACCCACATCCGCACTGGCTAAGTCCCCCAGATGAGCGTATAATTAGGCCCTAGGGTAGACCTTTTTCGATCTGCCAATGCCGGGGTTGTACTGAGCAAAAAAAAAGGTTCATATCTCTCCCTCCTAATCTTCGGAGCCTCTACAGAATTCGTGGTGTGGAAGTCGGAGCCTTATGACTCTCACAACTAAGCTGACATGGGGTTTCTTCATCGAAAGCAGTTTAGCGAATCATTTTAAATCCAGCAGGGTATACTAGTTTCGCTATATAGCATAGCATAACGAATAGCCACATTGGCAGCAAGCTGCTCGGCCATGCCGAGGGGTCAGGTTCAGCATGGCTTCAAGGGCTGCACTAGGCCTAGAGCTTAGAGCACCTGTAATGGTGACACACGCCAGCCTTTGAACTTTCTCCAACAGGCTTGTGTAGGATCCGATTCTAAGTGCCCTCCACCACGCCACTATCCCATACATAAGAATGGGGCGTAAGACCGACACATTCAGCCAGTAAATCACTCTCAGTTGCTGGACCCCATTTCCTACCTATAGGCCTTCTACACGAGTATGAGGCGACAGTGGCCTTTTTGAATCGTTCCTGAATATTAGGCTTCCAGCACAATATCATGGTAAGCCTAATGCTATCCAACAGCGGCGGCTTGAACGAAGGGACAATCCCCCTCCTGGTGAAAAGAACAAGCTCAGTTTTGGTCGGATTTACATTAGCACCAACTTCACTCGTCCATCTCACAAGAACATTCAGTACCCTCTGCTTTAACTCACTAAGGACATCTGGGAATTTACCCGAGACGACAATTACGATGTCATCGGCATATGCAATGGGTTCACAACCTAATCGTTCCAATTCTATTAGCAGTCAATTGATCGCCAGATTCCATAAAAGAGGAGAGTAAACTCCACCTTGAGGAGTTCCCCTGTAGACGTGCCTACGCGCGGACGAAGTGCCTAGATTTGTGCAGATCACCCTCGAAGTGAGCAACGAATTGATGAGCTTACAGATAGATCCATGTACACCCAGATTGACAAGTGCGTCAGTGTTAGCCACCGGTTTTAAGTTATTAAAGGCATCCTCAATATAAAGGAAAGCAACCAGCAACCTTGTATACAAAGGACATGCCTACTAATTCATACAACGCCGTATCCACCGATCTACCCTTCCAGTAGGCATGCTGGAAGGCAGACAGTGGCCGACTGGAAATGGTGCCACGTAAGTAGGTGTCGATCAGACTCCCCAATACTTTCAACAGGTAGGACGAAAAGCTTATAAGCCTGAGATCCTTCGGTCGCACGTGGAAGCTTTACCCATTTTCCCTCCATAAATAGGGTATATGAATAAGCTCCAGACAACCCCTGAAAATAGATTCAATCCAGGGATATACAGCATCCATCGCATGGTGAAGGTCAGCGAGAGTAATAGTGTCAGTCAGTGCAGACTTAAAAGGGTCGACGCACTTAATGGCCCAATATATAGTTACTCGGTTCGATTTCATGTTCAAGATAAAATCGCACGGATTCCACACTGGGCGCCGAAAATTGTTCGGCTTTTGGATCATTTTTCGAATATTTTTGCAATCGTAAATTTCCACATCTTCGTAGGAAAACAAAAGTTTTACAGTCTAAAAACTATTCGGTTTTTGTGTCTGTACATTTTTACTGGCGTTTTATACGAAAACGTCTTAAGGTAATCTTAACGTAGCATCAGGATAAATTAAGGTAGCTTCATAGTAGGGTCTGATTTGGGTTTTGCGTCTTGTTACTAACGGCAGCATACTTCTATTCAATTACCCATTTCAGTTTCACTGACTAGATCAAATCAGACTGACACTACTAGTTTCGGGGTTTTTTGACTATTTTTTACTGAAAATTATCACTGACATGGAACTGGCCTTAAGACATTTTTAAATTAGCTTATACTAGTTCACCTTGTTCTTTTGTGTGGCATAATGCGTAATGCGTCAAAAAGTTGTGATTTGAGTAAGTCAATGAAACTGAAATGGACTAACAAAATCGGCGTATGCCACTGTTAGTCACAAAACACAAAAATTGAAACCTTCTTGAAACTTAACATCAGGCTACTTTAATCTACAATACCTTATAGTTACCATACTCTACCTTAAAGTTACCTCAAGGTTTTTTCGTAATACATCAGCAAAAATGTGCAGTCGGATATGGTCGAAAATTGGGCGAAAAGGCTGCAAAAATTTCAGCGCCCAACGTGGGGTCGGTGTGATTTCATGTTTTCAGTGAAATCGAAGTGAACAATTCAATAAGCTGTAATGAACCACCTGTAATGAGCGATCTACCGATGGGAGCAGCACTACCAGACCATAATATGGTTAATTACCTTTAATTAATTAATTACCTTTAGTTTTTAAAATGTAGCGTATTGTTCAATTAGGAAGAAAAGTTCGCGCCCCTTATAATGACACACCAACTTTGATTGAACACAAATACATATCCGTTCTCAATGAACCCCTGGAAGACATATTAAAAAATGTCATCAGGTAGTTTGTAGGTGGTTTGATATTTACTAAAATATATTTTCACTTAAAGATACTATATACTCAATTGCCCTAACCCCTTGTGGGGAATAGCGCGTCAACTGTTCCATGTGGCCCAGCTGACGTTTCGTTGGCATAATCTGGTTTCGGAGAATGATGCAGTTGCCAGCATACACCTCCTGCACATCCATGGCCACGAACGTCGTCGTGGACGGGATTCGAACCCGAAACGCCGATAGTCAAACATGAGACTGATGCCTCAACACACTGCGCTACCGGTCGCCCCCAATAGGATATAATAGTGAGAGAGTAGGATAGTAGTAGTAGTAGCGACAATCAGAACTGCCGAGCTGCTGCACCATCTTGTTGGGAATATGTGGAACACAGAGACCTTCCCACTAAAAGCTCAAGAAGGCTTGATAGGCAAACTTCCAGAAAAGAAAAAGGACAGCCTTAAAGATTGCAATAACTAAACAGGTATTGGCGTGCTTCCTGCCGTTGCCCAAATAAGCTTAAGTTGTCCTGGATAGGTTAAATTAGCCATTAGAAGGCACAATTGATGAAGAGCAGGCTGACTTTCAATAGGGATTCTCCTTTGTAGATTACACTAGCACCTTACGAATCATCATCGAGCAATGTGCTGAATACGATTCAACGCTTCACTTGCTTTTCATCGATTTAGAAAAGGCTTTGGATATTGTGAACCGCTATTTTATTTGGGTGCCCTTGAACAGGAGAGGCATCCCTGAGAAGCTTGTTCTATTATTAAGGCAACCTATGACGGTGTGAAATGTTGCATTCTGCATAAAGGTAAGGTGTCAGGGGACTTTGTGATCTGGGGTGGAGTTCGGCATGGGTGCATCCTCTCACCGATCCTATTCCTCATAGTGATTGGCGATATGTTGTATGCAGCTCTGTCCTGACCATACAGAGGAATTCGATGGACTTTAGCATCTTATCTGCAGGGCCTTAACTACGCTGGCGACATATGCCTTCACTCCCACAAATCAATCACAACGCAATTGCCTTAGATCTTAGCACGGTTGGGCTAAAGATTAACACCAACAAGACCAATGTTCTTAGCCCGCCGTTGCGAAAAAGATGAAATCCATCTTGCCCAATTGTCATAAGTGTCCATGAGTGAAATAAAGAGGTAAGTCAGCGTATGGATCAGGTATCAATGGAAGAGTTGGCACTTAGTCCAAAATAGCAGTGAATTTGGTTGCATATTGCAGAAGGGCCGCACTACGAGTTAAGGCAAAGTAGTATTGTTGTTTGCTAAATGTTAATAATGGATGATGCAGTCAGCATGGCTAAAACCGGATGGAGTACTAGTAGCACTTGCCAAATATCAAAGCCGATGTGCCCTAAAACATATCCTGGCCGCTCTTCCAAACTCTGGTAGGCACATAAGCATGTTGAAGAAGAAAACACGTAAGCATGTTGGTAGGAGTTATCACTGGACATTGTCTAATCGGCGAACACGGCAGAAGTCTCCACCATGCCTACAGATGATTTTTTTTTTTTAGTTGCCATTACGAGAATAAGGGGGAAAGAACTTCCTATCTTCTATGTGCCTGCCCTGCCTTATCTATGGAGCCACTAGATACTTTGGTCTTTCTTTATCAGTGATTTGGATGGCCTAAAGGACATGGATGTCAACAAGCTCCTTAGTTTCCTTATCAGCTCCGGCTGGTTGAATGATTCTCTCTTTGATTCCTGTTAACACCTTGTGGGGCATACGGCATTAACCACGCCTATTTTCCACCTCGTCCTGTTCATCGCCATTGCTCTCAGCTCACTCCAAGATTTGCCTATCGAGACACGCGCTCTCTTAACTGATTAATGTTATTTCAATGATTAGACCTTATTTATGCATTTTGGGGTATCACGATGGACCCATATGTGGTCTAGGTGTGCTGTGCCTTTCAAAGCAGCCCTTCTAACCTAACCTAACCTGTGCTGTCTTGTAGTCCACCTCCTCGAGCAGCAGCCTATTGATCGCTATTTTCCAAAAACAAGCAAACAAAGGAGAAAGCAAACCACTTTGCGGAGTGCCCCCTAAGTTCATTTCTGCGTTCAGAGGATATCCCTTATTTGGAAAGAATAACCCAGGTGGTTAACATCAGGCTAATAAGTCTAACCATGCCAGGATTCACGCCGAGCCCACCAGAAATTGCTTCCGGATTGATATTATTAAAAGTTCTCTCGATTTCTTGAAAAGTTACAATAGCGAACTAATACTAGTTAAAATTCAGCTATTTTCCAGCATTTTTAAGAAGACCGCCAATAGACTTATAGGCTGGATATTAAATCTTTGGACGAACATGAGAGCTAGTGCCCAGATAGATTCGGAGAAGGCATGAAGCTATTCCGTTTTCTTGTGCATGGGTATATTGAGTGTTCAGGGATGAACTATTCAGAAAGTGCGTGTCTAGTAAGATTCCTAAAGCCTTTTCACTAGAATTTGCTCAAAACTCACCTTGCTTCAGAATAGAGCTAGGCCAAGATGGGTTTGTCGATTGGATTTTCCGCAGTCTTGAAGTTTTTTTCGAGTATGGTAGACCCAATCACTTTGTCTTTCGGTTTTCCCGCATAAACGCATACTTAGTTGCTTAGAATAACGTGGAGTTTTTCACGTTGGATTAGGGCAGCTCGTCGATAGTGAAATCCACCGCATGGACGAAGCCAAGTGACAAAGCAGCAATTGGCTTCGAGCGGTTTATTTTCTGGTAGTGGATAGCGTGCTGACTGAGCCATTCCACCCCTCCTTTTCTTAAAGTGGATTTACAAGTAATTATTGTACATTTTTATTGAAAAACGATAACAAATTAATGAAGAAAAGGAAAATGTTTCGTCTTAAATTCCAACAGATAGTGTTATTATAACCGCATATCAAATAGACTACGTCATGATACCTCCATACTTTCAATTAAAGTGCTCCTGATTGGGGACTCGACTCGGGCTCGAATCCCACCGTTGCCATGATTGTTTGTGTTTTCTCCCTCTGTGAAGTGGGGCGTCAGAAAAAGTCATAGTCTCTTTTGACTTGTCGCGGAATGTGGCGATATGGATAGTAGGTGTATGTCAACAACATGCACTATCTGAATTCTGTTATATGCCAACAAAACGTCAAATTTTAGGGTAAGCAAGTGATTAGGCCCAGCTTAATGAGGGAGGTAACGCGGAGTTAATTTCTATGAAACAAAGGAATTATTGCAGATTCTGCGTGGCTTGACCAGGTGAAAATTGCGCTTGTTTCACATAAAAGTTTTAGGCATCTTTTTTATATAATTTGAAAATATGACCAAAAATTTAGGATGTGTTTTTTTTTATGTCTATGCTAAAGCTTAGGGGATACCCTTTCATGCGAGAGTACATCCTTGGCGGGGAGGAAATCAGGGTAGTGGGGCTGGGATGGGTTGTGTTTGAATGAGGTTCCGGTGTATGATTCGTTTGAATTTTTGCAGATCATAGCTGCGGGGGAAAACAAAAGGTGGAAGGTTGATTCACATTCGTGTTATTCTGGATACAAATCAATCATAGGATTTAACGGTATAACTATTGCTGGGTTCAAGAAAGTGGTTCATATTCTCTGGTAACTTAGATGACATTGGCAAAATAAATCTGGAGTCAGTTGATTGCAGGTCTCCTGGAAATAATTCGTGAGCCCAAAATTTCCATTAAAATCTGCATTGTGACTTCAGACGGATGACAAGTAGCCGTCCTGCTGAAAACATTACGTTAAGTCTATTTAAATTTTCAAGCATATCCCGATATCGTTGCCCATCGAATGTAACCGCGTCACCATTTGAATTTACAAAGAAAACCGGACCGATGATCGCCTCTGAACAAACAGTGCATTTTCCAGAGTCCAATTAAGCTAATTACAAAATTTTAAAAGTTACGCCTATTACCGTATACCTGAAACGATTCATTCACTTATTGAATCCATTCAATTCCAAAAAGGACGCTTTCCTACAAATATGTTTCGAATTTAACATTTCCAAAATAACCAACATAAACCCAATAAGGAAACATTTCCACTATTATTTTGCCTTTCAATTTGCTGCGCCTATGTATCCTTCGAATATCTTCTCCAACTCCTGCAGCTACACACGTATGTGCAAAAAATCACCTTAAATTCGCCAAACAATATTGCCCTTAAAGCATCACAAGAATCCAATTACATAGCATTTCGCCCGCCTTTTACGATCCATTACAAAACAAAATTTCATTCATTAAAGTGTCTAATTCAATCATTAAGCATTAAACTCCTTTCACCACTATCATCGATCACATCCTAAATTCCATACAATTCAGCGCCGTGACTAAAATTATGACAACACGATTTCATCTTATTCCCACGATTTATCTCTCGGACTACAACAATATACGAGTACGTAATACCATGCCCGGATACTAAACACGAACAATATTTTTCCAATAGATAGCTTCAAGGAAAAAATGTACTAGGTGCTTCTTCTTCTTCTTTATCTTCACCTGGTTCACCAGTATCTACCGTTTTTTTTCGGCATGACGGTGTTGCGATCTTGGTGCTAAAATCATCTCTGACAGTACTACACTATGTGCTATTTCAGAATTCTTCTTTTCGGAAGATTGATCTTGACTTGGACTCGGGCCGAATTCCACTAAATATCTGTATCTGTTTCATAGACGGTATTACACACAGTAGACGATACTGAATCAACACCTACAACACCATCACGATCAGGTTACGCGGATAGTGCACAGGTTCAAAGAGTTTTCGTCGATTCCAAGTGTCCGGAGCCAGGGATGCAGGTTACACACAGGTAGACCTCGCGTTTTGGCGATATTATATCTCTAGCTAGGTATCTAGCCATTTGTATTTGTATGTAAGAGGTGCTTTCAGAGTTTTAATAAAGCAATGAATTCAGCACGTAATTACATTCCAAACTATTTCACTTATAAAAGTTCGCACGAACGAATGAGACCAAGAGGCACAAGATTATTACAAAAATCACGACACGATCACTTATTCTTCATACCACCCGAATCATGGGCAAAAATACAAAAGTACGTATAGGTGAATGTGTTGAAGATTGGCAGTGTTGTTATTCGGAAACTTTTGACTGGTTCCTTTGCTATTATTCTGAGATTAATTAAGTTTGCAGAAACTAATAGTTAATACCGTTTCTCAATGTTCGATCGTTCATGTTACAGAATTCATCCGAATAATACCCTATGGATTACAGCGATGAAAGTACTCCAAGGAAGGCTAGTAGCGTCAGGAGCCAAGTTAATCACATACGAAGCAAATGTGATAATTGTGGTTTCGGAAAAGTTTCTACCCCTGATGAGCGAAATCTTGAGTGAAGTTTTGAGCACAAACAGAGTGCGGACTTAGTGTGAGCCCGAATAAAACCGAGCTAATCCTCTTTACCACAACAGCCAAAATACCGTCTTGAAAGTTTTCGAGATGGTCAGGATGAGTCACGGACCCGGGCAGGACTGGGCTGACGTAAGTTTTCGTAGTATTAGTACTATGTTTTACAACCGGTGTAAATTCCAGCCGGCTACAGACGACGAAGGCTTCTTGCAGCGCTGGAGTCCGCTACTACTCTAAGACTCAAGAGAAAAACAAGAAAGCCTTTGTTATCTTAAACCGACTGGAATTTACACCAAAAGGAGGTGAAGCAATGTTGCGCGGCTTAGCAAGAGGTTAGGACCGGAAGAACGGAGTCCCGATTTCAAATTCTACTGAAATATAGCATCATCATCATCATCATGGCGCGACAGCCCGACGTCGGGCCTTGGCCGCTAAATATAGCATACGAGTATTTTTTGGACGACACGCCCAAAAAGCGGTTCCACCCGAACTGTCTTACGAAGAGTGTTAATAGTAATGACAAGGAACCCCTCCTTATCGTGGAAAGTCCCGTAAGGCAGACCTAGTACAGAAACGCTTAACGGACATCTCTCTAGAGCGGCCAGTCTTATACACGGTTTCCGGTAACTGGCGAATAAACACACAGCCACGTGATTCCCCTTGCAATTCAGCAAAACATATTAAGCAATCATCATTACCATCGTGGCGCGACAGCCCGATGTCGGGTCTTGGCCACTTGGATCGTTGTCCTCCAATTATTTCGGTCACGTAACCGTGCCCGCAAATCTTAGAAGCCCAGTAGTTGTGCGGCGTTTGCATACACTGAGTTCTCGTTCGTCCTCGCAGTCTCGCTCCGTCGACTCGTTCTGCGTTCATTACTCTGTTTGGCATGCGATCTTCGTCCATTCGTTGAACAGGCCCTGCCGATTGAAGTCCTTGCAGTTTGACGGTTTTCGAAAAATCCTTCTCATCGTACAGCTCATACAACTCATGGTTTTACTGGATGCGCCATCCACTTCGATGCTAAGCAGACCCGAAAATTCGATGCAAAACCTTACGTTCAAATGTATCTAGCATGTTTCCGGAGGCTTGAGTTAGGGTCCATGCTTCGCAGCCATAGCATAGCATACGATAGTTTTGTCACGCGAAGCTTCGTGTTTCTGTGCACATGCTTCGATTTCATTATAGAGAGCAACGAGAAAAAAGTCTTATTAGCTAACTGTATCCGTCGTTTGAGTTCATCAGTTTCGTTGGCGTCCCTTGACAAGTTGCAACCCAGGTATATGAAGCCGTTCACGAATTTGATGTTGAGGTCCCCCACATTGATGCTCGATTGTGCAGGTGTCCTTTTCGTCGACTGCATCAATATTTTAATTTTACCCTCGTTAATACGTAGTCCAACTTCTTTTGTAGCGGTATCGAGCGTACGCAGATGCTCTTCTGCGTCGGCCAACCTTCGGGACATGATGTTAATATTGTCGGCGTGCGCTGCTGTGTCGACTTGATGAGTAGCGTCTTGCTGTTGCCCATATTCGTAGCCCGAATAGCGTCTTCCAGTGCTAGGTGCCAGTCCATCGCCCTGTTTCAGACCAGTGCGTGTTTCAAATAGATCAGTAGATCAAGTCTATTCTGGATCCTCACTTGCGAGGCGGAATTGGTAAACGTCATCTTTCTCAGTTGCACTTGCCCGTATAACGAATTGAAGCATGATGTTTTACAGAACAGCAAAATCGATACTGTCGTATTCCAGCTTGAAGTCAACAAAGATTTGGTATACGTTTACGTTGTATTTCCAGCACTTCTGGAGTATCAGTTTGACCGTAAAGAGCTGATCGGTTATGGAGCGATCAGGTCTGAAGCCGCTTTGATATTCGCCAATGATTCGTTCTGCGTACGGTTTTATTCTATTTTCCAGAATTTTCGTCAAAATTTTATAGGACGTTCAAACTAGTGATCTCTCTCTCTCTCAATTGCCCTAACCCCTTGTGGGGCATAGCGCGTCAACTGTTCCATGTGGCCCAGTTGACGATCCTCGGCATAAACTGGTTTCGGAGAATGCAGTTGCCAGCATACACCTCCTGCACAGCCATGGCCACGAACGTCGTCGTGGACGGGATTCGAACCCGAAACGCCGGTAGTCAAACATGAGACTGATGCCTCAACACACTGCGCTACCGGTCGCCCCAACAAAACTAGTGATATGCCCCTGTAATTCTCACACCGCAGTTTATCTCCCTTTTTGTCAATTGGGCAAATGACGCTTTTGCGTTAATCGTCTGGATTCACCTCATCCTCCTATACTCGCGGGAGTAATTGATGTATCTCATTAACTAGACCCGTTCCACCGAGTTTTAGCAGTTCAGCTGGAATCTCGTCAGCGCCCGGCGCTTTATTTCGTTTTAGCGACCGCAACGCGAGATCAACTTCCTCTACTGTCGGGGGCTGTATGGGTGATCCTAGATCAAAAATATCGCCGGGAGCTTCTTGTGTGGGAGTGTGAGATTGTAGGTTCAGAAGCTCTTCAAAATAAGAGGCCCATCGTTTGTTGATGTCTTTGGTTTCGCTGATGATGTTTCAATCCTTGTCCTTACCGAGGCTAGTTCTGGGTTGGTAGCCGTTCTTGATTGTATTTACTAGTTTGTACGCTTGTCGGGTGTTCCTATTAGCTAAGTTTTCTTTTATATTCAGCAGCAGCTCGTCAAAGTATTTACGTTTCTTACGGCTAATTATTCTATTCGATATTCGCCGTAGCTCGTCATAGTTTTCTCTTCTGTCTCTGGTTCCTCGCTGAATCCATTGTCTATTGGCCTCGTTTTTCGCGCCAAGTGAATTTTTGCGTTCTTCGTCGAACCAGTCATTTCGCGCTCGCCGGGCTTTATATCCCACGACTTTCTCTGCAACATCTGTGATGGTACCTTTGAGCTCTTCCCAGAATACATGGACGCATGTGTTGCTGGTGTTGTGTAGCATAGGTGATAGTCTTTCCTCAAGGGCGGTAGTATACGCCACCGCCGTAGCATCGCTCAGAGCCTTATCAACCGCAAAGATTTTGAGAGGACTGATTCTCGATTGGTGCAGTGAGGAATTTCTACATCTGTAGGTAGTCTTCACCAAGTGATGATCTCGCAGTTTGCTCCTCGATAGGAGCGGACATCCATCACACTAGATGCCCATCTCTTGCAAATAAAGACCTGATCAATTTGGTTGACGGTATGTGCGTCTGGAGATTTACAGATCTGTTTGTGTATGCGTCGATCCGGGAAACACGTAGAGTTTAAGGCGATATTCAGATTAGCTACATTTTCAGCTCCGACGCAGCCACGCACAATAGCCAAGCATATTTGATCGTATCGCATGCTGAGCGATGAGTGTGAATCCGCCCATTTGATGCTGTGTATCTCAACTGAAATTTCAACCAGTCGTGCAGCTCGGTGTCGTGTGTGTGAATTTCGCCTTAGACTTGATTCCTGCTGCAGGCGAAGTCGAAAAGTCACTGGCCGTTGTCGTTACGTTTTCCATGGAGATTGTGGCCTCCATTAGTTCCCGGTGCCATCTTTCATTTTATCCCGGCAGCAGTCTGACGTCGTTTATTGGAAGTGAGTCGAATGTCTCAAGGCGAGTGTAGAACTCGTCTTTTACTGCGTCTTTCTTTGACTTCAGTGGGGGTGTGCACATTGATGAGCCAGAGATTGAATAATCGAATCTTAGTGCGAATCGCACACAGCCGTTCATTTATGGGTTTGAAGTCAGTAATGTGCGGCTTGAGGTGATTGTTCACTGTAAATGCTACTACAAACTCCTTGTGCCCTGATGGTGTGCCACCTGTAAGTATTGTGTGCGATTTTTTGTATTGTATTCTACTGATTTGGCAACCCATTCCACTACATTGTTCACTGAACTCTTGCCACCTTCATTAGCATCATTCCGCCACGATAAAATACTGGAATCTCGTAAAATTCATTGAAATATGCCAAATAAAACCTATTTTTCCTAAATCGACAACATCGCGATCCTTAACACACTCCCGCAAAGAAATGGCAAAAAATCGTGAAAATCATTTCAATATGACCGTTTTCTATATGAGTATCTGCAAAGAGCCTTTCGCGCGCTACTAAAATCCCAAGCTAGATTCTATATAGGTTCAGTCATATATACGTACGGCTAGCGACCGACAGTAATGATCTTCCGAGGCCCCTCGACAACCGTCAAAACAATATATCCAACATACCCAGGTCGGTCAGACGAAGAGGAAGAAGCAGCCCACGTCGAAGACGAGCTGAAAAAACGTGAAAGATCACTGATCTACTTCTTTCCATATTGCCCCGAAATGGAATATAAAATACCTGTCGTGATCTATGAATTTTCAACACTTATTAATGTGTTTGCGATCAGGAATATCGCAGAGTCGAGTCCCCTCGAGTGATATTTGTCCATAATTCGCCCGGTAAACTGTCTTCGTAATAGATTTTTCTGCAGAAGGAAGAAGATGTGCAGCGCGGCGAATCATTTCGTGTGATCGGTGCTCATGAATCGTGGACAAGTAGCGATCTTCATTCCTTTTTGGTGTCTTGCCGTATTGTCTTCTGGTCGACTTCTAAAGTTTCGAAAGTTAACTGGCTGGTGTTTTCCTCTTCCGCAATATAATATGCCAATCATCAAATAGTATTGGACTGCAGTGGTTCGAAAATATACTCTTGAGACGGCCATCGGTAGCACGGTACTCTACCCGTGCTTCTGATGAATGTCTGTCTCATCACAATGACGCTCAGCGGTGGCAAAGGATGATAGATAGCCGACATAGAACAATAGGAAAAGTACGAGTATCTTATAAAAATTATAACATCTTCCAGGACTTGTGTGTGGCTGTGTCGGCAGAACTGATTATTTTTTCATGCTTCTTCATGGATGTCGAAAAGCCAAACGATGCGATGCATCTTCGGCGAGCCGCTATGACCGTGATCTAAATCGTGATCTGTTAACATGAGAAGCAGGCTTCGATGCTAGTTGTTTTTTCGTGCTTCTGTGTTTTCTTTCAATTTTTTTTTTTTCATCTGCTGAACAACACTAGATTTATTTGTAGCTTCTCATAAACATGAACTTCAATATAAGCGACGCTCGAAATATTCGTCCCGCTACCGAGAGACACCCCTCCGTGACCATTGAATTCATCGATGACGATGCCGGTGATGATGATGATGGCTTTGTGATGGTCTCGGACAGATATTGCTCAAGTTCAGAAATTATGCCCGAGCAAGTGGCACCTGAATGTCATACTTTAGATTCTGCAATTTTTAAGTTCATTCCGGTCCGCAACAATATGCCCGCTTAATTTTCCAATGACGCGGCCATTAAATCGCGTGTACACAATCGAAATGTTGTGCAAAAGTTACAAAAATCAAGAGCTCAAATGCCGAGCAATAACAATGACAACAATAAAAACATAAAACTCGTGTGAATCGACTTATCCGTTTTGAATAGTTTTTCATTAAGTTATGATTTCCATTTATCTTGATCGCTTCTATTCTGATCTTGAACTTTATGATGAAATATCTGGCGAGTATTTTGAAAAGTGGTGCTAGTGGTGGTGATTGTGGTGATGGTGAACTGAATGGTGAATTGCATGCACACTCACGGTTCACCATATTTTTTTTATGATTAATGAGCCCAAGTGCTCGGTGATCGCTAAATGGTAATTTTATAATAAATGGCTTTTTGTGTACATTGCTTCGATTTATAGTTTAAAATGTAACTTGATGGCTTTTTTTCCTTTTCTCAATATGATCAATAATGAGTTCAGACATGAGCAAAAAGAATGTCCATCGCTTTGCGCAATGAATGGCTTGTTAAATGTTTTTGATTTTGCGTAAATAAACGAATCGAAATCGGGTTACAGTTGCAAAACTATCGTAGTTCATGTAGCTCATATCTTTTAAGATTTTTCATCAGAATTTCGATTTGTATATTTATTGACAGAAAAAGGAACTAAAACAAGCAGAAAATGTGTAAATAATTTTGTGAAAGTTTAGGTTCGAACTGCCTGAAGCGGAAGTACAAGGAAAATGGAGGACAGCGTGAACTTTCGCTTTAGGCAGTACGAAACTAAATTTTTCGATGTGGAGTGATCCTAGCAATAGGCCATATATAGTTGGTTTCAGAACCGAAAGGTCGTCTCCCGCCCTGCCCACTCGGGCGAATAAAAAGATTAATAGGTGGGGAAACGAAAGTAAAGATTAGGTAAAAAATAATAATTAGGAGCAAACAGCCGAAATAGCGAAAATTTAAAAATTTGTTTTGAAATGCTCGGAATAGAAAAATTGTTTTCTTAAAAATTTTTCTCTAAAGTTGGACAAACGAAAATTTTCCTTGGGCAAACATGGACCTACGAAGGGTAAACGAATTGCTCAAATTGCGCGAATAAAACTTAATTTCCTGTTTTTTTACAAACATTTTAATTTGAAAGTAAAAAAAATGAGAGGCGGGGGAATGAAAGTAAAAGTTGGGCTATCCTGGGCTAGGTTAGGTTAGGTTAGATGGGTTGCCTAGAAGAGAAAGGCGCACATAGACCACCACTGGGTCCGTTGTGATACCCCCTAGATACAGCATACCTGAGCTTATCTCAATCGTTAAACCAGCCAGAGCTGGAAATGGGGCGATGAAGACGACATACGCTAACATACGTCCAGATCGACAAAAAAATAGGACCCAAGGATATCTCTCCTACGTTCCGCCAAAGCAGGGCAAGTACACAGAAGGTGATGACAACTTTCTTCCTCTTCCGCGTCCCCGCAGCTCCTACAGTAGTCACTGTGCGGGAGTCGAAGTCTTCTAGCATGCTCGCCGATCAAACAGTGTCCAGTGATGGGCCCCACCACATTTCTCAAATGTCGTCTGCTCAGCATCCCGTAGGATCGGATTGGATCCAGCTTAGGCCATAATTGCCTAGTTGTATGATATGTAAGTCCACTACTCCATCTGGCGCTGGCCCTGTCGTACGCCACATTATGGGTAATCATTTTGCAAGCTGCTAGAGGCATCCCAGTTCTACGCCACCACTCCCTGATCTCGTTAGTCGTTCCCGCCCGAGCCAGTTCGTCAGCTTTGCAGTTCCCAGATATGCCACAATGGCCCGGTACCCAGCACAGAGTTATGTTAAAAAAGCAACCCATCACCCTGAGAGAGTCACGGCAGCCCAATACCGTCTTTGATGTAACCAGGACGGAGCTAAGCGCTTTAATTGCCGGTTGACTGTTCGTGAAGATTACAATATCCCTAGTGGATAGATATAGTCCGTCATTCCGGGAATCTCAAAGTTTCTCAGTACTGCCGAGTGACCTACGATTGATGCGGTCCACTGACCGGTTTCCCGGAGGCGAACAGCCGTATTCGCAGCCATTTGCTCAGCGAAAATGTCTAAAGGAAGTAAATTTAATAACACTTCTAAAAAGCAGCAGTCGGTGTTGTCCTTAGAGCCCCTGTGATGGCAACACATGCCAGTCTTTGAACCTTCTCCAACAGAGTTCTGTACGACATGATGCTAAGTGCCGTCCACCAAACGATGATCCCATGCATTAACATGGGACGCAGTACTGATACATATAGCCAGTAGACCACTATTGGATGTAAGCCCCATTTTTCGCCTATAGCCTTCCTGCACGAATATAGTGCAACAGTTGCCTTAGTCACACGATCTTGAATGTTTGCCTTCCAGCATAGTTTTCTATCCAAGATGAGACCAAGGAATTTTGCTTTCTCAGTGAGTACAAGCCTTGTGCCCTCCATTAATGGTGGTTCAAAAGAGGGTACAGCGTGTCCCTTAGTAAAGAGAACAAGCTCAGTTTTTTGCGAATTTACTTCAACACCAACCTCGCTAGCCCAGTTCGCCAGGATAGATAGGGCATTCTGCATTAAGTCGCTCAGGACACAGGGAAACTTTCCCGAGATTGCAATAGCAATATCGTCTGCATAAGCGATAACTTTGCATCCCAAACCCTCCAGGCTTAGAAGCAGCCTATTGACCACCAGATTTCATAGAAGGGGAGAGAGAACACCACCTTCAGGGGTATCCCTGCTTACATACCTGGGTAGAGATGATGCACCGAGACTAGAGGATACCACCCGAGACGCAAGCATTAGGTGAATTAACTTGCAAAGCGAGTCATCACCGCACAGAGTTAAGAGGGAATCGATAATAGCCTCAGGTCTTACATTGTTGAAAGCCCCCTCAATATCGAGAAAGGCAACCAACGTGTACTCCTTGTATGCGAATGACCTTTCGATGTAGCCTACCAAGGAGTGCAAAGTAGTATCCACTGATCGTCCTTTCCAATAGGCATGCTGAGAAGTGGATAGAAGATGCGATGGAATAGTGCACCGCAAGTGTGTGTCGATCAAACGCTCCAACACCTTCAGCAATGTCGATGAAAGGCTAATGGGTCGGAGGTCTTTCGGGCGCGCGTGAGAACTTTAACCCGGATAAATACCACTTTAACTTCCATCCATATACGAGGAATATATACTAGTTCTAGACAGGCTTTGAAGATCGATTCGATCCACGGGTATATTACGTCCAGCGTATGTTGCAGGTCCGCCGGAATGATACCAGCAGGGCCAGCAGATTTGAAAGTGTCAAAACTGTTTACAGCCCAAATAATCTTTTCTTTGGAAAGAATTGGCTTGAAATCACATGGTGCCATATTGGTGGTGGGAGTTATCCCGAGAGATTTAGCAGAAGAACTGCCAGCTAACTGGGCTAACGATGGGCAAACAAAATAGCGTATAAAATTGCAAAAAATCAAAATCTGAACTTTCAGTGGTTTCTAGCCTTAAAAAAAAAAAATACATATTTGAACTTTTTTTCTTAGGGTGGACAAAAAAAAATTTTCCTGGGCTAACGATGGGCAAACGATTTATCAAGTTTGCGTGAAAAAAAATCATCTCTAGGTGAAAACTTCACAGACCCCCTGTGCCATATGTTAAAGTTTGACCGGCCCCGGCAATTTTGATGAAGTTTCTAGCACTTTCAAAACTAGTCGAAATTCAGTGTCAGTCGACATCAGATTTGTAAAAACCACCGCATTCCCATTTCCCACCCTTAAAACAAATCTAGAAATCAATATAGAGAACCAGTGCAATTTGATTCAAATTGCAAATTCTATTAAATTCATTTCCTACGCATTTCTGACAAATATTGTGAATGTTCAGTTGTGCGAAAATTCGGTATTAACTGTAAATTAGCTTTAAAGGGTTGGAATGGTATCTTATAAGTAAGAAACGTGGTTGTGGTAAACTTAATGGAGCAAAGCCGGGGAACTCCGAAGTGAAACGTGGTCGTAGAGTTTTCTTTCCCCAAACTATTTGCTAAGGACAAATGACATTGTTGTTCAGTTTATTAAAATAAAACAAAATATCTATTAATTGCATTATCTATGAAGGAAAACCAAACAGTTAAAACGATTCAATTCCATATCCAATGAACCAATGGATTGGTCGAGAGGTCATACACGAAAGTTCAAGGCAGCAACCTTGATTCCACGAGTACCATCAAGTGGCCGAATGACGAACATCCCAGTTGTACTAATCGGGAAACGCCAACTCGTACGGCTTGCTGGACAGAGGTGATATGCTAATCGTTATAGGCACAAAAATACACTCTAGCAAAGACATTTTCCCTTCGTGTTCAATGTGACTGCGAAAGCTTGTCTTGTCTTTTCCGGGCTGGTAGACAGTAAATAAAGCCCAAAATACGATACGACTATGCAAACGAACAAGGGCAAATCGTGTTTAGGGATGTCTACACAAGTGTCGAAAGGAGGCATGGCTGCGACTACGGGTCAGGGCTCGGGAGGCCCTCGCACCTACTTAGTCGCCAGCGGCCATTCAAAAACGGTCGAGTCAGCGGCAAAACCAGGCGGTTCAGACGGTCATACTACTGTTTCCAGTACTAAACTGCAAAAAACTATTGCAGCAAACCCCTGGTTGCTGAGCTTGACTTGGATCGCCCAGAATAGGGATTATACAATAATTTAATACTAGCAGAAAAGGAACTAATGCTTAATTTTCCGCAGTCAAGCGAGCGTACTGCACGGCGCACGACCGTAAGGCCCAAGCAGACTAAGGAGGAACTCAGGCCCTGTAACGGACGGTTTGGTGGGCATCCGAAGATGCCCGTGGGGACGGAGCCTAAGTTAGCATAATTGACCGTGAAGGTCGGGCCGTGCCATCTGGCGAAGAAAAAGGCCCCTCAACGAGCTAAGCAGCGGCCTATGCTTGCTGTAGCTCAGTTCGGGAGATGTGGGCGGGGTTTTCGCCGCTCGTTGCCCCTGTCCTTTACGTATTAACAAAAATTCATAGGCCTGGGGAAGACAACACAAACAGGGGAGGTAAAAATGGGGAATAAAAAAAAAAATAGTCGATACGAATGGAATGGTTGACGGACGGATCAGATGCCACACGGTCGCACCTGGGTCCGGGTGTAATGGGACCCTCGGCCGATGGTTTCGTACCACCAACAGATCACTACTCATCAGGTGCTGCCTCGATCTGCTGGTGGGAGCAGCACTACCAGACCATAATATGGTTCATTACAGGTGGTTCATTACAGCCCCTCAAGAACTACAAGACATCCATTCGGTTGGATCAAGAGCTTGGCACCATAATTCACCTAGCTCCGAGAGAATCCGAAAGGTTGAAATGGGCCGAAAAAAACGATAGAGTTGCCAAGGAAGCACTTCTCTACTCGGAACGGTTTTGCCAGTAGTGACCCGAAATTCTTCAACAGGATTGAAGAAAAGCCGGGGCTTTCAACTATGTCACAACCCAAGCGATCTTTGACTCTCTCTAAAGGGCAGGAGTCAACGAATCCATCAGGATCCGGATCAAATCACTGCTTTCTAGCAAATTTCTATTGTCTGCATGGGGCAACGCGAGAGCTACTAAAACAGCGAGAAGGGGTACGCCACAAGGAGGTGTGCTATCACTACTTCTATGAATACTAGTGGTTAACACTTTATTAAAAAAATTTCAGACAGTAGGCATACGTGTGGGGGTCTACGCAGATGATGTAGTAATTCTTGTATCCGGAAAGGACCCTGGTGTTCTATCGGACCTCACAACAATGGCTCTAAGTAAACTGCTAAAATAGGCAAGTAAGATGGATCTGAATGTGAACCCGTAAAAGAATGAAATGGTTCTCTTCACACGGAGAACCAAAATTCAGGGCTTCAACCTCCAAGGATGGGTGTCTCCTAGTTAACTTTGGCAGCTCATGTAAAGTATAAAGTACTTAGGGTTGATTCTAGACAGCAAGCTTACTTGGAAGCTCTACATCGAAGAACGTACCAAGAAAGCAACTACCGCTTTATACACCTGCAAAAACTTGCTTGGTAAGGAATGAGGGCTGAAACCTCGCAATATGCACTGGATGTACAGGGCCGTTGTCAGCCAATTTGACATGGATATGTCTTATAGCTGGGGGTCATCCTAAAAATCTGTCCGTAACACGAAATGTCTGCTGTGCTACTCGGGGGTCAGAAAAGGAAACGACCCCATTGAAAATTTTTCCGAGTTCTAAAGTGTGGATTTTGCATGTCGTTTGAGTGAAGTGGTCATTGTGCACAGCTGTTGCTTGTAGATCCGCGCGGGCGACGCGCTTGCGGGGATATTGTGTGTACATGTTGAGATGTTGATAGCGATAAAGGCTGACGTTGTGGACGGCAAGAAATAGGACGAAATCGCGTTAGCGGCACGGTTCTAAACGCGTCATGCCGACCTAAGTAGTGGATAACATAGTGTACGGGCGAACAGGCGACCAAACCAGCATAAGCGATTAGCAAAAACCTCGCACGGAATGTGTGGAGTGGATGGATGAATGCGCTGTGTGGCTCTAGTGTTGGCTGAGATGTGCTCGAGTGGGAACGAGCGTCTGGTCGATTGTCGTTTCATCCAACGAATATGATGTTTGGGTGGTTGTTTTCGTGTACCTGCAATAGTGTAAAGGTATTTTGGATAAGCCAAACGAACGATGGAGGAAATTAAAACAGTGGTATGATTTAGTTATTGGATGTGAGGAGAAATGAAGCCGAAATGATACAAAGTATCTACACTACATGCAGATACATCGGAACATGGATATGTCTTTGGCTTTATGTACAAAACAAGTCTATGAGATTGCATCCCAGCGACGCTTGAATTAAAAAAAAACTGGGGTATAAATGCAAAAAAAAGTAGACTGAGGAGCATAAAAATAGTGGGGATCGATGCTCCGAGGCCCACGGGCATGGGGGTACGTACTGGGGGAGGAAAATTTCTTCAAAAATCCGAAATTCCTTATAGTTTAGAAGTTGTGGCCAAGAAGCCGAATTTAAAAAAAAAAAACTAGGGTATAAAAACAAAAAAAAAAGTAGACTGAGGAGCATAAAAATAGTGGGAATCGATGCTCCGAGGCCCACGGGCATGGGGGTGTGTAGTGTTGGGGGGGAAATTTCGTCAAAAATCCAAAATTCCTTATAGTTTAGAAGTTATGGCCAAAAAAACGAATTTCTACACTGCATGCAGATACATCGGAACATGGATATGTCTTTGGCTACCGACTGCGTGGAACCTGTTGTGTTGAAGATATCGACGTAAGTTTTATAAAGATCCCAGTATAGTTATACTGGATGAAATCTTTCGACAAAACACGTCCCACGCTTTCGATAGGCATAAGACATATCCATGTTCCGATGTATCTGCATGCAGTGTAGATACTTTGTATCATTTTTTACTATACGGAATTGTGGTCTGGTGAACTGCACTTAAAATTAAAGCCCATTAGCGGAAAGTGGAAAGGATCCAAAAACTCTGTTGCCTGGGAATCACTGGCGCAATGAGAACCACATCAACGAATTCCTTAAACACTCTCCTGAACCTCCCCCCAATCGATATGTTCCTAATTAACACAGCGTCTAAGTGTGCCCCGAGACTCTGGGAAACAGGACAATTCTGAACAAACCCGTATGGTCATCAAAACATCAAACTGCTAGTCGCAACCACCAACATTACTAAAGCAGTGATGGACTACAACAAAAACTTCTCGGTATTTATATCAGATAGAGTCTATTATACTACTGGCGAGAATGTGGCAAAGAGATCAATAAATCTTTACACTGACGGCCCAAAGAAGGAAGGGGGTGTTGGAGCGGCAGTTCACTCTTCATAACTCCTGTACAATATATCCATCCGACTGCCGAACGAATGCAGTACTTATCTTCCAGGCGGAAGTGCTAGCGATTAAAAGGGCAGCAGAGCTAGCCCCAATAACTCATGGGAAAGGAAAAATTTTTATTCACTCGGACAGTCAAGCTGCTTTAAAAGCGCTACAATCCGACAGTGCTCAGATGTCTTTCAGCTCTTCAGATGCTAGGTACTTCAAGAAGAGTAGAACTCCGATGGGTACCAGGCCATAGCGGCATACTTGGCAACGACATCGGGGACGGGCTTGCAAAATATGGTGCTGCTCTCGAAAACGCGATAGCAATAGTAATTCCTATACCAATGCAGGCAATAAGATCAGAAATGGACTGTAAGTTGATGCAACTTGCCAATAAAGATTGAAACAAAGCCATCAATTCCAGGATAACGAGGGAAGTTTTGAATTTTTACAATCCAAGGAAAACTAACATACTCCTAGGACTATCCAGAGGTAAGTCTGCGATGCTAGTCAGATAACTTACAAGCCATTGCGTGATAGGGGAGCATGCCTGTAGGCTAGGATTGATCACTTCTAACGGCTGCAGAAACTGCCAGCTGCCTAACATTAAAGAAACTCTGAAACACCTCTTGTGTGAATGCCCAGCATTCGCAAGAACAAGACAAAAATGTCTTGGTGCCTACTTTTACCGCAACTTGAAGGCGGTCGCGGACCTCAGAATAAAGAGTCTTTTGGAATTCGCAAACGCGATGAAAACCTTTTAACTCAACAATGACCCAACGATATTAACTAGTCCCAATACTTAGTTCCTTTGCCCCGCTTTCAGTTTGTGGCATCGCTATGGACCCAAGCGGTCTATGCGGGGCTGTAAGGCCGCCACCTAACCTAACCTATCCAAAAGAACTTATAAAATTTACTTCCTATTTAATGCATATTTCCTTCGCTAATAGCAAACGACGGCATCGACATTTTTGTAAATATCTTCTAATTACATGGAACTCCTACCTCTAACTGTAGTTCTTATAAGATTTTTCCGTCTTTCAGTTTATAATAAATAAAATATTGAATTGGCAAGAAGTGTCCATGCACCAAATGCTTACGTAAATGACAAACTGGGGCCTCTTGGACTCCAGCGCTAATTCAAGCCCCATAGAACATCCAAGAAATCACAAATCCCACCAAAGGAAGCATAAAAGTTGAGTCAGAAATACATACTTAAATTACAGAGCCATGAAAATACTGTACCATAAGTTTTTTTTTTTTTTTTGAAAAATTTAAGATTGGATCCCAGTGTGCTATCCCAGCTTCAACAATCTCCTGGAGAAAGAACCCGGCTACTCTCTTGGTATTCAGAGTGAAAGCGTAAACCTGAGCGTGACGCAAAATCAGCTTCAGCTCCCGCTTTTACTCTGTCGTGACCCTTACACGGCTGTAATGAATTAGTAGAAATCATTCACAAGACAAAAATTTTTATTGTTGCGGAAGATGCACCTAGATAGTCATTTATCTTCATTTAATGATATTTTCATATTTTCAAAGCTACTTTTGTAATTATTTGTTGAAGATGAGTAATTATTTTGGTTCACATTCTGAACCGATTCAGGTTGTGGATTGTGAATTGATTTCTTCAAAATCTATTTATCAGTCACGAAATTCACCCGTTAGGAGAGCAAAAAACTTGTATCGGCCCATTTGTTTCCTAGTCTGTGCTATGGCTTGTCGTAATTTTTATCCAGCGACCAATAATTATTCAAGGTAAGCCACGTGATATTGAAATTCACTTGTAACTAATAGACCTTTCTGTGTCTGATTACCTTTCTTTTGGAATTCGTTAATGTTTTTGTAATCGTGGTTATTGAAAACAAATACCCAAGAAACCAAACCAAACAAATGATAGGAAGAGAATCTGCAGGCATAGCTCTGGATTAGCATTTCAGCCTCTTCAATATCCAACAACGAGGAATCTGCCATCGGTTTGAAGTCAGGAAACTAGTAGTCAGTTTTCACCAGAATTTATTACCTGAGTAATTGCCGTGTCATAATGCAGAATACTATACATGTAACCTAAATAATAATATATAAATGAATCGCTATGTAAATCGTGCCAAGTGCCATATATTCACTTTCATAAATAACCTCAAAATGCCGGAGTAAATTATTATTACTTGGCGGGTATGCTTGACTAGCCTCGCTGTTCAAGAAAACAATTTCAGTGACAGCAGCACGTCGATAATTCAGGCTAAATTTAAACAGATTCACCCAATTTATTGAATGAAGACTTTTGGCATTTTTTACGTGAAAATAAAATATGACGAAATCAAGCGACGGATACAGTTAGCTAATAAGACTTTTTTCTCGGTTCTCCCCATAATGAAATCGAAGCATGTACACAGACACACCAAGCTCCGCGTGTACAAAACCATTATACGACCAGTGCTACGCTACAGCTGCGATGCATGGGCCCTAACAAGCCTCCAAAAACATGCTAGATACATTTGAACGTAAGGTTCAACGGCGAATTTTCGGGGCTGTTTGCAATCGAGATGGATGGCGCATCCGGTACAACCATGAGTTGTATGAACTGTACGATGAGCTGGAAGTTTCGAAAATTGTCAAACTACAACGACTTCAATGGGCAGGGCATGTACAACGAATGGACGATGATGACATGCCTAAGAGAGTAATCAATGCAGAACGAGTCGACGGAGCGAGACTGCGGGGACGACAGAGATCTCGTTGGGAGAGCTCAGTAGGTGTGGACGCCGCGCAGCTACTGGGCTTCCAACATTGGAGGACACCGTCACTTGACCGAGATAATTGGAGGACAATGATCCAGGCGGCCAAAGCCCGACGTCGGGCTGTCGCGCCACGATGATGATGCTTGAATTTCAAAAAATCAAATATTACTTTAATTACGATAACTTTCAACAGAATGACAGCAGCAAGTTTAAAATTTGGCAGAATGTTGCTAGGAAGATCTAATTAATCAACATTGAAAATGGACAAGATACCAGCAAAGGAACCCCTACCTTTGTAGAATGGGTAGTTATTTTTATTTTGAGAATGGTCAACATCCTCCTGAATGAGTGCTAATCCCCTCTATAAACTAGTCATAGTGGAAACTCGCTTTTAATGCGAATGATCGTTGCCAATGGGTACTTTTGGTATCACCGCTAAGTTTGTACAAGTCTACCCAACTAACAATTTTGCTCTGACAACAGTCTACAAGAGTCTTACAGGAGCCAGCATCAAGACTTCAACTCTTGAAATCTAACTCTTGAAGAGTACTACAAGAGTCTTATAAGAGTCTTAAAAGTATTAAATGGCCCACTTTCCAAGAGTCAGTTTGATCTTGTAGTAAGAGTTCAATTCTCCTTATAAGAGATACACACGTCTTATAAGGAAGCTTTAAGGCTTCTTATTGGAGTCAATTAGGCTCTTATAAGACTAAAACTCTTATTGCAACAGGGCGGCTCTTTTTATAAGAACTAAACTATTATAAGAACTTAATTCTTTTTACCAAAGCTAAACTCTTACTATATAACTTAAAGACTCACAATAAGAGTTGTATTCTTCTTAAATGAACCTAAGTCTTAGTATAAGAATTAATAATTTGACGTTTGATTGTAGCGCTACAATTGCTCACCATTCATTTAGGAGCATCCACATGGTGGGCCGACTCACCAGCGGCCAACTGAATCGACAAACTACATCGGGGTGCTAATTATAAAGTCAACGAATTCGTAGGACGTAGACGAATTCACATACCGAAATTAATGTACACTGACGTGAGCTGTCTAAGCAAATGCGAATAAAAGCACAGTTGACAGATAATGCGATGAAATTAGGCCAATCTCGTTTTGAAATTGGCCACAGAGGCGAGCGTCGACGAGGCATTGGCCCCCGAATTGGGCCAACGCGCCAATGCACGCAAATTTCCCGTCCACACAAAGGAAGTTGGCTGTCACACGTTGTTTGACAGATTGCTCAACTTCTATGAAATCAATCGTGTACTCATAACACTCTTCTTATGAGTGTTTAAGTATACCGATCTCAAAATAGTTTTATAATAAGAAGTTATAGACTCAAGTTTTTATAAGGCTCTTACTATTGTATAAAAGTCATAAGAGTTAAGTCTCTTGTAAGAGCATTCACAGGGGAGTATAACCCTTCAAGAGTAAAACTCTCATAAAAAAGTCTCTATGAGAGTTCATGACGACAAAATATGATGTTGTAACAGGAGTATGACTCTTCAAGAGTAATAATCTCTTAATAAATGTGCTATAAGAGTTTACTTAAATCTTGTTACTAGAGCTACACTATGAGAGTGGTGAAGAGCCTTACTAAAGTCTTATGAGAGTTTTTCCAGTTCACAGGAGCTAAACTCTCAAGAGTTTATTAGTTGGGTAGGGTACGCGTCGGTCTGGTTTATATATATGAATAGTTGAATATGCTGAATTGTGTTGACAATGTTACACATACAAATTATTATATTTTCGATACAAATTTTACTAAGTGTTGCTTATATATATTATTATTCTGAACTAAACAAAACGACATTATATTGAATAAAATATTAACCTTTACAGAACCGACCTCGAAAAATTACGTTACGTTACTCATTACCATGTGTAGCAATTATTTCAACTTTTTTCTACGATATAAGGCGAGATTCAGATTAGCTACATTTTCAGCTCCGACGCAGCCACGCACAATAGCCACGCATAGTCGATCGTATCGCATGCTGAGCGATGAGTGTGAATCCGCCCATTTGATGCTGTGTATCTCGACTGAAATTTCAAGCAGTCGTTCAGCGCGGTGTCGTAAGTGAATTTTGCCTTAGGAGTATATTTAAGAATCATATTTCAGAGGAAAGTTAATAGGAAATTTTTTCAGAAGATATCCTAGGAAATGTATGTCTGGGGTGCAGCTGCACCCCGCTCGGGCTTATAAAGGTTAACCAATGGATTTTGACACATTGTTTTTATTTTTTATTTTGATATTTGCTCTGAACTTGAAATAAACCCATCAGTTCTTTTGCATAAATCAGCTGTAAGCCAAAATACAACGTAATCGAATAAAGTTTTCGCACCCTGGAGGTAAAGATGAAAACCAATCTTATCATAAAATAGTAGTTATTTGTGACAATAAATTGAAATTAGAAACCCTTTAGAGATGCCTCAATTAAATGAATGGTAATATTTTTAATTACGTCGGGCCCTATTCCAGCTATGGTTTAGGCTCTACAGCTGAAATTCTAAAATTCTTTTTGGCGAATAATTTAATTGAACTGATTTGATAAAAACCGATGCTTACAAACTAAAAAGTGCTTACAGAATTTCAGCGAAAGACTTGGATGGTTTCAGCTTTAGCGATACATGGGGCCCTGGTTTATGGCAAACACAAACAAAATTCAAAATCAAAAACGGTCATAAAAAGTTTTCACGTTTAAGTTTACAAGTTTAAAAAATAACTGTTACTCATTACTTAACAGATAATAAATTCCATGTCCTTATTCGGCACTGAAATGTCTGGCACACCAGCACACCCTACCAAACCTAACGTTACACGGCATCCTGCAGTAATGTCATTTGCTTTGCAGTGTAGTAGTATTAGTATTATTATTAGTATAATAATGTACCGGGAGATACCAACTGCGAACATCATCCTGCATCATTGTTCATTGTTTGTTCATGAGAATAAAAAATAAACCTACCGCTTACTCTATCGTGAAGAATAATTTTTACATGAAGAGTTACTCACTTAAGTCTTTTGTTTTAACATCAACGTAATGAGGATATTTTTTGCCCAACACCTTAGTGGGGCATACCGCGCCAACTCTACCCATATGGCTTAGTAGACTGTGGTGTGTCTTTAAACTGTCACGGTCGCCATGTGGTGGAATACGTTCATGGTGACAGCCAGTTAGGGGACCTAGTCTTATCGCCGAAGTAGCTACTAGAGCTCGACTTCTGGCAGCCAGGTAGCGGACCTAATCTTGGCGCCAAAGTAGCTATTAGAGCTCGACTTCTGGCAGCCAAGTAGGGAAGTAGCCAATGGCTCAACTTCGCCTCGCTTGTCCTTTCGGAGTGCCTATTGTCAGATGTAGTTTCAAGAGCTCGACTTCTGGCAGTCAGGCGACAGGTACCAAGGAGCAGCTAAAAGCTGTAGCTCCGATATGAATACAACAAGTGTTTCTGGTAATCTGTGTATTTACTGTATTTGGTAGCTTATTTTATAGTACAATTATTGCTTACTAGGCAACTTGTGCCTTCCTAATTTTCTCACGGGTCATTTATCAGATTCCTGCCAATTCGTCCGTTGTTCCAGACTTGATGCATATCGTATTTAACTTGTGTACGATATGCATCACACAATTATCTATTCTTGGCCATCCAGACATGATGCATATCATATTACGCTTGTGCGCGAGATGCTTTGGTATCTTCTGGAGTAGATGAATTGGCGAGGAATGTTGATAGGTGATGTTGTTTGTTTTCACTTACTCATGTTTACAATTATTATTGTTACAATTATTATTGTTTAGCATGTAGAGTAGTGTCGTTTTTAGTTAAGATGAATGTTAATCTTTCACACCTTACCCATTTCGAAAAAAATGAATTGTCTTGTGAAGCAGTAGACAATTCGTTTTTTTAGTTTTGTGTTTTTCAAGTTTCTACTTGGTACATTAGTTTTATAATAGTTAACATTCTATATTCGGAATTTTAATTATAATAATTCATATGTGGTTATAATGTATTTCTATAGTTAATCGAATTTACTGTGTAGTTAGAATTAAATTCTACATTATTCGTCTTAGTCTATGTTTATGTATTTTTGTTATATTATTTTGTTTGTCTTTTATTAGACAGTTTACATTATCGATTGATATTACAGTGTATGGACCTTCAAATAATGGGTCGAATTTTCGTCTATTTTCTAATGATAACAAGACTTTATCTCCGATTTTAAGTGGTAGGGGATTGGATTTTGAATCATTTTCTGATTTTCTCTTTTCTTTTGCTTTTTCTAAGAGTTGTTTAGCTTTACTTAATGATTTTTGTAGTCTGTATTTTAGTTCGGTATTGTACAAGTCGTGGTTGTATAGGGGGTCAGGTTTTGCTTTGGAGAGTTCTAATAGTATATTAACTTTTTTTCCGAATACTAATTCGAATGGTGTGTAACCATGTACAGAGTTAGGTGCTGTATAGTAGCGGAAAGTGTAGTATTGTACCCAGTCGTCCCAATCGTCTCTGTTTTCATTTACAAAACATCGTAGGAATTCATTAAGAATTTTATGGTTCCTTTCTAGTGCTCCTATTGTTTGCAGGATGAGCTGCTGTTGCGAATATGTGCTCTAGTTTTAGAATTTTACATATCTCTGTGAATACTTGATTTTTGTTTTCCGTACCGAGATCTGTTTTTATTTTGTTCATAGGTCCATAGTTTAATATGAACCCATGGACTATTGCTTTTGCGACAGTGTTCGCTTCCTTGTTTGGAATCGGTATTACTATAACATTTTTGCTCAAATCACACTGCATAGTTACAGCGTATTTGTTACTTTCGTTTGTTTGTGTAAATGAGCCAACTGTGTCTATTGACATGATATCAAATACTTTAGTTGGTGTTGTTGTTATCTCCATTTGTTCCCTATTTAGGCCAGTCAAATTAAGCCAATTTTGGGGCTTTTTAATAATAATGAGGGAAATATCTGGAAATAATTTTAATCCCTTCTATAGATACTGAATACATGGAAACTGAGTTTGCACGGTCGTAGAAGGTGAGCTTAACTTTTGGAGGGCGAAAATCCGAGAAATTTGAGCCCCTTTTTTAATATTATCGTTATAAATCCTAAACGGTGCCTCGGGTCGAAAAACCTTGCAGGAGTAAATTAAAGATCGTTAAATTCTGCGTTCAATGCATTGCTCAAAGTTGAAATTTGGTTCAGTAGCGTAGTCGAAATTGATAGTCAAATAATGTCGATTTTCGAGGCTCCCGAGAAAAATCAGACTTTTTCACTTTTCAAGCTCACAGATCTTTGCAATGGATCCTTCAAATGGAAAAGCTTGTCTGTAAAAGTTGGCGACAATTTGATTGTGAGCTTAACGTGGCCAATAGTTTTTAATTCGGGCCATGTTTAGAGTAGCTATGAGCAAAAATTCAAAAATGAATGCTTTTCGATTTATGCCTTAAAAGCTCTATCTCGGTAAGTATAACAGCTAGAAGTTTTATTTTAGTCCCAAATTGTGGGTAAATTACTCCAGTTAAATAAAGTTTTACAAGATTTCTTACGAGACCAGTTTAGGAGATACTGAAAAGAAACAGGTCAAACCAAACAATTAGGCACATTTTCAACATGGTGGCGGGGTCCGTGGTGTTAGGGGGGGAAATAGAAAACTCGAATTTTTAAACAATGTACCAACTCAAACAATATATCAAAAATCGAAACTACCCTAATTAAAGCAACCAGTGTTATAACGATTTGACTGACCAAAGTATTTTAACCTTTGCAGAATCACCGACTTTTTTTTTTAATAAAAACGCAATTACTCAAAAACTATACCCGCTAGCATATTCTATTGTAGTAAAAAGTGAATCGCAGGTAATATCTTAGCGTAAAAACAGAAAATAGCCTGTAGAAATCAGATAAACTGTTTATTAGATATAGCTCGAAAAAGTAAGAAGGATATGTAGCCAACTATCAACATTTTGCTGTTTTATCTTATTTTTCTCGAGTTTTCACCTATATATTATACTAAAATAATTTTATCAAAAATAAAAACTTCCTGTTTTGTTGTAAACAATTTGATTGAACATTATATAATACTAATTTTTAAATTTCGAGTCATTTACAGCCCTTAAATTAAAAAAAATAATTTGTTCACACTTTTTTCATTTTATTTTCCAAGGTCATATCTAATTAACAGTTTATATGATTTCTACAGGCTATTTTCTGTTTTTAGGGTAAGATATTACCTGCGATTCACTCTTCACTAGAATATGCTAGCGGGTATAGTTTTTGAGTAATTTCGTTTTTATTTAAAATGATACAAAGTATCTACACTGCATGCAGATACATCGAAACATGGATATGTCTTATGCCTACCGAAGGCGTGGGATGGGTTTTGTCGAATGATTTCATCCAGTATAACTATACTGGGATCTTTATAAAACTTACGTCGATATCTTCAACACAACAGGTTACACGCAGTCGGTAGCCAAAGACATATCCATCTTTCGATGTATCTGCATGCAGTGTAGATACTTTGTATCATTTCCCACCAAAAGCCAATAACCTGTCTTTCAAGAACCGATTCCCGATAAACTCGCCCCAAATCAAACTTAACACCCACTTTAAGAGACAGAGAGACATACCCCATTGAAAGCTAACGTCCCATATGAACCGGATACACCCGTTCTAATGAGATTGAACACCCAACCACATGAGACAGATAGACACGCCCTATTGAAAGTCAACATTTATGCTGCTAATACATCGTACCGTATGTGGAGCTTTGGTTCTATGTTTATAGCACGTAGTATAAATCCGCCATTTTGTTCTATTTGTTTATTGCACGTGTGGTGGGGGCCCACATTGTGAACCAGTCAGACCTCAAATCGCCGCCATTGCAAATGCACAACCACAGTCGCTGGATCACCCGATTTGGCTCGAATTAACTTCATCCGCTCTCGCTGATCTTCGGGGGGCGGGAACTATGTACACTCTCTCAAATTGCGTCTGCGCATGTCCAAGTGTAAGTCGAGCTGACTACTTGCTACTTTTTCTGGGATCCTAGTGATTCAGATAGTACAATGGGTGCTATTTTAAATCGGCCACTACATTCATTCTTGCCGTCCCCAACGTCGTCAACCTTCATCGCTATCAAATCAACATCTCAACATATACACACAAGATCCCCGCAAGCACGCCGCCCGCGTGGATCCACAAGCAACAGCCATGCACAATGACCACTTCACTCAAACGACATGCACAACCAGAATAGAAAAATTTTGAATGGGCTTGTTTCCTCTTCTGACCCCCGAGTAGAAAAACAGACATTTCGTGTGACGGACAGATTTTTAGGATGACCCCCAGCTATAAGACATATCCATGTCAAAAAATCGGTGATTTTGCAAAGGTTAAATTACTTTGGTCAGTCAAATCGTTATAACAATGGTTGCTTTAATTAGGGTAGTTTCGATTTTTGATATATTGTTTGAGTTGGTACATTGCTTAAAAATTCGAGTTTTCTATTTCCCCCTAACACCACGGACCCCGCCACTATGTTGAAAATGTGCCTAATTGTTTGGTTTGACCTGTTTCTTTTCAGTATCTCCTAAACTGGTCTCAAAAGAAATCTTGTGAAATTTTATTTAACTAGAGTAATTTATCTACAATTTGAGACTAAAATAAAACTTCTAGCTGTTATACTTACCGAGATAGAGCTTTTAAGGCGTAAATCGATGAGCATTCATTTTTGAAATTTTGCTCATAGCTACTCTAAAAATGGGACGAATTGAAAAATATTGGCCGCGTTAAGCTTACAATCAAATTGTCCCCAAATTTTACCGACAACTTTTTCCATTTGAAGGATCCGTTGCAAAGATCTGTGAGCTTGAAAAGTGAAAAAGTCTGATTTTTCTCGGGAGCCTCGAAAATTGACTTTATTTGACTATCGATTTTGACTACTCTACTGAACCGAATTTCAACTTTGAGCAGTGCGTTGAACGCAGGATTTAACGGTCTTAAATTTGTTCCTGCAAGGTTTTTCGACCCGAGGCACCGTTTAAGATTTATAACGACAATATTAAAAAAAGAGCTCAAGCTTCTCGGATTTTCGCCCTCCAAAAGTTAAGCTCACCTTCTACGACCGTGCAAACTCAGTTTTTATGTAGTCAGTATCTACAGATGGGACTAAAATTATTTCCAGATCTTTCCCTAATTATTATTAATAATATTTAATTTGACTGGCCTAATTGTGTTTTTGATGTTTATTTCTTGCACATAACGCACAGTTTTGAATGTAGTTAGCTATTGTTTTCTTCATATTTTTCCATTTGTATATTTCTCTTAGTTTTTTATACATTCTACTTTGTCCAATATGTCCTGCTGTTGGTGTGGAGTGATTGTTATGTAGAATTTCTATAATTTTCGAGTTATCTGTTATTGTGATAAGAGGTTTGTATATTTGAATATCCATGTTCTTTAATATACTGTTAGCTAGCGTTTTAAATGCAGTTGTATTTATTATAGTGAAGTTTTCACTTTCGGCCGATAGTTTCAGAGTCTTGGTCTGAAACCTGTTATGTAAATCCTTTTCCAACTCTGTGAGTTCCTGCATTAATGCTGGTTCAATTGATTGGTTATTAGTTAGATTTATATACCGCTTATTTTGAACTTTTTTATTATGTACCTATAACCTCGATTTTTATATCAGTATTTTTATTTTTATATTGCGCAATATTGAATTTCAATTCTGGTAATTGTGTTACTTCGTAGGGTGAAAGTACTTCGGAAACGTGCAGTTGATCAGACTGTGAGTTTCGGTTGGTATTTGTATCTTCTGAAGTATTGTCAATGGGTTTTGATTCCTCATTGTTTTTAGCCATTGCTCGTGTTTGCACTTTGCAAGACGTTTTTCACGTTTTTCAGGTCGGATATGTCCAGTTCTATCCTTGATAAAGCATCTGGTCCGATGTTTTCTTTGCCTTCTATATAGTGTATTTCAAATTCGTTTTCTTCCAGGTCAAGTCTCATTCGTGTTAGTTTGGATGATGGGTTTTTCATTTCAAATAGATAAATGAGTGGTCTATGATCTGTTCTAACGATAAATTTTCTTCCATAGACATACGGTTTGAAATATGTTAAAGCCCAACGAATTGCTGTTAGTTCTTTTTCTATAGTTGATTTATTTTTCTCGCCCTTTGTAAATGTTTTACTTGCAAAGGCTATAGGTAATTCGACTCCATCGACAGTTTGTGACAGTATTGACCCACATGCACTATCAGAAGCATCTGTGGATATTACAAACTGCTTTGTGAAGTCAGGGTATTGGAATATTGGCGGAGATATCAATATTGATTTAAGTGTTTTGAATGCCGTGCTGCAAAGCGGCGTCCTAGTATTAATTGGTTCATTGTATGGTCCATACATGCTGCTAGCATGCACCGCAGGGCCATACATTTCCTTAAATTCGTCGAGAGAGTTAGGAATATATACTCGTATAATAAAACATAAGCTACATTTGGCAAACTAGGTATCACTTCTTCACAGAAATGCTACTTATTTATACCCCAGTTTTTTTTTCTCATTTCAAGTGTTAGATCATAGTAATTTTACCAATTCAGTTTTAAATAATTACACATTTATGGAAATCATAGGGATATTATAGACTCATGCTACAATATCTTAACTATTTGGCCTGTTGGTCAAAATTTTCGACAGCTTATCATGAAACAAATACATATTTAAAGACACAGAAAATTAATTCCCCCAATAAAAAAACAAATTCGAGGCAGTCGTGATATGAGCTTTGATCTTAATATTAATTTTGTATACTAAGATGGAATTTAAAATTTACGGCTCTTATCTTATTTGGCTAATTTGTCTAATTTCCAATTTCCCTAAATGCGATCAAACGCCTTTTTTTTGTACTTCTGGTGACGATAGCGAGATATGAGGTGACTCAATTGAACCACATTCCGAATTGGTGGATATGAATTAAATTTCCGTTGATGAACCGATGAATTGATTAGATCAAATGGTTTTTATGATATTTCGGAGGAAATATGCTTATTCAGGCACTAGAGGTTTTGTATTTTTTACTTTGAACTATGCGCGTCATTCAACCGTTTATTTGAATCGGTCATAAATTCGTTTTAAATGTAAATTTTCAAATTAACAACAATCCTTCTGATATATTCATATTATGAATTGTGTCAAATTTTATCCATTAAATTTTGAAGAGTTATTGGAAATTTATGTGAAAGTGGGTGAGCAGTTATATAGTCCAATGTTTAGCAAAATTGAATTCTGAATTTATGATGCTAAAGTTATTTAAATCAGCGTCATAAAAATATCACTGATTTATGCAGACCACTTTCATAAGTTATTGCAATTTTCATTGTTGTTTACGTAAAACTAAATATTTTGGAACACATTCAGTGTTTTTTTTTCCTATTCTGGTGACGTAGCTTTTCTTTTCGAACTAGACTTCGTCCCGTTGCAACGTGTGAACTTCACTCTTCCATATCCAACTTTATACTAACCGTATCACGAATTTTTACCACGATTCTTACATCACAACTTATTTAAAAAGGCTCATGTTAAATTCCACTAAAAGTATGTCGTGCACATTGCTTTGTGGCCTGTGTATCCTTCTAACATATTCTCTCCGTACTTAACATACATACGTATGGATGTAGTACGAGTACGTAAAAATTCCAATCAACGAAAAATATACAGCAGCGCGACAATCTGATTGTATCGGAATTAAGATATCAATAAAACGGTACGCATGCGGTAACAGTAGCTTTAACGATTTACGAAAATACAAGACCGGCGAAAATAAATAAAATACAAGCAAGAAAAAAGCAGGAAGAATGCAACTCCTATCGCATTGTAGCACACGGACTCTATGTAGTCGGGATGGTGAGTGCATTTGTTATCGGTGGTATGGTTGGAAGCCAGGTTGATGGCTAGTTGGATGGTTCGTTGGTTACACCACTACCGTAAACCACAAAGCTATGCGCAATCGCAACCGCATTGCTTGGTTTAACAGATTAGTGGTGGTGCCGGGTGCTAGGCTGGATGATTGGGCTGCTACGGTGGCAAAAGTTAAATAAGATGCAAAATATCTTTCGTTGCGCGCACCAATTCGCCGATAATATCGGATTTTGCAGTCAAGGTAACATGTACTTCTAACACCTGAGATTTTTTGCTTAAAAGTAAATGCCGATTTGGCTGAGTTGTCTTTTGCGAAACGATGGTAGGGTTGCCGGTCGCGGGGAAAGCATATAAAAGTCCCTTAGTATTTCATGACCCCACATTGGGTGCCCCAGGGAGCAATGTGAGAGAAGCATTGATTTAATGAAATAGAGGCGAATTGCCATCCTGGTTATTAAAATAGGCAACTCAATGTGGGAAGATTTTTTTTTGTGGAGCACGGCAGCGACATTCATTTGTAACGACACGAATCAGCAAAAGGGCGAAACATTTTGCTCTGTCATGTAATTGCGCCGTTCATTGGCCGTGTTCATTCGGTCGCTGGACCGCTCTACGATCTAGCGTCGAGTTTAAATCCTGGGCGCGAGCAAAAATTTCCTATGGATACTAATAAAACTCCCACTGCGATCCATGCTTGTTAGATTAAAGACGGTGTAGATGGGAGGTGCATGCTAGCAACTGCACGTTTGCTCACGAAACCTTAAAAAGGCATATAAATGTTAGAGACGTTGACGCGCCCATGCCCCTGGAGGGATCAAGGCAACTAACATGGTCTTTTAATCACTCATAGAGATCTATATCATGGAAATTTCCATCTATAAAGATAACTTCACCTTGAGACTATGCGGAATGAATTCGCAGCAAAGTTTTACAAGTTTTTTTTTTAATGCTAGAGCAAAAAGTTTTTGTTTTCGATGGGAAGTAGGAGCCCATCCAAGTCGAGACTAGACATTTTTTTTAACTTAAGTTCAATGCAGGGAACCATTGAGAATTTTATGATTGGTTTCTAAGTACTTTGAGAGCACTATTTAAATTGAAATGTTTAATTTAACCATTTAACATGCTTGGAAAATACATAAGTGACCTTAGTGACGCTGCTTCGGCAATCGCCATGATGCCTTTCATCCAGGCCTGGATACTGAGCGGGTTGATGTCTTCATCCTGATTTGGTTAGCAGGGTTACGTTGCAATCCAGAATATTCTTGTTTGCAAGATGATTCAAATTCTAATTCATGATGACCTATGGCAAGGTCGGAAAGATTGGTTCAGCTAGTACTGAAGTACTCAGAATAGAACCCATTTAAACCTGCCGCGGACATTAAAGACGAGTTAAATGTTGTGGCAAGTAGTGAAATAATCTGCAGGCCTTTGTGGAACTGCAAGCCCTTGCTGAAAAAGCGGCGGCGTGTTAATTTCCTTGACCCCTACAGGAACATGGTTGCGTCAACATCTCTAGCATTTCTGTGCCTTGTTTACGTTTCGATAAGAAAGAATCTGAAGGAATCCAATCACTACCAGAAGCTGCACGCCTTCAAAATTCTTTGTCTAGTGAAGACACGAAAGGAATCTCTCTTCTAAAGAGAAATTATGGTTCTTGAAAAGAAAAGAAAGTCTGGAGCTTTTTTTGAAAATAAATTTTCAAGGCTCAGTCCAGTTTTTAACCGGTGTATCCAACACACCAGAAGTCCATCAGGCAACGGTTAGAATAAGTCAAGTCAAATCTGCTCAGGAAAGTGTCAAATGGACTATAGAGTTTTTGAGCCTTTCAAGGCACCTGCAGTCGTTCGTATCTTCCCTGCCTTACTACATAATAGCCTGGCTTTATCTGTTTTCTAATTTGACTTTTCCGACAGACTTATACCTTGTGTTACATACCGCCGATATGGAGAGGAGTGAACGTGGTTTTTATCTCGAAACACTGGACTAAGAACTACCGAAATCCTATATATCAATTAGACTGACATAGTTTTTCTTAAATCCTATCCAAAGGCTTCTGGATCTGTACATAAGGCAAAAAATAGAGTATACGTTTCCCTTGCACAGAATTCACTTTGCATAAACGAAAGGCAATTCTACAGTAGTTGCCTTATACAATCTCGTGGAGCGATTGGAAAGCCATAGTTGATAAGGAAATTGCTCTGTGTGCTTTCCTTGATATTGAGGGTGATTTCGATGACACTGGCTATGACTTGAGCGCTCGAGCCCTGGGATGTACATTCAGCCACTATCGCGTGGATTGATGCTATGCTGCGCGGCCGCAAAATTGACTTAACACTAGAGAACACCTCAATATGCGTCAGCGCTCTAAGGGACTGCCTCAAGTTTGAGTTATTTCTCCACTCCTCTGCCCACTAGTCGTAGATGAGTTGCTCTCTAGGCTATGTGGATATGTTTATCATGCGATTGGTTAAGCTGATTACATACCTATTATAATCAGAGGTAAATTTGACACAACCGTCAACCCACAGAAAACCGTCTCCATTCACATGAAAAATAAACCTGACTTTATTTCAAGTTTCCGTGGGTGAAACGGTTCTGGCTGTCTCCGCCGAAGTTAAATGCCTAGGAATCACGCTCGACAGGAACAAGCTGGGTTATTTTGGTGACAATTGGTTTTGGTAGACAATTCTCGCTCCTCATCCCAGATCGTACGGAATGGGAAAATGGCAATCTCTGTCCAGATCCCAGATGTTTAATGTGGTTTACAGATGGGTTGAAAACGAAGCAGGAAGTAGGTGCTAGTGTCGTTGGACGTAACACCAGGATCTCAATCGGTATGAGTGTTTGGTCCAGCATCTTCAAAGCTGTAATCCGTGCTTTTGAGGACGGTGCCAGGAATATTCTAGGTTAGAATCTACATGACGCCCACATCGTTCTCTGCACGGATAGTCAGGTGGCCATTAAGGCACTGGCATCTCAAAAGTTTTTTTCTAGGTTGGTAAAAGGGTGTTTTTAAATCCTTCAGTGTCTCATCACCACCACCAAGTAATACTTTATTGGCTTCCGGGTCATCAGGGCAATAATGGTAACGAAGCTGCGGATGAAATTGAAAGGACAGGCTCATCCGCACAATTCTGCGGACCAGATCCCTATTATGGTCTGGGATTCAGCCAGGGCACTGACAAAGGAATGGTCCGAAAACAAAAAAACTTCAGCACTGGAACAATCTTCCAGGTCTGCGGCAGTCTAAAGGACTAATAAGTCCTTTCAATCTTAACGACACAACCCGTTTGAATAGGGCGGACATGAGATTAATCATGGTTTACCTCTCGTTGGGTGAGATATCATCTTAACATTATGGGTATATCCAACGTGACGAAGTAAACGCCGATGTCATTAAAAGTACGCCACAAAGGACTTACTGACCTACATTAGGTTAGTGGAGGGTGTGTTCTTCTAATATGGTTATGACACAATAGATCGCGTGCGACTGCAATGCTCACCATATGGGTAAATTTGTCTGACCTCGCAATAATGATAATAGTTCAATAACTCAACACTCAGTCACAAAGAAAATTGATAGTATCCCAAGCTAGTACAGTTTTTTGGGTAAGTATGCGGCGCTCTTTTTTAATCGAACTTGTTCATCTGTGTTCACTTTTCATAATTCCAGTGGCCTATTCCACGAAACTTTTCAACTCCGAGTTTTGCATTTGGCAATTTCATCAGTGTTGCCTAACGGCCATCTGATCTGGATAGTCTCGCTAGTCGATCAAATGACCGAGACAATCTGATGAAAAGTATTCAGATGGCCAAGTTCCAGATGATCAAATGATTATGTTTCTTGAAATAGCACCCAGGTACGACGAAAGTAACCTGGACTGGCAATACAGAAGATCAGAGTCAAGGGTAAGTATTTCCAGTGAAATTTCCCCAACCGCGAGTCCCTAAACAGAGCCCACACCGCCAAAACTAATATATTGTAGTTGTTTTTTATTAGTTACAGTGTCACTACTACGCCTTAGATCCGTGACACTCTTTAGGTGGTAAGATCCAGTTTGACGACAAATACACTCTCAAAAACGTTTCATGTTTTGAGGATGTTCTGAATATGGTTTTCGAAATACGCCTTCTACATGTGAAGTGACGCCTAGCCAATACAAACATTTTCCGGGTGATGGAACCAATAACTTGGAGTCAGCTTGAAGGCATTTTTAGTTCTTTGATCAGGACAAAGGACTTTCTTGGGCAAGATCGAAAATTGTAGGCAATACGATAATCTTTTGAATCGGGTTGATGAAGTCAATGCGTTGGAGTACTGGCGAACGTATTTTGAATCATTTGCTCAGAAAAAAGCATCTTCCTGAGCATGAATTGAAACGGAAGTCAAACCTAACAAATATCGGTAATTTGTGGATGGGGGTGATGATGCCAATCCTCTGGACGTAACGGAAGACAATATTTTTCAATGCAAATCATAGGCAACATGAAAACCGATGGATAACAAATAAAATATATTTACTTGGAAAGGGGGAGGGGGGAGTCCGATAAACATCGCTCTTCTCATACCAATAATTCAGTCACAGACAAATTTGGTTATTTTGCACAATGACGTGGACATGGAGCGAAAAAGACAAAATTATTAATTACGTTGTAATTATTACGTTGAACGATTTCCAAAATACACTTTACTGCTTCTCCCTCGGTCCTTCAAGTGCGACCGAGCGCGGTTTATCAACCATGTTTTGACAGCCCTCGGCAAAGGCCACGCAACACTTCGCACCCTATGCACACTCATCGCACCTGTGCCGTATACAAAAACAAGCTCCGTATATACAAAACCGTCATACGACCTGTGCAGTGCTATGGCTGCTAAACCTTAACCCTTACTCAAATCTCCGAAAACATGATAAACATATTTGAATGAAAGATCTTTCGACAAATTTTCGGAGCAGTTTGCGACCGAAATGCATGGCGCATCCGGTACAGTCATGAGCTGTTCGAACTGTACGATGAGCTGGGAATTTCGAGATTCGTGAAACTACCTATATAACGTCTACAATGGGCTGGACATAGATATCGATTGGACGATGACCCCATGCCTGTGAAAATATTGAAAGGACGACGCGTCGCCGCAGCAAGGCTGCGAAGAGGACTGAGAGCTCCCTGGAAAGACTCAGTAGACGATTACACCGAACAATTCCGGGGCTTCAAAAATTCGAGGACGCGATCAGGGAACGAATTCGGGCTACTGTGCGACGATGATGATGATGCCGGTTGCAAAAATTTGGCCCAACTTCCAGGACACTCGTACAACGGTTTCACTTTTGAACAAGTTTCAATTTTGGTTTTCATGGAAAAAATTAAATGCATATTTTATAACGGTATTTTTAACTGAGATATCTACAATTTGTTTGTTTGTTCTTCCAATATGCTAGCTTTCGCTTTTATGCATTTTGATTTGACTTTTTTTTATATAAATTATGTATTAAAGTGAAAAGAGCGTGTTTCAAGATGAAATTATTCAAGTTTAATTCGAAAAATTCTTAACTTCTTAGACACTATTTCTATGCAAACTTTATAAATGAAAATTGAAGCAAATTTAATTCTCTTAATTTTTGTAGTTCAATGTTTAACTTATTTCTAAGATTAATTATTATTTCAAATAAATGAACTGAAAAAGAGCCAGAAATTTATCGATTGCATCATATATTTTTACGGTAACTCTATTCTGCTCCTAAGTTCCTTTTAAAAATGCTCAGCTTTTTGCACCTTTATTCTCGCCTCCCCAGAAAATAAAATCGGCAAAACCTCACGTTATTGTTTAGCGGTTTAGCCTATCGCCTGCGGTTGACTTCTTCTGCGGCACGGACTCATCTCTGCTTCACACGTCGCATCACCGCCAATTTCTTTATACTAAATTACCATCGAAGACCAATGAAACAATTAAGGCTATCTGTGAGAAAACCGTTCTTCGCCGAAGTCTTGTAAAAGATACCAACAACCCAAACAAATGAACTGCGGGACCTGCCGAGAATGTGTATTTGGTGTGGTGTGTATGGGTAGTTAATGGAAGGCAAATGGCAATTCCTGCGGGACTGCTGGTGTATATTGGAACCGCGGTCCAATGTTACTCTTTTATCTAGATCTAGTGTGATCTTGGCAACTCAATAATATTATATTGAGTCCATGGTCATGCGGCGCGTATCTTTAATCCCGGCCGTATTATTGTGTGCCGCGACTTTTCGTCCCGGCTGCTTACTATCGATTATTGAGTTTAGTTCGTGAATAAATTCTTGATTTTGTAAGGCGGCCGCAAAAAATTCCTGTTAATTAGAAAGATATAAGCTGAATGAGGCTACCTGATGCCAGAGAGATTTTTGATTGTTCAAAAGTTAAAATAAAAGTAATATTTTAGTCGTTCGTACCAATCGACGATCCATTAAGCGCGCATTACCGTAAAATGCATCCATAACCGCATCCTCATCTCACATCTCCAGCTTGTAGCACACCTGGCCATTATTACGAGTAATACCCAGATTTCCTACATTACCAATTTTGGATATTGAAAGTCGCTAACGATAACTAGAACCACATTCGTCGCATACTGAACTGCCCCCGGGGAAGGTCTACCACTGGCAACTGACTTTTCTTCGTTGTCCGTAATTATTTTTCAGGCTGTACAATAATTGAAAATATTTGTTCATTTGATTATTTCATTTGGATTTGCTAGTTAGTTGAGTCCAATCGGCGCAGCATAGCACGCCATGCGAGTATGTAAATGAACGTATAAGATAATTTACTGGTACTTGAGTCATGGTCCATTTACCGAATAAATAAATAAATAAAATAAACAAATCCATCCCCGTGTGCCCGTTCAGTGAAGACGACACTGTAACGGACGCTATGAATCTAAGTGCTAATGAATATTACCAAAGATGGATAATTTGAACGTGATCTGGGATAGACTAATGGATTTTACATTTGATCGAAAACGTGAGATTATTTCCAGTTTTATAATTTGCACACATTTTGCCCACGATGATATCCCGATAGCAATCTGATTATATTGTAGAAGGTAAAAGATATTTTTCTTGAAGTTTGCATGATTATTTTGATATTAGGATAATTGGGGTGAATTATCGGAATGCTGTTAAGAAGTAGCATGTGATGGCTGACGACAATACTGGAATGTTCGATTTTTAAGAGAGGAATGCGATATTTGACGGTGACAAATGAATTCATGGGAAAAACATTCTCTTTGCAAAGAAGGAAGGCCTCTAGGCTTCTTTAAAATTGCAGGAAAATGTTTACAGTTAGAACGAGTCAGCCCCGGTGAGCCTATTTAGTCCCGCAGAACTTCAAAGCAGCCTCGGCCGCAATTCTTCTTCGTCTGGCACGCAGTGAAGAAGTTATCGCATTAATTCAGGAACCTTGGTTTGCGGATGATCTCGCTAGAGGTCTGGGGTCTCCTGATTACATCATTTTCTATATTAAAGGCCAGGGTAGACCACGGTCTTGCATTCTCGTTAGGAAAACCATCAAGGTCTTTCTACTCTCAACTTACAGCGATAAAGACTCTGTGTTAGTCCGCCTAGAGCTCAAAAGTAAGGTAAATTGGGTTGCATCTGCTTACATGCCGCATGACAGTGTGGGCACGTTCACTTCACCCAATCTTAGGGATGCTATTGCGGCAGCGCAGACATCGAAAATCAGCATGATTCATGGTTGCGACTCAAATGCGCATCACGATATTTGGGGCAGCTCGGACACCAATGAGCGCGGAGAATCTCTTCTCGAATATATTGTGGGAACTAATCTCTTATTCTGCAATGTGGGCCGCGAGCCTACTTTTATAACAAAATCCAGACATGAGGTCCTAGACATCTCTCTGGCATCAGATGACTTCATCCACCTTATCAGAGACTGGAGAGTGTCGTCGGAACACTCCTTCTCTGATCATCGATACCTCCAGTTCAGTCTCATCCAGCGTGTTGAAGCAACTCAATCCATTATAAATCGCAGAAAGGCTAACTGGCCTATGTATTGTGATACTCTTTCTGGAGGGCTACCTCCACTACCAGGTCAGCCCTGCAGCGAACGGGAGCTTTATGATATGGTAAATACTCTCACAGATGCTATGAAGGCAGCGGGGTCTTCATCATGTCCGGTTACCTCACATGCAGGAAAGAAAAAACCAGCCTGGTGGAGTACTAGGATCCGAGCCTAGGGCTGTGAGTAGAAGAAGCTTTAATAAGGCTAAGGCTTCAAGGCTGGAATCGGATTGGTACTCATTTAAAAAACATCTGAACTCTTTCAAGAAACAATTAAGAGGAGCCAAACGCAATGCATGGAGGAGCTTTTGCGAACGTATCGAAGGATCCTGCGAAACCTCTAGATTTCGGAAAATCCTAGCGTCAAATCCATCTACGCCAAGTTTTCTTCAAAAGGAAGACGGTTCTTGGACGTCTTCAAGCGAGAAAACCATAATGTGTCTACTCGTCACACATTTCCCTGAAAGTTCGGTTGCGGCCCCGCTGAGTGACCCGTCCACTTGTCACATAGCACCATGTGATTGTGCATCCATTTTATCTCGGAAGAAGATTGCGTGGGCAATCTCCAGCTTTGAACCTTATAAGTCGGCTGGACCCGATGGTATCATTCCCGCGGACTTGCAGCATTGTACGAGTATGGATATCGTATATCCTTGGATAGAGTGTATCCTAAGGGCCTGAATGGAGCTGGTGTACGTTCCTCGCATTTGGAGGGAAGTCCGGGTGATCTTTATCTCGAAAATGGGTAGAGGTTCGCACGCGCGCTCAAACGATCTCCGACCAATTAGTCTCTCTTCAACTATGCTTGGTTGACATCCATTTGCGGGATACTATCCACCACTACTTTTATCCACATCGCAACATGCCTATTAGAAAGGTAAGTCGGTGGATACGGCTCTGCTCTCTTTAGTGTGTCATATTGAGAAATCTCTTGATCAAAACGAATACACAATGGTTCTTGGATATCGAGGGTGCTTTCAATAATATTAGACTTAGTGCGATTTTTGAGGCACTTCTGGGTCTCCAGGCTGATGAGTCGCTTTGCAAACTCGTTAACATATAGCTAACATCTCGGCGCATACACGCTACCCTAGGTACATCGTCGGTTACACCTCCTGCACATCCATGGCCACGAACGTCGTCGTGGACGGGATTCGAACCCGAAACGCCGGTAGTCAAACATGAGACTAATGCCTCAACACACTGCGCTACCGATCGCCCCATCGGTTTGTAGGGATGCCTGTAGAGGAACCCCGCAATTGGGAATACTGTCTCTACTTCTTTGGAATGTAGGGATCAACAGACTGCTTCTAAAACTGGAAGAGGTTGGGTGCAAAGTTACTGCGTATGCAGATGATGTTGCCATCGCTGTCACAGGTAAGTTTCCTGATGTCCTAAGCGGGTTACTGCAGAATGCCCTTTCTATTCAAACAGAATGGGCTAATCTCTGCGGCGTCGGAATTAACCCGGTTAGGACGGAGCTTGTGCACTTCACTAGAAGAGGCGCGATTCCTCCTATTGAACCTCCCAACAACAAAGCTAAGTTCCTTGGTCTCATTTTTGACAAGAAACTAAGGTGGAAGCCCAACATTGAAGAGCGGGCCAAGAAAGCTACCGTTACCCTCTACTCGTGCAAAAAGGTCATAGGTAAGAATTGGGGCCTGCAACCTAAAGCTGTATATTGGATATACACAGCTGTCGTACGTCCTATACTACAGCACGGAATAAGTGTGTGGTGGACGGCACTCCGAGTAGCGGCCTATTGTAACCTACTGAGTAAGGTAGAAAGGCAAGCGGCGCTGGCAATAACGAGGGCCTTTAGAACAACTCCGTCAGCCGGATTGGACATGGTGCTCGGCCTGCTACCTCTGGATATTTGCGGCTAACAACAGGCGGCTAACACGGCTTTACGCCTTCGCGAAACTGGCCAGTGGCGCACGTTGAGTTGTGGACACTCGACTATACTGGGCAACTTAAATCTCAATGCGGAGATTGATTATACTTGTGCAAAATACGTTTTTGGCCGAAACCATACCAACTTGATTCCGTCGAGGGATCTATGGGATGTTAACACGCTCATGACCACCGACTCCATGGTCATCTACACGGATGGCTCTAGGACTGACGGTGGAGTTCGGGCTGGTATCTATTCGAAGGGATTGGGAATTAACTTGTCATTGCGTCTTCCCGACTTCTGTAGTGTCCTGCAGGTGGAGGTTTCGGCAATCCTGGAAGCTCTGACATGGCTGGGAAATCAAGTTGTGACCACGAGGGACGTTACTATTTACATGGACAGTCAGGCTGCTGTTCGAACACTCGAATCCGTCCTGACCACATTGAAAACCATCGCGAACTGTCTATTAGCCCTCAGGGAGATGGGTGGTTTCTTCAACATTACACTCTGCTGAATACCGAGCCACTGTGGCTTCGCAGGCAACCGCGAGGCAGATGAGCTGGCTCGGGAGGGGACAACCGGAGTTATTGAGGGGGACCGTGTTAACATCAAAATGCCTGCCTCATCGTGCGAACTTGTCATCAAGGCCACCGCGGTTAACAGGGCGAACATGAGATGGTTAAAGGGCGATACGTGCCAAACAACGAAGTCGATTTGGCAGAAACTTGACCCTAGTCCCTCCGCCACACTGCTTTCACTGAACAGGAAACACATTGGCAGAGTCGTGGGAGTCATTACGGGGCACTGTCGTATAGGAGAGCTTGCTTGGAGGCTTCGTATTCCTCACAATGAGTTTTGCAGGAGCTGTGATGACGCGGATGAGGAGGAGAGCGTTCTCCATCTTCTTTGTTATTGTCCGGCCCTGGCCGCGAGGAAATTTCTGGGTTCCTGGTTTTTCCGGGAACTGGAGGACCTAAGAGCACATATTGCTAGCACAGGCTGGTTTGTTGCCTAGGTTTAATTAGGTGGCTTTGGTGGTGGTCCAAGTGTGCTGTGCGGTAGCATGGCAGCCCCTTTACCTAACCTAGTCCCGCAGATTGGTTGTCGGTGTCTCCGGATTGGTGATGTGATAACGAATCCGGGTATTTTAGTGCCATTGGTCGAGCCAATGGCTACTGCCACGAGACCATAGCCAGTGAAGTTTGACAAGCAGACTTTTTTGATTTTATTCTTTAAGAGGATACAGGCTTTTGGTTGGATAACTCCAAAGTCATAAATTAGAGTGGCGTTACTTACTCTGAGGATCCGTCGACCTGTCATGATTCTTAAATAAGGGCCGCCCCTAGTCCTTTTTTAATGAACCTGGCTTCTAGAATATTCGAGTCTTTTTGGCGTGATGTAAATTAATTTGGATCACGCCATTGCTCGGATAAAGGATCGACAGTAAAGAATCTAGTCTCTCATTTTTTTTTTCCTGTGTAACAAAATGGCGGTCCCTTGTCATCTTTCCTAGACTAGTAAGCTGCTATCTTGAGTTGTTCGTTCTTTTCAGCAGGAAGAATAGTGTGTTTACAAGTGACCCTTTAATGGTTCTGCTGTATGTACGATCATTTAATCAATCTAAGAACTACAATTTCCCAATAATAGGTAACTGCGTCTTAATATATTGTTTCCTGACTGGAATATTCTAGAAGCCATCTGTACCGCCTCAATAAAGAAGCCGTAGCACCAAATTTGGCAGTCTAGGAAACAAATTACTGAATTTATAACATTATTGTTCGGGCACTTGTGTTACATAAATTCTGCACAAAAAAAAACCGCCACCACCTTGAACAAGAGGTGCACCACAAAACCACAACCGGATCTTTGTGAAGATGGTCCCACAAAGTACTTGTAGTCGCGTGCTTCGTACACCACTCGATTCAAACGAGTACTTACAAATAGCATCTGTAATTTAGTGATAAATTGAACTGCTGCCCGAATGCAATTCATGGCGAAAGTTGTACCGCCCAAAAAAGGGATGCTCCATGAGAATCCTTTTGCCTTTAATCTCTCTTTCTCTCGGCTCACAGCTTACACAATAAACAAATGGAATTTCTGAGTAATTCAAGGAAGCAAATTGTCAGAAAATAAACTGCCGGTGAATGGATTGTGCAATTATTGGTGAATGTACGTATTTTATTTATGGCGGCATGGCTTAGGAGTTGGTTTGAATTGAAGTCGGAATAAGTTGTTTCTGATAAAATGGAATATATTGGTCATGTGAGTTATTCATTCTGCGCGAAAGTGAATAAAAATTATTCCATATTTTAATGGTCTTATGATGCTTGAAAGACATAATTCTCATTGACTTCCAGAACTAATGGACTCATATTATGTCGTTTCAATGAATTCACCATAGAATGCGCATCATTTCCATCTTATTGTTAATCCCTAAGATGCATTACCAGATTGTCCTGTCGATCAATATGAACTTATTCACTTCCTATGCAACTACATATCAATTAAATATAATACATCTCTCTATCTGTTTATCTCTTATCTTTATACTTGACGATACTCGAATATCGAACTGAAAAAAAAGAAACAAGTTGTGAACTCAATTCACAATCGAGTTTGGCATCAATTCATCGATTTATCAAACGATTCATCTGTCGTTGACATCAAAATTAAATCGAAATCAAAAACAGATTACTTCTGTATGACAGCTTGATTGACATATGAGCTCAATCGTTATGAATTGTAAATGGTTCCAGAACTGGACTTGGATATAATACACTGAAAGAGAAAAGACTGCAGAGTAAGCATTCGTCATTGGAGCCTTAAGACATCGAGTCATCTTTAAAAAATGACTAGTGGTAGAATTTGTAGTAGCAGCAGTTGCAGTTTCAGTGTGCAGTAGGTAGTCTTAATTTATTGATAGCGTGGAAATTGATAAAAGGAAAATCAAAATGCAATTGCATTTTCTTCAGCTGCACTCACAATGCATTATGAACTGAAATCGACAGACTTTCTGCAAAAGTATCTTGTCATTTTCCCTTGCGATGGTTTATCTTGTCAGTAAACAGAACAGAGGGACAGAAAAAAAGAAACAGAGAAAATTGAAGAGCATTGTGCATGAGTATGGGTGGACATTGTATGATCGTTTGTTATCGATGTTTGTAAACGCAAATGTTACAGGTTGTGATAAGCGCTGAAGAACTATCTTGCAACTTTGTTGCCAACGAAGCAAAAAAATTTCCTTGGTACCCGCTTCTCTGCACCATTAAATGAAAGGCGGATTAAAAAAACTTTTGATTGCTTAGTAGAGGTTAACCAGCCAGCAAAAAACCGGAAAGGATTTCCAACAGAACTATAATTTTTGAATACTAAGACCTTATGTAGTCCGGATGGGGCAACGGTTAGCACGTTCGCCTTCAACGCACTGGGCCCCGGTTCGATTCCGGGGACTTATGTGTCGGACTATGAGGCAACTCAGCTGTTAAATGAGTACCCATGATGGGGTTAATAACTCGGTTGAGCGTGTTGCTGATCACATACCTCTGCACAAAAACCGTCACGATCTAGAAAATGAGATGATGCTAACTCATCTCGAGGCTGTGGTTCAAATTGGACTGTTGCGCCAGTTATTTATTTTATCTTTAAGACCTTATGAACCATTAGCGAAGATGCAAAATTGGAAAATATGGGCTGCGATAAAGACTTTCGGAACCATGGGGGCGACCGGTAGCTCAGTACCTAAAGGCGACAGTCTCATATCTGACTACCGTTGTTTCGTTTTCGAATCCCGCCCACGACGGCTTTCGTGGCCATGGATGTTTGTGTTGTCTTCCCCCTGTGGTGCGAGGCGAAATAATAAGCGACATCATCTCCGGACTTATTGCAGGTAGGCGCCTAAATGGGGGAACAGGAGGTGCCTGCTGGCAACTATATTCTCCGGAACCAGTTTATGCCAACGAAACGTCAACAGGGTCACGTGGAACAGTTGACCTGCTAAGCCCCACAAGCGGTTAGAACAACTGAGTAGTATGGATGCATACATAAATGCAATACATACTCATATTAAGATCATAATCATAATTCTCTACCTGAAAACCGGTTGCGAACAAACAAAGATCTATAATTTATTGATCTGGATACTATTGTTCGATGAATAAATCTCACAGTCGAAACACTTAGGGCGACCACAGAGTGAAAGCTGAAGCTGATGCTTATGCTGGTGTTTTGATTGAGGGTGTCTACACCAGGCACAATTGTTCCGGCACAAAACCGGTTTTTGTAGGCGAGATGCATGAAGGGAAAGGTATAGGAAGGGAACAAAACTTGTGCTCGAAAATTTCAAGCGCAACAATTGTTCCCAACCAATACACGCACTTTTCGCATCCTTCCACAGTATAGCATAAAATCAATACATAGAAAACGCCCTACATGTATACAAGTTGTTCTCGTTTCGATGTTCTTCGTGTAGACAGGCACATAACCGGTTTTGTGCCTGGAACAATTGTGCCTGGTGTAGACAGCCTCATTGTGAACACTCTGCGAAGAGAAACATTTACATGAAACGTGCTCATGAAGCTTCCCCTCCCCATGTTGCAGAAGATTACATTCGTAATTGTCCGGTGTATTCGTTAATTTTTATGTGTCATATGAATGGATTTTATATTTGAAATCACTGGACAATTACGAATGCGATCTTGAGGTTTAGCGATAGCATGGGCAGGAAAAGTTCCATGAGCACATTTCACGTAAACGTTTCTCTTCACTGAGTGTTCGCAATCAAAACACCAGCATAAGCATCAGCTTCAGCTATCACTCTGTGGTCGCCCTTAGGCTGTATTCACATAGCGAGCTGAGCGATGCCAAGCCGGGCGATGCGATGCGATGTGATGTGTCCACATTGCACGCCGTGCGATGCTGAGCCGAGCGATGGCTTGCGATTTGATGCCGAGCAGAGCGATGGGTCGCGATGCGATGAAGGGCAGGGATGCTCACATTGCATGCAATGGTGGAGAGTAAAGACCAAATTAAATTCAAGGAAGACAATCTGCTCGACATCATTTCGTTTTTGATTAACCCGAAAAAAATTGTTTCTCTTTGAAGACAGTGCACTAAAAATGGGAGAGCGTCGCAATTGGTTGCATCCCATTAATGAAGAAGGGACCAGTGTTTCTGAATTTCATAATCTCTTCCGCGACCACAGACAAGATGAAGAAAAATTTTGGAGTTACTTTCGTCTGAGCACAACCACGTTCGATTACATAGTATCGCCAAATTCAAGCAGCCTATCGCGCCATATTGTGATGAGAGTCATGGGAATTGGTGCCGGTCGCGCACACAGTTGCAAGTGTACCTGGCGACAACACTCGCTCGCATACTTGCAACTGACTGTACCAGAGCAAACCGAACAAAGGCAGCGTTCATAAAACGCATCGCTTAGCGCTCACATAGCGCTGATGTTTTATGAGCGCAGCCACTGGACATGTGGATGAACTGCTATCTAGGAGTGAGTAGCGGCTCCATATGCGATTTCGACATGACATTTGACAATTCGACCTCCGGAATTCCAATGGAAAGTAGGACGTCGAAGAAAAAGAAGAAGGTCGAATTGTCAATTGACAGTCGAAAAGTCAACGTGGAGGAGGCGGCACACTGGGGCGCACAAGCGGAAGAAAAAAAAAATCGGTTGAAGGACATCAAAGGTAGGTGTTTTTTAACTGTTGGTCGCGTAACCGGTCCTAATGGACCAAATTGCAACGAAAGAAGCAGGATCGGGGCTTTGCAAAAGAGCCTGAAGTGGAAAAGGAGAAAAAGAATACGACAAATCACATTCAAACAACCGCGGACGAAATAGTGTCACCATGGCTGGAATCATCTGTAGTCGTTTCAGTTCAAAAAGGTAAAAACTCAATTATACTGCGAAAATCGGTTATGACAACGCAATTGTAAAATTCAAACGAGATCACTAAGTAATTTAAGAACAAAGGCTGAAGTAAAAATATGATTAATTTTACTTAAGGATAAAAATTCTATGAAAAATTTATATTGAATATTTTGTTAGACAACGTAGTTTAAAAAAAATAAATTCGGTTAAGGAGAATGTTGAATATCACAACCGTTTAGTCAGCGCTCGATAGAGAACACTGTATTTTGATATATTAACAAAAATCTAAGATTGAATTAAGATCTGTTCATTTCTCGGATTATTTGAAAGCATGATCAACTATTCATGAGACACAACCGTTAAAAATAGTAGCTCCAATTTAAAAAGTGAAAACTGATCGGTTGGATGGTTTAATAAAAAGCAATTGGGTGCATAATTGAGTATGGTGCCTTATTTACATGTACTTAAAGTAGATTATGCGATGTTTTATGTAGTATCCGAGTACGTAAGACTTTTGCGGTTTTTATTGGAAGTTTCGAGGAAAAATTACTGAAAATTTAATTCTTTTATTTAATAATTTGCTTGTAATATACAATTATGTGCAATCGATTTTGTAATTGCTCATGTAAAGCGTACCGATTGTATATTTAAGAGAAATATTTCGAAATATGTAGTTCTTCTACACATAATACAAAGTGTTTAAAGCCAGAATGAAGTAGACAACGAAACAGAAATGGATTGGTTCCTTACAAGCTAAACATGCTCCTTCAAGGAATCACCCAATCTATGAGTAGATATATCTAATTAACTGGACAAGATTTACGTTCCCTATATGAGATTTCAAAAATAAACTGAAGCTCTGAAAAATACTCTGGAAAAAATTTAAAAATTATAACGTAGAGAAAGAAAAAAGAGAATGATAAGTAGAAGAATAATTACAATAAAAAAGTGGATATCTTCGGCTAAATCGATTTTTTGCTTTCTGAATCCCTGAAAGCCTTCCCCTTTTTCCTCTCTCACTGCGTAGTTCGAGTTAGTTTTCGCAAGGGGGTTGAGCAATGTTGCGCGGCTCAACCTAAGGTCAGGGAGGGAGCGCCGAGCCCCATCGCCATCAGTGGGCTCATGTGGTAGTTCCAGGGATGGTTGAGGATTTCGTCGGTTAGTTCGTTTTTTTTTATCTTGTTAGGGACATACTCATTTGTTTCGGCATTCGGGCCGACGCGTGATAATATTTTTTTTTTTTTGTAGCAATGAGAGGCAGAGTGACCTAGTAAAACTCCACCCACACTACCGGTAGCTGAACTAGCTATCGACCACGCGTCACCTCTGGTCATTTCTGAGGATGTCTTGACACTGTGATGTTCCAACTTTTCTGAACGATCATTCCTCGGCCTCCGTCCTCATTCCGAGCACAGCTCAAGCAACAAATTCGTTCCAATATCCCGGTTGTGGTCTATGTGGTCTAGTAGGATGGAATGACTTGCGTAGTTGGACCTGCTACATAGTTGTGTGGGCTCCAGCACGTTTATTAAACCATCTGAAGCAGCTTTCTCCGAGGCCATCCCCCGAATGGGGTTAAGCGACGTGCTGACAACTCGTCCTTGTAAAAACCACTCCATGTCAAGAAACCTGGAACAAAAGCCTCGGATTGGACGGATCAACAACGACGACCACGCAAACGAATAAAGGATTATTCTTTCGGATCCTGGAATGTACGCTCCCTGAACAAACCGGGGGCCGAGAAGGCCCTCCTTCAACAGGTCGAAAAGTACAAACTGAGAATTACTGCAGTCCAGGAAACAAATTGGCTTGGCAGCGAGATTAATGACAAGAAATCGCACACAATTTTTACAAGTGGCAAACCATCGGGCCGCAATGAGTTTGGAGTAGCATTTATAGTGGACAATCACCTCAAACCGCATATTACTGACTTCAAACCCATAAATGAACGGCTGTGTGCGATTCGCATCAAGACTCGATTCTTCAATCTCCGGCTCATCAATGTGCATGCCCCCACTGAAGTTAAAGAAAACGCAGTAAAAGACGAGTTCTACGCCCGCCTTGAAACTCTCTTCGACTCACTTCCAACAAACGACGTCAAATTGCTGCTGGGAAACTTTAACGCGAAAGTCGGGAATGAAAGTTGGCATCGGGGGACCTCTGGAGGCCACAGCCTCCATGAAGAATGTAACGATAATGGCCAGCGACTTATCGACTTCGCCTGCAGCAGGAATCTAGTCGTAAGCTCTACGTGTTTCCCGCATCGACGCATTCACAAGCAGACCTGGAAGTCTCCAGACGCACATACCGTCAACCAAATTGACCACGTCCTCATTTGCAGGAGATGGGCGTCTAGTGTCATGGATGTCCTATCGAGGAGCAAACTGCGACTCAGATCATCACTTGGTGAAGACGACCTACAGATGTAGAATCTCCTCAGTGCACCAGTCAAGAATCAGCCCTCCCAAAATCTTTGCGGTTGATAAGCTCTTGAGTGATGCTACAGCGGTGGCGTATACTACCGCCCTTGAGGAAAAACTATCACCTATGCTACACAACATCAGCAACACAGGCGTCCATGGGTTCTGGGAAGAACTCAAGGGTACCATCAAGGATGTCGCAGAGAAGGTCGTGGGATATAAAGCCCGGCGAGCGCGAAATGACTGGTTCGACGAAGAATGCAAAAATTCACTTGACGCGAAAAACGAGGCCTATAGACAATGGATTCAACGAGGAACCAGAGCCAGAAGAGAAAAATATGACGAGCTACGGCGAATATCGAATAGAATAATTAGACGTAAGAAACGTAAATACTTTGACGAGCAGTTGCTGAACATAAACGAAAACTTAGCTAATAGGAACACCAGACAAGCGTACAAACTAGTAAATACAATTAAGAACGGCTACCAACCCAGGACTAGCCTTTGTAAGGACAAGGATGGAAACATCATCAGCGACACCGATGGTATTAACAAACGATGGGCCTCTTATTTTGAAGAGCTTGTAAACCGACCATCTAACATCCCCACACAGGAAGCTCTCGATGATATTGTTGATCTAGGCCCACCCATTCAACCCCCGACAGTAGAGGAAGTTGATCTCGCGTTGCGGTCACTAAAACGAAATAAAGCGCCGGGCGCTGACGAGATCCCAGCTGAACTGCTAAGATTCGGCGGAACGAGTCTAGTTGATGCCATACATCAATTACTCCTGCGAGTATGGGAGAACGAGGAGATCCCAGACGATTGGCGCAGAAGCATCATCTGTCCAATCCATAAAAAGGGAGATAAATTGCGGTGTGAGAATTACAGGGGCATCTCACTAGTTTGTACGTCCTATAAAATTTTGACGAAAATTCTGGAAAATAGAATAAAACCGTACGCAGAACGAGTCATTGGCGAATATCAAAGCGGTTTCAGACCTGGTCGCTCCACAACCGATCAGCTCTTCTCAGTCAAACTGATACTCCAGAGGTGCTGGGAATACAACGTAAACGTATACCAAATCTTTGTCGACTTCAAGCAGGCATACGACAGTATCGATCGTGGAGTACTGTACAACATCATGCTGCAATTTGGTATACCAGCAAAATTAGTGCGACTGACAAAGATGACGATGACCAACTCCGTCTCACAAGTCAGGATCCAGAATAGACTTACTGATCTATTTGAAACACGCACTGGTTTGAAACAGGGCGATGGACTGGCACCGACGCTCTTCAACCTAGCACTGGAATACGTTATTCGGGCCATGAATATGGACAACAGCAAGACGCTGCTCATCAAGTCGACACAATTAGCAGCGTACGCCGACGACATCAACATCATGTCCCGAAGATTGGCTGACGCAGAAGAACTTCTGCATACGCTCGATACCGCTGCAGAGGAAGTTGGATTACGTATTAACGAGGGTAAAACTAAAATAATGATGCAATCGGTGACAAGGACACCTGCACAACCGAGCATCAATGTGGGGGACCTCAACATCGAGTTCGTGAACAACTTCATCTACCTGGGTTGCAACCTGTCAAGGGACGCCAACGAAACTGACGAAATCAAGCGACGGATACAGTTAGCTAATAAGACTTTTTTCTCGGTTCTCCCCATAATGAAATCGAAGCATGTGCACAGAAACACGAAGCTCCGCGTGTACAAAACCATTATACGACCAGTGCTATGCTATGGCTGCGAAGCATGGACCCTAACTCAAGCCTCCGAAAACATGCTAGACACTTTCGAACGTAAGGTTCTACGGCGAATTTTCGGGGCTGTTTGCGATCGAGATGGATGGCGCATCCGGTACAACCATGAGTTGTATGAAATGTACGATGAGCTGCAAATCTCGAAAATCGTCAAACTACAACGACTTCAATGGGCAGGGCATGTACAAAGAATGGACGATGATCGCATGCCTAAGAGAGTAATGAATGCGGAACGAGTCGACGGAGCGAGACTGCGAGGACGACCGAGATCTCGTTGGGAGAGCTCAGTAGGTGTGGACGCCGCGCAGCTGCTGGGCTCCCAAAATTGGAGGACGCGGTCACGTGACCGAGATAATTGGAGGACAATGATCCAGGCGGCCAAGGCCCGACGCCGGGCTGTCGCGCCACGATGATGATGATCCCGGTTGTGGTAATGCTTATTTTTTGATTCCACAACACGGGACGATTCCGAGTTTACTATACTCCTACTCGCACCAAATTACTGTACAACATACAACTCGTAATATAGCACAAGAAATGTTCATCAACTGAAAGTTTATGAATTGCGTTGTAGTGCGAGATCACACGGCAAAATACCATTTATCTGTTTACCCTCATGTACTTTATTACGGTAGTAACAACCTTTCATTTAATTTTAAGCCATACTGAATAAACGTATTGTACATGAATTTTTTTGCAGTGTGATCTCAGTCTATTGGTACATCAAATATTACTGTACAGCTCGTACTCGCACTATACTCGCAACATCTGAAGCTCCATCGCACAACATCGCAAAGCCCATAAGCTCCATCGCAAAGTCCATTAAATTCCATCGCACCAAATCAGCAGCTAGTACTCGCACGAAAACCCAAAGTTGTTTGTGATGGCATCAGGCCCATCACTCGGCTTAACATCGCATCGCGCACAATGTGTACACTCAAAGCCTGATTCCATTTAAAATTGATGGTTTTCCATTGTCTTGCGATGACTGCTTGTAATCGCAAGCCATCGCTCGGCCCAGGTCGGCACGGCTCGGCATCGCACGTAATATAAGTAAATATCCTCTTATCTTAGGAAAAGATGCTTTTTAGACAAAAATGTCGATACCACCTAAATTAAATATGGGGTTTTGTTTGGATTAGTTAGAAGGTAAACACATTAAAATTAACGGACCTCTGTGGAGTAGAAAAGGGAGGGGGACAAGGAAAGTACCTTTTTTCAGTTTTTCGCACATATATCAAAAACCGTTCTCTGTAATAACAAAAAAACTTTTAAAGGAAAATAAGGAACATAAGGGTGTGTGCGGTGTGATAATTACAGGGGTATGTCACCAGTACGTACGTCCTAGAAAAAATATTGACGAAAATTCTTGAAAATATAATAAAACCGTACGCAGAACAAATCATTGGTGAATATAAATACGGTTTCAGACCTGGTCACTCCACAACCGATCAGCTTTTTACGGTCAAACAGATACTTCAGAAGTACTCGGAATACAACGTAAACGTATACCAAATCTTTGTCGACTTCAAGCAGGCATACGACAGTATCGATCGTAGAGTACTGTACAACATCATGCTGCAATTTGGTATACCGACCAAATTAGTGCGACTGACAAAGATGACGATGACCAACTCCGTCTCACAGGTCAGGATCCATAAAAGATTTACTGATCTATTTGAAATACGCACTACCGGCCTGAAACAGGGCGGCGGACTGGAATACGCTATTCGACTTACAAATATGAACAACAGCAAGATGCTACTCATCGATTTGACACAATTAGCATCGTACACCAACGATATCAGCATCATGTCCCGAAGATTGGCCGACGCAGAAGAGCCTCTGCGTACGCCCGATACCGCTGCAATAGAAGTTGGACTACATATCAACGATTGTAAAACTAAAATAATGATGCCGTCGATGACAAGGACAATCGAGCATCAATGTGGGGGACCTCAACATCGAGTTCGTGAACGACTTCATACACCTGGGTTGCTGGAAATTTTGCAAATCGTCAAACTATTGCAACTTCAATAGGCAGTGCATGTACAACGAATGGACGATTATCGCATCCCAAACAAAGTAATGAACGCAAAACGAGCGAAACTGCGAAGACGACGTAAATCTCGTTGGGAGAGCTCAGTATATGCGGACGCCGAGCAGCTATTGGGCTTCCAAAATTGGAGGACGCGGTCATGTGAACGAGATAATTGGAGGACTACGATCTAGTCGGCCAAAGGCCGACGTCGGGCTGTCGCACCACGATGATGATGATTACATTTTATATACGACGTTAAAAGAACGGTAGGCACTGTGTACATGAGATTCCGATACATCACCCCATCAACCCTTCTTAAACCCTGTTGGCAAAGAGTAGGTTTTATCCGATATGATCAAATTTTGTTCTTTTGGGCTGAAGTGGGCTCTTCCCAAGCCCCATACTGGGACTACTAGTTGTCGCCCCCTCCACTTTACTCGAATCTTCAAGAATCTGCCCCGATATGCAGGAACTTAACACATATATAGGTAGTAAATTTCAATTCGAATCATGTCATTGTGATTAGGTATGTTATGTATTGTTTGGTCATTAACCTAACACTATACGAGTATACATCAATATATATTGACAATTTTCGTGATGCATACACTATCGAAGCAAATTCATAGTTTTTTTCAAGTAAAATTTCTGTTTGATTCGAAAATGTATTATTTTGCATCGGAAATGCTTTAAAAGTTTAATCTTAACTATTTGAAACAATCTAAGTCCGGCGCCCAACGTGGGGTGGATGATCATACATTGGTTTGCACACTTGTTTTAGATGTTCATTAGTTAAATTTTATGAGATTTTAAATCTAAATATTAGATATTAAGATTTGTTTCAGCATATGTCCGAAAGATTTCTAAACGCAACAAACCTCAAAACTATCCTATCCAAACTATATTTCCCTAAATCATTCAAACCGCTACACAATAGACAACTTAATGTCAGTTTCCCGAATGACATTTATGCATCTTCCCATGTGAACTTTTCCAACTCGGATATCGTATTTAGAACTAAGACACTATGAACGATAGCCAAGAACAGAGAAGACTTGTACAGCGTACTTGAAGCCTTGGCTCTCTACCAACCAACATTATCAACTTCATTCTTCGCTAATCGCACATCATTTTCCGTGTGGTGAATTAATCGTTCTCGTCGGCATCAGCGGCGGCGGGAAGTAAATTAAGACAAGGATATGGGCGGAACGGAGATTATCCGTGGAATATATGGCAAATCTAAATAGTGATTTTGAAATTTCGCTCGTCTATCGGCTCGTACTAAACGATTGAATGTTACAGTACAAATGGGTATTGAAATGTCAATTATCAAATGAGATAAATGAATGCCGCCTTGGCATAAAGTTTAGCTATAGCATGTTCGTTGAATGCCTGGGGTAGATCATCTACAGTCAGATAACGAAATAAAATGTACTATTAAATAAATGAATTATGTCACCTTCGTTTTTCTATTGTTTATTTATGATACAAATATAATTTCTGTTTTGCTTAAGAAAATCCCAGGCTTTAGTCGATTATCCTCTGATACTGTAACATACCTATTGCGGAATGAAGACGCATTGTCCCCACCGAATAATATTTCTATAATAACATCTTATACGGATTATTGTATGAAATGAGTTTTTGGACAAAATCGTTCCCGAGTTAATTGTAACTAATCTAGTCCAGATGGCGCAACGGTTAGCATATTCGCCTTCTACATACTGGGCCCCGGTTCGATTCCTACTGAATGCGGTAGTTTTCGATAAAAAAGGGGGTTTTATGTGTCGGACTATGAGCCTACTCAGCTATTAAATGAGTACCCATTTATGGGGTAAATAGCTCGGTTGAGCGTGTTGCTGATCACACACCTCTGCACAAGACATATCGTCACGATCTAGAAAATGATATGATGCTAACCCGTCTCGAGGCCATGGTTCAAAATTGGACTGTTGCGCCAGTTATTTATTTTTATTTATTTATGGATTTCCCTTTTTAAATGGTTTCTGTACGTGTTCATTGACAGATTTTTCAGCGCACATTTCTTCAAGGTGCAGCCTACTATATTAGCCAATCGGATCGTGTTGACGTCTCGTTAACATAAAAGTTTTGGATGGTACAGTTGCTACGTTAAACCTTCAATCCCTACAGATAGCCGTCGTTTACTGACAAGCATGAAACGCCGTAGAAGTTGTAATAGTATCCATGGGTATTTATTTTATATATTAGATTAACGCGCCGGGGGAAATGAATCTCTGAGCTCTAGATTCAAGCACCGTAGAGTGCCAACGGAAAACTCACGGCTACCGATCACGTTTTTAATCAGGAGATTTGGCCAAATTAGTCGTTCACATTAAAATGTAAGGAGAACGCGTTTTGACAAAACAACTTACAAACGGACAACAGAAAAGGGCGCCGGCAGAAAGTTTTCTAAGTGGGGGCACTTGCTTAACACTTTTTAATTCACCTCGCAAAAATACACTAAATAATTTTCTTTCTTTTTTCCTGTATTTCTGACATCTTTTGCCTGTATTGTCACGAGCAATTTTGCTAGGTTTCTGCAAAACAAAATTTAAATCGATATTTGGGGCTCTCAAGGACGTAAACGACAAGCGGTTTGTACGTCTTGCTCTATTACTGGCCAACTTAGGTTTCGTACGAATCCCGGAATGACTTCGAGCCGCATTTTATTGTGCCAAAAGTTGATATTTTTGGTTAGACAAACAATTCCGCCGCCATTATCGAATCTATTGGTGAAGCAGGTGTACTTCTTGTAAGATTTACTCTACTTTAAGTGTGAATGAGTGTTAGTATCCAGGGAATTCGATGGATCAAATTTATTTTTCAAATATTTCACTCACATCACTCGAATCATTGATTTATATGTAAAAAAAAACAAGATAATAAGTCGGCTCTATTAACTGGACTGATTTTTGAAAATGAACAGTTTCCTGGGAAAATGAAACTCGAAATGTAGTCAACAACAAAGACATCGTTTTTGATGTTAGCCGCCGCCAAGGTGTTTATGCAAAACTTTTGCAATGCAATTGTCGGTGAAAGAAATTAAACTGAATAAGTGAAAATTGAATTCGTCGTCGAAATTAATCTGAAAAAGGACGCTTGGCTGGCAATGCCTCGGCTCCGCAGTACTTGACCCCGAAATTTGAATCAGGATCATTTGGATTGGATCCATTTTGACCTACATTCAAATAGACGCATGTGTGTGTTCGCATTAATAATCTTAAAACGTGAACTGTCTAAAGAACTGAATTTGAATTTTTGTTTTTTTTTTTTGTTGTAGAAAAATTTTTGAGTTTCGCTACACCCTAGCTCTCCCCAGACCTATATATGTACGTTTTCACATTAGGGGTCTCTTGTGAAAGTGAAATCACTTTAGTTTGAAATTTTTTGAAATTGGTTGGTCATGAACAGGATTGCCAAGTTGGAGAATTTCGTCCCTAAAATGGGAAAAATGCCAAGGTTGGACGAAGTTTGGGGAACACCAGTTCATAGTGTTTTGTTTTGACAAAATCGGCATGTATATTAAGTGGTTCATTTTACCCGAAATTTCCAACAACCGCTGTAAGAATCAAGTTTGACGGCGATCAGCAATTCTCTTATTTCACCTTCAAAATTGAACTCAAATTCAAGGGATACGGTTTTATGTATCCGCTGAAACGTTTGGCGATTCGGTTCGATGACCAAAGAAATCGTGTACAAAGACAAATTACTGATTAAGCAGCACCAATTAGCACAATGTCGCGCTCGGTGGCCGTGATCGTTCGGGCACCGCTCTACGATACTAATCTAGAGCTCGGAGATCAAATTTCGCCGCGATCAAAAAAACTGCCTTATAGAACTCTTACAGGAGGAGGGGTTAAGGCAATTAGAGAGAATTAGCACAACGCTAATTTGCCGGTTAGACACTTCGTACACTCTAAGGCCCGTTTTCTGAATGTCTGGTTAAACTACCAGTGTACTATCCGGGACACTAAATTAAATCAAATCGTATGCAATGCTCAAAATACGATAATGCAGTAGAGAAATCAGCTGCTGCAATAGAAAATCAGCTGATTTTCGCGGAGTTATACTGCCATCTCTTTTATTCTATTCTACGCCTGTACCGTCTCTCACCATTAATCTGTGGCTTATTTGGTTTCAAATCTTTTTCCATCGAATGAATTTCCAGAACTCTGTGCTCTATGACCACTTTAATTGTCTCATTTGAATGTCAAAATGCAAACAGTTCTAGCTACGAAAATCTGAGCAGCCTGTATCTGATATTGGAATTATCGTCTGATAAGTTTTTAACTGTCGGATGGGTGCCATTTAGTGTTTATCTAGACTCTAGAGGATAAACTTTTACCAGGCATTGCTAAAACGGCCCTATCGTCGGCTGGTATAAACTACTTTTCCCTTATAGACGTTAAAACTGAAGCTCCTTTACCGTCACAAAGCTCGAGAAGTTCAGCTTAGTGTCCGACGCGATAAAAAAGTTTATGAGAATTTTCTTTTAACGTCAGCAGAAGAAGCCGCAAAAAGTAAGAACTTAAACAATGTATACGGTGCCATCAAGTAAATTACAGATGGTCGTAACTCCGGCCAACATCCGGTGAAGGATAGTGATGGAAAGCTACTTATCTTGGAAGAAGATCAAATGAGGCGGTGGAAAGAACACTTCGCCGCGGTCTTGAACCGTATAGCCTCTGGTGAAGTCCCCCCCCCTCCCCCCATATAGATAATTTAGCTAACTACCAAAATGTGCCTATACGATCCACTGCCCCGACTAAAAAGTAAATAGTCACTGCAATTATTGCACTAAAACGAGGAAAGGCCGCCTGACTCGACGGTGTCCCTGTCGAACTTTATCAAGCAGCGCCAAGCGTAACTGCCGATTTGATGCAACCACTTGTGGATAAAGCATGGAATACAGAGACCTTTCCCACTGAAGGGAAAAAAGGTTTGATCATCAAATTTTCGAAGAGGGTAGCCTCACAGACTATAATAAGTGGAGAGGCATTTGTGTGCTGTCTGCCGTTGCCAAGATAATAGCTAAAATCGTCCTGGTGAGACTAAAGGCTCACTTAAAAAGCACAATTGAAGAACAACAGGCTGGCTTTCGATCCGAATCCGCCTGTGTCGATCACATTAACACCATCCAAATCATTATCTAGCCATGCGCTGAATACGATTCTTTACTTCACTTGCTCTTCATCGATTTCTAGGAGGCTTTCGATAGTGTGAACCGGGATTCTATATGGACGGCCTTGCGCAGGAGAGACATCCCTGAGAAGGGTAAGGTGACGGGGGACTTTGAGATTCGCAATGGAGTTTGGTAGGGGTGCATCCTCTCACCGATCGTATTCGTCATAGTGATCGGCGATGTATTTCATGCAACCCTATCCAGGCTAGACAGAGGAATTCAATGGACTTTGACATTTTATCTACAACATTTTGACTACGCTGACGACATATGTCTACTCTGCCACAAAATCATGGATCTGTCAGCAATGGCTTCGTATCTCGAGAGGGAGGCAAGCAGGGTTGGGCCTAATATTAATACCAACAAAACACAAGGTTCTAATGCCGCCATTGCAAAAAAGAGATCCGAAACCTATTACCATCAATATTAATGGGCAGTCGGTGGAGAAGGTTGACAACGGAGTGTAAGGCGCTGAGTAAGTTGCCCCGAACTGAGTACGATGGCACGCAGGGGTAATTTACGCACTAAGCCCCCCTTAAGGCGAAGAAGCAGTAAGTTGCTGGCATACACATCCTGTTCTTTGTTTGTCGGCTTCAACGACAGGCCGTCAAAGGAAAGGCCGTGGCATTATTCTTGAGCCCCACACCACATGGGAAATGTTTACCTCAACCAAATCGCACCGCCATTACTGGCGACTTGACATTGGTTAGCAATGTTCAGTTACCATTGCCGTTCCAGGGGGCGAGGAGGTCAATGAAAGATGGATTTGTATTCTTCTTGAAGAGAGTGGCGATGCAATTTTTTTTTTATAATAATCTCGCCTAGAATAGTGACTTTCAAAGCTCGGAATTGTTTAAACTTTCATAGGACCCACCTCAAAAAATTACGTTGAAGACCAAGTGGGGTGTAAATGCACCCAATTTTTGTATTATATAAAGTACAACAAATATTATACAAATACAAATACAAAAAGTTTTAATTTTATATTTTGAAAATTATCTAGGAATAAAACTGAAATTAAGAAACCGTGATATCCGTAGTACAAAAATAACTATCACACTTATTGTTATTACAAACGATTCTGATTTTGGTATAATCTACATTCAAGTACTGATTGTGCCGAAAACTTCAAGATTACCTGTACCGTAACGAAAAAATTAAAAATAACTCATTACAGTATGTACCATTTTATTTCAACTTTTTTTGTACGATTTAAGAGGCATATTTAATAAACAAATCTCCGAAGAAATTTAATCGGAAATTTTTTTTCAGAAGATATCCTAAGAAATATCAGTCTGGGGTGCAACTGTGCCCCGCTCGGGCTTATGAAGGTTAAGAAAATCTTGGACATCGAGTCTAATTGTTTCCCCAAGAAAGAGATGACAACAAAAGCATAAACACATTTAACATATATAGGGTAGATAGGTGTTCCAATGATCGGCTTTCTATACCGGTAAGGTGACTGCATTGCAAATATTTGGTCAAAATTTCGAGTCAAAAGCTAAAAAGTTAAAGCATCAGGAGGCTGTTTTTTTTATCTGTCCCATTTTCATTACCAACTAAATAGATTTTACTGTCAATATCCGACCAAAGTATTAACTTGCTAGGTTCATTTTATCGAAAGTTATCGTAGTTGATATTTTATTTCAACTTTTCACATTTGTAAGGGTGTTAAACGTTCTTTTGGTATAATCCATCTTACTAAAATCGAAGCAGCATCGTCACATTCCAAAAATCAGTTCTCGTCAATTTGCTCAAAACGTGAAAATGTCCCGCATCACATTTCGTATGGAAAGTGCCGTTAGTTTCCTAATACTGATCTCATTATTACAAAAGAATATGTGATATGACCCTCTAGAGCATAGGTGTCCTACCTTTTAGTTTCCCGGGGGCCACATTGACAGCAGACGAGTTGCTCAGGGCCGCAAAAAAACCTAGATCTTATGATAGTTTATGAGTAAAATATAAAAAAAAATAACATGAAATTAGAAACCTTTTTTTTTCAAGCATTTTATTTTATATGTTCTATATTTTTTTACATTTCTTATTTTGTAATTTTAATATTTATAAATATGTTTTATTAAATAAATCATAAAATTAATGTGAAGATTGGCATTGAATTCGGGAAACCAGTGTTTCAATATCTGGTGGAGGTAGCAATCCTAAGGCGGCTATTACACTATAAAAGTTCTTTTACAAATATCTTCTATAAAAGATATTTTCAAAGAACTTTTATAGTGTAATAATCGCCTAAGAAAAGATTTGCGACATGAACGTTGCTTGTTTCAAACACTTTTCTTACAAGCTTCCACACCTTCCTCCTTGGGCGGCTAATATCATTCATAAAAGTTCTTTTAAAATATCAAACTTCAAAGATATTTGTAAAAGAACTTTTATAGTGTAATAGCCGCCTAAGTGAGTTCTCAAGGTGTTCATTCGAAATACTAGTTCTGTTTTTACGCTTAGTGTGCTTTAATCTTGAAAATAGTTGTTCACCGATGTATGTGCTTCCAAACAATGATGACATTAACAACGCATGACTATGCAGCGAGGGATATTTGTCTCTTGGAAGATGTGTTTTATAGAACTACAACAAAGAGACCCGACCCCTAAGTGAAAATGATAACAGATTCGTTCGGGCGGTAAAACCTTGGTAATACGGAACGCTACTTGCAGTAAAACGGGATGTTGGAATGCGAATTTCTCGAGAACGCCCTCGAATTTGGGAAAATTAACTTCAGATTTGTTCATTTCAGACCGGAATTAATTAGAAAGCATCATTAATTAGCCGCACGGAAACTTACTGTCTTATTCAGACCAGAATTAACTAGAAAGCATAATTAATTAGCGACATGAAAACTTACGTTACAAAAAACAATTGAATTGATTTATGTATGTATCAATAACCACTTTGATTTCTTCACTCACAATAAACAGAAACACAAAATCTAAAATCTCGTATTACTTGGCGAACCGAGATACCGAAATGTACAACGCGACTGCTCTCGTTAGGTTTGTGCCCAAACGCACGTCGTTTCGCATTATTATACATATGTTCATATATGCATATTATTGATCCACTGAGACAGAAATTCATCAGAATCAGAACTGTGCACGTGCACAGTCATATTCAGTCAATGCAACTCGTAGGTTCGACTGTTTTTTTTCTTGCTATTGTCGCTTAATCCCAACAGTTAAATGATTTTTTTTTGGCAACAGTCTCTTCCTGGGCCTCATTTACAGCTGCTTGGGGCCGCGGGTTGGACAGCCTTGCTGTAGAGTCTACCAAAATTAGAGCTTTTCACGTTTATTCCATTGGGAGTTACAGATACTTTTAATTATTTTAATTAAGGGAGGTGAGCTTTCCATTGGCTGGACTATGCTCATTTCGAATACTAACCAACTAGATCACACTGCGAGCAGACAAGACTAAATTGAATCAGAAGGTAATCCTGATTATTTATTTATACGAGTACATTGCCTTACTTAGGTTAGGTTAGGCTAGAGGGTTGCTATGATTGTCCACAGCACATATAGACCGCATCAGGGTCAGATTAGGTGATACCCAACGGGATATATAGTCCGTCCCATTCTAAACTTCGAACAAGCCCGAGTCCACAACAAAACGTTCGAGCTGGCCAACTAGTCAAAAAGTCACCCAGGTCGGCAAAGTAGTAGGCCCCAAAAGTAGCCCTCCTAACACTTTCCAGGCCCAAGCATTCACAGAGAACGTAGAAAGTGCTTTCCCTACCTCCTTATCCCAATAGCTTCTACATAAGTCGTTATATGAAAGCCGAAGCCTCCTGGCGTGCTCTCCAATTGGACAGCGCCCAAAGATGATGCCCATGATCGTACCAATGTGATGCCTTTTCAGTGACAATAGCTTAGGGGAATGACTCATATCTAACCTGGGCCATATCAACTTTGTCTTATAACAAGTGCTACCTCTTAGTGATACTTATCGCGGCCTGCATTATGGTATGCTTACATATATCAAAAGGCATCTCAACTTTCCAGGGACTACGTTCGGATTCTTCCGAGGTCCCTCTTCCAGCAAGTTCGTCATCTCGGCAGTTGCCAACAAAACTACTGGGACCCGAAATCCAGCACAAGACAATATCATATCAATATTGCCTTACTTCCGCAGGCTCCCTTATGGTGTAACATATTTTTGTCGTGACAAAAACAATAATGGTCTACAACTTAATAATGAGACTTTTTTTAGAGATGGCAACACCGATAAACCAATGGTAGTCCATCTTTGACATACATACCATTTGAAGTTTGTATTCATAAGCTGTCAATGTCAGTATAAACATTTCGTGTTGATTGTTGACAACGTATTTTACCGGACCATGGAAAGTTTCGAAAATTCACGAAAAAAACAACATTTGCGGGAAGTTTTACTTGGACATTATTTTGCTAAGAAGACTGCAGCTCAGAGTCATAAATTGCTCGTGGAAGTTTACGGTGACGATGCTTTTTTGCGTGCACAGTGTTTTCGGTGGTTTCATCGGTTCAAAAATGATAATTTCGACATTACCGACGAAGAGCGACCTGGCCAGCCAGATTTTTTTCGCGACGGAATTCGTAGACTTCCCGAAAGATGGGAGAATGTTATCGCTGCTGATGGCCAATATTTTCAATAATTTAGTTATATGAATAAATCTATGAATAAATGCCCAAAAAAAGTCTCATTAAGTTGTAGACCAATACTACTCCTTATAAGGTCACAAAGCTCATATTACACTACTGTTTTAAACTGAACGCTTGTGAAATATGTATAAAATCAAGTAGGCTCACTTTTTGCAAGTGATCATTTTCTTTAGAGTTTCACCCCACAATTCACTACGGAATAATTTTGTTAATAATAGCAGTGACTTTTGCATTATTCGACGAAAATGAAGAGAGTAAAATTAAATATTTAAATCTGGTAATACACATAACTCGAAATTCATAAAATTGAAATTAACCCATTTTCACAAGTGCCTCAGTATATATCCAAACCATGCGGTTGAGACAAACATGGTGTACTAAAGGTTTACACATTTCATTTTATAAGAATTTTTCCGTTCCAGAAATTAAAATTACTGGAGAGTTCTTCGTGTCTTTGGGCAAATGTCGTTCCCCGTTTTAAAGAAATTGTTTACCAAAGAGCCAATGACACAGTGCGCCTCTGGCCCCAACCAACGAGCTAGCGCGGTTTATAATCTCTTAATTTAAAATTAACGACAAAGGTAAATCCAACATTTAACTATGTTTATTTATTTCGGTATTATTTGAATGAAATTCATCAACTTCTAAAACAAATAATCAATACATTTTTGTCAAAAAATAAAATCACTTCATTCGACTTTAAAAGTACTCTTCTATTAACTCAAACTAAAATAAAAAAAGTCAACAATCACGCAAAAATACTACTAACTAAAAATATATATTATACAATACAATAATTCAGGCTATCTCTTCAGTATGAATAAAACTATATAAAATAACAAATAAAAATAGAAAACACATTTTTAACAACAAACCGTATTTACATTTTCAGTTTCTAAAAATACAAAATTTTCAATACAAAAATATTATTGAAACTACCAAACAATAAATTAAAGAAGAAAGATCATTGACGAAAGGGCATTGTATTTTGATACGAATGATTATCTTTAATAAAAACAATAAATTAATATAACAAATCTGACAGTAAATAATAAATGGATTTTCACTAAGAAAATATAATTTAATTTATTTTATAAATATTTATCAAGTATTTAGGGTTTAATTTTTGTAAATGTTTAAAAATCATATATTTACATTGAATACATAGAAATCTATTTAATTTATCTTACAAAAAAATATATTTTTGTAATAAATTAAGTTAACCACTTTTTATTTTGTTCTTGCTATTTCTTTTTTTTTTAATTTTTTTTTTAAGGCTGAACATGCAGGCGGCTAGACGCGACAGACGGACGGACGTATTTTCTTCTGGGTATTATTACGGGGTCAGTGGGAAACGTCCTTGATTTCAATTTAACTCATTTATTTTCAATTTCTTTCAGTGGTAATCAATTGTTTCCCCTTTGATTGCTTTCCGAAGCATTTTTTTTCAAAAGCACAGTATGTTTTTAGATGAGAGACGTTGCGAAATATGCTATTTCCTCACTTGGCGAATATATCAGAGCATGTACTTGCATTTACCACCCACAACATGATGACTCATGAGAAACTCACTGTCGGTCATGGGGAAATATATTTTCGGAGATCGAACATAAATATATTAAAAACTATGCGGCGACCGATAGTGCAGTGTGTTGAGGCATCAGTTTCATGTTTGACTACCGGCGTTTCTGGTTCGAATCCCGTCCACGACGACGTTCTTGGCCATGGATGTGCAGGAGGTGCATGCTGGAAACTGCATTCCCCGAAACCAGTTTATGCCGTGAAAACGCCAACTGGACCACATGGAACAGTTGACGTGCTATGCCCAACAACGGGTTAGGGCAATTGGGAGACATGATTCAAGCATTTGCATACTTTGAGAAAAAGCTTAAGCTCGTGGGTGCTAAATTGACTGCGAATGGGAATAAGAATGATGGACCGACATAATTTCTTTTGGGCATTATTACTGGGTCAGTGGCAGCCGTACATGATTTAAATTCAACCCATTTGTTTTGAATTTCAATCAACGGCAGTTCATTGCTTCTCCTTGGATCGCTCTCCAAACCAATTTTTTCAAAAGCTCAATATGTTTTTAGATGAGGGACGCTGCGAAGTAGGCTATTTCCTCACGAGGCAAATATCTTAGAGCTTTGTATATACTTGGATTTACCACCCACAAGGTGATGACTGATGAGAAACTCACTTTCGCTCAAAGGAAATATAGATCTTCGGAGATCGTCGTCGAACATATCTTTTACAAAATATGCATACATCGTGTGCGTCGACTCTTAGCGGATAGCAATGAAATTTGAAAGCGTTTGTTTGGAATTTACATAATTTAAGAAAAGGTTCAACCGTCCTGTGTGCTAAATTGACTGCGAGTGAGAGTAATAAATCAAAAAGTTGCCGTCCGTCCATCCGTCTTGCAGTCTGCATGTAATTCAACCTTTAGATCCATTTGGGTGTTTTATTTCAAAAGTCATTAGTTGCGTCATTGCTATAGGTTCATTGTTTACTTTCGTTAATATCTAATAATGCATTTCAGTCACTGGTTCGCCACGCTTTTATAGCTATTTCTGAAAATATCGCGTATTGGATACGATCAAATCAACTGCGCAGTTTTTAAGTAAAGTCTATGCAAAATGTAAATTTTAGTCAGTTGATTGTACATTCTGCTCAGGTGTACGAAATACGATCATAGGCAATAAAAGACCTTCGGTCCATATTTCTTATCTTTCGTATCTAATATTTTTGAATTTTTAAGTTTTTCTGGTCACTCATTGTTTTTGAACGGAACTTTGTTGTCTTTGAACTGAATGATAGTAAATCAGCTCTGTCTAATTTTTCACTAATTTTTTTAAGCTCTGCTAACTTTGCAATTAAACTTAACTTTTTATAAGAATGATTCTGCCTCTCGTTGAATTGAATTTAATAAAATTAGATCGTGCAGATCTCATGGACAGCACTCGCGTCATATTCCAACACATTTACATAAACCGTGATAGTCAACAACCTTACATGAGCATAACTGAGACAATTACTTTATACTTTATCCAGTTATCGAGTCAATGCTATTGAACTGACAACTTCTGACAACCGTACTAGGGCGCATTGTCTTGACGAACATGTGAATTTATGTAGCATTACAATTGATTTTCCTATTTGGCATATTTGCATTCGCGTGTATGCCACAAATCTGGATTCTCCATTTTTGGAACAATTTTTTTTTTTAATTAAGGCTGTCTTTAATATTACAGAAAATAACACTGGCACAATAATAATTTACTCCTAAGGGGGTATTTACACATTAGATCAACCAGCCGTTAGACCGCGCAATAGATCCCCTATCAGACGAGCTATTAGGCCACGCATTAGACCACCTATAACACCAGCCATTAGACCACGCATAAGAGCAGCTTAGTAGAAGGTTTTAAGTGTGATCTGATGGTTAGTCTGACAGGTGGTCTAATGGTTTTTCTGATGGGTGGTCTAATGCGTGATCTGACACGGATAGCCGGTCTAACGTGTAAAAACCCTTTTAATCATTTTCAAATACATTTTAGAAGTGAATTCTAATTCGCTTACTACATAATCTAAATCTTCAACTGGCATAAGAGTCCCGTTCCTGAAGACATTTATTTGGAGACAAGTTTTTTTCCTTCTTTCTGTACAAAGAATAGAACTGGCCCTAAATGTGCACCTTTATGGCACTTATACGAGTATGATAGGAACAAACTTTTGTATTTTTTTCTTAAAATGATTGTGTAATTTTCAGTGCATCTATTTACATGTTAATGTATGACAATTTACTATATAAATATCTAGAATTGTAGAATTCCATGCCATCTGAGCTACCCAGATAAAGTGTTGGTTCGAACCAGTGTCAAATCCAGTGGCGTCAACTTAGGTACACTGTCTACAGCAATGGCTTTCGGTGAACTTATCTGACATCGTGTCTGCGACTTGACCGATAAATCGATTGGTTCGTCCTGTATATCGGTCACTGGGCCACCCGTCCTCCGAGACGATGGCGACGAAAGTGGTGATGCGGGTGATAGTGCGACCAGAGGCAACATTAGGTACGGATTAAGTGGCTCGGATATGCTTCGAACTGGATCGAACTTTTTCGATGCTGTCTTTGTGTTGAGTTGAGCATCTATAACCGGACTACCGTATATATCCTTATGACTAACAATACTATCTTCGGGATCTGCAGACGATGCTCCCGAGTCGTTGGAGGAATTACTGCTGGTGCGATGGTTCACGCCGGATATCTTATCCGGGCAGAGATTGCTACCGTTCAACAGATGCCTGCTGACTGATAGGAAAGGATTGGTTAGTAGACATGGACTGGATGGTAGCGATGATGCTTTCAGTGGTGATGGACTCTTGTTGTTGTTTTGATGCGACTGGTGCAGTTGTTGTTGCTGATGATGTTGACTGGATTGCAGATAATTAAATTGACTGGCAAGTGAATGATGATGATGATGATTTGGTGATTGCATTGATTGTGACAGGGATGATGGCGCTTGTGGAGGTGGCGGAGAGGATTGCTGTTGTTGTTGATGCTGTTGCTGCTGCTCTTGTAGGAGACAATGAATTTTGAACCAGTTCGATCGACGACCATATCGTGAACCACTTTTCGACATTCCCACATACAGGCATTTTCGCAGACGACATGCCTTGCAGGCGGTTCGATTCTTTTTGTTGATCACACATTCGCCGTTGTTCTTGCACTCGGAAATTGAGGACAGGTTGTTGTAAGTGCGACCGAAGAAAGACTGAAAGAAAAACGAATGGGGGATGGATTAGAATTGGGTTAATTTCGCGGCGATAATTATAAAGATGCTAATTAAAGCTTTATTTAAAAATAAAGAGACAAGGTTTGTTTTTAGTTAAAAATATTCTAATCTTTGGTGATCAAATTGATATGCATTTAAAGCGCATTGGAAATGAGGAAAAGGGATCATACCTAAACGTTTTAAACTTAGGTACCATTGAAAATAAATGCACTAACACGAGTGGTAAATGGAGAAATCGAGTTTGGAAGGGGCCCAACATATTCAACTTTCAGTCCTCAAAAGGCATGTTTTTATTTTAAGCGCGTATGTACTTCTTATTGAAGAGAAGCATGCAATGGTGGACTTAAAAAACCTCGTACCATGGTTACGTTAGGTACAAGGGTGGCTTCTTTGCCAGAGCACACTTGAACTTCGATAGAGTTCGTTCTGTTGGCATCAGACAATCCTTTTCATTGAACTAGATTAGATTAGATCAGATGGAGAGCAGTTGGCCCTGTGGGCCAACAAGCATTGTGCCCCGGAAGTCTATTGTGCTACACCCTGGAGTCTATGCAGATTAGTGATCTGATTAATTCTCGAGACCCATCATCCCAACAAATCTGCTCAGCTGTTCGAGTGTTAGTGATGCAATCGTTTCCGCTTCAGGGAATGCGTCGCCGAAGCATTTCAAGCGGCGGAGATGAAGTGCGTCACAGTCACAGAGAATGAGCTGGGAAGTCTCATCTTCGCTCTCACAGAAGCGACAGCTTAGGTCAGAGACAATTCCCATTCTATTTAGATGACCCCTCGTCTCCTCGGTTTCAGCGTAGGCTTAGCAGCTCAAGGGCATGATTGTATGAGCAAAAAGCCATAAACAGCATAGCCTGTCTAAGATCAGTGGTATTGTCCCAGTGCGCGATGATTACTGAGTGCTCCCATTCTCTGATGTGTGATCGACAAAAAATAGGACCCAACGATGTCCCTTCTACGCTCCGCTAAAGTAGGGCAAGTGCACAAAAGGTAATGGCAGCTTTCCATCTCCTCACTTTCCCCGTTGTTCCTATAGTAATCATTGCATGGGAATCGAAGTATTCAGGCATATTCTCTTATGGTGCATGGTGGTTGATGGCCTGCTGAGGAAACACACGACGCAGGGCTACTCAGTTCAGGGCTACGCCGATGACTTGGTGATATTGACTAAAGGAAAGTTCGAGGAGACTCTACCAGACATTTTTGAAACCGCCCTTTACATTGTGCAAGAATGATGTAATGACAACGGACTTCAAGTCAACCCAACCAAGGCAGTTGTCATTCCATTCTCTAGAAGAAGAAATCTCAGCCATATTAGACGCCCCCAAATATACAACTTTCCCCACCCATGGGAAATTACACCAAATACCTGGGTGTCACCCTTGACAGTAAACTTCTCTGGCAGGAACACATCAGGGTGGTGGCGGAGAGGGCCACTAAAGCCTTGTGGATATGTACGCAATATAGTATGTAGGCAAAACGTGGGGAATCAAGCCGTCTATAGCCCTCTACATTTACAAGGCTATTGTCAGACCAATATTAGAGTACGGTGCAGTAGTCTGGTGGCAAAGAGAATTTACCCGCTGTTGGCAAGATCATTATAGGCAAAGTTGAGAGACTTGCATGCCTAATGGTGACAGGGGCTATTCGCTCTTGTCCATCTAGCGCTCTTGAAATACTGCTTGACCAACAGCCCATACACATTCATATAAAGGCAGAAGCAAAAATGGCAATCGCGAGACTAGCTGCATACAATGCTATGTAAAGCTTAATCCAGTAAAACTCAGTTGGCTTAATGACAGTATAGTCACAAGAATGCCATCAGACCATCTCGTGAAAAAAAATATCATGCAACCAAAGGTTCACGGCCGTAATATGGAGCAGAGAGTATTAACAGGAAAAATTTGCCAACTTTCTCCCTCACACCATCAAGTGGTTCGCGGATGGCTCGAAAACCAATGAAGGTACCGGGGCAGTATCATCATTAGGTTTTCATACCCATGGGCAAGTTTGCCACTGTCTTCCAGGCGGAAGTGCATGCCATCGTGGCATGTACTGAGTTACGCCTGAAGATCGAATACCACAACAATACAATTTGGCAATACTCACTGACAGCTAAGCGGCCATCAAAGCTCTGTTAAAAAGGGCGACATCATCTAAGATCGTACGTACTTGCCAAAAAGCACTGTATAGATTAGGTTCTTTTAATAGAGTAACACTACTCTGGGTCCCTGATCATGCTGGCATCAATGGCAACGAACAGGCGGACGAACTGGCCAGAAAAGCTTCAGCCCTTTTGCGGACTAGAGCCCTTTTACGGAATTTCAACCTGCATAATAAAGAAACTCATCAAAGACTGGGAATGAAGCGAATGAACATCGGGACAACCAGCCAGGCCTGAGGTAAGCCAAGCTTTTCTTCTCAGGCTACTCGTATTCACAAAGCAGATCGATAGAACTGCTAAAGTTAAACCGGTACAAGTTTAGAACCATCTCATGCCTGAGAGATCACTTAAAAATCATGGGATTTGTTTCGGACTCAAGCTGTCGTTTCTGCAGTAAGAAGGACTAGACATCGACCCATATCTTATGCGATTGCGACGCCTTGGCCTACCGACGCAGTAACTGCTTTGGAGCCACCTACCCGGAGGCTGATGGTATCGCTACAGTGTCACCGCTCCTCTTGAGCAATTTTATTAGTTCGATCGAACTCGATCGACAGGTTTAGGCCTGAAAACAGACTCTAGGCTATAGCACAATAGGCCATTTGGCCTCAGTACTCTGTACTCTACAGGGTTCAATGCGCATTTCACAATCTAATCTAATCTAAGCCAGCTCACCTATTAAGCATGTGTTCAGTAATAAACCCCACCACATATTTGTTCAGCATCAGCATCCCGTGGGATCGGCTGAGACCTAGCTTAAGCCACATTTGCCTAGTTGCATGGCATGTAGATCCACTACTACATCTGGCCGTGGTTCTATCATATGCCACATTCTGGGTAACCAGTTGATAGAGGCATCCATGTTCTACGCCAATTTTCCCTGATCTCGTCAGTCGTACCCACCCGAGCCAGTTCTTCAGTTTTGTGGTTCCCAACTATCACACTATATCCGGTATCCAGCTCAGGGATAAGTTGAAAAAACTTCCCATCATCATGAGAGAGTTGATGTAACCAAGACGGCACTAAGCAATTTCATTGTCGGTTGACTATCCGTGTGGACGACAATATCCCTAGTAGACATAGCTCTATGCGCAAGACAGATTATCGCTTCGGAATTTACGACTACTTTCGCCTGAAAGACGTTACTGGATTCCGCAAGATGGAACGACAAACCAACATTCAACTTCTCCGAATATACCACAGCCCCAACTGCTTCCTCAGACTTAGAGCCTTTAGTGAAAAGGCTAATGGCATCAGATCCCAGAAAAGCGTTCTCAGACCGCTCATTCCACGATGGGATCATGCTTGTAAAACATTCGTCGAACAGGTACTTCGAACAGGGAGTTCACTCCGGGAACGTCAATGTGTCTCAGTACAGCCGAGTGACCTACAAACGACGCAGTGCAGTGACCGGTTTTCCGGAGGCGAACAGCGAACAACGAATTTAGCATTATAAATGGCGTAAAGCAGTGGTAGGCTTGGCCTTTAGAGCCCCTGTGATGCAAACACATGCCAGCCTTTGCACCTTCAGCAACAAATTTTCCAGCCCAGTTTGCCACGATAGAGAGGGCATTCTGCATTATATCACTCAAGACACAGGAAAATTTCTCTGAGCTTGCAATAACAATATCGTCCACATAAGCGATAACTTTGCATCCCCATTCTTCAAGGCTTAGAAGCAGTCTATTGACAACAAGGTTCTAAGAAGAGGAGAGAGAAAACTAGGCGAGGAACCTTTCGATGTATCCTACCAGAGAGTGGAATGCAGTGTCCACTGATCGGCCCATCCAGTAGGCGTGCTGGAAGGTGGATAGAAGATACGATAGAATACTGCACTGCAAGCCTGTGTCGATCAAATGCTCCCACATCTTCAGCAATGTTGATGCTAGGCTGATGGGTCGAAGTTCTTTCGGGCTTGCGTGAGAACTTTTACCCGCTTTTCGGATAAAAACCACTTTGTGTGTATATAACATGTGGGTGTACTATGCTGAACCCATTCCTAGTCGACCTGTGAGCGAAGAAATCATTGTCGTGTCGAATGCGAGTCACAATCGAGCCAAGGTCGATGCAGAGTTGACATATATGTGTGGAGGGCCTTAGTCCATAACCATCGTTTTACTGCTGGCTTAGATTCTTTAGTGACTTGCTAGGGATCGAATTGCTATTTCTGTAGTGAAAAATTTACCCATTGGTTGTCTATGCGTGCTGTGATTGTGACTTTCATGACAATACTTTTAGCCTAATCTAACCTAATCCCGGTCTTCAAAGTTTGTTTCATTTGGCCAATCTGAACTGATTTTTTTTTTAATCTTGCAATTCAGACCTACGGTATTTATCATAATCTGCGCGAGTCTCAATGGCAAGAAACCAAAAAGCATCTTAAAATAAATTCAACTACAATCAATCTAATGAATATTTAAATTACAAAAATTATTCACATTATATAAACTCTTGCAAAATCAGAGCGTTTTCACTTCAAGATGACACATCAAATCACTGCTACGACAAAGAATCAGAATAAGCTGAATTACAACCGATTGCCATCGTTTCGCCACGCATCTTTTTAAGCAGATTGCATTAAGTGTGAAAAAATATCCCTGGCTCGTATCTGTATCTCTCCGTGCGATTATTTCAGCAATGTGCTCTTTGCGCATTGTTGTACTTCTTCATCTTCATTTTTGCGATCGAGATTAAAGTGAAAGTACAAAAAACCCCAATCGGATACGACACATATGCGCAGTGCATTATGCGGGTTTGCCGCCGATTTGTGTACTGAAGATTTGACCGGGATTAACCCAGATAGTACGAATGTATCAGCTCGGAACAATAATGCCCGCTGCGATTTGTTGGCATTTTGTGAAATTGCCAATACCATTGTTGTGATTGCCATCGTTTCGTTATAAAGCAGTGTGTAGGGTACAACGGGCAAAGCCAAATGTTGAGCTAATTTTCGGTAATCCAATTAACACACGCTCGCATAAAGCTTACGCCACAGAAAATTCTGAAAATTAAGTTTTTTTTACTATCTTCCAAATAGAGTATAGTACAAGTTTGCTAATTTATTATTTCAACGCGCTTATAGTATATCTAGATCTAGAGTGCCGAGTCATTTCTTCCATATGTTGTTATGTTAGTCAAGCGTTCAAAAGCTCTAGCTGCCACACGAACGTCGACCGCACTATTCGATGATCTTTGAACTAATTTCTAAGGTCATCGATTTTATAACAAGCGAGCGGTCCATGTAAGGAAACAGTTTTTCAAAACCCCAAAGATATGAGCTGATCGTGCGCAACCAATTATTTACAATTAAAACGATATCAAAATTGATTAGTTCGGCCATTATGCCGTCAGCTAAATAATCATCAACTGTGGCGCGGATGAAGGATGATGGACCGACCGCGCGATGTAAAATCTATGATCGTTAGAAAGATTGCTTCTCGAATAAGATGCAGATCTTGAGAAAACAATCATTCCATTCCATTTCATTCCATCCATTTTCATATTGTTCTGATTCTCACGATCGATTAGCGTGTGTTGTGTTGGCCTAGTAATGATCATGTTCGCCCCAAGTAGGCGGTATGGCTCGACATGGTAACTATCTTTCACCCTCCATCATATTCGAACTAGATCATGACAGTTTTTAAAAGTGGATGCTGGTTTGACGAAAACAATATTTTTTTATTTGCCGGGCATTTGCTGCTCTCGTGCTGGCCAATTAAAACCGTTGATTTATGTTTTATTAAAAGTTTCGCCGGCAAGCGCAGATTTTTCGTCCACCGATCTTGTCTGGTGAGCTGTCGCTTAACCAACTCACAAGCCATCAGCAGCAGATTTCTTACGTGTAACAAATAATAATCTTTTAAGACATTTTAACTCTTCAACATGAAAATATAGAGTGTTCATGGTTTTTAAAAATAGATTCACGGATCTAGGAGCAAAAAAATAGAGATGATGATCGCAACAGACACGATCGCACACAATTTCTGTTCTGGGCCGGAACGATCTATTGTCGGGCATGTGAAAAATTAGATTGGGTGGGAAAGAGTAGTTAAAAAACTGTTAAGAGATAATTTAATGGCGCCGTTAGCTATCCGTTCGTCGAGCAGGCGTACGTTCTTGATCCAGCCAGGTAATGTTTCAGTTGTTTTCGTTTTTCTGTTCCTCTTCAAAGCAGCCAATATTCGTGTTTTATATAAATAAAAAAAATATAGAGTTCCATATATAATCGAAAGCATAGGGAACAACGAAAAGACCGACACAACTATTAAATGCCTGCAAGGGAAACTAAATGATTTTTCTTGCAGTCTAAGCTTATTCACATTAGCCATAATCGCTTTTGGTGGCTCTGGTAAGAAGATGATCTTGATATGAAGTCACGTTATGCGGAGGTGTACTATTTGCAAAAGATCAAATTCACATTTTATGGATTCCATGGCTTTCATTTGGGGTTCGAGTTGTTTTTGTTGGACTTTGATTATTTGAACGTTTAGCGATATTCGTAATTCTTGCTTTCAATTTTGCTGAATTCAATAAATTATTAACATAATTGAAATTCCCATCTATTTAACTTGCAAAAGCTAGCAAAGTAACAATTACAGCCACAAATTTGACATCTGACTTTCACACGTGATTCGTGTCACTTTTCTGAAATGAAAACAAAAGATTTAAGGCAGTAGCCCATATTTAAGGTCAGATAATAGCTTGCAACTCATTCTGGGGACTCGTTGGGGGAAATAATATATGATGTAAGTCACCTCGCTCACGCAAATTTTAAGCAAATATAATAAAGTATTTATGTAATTGCGCGTTGCCTTCTTTCAGTATTACTTCGGCAGTTCCCCAAGGATACATTTTCGGTCCCTTTGTTTTTAAATCTTCATAAACGAACTTCCTCAAAGTTTTTTCTTATTTTGCCTATTATATGTGGATGATTTCAAATTGTTCAGACTCATTAGATCGTCTGAAGACTGATTACGTCTTTAATTTGATCTCGATGCTCTGAATAGAGGAAAGATTTTGAATGACAAATTTAATGGTGAAGACATGCTACTACCACACTGCGGTCCTACGAGCGGGTCAGAAGCGGACTTTTTCGATTTCTCCTCCATATGCTTTCCCCTACGGTAAAATTTGTACAGACAATTTTTGTGAATTTTCGGATCAGAAAATATTCCCCTCCGAATCTGAAAAGTATTCAAAGGAGAAGCATATGGAGGAGAAATCGAAAAATTCTGTTCCTGATTCTTGAAAAATATTCGGATCCGGAGGGGAATATTTTCAGATCCAAAAAATGACAGTTGAAGGTACATATTTTACCGGAGAGGGAAGCATATGGAGGAGAAATCGAAAAAGTCTGCCCCTGATCCGCTCGTATGACCGCAGCCATTCATACCAACAGCCACACTGTTCCCATTTCGACTGGATTTGCCTTTCCAATGACAGTCAACAAAGGGTGAGGGCAATCGCTTCAAGTGTTTGGAGTGAGTGAAGAAAATCAATGCCTCAAACATGGACAGTCTTATTTAGCATGTTCGCGAAATGGAAAACCATCATGTATGAAAATATGCACCAGATGGCACAACAAAAAATATTGAGTATGCGAAATCTTTAGAATAATGCCATCACATATTCAACTATAAGCCGCTTTCGATTCACCGGATCTCAGACCATTTTCATACATTACGACAGATCGGTTTTAATCCAGGATCCAAATAAAAATTGAAAATCAATTGGTCAAACGTCAACTTGTTTCGCCCTATCTAAATGTATACTGAGTGCGCAGTTCGCCCCACGACGGCGAAGTATCTGCATGCTGGCTGTTTAAAAGCCAGTTTTGCTAGACACTACTCTGCGTCGATCGCAGGCGATGATCGATACACACAAATAGTGTTTCGTGCTCTAAAGCTTCATAGGTCATCGCCAACAATGTGTGACGATCGTGTGCCTAGCAGAACGCACCTTAAGTTCGATCGTCGCTGATCCGTGGAGTTCTTTTTGGTCTAAGATCGTGTTTCATCGTGATTCAGTGAAACGAATGCGGCTAACATTAATGTCACCGCACACTGTCGAACTCGAACCTGGTACAAATGTTCTCTGAATAGCTCCAGCCACACACACACACTTCACATAAACGAGAAGAAAACCAAGCCAATTGTACCAGGTTCGAGATCAAGTTCGAGTTCGACAGTGCGTGGTGACACTAAGGTGTATTTTTAAACAGCAATGCAGAGCAGAACAACACCGCACAAACAATCATTGTGTAATTGTGTGATGTTTTCTGCTCTGATCTGCACGGCTGTTAAAAAATTCGCCTAATATTTTACTATGACGGTCATGTGTACAATCAGGGTCACATGAGTATTCTGGAGCGGGTTCCTTGCATACCGATCTGCTCGAGATCAGACTACATGACTACGGAACTTTGCTTCGGTAGGAAATTTTCGGTCTCTATCCCAAGCCGGTCGGAATGGGATATTGGCAATCTTTGTCCTGATCCCAGGTTTACTGATGGGTCAAAAATGGAACAGTGAGTTGGTGCTGGAATCTTTGGACCGAACAACAGGATCTCAATCGCTATGGGCATTTGGCCCAGCCTTTTCCAAGCCGAGATCCATGCGATTAAGACCTGCACCAGAAAAATTCTCCAAAAGAAGCTCACTGGCGCTAACATTGCTATCTGCTCTGACAGTCAGGCAGCTATTAAGGCTCTTTCCTCACACAAGTTCTCGTCGAAACTAGTGAAAGAGTGTTCTGATACCCTACAGTGTCTCGCAAACACTAACCAGGTCACTCTTTGTTGGATACCTGGGCATCGGGGCATCCATGGCAATGAATCTGCCGATGAACTTGCTAGACAAGGCTCATCAGAGAAATTTTTCGTGCCTGAACCCTTCTGCGGTCTGAGCTGGGCCGCAGCCAAGGCGATGGTGAGGGTATGGTCTGCGGACCAAAGGTTGCGGTACTGGAATAATCTCCCAGGACTGCGGCAATCCAAAGATCTCATTGATCCCTACAGTCGGAACGAAGCTAGCCGCCTGGGAAGAGCGGACCTGAGGTTAATCGTTGGTTACCTCACGGGACACCACTGGGTGAAATATCACCTAAACAAGATGGGTCTGTCAGTCTGAGACAGAATGCCGGCTTTGCCTGGAGGATATTGAGTCCACCAAACACCTTCTCTGTGAATGCCCGGCGATCGCTCGCTCCAAGTTTACGTTTCTTGGAGATTCAATAGTGAGCTCCGCTGTCATTAAGAGTGCTCCTACAAAGGACCTATTGGCCTTCATCAGGTTGATTGAGGGACTTTTGGATTAGTCAAGGCTATGGCACAATAGATCTTTTGGTCGCAGTGCCTACCATATGGGTATCTTAGGCTGCCCTTATTTATTATTATTACTATGTATCAAAATGTGAACGAATAAATAAATATTTCAATGCTTATTTATTATTATTGTGTTACCACACTCTCGGCACTAGTTGCCGAACTTAACCCTAAGCGGGCGCAAGCGCCCAGCTGTTGGGCTCGAATGATTCCTGGTCTGGTGTTCCGCCCTTATCATGGTGTGAAATTCGTAAATTGAAGGAAATCACCAAGCACTTTCCGTACAAAAGCGTATGGGTGCAAGATAACGTATTTCTGCATTCGACGATGCTATGCGGCAATTTTAATCTGTTAAGTGAAGACAGAAGCGATTTAGGCACTATGCCTGTGGCTGGCAATATTATAGGCACCACATACACTCGCTCAAGGCTCCAAAATTTCTTTGCTTTCCCGAGCCAGTGCACTGTAATTTTTCATCTTAACCGCCTTCTTTTTCTCGATTTTACTATTATGGAGAATAGTAACATCGAATATATAAGAGGAATGACTTGTTTTGTCGACAAAAAGCCAGTCGAATAGTCCGGGATCAGATTGACTTTGTTTCGTCTTACAGAATATTTTGCCTGTTATTATATTGCTGTGTAAGGAGGTGTGCCAAATACAGTCAAACAGCACTAATTTTGTAAGTTACAGATAAAAATGCAATAAATAATGAAAAAGCGCTTACCTTGCATCCTTCACATGTGAAGGCCCCAAAGTGAAAACCAGCGGCAGGCTCCCCACAAACTTTACACTGTTGGTTCATCTGAAACAAGAAGATAAAATAATTGGTTACACTACATTACGCCTTCAATCGTATTCTAACCTACTTTCAAAGCAAAAACTATAAAATATGGACAATAATTTTTTTTTCACTATTTCTTATTTTAGATTTCATCGGTTAAAAGTAAATGTGGGTTCGTCAGGGGGGGTGGTTGAATCCGTTCGATCCACCACAGTTTTCTTCGAAGATGGGCTTTTCTGTAAGCAACCCGAAATCATGATATACTCGTACACTTACCCATTACCTGACTTCTTAACAAAATCTCTTTTGTTACAAGCATGTAATGTGAAAACGGAAAAACAACTTTACTACTCCAATAATAGAATCATTGTTGCAAGTCATAAACGCAACAACTTGCTTACACATTTTTGTCCAAAGCTGTTAACGGCTACAGTGAAAGAATTTAACACCTCCGAGTCCAACATGCAAGAAGAGCAAGATGACCACGTTATAGGTAAAATGTAATTCGATTACCTTATTCCACACCACGTACCATCCATAAAATAACAGTTGAAATTTGCATTTCTCCGGTATATCTACGATAACCGCTGAAATGCGTTTTGGTCTATTTCTTCCCAGATTTCCTGAAACTCTCTCTACACAACTGATTCAATTTCTCGTCAAACCATCAGGAAGATGTCCATTATGTCACAACAACCATTAAAATATCAAGAAGCCTCTGCAAAGCTGATTTCAGATTACATCATCACCGGCATCCATCAAGTTAGTGCAAATGGGCGAAATATTTAAATTTTTCCAAAGAATTAAAGCAAAATCTACAACTTGACGTACGTAATATCTTATGTCGGGTCGTTCAAAGTTCTATTAATTAGAAGATTCGCCGGTAGATAGTTGTTGTATTAGCACATTGGCAGAAGCTTGATTAGTTCAAAATAATCAGATTGTTGGTATGTAAAGTATCTTTTCTCCCGGCTCCCAGCTATAATATATTATGTATATGAGTATGCCTCTATAAATAGTGCGTCATTTAAATGTGTACGAATATATCATGTTATTTAATACGACAACTTCTGGGTTTTTCCTATAATCTTATCTTATATGGAGTAACTGTCGTCGCGGTGCCATTTGCGCGATGATAAAATCAGAAAATCCAAAAGCTTCTTGAATATCACGATCACATATTTTTGACACATTAATTGTTGAACAGATTAATTTTACGAATTAAATGAAACCGATACGTACTGGTTTCAGTATCGTGTGGACTTGTTAATTTGTAAAAATAATTTATGCTCGTACTAAAAAGGGGTTTTTGTGAACATGACCGAATGAAGGTGGACCGTGAGAATTCAGAGAAAACAGTTATACGATTGATTTTAGAATAAGATAGATAGTTTCTAGATTTTGAAAGATTTGTCGTCTTGAAAGTAGAACTTTGCTTAACTGTTTGATATTTTGAAGAAAGCATTAGATAAGTTGATAGGATATCTATCGCATGCTTTCTTTAAAATATCAAATGGCTAAAAAATGTTCAACTATCAAGATGACAAATCTGCAAAATAAAGTGAACTAGCAATTATCACTGATCCCCAAAAGCCAATCGAGAAAACCGAGTAGCATAATCTCAACAACGAACGCTTTGCATCAGTTGTATTTCCACTCATTGTTAAAATGAAAGAGTGGCTTCAATACATCACCAACTGCAACGAGCATAGTCCAACGCAAATGTGGAATGCTTTGAATGAAGTGTTAGTAGGAGAGGCTGAAAAGACACTGGGAGTTTCGAAAGGCCCACTCCACATGAACAAGGAGACGTGGTGGTGGAATGACGAAACTTAAGAAGCAGTGTAGGCCAAATCGAACGCATTCAAGGCTTGGACAGCATGCAAGACAAGCAGTGAAGCCGAGAAGGTTCAACTTCGGGAGAAATATGATAAATGCCGGAAGGAAGTAAAGCGAAAGGTGGCTCAAGCCAAGGCGATTGCCGCCGGGAAGTCCTATCAGGAACTAGAAGATCTGACTGCGGATAAGAGATCATCATTGCAAGAGAAACCAAAAGACCATGCCAGACTTTATAAGGTCGCAGCCCAAAGGAGAAGAAACGATCGGGAGAATCAGGCGCCAAAGTTCACCAAGGCACTGTATTGAGTCCCTTGCTCTTCAACATCATCATGCTCTACTTATTAACACTCATCTCTGACGACCTGGAAATATCCCTTCTCTTCGCCGATGATATTGTCCTGGGTAGCAAAGGCATCGTTGCTTCGCAGGCTGCACTGACCAAGTGGTGAAAGATATTGGAGGATCATGGAATGCGGTTTAGCATACCAAAAACAGAGTATCTTTGCTGTCCTTTCTCAGATCCAGAGAGACCGATACCAGATATCCTCAAGCTGAAGTCCTGGGCAAAGTTCAAATATCTGTGCTTGAGGGTCAACAAGGAAGCTACCTGCGATGAAGACATCAAACATCGCATCTTCGCCAAACGTGGCGAGAAAACCCCGGAGTTTTCTGCAACAAGAAGATGCCACGAAAGCTTAAGGGCAAGTTGCACAAAACGGTCGTACGTCCCGAACTCACGTATGCGTCTGACTGCTGGCCAACGTACAAGACATACGAAAGTAAAATGACTGCGACTGATATGAAAATGCTACGCATGTTAGCCGATGTGACTAAAAAGGATCGTATCAAAAGTACCCACATCGAAGACAGCTTGTTTGTTGAGCAACCGATCACTGAAAAGCTCGAAGATCGTCGTATGGATTGGAATTGCCATGTTGTAAGGCGTCCGCCTGAGAACCCTGTCATGAAGGCACTATCAATGAATGTTCCATTTGCTGGACACAGACCCCGAGGCTGACGGAAACACACGTTTATCAATCAGATGAAGGAGCAACAACGCATTAATCTTGGCGATGATACGACCCAAGACCAAGCTGCCTGCAGAAGGAAGCTGGAAGAAGAAGGAGATTATACCGCCAGTGTACCTGCAAAAGTTTGCTTGGTAAGGCATGGGGACTCAATCCTCGAATTATGCACTGGATGTATACAGCTGCTGTTAGGCCAATTCTTTTATACGGAATTCTGGTCTGGTGGACAGCGCATAAAACCAGGAGCAATAAACTGAAAATGGAAAAGATCCAAAGACTGGGATGTTTGTGAATCACAGGAGTGATGAGAACCACGTCCACAAACTCCCTAAACACCCTTAAGAACCTACCCCCACTGGACCTGTTTCTAGTGAACGCAGCGTCCAAATGTCCATTAGGGCAACGGGGCAATTTAGCACGAGGCCCTATGGTCATCGTAACATCAAACTGCCCCTCGAGAATACAGACCTCATTAAACCGGTTTAATGACTCCAAGAGAAAATTCCGGGTAACCATACCAGAAAGGGATTTCTACTCCACAGGCGAGAACAGACCTAAGAATTCCCTAAACCTCTATACGGATGGCTCTAAAACCGAAACAGGTGTTGGAGCCGCGGTTTATTCGCCGGAGCTCTTACACAATTTATCGCTCCGACTGCCGAACGAGTACAGCATCTTCCAGGCGGAGGTGGTAGCGATTCAAAAAGCTGCAGAGCTAGTCTCAACAACACGCAGGATGGGCAACATCTACATTCACTCAGACAGTCAAGCTGCGCTGAAAGCGCTGCAGTCAGACACTATCAGATCAGAGACAGTGCTTAACTGTCTCTCAATTCTTCAGAGACTGTGCACCTTAAGGAAACTGGAACTCCGATGGATACCTGGCCACAGCGGTTGCCTTGGCAACGATATTGCGGATGGACTCGCAAATCAGGGAGCTGCATTGGACGCCACAATGGCAATAGCAACTCCTATTCCAATACAAACACTAAGAACAAAAATGGACTCTCAGATGATGCAACTGGCCAACCAAAATTGGAACAGAACCGTCAACTCCAGAATTACGAGAGAACTCTGGAGCTCGTACAACACTAAGAAAACCGATATACTCTTAGGCCTCTCTAGGGGTAAATGTGCAATGCTAGTGGGCTTATTAACGGGTCACTGCCTAATAGGTGAGCACGCACACAAACTGCAGGAACTGCAAGCTGCCAAATACCAAAGAAACTTTGGAGCACCTCCTGTGCGAATGCCCGGCACTCGCAAGGAGAAGACATACATATCTTGGAGACTAGTTTCCCCGCAACCTTAAAGCGATTGCAAACCTTAACATAATGAATCTTGTAAGATTCGCAATCGCGACGAAAACCTTCGAGCTCAACAAGGACTTGTTGATTACGACTGATAACAACACCTAACGATCTCTGTTGTTTTTCTTTGTGGTATCGCTATGGACCCAAGTGGTCTATGCGGGGCCTTGAGGCCGCCACCTAACCTAACATATACCGCCAGAATGGGCGAAGTGCCAACACCACAGGCAGAGCAACGCGAAGCCGCGAAGGGCAATGAAGAAGAAGACATATCTATGTTACTCGTATACATACTTACATATCAGATAGATATGTGCAGCCTTCCAGATGAGAGATGATCTGGATTACAGTTCTTTTTTAAAGAAATCTGATTCAAGATACTAAACTATGGGAAACTTCAAAAACGTTTTTATTGTGTGTGTTTTTATCTATCTTAGGAGTGAGTGAGGGGTCGACATCTACATCCAGAAATTGACGCTCTATTCAAAATCCTTGAATTGGGAGCGTTGCCCTCTATATTCCGCCTTCATTTGTTGTTTCAAAAATAGTATGTCGGGACCGTTATTGTGTCAGGAGTCGGAATCGAACAAACCCGCTACAAAGTCACTATTGCCGATCAAAAAATACTAAAGGTTGACATTTACGACAAGCGTTTTGGTCGCGAGCATGCATCGAACCACGTCAAAGTCAATAGAAAAGAATATCCTCATATCCACCATTCAAACCTAAACGCTGCAGCCAAAGATACTATGGCCCCCAGGAAAATGATATTTTGCATTTCAAAATCTTCCAAGGGGTCTGCTTTAATCAAAGGAGAAGCAAATTATAATATTGATATTGTTGAAGCAAAACCAGTGCTTAAACGTGGGAAAAACTTTTGAAGTTTCAAGCCAGGCATCATTCCTCCAAATGCTGTACTACTACTACTTAATTGCCCTAACCCCTTGTGGGGCATAGCGCGTCAACTGTTCCATGTGGCCCAGTTGGCGTTTCGTTGGCATAAACTGGTTTCGGAGAATGCAGTTGCCAGCATGCACCTCCTGCACATCCATGGCCACGTACATATGTCGTCGTGGACGGGATTCGAACCCGAAACGCCGGTAGTTAAATATGAGACTGATGCCTCAACACACTGCGCTACCGGTCGCCCCGGTCCAAATGCTGTCCAACTAAGACATTCAAAAAATTTTGACATAGACTTTTTACTCAAAAAACAGTTAAGTGATAAATGGAAGGAGCTTCAGATTCTTCAATTTTAAAACAATTTAATCAGTGAGGGAGGTCGAATTCTGGGAAAAGAGAGCCAAATCCATTTAGATGATAATCTGTAAGAAATCCCCGATTAATCAGATATCGGTATGGGAAATTTTTCTAATTTATTTGTTTTTCTATACAATATGCATTTTATTAAATTTTGAATTAAAACCTAAAGCTATTATTTTCCATGAAAAAACATCAAAAAAATCATATTCATTCCTTCCATTTGGGTTTCGAAAGTCGTTAACAACTTTTTACAGTGTTCCCATTTCAATGTATGTATTTAAATGACAATTCTAAATATATTTTCAAAATAATTGTTTATGATAAGCAAATTGTAGATCCGTCAACGTTTTTTGCAGTCTACCCAAAAAAAGATATGGGGCGTTTAAGAAGTTTGTACATAAAGTTGAAAATTCAAAGATTTCACATGTGCACACACAAAAGTTACGCATTCCGCAGTTTCTGTGGTTTAACCCCGTACCGAGCGATAAGATGTTTACACATCAAAAACATAAAAGTTACGTTCTTTCAAAGTAGCGCTGATGGTAAAGGGCATACAAAAAAAAAGTATTGCAAAACTTTCCACCTCGGCTTATTTGAACAAGCAATCTTGGGCTTTGGGAAAACTTTGTTTTCGAAAGATAAAGAGTACTTGGCACTTGACGGAAGGACAGCAAGTATAGGCAGCTGACAGCTCAAATGGCATATAGCAATACTGTACTTTTAAAGTTTATCTTTCGTTAAACTTTTAAAACGCAAATAGGCTCCAGTTGCGTCTTCGATCGAATAAATGCTAACCACACACCGAAAAAAATCAAATTGTGCTAACCGGCAGTTTATCATTATGATAAATTTTAACCGGACATTGAGCAACCAGCCAATGGACGTCTATGATAAGCGAGCGTTTTCATCTTAGTTTACCAAATCATTCTTATTTCAACATTTTTTAAATGTTCGTGAAACTATGTATGTGAAAGAAAAAGTAAAAGTGCCCAAAATAGTCCACGTTAAGTTTATATAAAATTAAACTTTTAAAATGCAGCACTGGATTAAAATAAATTAAGACGTAGATACATACGATATAAACGCTATTAAGTAAATCTCATGAGTACGCATTTCAGCGCGATCTCTAATTTATTCAATCGTCTTGAGTGCTCTATGTCTCCGGCTGTTTCGCAATAAGCACATGCTGATACCAACTATATCAGTTGTATTTTTAGAGCTTATAAAAAAAGAACAAGTACTTAAACACCTTATCTAATGATACTAAATCATATCATAGACAACTCATAGACAAGACACTCTCCTCTATTTCGACGAGCATTTAATTGTTCAATGACAAAAAAACGCTTGTTATTTTGCTGAAATTACCCACTTTAGTTAAACGAACACTGAACTGAAAAACAACACACGGTCGCATTTGGGACGAACAATTGTAACAAATCTCTCGTAATCGTATTAATTTCTGAGAAACAGCTCTAACATCTTATCTGCATTAAAAAATTAAAAGAAGTACTGAGAGCGTTAATACAAACCTTAATTAAGACATAATAGTAAAAGGAAGTACTTTAAAGTCATATGGTGAATTGGACACCGATTGCACTTTTGTAAGGTCAAGCAAATTTTTTAACGACTTTTTGAAAGTGAGAATTTTATTGACGTAGGTGATTGTTTGAAGGAAGTTAACTGATGTGTCAATTTGTTTCAGGTTTTAGATTTTCCGTATCTATGTAATTTTAGAAGGTTTAAAATTACGGCTTGTATCACGACAGTCTAAATTTATTGACTGAGGTAAAGGGCTTACACGTTCATAGGCTCCCAGGGCTTCGAATTTCATTCCAAATAAAAGTGAATAGTGTATACAGTAATTAGCCAAATTGTTAGGTACACTCTATTTTCTCAAAACCAACCAAACGGCTTTCTGTCTTGTAATTGGTTTTAAATTATTAGAGTGATTTATTCAGAACAAAATAAAAACAGTTAAATTACTTAGACATACTCGTATTAGTTCATTGTAAATTGCCTTGACCCCTCCAGGGGTATGGGCGCGTCAACATCTCTAGCATTTATATTCTTTGTTGACGTTTCGATAGCATCTCTACTTTTCGAAAGTGCAGGTTGCTAGCATGCACCCCCTATCTGCACGGTCTTTATAGTGAGCTCGGAGCAGTGTGAGAGTTCTATTAGTACCCACAGGCAGTTTTTGATCGCGTCGAGATTTGAACTCCGTGCTCTAAATTAAAATAGTATCATAGAGCTGTGAACGAACGACCACGGCCACCGAGCGCGACATCCGCAGTAACGATTTCAGGAATGTTTACAATTTCGATTAATTCGTGTTCCAAGTGGAATATAATATGGACCGTTAACAGTTTTGACCCTTTCAAGTCCGCTGGACCAGACGGTATCATTCCCGCAGTGTATCCTTAAATCCATTTTCAGGGGATGCCTGGAGCTGGTTTATATTCCCCATTTATGGGGGCAGGTCAGGGTTGTTTTCATTCCGAAAGCGGGAAAAAGTTCGCACTCGTGGCCAAAAGACCTTATACCCATTTGCCGGTCATCGTGTCTGCTAAAGGTGTTAGCAAGATTGATCGACACCTACCTGCGCAGCACTAACCCTGCTCAGTTGCTGTCTGCCTCCCAATATGCTTACTGGAACGGAAGATCAGTCGATACAGCGATACATGCTTTGATAAGATAACTATATAAGATATAAAAAAATACGAGCTACTTTCCCAGCAGGAAGGCACTGCGACCATAAAGATCTATTGTGCCGTAGCTCATTAATCCAAAAGACCGTCCACCCTTCTAATAAAGGGCAGTAAGTCTTTAGCAGGAATCAACCTTTATTCTGCAGTGCTGATAGTAGCCTGCCCGAGGAGTGACATCCTAAAACGCGCCATGGCGGGACATTCTCACAAGATGTGTTTGGTCGTTTCCACGTCTTCCAGACAAAGACATTCAGTCTCGCTTGACAGACCCATCTTGTTCAGGTGATATCTGACCAGGTGATGGCCAGATAAGTACCCCACTAGGAGTCTTAGGTGGGTTCTACTCATTTGAGTAGTACCCTTGTGACTGAAGGGCATTATCAGCTCCTTTGATTAACGAATCCCTGGAAAGTTATTCCAGTACTGTTGAAGCAATCCTGCAAACCAATCTGGGATCCGCAGTTTGGCCGAGGCCAGTCCAAAGCCACAGTAAGGCTCAGGTCCATGAAAACTACTGGATGATCCTTGTCTAGCAAGTTCATCCGCAGCCTCGTTCACATCAATGCCCTGGTGGCCTGGCACCCAACACAAGAAGACTTGGTTTTTGGTTGCCAACAGTTGATGGAGATTGTAACACTCTTTCACCAGTTTTGAAGAGACCTTAAATGAGAGAGCGCTTTTATAGCTGCTTGGCTGTCTGAGTAGATAGCAATGTGAGCGCCGCGAAGTCCAGTTTCCAAGATTACCCTGGCGCAGACCTCAATGGCGTGGATCTCAGCTTGAAAAACGCTGGGCGAGACACCCATTGCGATCGAAATCCTGGTGTTGGGTCCAAAGACACCTGCACCAGCACCCTGTTCCGTTTTAGACCCATCGGTGAACCACTTGATACATCTAGGGTCTGGACAGGGTGTGCCATTTACCCATTCAGAGCGGTTAGAGATGATGGCTGAATATTTTCTGCCGAAGCAAACCTCCGTGATTATGTAATCTGATTTCAAGCAGATCTGCACGTCAAGAATTTGATTCAGAATGCTCATGTGACCGCTTTCTTCACTACGCACGTCGGAAGTTAAACGAAGTCTGAGAGCATTTAGAGCTGCTGATTCTTGAATGAATATATGCAACGGAGTAAGTCCAATAATCGCCTCCAGGGCTGGCCTAGAACAAGTGCGCATAGCTCCAGTGATGCCAAGGCGGGCAAGACGTTGAAGCTTATTGCACTTCAGTAAGACAGAAGATTCGATTTCGGCCACCACACAAGCGCTGCGTAGGTCACCATAGGCCGCACCAGCATGGTGTATAACCACTCAATTATCTTTGGGGTGAGCCCCCATGTCCGTCCAAAGAAACTTCTGCAAGCCCACATTGTGCGTGTGGCTTTGCCAAGTACATTATCTATGTGAGTATTCCAGGTGAGTTTCGAGTCTAGAGTTACCCCGAGACATTTAACTTCAGTGGAGTAATCTAAGGTCGTGCCGCCTAACGAAATTGGATCCAATGTTATGTTTCGTTTTCGTGTGAAGGGCACAACGACAGTTTTCTGTGGGTTTACATGTAAGCCCACAGCCACACACCGACCTCATCACCTCAGTGATGGTAGATTCGAATTTGCCCCTTACTATGATAATTAAGAAACTTTGCTTTGATAGGTTGCATGGAAAAGTCTCTTGAATACAAGGAGTGTACGTTGGCTGCATTTCTGGTTATTGAGGGTGCTTTTAATAATATAAAACCGGACGCACTTGCAAAACTTGGTATACATGACTCAATCTGCAAGCTTCTTAATTTTTTTGCTGACATCGATGGTGATCTGCATAAGACTTGAAACATCGTCTGTGAGTAGGTATGTGAACAGGGGAACTCCTCAACGTGAGGTCCTCTCTACACTTCTTTGGAATCTGGTGGTTAATAAGCTGCTTGTGGGACTGGAGGGGTTGGGGTGTAAACGCATCGCATATGCCGATGATATTGCAATGGCTATCTCGAGTAAGTTCCATTGTATTTTCAGTGATTTAAAACAGAGGGCTCTGCATGTTTTGGTAAAGTGGGCGTGTGAGACTGAGGTTAGGGTGAACTCGAGCAAAACGGAACTTGTTCTGTTCACCAGGAAATATAGGGTTCCTTCTTTCAAACCACCATTAATGGAGGGCATAAGGCTTGTTCTCACAGACAAAGCTAAATTTCTTGGGCTCATCCTGGATAAAAAATTAGGCTGGAAGCCTAACTTTCAAGAGCGAGTTAAAAAGGCCACTGATGCATTGCACTCAAGTAAAAAGACCATAGGTAGGAAATGTGGACTGCCGAGGGTGGTTTTCTGGCTCTGTGTATCGGTCTTGCGTCTCATTCTTGTGTATGGGGTAGTGGCTTGGCGAATGGCGCTTAGAATCGCATCTTACAGGGGCTTGATTGAGAAAGTTCAAAATCTGGCTTGTATCGCCATCACGGGAGCTCTAAAAACAACCCCCACTGCGGTTCGCTGAACTTAAATCCATTGGACATTCTTGCCGGACAGCTTGCTGCTGGTGTGGCCATTCGTCTTCGTGAAACAAGTCACTAGACAATATCTACCACCGGGCATTTGGTTATGCTGAGCAGCTTGTTCGTTCCGAAAACCACGGACTATACCGTATCGAAACTTGAGTTTGAAAATAACTTCCACTGCCTGATCCCCTCTCGTGAGGAGTGGGTGGATAGCACCGCTCTAGAATCGGATACCATCTTTACTGACGGCTCCAAAAGTTATGATCTTGTCGGGGCTGGTGTTTATTCAGATATGATGAATATCAGACTATACTTCCGTCTCTTGGGTTACTGTAGTTTTTTCCAAGCAGAGGTCACGCCTGTCTGCGAAGCTATGCCATGGCTGGGGCGTAATGTAATTTCGACAATTGACGTAATAATTTATACTGATAGTCAATCGATAATTAAATTGCTGGATTCTACTGTGACTCAACACTCACGATAACACTACCTATTATGTTTTTATTAGATCGAAAGCGCATCAGCAGTGCTGTGGGGGTTATTACTGGCCATTGCCTCATTGGAGAGCATGCCAGGCGACTTCCACTACCGTACACTGATCCACTCATCCTCGTCGCCACAGCTTTTACAGCAAGCTGTGGGGACGAGGATGAGTGCTCATTTCATTTGCTTTGCACCTGCCCTCCTCTTGCCGGTAGTAGGAAATCCACCTTGTTTCTTATTACTTGACTGATCTGAATGACCTGAAAGAGTTGAGTGTTGGTCGGATTCATAGGTTCATTGTTCGCTCCGGATTGTTCGGGAATTAAATATTGGTCTTCCTTTTGAGTCCAGTATAACAACGGACCCAGTGGTGGTCTATGTGTACTCCGTATGTCGGAGCAGCCCTTATAACCTAAGGATACTCATAGTAAACAGGCGGGTTCTTTTGTACTCCAGTTGAGGTTAATTCGGGAGGTGCAGCTTAAGCGCCGTGCAAAGGAAAAAAAAACAATCCTCCTGGTTAACTGCTCGGTTAAGTGTCAAAGCGCAATGTACCCTCAGCTTCAGTTTAGTTTTTCAACATTTTTGACTGTGCTCGCGAGATTTAAAATATGATTAACTTGATATCAAACGTCAAATTAAATTACGCAAATATCTAATTTTCCATAATAAATTCGCTATTTAACGATGCAGCGCCTTCTCTTGACATATATGTCCAGTGCAGGTTAATTAGCCCATGGAGCCATCCAGGTTAATTCAGGTTAACGCATTGTTGTAATTGCGTGCTGTTAACCCAAATTAACCTGGCTGGAGTACAAAAGAACGTGCCTTGTGTTTCTCAACATTATCCGATGCTGATGTTTGTTTCGTGTTAGTAGAGTATTAATTTCAGATGTTAACAGAAATTATAATTATTTGAATCGAATCGTAATCGTATCGGTAGTTTCAGGTGTCAATCAGACCAACATGATACTGTCTTTAAGGGTTTAGTCTTGTATTAAAGAAACAGCATTGAAGATTATATTACATGGGTGCGAATAATATCTCTTATGATGGATCAACACTCTAGTAGTCGAGCTACTACGACCACATCGACTTTCGAGTATGCAGGCTGAACTAGGAATTTATCAAATCCAGAACATTCGAAAATAACAAAGTAAAAAAAAGTACTTCAAGTGTCTACCACTGCACAAATCTTCCACATTTCATCTTCGCTACAATTCGCCTGGATAATTTATCGTCCATGCACAATTTGCTATGTAATTAAATTACAGGTGCCGGTTAATGGCTTCGACAAACATTTCAAATGCAACAACAGCAAAAACACTAGATCCATGATAGTCACAGTAGCCGAAGACCAGATACCAGATACAAGTAGCAAAGCTGCTTCAATTTTCAATTCAAATTGGATCAAAGCAACAGCTTAAGCGAAGACCATCAACGAAGACCAAGGCGCGACTAAAGGTGTGAGTTCCTAGGTCGCGACTTGCGTTTGCGACTGTGAAAAAAACGGAACACCATTCGTGTGTATTTTATGTGGAAGTATGCCGGAACCAGATTGAAAGCAGAAAGCAGCGGCAGCAGCAACAACACCAACATGCAGATCTGCTTTCGCCGCTGATTCTGCAGCTGCGTTTAATCTGGGTCGCGTAAGGGAAATGCATGCTCTCTAATTTGACAGTTCGCTGCCGCTGCTGCTGAATTCTGCGTTCAATCTAGTTCGGGCAGTACAGTCGTACAACTACAGCCTGCATTCGACGATCCTCTAAACTTTGAAATACTCACGAATAGTGCTCTGTTATGATAGTTTTTTTCAAAGTTGCAAACGCAATTCACTCAGTCGCGGCCTAGAAACTCACACCTTAAGAGCATACCAAGAATCGAATCAGCTAAACGAAATGGATAGTTCGACTGATAGTACACGGGCAGAAGACAGATATAAGCTACCATAGGTACACTGGATCAGACAGATTTGTTATAATGTTATTAGGCAGTTTGATTTCAACAGACGCGTTAAATTAATCGCTGTCGGCGTCATTGAGGATTTGCACACGGATGATGACTTTGTATGACACAACACGGCTCTCGCATTTGAAGTGATAGGATTTTATCTGATTACGTCAGGAAAACTTCAAATCTATATAATTTTAGGACAGTGTTCCAATTAAATTTTATTATGGCAATAAATTAAAAAATTTATGCGTAGCGGAACTTTTTGGAGGATTTCTTGAATGTCAATAGACTTGATTGGGTTATAAATGTGTTTTCGTAAGTCAGGTCGAGAGTATCAATTTGTTTTGAAAATGTAACAAACTTGTTTCAAGTTTTCTTGATTATAAACCAGAAGCTAATCTCCATTTGAAACTACGAAACGAACTCGACTATCATCAAAAGATAAAAGCAAATTTCCAATGCCTGCGCCGTCGTGGACAACGGAAACCCAGCTGTGGGTGGCCTAACCGCTTTATCTCAGCTTCTTTGTATTTCACTATTACTTTTCAAAGAGTCCACTCCTACCATCTAAACATTTTGCATTGAGTGGGACTGCAGCGAACCCATTCACCACACTTACGGGCAAATGTGGTTTGGTCTTTGGAGTTTCCTACATACGGTTCGTTTGTAATTGATACAATTCATTCGCCACTCTTTCTTATATGCAATCGAATTTCAAAGTGGGAAAATCCACATTGCCTTCACCAGATACGAGTCTAGCGTGTACACCACCTAGGTTTAGATTTATCTGTGAATAAAAAAAATAACTGGCCATTAGCAACTTCAACTGCCAGTGAAGTCGCATAGTGTGAAAACCACGCCTTCTGGGGTACGCTGGCTCGGCAAAGATTGGTCGCAGCCAAGTGTTTCAGGTGCGAGACACTTGAGTGATTTTGAATTTTAATTGAATCAATTAACGAATTGCTGTGTGTCACATTGAATCTGGTTGTGGTGAATGTTTAGCCAAGCGAATTGTGGGCTGTTTTGAGATGTTCCACTTGAGCTGACACACTCCTCCTTGCGCGTAAGGTGGAATGGCGTCGACGATTGACGATGCTGGAAGATGTTAGATATTGTTTTCATCTGGATATGATTTGCAGTTAGTTATGGTAGTAAACAGAGGCATTGTCTTTAATTTCTCATTGATTTTATGCGGAGCTTCCACTGTGTGAAGGCGGGTTCGTGCCCCACATTGGGCGCCATAAATGTTTATTTTCCAGTTGCTCCGGTTCGGAGACGGCCATTGCCGATACAGGATTGAGTTTATTTGTTACTTTCATCGGTGACAGTTATGGCAACGCCAGCTTAGTTTTGAAGAGGTCTGCCGGATCAAAATCCACACCAAAAAGTGGCTTCTTGTGGATGCATTTGCCACTGATTGGTATCTCCCAAAATGTGAAGTTTACTTTTTTTTGTATAACCATTTATCCAAAAATGGGCTTCGTCACTGAAAATAATTTGCTCAACAGTAGTTACTATAATCTTAAAAAAGAATACAGCTGTATCTGCAACAACACGGACGCTATACCCATATTCATCACTTAATACAATTTCCTTTTTCTATGATTCAATATATAAATTAGGGCGATCAAAAAATTCGGCAAGCATTTTACCCAAGAAAAGCAAAACGTTAATGGATAGGCAAATATTCAGGTAACGCGCGCGTTTTTTGCGTATTTATCGAGGGTAGGTAGCGTAGAGGGTGTCGAATACGCATTACACAAACAACAAGTGGCTTGTTGTTGGCGTAATGCCTGTTCGGCACCCTACACTACACTCGATAGATATGCAAAAGAACGCGCCTATAGTCGATTACATGGAAGATGCAAAGCTTCCATTAATGTTTAATAAATCTAAAATAGCTGCCGATAACGACTGAGGTCGTGCTGCTTATCATGATTACTGAATGATGGCATCGCCATTCACCTTTGACGCTGGGAGAGAACCCACTTTCAAAGTCATTCCCAGCCATTTTCAGACATGCTTTCCACTCCTCTTCAACAGGGGTAGGCGAGCTTATTGAAATTCTGCATTCAGCGGGCCGGATAGCGAACTTGAAATTTGACTACCTACCGGAGTACTTAAACCATTGCTAATTGAAAGTTTGACGAAAATTCCTCAGTTTTTTAGTCAAATAGAATTTGAAGAAATAAATATAGCTTAGCAAAATTTTTTGGAAATGGCGTTTTCGTTAATAACAGTATTTTTGTTTCAAATGAAAATCACATTTTTGCTAACTTTCGCGCTCGTTGGCCGCGGTCGTTTGGTTACCGCTCTACGATACTACATCAAGAGCTCGGAGTTCAAATCTCGGCGCAATCAAAAACTTCATTTGAGCACTAATAGAACTCTCACAGTGCTCCGAGCTTGTCAGTATAAAGACGACATGGATAGGAAATACATGCTAGCAACTGCACTTCCTAAAAGTAGATATGCTATCGAAACGTCAACAAGACATGGAAGTGCTACTATAGAGATGTTGATGCGCCCATGCCCCTGGAGAAGTCAAGGCAATTAAACAATACGCGATCAGTGCAAAATGCCAATTTCAGTAGGCATTAATTTTCAGTGTGTCTAGAAGTTGGCTCTGATTTCAAATTGACAAATTGGTAGCATATAATTGAAGGGAACAGAACAAATATACGAGTAATAAATAAAAATATGTCCCACAAACCGCAAAGAGCTTGTTGGTGAATAATTTATTGAAGGGCCAAAAGTTTTGCTAACCTAGCTTACCTGTAACTCTTTCTTTAACATTTTTAAATTGATTAAATATCCTTTTCCTCGTCACCGCTGCTTCTACAGCAGTCATTGCAGATGATTCGAAGCCCGATAGCATGGTCCTTATGGCTCTAATTTAGCGACAATTGTTTAGCAGTGCGACTAGATTCCAATCAGAGTAGCTATACGGAAACATACGTTCTATCATTTATCCATCTACAGTTGGTACTTTTAAGGGCATTAAACTTTAGAGCTAGTTTGGAGTATAAAGATTGGTGTATAAATATTCCGACGAGGTTGTACAGCATCACTTATTGTACCCTGCCTGGCGAACTCGTCTGCTCTGCAGTTGAAAGCGAAACTAATGTGGCCCAGAAACCCTTAGGAAATTGCAAAAAAAAACGTCGTGAGCCTAGCTTGGAAAAAATTCCAGTGTTCAGGAAAATTGAATTATACCCTAGACTTTTAGTATAGGGTATATTGTTTTTGTCACGACGAAAATATGTAACACCTTAAAGGAGGCTCCGGAGGTATAGCAATGTATTTATATAAATGATCAGGATCACCTCCTGATTCGATTTAGCCATGTCTGTCTGTCTGTCTGTCTGTCTGTCTGTCTGTCTGTCTGTCCGTCTGTCCGTCTGTCCGTCTGTCCGTCTGTCTGTCTGTCCGTCTGTCCGTCTGTCCGTCTGTCTGTCTGTCTGTCCGTTCGCACGATAACTTTCGATAGAATGAAGTTAGAAACTTGAAATTTTGGTCAAATGTTGGAAGTGTAATCTACTTGGTTGGTATTGAAAATGGCCATGATCAGGCCAAGAGAACGCCTACCTCCCCTATATATGTAAAATAATTCATGTATCTATAATTCCCGATTAAATAAACATAAAAAGCTCTAGCTTTGGCAAATTGCTCGCAAGGATAATCTCCTACTCCCCTGAAAAAATAAAATCGATCAGCTGAAAACTAACGGTAATTTTCTTACAAAGAGCACCATACTACCCTACTTTTCGGTTTTTTTGTCTATAACTCTTGAACCAATTGACGTAGACACCTGATTTTTGGCATGTAACCCTGGAGTAAGAAGGTGCTTAAGTTCTAGTAAGTTGGGCGTAATCAGATCAAAGGAACGCCTACCTCCCCTACAAATTTCAAAAAATTAAATATTCTTTTGATTACGATAACTTTCGATAAAATGACACTAGCGAGTTGAAAATTTGACAAAATGTTGTTAGTAGGATCTGCTTGGTTGGTATTGAAAATGGGTAAGATCCGACTCAAGCAACCCCTACCTCCCCTACAAATGCAACTTCAATAAGCGATAACTTTTGACAGAATGAAGCCAGCGACTTGAAGTTTTGGTCAAATGTTTGAAGTAAGATCGGGTTAGTTGGCATTTAAGATAGGTTGAATCAAACCTAAGGAACCCCTACCTCCCCTACAAACTTCAAATAAGCGATAACTTTCGATGGAGTGAAGCTAGGGACTTGAAATTTTGTTCAAATGTTTGTAGCATGATCTTATCTGTTGGTAGCAATGATGAGCAAGATCTGACCTAAGGAACCCCTACCTCCCCTACAGGTGAAACTTCAAATAAGCGATAACTTTCGATAGAGTGAAGTTAGAGGCTTGAAATTTTGCTTAAATGTTTGAAACATGATCTTATTTGTTGGTGGCAATAATGAGCAAGATCCGACCCAAGGAAGCTCTACCTCCTCTACAAGTGAGACTTCAAATAAGCAATAACTTTCGATAGAATGAAGCTAGCGACTTGAAAAATTCGACAAATATTTGTAGAATGGGTTATTTAATTGATTTTGATAATGGTCAATATCCTACTGAATGATTGCCAACCTTCCCTATAAACTGGCCATATAGGAAACTCACTTTTAATGCATATGGTCGTTACCAATTGGTACTTTTGGTATCACCACTAGGTCTGTACAAGTTTAGGGTATATACGCTTCGGACTCCGGGCCGAAGCTTCGCTTCGGCCTGGTTTTGAATAGCAGCGTGCCTAGAACCTTAGGTAAGCCACCAGCAAGTGTCATGGAGTCGAATTTCGTATTTACGGCAGTCTATTAACCCAAAATACCAAGAAGTAACAAGTTCAACATTTTGTTCAAATCAGATAGTAGTTGTCCTAAGCGCGCCACAAAAAGCAACACACACCAACCTTTGTGCCTTTCCCAGTGAAGATACGCTTAACCTCCGTAGTTGTCCACTAAAAACTACTTCAATAATGAGGAAAAGAACTGCATAGAAATTTCGCCTTATCAGCAAAAACTGGCTCGTCCTGTGCAGCAGCAGATGTTCGACTGGAAGTATCCAACACAAGCTGTGTTTTGTTCGGATTAACTTCTTTCTACCCCATAGCTATTAGCCCAAATAGTTTACTGTGAAAAGGCATTACCAATACAATCCCTCTCTAAGGACACCAGGAAATTTACTGGTGATGGTAATAGCAATGTCAAATTCGTAAACATACACTCTCTGCTGCTCAACACTTTCAAGTTTTATAGCAGTTTATTCGCAACAAAGCTCCAGAGAAAGGGTGGGAGCACTCCACCTTGCGGAGTATCCCTGCTCACAAGTCTTCGTTCAGGCGATGCTCCCATCGTCCCACTAGCCGTTGAGGTTATGGAAGCAAAATCGAAGTAGGACGCGTAACCTAAGGAATGCACCATTTTCGGGTAACGTTTGTATGCGCTGTAATTTTTAAAATCATTTTGTAGTATTTAATCGAATATTCGAAGACCAAGCTCTAGGTACCAAACATGTTGGAGGTGGCCTGAGCCCCCCTTTAGATCTGCCACTGGCTGAAGCCAATCTGATCACTGAAGTATTACCATCATTCAGGCACAAGGACGATCGAAGAAATGATGTCCAAATTATTAAGTTATTATATTCTGGGGGATAGCCAAAGCAGACCATAACGTTTGGGTCCCTTCTTCCAGATATCGGCTGATAGTTGTCGACCTCTTTCTTCATTAGTGATGTCCAAAGTTTCACCTCATAAGTATCTCGCACTAACTGCCTCAGATTAATTCAATTTAAGTGGGTGGTATCAATTACATCTTTAGATTGTCACAGTCCTGGAAAGTCATTCTACTGTTTCTGTCTTTTATTATGAGAACACGACCTAACCTGTTGAAACCCTACCCTACCACAAAAAAAGTCTGCAAGTTAAAAGTTCAAGAATGAGCCCAACCTAGTGAGTTAATTTTAAGCCTCATTTTAATCAATTTAAATTCAAAATTAAAGTCAAATCAAGAGCCGTGTACCTCTGAGTATCGGTTATAGAGCTGCTGTGTCTTATGAATGTGTCAACGCTGCGTCATCGTCATTCATTAGCCTTATCTACTGCGTCTCCAAGCCAGTGATGAAACAGATACTTTCGTGTTAAACTAAACGGGCAAAGAAACCATCATATCATCATCATCATCGTGGCGCGACAGCCCGACGTCGGGCCTTGGCCGCCTGGATCATTGTCCTCCAATTATCTCGGTCACGTGACCGCGTCCTCCAATTTTGGGAGCCCAGCAGCTGCGCGGCGTCCACACCTACTGAGCTCTCCCAACGAGATCTCGGTCGTCCTCGCAGTCTCGCTCCGTCGACCCGTTCTGAATTCATTACTCTCTTAGGCATGCGATCATCGTCCATTCTTTGTACATGCCCTGCCCATTGAAGTCGTTGTAGTTTGACGATTTTCGAGACTTGCAGCTCATCGTACATTTCATACAACTCATGGTTGTACCGGATGCGCCATCCATCTCGATCACAAACAGCGCCGAAAATTCGCCGTAGAACCTTACGTTCGAAAGTGTCTAGCATGTTTTCGGAGGCTTGAGTTAGGGTCCATGCTTCGCAGCCATAGCATAGCACTGGTCGCATAATGGTTTTGTACACGCGGAGCTTCGTGTTTCTGTGCACATGTTTCGATTTCATTATGGGGAGAACCGAGAAAAAAGTCTTATTAGCTAACTGTATCCGTCGCTTGATTTCGTCAGTTTCGTTGGCGTCCCTTGACAGGTTGCAACCCAGGTAGATGAAGTTGTTCACGAACTCGATGTTGAGGTCCCCCACGTTGATGCTCGGCTGTGCAGGTGTCCTTGTCACCGATTGCATCATTATTTTAGTTTTACCCTCGTTAATACGTAATCCAACTTCCTTTGCAGCGGTATCGAGCGTATGCAGAAGTTCTTCTGCGTCAGCCAATCTTCGGGACATGATGTTGATGTCGCCGGCGTACGCTGCTAATTGTGTCGACTTGATGAGTAGCGTCTTGCTGTTGTCCATATTCATGGCCCGAATAACGTATTCCAGTGCTAGGTTGAAGAGCGTCGGTGCCAGTCCATCGCCCTGTTTCAAACCAGTGCGTGTTTCAAATAGATCAGTAAGTCTGTTCTGGATCCTGACTTGTGAGACGGAGTTGGTCATCGTCATCTTTGTCAGTCGCACTAATTTTGCTGGTATACCAAATTGCAGCATGATGTTGTACAGTACTCCACGATCGATACTGTCGTATGCCTGCTTAAAGTCGACAAAGATTTGGTATACGTTTACGTTGTATTCCCAGCACCTCTGGAGTATCAGTTTGATTGAGAAGAGCTGATCGGTTGTGGAGCGACCAGGTCTAAAACCGCTTTGATATTCGCCAATGACTCGTTCTGCGTACGGTTTTATTCTATTTTTCAGAATTTTCGTCAAAATTTTATAGGACGTACAAACTAGTGAGATGCCCCTGTAATTCTCACACCGCAGTTTATCTCCCTTTTTATGAATTGGACAGATGATGCTTCTGCGCCAATCGTCTGGGATCTCCTCGTTCTCCCATACTCGCAGGAGTAATTGATGTATGGCATCAACTAGACTCGTTCCACCGAATCTTAGCAGTTCAGCTGGAATCTCGTCAGCGCCCGGCGCTTTATTTTGTTTTAGTGACCGCAACGCGAGATCAACTTCCTCTACTGTCGGTGGTTGAATGGGTGGGCCTAGATCAACAATATCGTCGAGAGCCTCCCGTGTGGGGATGTTAGATGGTCGGTTTAGAAGCTCTTCAAAATAAGAGGCCCATCGTTTGTTAATACCATCGGTGTCGCTGATGATGTTTCCATCCTTGTCCTTACAGAGGCTAGTCCTGGGTTGGTAGCCGTTCTTAATTGTATTTACTAGTTTGTACGCTTGTCTGGTGTTCCTATTAGCTAAGTTTTCGTTTATGTTCAGCAACTGCTCGTCAAAGTATTTACGTTTCTTACGTCTAATTATTCTATTCGATATTCGCCGTAGCTCGTCATATTTTTCTCTTCTGGCTCTGGTTCCTCGTTGAATCCATTGTCTGTAGGCCTCGTTTTTCGCGTCAAGTGAGTTTTTGCATTCTTCGTCGAACCAGTCATTTCGCGCTCGCCGGGCTTTATATCCCACGACCTTCTCTGCGACATCCTTGATGGTACCCTTGAGTTCTTCCCAGAACCCATGGACGCCTGTGTTGCTGATGTTGTGTAGCATAGGTGATAGTTTTTCCTCAAGGGCGGTAGTATACGCCACCGCTGTAGCATCACTCAAGAGCTTATCAACCGCAAAGATTTTGGGAGGGCTGATTCTTGACTGGTGCACTGAGGAAATTCTACATCTGTAGGTCGTCTTCACCAAGTGATGATCTGAGTCGCAGTTTGCTCCTCGATAGGAGCGGACATCCATGACACTAGACGCCCATCTCCTGCAAATGAGGACGTGGTCAATTTGGTTGACGGTATGTTCGTCTGGAGACTTCCAGGTCTGCTTGTGAATGCGTCGATGCGGGAAACACGTAGAGCTTACGACTAGATTCCTGCTGCAGGCGAAGTCGATAAGTCGCTGGCCGTTATCGTTACATTCTTCATGGAGGCTGTGGCCTCCAGTGGTCCCCCGATGCCAACTTTCATTCCCGACTTTCGCGTTAAAGTCTCCCAGCAGCAATTTGACGTCGTTTGTTGGAAGTGAGTCGAAGAGAGTTTCAAGGCGGGCATAGAACTCGTCTTTTACTGCGTCTTCTTTAACTTCAGTGGGGGCATGCACATTGATGAGCCAGAGATTGAACAATCGAGTCTTGATGCGAATCGCACACAGCCGTTCATTTATGGGTTTGAAGTCAGTAATATGCGGTTTGAGGTGATTGTCCACTATAAATCCTACTCCAAACTCCTTGCGGCCCGATGGTTTGCCACTTGTAAAAATTGTGTGCGATTTCTTGTCATTAATCTCGCTGCCAAGCCAATTTGTTTCCTGGACTGCAGTAATGCTCAGTTTGTACTTTTCGACCTGTTGAAGGGGGGCCTTCTCGGCCCCCGGTTTGTTCAGGGAGCGTACATTCCAGGACCCGAAAGAATAATCCTTTATTCGTTTGCGTGGTCGTCGTTGTTGATCCGTCCAATCCGAGGCTTTTGTTCCAGGTTTCTTGACATGGAGTGGTTTTTACAAGGACGAGTTGTCAGCACGTCGCTTAACCCCATTCAGGGGATGGCCTCGGAGATAGCTGCTTCAGATGGTTTAATAAACGTGCTGGAGCCCACACAACTATGTAGCAGGTCCAACTACGCAAGTCATTCCATCCTACTAGACCTGAGACGCTTAGGTGTTTGTCAGCCATTCAGGCTACAGCTATCTGCCTTTTCCAAACTGTCTTATCGCTAAGACATTGGCCGTCAGCGAATTGATACACTGCCGTTACCAGGGGGCGCCCACGCGGAGGACTATGGAAAAGGTCTTTGCCCCCCAAACCATCATATCCGTTTAGTCAATTTGAGGCTGCGAAACGGGAAAATGAAATTTGCTACCAAGCAACTAATATAGAGCGATTTGGTTAATACTGAAAAACCTGTAAGCCCCAATATTCTCTCAAAGGGATTCTTTCCAGCCAACATGACTCGCTTGACTGTGTCCATTACGTACTTGACATTAATTTAAATTTCACTCTAAGAAATTATGTTGATACAAATAATCGTTTTAAAGTAAAAACAAATACACCTATAAAATTTGACTGATTCGTAATTCTTTGCTAACAAAACAATATTTATTTACGCGCCTAAGTTTTTCGACCCCTGCCCTATACGATGGTAATGGCTAACGATCGCCCATTGTGTAAAGGAGCCTTATTATTTAGCTGGAATATATTTAATTTGGGATGTCATAATATAATAATAGCTAATATATTTATTACCCTTACCCCCCAAACCACAGTTGGGAGACAGCACAAACAACCATATCTAAGACCATATTCGGACCCACGAATAACCGGTGTGATGGGATATCAGATTGACACGACACCTCAACACACTGAGCTACCGGCTTCACTTGCCAATTAGTATACGATTTGTTGTGTTTTGTACTATTTTTAGCTTTCAACACGATTTTAAAAGGCTCTAGATAAATATTTTACGATTGATAGGATATTAGAAATTAGCAGACTGTCGGCCGAAAGTGCGTAACAGGGAATATACGCTATAAAAATCAATCGTAACTCGCCAATCCTTCATCGTAGAAAACTCTAGTCGGCCCTAAATTGTCCAGTTGGTAGTTCTCTTGGTAGTTGGTTTTTATAATGGTGGAGGAGTTCACTATGTGTTTAACTGACGATATTTATACAGGAAAAAAATAAAACGGATAATAAGGTTACAGCGCATTCGCTATCAGTTTCACAAACAAACAGATGAAAATTTCGTAGCAAACTGTGACAATAGTCTTGTAAGAAAAACTGACGAAAACCCATATGAAAAACTGACGATAATTTGAAGCGCTGAACCTACTCGGGTCAGAAATTTTGATTCGAATGTCTAAACTTACAATTCTCGCTATTTAAGGACTTATGCCACAATGTTACAAAATGGAATTTCGGTCTTTCTGTTCGCACTGATATGTACATGCGGTTGGGCGCTGAATTGAATACCATTCGAATCCGGACTGTGCACTTGAGAAGGGTCGGTTTGTTCGTAATTTTGATGACATCTGCCACTCTTTTCGAAATAAACAAATTAACATGCGCATCAGACTCTGGTAGACAAACTTGCTTCCCTTGTGCAACCAATTAAGTGTTGATTTGGGGTTATCTATTATAACCATGAGCAAATGCTTTGGACTTTTTCCTTACATACAAGATTTCATTTCTGTGCGTTCACATCATGCTCACGTTTTGCGGAACTCCGGATATTAACTTAAAGTACAGAATTTATTATTGGCCAGCAGGCCGCACAAAAACTTATAGAAGGCCGCTAGTTGGGTTCCAGAACCCTGTCTTAAGGGTTTTTATAAAATAACTATATAAGTTTTAGTCCTCCATTCGTTTTACTTCCGTTTTGTTACCTGTCCTCCATTTCTTTTAAAGATAAAGCATTTATCAAAACTGATATCGAAACTGATGAGGAACGTATAACAAAAATGATAGCAAAACAGATGGAGAAATTAAGGTATGAAAACCCCTTTATATTCATACCGTCAAAACTCTTTAACGATTCCCCTTATCCTTAAGGCGAATTCAACATCACCGCACGCTCACACAATCTTTCAAAAGTCTAAATCAGTCAATATATGACAAAACATGACACATTCGATTTGTCCAACATGATGTAGATCTGCATAAAATCTTGCTGTATTGATTTGATCACTAACAGGCTGGAAAATATACAAATCGACCATAAATTGATTTCAGCATTATCATAGAAATGCTCTTGTAGTGTTCATTCTGTCAAGAGGCCATGCACCGTAGCCATAATCGTAACAGATAATCATTAATTCTTCAGTTTTGTTAATAACAATCTTCATTAAGGCTCATGTATATTCAGATTGGTTGATTCCAAATTTTTGAATAATCTTTTTCTACCATGTTCCTCACACATAATCTGATTCAAATATTCGATTTGATAAAGTTTAACATATTTGACGAGTCTCGAGAAAAAAACGTGTATTTTTAACGAGACGTATTTTAGTCGTGAACTAGATCGGTGGATGCAAAAGCGTTCTGTTTGCAGCAGGAAGATACTCATAAAAGACCATGGACACGATTTTTAATAAATTAATTGCCTCCCATAATTTACTGGCTAATCTAATTCATAATTTAACCGGCTTAGAAGTTAGATGGTGATGCCGAGAGAAGACTATGAAGTAGTTCAAGTATTAGTGGTGGCAGCATCTGTATCATCTATATACATTTAACCTCACATAAATGCCCTTGATTGCTAATTCGAATTTCTACCGGACCTATTATGATCTATTCAATTTTCCGAACACGATGACATTTGATTTCCATAATATGACAATATCTTTGGGGATCGACTGGAAAGCTGAAGCACAGCAGCTAGCCGGCATAAGAAAATTATTAAAAAAAAACATGGTTTTCAGACTGTTATGGTTTATGAGGAAAATAACTTAGGCAGCGTGTAACGTCTGTTAATGGATGTAATGCATAGATAATATGAAGACATTTTGCTTCTAAGGCGCTTTAGAGTCCAGCTGAAAATTTTGGGATGAGATTTGTTTGACTCTAACCATTTAGCTTCTTTTTTCCTTTCTTTAGGCTAACCCTAAGACATCTATGCATTACGCATGTCAGATTCCAAGCTTATTTTAATTTAAATTTAAATTTATTTTAAACCGCACGTCATCCAATGCATCGAATTACTTTGAGAAATCCAATGTTGAGCACAGCAAATTACTTTTAACTTACTCTCCTATTCCCTGACATAACACTCATCTGAAGAGTCAAATCAACTTCTCTAGCAAAAATTTATTGGCGTGAATGGATTTTTAGAAACTCAAATCTATTAAATCGAGGTTGCGTAATGCCTGAACCAGATTTAATGCTGCAGTACCGGCAGCAAAATGTCAAGTTCGAAAGCATGCATTTCCCTTAAGCGACCTAGATTGAGCGTAGCGTCGGCGGCGAAAGCAGATCTGCCTGTTGTTGCTGCTGCGGCTTTCTGCGTTCAATCTGGTTTGGGCATAATACGTTAAAATTGACCGGTCACAATACGTTGGAATTTGCTGTAGTATAGACTAGACCTTATCCTTATCCCCGGATTGCCAAACAGTTCTCCCGTTTTCAATATCAAATTGGCGGAATCGATTGTAGACTTTTCGTTCCGTTTCGATTGTAATCTGCTTTAGGTTGGCAAAATATGGTATGTGGGTTCAATTAACTATACACCGGAAAATCCGGTATGAATAGTTACTCATACGGAGTGGGTGATGGTTTTCAGCTGTATTAAAAAGACTATAGGTGGCTGAATTATTGGTTGTCATGAAGGCCCGCCAGTCACCTAAGTATAAATCTTCCTTTCAACTTGGTCAGCTGACGCGTGCTGGCAGGTTGGCTTAGTGACGGAGGCCGTACCGAATACATAAGATATCAGGTAATACGCGTATGTCCGATACAAAACGAACCCAGGGATATAAAATTCACGAAAACCTTACCTAGAATAGGGTTTGTAATGAACACTTTGCTTTGCTTTCGCACACACCAGTAACTTGGCGGCAACTGCATGTCGGATGAGTGACTGGTGACGTGCGTGGATAGCCGTCAAATGGGGAGCTGCGAATCAGCCGTCAACAAGATCGGCCGGAGTTTTGGCGTGTCGGCGCCAAAAGGTTAAGGACAAAAAAATCCTCGTTGGGAGTGAGCATTAGTTGAAGAATTCGCCATCATGAAACCAAAATAAAAAGGATTACAAAAACTTTTAATGATTTGTTGGTCATCCGCCGCCCGTCCCGATCGTGGTGTTGTATTTGAGGGGCGGCTTCTGCTTGTTGACGGGTGAATGCATGAAAAAAGACCATTCGATCTGCCCAAAAATGTTATTGGAACGATAGATGTTGGGCAACAAATGGTTATCTCGGCCAGCAGAGGCTGTGTGTGCTCCGCGGGGTGATCCCATCGATAAAAAATTTCCCTTCGTTTTTTACGGGAAGTATCGGAACGCATGGAGGGAGAATTTTCAGTTGTGGCCACGAAGTTCGCTCCCGAATTAGCGTCGCTTTTTTGAGTTGGTGTGCCACTTAGTCTACCGTAACAGCGATGGAATCCTGAGTAGTAGTGATGTGTGACACATTAACGAGTAATTCTTTTTGAACGATTCAACAGAATGAGCGAAAGTTTCGGCACAACGACATATCCTCCGAGTCGTTCAATTTAAGAATGGCACACTGTAAAATGAATACTCGAATTAAACCCCGCATAAATAAATAAAATCCACGCTAATTCGAAATTTTTGAATACAAATATGTCTTACATTCTTTCAAATCCCATCCTAATATCTATCTGAAACTAAAACCACTAATCTATCTTCCAAATCAATCCCATCTAAATCTATTCGTAATCATCTCTATGCAGTATGCAATACACGCATTGCGTATACTTCTAAATATACACACAACAACCAATGCTGACTGCAAGCAAATCAAAAATCATTTGCTTACGTCGCACCGCATATCCAAGTTTCCCCAAATACATAAAACAAGCCCAACACTCTAAAACAAAAGTAATCGTCTTGTATCATCAACTCAAGTTCAACTTCAGATGAAAACGATACCAAACCAACAACCAAACAATTTCCTCTATATACTGTGGCACGAAATGAGTTATTCGCAATGTGAGTTTTGAGTTTTTAACACAAAAAACCCACTTCTATATTTCACTCACTCTGTGCTGTGAGACATCCTGGTCTGTGGTGATAGCATCTAACACAAACATTAATTATTTGTTTAATCCAGTATAGACTCAAATTCAGATGTTTCACTCACGAAGCGCATAATCAAATTTTTTACCAAATGAGGGATTCATGGCAAGGAGCTTTTAGAACAGAATGAAATGATTCGACTGACTCCAAATATAGGGTCAAAAAAGAGAAAAAGAATTGGGATCGCCCACCCCAAGCTGGCAAAACAGTTTTCATGGGAAATAGTGATCCGATCTGGCTGGCTCGAACTAAAGGGCATTGTTGGTCGCTGACTCAGAATCTGGGGTCAGAAAATGCAGACAAAAATTGGAGTCGTCCATCCCAGATTGGCAACCCCAATTTTCATGGGAAGTTGCAGTGGTCCGACCTGGCTGGCTAGAAATAATGGCATTAGGGGTCAGCGACTTCGAATTGGGGGTAAAAAATAAAGGAAAAAAATGAATTTTTAAAAACTACGGCTTTTATTGAATTAATCATTAACCAAGTTTCTGCTTCTTTGAATAACTCTTTTTGAACGAATCTTTTTGAACGACTCATTGGAAAGAGTTGGGGCTTATGTGCTGGTACAGTGAAAAAAGTCATTATGCCAATCACTACTGAGTAGAGTTCGTCTCCAACACGATTAAAGAAGACCGCAGCAGCGTTTGAATTTTCTGGTGCTGCCGATGTCTTAGTGCGAGCGAATGTTGCCACGGGTATTGTTTGCAACATTCTTCCATTTGGCGTAATGGATCCATATTTTCTTCAGTGTTAACACCGTATATATTTTTTTTCATTATTTATTATTGTATTTGCAAATTTTGTCAGATCCCAAGTTTTTCGGTGTTTCTTTTGTTTTTATTTCACTTAATTCTGCATGGGTTTCAGCTGCTCCAGTTTCTACGGTGGCCATCAAGGATCTGGAGTAAGTGTACTCTTTTTGATTATTTACGCATTAACGTTACGTTTATTTTTTAGTTTTTTTTTCGCCTATTGATTTTTGTTACTTTCCTCTAGTCTAATTTTCATTCTTTTTCTCTCTCATTTATTTCTATCTTTGGATCGTAGTTTTCACTTTCTTATTCGGATCTTTTTGTCGATGCTTTCTGTGCGAATATGGATTATATTGAATCTTTTAATCCAGGCTTTTCCTTCACGGAACCTTCCACAAACTCCTTTCAGGTTGATGATGACATTATGTAAAGGCCTCATATCTTGTTCCGCTTTAGGAGGTCCCGGCATTTTTGCCGGCCATGGGGCCTCATTGGTTGGGTTTTTATGTCATGGGTAAAGAAGCCAAGGGACCGAAACACCAAGACCCGGAGCGCGAAGCTTGAACAACATGTGCCGCCGCTCAGCTCGTTGAGGAGCACTGGCTTCTAGTGTCGCCGGACTTTAACGGCTAACTTCTGGCTCCGTTCATAAGACACCATCACGTAACCAACTTGCTCATTACAAGTTCACTAGCCATAAAACCATATGAACTTAATTCACGACATTACCCAGAACCATAACAAACTACTCCTGCTACGGCGCTTCAGGTACCTAATGACAGACTGAGTACGCAAACTGAGAAGAATTGCAGAAACAACAATCATGGAACCTCTGAGTTCGTAAAGACGTTACAATGGATTTGCTGAAGGGAGTATTAACAAGGCATTCATGGCCTAAAATGGCTAAGTTAATCAAGGAATACGTCTACTAATGCAAGATACGTAAGCCCATCAAAGCTTCCAACAAGAGTGTTTAGCCGCCAATTGAAGGGCAATTCACCTCCGAATGGGTGTTTCATGGATCTGTTAAAACAATTGTTCTGGATAAATTTTGTATGAACTTCCTATACAAAGGTCTATCCTTCAACAAGCTAAAGCATCTGATACACGAGACGCGTAAACGCGTCACGCATGACAAATCCAGGTTACGTCCAGTGTAAATAGCAAACGGGTGCACGACAGCTCGTAACATTTTAAAGCACGACAGGTGCCAAAATATAAAAGCGCCTACCCGACTTAAGTGTAAACAATAATCGTGTTTACGCTATACGGGCGAATTTTGGAGGCACAGTAGCTGCACGGCGTCCACACCTACTGTGCTCTCCCAAAGAGATCTCGGTCGTCTAGGCAGTCTCGCTCCGTCGACTCGTTCTGCATTCGCTACCCTGTTTGGCATGCGATCATCGTCCATTCCTTGTACATACCCTGCCCATTGAAGTCGTTGTAGTTTGACGATTTTCGAAACTTTCAGCTCATCGTACGGTTCATACAACTCATGGTTGTACCGGATGCGCCATCCATCTCGATCGCAAACACCCCTGAAAATTCGCCGCAGAACGTTCAAATGTGTCTAGCATGTTTCCGGAGGCTTGAGTTAGGGTCCGTGCTTCGCAGCCATAGCATTGCACTGGTCGTATAATGGTATTGTACGCGCGGAGCTTCGTGTTTCTGTGCACATGCTCCGATTTCATTATGGGGAGAACCGAGAAAAAAGTCTTATTAGCTAACTGCATCCGTCGCTTGATTTTCCCAGTTTCGTTGGCGTCCCTTGAAAAGTTGCAACCCAGGTATATGAAGTTGTTCACGAACTCGATGTTGACGCCCCCCACATTGATCCTCGGTTGTGCAGGTGTCCTTGTCGTCGATTGCATCATTATTTTAGTTTTACCCTCGTTGATACGTAGACCAATTTCTTCTGCAGCGGTATCGATCGTATGCAGAAGTTCTTCTACGTCGGCCAATTTTCAGGATATGATGTTGATGTCGTTGGCGTCTGCTGCTAATTGTGTCGACTTGATGAGTAGCGTCTTGCTGTTGTCCATATTCAGTGCTAGGTTGAAGAGCGTCGGTGCCAGACCATCGCCATGTTTCAGACCAGTGCGTGTTTCAAATAAATCAGTAAGTCTATTATCGATCCTGACTTGTAAGACGGAGATGGTCATCGTCATCTTTGTCAGTCGCACTAGTTTTGCCGGCATACCAAATTGCAGCATGATGTTGTACAGTACTCCACGATCGATACTGTCGTATGCCTGCTTGAAGTCGACAAAGATTTGGTATTCGTTTACGTTGTATTCCCAGCACTTCTAGAGTATCAGTTTGACTGTGAAGAGCTGATCAGTTGTGGAGCGGCCAGGTCGGAAACCGCTTTGATATTCGCTAATGATTCGTTCGGCGAACGGTTTTATTCTATTTTCCAGAATTTTCGTCAAAATTTTATAGGACGTACAAAGTAGTGAAATGCCCCTGTAATTTTCACACCGCAAACTATCTCCCTTTTTGTGAATTGGACTCGCAGGAGTAATTGATGTGTGGCATTATCTAAACCCGTTCCACTGAATTTTAGCAGTTCAGCTGGAATCTCGTCAGCGCCCGGCGCTTTATTTCGTTTTAGTGACCGCAACGCGAGATCAACTTCCTCTACTGTCGGGAGTTGTATGGGTGGGCCTAGATCAACAATATCTTCGAGAGCTTCTTGTGTGGGGATGTAAGATGGTAGGTTCAGCAGCTCTTCAAGATAAGAGGCCCATCGTTTGTTAATGCCATCGGTGCCACCGATGATGTTTCCATCCTTGTCCTTACCAAGGCTAGTCCTGGGTTGGAAGCCGTTCTTATTTGAATTTACTAGTTTGTACGCTTGTTTTCGTTTATATTCAGCAACAGCTGTATTTACGTTTCATACATCTAATTATTCTATTCGATATTCGCCGCAGCTCGTCATATTTTCCTCTTCTGGCTCTGGTTCCTCGTTGAATCCATTGTCTATAGGCGCGTCAAGTGAATTTTCGCATTCTTCGTCGAACCAGTCATTTCGCGCTCGCCGGGCTTTATATCCCACGACCTTCTCTGCGACATCCCTGATGGTACCCATGAGTTCTTCCCAGAACCCATCGACGCTTGTGTTGTTGATGTTGTGTAGCATAGGCGATAGTCAAGGACGGTAGTATACGCCACCGCGTAGCATCGCTCAGAAGCTTATCAACCTCAAAGATTTTGGGAGAGCTGTGTCTCGATTGGTGCACTGAGGAATTTCTATATCTTAAACTAAAATTACTCCTACGTAAACATGGGATTTCAACGACTTCGTGCATTTACCATAGAGAAAATAAAAAAATGCTGAATCTGTATTAGTTAATATAGTCTTAAGCAGTTTTTGCCGATTTGCTCAAAGTGCGTCATAGTGGAGTTTGCAAATTTCGAAAATATACCCCTCATATGACAGTAGCAAATTTTTGATGCCAGGGTTCTGTCATATCCCACCATGAATACGAATATTTAACCATGTTTTCGGTTTAATTGCAAATCGATGCTGAGAAAACTAATGGTAATAATTATTAATTGATCATATTAAATAAAAAAACGATACACGTGTTAACATTCAAACAATCTATTGTACATTATTATGAATTCAAAAAAAGACGAGGTTTTTCACCATATTCAAAAGCTCTAAAATTACGTCTAAGTTTTGCAGTAACGATCTATTCACAACTTTCTATAGCCATATACTGTAGAAGCTACCTTCATAACATACATCATCCAACATTGACTTTGAAACGATTAACTGTGTAAGTATTGATGCAGCTGGGCATTAAATACAAGGCAACATTAAGATGCAATAATCCTCGATGAAAAATATAAGATATATTGTAATCCAGATTATCCTATTTCATCTTCATCATACAAGAGTTTATCAGCTACCTTAAAAGAATTTCAGAAGCCCGACTTGAATAAGGTCGACACTGAAAAATCAATTTTTTTTTGATGCCCTCATCAACCATTCTCTTACCTATATAGCCAGCCATGGAAATTTCATTTCTTTTGGTCAGCTTATGATCAATTGATCATTTACTACCCAATTAAAAGTCTACATCTAACAAGAACTCAGTCGCAGATTCACCGACCAAAACAAAAAAAAATAATCAAAAGCAACATTCATTCAAGACGACCCTCACACACAAATGAAATCCAATCATCAGGCTAATCGCATCTTCGTCCTAAAGATACTAGAAATCGTCCATAAAGATATAATACATACTAGAAAATATCTGTATCTGAAAACAATTTTTCCACAATCACGTTTCGAAATTAGTAGACTGATTTCTTGTGATGGCGTCCCATCATCAAATTGTGTTGATATCGCGCCGCGGTACTTCTTCACCATAGCCAGATACACCAGCAGCACCAGCGTGTCTTTAGATTGCAACAAGAGCAATTCAGTAGCTCGGATTCGAAATGGGTATGAGAAGTAGCTACCTGGTGATTGTGTTTGACATTGCAGAGATGTTAATTTCACGGTGAATTTTTGAAGAATTCACTGAACAACACAAATGGTTCCGTAAAGAGCTGGTTATAATATAGTTTGACTTCTTTAGTTGGCATGGCATCCTCATTACTGCATTGGATCATGATCGAGATTGCGCTCCCGTGAACATGTCTTTATGAACGTTGAATGAAGTTGAAGGTTGGTAAATGGGGATTCTTGGCGGATTAGGGTATTAAGACAAATTGTGTTACTATGTTTGTTTCGAAGGCTCTTTTTTATAAGTCAGTTGATTTAATAAAAATAAAGTGGAACATAAGGGGGTTCGTTTCGAGAAGTACTTTTATTTTAGATGCTGCTCGAAAGGAATCGTCAGTAATTTTCCAAGCATGATTTGTTGTTAGTTGAAACTATTCGCTTGCTCCAAATGCATATATCAAGAAGGAAAAATTCATTCAATTGTGCCACAATTTAATCTATTCCCCGTCTTGACTTTCTCATAACAGCCATTTTTCCAGTCTCACAAGAAAAAGAATGACAACGGCACAAATGTGCCCGTACAAGTATTGACCCCTCTATTATTGAATAATAAAAATCAGTAGCTCATGTCAATAACATTACAATACTATACAATATTCCATTGACAGTCGTCTTCCTGCTGGCTCCTTGCATTATTTCTCAGCGAGGCTCCTTGAGCCACCGCCACTGCGAACTCCGCGATTCTGGTCTGGGCGAAATTCATATACACATTGGGAATTGAGAATTTTACGCCAAAAACAATTGCCCTGGAAACGATAAACAGAAGCCATGTTAATGCAAAATACCGGGAGCAATAATAACAATAAAATCGACCAAACGACCACATGACAACATGATCGCTACATCTCATGAAAGACAACATGCCATGCCAAAGCCCAGGAGAAGTCAATAGAAGTCTGCAGAGAGCGCGAGTTCAAAAAGCTACTGTTGTTCTGGTGTAGTTGTTACGAACATGAATGTCACGAGTATCTTGTTTGGGTACAGATTTAAAAGGAGGAAAACGAGAAAAAAAAATTAATGTATGGAACGGATATAGAATGGAAAAGAGGCACCCTATTTTGCAATTGGAGGTTGTTCACCGACTGGAACCACTATATTCAATATTTGTGGAAGACGGCTTAAAGGATAGAAAATATTTTTGAACGTGTTCGTAGTTATTATTAAAATTATTAGTCCTTTGTGGTCAAAACCTACGTCAACTACAAATATCAAGTCGAATTCAACCTTTATTTGTGCATTTATTTTATTATTCATGCAAAGTGCCTAGTCACAAAATCCACAAACACAAAATTTCCAAATACAATACAAACTCCCCAAGTTCAGTAAAATTGTAGTTTCAATGAATTTCAGTCTAAAATCCTTCTCTTATTAGGACTTCTTTGCACTTCAGATCACAAAGTACTCCCAAAATGACGAAAAAATCTATAACAGATACTAAGGATACCTATTTTACTTTTATTCTAAAAACTGACACTACGCCACTACCACTGACATAGGAGAAATGTGACCAGTCACGTGAATTTAACCCTTTCGGGACTACTGGGATAATATGTCCCAGCAGATTTTAAAGAGCTGTAGTGATCATATTTTCGACGAGATCGCCTATCTAAATAGTCCCAAAACCAGATACAACGCTATTTTATCAGATAAATCCAGAAACGTAACGGTAAATGTTGGTATTCGAGCGCCAGACGCAAAAGAATTTCACAAGGTCGGGATAATTTAGCCAGTGATCTGTGGAAAAAGTTGCAAAAACAGTGGAAAATTGCGTTAGTAGTATACATTATACTTTTTTTTCGTTAGAGTAACGTCCAGTGCAGTGATTAAATTTGTTTTGTGGTTGATCAAGCGAAGGAAAGGTAAATTATAAGTGATTTAGTGAAAGTGGGACATATAGTCCCAATACGTTTTTTACTTGGGATATATAGTCCCAATACGTTTTTTACGTGGGATTAATTGTCCCAATATACTTTCTAGATGCCGAAAAGACCACTTACATTGGAGGATGTTGAACGCATATTATTGGAAGAGACGGATTCAGAAATCGATTTTGAGGATTCTGGTAGCGAATATTTGCCGGAAACTGACGATGAAGCAGATTCTGATCTAGAGCCTGAACTAGAACTTGACCCAGAGTCTAAGGAGGAACGTGATGCGCCGCCGCCAATCGATGAGGCCGAAAGTGAAGGCGCAACTGCTATGTGGGTGAATGCTACCACCAACAACGTTCAGGAGTTCCAGCCGAAATACCAACTTCCAGATGAACGGGAATGCAATGTCCTTGTTGATTTGGCTGATGAATGTTCTCCTATTGAAGTATTCAAGAAGATGTTCCCCTACAGCTTGTGCATACGAATCGCTGAATGCACAAACCAACGGCTCACAGCACTGAATCGTCGTTCACAATCAAAACGGAACCTGACAGATCCGAATGAAATCCTCGTCTATCTAGAAGTTTCCATGATTATGCACTTCAATCGCTTACCATCATTGAAGGATTACTGGAGTAAGAATCATTCTATGGGTAATTCTGTTATTCAGAATTCCTTGTCCCGGGATCGTTTTTTGTTATTGTCATCGAAGCTATATTTCAATGACTGCGAGAAGCCAAGAGATGCTGCTAAGGACTATTATATCTCAGAAGTTGTAGAGTGCCTAAAGTATACATTTGCAGCTGCTCGAGATGAGAGCCCCTTCCAATCTATTGACGAGTCCATGGTGAAATTCAAAGGTCGATCTAGCATGAAGCAATCTATGCCTATGAAACCTATCAAACGGGGAATTAAGGTATGGATGCGATGTGACGCGAAGACGGGATACACTTATGACTTCAATGTTTATACTGGAAAAGAAAGAAACGCGATCTGCCACTCTTGGAGAAAGAGTCGTTTTTAAGTTGTTATCCTCAATTCGTCAAAGTGATGTATGTTTGGCATTCGATCGGTTCTTCACGTCAATAAATGTATTGCGCTCAATTAACTATCCCGCACTTGGAACTTTCATGCAGAACAGGAAGAATACGCCTAAATTTGTTGGAAAACTAGCCAGAGGTGAAAGCCAATATCAAACTAACTCCACTGGTATTGTAGCTGCACGTTGGATGGACTCCAAAGAAGTTCTCTTGGCCTCCAATTGCCATTCACCATCTTCTGTAGAGGTTGAAAGAAAGCAAAGGATGGTTCAAAAAAGAAAATTGATTGCCCTACATGTATCAGCGACTACAACAAAATTATGGGAGGAGTCGACTTGGCTGACAAGAAAACCACAGTTTACGATTTGAACCGTAAGTCCCAGAAAAGGTGGAAGAAAGTGTTCTTCAAGCTGCTGATGGTCAGGGTAGTAAATGCGTGGATAATTTATACTGAACACACAAAAAACAAATTATCTCTGAAAGATTTTTTGGTTCCTCTTGCTGAGGCTTTGATTTTTGAAGGAAATAAAAAGCGAGAAATGATGCCACGCCGCCAAGGCGGGAGAACCCCTAAGCGGACAAAATACCAAAAACTTAACATTGGCGATCACTTGCCAATACAACAAGAGAAACGTTGTCGATGTGTCCGTTGCAGTTCACTAAGCATCGAAACGCGGACAAAAATGATTTGTTGGATGTAACAATACCTTATGCTACAAGTGCTTTGCACCATTTCACAAGAATTAATATGTATTATGAACATACCAACATATTTCACAAAATAAAAGGCTTTTTCTGAATTTTCGCATTTTTTACAGCATGTCAAAAAAACAGGTTTGGGATTATTAATCCCAAGGTAAATGCGTATTGGGATTATATGTCCCAGGATAAAAAAAGGATTTCAGGATTTCTGAGTATGCAAAACATAATTTTTTAGCGCAACCTTTCTGAATATACATAAATTTTGCCAAAACTAGTCCCGGTTTTCGAAATAAAACTCCGTCCCGAAAGGGTTAATGAAGAAATTTGCAAAATTATAAAATGATTAAATTACACCCAATAATTCCCATTTGAGTTGTTATCTTAAGGTGCGTTCTGCTAGGCACCACTTTGCGTCTATCGCAAGCGACGATTAAAAAGAGACACAGAAGCAGTGATCCGTACTCTATGGATTGATCGCTCATGTGCCTACCAAAATATAACTTTAGAATGCGCGAGTTAACTTTATGTGTAAATTTTCTTTAGAAAATAAAAAACACAATTATTTTAGATTGGAATTATATCTTTATTCGATCAAGTCGGTCTTAAGACTAAATCCATTTTCTAATAAATATTCATAGTTGGAATTGTTGCTTTCAAAAAATTCAGTTTTATAAAATTGCCATATCAGTCGTCTCAAATTAAATTTCTTCAGGTAAGTTGAGATCGTTAGCTAGTCTTTTTTCCACACTGGTTTAATGTAATTTGGTAGGTTTCCGGTCACGTTGTATTGATCGGAATTATCTTTTCGATGTTAATGGAGTTTGATAACGTAACCCGCGCGGGTTTAAAAATCACACCTCAAATGACGATTTTTGGATAATGTGTTTGGGCATTGGGTATTTGGGGATTATGTGCATAGTAGTATGATCTTAGAGCACGCGTTTGAAAATCACACCTAAAATGGCGATATGGAGATTATGTGTTTGCTATTTTCCATTTGCTAATTTTGTTTTTGGGGATTTTCCTTTACAATTTTAATTTGAATAATAACTTGTACACTAACACCCAAACCCTCCGATTGCATTGGGACTCTCCGCGCTCCCTTCCCCATACTTTGGGCTATGCTCCACAATTTACCTAGCTCCCTTGCAAAAACATGAGTGAAATCTATCGCGGAAGAGAGGGAGGGCAGAAGGACGTCCTAAGGAAACTTAGGAAGCAAAATCAACCAAGTTAGCTTGACTTCATTTTATATTCCAGGCGGCGACTTTTCTATTGACGCCGCCACCACATGCCTTAATTGCTGAGGTACAATTCGATTCTAAGCCCACTGTGGCGGCCACTGATATTTAATTCGTAGTTGTAGCCGGTGATTTCCCAATGCCGTGCGGGGCAACTGCGTGGGCCGGACTTTCTCTGGAGATGGCGAAATGCCGGCTTTATCTAATGATGGCAAAATACTGGCTATATTTAGCGATGTCGAAAGGCTGGCTTTGAATAGCGATGCGAAAGGCTCTCGAGACAATTACTAACTAATGACAGCTGTTTTTTCGATGATAACAGCAGAGATGGCTTAGTCCCGTACAGCAGCACTAAAGTGGGTAAAGGACACAGTCACTCATATTATTTGGAAGCAATCGCTGCTTTGATACCTGTTTTTTTTATGCAGCCAACGATGACGAAGAGGCGACCGAACGGTGCCGTTATCGGCTGCCCACTTGCAGAGATTACCATCGCATGAAACGGGACTTTTGGGAATAACCCAATTCATGTACAGGGTGTTATGGCAGTCCAAACCACTCACGGGTGTTCTCTGCGGAATGCAAATTCCACAGTTCCCCCACTTTTTTGCGGTTGGTCGATGATTCCCCGATATGTCTGCACACACGCTCGTCACACCGCGCAATAACCAAGCCGACGAAATGCGATGATGTGCCTCATTGACATTTTCAGTTCCAAATTTTAGAAGTAGTAGAACTTTCAAAACGTCGAACTCGGGACATGAAATAGTCAATGTGGGAATAATGTAGTAAGCACAAGTTCGTTGCCGCATGGAACTCCACCGGATTCCATAGATCCCGGGTAAATGAAGTTATTAGATGGTATTTTCTTTCTTTAATTGTCAGCTGACAGCCGCCGGTCCAAATTGTAGATTACAGATTAGTGAGAAGGTCCCTGAGAGCTTTGACGATTTTTTTTCTTGCACCCTTCAGAGTCACGGCGCTCCCACATATTCGAAAAAATGCATGCTGATCCGAATAAATCCGGTTTCGAAGTAATACAAGCACTCGTTCGTATTTTATTTAGATTTGAATATATTGAATCAATTATGCTGAAAGGGGTTTCGCTTGCTTAATTTCATTGTTCTAACATATTCACTGTAATAATAGCCAGATCAATTCTAGCATCAGGTGTTTGGTGAGTTGATTTTTTGAGTACCAAGAGACACCTGCTTAGTATCAGACCAACGTTTGAAGTCTATAGTGTGAACATTTAGTGCAGTCTTGGGGGTCATCAAATTTGTACGTCACGGTATTTTTAAGGGAAATGTAACCCCGTTAATTATCACCCCACGAAAATCGTTCACCACTAGTTGGAAAGCTTTTCATCTCAACAACTCGTTCTGCAAAAATCCACCTTCTCGACCACATACTCTATAAAATAGAGTTGACATTTCGTATAATCACAAAACCAGTAACGTTCCGCCCGATTCCCATTACAATCACTTCATGTATCACCGGTTTCGTACATCCGGTTTTTCATAACTTGAATATTATGCGGAACAGGAGCCGTTCGAATCGGAAAGAGGGAGGCCACTTGATGCTATATCTGATCGTGTACTTTAGACCTTGGCCTGAGTTTTGTTGTTCTTTCAATTTAGTCTACCGACTTCAAAATATCTGTATAATTTAGAATTATACTACTTTTCCTTATTCTCTTGTTGGGCATAGCGCATCATCACTCCTGCATGCCATCGTACTCTATTCTAGGCAATAGAACACAACTCCCCGAATGACTTTGCCAGCGCCTTACATTCTTTTGCAATAGATCGACGCCATGTGATTTTAGGACCCCCTCTTGGAAGACCTTGGTTGAAAATGGGGTTCCATTTCATGGCATGTATTGCAGCTATCACCCTTCCGCAATGTGTGACCTGTTCACTGACATTTTCGTCTGCGCATCAATTCGTCGATTGGCATCTGGCCCGTACGCCGAATTTGCAAAAACGCAGAGAGTACCAGTGAGCGAAACAGGCCCAGCTTGGTTTCTAGAGTATGGAGTACTCGGTATTCAAAATGATCCAGCTGCTAGTCTTCCGAATAACGTAGGCCTGAGTCTGCCGCCATTTACTCTCCTAGAATTTCCATAGGAAACAGACCTATCAATATATAGCGCCACAGGTAGATTCGTCGCAAGTGCTCGCTGACTACCGAGCACACCACTCTCCATACATTACCCAGCAATTTACGATCAGCTTCCGTACAAAGGACGGAATATAGGACCGCGCCCTAGGCTGCAGATCCCATATTTTACCTATAGCACTTCTGCGGGAGCAGAGTGGTATTTTTTACACGTTGCTGAATGTTCACATTCTAGTAAAGCTTCCAATCCAATACAAGTGCTTGGAAATTCGCCATTTAACGCAGTCTCACCCCCTCCCACGTAGAAGGCTTCGCTGTGGGATAATACTTTTCCTTATAAATAGCATAAGCGTTTTTTAGGGTTAAAAATAAAGTTACATATCATGGTTCACCTAGTAAGCAGAGAAAGTGCATATTACGTATCCCACGAAACTTACTGGATATGGCAGCCCACCTCCTCCAGGTCTAAAAGCAGTCTGGTGAGCACAATGTTCCACAAGTGGAATGAGAGTAAACCGCCCTATGGAATACCTCTTCAGAATAAAGACACTCCTGCGTACGAGTCCCCACGTATCGACGATATATTCCTGGATGTTAACAACAGAATAATTATCTGAGGTAGAGACCAATCTACGGCGAGCACTCTTATCACATCGATAATTGCTTCAGGGTTGACATTGTTGAAGGCATCCTCAACGTTCAGGAATATATGAATTTTTTTTTGTGTCCCACAATGGGGTTAATAGGCTAAACACTATGCTGACCTGTTCTGGCCTATAGTACCTTATCCCTTGAGATGATTGAACTGTTGTTACTTGGAGTCATCACAAGTACTATGAATAAGCATAGGAGAGCTATCGAGAAATTGCTTGCCCATCAGAATCTGCAGAGTCACTTCATTAGAGACCGTCTAGGGCCCATCCAGCTTCTGAATAAAGCTTGTCATGGATAAATTAGCACTCGTAGATAAAATTTAACGAAGTGCTAAAGTCTTAGTCTATCTCAGCATTTGCAGAAGAGCTTCTTATTCCGCTTAGATCTACTTAGTGGCATGATATTGCCGTGGATTGAGTTATAGCGTCGGTTAAGGTAACAACCAAACTACCCAGTACTTGCTTTGAACACGGCGTACTAGGAAAGGGTGGCAGAATCTGCGTAGACCAGAAAAATAATTGGAGGGATGCCTAGAATATATATATATAGCGGTGATCCCCCAACCAAACCAAAGTCCAGAGAGTCAGCCACAATTGAGGGAGCTCTAACATCCCCTAGCAGCGTTTGGAAGGATGTGAGGGACAATGAATCGTCATCAGCAACCTAATCAGCAGATGGTTGACTCATGCTAACTTTTTCACAAGCGGAAGGATACCGGGGATACCGGCATAGGGATGTGTTTAGGGAATTTTCTCACCCATTCCGCTTATCCTTTCTATGGGCTTTTAACTCTATTTTTGAAAAGCAAATTGAAATCTGACCATTTTTATCATCATGAGGTGCAAGAGAGTCCCGGTTGACAACGATGACTTCGCCCTGGGTTTTTCCCTGTGGCTTCACCAGCTTAAAAATCCTCCAGTCTTATGTTGAGAGAGTAGGACTGGCCAACCTGATCGGAAACAGAATCTCCTCAACACCCTCCGGTCTTGCTGGTAGCCAAGTTCGGGACTTGGGTTTAACAAAGATCTCGTATCTGTAAGCTACCTCTAACCCAGTACCTGGCCACGCGGTCTCTGTATTTGCCAGGAAACTGCTGTCGCTTTCTAAAATAGCTAATTGACTTTCTACTTCCTAAAATCTTCCAATCTTCCCAAATTGTCCGCCTCTTTACAAATTTTTAATTTTCAAGTCACATGATCTATATTCTGACTAATTCACCTTGAAATCTGCAATGTTCTAAGTATGTAAAACATGGTATCTTCGTCTTTAACTTGATGCCTAACATCCAGAAGCATCAACGTCACCCTTTTCAACCAGCATCTTCAGCAAGTTTGTCGTCATCGGTGTCGTCTAAATGTCGGACTGGATAATGATGGTAATGATGACGCGACGCCGAGAGATGAGAAATGCCGAGAAAACGATGAGGAATTAATCAAAATATGTCACGAGTCGACTCGCATTGAATTTAAAATCTAATTACTTTTGACAAGATGTCATTCGGGTAACGCGCTTGCATACCTTACAATCGTGCCGCCATTATCGCGCACATAGCAGAAGGCATACTTGGACGATTTGTAATAGGCTTGGTAATTAGATCTGAGTGACCATTTTTTGTTTTCCTGATTCATGGGAATAAGGAAATCCGTTTCAATATTGAAAATGTTTACAGTGTCTTGGGGAGGCCGGTAGCTGACTTGGTTGAGGCGTCAGTCTAATGTCTCATCATACCGGTTTCTCGCCGGTTCGAGTCCCATCCGCCGCCATGGATGTCTGTGTTGTCTGCCCGATGTGATATGGCGCGTACCAGTAAGTCACCCCGATTACCGACTTGTCGCAAAAAAAGCGGGTGAGTGGGCGGGTAGGTGGGTGGTGTATGCTAGCAACAGCCATCGTCCGAAAGCGGTGATATCCTAATGGAAAGCCAACTAAGTGGCTAAAGTGTAGTTGATGCTCTTAGGTCACACTAAGGCTTACCACTCAATTGCCCTAACACCTTGTGGGGAATAGCACGTCAAATGTTCCATGTGGTCCAGTTGACGTTTTACTGACATAAACTAGTTTCGTAGAATGCAGTTGCCAGCATGTACCTCCTGCTCCCCAATTAACCATCTATCTGCGACAAGTGTGCGGATGCAGTGGGTTCTTATTACGCCTTGCACCACAAGCCTACACAAACATCCATGGCCGCAAACGTCGTCGTAGAATGGATTCGAACCCGAAACACCTTTAGTCAGACATGAGTCTGATGCCTCTACGCACTGAGCTATCGGTCGCCCCAATAGTACTATAGGGGAACATTTTCGATTTTATGATGTTACAGACTGACACCAGCATCTTATAGGGTGTCGCCATTGGGTATGTGATGTCGTAGGTACCATTTGGCGTACAGGAATCGATTTTCTGTTGTATAGTAGGGACATCGTCTTAGATTTCATAAGTAACTTTGTTCGCTTAACGATGGCATTAGTTTTAAAGGTTGCACGTAATTGTTTGCTCACACGGGTCGTCTGCGTCTCGTAATCGGTTCGTCTGCGATTCTAACTACAATTCCCAAGCAAATGTATGGAGATACTCACACGGGTCGTCCATTGGTCGGCACGTAAGCGAATCGATTTGCTTGGGAAGTAGAGTTCGAATCGCAGACGAGCCGATAACGGGACGATCCGTGTGAGCAAACACTTAGATTAATCAGCCGCGTTAGATTACGCATTCATCCCTGGATTCACAAGCCGATCGTTAGACCCATGTTAGAATATGGTGTAGTTGTATGGTGGAAAAGAGCATATACTGTAACTGCCAGATCTACTCTAGGTAAAATTCAGAGACTTGCTTGTCTCATGTCTACCGGAGTCATTCACTCCTGCCATTCTGCGGCGCTTGAGGTACTTCTAGACCTTCCACTATTGCAAGTACATGTAATAGCACAATGAAAGCTGACGGTCCTCAGATTGAAGGCTTGCGATGCCCTTACTAAGCTGAATCCGGATCAGGAAAGTCGACTCAGTGAGACCTGCCTAACCAGTATGCCATCGGACCATCTGGTGCAAGAACTACCCAGCAACAAGCTCTTCAACACTATAATCTGGAGTAGAGAAAACTGGTTGGAGGAACATTTCACTCTTCTTCCAGATACCATCAAGTGGTTCATGGATGCATCAAAGACGGTTAATGGTACAGGTGCCGGAATATTGGGCCCTAACCAGGGCATTTTTATACTATAGGTAGGTTCGCAACAGTATTCCAGGCAGAAGTACATGCCATCGAGTCTGCCTGAAAGCCGAATTCAGTAGCACGAAGATAGGTATATTTGCTGACAGCCAGGCAGGCATACTGGCACTAAGCAACTGGTCTGTCTTGTCCAAGGTGCCAGAATACATTACAGAAAATTGGCTCCTCGAACATGGTAACGTTATACTGGGTTGGAATGAACAGGCTGATGAGCTGGCCAGGATGGCCTCGGATATGCCTTTTTGTGGACCTGAGCCCTTTTGCGGGATTCCGCTAAGTTCCACCAGTAAAGCCATTAGAGACTGGGAGCGTACTGAGTCCATCGTCCAATGAAACTATCTTCCAGGCCTGAGGCAAGCCAAGACGTTCATATTTGGTTACTCGCACCGTTGGACAAATAAACTTTTAAAAATGAGCCGTAAAAGGGTTAGAAGCATTTGTGGCCGTCTAATTGGACATTCTTGCCTAAGGGGTCACTTAGAAGTCATGGGTACAGTATCGGACGATAGCTGTCGTTTCTGCGAGGGCGTTGATGAAACGTCACTGCACGTTCTTTGCGAATGAAAGGCACTGACCCAACGTCGCTTAGTACACCTCGTCATCACCCGCTCACCCTTTTAAGCAACTTCATTAGCGCGTTCAAACTTGATGCACAGGCCTTGGCCCCTTGCCAGACGTAGGGCTATGGGATAATAGACCATATGGCCTCGCCCGCAGCACCTCTCCCAATCTAATCTAATCTAGACCACGCATTAGACTACTTACCAGACCAGTTATTAGACCACTTATCAGACTAGTCATTAGACTACTAATACGTGGTATAGTGGCTGGTCTGATGTGTGGTCTAATAGGTGGTTTAATGTGTTGTCTAATGGGTGGTTTGATAGGTTTTCTAATAAGTGGTCTAACGGCTACGGTTGGTCTAATCCGTAAAAACCGCTTTAGATTTTGGTCATTGATGCCATACTTTGTGCGTGGTTTCTATAAGACTTGTACATTTTTTTCTGATTATTGACACTATGGTGTAATTCTTTCCCGTCAATGAGAGAAATCGAATCAATCAAAGGATTCCGTGATATCTTCGATCTCTATGAAATTTTTGGAGAGCACACAAAGTGAGTGTTGTTTTGGTAATGCTGCGTATCAGATGCCCTCGATAATATAAATTAAATTTAGACAGCTCTTCAGTTAAACAATCCAATAAGTAATTTCATAAGACTTCCATTGTGGAATCAGCATCGTTAATTACAGCCACTGAAATGATTTGGAATTCCACTTTGTGGAGATTTTTCCATTATTCAATCACATCGAATACCATTATAGAGCTGCCTAACTGGCACTTCATTAGTTAACTAATAATCGACCTTAGCAATTCCAACTATTGTATCCTACGTGTTCTTATTGTACCTTGTGGTAAAGTGACTTATTGTTAGTTGCCCCTTACGAAAAAAAAAAGTAAAAATCCCAAACGTGATGGATTCAAGTACAAGTACGCAGTACACAGCAAATGTGATCTCCATTCGATGAAATCGAAACCACAAAACGATTCAGAGGAAAAAAATCCTCCTTTAAAATTAGTTACCATAATCGCGCCACTTATAGACATATATTCCAGGTGATAAATTGATTTTGATTGCACTGCACAGACGAGAATCTCGCGGTCTTCAATAGGCATACCTTTGCACGTACGTTTGACGTGAAAAAAAAAAGAAAGAACCAACCATCCTTAGTTGCTATTTAGCTGGAATAGGTCATACGAAAAGTGTACAATTGAACAGCAGTTGTTGTAGTAAAACGCCTGTCTGATCGATAATTTATAACGCCTGTCAGGTTCACGTATTCTCTTACTACTTCATGTGGTTTTTGATACAATTCACAAGTGGCTAACACTCTTCACGATGTGTCGAATGGATACTTGACTTGTTGAAATCGATTTTTCTACGGCGATGGAAAAAACAAAATAAGAAAAAAGATCGAAGAGCCCATAACTAAACGTAACACAAAAACGTGAACACTATTTCTTTTTCGAGAGATACTTAGCGATGTTTAGAAGCCATCCGAGCGATATTCACACAGTGCTGTGCACCTGAACTCAAGAATGGATGGTACTTTCAAAAGCAGCCAACTTCCCTGTCAGCCAAAGTCATTGGAACCTCGATTACACCTGAAAACAGTCTCTTTACAATCTAGATCAATCCAAAATAGAGTCATGAAGACATAAATCAATGAAGTTATGATCGTCTTGCGGGCCTTGAGCCCCAAGGCTTTGGAATTATGTCCCGTGTTGATACTTGGTAGTAGCGAGCAAAGTGGATATCTGTTAAAAAGCGACAGTTCAAAAGTGGTGAAGGCTTCATAGTTCAAGCATGCCAGCGAGGTATCTGTGAGACGCAGTGGATACCCTAAAACTCGATGGGATGCTATTGCCTGCTGGCAAACGGAATTGTCTGATAGTAGATTTGGAGTCTATGTGGTTTTCTTCTATTCAATAATGGCCTGATGTTCGATGGCTCTCTTCCACGAAAACCGCAGCAGCACATTATTTTATCGTTTATTGTAATTGATTTTTACGGTGGTATCTATTAGTTATTGCGAGTTTGTGTAATTTGTTTGTGCAAAACGAAAAACATTTTACAAACAATATTCAAAATATTATTTTTAATAGATGAGGGTCCTTCTCTAGCGATGCCCCACGCACAGTTATGACTGATTCAAAAGAGGGGTTTACTTTTCCATATGACAATTGAAAAATACTGAAGAATAAATATTAGGTGAAATGAAACTACATTTTCAGTGTGAAACAATTTTCATGATGTGTACTCGCTTGAACACACAGTCTAGTAGGTTTCGACTTTAGGAAGCACGGGCAGAATGTTCATGCATCATAAGGATCATCAAACTGGTCTAATTTTCGAGTGTTAAAGGTTAATGCGAGCAAAACTGAACTTGTATGTATGAAAGCACAATATTCAAGAACGAATAAAAACGCATATATTGCCGTATATTCAAGCACAAGCTAGGATCTGGAGCCAAACGTGAATTACCGGAGCTATTGTATTGGGGCGACCGGTAGCGCAGTGTGTTGAGGCATCAGTCTCATGTTTGACTACCGGCGTTTCGGGTTCGAATCCCGTCCACGACGACGTTCGTGGCCATGGATGTGCAGGAGGTGCATGCTGGCAACTGCATTCTCTGAAACCAATTTATGCCAACGAAACGTCAACTGGGCCACATGGAACAGTTGACGCGCTATGCCCCACAAGGGGTTAGGGCAATCGAGTATGCTTATTCATGGTAATGGTCTTGTGGTACGTTCTTCGTATAGCGGCCTACTGTGACTTGATAAGAAAAAGTTTAAAGACGGGACGGTGTCGTCAATAGACGGGCCTTCAGAACAACTACATCTGGAGCTAAACCTGATTCTTTAAGATATCTTGGGAGAGCAAACTGCCGAAAACACTGCCATTACCCTTCGTCAAACATACGACATACTATTCCTCTTCCAGACATGTATTCGATAAAAATCTTCATAGTCGATATCGACTACAGTGGAGGAGGGTGAGTTTGAGTAGGTTAGTTTAGACGAGCTGCCTTGAAAGAGAAGAGCAAGGCGCGTATATACCACCACCGGGTCCATTGTGATCCTCATGTTAAATCTACGATATCCATCCCGTGTAAACAGCAAACGGACTAACGATAACATGTAATTTGTTAGCTGGCGACGAGTACACATCCGCCATTGATAAGTCGATGAACCAAAAACAAAGACATGAAAAAAGATGATTTCAGTACTTACACATATGCTGTCGAGTTGTAAATGCACCTCGTGTAAATGACGTATGCATTATTATCGCGTCAGTTAAATTTCACTTCAATCTCTGTTTTTGACGTTTCGTCCGCGTGAACTCGACTTACGTGTAAACAATAGTCGCGTTTACACGACTCGTGTAAAAACTACACGATCGCATATGCACGTCCCGTATATAAGAAGCTTTAAACTGGGACGGCATACCATATCTACTAAGAATATTATAATCTATGTGGAAAGCCAAGCTGCGATTATATTATTAGAATCAGTCTTAATAACCACTAAAGGAGAATTCTGTAATGGACCATATTCTTGTAGTTGAGTTAGGTTAGGTCAAAAGGGCTGCCGTGATACACACAGCACACATAGACCACCACTGGGTCCTTTATGATACCACCATCGAGTCCACAACCCGAGTGCTAACCATTCGTTGAACCAGCCTGAGCTGTTGATAAAGCGCTGGAGAGCTGGCTGATGCTAACATCCTTAAGGTCGTCTAGATCGCCAAAATAGAAAGACCCCATGGTAATCCTTCTTCTTCTAGCCAGTACTCAACGCGTCAGCGTTTAACAACATTTTACAGGCTGATAAAGACCACCCGAGATGGCGATGACTAAACCCGGTCCCCCCAATAGAGCCTATTCTAGCTAGTTTTTCCGCTTTGCAATTTCCGTCAAAGCCACTATGGGCCGGAATCCAACAAAGGGAGATGTTAAAAAATTTTCCCATCTCCAGGAGACAGGTGCGGCATACGGCAAAAATCTTTGATTTTGTGATCACAGATTCAAGGGATTTAATCGCTGGCTGACTATCCGTAAAAATGGTACTGTCCTTAGCAGCTGTGACATTACATTATCAGATTTAGTGACAAGTTTATATTCAACCCCCACTCCTTGATCCGTCTTGGAGCCATTGGTATATAAACTTATAGCATTTGACTGCTGGAAAGTGTTGGCCTCCCACTCGTCCCGTGAGTGGATTTGGTTTACAAAATTCTTACCGAACAGATAGTTGGGAAGAGTTTAATCCGTCACCGCAGGAAAATCCAAGCTGCTAAGAATGGACGAGTGTCCCCTGGCTGCCACCGTTGACTGTCCAGTTTCCCGAAGACGAATGGGCACGTTCGAGGCCATCTTCTTAGCAAAAATATCTAAGGGGAGCGAATTGAGCAGGAAATCAAGGGCTGCTGCTAGCGTAGTTCTGAAAGCCACCGTGATGGTAATGCTCATCATTCTTTGGAATTTCTCTAGCATACTTCGGTAAACCGCAAAATTACTGCCCTCAATTTTGCGATTTTTGACGTTCAACAAAAGTCACCTCGTGAAATCGCTGCTTAAGATTGCGAGAACTATCGAACGTCATTCCCTGTCACCCGGTGCTCTTTTAATATAATCGTGTGCTGGGTCTCTGGCCACAGTGACTTGAGAGGTAACTGCCAGGCTGATCAGTTTGATAGACGGGGATTTAACGAGGAACTGCAACTGTATAGTAATATCTATACGCTCATAGCTTTCTGTAAACTGATTATTAGGTTAGATTAAGTTATATAAGCAGCTTTAATTAATAAAAAAGCACACTTAGACTGTTGACTGCCAAATTATAAAGAACTAGGGCTAGGACATAACCCGAGATGTAAGCTTCAGGTGTATTATGTTGCAGAGCGAATCATCACCACACAGGCTTGAGAGGTCATCTGTGATAGTGTCTGGTTTACGGTCGTAGAAGATACCCTCGATATCCAGAAAGACCACCAGCGCATATTCCTTGCAGGCAAGATACTTTTCCATGTGACCTACCAGAGAGTGCAAGGCAGTATCCACGGATCTACCCATCTAGTAGGCGTGCTGGGGATATCCACGTTCCGTCATTTTTTAACAGATAACTTGGCATTTTTGGGCTTGTGGACAGGATTTTCCGAAGTCTAGAATCGCAGGATGATTGCCACGAACTACGCCTGGTCCTTCTCAGTTCCTTTTTAATAGGCCCGGTTGAACCGTATAAATTGCCGAAGTCTTGGTTAGACAATTTAGCCCTATTGAAGCATTTTTTATGAACTGCGCACTCCACCACACCGGTTTAGTCTAGCAGGACATGATTAATAGACAGAGCTCATGAAGAGCCCAGTTAGCGTATCTACCATTGCATCCAACTCCTGCGTGTTGCATGGCTGACACGGCAGTGGGGGTATTGTATCCTCAAATCAATCCCATCACTTAAACCGGTCAGTTGTTTTCCGATTCACAATCACTCGAATGATATTATAGGCGTGTTTTTTTGTACTGCGGTGCAGGTTAATTGGGGGCTATCCGGGTTAACTTACACACATTACACAAACAACATACCCTAGTTGTTTGTGTAATGTGTGTAAGTTAACCCGGATAGCCCCCAATTAACTTGCACCGCAGTACAAAAAAACACGCCTTAGGTTGCTCGTCCATGCTAAATTGAAGATAGCGATGATCCGAAAATGAATGCTCAGAGGAGACCTTCTAATCACATTTCGGATTCTGTATGCTTTCCGAGACAAGCGTTATATCTATGACTTCCTACCTTTACTACTCATTTGCCCTAACCCCTAGTGGGTCAAAGCGCGTCAACTACTCCATGTGGCTTAGCTGACGCTTCGTTGGTATAAACCAGTTTCGGACGATGCACATTGCCAGCATGCACCTTCACCTCCATTCTGCCACCTATCTGCGACAAGTAGGGAGATGTTGTGACTTATTATTACGCCTCGCACCACAGGGGGAAGACAACTCAAACATCCATGGCCACGAACGCCGTGGACGGGACCCTACTCAAACTTGAGGCTGACGCCTCTACGCACTGAGCTACCTGTTGCCCAAAAACAAGACGCGCAAGACAGAGAAGTAGTGAAGCCGAAGCTGACTTACACTGATGTAAGTTAACTTGCACAATTACTGCGATGATTTAACCGACTCCACCACTGTAACATTGATCCCCTCACCATCCGATACAGATCATTTGTGTCAGATTCAAGCAATTTACGGAAAGGGCGGGCTCCGATGAGTACTCTAAATTTTCGAAGGCAGATTTGTGAGACAAAACGGTCCTCAGTCCTCAGCATCCTCTTCACGCGTTGGAACCTCGGAGGAGTTAGCTCTGCCCTCTGGGTGCTCTTCTTTCCTCCATTGGAAGTTAATGTAGGAGCCCTAATGAGATATTTTTTTTACATCAGTAATTTGGTTTTAAAGACAAAATAAGATAATCCCCCTTTTGATCGGGCAAGATGATCTGACTGACTCAGTGTTTGTACTAAACTCCGTAGAACAGTAATTTTCGAGGGGCGCATCCAATTTTACAATCCTCCATTTATGGGCTGGAAGATTTGGATTGCTGGTGTGCAATATGGAATTTCGAAATATAATTTTTTCAGTATCGGGTAGTTGCGGAAGTAACCAGGTTCGGCTTCGGGGTCTTGAGGTACACCTCAATATAACCTCAAGCTTTGCTCTTGGTCAAAGCTCGCCTGCTTTATCGATACGGAAAACTAATTGTTAAGCCTGGAGCGATTAGAAAAACCAATGCTAGGTGAATTTATGTCAATGCATGCCCGCTCCTCAGATACACTGTCGATAAATTGAAAGTATATTGGGTCGGTAGTTGGTGTTACCACGGGGCACTGCCTCTTTGGGGAACATGCCAGAAAATGTCGTCTTCTCTACAATGCCTTTTAAAGGAGTTGCGGAGGCATTAAACGAGGAGGGGAGTATGTAGTTTCTGTCGTCTCTGTTGATGTCCTGATTTGGAAGGTAGGAGGGGTCGATTAATTGGTTCTACTTCTTCACTGACTTAGAGCGTGTTTTAAAACTCCATAGCTCCTTGAACCCTCCAGGGTCATGGGCGGGTCAACATTCAAAGTACGTATTTCTATGCCTTGTTGACGTTTCGATAGCATATCTACTTTTCGGAAGTGCAGTTACTGGCATGTACCTCCTATCCACGCCGTCTTTTTACTGACAAGCTCGGAGCACAGTGAGAGTTCTATTAGTACCCACAGGCAGTTTTTAATCGCGTCGAGATTAGAACTCCGAGCTCTAGATTAGTAACTTTGAGCGGTAACAGAACGACCACGGCCACCGAGACCGTAAAAAAAATGTGGAACGCTTCACGATTTTTCATGTCATTCTTGGACAGGGGCCATGCTAATCTTCTCTGTATCGTTTTTAGTATATGTTCTGCCGAAGCAAGAACGTAGTGTTATTGCAAGCTCTACTACATGGGCTGAAAAGTCCCGAGATTTTTCAATAGGTGGCACCACTAATAAATGAACATGAGTCATTTCGAGAGGCTCATCTATCAATAGTTTATGTATGAAGTTTCATGAATTCGTCGATTCGTTCACAACGGAAATCGTAAAGCAAGCTCAACGAATCGTTTTGAATGATCGTAAAGTGAAGTTTCGCGAGTTAGCTGAGGCCATGGGCATCCCGAAAGAACGTGCGGGATACATTTTTCACGATCTTTTGGAGACGAAAAAGATATCGACGCGATGGGTGCCGTGTTGACCGAAAACTGCAGCGCGTTGATGATTCAACGGCCGGTTTGGCGTAGTTGCAGCGAAATCCAGCTGACGTTTTGTGACGATGGATAAAACATGGGTCCATTACGCCTGAGTCAAAAAAGTAGTCTGCAGAGTGGCTGGAAAACCACGAAAGCTGACCAAAGCGGCCAAAACACCGACGCTCGGCCGGGAAGATGACGGTGACGTTTTTGGGTTGCGCATGGCATAATCATCTTCGATTACCTGCAGAAGGGAAGAACACTCACAGGAGAGTATTATGCAGCCTTATTGGACAAACTGAACCACGTAATATTTTTTTTTTATTACGTCGTTCAGTTTGCTGCCCCATATGGCGTAAAGTTCTGTATCATCATGATAACGCATCGTCACACACGTTCTTGAAAACGATGGCCAAATTAGACTAATTACGATTCGAATTGGTTGCTCACCTACCGTATTCTCCAGATTTGACCCCTAACATGTTTCGAAGTAAATTTATCAACATATCAACGTGAGGTGAAATAAAAGACAAAAAAATAGTTCACTTTCCTCATCATTAATTTTTATGAGTAATAAGTTCGTGCACAATTCTGCCCTATGTATAATCACTGGATTCGGTGAAGAGCCATCCTCCAATTTCACCATGCATATATCTATATCAAAACCAGATCAGAAGTCAAAAACTCATAAATAAAATAATCAGATGCTTCCTTTCGCACAACACACTCGCCCATTCTCCATACAAGGCCACTGTTTTCACATCAAAACGGTAGGGTGCCGAAACAAACACCTCATAAAACACTCAACTCTTTTAATCCTAAGCCCGAACCCAGTTACAAATCGTTAAGATCTCGTACGCATCGTCCCCTTCTATGTCAGTTTCTCTTTTCTTTTCCCGTTTTAAGTGATCCCGTCGTTCCTTGAGCTGATCATGATCAACATCTTCAGCGTGATCCTCATCATTACCATCGTTATCCTTATCCCATTACTCTGTCTGTGATATATGAAGTTAAACACGTTGTTATAATTCGGGAACTGTTAAGATCATTAATTTAAATGTCACATGACAACTGAAAAGATAAAAAGGTGTTGCGGGATTTATTGTTCCGTCACCTCTTAAGACCGTGGCAGATATAGTTTGCACAAAAGGTTACACGAAAGACCAATGTCCTTTGTTGAACTTCAATTCGTTAGGAACGAACGAATTCCTTGTTACAATTTTGTTTGGAGGGCAACAACTGGTTCCTTTGTTGTGAGCGGTTTGTTCGAGAGTATTGTCTGCAAAACGATATGATGATGCATTTTTGAGAGGCTATTGATACGAACAACAAATAGATCGTGTCAAATGTTTTGTGCCGAGGATAATTGACTTTGAGTGGCTGGAAGGGTCGGGAGCTGAAAACGAGAATCTATACCATTTTCAGAAACAATTTGCTCATTTATTTGCAATAAAATAAATCTTATCTGGCGAATTTATAGAAATAGAGCTCAATTTGATCAGACCACATCATTTCACGTCAGTCCTGTTTCGCTCTATTCCATAATTGTTTTTAAATCCCACATTGGATTTGTATGTACACCAAAGCTTAGACATTTGAAAAATTGTTCAAGTCTTTAGAGACATTATGAACTCCTTTAAAAGAAATATATTCGCAGCCTAACATTTCTTCAAATACTTCTCAAATGTCATTGCAAAACAGTGGTATGGCAATTCAATGTCTCATGGGCATATTTATGTAATTTAACAGTTAACAGTCTGCAAATCACTGATCACTTTACTTCCATAACAAGACGAATTTGGATCAGTAGCAATTGTAGCTGCCAGCAAGTAGTCAAAGTACTCAAGACTTTGAACTGCAATGGTCAACAGTTTGGATCGTATCAAGGTATATCTGGAGGCGTCCATGCTTGTATGTATTTTGTCAAGGGAAAAGATACGAGTATCTATTTTAGAAGATAATGTGATGTATTTTTTGTTGGGAACTAGGTAGCCGTGCAAAAAAATAAAGATTGAGTAGAATCTAGTAATTTAGAAAGTCAATCATTTGGCCTTATAAATTCACTTAATTCACAGTCTTCTCATTTTGAATTCCCAATTTTTTTTTCCTAAAAGCGACCCAGTTTTATCATTATCATCATTGTGGCACAACGGCGTGCGTCGTCGGACCTTGGCCGATTAGATAATGTTTCTCCAATTACCTAGGTCAAATGACCGAGTCGTCCTCCAAATTCATCCCAGTGTTCTTCTTCTTCCTTGCCCTTTCATACCACTCTGCGGCTTCGCGTTGCTCTGCCTGTGGTGTTGGCACTTCACCCATTCTGGCGGTATAATCTCAGCTTCCTTTTGCAGGCAACACGGTCTTGGATCGTATCATCGCCAAGATTAACGCGTTGTTGTTGCCTCTTCATCTGATCGATCCATGTGTGTCTCCGTCTGCCTCGGCGTTTGGGTCCAGGGGCAGGGTTCTCAGGCGGACGCCTTAGAACGTGGCAATACCAATCCATACGACGATCTTCGGGCTTTTCAGTGATCGGTTGCTCAACGAACAGGCTGCCTCGGATGTAAGTACTTTTGATATGATCCTTTTTGGTCACACCGGCTGACATCCGTAGCATTTTCATCTCGGTCGCAGTCATTTTGCTTTCATATGTCTTGTACATAGTCCAGCATTCAGACCCATACATGAGTGCGGGACGTACGACCGTTTTGTACAATTTGCCCTTAAGCTTTCGTGGCATTTTCTTGTCGCAGAAAACTCCAGAGTTTTCTCGCCACTTCATCCAACCGACACTGATGCGATGTTTGATGTCGTCATCGCAGGTAGCTTCCTTGTTGACCATCGAGCCCTGGTATTTGAACCTTGTACAGGACTTCAACTGCTCTCCTTTAATGTAGATATCTGGTATCGGTCTCTCTGGATCTGAGAAAGGACTCAAAGATACACAGTCTTTGATATGCTAATCCTCAGTCCATGATCCTCCAGTATCTTACACCACTTATTCAGTGCAGCCTGCAAAGCAACGATGTCTTTGCTCCCCAGGACAATGCCATCGGCGAAGAGAAGGGATATTCCAGGCCGTCAGAGATGAGTGTTAGTAAATAGAACATGATGATGTTGAAGAGCAAAGGACTCAATACACTGCCTTGGTGAACTCCGACTCTAACCGGAAATTCTTCAGACTCACCAGCTGTGCATCTAACTTTAGTAGTTGTCGCATCATACATGTCTTGTATCATCTTGACATATGCCTCGGGGACCTTAAGTGCTCTTAGGGCCACCCATATCAAATCACGAGGAACTCTGTCGAAGGTTTTTCCAAATCGATGAACACAAAGTGCAAGTCCGTACGTGCATCACTATGCTTTTCCATCGTAACACGTATGCACTGGATAGCATCGACTGTGGACCGACCCTCCACAAAGCCGCATTGATTGTCATCCAACCGTACAATCTCTTTCAATCGATTGCAGACAACCCGCTCGTAAGTCTTCAATGTGTGAGATGTTAACTTGATTGCCCTATAGTTGTTGAGCTTGCGTGAGTCACCCTTGTTCTTATAAAACGGGAGAAGGAAGCTTTTTCTGAAAGCGTCAGGCATCGGTTGCCCTCTTTTCATTTTGTTGAAAAGAACAGTGAGCCATCTAAGCCCGACATAATTCATCTTCAAACAAAATTCCAAGGGAATTTTATCCGGTCCGACTGCCTTTCCGCGTTTCATCTGCATCATTGCCTTCATCACCTCCTCCACTGAAAAATCAGCGATATCAATGGTGTTTGGCTCCACAGCTTGAAAAGCTTCTCGCGGAAATTCTTCGTTCAAAAGTTCGTCAAAGTACACACGCATTCTGCTACAGATTGCAGTATCTTCAACCAGTAGTACTCCTTGTGAGTCTTCAACGTACTTTGGCGCCTGAATCTCTCGATCGTTTCTTCTCCTTTGGGCTGCGACCTTATAAATCCTGGCATTGTCTTTAGGTTTCTCTTGCAATGACGATCTCCCATCCGCTGTCAGATCTTCTAGTTCCTGATAGAACTTCTCGGCTGCAATCGCCTTTGCTTGAGCAACCTTTCGCTTTACTTCCTTCCGGTATTTATCATATTTCTCTCGAAGTTGAACCTTCTCGGCTTGACTGCCTGTGTTGCATGTTGTCCAAGCCTTGAATGCGTTCGATGTGGCCTGCAATGCTTCTTTAATTTCGTTATTCCACCACCACGTTTCCTTGTTCGTGTGGAGTGGGCCTTTCGAAGCTCCCAGTGTCTTTTCAGCCTCACCTTCTAACATTTTTCATCCAAAGCATTCCACATTTGTGTTGAACTTTGCCCGTCGCAGTTGGTGTTGTACTGAAGCCACTCCTCCATTTTAACAATGAATGGAGTTACAATAGTTTCAAAGCTTTCGTTGTTGAGATTATGCCACTTGATTTTCTCGACTGGTTTGGGGATTGCTTGCGGTCTTGTTCCTCCGTTCAAAATAAATTCTGTCAGGAGCAACCGGTGCTTGGTGACCGCAGATTCACCCAAGATCACTTTGCAGTCTTTCATTCAAAGTCTCATAAAATTCAGACACAGATGATAGTCTATCTGCGTCGCATGAGCTCCACTGCTATATGTGATTAGGTGCCTTTGGTTCTTAATGAACCATGTGTTGAGGATGACCAGACCGTGTGATCTGCACATCGCCAGGATAGCCTCACCTTCATAATTTCTGGCTGTAGATTGGCTCCCGTTCCCACCATGGCAATCCTCGTAATCATAGTTTGATTCTCCCACATGGCCATTGAAATCCCCTCCGAAAAAAACCACTCAGTATCTGGTATACTTTGAAGCAGTGTGTCAACGTCGCTCCAAAATGCCTCTTTTTCACTTTGCTGCAAACCCACTTGGGGAGCGTAGGCACTTATAACGTTCCACACTCTTTCACAGATAACCAATTTGATACTCATCAAGCGGTCGCTTATCTTCGAGATACTCACGATGCTGCCAAGTAAAGCCGGTGACAGAATAACGCCAACCCCGTTTCTATCATTCGAATTTCCATAATACAATAGTACAATTTGTAATTTTTGGAATTCGTCAAAAAACGAGCTCGGTCCACCTGGTCATTTCGCCACTTGGTCTCCTGCACGCACATAATGTCTATCCTTCTCCATTTCATGACGTCATCCCAGTGTTATGGTTGCAAATTAACCAGACTTCATCCTTGCCGACCAAAAAGTTTAATTTTGATTGAGGATTTATTTTCAAAATTTATCCTATCTAAATTTATTATATATTATATATTCTTCTCCCCGTGATGTGGGGCGTAACAATAAGCCGCAGCCATAACTGATTTCATACTGAAGCAGGACAGGAGCAGAGATGGTTCGAAACCAGTCATATGCATACGAAATATCATCTAAGACGTTTAGGATAAGTTGACAGCTTATGCCCCACTAAGGTTTAGGGCAGTGGTTCTCAAACTGTCTGCCGTTACGAGCCTCTCGAAGGGGCAAAAGTGCTCTGTCCTTACTTTTTCATGACGATTTTTGAAAACAAAAGCCTCACTAGTGCTTTCCACCAAATATTGTACATTCCGAGAGATTTCTCTTCTGCGAGTGCAGACATATAATTACTTTTTGATTCTCTAAGATTTTGATTCCCCGAAAGTGCGACGAAGTTAAATTTGTTTCAAAGAGCAAATTATTTCAAAACACAAAATCAACACGTGGATCATAAATGGATAATAAATCTCTTTTTCAACAAATGTATTCGAACTGAAGATGTAACTGCAAAAGAAAAGCTATTAGAACTAATATCTAATGGGATGCCGAGAACGAAGCATAAGGGTGACGTGAGCAAAAAGGGACAACATATCCGAGCTTTCACTCTGGTTTTCTCATCCCGGAGCCGGAATACCAAAAATATTCCAATATCTCCATCAATTGAGATACGGTTTTTCCACACTTGTTCATTAAAATGATTCTCACTCTTGAATATTTCAAACATCAGTCCCAGCTTTACAACAATTTCTTTCCAGCATACAAACTCACCAACATATGTACACATTCGAGTATCATATAAAACTATTATAATTTCTCCCATTGGGGGTTTTGAAATGGTCACCTTTTCACCAAATCCAACCGACATGTCTTCGCTCGTAAATCAAAAAACCGAGAAATGGATAATTGTAAAAGGCCAGTGTCTACAACATTTAGTGCTGAACAAATAGTAATAACAAACGAAAAATTGTTTGATAACATTAGTAAATCTATTTCCCGGAGCTTCATACGTACTCGGACTCGTACATGGCGAGACGTCATACTGTGATACCGTGAAGTGGCACGCTGATCAGAATGCGGGCAAAAATAGAAAATTGTATGTTCGTTCGCTACAGTAAATGGGAGAACAATTCACATTGTGACTAGTAGGCAGAAAACTCGAATTTGGAGGAATAAATGGGTATCGCGATCGGGCGATTAGCCATTTAAGAAAAGTTTTAGCATTTTAGTTCCAATGTACAGGGGTCGCCAATGGTTTTGCGAGCTGAAGCTTCGATAGATGAGTCATAGCAGTTTGAGTATGGATTTATGAGCTGAAGCTTCACAGGGTAGCCTTACGCCAAGTAGGCACTGGGACTCTTGAATAGATTCTTAGATTCTTCTGCGTCTCGCCTACCTCGACTCATTGCAAGATGCAGAAAATACATGCAAAATTTACGGCAACTCTGAGTCGAGGCAGGAGAGACCCAAAGAATCGCAATGCGTACTAGGCGTAAAGAATTCTGGATTCAGGAATACTAATAGACTCAAAAAACCGCATACCATATCCAACCCACAAAAAAGGCGACCGTCTGAAATGTGAGAATTACAGAGGAATATCCCTATTGTGAATGACCTACAAAATATTGAAAAAAATATTGAACAATGACTAAAAGCATATGCAGACAACATTATCGGCGAGTCCCAAGTTGGCTTTAGAAACGGTCGGACTACCAAGGATCAAATTTTCCCAGTAAAGCGATCCTCACACCGGCGCGACAAAAAATCACCCAGCGGATTCGCGACGTAAATTTTCGCCGCGACAAAAATCTGACCACAGCATTGTACGAAGGTGCCCACACCGACGCGAAATTTCGCCACTTTGTGCAGCGATTTTGTCGCGACGGCAAAAAATCGCTGAGTGTGATTTGAGTTTCGTCGGTACCTTCTTGTTTACTTCACAAGTAGGTGTTGAGATCATGAGAAAAAAAAATATAAAAAAACATTCGAAAAAAGATAAAATCTGGAAAGATATTGCCGACGAGCTTGGAGCAAAATGTAGGAAGTACCAATTATTATTTTTTATTTCAAGCTCCCGCTTATTCCGAGCAAAGCAGTAAGCAACGGGTGCATTGAAACTTATGCCATGCATCCAGAGTCTTCTTTCCCTAAGCAGGCAGATTTTTTCCTGACGGCGCAGCGTTATCCATTGTTAAAGGAATTCAATTTACCTTTACCTTTCTTCATCTTTAGCCACTGCTACAAGCAAAATAGCTTCTTCCTCTTAGGAGTTTATGCTAATGTTTCCGATTGCGAATTTCGCCGTGGCGGAGTGGCGTAAAAATTCGCTGCAGACTCAGTTACACAACAAAATACACAACGAATACTGAATGCGATTTTTTCCGCGGCGATTTTTTGTCGCCTCGGTGTGAACATCTAAAAATCGCCACGAATTTCCGTCGCAAATACGCCGCGAATTTTGCCGCTGCGATTTTTATCGCGCCGGTGTGAGGATCAACACACATACATACAACATACGACGTCTGCCAACTGTTTGTGGACTTTCGCCAAGCCTACGATAATATTGATCATAACGTCTTGTATAAAATACTACTCAAGTTTGAAGTTCCGCTGAAACTGATAATAAGACCCATTATGGAGAGTACCGACTTCCAGGTACGGATACAAAACGAGCAGACACATAGCTTCCGAATCGAGTCAGGCCAGAAACAGGGAGATGGGCTCGCATCCATGCACTCAACCGGGCTCTAGAGTATGTCGTCAGAAAAATGAACGAAGTAGAAACGAAAAACACGCTACTAATAAAATCAGCGCAATTAGTAGCATGCGCAGACGATATCGACATCATGGATAGATCACTACCACGTGTTAAGGACGTATTTCAAGAACTGGAGTCAGCACAGCAGCTAGAAGTCGGCTTAAAAGTTAAAGGGGGACCGATTCAGGTCTGTTTGGTCGTTCAAAAGGGTTTTGCCAGGTAGTCGATTGGCTCTATTAATTTCCAAGGCTTTCAGCAGATCAAGCCTTCTCCCCTTGGTGCAAGTGTTCAAAATTTTTTACTTGAAACCGTCTCTGACTTTATGACTTGTTTCTTTTAAGTGTTCTGCGAAGTTCGAAAATTTTGAATCGTTCGCATGTTCCTTGAAACTTCTATTGAGCGTCCCGTTTGTCCAACCTATGTTGCTGAGCATTCGGGACATTCAGCTCATATACTCCAGATTTCTTTTACAGGTCGGAACGGGGTTTTGCGTTAAGCAATCTTTTTCCTATGGTGTTGCCGCTTTGGAATGCCGGGGTTAAATTTTCTCATTTGAAGAGAGCTCCTACCTTCTCCGAGATAGTTGGGATAAAAGGCAGTGAGATATAGATGCTCTGTCGCTCTGCTGCCACCTTGGGGTAAACCAAGTTTCGCATTATTTCGGTATGCTTCCGCCTTATCAAGCCCTCGATCACATTAGCTTGATATCTGTTGCTAGCTGCGATACTTCGTATCGTGTTGAGCTCCTTCTCAAGATTTGAATGTGACATGGGTATCTGGAATGCTCGATGAATCATTGACTTATACGCCGCTACTTTATGAGACCATAGGCAGACAGAATCGGCGGGTATCGTAACGTCTGAAAATGTTGGTTTTCAATAAATCGAAAACTCGAAATTCTTATCCACAAATGTAATGGTTAGATCCAGGAAATCAATTGTGTTGTTGATAAGTTTCTCCACCGTGAACTGAATATGTTCATTGACTGTGTTTAAGGATGTGAGGTATGCATCCAGCTGCCTATCTGTTCCAAGGAAACCTACCAGAATAATCATCTATATACCGAAACCAAAATGGAATGTGTTTCTTGGGCCTGGACATCGTGGAGGATAAAACGTTTGCCTCAAAGCGATCTATGTAGATTTCAGCTAAGATGGGGCTGAGCGGAGAACCCATGGGTAACCCTGTGCGTTGTAAAAAAGTTTTTCCTTCAAACTGAAAGTAATTTTGTTGTAGACATGCCTCCAACAAACTCAACACCTCTCTTTTCTCCAGTGGCCAGACGTTCTTCCCATTCACCAGCTCTTCAACTAATGCTGGACACTCGCTTGACGAAATATTCGAGAACATGTTCGAAACGTCGAATGACACGAGCTTGAAATTGTGTTTTGTACGGGGTAGAGCTCGTAATTTCGATGCGATTTCTGCTGAATTTCTGACCGCGTTCTTCGACTCGAATTGGGTAAGTTGGCGGACCTTGTCGTTGATCGTTTTGGCAGGATGATATGCTGGTGCGGTGGTGTACGGGACTACCGGGCAGCAAGCGTTTCCATTTTTGTGCAATTTAACCAATCCGTAAATCTTTAGGGCATTTCTGCATTCATTGGGATCATCTTCCTTTTCTCAAATTCCTTTGGAAAAAGAGTAGATGCTCCCGACAATAATTCATAATTTAATCGTTATAATTTTGAGATCCTTTCCTGTAACTAATCCTAAGTAGCACAAATGAGTTTGTCATATAAAAAGTCATAATAGCGTTTGCCAAACGGTAAGTTTACCGCTTTTGCCTGGTTCATAGCCATATGGTTATGAACAAGTCAGGTTTTGACTGGTTTATAACCATATGGATACCCAAGAATCATTACTACCATATACCGATGAGCCAACTATAACTATAACTCCTGCAGAATCTACCGCCAAAGATGTTGTCCTACAAATTATTTTTCCGTATGCCATAAAACAAGACGGGTGACAAATGTACATAGGTTCACGAAAGTATCTCTCAAAAGCTAACTCTTTTTAGGGTTTTGTAGTAAACAACGCAAACGTTTGCCTGTCTGTCAATTCATGGAATATCTCACGAACCGCTGAAGCTACACGCATGAAATTTAGTGGAAATATGTAGAGGTACTATAATTCTCTGGAGGAAGCAATGCGGTGTAATAGGTCGACTTTAAGGGGAGATCCCATAGAAGGGAAGCGAAAGTCAAAAATAATTTTTCGTCTGGTATAAGCAAGTGGGATATCCCCCGCAAAGGTACCATTGAGTACATTCCATTTTTGGCATTTTTTCAAATCTGAAGAAAGGAGAAAAGTGGGAGAGGAGAACATATGTGATCAGGATCTGTCCACCCCCCCCCCCCCCCCCCCCCCCCTCTGCATTTAAAGACCGTTATACTTAGAAGCATGGAAATTTACAGGAGAGTGGCATTTCACTAACATCGAAAATGGAAAATATGATATAAGAAATTTTAAGTCTCATCAAAAAAGTTAATAAAAGTGCAGTTCTGTAGTTGCATCAAACACACCCCTGCACCCCTCGATCACATTCCAAGTCAAAAATATTGATATCAATCGATAACCAATACCATAGGCAATAATATCTTTAAGTTTCGTTACAATCACGTAATATTTAATAATATAATAGTATGATACATTCATTTAAAGTAGGGCGAATTGTAGTTTAACCATTTCTGAAAGGGTAAGGATTGGTGGGTGAGGAGGGGGGTGGGGGCTAAGCTAGTCGCTAATTTCTATAATTATTCAATGCATCGCTCGACGTATCACCCAGGCTAAGTGCGCATACGGTATGCTGTTAAAAATCTGACATTGCAGTTATCTCAGTATTAATACCATGCTGGGATTGTTTTGCTCCCTAGTACTCTCTGTGCTGTTGTTGTTGGGAGCCGCACATGGAAAGTTTCTGCAAGGGTAACTATTAAGCTGTAAGCTTTTGTTTACTCGTGTTTTCGTCGAATTTTAGGAATTATCTGGCCCGAATCAATACCAAATTATGAGGTGAATCGGCGTACGGGTCAGATTCCAATCGACGAAGTGATACGGAGACGAAAATGGCAGTGGATTTACCACACTTTGCGGAAGGGCGCAAAACTGCATTACTGGGCATAACGTGAAATGGAACCTCATTCCCAATGAAGGCTGAACAAGCGGGCGTCTTAGGAAGTCATGGCCGCGATCTATGGCAAAAGAGTGTGAGGTGCTGGATAAGTCGTGGGGGTAGTTACGTCCCATTGCTCAGAACCATATGGCGTGTAAGAGTGGTTGATGCGCTATACCCCACCAGGGGTTAAGGAAAGGTAGTAGTATCCGTAGTAGTAATGTTCGGTAGGTAAAAAAGTGCCAATTTTTCAGAATAATGCAATGACTGGGTTCGCTACACACGGTGGCTTTTGCTGCGCTACCGCGGATACTCATGGGGTCTCGAGAATTAGGTAAAAAAAATCGTAGCGAAAGAATAGTGGCTTTTGAAACTCATATCCTCTCCGGCACAATTAGGGTGAAAATAGAGTAAAAAAATTTGTGGAAAAAAAAACACCTAGAAAATTTCCAATAAGCCAGTTTCATGTGCTCCATTTTACAAAAAGAAAACCATTTCCTATCTATCTCAGATTCCATCAAGGCATCACTTAAATAAAATTCTCTTATTGGTACATCTTTTATCGATGTTTACAAAAAATCAACGTTTCATTGAAATTGGTTCACCTCATTCGGGAAATACCCACATGATAAGCGTCGATCATTATTGCTCTATCAATCGTTCAATCATCATTAAATCCATCGTCAATTTCATCTTCATCACGCCACAACATCACGTACTCCAGTCGACACGGCTTCATCATCACGGCGCGTTTCCGATCAATCATATTTTTTTTTCACCGAAAAACTGCTAAAAACTCATAAAGCGCATATTGTGTATTTCGTTCAAATTTCTGTTCGCTACTGCACTAATTATCTCGTTTAAAACGTCCGTTCTCACTTTTTTTGCACGCTCGGTCGTTTCGAAAATTGCACAAACATCAAAATCGCACGACTCGCTGTATTTATTTAGAAAATTATTTTGGGGAAAAAGTGAAATTATTAGATGGTCAGACATTATCATTATCAACACATCAACTTCATCAGCGCCGTCATTACGGCATGTTGCACCGATCATCATCTTCCAAATGTTGGATTGAATGCTGCGAATGAAGAAGAGTAAAGTGCATTTGAAAGCCACTAGAAATATGGGTCAGCAGATGAAAGTTGAAACGATTTGATATTTATGTTCTTTTTTTGGAAAAAAAAAGATATTTGCTGGGAACCGATCATCGCAAATGAAGTGTGCCGATCCAACCGTAAAGGTTCTGATAATGCTCGTAATATAATAGCAAAACAGAGTGATTGCGGATTCATGATAACTAGAAATCTCATTTAACACATTCAATTTATAGCGAATGATCTTTCAATTATCCTATTGATACTAAGCCCGTTCAAGTTCCACTTTGGAGATACCCAGCAAAAAAGAAAAAAATATAAATAAAATTAACGCTCCCTATAGAAGCATTGTCATTGAACCAAATGAAAAAATCCTTTCCGGGCATGAATCGGAAAAGAATCATCCACAAATCTAATTAATTTCGGCGAAGAAAGAAAGGAAATAAAACATAAAAACCGAAGCAATTGAAATTTTTAAAATGCAGAGAATACAACAATATTTCAATCTTTTCTGAAAGATTGCACAGCGAAACTTATTTCTAAAATTTCGTTCGACTATTTACGTCATCGTTTTATTTTCGATTTTATTTCAAATTCGGTTAACCCATCCACCGAAATGATGTTGAACAATATTCGCTTACTCATATTTCGGTCTTTTCTTATTGTTTTTGATTCATTTTCTGATTGATTGTGGTTGAGGCGATTATTTATTAGAGTGGATCTTTATTTTCTGATAGCTTCGAACATCTTATGGATGATTATTGGTTCCATGCTAATTTGTTATAACCTTTAATCGATGCGTTTAGTAAGAAATTATGAAAGTGTTAAATATACTGAATAATGTGGTTAAATCTGGAGCAGGTAGATTGGGGAACAACAAATCAATGAAGAAATCGACTCAGTTCGTTATGATTAAATGTTTGTGATTTCTGTAATTTGGATGGAGATGTAGCATCACTCACAGGTTTAAGTAGGGTCGCCACCTAACGGACCTACCAAAATCGGAGATTCTGGGCGTTATGTACAGGGCCGGTCAAAGTCTAACTTAAGCACAGGCAAGAAAATTTTTGCTCCCCCCCCCCCCCCCCCCACCTGTCCGCTTATAACTTTTTTTCCAAACAGTTTGCCATATAAACTAAAATGAAGCATCGCTTGAAATATTGTTTGCTGAATGCTTTTTTAATATTTTTGGAATTATTATTGCATAATTTTTTAAGTGCAGTTTTGTCCAAGTAGTTTCCCATCAAACTAATATCAACGTAGCTTGCAGAGAAGTGGCTGTGAGAACGCTTTCAAAACAAATTATGTCAGGAGCAATCGGTGCTGGGTGACCGCAGATTCACCTAAGATCACTTTGCAGTCTTTCACCCCACGCCTCATGAAATTTAGGTACAGATGATAGTGTAAATGCGTCGCGTGAACTCCACTGCTATATGTGATCAGGTGCTTTTGGGTCTTGATGAACCATGCGTTGAGGACGACCAGACCCTGTGATCTGCATATGGTCAGGGTAGCTTCACCTTCATAATTTCTGGCTGTAGATTGGCTACCCTTCCACCATGACAATCCTCGAAATCGCAGTTCGAATCTCCCACATGGCTATTGAAATCCCATCCGTAGATAACCAATTTGATACTCATCAAGCGGTCGCTTATCTTCGAGATGCTTCCGATGCGGCCAAGTAAAGCCGATGACAGAATAACGCCACCGCCCTTCCTGTCATTCGAGTTTCCACAATAGCACAATTTGCACTTTTTGGAATTCGTCAAAAAACGAGCCCGGTTGACTTGCTAATTTCGCCACTTAATCTCCTGCACGCATATAATGCCTACCCTTCTCCGTTTCATGACGTCCTCCAGTTCTTTGCTCTTCTCGTCATGGATCCGACATTCCAACTTCCAGCCCTCAGTTCTCTACAGTGTACTTAGACTGCCTCATAGCGCTCGCCCCCGGAAACCGTCGAGCTCTGGCATGAAACAATGTTCGTATTACATTCAGCTATAAATTGACGAAATCCAGTCTCAAACTTGGCCTTTATCTTGGTGCCCTCTTCGGCGCCCATTCAGTGTCGGCGCCCCCAGGCAACTGCCTGTTCCGCCTTAGCCTTTGACCGGCCCTGGTTAGGTAGGCTAGAAAATTTTCCAGCAAAAAGGACAGCTTTTAAAATTTTGTACAATAATTTGAACTGATTTTTGATTTTCAATTGATAGTGTATGGTTTGACGCACTTTTACTGGATGCATTTGGTCCCCTTTTTCCAATAACTTTGTCATCCCCAAATTTTTAGCGAATATTTTTAGGGATTCCTTCATCCGATAGATTTGAGGTCTCAAAAATCTCTATAATTTTAATTCAGCGTTAATTTAAAACCATGTGAAGAACTTTTTCTACGCTTCCATTCGAGGGTGAAGTTTTTCATCTTTTGAAGCCACTTTCATTAACCAAAATCTGACGACCAGTCTTAACGTTCGTATGGCAGCCGGTTCTACGCACCGGAATAACCCGTTCTTCACCGGCCAAAAGCTGCCATACCCCCTCGATACAAGAAGAAAAATGTGTATGTGTATCTTGTACATTAGGAACCGGTTTTTATGCGTTTTGGGAGCAACACATATCGGCGCAGCTGCTCTCAAAACTCCTCGATCGCGCTGGAACTGAATCAAACTCTGGTCGTTGGATGCTGTGTTTGCTATAAACGAATACATCATAATGCCACCTCAGTCAAATGTAATCGTAGCAACGATTGGTGCCACCTCAGAAGCTCCCAACTAACAAACTCTTGAGAGTTTAGCTCCTGTGAACTGGAAAAAGCTCTCATAAGACTCTAGTAAGGGTCTCCACCACTCTTATAATGTAGCTCTAGTAACAAGATTCAAGTTAACTCTTATAGCACATTTATTAAGAGATTATTACTCTTGAAGAGTCATACTCCTGTTACAAGATCATATTTTGTCGTCATGAACTCTCATAGAGACTTTTTTATGAGAGTTTAACTCTTGAAGAGTTATACTCTCCTATGAATGCTCTTACAAGAGACTTAACTCTTATGACTCTTATAATAAGAGCCTTATAAAAGCTTTAGTCTATAACTTCTTATTATAAAACTGTTTTGAGATCGGTATACTTAAGCACTCATAAGAAGAGTGTTATGAGTACACGATTGATTTCATAGAAGTTGAGCAATCTGTCAAACACGTAAGCTAACGTTTTAAAGAGAATGTTCGACTGGAAAAAGTGTAAGCGATCGTCCACTTTCCCACCAAAAGTTGAAAAAAATACAATAATTTGAAAAGCGATACTCCCACGCTTGTCATTGTTAAGAAAAATGCTAGTTTTCACTTCAAACGACGCCGTGCTCATACTTTGGTAGTCTTACGAAAGGATGATGACCAAGTTGATACCCAACGAAAATCAAATCAGAGCATCTCGAATTGTGTCCACCTTGTATCTGACTTTTGGCGAAAATGTGATAATACCATCGGAAGTTAGTTTTCCTTTGTACTTTAATTCTGGCCTTAGTAGGGCAGCGCGCTAGTGCCTCGTACCCATACTGGCCCAGGACGGGCAATGACAGCCAACTTCCTTAGTGTGGACGGGAAATTTGCGTGCATTGGCGCGTTGGCCCCCGAATTGGACCAATGTGCCAATGCCTCGTCGACGCTGGCCTCTGTGACCAATTTCAAAACGAGATTGGCCTAATTTCATCGCATTATCTGTCAACTGTGCTTTTATTCGCATCTGCTTAGACAGCTCACGTCAGTGTACATTAATTTCGGTATGTGAAGTCGTCTACGTCCTACGAATTCGTTGACTTTATAATTAGCGCCCCGCTGTAGTTTGTCGATTCAGTTGGCCGCTGATGAGTCGGCCCACCATGTAGGCTATTTGCAATTAATGCATGACTGTTATGAACAGCGCGACGAATGCGGTCAGCGCGACAATCAAACGTCAAATTATTAATTCTTATACTAAGACTTTGGTTCATTTAAGAAGAATACAACTCTTATTGTAAGTCTTTAAGTTTTATAGGAAGAGTTTAGCTTTGGTAAAAAGAATTAAATTCTTAAAGTGAGACTTTAGTTCTTATAAAAAGAGCCGCCCTCTTGCAATAAGAGTTTTAGTCTTATAAGAAGAGCCGCCCTCTTGTTATAAGAGCTTTAGCGTTGTATGAAGATTTAATCAATACTACCTTGCCTTAACCCCTAGCGGGGCATAGCGCGTCAACTACTCCTGCGCGCCATCGTACTCTGTTCTGGGCAATGGGGCGCAACTGCCCAAAAGACTTACCCAGTACCTGACACTCCTTTGCCACAGTTCGACGCCATGTGATTCGAGGACCCCCTCTTGGTCGGCCTTGGTTGGAAATGGGGTTCCATTTCATGGCATGCAAAGCAATGCAGTTATCACTCTTCCGCAATGTGTGACCTAACCACTGCCATTTTCGCCTGCGTATCAATTCGTCGATTGGCATCTGACCCGTACGCCGACTTAGCTCTTCATTTGATATTGTTTCGGGCCAGAAAATTCTTAAAATTCGACGAAGACATGAGTTGACGAATCGTTTAATCAATGGCTGCCATCTTTTTCCGACAAGACTGCGATTTTGTAGGAAATAAATTTGAGTTTATAAGTGATTATGTGTCATAAAATATGCTAAATTTAATTGATTGTGGTTTTTTAAGTCATCAAAAGTTATTCAATAGAGTTTTGTACAATCTATCAACAGTTGATAATTATTATGTTTCTCCCAAATTTTAGAAGAGTATATTATTTTTAGAGGGCTTTGCCATTTTTCGAAGCAAAACACCTATAATCATCGATAAAATTTTAATCGCATTAAAATGTTCACTCATATTTGTGGGAAAACCAACGTTTTCCGAAGTTAATGTATCATGCGTGCAAAAATTTCATTTCAGTTGTCGTCGAAATAATATAACACAGAATGACAAATAGAAGTTCACATAAGATCATATATATTGCATTTATATTTGACAAACATAGACAGCCATTGTTTCAATATCACCACTCTCTTTCCCGCTGCACTTATAGTGAGATCTTGACTCTCATAACAAGTGTATAGTACTTTTATGAGACTTTTACAAGAGTAAAAATTTACTCCAATAAGAGGCCTTAAAGCCTTCTTATAAGACGTGTGTAACTCTTATAAGGAGAGTTGAACTCGTGCTACAAAATCAAACTGACTCTTGGAAAGTGCGCCATTTAATACTTTTAAGACTTTTATAAGACTCTTATAGTACTCTTCAAGAGTTAAATTTCAAGAGTTGCAGTCTTGATGCTGGCTCCTGTAAAACTCTTGTAGACTGTTATCAGAGCAAAATTGTTAGTTGGGCTGCTCTGGACTATCTCATCATAGAAATCGTGCCCTTCCTTCACCACTTACAAGTGTAGAAACAGGGCTCCACCATCTTCTATCTCGCTCGGTGCCCCCAGCTTGTCGTTATTAACGGTTACTTAATTGGGCTTGCAGATATCTCCAATGAATACCAACACCAATTATCGAGGTTTTTCGTTTCAGCACAAACTTACTTTAGCACCTACTATTGTCAGCCTAGATATAATATACCACTGATGCAATTTAACTGTAACATAAAATTCCCGAACTCACGGCTTTTATGGATAAGCATCGCGTAATGATTGGTGCCATACAGGAGGTGAAACTTAATGCTAGCTCGTCCCTCAATTCATACGGTGGCTACAATACTGTAGGGAAAAACAGATTGGCAAATGCTGGCGGAGGCCTTGTATTTATCGTACACCACTCAGTTCCTTATCGTGAAATAGCTTCCCTTACTACCGACAAAGTTTTCGACCTGCAGGCGATTGCAGTTCTATCTGAAAATATTGAGATTCATATCTCTAACATCTCCATTCCGCCTGTCTCCTCCTGCCACCTGAATACAAGGTTGACATCAGTTCTCTACTAACAAGCCAACATCGACTTTTGCAAGGTGACTTTAACGCTCACCATGAGCTGTAGCATTCCAACCAGAGCAATGACTCCCGAGGAATTACAATAGCTGAGCAACTCGACACATCCGACTTATGCCTGCTAAACGGGCGGTAGCGCAGTGGGTTGAGGCATCAGTCTCATGTTCGACTACCTGCGTTTCGGGTTCGAATCCCGTCCACGACGACGTTCGTGGCTATGGAGATGCAGGAGGTGCATGCTGGCAACTGCATTCTCCGAAACCAGTTTATACCAACGAAACGTCAACTGGGTCACATGGAACGGTTGACGTGCTAGGCCCCACAAGGCGTTAGGGCAATTGAGTAAACGGGGATTCTCCCACCAGCATAACGGGATTTCGTTCCACTTGCTTCCTTAAAGCAACTCAATGCGAATACGTTTTGGGGCTTTCGTCCGACCACCTTCGATCTTAATCAATCTCAATCGTCTAACAAACCTTCACCAGCTAGAACAAAGCTGATTGGGTCAGCTTTCGGAATTACATAAACGCAGCTTTAACTGCCCTACCTAAGCACCTTCTGATGTTCGCGTAACTGAAAAGAATTTTAGATGAGTTGTGGTAAAAGCAGCAGCCAAATAAATGCCGGCAGTTTGAATCCCTGAAGTTCGACCCAATTTTCCAACATAAGCTCCAATATAGGCAGACAAAAGGGACATAGTTCGCAACACCAACTCAGATGATTCTAGAGTTAAGGAGCTCAACGCCGAAATTTATAGTCAAGTCACCGAGCATAGAAAGGCTAAATGGAATATACACCTCAACTGCTACAACTTGAAATATCAAGCATCAGTAGAATTTTGACGACTGTCAGGCCCACCTGCCAACGAGGGAATGTTGCAATCCAAATTGACAGTAAGATGATTAGTGACCTTACACAATGCGCTTCTTTCTTTAATCGAAAATTCGTCAAACACCCGCCAGCTGAAAAATTGAAGCATAAAATTTGTAGGATAATCCGTAATGGCGCCATCACCTAACCGCACCAATTAACTTTTAATGAATTAGCAGCTACCATCCGGAAAGCCATCCCAGCAAAAAGTCCGGGTGGCTATATTGGGTGGGTATATCAATAGGCAAAAAATGAATATTATAGCCCCCGCGTGGGGGGTACAGAATTGTATGGATAGGGTAGTTAAAGAAGGCCAGCCAGAAGGCAAGTATTTAACCTACCAAAAGTCCCAATCTATGTCACTAACCAAGTAGCCTGCGTGTTTACCTCTGCTAAGTCGGTCCCCTAAATACCCACCCTAAATAAAAACCGGAGTCCGAAGCGTATATACCCTAGACTTGTACAGACCTAGTGGTGATACCAAAAGTCCCAATTGGCAACGACCATATGTACTAGAAGTGGGTCTCCTATATGGCCAGTTCATAGGGGAGTTTGGCACTCATTCAGTGGGATCTTGACCATTCTCAAAATCAATTAACTGACCCATTCTACAAATATTTGTCGCAGTTTTCAAGTTGCTAGCTTCATTCTATCGAAAGTTAACGCTTAATTGAAGTTTCACTTGTAGGGGAGGTAGGGGTTCCTTGGGTCGGATCTTGCCCATCATTGCCACCAACCAATTAGATCCCCCTACAAACATTTAAACAAAAATTTCAAGTCTTAAGCTTCACTCTATCGAAAGTTATCGCTTATTTGAAGTTTCATTTGTAGGAGAAGTAAGGGTTTCGTTGGTCGGATTTTACGTATTTTCAATATGGATCATACTACAAACATTTGACCAAAATTTCAAGTCGATAGCTTTATTTTGTCGTTAAGTTATCGCTTATTTTAAGTTTCATTTCTAGGGGAGGTAGGGGTTCCTAAAGTCGGATCTTACCCATTTTCAATACCAACAAAGTAGGTCTTACTAGCAACATTTCGTCAAATTTTCAACTTGCTAGTATAATTTTTTCGAAAGTTATCTTAATTAAGGGAATATTTAATTTTTTGAAATTTGTAGGGGAGGTAGGCGTTCCTTTGATCTGATTATGCCCAACTTACAAAACCTTAAGCAGCTTCTCACTTCAAGGTTACATGCCAAAAATCAGGTGCCTACGTCAATTGGTTCAGGAGTTATATACAAAAAACCTGAAAATTAGGGTAGTACGGGGTTCTTTGTAAGAAAATTACCGTTAGTTTCCAACTGATCGATTTTATTTTCCCAGGAGAGTATAAGATTACCCTCATAAGTAATCTACCTAAGCTAGAGCTTTTCACGTTTATTTAATCGGGAGTTATAGATACATTTATGTATTTTACATATGTAAGGGAGGTAGGCGTTCTCTTGGCCTGATCATACCCATTTTCAATACCATCCAACTAGATTACACTATCAATATTTGACCAAAATTTCAAGGCTCTAGCTTCATTCTATCGAAAGTTATCGTGCGAACGGACAGACAGACGGACAGACAGACAGACAGACAGACAGACAGACAGACAGACAGACGGACAGACAGACAGACTGACAGACATGGCTAAATCGAATCAGGAGGTGACCCTGATCATTTATATATATACATTGCTATACCTCCGGAGCCTCCTTTAAGGTGTTACATATTTCCGTCGTGACAAAAACAATATACCCTATACTAAAAGTCTAGGGTATAACTATACTAAAAGTCTAGGGTATAAAAATATAAATAAACAAAAAAATCAGCAACATCCGGTTAGTAAACCCATTTAATTTTACGGTTGGATCATTTTCCTAAGAAATACTTTTCTAATCTGATTTCAACATTTAAATTAAATTTTTATGTTTGCTTGCTCGACCGGGATTCGATCTCGAGTCGTTGTGCTCCAGAATCCATCGCACTACCACATAAGCCATCGAGGCAATGACCTTAACCAATCCCGTCCAAGCCATCGAACGATTCTTCTGGCCCTTGACTTATCAAAAGCCCTTGATACTTTCAACCATTCGTCACTGCTATCGAATATCAGCTGTACTTGGCTTCCAATTCAATTCGCCAAATGGAGCGCAAATTACATTGCTGGCAAACAGTCGTCTACTCTACAGAACTTAGAAATAAGAAACAGGGCGTTCTGTTCAGAGGAGTTTTATCACCCACCCTGGTTAGCCTCTATCTACAAGGCTCCAAACATCACCTGAAAGACTTATAATGATTAACTTTGCAGACGATTGTTTTATTCTGGCCACGGGTAATAATACTCATATATATTTAAAACATGTGGAACTTAATGAACCAGTATCTTGAAGAGATCAAGACATTCTTCGTTAATAAGGACTTACGCATATCGAAACCTTCAGGCGCGCCTCTTATCACATGGACAAAAGAAGTCAGAATATAACTGAACCCGTCAGGGGGGATCAATTTATTTCAATGATAAACCACCCAAAAGTCCCCGGTGTCACCCTTGATAGAATGGCCACATTTTCCGCCCATGCATCAACAATCAATGACAAAATGAGAAGTTCGGACAAAGTTCTCAAAGCTCTTGGGGGCAGTTACTGGGGTAAGGATAAAGAGACCCTACTTGTAACCTATAAAGCTATCGATAGATTTGTGGCAAACTATGCTCCACCTATTTGGTCTCAAAACCTGAGCGATGCACAATCTTGTCAAAATGCTGCACTACGTACGGTAACAGGCTATTTCCTGATGTCCCCTCATGATCACCTACACCAAGAGACCCACATGATGCCAGTAAGATTCCATAACCTCTTATCGAAGCAATATCTAGTGGGATGTTATTGTCGTAACCACCCGAACTACATACCACCTCTTCGCAATATTCGTCGCTACCTAAGAAATCTTCAGAGGGATGTTCAGCGCTTCAAAACAGAACCATTCGACGATACCGCATACAGAACTGCATACGCTACGCTACATAGGAAAGAAATCCAGGAGTTAATCAAAAATTTAAAGCCGCATCTAGTACTTTCAGCACTGGTGGTCATTTAAATATTTACTTTAAGCTTCATCACCCCGTTGGCCATGACCTTGAAATATGTAATTCTTAGGGCTATTCTGATCAAAAGTATTTACATGCTTGGCGTACATTTGCCTCCTTCGTATTTTTATGTTGAAAATTAAAATAAATATTTTTTTATCTGATTAAAATCGAGCTCAAAATATATTTTCAGCTAGAAATATTATATACGTAACTCCCATTAGGAATTATAAACATTTACGCAGAAGTACAGTACAGTAAAACATGCTTTAGACCCCTCTGAACTGTAATTAAAAAAAAAACAACCTTTACAGTGTAAAGGAAGCCGACGCATAATAATCGGACCCTCGGCTCCTGGTTTCGCACCACCGACAGATCATCACTCATCAGGTGCTGCTTCGATCTGCCGGTGGGAGCAGCACTATCAGGCCAGAATATGGTTCATTACAGGTGGTTCACTACACAACTGTGGGAAAGAAACCCGCTAAAAAAAAAGAATACAGTACTATTTTGCGGTAACCTCTGTGGGCATATCGCATAAACTACTACTGCGCGCTATCATAATCATTTCTGTGCAATGAAACGCAACTGCCCCCACAGCTTACCTATTAACTCACACTCTTTCGCCACAGATTGCCCCATGATGACCACCAATAACCACCCCCCCCCCCCCCCCCCCCTCTTCATCGACCGCTATTGGGATTGGCGTCCCACTTCATAGCGTGTCCAGCAATTAAAATCCTACCATTAACATAAATATAATATTTGCAGAGTTCTTACAAAAAGAAAAAAAAATAAGCCGCCTCGTGTCAAGGTAAAATTCATAAGTAATAATTAGTTTAATTTATAATTATATTCAAATGTTACCGAACTTTGAGTTCGGTTCATGAATAAGTCATATTCCCTCACAAAGCCAAACGGCATTTGAACGAAATTAAAAATCGTTCATCGGTTTTCATTCGTACGAATAATTAATGATTTTAAAGACTAGTCATAATTTAGTAATTTAATTTTATAACCAAAGTGATATCTCAGAAGATTTTTTGATTATAATTAGAGAAACACTTATAATAGTTTGAACTAGTTGAATTTGAATCAAGCTAACTTGTAAGACTCAAAATCCTCCTCTTAATGGAACACTCTGCCCAACAAATATCCACTTAACTTTTTGTATTATTTTTATCGAGCACGCTCCATTCACATTCTTTGTCGATTACGATATTCAACATTCAAAAATTCATATTTCACATCCATTTACAACTCAATCTGTTACAAAAAGGAAGACGATGAATCAGCTTAGTGGAATTATCGATTTCTGTAACAAAATTCCAAAAACTAGGTTAATGAACTCAGTACGAAATGAAAATATATCTACGACAACAACAGGTTACGCTTTATATGGCTCTTCTTTCTCGTCTTACGTCTTTTTTTTTGTGCGCTCCGATTTGTGGCCTTCATTTTCAACGAAACTTCTATGATAAATTTTACAACTTACAAAAGATGACACCCTATACGAACGACTAACATAGCACTCACTAGCTAGCTGATATGTTGGTGGTTTCGCGAATAACCGATTATCGCGCCCACCTTTTTCAGTTGTACATACGATAATCTATTTTTAGAAAAACGTAAAAAAAGTATCTGGTGTATAAGGAAAGCACGGGACTGAATAGATTATCTTGTGATTTATGCGATGTTGGGATGAATCAATTAAATAGATTGGCCAAATTCAACGAATTTGTCGTTAAAATAGAATAAAATACCAAAACTCATGTCATTCAAGTGGACTGAACGTTTTTCGCAAGAAACAAAACGAAAGACTTAAGTCAGTAACCTGAATTAGGCGTGCAATAATTTTTGACCTAATTGGCTTCGCTTTGAATTAAGTGCTCCAATGAATCGAATGGACTGCATGCACTTGGAAGCGATCAAAATTATTTTGCGAGCGATTCACTTCAATTCATGCATTCACGCGCAAACACCTTTAAAACAAAAGCTGCCCATTAAACCGTTTTACATCCAATTTCAACGACCTTGATAAATGAATTTCAGCATTTCAAGCTTCTTAAGAAGAGCCGTTGTTCTCCTGGAAATACCCTCCGTAAAAGTTCATCCGTGGTCCGTGTCCAATACCAAATAGGCAGATGCGTTCAAAACAATAAGCCAAACGAAAAAAAAACAGTGGCAAACCGAACTGATGGGCAGAAAATAGACAAAAGAGTACACAGAAAAAAAATAACGTACAAAATCGTTTATTACAAAAATATGAAATAGAAAAATTAGGAACATCGTCTATTCGTACTGAAAAAACATGAAAGTTAATAACATTTTGCACCCAAAAATGAAATGAAATTTCCCTCCAATTTGTAAAAAGGAAAAGTTATGTTTTTCATTCTTTCTGCTCAGTTGAAGTTGTTTCCTTTCCAAGTAGTTGTTTTTCTGCCTCTTATTTTTTTTTTCTTTGGCTAGGCAATGAAGGCCGTGCAGACGATGAGGCAAATAATATCTAAGATGGTTGAGTATTTTAGTATTTGTAGCTACTGATTGCATATCTATCGGATTGATTGTGATCTTTCATGGAAAATCACAAACAAGGCGGACGAAATTTGAACGTTAGAGTGTTAAAAATAAATCAAACAGATCGTAAATTAGGCTGCACAAACGATTGGAAAATTATGAAAAATTCATCACTATCGATATTTTGTTTGTTTGTATTTTCATTTTCGTTGGATTGATTTAATAGGAGCGAACGCGAAAAAATGGAAAGGTTTTATAAATTTGCATTTGTTTCGCATGGAGGTGGGAATCTGTATTGAGGATACATTATCGGCTCAGTTTTTTTGTTACTACATACAAAACAAGTCCTGAAACCGACTTGAATATTTGCTTCGTATTTAAATAGTAAAGTGAGAACTTCTAAAAGTCGCCACATACGACAAGCTGTAATGAACCATATTCTGGTCTGGTTGTGCTGCTTCCACCGGCACATCTATGGCAGCACCTGATGAGTAAGGATCTGTCGGTGGTACGAAACCAGAGACCGAGGGTCCCATTACACTTGGACCCCAAAACGAACGTGAGGGCAGCGAGCCATCTGCCAACCATTCCATCCTCATCGCCTCATTTTTTTTATTCCCCATTTTTACCTCCCTTGTTTGTGTTGTCTTCCCCAGGCCTATGAATTTTTGTTAATACGTAAAGGACAGGGGCAACGAGCGGCGAAAACCCCGCCCACGTCTCCCGAACTGAGCTACAGCAAGCATAGGCCGCTGCTTAGCTCGTTGAGGGGCTTTTTTCTTCGCCAGATGGCACGGCCGACCTTCACGGTCATTATGCTAGCTTAGGCTCCGTCCCCACGGGCATCTTCGGATGCCCACCAAACCGTCTGTTACACAGCATTCATTCATTCGACATACTCAATGGAAAAAAATCTCCTCATTCCCACCGTTCTATGATATTTTATGGTTCGCGAGCATGTGTGGTAACTTTTGTAATGATAGCACTGTCAATTGGGATAACTAGCAAACTATGCTGTCATTTTCGACAGTTCTTTGACATCTATTTTCAGTAAAGTTTACCATTTCATCATAAATAGACCTACGCTAGAAGAACAATTCCGTATCATCCAAACTGCAAGCCATAATTATCCACAAAGTTACCACACCTTACCTCCCATCACACTCACAGCGCTGGAGGGAACCGAATGGGTTTTTGATGATAAAGCAAAATTCTTAGGAGTTTTTTTAGTTAAAAAGTTAGACTGGAGACCTAATATGTATACAGGAGCGTGTGAAGTAGGCCACTGTTGCTCTCTACGCTTGTAAAAAAGCGATTGGAAGCCATTGGGGTCTTCAACCTAAGATTGTCTACTGGCTGCACGTATCAATTGAACGCCCTATTCTCTTGCATGGTATTGTTGTTTGGTGGAATGCTCTTAGGACGGTGGCTTTGTGCAGCTTGTTGAATAAGGCGCAAGGACTAGCCTGTTTGCTCGTTAGTAGAGCCCTGAGAAATACTCCTTCTGCTGCCTTGGATGTTATGCTTCACTTGCTTCCTTTGGACATTCTTTATTGAGCATTTTACTGCTTGCTCTGCCATCCGCCCTCGTGAAACAGGGCACCGGTTTCCATAGAGTATTGGCCACTCGGTGGTTTTGAATGACCTGGCAATCTGCTGGTACTGATTACACTTCCCCTAAACTTATTTTTAGGAAGAGCTTTGTTAGTATGATCCCCTCTCGTAATAAGTGGATTGATGGCGAGTTTCTCTTGACGGGCTATGTAGGCGTCTCTACGGATAGCTCAAAGACTGACCACGGGGTGGAAGTAGGCGTTTACTCCGATCGACTTAACCTAAGCTTATCGTTCCGTCTTCCGTTTCACTGTAGTGTCCTTCAGGCGGAGGTCACTGCGATTCTGGAGACTCTAACCTGGTTGAGGCGGCACATCGTGACATATAAGGATACCACAATCTGTACAGATAGCCAAGCTGCAATAAAATCTCTGGAATAAATCCTGTTAACATCTAAGATAAGATAATATAAGATAAAATAGTCGAGCTACTGTCCCAGCTGGAAGGCACTGCGACCATAAAAGATCTATTGTGCCGTAGCTCATTAATCCAGAAGACCATCCGTCCTTCTAATAAAGGGCAGTAAGTCTTTAGCAGGAATTAACCTGAATTCTGCAGTGCTGATAGTAGCCTGCCCGAGGAGTGACATCCTAAAACGCGTGATGGCGGAAAAAATCCGCCCAAGATGTGCTTGGTCATTTCCATGTCCTCCAGACAAAGACGGCATTCAGTCTCGCTTGACAGACCCATCTTGTTCAGGTGATATCTGACCAGGTAATGGCCAGATAAGTACCCCACTAGGAGTCTTAGGTGGGTTCTACTCATTTGAGTAGTACCCTTGTCACTGAAGGGCATTATCAGCTCCTTTGATTGACGAAGCCCTGGAAAGTTATTCCAGTACTTTTGACTCAATAGTGCAGACCAATCTGTGATCCGCCGTTTGGCCAAGGCCAGTCCAAAGCCACAGTAAGGCTCAGATCCATGAAAACTACTGGATGATCCTTGTCTAGCATATTCATCCGCAGCCTATTTCTCCTCAATGCCCTGGTGGCCTGGCAACACAAGAAGATTCGGTTATTGGTTGCCTACAGTTGAAGGAGTTCGTAACACTCCTTCACCAGTTTCGAAGAGAACTTATATGAGGAGAGCGTTTTTATAGCTGCTTGGCTGTCTGAGTAGATAGCAATGTAAGCGCCGCGAAGTCCAGTTTAAAAGATTACTCTGGTGCATATCTGAATGGCGTGGATCTCAGCTTGAAAAACGCTGGGCGAGACTCCCAATGCGATCGAAATCCTGGTGTTGGGTCCAAAGACACCTGCACCAAAACCCTGTTCAGTTTTAGACCCATCAGTAAACCACTTAATATATCTACGGTCTGGAAAGGGTGTGCCATTTACCCATTCAGAGCGGTCAGGGATGAGGGCTGAAAATTTTCTGCCGAAGCAAACTTCCGTGATTATGTAATTTGATCTCATACAGATCTGCACTTCAGAAATTTGACTCAGAATGCTCATGTCACCGCTTTCTTCACTGCGCACGTCGGAAGTTAAACGAAGTCTGAGAGCATTTAGAGCTGCTGATTCTTGAATGAGTATATGCAGCGGAGTAAGTCCAATAATCGCCTCCAGGGCTGGCGTAGGACAAGTGCACGTAGCTCCAGTGATGCCAAGGCAGGCAAAGCGTTGGAGCTTATTGCACTTCAGTAAGACAGAATATTGCTGAGTTTTCGGCCACCACACAAGCGCTGCGTAGGTCACCATGGGCCGCACCAGCATGGTGTATAACCACTCAATTATCTTTGGGGTGAGTCCCCATGTACATCCAAAGAGACTTCTGCAAGCCCACATTGTGCGTGTGGTCTTGCTAAGCACATCATCTATGTGAGTATTCCAGGTGAGTTTGGAGTCTAGAATTACCCCGAGACATTTAACTTCAGTGGAGTAATCTAAGGTCGTGCCGCCTAACGAAATTGGATCCAATGTTAAATTTCGTTTTCGTGTGAACGGCACAACAACAGTTTTCTGTGGGTTTACATGTAAGCCCACAGCAACACACTAGTGCAGAACTATGTCAAGGGCCGACCTCATCACCTCCGTAAGGGTGGATTCGAATTTGCCCCTGACTATGATAGTTAAATCATCCGCGTACCCGATAGTAAGATAACCGCGCTCATTAAGCATGGAAATTAGCTCGTCTACGACAAGGGACCACAAAAGGGGTGACAGAACGCCACCTTGTGGACAACCCTTTACGGCATTCACGCAAATGAATGTACTGCCTAGAGTTGAGTGAATATCCCGTCCACGGAGCATGGCGTCTATCCATGCAATGGTAGCGGGTGGGATGTCCCTGAGTTCCAGTGCTCTGGAAATGCACTCGTAGCCGGTATTATCGAAAGCCCCCTCAATGTTTAGAAAAGCACACAACGCGATTTCCCTATCACTGAGGGACTTTTCGATTGTACTGACAAGGTTATGCAAGGCGGTCACTGTTGACTTGCCCTTCGTATACGCGAATTGCATACGATGTAGGGGGCTCGACAATTCCATCTTGTGCCTGATATGCAAATCAAGCAGCTTTTCCATGGTTTTAAGGAAGAAGGAAGTAAGGCTAATCGGTCAAGAGGATTTGGGCATATGTTCCGGCTTATTACCGGCTTTGGGTATGAAGGCCACATTAACTTTCCTCCAAGGTTGTGGTATGTACCCAAGGGCGTAGCTTGCCCTAAAAAGCTTAACATCTAAGGTAATAGCTGAATGCCGTTCGATCCTCATTGAGGCGGGGGGGTTTTTAATATTGTCTTGTGCTGAATTCCAGGGCATAGTGGGTTTGGTGGTAACTTCCACGATAATTAGCTTGCATGGCCGGGGACTAAGGGCGTGGTTCAGCAGCAAACTATTATTTGTGTGCCTACATATTAATTCATGTAGCCTATACTTTAAGTCTGAGGCTATCAACAAGGCGAATGAAAGGTGGTTAAGTGGCATTACATGCCCACAACTAGATCGATGTGACCTCGTTTAAATCCGTTTCGCTCATCCCAACTCAAAGCGTTGAAAAGGCAGAATATCGGTTTTGTTGTGAGAGTAATTACTGGCCACTAGCTTATTGGGGAGCATGCTAGGTGGCTTCGCTTTCCTTTTAATGATTTTTGCAGAGGCTGTGGAGACGTCGATGAGGAGGAGAGTTGTTTCCATTTGCTCTGTTCTTGTGAGCCTTGCCAACTAAGAGGAGATCAACCCTTGGCTCCTTTTTTTGTCAGAGCTGGAGGATCTTGCGTTTTATCACCAGCTCAGGTTGGTTCAACAATTAGCTAGGGTAAAGGGGGTTAATATAGTACACTGTGGTATAACAATGGACCAGCCACCTCCAGCTGTAAAAATAGTCTAACTACAACAGTAATAGACAAGACTAACTTGAGTTGGCTAAATTCTAGGACTAGCCACCATGCAGTAACGACTCGACGATGATAAAATTGTCGTTCAAAATCTACGTTCACTGTGAATCTTGTTTGGCGGGTTGCTAGTGAATCGGGAAATTTTAACTTCAAACGAATATGCATCTTCACAAATGCTTATACGTTCACCAAAGTTAGTGTTTCTTGAGTCAAATATTGACATTTACTACCCAACCGAATCATGCTTTCCCAAGTAGCACATTCAGGGGACTTGAACATAACGTTTCTCTAACGTTAATATTCAACGACATCAAATCTAACCCTGGTTATGGGACGGTTATATAACCGTCTTGTGGCGATATGTGCTACTTGGGTTGGCTGCTCCCAACCTCATCACGTTAATAGGAATGTGCAGATTAAACCGAATTTTTTGCATGTTCGTATGAAAGTGATTTGGTTTGGTATCGAGCTTGGGCCTTAGCGGTTTTTTTTTAGCGAAGAAATTTTAATTCTAATGACACCTTTCGCTTACATTCGCTATAGTGGCTTTTAAAAAAAACACAAAGCTTCGCCGAAATGGTGGTCCTAGATTTGTGCACTAGCTTCCACTGAATTGTAAAAACTGAGTATCCTTTCACGTTTTGGTAAATTGTAGCACGGTATGGGTAGTACGTCCGTTTTTAATAACCGAAAGTTTGTGTGAGGTTCCTTAACTGTCTTGAATTTAAGCATGGAATTTCTATGTACATGCGTTTATATCTGGTTTAACTGCAATTTTTATCAAATAAGTTCCGTCCCCTCCAAACTCGATTTCTAGATCCGCCATTGAGTTTGGGTTTGATGGCGCTTGGGTCCCTTTTTTCCGCCGAACACAATATTTTTAGAGATAGTCACGCCGATGTGATTAAAAGGCAAATTTATCCAACATTAGAATTGCTATGGGTTTGCGACCCAGGATGCATAAATGACTAAAACCTGAAAATCACAGGCCCTGTATAGAACTGGTAGCGTGGATATTAAACAAAATTCAAATCGCTTTCGAATTATACACCCACAATACTCGTATACTCCTGGAGTACGATTTTTAGCTTGGTATTTATTGGAATATTATGCTGGCAATGCCATACATTTATTGTAATACTGTACTCAACTGTATGACAATCTATTCTAATAAAACTAGTCTCGTTCAAAGGTTATGGGCCCAGTTGTCTTTGAATTTTGCCATTTGTGAAAAATATTCTGTTGGGAGTTTTCGCCGTTTTAATTATTCTTTTTTTTTGGTGCTAATAAAAAATTATACAAAGTATCTACACTGCATGCAGATACATCGAAACATGGATATGTCTTATGCCTACCGAAAGCGTGGGATGTGTTTTGTCGAATGATTTCATCCAGTATAACTATACTGGGATCTTTATAAAACTTACGTCGATATCTTCAACACAACAGGTTACACGCAGTCGGTAGCCAAAGACATATCTATGTTTCGATGTATCTGCATGCAGTGTAGATACTTTGTATCATTTCCCACCAAAAGCCAATAACCTGTCTTCCAAGAACCGATTCCCGATAAACCCGCTCCAAATCAAACTTAACACCCCCTTTAAGAGACAGCGAGACATACCCCATTGAAAGCTAACATCCCATATGAACCGGATATACCCGTTCTAATGAGATTGAACACCCAAGCTCATGAGACAGATAGACTCGCCCTATTGAAAGTCAACATTTATGCAGCTAATACATCGCACAGTATGTGGAGATTTTGTTCTATGTTTATAGCACGTAGTATAAATCCGCCATTTTGTTCTATAGGTATGTTTATTGCACGTGTGGTGGGGGCCCACATTGTAAACCAGTCACACCTCAAATCGCCGCCATTGCAAATGCACAGCCACAGTCGCTGGATCACCCGATTTGGCTCGAATTAACTTCATCCGCTCTCGCTCATCTTCGGGGGGCGGGAACTATGTACACTCTCTCAAATTGCGTCTACGCATGTCCAAGTGTTAGTCGAACTGACTACTTGCTACTTTTTCTGGGATCCTAGTGATTCAGGTAGTACAATGGGAGCTATTTTAAATCGGCCACTACATTCATTCTTGCCGTCCACAACGTCAATCAACATCTCAACATGTACACACAAGATCCCCGCAAGCGCGCCGCCCGCGCAGATCCACAAGAAACAGCCATGCACAATGACCACTTCACTCAAACGACATGCACAACCAGAATAGAAAAATTTTCAATGGGCTTGTTTCCTCTTCTGACCCCCGAGTAGAAAAACAGACATTTCGTGTGACGGGCAGATTTTTAGGATGACCCCCAGCTATAAGACATATCCATGTCAAAATCAAAAATTTGATCTCTCTGTTGTGTGCGGAAAAATCGAAAAACTGCGTGCGATACAATAACAAGTGGCGGACTCATAAAATCATCAGGACCTTTTCGTTCGATTCAAATGATCATCGGAGTTCATCTCAATTATCAGCAATGTCTAATGCAATTTTGGAAACGACTGAAAACGGCCAAAGAAGTTTGGAGCGAATTAAAGGAATCATTTGAAGATTCCGGAATGTGCCGTAAAGTAGATTTGATTCGAAAGATAGAAAATACGAAACTTGACGGATGTGATTCAATGGATTCGTACGCCAATGAAATTATAGGTGCTGTTTTTTTTTTATTAGTATTTGTCCTTTTATGGATTGCAAAATTTCACCTAAAATTAATCGGAAAAAAATATTAGAACAAAACAACTAATTGGTTAAATTTCGTAATTTTTTTTTTATTTTTTTTTCCGAAGTTAAAATTACAAGACTGGATGCATTTCGAGGCAATTAACACCTCATCCTTAGCAAATGCGTTGCTCACAGTTAGTACAACCCACAATATAAAGTAGCAAAAATCATAATGTCAAATTTTTTGATACTAACCTACAAATGCTCAGAAAAAAAAACAGTGCTGTTTTTAACCCCATTAAACGATATTCGATATTTTATTAAATTTCTTAATTCATCAAGATTTTTATCTTATTTTTCAAAGAAATTTTCAATATTTTAAGCAAACCTGCAGAACGCCTACAAAGACACCGGATATTCTAAAAAAAAAAGAAAATCGAACAGAAGGTCAAAATACGGCTCGAAGATTACGACAACATTTATTATTCATATTGAAAAAAAAAACACCTGAAGGAAAAAAAAGATGCGAATATCTTTCTATTTTATTCTTCCTATTCACAGCCTACATAAAACGATCTGTGAGAAATAAACATTCGGTAAACATTTGCATAAGTTTAGAAAGAAAAATCTTGCCAAATCGATTATGTGCGATCAAACTGTTACAGCCGCAAAAAAAATGTTTACTGCTTTTGAACTATAGAGACTTATGTACATTTCAGCCATTTTATTGTAAAAAATATCACCCGTCAACTTGTTGACATGTGGAATATAGTAAAAAATAGTATCGTGGACAAAAGAATATGCAAAAATTAGATTAACATTTATAAAAATATCACACGGGCTTGGTACGGCACTATTTATAGATACATTTACGAGTATATCTAAGCTGCCTTGATTTTGAAATCCAAAACTGAAACGGAAAGAATAATGCCCATACGTAGACTTGCATTTGGACAGACTTAATAAAATAGTACAATAATTTTCAAGATAGATATTTATTCTTTATTATTCATATTCCACAGGAAATACGAGTAGTTTTAGATAAAAAAAAAATCAGCTATGTTACTCGTGCAAAAATTTGACATGACTCTTGTTATATTATATTGTCACCCATGTTGATATTAATATTCATGATTAATAAATATTAATTTGAAATTGGTATTATCATGTATGCTGACTCAAAAAAGTATCGATATGAGAAAAAGCAAAAGAGATTAAATGTTGCCAAGATTTCGGTTTATGCGAAAAAAAAATATGTGAAGACAAATGAATGCGAAGATGCTTCTGAAGGATTCCGTTGACGTGAAGTCAAGAAAAATTATTGTCGTATAGTATGGGGCGACCGGTAGCGCAGTGTCTCTTGTTTGACTACCGGCGTTTCGGGTTCGAATCCCGTCCACGACGACGTTCGTGGCCATGGATGTTCAGGAGGTGCATGCTGGCAACTGCATTCTCCGATACCAGTTTATGCCATGAATCGTCAACAGGGCCACATGAAACAGTTGACGCGCTATGCCCCACAAGGGGTTACAGCAAATTGAGAGAGAGAGAGATATTTTAACGTCACAACGCCAATGTGGTTTGAATTTAAAGCCAAGTTTTTAAATTTTTCGAGTTTTATTTTACTAATTCTTGTTGTTAGTGTTGTAGAAAACTGAAAATTTCAATTGTGTGTGTGTCAAAAAATATTTAAAGTTCATTTTCCATGCTCTCCGTGTCGAGGCCAAGGGATAAGGCCACCTCAGTGCAATGCAGGTTTTGCAAAGAGCGCTATTGGTGTTAGTTGCCTTGCTCTGCTGGACAATTAAAAATACGTTCCACTTTGCGAGGGGTACTATCACACGCTGGGCAGTTGTTACGTACTGTAGGGTCGATTCGGAACGAGTACGAATTTAAGCAAGAACACCAACCAGAGCGGAGTTGAGCAAGTATCGCTCTAGTTGCTCTTGGTTGTTTTCGTTTATCCGTTGGTATGGTTGGTGGCGGCGCTGCTAGTACGGGGTTTGACTTAAGTCGCTCAATCAACGCATGAACTTTCTCTTTATGTAGAGTGACAATAACAGTTTTGTAGACGGTGTCGTCGAATGGTTTTCGGTTGAAGCGTTGGACCTCCCTTGCAAGGTCTTTTGAATTGACGACGGATGTGACGAGGTGGTGGTGTTCTGTCCATCAGGTTTTTACTGGGTTGGTCACATCTGTAGCATCCCACAAGTTACTGCTTTGCTAAGAATTTGTTGTGGTATCTTAAAGATAGGATTTACCTCTCTTGATGTAGATGGTCTTGTGATGACATCAGGAGGCAGCCTGTTGCTGTGCGTAGTGCTGCATTCTGACAGGTCTGCGTTTTTTTACACTGCGTGTCATTCACATTTTGAAACCAGACACTCAATGACCCCTTGAGCGTCGTAGCGCGTCAACTTTTGAGTTGCAGTTGACGTTCCGTTAACATAAATGTGCTACGGAGTTGCCCGTATGCACCACCTCGAACCCGAACCTAGAACCCATCCCATTTTTTCACAGACGTTCTGGCGGCAGTCGTTTCTACGTACCGGAACGACTCGTACAACGTAGCGTTTTACGACCAAGAGCTGCTAGACCCCTTCAATGCGAGAAGGAATATGCCTTTGTGTGTTACTTTCCACGAGGCTGTTTTTATTGCGAATTGGGAGCATCGCATGTCGGCGCTGCCGCTCTCAATTCTCCCACACCGCGCCGGTATTTTAACTAACCCGGCCACTTAACGCGATTCCATCTCTGTGAAATGCAACTGTTGCGATGAATGGTGTCATCTGAAAAACTGTCCTGGTCTATCCCATTATAAATTGTGGATCCCTTACTTCTCTGCGGATCTGTGCAAAAATAAGGGCCAGCAATCATCTTCTATGCTCCAGACTCAAAGTACGGAGTACACTGTGGGCTTGTAGATATCACCAGTGACACCTATGAACAACAACACAAATCACCAAAGACCATCATCGCAATTCAATTAACTCCAGCTCTGACCTTTGCAAACATCGATATACTTTTTTGGTTCAGCCCAATTGTAACTTAATTAAAATAAATAAGATACCAGAACTAACTGCATTCATGGACAGACACCATATGCTAATAGGAGCCATTCAGAAAACAAAACTTAGTGCCAATTCGACCCTTAAGCCTTGAGGAAGGATAGAAGGACTGGCGCTTATTATCCACCACTCTGTGCAATATCGTGACATATATCCTACCACCAACGACAATATTCTCGAGATACAGGCGATTGAGGTTCAGTCAGGAGACGATCGAAATTTTCAATATTTGTGTGCCTCCTGCCTTCAGTTGCCCCTCTGGTTACAAAACTAATATCAGTCCCTTCTTAAGTGGACAATACCGGCTTATACTTGGTGATTTTAATGCCCACCATGAGTTGTGGCCATCAAACCTCGACAACGGCTCCCGGGGAAAAATTATACTTATCGGACTTCAGCCCTCTGAACGAAGATATCCCTACTCGCCTGACTGGATTTTGCTCAAGCTCTGCAGATATATCTATAATAGGTGCTGGCCTAATCAACGTTGTCCACTAGGAAGCCGTTCTAGCTTTTTCATCTGACCATCTCCCCATCATAATCAAACTTGACTGACCTGCCTTCGTACAACAATCTGACCGCCGAAATTTTCTGAACTACAACGAAGCAGATTATGGGCAAGCTTCAGGAATTTTAGCGAAGCGGCTCTTACTGCCCTTTCATTTGACCACCTCCCCATCATCATCAGACTTTAACGACCTACTTCCGTACAACAATCTGACCGCTCAACCTTTCTGTACCACAACCAAACAGGTTGGGCAAGCTTCGGAAATTTTACCAATGCGGCTCTTACTGCCCTTCCGACTCCTTCAGATGTACGCTTAGCTGAGAAGAAATTTAGGAAAATTATCATAAAAGCTGCATAAAAAATTATTACTGCAGGACGAACTCCTGAAATTCGACCTAATTTCTCGACGTGCAGCTGACGTTGGGAAATTAGGTCGAATTGGCAGACAAAAGAGACAAAATCCGCAATACTAACCCTGACGACCCTAGGATTAGAGAGCTCAATTCCGAAATCATTAATCAAGTCAACGAGCATAAGAGGACCGAATGGAGCTTTTATTTAAATAACTGTAACTTAAAATCTGGAGTCAGTAAGTCAACTGTTAGAGCCTTCAACAAATCCCTCCAAACTGCAGGGGAACATTGCATTCAGTTTGGTAACACCATGATTGGTGATCCTTCGAAATGCGGCTAGCCATTTTAACCGACAATTCGTTGAACTTAAGCCACCTGCCAATTACAAGTGCAAAATTTTCAGGAAAATTCGAAACAGCAATTTTAACCAGAATCGCCAGTTAACCCCCGACGGAGATTCAGCAAGCACCAAAGAAGCCAAAAGCTCCAAGATTTCGATCATAATGCCCAAAAATTTTGAGTATCTAACGTCCATCCCTATCCTATGCATCGCGACGTTAGTGATCCCCGAAGTGTGGAGAAAAGGTAGTATAACTCACATTCTTAAGCCCGGGAAAAAAACAACATCGCGTGGATTCTATCGTTCGATCACTCTTTTATCACCTGTTGCCAAGACGTTTCAAGCGCTAATTCTTCCGAAGCTTACAACCCACTTTAACCCGGCCAAACCATCAACACGGAATAAGACGAATGCACAGCAGGACTGTAGAGAAAATTATTCACTTTCATTAATTTACATTCAGCACATCCCTTAAAATACATATTTTACATTGTACTGATATTTTAATAGGTTAGCTACAACAGTTCTACCTGATCTAGCCACCCTACAAAATCGCCCTATCATTACACCTACGACAACTTTGGATGCCATTACTTCCCAAATATGTAATGGCCTCAACTAATCCTAACCTTTGTAATGAACCATATTCAGGACTGGTAATGCTGCTTGCACCGGCAGATCGAAGACAGCACTTGATGAGTTAGGATCTGTCGGTGGTACGAAACCTGAGCCCGAGGGCCCCACTACACCCGGACCCCGATGCGAACGCAAGGCCATCTGAGCCGTCCGCCAACCATTCCAACTTTATCGCCCCATTTTTTTACCATTCCCCATTTTTGCCTCCCATGTTTTTATTGTATTCCCCAGACCTATGAATTTTTTGTTAATACGTGAAGGATAAGAGCAACGAGCGGCGAAAATCCCGCTCATGTCTCCCGACATGGGCTATAGCAAGCTTAGGCTGCTGCTTAGCTGAGTGGTTTTTATAAGCCAGATGGCACGTCGGGCCGTGCCTTCATAGTCATTAAGCTACCTTAAGCTCCGTCCCCACGGCCATCTTCGGATGCCCACCAAACTGTCCATTACAAATTCTGGTACAGAACAAGACTAAAAATGACCGCATCGGGTTGCTTTTTAGTCCTTCCATCGATTTGTTAAGGCTACTTGCTCTAAGTCTTAGAACTTAGCTATCTTTACTTTACGTATTCTCCCTTCAAGTAGCTGTGCTTTCTTCTGTAGCACCCCCATCCTTCCTCTAGTGTAGATTATCCTTTTGCAGTCAGTTCAACAAAGCAATCCAGGTGTTGTGTTTGTCTTTTGTGGCTTAGTCACGTACCTAAGGCCTCCATAAATACTTTGAATTGTCGGCATTTGGAGCTTCTTCGGTGTCCGAACAAAGTGCGGTGGAGCTCTGAGTACCTTTCTGTTTGCAAGGATTGTCCATTCGCTTCAGTTTAAAAAATGTTATTGCCTAGTATTGCATTTTCCTATTATTTATGTGCTCAGCAGCTTACAGAATTTATGAGTGTGTTACGGCAAGGAATGCAGTGTTATGTCTGTGCTGGCCTCAGGATTCTTTGTAACCTGTTGATCATCTGGATGATGGGAGATACAGTATTTTTTTCTCAATTCTTTTTTTCTCCTCTTCAATGGTTTCCGGCTAGCTCAGGAGCCCAACTGTTTTTTTTTTCTGAGACACACACTATCCTCAGCTTTTACTACTTTGCAGGCCTCGTAATAGAAGCTGCCCTGTAATAAGCCATATTCTGGTCTGGTATTGCTGGTTCCATCGGCAGATTGATGGCAGCACCTAATGAGTGGTGATCTTGAAATATCGGTGGTACAAAACCAGAGGTCGAGGGTCGCATTACACCTGGACGCCGATGCGAGAGCAAGGGCAAGTGAACCGTCGGCCAACCATTCCATCCTTTTCGCGTCACTTTTTTTAGTCCCAACTTTTACCTCTCTTCTTTCTGTTGTAGTCCTCAGTCCTATGAATTTCTCTTAATACGTAAAGGACAGGGGCAATGAGCGGCGAAAACCCCGCGCACGCCTCCCAAACTGAGCTACAGCAAGCATAGGCCGCTGCTTAGCTCGTTGAGGTGTCTTTTTCTTCGCCAGAAGGCACGACCTGACTTTCACGGTCATTAAGCTCCCTTAGGCTCCGTCCCCACGGGCATCTTCGGATGCCCTCCAAATCGTCCATTACACCTTGCCAAAGGATGATTCTGGTTGCACTTGACTTATCAAATGCCTTTGATATAGTGAACTATTTGATTTGGATTTGTATCGGACATCAGCTGTTCTTCGCTTCCAGTTCAGTTAACTAACTACAAACGCTAACTGCCTTGCTGGCAGACATTTGCGGAGCTCAGGAACAAGTGGTCTAAACTCACGATTAAACAAAACGTTCCATAGGAAAGAGTTCTATCACCCACCTTGTTTAATTTCTGTCTATCACGACTCCCAACACCACCTAAATGGATTCGAATAATGAGCAACGCCGATGTCTGTTCAATTTTAGCTACAGGTAGCGACATCGAGCAAATGTGTGATCTGGTCAATCGCTATCTTGAGGAACTCAACCACTTCTTCTTCAATAAAAATCTGCACATATAAACTTCTAAGTCCTCGGCTACTCTCTTCACATCGCGGACCAAGAAGTACAGAATGCAACTAAACATATCGGTAGGTGATCTACCGTAAACTGTCATTCTTGGATTTCGCTTGGTGAAATCGCGGCGGTCAATAACTGCATAGCAAGTCCCCTCTTGTATATTAAAGTAAACTTCTGTCTATTTTGGAGGTCAGACGTCTGAATAATTCCATACTAAGAGCCCGAACTTGATTAATCTATAGAATATCATAATTGCTAGAGCGTGTTAGGCCTTTCTATTTTTGCTCGAAAAACACAACTGAAGATCTAAAATATGTATTTTCCAAAAAAGTTCTAAATGAACCCAAAGAATCTGTCTTTTGTTTTCAACAAAGTTATAAGTTTACGAGTATTCATTAATTGATAAACTACTCAATTGAAGACACTAAACAAAAATTCCGGTTAATTTTATCTTTGGTTGTAGTTCTTCTGTTTCTCTTTTCAGATTTCGTCAAAATATCATAAAATCAATTCAAATTAAGTAAGTTTTGAAAATTCTTATAATTTAAACTAGATAGAAAAAACAATTCTCGGCAAATCTGCATAGTGATTTGTATGCTAATTGGTATACGGTGATCAATAACACTTATTTGTTAACGAGAGCGACTGTGATTTTATTAGTTTACATTAAACTGCAAATTTGCCTTTTTTTTCCAAATATCCGGTTAATTAATAGCCGAGCAAAATGACGGAGTGAATACATTAACTTGGTCTATCTGTGCAGTCTATAAGAGTTCAATTAACGGCGGAGCAAAAAAGGGCACTCACGATGTTTTATATTTATCGAAAAAGGAAACTGAGGCTATAAAAATTGGGGGCTGATTCGATAATGGATTTTTGTGACGACTATTTTGACACAAATCAGTCATTCATGTGACATAAAAATGGAAAAAAAATACGTATTTTCACCAGGAAAATTTTTTTCTTGGATCCGATTGATGCGAAGAGGAAGTTCTGAGTTAAAAAGTATTGCAAGCTAAATTTTATGGGTTTCGGACATCGGAAGTAACTTTTCAGGATATTGATTAATGATCAAATTTCTTTTTTTTTTATGAAGCGCTCTTTCTACTTTTAGGCCGGAAAATGGCCTTTGATAGTTTTGAGAAATTTATAGGGAATTTATATTAAAGATTGTAATGTTATGAATTGCAAAGTGAAGTGACTGCATAGGGTCATTGACATCCTAGATTAAATTAAGTTTGAAGTGCCATTACTACATGTAACCTCTAATCGTACATGTAGGTAGATTTAGGTAAATAGCTTAGACGACGGATAAAACTTAGTTGATAATCGTATTATAGTATTTAACTTTGTTAAAAACTCAATCGTGTCGGTTTGATTGATGCAGTCCTTCACAGCCTGATCGTGTTGCATGCAACACCTGAAGAGTACTTCTTCCGTATGATGCTAATGAGAGAATAAGATAACAAAACATCCATTTTCTTTTTAACAACCAATTCCAAATACTTCTGGACAGCCGAAAGTCAATTGGTTGAACTTCGACTTATTTCGGCTCTATCTAAATGAGCCCGCAATTAGCCCCCACGACTGGGAAGTATCTGAATGGTGGCTGTTTAAGTTCGCTAGGCACAGATCCATATCGTTCTTTTAACCCGCACTGTAATATGTTTATAAATCGGTGGTTGGTGCGCGTTAGCAAGTGTTAGGTTTTGAGAAGCAGGCTAATGAACTAAATTTGATTCGTTTACCACTTCTTACCCCTCAGATGGAATTCCGTCGGGTGAGGTCACTTCTGCCTTTCTTTTTTTTCTATTTCTTTTTCTTCCGTTGATTTATTTAAACTCTCCAAATTACTATTGCTATTGCAAACAATACTCATGAGGGACTTTATCATACTAAGTTAGCTTTGCAACGACCCAACTACTTGATCAAGCCCATCCAATTGAATTTTGTAAATTTCCGAGCAAACGTAGTTAGTCATATTGATTTTTTAAGTCCGCTGAAGCTTGTCCCGAGCGATGGTTGTGAAGGGAGGAGGGAATGATAGCTGTAGTCTGACTGGATGAGTAAGACCTAAGCGTCTCAGGTCATTAGGGTGGCATGAATCACGTCGTGAGACCTGCAACATAGTTGTGTCAACTAGGGTATGTTATGAACCACCTGAAGCAGCTATTACCGAGGCCACCCCTTAATAGGGTTTAGCGATGGGCCGAAAACCCCATCCTTGTAAAAATTACCCCATGTGAAGAAACCTGGAAAAAACCTCCGATTGGACGGATCAATAACGACTGCAACAGGTCGAGAAATACAAACTGACCATGCCTGCAGTCCAGAAAAAGCTTGCACACAATTTTCAACAGCGGTAATCCATCTGGACATAAGCAGTTTGGAGTTTGGTTCATCGTGAACAATCACCTCAAACCGCACGTTATTGATTTCAAACCCATCAAAGAAAGTTCATGTAAGATTCGCAATAAGACTCGGTTTTTCGACCAGTGGCTCAGCAATGTGCAAGCCCCCACTTCCTCTGAAGATAAGGAAGAAGCACTGAAAGACGAGTTTTACTTCAGCATGGAGATATTGTTCGATTCACTTCCAACAACCGACGTCAAAATACGGCTGGGAGATTTCATTGCGAAAGTAAGGCATCGAGGAGCCACTGAAAGACACAGACTCCACAAGGTATGACAACGGTCAACGACTAATTGACTTCTCATCCAGTAGGAACCCTTTCGTAAGCTCAACTTGCTCTCCGCACCGACGCGTTCATAAAGAAACCTGGAAATCTCCGGATACACGCACCGTCAACCAGATTCACCATGTCCTCATTTGCAAAATATGGGCTTCAAGTGCGTTAGATGTCGGATCATGCCGAGAGCAAATTGCGATTCCGACCATCACTTGGTAAAGACAACCTATCGGTGTAGGATCTCTTCAGCGCACCAATCAAGAATAAGCCCAAAATCTTTGCGGTTGACAAATTTCTGAACGATGCTACGGCGCAGGCATATACAACCACAATTGAAGAAAAACTGACAACTATGCTACACAACATCACGGCAGGGGTTTTGGAAAAAAAATTAAAAAACTCTATCTAGGAGGGCGCAGAGAAGGTCGTTGGACATAAAGCCCGGCGAACATGAAATGACTGGTTCGACGAAGAATGCCAAAAATCGCTTGACGCGAAGAACGAAGTTTACAGACAATGTATTCAACTAGAGCTAAGAGACAAAATTATGACGAGCTAAGGTGAATTTAAAATATGATAGAATATTGAGACAAAAGAAATGAAAATTATTTCATCAGCAGTTGCTGAACATTGATGATAACCTAGCTTCTCGGTCTGGTCGTTCTCAGAGCCCCGCTTATTGGCAATCAGCATGGCTCTCAGAACGACCCTTTCTGATACCATGAATATAATGCTGCTCCCGCTAGATATTTTTGGCGAACAGGTGACTGCTCGCACGGGTGTCCGTCTTCGCGATGCAGGACAATGGTTAGCTCTAAACTGTGGACACTCGACGATTTTAGATAATCGAGATATCCCTGCAAGGACGGACCATGTCCACCAAAACTTATGTTCACTAAGTCCTTCAAAAGTCTCATCCCATTACATACGCAATGGAAAGAAGGCTTTCTTCCGACAACAGATACGATACATGTCTACACAGATGGGTCTAATCATGACAATGGCATGGGAGCGGTCATTTACTCCGAATGTCTGAGTCTGACCCTATCGGTTCGACTACCCGACTACTGTAGCGTCCTGCAAGCGGAATTGGTAGCTATTTGGGAAGTCCTGGCCTGGCTGGGACGCAATCGTTATGACGTATCTGTGAGAAACATCATTTCTCAAAAAGACCGTCAAGCTGCGATTAGAGCCTAGGAATCCATACGTATAAGCTCAAGGATAGTGTTGCAGTGACGCGAGTCTCTCACAGAGATAAGTGGTATCTTTGATATTGTCTTTTGCTGGATTCTGGGTCATTGTGTTTCATTGGCAACTGCCGAGCTGACGAAATTGCTAGAAGAGGGACCTCGGAAGAATATCTGCAAAGTTGAGATGCCTTTTGATGTATGTAAGCATAGTATAATGCAGGCCGCGATAGGAATCACTAACACGAAATGGCTAAGTGGCAGCACTTGTTTTAAGATAAAGCTGATATAGCCCAGGTTGGATATGAGTCGTTCCGCTAAGCTATTGTGGCTGGAAAGGCATCACATTGGTACGGTCGTGGACAACATCACTGGGCACTGTCCAATTGGAGAGTACGCCAGGAGGCTTCGGCTTCCGTATAATGACATATTTAGAAGCTGTGGGGATGATGAGGTAGAGAATAGAACTTTCCAAATTATCTATGAATGCCCGGGCCTGGAAAGTAGTAGGAGGGCTACCTTTGGGGCCTAGTACTTTGTCGAAATGGGTGACTTGCAGGACATCGATGTTGGCCAGCTCCAACGTTTTGTTGTGGGCTCGGGCTGGTTCAAAATTTCGAATGGATCGGGACCACAAAACCTGCTTTGTATCACAACGTTACCTGATGCGGCCTATATGTGATTTGAACAAACATAGCAACACTTTAAAATAACCTAACCTAGTCGATAGAGAACCAGACAAGCGTATAGACTAGTAAACACGATTAAGAATGGCTATCGATACAGGACTAGCCTCTGTAAGGTCAAGGATGGAAACTTCATCAGGGCGTGCTATTTCGAAGAGCTTCTTAATCCTGCATCCGATGTTGGCAGCCCAAATCGTTGACAATAGTATCGAACATGGCCCTAAAACACAATCCCCGATAGTAGAAAAAGTTTATCTCGCCTTGCAGCCACTCAAACCAAATAAAACGACGTGTGCGGACGAGATTCCAGCTGAATTGCTAAAACTCGGTATAACGGGTCTAATTAATGTGATACATCAATTACTCCTGCGAGTATGGGAGGATGAGAAGATCCTAGAAGATAAGTGCTGGATCATCATCATCAACCCATCAGCTTTTCACGGTCAAGCAGATCCTGCAAATGTGCTGAGAGTACAACCTTGACGTGTACCAAATTTTTGTCCACTGTAAGCAGGCATACAACAGTATCGATCGTGGTGTACTCTACAATAACATGCTGCAATTTGTATTATCAATAAAATTTGTATGATTAACAAAAATGACGATGACCAACTCCGACTCACGGGTCAGGATCCAAAACAAGCTGTCTGGTCTCATTAAAACACGTACTGAACTGAAGTAAGGCAATGGACTGCCTCCGACGCTCTTTAACGTGGCACTTCAGCACGCGGTCCGGGTAATTAATATGGACCACACACGCACTTTGCTTTTCTAGTTGACGCAGTTGATAGCGTACGTTGACGACATCAACGTAATTTCCGGAAACCTGCCCGCCGCAGAAGAACTTCTACTCGTATGTTTCGAAATATCTGAACTCCTTAAAGTTTACGCTCACTTCACTGCTGTCTTCAATTGTGAAAAAGCACCACTATCTTCATATGTCCTACACAGATCTTTCACAACAAAAACCTGTTGTTGTATAATAATAAAAAAAAGTAGACTTTAAAAACGGCTGATTTGAAAACCAGAAATTGACCAGTTTTTGTCATTGGTACCAAAACCAATAAAGAAATTCGTGAAACCTGAATACTGCTTTTTAACTAAAATCCAAAAGCTTCACTAGAAGTAATGTCATCCGTCACTAGACACAAAATCTTTTTAGACCTTACCATAAGGCGATGATGATTTAGCATAAGCTACTTGAAGCATACCTTAAGGCTTCCTCAAGACTGTTCCGATCCTACTTCGGTGAAAATTTTGTAAAGGACGGTTTGGTGGGTATCCACCTTATCCTCGTAAATATTATTGACACGGATGCAAGAGAAGTTGGACTACGCATTAACCCGGACAAAACAAAATTAATGATGAAATCAAGAACGAATCAATGTCGGGGGCCTCAGCACCGAATTTGCGTAGATGACTTTGTACACCTGGGTAGTAACTCGTCAAAGGACGAGAATGAAATTGAAGAAATCAATCGATGGATAAAGCTAGCAAATAAAACTTTCTTCTCGGTCCTCCCAATAATAAAGTCGAAACATGTGGACAGAAATACTAAGCTCCGCATACGAAACCATCATACGACTTGTGCCATGCTAAGGCTACGAAACCTGAACCATTAGTCAAGCCTCAAAAAACATGATAAGCAAATTTGAACGTGAGGTCCTTCGGCGAATTTTCGGAGAAGAGAGAGAGCACAAAAGTATTTGGTCCCATTGCGGGGCTTGATTTTCACTGAAATAATTCGCACTTGCACATTGCAAGAACATGGAGTACATAAAATAGAATTGCCAGGGAACAAATATCTCAAAGACTGCAATTCTAAAGGAGTAATAATTTACTAAGGCTTAAAAGATTTAAACTCACACTTTCGTGGTCGTCTTGCACATGGATAGCTGAGTGCTTCTATCCATACGAAACCGCTAAGTTTGGAAAAAATTAAAAACAGAGGGAATTTGAGTACACAAAATATTTGGTCCCGTTGCGGGGCTTGAACCGCAGAGACCGTGTTTTGAGTAGCAAAAAATACCCGGTGCCTTACCGAGCTAATCTGTAGACGCATATTAAGTTGGTGTGCAGAATGAAACCAAGTGTCATAAAAAATTGCGATGTTCGAAGCAGTTTGCGACCGAAAAAGATGCATCCACTACAACCATGAGCTGTGCGAACTGTACATACGATAAGCTGGAAATTTCGAGAATCGTCAAACTGCAACGTCTACAATGGGCAGGACATGTACAATGAATGAACGATAAACGCATGGCTAAGAAAATATTCAATGAACGAAGTGTCGACGGAGCGAGGATATGAGGGAGACCGAGAGCTCGTTGGAAAGACTACACTGCTTGGCATCCAAGATTGGAGGACTCGGTCGCTTGACCGAGATAATTAGAGGACGATGATCCAGGTAGCCCCGGCCCGAAGTCGGGCTGCGCTGTTGGACCACGATGATGATGATGACTTTTTGTAATTTAATTCGAAAAAATGGAGAGAAAATCGACAAAAAAACGAATGAATGTTTAAGTCTGAAGTAAGCCTTAAATAAGGGTCCAAAGATAGCATGACGGACGCACCAAGCTATGCACTATGAGGCTCCTAAATTGAGCGTCAAATGAAATGTGGATATACAATTTGTACTGTGTGCACAATCGAATTCACACGATTGAAAATTGACATCAACGGAGAAAAAAAATCGCACAAAGTGAGAAACAACTAAAAAATTAAAATTTGATTTCAAATACGAAAATTGTATTAAGAATAAATAATCCGTAAGCACAGGAATTCATTGTAACTATTCCAATTCAATTTATCGAATTGAACTTAAAGATTTTTGTATATTTTGACGTTCCTGGGTTGTTACGTGCGATCACTGACAACTGTCACCTGACATCTGTTTTTTGATATGTCATTCAACCAAACTTTCTTCTACAGGGTCAATCTGCCATTAAATTTTCCACTTCCATATTTTGTTCAAAAAATTTGTAACTACACCAAAAAATACAAATTTGACAATTTAGTGTCATAAAAGGTAAAATGAAGTATATTTTAGAAAATGATAGTCCAAAAAAGTCTAATAAAAAATTGTGGACCACTGGAAATTTTCGCAACATAAAAGTCGAGTTTCCCAAAAATGCTTACTCGTAAAATGGACTTTGGCCCTTTTTCCACCAAGGTGAAGATTTATTTTTAGTTTGATTTTTTTAGCTATAGAGCAGTGGTATAAAATACGCTTATAAATAGGAATGCGATCCTTTTGTAAAATATTTTCTTTTTAAGGGATTCGGGACGTTCATCTTCGCGGATGAAGCACTTTCCCATGGAAAATAAAAATCACTTACCTTTTCAAGAATCATAAGTACGAACTTTGTAGCAACCAATTTGGAAACAAGACACCTTTAAACGATGTTGAAGTGCTCCACATCAATGACTACGGCGTATCCTTTGTACTTTGTTTTCAGTGCCACTTCACTTCAGTGTCATCAAAGTCCGACGTTTTCCGGGCTATTAATGACGATCCTTTTCACTTTTCCCACCCAATCACTTGCAGCTCGGACAATGCAATTTTGATAGTCGTTATTTCCGCAGACAGTTTAAATTTTAAATTTAAATTAAAATATAATTTTTTTTCTACAAATAATGTAAATCTAATGAGAATCAGTAGTATTCTTGGCGCTCTATCAAATAGGACTTTTATGCAAAACACCCGACACTAATCTATGTATACAAATGCGTTTATCTAACTGGTATGTTAGATTTATTTATGCAAGCATAATACAACCTTCACTTGTCATCTTGAATTGGCCTTTTAAAATCGCGACGTTGACAAACACACACCGTAAACACTGCACAAACGATAATGGTAATGAGCATTAACAGCAAAACTTCTAAAGAGAATACGAGTAATTGTAGTAGAGTAATAACAGGCTTCAGTAAGACCCATGACTATAATCATCATAACGATACTCATCAATTGTGTATTAGCACTTTATATCCATTTTAGAACAGATTTAATAAACTCACGTTTTTACACGATGATCTTTAGCGACTACCTGCTACTTTGTATTGTTAAAATACTATTTCAAAATGTTACCGTTGTTGATGTTCTTTAGGCTCATGTCATCACACACTCACTCACGAATCACTTAATACCATCTTCATTATTTTCATTTTCTAATTTCAAACTTCTAATATCGTTCTAAACAGAGCAAAATGCTGACTCTTCGGAGGATGCTTCGACATTATTATTATAAGAAGAAACATAAACAAGATACAAATATCTGTTATTAGGTTGATCTGCAAAAATATCGTGCGATCAATGTACAGTATGTTCATTTGGCTTGCCATATGATCAATGCCATTCACTTTATTGTAATTTCAATAAAAATGTTAAAAAGATACTTTGAAGATATATCTGTTAGTTTCAGTTTGAATTACACCGGTTAGAACAATCATATCCGTGTTGGGGTCCGTTATAAATATACATATATAAATATCTAGATAAATGAAATGCACAACCGAGGTTACTGGCGAAGATGATCGGTGTTGTGATGCAACTGCAACTTATTGCAGCTTGGTAGATGCCACTCATGCATAATTCAAATGAACTTTTTTCTCACATTTATTTTTATTTTATTTTTTATTTTATTTTTTAGAAGGAACGATAAATAAAGTGAATTGAATTTATGCGCGGAAAGTTGGTGATTCTTTTCACTCCACTGTAAAGCACTAGATCAAGATCAAAACACACAACGTTTAACCTTTTCCAAAATCACAACGGATTAGCCGCTTTTGTATCGGGTGAAATGTCCTTAAGCGATAATTTATAAAATTGTCAGCATCGATCAATATTTAACGTTTTGTCGCTTTTTTTAGATGTTCGGTTAACATCTACTGTTATTTAAGCGCCTTTTTTAATAAATTCAGCAATTTAGCTGAAACCGGTCAGGACACAGAATTTATTATTCAAAACATGCTCGAAATAATATTGACGAATTATAGGTGCACAGTGATAACTAATATCCGGTTTCATGACAAAAAAAAAGTCCCAGATAGCTGACAAATTTTTTGGTTAGAAAAGAAAAGTACTACTAAAACCATTCAATCGAGTTTGCATATCGACACCCAAAAACACCGCCGACACTACCGACGACGCAAGTTACATCGAGCACCGTACAAGAGGTGTGTATTTACATCGATCTTTCGATATACCGATCCGCGCGTAATTCTGCGCTCTCGTATGTATGTGTGTTATATGTTTGCGATGTTTTACAGAGAAGAGTCAATTCACGACTGAAGAACTCGACCTATTGCAAGGTAAAAATGATCATCTGAACGCCATCCATGTATAACACAGGCCCACAGGTATAACGTCTGTTCATGTTGCTGGTGGTGCGACTGTTGCTATTGATGATGGTGATGATGATGACGACCACGATGATGATGATGATGGTACGTTCTCTGCTGGGACTCTTACCACCCGTTCCTTTGACTAAACATTGGCGGTGCTATACGGCTGATTGGCTTAGTTTAGCAAAGACTCAATCCAATATTTAGTCTAAAAATCGCATAAAGTAGCAGGTTCGCAACTACTAATCATCTTTAGTGTAATCACTAGAGAGGTGCACGCTAGCTGGGGAAAGAAGAAGACTTTTCATTTCCTTGCCATCCATTTCAACTCTTTGACCTTTTTTCCCGATGCTTTCGGTTCGAAGGTATTATCAAAATCTTCATTACTTTATAATGGTTGGAAGTTGGGTTTTCGTCTTCTTTGATCTGTATCAGGCTATTGAGCAAGCACCGAAACTGACCTTGATGGTTAGAGTAATTTCGTGGTGAGACTTACGAGAGTTAATCGCAAGAAATATATCCATTTCCTCAAAAGTACTTTTCCATCGCATTTATCAGATTGTCGGTGCATTTTATGAGACAGATTAGAGAAAACAATAGACGAAGCATATTATGGTTTGTAGATCAATTGAAAAGTTAAAGGGCAAGTGTTTTCATGGTGAAAGTAAGTTTTTTTTTTGAGTATCGAATATTTGATATATTTTCGAAATGATTGTTAATTAGGAGAAGGCATGAAATATAAAAAAAAAATAAGGCACTCTTCTTCTAGTAGCAGAAGCTACACATATGAATGCTTACTAATACTTACGCCTGTTGTCGCATGCTTGAGGCGCTACAGTGGGATGACTCGAACCAATGCTTGAAAATGGTCGAAAAGGTTACTTCCTTTTTTAGGGTTTTGTAGTAAAAACAAGCCCCTATGAAATCGGTCATGCGTCTGTCTGTCTGTCCATGAAATATCCCACAAACCACATGCATGAATTTGGTGGAAATATGTCTCTCTGAATCTTGTCAACCCCTTGTGGGATATAGGGCATTAACCACGCCGACTTTCCACCTCGTCCTGTTGTTGTTGTTGTAGTAGCGACGCACTGATATCCTATGAATGTGTGTGTCATAAAGCTTGGTTGTCCATGTTTTCTTCAATGTCCAGGTGTAGAAACGCAGCTGCTTCAATAGGATTATCCCATAGCGCAGTAGGTGTTAGGCGCGTGGGAGCTGCAGGACAGCTAAAGATGTGCTTGACATCGTGTAGAGTGAGGCCACAGGCTGGACAGGAGTTCAGTATTTCGTTATCAATGCGGGATAGGTACGAGCTCAGACGTGATCACCAGCCAGAACGAAGTTCAGCGAGTGTAGTCCTAATTGCTCTAGGAAGTCGAAGATCGTCTGAAGATATAGCAGGTGGTTGCGCATTTAGTACCCTGTTTGGTGTCATGTCCGCGATCGAGGATAGCACTTCTTCACTATGCAGTGTTGTGATGGCCGATCTATAGCTAGTGTTATCGAAGGGGACTCTTAAGCCTTTGGATCTCCCGCTCGCGATCCCTCATATTAGGTCTTACATGACGTGGCGGTGAGCTTCTCTCCATTAGGTTAGAGTTAGGATGGTCACTCCGATAACAGCCAACCAGATACTGCTTCGTTAGAAGTGTGTTGTGGCTTCTTAGGGGCATCATTCTGGTTTCCTGGTGAAGGTGCTTCTGCGACGACATCAGTAGGCAGCCTGTGACTGTTCTGAGAGCTGCATTTTGGCAGGTCTGGCATAATTGGCCACAGATCTCCCGATAGACTTGTAGGTCGTTAGTAGGGTCTCCTTGTCTTTCTCCCAGGAACTGCCAGCAAGAGCTTTGAGGACTTTGTTCCTGCCTCTCATCTTGTCACAAATGGCTGACGCATGGGCTAAGAAGGTAGCCATGCTGTCAAGGGTGACACCTAGGATTTTAGGGTGGTTAATGGTGGGGATAGTTTGACCGTCTACTACAATATCCAGTTTTTGTCTCACTTCTTTGGTCCATGTGGTAAACAGTGTAGCGGTAGACTTCGGCGCAGACAGAGGGAGATTTTTGCTGACGAAGAAGGTGTTAAGTTCGTCGAGATACGCATTTATCTGTTCGCACATTTGAGTGATATCGTTGCCGGTTGCTTAAATCGTGCAGTCATCGGCATAACTGATAATTTCGAGTCCGTCAGGTGGCGTAGGGAGTCCTGATATGTAAAGGTTAAACAGGGTCGGAGATAACACTCCTCCTTGGGGAACACCCTGTTTAATTTGTCTTAGTTTATGTAGATTTCCCGGATCTACATTCTGTATAGGACTGTCTGCCGGCAAGAAAGTTTGCGATCCACTTTACAATATGTGACGGAAGCGATGTACCGCATATGTCTGACAGCAGAAGCGAGTGGCTGACAGTGTCAAATGCCTTTGACAAGTCTAATGCCACCAGAATCGTTCGTTGACAAGGACGTGCTTGATTGAGGCCATTGAGTATTTTCGATGTAATGACATCCAAAGCCGTCGTGGTGCTGTGCATCCTTCTAAAGCCATGTTGGTGGTTGGCCATCTGAGTATGAGTCGCAATTATAGGGTGGAGCAGCGCTTCTAAGGTCTTGGCTACAGGAGACAAAAGTGTGATGGGACGGTATGATTCGCCCAGTGTTGGTTTTTTTGCCGGTTTTAGAATAGGGATCACTCTTATTTTCTTCCAGTATTCGGGGATGATATACGATGAGATGGAGAGATTGATCGTGGCCGTTATGTATTCAATTGCTCTTGTGTCAAGATGTTTGAGCATGACCATCGATATACCGTATGGTCCAAGGGCTTTGGAACTCTTCGCCCTTTTTATTGCTGTTGCATCTTCCTGAGATGTAAATTGAAGTTGCTGGTCAGCTGGACGGTTACGAATGCTCCTAGTAATAATGCGCTTAAGTCTATCAGGAGGTGGATGTTCGGTAAATTGTTTATTAAAGTTGTTGGCGCATTTTGCTGGGTCGTTAACCGTAATGTTGCCAAATTGGATAGCAACATGCCCTTTGTGTTTGGTTGGGTTTGTAAGGGCCCTAACCGTTGACCAGAGCTTATTGACACCCGTTGTCAAGTTGCAATTGTCGAGGTGGGAGCTCCATTTCCTTCTCCTGTGATCTGCTACCTGTTTAACGATATCAAAGTTTAGTTCCTTGACCCTTGGATCGTCCAGGTTAATGCTGCGTATGCGGTATCTATCATCTACCAATCTAGCTGCTGAAGTAGCGAAATTTAGTCGAATTTTGGGTATCCGACCTGCTGGGATGAATTTCATAATCGGTTCCTGCAGTCTATGTGCCTTACATTTCGTTCGGCCGTGCGCACGTCAGTTGGAGTTGGTAAGGCAGCGAAGGCCGTGTTGGTGTAGGACTTGAAGCCATCCCAATCCGCTTTATTGTGATTGATTAACGTGCGATGATCACTCCTGCGGCACCGGAGCGACCCGTGTTACCTGAAGCAACATTCTCACACGGCCAAGAGCTGCCACAACCCCTTCGATGCAAGAAGGAAGATCGATGTGTGTGTCACACAACTTGACCTCGTCCTGTTCGCCGCCATCGCCTTCAACTGTCTTCACGATTTGCCTAATGACTTACCCTCGACCTCAACTGATTTTCTCCAGGTGTTCCTAGGTCGTCCAACGAGGCGACTTGCATTGGTTCCCCGTCGGGTTCAATCGAGGGTCTGCTTAGCAATGTTTTCCGGCCCTTTTCGAAGTGTTTGACCTATCCATTGCCACTTTCGCCTTTTTATGGAGGTGTCTATCCTGTCCTGGTCAGTAATGAACAGGAGGTTGTCGTTAGAAATTACCTCCGGCCAGCGTATTTGTAGATGCGCCGTGGACACTGGTTTACAAAAGTTTGCAATTTAGTTTTTATCGCCCTGTTCACCATCCAAGTTGAACAGCCATAAAGAAGCACAGATTTTACATTGGTTTCGAAGATCCTGAGTTTGGTACGTCTGGAAATGTTGTTGTTTTGCCAGAAAGTAGTCACACTGAAAAAAGCTGCCCGAGCCTTATTGATGCGAGACAGTACATCAACATCCGCTTTACCATTTGCTGCAACTACGCTTCTGAGGTAGCAAAAATTGTCCACTTTCTCCACCGTTTGCCCCGAGACACAAATTTCGCTCTGCCTTCCTGGATCCAAGCTCAAGTACCTACTTAGTTTTGGCAGCATTGATTTTAAGCCCCACATTGCTACTTTCGCGGTGCAGGGCATCCGTCATTTGAACTAAATGATCTGATCTATTTGAGAGAAGACAAATATCGTCAGCGTAATCAAGGTGTTGAGGGTATTCAAACAGGTTCCATCTGATACCTTTGCTCTGATGTTCATGAAGCGCACTGCAAAGTACGTCGTTAATGGCAATCAAAAACAATATAGGTGACAAGATTCAGCCTTGCCTCACTCCGCTATGTGCCTCGAAGAGATCTGAATGCTTACCCTTGTGAAAGACGTGACATTGGGCTCCGCTATAGGATTCCTTGATGATGGATATGATTTTATCTGGTATACCTCTCCCATGTAAAGATTTCAAGATGTACTCCCGGTCTACGCTGTCAAACGCCTTCTCGAAATCGATGAACATGAAATGTAATGGGGATCTCCACTCTGCGAATTGTTCAATAATAATTCGGTGGGTGTTGATGGGGTCGCTACATAAAAAGACCCCGCGAAAACCAGCCTGTTCATCATTCAGTGTGCGGTCAGCTGTATGCTTGATCCGGTTTAAAATTATTTTCGCTATCAGTTAGGATACTACGGGGAGGGGGCAAGTTCTACGCCAATTAATACAATCCTTCAGGTTTCCTTTCTTCGGAATCTTAATAATGACGCCCTTCTTCCATTCTTTATGGAGAATTTCGGTTTCCCAACACTCTTGGATAAGAAGGAGAAGAATATCCACAGTAGCGTTGATATCCGCCTTAAAGAGGTCCACCGGAATTCCATCTATCCCTTTGGGGATTTACCCGCTTTCATCGATTTAATAGCCACAGTTAATTCATGACATTCACAGTTGATTCATTAGATGGTGACCTGGTATCAACTCTGGCTATTTGCGGAATATTTTCTACTTCTAGTGCAGATGAGTTCAAGTGTCCAAAGGTGTTGTTGAGGACCTCAGTGAAGTGCTCTCTCCACTGTCGCAGTTGGTCTTGATTAGTGACCAGTAGGTTATCTTTCACGGGACGTTCAGTTGCAAAAGATTTGCCAGTTAATGGCTTGATAAGTTCGTAAAGGGTTCCACTGTCACCACGGTAAGCCGCTTCCTCTGCCTTCTCCGCTAATGCATCGATGTTGTTTCGTTTATCCCGTCTTAGGTTTCTTTGCAGCCTTTTTGAAGAGAACTGTATTCAGCTCTAAGTTGATGTTTGATTCCATCGTCAAAAGCTGAGTTGATTTGTTCTTTAATTTTCTTGCGTGTCGAGATTAGAGACCAGGTAGAGTCACTAATGAATGGCCTTCTACCGCGCTCCATTCTGCCCCCAAAAGTTTCACCGCACGAAATAAATGAGTCCTTAGCGACGTTCCATCTATTATTATTGTAGGATTCTCACAAGGTGGTGGTGCATTAGCTCTTTCGTGCAAGGCGGTGGAATAAGCACGTCTTATAGATGGATCTTTAAGCTTTTGCACATTAAAACGTGACAAGATTCGTGCATTTTGAGGGCGGTGGATCGCTGCCGTTGGTGAGCGCACTTTTGCGACAAAAATTTGGTGATCGCTGCCAATATCAGTACCCCGCTTCGACATGACTTCGAAGAGACAGTTCCTCATGTCCTCATATTGTCAATCTGGTTCTCTGTTCTGCCACCCGGAGTAACCCAGGTTGTTAAATGGCATCGTTTGTGCTTGAACAAAGTACTGCCGATGACGAGCTGATGAGTGCTGCAGAACTCCACGAATATCTCGCCTTTTTGGTTTCTGTTGCCTAGACCATGATTGCCCATTAGGTGTTCCAAACCAAGGTTGTCAGACCCGACTTTGGCATTGAGATCCCCCATAATAATTTATATGTCACCTTGGGGAGCCTTGTCGAAGGTATCGCCGAGTCGATGATAGAAGACGTCTCTAGCTGATTGATCCGCTGGTTCAGTCGGAGCGTAGCACTGAATTATTGCCAAGTATCTAACCCTGGATTTAAATCTGGCTGTAATGATATGGTCGGAGATAGGTGAGGAGGAGGTATCGTATTCACTTCCAGAATAGAGCAGCACTGTTTGGGAACTTGGCGATAAAATCGTTCCCTATCCAGGCCATCTTGTTTCGCTCAGTCCTAGTATATCGATGTTATATGCGGTCATTCCCCGTTCGACTTCAGTGAGCCTCGCACTATTGCACTCGCCCCACATCGTTCGAACGTTCCAAAAACCGATCATGATCCGTTGTTTGTAGCCAAAATTCGTGTGAATCAGTCGGTATTATCCGAGGCTCGTTTAATGTTTCGAGTGTAAATTTATTTCAGGTACGCAGGTTACGGATACAAGCCCACATACCCAATCTTAGGGGAAGTGTTGCTTCCTTAGTTGTTGAAGAGTCGCCGGGAGGTATTTTTTATATAGCGCTGAGGTAGCTCTAAAATGCTGTTTTAATTGCGCGTTCTTTTGATGATCTTTCAGCTGGGTGTGATGTATTTGTGCTCTCACAACTATGTTGCAACACACAGTTTGCCTTTTTCCTGAGACGCACTGGTATTATTGGCCATTCAGGATGATCATCGTTATGTGCCTCTACCAAATGTTTTGCAGTGCAAAACTCGGTTGGCTTGGTTAGCTGTTCCAGAGGGCGCCTACGAGGAGGACTATGGAATAGGTCTTTTGCACCCCAAAAATATTTCTAATTCACTCAAATAGCTCGTCGAACTTCAATAATTTGATTTAGCAGTCATGTAAAAATTATATTCCGAAATCCCGGTTTGTACCCTAATTCCAATATTCAAACCGAATTTCGAAATTGTGTCATTGTGTACTTAAAACATGTTTCCTTATCTAATCACAGTACTTAACTTTTTTTTAATACAATTATTGCTTTTATTACACATTACCCATTGATGTCATCAAATGCTCGCCTGATATGCGTAATTTTTTATATCATCGCCTACTCACGACATAAAAAAAAACGTTAGATGCAAGTTGTAAGCCGCATCGCCGGTTCATTCAACGAACAAATTTAAAATATTATTACCCGAGTATATGTTACGTCCTCAAAAAATATATCCGAAAAGTTCGTCATTACCAACGGCTATTCGTCGAAATACCACCCAGAAGCGAAAAAATTGCTCACTAAAAGAGTCTTACGGTACCAAAGATTTTACAAGTGTTCAGAATGATATTAAAAAGATTTTTAGCCGTTGTTACTTGTAGCATTTCCATAACTGTCATTTAATGAACATCGTATCTGAAATGTGTATCTGCTTTTATTTTGCCCTTTTCAATTTTCAGAGAGCGACTAATAAAATGATTTGAAATTTTGTCGCGCTCGATCGTAAAATGTTAGTAGCATTCCAAGGGGAGAAAATAGTTGAAAAAAGCGAGTACATTTAGAGTTGATTCGTACGACCACTTTGTCGTTTTAATAACGACACACAACAAATAAAAAAGACGACCATTTTAATGGCAATAGTTTAATTACTTCAGCTTGATTTCATATATTTTTACTTTTCGAATATTTACATTTTTTTTAATCTTATTATTTAAATGACAAGGTAACAAAGTTCGTAATAGGCTCGGTATAATATTTTATTATTGAAGTGGATGTCTTCCATAAATCATCCAAGAACTGACCTAGATCCTTACTTTGGTCACTTCAAAATTCTGTAATTAATTTTATTCAGCTACGTTGCACAACCCTCAAACTACTTGTAAGTTCACTTTAGATTTTGAAATCATCACATGTATCGACTGTTGAACCGAAAATTCCAACCGGATTGCGAATAACCTCCTTATTGTCATGACCACTTTAAAAGTCATTCAACGTCAATGCAGTTTTGTTGCAGATGCATTGAATCTCTAAAGTGTGTCTGTACGTGCAAATTGCGCCCAATACATAGTTGTTGTGGCAATGCATTTGTCATCGATCATCTGAATCCATTCGATACGTAAACATGGCAGATAAATTGGTTTTGGGTCATGATGTGTTAAACTGAATTTTCCTGGTGGTTTCGGTTGAGCCATTGTTTGCAGCAGCAAATATGTGAGTCAAGAGGACAACAGGGAATTTTTAAAGAGCTGTTGAGCCGATCCGCCTACTTTCCATTGAATGTTGAATGCATGTCGACAGTTGGAAAGTCATATCTCAAAGAGATGCCATTGTGAAGAATGATATTCCAGCAGAAGCTATGAATTGAGGAGTGTTTTTAATTATTGCTTCGATACAATGCAACAGCGATCTTTCCTTTTTAGCCAATCGGCATTCTTCAATTCGCGTCAATGAACTGAATATAGAATACCCAAAATACTTTCCATCTTGCCTATTGTAATTTTGGGTGTCACCGAATATCCCTGTTATCCCGAAATGAACATATGCCTATTCGGAAGTAATTCCGGGGGATGTAACTTTTCTTCATTTCCATTGTTAAAAGTCAACTGAAAAGCAAGATCGTCGAAGATACGAGTTGATTTTCACAAGTCGAGTGTATCAAATCGCGCATTATGGACATTGTTTGCGTTTGTTATCACATAAAATCAACAATAAATTATTGATTATCGTCGATGAAAACATGTTGGCTAAACAATGAGACCTTAATAGCAGGCAGGCATTTATTTATATCATGAAAATATGAAAAGCCGATGTACGTGCAACTTTAACGGTTTTCGATTGATTAAATCTAATTGTTTAGAAGAAAAAAAATATGCTACAATAGGACTCTATTTTGGCGATTTAAGGAACAAAGTGTATTTTGATTAAGGTGATAAGTGTGTTGATTTATAGTGAGATGAATGATAATAGTGGCAATTCAGGAGACTGGAGAAGACTGATTTGAAATTGCAATATTATAGATGTTTACAGGATGTTTCAGGGAGACAGTTAAATATGAAGGGATTACGGTGAATTATCGACCATTGAATTAGTGAAACGGATATCTAAAATATATTCAACTTACGCACAGCTAAATGTCTGAGTATGAGTTTTAGAAACTTTATGCAATCTCAAAATACCATTAGGTGTACAACTTTGCTTCCGTCGTTTTCCGACAGACGGCTGCATCGATGAGGGCTGGTCAAAACACGTAGTTCAAAAGTGCCACAAAGTGAGTTTGAACGTCTGTGAACGTATCGACATCTCCGTATTAGTAAAAGTTGTTTGCATTTTTAATAAGATTCGCGACTCAAAATGTCCCTTTTCGAGTCAAGTTCTCGTCATTTTCGGGAAGTTCTTCTGCTTTCATTTGAAACAAAAAAACTGCAGCTGAGGCTCATCGAATGCTCTCAGATACTTACGGTGAGGTTGTTCTTTGCGATAGAACATTACGTGAGTGGTTTCAACGTTATGAAAGTTAAGCGATTTCAATGTCGAGGACAAGCATGGTGGTGAGAAAGAAAAAATTTTCAAAGACGACGAATTGGAAGCACTGTTCCAAACGCAAGAAGAATTAGCTGAATCACTGGGAGTGACTCAGCAAGCCATCTCGAAACGCCTCAAGGACATGTGCATGATTCAGAAGGAAGGAAATTGGGTTCCGTACGAGCTAAAACCGAGAGATATATTGAACGGCAAGTATTTGCAAGCGAACAACTGCTTCAAAGGCAGAATCGGAAGGGATTTCTACATCGCATCGTAACCGGCAACGAAAAATGGGTCCGTTAAAATAATCCCAAGCGCAGAAAGTCGTGGAAAAACCGGGACATGCCTCAACGTCGACAGCAAAACCGAAAATTCACGGTGGGACCAGTTCGGTGGGATATACATACTATGAGCTACTGAAACCGAATGAAACTATCACAAGAGATCGGTACCGAACGCAATTGATGCGTTTAAGTCGAGCATTAAAGGAAAAACGACCACAGTACCAAGAGAGACACGACAAAGTCATCCTCCAGCATAACAATGCTCGGCCACACGTCGCAAAAGTGGTCAAGCCATACTTGGGAGCCCTGAAATGAGAGATCTTGCCCCACCCGCCGTACTCCCCAGACTTCGCTCCTTCCGACTACCATCTGTTTCGTTCCATGGCGCACGGCCTGGCTGATAAGAATTTTCGTTCGTACGAGGAAGTCGAAGAATGGATTCAGTCATGAATCGCGTCGAAAGACGCCTTTTTTTTCCCAGATGGAATCCGAAAATTGCCGGAGAGATGGGCGAAAGTTGTCGTTAGCGATGGACAGTACTTTGAATAATACATCTGTAAGTCATCATCATCATCGTGGCGCGACAGCCCGACGGGCCTTGGCCGCCTGGATCATTGTCCTCCAATTATCTCGGTCACGTGACCGCGTCCTCCAATTTTGGGAGCCCAGCAGCTGCGCGGCGTCCACGCCTACTGAGCTCTCCCAACGAGATCTCGGTCGTCCTCGCAGTCTCGCTCCGTCGACTCGTTCTGCATTCATTACACTCTTAGGCATGCGATCATCGTCCATTCTTTGTACATGCCCTGCCCATTGAAGTCGTTGTAGTTTGACGATTTTCGAGACCTGCAACTCATCGTACATTTCATACAACTCATGGTTGTACCGAATGCGCCATCCATCCATCCGCAGTTTATCTCCCTTTTTATGAATTGGACATATGATGCTTCTGCGCCAATCGTCTGGAATCTCCTCGTTCTCCCATACTCGCAGGAGTAATTGATGTATGGCATCAACTAGACTCGTTCCACCGAATCTTAGCAGTTCAACTGGAATCTCGTCAGCGCCCGGCGCTTTATTTCGTTTTAGTGACCGCAACGCGAGATCAACTTCCTCTACTGTCGGGGGTTGAATGGGTGGGCCTAGATCAACAATATCGTCGAGAGCTTCCTGTGTGGGGATGTTAGATGGTCGGTTTAGAAGCTCTTCAAAATAAGAGGCCCATCGTTTGTTAATACCATCGGTGTCGCTGATGATGTTTCCATCCTTGTCCTTACAAAGGCTAGTCCTGGGTTGGTAGCCGTTCTTAATTGTATTTACTAGTTTGTACGCTTGTCTGGTGTTCCTATTAGCTAAGTTTTCGTTTATGTTCAGCAACTGCTCGTCAAAGTATTTACGTTTCTTACGTCTAATTATTCTATTCGATATTCGCCGTAGCTCGTCATATTTTTCTCTTCTGGCTCTGGTTCCTCGTTGAATCCATTGTCTGTAGGCCTCGTTTTTCGCGTCAAGTGAATTTTTGCATTCTTCGTCGAACCAGTCATTTCTCGCTCGCCGGGCTTTATATCCCACGACCTTCTCTGCAACATCCTTGATGGTACCCTTGAGTTCATCCCAGAACCCATGGACGCCTGTGTTGCTGATGTTGTGTAGCATAGGTGATAGTTTTTCCTCAAGGGCGGTAGTATACGCCACCGCTGTAGCATCACTTAAGAGCTTATCAACCGCAAAGATTTTGGGAGGGCTGATTCTTGACTGGTGCACTGAGGAAATTCTACATCTGTAGGTCGTCTTCACCAAGTGATGATCTGAGTCGCAGTTTGCTCCTCGATAGGAGCGGACATCCATGACACTAGACGCCCATCTCCTGCAAATGAGGACGTGGTCAATTTGGTTGACGGTATGTGCGTCTGGAGACTTCCAGGTCTGCTTGTGAATCGGTCGATGCGGGAAACACGTAGAGCTTACGACTAGATTCCTGCTGCAGGCGAAGTCGATAAGTCGCTGGCCGTTATCGTTACATTCTTCATGGAGGCTGTGGCCTCCAGAGGTCCCCCGATGCCAACTTTCATTTCCGACTTTCGCGTTAATGTCTCCCAGCAGCAATTTGACGTCGTTTGTTGGAAGTGAGTCGAAGAGAGTTTCAAAGCGGGCGTAGAACTCGTCTTTTACTGCGTCTTCTTTAACTTCAGTGGGGGCATGCACATTGATGAGCCAGAGATTGAAGAATCGAGTCTTGATGCGAATCGCACACAGCCGTTCATTTATGGGTTTGAAGTCAGTAATATGCGGTTTGAGGTGATTGTTCACTATAAATGCTACTCCAAACTCCTTGCGGCCCGATGGTTTGCCACTTGTAAAAATTGTGTGCGATTTTTTGTCATTAATCTCGCTGCCAAGCCAATTTGTTTCCTGGACTGCAGTAATGCTCAGTTTGTACTTTTCGACCTGTTGAAGGAGGGCCTTTTCGACCTCCGGTTTGTTCAGGGAGCGTACATTCCAGGATCCGAAAGAATAATCCTTTAGCCGTTTGCGTGGTCGTCGTTGTTGATCCGTCCAATCGGAGGCATTTGTTCCAGGTTTCTTGACATAGAGTGGTTTTTGCAAGGACGAGTTGTCAGCCCGTCGCTTAACCCCATTCAGGGGATGGCCTCGAAGATAGCTGTTTCAGATGGTTTAGTAAACGTGCTGGAGCCCACACAACTATGTAGCAGGTCCAACTACACAAGTCATTCCATCCTACTAGACCTGAGACGCTTAGGTGTTGGTCAGCCATTCAGGCTACATCTATCTGCCTTTTCCAAACTGTCTTATCGCTAAGACACTGGCCGTCAGCGAATTGATACACTGCCGTTACCAGGGGGCGCCCACGCGGAGGACTATGGAAAAGGTCTTTGCCCCCCAAGTAAGTACTTTTTGGCAATTAAGCTTTTAATTCCAGGAAAAAAACGGCGGAAGCAAAGCTGTACCCCCGATATAACCCTGTGAAGTCTACAAGAAATCAGCTTAAAACCTTCCATAGGAATCGATGGGAAAAATGCTTATGATAAAACTACTAAACAATGACCTTACCTAAATAGGACTGATGTTAAAATTGGTTTCTAAACAATGCAGTATTTTCCGCTTTCCTAGGGTTTTCTTGGTCTAAAATAGGACGTTCTGAAATTATTCATTATTTTAGGAATTAGATAAAAAATGAGAGAAAGTTTTGTTGAATTTTTTTTTTTTTGTACCTTTGTGCTTTTGGAGTCGCTGAACACGAATCTTAGGTTTTCCAGCAAACATTTTTTTTTTGCAAAAATGTGCGAAAAACCTGAGCTTTTTTCAAAGTAATATCAAAATTATGCATTTTACGTATACGCTACTACAAAATTAATTCCCTACATTACATGCTTTCTATATATGCTAAAGCTTAGGGGATACTTTTAATGTGAGAGCACAGCCTAAGCGGGAAGAAAATTAGGGTAGTGGGGCTGGGATGAGTTGAGTTTGAATGAGGACCGGTGCACGTTTCGTTTAAACTTTTGCAGATCATAACTGCAGGGGAAAACAAAAGGTGGTAGGCTGTTCCACATTCGTGTTGTTCTGGATACAAATGAATCATAGGATTTAACGGTACGACTACTACTGAGCTCACGAAAATGAGGATAGGCAGGGTGTTACGCAAAGGAAGAGCAAGCTCAGGAATAAGACTGGATATTTCGTCAGAGCAACGGCGGTTCTTGTAGGCATAACCAGGCCGAAGCGAAGCTTCAGCCCGGAGTCCGAAGCGTATATACCCTAGACTTGTACAGACCTAGTGGTGATACCAAAAGTACTAATTGATAACGACCATAAGCATGAAAAGTGAGTTTTCTATATGGCCAGTTTATAGGGGAGGTTGGCAATCATTCAGGAGGATCTTGACCATTATTAAAATCAATTAACTAACCCATTCTACAAATATTTGGCGAATTTTTCAAGTCGCTAGCTTCATTCTATCGAAAGTTATCGCTTATTTGAAGTTTCACTTATAGGGGAGGTACGGGTTCCTTGGGTAGGATCTTGCTCATTATTGCGACCAACAAATAAGATCATGCTACAAACATTTAAACAAAATTTCATGTCTCTAGCTTTACTCTATCGAAAGTTATCGCTTATTTGAAGTTGCATTTGTAGGGGAAGTAGGGGTTTCGCAGGTCGGATTTTACGTATTTTCAATATTAGCCAACTGGATTTTATTACAAACATTTGACCAAAATTTTAAGCCGCTGGCATTATTTTATCATAAGTTATCGCTTATTTTAAGTTTCATTTCTAGTGGAGGTAGGAGTTCCTTAGGTAGGATCTAACCCATCTTGAATACCGACTAACCCAATCTCATTTCAAACATTTGACCAAAACTTCAAGTCACTGGCTTGATTCTGTCAAAAGTTATCGCTTATTTGAAGTTTCATTTGTAGGGGAGGTAGGGGTTGCTTGGGTCGGATCTTGCCCATTTTCAATACAAACTAAGTAGATCTTACTAACAACATTCCACCAAATTTTCAACCCGCTAGTGTCATTCTGTCGAAAGTTATCCTTATTAAAAGAATATTTAATTTTTTGAAATTTTGTATGGGAGGTAGGCGTTCCTTTGATCTGATTACGCCCAACTTACAATAACTCAAGCAGCTTCCCATCCCAATATTACATGCCAAAAGTCAGGTGTCTACGTCAATTGGTTCAAGAGTTATAGATAAAAAACCCGAAAAGTAGGGTAGTACGGGGCTCTTTGTAAGAAAATTACCGTAAGTTTTCAACTGATCGACTTGGTTTTTTCAGGAAAGTAAAAGATTATCCTCGCGAGCAATCTGTCAAAGTTAGAGCTTTTCATGCTTGTTTAATCGGGAGTTATTAATACATTTAACTATTGTACATATGTAAGGGAGGTAGGCGTTCTCTTGGCCTGATCATGCCCATTTTCAATACCAACCAACTAAATCATACTTCCAACATTTGACCAAAATTTCAAGGCTCTAGCTTCATTCTATCGGAAGTTATCGTGCGAACGGACAGACAGACAGACAGACGGACTGACGGACAGACAGACAGACATGGCTAAATCGAATCAGGAGGTGACACTGAGCATTTATATATATACATTGCTATACCTACGGAGCCTCCTTTAAGGTGTTACATATTTCCGTCGTGTCAAAAACAATATACCCTATACTAAAAGTCTAGGGTATAAAAAAGTTATTAACAACCGTCATTTCGCTGGTGTTCAAGCGGCTTGATATGCCAAGTTATGATGAATCCATATAAGCTTGAAGGCTTTCTGTTGAACTTTGCCTAATGCGGATAGGGCAGTTCGACTTGCTCCTGCCCATATGTGGGAATTTTATTCGAGTTTCGGTCTTATATGGGCCCTATAAATTTGCACCAAATCAAATGTTGTAAAGTATCTTTTACAGCCATTCATGAAACCCAGACACTTCATTGCATTTTTTTGCAATGTTGAAAATGTGATCAGACCAATTTAGTTTACTAGAGATATTTATATATATACTTCGTACGTGCAGTGTGGGCGAGTCAGTAATGCTGACACCATCGACAAGGGTGGGGTTGGCGGTAGATGGGGCACGTCCTTTATTTGAAATAAGACAACATTGACTTTTGGAGGCATAAAACTCAATTCGCTTTCCTCCATGCAATAATATTTGAAATATCTCTGTTTAGTGAGTCAGATATGCAATCTCGGTTGTCAGATGTAGCATTTTGGCAGGAGTCAGCTGCAGAATTAAAAATATAAATAGAATCAAGGGGGCTGTTATCTGCAAAACTGTGAATTGGGTTTGATATCACACGTGCTATAAAAGATCGTTGATGAACAGAAGAAAACACGTTGGTGATAGGACGTTTCCTTGAGGGACCCCTGAGTTGGTGGTATGGCAAATCGATTTAACTCTATCAAGGACGATTCGAAGCGAACGAATTTTACCTAAAAGAGCCGGATGCCAAACTCTGTCAAAAGCTTTCGAAATGTCCAGGGCAATGATTTTAGTTTCTCCAAATTGATGAATACTCGTACATCAATCTTTCAGTGAGATATGTCATTAAGTCTCCGGTGGAGCGCGAAGAACGGAAACCGTATTGTCGATCGCTGATGGGATGGTGTCAATGAAGATAGCTCATATGTTGGAGGTTAACCAGGGTTTCAGAGACTTTTGACAGGACCGAAGTCAATGCTATTGGTCGATAGTTAGATGGATCACATGCTTCACTTTTTTTAGGGATTGGTTGGACATGAGCTAGCTTCCATATTGATGGAAATACTCCTGTAGAGTAAGATAGATAGAATAGTTTTCGAAGAGCTCTCGCTAATGAGGAAGCGCAATGTCTGAGAACTAAAGGAGAGATGCCCACAGGTCCCGCTGATTTTGATACATCGAGCTTTTGAGAGTAATTTAAATACTTCCCTAGTGCGGAAATGCAAATGCCTCTGGTGTGAATCGCATAAGGGTATAGCTGGTGGATTTTGCGTAGTGGGCAGTAGCCAAGAGTTTGCCCCGAAGATTTCAGCAAACATGTACAAGTGAAGGAACATAAGAAGAGCTGAAATTATTCTTCAGTTGGCTTGATGTTCTTAAAGCTATGTGGGACGAAGCAGCACATTCCGTACGAGATGATATTTATAATTGATTCGCTTAAATAGTCGATGTTCTTCGTGGAAAAGCAGTCGGCCCAGTTCAATTCACCGATGTATTGATTGAAAGCGACCCAATCCCCCTTATTATAATCCCATAATAGTCTTTTCGTGGAAGATAGGCCTTTGATATTTAGAGAACAAGTAGTGAATCGGGTCGATATCAATTTGTGATCGGAACTTCCCAAATGATATAAACCAGTACTGAGTATTTATCGGGAGGTGGGGTGGTAAACAAGTCCAATAGTTTATTTTCTGATTAACGGCTTAAAGGCCAGTAAAATTGAGCCAAATTGGGGGCTTTTTAGCAAAAATTAGGAAAAGGTCAGGAAATAATGTTAATCTCTTCTACTCGTATATATACTGAATACACGGAAACTGTGTTTCATGGTCATAGAAGGTGAGCGTAGCTTTTGGTGGGCGAAAGTCCAAAAAATTTCAGCCCTTTTTTTAATATTATCTTTATAACTTCTAAACGGTGTCTTGGATGGAAAAAAATATAGGAGTAAATTAAAGAGCATCGAATTCTGCGTCTGCTCAGAGTTGAAATTTGGTTCAATTTTTGAGGCGAGAAAAAAAACTCTTAATCACTTTTTAAGCTCACGGGTCTTTAAAATGAGTGATTTACACATGAAGTCTGGATGTGATGTTGGACGAGATTGGTGCAACCAATATCCTCACCTAACATCTGAAATTCTTTTGCGATAAATTGGTTCAAAGTGTGTTCCTCAGCCGAGGATAAATTTTCCCTAAATCTCAAGTGCGACATAGTAGCGATATCCGTGTTACATTTGTTCCAGTCCCAAAAGAACTGTCTAACGGTTAAGATAATTCCAAACTCTGTGATGCAATCTACCCCAAGGACTAACCCATCAACACTGTTTTCCACCACAAGCACCAATAAAGTTCTATAATGTCCCTCAAGACTGAAGACAGCCTTCAATTTTCCGCCAATTTCAACGCTATCCCCGTTGGTTGATTAGTCGGATCAGCGGTTCGGACATGCCTTCTAATCGAGCTCCCTTGTCCTTGAGTTTTTTCCAACACTTTTTGTGGCCCCTGAATCCACCAATGCTTGGAAAGGTGCACCCATGATATCCACCAAAAGCGGCGGACGATTATCCCTTTCCTTAGCGAATAACGAATAGCATTCGGTCGTTTGGGCGCTTGTACATAATTGTGCTTAACTGCCCACCACCCGAGACTACTCGATTATCTTTTGGGTTTCTATTTCCACTTGTACAAGTGGGATATGAAGATCTTGTGGCTTCCTTCCTACCGCACCCAAAGCAATTTCGCGGTTTGGGACAATCTTTCGAAAAGTGCTCCCTTTTTTGCGATTAAAACATTGTGCTTTTGGACCCGGTCTGCCCTGTCCCATTCCCTGGTTTGCCTTGCAGGTCTGGCTCTAATATCTTCACCATTGGAGGCGAATTAGAGGCTTCAACAGAGAGGCTGGTGGCCTAAAATTGCCTGCCATATGTTATTAGGTTATCGATCATGTTAATTGGGAATGACGCCAATTGTATTTGGTAGAACGGTGCCATATTGTGTCTTAGAATCTTTAATTTTTCGGTGTCCGAGCAAGGAGTGGGCAACCTTCGGAACAGGCTTTCCATGCGTGCAACGAAAATACTCAAAGTCTCGTCCTTTCCCTTTTTTTATTTATTTCCTTTCATAATCTATCCCCATAATCTGGTAAAAACTCCAATTTTAATCATTTCACGAGTGAATCCCAATTGTTTATTACAGGGCGCTTTGCCCAAAACCAGATGAGTACCTTGCCTTCAAAGAGTTCTACAGCGGCTCTAAGCAACTGGGTTTTCCCTAAGCCTGTTGTTTAAAATTTTTTTCTGTTGTTTTGTTTTCTATTTCCCCCTCCACCACTCTTTACTAGTTATAAGGGTAATATTAAAAAAAAAAAAAAGAGCACAAATTTCTCGAACTTTCGCCCACCAAAAGTTAAGCTCACCTTCTACGAGAGTGCAAACTAAGTTTCCATGTATTTAATATCTACAGAAGGGATTGAAATTATTTTCAGATCTTTCCCTAATTTCTAGTAATAAAATTTTATTTTACTGGCCTATAGCACATATTATCCTCTTTAATTTTAAAATAGACAACTTTTACGTAAAATGCATAATTTTGAATAGTTATTTTGGGAAAAATCGAAAAGAAAATCTGATTTCGCACGTTTTTTTTTAAACAAAGAAGTATAATATATTTCCCATGATTTTTTTTTTAAACTCAGATTGGTGTTCAGCGAACTTGAAAACTGATAGATTTAAAAAATCAAAACTCTACCAAAACTTTCCTTTATTTGCCCTTTTTCAGTACATAATTCTAAGACAACATGTCAATAGACTCTTGTACTCGTAAAAGTTCCTCTATATACTCGTAACTTACCAATTTGTTTTCCATTCCTTTGAAATATAACAGTAATTCGATCAGCACGAATATTGAATTGAGAACCAAACTACCCTCGAGTGCTCCTGTTGTTCATCGTACAATAGCTCAGCTGTCCATGATAAATTAATTCAATTCTCATGTAAACTGTAACAGTATTTTTAAATGCCTCTTCTTGATTTCTTCAGATTGTTGTGACAAAGGAACTGAAGTTTGACCCAAATATTTACAATGGGCCGCTGGACGATGCGGCATGTCAATATGCTGTTAGTAACGCATTAGTTGCAGGCGTGCATGAATGGATTCCGTACTTCTTGGTTCCATGGTATGGATGATAAATGGAAATGAATTGTATCTTGTATTGTCTTGGAAAGTGTCAACACTTTATTGATCTGGCTCAAGCTGGACTTGAAGTCAAAAATATAGTTTTATAAATAAATAAATAAATAAATTTAAATTAGTTAATTTTATGAAATTTTGTTCAATATACAATATACATAATTATTATGGGGAAAAACGTTAATACATTTGTTTATTCAAGGAAAAAAGATAGCTTAAGCGTGAAAAATTGGAATTGAGTTTCACTGTTGATTCTAGTTTGTCACTTTAAGTAGCTTTCTGCTGCCTTCTCATACGGCCGCCTCCCAGCGTTTTTTTTTTTGTTTTACGAGACTCTTCGTACCATTTATGGATGGGTGGTTATCCATTCGCTACATGTGACCTACCTACTGTAGCCTTCGTATCTTGATGAACCTGGAGGCCTCCAATTCGTCAAATATCCCGAACAACTCGTTTGTAGGTAGAGCCTTCGCCAATGGACTCCTTCGCGCATTACTCTAATGACTCGTCAGCGGAACCTATTTTCGAATGCATTGAACATATATTCAGACGCTTGAGTGAGGTTCCAAGCGTCACATCCGTGCCATAGAAAAGAGCGAACTATTGTCTTGTAGATTTGGAACTTTATTTTTCTATAAATTAAGCTGCTACTGTGACCCGCATAGCCGCAGTTTGATTTCTCGCATCTCATCGCTATTTTCTGCAATGTTGCCTCCAGGGTATATGGAGTTGTCCACGCTTTCGATTGTCTGATCTTTTAGTTTATCTCCGACTTGATATGCTTGCTCGAGTTTAATATTTAGACCAAATTTTTTTGGTCAAATTAAATTTTGCTTACTATCACGCACTATTTTTAAAGCTTGCCTGAGGTTGACATATGTTCCTCATATATGGAGAGAGGTTAAAGTGACTTTTATACCCACGGCAGGAAAAAGCTCACATGTGCGCCCTAATGATTTCAGACCGATTAGTCTATCCTCCACCATTCTTAAGATTTTTGAAAGGTTAATTGATATCCGTCCACGTGAGAGTATTCCTTCTCGTCTGCTGTCCACCTCACAGCACGCTTACTGGAAGGGCAGATCGGTAGACACCGCCCTGCATTCTTTGGTCACCTGCATTGAAAAATCCCTCAGTCATAAGGAATACACCATGGTGATTTTTCTGGACATTGAGGGTGCCTTTAACAATATCTTACCTGGGACCTTCACTGAGGCACTCTCGGGTCTGCTGGTGGATGATTCAATATGTGAACTAATTAAACTGCTCTTAACTTCCAGGGTTATCCAGTCCACTTTGGGAGAGTCTACTGTGCGTAGGTTCGTCTGTAGGGGCACACCTCAAGGTGGTGTGCTCTCACCGCTGTTATGGAATCTAGCAATTAATAAATTGCTCTTGGATCTTGAAGGACTGGGATGCAGGGTTGTTTCCTATGCCGACGATGTTGCCATCGCAGTTACAGGTAAGTTTCCGAGCGTTCTTAGTGAAGTGCTGCAGAATGCTATATCGACTGTGGTCAGTTGGGCTAGTCGGAGTGGTGTCAGGGTCAATTCTGACAAAACGGAACTTGTGCTCTTTACAAGGAGACACAACCTACCATCGGGTATCGAGCCTCCGGTACTGGAGGGTGTCAAACTGGCGTTTCTTGACAAGGCTAAGTTCCTTGGTCTCATTCTAGACAGGAAGCTGGGATGGATGCCAAATGTTCAGGAACGTGTTGACAAAGCCACTATGGCACTCTACACCTACAGGAAGGCGATAGGTCGGAACTGGGGACTACAACCGAAGGTAGTTTTGTGGCTGTATACATCAGTTCTTCGGCCCATTCTTTTGCATGGCATTCTTGTCTGGTGGACGGCACTTAGAATGGGTTCCCACAGGACTCTCTTGGGTAAGGTGCAAGACTGGCGACGATTGCTGCAACCGGGGCTATCAGATCCACTCCATCAGCTGGCCTGGATGTGCTTCTAAATCTTTTACCGCTCGATATTTTTGCTGAACAGCAAGCAGCGATCATAGCATTGCGACTTCGCGAGACAGGTCAGTGGCGTGTACTAAGCTCCGGCCACTCTACTATTCTGAATAATCTTGACCTCCCTGCATATACTGATTATATCTCTCCTAACTATATGTTTGGCAAGAATTTTGTGAGCCAGATTCCTTCAAGGGACATGTGGGAAACTGGGGTAATCACTCACCCAGACTCCATCGTTTTATATACGGACGGATCCAAAACGGATGCTGGAGTGGGATCCGGTATCTTTTCGGAGACGTTGAAGATCAGTTTATCTTACCGCATACACGATCATTGCAGCGTGCTGCAGGCAGAGATTGTGGCGATTTCAGAAGCGCTCGTCTGGCTGGCATGTAATGTCACAATTGGTAGGAAACTCACTATTTACACTGACAGTCAGGCTGCAATTCGATCGCTTGAATCGGCTCAGTCGACATCGTAGACGGTTACAAACTGTCGATCGCTTCTTGATGAGATGGGACGTTAGTTTGAAATCACATTTTGCTGGATTCCAAGTCACAGCGCTTATGCTGGTAATTGTATGGCCGATGAGCTTGCTCGGGCTGGGACGACTGGGGCAATTGAGGATGGTCGTTGGGACATCGGAGTGCCTTTCACAATCTGCAAGCGAATTATCAACTCTAACGCGAAACATAAAGCGAGCGCTAGATGGATTGAGGACGGTGCGTGTCAAACTATGAAGAGGTTATGACCCACAGCGGACCCCGGCTGTTCTACTACAATATTATCACTGAATAGGAAGCACATTGGTGTGGTGGTGAATATTATCACTGGGCACTGTCCCATTGGGGAGCACGCAAGGAGACTTCGCTTACCCTACAATGACTTCTGTAGAAGCTGCGAGGATGCTGACGAGGAGGAGACTACCCTCCATTTTCTATGCACCTGTCCTGCGTTGGCTGCGAGGAGGCGGGTCTTTCTGGGGGACTCTTTCTTCCTTCACCTGGAAGAGCTAAGGGGCATAAGCCCGATCAGGCTTTATCGGTTCATTGCCAGCTCTGGCTGGTTCAATGGATAGTAATTTCAACGGGATAGGTGTTTATCCTGGTAGGTATCACAACGGGCCCTTTGGTGGCCTATGTGTGCTGCGTTATCCGCGGCAGGCTTTTAACCTAACCAAACCTACTATCACGCAGGGAATTAGAAAATCGTAATAGAAAACGAAATGATCCGGATGTGGTCTGGGTGGTAAATTAAAAATGATACAAAGTATCTACACTGCATGCAGATACATCGGAACATGGATATGTCTATGACTACCGACTGCGTGGAACCTGTTGTGTTGAAGATATCGACGTAAGTTTTATAAAAATCCCAGTATAGTTATACTGGATGAAATCATTCGAAAAAAACACGTCCCTCGCTTTCGGTAGGCATAAGACATATCCATGTACCCATGTATTGTATCTGGTGGTAGTGTAGATACTCGTCATAAATTCTGCTTTGCTTTGTCCTGTCCGCTTGGGCTCCTTTCTCTCGCGGGATCGTTTCGTTTTCGTTTGCATTGCGTGTGTGCAATATTCACCTCCTCTCGTGCACCCTGTTCCATCTACCTGTTCCATCTACCCGTTCGGTACAGTTTGCAGACTGCAGCCTATCGACATTTCTCTGAGTACGTTTCTGCTAATCGCAATCATGCTTCCCACCATCTTTTCCCAATCGGACGTGTATTGTGTTTGTGTATCTATTGCAAAATCGCTCCCACACTATCCGCCTCATCCCGCCCCTTTAATCAACAGTCTGGGTCCGGCACACACAATCCGTTTCTCAAGTAACGCGTGCGACTCTATGCGATTGTGTCCGGCAAACAGAAAGGGAAACTAACAAAGTAAACAAAACATTCCAACACACGCACAAAGAGAATGCACAAGAAAAATTTTGGAATTTTTGCAGAAGGGGGGCATTTGATCTTCTGCAGACCTCTGAATGTAAAATACATCATGTCGCGATGAGCTGCCCGGAACTATAACATCCTGCGACGAATATTTCTCTATTTCGGGGCTTGGGAGATTTTAACTCGCGCAGTACGAATCCGCCATTTTGTTTTATGATACGTTTATTGCATGTGTAGTGGGGGCCACATTGTGGGCCAGTCAGACCTCAAATCGCCGCCATTGCAAATGGACAACCATTTGGATAGAATGAACTTAATCCGCGATGGCTCTCGCTCTCTATCTCCGGGGGGGGGGGGGGGGGGGGGGGGTTTCAGCATGTCCAAATGTTAGTCGAACTGACTACTTGCTACTTTTTCTCGGTCCCTATTGATTCAGATATGTAGTACAACGTGCGCTATTTTATTTGTTTGGATTCCAGCCATTTTGAACATTTTGGAATTTTTGCGGAAGGGGGGCATTCGATCTTCTGCAGACCTCCGAATGTACATCATAACATATAACATCCTACGACGAATATTTCTTTATTTCGGGACTTGAGAGATTCTAACTCGCCTAGTATAAATCCGCCATTTTGTTCTATATGTTTATTGCAGGTGTGGTGGCCCACATTGTGGACCAGTCAGACCTCAAATCGCCGCCATTGCAAATGCACAAACACAGTCGCTGGATCACCCGATGTGGCTCGAATGAACTTCATCCGCTCTCGCTCAACTTCGCGGGCGGGAACTATGTACACTCTCTCAAATTGCGTCTGCGCATGTCCAAATGTTAGTCGAACTGACTACTTGCTACCTTTTCTGGGACCCTAGTGATTCAGATAGTACAACACGGGCTATTTTATTAAATGATGAATGGGAATTGGCGGAAATTGAAGGTCATTGAAAGTCCGCCCGTTCACCCGTACACTATGTTATTTCTTGCCGTCCACAACGTCAACCTTTATCGCTATCAAATCAACATCTCAACATGTACACACAGGATCCCCGCAAGCGCACCGCCCGCGCGGATCTACAAGCAACAGCCATGCACAATGACCACTTCACTCAAACGACATGCACAACCAGAAAAGAAAAATTTTCAATGGGCTTGTTTCCTCTTCTGGCCCCCGAGTAGAAAAACAGACATTTCGTGTGACGGACAGATTTTTAGGATGACCCCCAGCTATAAGACATATCCATGTCAAAACAGAAAATGCGTAGTGAAAATGAAATGGTCCGGTACCGGAAATATAAATTAGTCCCGATGCAGTCCGGGTGCAATTCTGGTGCCTCCGATGCGCGGGTATTTTCTCCGATGCTTACTTTAGAAATACGTATCCATGATCCAATGTTTTTCCTTGTAAGTAAAAAATTACATTGTTATTTTCCTTTCTGTTAGAATGCATATCATAAAAAGCAAAAAAAAAAAAAACAGAAATACCCTTTTCTGAAACTAATGGTTTGATTGTTTCGCGATAAGTAAATATCAGTAAGGTTTAAACTATTTAAATAACTTTCAAGGGGCATTAAATAAATAATTGGATTTTGTGCAAAGAAGTGTCGAAACGATGTTAAACTAGTTCAGTGGAAATCAAACGCATAGTTTCTCTGCTTCCAAGGTAAATTCGAGTTTAGTGTTTAGGTATATGTTTTAAAAAGTGGCCAACTACATTCTTAATATCATTACTTTCACAATGGACTAAAAAAACTTCCAATTCACACTTCACATTCAAACACGTGCACACGTGCACTCTGAAACAATAAACCACAACAAATCTCAACAATCCGCGCCTCAATTACAAAATGTTTTCCAACCTCTTTCCAACCAGAAGAAAAAAAACCTCATTAAGTACACGATATTTTCCAAAGTATAACAGATACAATTTTCAAATTGTATTATACTTCATTACCAAAACCAAAATATAATAATAGCTTGTAACCTCACGTAATTTAAATAGATGCTTTTTTTCGGTTTAAATCTTGTTTTCTGTTATTTTTCCTATTCGAGAAACATGAAAAACTATATATCAAAAATTTAGACGAGTTAAATTAGCTTCAATCTTTCGTCGCTGATCAGTTTTTTTCTGAGAAACTCATTAAGAGTGCTCTACAAAAGAAAGCATTGAATAGTATCTGTAGCTAATTTGTTACAAATCGAATGGTATCCAACAATCAGGTTCAATTCGGAAGCGATATAGCACATGAGAGAAGAAAAAAGATTAATTTCATGACATTGTATCTTTTGAAGTTATTGTAGAGTAGAAATGAGTACTACTACTAATCCGTTTGTTTGAGCATCTAAAGCTACTGAGTTAATTCATCTTCGCCTAAATTACAATATATAAAACTTTTTTCACTTCTAAGGAAGTTGATCTCTTTTAAGTCTCTAAATGAGGGAAAAATGTCTGTGAAAAATTTCAAATTTATCGTGATGCATCGAATTGAGGAATTTTTATAATAATACCTTTTCGCCTTTCGTAAAGTAGGTGTTAACGATTTTGAAGTTTTTCAGAAAGAATTTTGGAAAAGTGTAATGGAACCCTGTAACCTATTGATTGGGCCTAAAGGCATCAACTTCGTTTTCAAATCGTTGAATTATTTTTGACAGTTTAACAAATCTGAGAACGGATACACCCCACGGCCAAAGTTCGGTATTTATCGTTGTAAAAATGCAAGAAAAACATTTACCTATCACTTGCTAAGACTGAAGGTCGGGTAGACTCGAAATGATACAAATTTCTTGGCTTTCCTTACCAGGCGAAGGTTGCTCCCTCACGACAAAATCAGGACTCGTCCAGTGGGCGGTGTTGAGGAATCTGAAACGAGCAAACAAGGCCACATAAGATATAAGAAAATGGCATACAGACATTCAGACATAGCACAATGTAAATTTAACTTCATTGAAAATAGGCATTATTAAACAAACCTTACCACTTACGTTTGTCTTGTCGATCCTCTTCGATGATGATTTCCACGGTTTGGTTTTACTCTACGACATTTGTCCTGTATGCTGCACTGCGGTTTAACCGAACTGTGTTAATGCCACCTTGATCATTTTTTGGCACAGAAGACAGACACACACGCTGGCGAGAAAAGCCTGAAAATTCAATATTAATTAAATTTTTACCTAATAAGTTATCACTGAGTTGAACGACAATTACTACACAGTTGCAGTTGACTCCAGCCAGGATGAATGAATTCCCTTCTTGTGGTTCAGACAACAAAGGACTTCTTCTTCTTTCCGTTTTCTTCCTTCTCCTGTGATCCAGTTAAAGCTTGGTATCCCAATGTTACGACTGTAGTAAAGCTACAACGAAAACAAAACCACCAATAATTATAAGATTAAGACTACTGTTACCAATTTGAGGTAGTCTAGAAAGAGATTTTCTATTGCTATTTCCCAATTTTTCTCTTCAGGGAACTTTTTTTCTTTTCCCTTATGTTCTTTCTCTCGGTGTGGTGAGGGCTTCTGTGTCCTCGGCCGGAAAAAAATTGCATGTAGAAAAATAAATTTCTGGTGTGATAACTGTGGGAATAATTCGATCACTTAAGAGAGGTAAGCGGGTTTTAACTTAGGGCCCACGTATCCTTTTGGTTTCTTGGTGACTTGCACCTGACCGTGTGATGTAAGTCAAAGTCGAAGAATTTTTTTCTTTTTGATCCGCGATCATTTTTCCCTCCGGAACAGAGCTGCCCTCAAGCAGGTGCTCCCCATCCGGTTTTCACTGAGACGTTCATTACAAAGGATACTTGTCCCCCACCCTGTTTTACCTGTACATGTTAGGACTCTCTATGCAACCTGACGGCCCCCATTTGTGACAAGATGAGAAGCATGAACAAACTCATCAAAGATCTAGCTGACAACTTCTATGATAAAGACAGCGAGACTCTACTAACGACATACAAAATATCGGCAGATCTGTAGCCATCTATACAGCTCCTGGTATCTCTGGTCAGAAAACCGAAACGACATACAGTCGAAAAATATAGACACCTGCTAGAATTCAGCTGTTAGGACTGTCACAGTCCGCCTCCTGATGTTGTTGGAGGATCATCTTCCACACGAGGCGTGAATGATGCCCTTAGGAAGCCACAACACGTTTCTGACCAAGCAGTATTTGGTTGGCTGTTATCGAAGTGACCATCCCAATTTCAATCTTATGGACAAAACCTCAACGCCACGTCATTTAAGACGTAACTGATGGATCGAAAGAGGGAGATCCAAAGGCTGAAAAGAGTTCACTTTGATAACGCCAGAAAGAAGTCGGCCATCACAACATCAAACATGGCACTGAATGTACAACTACCTGCTACATCTTCAGACGAATCCTGACTTCCTAGAGCAACCACAACCACGTTGACTCAACTTCATTCTGGATGGTGCTCACGTCTGAATTCGTACGTGTCCCGCATCGACAATAACATGCGGAACTCCCGTCCTACCTGTGAACCCACCCCGCATGATATTGAGCACATCCTTAATTGTCTAGCGGCTCTCACACGCTTAACTCCCATTGCGCTATGGGACAACCCGATTGAGAAAGGCGCCTTTCTTAATCTGCATATTGAAGAAAACAATATGGACATCCAAACTATTATATATAACACATACAGCTGTCGTGAGTCGAACGAGACACAACTACAACAACAACAACGCCACCAGCCGTATTCCAGAAAGGTGCTGCCGGCCACACAGTATTATCAACCGCGATATACTATTTGCCCAAACCCCTAATGGGGAAAATCGCGTCGATTACCCCTAAGAGGTTTCGTTAAAGTTCCGTGTATAGATGGGATCGGACGATGAATTTTGGAATTAAACAGCTCCCATCCATTGTGGTTACGCTGCGCCGTTGTCAGTTTTCGCGGCATGAAAGCGATAGGTGCTTCCTCGCTAGAGTCTCTCACCTATACAAACGCTGATCCGGTACCTTCCGGGCTCGAATCACAATGGATTGAAAAGAGGCGGGACAAATTTGGGGCTGTATAGGACTGGGCTTAAAAAGCACCTAGAACTTCGTTGGTCCAGAAAAACTTACAGCCTTTTTGCGCAGCATATTTGTGAGCGGAGCAGTCATTCGGCATGAAACAGCGGTACCACCCGCAGACTCCTAAAAAGTGACTTAGTTATCGTACCGTCTTTGGAAGTGGAAAGCTTTCAATAGCTTCCACTTTGTTGTTCGGATAGTCACATTGCCGTTCATATTCTCAAGATACTTGACTTCCTTTACTAGGAAGTGACTCTTTTTGACATTCATCATTACGCCCGCGTGGAGCATGGAGGTGGTAACTCTGCGCAGGAGTGCAATGTTCTTCAAAAGTTGTAGAAACTATCAGGAAATCGTCTAGGTATCCTAACACCTGATGATTTATATCGGCGGGGATGATCTTATCCATTAATCTCTGCATCGTTTGGGGAGCATTACTCTACCGGCGTAGTTACGAATTGGTAGAGGGGTCGTCTTGGCACAACGAAAGCGGTTTTATCTTTCGATTCTTCATCGAGTGGAATTTGCCAGAAGGTGTCTTTTAAGTCAAGGCTGCTGATATATTCAGCCTCTGGCAGCCGAGTTAATATTTCGTCGATAAGGGGTAAAGGAAAAGGGTTTTTGGTGGTGATGCTATTTACCTTTCGTGCATCTAGGCACAAACGGATTTTGCCAGGTTTTACGACGACTGCCACTGGAGATGCCCAACTGAGACTCCAATTTCCCGCGTCCTATCCAACTCCGCAAATAGTAGCTTCTTTACTGCTGGTGATCAAATGAAATGACGCTGCTTGATCGGCTTATTAACTGCAACGTCAGTAATGTGTTTAATGAGAGTATTACGGCCTAATCCTTGTTTGGAGTAGGATAGGAAGCTGGAGATGATGGCATCGAGGGTTGCTTTCTGCTCAGGCGATAACGAATGTAGATTGTCAAAATCAGAAGGTTCACTTTCGTCAGGTGTTAAGGACTAGTCGGAATAAGAAAAGAGATCAAGTGTGAGATTGAAGGTCTGCACGAAATCAGCCCCAAGGTATAAAACCTGGCTCAGCGTAGGTATTATTTGAAACGAACACGGAGGCACCTGTATCTACTAAACCCATTATTTATTCACCGAACATAGACACTTTCAAATTGGGACGGATGTCTTCGGCAGGCTGATCGACCAGCACCGATGAAAAAAAACTGACGCCAGGATTGTTTAACGTTTCTCCAAAAATTCAGTAGCCACAGGGTAGAGCTGTTGGGCTTTAGGGAGTTTCACTCCCTTCGATCCGCTGACGTGCGAGCTGGTATTCGGCCAACCGGACATGATAGGCTCGGCTTGGTCCTAACTGTATTGACTTGGGTCTTTAGATTCCTTTAACTCAGCGTTCGGGTCGTCAGTCTAAGTGGCATGCGATACCATCAGTCGGATGCACGTCGTATCAGATAAAGATGGAGAGAGTATAGTGAGACTGGGTGTGGAACCTAGAGCAAAGGTGTTCAAGGGCATGTCCGGAGATAAAGAAATGACAGATGGCAGAGGAGAGACAGAATTTCTGTCAGTGGCAGATGATATAGCCGGGTCTGCAGTTATTGCAGGTGTTGAAGACAATTGGTCGAGAGTGACGACGCATCTTCTTATATAGCGGCAGCGTCTCCTAGTCCCATTGCGTGCCTCGGGAAGATGTCTTGGTGGGTAGCATTTTCGCTTGCGAGTTTTTATTTCTAACGTTATATTTCTGGCATTGGGGCTTAAAAACGTTGACTGCCTCGCAGAAATAGCAGAACATCCGACGTTCTGCACCGCAAGCGTGGTGTCGATGTTCCTTTTGCCGGCAGTTCCAGCAAATCAAGGACGTTGCAAGTTCTGCTATATCATGAATATGGCGGTATTCAGGTGACTGTTGATCAACCTCTCCTTCCACATAAAAAGCAGAACAGAGATGTTGTAGCTCAGACACTTGGGACGCGGGAATTTCCGAGGTGGGCGGCTGTGATTGAGCTCGGCATCGAAGTCTTGCATTTGGAACGCATAGGTACGAAGCTCACGAATGGATCTATCCTATCCTCATGTAGTATCTCGCGTCGATAAACAGGTCGTAAATTGACCCTTAACACTTCCAGTAAGTCTGCTTCGTACATTGCGTTGTTCAAGCGGTCTGCGAGTTTAAGAGCATGGTCATAAAAAACGTCAAAAGATTAGTTGCATTATGTTGCGGATCAATTTCAGGATGTCGCGATCAGTTAACCGAGTTTGTTGAGCGAGGACTCCAAACTTTTAGAGGAAAGAATCCACCGTAATGATGGGATCTTCCCCACTGAAATTAAGGTTACATGACGCTAGAATTTGGGCCACCTTTTCAGGTTAACGAAATGACGGTTGCTGATCGATAACAAGGCGACGAGGTTGCCACTGTTGGTTGTTTGGCGGGTAGTTAGAACACATCAAATGATTTCTGAAATGCGCACTACCCGAGAGTGCTTGACGAAGTTCGGGTGGTCGATGTGGTGAAGCTGCTTGACGGATGTTAGGACGACGGACTGGTAGGTCCTGATACTGCAAACTATCCTGCAAGGGCTGAGTCAGTGGTGTTTCTCTCGATACCTGTTGGTTATATAGCAGTACGTGTCCTGAAGAGTTTGAACTAGCGCTAATTGTTGAAAATTGATCCCGTAGAGCCGAGATGACCATTGCCTGTAAACGCGGTATTAGTTGGCCTAAGAAGTCCCCTTCCGCAGATTGCAGAGCTCCCCTTTAGGAGTCTACTGACGTGTTGTTGCTGGGTTGGTGATCTAGCGGACCAAAATGGTCGTTCTGTCGCTGAGTACGCGTCTGTGACCGCGTCAGGGGACTATTGTCCCTGAAAAATACTCCCTTAAATGGAGGCGATGAAACAGGATGTCTGTAAGGACCGGCCCTTGAGGGACCAACACCCTTTGCCTGGATGGGATTGGGCGATAAAAACGGGGGAATCAGCTGTTCGGATATCGCTTGTCATCGACAATTCGGATAAGTTTCCGCGTTTTTAACCAATTAATTATGCACGCTTATTGGAAGACATGATCTTCATTGCAACGCATATCTGCCCTACAGATTGTGGAGTGATTGCGGTTCTGCTCTGTCAAAAGATTGCCCAGGTGGTGTCTTTCGAGACCAGACCCTTGCCAATTGCTCCCCTAAATTCGATTTCTTCCTAAATCGACTATAAATCGGAATCTAAATCGAAAAACACCGTCACAAAATGATATTTCGCACTAGGGCCGCTGATTTCCCTGGCACCATCAACGACACGCGACAGTTTCTTACTCTGTGTCTCGTGTGCACGGAATTTCACAGGAATCGGCAATCGGTATTAGAAGCCGGTGGCTTGCAAAAATTTAAAAAACAAAGAACCACCCGGTCGGCTACAACTTCTCTTCCAACTCCCTCGAATTGTTTTTCCGAATCCCCGCAAATTTCTATTTCGGCCGCTAATTGCTGAACACAATGACGACAACGACGAACAACGACCGCCGATCGTCACTTGTCTGCCTGGTCTCTGGATCCTGTCAACCACTTGTGGGGCATAGGGCATCGCTGCCTGGTCACAACAGCAAAATGCTGTTTCACCAGACAATGAAGTGAATGCTTAACCGTTGTGTGCAATCCCGCTTTCTTGTACTCGAACATGATGTTGAGGAGAAGTCTGCGTACGCGCTCATTACACCATTTAGCCGTATACAACGATAAGTCCGAGAAGGATGTGGCTAATTCTAGCCACCCCACCCCATATGTGGTAGACACTGCAAACAACCGCGGCCGTGGTACGACGGGACTTGAACCTTCGTAACCGATACAACGAGACTGACGCCTAACCTCACTGAGCTACCGGCTACCTGCGACCGCACTTCTCTCCAATGTTAAATATAACTTTGCCATGTGCGATTGACTAACTAATCGTCATATTGACGCGCAGATCTGTTCCCTTCCTCCTCCTTATGGTGCCCTAATTGAATGTCACATATGGTTTGATATGCAGTCTCCCAATTTGAGCCTGATCGAAACATGAGCTTCTCAAGATTTCCCTTGCAGACGGCACCTCCCAGGTCTTCCTCCAGTACAAAACGTTTTTCCCAAAATCGCAAACATTGGAAGAGAACTTGTTTCTAGATCATGCCGGACAAAACAGCAAGTCGCCCAAATTACACATATGGAGATTTTGTCTATACATACCATGTCTAGTAAGGAGCTGGGCCGAGGTTGGCTCGCCCTGCTTTCAGATCATTTACAGCTGAATTTGCGAAATAAATGTGAATGTCCCTATGACGATCCCTCCCACTGTTCCAGACCTTTTCTGGGAAACTTGCTCGGATGGCTCCAAATATCAACCTTCGTAAGTGATAGATTGATCATGGCCCAGAAAAGAGCCACAAGCACTGCGACAATGAGTCCATTGTGCTATAAGTCAGTCAGTCTTCGTAAAGTCGCTTTGTTTCGCTACTAGAATATATACTGGAGGTTGAATTTTCCTATTTGTTTCTCTATTTTCAAGACCCACTTCGTACATCTGTTTGAAGAAACGCTGAGCCTCGAAGTGGTTTCCACTTTCCACCGTGGTTAACCAATGGTTCCAAGTTTTGATTTCCTAAACCAAATCGATTATTCATGTGGTCAGATAATACGAAGATCATAGTCTTATCTAAGTCGTAGATATTTAATTTAATAAGCTATCGCATCCATTTCTAAGCACCTTCATCACTATGTATTCATTCATTGGAAGAGACAATGACTAAGATTATGTGTCGTCTTCACGTAGTCTTATTTTTCGAAACATAAATACTTACATGTCCCAGTGCAGCATTTCGAAAAGATGAATATGAGTACCACGAAGTTATATTGTGGTTTTTGTAAATGAATTGCCGTGCTACTTGCAGCTGAGGTGTTCAAAGAGCTGACAAGTGTAGTAAATAAATAAAAGTTATGCATTTGCGCTGACGAGAGGAGACCTCTTTGTCCTAGTTGTTTTATCCGCGAAACTATTGTCATCTTTAGCAAAAATGTAAATACCATTGCAATATTGTAATAAATTTTAAGATACGTGACATCGTCTGGCTGACGGTTATCCCAATTCAAATGATTTTTCTGTGTCAGAAAAGTGAAGAACATTACTCCGGGCTGTATTGAGGGAATCGAGTTATACTTGATATTGACTGATATGACATTTGACTTGGAATGTGCAGATATATGATTTAAGTCAAAAATATTTTGTACGAAAAAATAGTACATATATGCTAATGAGAGAACCTCAGGCGAATTATTTCGAAAGTTTTTGTTTCAGTGCAACACTGTGGATCGCTTATACCAATGTTCTACATTTAGCAAATTCAAACTCCAGTTTCATAAATAAAACATAATCCCTCTTTAAAAAAATAAATAACCCCGAAGTCAATGTCAATGACGCGGAAAACTGTGAAACACACCCAAGACCATAATTCATCCGCTCTTACATTTACTCACATACATTATCATCAACTTGCCCTAGAATTGTCGCATCCGAAGAATGACCTGGTAACTCCCAGCGCGACTTTTAATAATTCAAAAAAGGAGCAAAATAAAAAATAAAAGCTGATACAAGCATGTACTATACGATGACACATCGAGAACATTGGAACACATCTTGTGCGATCAACGACCGCGCAGACCAAGCGACCCAATCATGTAATAAATTATTCAAAACATAAAATACTACAATGGGCTGTTGACCAACAAACAAGATGGAATACAACAGCAAACGTTTACCTTCTTCAATTTTACAAGACACGGTGACGATGATGATGATGATGAGACAATACCAAGACCAAACTGGTGGAAGAACAAAACGCCAAAAAGACGACCCTACCGGTATGTCAGACCGGGGAGAGTCTGTCGTCTTAAATTCAATGGATTTTGAGTTGGTTTCAATCATTCATTGTAAATTGTGAAGATGATGATTTTTGTGCTGTGCTTTTTTTAAGTGTCGACCATAGGTAGATCAAAGTGAAACCAAGGAAAAAATGTGACCTTTAGAGTGTGGATTGTGCCATATGTACGCAGAATTAAGGTGGGGTCTTTTGAGGGTTTTTGGTAAAATAGTAAATGCTTAACAATTGATCTACAGTTTTGTTACCAAAGTTTAGGAATAGAATATTTTTTATCCTATACCTCATTATAAGGAAATTAAGGGAAGGCAATTCGATGTTCGGAGTCTCTGTGAGGTGCGGGAGAATAGGAATCCAAAATTTTGAATGATAGCGGGTGCAGCAGAGTTTATATTGGCAAGAGCCATTCATAACATTTAAATAAATTTCAATTCTAGTTCTAGTGTGAGTGTGGGTGCTATTTGCTCTCAGGGTCTTAAACGACGCAAATCAAAATCCGATATTAGATTGAATTGATGTCTAAAAGAATGCACTCGGAAACCGTAAAACAATAACAATCAGTCGGTAATCATGTCTAGATTCGTATTAAACTCCAACGTCTAGTACTTATTGACCTAACCACTAGTGGAGCATTTCGTGTCAACTATTACCATGAGGCTTAATTGACGTTTCGCTTGCCTAAGCTGGTTTCAAATGCTGCATATCCATAACATACACCTCTCACTTATTTAGCTGCATATCCGCAACAATCCGGGAAAGGTTGAGGCTTACTTTTACCCCCACACCACAAGAGGAAGTCAACAGAAACATTCGTGGCAACGGCCGGATTCGAACCTTCGACGTTGGCTAGACATCAGATGTACACTTCAACGTACTGACCTACCGGCCTCATCCATTAAAAGAAAAAAAATAGATAATCCCCCTTAAAGTTGCACCAAAAATCACCGAAAATCATCTCAACATTCTTTTCCGGATTGTCCAAATCAAAAACGTGTAAAAAGATAATCGGATGATAAATTATTTTTACACATATCGCCGTTCTATAGATACACGGCTTAACACAACACCAAAAGTCTTCTTCAATACACAACAACGCATCGCTCATGTACAAATATCTTAACAAATTCGGCATTAAGCGATGATCAGCAGCAGCCGGCCATATCTTTGTCTGTGAATGGTCTGTAGCGTGACTGACTATACAATCTCCGATGGTAACAAACAAAACGTAAACAAGTTTTAAAATATTGACTAGTGCTGGCATCTATTCGACTAAATCTGAAATTCCAATTGACTGTAAAGTACAGACACACAACCATCGTATGGTAATGTTCCTCTTCCAGAATACATATCTTGTAAATCGAGAAATTTTCAGATGTAGATGGTAGTGAAATCTGTAGAGGGCTTATCCGACAATAGGGAACAGAGTAGATTTGGATGTGTGGATTAAATGTTACATGGTCGCCGGTGTGCGGGTAACATGTGAATTGGACAGAGCTTGTTGAAGTACTGTTGCAGTTTAATCGAATGGATTTGATTATATTCATATCTAGCAGATTTAGCTCAAGGGGTTTTGCGTTTGTTCATATTCGAAACGAAAGATTTTAGCGAGTAACTCGATTTTGGACGATGAAACAGACAAAATGAAAGATTTAAGCAGGAAACTCGATTTTTTTGTGATAAGCGATGAGACGTACGAAACGAAAGATTCAAGCGACTTTTTTCTTATTATGCGATGAGACATACGAAACGAAAGAATTGAGTGAGTAACTCGATTTTAGATAATGAGAGAAACAGAAGGATACATTTAACCGAGCAACTCGATTTAACACATTGCACTGATTTCTTTTTTAACCTCCCATTATGTGGAACCAAATTCATTTTTGCTACGATAAAATTCTGATCAAAAGTACAAGCTTCTGCGAAAAATAAGGCAAAAGCTCGCATTTGAAGCAGCGCTAATCGGGAGGATTTACGCGGGTAGTTGTCTTTTTTGCTGTCGCTTGCTATTAACCTTTGTACGGCTAATAGGTCACATATTCAAAAAGAACTGCTCCCTTTAAAATTAGTGATTTCAGTAGATTAAAAAAAAATTGGGAAGTTAGTTAACCTAGGATCACCTGATAAATCGACCTTGCTGAAACACAAAGTATAAATAACTAACAGAATAACAACTAGGGTATAAAAAGAGCGGTCTGGACGAGATATAACTGGAATAAACTGGAAGTAGTAAACATATGTAAACACATTTAACCACATCAGACTCATCATTCCAGGACAAACCCGACTCAGGACAATATCTCTGTGTCCCAAAAAGACTAATCGCAATCAGTTTCGTGAGCTCGTTTGCTCGAAAGCAGACTCGCTGATTACCACTATTAGTTCAATAGGTGAACTCAAATTAGCGGCTATCTAACTTTACTTAATGTTATCCTCTTCCTATAAAGACATACCGTAGTACGTCACATCAGGGCAGGACGAAGGATGCCCTGGTGAAACGAAGAGCTTGCCCGCAAGCGTGTACAAGTTAGGAAGAAGTTAAATAAGGTGAAGCGTCTTAATCAGTGGGATGAATACAGAGCCGCTCTCACGCAATATAACAAGCTTATAAGGCACTCAAAACGTGAATGCTGGAGGAGACATTGTGAAAGCATTCAGTCCCTTCCTGAAGCGGCTCGCCATCACAAAGCTCCCTCCAAGGACTCCGGAAACGGAGTCGGCCTACTAACAGTCAAGCGGATCCTACACTGATGGCCCAGAAGAAACTCTTGAGTTACTACTACAAACCCATTTTCCGGGATCAGTCCTTTTAGGACAATCTCCGAATTCCTCTCCTGTTAATAACAGGGACTCTGACGACCGCCAATACTCTGCATATCAGAGACGATCTTCGACTATGACAAATTTAAATGGGCAGTAGAGTCCTTTGAACCATTTAAGGCTCCTCGAGTGGATGGAATCTTCCCAGTTCTTTTGCAGAACTGTCTTGATACTATCATTACTCCGCTAATTAGTTTTTTTTTAAAGCAGGTTACACTTTAGGATATATACCACGGCTATGGAGGAAAGTCAATGTGATCTTCATATCTAAACTTGGTAACAAACCGGAGGATTTACCCAAATCCCACAGACTGATTAGTCTAACCTCATTCCTCCTTAAAATTATTGAAAGGCTGCTCGACGTTCATATCAGGAATTTGATGGAATGTTATACTCTTCTACATCGAACACATTTTGCCTATTCGAAGGGGAAATCTACGGTGACTGTCCTACATCATTTACTGGGACGCCTGATGTCAAGGAAATCGCATTATGTGCCTTCCTTGACATCCAGGGTACTTTTCATAACACCGATTATGAATGCATATTCCAGGCCCTAGGGCTCAGGCGTATACGTTCTGCTACTGTCATGGGATGGAGTCACGGGATGGAGTTCTCCTCAGCGATGGGCAGCACGACGAGGCCGTCAGAGCTATAAATGGTTGTCCACAATTAGGGGTCCTCTCGCCACTAATATGGTCACTGGTTGTAGACGTACTGTTGTCCAGGCTACATTTGCTTGGAAATTATGCAATCGGATAATTTGACGACATAACCATTGTGGTCAAGGGCAAATTCGAATCCACCGTCTCTGAAGTGATGGGAGCAGCCGTTGACGTGGTTTTGCATTGGTGCTATGAAGTGGGATTAGGTGTTAACCCACATAAAACAGTCATTGTGCCTTTCATTCGCAAACGAGATCTTCTTACCTCCGGGTCTATTTCACTGGCAAGGACAGTTTTACAGTATTTCAAGAGTGTTAAATACCTTGGTAGATTGGCGGCTGAACTGGAATACTCACATCAAAAATGTTATTAACAAAGCTACACGTATAATGTGGGCTTGCAAAAGCTTCTTTGGACGAACTTGGGGTCTGACTCCAAAGATGATCGAGTGGCTGTATTGCTCGTTGGTGCAGCCCGCGGTCACACTTGCTGCGTTGGTATGATGGCCTAAGTTGCAACAAAGCTCAGCCATTCTAAAGGAAAATGGCAGCCCCTGCCTAGACCCTAATTGTATCACGTAGTACACTGGTGGATTTAAAATTGAACAAGGAGTAGTTGCTAGCGTTTTTTGACCCAACACCAGGATTCCAATGGCTATATGCACCTGGCTCAGCGTTTTCCAAGCCAAGATTCATGCGGTTGAGATCTGCGCCAGTGTTTTCTTAGAGAAGAGACCTCGCGGCGCACTTATTGCTATATGCTAAGATAGGCCACCATTAAAGCTCTTTCTTCGCATAAGTTCTCTTCTATATAAGTGAAAGTGTCGTGAAGTCTTCCAGTGCCCGGCGACCGACTATCAAATCGTTCTGTATTTGGTGCCAGGCGACTGTGGTATTAAGGGTAACGAAGTAACCGATTGATAAGCTTGTCAGGCAGGGTTCATCATCAAACTATTTCGGACCGGGACCCGGTTGTGATCTAAGCTTGGCTCCACCAAGGTCAATCATCAAAGACTGGAACAATAGGTTACGACAGCCCTATTGGGAAAATCTACAAGGACTGTGGCAATCTAAGGAGCTTATAAGACCCTTCAAGTACGATGATATTACCCACGTGAGTAGGGTCGACCTGAGGTTACTAGTAGGGTACATCTCGAGTCAGCATTGGGTGTGATACCATCGAAACAAGATGGGTTTGTTTAACGAGACGGAATGTCGTCTGTATTTGGAATACCAAAGAAGTAGATTATACTTCCAACATTTGACCAAAATTTCAAGTCTCTAGCTTGATTCTATCGAAAGTTATCGTGCCAACGGACAAACAGACAGACAGAAGGACAGACGGACAGAGGGACAGACGGACAGACAGACAAACATGGCTAAATCGAATCACCTGACCCTGATCATTTATATATATACATTGCTATACCTCCGGAGCCTCCTTTAAGGTGTTACATATTTTCGTCGTGAAAAAAACAATATACCCTATACTATAAGTCTAGGGTATAAAAAGACCCCTCAACGAGCTAAACAGCGGCCTATGCTAGCTGTAGCTCACCTCGGGAGACGTGGGCGGGGTTTTCGCCGCTCGTTGTCCCTGTCATTTACGTATTAACAAAAATGCATAGCCCTGGGGAAGATTAATCTTTCCCAAGCCGAAAAAAATAACTTCAATGGCAGCTAAGTTCTTGAGCGTCATCAGTGCAATTGAGCTCAATCGGCAGGGTACGTTTTGATATTAGTCCTGCGGCTACTTCATAACAGATCACTCAGTCTCAGTGGTTGTGGATCGTTGTGGCTCAAAACGCTTTTTTGACAGACTGTTAGAAACTAGTCAATTATGGTGGAATGAACCCACATGGTTAACCGGTCCTAACGAAAATTGACCATACATTCCACCAAATAGCGTTGAATTTTGTAACGAAGAACCCCGGAAAATGGCTGTAATGGCGAGTTAATACCTGAAGATGAAAAAAAGGTAAATTTTCTTTTGAAGTTTTCATCACTTTCGCGATTGATTCGAGTCGCCGCTTACTGTTTCAGATTCATCGCACTAGTCAAACACATACATAAATTTGAACCGATCCTCATCCCACCAGAGCAGCCACCGACAAACCCCCACTCCTAAATCTCTGACCTCTCTGACCCTAAGTTACAGCAAACTCGTTCCGCTGCCGCTTAGCGTGCAGAAAACAAGTCATATAAGGACGCCTCAGGTGTCCGACTTCGTCATTACAACCAGTAAAACCTACATATCTCTAATATGAAGCAGAAGTTCATTTTGAGTTTGACTCTGCACGAAGAGTCCAAATCGCTCATTGATTCTTCATTTCCATATTAACCGAATTAATGTTTTTCATTTATCGTAATGCTATTGCCTTCATTAGAGAAGAACAGTTAGTTATGAATTTTCAAATTTGTATATACGTACAATAATTATTTATGGTAAATACATGTCCAACTTCAACAAAAATTGCCCATGTTGACCCAATCATTGGCACACATTAGGATTGGCACCCATCTAAGTGCCTACCCATTTATGTAAACTCACTGAACCCATTCCATCATGAATGTTAATGGCTTTATCGAAAATCAGCATTTCTGGACCACGGATATATATCCGTACCTTTGTATCTATACGTGTATAAATTCAACAAGCGTGCATTTTCCAATACACTTGGATCAGATAAGATAGCAAAGTAGCAAAAAAGGAATATATTCGACCAGTAATCGAAAATAGCAAATCAATTTGATCCCGTTTTGGTTGAACGTTATACCAAAAATGTAAACTACTGTCGTTTGTATCAATCGAATTCAATATAAATTTATTGTCGTTCTATGTATATTTTTACCATTTAACATTTAATCGGTAAAACTGTAGCGTAGATAAACACACGTACAAATATGGAGTACTGAGCTGCAATATTGTGTGGACCCCTACAAGCAATCGGCAAGCTTTTAGATTATCCAGCAATATAGCCGAGCAGATATTGTTGGCTAGCTAGAGTCTAGAGATACTGTTCAGGATATACAGTGCGACGTCGATGATTTAGATTGATCGCTGAAATCACATTTGTCGACGTATGCTAGCTATTTGTGCGGCATATAATGTTGATGACGAGAACCTTTTCGGAGGGTTGACACAGAAGAGCTTATGGTCAGTTTACGCCTGTTGAATGTTTGAGAGATCTTCTCGGAGGAAAAAAGTACAACCGAATTTCGTTTATTACTTTAGATTGATTTCGATTATAACCGATATCTCACTTTTCTGGACAAATTATTAATAGTTGGACTTTGAAAGACGTTTAATTGAAAACTATTAAAACTGAACTTTCTCTTCGATGGGTTTTATGCCGGACATTATCAGACGGTCCAAGTCCGAATTTTCCCTGGTCGAAGCCAAAATTTCCTCGGTCGATGTATGGATTTGACAGGGAAATTTTGGCTTCGGCCAGGGAAAATTTGGCATCCGTGAATGTTCAGCGTAAAACTAGTTTTCTGAATCTCGGACAATGTGTCAGATGCTGATTCAATCCGGAACAAATATTCGACAAACGTCTTCGCAGTCTCGCTCCGTCGAAATCGAAATTCACAAAATTGGAAATTTTCCCGGAAAATTTAGAAAATTGGAAAATTCCATTTCCCATACATTTTGTATAGAGAAATTTTGTCATCTCCGATTTGACTCAAATTTTTTCTGTTTGTGTTTGCAATGCTCTCTCCTATTTGTATATACATAAAAAAATCAAGGACGACCTGTTCTGCGGAAATTTGTTGAGCAAATTAGGAATGCCCGCCCCCAATCGTTCAAAGCACAACGCATTCAACCGGGAATTGCAACGAGAACGTGATTAGGATCGAGATGCATTGAGTCAAGCAGCGCAAAGAAATGTTCAATTGTGGAATCCACAGCAGAAATGTGCACACGATATACTGATGAAAGCGATCGATGATGGACAAGGTGGCATTTTCCTTCTTGATGCGCCTGGGGATACTGGCAAAACGTTCCTCATTTTCTTGATATTGGCAATAATTCGTTCACAAAGTGATATAGCGTTGGCAGTTGCATCATCTGGCATTGCGGCGACGTTGCTCGAAGGAGGACGGACGGCTCATTCTCCCTTTAAATGGCTATTGAACTTGCAAGTGACGGAAGAACCAACTTGCAACATTTCGAAAAACTCTGCTATATATATGTAAGTCGTCTACGGATGTACAGGGTTGGTGTCGTTATTCTTTATCCGATTTGCTTCAAATTTTTTGCATTCGGTTTCTTTACGCTTCACTCGAAACCTTACGTCATTCAAAATTGGAAATTTTTCCAGGAAATTGGGAAATTCGGGAAATCCATTTTCCTATAAATTTTGTATGGAGACATGTTTTCCCTTTTATCTCCGTCACCCTACATACGATTTACTTCAAATTATTTCCCTTTTGATCCTTCACGCTCAACTTACATGTTCACCGAGCCCAAAGTCCAAAAAAAGGACGACCTGCTGACAATAAAAGGCATTCTGTTGTCCTTCGAGGAAATATATCCAGTACGTCACATGTACTTTACACATACTCGTATTCTCAATGCAGTTAATTTTTTTTCCCGTGGTCTCTCCTAAAAAGGACGACCCTTTTGCCTGAAATGAAAATTGACGTGTGTCTGATTTGCCTGAAATTTTTTTGTCCTGTTTCTTTACGCTCCACTTGGATCCATACCCAGCTCAAACTTCAAAAAAATGGACGACCTGGTCAAAAAATGGACGGCCTTGTCAAAAAAAGGACGACTAATAGAACTCTCACAGTGCTCCGAGCTTGTCAGTATAAAGACGGCACGGATAGGACGTGCGTGCTAGCAATTGCACTTCCGAAAAGAAGATATGCTATTGAAACGTCAACAAGGCATAAAAATGCTAGAGATGTTGACGCGCCCATGCCCCTGGAGGGGTCAAGGCAATTAGAGAGAGAAGTACTTTTCTAATTTTTGTTCACCCTTTTTCTTTCCATTATTTGCCTATTGTAAACACACCATAACATTGAATCCATGATAATTCGCCGATTATAGAAATCACTATAAGTCCAAGTTGTAGGCTGTCAGACAATGAATTAGAGGATCAACAAGCACATAGCCGCAGTAACAGCAACCACTCAGCTCAATGTTGGGTCGGTTACTCAGATATGCGTAAAGCTACCTGTTCGCTGGAACGTTACCTTTCTTACACTGTATCGTGTTTCTTTTATATGGCGATCAATTGAAAAATGGCAGTGTCCGGCCATTCGAGTGTCGATTGATACACAGTGTGACATCAAGATTTGTTTGACTGTAAATAGCGGTGCTATTTGTAATCGCAACAGCATGTGCAAAATTGTACATTTTACTATGAGACATGATAGTGTGTAATATGAGTTGGGGTTTTCGTATGGATGTACTAAACACATTACATTTAATCTATCTACTCGTATATGACCGTAGTTTTTTGGTTGGATTTTGGACGTGTTTTGTGTTTTCATGCGAAATTTTGGAATTTGGGCTGGAAATTGATACAGCAGTCATTGATCGTTGAAGTAAATGGAAGAGTCTATAAAATGTGTTGGAATATACGGATCTTTGCTCTAAATTCCAGGAATTTGCAATGCGTAGATGCTGCATGCTTTAAGCCAATTCACCATGTTGCCGGTTTCGTCCATACCATGGATTTTACTCTTCAAGAGCTGCCTTAATCCTTAATATTTTTGTGTGGTAATGGATAGCGGGGTTGAGTCATTTTGACTTAGACTCGCAATAACTCACTCCCATTTATCCTTATTTCGGTTAGAGTCATCGTGACTTTTTCTTGATAGTACGAGCGCTGCATGTGCCACCATACGTCTTGGGCAGCGGAGTGCCACCACACATCTTGGGCCTCAGCGTGACACGATTCATCTTGGCGTGCGGAGCGCCACCACAAATCTTGAGCCACGGAGTTCCACACATCATTTCTGCGCCACACAGCGCCACACACCAGTAGTAGTAGTAGTACGGCGAAGTCAGAAAAGTATCAGGTAATGGTCTTTGAATTTCAGCCACGGAGCCGCCAAACTGCTCTGGGTTGTGCATAGAGCTGCATATCCTTGGCCACGGGGCCACTACATTTAGAGCAACACATTTTCGGCGGAAAGCTACACCTAATCTGCCTGTGGAACGATACAGAGATTTGGGGCAGATACGTGACCGCATGTTTTCGTGTGCATGGGAGCTATTGTAGATACTTTCGGCCACCGGAGCAGCTACGTAGTAATTAATCGGTTATACCCTCGCGTATATTTTCTTGGCAGTAACTCGCGGGTTTTATTCTTTGATCGATATCGTGTCAGTCTTATTATCCATAAAATGAAATTTAAATACTCGTATCATCGCGGCCGGCCGTTAAAATAGCTAACCATAAAAATAATAAAAATAAGGGTATTCTTAAAGTTATCGTAACTAATTATATTTTCGTTCACACACAACTATTATTTTGCCCGACTAGGATTATAGTAAGTTAAATATTGTTATGAAAAATGCAAAAGGAAATTTAAATCCAAGTGCTTCGCCAACGCCTTTACAAGAATTTGAGAGGCATCTTCTCTAATGAAAGATCAAAAAGAAATCCCTATTGAAATAAAACTATAAAATAAAGATTAATTAATGATTTAAATTTTGCTTCCTAAGCTCCCATGTTCATTCCACTTCTCCGCTCATATCGTGTTTAAATTTCATAATCGTTTCCGCTAAGGGGGTTCATCCACATCGCGCAGCTCAACCCAAGTTGGGGAGGCTGCGCGGAGACTCAATGCCACCAGGAGGTTCCCGGGCTAGTAGCAGGAACGTTTAGGGGATTTCGTCGGTTATGTTTTTTTTTCGTATATCCAGTGAGGAACTTCTCGCTTTGTTTCAGCATTCGGACATACGAGTGGGATTTTTATTTTTATAGCGATGACGAGACAGTAGTATCGAGCACGCGTCATATCTGGTCACTTCTGAGGAGGTTTTGACACTTAGGTGTCACGGTTGGTTTGAAAGGCCATGCCTTGACCTCCGTCCTCATTTTGAGCCTAGCTTAACCAAGACAAGCGTTATATCTTATATACGTAGGTCTGAGAAATATGTTAAGTCCATGACCTAGTAAAATACCGCACACATTACCGATAGCCGTGCTAGTATCGAGCACGCGTCATATCTGGTCACTTCTGAGGAGGATTTGATACTTAGGTGTCACGGCTGGTCTGAAAGATTGTGCCTTGACCTCCGTCCTCATTTTGAGCCTAACTTAACCAAGACAAGCGTTATATAGGAGGATTTGATACTTAGGTGTCACGGCTGGTCTGAAAGATTATGCCTTGACCTCCGTCCTCATTTTGAGCCTAACTTAACCAAGACAAGCGTTATATCTTATAGGTCTGGGAAATATGTTAAGTTCGTGACAGAACTAGAAAAAAAAGATGATACATTTGCTCACAGTTATAATGTATAACCTGAAATATTGTAGTTACTTACGGAAAGTCTGGTCTAAATACCGGTGTCTACTGCCTGTTTGTTGCAAACGGGTGAATAAATTGACGTGGGAACGGATTTCGCAGAATGACCGTGAAAGTCGGACCGTGCCATCTGGCGGAGAAAAAGGCCCCTCAACGAGTTAAGCAGTGGCCTATGCTTGCTGTAGCTAAATAATTTCAGGAGACATGGGCGAGGTTTCGCCGCTCGTTGCCCCTGTCCTTTACGTATTAACAAAAACTCGTTGGCCTGGAGGAGTTTACACAAACAGGGGTGGTGAAAATGGAGAATAAAAGAACATGAGGCCATAATGATGGGATGGTTTCGCGGGCGGCTCCGTTGCCCTCGGGCTAGCATCGGGGTCCAGGTGTAATGGGACCTTCGTCATCTGGTTTCGTACCACCGACAGATAATTACTCATCAGCTGCTGCCATCGATCTGCCGGTGGAGGCAGCACTACCAAGATATGGTCCATTAGAGGTGGCTCATTACATATGATCAGCGTTAGCCCACCAAGAAAGGAAAAAACAAATCGGGCGCTACCAAAGCTGTAACAAATGTCATTGAACGAATTTCAGTTGCAAGTCTAAATTGAAAAAAAGGAGAAAATCGTGATATTTGGATGGTACAATTTATTTTATCAGAATTGCAAATCGACCCTACTCAGAAGCACAGTCTTGATTCGATTGTTATTTGATTTAGGACACTGCCTCAAGTGTTTGTGCTAATAGGCAAACCAAAATTTCAATGCCAACAGTGCTCTGAAAAGGAGAGTCGGAAATTTGGACGTGCGAATCGACGTGTTGACTCGAATAAGTTCAACCGGCGACGCGTCATGTTTCGCTGCATTCTCCGACCTCTCTTTTGTCAACTGAAACCTATGGAAGTGTCAGTGATGCTAAAGAGGAATGAACGCTTCGGCATTGCCGAGTACGTAGCATTGATTAAAACTGGTCATTTTAGTCGATTTGGCAAAAAGAGTAGGTTGGATCAACAAGTCGGCCCCGGATCTCTTGGATTAGGGCAATAACACAATAACTGATTGTTGAAGTGTTTGTAGCACTTCTTTGGAACAAGACCGTTTTTCATATAATTTAGTCTAAGAATCAAAATATAATAGAAATTACGATTCGAAAATTTTAAATCGTATTTCAAGTTTTTAAAATCGCAAAGTATTCTAGAGCACTTTTAAAATCGTAAAACCGGTATAGATGCTGAAATTCGTACAAAATATAATACAATAAGGCCGTGCTTTGACGGGTCGTCTGCGATTCGAACTCCACTTCCCAAGCAAATCGATTCGCTTATGTGCCGATCTAAGGACGACCCGTGTGCAGATTTCCATACATTTGCTTGGAAAGTGGAATTCGAATCGCAGACGAGCAGATATCGAGACGAATATGAGACGACCTGTTGGTACACGCCTAAAACATACTATCTGTTGTTAGTTGTCCTGACCCCTTCAGGGGCATGGGCGCTTCAACATATTCAGCATTTCTATGCCTTATTCACTTTTCGATGGCATATCTACTTTTCGGAAGTGCAGTTGCTAGCATGCACCTCATATCTGCGCCGTCTTTATACTGACAAGCTCGGAGCACTGTGAGAGCTATATTAGTATCCAGAGGCAGTTTCTGATAGTGCCCAGATTGGAACTCCGAGCTCTAGATTAGTATCGTAGAGTGGTGACCGAACGACCACGGCCACCGGCGCGACAAGCTTCATATTTCCAATTTTAGGTCTTTTTTGAAGCTGTTTATGATGTCTGCAGGCTGGAGTGGTATTAGTAACAGGATTTGAGTTTGTTTTCTTCCACTGATATTTCATGTTTTTATCACTGTGCGGCCCGCCTAAAGATACTTCTTTTGAAAGTGACCCATTGTTCGAAAAAGTTGCTGACCCCTGGTGTAATGTAATTATTTTATTATTACCAAAAAAAATCTTGAGATTTTCAGGTACAATTATATTGAAGAAGGGTCTATGAGGGTCTCTCTGACCTTTAAATCGATAAATAATTGTATAATCCGAAACAAATTTCATGGGTCAGACTTCTTTGTAAACGTTATAATTTCCATTTACCGATTGTAAAATTGCATCGATTGATTCCTATATACGAAATAATCATTTTAAATCTGAATCGACCATACCCGACCATACATCCATAAGTCATGACATCACATCTTATTCTTTTTATCCCCTTTTTGACTCCTTTCAAAAGTTGAGCATAACAAATTATTATTTCAAAGATTAATGATCGTCATCCTTTCAATCCCTATTTATTTTATGCACTACACTTCACTTAATATCTCAACGACAAAACAGATACTTAACTCGTCGCACTTCGCAACCAGGCCAATTCATTGAATCATTTCTTGCTCTACGTGTTCTTACTTTTCTTTACTTTGCGCGAAGTGGAAGCAGACTGAATTAAAAAAGGGGGTTAATCGAGTTTTGGTCAACTTGAAGGGTTACCTCTTGGCAATTGTTGCTCTTGTTTATCCGACAGTGTAATATATGTGTATCTTTTGCAATTTTGCCACATGTGATCTGGTTTTCGTACCACCTCTGTTCTTGAGCAGCCACCATACTCGTCCTTAATATATCGCAGTAACAACTAACAACAAGAAAAGCGTCATGCATATTAAAGACGATGATAATTTGCATGCTCATGGACACGGATTGAGAACGAGGAGTAACAGTAAAGACCCAATGTTGAACGGAAGAAGGTGAAAAGGCCGATAATCTTTTATGAATTTTGAATATGTGGCATTTAAATCATTAATTTATACGTCAAGTATATGATCGAAATAACTCTTTATGAGTGTTGGGCATCGGAAAAGCAAAAAATGACTTGGAGGAAATAGGAAGATTATCAACTGCCGCTTTAGTAGCGGAAAGAGTCCTTGACTATATTTCAGTCTCACAAATTTGTACAAAGACAAATGGTAATCCGGTGAAAAATTATTCCAGATCAGCGACTTTTTTTAAATGTTAATACAGGTAGTCGTTTAATGTTGGTAAGTTATTCATATCTCCTCACGGAAAAATTTTCGTTTGTCTTTGCTAATCCTGACATGTTCGAATTATAATAAAGAAGGACATGATAAATTACGACTAAAGATTATTTTCGTCAAACGTAGACCGCTGAACAGATAATTTTTATAGAACATGGTAAAATATGTTAATTTTTTCATAAATGATATTGGAACTTGCAACTGCATTCTGGCGATATTTTACATGGATGTAAAATTGGATGTAACTGTTGGGAAGCGTAATTTTAAGATTTAAATTGATATTTAAGTCAACAATTTACCCCCATTAAATTGGCACCCAATATATATATCAATATGCTGGCATTTGCCTCGGCTCTGGTCCGATAACGAGAAACCCAAACCTAATTCATAAAAGATCAAGATATGGAATTTAACAAAGACATTCATTAGTTCAAATAACGTGTACTCTGAACAACGACCAAAGTGTCGACTACGAATCGATGCGCATCACAAAAACTGAGAAGCAAAGGATGAAGAGGAGGCGTCAAAAGGAAAGGCAGGCCATCGGGAAAATCTCCAATCAAGTCGAAGAGTCAGGGTATGACGAGTGAACTCCGGAAGTGGAAAGACTGTTTGTGAAGATTCTTCGTGGAAAGACTGTTTCATTTGTTAGACCACCCGCAAGAGAGGTTAACCAAGGTGAAACAGTAGAGGGTGCGAGCCAGCGACCGAGCGAAAGTTGAAACATTCCTGAAAGGCCGAAGGGAAAGCAGTCTTTTGTACAAGTGGCAAGAAGAGACCTTACCCTGGGTATCACTGACATGTCGCTTTAGGAGTCTTTAGGGACGACACACCTGAACGCTTTCAAGGCGTCTCTCTTCTGTGCCTTGGATAACCTCAGCGAAGATGCTGGAGATATAAGTTCTGTTGACAATGCCAAATTGTTCGACGGATTCATTACCATCACGTGTAAGAACCAGTCGACCAAAAGCTGGCTTATTAACACTTAGCAAACCCTGATCAATTTCTGGGAAGGCGTCAAACTGAGGGTGGAGACATTGCATGCATTGCGTGACATGGGAAGGATGATCATCGTTGCTTATGGTTTTACCCGTAGGAAGGACATCATTCTGTAAAGGCAGCAAATTGCAAATTGCATGCGTGGAGGATCCTTCCAAGTGGAGGGTTACTCACACGGAAGAAAGACATGATGCTCACGGTATGGTGTGCAAAGGCGGACGCGAAGGCTATTGAGAACGCAGGGGGGGGGGGGCAACTACAGCCTTGATCAAGTCATGGTGAAATTCAAGAAGAATGACCGGTGAACCGAATGTCCACGTTGTGGCGGAGGTAGATGATTCCGCAGGGAGGAGTGTATCAGGGATGATGGCGGGCCCGCACAAAGAAACACTAACTGTGTGCCGCCAGCTGAATATTCATCACAGCAAAGCAGCATCAGCGATGATGACGGGATGCTTTGAGGAAGAAAAACTAGACATAGCTTCGATACAGGAACCGTGGATTTTACACATCAAAATTAGGGGATTGTCACAAAAATCCGCAAATCTGTACCATGCACAGGTGAACCGTAAAAGAAGGACATGCAGCCTGGCGCGTCATGGAATACGTGCAGTACAAATCATGCATCTCTACTCGCTTGATCTTATGGTGGTAATGATCGGCACTGGCTCAGGATCATTCCTAATTGCATCGGCATAACTCCCTTTTGATGCACCAGAACTAAATTTATCAGAGGAAGTAGAAAATCTGGTAAGATATTGTAAAAATTTTGTTGCACCGGGCATTTTTTGCTACTCGAAACACGGTCTCTGCGGTTCGCGCCCCGCAACGGGACCAACTATTTTTTATTCTCAAATTCCCTCTGAATTAATTTCTCCGAGCTTAGTGGTTTCGTATGGATAGTAGCACTCATCAGGTCTTGCATCTTTGCAGCTATCCATGTGCAAGACGACCACGAAAGTGTGAGAATTCTGTTTGTATTAAGCCGTGAAGGCGGGGCGCGAACCGCAGAGACCGTGTTTCGAGTAGCAAAAAATGCCCGGTGCGTTACCGAGCTAAGCTACAGACGCATACTAAGTTGGTGTGCAGAATGAAACCAAGTGTCACAAACAATTCCAATTTAAATTGAAAATGATTCGCACTTGTACATTTGCAAGAACATTAATACATAAAGTAAAATTGCCAGGGAACAAATATCTCCACTTCTCACCCTCTCTCCACCCCTCTAGTGAGTTAATATAAGTGCTTCACACCATCTAGACCTCCACGGTCGAGTTTTCAAGTAAAATCACGCCTTCACGGCTTAATACAAACAGAATTCTCACACTTTCGTGGTCGTCTTGCACATGGATAGCTGCAAAGATGCAAGACCTGATGAGTGCTACTATCCATACGAAACCACTAAGCTCGGAGAAATTAATTCAGAGGGAATTTGAGAATAAAAAATAGTTGGTCCCGTTGCGGGGCGCGAACCGCAGAGACCGTGTTTCGAGTAGCAAAAAATGCCCGGTGCGTTACCGAGCTAAGCTACAGACGCATACTAAGTTGGTGTGCAGAATGAAACCAAGTGTCACAAACAATTCCAATTTAAATTGAAAATGATTCGCACTTGTACATTTGCAAGAACATTAATACATAAAATATGGACCTGATTAGAGGCTGTGACGACAATGCACGCAACACTGTGTGCGGCAGCACAGACGACAATCCTAGAGGACAGCAACTGCTAGTATTTGTGGAAAGGTACAATCTGCTGGTAGCAAACACGTTGATGATAAGATTCAAAAAGCGAAAAGGATTTTGCATCAATGTAAGAGAGTGTGCGTTCGTAGGTGGGGAATTCCACATAAAGCTGCACACTAGATTTACACAATGGTGGTAAGACCCATTCTAGCCTACGCATCAGTGGTATGGTGGCCAAAACCCATGCAGAAAACCACAAATCAGAAGCTAAATGGGCTACAAAAGATAGCTTCCGTAAGCATATGTGGTGCAATGCGTTCCACAACAACGCGAGCAATTTAGGCATTGTTGGGACTGCCACCGTTGGACCTATTTATAAAGAAAACGGCGGCGCTTTCGGCAACACGTATGGAAAGGGATGCCATGTCATAAGAGCATTCTAGACATTATACTCGTAGGAGTACATGATGAGGTTCGGGAGACCCTAATGACGGTAGAAGGCATGAGTAGATGTAGGGTATTTGAAAGACTGCACAAGACTCACAATGTGGATGGAAACATACACAATGAGTGTACGTAAAATGATATCAATATTTTCACTGATGGAGGGGAAAGCGGGGGCGAGGATTTACTCTAGAGAGTTAAACCTAGCTTGCACACTTAGTCTAGGAGAGTATGTGTCCCTATTCCAGGCAGAGATGCTTGACTTGTTGCACGCGTCGGACCACCTGCTGGAAGGTCAGGTGCGGGGGAAGAAAATCTTTATTACACTGGATCGGTGATCAGACGCATGCAACAAACGATCGTAAACTCTAAACTGGTACTAGAGTGTGTCCGAAAGCTCAACACGTGTGCCTCAGAAAATGAGATTACACTGATGTGGGTAAAAAGACACAAAGGTACAACAGGACATGAGGCGACGGATGCTCTAGGAAAACAGTGATCTGCAGCGTCTTTTATTAGACCAGAACCCAGAATTGCTCTGGAGAACGGCTTGATTGGAGCGAAGGTTGGGAAGTGGATGGACTCCATGCATCAACGAACATGGCAGGAGCTAGTCACTTGCAAGCAAGCTCGGAATGCAATGACCAGCTCTTTAGGCAGGGAAGCGAAAAAGGTACTTAGTTATAAACGGAGTACCCTAAACTGGATAACTGCCTTGGTCACAGGGCATACTACTTTGCCTTAACCCCTAGCGGGGCATAGCGCGTCAACTACTCCTGCGTGCCATCGTACTCTGTTCTGGGCAATAGGGCGAAACTCCCCAAAAGACTTACCCAGTGCCTGACACTCCTTTGCCACGCATAGTAATTTTAAAACTCATCCGGCAAAAATGAAAATCGAGGAAGAGGAAGTTTGCACGCTATGTCTGGAGGAGGCGAATGTCCAGCACTGGCTAGCACAAGGTTGAGGATCACAGGCAAGCACACGATAAGTGTGGAAGCCATGAGTGAACTCAGCCTTAATGAAATGCTAGCAATGACACGGGACTCAGAGATGAATAGAGAGGTCGACAACTATCAGTCGATATCTGAAAATCACTGATGACCGGGAGGGGGCGAAAAGGGACCCAAACATTAGTTATCTGCTTTGGCTATCCCCCGGAATACAATTACCATTGGTCCCTTAGCTGTAAGTACAGAGTCGATGGAAGAGAAAGATGTAATATCTAACGCACTTTTAATGTCCAAAAAGGCTCGTACCGCCATCTCCCTTGACGCCGCTACCTCTAAATATATTTAGTAGATAGGGGATTAGTATATCCCTTACTTTCTATGTAAAGATATCTTTGGCAATAGTACAGTCTGAGTGGGATGCCTTATAGCACACCCCCATATCGATCACATAGTAGAAGCTGACGATGTGTAGTGTGGGTTGGCGTCACAGCCGGCCAAGATAAGCGACTTGTACCTTTTAAATTAGTCAAAGAGTCAAAGGAGCTCAATGCACGTGACGTCTTCTTCCGCAGCGAAATAAGCCGACGTGAGCACTATCTTCATTTCGTTTCCTTCACCCGTCGGGTTCATTGTTTGCTCCTTCTCATGATGATAGTCCTTTGATTTCACCTTTATGCTCTCATGGCTCCTGTGCCAGGTTTTCTCTTGCGAGCCTGCGACCATTACATCCGAGTCTGATTTGGCTTGATGCAAGCCGGATTAGACCATCACAAATTCCTGGACTACTTATCTGCTGCATCGGTGGATTTGCCTGATGGTATGGCAAGTTTCCCACTTTGTATTTTGGTGATGGCTTGTCCGCCTCCATTGGAGCTAAATCAATGGCGAGAGTGAAACTGTTGGTAAAATTTATGGTTGTCCAGATCTCATTAGCCACCTTCGGCTACATCGGACTCTAAATGACAAACGGCATTCATCGTATCAATTCAATAAATCCAAACCATCTCCACTAGCCACTTTAACAAACAAAGAAAAAGCGGACATTACTTTAAATTTATTTAGTACATTTTATTAAAAGTGCTACATTTCGCACATTTAACATTCCATTCGTTCGCAGAGGTAAAAAGTGCGAGCCTTATCCTATGTGCCACACTCTCTTGATCCGCTGGATACATTCACAACAACAGCAGCTCATTGCAACGATTAGCGCGGTAACAAATCGTCTCTATTGATGATGGTCTTGATTTAAGACAATTGCAAGAAGAAAACTTGCAATCGGAAAATTTATTGCAAATAGGTGGTCCCTGATCGGGGAATTAGCGCTCAAACACAAACGATCGATTTTCTTCACGCGGAAGATTTACAGAATTGAAAATGCGTCTTCGGCTCAACTCAACGCAGCACCATCACCATTATTGCGCTTCGCAACAGAAGCAGCACTTTTGTGCCGATGGCGGAAAAGAAAAAACCATTGATTCCTGGACTAGATGCTCAGTAATAACAATTATCGGCACATGTGATCATAATGATTTCCATTAGAAACACGCACGTTTGGCGAGAAGCGCGCAATGGCTACGGAAAAAAAGGAAAACGGCCAACAAGTACACTACTTTACTTTGAGATCGCTACCAGATCAGTGCAGCTTGGCGGCATCTACCGATTTCTTATTCTAGGATTGCGGCCTTTGGGCTTCTTGTTACAGAAAAAAACATGGCGAAAACAATTTTACAAGACAAGAGATGTTGCGTTTTAGAAGGAGCCTCTGCAAACATAAAATACCCGCGACTCCTATTTGTAGTTTTGCCGCAAACGGCGTTTTGTCGGAAAGATCCCGACCGTTTGGGAGAGGAAATTGCGTTTGGTTGTTTGGTAATCGTTAATTCTGACCATCATTTTTCTTGACACAGTAGGTGACTGGAAGAGTTGTAGGAATGCCGATCGAGAAAAGAAGAAACGATTGTAACGTGACGAATTGTTTCGCGTTTTTTAGAGAAGTGAACACTATCGGTTTTTCCTTATTTAGTATGAATCTAATCGTCGTTGATGTAAGCGTATTGCTAGTGATCATCTTAAAGATCAAATTAGTAGCATAAATGATCCTGTTTTAATCCAGATCAAAGAACCAAGCAAAAACCCTGACTTTCTCTTCATTTCCATCAATTGTCATTTAAAACAAATAAACCAAAAACCATACAGTTGCCCTGCACTTGATGCTGACAAATGACCGAGAAAATTTCACACCGAATAGTCCAACTGTAGACCTTTAATGTTTCACCGATGTCATTGTCTGATTCAGATCAGTGGTAGCTCTACAGTAGTTGCATGAGCTATTTTCTTCAACCGTAACATGACCACTTTGACTTCTTGTACGCTGGATTAAAGAAACGGGAGGACCCGCATCACCATGCTGGTTCCGTGAATCGTGGTGACCGTATCTATTTACACACCACATCAGTGAGTGGTGAGTGCGGAGAATGGGCAAGTAATGACGACAAAAGTGTATCAAAGATGCGTTTAACATGACTCCTTAATGGAAATGTCTAATTGCAAGACTAAATGCAAATCTCATGTTGAACACACGACCAGGCATTTGCATGGTGGTGCACAAATAGGTGAGCGTGGTATAATGTGCAGATATGGGTCGCAATATTGGACCCACCATGTTGGTATAACGTATGTTCTTGTCACTCGCCATTTCTAATGGCCAACAATCAGCTTAACATTTAATTGTTTCTGTAATTTAAGAGACGGGCAGATTGGAGCTGGGGTGGAAGATTACTTGAGGTGTGTTGTCGTGATTGAACCAGTGGATTTAATTTTTTTCACTTTTAACGCGAAACGATGTTACACGATAACTTGATTTACTGATCGGATTTAATATGCGTTGATATAGTAGCTGCATTGCTCGCTACCTAAATGAGACTATCGTTTAGCGCAGGGGTCGACAATCTCCGGGCTGCAAGTCAAATCCGGCCCAAATCTGGTTATTATCCGGTCCGCGGGTAAATATTGTTTGCAACATGATAAAGAAGGGAAAAAAGTGTGTACAAATCATTAAAAATAAAATATTTAATTAAAACTTAATCTGTTTGAATGACATTTAAATCAATTTATTTGGTACACTGAGTCTCCGAATAGTTACGTCGAGTACGTGATTAGCAATGTCACAAAGATCATATGAGCAGTTCATTCTGGAAGTGGCATAAATCAGTTTTTCGAAAAATTCAAGTTAATGATAACATAAACTTCATTTTGACGGTATCTTTTCAATAAAAAATAAACTGAACTAATGTGTTAAAAAAAAACAGGCGTTAAGTTCGAGCGAAATTTTGCTAGTTAACGATTTAACCAAAACGTTTGCAGGCATACCCTGATATAAGTTGTTTTGTTTAAAGTCATTTCGTAATTAAGTCGCGAAATAATTTCCACCCCTCAATTAACGGCTACCTTGCTTCACACTTACGTCGCTCCACGAAATTTAAAAATTTATAATTTTATCTAATTTCCAAAAGACCTTTTCCATAGTCTTCCGCGTGGGCGCCCCCTGGTAACGGCAGTGTATCAAATAGCTGACGGCCAGCGTCTTAGCGATAAGACAGTTTGGAAAAAGGCAGATAGCTGTAGCCTGAATGACCAACACCTAAGCGTCTCAGGTTTAGTAGGATGGAATGACTTGCGTAGTTATACCTGCAACATAGTGGTGTGAACTTCAACACGTTTATTAAGCCATCTGAAGCAGCTATCTTCCGAGGCCATCCCTGAATGGGGTTAAGCGACGTGCTGACAACTCGTCCTTGCAAAAACCACTACATTTCAAGAAACCTGGAACAAAAGACTCGGATTGGACGGATCAACAACGACGACCACGCAAACGACTAAAGGATTATTCTTTCGAATCCTGGAATGTACGCTCACTGAACAAACCGGGGCCCGAGAAGGTCCTCCTTCAACAGGTCGAAAAGTATAAACTGAGCATTACTGCAGTCCAGGAAACAAATTGGCTTGGCAGCAAGATTAACGACAATAAATCGCACGCAATTTTTACAAGTGGCAAACCATCGGGCCGCAAGGAGTTTGGAGTAACAATTATAGTAAACAATCACCTCAAGCCGCACATTACTGACTTCAAACCCATAAATGAACGGCTGTGTGCAATTCGCATTAAGACCCAATTCTTCAATCTCCGGCTCATCAATGTGCATGCCCCCACAGAAGTTAAAGAAGACGCAATAAAAGACGAACTCTACGCCCGCCTTGAGACTCTCTTCGACTCACTTCCAACAAACGATGTCAAATTGCTGCTGGGAGACTTTAACGCGAAAGTCGGAACTGAAAGTTGGCACCGGGGGACCACAGTCTCCATGAAGAATGCAACGACAACGGCCAGCGACTTATCGACTTCGCCTGCAGCAGGAATCTAGTCGTAAGCTCTACGTGTTTCCCGCATCGACGCATTCACAAACAGACCTGGAAGTCTCCAGACGCACATACCGTCAACCAAATTGACCACGTCCTCATTTGCAGGAGATGGGCGTCTATGTCATGGATGTCCGCTCCTATCGAGGAGCAAACTGCGACTCAGATCATCACTTGGTGAAGACGACCTACAGATGTAGAATTTCCTCAGTGCACCAATCGAGAATCAGCCCTCGCAAAATCTTTGCGGTTGATAAGCTTCTGAGTGATGCTACAGCGGTGGCGTATACTACCGCCCTTGAGGAAAGACTATCAACTATGCTACACAACATCAGCAACACGGGCGTCCATGGGGGATATAAAGCCCAGAGAGCGCGAAATGATTGGTTCGACGAAGTACGCAAAAATTCACTTGACACGAAAAACGAGGCCTACAGACAATGGATTCAACGAGGAACCAGAGCCAGAAGAGAAAAATATGATGAGCTACGGCGAATATCGAATAGAATAATTAGGCGTAAGAAACGTAAATACTTTGACAAGCAGTTGCTGAATATAAACGAAAGCTTAGCTAAAAGGAACACCAGACAAGCGTACAAACTAGTTAATACAATTAAAAACGGCTACCAACCCAGGACTAGCCTTTGTAACGACAAGGATGAAAACATCATCAGCGACACCGATGGCATTAACAAACGATGGGCCTCTTATTTTGAAGAGCTTCTAAGCCTACCATCTAATATCCCCACACAAGAAGCTCTCGATGATATTGTTGATCCAGGCCCATCCATACAACCCCCGACAATAGAGGCGTTGCGGCCACTAAACCGAAACTGCTAAAATTCGGTGGAACGGGTCTAGCTAATGCCATACATCAATTACTTCTGCGAGTATGAGAGGACGAGGAGATCCCAGACGATTGGCGCAGAAGCATCATTTGTTGAATTCACAAAAAGAGAGATAAACTGCGGTGTGAGAATTACAGGGGCATATCACTAGCCTGTACGTCCTATAAAATTTTGACGAAAATTCTGGAAAATAGAATAAAACCGTACGCAGAACGAATCATTGGCGAATATCAAAGCGGTTTCAGACCTGGTCGCTCCACAACTGGTACTCCAGAGATGCTAGGAATACAACGTAAACGTATACCAAATCTTTGTCGACTTTAAGCAGGCATACGACAGTATCGATCGTGGAGTACTGTACAATATCATGCTGGAGTTTGATATACCGGCCAGATTAGTGCGACTGACTAAGATGACGATGACTAACTCCGTCTCACAAGTCAGGATCCAGAATAGACTTACTGGTCTATTGAAACACGCACTGGTCTGAAACAGGGCGATGGACTGGCACCGACGCTCTTCAACCTAGCACTGGAATACGTTATTCGGGCTATGAACATAGAGAACAGCAATACGCTAATCATCAAGTTGACATAATTAGCAGCGTACACCGACGACATCAACATCATGTCCCGAAGATTGGCTGACGCAGAAGAACTTCTGCATACGCTCGAAACCGCTGCAAAAGAAGTTGGACCACGTATCAATGAGGGTAAAACTAAAATAAATATGCAATCGACGACAAGGACACCTGCACAACCGAGCACCAATATGGGGGACCTCAACATTGAGTTCGTGAACGACTTCATATACCTGGGTTGCAACTTGTCAAGGGACGCCGACGAACCCGACGAAATCAAGCGACGGATACAGTTAGCTAATAAGTCGTTTTTCTCGGTTCTCTCCGTAATGAAATAAAAGAATGTTCACAGAAACAAGAAGCTCCGCGTGTATAAGACCATTAAACGGCCAGTACTATGCTATGGCTGCGAAGCATGGACCCTAGCTGAAGCCTCCAGAAACATGCTAGACACATTTGAACGTAAGGTTCTGCGGCGGATTTTCGGGGCTGTTTACGATCGAGATTGATGGCGCATCCGGTACAACCATGAGTTGTATGAACTGTACGATGAGCTGGAAATTTCTAAAATCGCCAAACTACAACGACTTCAATAGACAGGGCATGTACAACGAATGGACGATAATCGCATGCCAAAGAGAGTAATGAACGCAGATCGAGTCGGCATAGCGAGACTTGGAAGACGACTCTTTGGGAGAGCGCAGTATATGCGGACGCCGAGCAGCTGCTTTGCTTCGAAAATTGGAGGACGTGGTCACGTGACCGAGATAATTGGACGATCACAATCCAGGCGGTCAAAACCCGACTTTGGGCTGTCGCGCCACGATGATCGTGATGATGGGTTGCCATAAAAGATGCGTTCTTTGAGAGCACAGATACCACACTCAGTAGAAACCCGGTTTGCCGGAAGAAGCCCTGGATAACCAACGCTTCATGGCAGTGGATTGTTGAAAAAAAAGACCTGAATGTTCGTTTTTCTGCAGCATCAGACAACAATCGAAACAGCATCAAACTCATATACCATCAGAAAGCTCGAGAGGTTCAGGATAATGTGTGACGCTATCAAACAAACTTATGGGAATTCTCTTCTAGTCTCAGCAGAAGAAGCCCCAAGAAGTATCAACTTGAACGCCGTATGCCGTCTAAACAACGTCATATCTTTTCCGAATTCTGAGAATTTACCTGCTCGAAACAATATCAAATGGAGAGCTATGTTGGCGTGCGGGTCAGATAACAATCGACGAATTGATTCGCAGGCGAAAATGGCACTGGATAGGTCACAAATTGTTGAAGGACGTTAACTGCATTGTCTTACATGCCATGAAATAGAATCCCATTTCCAACCAAGGCCGACCAAGAGGGGGTCCTAAAATGACATGGCATCAATCTGCGACAAAAGAGTGTAAGGCGCTGGGTAAGTCGCTTGCTGAGTTGCGCCCCATTGCCGAGAACAGATTACGATGGCGCCACGATGATGATGATGCTATAATTACCCGAAAACGAATAGCTGCTCTGATATTTAGTCTAATAGCTAGTCTGATGGGTGGTCGAATGGACGGTCGAATGGACGGTCTAATGCGTGGTCTAATGGGTGGTCTGATGCATGGTCTAATGGGTGGTCTAATACGTGCTCTAATGGGCTGTCTGATAGACGGTCTAATGGCTGGCTTAATGCGTGGTCTAGTGAGCGGTCTAACGTGTGGTCTAATGGCTTGCCTGATACGTTGTCTAACCGCTGGTCGGTCTAATATCAAAAAACCTTTTCAGTAGCACAAAATAAATGTGTGAACTGTATTTACGAGTAAGGCAACACACCTTTCTCAACATCCATTTAACCATTTTCCCATTATCATCATCTTCAAACCATTTGAAATTGCTACACTTACCCACGTTTAATTGAAATAAGTTCAACATGCAACATGTGAATTTATGAAGAGAGATTGTGCATCTTGTTGATGGGTACACGAAAAGACCCTGCTAACTAATCAGCAAAACACAGTATGGCTGGCTATTGACTAAAATGTACTAATTAGTAGAAACAGAGAAATTATTTCAAGACATATAACATTCAACAATTCAAAGTGTAGTGCCTACACACTCGACAGACAAATAGACAGACAGACCGCAGGACTGGACAAATTGACTTTGTAATGTTAGACTCACTGAAAATCTTCGTCTCCATGTCCCTCCACGATCGAAAAGATACACTTTGAGCGTTTTCAATTCAATTTGTCGAAAGCATTTATCAAGACTAACTCGTAAACATATGGAAAATTGAGCAATTAAAATCAAATTATTTCGGTAATACGAGTGGACTAGATAATACTTAGCGAATTGACTAAGAGGATCGTGTCCCGATCATAAAGCGTCCAATTAAAATGATATCAAGCGAAGAGCTATGATGAATAGAAAAGTTACACTGATGGAAGAAGATTGCAAGATTGTAGTCAAATGGTCCATGGTCATACTCTCGGAAAAGCCTTTGGCGTTCGGCGAGTCGTAGAAAAATGTGTGCGAACAATGGACTGAAACAAAGCGTCCTGAAGGTAGAAAAGTATTCACGCGTACTGTAAAGGAAAGTTAATGATTGTTGATGGTCCAGTGATGGTGATGTTGTAGCGGTTGGTTCGCACACTTTCAATTTGTTAACTTTTTTTGTTCACTCAAATTAATCATTTTTGTTATTTAAGTATTTTTTACTTTCAAGGATTGTAGATTTTAAAATTCCGTAAATTTAAGAATATGTCTAGATCAGATTGCATGATCGCGGAGGTTTGTTTCTACAGAAAATGCTCAGCCCTCATCCCCGACCGCCCCGAATAAGAACATCTCACGCCCTATCCAGATCCTAGATGTATTAAGTGGTTATCCGATGGGCCTAAGACAGAGCTGGGTGTTGGTGCAAGTTCGATAGCAAAAACGCCCAGCCTTTTTCCACCTGAGATCCGCGCCATTGAGGTCTGAGCCAGGGTAGTTTCGGAAGCACATTACTATCTACTCAGACAGCCACGCAGCAATGGAAGCGCTCCCATCAAATAAAGTCTCTTCAAATTGAAGGAGTGTTACGAACTTCTCCAACTGTTGGCAACCAAAAACTGAGTCTTCTTGTGTTGAGTGCTACCACGGCATTGAGGGGAACGAGGCTGTGGAAAAACTTGCTAGAAAAGGATCATCCATTCGCTTTCATGAACCTAAGCTTTATCATGGCTTTGGGCTGGTCTCGGCCAAACTACGGATCGCAGACTGGTCCACACTTTTACGTCATCAGTACTGGAATAACCTTCCAGGGCTACGTCAATCAAAGGAGCTGATAATGCCCTTCATTCACAAGGGTACTACTCAAATTAGTCGAACTCTTCTAAGACTTCTTGTTAGGTACTTTACTGGCCATAACCTGATCAGATGCACAAGATGGGTCTGTCTAGCGAAACCGAATGCCGGCTCTGTCTTGAGGACGTGGAAAAGACAAATCACATCTTGTGCGAATGTCCCACCGTCGCGCGTTGTATGATGTCATTCCTCGTGCAGGCTACTATCAGCACTGCAGACTTCAGGTTGATTCCTGCTAAAGACATAGTTTCCTTTATTAGGAAAGTGGACGATCTTTGGACTTAATGGACAATATGGTCGCAGTGCCTTCCTGATATGTCAGTAGCTCGACTATCTTATCTTATCTGAATGCCTAATTGCTTCAAATCTTCGATACCAACCATAAAGGTAAAAAAAAATTTCTTCATTTTGTACTAATCTTGTAGATATGGTTAACAAATTGTTAGGCACAAATAATAATATCAATCAAATATTTTTAAGATATATTCAAAGAAATGCGATAGTTGAAAGAATGACTGAAGTGACTTAATTTCCTTTAACGAATTATTATCTTGATATAATCAGTTCCTCCCAACTTCACTTCTCAGACAGCCAGTTACTCGCTTCAATCTTATCTTCAAGACACGTACGTGATGAGTAATGTCCAAAGGAATCTCTGAATTAACTATATGGAATGTGGAATATTCTTGACGACTGTCGCATTCATTTATTCCTCGGACAGCGAAACATCAAAGGTGAAGTGAAAACAAGAAATGATCTGATTTTAGTTTTTCCTCAACTCTATCTCAACGAAAAAAAAGTGTCTTCACCCGTTTCCATATAAGGAACGTATGGGAGCATGGAATGAGTACGATTTAAGCTGTTTTTATATTAAACATACCACGGATGATTTCATGCACAGAGCTGACGCTTTTTCATCGTCTATGTGACCAGACTATAAACCAAATATAGAAGTAGTTAGCAAAAATATTAAGGTGCCTCGAATAGAGTGTATCTGGATCTTGGGCCTACAATACAGTTCTCAGTTAGGAGTACTTATCTCCGCTTAGAAGCACCATACACTCTCAGCTAGATATACATACAAAGTAATTACTCAAAACGTAGTTATTTCGTTTTGCCATTGGCGTTTATAGCCCCCGCTGCACAAGACATTCTGTAACATATTCTTGTCTGAGAGTGCACTATAATTTAGAATGTAAAGAACCTTGGCAAGCCTATAACCATTAGAGGTCCACATTTGTTGCCATAAAGACAACGAAGTAGATTATCTGTCCTGCAGCGTCGCGTCTATGGGAAATCAGGCGAATGCCATCAACATATAAGATAACTCGACGCGAATTCGCGTACATCCTGCAAAAGAGATGAGCACTTTACCGTGTTTCGCCATACGACGAACTTAAGTAGTGCACAAATTAGACAGCGCATACTCGTATGTGGAACAGCGACCATAAAGATAGTTTGGCTTTTAACCTTATCAATTATTATCGCCAATTTTTATAACTTTATTACAACGACCTGCGGATTTTTGTTTATAGTAATTGAGAGTTGAGGATGTTTGTAATCATCGGTGAGATATTCGCTTATACGAGGTGCACTGCTTGTAATCATTGAAATCGTTGCAAAACGACGTTATGGGAATTTATTGAGGCTGTAAATAATGTAAATATCGTTATAAGAATGAAAATTGACGGTAAATATTGGCAATATTGGATGATTAGTGGAGGCTCTTACAAGGTTTAAGGTACCGAACGTTAATTACTCTCAGTAGAGTTGATTTACATCACAGATTAGGGAAATGTGGTACTATATGATCGTCAATTTAAAGTATCTTAACTGCAGATATAGTATAGTTGGTAATTTTTTTCAAAGATTTGGTAGGAAACTAAACAGTAATAATTTTAAACGCTTTCTGCATTTTTATTATTATTTGATTGGTAATTATGCTCATGCTTGGATTTTCTTGAAATTTTAGTATGTAATTCTCCTGATGATTTGGGGCGACCGGTAGCGCAGTGTGTTGAGGCATCAATCTCATGTTTGACTACCGGCGGTTCGGGTTCGAATCCCGTCTAGGACGACGTTCGTGGCCATGGATGTGCTAGAGGTGAATGCCGGCAACTGCATTCTCCGAAACCACTTTATGCCGTCGTAACGTCAACTGGGCCGCATGGAACAGTTAGACGCGCTTTACCCCACAACGGGTTAGGGCAATTGCGAGAGAACTCTCCTGATGATACTACTTTCGCCTAACCCATAGTTAGTTCCAAAACTAGCCTGGTTCCTCATAAGCACAGCATTGCCTTATACGTGCTGCTCAACTTGCTCCCTCCAGATATCATGATCGAACAAACTGCTGCAATCTCTACCATACGCCTTCGTGAAACCGGACTATAGATCTCATCTGCCTCTGGCCACTCATCGATTTTAAATAGCTTAGATATTCCTGCGGAAACTGACTATTCCACTACCAAACATATATTCGATAAGAACATCACAGAGGTCACGGCTCTTATCTTTTGAGGACGACGACATGATATAACTGCTTAAGCCATTATCATCTATACGGACAGCCAGGCTGGAATAAGATCGTTGGAGTCAGTCTCAATAACATCTGAGACAGTGGATAATTGGCAATCATTCCTTTCTGAAATGGGGAGCTACTATAATATTGTCCTGCGCTGGGTCCCTATGGCCACAGTAGCCTGAAAGGTAACTGTTAGGCTGATGAGCTTGCCAGACTGGGTAGTACGAATGGGGGTTCTAACAATAATATGGTAAAATCTATCAACCTTTTGCTGATTGACAAATCGGAGGTGATTAACAGAACCAATTTACGATGGATTGATGACAATATCTGCCGTATAACTGGATCGCTTTGGCCCATACTGGACTTCAACCGATCTGAAAATCTACTGTCGCTAAATAGAAGGAACTTTGGCTAGATGGTCGGGTTATCACCCGACATGGTCACATTGGGAAACATGTCAGGAGATGACTTTAGTTCTGTTTTGCCCGAATCGATGTAATTTATTTTGTTCAACTTTGTATTTTCTGATGATGATGCAACTGGCCAACCAAAATTGGAACAGAACCGTCAACTCCAGAATTACGAGAGAACTCTGGAATTCGTACAACACTAAGAAAACCGATATACTCTTAGGACTCTCTAGGGGTAATTGTGCAATGCTAGTGGGCTTATTAACGGGTCGCTGCCTAATAGGTGAGCACGCACACAGACTGGGACTGATCACAGACAGCGGCTGTAGGAACTGCAAGCTGCCAACTACCAAAGAAACTTTGGAGCACCTTCTGTGCGAATGCCCGGCACTCGCAAGGAGAAGACATACATATCTTGGAGACTACTTTCCCCGCAACCTTAAAGCGATTGCAAACCTTAACATAATGAATCTTCTGAGATTCGCAAGCGCGACGAAAACCTTCAGGCTCAACAAGGACTTGTTGATTACGACTGATAACAACACCTAACGATCTCTGTTGTGTTTTCTTTGTGGCATCGCTATGGACCCAAGTGGTCTATGCGGGGCCGTGAGGCCGCCACCTAACCTAACCTAACCTTGTGTTTTATCCAGGAGCGATTCACGAAAAATTAAAGTTGTATAGATTTGTTTTACATTGGTTTCGGGTATATGCCCATCATTGTATGGATTTGTTTAACCAATATATTGGTTAAACAAATCTCCTCTTCCATAGTCCTCCGCGTGGGCGCCCCCTGGAACGGCAGTGGTCACTGACCATTGCCAACCAACGTCAAGCCGCCAGTGATGGCGGTGCGATGATTTGGTTGAGGTACCCCTGTGGTGTGGGGTGTGAAAAAAAATACCACGGCCTTTCCCTTTGAGGGCCTGTCGTTAAAACCGACAATCAAAGGACAGGATGTGTATGCCAGCAACTTGCACTATCCGAAATCTTTATATGCTAACGAAACGTCAACTATGCCTCGGATAAGGACTGACTCAACGGTTACGACTTTTAGCTATCGTACAATGACAAAGATTGGATTCTGGAATGTGCGTACTCTCCTGGACAATGGATCAGAAGGTCCCCAGAACGCACGATTTCTTCAATTAGAGAGTGAATTTCTGAGGTACAAATTAAATATCCTAGGAGTTAGGGAGATAAGATGGTGGAACAGCGGAGAATTCATCTCTCCAACGGGCAGCACTGTAATGTTGTACTCCGGTAAAGCTACCGGTAGTCGCCGTGAGTCAGGTGTGGGGCTCCTTTTAACCAGAGCCGCGCGAAACTGTCTCTTATCCTGGGAACCGGTCTCTGACAGGGTCTTGACCGCCAGGTTCCGGACCAAAATGAGGAACATCTCAATAATACAATGTTATGCCCCTACTGAACCCGACAATGTCTTGGCAAAAGACTCCTTCTACGAAGAACTAAACGCCGTTCAGAGCAGAACACCTAAAGGTGACATTATAATGGTTATGGGTGATTTGAATGCGAAAGTTGGCGCTGATAACTATGGGCTCAGACATGTGATGGGGAGACACGGTCTTGGTGATCGTAATGACAACGGTGAAAGATTTGTAGAGTTCTGCAACTTTCACAGTCTCTTCATCGGTGGTACTATGTTTGAGCATAAGGACCACCACAAAATCAGTTGGTCCTCTGTTGATCGGCGCAGAACACAAAATCAGATCGACCATTTTGCCATTAGTAAAAGATTCAAGAGTTGCCTCCTGGACGTGCGAAACAAGAAGGGTGCCGATATTGGGATGGGAAGAGACCATTATCTTATGATCGCTAATGTTCGATTGCGTATTGCAGCCGTGCGCCGCCCCAGCGACGAAACATCCAGGCCCCGCAAATTCAACACCGCTCGACTAAAAAATCCAGCTGTCTTACAACAATATAATGACCATCTTGCGCAAAAAGCGGCTGAGATAACTAGTCACCCAAATAGTGACATTAACGAAAACTGGGATGCCATAAAAAATGCGTACATTGATAGCGCAAATACCATCCTTGGCCCAAACCCGGATTGCCGGAATAAGCCCTGGATGTCCGACGCTTCATGGCAGCGGATTGTTGAAAGAAAGGAGCTGAAAGTTCGTTTGGCTGCAGCATCAGACGACAATCGAAGCTGCATCGAACTCCTTTACCGTCAGAAAGCTCGAGAAGTTCAGCGTAGTGTGCGACGCGATAAAAGAGTTTATGCCAATTCTCTTTTAGCGTCAGCCGAAGAAGCCGCTAGAAGTAACAACTTAAACGCCGTATACGGTGTCATCAAGGAGTTTACAGGTGGTCGTAACTCCTGCCAACATCCGGTGAAAGATAGTGATGGAAAGCTACTTATCTTGGAAGAAGATCAAATGAGCCGGTGGAAAGAACACTTCGCCGCGGTCTTGAACCGTGTAACCTCTGGTGAAGTTCCCCCTCATATAGATAATTTAGATAACCATCAAAATGTGCGTATACGGTCCACTGCCCCGACTAAAGAGGAAATAGTCACTGCAATTATTGCACTAAAACGAGGAAAAGCCGCCGGACTTGACGGCATCCCTGCCGAACTTTATCAAGCAGCGCCAAGCGTAACTGCCGATTTGCTGCACCCACTTGTTGATAAAGCGTGGAATACAGAGACCTTTCCCACTGAGTGGAAGGAAGGTTTGATCATCAAACTTCCAAAGAAGGGTAGCCTCACAGACTGTAATAATTGGGGAGGCATTTGTGTGCTTCCTGCCGTTGCCAAGATAATAGCAAAAATCGTCCTGGAAAGACTAAAGGCCCACTTAGAAAGCACAATTGATGAAGAGCAGGCTGGCTTTCGATCCGGATTCTCCTGTGTCGATCACATTAACACCTTGCGAATCATCATCGAGCAATGCGCTGAATACGATTCTCCGCTTCACTTGCTTTTCATCGATTTCGAAAAGGCTTTCGATAGTGTGAACCGGGATTCTATATGGGCGGCCTTGCGCAGGAGAGGCATCCCTGAGAAGCTTGTGGCTATTATTAAGGCAACCTATGACGGCGCGAAATGTCGCGTTCTGCATAAAGGTAAGGTGTCGGGGGACTTTGAGATTCCCAGTGGAGTTCGGCAGGGGTGCATCCTCTCACCGATCCTATTCCTCATTGTGATCGGCGATGTGTTGCATGCAGCCCTATCCGGACTCGACAGAGGAATTCAATGGACTTTGACATCTTATCTACAACATCTTGACTACGCTGACGACATATGCCTACTCTCCCACAAAATCATGGATCTGTCCGCAATGGCGTTAGATCTCGAGAGGGAGGCAAGCAAGGTTGGGCTAAAGATTAATACCAACAAGACCAAGGTTCTTAGCCCACCGTTGCGAAAAAGAAATCCGACACCTATTGCCAGCAATATTAATGGGCAGCCTGTGGAGAAGGTGGACAACTCCGTCTACCTGGGTAGCATTGTTGCCGAAAATGGTGGTACGGAGCAGGACATCGCTCGTCGTATCAACCAGGCTAAACGCGCATACGGCATGCTGTCCAAAATCTGGCAGGGTAGTTATCTCAGCATCAAGACCAAGCTGGGCCTGTTTCGCTCCCTGGTACTGTCAGTGCTTTTGTATGGGAGCAGTACATGGAAAGTTTCCGTAGGAGTTACCAGAAAGCTGCAAGTTTTCGTCAACTCATGTCTTCGTCGAATTTTAAGAATTTTCTGGCCCGAAACAATATCAAATGAAGAGCTAAGTCGGCGTACGGGTCAGATGCCAATCGACGAATTGATACGCAGGCGAAAATGGCAGTGGATAGGTCACACATTGCGGAAGAGTGATAACTGCATTGCTTTGCATGCCATGAAATGGAACCCCATTTCCAACCAAGGCCGACCAAGAGGGGTCCTCGAATCACATGGCGTCGATCTGTGGCAAAGGAGTGTCAGGTACTGGGTAAGTCTTTTGGGGAGTTGCGCCCCATTGCCCAGAACAGAGTACGATGGCGCACAGGAGTAGTTGACGTGCTATGCCCCGCTAGGGGTTAAGGCAAAGTAGTAGCTTAAATTTTTCGTGAATCGCTCCTGGATAAAACACAAGGTTTCCTCCAGGGGAAACACAAAATTGAACCAAATAAACATGCCAGGAGACTTCGGCTTCGCTACAATGACTTATGCAGGAGCCACCACCCACCCACCATATTTTACTGGCCTTTTTACCCGTTGTAGGCATCCGGTCTTTGTGCTGGGTTCGCCTATAAAGCATTATTCGCAAGCCATTCAACATTAGCCTCGATGTTGTATACTGTAGTGCGTTGGACTCTGAAGTAAAACGACCCGAGATCGAGTCCCGACCGAACAAGCAAACACAAAAATTTTATTTAAATGTTGAAATCAAATTGGAAAATTATTTCTTAGGAAAATTTTCCAACCGTAAAATCAAATAGTCATACTAACCGGATGTTGCTGACTTTTTTTTGAGTCTTTTTTATTTAGGGTGGGTATTTAGGGGATCAACTTAACATTGGTAAGCACGGGGGCTACTTAGCTTGTTACTTAGGAGGGCGCTTCTGGTAAGTTAAATACTTGTAACCTTACTGGCCATTTTTTAACGACCCTCTTCATACAATTCTGTACCCCCCTCCATTCGGGGGCTATAATTTTCAATTTTCGCCCCATCCGGGCTTTTTGCTGGGTTTAGGAATTTGAACTCGCCGCTAATATTCCAGTTGGCAGAAGCTTGGGAATCGCTGTCCGATTAAAATTGGCTGCACTTCGTGGCAAAAAAAAAAATTGTCCAATCCTAATCCATATATACCCTCGCCCTGTGCTGACATAGCGTTGATACCAAAACATCAAATTGGCAACAGCCATCTGCATTAAAATTATGATTCCTATATGGTCAGTTTGAGCAGAGGTTAACTCACGAAGCTACGATGAAGAAGTATTAGTAGGGAAGATAGGTGCCATTTGAGACGAGTGAGCTCTTTTTACCTCAACTTTATAGGAGAGATAGGATCTTGCCTATTTCTAAAATTAACTAACAACAATTTGGCCAAAATTTCAATTCGCTTGCTCCATTCTATGGAAAGTTACATATATTTTAGATAACATTTGCAGGGGTGGTAGGCGTTGATTTGGTCCGATCTTAACCATTTTAATACCTACCAACTGGATCCTTTCATAAATATTTATCCAAAATTTAAAGTCGCTGGCTTCATTCTATCACTTGTAGGGGAGGTAGGGGTTTCTTTGATCCAATCTTACTCATTTTCAAAGCCAACCAACTAGATCTTACTACCAACATTCCACCAAATTCTCAACTAGCTTCCTTCATTCTGTCAAAAGTTATCGTATTTAAAGTAATATTTAATTTTTCGACATCTGTAGGGGAGGTAGGCGTTCCTTTGGTCTAATTATGTTAATCTTACTAAAATTGAAGAAACTTGTCATCTGAAGTTTACATGCCAAAAATTTGCTCTCTACGTCACTTGGTTCAATAGTAATAGACAAAAAAATGTGAAATGTAGGGTAATGTGAGGCTTTTTGTAAGAAACGTACTGTTATTTTCCAACTAATCCATCTAATTTTTACGAGAGAGTATAAAATTATCCTTTCGAGTCATCTGGCGAAGTTAGAGCTTTTCACGTTAATTCGATCGGGAGTTGCAGTTACATTTAACTATTTTACATATGCTCGTGAAGCAGGCGTTTGATTGGTCGGATCATGCTCCTTTTAAATACCAACTAACTGAATCCTACTACAAACATTTGACTACAATGTAAAGCCTCTAGTTTATTCTATCGAAAGTTATCGTTTGAACGGCGAACAGACAGACAGACAGACGGACAAGCGGACATGGCTATACTGGACCCAGAGAAAGGAAGAAAAAGAGACATAAATGTCAAAAGCGTTAACGAGGATCAGTGCGTATAACAAAAAGTGCACGGTGCTAATAGGGCGTAGAGCAAAGAAAAAAAAAAGATAAACAAAAAGGTCGTCCAACGCCGTGTTGGGTAATAACCCGCAACCAATTGTTCGCGAGATGCACAAATTCCTCCAGTTTCTTTGCATGAAATCCGAATACCATCTGGTTCGGGTTCTACTAAACGAAGAGCGCAGTTGGCAGGGACACCTCCCTCGAGACGAAATTGATTACCGCGGCCGCTACCATATGCCGCCCAAGGCGGATGGTGTGCCCGCCGGCCGCCCAGTTAGAATTCCGAGGAGCAGAAAATTCATCAGTGGGCTAGCCGACACCTCTCAGCAATAGTGAGCAAGGAGAGGCGGCCACGATGCGTCTGTCACCATCGCTAGCCACCACATCGGGATCATCGACGTACCCCAGAATAGAAATGTTGCTGGTGCTACAGAAAGCTCCACACGGGCGCACAGTAGACACAGGTGATCAATACTTAACGACGCAATACGTGAAATGCAAGCCTCAAATCGGGACGCGTATAATTAAAACAAGTACGTGGGGTCTAACAAAAGTTCGATAAGTTGAACCAAAAAAAAAACAATAGTTTTTTTCATGTTCTTAAGCTTTATACTTTTTAATTTCTCGACATAATTTCCATTAACATGTACTATATATTTTTTTCAAAACAGTCTTTAAAATCATTTTTTTTCAGTTTCCCGAGTTTAAGTTTAACTTAATTTATGGTATCCTGGTTGCTATTATAAACCTTTTCTCTTAGATTTTCCTTAATTTTTTGGAACAATCAGAAAATACTCTGCGCTTGATCCGGAGAATATGGTTCTCGGAAAATTTGGAACATTCCGGTTTGGGGAATTTAGGAGAATTCCCTCTATTAGAGAGAATTTTTAAAATTCCTTAATAGCGACATTTCCGCTTTAGGTAGTCCATTTCCGCTTTAGGTGGTAAGAACCTAGAAGCCACGCGGGGGTATTTGTAAGTCCTAAAGCGGAAATATCTTGAGTTTTGTAGAAATTCTCTCTAATCAAATAGAGAGAATTCTCCTAATTTTTGCGAAACAGGAATGTTCCGAAAAATTTTTCAATACCAGAAAGTGCAGTAAATTTGCTGGTCATTTGAGCAGTATGAGTTGGAGCATTATCGTGATGTAGTAAGAATCACCGCAGATCCCCTTTTCTTTTGGTCTAGTAATTTTTTGAAAACTTCTGGTAAGCAAATTTCTGTTTACCACTTAGAAGCTACCGCTTGGCCAGTGTTCCAGTAGGGTTGGCATTGTAATCTGCACAGCTAAATGGGTAGGGAGCGCACTTTCGTCTCACAAGCTCTCACCGAGGCTGACGAAAAAGTACCTTGATGCCTTCAATGCGTGAAGACCTGCAAGCAAGTCATTCCGTGAACTTCAGATTAAAACTTATTCGTGGCCGTTGCCGGATCTCAGCTAGAATGCTGGACAGGACAGGAGCAATCGACCTTACTAGTTCTTTGTATTTTAAAGATGGTATCCATATGAATAAAGCCGATTAGAGGCTGCCAGATGGATTTCTATCTGGAAACCACTGAGTGAGATATCACGTTAGCCAGATGAGACCGTCAAACAAAATAATATCGGAATATCATCACTGCTTGAAAGGAGTCCATAAATCGCCTTGACTATTTCACATGCTGTAAAAAAATCTAGTATTAACGAAAACACAATCATCTTAATGACAAGGGCTTATAAATTTTCAGAGCTAAAAATATTTTACAATAGTAAAAATATTTCTTGAATATTGACATGTAAATGAAAACTAGCAAAGTCCATTTGTCTTGACAATTGAGGTATTTTCGTCAAACCTTTAATCAGCAGTGCGTCGAACACATCGGTTAGCAATTATATTTCGGGTATCTTATCTGGCCCGCAAAGCCCAAAACTCCAACGATCTGGCCTTTTCCTGACCTACACCTACCATGTATTCATAATAAACATCAGTGACGTGCACTCGTAGTAAGCAATTCCAAACTGCTTGACTTACCGAAATAAGCAATTCAATAATAAAGTTTGCTTACACCAATACACATATCATCATTTCAGTCAATGTTTTTCTTTAAGCTGAAGAATACATATTATCATTCAAATATTCCTTTACACATTCAAATTCTGATCCGCGCCTTCTTTTGGTTAAAAAACATTCGTTCAATTACTTTAGATAATATTCAAACCTCCCACATTTTGCACACCATAGACACCAAACTTAGAATAGGAAAATGTGCCTAGATCTTTAGATGCATGTACCATGTGTGCATCCAAATACTAGAGACATGTTGATTCCAGAAAATGGGAATCTTGGATTTCGGTAGTACATTGGGCAACGATTTTTTTTTGTTTTGTTCGCAAATTTATATGAGACAAGTCAAGCACTGGCGCGACTGCTTTTGTGTGTGGGATAAAGCCCAATGATGCTTGTTAATGAAATGTTGCCAATGCAGGGAATGTTTATGGGAACTTGATTTTTCCAGTAGAGCTTTTGTTTTTGTTATGTAATGGATTTTCCGTTGCAATTTAAAAGAGGAAATCAGTGCAATCGGGTGATTTTGATTAAATTGTGATTTGAAGTTTTTTTGACCGTTTGTAGTGATTTAATTGTTTTGATTTGTGATAAAAGTGGTAAGTTTTCTTTTCGCATTATGTCGGAGTATTGCTGCGCGACGGATTTCGTACTAAAAGCGGGATTTTCAACTCTTTCCTTTGCCAAGAAAAGAGAAATTATAGAATCGGATAGACCGAAGCCAGATCTTAGTTTAGAGTTTAAATTAAAAAATATTACGCGAAAATTCCATATCGAAACGTATGAAAAGTACATTTGGTTAACGGGAAGCTGTAAATTAAATAAGTTATTTTGCAGGCCGTGTCTTTTGTTCACGAATGAAAAATCTGTTTGGAATAAAGCTGGATTTAGTGATTTGAATAATTTTACGGGCTCAGCAGCAAAGCATTCAAGTTCCGAAAAACATCTTCAGTCGTTAATTAAGTTAGATAATTTTGGTTTTCAGCGTATAGAGTTTATGCTTAGTAACCAGGTGGCAATATCTGTTAGTTTGCATAATGAAAAAGTTGAGCGTAATCGTAATATTTTGAAACGTTTAATCGATACTGTATTTTAATTTTTTTGGCAAAACAGGAGCTTCCTTTTCGCGGAAATAATGAAGACTCTTCTTCAAATAATCGTGGTAATTTTATCGAAACCGTAAATTTCTTGAGTTTGTACGATCCGATAATTGAGTCCCACATAGATTCTATAAAAGCAAATGCAGCGTTTTCGGGTTTGTCTAATAGAATCCAAAACGATCTTGTTTCCGCTATAGCTAATGTGGTTCGAAATAAAATCAATTTGGAAATAAAGGAGGCTCCATTTGTAGCTGTAATGGTCGACGAAACGCCAGATGTTAGCGGTCGGGAACAATTAACGATGATTTTTAGATATACAATATCAAATGAGATTGAAGAAAGATTTATCGGATTTTTGGATGTAAGCGCTAATCGTACAGCTACAGCAATAAGCTCTCACATTTTAAAACAATTGCAAAATTTTAATATCGATAAAAAATTAATTGCACAATGTTACGATGGCGCAGCAGTAATGAGTTCTCAAATTCGTGGAGTTCAGACTTTAATTCGGGAAAAACATAAATCGGCAATTTTCGTTCCATGTTACGCTCATTCACTAAATCTAGTATTGTCTAAAGCAGTTGAGTTTATTCCGGAAATTAAATTATTTTTCGCGCACATCAATAAAATCGCATCATTTTTTAATACATCCACTAAAAGGTCGGACCTTTTTGCAAATATAGTAAATCGTCGTTTACCATCGGTTTCCAAAACGCGTTGGCATTATCATTCGCGTATTATTAACGTTATATTTGAACATAAGCATGAAATTTGTACAGTTTTTGAGACAATTTCGAATGGTTCTCAACACTGAGATGGCGATTCCTTGACTTTTTCCGATATATACTTACAAAAATTCGCAGAGTCAGATTTTCAATTATATCTGTTAATTTTTTCTGAAATTTTTTCGAAAACTGATATATTATTTAATATTATTCAGAGCAAAGTGGTAAATATTTCATATGCAAGCCAAAAAATTATTGAATTTGAAAATTGGCTTGAAAATGACTTTTCTAAAAAGTTTGATAATTTCTATTCGACAGTTACAGCAGAATATCAGCCACCACGTAAGAAATGTAGAAATGCGATAGATCCTTTACAAAATTTACGGCGGATATTTCGGGAGATTATAAAATAGATGTTATTCTCGGGCAAATTCGAGATCGATTCCATTCGTTTAAAGATCTTTCATTTTTAGAGTTGCTTGAACCGAACTATTTTTCTAAATTCAAGTCAAATTTTCCCGATAAAAATTTTGACTCACTTATTGAATATCACGGTCAATTTTTCGACAGAATAAAGTTGAAAAATGAGCTAAAAGTTATTTATTCTTCAGATGAGTTTAAAAACGCGAATCCTAGTAAAATTCTCGATTATTTTCAAAAACGGCCTTATGTCGCAAACGGTTTTAAGCAAGTTCATATTTTAGCAAAAGAATTAACGTCAATTCCAGTCACAGTGGCAACTGCGGAAAGGTCATTTTCAACACTAAAGCGCGTTCACACATTTTTGAGAAATCGCCAATCCCAAGAACGACTTTCGGATCTTGCTTTAATTGCGGTTGAAAAGGATCTTCTTATACAAATGCGAAGAGAAAACGATTTTTTTGATAATGTGATTAAAGAGTTTTTACTTAAAGAACGGCGCATAGATTTGGAATACAAATAAATGGCAATGGCGAAAGAATATTTATTTATTTCAAATACCCCTGAATTTTTCTTAGTCTTAATTAACATAATATTTATTTATCATTTTTTTTATTAGTAATATTTTATTTATTTATTTTTTTTTTGTATTCCGAATATATGTGCCAATATTTTATTTATATCTTTCCTGATTTCTTCTTTAAGGCTTAAAGCCGCTTGGTATAAATGTTTTTGTGACTGTCCATATTCTATTATACAGTTCATTTTTGTTTATGCTAAATTGGCTTTAGGGCGCCCAACTGCTTGACTATGAAAAATTTCCACTGCACGTCACTAATAAACATAGTTTCACACCGTAAATGGTAGGTTCGTATTGACCAAAATGTAACTCCAGTATGGGCCCAAAGTCAATTTCCGCTTTGTGAAGTAAGTAGTTCTGTAGGCTTATACTAGCAAAGCTGAAATCCACCCTTGGCCCACCATCTAGTTGATTCTAGCTTTAGACAGTACAAGCCGACATTGCCCAGTGTGAAGCTATTGTAAAGGAGTATATACTGTAGGTTTGTATTGCAAAAATCGTAAGTCTACTATAGGCCAAGAGTCGATTTTCGCCGTAGTCAGTAGGTGCTACTGTAGGTTTGTACTATGAAAGCGGAAATCCACTCTTTACCCACCACCTAGATTATTTTCGTTATAAGCAGTATGAAATTAGACTGATCTAAGACAGCTAAGAGTGGAAAGATTTTGTATAATATATCAATAATAAAAACTAAAAACAGCCCCAAATTTGGGGCAATTTTTCGTCTTTCTTAACAATGGGTTTGATGTGATAGCTCATTTTGGAAAATTTCTCCAAACTATATGAACATTTGCTCCAAAATTTTGCGAACTTTTGCCCCAATTTGAGATAATTTTTATACCCTAGACTTATACGAGTAATATAGGGTATATTGTTTTTGTCACTACGAAAATATGTAACACCTTAAAGAAGGCTGCGGAGGTATAGCAAAGTATATATATAAATAATCAGGGTCACCTTCTGATTCGATTTAGCCATGTCTGTCTGTCTGTCTGTCTGTCTGTCCGTCTGTCCGTCTGTCCGTCTGTCCGCCTGTCTGTCTGACCGTTCGCACGATAACTTTCGATGGAATAAAGCTAGAGCCTTGAAATTTTGGTCAAATGTTGGAAGTGTGATCTAGTTGGATGGTATTGAAAATGGGCATGATCAGGCCAAGAGAACGCCTACCCTACATATGTAAAATACATAAATGTATCTATAACTCCCGATTAAATAAATATGAAAAGCTCTAGCTTTGGCAGATTGTTCGTGAGGGTAATCTTATACTCTATAGGAAAAATAAAATTGATCAGTTGAAAACTAACGGTAATTTTCTTACAAAGAGCCCCGTACTACTCTACTTTTCAGGTTTTTTGTCTATAACTTTTGAACTAATTGACGTAGACACCTGATTTTTAGCAAGTAACCCTGAGGTGAGAAGTTGCTTGAGTTTTAGTATGTTGGGCATAATCAGATTAAAGGAACGCCTATCTCCCCTACAAATTTCAAAAAATTAAATATTCTCTTAAATACGATAACTTTCGATATAATAACACTAGCAAGTGGAAAACTTTTGTAAAATGTTGCTAGTAAGATCTACTTGGTTGGTATTGAAAATGGGCAAGATCCGACCCAAGGAACCCTTACCTCCCCTACAAATGAAAAATCCAAATAAGCGATAACTTTTAATAGAATGAAGACAGCAACTTGAAATCTTGGTCAAATGTTTAAAATAAGATTGTGTTAGTTGGTATTAAAGACAGGCCACATCGGACAAAAGGAACCCCTACTTCCCCTACAAATGGAACTTAAAGTAAGCAATAACTTACGATAAAATAAAGCTTGTGACTTGAAATTTTGCTTACATGTTTGTAGTAGGATTCAGCTTTCTGATATTGAATATACGTAAAATCCGACCAACCAAACCCTTACTTCCCCTACAAATGAAACTTCAAATAAGTGATAACTTTCGATAGGATGAAGCTAGAGATTTGAAATTTTGCTTAAATGTTCGTAGCATGATCTAATTGGTTTGTGGCAATGATGGGCAAGATCTGAACTAAGGAACTCTTACCTCCCCTACAAATGAAAATTCAACTAAGCGATAACTTTCGACAAAATGAAGCTAATGACTTGAAAAACTCGACAAATATTTGTAGAATGGGTTAGTTAATTGATTTTGAGAATGGTCAACATCCTCCTGAATGAGTGCCAACCTCCCCTCCCCTACAAACTGGTCATATAAGAAACTCACTTTTAATGTAAATGGTCGCTGTCAATTGGTACTTTTGGTATTACCACTAAGTTTGTACAAGTCTAGGGTATATACTCTTCGCTTCGGCCTGGTTTATACTGAATTATCGCTCCAAACTCATACAAAATGTTTGGGGCGATTTTTCATTTTCATTTTGGGGCGACAGTTCCGGGGGCGATTTTTCATAGAGTCGCGCCAGGAGTTTATAGAGGAATTTCTTTATATAAAATATAATAAACTTAGTTGAAAGCACAAATATTTTACTTTCATTATAATTTTTAATAAAATTTTAAATAATTTACATAAAGTTAATACACAAAAAAAAAATATCAATATCAATTAATTATTATATTTCAACTAACTGTTGTCAAACAGCCGTCTATGATTCTGACATTTCATAAAATCGAACCCATCCGTGATCTGATTTGTCGACATTGCCGCCACAAATTCAGTGAATTTATTTACTACTATTCGCCTTAATTGGAATAAAATTATAAAATCATAAGATTATTACAAAAGATCGTAATCTCCAAATCCCTATTTGAGGTGTGATCGTAGAATTTTAGACGATTTTGGAGATGGGGATTATGTTTTGGTATTATGTATTTGGGGATTTTGGGTTTGGGGATCCTGTGCTGTATTTCTGAAAATGAAGGATGCGGTCACTCGACTGAGACAATTGGAAGAAAATGATCCAGACGGTCAAGTTCCGACGATATGTAAAAGCGAAACAACATTCTCATTTGCTATCCATATTAGTCAACCAACTATAAGTGACGCAGGGTCCACAACAAGATGCAGCCGTAAAGAATGATTATTAAAACTGCCTGTCGAGATGCCAATAAAAACGAAAAGATAGTTAGCTATGATCCAACAGTTGAAACGATATTTTTGAAGCATTCAAGTAATACAGAATAAAAGCCAACTCCGCCACCTTGAAAATCATCATTTCAGCACTGATTCTACTAACCGAAAGGAAATTTCACTCCAAACCGACATTCTATATTGTTTCAATATCAATTAAACCCATTAAGCATCCATCATCCGTTCGAACGATCCTACAAACAAACATTATAACATTTATGATGACATATATGAAAACATAATGACGACGATAATCATGCTATGGTAATTAATTCAATCGTTTTTCACTTAACTCCGATATCAAGTCACGATTGCAGGAGCCATCATCGCAACGTCAGTGTATACCGCTTAAATTCCCATGGGACATACAATAAAGGTTCCGTGCAAGATATTAACCTTATTGCAGATATGATCGTGTGTGCCACGGACACCGACGATACCGCGAGTTATAAACAACCACACTTACATAAAAAGCATCCTACAGGTGAAATGTGCAATAATAATTGTGATCAAGGTTTAACCATCGGATGATCAGGGGTTCATCATGTCGAATGGAATATATTGATCTTTTCTCTTTATCTGAACTCGAGATCTGGACCGTATAAATGTATTAACATAAGATCGCAGTTAAATATTTGGAGAAGATCACATTTAATAACTGAGGATCAGATGCATATCGCAGTGTACCGCTGTCATTCTGCATAGATAGTGCATATTTCATACGAAATTCCCGCAGCGATCTCGGTATTGACATTATGCAGCCAATTATAAATACCGGCTATTCCGAGATAATTTTTTCAAAAATATTATCCGAAAACAGACATATCGTATCACATCATGCTCTCGATTCGCCATAAAATGTTTATTTTAAGTGCGAGCGAACATGAAGCAATATTCCACGAAATTATACGTGCACCATCGTCACCTTTAAATTTGGTTTTAACTTAAATTGAACTATAAAATTCATAAAAGATGCCACGAACTGAATATTTAATCAATTTATTGTAATCGCTTGTGGACCTGTAATGGAATGGAAAAAGGAAAAAAAAATATTGACGAAAACAAAAAGCTTTTTTTTCTGTTTAATGGGATGTATTACCATGGATTGATAGAATTTGTTTCCCGATGTGAAATTTTGCTACAAAATATCCCTCTCGTCAAAGTTAAAGCATCAACTATAAGCTAAGACTTCGACGTTCGAATATGTTATTCGAAAAAAAAAATTATGTTTTGTGTTATTTTTAAACCTTTTTGTATGAAAAGATAAAAATCTTCAAGTATGGGCGTTCGAAAAATACCAGCTTTTCATAGAATGAAACTAAATAGTACAATATATGTACAGCAGTAACTTACGTTATCCGAAATCTTCTTTACGCAAACGTACAACTACGTATCGCTTGTATAAGTAAATCACGCGTTATTCCCACAAAGATTTAAGGCAAACTAGAATTAGTGCATCAGTCGTAACGGACTATGTCCGCATAACACAATCTTAATTCCGGGGCCACAGCGGCGAAAAACCGCATGTGTGCATCTACATCATATTATACGAGTATTATTGGATTCGATAAAATGGATAGGGATAACCTTCTTAGCAGAAAGAAAATCATTAACCTCACGTCGAACACCATTATACTATTTGCCTTAATTTCTAGTGGGGAATAGGGCATAAGGCCTAGTTTACGTTTTGTGAGCATTCAACCAGCATTTATTTCATAGAGCACCGGCAAAGAATGGGCACCGAAATAAACCATAGCGAAAATAGCCATACGAAATAGTCCGTTCTAGACGTTTTGAGTCGAATGCGCCCAAATGTACGGACAATATCCGTTTCAAATCGAAAGAAAGCATGCAAAAATACAAAAACAAAATTGCCATGCAGTGTCCTTGGTAGAAATGTCGAATTGACAATATTGTTGGTTGCCAGCAATTGAAGAGAGCTTCCTTGTCTGTGCGATACTGATGGTTGTGATCCCTTAAGCGCGGGGCGAGCGAAGCCCACACAAGTGACTATTGCACCCAGAACGAGTGAAGAGAGCGTTCACGTGTGTGCAATGCTGAGAGTTGTGATCCCTTTAGCGGGGAGCCAACATTAGAGTCTGTTGACCCAGAGCGAGCGCTACGAGTGTTTTTTATTTGCGATACTGAGGGTTGTGATCCCTTAAGCGCGGAGCGAGCGTAGTGAGCGGTGCCTACCCAAGGGACTGTTGATACACAATCAGAGTCCACACAAGAGACTGTTGCACCCAGAGCGAGTGAAGCGAGTGTCCATGTTTGTGTGATACTGAGGGTTGTGATCCCTTAAGCGTGAAATGAGCGGAGCCTTCACAAGGGACTGTTGATTCACAGCCAGCAATATCACACAAAGTGTGCAATGACAATTTCGGTTTGGAATGAGCTGCGCTCGCTCCGCACCTGAGTGGCTGAGACCCTCAGTATACTCGTACAGCACTTAGTCGCTCGATAAACTCGCTCTATAAATAACAGCATTCTTTTATTCCAAAGATATCTGCATCCACCATTTTTTTTTTGTTTACGCACTATTTTGGTTTCAAATAGAAATAATGTATGCGAAGAAAAGCGAGCCATAATACTCACTTTCATTTTTATAATTTCATGGTGTCTAAAAGAATATTTTAAAAAAAAATTTCAATCGAAACTTCTGGCAGTGGCATCTTTAAGCTTTTGATGTTAAATTTAATTTCATCGTCCACACTCGCCTTATTTTCAACTCATATTCGGATGAGTTCGAGAGTCATGTTCTCCTTGTTGTTAATCCGGCACGCGAAGAACTCATTTCAATAAAATTCAACAAATTATTGATACATATTTTTACCATAACGTACACCTCATACAAATTTCGGGGTTATTTTTTATTGGCAGCCGTTATTGATGACACGGACATGATCAGCATGCTCTTTTTCGACCAATTACTGGTAAATTGAATTCGATAAAATGTCAAACATTTTGCTAAAAAAAAGTTACTGAGTTTGTTGTTACAGCTGCTGTCTCGCTAACTGTTACGACTGGGCTTATTATAAAGGCGCAAATCAGCTCGTAAATTGCATGACCCAGAAATACTGGTTCGAATATTTTTTTCATATTTTCGAGGTCGATAAAGAAATTATATGAATATATTTTTTTTAATGCTTTTCAAACATATACTATCACCTTTTCCACTGCAAAGATTGGGATAATATGCTTCATATAAAATTCATTGGTAACAAATCTCATGTGCGATAGCTGACAGCTCGCGAAGTTTTATTTTACTTATCACGTAAGAAAGTGGAGTATCCGAAATTTTGGTTCTGGGCCGATCTTGGACACAGCTCCAGGCACAAGCTTGGGGTAAGTTAGGTAGGTAGCAAGGTTACTGAAACAGTCCAGAAACATAGGTCCATTGTGATACCCTAGGTGAACTAAAACAAAATATTAGAACCAGCCGGAGCTGCTGACGAGTCGAAGGATTTGTCCCACCTCCACCTCTGCCAGTTCACCAAGATGGTTATAAAAGCATTTACTAGCAGTTGACCTCCTCAACTCTACAAAAGCAGCGCATTGAGTAATAGTTTCCTCCTCCTCCCGCCACAGTCTCTACATTAATCAAAGAAAGGAAGGCAACGCATCCTAGCATGTTCGCCGATAAGGCAGTTTCTAGTAACAGAGCCCACCACCAAGCTGATCTGGTACTTAGTCAGTGACAGTAGTTTAGTAGTATGGTTAAAATTCTGCTTCAGCCAGATTAGCTTGGCATTATAGCAAGTAGTCCATCTAAGGTGGGATTCCGTGACTGCTGCTGATTTTATTTTTATTTAACCAGAAAAATCGGTGTAGCGATATTGCTGTTAAGCTGCAGAGCCACGTCGGTGGCTCCCTCCTCCCAGGCGAGCTCATCAGCCCTGTAATTACCAAAAAAGGCATGATGGTCAAGTATTAAGCATATATATCAAAGAAGTCACCCATCTCCGCAAGCCTCGCCCTGCACTCCGATAGGCTTTTCGATGTACAGAACCCTGATTCGAGGGATTTTACTGCGGCTTAACACTTAAAACTAATGGCGCATTCCAGTAATACTTAGAAAAAATATGCAATTTGCATTGACTCATATGCCTAATTAATTAACTTATTTTGGGGCGGCCGGTAACTCAGTGCGTTGTGGCGTCAGTCTCATGTCACATGCTACCAGTCAGTTACGGGTTCGAGTTCCGCCCACATCGTGGCTACGGATGGTTTTATTGTTTTCCCCTGTGGTGTATGGCGTAACAACAAGCCACAAACTTTCACAACTTATCGCAAGTATGCGGCTAAATGGACAGGAGGTACATGCTAGCAACATGCATAACCCAAACCTGGTTTATGCTAAAGAAACGTCAACTAAGCCAGATGGGAATTGTTGATGCACTTTATACTACACTATTAGGGGTTATGGCAAATAGTATATGCCACCCTTGCCATCAACCACAGTAGTCCTCTGGCCGTGCCATTTGTAGTTTATCATTTGTTCCTTGACCTTTTTTCATTTTGTTGACCTACATTCGAAACTTTATTTAAATCCTTGACAGTTTGCTCTCGACTATGTCCAGCAATTTTACTACTTCTTCAATCAAAATTAAAATACATGGTAAAAATACCGAACAAATTAAATTAAATTAATTAATTACGAGTTCTTACTTGATCAATTAACTGAAAAAGTTAAAATACAAGAAATCAAATTTCGAAAAATGGTTTCAGTTCCAGACCATTTCTGGGTGATTAAGCTCATGCTTATATGTACATTACTACATGTACTACATAAACTTCCTGAACTGCAATTATGAGAAAGGGGCCCAAAAAGGAGCTGTAATAGCAATTTGTAATCACTAAGTAGTGTAATCGTCAGCCTCTTAAAAGGACTATTGCATGCAATTTATATTCCAATTTAAATCAATTAACTTTACGTGAACACACTAATTTTAGTGAATGCCGATAACATGCCGACAATATAAATAGCAGCAGTATATTAAGAAAATCGATCGAGTTGGTGCCAGTTGACGACGTTGTACAGTGGAGTTCAAAAATACTGGCTGCAAGCTCAAAAACGTCTTGAATAAAAAAAGTAACTTTTTTATAAACTTTTTCCAGTGCAACTTTTAAGGCGACGACACTCCGCTTTGATGATTTTTTGATTTCTTTCCGCCACATACTCAGTGCGGTGCTCACATTGCTGAGATACTGATGTACTATATATTATGTTCATCATCGTCATCAGGGCGGTACAGCCCGACGTCGGGTCGTAACCGTCTGCCTACATTATGTTGCCTAAGGCGAAAAGAATTTGACATAAGCTTCGTTGGTTGGTGGTTATCGTGTAAGTCAGTAGGTCAAAGGTTCGATATTTTCATACACAGTAACCCATGTTCAGATTCCATTGTCCCTATGGGAGGTATCCGATATAGTGGGGCGATTTCAACCATATTTGGTATTATGGTTTGGTGATAAATATATAAATAATCTTTCATATAAAATTTGGTAAACTTACTTTTGGCCTGATTGATCCTTTGGCAGCTTTGGTCCGATTTTAGTGGCTCCAACATATTTGTAGAGTGTAGCAGAAAGAGAGCTACTTTTAAACTCAGAAAGTAGTTTCTTGTGGCACAGACGTACATGGCTGTATCAACTCATCTCATCATGCTGACCAAGAATGTAGACACAGAAAAATTTAGGATTCAATTTCACTATTTTTAGGGTTACATGAAAGACCGATCCAAAAATAAATTGTGTATTTAAATACATACTTATTACCTTTATCTTATGCATAAGCGCATGTTTATATTTTTTTATTTTTTAAAGAATAAAAGTGGAGTGCACCATTGCTTAACAGCCACCTTGAGTCTATCGGGGAGGTAGTTCGACCAAACTCAAAATTGTGTATATTATACGATACGAGTGCAAATTTTCACTGTGTAAAACGTATAACCCTTTTTCACGCATAAGCGCATTTTTATATTTTGTATTGTTTTAGGAATAAAAGTGGAGTGAACCATTGCTAAACAGTCAACAAAACCCTTTAGCAATGATCCCCACCCACAAATTTCTCAGCCTAAGCCAAAAAGCACTAAGCGTTTGAACTGGTTTCGTTACCCGACAGACTGTACTTTTCAGGAGCTACCTTGGGTCTATCCGGGAGGTAACTCAAATACCCTCTCTTGAGCTTGGTCGAGCTACCTCCCCGATAGACGCAAGGTAGTTCCTGAAGAGTACAGTCTATCGGGTGACGAAACCACCTCAAGCGCTTAGTGTTTTTTGGCGTAGGCTAAAAAAAATCTTGTGTGGGGATCATTACTAAAGGGTCTTGTGAACTGTTTAGCAATGGTACACTCCACTTTTAATTTTAATTAGATACATATTGTTTATTAAAAACCAATGTAATAAACTGATGTATTTAATTGTAAGTGAGGCAAGATTAAATATTTAGGAGAGGCACAATTTTTTTTTAATTCGAAAATACTGGATTTTTAATATCGAAAATATTTACTTTAAAGAATTTATAAATTAGTGATGGGCATAATAATGACTCTTTTCACTGTGCCAGCTCATAAGCTCTGACTCTTTCCAATGAGTCGATCCAAAAGAGTCATGCAAAAAGTATGAAACTTGGTTAATAACATAAGCATTCAAAAAAAAAAATTCAGTTTTTTCCTTTATTTATTTTACCCCCGATTCGAAGTCGGGGACCCCCAATGCCCTTTAGTTCGAGGCAGCCAGATCGGACCACTATTTCCCATGAAAACGGGGTTGCCAATCTGGGATGGACAACTCCATTTTTTTTGCCTTTTTTGACCCCAGATTTTGAGTCAGCGACCCCCCAAAGCCATTTAGTTCGAGCCAGCCAGATCGGACCGCTATTTCCCATGAAAACGGGGCTGCCAATCTGGGATGGACAAACCCATTTTTTTTTGCCTTTTTTGACCCCAGATTCTGAGTCAGCGACCCCCCAATGCCCTTTAGTTCGAGCCAGCCAGATCGGACCGGTATTTTCCATGAAACGGGGTTGCCAGCCTGAGGTGGACGACCCCAATTTTTTTTTCTCTTTTTTAACCTCAGATTCGGAGTCAGCGACCCCACAATGCCCTTTAGTTCGAGCCAGCCAGATCGGACCACTATTTCCCATGAAAACGGGGCTGCCAATCTGGGATGGGCGACCCCAATTTTTTCCTCTCTGTTTGACCCTGGATTCGGAGTCAGCGACCCCCCAATGCCCTTTAGTTCAAGCCAGTCAGATCGGACCTCAATTTCCCATGACAAGGGGGCTGTCAATCTGGAATGGGCGACCCCAATTTTTTTTTCTTTTTTGACCCTATATTCGGAGTCGGTCAAATCATTCCACTTTGTTCTAAAAGCTCCATGCCATGAATTCCTCATTTGGCAGGGAATTTAAGTAATTGGAATATGCGCTTCGGGAGTGAAACGTCTGAATTTGAGTCAATACTGAATTACACAAATAATCAATGTTTGTGCTATGTGTTATCACCAGTAGCCCAGTATGTCGCACAGCACAGAGTGAGTGAAATATAGAAATGTGCGGTTTGTGCTAAAAACTCAAAACTCACATTGCGAATAACCACATTTTGTGCCACAGTATACAAAGGAAATTGCCTGGTTGTTGGTTTGTTATCGTTTTCAGCTAAAGTTGAACTTGAGATGATGATACAAGATGATTACTTTTGTTTTAGAATGTTTTGCTTGTTTTATGTATTGTATTTGGGGAAACTTGGATATGCCGTGCGACGCAAGCAAATGATTTTTGATTTGCTTGCAGCCAGCATGGGTTGTTGTGTGTATATTTAGAACACAGAAGAGAGAATTAGAAGGAAACGAAAAAGAGCGAGAGAAATGAAGTAATTCGGCACAAGTGAGGAAGTAGGAAGGGGTATTTAAATTTGACATCTCATTTGCTTCTATATGGACCGGGCGGGTGTTCCCCGGCAGAGAGACAAAATGGAATGTTATTGTTCACAAAGAAGAAGTATGAGAGGGGATGACATCTCATGGGCTTCCTGGGCTTATATATGAACTACGCGGTTGTTTCGCAGTGGAGGGCGTGTGTCTCTCTGTTTACTTTTTACTGGTTCGTATGTGGTGGAATTACGTCCAGAATTTATATGGTGGTTTCATCTCCTTCTATCTGTCTCTGTGATTTAGAAGTATACACAATGCGTGCATTGCATACTGCATAGAGATGATTATGAATGGATTTAGATGGGATTGGTTTGATAGATACCTAGATAATGGTGGTTTTAGTTTCAGATTGATATTAGGATGGGATGTGAATGAAAGTAATACATATATGTAATCAGAAATATTGAATGAGAGTGGATTTTCTATGCGTTGCGTAGTATTTATGCGGGTTTAATTTAAATTTCATTTTACAGTGTGTCATTCTTAAATTGAACGACTCGGAGGCAATGTCGTTGTGCCGAATCTTTCGCTCATTCTGTGGAGTCGGTCAAAAAGAACGACTCGTTGCTGTGTTACACATCACTATTATAAATTAATAATAAGACAGAGGCTGATTAAATTATAGCAAGGGCTCTGTTGCTTTTGGAATAATCCGCGAATACTTTCCAATATTTCCGCAGGTTTCATTTTAATGGATTTACTATTATTATATACTCTGGGGGATAGCCGAAGCAGACCACTAACGTTTGGGTCCCTTTTCCCCCCTCCCGGTCATCAGTGACTTCCAGATGTCGACTGATAATTGTCGACCTCTTTCTTCATCACTGAGTCCCGTGTTATTGCTAGCATTTGTTTGAAGCTGAGTTCACTCATGGCTTCTACACTTATCGTGTGCCTGCCTGTGATCCTCAACCTCGTGCTAGCCAGTGCTGGACATTCGCACACAATGTGTGCTGCCGTCTCGGCCTCCTCCAGGCATAGCCTGCAAACGTCATCTTCCCCGATTTTCATCTTGGCCAGATGAGCCTTAAAATTACCATGCCCTGTGACCAAGGCAGTTATCCAGCTTAGGGTACTCCGTTTATAACTAAGTACCTTTCTCGCTTCCCTGCCTAAAGGGCTGATCATTGCATTCCGAGCTTGTTTGCAAGTGACTAGCTCCTGCCATCTTTGTCGATGCATGGAGTCCATCCACTCCCCAACCTTCGCTCCAATCATGCCGTTCCCCAGAGCAACTCTGGGTTCTGGGCCAATGAAAGTTGCCGCAGATCCCTGTTTTGCTAGGGCATCCGCCGCCTCATTTCCTCATTTACTATTAAATTATTTTACAATATTTTGAGTGATTCATTCATATTACATATGTTTTGTGTAGTAGCTCACGCCAGTTATTCTCATTATTTTTGTTGCTATCGTACACCAGCAACAGCTTAATTTTTCATCCTTATCCATCCATCGCGCACAACTATGGCCAAACTTCTATCGAATCATAAATTCCACAGAACGGTGGAAGTAAGGAGATTTTTTCTATGAAATTGATGGTTCGGTGGAAATTCAAATTAAATTAAAATTATAATTTTTTTACTAAAATATTTGTTGTCTTTTGTATTTACAAAAATAGTTGGGGTGCATTTGCACCCCACTTGGACTTTAATGTAAGTGTTTGAAGTTGCGCTTATGAAGGTTAAAGAGGCATGTAGTCCGTATTGCGGAACTGTTAGCATATTCGCCTTCTGTGCCCTGGCTCGAACTCTACTGAAGGCAGCAGTGTATTCGATAAAAGAATATTGTGTCGGACCATGAGGCCAGCTGTTATATGAAAACCGATTTTTTTTTGTATATTACTGGTTGTAAATTATTTGCTTCTGTTTCGCGGAACACTCTATAAAAGGATCCCGTGCATGACTGGGATTGATTGTCGAACGAGGAGAGAAAACGTCTGGTCGAGTCGGGATTGAACAATCAATGATTTAGCTTAGCTATCCAATATCCCGAAAAATTATCAGCATTTAGGCTCCACCATCCCTGGTTTCGTCCAATGGATTGTACTCATCCTGTGGACGAAACCAGGGACAGTGAAAGAAATGTCTTAAATGATGATCATTTTTCGTGGTAGTGGATAGCCAAACTAATTCATCAACTTGGATTAGGGGTTAGCCACTTCAGATTATTCATAAAAAAAAAGTCGGAATACTAACTTGGCTTGGTCGAGCTGCTTCCCCGAAGTGATTAAAGCAGGTTATGTTATGTGCATATGCGAAAAATACGGAAAATTTCTCTACTAATCCAGTGGACATGCGTTTTGCAGTTTCTGAGGTCGTTGAAATAGTGATTCATAGATTTGTAAACGGTACAATGATATAAATAGACATACCGAACTGACTTTTAAATTAACTTGAACTTCAAATTCGCCACCAAAAAAAAAACTCAGAAGTTTTTTTTACACTAGTTTTTTTTTCAGAAGATTGGCCGCTCGCCACTGGTACTTTCTGCTAGAATCTCGTGTATTACGCGTTCCGTGTGGAAAGCCGCCTTAGGCTAGAATCTCGTGTATCGTTCGTTCCGTGTGAAAGCCGCCTAACTGTTCACACCAGCGACTATTGAATAACACCATTTATATGGAAAATCGAATGTCGCCGTGTGAAATGCTATTTCAATCTCGAGAAAAGCTCATCCGAGAAAATATCGTATCAAATAAAGTTGTGTGAAAGCAGCCTTATGGATCGTATGAAGATGTTCACAGGGTAGCTCCATACGAAACAAAAACATGTAATCGAGAACCACCACACCGCACTTGCCACTTCAATTCGGAAAAGTTCGAATGCATTTCAGGCACACATGATGCTGTGGCCCACATATTTTCAGTCGAACGCAAGTCTTGTTGTCTGCTATTCTCAAAGCACACTGCATAGGTATCCCAATCTAGATAAAAAAAATCAAATGTCGCCGTGAAAAATGCTGTCTCGTTTTCGAGAAAAGCTTATTAGAGAAAATATCGTATCGAAAGGCGTCGTCTAAAGCAGCCATTCGCAACGGAGGTACTATCAGGACTCTATCATGGGAAGTCATACAAAAACTAAAAAAAAAAATAGTAAAAAAAGAATGAAACCAAGTGTCGCAAAACATTCCGATTTTCACTGAAATAATTCGCACTTGCACATTTTATGAACATTGAATACATAAAGTAAGAAAAGAGTTCCTCTAGAGACAACAGTGTCAAATCCAGGATAGCTCACCGAAGTTCAAATATTCAAGAAATTATATATTTCTACTTTGTGGAAAATAAATATTTTTAATCAATGTACCCATTCAGATTTAAGCCGTTGTCTCATGCACCGTCTTTTGATTTACGACCCGTACTCATCAATATCACACGAAAATGGACCGATTTTCTTTTTCTTCTTCCTTTTGTTTGCTTCCTCATCAACTGGCACGCAACTTACCTTTTCCGTAAACCGTACAAAACACCAAGTGTTAACCTCCGGGCTTGAAGAACACGGCATGATGTCGGTTACGGTTGGACTTGATCATCTCTTCGAGTAGTAGTCCTTTAAATTATCACTGAACGAATAATTTATTAAGCATCGTGAAAATATTAAATCGAATGGATGCGTAAATTACAGCATGAAAGTTGATATGCGCGTCTCATAACGTTACATATTTTTCATTTGGCCACGGTCAGTCGTAATCAATGAAAAACGGGTACGGCTTGGTAAAAAAAAAAGAGTTCTGAAATAAGAGGATTTTCTTTTTTTAGAAATTTACGAGGCTACCGGGAAGATCCAGTTTAAGTTCTGATGAATTTTTATTTATAATACCGTTGTGAATAATGACCAATTTGTTATGTAATTTGATAAAATAAAATTCAAGTATTTAAATTTAAAATTTAATAAAAGGAATTAAGCTAGCTATTACTAAGCATACACTCTTGTCAATATCGGGTACCAAATATATTTGAAAAATCTCGCTACTTACCACTTTCATTCTTACCCGAGAGCCTAGACAACAGCTCGATATGAATTCAGAGATACATCCATCTTTCCCGTCATGACATTTCCATTGAGTTCACTTGTGTGTAATTGCTGGCATCGGGCATACTTCATCTTTTCCCATAGCGAACTGTCCATCGTCTTTAAAAGGCCCTACAATTAAATACAATTTTACCAATTGTGGATCTTTTGTGACATTGTGTCGTATATACAATTGATTTATGTTGCCATCTTCTGAATCAAGATTCCAGTGCGGTGTCATCCTCGTCTAACTCAATGATGCGCTGTTTGTGTGCATGTTACCGTCATTTTACGCAACTCTTTCGGAGCAAAAGTGAATTTTCATTTCACACACTACAAGATCCATTTCGATTTGACCAAAAATTACCTTTGAATTGAACTGGTCTTGGAAAGGAGTAGTCTAGTGTAGTGACGATATTGGCGACATGTCGAGCGATCCTATTCATCTTCTCGCTATCACTTACACGGCAGATACTCTAACTGCAATCCGTAGTACTCTGTAATCGAATATGTTAATGAATTAAACAAATTGCACTTTCCGTTCGAAACGCCTTTTTCGGTGTTGAGGTAAAACAGGTACCTAATTCAATTGCCACTTGGAATTGTCCATTCGTTTTAATGTGGTGTTTGAAATGGGAGTGCAATTTATTTTGAATGTGACAAGTGATCGATTTGAAAATAATTCATTCGAATCATTTGACAAAAGGAGAGGACTCTGGTTGAAAATGATATTGCAACTACGTGCACGAATAATAGCCAGAAAAGCGCAAAATGAAAGCTGTGGGAAACCGTGGGAGTTACAAGCGATATTGATTAGTGAAGTTGGTGGGTTAATAGATTGTCATTCCACGAAATTGACTGACTATTGGCAGAGTATCTCTAAATAGAGTAATAAGAGTACATTGATATTGTTCAAGTTTCTGTTTCTGTCTGAAAGCACTTTTAATGGATCGGCAATTCTTATAAAAATAACATTAACTGAAAAATAACGATGTGCTACGTACATGCCATTGGCAACCCTAAACATGAGTTAGTAGAAAGGTGACAATTGAACCATGAATTGAAATTTATTGACTTATGAATAAATCAACAAGCTACTGACACCTATATATTCAAACACGTGCCACTTTCTTTATCATATCCTTGACTTGAATTGAATTATTTATTAGTTTTTTGAAGACATGCATTTGAGTGATTGCACTATAGTCAAATCTAATTCAATATTTTTTTTCTTCTTTATACGGAGCCTTGCTCACTGAAATACACTTTTCAGAAGACAACAGCTACATAAAAACTTGAAAAAAAAACATGCTAGCCTTCGTCTAGCTTGTCGAAGTTATGATACCCTTATCCCCCTTATCACACCTTCGTTTTGATTTATGGTGCGTTTGTCACTTTGAAATAAATAGTAAGACTTGATCCAATTTCACTGTTCCTATGAGAGCTTTATGAAATAGTGGGTCCATTACAACCATGTTTAGGAATGTCATTTGTCGTTAAATACGATTGAATAATATGAAATTTCGTAAACATATCTTCAGAAATAAAAAAATTTTTCTAAGAAAAACTTGCTTTTGGAACGGTCGTTCCTATGACAGCTAAATGACGTAGGGGTCCGATTTCATTGGTTCCAACAAAATTTCATTTTGTTTTTGATACTACCGTCAGTGTTTACCAGTCCGTTGTGTGGTTTTCAATTAAATCTGGTATTGTTAAGCAAGTGATGGATCCTCAACGAGGTGCTAGAAAACATCTCAACGAATTTGAAATTTGTAGGGTTGTGACGTTAATAGAAGAAGGCCATGGGTTCCAGGAAGTGAGCCGTGGGGTTAGAGTGAGTCATTCTGTCATCAAAAGAGTCTGGGAAAGGTTCCAGCATACAGGACAACTCACAAAAAAATGATAACAGGTCCGACCAAGAGCAAAATCTTACAGCGAGGACTGACTTTTACGTTTAAGGGGTAACACTACTCTAGAGACCGCCTTTTTTCATGATTTTTCGTAAGTAAATAAATTAGAAAACACCAAATTCGCTTATGGTAGTATCTTGTAGAACTCAAAAGGTACAGAAAAATTTTTTTTTTCCAAAATGGACCCCGTATTCGGCTGTTGTGTGATCAACCTTTAAAAAGTTACCGGTAACTTTTCTCTCGAACGGTCGCTCCTAGAACAACAACTAAATTTTTCTTGAAGTGCATACTAATAGCTAGTGAAGTACATAGGAGATTTTTTAAAAAGTAATTTTCAACAAAATGGCGCTGTTTCTGAAAAAAAAACACGATTTTCCTTTGAGGGCCTGTCGTTAAAACCGACAATCAAAGGACAGGATGTGTATGCCAGCAACTTGCACTATCCGAAATCTTTATATGCTAACGAAACGTTAACGTTAACGGATAAGGACTGACTCAACGGTTACGACTTTTAGCTATCGTACAATGACAAAGATTGGATTCTGGAATGTGCGTACTCTCCTGGACAATGGATCAGAAGGTCCCCAGAACGCACGATTTCTTCAATTAGAGAGTGAATTTCTGAGGTACAAATTAAATATCTTAGGAGTTAGTGAGATAAGATGGTGGAACAGCGGAGAATTCATCTCTCCAACGGGCAGCACTGTAATGTTGTACTCCGGTAAAGCTACCGGTAGTCGCCGTGAGTCAGGTGTGGGGCTCCTTTTAACCAGAGCTGCGCGAAACTGTCTCTTATCCTGGGAACCGGTCTCTGACAGGGTCTTGACCGCCAGGTTCCGGACCAAAATGAGGAACATCTCAATAATACAATGTTATGCCCCTACTGAAACCGACAATGTCTTGGCAAAAGACTCCTTCTACGAAGAACTAAACGCCGTTCAGAGCAGAACACCTAAAGGTGACATTGTAATGGTTATAGGTGATTTGAATGCTAAAGTTGGCGCTGATAACTATGGGCTCAGACATGTGATGGGGAGACACGGTCTTGGTGATCGTAATGACAACGGTGAAAGATTTGTAGAGTTCTGCAACTTTCACAGTCTCTTCATCGGTGGTACTATGTTTGAGCATAAGGACCACCACAAAATCAGTTGGTCCTCTGTTGATCGGCGCAGAACACAAAATCAGATCGACCATTTTGCCATTAGTAAAAGATTCAAGAGTTGCCTCCTGGACGTGCGAAACAATCCAATATCGGATGGGAAGAGACCATTATCTTATGATCGCCAATATTCGATTGCGTATTGCAGCCGTGTGCCGTGCAATGCGCAGACACCATCCTTGGTACAAACCCGGATTGCCGGAATAAGCCCTGGATGTCCGACGTTTCATGGCAGCGGATTGTTGAAAGTAAGGAGCTGAAAGTTCGTTTGGCTGCAGCATTAGACGACATTCGAAGCAGCATCAAACTCTTTTACCGTCAGAGAGCTCGAGAAGTTCAGCGTAGTGTGGGAGGCGATAAAAGAGTTTATGCCAATTCTCTTTAAGCCTCAGCAGAAGAAGCCGCAAGAAGTAACAACTTAAACGCCGTATACGGTGTCATCAAGGAGTTTACAGGTGGTCGTAACTCCTGCCAACATCCGGTGAAGGATAGTGATGGAAAGCTACTTATCTTGGAAGAAGATCAAATGAGGCGGTGGAATGAACACTTCGCCGCGGTCTTGAACCGTGTAACCTCAGGTGAAGTTCCCCTCATATAGGTAATTTAGCTAACCATCAAAATGTGCGTATACGGTCCAGTGCCCCGACTAAAGAGGAAATAGTCACTGCAATTATTGCACTAAAACGAAGAAATGCCGCCGGACTCGGCGGTGTCCCTGCCAAACTTTATCAAACAGAGCCAAGCGTGACTGCCGATTTGATGCACCCACTTGTTGATAAAGCGTGGAATACAGAGAATTTCCCACTGAGTGGAAGGAAGGTTTGATCATCAAACTTCCAAAGAAAGGTAGCCTCACAGACTGTACTAATTGGAGAGGCATTTGTGTGCTTCCTGCCGTTGCCAAGATAATAGCTAAAATCGTCCTGGAAAGACTAAAGGCCCACTTAGAAAGCACAATTGATGAAGAGCAGGCTGGTTTTCGATCCGGATCCTCCTGTGTCGATCACATTAACACCTTGCGAATCATCATCGAGCAATGCGCTGAATACAATTCTCCGCTTCACCGCCTTTTCATCGATTTCGAGACTTTCGATAGTGTGAACCGGGATTCTATATGGGCGGCCTTGCGTAGGAGAGGCATCATTGAGAAGCTTGTGGCTATTATTAAGGCAACGTATGACGACGCGAAATGTCGCGTTCTGCATAAAGGTAAGGTGTCGGGGGACTTTGAGATTTGCAGTGGAGTTCGGCAAGGGAGCATCCTCTCACCGATCCTATTCCTCATAGTGATCGGCGATGTGTTGCATGCAGCCATATCCGGACTCGACAGAGGAATTCAATGGATTTTGACATCTTACCTACAACATCTGGATTACGCTGACGACATATGCCTACTCTCCCACAAAATCATGGATCTGTCCACAATGGCGTTGTATCTCGATAGGGAGGCAAGCAAGGTTGGGCTAAATATTAATACCAACAAGACCAAGGTTCTTAGCCCGCAATTGCGAAAAAGAAATCCGACTCCTATTGCCATCAATATTAATGGGCAGCCTGTGGAGAAGGTGGACAACTTCATACATGCTGTCCAAAATCTGGCAGAGCAGTTATCTCAGAATCAAGACCAAGCTGGGCCTGTTTCGCTCCCTAGTGCTGTCAGTGCTTTTGTATGGGAGCAGTACATCGAAAGTTTCCGTAGGAGTTACCAGAAAGCTGCAAGTTTTCGTCAACTCATGTGTTCTTCGAATTTTAAGAATTTTCTGGCCCGAAACAATATCAAATGAAGAGCTAAGTCGGCGTACAGGTCAGATGCCAATCGGCGAATTGATACGCAGGCGAAAATGGCAGTGGATAGGTCACACATTGCGGAAGAGTGATAACTGCATTGCTTTGCATGCCATGAAATGGAACCTCATTTCCAACCAAGGCCGACCAAGAGGGGGTCCTCGAATCACATGGCGTCGATCTGTGGCAAAGGGGTGTCAGGTACTGGGTAAGTCTTTTGGGCAGTTGCGCCCCATTGCCCAGAACAGAGTATGATGGCGCGCAGGAGTAGTTGACGCGCTATGCCCGGCTAGGGGTTATGGCAAAGTAGTATGATGCTCTACAACTTTATTTAAAGGATTTTTGTGTAAAACAAGAGGGTGAGGAACAGGAAGGAAAAGATTGACGAAAACGTTCAGGAAAACACCTTTTTTCGAAAATTATCAATCTTTGTGGGTGGATATCTCGAAAACTATTAGAGAAAGGAAACTTTGTTATAATATGTATTATAATATTTTAATATATTATTATAGATAATAAATTAATATTATACCTTTGGGTGCCTTTGAAGCCCCTGACCCCCGCGGCGCCTGCAATCAATGGGACTTTATTTTACGTTGTTCGTGAGAACTACCCCTACACATTTCTACACTTTTGGAACTACATGATTTATTGCGCCTATTTAGGTTTTTCGGTATATTTTGCCTGGTGTAAATCTGTAAACAGTCAGTTTCACATCACGATTTTCACCGACGGGTCCAAAATGGACTGCGGCCTCGGTGCAGGGATATTTTCTGATGCACTAAATATTTCGGAGTATTACCGCCTCCCAGGTCTTGCCAGCATCTTTCAGCCGGAAACCCTCGCAATCATGAGAGCTTGTCACACTCTCAGAGACATACCAGATAACCACTGCATCGCCATTTGCTTGGACAGCCAGGCCGCTATCAAGGCACTAAACTCGGTAAGTGCATCATCGAAGCTTGTCGAGCGATTTGGCGCGGAGTCAGCTTGCCTTAGCAGATGGCTCAATATTACCCTGCTCTGGGTTCCTGGTCACAGGAACATAGAGGATAATGAGAGGGCTGACGACCTGGCCAGAAGGGGCGCCGCCCTGGACAGATCTCAAGCGGAGCCTGTTTGCATTCCGCTGTTGACTGTTAACTGCAATATAGGTATATCCAACCACTACCTCAATGTTGCGGACTCAAAATGGCGTAACCTGCGCAGTATCAAGGAAGGTATGGCCCTCCTATGACAGTAAGAGAACATCGGAGCTTATGACCAAATCGCGCAGAGATGTCGCCAGGCTCACGGCCGTCATCACGGGGCATTGGCCTATAGGGGATCACGCAGTCAGGCTCGTTATCCCATACAACACGCATTACCGAAGTTGCGGTAATGAAGAGGAGAAAGAAACCCTCACTCACTTCCTATGCGAATGCCCAGGACTTGCTAGGACCACACATCGTACATTGGGCAAGGCATTTCTTGACAACCTAGGGGATGTGTCGGGGTGAGGATTGCTTTACTTCCTTAACTCCTCCAGTTAGATCTAGGCAGCATCCCCTGTATTTTCCGACTATCAGCTAACAACAAATTTTCACGAGGTTTGTGCCTTCAAACGGCGCTTCTTGCGCTAATTGGGCTATGGTAAGGTTTTGCCTAAGCCACCACTTATACCACCCAGTTTCACGGATGGTTATGACAATTATAGTGCTGTCAACCGATTCTCGCAAGGACAATCCACCGACATGTTTGTTAATTTTTTTAACAGACATCGTACTCTTCCATAGGATTAGCTGAGGTTAGCATGGCGACCATTTTAATTCCAAGTCTCACGAAATTATCATTGCTTGTCGGATGGGAACCATCTTATTTTCACTATGATTCTGATATGTCCTCGACTCCAGGACGCATGAAAATCTCTGGCATTTTTTGATATCCTTCGCCATTGGCAGTTGGTGTGTTTTTTACCTCATCTTCAGAGGATTTTTCCACTTACACTACACTACTACTAAACCTATGCTCTTTCGACTCGCTTGGTGGCCGCGTTCTTTCGGTCACCGCTCTACGATCTAGAGAATGGAGGTTCTGCGCTTATAAAAATTGTCCGTGGGTACTAATAGAACTCTCATTGCACTCCGAGCTTGTCAGTATAAAGACGGCGCGTATATAGGAGGTGCATAATAGCAACTGCACGTCCGAAATATAGATATGGTATCGAAACGCTAACATGGCATAGAAATGCAAGAGATGTTGACGCGTTCATGCCCCTGGAGTTTTCAAGGCTATTAACCTATGCTTCTACTGAGTGCATACCACAGAATTCGATATTTCGAACTTTGAACTGTCTAGCATCAGTTGGGCCACCCTGTATATATTCTGTCATCTAGACCTTGGATTTCAAACTCCTTAAAATTCCTTTTTAAATGTCCTACCAAAACATTCGACTAAAACCATTACTCCAATGCCCAATATGTCCGTACAATGTAAACTAGAATTCAACCTAATAAACATTTTTACTGAAATTATAATCTGGACATTTAGCCTCTTTACCAACGTTTCCACAAACAATTGAAACAAGATCAAGTGGCTCATCCCTATCCGTTACAACATATTCCAAACAAACAGATATTTGCGCTTGTAATGCGCTCAATACATTTGATTCTATTAAAGGCAACGAATCTTTTAAGATTTTATCTGAACTGATCGTACGATCGATCTATTGATGTTGTGAGCATAATCCCTTCTCGAATAAAATTATATCCAAATTTGTAAAATATAAGGAATAAAACATTACTGAATAATTCATCGGCGGATTGGAATGGATGCACTGGACCATCTCGCAGCAAAAACACATTTTGCTTTGCTCTATTGACTATTTCGAACAGAAGACGATCATCATCCACAAACCACGTACAAAACAAAAAAGATACAATCTGCAATGTATTGAAGTATTAAAAGTCATCCGAGTTGATGCAATGGATCAGGTTGAGGACAATTTGAATCAGATCGATGGATTGACCGAGTCGATCGATCGTCGTCATCACGAACGATGGCATCTAAAGAAAGTTACTGAATTTTACATAGGCTCGTGTTCTCTATGAATAATACGCCTCCCATAAAAAGTCAAGGCAAAAGACTATCGGACGCACTCGATCGATGGTCTGTGCGATGCGTTGATAAAGATTTATAGTAGTAAAATCGATCGGTTTTTCTATTCGCAATTGCAAATCGATTTATACGTCATGTTATTGTTTTGGTCCTTTTTTACCACCCGAGTTTCAAGCACGATCCCTGTTTGCTCTGTAGCGATCGACGACGGTCTGTCTTCAGCGCTGAGCGATCTAAAAGGAATTGGACCGTTCTTAGTGAAGAATTAATCTGTCCCCGTTCGGTAGTAGAGTTGTTAAGTATTCTGTCTGTCTTTGGCCCAATTATGGGTTTGAATGAATGATTTAGTGATTGCAAATTGCGGTTATTGCTCTTCAATGGAAAATGAACTGATGTTACAAATAAGCATTAAGTCTTGGTTAGCACCGAGGGAAAACATGGCACTTTGATGACTTTTCTGGGAAACTGAAAGTAGTAAAAGTTTAATAACCGACGAACAATGAACACAGATGTGCTGTGATGCTGTTTTTGTTGCAGGTGTTGGTCTAAATTGGAGTTGATTCCCGCAGATTGATCGTGGAAATGTTAGTATTAACGAGTGCCAATAATGTAATTAGTGCAAGGAAATGTAGAGTTGCGTCTCAATGACAGTTAATGCACCAACTTTATATCGCAAGCAAGCAACAGTCCGCCCAGACTTGTCGTAGAAAAACAGGATAGATATGCCAGCTACTTGCATCATTCAAATAGTCTAAATGCCAGCGAAACATCGCCTAGACCTCTTTAAAGTGGTTGAGGCGCTGTTCCCTGCAAGCGGTTTAACCCTGCGAATACAAGATGACCAAAGGTAGCACCCGGTACAAAGTGGGGTCTGACATACCCCAAAAAATATTTAATACGAGTATAATATCTTCAAATCTTACGACGAAGTTGTCCATATTCTCCACAGGCTGCCCATTAATATTGATGGCAATAAGTGTCGGATTTCTTTTTCGCAATGGGGCTAAGTTCGGGCTAAGAACTTTGATCTTGTTGGTATTAATATTTAGCCAAACCGTGCTTGCCACCCTCTCGAGACCATGACCATGACTTTGTGGGAGAGTAGGCATATATCGTCAGAGTAGTCAAGATGTTGTAGATAAGATGTCAAAGTCGATGGAATTCCTCTGTCTAGCCCGGATAAAGCTTTATACATCGCCGTTCACTATTCGGAATAGGATCGGGGAGAGAATGCACCCCTGCCGAATTCCACTGCGAATCTCAAAGTCCCCCGACAACTTACCTTTATGCAGAACGCGAAATTTCGCGTCGTCATAGGTTGCCTTAATAATAGCCACAAGTTTCTCAGAGATGCCTCTAATGCGCAAGGCCGCCCATATAGAATCCCGGTTCATACTATCGAAAGCCTTCTCGAAATCGATGAAAAGCAAGTGAAGCGGAGAATCGTACTCAGCGTATTGCTCGATGATGATTCGCAAGGTGTTAATGTGATCGACACAGGAGAGTCCGGATCCAAAACCGGCCTGCTCTTCATCGATTGTACTTTTTAAGTGAGCCTTTAGTTTTTACAGGACTATTTTAGCTATTATCTGGGCACACAAGTGCCTTCTCAATTATTACATTCTGTAAGGCTACGCTTCTTCGGAAGTTTGATGATTGAACCCTCCTACCACTCAGTGGGAAAGGTCTCTGTATTTCACGCTTTACCAATAAGTGGGTGCAGCAAATCGACAGTTACGCTTGGCGCTGCTAGATAAAGTTCGGCAGGGACACCGTCGAGTTCGGTGAACTTTCCTTGTTTTAGTGTAATAATTGCAGTGACTATTTATTCTGTAGTTGGGGCAGTGGACTGTTTTGATGTTTGATGGTTAGCTAAATTATCTATATGAGGTTACACGGCTCAAGACCGCGGCAAACTGTTCTTTCCCCCGTCTGATTTGATCTTCTTCCAAGATAAGTAGCTTTCCATCACTATCCTTCATCGTATGTCGGCAGAAGTTGCGACCACCTGTAAACTCTTTGATGGCACCGTGTACGGCGTTTAAGTTGTTACTTCTTGCGGCTTCTCCTGTTGAGGCTAAAAAAGAATTCGGGTAAATTCTTTTATCGCATCGCACACTACGCTGAACTTCTCGAGCTTCCTGATGGTAAAGGAGTTCAATAATAATAATAATAAATAAGGACAGGCTAAGGTACCCAAAGGTGGGCACTGCGACCATGAGATCTATTGTGCCTTATAGCCTTAAACTAATCCAAAAGACTCTCAATCAGCCAGATGAAGGCCAGTAGGTCCTTTGTAGGAGCGCTCTTAACGACCGCGGAGCTCACGATGGAATCTCCAAGAAACAAGAACCTCGAACGAGCAACCGCCGGGCATTCGCAGAGAAGGTGTTTGGTTGACTCAGTGTCCTCCAGGCAAAGTCTGCATTCCGTTTCAGTAGCCAGACCCATTTTGTTGAGGTGATATCTTACCCAGTGGTGTCCCGTGAGGTAACCAACGATTAACCTCAGGTCCGCTCTGCCCAGGCGGCTAGTTTCTTTGATACCGTATGGGTCTATAAGATCTTTCGACTGACGAAGACCAGCGAGATCATTCCAGTGACGCAACCTTTCATTTGCGGACCATTGCTTAACCAGCTGTCTGATTGTAGCCCAGCTCAGACCACAGTACGGATCAGGCCCGATAAATTTCACAGATGAGCTCTGCCTAGCGAGTTCATCCGCAGCTTCGTTACCTTGAATGCCCTGATGGCCTGGTACCCAACATAGAGTTACCCGATTGGTGTTTGTGAGACACTGAAGGGTATCAAAACACTCTTTCACTAATTTTGAAGAAAATTTGTATGAAGAAAGAGCCTTAATAGCTGCCTGGCTGTCCGTGCAGATAGCAATGTTTGCGCCATTAAGTTTCTTGTGCAGAATTTCTCCGGCGCAGGTCTCAATGGCATGGATCTCTGCTTGAAATATGCTGGGCCAGACGCCCATGGCGATTGAAATCCTGGTGCTCGGTCCAAAGATCCCAGCACCAACTCCCTGATCAGTCTTTGACCCATCCGTAAACCACATGGTACAGCTAGGGTCAGGACAGAGGTTGGCACTATCCCATTCCGAGCGGCATGGAATTGAGACCGAGAATTTTCTATCGAAGCAAAATTCCGTAGTCATGTAATCTGATCTCGAACAGATCTGCAAACCCGGAATCCGCTCCAGGATGCTCATGTGGCCCTGATTGTACACATGAGCATCATAAGTTAAATGCACTCGAAGAGCGCTAAGAGCCGCAGATTCCTGTATAAAAATATGCAGCGGAGTAAGACCAACAATCGCCTCAATGGCCGATGTCGGACATGTACGGATGGATCCTGCCATACCAAGGCATGCAAGACGTTGTAGTTTGGTACACAACTGTATGGTGCAACGCTGCTGCGTTTTGGACCACCATACTAGCGCAGCATATGTTACGACTGGTCGTACCAGCATCAAATATAGCCACTTAGTCATTTTAGGGGTGAGGCCCCAGGTTTTACCAAAGAGCGATCTGCAAGCCCACATGATTCGAGTGGCCTTATTAATGACAGTCTCGACGTGATTGCTCCAGTTGAGCCTCCAGTCCAACGTAATGCCCAGACACTTGACTTCAGTGGAGAACTGAAGTACCGTCCTGCCTAGACTGACCGAGCTTAAGTTAAGAATTTTCCTCCGTGTGAATGGGACCAAGACGGTCTTTTGAGGGTTAACACTCAGGCCAACTTCAGTTCACCAACGAAGGACTAAGTCAAGTGCAGCACCCATCACCTCAGTGACGGTCGTTTCAAACTTTCCTCTGATTATAATAGTTATATCATCGGCATATCCAATAGCATGATAACCATAATCACATAGCCTAGCTAGTAACTCGTCTACGACTAGTGACCAGAGAAGTGGGGAAAGAACTCCTCCCTGAGGACAACCTTTAACAGCATTAACACAGGAGAAGGCGCCACTCAACGTTGAGTAGATATCGCGCCCGCGAAGCATGGCATCGATCCACATAATAGTGGCTGTGGGTATATCTCTGAGCTCAAGTGCTCTAGATATGCGGCTGTAGCCAATATTGTCGAAAGCTCCCTCGATGTCAATGAAGGCGCACAAGGCAATTTCCTTGTCATTGAGGGTTTTTTCAATCGTTCCTACGAGATTGTGTAAGGCAACCACTGTCGACTTACCTTTTACGTAGGCGAACTGGGTACGATGCAGGGGTGACGTGCATTCCATTTTCTGTCGAATATGCAGATCCAATAACCTCTCCATAGTTTTTAAAAGAAACGATGAAAGGCTTATCGGTCTGTAAGATTTAGGTAGCTCTTCCGGCTTGTTTCCGTTTTTTGGAATGAACACCACGTTGATCGCTCTCCATAAACGCGGTATGTAGCTGAAGGTGTAGCTAGGAGTTCAATGCTGTTGTCTGATGCTACAGCCAAACCAACATTCAGCACTTTTCTTTCAACAATCCGCTGCCATGAAGCGTCGGACATCCAGGGCTTAATCCGGCAATCCGGGTTTGTGCCAAGGATGGTATCTGCGCTATCAATGTACGCATTTTAAATGGCATCCCAGTTTTCGTTTATGTCAGCATCAGGGTGACTAGTTATTTCAGGTCGGCTCAGCCGAATCATCATGCAACATATTTTATGTGTACGTAAAACGAATGCTGCATGATCATTCGGCTTTCCAGTGGTTCGCAACAAAATACAAAAAAAAAAAAGTATATTCCTATTTCACTAGGCGACGCATTGTCGACGCACCGCTGTAGCGTACGAAGCAACCCTTAAGTCGCGGAGCATGCGAGGTGAGCGAAGCCCACGCAAGGGGAGTGCGAAATCATCTCAATTCAAAACCCAATATTAGTGAAAGACATGAAAAACTATACGTCGCCCGGTGAAATACGAATGTTCCAAAAAAAAAATATTCTGGCAGACTCGCAAATGAATCTATTCAAAGAGCCGCAGAGCGTACTATGCGTTAAGGATGGAAATTATAACAACTTGTTCTAATTTCAGAGCGGCGCATTATGAATAAATTGTCCGCTCTAATTTCCAAGCTTTTCTCATTTGCCTGGCAGTACACTTTGCGTTTTTCTGCAGGAAGAGCAATCCCGCAAAAAAAAACGCATTGTGGGCAAGAAGAGGACCCTATAATTTATTACACATTGCGTTTTGCTGCGGGAAAAGCTTGTGGAAGAAATAAATATATCCCAGTGAGGATATTGATGATTTTATTTTTGTGGCAATATACAAGTAGTATGTAGTAGGTAGAAGTCGGAAGACTTCTTCCCGCTGTCGTTGGACTTGCTGCTGCAAAACGATTCCTGCAAATTGCAGCATTGTCGTTAATGCCAGGCTTTCTGCGAGCTCTAGTTTTCATGCGGCGACTGATTCACACACCAAAAGCTGTTTTCGAAATTTCATACACTAAATTTTTTTCTTCCTACGGCCTTGTACCCAGGACTGAAAGTAGCTTGCTCTGTGTTCTCGTATATTAATTTATTTCCATGTCAGTCTTTAGAGCGCCTCTAAAATGTTCTGTGTATATCTTTAGTTTAGGCTTGCAATGTACTATACAATGAACATCTTTAATCCAAACGAACGAGCTTGACGCACCACAGACCACAGCATATATCCTCACTTTCTAAACGACTGCGGCTAATTTGCATATCAGATCATAATTCTGGATTCTTGAACAACATCCGATAACCCGTACCGGAGTCTAGGCTCATATTTTCCCAAAACGGTGTTCAGTGTTCTTCACAACCACAACATTGATTTTCTCCGCCGATGCTAAGCTCCACACCAAACTCAGCTGGTGTTAATATAGACATCATCTTTGTTAATAGTACGCTTTAGTATCTGATGAACATTTATTTATACGCCACTAATGCAGTGCATTTTGCGATATAGCCAACTAGCCGCTTGTAAGTCTGAGCCTCCATGTCTCGGTCAATGTGGAACATGGAGACAAGGTAAATTCTTGTGCTTTGAGATTGCATGGTCACTTACCAAGCCAAGTGTCAGACTATCTATAAAATATGGAGAATATGTGTGAGAAAAAGGAATCTATAACATGTTCTACAAATAATCATTTGCATAAATATTATGTACGGGGTTAATCGCGGTTGAATAGATGTTACGTGTTAAAGCGATAATAATGGTAGTCGAAGATATAAAATTGGTTTAGGAGAACGTTCATTATTTAGGTAAATTGACTTCTTGGAGATACTTTTGCATGTAGTAGTAAGGATCAGATATTATTTTGTGATGGGGTTTTGAATGCAAAATCCATATTTAAAGGTAGGAATGTAGATATTCCGAAAAACCTAAAATTCAATGGCAATTTACATTGTATTAAAGATGTTTATTCAGATGTGAAGGTTTCCGACTTTTTGAGTCGTGATAGACGGTTTGGTGGGCATCTGAAGATGGCCGTTGGGACGGAGCCTAAGGTAGCATAATGACCGTGAAGTTCGGCGGGGTTTTCGCCGCTCGTTGCCCCTGTCCTTTACGTGCTTATAAAAATTCATAGGCCTGCGGAAAAAAACACAAACAAGAGAGGCCTAAATGGGGAAGAATAAAAAAATGAAACCGGAATATAGAGGGCTACGCCCGCAATCCGCGGGTTTGGTAGCAAGCGTTTATTTTGGTATATAAATATAGCCTCATTGCTCTTCTTGATACCACTCGGATGGACAAAAAAAAAACATAATTAAAATGTCTTACCCACTTACATTTTACACGCTAATTCATATCACGTGATTGTAACGAAACTTAGAACATATTATTGCCTAAGTTGTTGGTTATCGTTGGCCATCAGTACTTTTGACCTCGAACGTTTTTAAGGCATGCAGGAGTGTGCTAACTGTAACTATACAAATAAACTATTATTGACCTATTCTGAGATAGACAAATTCCACTATTTTCCATTTTATATGCTTTTCGAAACCCACCTTCCTGTAAATTTTCATAATTCTAAGTATAACGGTCTTAAAATGCAGGGGGGGTGGACAAATTACGAATTAATATTTTCTCCTCCCCCACTGTTCCCCTTTCTACAAATTTCGAGAAAATGCGAAAAAATGGAATGTACTCAGCATTACCTTTCTCACGACACCTCACTTGCCTATACCAGTCGAAAAAAAATTTGACCTTAACCCATTTGTTCCCAAGGAATGAAGGGGTGTTCCAAAAACCGTGTTTTTTGGTAATAGTCCATGTTTAGGCTTAATTAAACTATAAAACATAAAAAAAAATTTTACATTGCGTTAGGGCTTGGGAAATTAATGTTGCGTTTTCGCAACGTTGGGAAGAAGGGTGACAAAAAAAACAAAAACGCATGTATGAGCACTGCAGTTATTTTTATATTTTCCGTTGTTTTATAAATTTTTTTGATGAAATTCTTTAAAACATGCTGTATTAAGTGGTACGTCGCATTTCTCGCACATAAAAACAGTCTGGGACTTGCAAGTTCGGCAGTCTTCGTTGTTTTCCGGGGATAGACACCAAAATGTGGCCAACATTGTCCTTCCGCAATGTGTGCGGCAGACTATTGGCGGCTGGTCGTCCTAACTTAGCGTTGGGCAGTTTTTCCTCGTCATCGTCGCATATCAAATTCTCGGCCTTGTCACTGCTGAGCAGAAGGCTCAGAACGAGTTCGCTTCGGAAAGATAGTTGTGGTATTTTTCGGACGGTTACCATTTGATAGAATTTCCTTGAGTTGACCACAGTGGTATCGATCACGTTCACGAAAAGGCACGACCACCATTTTTTCCCCTTGGTTCTGATACGATAATTTGCCACTCCGTTGTCCGTTGTGGAGATCTACCCCACCCATGCCACGGTTATTTTCGTTTATGACGTTCGGCTGGCGAAGTCAAACTTTTTTCTTCTCCTTTCTATCGTATCGCTTTGCTTGAGTTATGGGTTTATTAGTGCCACAGTTTGTTGCCACCGTGACAAGAGCATTGTCAACCCAACGTACAATAAAAATTTGGTTTTTGCCGTCGTAAGCAAAGTAATATGTCCATTTGCTGTCATTTTTCTTCATATAATTGCCATCGGGTAGAGGACATTTTGATGTACGATTTTCCCGGCAAATCAGCAGCATTATCATCTAAAATTATGACGTCCTCGTCAATATCTTCTCCAGAGAGTGGGTCCAATTCGGGAGGAAGTACAACAATGTCAATGTCGTTATTTTCAGAGTCACTTGTATTTCCTTCGATATCAATTTCCACTAAAACCGCTAGAATTTCTTCCGCGGTTCGATATTTCCTCACAAAACTCATTTTACGACACAATTATTATCAAACGTGGAGCTTTGATACTGTTTGACTCGAAACTATTTCAGAGACTGATTTGAAGTTCATTATTGTCACGAGGAATAACGGGAAAAGTGTGTATAGGATCGCGGCAGGCATAATACATGTTCGAAAATGGAAAAGCTTATAGTGTATTGGTTATTCCCAACGTTGCGAAAACGCAACATTAATTTTAATCCTCAAAAAATCACAATTGGAAATTATATTTTTCTAACTTTTGTCTGGGAATAAATTGGACAGAGATTGTACATTATTTTTTAGTAACAATAGAAGCAATTGAAAAACGTTCACGGCAAAAGAAAAATAGATGAATTTGCAACAAGCCACCCCCGGATCATCTCAGAAAACTAAATTTAAAAAATACATACATGATGTAAAAAATTCTGGAAAAAAATACGTATTTAGGAAAGAGGTGAACGTTGTTAACCAAGCAAATAAAAAATAAAAAAATAATAGTTTAGACACGAGAAAAAAATCTTGAAAATAATGTTGCGAAAACGCAACGTTGTGAAGAAATGGGTTAATTTCGTTCCTATGTGGAACATCCCCACCCCCCTTTCACCCGGGAAAGAAGGCCACGTAGGACACAGCGCCTCCAACCAGTCTTTACCCTTTCAACAATGATTAATTAAATAACTGCAATTCGCAATACGAAAAACAATATGAAAGAAGTACTCACACCTATGAGGCCGGTAGGTATATTTTTTGTGTGGATAGTGTCAAAATGTCTAACTTTAAATGAATGTAATATTATTATTATCAGGGGTGTGCTAACTGCAACTATAGAAATGTACTATTATTAACCTTTTTTGATAAGATATCAAAATTCTACGATTTTCGGTTTTCTATTCTAGTAAAATGCCGCTTTCCTGCAAATTTTCATATTTCTAAGTATAACGGTATCGAAATGCAAGGGGGGGGGACAAACTCGGATCACATATTTTCCCCTCTACCTCTTTTCCCCTCTTTTCAAATTCGATGAAAATACCAAAAGTGGAATGTACTCGGTATTACCTTTCTCATGATACCCCACTTGCCTATACCAGATGAAAAAAAAAATTTGACCTCCATTTTCCCTCTATGGGGACCTCCCCTTAAAGTCAGCCTATTACAACGAATCCGGCGAATTGTAATAATTCTACATATTTCCACAAAGTTCCATGTATGTAGCTTCAGCCTTGCGTGAGATATTTCATGGACAGACGGACAAACAGACATTTGACCGATTTCATAAGGGTTTTGTTTTTAATACAAAACCCTAATGAGGATAGAATGGTTGACGTACGGCTAGGATGCCCTCGCGCTCGCATTGGGGTCCAGGTGTAATAGGACCCTCGGCCCCTGGTTTCGTACCACCGACAGATCATGCCGGTGCAAGCAGCGCTACTAGGATATGGTCCATTGAAGGAGGTTCATTACAATCTATATTGAATTTTTTTTTTTAATTTCATCTTCTGAAATACAACTACTAGGTACATGTGATTAAACATCATTTCATGTTAAAACAAACTATAAAATTCATTTGCAAACAGATACGGACAGAAATGCAACAGTTTTAAAGTAGAAATTAATTTATTACATATTTACACAATCCTATATGGATTATTAACAACGAAACTTAAACATATTGATTCAACAACGTAATCGAAGTGCCTTCGCCTTTACGAATTTCCTCCATTCCGATATGCTGTCGATGTCCTTAAAGTAGCATGAACGAACCTCACGAATTCCTCCTTTCCATTTGCGGCCTTCCAGTGTTTGTTTGATAAAATTTCTGTATTCGTTGCTGTGTGATAATTACTGAATGAATATGATTTATTATTCACTCTCTTTCGGATCTTCGCGGTAGAGCCTAACTTCGGTTTAGTCCTTTCGAAGTTGATTCGATGAAAGGATTCTAGCGAATCCACAAATAAGTCGAGATCTCCTGCGTTGAAATTGTTAGTATTTATTGATTCCGGAAACCCGTCAGTTGCCGGGGACGAAAAAGACGGTGCTTTCATTACCTCGCCGAATATTCGAGGTTTCGATGAGCCGACATTATGGCCAAATGCAATTGGATATCCTTGCACTGGATTCGTATGAAACTCTGAGAAATTTGTTTTGGTTAATGAACACTCATTTACCGGATCGATACAGTTAACATTCTCCACGGAAAGCATGTCCGCTGATTCATTTGAGTATCACATAAAACAAGTCGGATTTCCTTCTGATGAAACCGGGGCTGCACAATTTAGTTTTCCTCGCCGCAGGAACTTCCTTATTTTGCGAATTGTTTTGAGACCAGATACGATTGAACCAAAAACTTCCTTCGATATTTTAAACATGTTTGTATTTTTATTTTTCCGGCTAGCTTTCGACAGTTGTCAGATAATTACTAACCTCAGATTCAAATAATGCGGATCTAAATACTCCAAACTTTTAAAAATGATCAGAAAGTGGGAATTTTATTGAAAACCCCATTACATGGGTTAACTACATTTTTGATTTTGTTGTCGTACATTTAATCATTCCAAAAAAATAAGCAGATTGCTAGTAACACAGGTATCTTTCTGTCATGAATGGCAGGGCTAGAGACACTCTTACCTTATTCTAAGTTCATGGAAAAAAGAATTCAACCGTTATCATCGGAACCTTCTTTATTACCCGGAGTTCTAATTGCTTTCGTGTTTGGATGACTTTGGAGTATCATGTCACCTTCGGGGCCACACCGATTCTCAGTGAGCGAACGGAGGCGAGAGAACTAGACCCACTGGAAAGTCTAGCCATCCACAAGGATGATAGGGGCCTGAATCGCGACACCGACATTTTGCAATCGATGCTAGTGATATTATTAAGGAAGATGTATTCTGAGAAGCTGATACGATGCTAGTTCTAGTTACGAGTATTATTTATTTTCTGTTACCGACATTTTGTATTATTTTCTTAACAATTAGAGATGTACCTGACTTAATGGCTGCTTTCGATTCACCGGATCTCAGATCACTTTCATACAAAACGACAGACCGGCTTTAATCCAGTTCTCAAATACGATCTCGTCGGATCAATTATTTCGACTCTATCTAAACGTATAATGAGCCCGCAATTCGCTCCGACGACGGTTCAGTTCGCTCGGAACACATTCGTTCGTTCTTTTCACCAGTATTTGGTCTGAGACAGAAATCCAAGCGAAACGGACGCTTATATCTTTTTAAAAGTAACGTAATTAGTGATCAAATTTGCTTTTCATTCATATTTTTCTGTCATTTCTTTCATTGAATGTTGTTGTTGGGTGTACAGCTTTGCTTTTGCCGTTTTTTCCTAGAATTAAAATCTTAATTGTCAAAACGTACTTACAGATATATATTACTCAAAGCACTGTCCATCGCTAGCGACAACTTTCGCCCATTTCTCCGGCAATTTTCGGATTCCATTTCGGAAAAAGGAGGCGCCTTTCGACGCGATCCATGATTGGATCCATTTTTCGACTTCCTCGTACGATCGAAAATTCTGATCAGCCAGGCGTGCGCCATGGAACGAAACAGATGGTAGTCGGAAGGAGCGATGTTTGGGGAGTACGGCGGGTGTGGCAAGATTTCCCATTTCAGGGTTTCCAAGTATGTCTTGAAAATTTTTCCGACGTGTGGCCGAGCATTGTCATGCTGGAGGATGACTTTGTCGTGTCTCTCTTGGTACTGTGGTAATTTTTCCTTTAATGCTCGACCTAAACGGATCAATTGCGTTCGGTACCGATCTCCTGTGATTGTTTCATTCGGTTTTAGTAGCTCGAAGTTTATCACACCGAGCTGGTCCCACCAAATGCAAAGTATAACCTTGGCGCCGTGAATATTCGGCTTCGCCATCGACGTTGGAGCATGTCCGGGCATTCCCAATGACTTTCTGCGCTTGGGATTATCGTAACGGGCCCATTTTTCGTTGCCGGTTACGATGCGATGTAGATATCCCTTCCGATTCTGCCTTTGAAGCAGTTGTTCGCATGCAAATAATCGCCGTTCAAAATATCTCGGCTTTAGCTCGTACGGAAACCAATTGCCTTGTTTCTGAATCATGGCCTTGAGGTATTTCGAGTTGGCCTGCTGAGCCACTCCCAGTGATTCAGCTAATTCTTCTTGCGTTTGGCATGAATCTTCAAATAGCAGTACTTCCAATTCGTCGTCTTTGAAAATTTCTCTCCCACCACCATGCTTGTCCTCGAAATTGAAATTACCACTTTTAAAACGTTGAAACCACTCACGACATGTTCTGTCACTCAGAGCAACCTCACCGTAATTATCTGAGAGCATTCGATGAGCCTCAGCTGCAGTTTTTTTTCCAAATGGAATCAGAAGATCAAAACTTCCCGCAAATGACGAGAACTTGGCTCGAAAACAGACAATTTGAATCGTGAATCTTGTTAAAAATGCGAACAATTTTTACTAATGCGGGGATGTCGATGCGTTCACAGACGTTCAAACTCACTTCGTCACACTTTTGAACTACGTATTTTGACCAGCCCTCACCGATGCAGCCGTCTGTCGGAAAATGGCGGAATCAAAATTATACACTTAATAGATCAGATGTCGCTTGAATCAACATTAAACAAATGGAGTGACTTCGATAATTTATTTGCGGATTGCATCACGTCGAGCCAGCTCTTTCAATATTTCCAATTTTCAAAACTTTTTGTGCGTGGCAACGAAATTTCGGTTTGCAATGGAATTTCGGTTTGCTTTTTTTTTTGGCACTGACACTTGGATAATTATCCTACTTGAAATTCCACTCGAATCAAGAATAAGGAAATGTTTTGGCCTGGGTCCTTTTCGACGCTGTTTATGATGACGGCAGGTGGTTTAGTAACTAGCATTATCGAAAATATTTCCAAGTTTCGAAATTGCTTGTCTGACGTGGTGCTAGCAAACACAATTTGAATCTGTTGTCTTGCACTGATACTTCTTTTTTTTTTCACTTTGCAGCCCACCTAAAGATACTTCTTTTGAAATTGGCCCACTGTCCTAAAAAGGTTACCGACCGCTGCCCTATGCGATCATAATCTAATCGTCTTTCATGAATTCACATTCATGTTTGAATTCGGAGATGATTCAGTTCTAAGTAGTTGGGCGGACTGAAATATGCCCCGCGTAAGAATTGTATTTATGAACCTGTTGCGAATAGTATTTCTGAACCGGCTATGAACCGTATATACCAACCAAATTTCATTAATTTTCGTCGTATGGAAAAATGTATCTGTGAGAAGATATCCATCTTATCCTGTCTAATGTCATAATCGTATGCGAACATACTGTTAATTTGAACACTCTCTGCCCATTTTAACGCCCTCTGTGACTATTTAAACTAAGTTTTTTTTCTCCCGAAAGGATATCACATTCTTATACGAATCCCATAAGGTTCCATCCACAGTTCTTTACCCAGTTAACCAGTTTTTATCCGACCCAATACCCAAACCGCACAAAAAAAGATGCAACAAGACTCGTTCGTGTTTCCGACTATTTCTTGTAGATGTCGTACACTCGTAATTGATTTGTATGTGATCCGTGTGCATTTGTCTAGCATTTTATCATAATTTTAATCTCCACACCTTTAAATCAATTTAATTAAGTGTCAATGTAATCCCAGATGAACGTAAAAAGCAGGTGAAATAGATTTCTGAACATGAATTCATAATACATGGTGCATACAATATACGTATGCTTTTTGTGGTTTATTGGATCAAGCGCATTGTAGAGGAAATCTGCGTCAGTTAAGAATGAGATGGTTTAAGATTTTTGGTTACGGATGTTCAAGTGTAAATAAATGATGAATATCTTTTTGAATGGCGAATGTCTTTGGCAGATATTCCGATTTAATATATTGTCGGTTTTAGAAAGTTATGTTATTCCTATTTAAAAAATACATAAAATGATGCACACCTCAATGGTTCAAATTTTATTTAGAATATAATTTTTTGTTTATCTCAAAGTTATTTTTAAAAATATTTTACTTGTAAACATATTTTTTTTTTCGAATAAAACGTTATTCGATATTTACATTTACAAAAACGCTTTTGAGCCTATTTGTGGCCCACTTGCTATAAAGTATAATTTTCTAACCTCGATTTTATGACGGTAACGTTTTATTTAGGCATTGCGATTGGTGTTGGTCTCAGCAGGTGTGGTTCCGCGGCCCGTTTCAGAGTCACCTCTGACTCCCAACCCCAATTTTCCGCAATCGTAATCAGGGTCTCTCCGTGTTGGCCTCGGTGAGGGTTGCAGGAGCAGTACGTTAGAGGAAGATGTTGTCTTGGGAGAGAAGGGCACGCTCCACGAAACGTTGAAAACGATGAAGTCCATTTGTAGAGTGATATTGATATAGACACGGAGACTGGTCTTGCACCATAAACTGAAGTTTAGTTCCCCAGTAGATCTTAGATGTATTCTGGGTACGCGTCACTCATTTGTTGTGAAATTTGTTCATTTGGTCAGGCATAAAATGGGTTCAATTACATAATAGGAGACGACAAAGTATAAAAAACCATTTTTTTTTTAAAAGTCCTTTAAAATATTCAGTTTTGGGTATAGGTCATGTTTGATGATGTATTTACGAATCAATTTTTAAATTTCCGTTTTGGAAACTTAACAACATCTAACCCATGTCTCCCCTATCTTAAGCTATAAACTAATATTTCCCGCGCCACTATTTCAAAACGTGATTGCCCTTTTATGTGTAACTCAATCTGGATTTAGCAAATGAGTCCGATACTTACACCGTATACTAAAAAAAAGTACGTTGCCTACCTATAAAACTGCTATGTTGGGAATCCAATTTAATTATTTAATTGTCATCTCTCATACGATTGGATTCCGAGTCACTTAAGCAATTTTGCAGTATTTATCTATCTTTATATCCCCTCAACACACACATTGTGGAAAAGGATCGTTTATTTGTCTGCTTGCAGCACTTGTTTTTTTTACATATATTTTTTCAACCACTTTGTCCGTATTGCCTATCTTTGGAAATAAGTGCAAGTTATTTGTTAATTACTTGATTTAGTTACCACGTTTCGGATTACTTTAATTAGCGCAGCTTGCAAACCATTTTAATTGCTCTGTGTTCCGAGACTGTGTTTTTCTGCCAGGTGACTTGTTGATTTCTCTCTCATTGTTTGCCCCTGCAGGGTTGACACTCCTGTGAATCTGTGATACATTGAAAATGATTTTAAAAGTTTAATTGGCGACCAGGTTAATTGCAATGTTGATTGTGCTGAATGATAAATGGAGTTACGTTTTTCGTTATGTTTACGAGAAATGTAATGGTGAGAGATCTATGAATAATACAAAAATTTAATGTGATCAGGTAGTAATTAAATGGTGTGGAAAAGTATTCCATATAGTTAGTGTGCTGGATTGACACGTCCGTGTTGTGAATATTTTATCGTTTTCACAGTTTGTTTTAATTCTAAATGGCTCCAGGATGCATTATAGTGGCAATGGAAATGAATGTGTAAAAGCCATTAAATGTGACAATTATAAATGTTAACAAGAAGAAATGGAATTCGTCTGACATATCGCAATGGCAGAAATTGAATAAATGGCGCTAAAACTCGTATGAGTATGATTTAAATATATATACTTATATATAAATATTATTAATAATGATTAGGGAAAGATCTGGTAATAAACAGTTTATCTGATTTCGACAGGCTATTTTCTGTTTTATATTAGTAGGATATTACCTGCGATTCACTCTTTACTAGAATATGCTAGCGGGTATAGTTTTTGAGTAATTGCGTTTTTATGAGAAAAAAAAGTCGGTGATTCTGCAAAGGATAAATTACTGTGGTCAGTCAAAATGTTATAACACTGGTTACTTTAATTAGGGTAGTTTCGATTTTTAGGGTTTTGTATTAAAAACAAAACCCTTATGAAATCGGTCGAGTGTCTGTCTGTCCGTCTGTCCATGGAATATCTCACGAACTGCTGAAGCTACATACATGAAATTTTTGTAGCAATATGTAGAATTACTATAATTCACCGGAGAAAGCGAATCGTCGTAATAGGTCAACTTTAAGGGGAGGTCCCCATAGAGGGGAATTTTTTTTTCGTTTTGTACAGGCAAGTGGGGTATCATAAGAAAGGTATTGTCGAGTACTTTCCATTTTTGGAATTTTTTTCAAATTTGAAGAAACGGGAAAAGCGGGAGAGGGGAAAATATGTCATCCGAGTTTGTCCCCCCCCCCCCCCCTTGCATTTCGAGACCGTTATACTTAGAAATATGAAAATTTACAGAAAAGCGCCATTTTACTAGCGTAGAAAACCTAGATTTCTAGAATTTTGAAATTTCATCAGAAAAGGTTAATAATAGTACATTTCTATAGTTGCAGTTAGCACACCCCTGCACCCCTTACTCGCACCCGAGGTCAAAAATATTGATGGCCAATGATAACCAATATCATAGGCAATAATACCCCCTAGTTTCATAACAATCACATAATATTTAATAATAGTACATTCATTTAAATTTTGAGATTTTGATGCCATTCATACAAAAAATGCACATAACCGAAAAATGCACATAACCGGCTACATACTAGTACTGCATACTTGAATATTGTTTTTCGTAAAGTGAATTGGAGTTAACCTTTTCTGAAAGGGTGCAGATTGGTGGTATAGGAGTGGTAGGGTAGAGAAGTTTAAGGGGGGAGGTAGGTGGGTTGCTGCTTTTAGGGGAGGTTCGCATAGAGGGGAAATTAAGGTCAATATTTTTTTTCATCTGATATGAGCAAGTGGGGTATCATGAGAAAGGTACTACAGAGTACATTCCATTTTTGGTGACTTCATCAAATTCGAAGAAAGGGGAAAAGAGGCAGAGGGGAAAATATGAGATCATATCATAATTTGTCCCACCCCCTTACCATTTCGAGACCGTTACACTTAGAAATATGAAAACATACAGGAAGATGGCTTTCAACTAGCACAGAAAACAAACATATTATGAAATTTTAATATCTTCTCAAAATAGGTTAATAATAGTATATTTATATAATTACATTTAGCACACCCCTGCATTTCTCAAACTCATTCGAGGTCGAAAATATTGATGGCCGACGATAATCAACACCATGTGCAATAATATCTCCAAATTTCGTAATAATCACGTAAAATTTAATAGTAGTACATTCATTTAGATTTGGTCATTTTGATATCATCCATACAAAAAATGCACATAACAGGTCTCTTGTACTCCATACTAGTACTACGAGTACATCATACTTGCATATTGTTTTCCGTAGAGCGAATTGGAGTTAACCATTTTCAAAAGGGTAATGATTGGTAGGAGAGGAGGGAGGAGGGGAAGGGGGGGGGGGGTATGCTCGTCGCTGACTCTATTCTCTATAATTATTCAAACAATTTATTTTCAATATTTTTTATGCAAACTTACAATTATGGCAATATTGTCTTAACATGAATGGTTAAGCATAAGCATCTCCTAGAATAGGACAGTTCATCTCCTATTGGCATGGGACACTACAAAACCCTCGGATTGCGGGCGTAGCCCTCTATTTTCCGGTTTCATTTATATATTGTTTGAATTGGTACATTGTTTAAAAATTCTAGTTTTCTATTTCCCCCCTAACACCACGGACCCCGCCACATGTTAAAAATGTGCCCAATTTTTTTACTTGCCCTGTTTCTTTTTGGTATCTCCTAAATTGGTCTTACAAGAAATCTTGTAAAACTTGATTTAACTAGAGTAATTTATCTACAATTTGAGACTAAAATAAAGCTTTTAGCTGTTATACTTACCGAGATAGAGCTTTTAAGGCATAAATCGATGAGCATTCATTTTTGAATTTTTGCTCATAGCTACTCTAAAAATGGTCCAAATTTAAAAATATTGGCCACGTTAGGCTCACAATCAAACTATCTTCAACTTTTACAGACAAGCTTTTCCATTTGGAGTTTCCATTGCAAAGATCGGTGAGCTTGAATAGTGATAAAGTGTGATTTTTCCCCGGAGCCTCGAAAATTGTCATTTTTTGACTATTAATTTTGACTACGCTACTGAACCAAATTTCAACTTTGAGCAATGCATTGAATGCAGAATTCAATGGTCTTTAATTTACTCCTGCAAGGTTTTTTGATCCGAGGCACCGTTTAGGATTTTAAACGATAATATTAAAAAAAGGGCTCAAATTTCTCGGATTTTCGCCCTCCAAAAGTTAAGCTCACCTTCTACGACCGTGCAAACTCAGTTCCCATGTATTCAGTATCTATAGAAGGGATTAAAATTATTTTCAGATCTTTCCCTCATTATTATTAAAAAGCCCCCAAATTGGCTTAAGTTGACTGGCCTATTCAGTGAATAAGAAATGTTAAATTTTGATTTCCATGATTACTTGGTATACCGACGAAAAAATATATTCTGCACTGAGAATATATTAGAATTTAAGTTTTTTCTTGAAATTTGAGTTGAGGTTTGAAAGGTAAACAACCCTGTTCTGTATCGTTTTTAGGGTTTTGTATTAAAAACAAAACCCTTATGAAATCGGTCAAATGTCTGTCCGTCTGTCCGTCTGTCCATGATATACCTCACGAACGGCTGAAGCTACATACATGAAATGTGGGAGTATGTAGAATTATTATAATTCGCCGGAGAAAGCGATTCGTTGTAATAGGCTGACTTTAAGGGGATGTCCCCAAAGAGGGGAAATGAAGGTCAAATTTTTTTTTCATCTGGTACAGGCAAGTGGGGTATCATGAGAAAGGTAACACCAAGTACATTTCATTTCCGGTATTTTCATCAAATTTGAAAAAAGGGGAAAAGAGATAGAGGGAAAAATATGTGATCCGAGTTTGTCCCCCCCCCCCCCCCCCCTTCCCTTGCATTTCGATACCGTTATACTTAGAAATATGAAAATTTGCAGAAAGGCGGCATTTTACTAGTGTAGAAAACCGAAAATCGTAGAATTTTGATATCGCAACAAAAAAGGTTAATAATAGTACATTTCTATAGTTGCAGTTAGCATACCCCTGCACGCCTTAAGCACAGCCGAGGTCAAACATATTGATGGCCAATGATAACCAACATCATTGGCAATAATATCTCTAAGTTTCATTACAATCACATAATATTTAATAATAGTACATTCATTTCAAGTCAGGCATTTTGACACTATCCACACAAAAATTACACCTACCGGCCTCATATGTAGGTGTGAGTACTACTTTCATGTTGTTTTTCGTAGTGCGAATTGCAGTTATTTAATTAATCATTTTTGAAAGGGTAAAGATTAGTTGGGGGCGCTGCGTCGTAATTGGCAAACTTTACCGAGTGGAAGGGGGGAGGGGTCCACATAGAGGCGAAATTAAGCTCAAATTTTTTTTTATCGACTGGTATAGGCAAGTGAGGTGTCGTGAGAAAGGTAATGTTGAGTACATTCCATTTTTTCGCATTTTCTTGAAATTTGTAGAAAGGGGAATAGTGGGGGAGGAAAAAATATTAGTTCGTAATTCCCCCCCCCCCTCCCCCTCTTTGGCGTCTCGAGACTGTTACAATTATGAAAACTTACAGGAAGGTGGGTTACGAATAGCATATAAAATGGAAAATAATGGAATCTGTATATCTTCTCAGAATAGGTAAGTAATAGTTTATTTGTGTAGTTACAGTTAGCACACCATTGCATGCCTTAAACACGTTCGAGGTCAAAAGTACTGATGGCCACCGATAACCAACACCTTTGGCAATAATATGTTCTAAGTTTCGTTACAATCACGTAATATGAATGGGCATGTAAAATGTAAGTGGGTAAGACATTTTAATTATGTTTTTTTTTTTGTCCACCTGAGTTGTATCAAGAAGAGCAACGAGCCGATATTTATATACCAAAATAAGCGCTTGCTACAAAACCCTCGGATTGCGGGCGTAGCCCTCTATATTCCGGTTTCATTTTTCATTGTGATTTTTTTATTCTTTTCTGGACCCAAGAAATGTTGCTTCTGGTATTTAACATGTTTCCATTCCAATTAGAATGTTTCCGGTTGGACATTGAAATCCATGTGGTTTGATTCATTCATGATCCCGATCTGGGCGAATCGAGTGCTCCTAGTATTTGTATAATTTTCCGTACGACTTTGAAAAGCATATTCAATTTAAATGTTATAATGAACACTGAAATATTCGAAAAGCATTTTAATTTTTGTTACATTGAAAAGTCTGCATCTGAAATAATCACGATCTTATCACATCGCAACATATAGTCGTTTCTCCAAAGAGTATTGTTTTATTTAACCATCAGAAGCAGCTACTTCCGAGGCCATCCCCTGAATGGGGTTAAGCGATGTGCTGACAACTCGTCCTTGTAAAAACTACACCACGTAAAGAAACCTGGAACAAAAGTCTCGGATTGCACGGGTCAAAAAAAAAACGACCACGCAACTGACTAACGGTTTATTCTTTCAGATCGTGGAATGTACGCCCTCTCAACAAACAGGGGGCCGGAAAGGCCCTCCTTCAACAGTTGGAAAAGTACAAACTGAGCATTACCGCAGTCTAGGAAATAAATTGGCTTGGCAGCGAGATCAATGACAAGAAATCGCACACAATTTTTACATGTGGCAAACCTACTGGCCGCAAGGAGTTTGGAGTAGCATTTATAGTGAACAATCACCTCAAGATGCACATTATTGACCCATTAATGAATGGCTGTGTGCGATTCGCATTTTAATGCGAGTTTTAACTCGATTCTTCAATCTCCGGCTCATCAATCTGCACGCCCCCACTGAAATTAAAGAAGACGTAGTAAAAGACGAGTTCAACTGCTGCTAGGAGACTTTAACGCGAAAGTCGGAAATGAAAGTTGGCACCGGGGGACCACTGGAGGCCACACTCTCCATGAAAAATGTTACGACAGGGGCCAGCGACTTATCGACTTCGCCTGAAGCAGGAATCTAGTCGTGAGTTGTACGTGTTTCCCGCATCAACGCATTCACAAGCAGTCCTGGATATCTCCAGACGCACATAACCAAATTGATCACGTCCTCATTTGCAGGAAATGGGCGTCAAGTGTGATGGACGTCCGCTCCTATCGAGGAGCAAACTGCGACTCAGATCATCACTTGGTGATGACAACCTACCGACGACGTAGCATTTCTTCAGTGCGCCAATCGAGAATCAGCCCTCCCGAAATCTTTGCGGTTGACATAATTAGCTATGCTACGGCGGTGGCGTATACTACCGCCGTATAGGAAAGGCTACACATCATCAGCAACACAGGCGTCCATGGGTTCTGAGAAGAACAAAAGAGTCCCATCAGAGATGTCGCAGAAAAGGTCGTGGGATATAAAACCCGGCGAGCGCGAAATGACTGGTTCGACGAAGAATGCAAAAATTCACTTGACCCGGAAATCAGACAATGGATTCAATGAGGAGCCAATAGAGAAAAATATGACGATCTACGGCGACTACCGAATAGAATAATTAGACGTAAGAAACGTAAATGCTTTGACGAGCAGTTGCTGAATATTAACGAAAACTTAGCTAATAGAAGCACCAAACAAGCGTACCAACTAGTAAATACAATTTAGAATGGGTATCAACCCATTACAAGCCTCTGTAAAGACAAGAAAGGAAACATCATCAGCAACACCGATGCCATTAACAAACATCTCCACATTAGATGCTCCTGACAATATTGTTGATCTAGGCGCATCCATACAACCCCCGAGAGTAGAGGAAATTAATCTCGCGTTGCGGTCACTTAAACAAAATAAACCGCCGAGCGCTGACGAGATTAAACCTAAACTGCTAAAATTCGGTGGAGTGGGTCAAGCTGATGCCATACCTCAATTACTTCTGCAAATATGGGAGGAAGAGATGATACCAGACAATTCACAAAAAGGGAGATAAACGGAGATGTGAAAATTACAGGGCCTTTCACTAGTCTGTACGTCCTATAAAATATTGGAAAAAATTCAGATAATTAGAATAAAACCGTAAGTGGAAAGAATCATTGACGAATACCAATGCGGTTTCAGGCCTGGCCGCTCCACAACCGATCAGCTCTTTACTGTGAAACTGATACTCGAGAAGTGCTGGCAATACAACGTAGACGCAGAACGAGTCGGCGGAGCGAGACTGATTAGACGACCGAGATCTCGTTGGGAGAGCTCAGTATATGCGGACGCCGAGCAACAACTGGGCTTCGAAAATTTTAGGACGCGTTGACATGACCGAGATAATTGGAAGACAACATTCCAGGGGGTCAAGGCCCGACGTCGGGCTCTCGAGCCTCGATGATGGTGATGTGTCTATAGACCATACAATTTCGAACATCCCGAAATTTCATTCCTGAAAATGAGAGCAAGGGAATAAAAAAAACAACAATCGAACGCTACAGTTTTCGCTAAAATCCACGAGGAATATCCATGAATATCATAAAAAAAACAACAAAAGTCATTGGCAAAAAATATTTTATTTTATACCTTCTTAAAACTATGCAAAACAAACATTTTAGAAGACAGTGATGAAGACACATTAAATCTTAAAATCTACCTAAAAGTACCCACACTTACAAACTAAAAATTGGAAGACATGATTGAAACTTATTATAATTCATTAATGTTTCCTTCAGAAGGAGCTGCTATCACAAATTCACATTGTTATTTAAAGCTTTTTAATTACGATGCACCATGCAAATAAATGTCCGCAGAAATTACAGCCGCCGAACAGATGCTTCACAAAATTTTGTCGTAATTTTAGATTCAGAAACATCAATTCGGTTCCATTCCGTTGTTCAAATTTTCTTCCGCTTCTTCCGCATTATCAACTGTTATCATCTTCTGTATCCGTATCTCAAGTTCGTAACGAAGAAGAAGAATCTACTTATGTCCTCAGACAGGATACCGAGACGGTACCTGTCTGTACCTTTGCCGAGTAGTTTGTGCTCTTGTGATTGAAGTGGGACTGTGATAAATCTAGGTTTGACCCTGGTATTTAAATACTGTACGAAGAAGACGAAAATTACCCCCACACATAGTTCAATTGTATTTTCACGTCAAGTCGCAGGGACGTTGTTGGTAATTTCGTATGAGCAACCTTTTGCCAGTGAGACAGGTGACAGTGGCTGGAACTGCAGACAATTATTGTATACAGGGCTGTTCAAATAGTTCTTCAATCAAAGTATGTCGATTGATTGAGTTAATTACGAGTGTATGTTTGATACCGAAAATATTTATGTATTTGACTTTCTAATAGGCAAATATTTGTGTAATGTTGCAATAATAGTTGAGCTTTATTCACTTTCATTTGTATCCAGTTCCGTATAAATCAACTGACTGGATATTTATCCAGGCAGGCAGATCCAGATCTAATATAGCATTGCCTTGGGTCAAATGAGTTGGTGGTTTTGCTAAATATTTACTAAGGAAGTCTATATCATTTTTTAATTATTCAAATATTTCATGCCTAGCATTTCAAATCCATGACGCTTAAAACTCATTATTCAGCTCCAAGTGAGATGAACGCCCGCAATAATAAAATTTAAATTTCGAAAACAATCAAATATTACCCACTGTTTTGACAAATTAGGTAAACTTCTAAAACTACTATATTTTTTCTGTTTAGTACATATAATTAGGCTTCTGTAAATAAATTTCTAAAATTGTCCATCGTGGTTATATTTTTGGTCTTTTTAATTTTATACTTGTCGCGCTGAAATATTCAAATCCTTACTAAATTCAAATTTCATTATTATTCAAATTTTCTTTTCAAGTCAGAGAAAGCCATGAATTACCATGATTATTGATCTAAAATCTGAGAATTGAAGAAAGTGAGCAAAACAAATTTCTCTCGCTTGAACTTCAAATCTTTAACACACCCAACATAAATCAAAACTTTACATCCACAATCCGAGAGTGGCTTTAAATCATCGCACTTGCACCATACACCAATTTCTTAATGAAAAATATTGTTTATTCATTTTATTTTTTTTTTATTGGCATTTTGTTGATCTGGTTCTCTGATTGCTTCGTCTCTTTCCCATTTTTCTTTTCAATTTGGACGATCTCGTTCGGAAAACTGCATTTTTGAAATGCATAATTATTGTCCTATATTTATGTACTTTCGAGGGCCATTAATTTCAATTACGATAAACGACCGAAACGTGAGAAAAGGCGCCGAAAAACAGAAATCACTTTGGACTGCAGAGCGAGTACAGAAGAAAACTGTTTTTAGGAAGGGACAGAATATACAATTTGACGGTGTAAGTCAAGTGAATTTCAAATTAATTATGGGTTATGTTGAAGCTTAATCGCAGAAGAAGCGATGAAAGATGTGTTTATGATGTGAGAAGGTTGGAAATGTAAGGAAGAAAATGTGTCCCAGCAGTGGCCTTAATTGTATGTAGCGTACTGGGGACTGTTAGAAATGAGGGATTTCAAACTATTAGTGTAATGATAGTATGTAAATCTCAAACAGTAACATATTTTTTTGTATTTGTTTTTCCAAAAAATTATTGGTAAACTATTCCCCCAATGATAATAAATCTGACTTTCTGAACTACACTAATGTCGGAACTTGTAACTCAGAAAAACAAAATTTAATTCTGGCTAAGATGCTACTACAACTAAGTTATAAGTTAGGTTAAAGGGCTGCTGTGAAACACACAGCACACATAGACCACCACTGGGTCCGTCGTGAAACAACCATCGAGTCCACAACCCGATTTCCAACTATTCATTGCCTGTTGATAGAACGCAGATCAATGCTAATATCCTTTAAGTCATCCAGATCGTCAGAAAAGAACCCCAGGGTATCCTTTCTTCTTATAGCCAGGGCTTGACATTTACATAGTAGATGTTATGTTAATTGCCTTGACCCCTCCAGGGGCATGGGCGCGTCAACATCTCTAGCATTTCTATACCTTGTTGACGTTTCGATAGCATATCTACTTTTCGTAAGTGCAGTTGCTAGCTTGCACCTCCTATCTGCTCCATCTTTATATTGACAAGCTCGAAGCACTGTGAAAGTTCTATTAGTACCCACAGGCAGTTTTTGATCGCACCGAGATATGAACTCCGAGCTCTAGATTAGTATCGTAGAGCAGGGACTGAACGACAAAGGCCACTGAGCGGGACATTTAAATAATATTATAGATAAAAGGTGGGGCGACCGGTAGCGTAGTGTGTTGAGGCATCAGTCTCATGTTAGACTACCGGTGTTTCGGGTTCGAATCCCGTCCACGACGACGTTCGTGGCCATGGATGTGCAGGAGGTGCATGCTGGCAACTGCATTCTCCGGAACCAGTTTATGCAGTGAAACGTCAACTGGGCCACATGGAACAATTGACGCTCTATGCCCCTCAAGGGGTTAGGGCAATTGAGAGAGAGAGAGAGATAGATAAAAGGTGCACTCCTCCTCATTCTGATCCGAGCAGCTGCTGCAGAAGTCGTAATATGGAAGCCTCAGTCTCCTAGCATATTCGCCGATTGGGTAATGCCCTGTAATCACCCCAGCAAGAGTCATCAAGTTTCTCCTATTCAACGTCAACAGGCTGGCAGATAAGTGCAGCCGGATGTGCTTGGAAGGTAGCAGAAGCGGTTATATCATCTTAGAAAAAGGGTAGAATCGTCTTACATTCGGATAGTGAGGCTGCGCTTGAGGCGCTGCAGTGTGTTACCATCAAGTCGAAGATAGCCCATAATGGTCTAACAGCCCTTCAAACGTCGGGGACCGCTAGCTGAGCTCCAGTCGGTTCCGGGTCACAGCGGTTTTGTAGGTAACGAAATCGCGGATTAACTTAAATGGATTGAACAAAGGGCTAGCCTTGACCGAGGCACAGCTGAAGAGCTGCCGATGCCAATACAGACATGCAAGATCTCGACGACAGGATGTATAACCTGGCCAACGCAAACTGGCGCAATACCAACGACAATATTCTGGAACTCTTATGACAAGAAGAGGACCAAAAGCCTCTTGGAACTATCTAGACGACAGTGCGCCCTACTAGTGGGCATACTAATGGGGCGCTGCTTGTTACGGGAACACGCATGCGGATTAAAACTGCTGTAGTGGATGCAGGAATTGCAAGCTATCAAATACAGTGGAAACTCTAAAGTACAGCGCTCACCAGGAAAAAATCAAAATGCTTAGGGGCTTACTTTTTAAAGACATAGAAGTAGTTGCTGGTCTCAGCTTGAGCTTCGCTAATGGGTCAGGATCTTTAGAGCTCAACAAAGATCTTTTGGCAACGACTAACACCCGAACGTAATGGGTATCGGAAGCACGTGGTATCGCCATGGAACCAAGCGGTCTATGCGGAACCATTAGGTTGTCACTCAACCTAACGTAAATTGCTTTCCACTAGTCTATTCAGTGGCGAATGAGTACGCCGATTTGATGATTTGATCAGATTCAATGAGAGCAAAGGGGCCCTCCCTTTCTATATACCTGAGTGCGTTGAGATGTCGGTCTCATATTTTACTGGCTTCGCGTATTCCATGTCGATTTAAGATCTTCCCACAGCATCCAACAGGTTGGATTGCTCATGCAGAAAATCGACATTTAGATGACTTGAACAAAGTCAAAGCAGGAGTCAAGGTAGTAGTTAAAAGCAGTGTTTGGCTCCCTTTTCGGAGTTATCTTTTAAAATTTAATAGCATTTTTTGGTGTCTTATCACAAATAGATTGGCAATCTACATCTGTTGCAAGACCCATCTCTTGTCACAGATGTAAATTGCTGCTAAGCTGATCCCATTAAAGCAACCGATCACAGCAGAAATTTCAAGAGCTTGTCTTAAAGGAAGGTACTAACCTCGGTTTTTCGTGCGAAATCTCATACAAAAGCTGTTATAAAACCGGTTCGCATAAAATTTTTCGATTTTTTCAGTACTCAGTTCTTCACACCAAAATCTCATATGCAGCCTAAAGTCTCCACTCCGTGTTGTGGGCAATTTCCACGCGAAAACAGTGACGATGCATTTTACTTCTTATGGAAACCGTCATTACAATGATGATCGCTCTCTTTTGATTGAGAAGGAGAACTTCTAATTTCGTGTAGAGCACCGCGGATATGTGAAGTTTCCACTGTCACTTTTTCGTGGGAGAGATAAATGCAACATTTTCGCACGAAAAGGTTAGTACCAGCATTAACGAGGGATATCTACGCGACGACTAGGGAAGTTTAGCAGCGTGTTGCATCGAGCCTAGGCAAAAGTTGCCTAATAATAATACATACAAGGGCTACCATTACTTTATCTGGCGTTCGCAGTACTCAACGCATCATTACTTACCATCATTTTAAAGGCATTTAAGGACTACCTAAAATAACAATAACTCAGCCCGATTACTCAATTTGTGCATTCACTAGCCAGTTCTTTTGCTTTACAGTTACGGTCAAGGCCATAATCAGCCGGGAACCAAGAAAAGTGTTGAAATATTTTTCCATCTCCAAGAGGAAGGAAGAAATAACAGACTCAAGGGATCTGATCGCCTACTGGCAATAAGTGAATATGGCAATTTCGCTAACAGCTATGACATTATCCGCCAGCCAGACGAGAGTATCGAAAATAGTCGAGATTTCCGCCTGAAGAACGCTGCAAAAGTCAGGGAAATACAACGATATATTTATATTTAGTCCATCCGAGTACACAACCGCACCCACTTTTTGATTCAGTGTATAAACTTATAACATTTGACTCCTGAGAGGTGTTTGCCCCCCACTCGCCCCGTGAACCGATTAGGCTTGCAAAATGCTTATCAAACAAACATCTCTACAGGAAGATCCAAGCTGTTAAGTGGCGGCAAAATTCGAGCACACTGACTCGCCTGACTCGCAGTCATCATCTGTGTCACCATCAAAGGACTCAATTGCATTACTGTCACCCCCATTCTTTTGCATTGGTTCCGCCAAAGTCCTCTTAGCTTTTCTATGTCGCTCTTGTAGACACACAATTTAATAATGACAAAACCAAACTTAATAAATAGATGTCTACAACTTTTTCGAATATTGGTAGGCGCAGCGGTAATAGTTCTGTCGAAACTTTTCTCCGAAATTGGTTGGCGCAAACTACCCACGCAATACAAAATGTACGTTGGATTTGAGTAAAATTCTAATCAGTGTTAAATTTTTATACCCTAGACTTTTAGTATAGGGTATATTGTTTTTGTCACGACGGAAATATGTAACACCTTAAAGGAGGCTCCGGAGGTATAGCAATGTATATATATAAATGATCAGGGTCACCTCCTGATTCGATTTAGCCATGTCTGTCTGTCTGTCAGTCTGTCTGTCTGTCTGTCTGTCTGTCTGTCCGTCTGTCTGTCCGTTCGCACTATAACTTTCGATAGAATGAAGCTAGAGCCTTGAAATTTTGGTCAAATATTGGTAGTGTAATCTAGTTGGATGGTTGAAAATGGGCATGATCAGGCCAAGAGAACGCCTACCTCCCCTACATATGTAAAATACATAAATGTATCAATAACTCCCGATTAAATAAACGTGAAAAGCTCTAGCTTTGGTAGGGTAATCTTATACTCTCCTGGGAAAATAAAATCGATCAGATGGAAACTAACGGTAGTTTTCTTACAAAGAACCCCGTACTACCCTAATTTTCAGGTTTTTTGTATATAACTCCTGAACCAATTGACGTAGGCACCTGATTTTTGGCATGTAACCTTGAAGTGAGAAGCTGCTTAAGGTTTTGTAAGTTGGGCATAATCAGATCAAAGGAACGCCTACCTCCCTTACAAATTTCAAAAAATTAAATATTCCCTTAATTACGATAACTTTCGAAAAAATTATACTAGCAAGTTGAAAATTTGACAAAATGTTGCTAGTAAGACCTACTTTGTTAGTATTGAAAATGGGCAAGATCCGACTCAAGGAACCCCCACCTCCTCTACAAATGGAACTTCAAATAAGCGATAACTTTTGATAGAATGAAGCCAGCAACTTGAAATTTTGTCAAATGTTTAAAGTGAGATTGAGTTAGTTGGCATTAAAGATGGGTAAGATCCGACTTAAGGAACTTCTACCTCCCCTAGAAATGAAACTTAAAATAAGCGATAACTTAACGACAAAATAAAGCTATCGACTTGAAATTTTGGTCAAATGTTTGTAGTATGATCCAGTTGGCTAATATTGAAAATACGTTAAATCCGACCAACGAAACCCCTACTTCCCCTACAAATGAAACTTCAAATAAGCGATAACTTTCGATAGAGTGAAGCTTGAGACTTGAAATTTTTTTTAAATGTTTGTAGGGGGATCTAATTTGTTGGTGGCAATGATGGGCAAGATCCGACCCAAGGAACCCCTACCTCCCCTGCAAGTGAAACTTCAAATAAGCGTTAACTTTCGATAGAATGAAGCTAGCAACTTGAAAACTGCGACAAATATTTGTAGTATGGGTCAGTTAATTGATTTTGAGAATGGTCAAGATCCCACTGAATGAGTGCCAAACTCCCCTATGAACTGGCCATATAGGAGACCCACTTCTAGTACATATGGTCGTTGCCAATTGGGACTTTTGGTATCACCACTAGGTCTGTACAAGTCTATGGTATATACGCTTCGGACTGGTTTTCTCATCAACACAATATTATCATCCATTAACACTGTCCACATGACGCCCAATAAATATGACAACATTATGAGTAATCTCATTTTCAAAACGAAAGATTTAAGCGTGAAACCTGGTTAAAAAAAAAACCGTGACGAATTTAATTTAGTGTGTAATGTCGGTTAAAGCAAGGACACATGTGTTTTCTCTTAATTTGAATCTGATAGAGATAAACATATATGTGGGTTCATTATAAGAGTGTTATCATGGTAAATCTCTGGAAAACTTGGAGCTTAAAAACAAAATTGATATTTGTAGGAAAGTTTCCATTTAACCTGTCATACAGGAATGCAACCAGCCCGCGAGGTCAATAACAAATGGATAGTTAAGAATAAATCCTTTGTTTGGTTTCTGATGGCAATAATGACATATTCCTTATCATGATCCATGTTCCAACTACATCCACCAAAACCAATCACCTTTTCATCCAGTCAAAGAACAAATTTGTTTCATTACACTAAATCAACCAACCAACCACTATTTGAATTTCCCTGAGGAACCGTTTAATTGACTACATACCTCATAGGGTCGCATATAAATCAAAAAGTCACCAATTTCCTCTGCCATTTGTTCGAGACCACCGTGCAAATCAAACCACCCGCACCACATTCATTCAATAGTCGAACCATGGAATCTGCAAAATACAATTGCCAAAATGATCATCACGTACATGGCGATGTTCAAAGCGGCCGCCGCATCGCACAAATGATAAGTCGGATCATCAAAGAAAACACCAAATCATTTGCTCATTCCTGTGAATGTATTTCGGAACCGTTTCTACAGGGCACCTACTCTGCATAGACATTTTAAACTGCGCAAGGATATTGGATTTTACGTGCCAAGTTGTAAATTTCAACTTTGCTTTAGTACTTATTGTTTAATGATGGTCGTTTCCACAGCCGATAAAAAAGAAGATAAATAAATCCCTACACCTTCCGCATCTTAACGTATCCGTGTGTTGAAATTCGGCACTTTACAGAATCGGCCCGACTCACTGCGCCGAAAACGCCCTGCATCGAACAGAAAGAAAATTGACTTAAAGATAGCCGAAAGAAACAGAGGTTTGTCATTAGCACGTGTAGTGTTGAAATAAGCCGATAGCACTCTGATATAGTGAAAATTATATCAGGTGAGGTCCTTGTCGGCATCTTTTAATGATACGTAGGCAGTTTACTAACATGGCCTCGTAATGAGCCCTCACAATCATGATGATTTGAAAATAGCGCCACTTTAATGGTGCTTGGTCTATCTACGAGGTTTCCTTTTCTATGGGCGTTGATTAGAAAGGCAATGAAATAAGATAGCGTATAGGTTTTTCCTAAATACATTTTCGATAAAACGATATCCCGAAAATACTAATTGTGTGTTTTAAAAGCCAACCTGTCTCACTTTCCCATAATTATTTAAGAATTAAATTTGACTTTCTGATTACATCAAGTCATGATAACGCCACGCCACCTGATTGAATTTATTATCAGAATGAGGATTTAATGAATCCTGGAAGTTTGAACGTGAGAGGGTTTTTCGATCTAGGCATTTTATAGAGTAGATAAGTCAACGGATTTTTGGTTTAATTTTATTCAGGATAAGCCTAATAAGAATGGTTAGAAGATAACGCCACCTGATTGAATTTATCATCTTAAAAGAACCTATTCAAGTCCTGATGATTATGCTTATCATGCAACTGTGATGGATTTATCACCACTAGTTGGAAATAATAGCGGAGAAGAAGCGCAACCCTTTTGATATTTATATCGTATCGAAATGTGAACACACCTTTAGTCCTGTAATTTATAAAAGGTGGCATCTTCTGAAGATCGTAAAAATTTCGTTGGTTTGAATAACAATATACTGACAATTTAAATCCAATTCAGATGAAAAAAAAATATACCGCTTCTACCATAAGTAGTATGGTGTGATGAAGATGTAACGTCGAGAGGGGCACCGAAACTACCTATAGGTATCCGAAATAATTCATATGAATGCTTACTTTTTGAACCCTAAAAGTCCATCAGTAAATAAACGAGATAAGCTATGCATGAACAATATCCGTTTCAAATCGAAATAAGGCATGCAAAACAAAGAACGAAAATAGTCACGTAGATTCTTGTGCGATTCTGAGGATTGTGAACTCTTAAGCGCGGAGCGAGTGGAGCCCACACAAAAGAGGATCATACCCAGAGCGAGCGAAGCGACTGTTCATGTTTGTGCGATATTGAGGATTCTCTTCCCTTTAGAGCGGAGGGAGCGTAGCGAGCGGAGCCCACACCAGGGACACATTCATTCACAATCGTTGTCCAAACAAGAGACTGTGACACCAAGATCGAGCGAAGCGGTCGTTCATAAGCGTGACGATTCGCAGCACTCAGTATTGCACAAAGTGAGCATGGAGAATTTTGATTTGAAACGATGTGCGCTAGCTCAGCTACTAGGGGGTTGTTACCTCCGGTATAGAGCCCTTTGTCGCTCGTTTCACTTCTTCCATATGTCATCCATTTCGTCTTAGTATATCCGCATACAGCATTTTTTTCCTATTTTGGTCTATGCACAATTTCGGTTTCAAATCGAAATAAGGTATGCGAAGGACGCGAAAATAACTATATATTGTAGATATACAGTTTAGTTGAAAATTGAACATTTAATAGGAATCGAAAGTGATCATGCATGGTCATTTCCGGATTCTGCCGAAATTTTCCATTAATGTCTAATTTCATGGTATCGTGTCGAGAATCGACCTGAATTTTTTTCACTGATAGCACGAAAATGACTTACGAGTCGATGCAGAAAATTTCTATCAAAATCACGGAGCTCCTAAGTTATTCAGCTTCTTAGATCACGCAAGTGTATTTTAGGTGGAAGTACTGGCAACAAACGGGGCCTGTCAGATTCTAAGGCGAAGCACAATTGACACGCCATTTCACGGACACTCGAGCCACTATAAAGGCTCTTTAATCGGCAACAATGTCGTCTAAAATAGGGAAGTAACTCCGTCGAGAACTGAACGGTTTGGCCAGTATCCACAGAATCACTCTCCTTTGGGTTCTGACCACAGAAATATAGCAGGGAACGAGCGGGCCGACCTAGCTGCGAGGTTGGGTCCTGCCCGCCACTTGCGGCTATTTAGAGGAAAATGCACAGCTACTACAAAATTTGGCAAATGGCAGATGAAGCTCGCTGACGACGTGTGCAACATCTAGGAACCCATGGCCATTATACAACGCACAAAAGAAAATACAGTCCTTATTAGGACCTCTTCGGATGTGGCCAGAGTTGTTGCTGCCACGGTTGGGCACTGGCTGTTGGGAGAGCACGCGGCCAGACTGGGTATTCCCTTAGTGAGCACTGCCGAAGATGTAAGGAAAGGACGAAGAAGAAGACCGTGACGCACTTCCTTTGCGAATGCCCAGCTCAACCTGGGTGCGATACCGAGCTTAAAACAGTCTATTTTTCATGAGCTGGAGTCGGAGATCGCCTGCAATAGAATAAGGGAGTTACTTCAGTTCCTCAATTCCACAGGTTGGATTTAAGGAAACAATCCGGTTAACTCCTTGGACAAACGTCAATTTCAATGGTTTTTTTTGTGAGAATTTGCCACTTCAAAATGGCGCACACCCAAGCTAATGGGTTTTCCCCTTTTATAGAAATAGCAACTTAAGCCAACCAAGCCATACAAATATGTTACAGAACTATGCACACAGCAAAACAATTAAAGGGCAGTAAAAAAGTTTACGATTTGTCCTACTGAAAAGAATAAAGAAGTCAAGACGGCTATTGATATTTTAAAAATTGATTTTTAGCATAACGGTATATTTCAACGAACGGCTCGTGGCTCAGTGCGTTGAGGCGTCAGTCCGATATTTCACGCTGCTGGTTAGTCACGGGTTCGAGTCCCGTCCACGTCGTGGCCATGGATGTTTGTGTTGTCTTTCCCATGTGGGGTGTGTGGGCGTAACAGTAAGCCACAGTCTTTCCCGACTAGTCGCAACTATGCGAATAAACGGGCAGGGGCACAAGCTAGCAGCATGCCTCGTCCGAAACCAGTTTATGCTAACGAAACATAAGCTAAGCCACCTGGGAATAGTTGGCCTTTTAGGGGTTAGGGCAAATAGTACTATATATTTCATCCGAATATTTTGTGATTTTTTTTCTATTTTTTAATGCTTTATTGTGATTTATTCTGCTGCTTGGTAGTGATTAGAGCTCGAATAACAGTCTGAATTCTTAGACTTAGGCGTGCTTATATAAGAAGCCATTCGTCCTTCAGGGCTTGTTTCAGACCTCGTAAGGCCTACTCAATTGCCATAACCACTTGTTGGGGGCATAGCGCGTCAACTGTACCATGCGGCCCAGTTGACGTTCGTTGCCATAAACTGGTTTCGGAGAATGCAGTTGCCAGCATGCAGCTCCTGCACATCCATGGCCATGAATGTTGTCGTGAACGGGATTCAAACTCGAAACGCTGGTAGTCAAACATGAGACTGATGCCTCAACACACTGCGCTACCGGTCGCCGCAAATAATAATGAGTCTTGGTGCGTTGCTCCAGCTGGTCCCATAAATGTTCTATGGGACTTAAAACTGGGCTGCACGTTGGCAAGTGAAGAAGTTCGATATTATGGGCAATGAGGAATTCACGCACACATTTGTAGTATGAATGCGGGCTCTACCTTGCATCAAACTGAAACTCATCACCAATAGTTGATGTGGATTAAATAGAATAGGGTAGGAAACGGTCATTACCATTTCTCCTGACTATTATTTCCATACAGGTAATATCTTGATTGATCTGGGAAAAACAACTCTCCCCCAATGCGTCATACTCCAAAGACGGTGGTTCCTGGCAAATCATTGTTATGTGATTTTGTGCTTTCTTGTTATTCGCGGTCACTTTCTTCCAAGTGATTTTTCGGAAATAACGGTAATTATTCGTCTCAACCTTTTGAAACTTTTCCCAATGGAGGACAGACTGTCTCAATCCAATTGTTAAGAATAAAGTGGAGTGGGCCATCGCGAGTCTAAGTCAAAAATTACTCTTCTTCTTCCTCCTGTGATCCAGATAAGGCTTTGTTCCTGATGTCACCGTATTACAGAAGTCCACAGGTAGGGCTCCTATCCAGGATCGATGGCTTATCCCTAAGGATTGTATTGCCACAAAAATGACTCAAACTAGTTCTCCACTACCACACAATATTAATCGGCTTAAAGCCAATTCTTCCAGTCACTTGGTTTCGTCCACCACATGGATCCACTCTTCAGGAACTGCCTTAATCCATGGGGGAGGCAGCTCGACCAAGCCAGGGTTTGTACTCTGACCTAAATCGGAAAACGTCCCTGAGTGGAATGCTAACACCTTATGTAGTGTGTATTACACGACACGAGTGCGAATTTTCATCCACTGAAATGTCACTGTGTTTATTCATGCATAAGCCCATATCATAGTTGTTAAGGATAAAGTCGAGTGTGTCATTGTTCGACTAAGCTGCTTCCGCCATGGATTAAGCCAGTTCCTGAAGAGTGAATCCATGGTGTCGACGAAACCAAGTAACAGGAAGAATTGGCCTTAAGCTGATTATTTTTGTGTGGTAGTGGAGAGCGAGGTGGAGTCATTTCTAACTTAGACTCGCAATGACCCACTCCACTTTATTCTCAACAACTATGATATGTGTTTATGCGTGAATAAACACAGTGACATTTAATTTTCTCAATCCAAACCTAAGGCTTCCTTCCCTAAATCCATGGCCTTTCCCTAATAATATCACGGTCTTGAATAATTCGAATTCTTCGAGATGTCTTCTAGAATCTTGGGGAGTATCCAGTACTTACGAGACAATAGCAAACTTTTAAGAAAATTGGAAAACGGACTAGTAAAGACTGGCAGAGGAATCGGAAATTAAAAAAAGAAACAGAACAAGTGACTAAGTGCTCTCGTGTTTAATTCTATGCAGCATTATCTACCGATATGTTAGAAACTATCATTTTAAAATGTGTATTACGTTCCGCCCTTTCTGCAATTAATACCATCAACTACAGTTTCGGCTTCTTTATGAGATTCGACGTTTATTTAAGTGGGTCTTTAATTGTTTTGCTGAGTATTTATTGATTTAATCGGAAAAAATACCAAGTATGGCTTTATGGATAATATCCGTCGTTTCCAATAAACCTAATCACTCAAAATTTAGCACAGAAACATTTCTCTCGTTGGAAAATCTTTTTAGCATGTATTATCCGATTTTGCTTGGTTTATTTTTAGTTTAACTTCATCCAAATGACGGTCCTGTTGTCCTAATTAAAGGACTCGAAATGCCTTTATCAATATCTCATTGCATTGGTCTCATGGCCTTCTTTCCCGAAAACACCCATTTTGGTAGATTTGGCTTCCACTTTACCACACGCCCAAAAGAGCCCTGACTAAAGTACTCAAATCGCCTTCAGCATGTCCTCTAGTGCACTGGTCTCATCGCACCCAATTATAAAATATTATACTCTTGGTGTGGCTTCCATTCATCATTCCATTGTATTATTTAACCTAGAACATAACATCACGTGAAGTTACAATACACAACATTTATTCAGACCTCCAACCAAAAAGACATAAGGATGAGCACATGTCAATTAAAAATACATACTCTTGAAGGAGGGGTAATCTATTAACTCTTCTTACACACGGGCCGCTGCTTTCCGTAAAATGTAAGTTCAGGATTGAAGATTCTGCTTTGAAAAAGATTTCAACCTCAACCAGTATGAGTAATTCTAAAAAGGGCCTAATCTGGGAAGCAACCATGAAATGAGCATAACCAAGGCCAGATCTCAATTCATTATTGTTGTGTCGTTATAGCTTAACGTCGGGGCTTGGCCGTCTGAAGGTTTCAATTCGGGATTACATAAGTGGCTCCATAGATCCGAGTACAGTTTGATTATACCAACACGCTCTTATAATGTACTATAATCACATTAGGTCTAGTACCCTGCATCTGTACCTCAATAATTTTGGATTCTTGTTGCCAAAGTTCAATTCCAATAACCGATGTTCCCTTATTCCAAATTCCAAAACGATTAACATTAAACATTACTTTTTCATACATAACATTTGCTGAGACAATGTCTAATGTGCTTGCAACTTTGCACTCAAAACGTACAAATTTCCCGTATCTTATCAGCGTATCCACAATACTTTTCCAATTTACAATCAACAAATATCACCTCGAGCAAATAGCATTTTGTTCTCGAATTTCACCTGGAACCAAATCATTCTTCTGTATAGTCATCAGCAAAGCCGATACATTACAAATCTACTTAACCCAAAATTCTTATCAATAATAGATACTACTGATTTAGCGTAACTGAGTGCGGAAAATTCACCGTTCAAATTGAAATTTCTTGGGCTTAACACCTGGAAAAGTGGCTACTTATACATCGTCAACGAGACATATCGAATTCATTTCTCGACTGATCCTTTTCAACTTATAACGAACGTACACTACACACCCCATGCCAGTCCGAAAATTCGAACACCAAACATTTTCAGAACGAAAAACATCCATTTGAAATTCAAATAGCGTAACAAATTTTGTACGTTTTTTCGGCTAGCAGAACGTCTTCGTGTCGCCATTGAGCTCATTTAATGATCGTACAGGAATGGTGTGTATATGCTATGAATGTCAGAGGAAACGTATGAAGGTGTCCGCATTCACTGTTAAATACAAATCAGGTCCGAAAATCATGCGTAACAAATTTTTGAATTTTGGAATATTTTTTTGAGGAAAAATGTGATAATGAAAGGCATTATCGCCAACGTAAAATGATGATTCAAATCATTTATTTCCTTTCGTATATTGAATAGGTGAAATCATGACTTAACATTCAGTTGAAAGGTCCTAATGGGAAGGATCTTTTCAATGCTGAAGCCATGCTGTGAAATTATTTATTGTTGTTCTGGGAAAAGTGTGTGGATTCACTAGAATAAATATTGATTCAAATTTAACGTAGTTTGATTCGATACAGCCGTTGTGAGCTTAGTAACTAGTAAATGTGCTGTAACAATGACAAACTGTGAAATAATTTAACTACGTACATATAACGAACTTTAATATTTATATTTATTTATTAAACAGGAATAATTTCCAAAAATCGTAATGTGAAGAATTCAAATAAGTTTAAATAAAATGGAAAAACTTGAAAAAAGGAAAAAAACATACTTAAAACTATACAGGGTACGCCGTTTCTGATGGTAAATAGTTTAAAGGTATATAGTAGGGCTCTCTAGTCAAATTGGTAATTAAAAAGGGAAAAGTGAATTAATCTTGAAAAATGTTGACCCCGAGTCGCATTTCAAAGTAATAACCACAAGCTACTGGAAAGGAATTGAACAAAAAAACACGTTTGCTATCGACCAAGATAAATAAAAACGGACACTTGCAGATATTGTACTTTGCCAGAAACATTCACTGTCAGCAAAAAGTCCTACGGTAAAATGACACCTGCGGATATAATGTAGTTAATTCACATGTTCTCCGAAACACTGGGCCAGAAATTGATGGACGTTGTAAGAAAATCCGATATACTGGAACTATTTGCCAGAATTTCCTATTTGGGAAATGCAACGAAAAGCTGTCAAATGACATCCAACAAATGAACATTATATGCGAAAGATAGGCGATGCAAATTGAACAATTACGAAAGAATGTCACGTTAATCAATTTAATAGTTAAACTCCCTGTAAACATCAACAATAATGAATATCCCAACTAACAATTTTGCTCTGATAACAGTCTACAAGAGTTTTACAGGAGCCAGCATCAAGACTGTAACTCTTGAAATTTAACTCTTGAAGAGTACTATATTATAAGAGTCTTAAAAGTTTTAAATGGCGCACTTTCCAAGAGTCAGTTTGATCTTGTAGCACGAGTTCAACTCTCCTTATAAGAGTTACACACGTCTTATAAGAAGGCTTTAAGGCTTCTTATTGGAGTAAATTTTAACTCTTGTAAAAGTCTCATAAAAGTACTATACACTTGTTATGAGAGTCAAGATCTCCCTATAAGTGCAGCGGGAAAGAGAGTGGTGATATTGAAACAATGGCTGTCTATGTTTGTCAAATATAAATATATATGATCTTATGTGAACTTCTATTTGTCATTCTGTGTTATATTATTTCGACGACAACTGAAATGAAATTTTTGCACGCATGATACATTAACTTCGGAAAACGTTGGTTTTCCCATAAATATGAGTGAACATTTTAATGCGATTAAAATTTTATCGATGATTATAGGTGTTTTGCTTCGAAAAATGGCAAAGCCCTCTAAAAATAATATACTCTTCTAAAATTTGGGAGAAACATAATAATTATCAACTGTTGATAGATTGTATAAAACTCTATTGAATAACTTTTGATGACTTAAAAAGCCACAATCAATTAAATTTAGCATATTTTATGACACATAATCACTTATAAACTCAAATTTATTTCCTACAAAATCGCAGTCTTGTCGGAAAAAGATGGCAGCCATTGATTAAATTTTCATACAACGCTAAAGCTCTTATAACAAGAGGGCGGCTCTTCTTATAAGACTAAAACTCTTATTGCAAGAGGGCGGCTCTTTTTATAAGAACTAAAGTCTCAGTATAAGAATTTAATTCTTTTTACCAAAGCTAAACTCTTCCTATAAAAAGACTTAAAGACTTTCAATAAGAGTTGTATTCTTCTTAAATGAACCAAAGTCTTAGTATAAGAATTAATAATTTGACGTTTGATTGTCGCGCTGACCGCATTCGTCGCGCTGTTCATAACAGTCATGCATTAATTGCAAATAGCCCACATGGTGGGCCGACTCATCACCGGCCAACTGAATCGACAAACTACAGCGGGGCGCTAATTATAAAGTCAACGAATTCGTAGGACGTAGACGACTTCACATACCGAAATTAATGTACACTGACGTGAGCTGTCTAAGCAGATGCGAATAAAAGCACAGTTGACAGATAATGCGATGAAATTAGGCCAATCTCGTTTTGAAATTGGCCACAGAGGCCAGCGTTGACGAGGCATTGGCACGTTGGTCCAATTCGGGGGCCAACGCGCCAATGCACGCAAATTTCCCGTCCACACTAAGGAAGTTGGCTGTCATTGCCCGTCCTGGGCCAGCATGGGTACGAGGCACTAGCGCGCTGCCCTACTAAGGCCGGAATTAAAGTACAAAGAAAAACTAACTCCCGATGGTGTTATCACATTTTCGCCAAAAGTCAGATACAAGGTGGACACAATTCGAGATGCTCTGATTTGATTTTCGTTGGGTATCAACTTGGTCATCATCCTTTCGTAAGACTACCAAAGTATGAGCACGGCGTCATTTGAAGTGAAAACTAGCATTTTTCTTAAAAATGACAAGCCTGGGAGTATCGCTTTTCAAATTATTGTATTTTTTTCAACTTTTGGTGGGAAAGTGGACGATCGCTTACACTTTTTCCAGTCGAACATTCTCTTTGAAACGTTAGCTTACGTGTTTGACAGATTGCTCAACTTCTAAGAAATCAATCGTGTACTCATAACACTCTTCTTATGAGTGCTTAAGTATACCGATCTCAAAACAGTTTTATAATAAGAAGTTATAGACTAAAGCTTTTATAAGGCTCTTATTATAAGAGTCATAAGAGTTAAGTCTCTTGTAAGAGCATTCATAGGAGAGTATAACTCTTCAAGAGTTAAACTCTCATAAAAAAGTCTCTATGAGAGTTCATGACGACAAAATATGATCTTGTAACAGGAGTATGACTCTTCAAGAGTAATAATCTCTTAATAAATGTGCTATAAGAGTTAACTTGAATCTTGTTACTAGAGCTACATTATGAGAGTGGTGGAGAGCCTTACTAGAGTCTTATGAGTGCTTTTTCCAGTTCACAGGAGCTAAACTCTCAAGAGTTTGTTAGTTGGGTATGTGCATGGATATCCCGAAATGTTGCTCCAGTTTGGTTGTTGACCAAATTCATCGATTGCCAGGCTCCAGAGTAGTGGAGGTCCAAATTAAAAACTGCATGAAAATCTGTAGATTTGAAAGTAATTTTTCTTTCAAAAACCATGAAATTTCGTATCAAATGTGCGCGCTTTAAAAAAAAAAACTTTAGACTGTGACATGAGCTTTCCTAGTCGTTCGGCGGCAATTTTTTTTTTAAATGAATAGCGACAAAATTACAACTAATTAGCGGCAAATTATTGCTCCGACTCACTCTGTGGAAGTGGTTTCGCTAACTTTACATACATCGGACTCTACTTGTCCTAGAAGTTATCAGTAGTGAAAGCGGGTTTGAGGAAGTTTGCAAATATCTAGATTGTAATTGTCGATCTGATTTAGTAAGAGCAACAACAACAACAATAACGCTTTCCAATTACATCAAAACGTGCAAAACTTTTGCAGTAGCCAAAACTGAATCGGTAGTATTTTTTTTTTGTACTGAATGCTAAAATAAAAGGTATTCTTAAATAGAAAACAATTTTGTATCAAAAAATATATTTTATTCACAAACGAGTATTTTCGTCATAATTTTGTAACAAGCGAGTTTTCTACCCTTTCCAGCCAAATCCTTTCTTCTTTGCACCTCCAGATACACCACCGAATCCTTTCTTGTGACCACCTCCCAATACACCAGCAAATCCGCCTCTTGATCCGGCAGCAAATCCTTTCTTACGACCACCTCCATACCGACGTTGGCCAAGTCCCCTTTTCCAGCGACCTCCTAGACTACTACCACCAATGCTTTTTTTCCAGCCGCCTCCTGCAATGCCTCCTTTCCAGCCACCACCTACGGCACCAACAAAGCCTCCAACTCCTGATCCTCCGGCAAATCCTTTCTTCAAGCCACCACGAATGCCTCCTTTCCAACCACCTCCTAGAACACCAACGATGCCTCCACCAAATCCCCCTTTCAAGCCAGATCCGCTTCCGCCGTGAAGTCCTCCGTTCCAGCCGCCACCAAGACCTCCTTTCAAGGCGCTGCCAAGTCCACCACTAACAAAACCGCCGCCAACATTGCCACCACCGAATCCCGCTTTCCTTTCGCCTCCTCCACCAATGACTCCAGCAGAAACAACTGCAGTAAATGCTAAAACGCAAACGAAGATTTTCATCTTTGGACTGATGGACTGGACTGAACGCAAACTGATTTACGTATCATATTTATAGTTCTAGAGTTAAGTCTTCCTTGCATTTGGTTGTCTACCTTCGAGTATCATTTTTGCAACGCGGATGGCGGATTTACGAGTATTATATCTCAAAAGTACTTTGCAAATAACTAATTCGGGTTTTCTTACAATTAATGTTGTGATTGGCGTGATCCTGATACTGAAAAAGGAAACTCAAATCTATGTTCCGTAATGAGGATCTAATTACAACGTCACAAATTTCGAAACGGTCAGTTTTGGTTTACAGTTATAGTAATGACAATTTAATTATAGCCGGAAAAGATTGTAAAGGTAAAATAAACAAGCTAGCCTTCGCGAAGCGTAAAGGGTATCATACCTTCGTTGTGTTTTGTGGTACATTTGCCACTTTGAAATTAGTAGTAAAACTTGTTCCGATTTCACTGTTCCTATAAGAGGTATATGAAATAGTGGGCCGATTTCAACCAAATTTAGGAACGTGACTTAGCAGTCAATATGATTGAGTAATATGCAATTTCATAAAGATATCTTCTGAAATGAAAAAGTTTTTCTGATAAAAGCTTGCTTTTGGAACGGTCGTTCCTAGAACAGCTATATGATAGAGTAGTCCGATTTCAACCAAATTCGGAAATATGATTTCACTAAAGATACTATTGATTAATGTGAAATTTCAAAACAATATCTATGGAAATAAAAAAGTTAATCCCACGAAGATGAATTTTTGGACCGTTCGTTCCTCTGGCAGCTATATGACGTGGTGGTCCAATTTCAACCAAATTCAGGAATGTGGTTTGACTAAAAATATCATTGATGAGTGTGAAATTCGAAGATGATACCTTTAGAAATAAAAAAGTTTTTCTCACAAAGACGAATTTTTGGACCGGTCGTTCCTATGACAGCTATATGACGTGGTGGTCGGATTTCAACTGAATCTGGGTATATAATTTAACTAAAAATACCATTGATTAGTGTGAAATTTGAGAACGATATCTTTATAAATAAAAAAGTTTTCCTCACAAAGACGAATTTTTGGACCGGTCGTTCCTATGGCAGCTATATGACATAGTGGTCCGATTCCGTTGGTTCCAACATATATACAGCGTGCAATAAAAAGAAGGCTTTGTACAAAATTTCAGCTCGATAGCTTTAAAACTGAGGGCTGAAGGCTTAATCGACTCGTCTCATCATACTGACCAAGAATATATACCTATATAGTTTATATGGTCGGAGATGCTTTCTTCTGTGCGTTGCAAACTTCATGACAATCAAGTAAAAAATTAGGGTGTTCCTTATACTATAAGTTTTTATATAAGGAACACCCTAATTTTTTACTTAATTTTTTTACGTGATTAAAAACCTGTAAGAACAAACATGGACAAACATTTCAACCTTTATGACAATGTTAATATACCCTGTCACATCCGTGAAGGGTATGAAAATTCATAATATGTGCGGAAGCTACAGTAAACCTATTCAAGCCCAAAACCTGTCTTCCCATAAAAGGAAGAAATCGATTGTCCCAAAATTTTAAAGATATTTTACGTACTGCTTCTGCATCAGCCTCTTTAACGCGAACATGGAATACCAAAATTTGACTGATAACACTTCCTCAATTGCCATGTACAATCCGGAAAGAGTAACACATAGATATAAACAAATTTATTCAAGGGTCATCATAAATCTAAGTGTCACCATACACTGTCGAACTCGAACCCGGTACAAATGTCCTCCGACACACACATACACTTCACATAGGTGTGATACGACAAGGTCGATTTGGCCGATATTATATTCCAGCCGCTCTGCCACCCTGCTTTTTTTGAATAGGAGGCACATTGGCAGAGTTGTTGGAGTTATTACCAGACACTGCTCAATCGGGGAGCATGCCAGGAGGATTTCTGCAGGAGTTGTGAAGATGAGGAGGAGGAGGAGACTTCCTCCACTTTCTCTGTCATTGTCCGGCCTTGGCTGGTAGGAGGGGCTACTTTCTGGGCTCGCGGATCTTCCATGATTTGGATGACCTTAAGAATATATGCGCCTTCCGGTTAAATCGCTATATCAGTAGCACGGGCTGGTTTTGATACGCAGCCCTCTTAAGGAGACGGTTTTGGTTTTCCGGGTGGTGTCAAAACGGGCCTTGGGGGGCCTAAGTGTGCTCTGTGTAGCACAGCAGCCCCTTAACCTAACCTAACCTAACATAGGTGTGAAGAAGACCGGTCCACTTGTACTAGGTTCGAGTTCGAGTTCGACAGTGTATGGTGACACTAAGCCGAATTATGCATTCCAGCTTAGCTGGTGAAGACTGTTCCGGATGAAAACAGTTTGTAGAGAATGATGAGACTTTAATCCCAGCCAACATTAAATTCATGAGTGATTGATAAATAATGTCTGACTCGTGAGATATATATGCCTGAGTGATACATCACGTTTTAGAACACACTGTGTCTGACGATGTCACCCTATATCAGACATTGTCCTCCTATATATGCCATTCGTCCTTATTACGCAAAATATATTTATAATGTATCACTCGTGATGAATAAGAGATGTCTTTTAAATAAAGACAACAAATGAATGATGGATAATGCAATTTTAAAGCATTATGCCTCGTGATAATTAATATCTGATGTGTGATACCTTTTTTAAACGCTTCATATATTGTATTTTGAATGTATCGCTGATCATTAAACAGTAATGGACACTCCGTAGGTATAGCAAAGTATGTATGGAAATGGGCAGGGAATCGAATAAGCGATGTGTGTCTGTCCGTTAACAAGATAACTCTCGACAGAAAGTAGGTAGCGACTTGAACATTTTGGTTAAATATTTTTCTAGTTGGTTAGGATTGACATGGGCGCAGTCCGACCAAAATCACGCATACATCCTATACAAATATTAATCCATTTACTCCCAATTGGGTGCGAATGAACCACTGAAATTTGTGTGAACGACTGTCCAGGGCCTTTTTAATATCCCTCTTAGAAATTCTGCCGGATTGGCTAAAAATTAAAGGTCGCCACCCATGAACGAGCACGACCAAACTTCCATCGAACCATCAAATATCATAGAACGGTGGAAATAGGGGGATTTTTTTTCCACACGTTCTATGAAATTGATTGAATTGGTTCGATGGAAGTTCGGTCGTGGTTGTGCTCGTTCATGGGTGGCGATCTTAAGGATTCATACCTGACAAAATTTAAGAAATAAAAAGGGTTCATGGTACTTTTCGCTTAGTTTAAGGTTTTTTATTTCTTAATAGTTAAATATGTATTATAAAAATAGTTAAGTATCCTATGGGTATAGTAAGTAATATAATAAAAATACTAATAAAAACTTAAATGTTAAAAATTTTATGGCAGAAATTTGAAAAAAGCTAATAATATTCATATATTTTCGATTTTAATTGCTTGTTTTTTCTCGCTGCCGGTAATTTGAAGAATGGACTCTGGTATGAGACAGTTTGATTATTTTCTTTATTTCTGCTTCGTATTCCGGCATTCCATAGTCACGACGCTTACATGAATCTGCAAATTACGACAAAAACAATCAAAGTAATTATATATTGTTTAGAAATATTGAAATAGAGAATTTTTTATTAATATACTTACTGAAAATTGAAGCAAAAACACGTTTGTAAGACTTTAACTTTAATTTTTGGATAAGCTTATCGGACATAAGCTTAGGGAAGACATCATTTAAACTGCTCTGCCCTCTTATTTCCCGCAAATACGTTTCCTGTTTAAACAACCAATATAGTATTATACCAATGAGTGTTATTAATCGAACCTACAAAAATCTCGCAGTCTTTGGAATCTTGGAGTTTATTTTCCAAAAATTTAAGTTCCTCTTCGTTTTCAACGGGCAACTTAAATATATTTTCTCCAGCCGCTCGATTTGGAATAAGCTTTTCAGCAAGTTTGCCCAAAATATCAAACGATTTAGCATTTTGACTGGAAATTTTCACGCATACTTTTTTGATGTTTTCCATCTCGTGTTCCATTTTCTCCACTGCAAATAATGAAATGAACGTACTCAGGCAAAAAATTACAAGTTATAACATATTACCTACCTTTATGTAATAATGCCGAAATAGTGGCTTCTTTGTCGATTTCCTTAGCCGCATCGCTAATTATGGTAGACGTCGTTGGTGCAGGGTTTGGCAGTGTTGGTTCACTTTCCTCGGAATGGAGCAAATTTATCTCAGTCTCGTAACTTGCAGCCATGTAAACGCCTAAAAATAAAAGTATCGTATGGCAAATGAAACTCGTGCCTAAAGGTCATTTGTACGATTTCCGGTTAAGTATGGATTTCATTAACAATTTTATTGAATACTAGGGTATAAATATCGATATAATTTATAGCCAAAGCTAACCACTGATCGTCATAAACAACATTCGCAAGATATTACAGGTTTACTAGTAAAATTCTTACTGTCAGAAGTGTCCATCATCGATTTAAGACCAAATTCTGCAATTAATAAAAGAAATGAAACCAACGGTATGATTTAGATATAAGCATTTATAACTTTACCATCCGGTGATTCTGCTATCTTTACCAATTTAGGCTCCTTGTGAAGTTTTTTAGATTTAACTGTCCCAAATATAGACTGAGACGGCCCCGGCACATTGTCTTTTCCTTTAGGAAGAACTTCATTGAACTTACGCTTCGGTATAAACGTGGGATAATTTTCCATTTTATACTGTTGAATGGATGATCGGTATCAGTATAAAGTTATGTTTGCATGGAAGCTTCATAAATTTGTGGCTGAACTGAATACAATCAAATTGCTCTTCTACAACACTCAATTTCGTAGCTTCATATACCTCAAGGTGGGAAAGAGAACACATAGGTTTATCTTCAGTATTTCAAATCTAAAGTCAACCATTACATCGCGTTCATTTTTTCTCGCGTTCATTTTTTCTCTCTCAGGAAAAAAGAGACCTTCCAACAAGACCATCTTTCGGAGCACTTTGGAATTAATTGAGAAGTACTTCCAGAAAGGCTTTCTTGTAAGTATTTAAGAATGAAATGAGGACTTGTAGTAAAGCAATTTACAAAAATACAAACCCCTTAAAAACTGGTTGCTCTAAGAATTTTAATCATTTTACCGCAACGGGAGATTCAAACCACGACCCTTTGCCTTGTAGAAATGCAGTTGCGCGAAATCTCACGGCTAGAGGGCGCACTTATTGCCTGCCCAAAAATGAATATTTTAATAAGGTTTTGCCAGCAATCATACATTTGAAATTACACCGTAACTCCTCTTTGGAAATGAAATCACACCTCCTAAACTACTCCTATTTGTGGAATGAAAAAGACCTTCTAATAGCCCCCATATACGATGTAGTCAGTTGTCAGATCGATCTGACGATGAATCGCCACAAAATATCTGACGATCTCCGCTGCACACACACTGTACGATTTTCGTGCGATGCCATAACGAATGACAATTAAAATGAAACCGGAAAATAGAGGGCTACGTCCGCAATCCGAGGGTCTTGTAGTGTGCCATGCCAGGAGATGAACTGTCATACTCTTGGAGATGCTTATCCATTCATGTTAAGACGTTATTGCAAATTGCAAGCTTGCGTAAAAAATATTGAAAATAAATTGTTTGAATAATTATTGAAAGTAGAGTCAGCGACCAGCATACCTCCCTCCTCTCCCAATAATCTTTACCCTTTTGAAAATGTTTAACTCCAATTCGCTCTAAGAAAAACAATATGCAAGTATGTTGTACTCGTAGTACTAGTATGTACTCCAAGAGACCTGTTATGTAAATTTTTTGTATTTACTTGTATGATATTAAAATGGCCAAATCTAAATGGATGTACTACTCTTAAATATTACGTGGTTATTACGAAACTTGGAGACATTATTGCACATGGTGTCCTGTATGTTTTCAAATTTCTAAGTGTAACGGTCTCGAAATGGTAAGGGGGTGGGACAAATTATGATGTCATATTTCCCCCTATACCTCTTTTCCCCTTTCTTCACATTTGATGAAGATGCAAAAAATAGAATGTACTCGGTAGTACCTTTCTCATGATACCCCACTTGCCTATCCCAACTAACAATTTTCTTATAGTATTCTTGAAGAGTTTTATAAGCGAAAAAGTGGCGTATGAAATTGGAAGGATAAGATACTCTAAGAACTCTTGAAGGCTTCTTCAAAACTCTAACAAGAGCACTTTAAAAGAATTTGTTTTACCTCCAGGTCGATTACAAACAAAAAGTTTGTAAAACTTTAAAAGAACTAAGAACCCTGAAGATGGGCATATGCCCGAAATATATTGGTTAAACAAAAAATCGTTCAACTTTCATTTTCGCGAATCGACCTGGAGGTAAAACAAGTGCTCTTGTTAGAGTTTTGAAGAAGCCTTCAAGAGTTCTTAGAGTGTCTTATCCTCCCAATTTCATACGCCACTTTCTCGCTTATAAAACTCTTCAAGAATTCTATAAGAAAATTGTTAGTTGGGATACCAGATGAAAAAAAAATATTGATCTTCATTTCCTCCTACCCCTTCTCTTCCCTCCCACTCCTATCCCACCAATCTTTACCCTTTCAGAAATGGTTAATTCCAATTCACTTTATGAAAAACAACATACAATATTCAAGTATGCAGTACTCATAGTACGTAGAAGCGGCCGGTTATGTGCATTTTTTGTATGGATGGTGTCAAAATTTGAATGAGTGTACTATTATTAAATATTATGTGATTGTAATGAAACTTAAAGATATTATTGCCTATGATGTTGGTTATCATTGGCTATCAATATTTTTGATCAACGGTGCGCTCAAGGCGTGCAGGGGTGTGCTAACTGCAACTATAGAAATGTACTATTATTAACCTTTTCTGATGAGATTTCAAAATTCCCGTTATTTCAAATTTTAAAAAAATTCCAAAAATGGAATGTACCCGACGATACCTTTATTATGATACCCCACTTGCTTGTACCAAATGAAAAAAAAAATTCCACCTTCATTTCCCCTCTATGGGGACCTCCCCTTAAAGTTGACCTATTACAATGGTTCGCTTTTCCCGGTGAATTATAGTAATTCTACACATTCCTACAAAATTTCATGTATGTAGCTTCAGCCGTTCGTGAGATATTCTATGGACAGACGGACAGACAGACATTTGACCGATTTCATAAGGGTTTTGTTTTTACTACAAATCCCTAAAAATAGGTTATGAATCACTCCCAATACAACCTGCATTAATTTTTGTTAACTGTTTGGATTTGTGTGGCATTTTCGTAAGCTACATATTTGATATTTCCATTGCAGAGCCATTTAAAATCATCAGAATCCCCCAAATTCATAGTTGAGTGATTTGAAAATTTGACATTCACTTGCGATAGTCACATACACCGTCGATCGCCAGACCGACGGATTGCAGTAAAATTGCACCACAAAATCGGCAGATAAAATGTGATCGTCAGATAAGTGAAATCGTCAACGATAGTCACATACACTGTGCCATCGATCTGACGATCAAAATATCGTCAGATCGATCTGACGACGGATTACATCGTATATGGAGGCTCCCCACCTGCCCATAAGGACCTCTTATTATTTCTGGTGGTATTATACTAATAAATAATTAATATCAAAGACTTACCTTCAAAATTTAAAAAAATCACCGCACAAAAACTAATATTTTCACTTATTCAACTGCACACTGCACTGCACACTAGCAAACACTAAATGAAGACCGCGTCAAAAATTTCAGTTACTCTTTTCTTTTTGAAAACAAATTAACGCGTCGTCATCTAATCCTCATGCGTGGCTTTGTATACAAATCAAATAAATTCTAACGCTACAAACACTTCATGAAACAAAATGCTGTAATAAAAACACACAAAAGTACGTACTTTCTCCGCCGTCATCAGAAAATCATGTGGTCGTAATGCAAGAACCTTCAAAAGATTATCGTAGCTGCAAACACAACAGGAGAAAACGCTAAAACAGCACTCATAAATGCACATATCCAAAAGTGCGTTATGTCTTCGCCGTCATCTGACCATCATGTGTTTGTAATGCAAAAAACCTTCTAAAGAATCTACTTCTTTCTTACTGAATGAAGGCTATAAGATTACGACACATTGGTTTGTAATGCATTTATAATACATTACTACGAGTACGTATGTCTTACGCCTGACGATACAGGACTTGATTGCTGGCTAGGATATTGTGCAGAGAGATTTGATGAAAATTATAACGGTGAAAAGAAATAATATATTGAGCTCGGTTTTGAGCCAGTTACAATAAAGAAAACAAATAAAAAATGGGTGTAATTGTATCTACTAGTGAAAGGGATTTTGAAAAGTTTGGCAGATGTTCGGAGTGTAACTGTTGATCTGAATCTGGATTTACACGACCAAAGTACAAACAACATTTCGAGGTGCGGGTATTTAACGATATGCACTTTTCAGTTGCGTCCGAAACAAAATTCTGCCTCTTTAATACATTTTTTTTATCGAATACCAGAACAAGAAGGGAAGTAGTAATAAGAAAACATAAAAACATTACATAAAAATATAAATTTTATTCACAAAGATGTATTTTCGTCATTATTCTTTACCAGTTAACATTTAAATCTATCCTTTCCAACCACCAGCGAATCCTCCTCCTTTTTTCCAACCACCTCCTGATACGCCACCGAATGCAAATCCTTTCTTCCAACCACCTGCTGATACTCCACCGAACCCAAATCCTTTCTTCCAACCACCTCCTGAAACGCCGCCAAATCCAAGTGCTCTTTTCCAACGACCTCCTCGATTACCACTGACTCCTCCAATACCTTTTTTCCAGCCACCTCCTAGGACTCCTACGATGCCTCCGCCAAATCCTTTTTTAAAACCAGATCCGCTTCCAAAACTTCCACCGCCCGCTTTCCAGCCACCACCGCCGGCCCCAACACCTCCTTTCACGGCACCCCCAAGCCCAGCAATGCCATAACCGCCGCCATACGTGGCACCACCGAATCCTAATTTCCTCGCGCCTCCGGCTCCACTGCCTCCTCCACCAATGACTCCCGCCGATACGACTGCTGTAAGAGCTAATATGCAAACGAAGATTTTCATTTTTGGACTGATACTGAAACTGATCTCACTATCGTATTTATAGTTCTAAAATTAATTCGTCCTTGCATTTATACGCCTACCTGCACGATATTTTAAATGCATGAAAATGACTGTTTTATTATATGTACATAAAACCAAATTACTTTGTAATTAGGGTTTTCTCGCAATTAATATTGAGGATAGCTTGGTCGCGATAGTTATTTCCCATGCATGTCATTAGGAAAAGAAAATGCAAGTCTATGAAGAGTAACCTCAGTAATAACAATCTAATGACAACATGAAAAATATAAGACTGCCAGGTACTCGTAAAGTCCAAATTGGCGACAGATACGGAATCTACAGTAAAACCTGTTCAAGTCGGCAATCTGGCTTTCCGGAAAAATCTGTTGTCATTGATGAGTTTAAAATTGTTTTAGATACGCCGGAACCTGTTTAACACGAACGTGTAATACCAAAGGGATGAAGATTTGGTTAAATTTTACTGCTAACTTGCTAACCATTGCACATTTGACGCGTTCGTTAGCCGCTCAAGGATTTTACATCTAGAGGAACATAAAGCGACATTTTTAACAGCCATGAAAAGCAGATCAGGTTAACACTACACAATTACAATAACAATTTATCTGAGCTGCTCTGGGTAGAAGGTTAGTTCAAGAATTCAACTCATTTGCCCAAGCTCCTTGTGGAGCATAACACGTCAACTGTTCCATGTGGCCCAGTTGACGTTTCGTTGACATAAACTGGTTGCAGAGAATGCAGTTGCCAGCATGGACCACCTGCACATGCATGGCCATAAACGTCGTCGTGAACGGGATTCGAACCCGAAACGCCGGTAGTCAAACATTAGACTGATGCCTCAACACACTGAGCTAGCGGTCGCCCTAAAAATGCATTCCTGTCAATAAAATGTTCATTTTGTGTAATTATATGGAGTAGTAAACGCATAAAATGATTCTGCTGCCTAAAGGAAATTTCTCCCATTGTATCTGTACTAAGGATTTAAATTTCCTTTTAAGATTTGAGTTGCCGTTTAAATGCTAAACTAAACCAACGCAAACTCGCAGCCAACACATGCCCTGTTTTCGTCTTTGCTACTCTAATTAGCTCTATATTGTTTTTTGTCGTTTACCCTGCGCTACTCTGCTCTGTACAGAAAAAACGCAGCTATATGATCAATCCTCAGCGCGTCAATAAAAACTACCAGTGGTTTCTACCAGAACTTCCATAGCGGTTGGAGCTTGCCGGAAAAAGATGGCTTGGATAGAACGTGTATGATAGCAAGTGCACCATCCGAAAACAATACTATCGTAAAGTCAACAAGCCTAGCTATGCAAGAGATGTTGACGCGCCCATGCCCTTTGAGAGGCCAAGAAAATTAACAACAAAAACCATTGCTCATCATCACTTTTTTGGTCGGAGGCCCACTCTATATTTCGCTTATGTATCTTCATTTTTACTCGTCCTTGATTAATGCCATGAAAATAAAATAAATGAGAAGCTTCTTGTTCATCCTAGACGAATAAGCTTATTTTACGTACACAAAGGACACACTCATTCTCAAATCGATTATAAATTTTGATATTTGCTCATTATTCAAAAAAAAAATGGAAATATGTGATTCTCTGTGATCGCGATTCTAGGTAATGGCAGACATGCATCCGTTATCATTTGACATTTTTAATTGTTGACTGTCATCGTCACTAGAAATTAATTATTTGGTATTGGAAATGTTGTATTTTCAAGTTGGTATGTCGGGTATTGCCATACGCAATCATGATTTCAATTGCGATTTCAGAATAATTTCATGTGTCCTTGTTAACTATCAAAATTTCATTTAAGATTGAATATGTTTGCGAAATCGAATAATTTTGAGGAAGAATTCTTCGAAACCTCATTTAGCGAGATTTCGAATCCAATGTAAATGTAGAATAAAGTCACATAAATATTTTGAAATAAGTGGTCAAATAATAAGTTAGGTCCTGGAAACTGAAAAAAAAGGAAAAATTGGTTTAGTCTTTTCTGTTATTTTATACAAACAGCACAGCGATTAACTTTCGTATATTTGGCACATGATGTCTTCGATATTCGCTGCATAGATGATAGAAAAAATGCGCAAATCTTCTTTCAATGGTCGCGGCTTTGAAAGCCAAATCAGGATTTGACTTTTCCGATTTTTCCTCCATATGCTTCCCCTCCAGTAATATATATGGTTGGTTGGTTAGAGTGGCTGTTCCATTCCAGCAGGGAAAGAGAACACAATTAGCGTTAGGTACGCCGTTTTGATGCCACATGCCTCATAAGAGGAATGAACCGTTGATATCAAGCACGTTCTGAGGTATTCGTCCTCAGATCCATCCTGTGGAGTTAACAAAACGTATTATCTCCCCGATACTCTTCGAGGAGATGTCGGATATATCTTGGAAGAAAGCGCTGCCCAATTCTTGATGTCTGATTCTCGCAAGAGCCGGGCATTTGCACAAGAAATGGATCAGAGTTTCCTCCTCCTCCTCATTCCTGCAGCTGCGGCAGAACATGTTGTAAGGTATACCCAATCTGGCCGCGTGCACTCCCACCGGCCAGTGCCCCGTCGTAATCGCTGTAACTTTTGCGACATCCGAACGGGCTCTCTTCAGAAGGGCATTAGATTTACGTGCATCATATGATGACCATAATTTCTTAGACGTGCCACACGTTGTCAGTGCGCGCCATCTTCCACTAGCCTGTGTCATGAAATGTGTATGAATCTCATTTTTAACGGCACTAAACGGCGGGTGGACAGTCAGCGCGTAGGACTCGTGTAGTGCAGAGCCCAGTCTCGCCAGTTGATCGGCAATCTCGTTCCCCTCTATGTTCCTATGTCCTGGAACCCATAGAAAAGAAACTCTGAAGAGGTCCGCCAGTCCAGCCAGTTCACTGCGGCATTGTTTTAATATACTATTTTCGATGAAATTGTTATTGATTCCAGAGCCTTAATCGCAGCCTGGCTGTCTGAGAAGATGGCGACACTCCTAGTGGTTCCCGTCCTGTGCCTCAGCATCCTACATGCTTCCCTTATTGCCAGCACTTCAGCTTGAAATACGCTTGCATAGTCTGGGAGGCGAAAAGACATTGATGCACAGAGATCCTCAGAAAAGACCCCCGCACCGACTCCACAATCCATTTTAGAGCCATCAGTGAATATTTTGCAGTCGTATCCTCCGGTCACCTCTCCCTCACTCCATTCCGCTCTCGTTGGAAACCTTGTTACGAGGTGCTTTTCAAAGTCTACTTCGGTGACGATATAGTCTGTTGGTAACATGTCTCGAACACCGACAGGTAGAGAATCTAGTATATAGCTATGCCCGTATGGCTTGGACGTCCAACATCCAGACTCCCTTAATCTGACAGCGCTGCACGCCGCGTTAAATTTTATTTGTAGGTCTAAAGGGAGTAGACCCAGGATGATATTAAATGCATCCGCTGGACATGAACGCATAGCTCCCGTGACTGTGATGCAAGCGGTTCTTTGGACTTTGCTCAATAGGTCAATATTATACTTCCTACGAAGAGCTGGCCACCATACCAATGCTCCGTAAGCGAGTATAGGTCGCACTACAGCCGTGTACAGCCATAAAACCATCTTTGGCTAAAGACCCCAGGTTCTGCCGCAAGTTCTCCTGCAGGCGTAGAGGGCTATATAGGCTTTCTTTGTACGATGCTCAATGTTCATCTTCCAACTAAGTTTCGAATCGAGAATGACTCCGAGACACTTAGCGTTGGGTGACAGTTTTAAAGAGTGGCCATTAAGTTGTGGGAGTTGAAACTCCGGTATTCTGGTCTTTGTGGTGAAGAGGACTAACTCGGTTTTCCTCGGGTTCACACTAAGGCCACACTCTGCAGTCCAAGTGTTTACTATGTCCAAAGCTCCGCTCATGATTTCGCACATGACTGTTGGGAACTTACCCGAAACCAGAATTTCCACATTATCTGCGTATGCAATTACCTTGACTCCAGATGCTTCTAGCTTTCTTAGGAGTCCGTCCATCGCTATGATCCAAAGCAGGGGAGACTTCACCCCACCCTGAGGGGTACCCCTGCGTACATCCCCCCAGCTCCCATTGAATCGTTCTGCTGTTTAGCATCGCTACTATCCAGCTGCTAAAACAAGTCTCCACCCCAAGCTCGGTGAGGGACTCCTGAATGATATCAGTTCGGATGTTATTAAACGCGCCCTCAATGTCCAGGAAAGCGGCTAGAGTGTATTGTTTGTAGTACAAGTCATGCTCAATCGTGCGTACCACCTCATGGAGAGCCGTCTCCGTCGACTTACCCTTGAGGTACGCATGCTGGCCTTTTGAAATTGGCGATTTTAACAACAGCTGTCGAATATGGCTGTCCAAGATTCGTTCCAATGCCTTCATTAAGAAGGAAGTGAGGCTTATAGGCCTGAAGTCTTTTGGAGACACATGACCACATCTGCCCGCCTTCGGAATGAACGTGACGCGTACACGTCTCCAAAACTGGGTACATGGTTGAGTGCTATGCAACTTCTGAACATGGCCACTAGCCATGGAGTTACTATGTCTTCTAACTGCTGAAGCATGACCGGCAAAATGCCATCAAGTCCCGGAGACTTGTACGGCGAAAAACTGTTGATGGCCCAAGTCGTTCTCTCTTCTGTTATTACCAATGCTATTTCCTCCCGAGAAAAGGACTGCTCAACTGACCTGTCAGTGACGCAGCGGTCCTCGCTGCCCGGGAAAAGTGTTGTCATAAGTAGTTCAAGAGTTTCAACCGCCGCTTCGGTTCAAGCTCCGTCCGGTCTCTTGATGAATGACGGACAGCTGTGGGTTTTAGAAAGAATCTTGTGTAGCCTTGCTGAAGCTCCAGTGCTCTCAACTGACTTGCAGTAGTCTCTCCAAGACTCCGTTTTTGCAGTTCTATTAGCTTTCTTGTATAATTTCAAGCAGTCCTTGTTTGGCTGTTTATAACAAATGTTAAAGATATCCCTAGTTAACTTACGTAGTATGAACAAGTCCTCGTTCCACCACGGGGGAAGAGTTTTTTTGCTGTATTTCGTGGGACACGAGACCTTGTATCCCAAGTCCATAGCTTTTTCAAAAGACTCGATCCTAGACTCCAGCTCTTGTATGGACTCTATGCTGAGGCAGGTCGTCCTTGAGAGTTTGGAGGTTATAACGTGTCTAAACTTGTTCCAGTCGATTCTCTTGGGATTTCTGTACGGTTTCGCCTCCTCCACCTTGAGAGCGACCGTAAACAGTATCCAACTATGATCCGAGAATGACTTAAGGTTAGAGACCTTCCAGTCCTCCACTCTGATGTTTTCATTATTATCCATCATAAGCGTAATGTCAAGGACCTCCTCCCACCCTTGAAACGTATCCGTGCTAGGAAAGGTGAAGGTGGGGGCGTTTCCCCTATTACACAAAAGGAGATTGTTGTTAATAATATAATCGAAAATTGACTCACCTCTCTCGTTCGTTGAAGAACTACCCCACAAGTAGGCTGCATTTCCTAGCAGCCGCTGCTCTGGTTACATGAAGCAATTCCTCGGTGGGTGCAGGTCGATCGTGGGCCATGTATACGGAGGAGATGTAGAGTGCATTCCTGTGCGATGTCTCCACTTCTATCACCGTGAGGTCCTCCGTACTCATATCGGGACACATAAACGCTTGTATGTTCTTCTTAACTAATATACAGCTTCTGGGCCTATCCTGACCAGTGCTGTAGTAAAAGAGGTTGTAGTTGCAGTCATCAAGGCCCATGACCTTTAGGTCCTTGGTATACGGCTCCTGGACAAGCCCGATGTCGATGCTCTTCTCTCTTAGAAGAACGCACAGATTATCCGAGGCGCACCTGGCGCGGTTCAGATTAATCTGCACAACCTTCAACATCGCTTGCTTCAGTTACACTCGCCGTCCTTAGCGTGTCGTCTTCCTCCTCCTCCTCCAAGCTTAGGTCCCCAAGTAGGTCCTCTGCGTCCTGTACTGGATCAGCCGCTTCCGTCGAGGATCGGAACACCTTTACCTTGGCATTCCTAATACCGAAGTGGAGTCTGTAGCCAGCAGCTTCAAGTGGCTTCAGGCTCTCCTCGTTTATTAGAAGAAGGAGGGTGATGCTGTTGGAATTGGGTTCCTCTGCCTTGAGGATCTCCCAGTTGTGTACGAGTATGTGTCGTCAACAGTCAACAATTATTTCCAATTATCTCCCTTGGATAACCATGAATGGAAAGGATTATCTCCAAGTTCTACTTAATTGCTGTGGCAGCAATTTTCGCAACTGTTTTTATTCTTCCATTGGAATCTTATATTTTCAGGCAATTATTCTTTAATGTTCGGCCGACCAATCAATATAACTTTAATTAAATTTCTCAAACGATATCTTTTTCAGTTTCTACCTTAAACAAATCATTTTTCTCAACAATGACATTAATGGTGTGTAACATTTCACCTAATCCCTTAATTTCCTCATGTTCACTAGCTTCTTTTGAGTGTCTCCTTGATACCCAGTTAGCTAAATACATGAGCTTCTCTAGTTAATAGGTGAAGCTTAACCTATATTTTTCAAGTTTGAGTTTCATCCGTTGTAACTTCATTGGAGAATTTTTTTGTAATCTTCGTCCATAATGGCAAGTAAAGTTTTATGGTCGGTGACAATCTCTATATATTTTTCATAAACGTAGAGTCAAATTTTTGGCAAGCATAAACGATGGCCAACATCTCTTTTTCAATTTACGCATTTCCTGACTCTGTTTCAGTCAAGCTTCTAGAAGCAAAACGAACTGGCCGTTCATTTTGCAATTGACTGCAACAAATAGCATTTTTCGCAGCATCACTTCAATAGTAATTTTCTCTTTAGAATTGAATGGTTTCAAAAGAGGCGCCTTTAAAATTAAATCTATGGCTTTGTCTCAGCAAATCTCTTAATGGAGTGCTTATCTCTGCAAAAATAGGTATATATTCCCTTAAATAATTAATAAATATTATCAATTTCTGTAATTAATTTTTGCATTTAATTAATTTTTACATTTCTTTCGAATGTCCTCTTCAATATTTCTCCCACTGCTTTATGTATAATATTTTTTCTGTAACCATGTCAATAATTTTTTCGTTCAATTTTTGGAAAACTTCGGTCGAAATTTTTTTTAAAACGGCAACTAAACGGAGTACTGAACGTGCACAGCTCTTTCGATTTTTCGCTTAATTCAATTTGCTAGTATCCGTTTATAAGATCGAAAATGAATTATCTTGCTACCAAATACGTTTTGACAATACATCTTTCTCTTCCACTGACTCTGCACTTAGAGCAAAGGGAGCGGATGAAACGACGCCACTATGGATAAAAAGGATGCTACCATCCAGAAAGGTCATCACAAAGATAGGAGACTGCACTTTAACAGCAAACGTCACTCGAGGATGCCCGCAAGGAGGGGTACTACCTCCTTTCTTGTGGTGCATCGTAGTAGACAGCTTACTGTTGAAGCGTACAAAGATTGGATATTCAACTCATGCCGATGACCTGGTCATAACTGTTAAAGGAAAGTTTGAAGAAGTCCTAACGGAAATTCTTCAATCGACATTAAACACAGTACAAAAATGGTGCAATGACAACGGCCTTGGAGTCAATCCGGCTAAGACGGTTGTTGTCCCCTTTTTGAAGAAAAGAAATCCCAGACAATTGAGATGTCCTACAATGTACAACTCTCCAGTGCTCCTGGCGGATTCCGCCAAATACCTCGGTGTTACTCTAGACAGGAAATTACTCTAGTCGGAACACCTACAGACAATATCGAACAAAACCATTAAGGCCCTATGGATTTGTAGGCAGTTTGTGGGTAAGACTTGGGGAACAAGCCCTCGCATAATCCTTTGGATTTATAAAGCGATTGTCAGACCAATTGTTGAATATGGAGCTGTTGTTTGGTGGAACAAATCAACCACCAAAGATGGCAAAAACAAACTGGGTAAGATTCAGAGACTAGCATGTCTCACAGCCACGAGGGCTATCCGCAGCTGCCCGAATGTAGCTCTTGAAGCGCTACTCAACCTCCCGCCGCTTCACATTCTCATAAAGGCGGAGGCAAAAATAGCAGTAGCAAGACTAAAAGCTTGCCAAGATTTCCTCAAACTAAACCCTGAGCAAACCAACTGGGTAAATGAGGACCACGTATCTAGTATGCCATCAGACCATTTGGCTAGGAAGTTTTGCTTCAAACTTCCATTCTCAACCGAAATATGGAGCAGAGAGGATTGGAATCTGAAGCTCGACACCCTCTCTCTCTCAATTGCCCTAAACCATTCTGGGGCATAGCGCATCAACTGTTCCATGTGGCCCAGTTGACGTTTCATCGGCATAAACTGGTTTCGGAGAATGCAGTTGCCAGCATGCACCTCCTGCACATCCATGGCCACGAACGTCGTCGTGGATGGGATTCGAGCCCAAAAGGCCGAACGTTGTTATGTGGTACACAAATGGATCTAAAACCGAAGAGGGTACAGGGGCGGGCGTCGTAGGTCCGTCTCACAAGATATCCATTCCAATGGGAAAGTACGCTACGGTATTTCAGGCGGAAGTTCACGCAATCGAGACTTGCGCAAACACATGTTTAGCAGCTGGATACCAAGGCAAGAATATTGCACTCTTCACTGACAGCCAGGCGGCCATCAAAGCACTAAGTAACTTCTCCGTCTAGTCGAAAGTGGTGCTTAGTGGTCGTGAAGCTTTGCAAAGATTAGGCTCTGTAAATAAGGTTACCATTTACTGGGTCCCCAGACACGCCGGTATCCCAGGAAACGAAACGGCGGACGAGTTGGCCAGGGGAGCATCTGCAACCCCACTCGTCGGTCCAGAGCCATACTGCGGAATTTCCTTGTGTAGTGTAAGACGGCACATCAGAGAATGGGAACACTCAGTAACCATCGCGCACTAGGACAATACCCCTGGTCTTAGACAGGCTAAGCTGTTCATAGCTGGCCACTCACGCAACCGTACCGACGAACTGCTAAGACTACACAGAAACCGAGTGAGAATTATTTGTGGGCTCCTTACGGGTCACTTTACCCTGAGGGGTCATCTGCATAGAATGGGAATGGTCTCTGACCCAAGCTGTTGCTTCTGTGAAAGCGAAGATGAGACTTCCCAGCACATTCTCTGTGACTGTGATGCACTCCATCTCCGCTTGAAATGCTTTGGCGATGCATTCTCTGAAGCGGAAACGATTGCCTCACTAACACTCGAACAGCTGAGCAGATTTGTTGGGATGATTGGTCTCGAGAGTTAGTCAGATCACTAATCTGCATAGAGTCCAGGGTGTAGCACAATAGACTTCCGGGTCGCAGTGCTTGTTGGTCCTCTGGGCCAACTGCCCTCCATCTAATCTAATCTAATCTAAATACGTTTTTATTTGATGAAACTTGGAGATTTCAGAGAAGTTAGCTTTAATAGCCAGATTTAATTCCTTATAGACAATCAAACTAGCCAGTCTCTATATGGGGAGGTGGAAATATTTTTCCCGCAGGTAAAAGTCATATCGTCGTGTCGGATAAGCTCCCCCGAACAACATACAAAAAGAGTCACTCATTACGTTACCAGTAAATTATGTAATTTAATTAAAAACTAATCGCGTCATAGTACCTAAATAATTTCATATCAGTTCATCCAATCGACAAACAACGGATACCATTTTAAAGTGCGCAGAATTCCCTACAAATTTGCAATACAATGCTATTGCCGCTGCTAACGGCCAGCGACTTATCGACTTCGCCTGCAGCAGGAATCTAGTCGTAAGCTCTACGTGTTTCCCGCATCGACGCATTCACAAGCAGACCTGGAAGTCTCCAGACGCACATACCGTCAACCAAATTGACCACGTCCTCATTTGCAGGAGATGGGCGTCTAGTGTCATGGATGTCCGCTCCTATCGAGGAGCAAACTGCGACTCAGATCATCACTTAGTGAAGACGACCTACAGATGTAGAATTTCCTCAGTGCACCAGTCAAGAATCAGCCCTCCCAAAATCTTTGCGGTTGATAAGCTCTTGAGTGATGCTACAGCGGTGGCGTATACTATCGCCCTTGAGGAAAAACTATCACCTATCCTACACAACATCAGCAACACAGGCGGCCATGGGTTCTGGGAAGAACTCAAGGGTACCATCAAGGATGTCGCAGAGAAGGTCGTGGGATATAAAGCCCGGCGAGCGCGAAATGACTGGTTCGACGAAGAATGCAAAAATTCACTTGACGCGAAAAACGAGGCCTACAGACAATGGATTCAACGAGGAACCAGAGCCAGAAGAGAAAAATATGACTAGCTACGGCGAATATCGAATAGAATAATTAGACGTAAGAAACGTAAATACTTTGACGAGCAGTTGCTGAACATAAACGAACACTTAGCTAATAGGAACACCAGACAAGCGTACAAACTAGTAAATACAATTAAGAACGGCTACCAACCCAGGACTAGCCTTTGTAAGGACAAGGATGGAAACATCATCAGCGACACCGATGGTATTAACAAACGATGGGCCTCTTATTTTGAAGAGCTTCTAAACCGACCATCTAACATCCCCACACAGGAAGCTCTCGATGATATTGTTGATATAGGCCCACCCATTCAACCCCCGACAGTAGAGGAAGTTGATCTCGCGTTGCGGTCACTAAAACGAAATAAAGCGCCGGGCGCTGACGAGATCCCAGCTGAACTGCTAAGATTCGGTGGAACGAGTCTAGTTGATGCCATACATCAATTACTCCTGCGAGTATGGGAGAACGAGGAGATCCCAGACGATTGGCGCAGAAGCATCATCTGTCCAATCCATAAAAAGGGAGATAAATTGCGGTGTGAGAATTACAGGGGCATCTCACTAGTTTGTACGTCCTATAAAATTTTGACGAAAATTCTGGAAAATAGAATAAAACCGTACGCAGAACGAGTCATTGGCGAATATCAAAGCGGTTTCAGACCTGGTCGCTCCACAACCGATCAGCTCTTCTCAGTCAAACTGATACTCCAGAGGTGCTTGGGAATACAACGTAAACGTATACCAAATCTTTGTCGACTTCAAGCAGGCATACGACAGTATCGATCGTGGAGTACTGTACAACATCATGCTGCAATTTGGTATACCAGCAAAATTAGTGCGACTGACAAAGATGACGATGACCAACTCCGTCTCACAAGTCAGGATCCAGAATAGACTTACTGATCTATTTGAAACACGCACTGGTTTGAAACAGGGCGATGGACTGGCACCGACGCTCTTCAACCTAGCACTGGAATACGTTATTCGGGCCATGAATATGGACAACAGCAAGACGCTGCTCATCAAGTCGACACAATTAGCAGCGTACGCCGACGACATCAACATCATGTCCCGAAGATTGGCTGACGCAGAAGAACTTCTGCATACGCTCGATACCGCTGCAAAGGAAGTTGGATTTCGTATTAACGAGGGTAAAACTAAAATAATGATGCAATCGGTGACAAGGACACCTGCACAACCGAGCATCAACGTGGGGGACCTCAACATCGAGTTCGTGAACAACTTCATCTACCTGGGTTGCAACCTGTCAAGAGACGCCAACGAAACTGACGAAATCAAGCGACGGATACAGTTAGCTAATAAGACTTTTTTCTCGGTTCTCCCCATAATGAAATCGAAACATGTGCACAGAAACACGAAGCTCCGCGTGTACAAAGCCATTATACGACCAGTGCTATGCTATGGCTGCGAAGCATGGACCCTAACTCAAGCCTCCGAAAACATGCTAGACACTTTCGAACGTAAGGTTCTACGGCGAATTTTCGGGGCTGTTTGCGATCGAGATGGATGGCGCATCCGGTACAACCATGAGTTGTATGAAATGTACGATGAGCTGCAAGTCTCGAAAATCGTCAAACTACAACGACTTCAATGGGCAGGGCATGTACAAAGAATGGACGATGATCGCATGCCTAAGAGAGTAATGAATGCAGAACGAATCGACGGAGCGAGACTGCGAGGACGACCGAGATCTCGTTGGGAGAGCTCAGTAGGTGTGGACGCCGCGCAGCTGCTGTGCTCCCAAAATTGGAGGACGCGGTCACGTGACCGAGATAATTGGAGGACAATGATCCAGGCGGCCAAGGCCCGACGTCGGGCCGTCGCGCCACGATGATGATGATGATGCTATTTCCTACGATTCCTATTTATTGAGCAATCAAAAAAAAACCAGAGTCCGAGGTGTTAATACCCTAGACTTGTACAAACCTAGTTGTGATACCAAAAGTACCAGTTGGCAACGACCATATGCATTAAAAGCAAGCTTCCTAAATGGCCAGTTTATATGGGATGTTGGCACTCATTCAGGAGGATCTTTACCATTCCTAAAATCAATTAACTAACCCATTCCACAAATACCGGTACTAACCCCATAAATGGGTACTCATTTAACAGCTGAGTGGGCTCATAGTCCGACACGTAAGTCCCCTAACCTAATTTAACCGGGGCCCACTGCGTAGAAGGCGAACGTGCTAACCGTTGTGCCATCCATACTACAGTAAATATCAAGACAAATCTATTTAATATGCAGGTCAATTGTGATTCAATATAGTACCGATGTAAACCAATTTTCAAACCTTAGCCGAATTTCAACATTCGTTTCAGATACAGTCTCCCTTTTGTGTCTTGTCTTTCGATGACACAAAAGCCAACATCACCAAATATTTACTGAAAATGCAATTCTCCACCCCTTACTAACTAAACGCCAAATTAAGCTACTATATTCATACGAAACTTTTTAATTCGCTTCAGTTAACGGCCGTCACAGAATGTCCCTAAACAAACAAAATTTCAGGAGAATCCTGTTAATCTAACACTAACCAAGCGCGAAAAATTTAGCGTTCAAATTTGATTTCTCGCTACTAACACCTGGAACGCATTTCGTGAATAGAAATCGGAACGAATTGATTTCGTGGACTCAGATGATTTTCTATGCCATCTTTAGTGTCCCGATGCCTTCGAAAATGATCCCTAATGCATTTTAACGAACACAATTCCATGGCAGTATCTTTTCAAATTGGACGACAGCACCGATATTTTGAATAGCCGGTGCCGTAAAAGTGACGAGCGTAGAAAATCGCTTTGCAATTGGAAATTTCAAAAAATCTCTAAAGCAACGATTTCAGACATGTTCGTGCAGGATAAAATTTTCAGATTTTCATATGAACCGAAAAGAACATGAATCGTCTTTTAACGTACTACTTTTTTTCTGTCGGAACAAAAAAAAAACGGCATTTGAAAAGATAGATGCGGGTAGGCGGCACGACTGTGTAGATTCAAAGATGAAAAAGATGAGTGTCCTTTTTTCCATTTTTGAGAAAATGGATCGATAAATCCAACGGAAATACAATTTTTTGGACAAAAATTGTGAGGGTCAGCACATTGAAAATTTATCTGCGTAACCAATTTCGGGTCAAAGGGATTGCATCGTGATGAATATTCGTAGGAAGCACGTATGTACATGTTTGATTTTCATTTAAGATTATGCGTGTCTAATTTTTAGCATAGCGGGGTTTGGTGTATCTAATTTTTAGGATGCGGTGGGGTGTTTATTATCTGTTTTGCAGATTATAGGCCGCACTATGGATTCGATTGAGCTAGAATATGACTCGCATGTCAGGACTTTGGCTCAAATTGAAGCGCCGCACCTTAAAGATTTGCACTGAAAGAAGCATATGTCCTGTGGAGTCACGTTTCTGTTATCTTATTTTATGAATATCCGTGAAATTCAATGCCGCATATGTGATCAAGCTCGGTGGTGATTGAAACTTACAGGAATTCTATTCGTATATTCAATTGCAGAAAGTTTTACGCGCATATCATTTTTTAATCACTCTTCAAACGCAAAACCGTAATATTTTCTCGCTCAAACTGGCATTCAGCACAAATTACCATCTAATATTTACTTTTCCTTCATTAAAGATAATCTATTTCATGTTTCGATTCACCAGTTAGGTCCAATGTTAAATAACACGCTACCGGGTCATTACCATCTCGTAATGTGTACATTGGTAATCGAATTAATGACGGAGTCTACATCTAATGAACTCGCTACTGTTCACCATGTCCTGGGCTACCTGATAAAACCGGACCAACAATTGCTACTACATAATCAGTATTTTGAACATCTTCATAGACGGTCCGCGCACTATCGCCGCTTAATCACAACCTGAACTAATTCCTTTCGAATATCATTAGTGCTAAGTGAACATTTGCCAACCGCATACTGCGATATTAAAATCAAATCATTTCTATCAAGAGCTACGCAACTAGTGCATTCGTTGCATTCGCGAGCCTGAAAATAGCACAAATTGTAAGCGACTTAAATATGGTTGTAACGTATCGCTGAATGTCTTTTAGTGGCTCGATGCATTTCTCTTTCAATCGGCCTACTCGAGTAACGACATCTCACATTAAGGATAGATTAATAATTGCATTTGCAAATCACACACGTCAGACGACCACAGCACAGCCTGTGAGTACTCCTAGGCTAGCCAATTTCACGAAACTGTATCGTTACGGTTTTAAGGAAGATTGCACTCCTAATGATGTCTTTTGCGTGTAACTGCTACATTTCTATAGTTGCTTGGATACTGGATCGCCTGAAATACCACGGGCGATTGGTAATAAAATGCTTTTGCGGTACATTCTTTAGTAGACGCAGTGCTGTAATTAAAATGAAATCATTCCATGGACCATTTGTAAGTTTTGTCTAATTGTTGAAGAAATTTACCAGTCAGCCCGTTTTAAAGTGTCTTCTGACCGATTAGTGTAATGCGACTTGTTGAGCTATTCATTTATGATGGTAATTAATTTCAAGTCATGTCCTTAGGCTAGCCTTATACTTGAATAGAGATAATTCTTACAGAGGGGAGACATTCTATAGGAAATGTTTATTCGAGTTACTGGCCTTAATCTTTCGTTTTGTTTTATATCGGGTGGGAAATGTTCGCGAAAGCTCGATAGATTTTAGCGATTTTTTGGTGAGCAAGATTGAGCGAATGTGTTGCCTTTTAAGCGACAACACCCTAGCAGCACTGCTCATATTCTACCTGCATTGTTCTGAGACACATTTGTCCACTTAAACGTTTAAAGTTTACCTAATGAGACAATGCCTGATAACATTCGTGCATAAATCAATAAAAATGCCGTTGCCACAGTAATTAATTACAAGGTATCGCTCCCGTATTTTCCATCGAGCTAACTCGCCGGCTTAACAATAAGAGCTGCGGTGCAGATTCGTTCTGAGTCTGGCATCGAACGCTTGTCTTCTTCTTCAGTATCACTTAGCCAATATATGTTTTTTTGCGAAGCGTCGTTGCAACTCGGTACTTTGAAATTGTCTTCTAATGACTGTTCTGCGTACAGAGACAGCTTAACATAGCTAACGACGTGGGCGTCGGATTTGCCCTGGAACAGGATGAGGCCAAATTTTTGCGGGTCAAAAAAAGAGAAGACAGTACAGGTTCACCACAAGGAAGGCTATTATCGCGACTCATCTGAATCCTAACTTTCACGTGGTGGTATATACCGACGACATTGCGGTTCTTGTGAAATGTAAGTTCCCTCAAACCTTGTCGGACCTTATGCAATCGGTGCTGGACCAGATGCAAATTTGGGCCGGGGTAGCCAGTCTTAAGGTTAACTCGACGAAAACCGAACTATTAAAAAATAGCGTACCTGAAACTGCCACACCCACCTTCAACGGAGTACCACTTAACCTTGTTGGGGATAACGTAAAGCACAGCATTTGTAACCCCCGCGCAGCCCTTTTTGTGTGTCGGTCGGCTTACACCAGTACATGGGATCTTAGCCTATTACATATTTACATCTGTAGCGAGACCTACATTTTTATTTGGATTGGTCGTATGGTGGGAAGCCACAGAGAACAAAACAAATATCAAGGAACTAACGAGATTACAGCGACTGGTCTGCATAAGTATTACGGCTGACCTGAGAGCCACTCCAACGGCTTGGCTGGAAATGATCCTAGGGCTTATGTTCTTGGACCAGTTCACCTACAGTAGCGCATGCTTAGCAGCAATACGCGTCGAAAATTCAGGCATGCGGCACGATTCAAATCGACAAGCTCTCTTCTGTATTCTGACAACATATCAGTGACAATACGAACTGGATCTTGATGATACGGATCACATGATCAAACAAACATACCTCGAAAGGAACTTCGAATTTAAGTCTCCTTCAAGGAAAGATTGGAAGAGCAGAGAAGCCGTCAATAACGGTGGCGTCCTGGTTTATACGGATAGTTCAAAGACTGACACTGCAGTAGGCTCAGGCGTGTTCCCAGCGAATCTTTACCTGAGCTAGTGATTCAGACTGGCGAACTATGCGACCGTATTCCAGTCTAAATTACATGCTATATGAATTGCGGTAGAGCTCATTAAACGAACTTCAACAAGGATGAAAACGATTTGCATCGACAGCAGGGCGCCCATTCCAGCTCTAGAGTCATACAGATGCTCTTCGAGAACTGTAAACGTATGCAGAGTGGCTTTTGACAGAAAGACTAAATAAACTCCGATAAACATTATGTGCGTACCAGGCCACAGTGATATTGCAGGCAACGACAAACTCGATGAACTAGCAAGGAGACGCTCGGGAGCCATGAACAGCCCACCAACAACCCGTGGCACGTTCACTTGAGGACATCACAAACAAAATAAACGGAGCCAAATGGACTAAAATACAATCCGACTGGACAAACAGAACGCACTGTAGGGTAGCCATGATCTTCCGGTCATCGCTTGAACTGGTCAAGAGCAAGATGTTGCTCAAGCTCAAAAGAAATATGCTGGTAGCGACGGTCGGTTCATAGGACACTGCCTTACCCCATCCCAGGCGAGGAGATTGGGACTTACTTACCTCCAGCAATTTATGCAGGAGATGCGAGATGGAAGAGGACACCATCGAACATAATTTGTGTAAGTGTAAGCCCTATATTGGAAACGCCCCAACATCTTAGGTGCTTACAGCAAAAGTTTTAAGCTATAAATGGGTACGGAGAAAAATTTAAATCGAACCGAGTTCCGTTTTTTCCATTAATTGTTAATTGCCTTGACCCCTCTAGGGGCGTGTTAATTTTTTTGTTTGCCTTGACCCCTCCAGAGGGCATGGGCGCGTCAACATCTCCAGTACGTTGACGTTTCGATAGCAAGTCTACTTTTCGGAAGTGATGTAGCTAGCATGCACCCCCTATCCGCGACGTCTTTATACTGACAAGCTCGGAGCACTGTGCAGTTCTGTTAGTACCCACAAGCAGTTTTGGATCGCGCCGAGATTTGAACTCCGAGCTCTAGATTAGTATCGTAGAGCGGTGACCCAACGACTACGGCCACCGAACGCGACTTTTCCATTAATTGATCGGCAAAATTTTGCAACAGTAAGCTTCCTAAGTTTGATCGTTACTTGAAGAAACACTGGAAACGCGAATTCTCTTCATTACATTCATTCCTGTTCAAGCGTTCATCAGTAGTTCATCATTAGTCATCATCAGTAGTCTTTAAGGTCAATTTACAAGCTGCCAGAGATATCTTTAAGCTACGGAAAATTTCGTTAACCACGCTTTTACCGTGTAGTTCTAAGGGCTTCTGTGCTGGCTTTCTCTAATAACTTAACTGTAAGTTACGGTGATAAGTGGCGATCAATTGCACAAATATGGGATGCCAGACCGACACCTAGAACCAGAAAACCATCTTCGATTGTAGGCCGCACAAGTACAATCGACCTCGCTTCTGAATGTAAGACCACTAGCATACGGCGTATTTTTTTGCGAGTTTAGATTTTATTCCTTTGTATTTTATTTGTATTTAAAAGAAAAACCTGTTCATGAAGGAGAAGGGGCACATATTATCAAATCTGCCTCAGCGCCATGGGAGCGTAGACGATTCCAACGAACTGGGACGTCAAAGGACGCCCGCGAGACAAATGACAAGTCAAACGACGGATGCAGCTACCAAATAAAACTTATTCTTGGTGCTCCCATTTATGAATTAATCTTGTGACATTTACTGTGCTTTGACTATGGAAACTTGAGCCTAGCTCAAGCTGTCAAAACATGCTAAACACAACAACACAACGAAAGGTCCTTCAGAAAATGTTTGGAGCAGTTTGCGACCGAATCGGATAAGGCATTGGGTACAGCCATCAGTTGTGCACATTGTACCATGAGCATGAAGTTTCGAAGTTTCGATAGTCTTCTAACTACATCGACTTCGGAGTCCACTCTAAGGAGCTTGTATTAATCTTTCCTTGCAGCGTTTTTAAGGTAGAAATCTACGCGATCAAAGAGGCTGTGGCTTGGGTGGGACTTCACATTGCAACAGCGAATAGATCATGATCTTCATGAGCAACCAGGCTGCGATTAAATCCTTCGAATCAGGTTTGTACAAGTCAAAAACTATAACTGAATACCAAACTCGGCTTTCGGAGATAGGTAACTTCTTTAACATTGTGTTAGTATGCATTTCTTAATGTTATGGCTAAGCCTACTTAACCCAGGGTGAATATTAGTCGCAACACAAAACTCCAGTCCTAGTCGAAATAGATCCGCGTGGTAGTGGGTATAGTTACGGGGTATTTTATCATCGGTTAGCACACCAGGAGGTTTCGACTCCTATACGATTTCGGCAAGACCTGAGGAATTGAGAATGTGAAAGAAACTATGTGAAACTATCTGCTTTGCAAATGGCGGTGACTAATTCTTCGATGATCTGGGGAACTATCAGAGGTGGTCAACTTCTTCGTTTTGTAACTAACTCCGGATGATATTCAATCAATCATAATAAGGCTTTTTGTCTTACTTTCTCAGAGTATCACACTGGACCTACGTTTCTTAGCCTGTGAATAGTGATTTGTGTTAATACGGCAGCCTTCTAACCTACCCTATAGCAAATTAAAAAAAAAGGAATCGTACATTAGCAATATTGTAGCCAGAGAAAATCCGTTTTTCAAGACACGTGTTCGTATATTATATATTCAACACAGCTTCAGCTAGAAGCTGTGATATTCTTCTCTTCAAATTCAATACCGACCCAGAAATTTTTCAATTGAATAACTAACTAAAAATAGAAATTTGTCATTCAAAACTCATTGAACAATGACCACGGATGAACCACGCTGTGGGTCGAAAAAAAGTATCATTTTCGTGTCTTAAGTGGTTGATCTATGCAGATCGATCCTTGCGGTTCATTGTCTTGCCAATGAGTACACAATACTATTCCGATCCGAACATACTTTCTACTCTATTCTAAGAAGGTCGTCTTCATTCACTGAAGTACTCTGTCTGCACTCATCAATGACGAGTGTCCGTGAAAAATCCTTTTCTTAAGTTACAATTCGTTACCACCAACGACGAAGGCACACGTTTGAGTGCGTACTTGAAGTCATAAAATCATTGAGCTCTTGAAATTCTAAAGCACCGGATGTGTATGCGATAATGCCATGTCCTCAAGTTCCTGTTGTGCCATTCATTGCATAAAATCCATATAAGCCACCTTGAATGGTCATATCCTGCCGTTTCAATGTTGTTTGTTGCCAATATGACAACGAGCAAGGTGTATAGATTGAGAATGGGAGATACGGTTGTAACGAAAAGGAAGTGGGTTGGATGAAATCAAGAATTGTTGCACTGAGATAACAGTCATTCAGATAAAGTCAGTTTCATGAAAAGATGTATTGGAAGTACTCGATTTCAAGGACCAACCGCACAATCGTTTTTATTTCTAATATCTTGGACCTGTTGACAAGTTGCGTGCAATGATGAGTGGTTACAATTTAACGTGAAGTGCAGGAAATATGCCAATTTTCTTTTGAATTTTTTAAATTTGGAACTGATGTATTTGATCCGGCTTCGATCGATTCTCAGTCCAAATTAGTATTGAAAAATGGTTGCCTTTCTTATTCCTTTCTATATGGCTGCAACGAGCAGGAACTTCACTCTCCTTTCATATTACGTGCTTTTCCAACTCACCTCTACCTAAGGCGACAGTTTGACGCAGTCATAATAACCGAACTGCAAAATTAGGTTTTTTGATAGATGGTATTTAAAAGGGTTTTTAAACGGCCAACTCAGTATAAATTCTCCAATTAAATTCTCCAATCTGTCGAGTTATTAGTTGACATATCCATCCTCTATCCGTTTTCCATGATTTGGGTAGGATAAATGGAGGGCGGATGGCTCATCTGATAGCTCGACTTGGGGTTCAACCGATAGGTTAACTGATAGCTTAACTGCCAGCCAATGATGGGAGAACTGATATGGCTGTCTAAATCTTCCCTAATGCCCGGTTCACATTATTAAAGTCCAGTAATCCAGTCCAGCAATCCAGTCCAGTGCTGGACTGGATCATATCGTCTACATGATTCCTGTCCAGTAGTCCGGCGAGTGTGTTGTTGATTCGGTAACTATAGTGACAATGATTTCTGTATGAGCTGGAATGAAAAAGTAGACCGACAATCCAGTCACTGGACTGGATTACTGGACTGGATTGCTAGATTGAATTGCTGTCCAGTGCCGGTTCACATTATTCCAGTAGCAATCCAGCGCTGGACTGGATTACTGGACTGGATTGGTTACTGGAATAATGTAAACCGGGCATAATGTATTAAATGCCTGTATAATTTGCATCACCAAAAATTGCCCAATAGTCCTTCAAAGAAGTGGTATCGGCAAATACGAGAATTTTGGAAATACTGAATGCCAGGTAAATCTAAAAGCTATGAAACGAAAGGCGACGAAGCCAAAGTGATAAAGGTTTCTACAGAAACAACTTAAACGAAGAGCCACTTGGCTGAGGGTAGAAGCACGAATTTGCTCAAGTCAAGGTTTAAGTTTTGCCGTCTGTTCGTGATTGTAGTCCAACAGCCCGATGTCAGGCATTAGACGCCTGGAGGTCTGCCACCTACCGTTCAAGTCCACTTGAAAATATTTTATTGTATCGAAGACCTCCCCAATAGTTTCGGGAAAGGATGTTTGAGTGGTTTAGACCGCGTTAAGCAGAATTTAAGGAACAGGTTTCATAACCCTGATAGATGCCTTGCGGGCTGAGTATGAAAAGGTATAGAGGCGAACTGCCGAAAAAAACTATGACGTTCAATCAATTCACGTTCATCTTTGATGCGATGAGATCCCGTACGAGACCTGGATCAAAACCAGTCTCTCGTTTTGTATGGAAATAGACCGAAAACAGGTGAAACGAACTCAGCTATTATGCCACATAATTGTTTGTTTTCGTTTGGAACAGGGAGGCTGCATCGATTAGAGTAATGAATTTTGTAAGCTATGTATTTATTTAACAACTAAAATTTAGGATAGAGGATGCATGATTTTCTTGTAACTATTTAATGGTTCAAGAATGATTCAAAAGTAGACGAGCGCATTTGAATAGACCAGGCGCGTACATAGGAATTTTTCAAAACGGTGTTTTTCCAAGCCTGGTCAGAAGTCCATTAATCAAAATAAAATAAACTACATATAGCTAAATATACAAATCAATTTTAATAAAAAAGCGGCGCCCAACGTGGAGCAAGTGTAGTAAAAAACCTGTTTTGAGGACTTTGCATTGGAATGTGCACAGCAAATTCGTCTTTATTGCAATTCATTAAGTGCTTAAAGTGCATCATTTTTAACAAGCTTCCCTTGAAATGAAAACTTTTTTTTAGAAAAGAAGCGTTAATTAAAGCGGCGGCGGTGCCAAATCTAGGGTGTGTGAGAAAAAAAAACCTTTTCCCTAAAACAACGATATAATTGGCAAAGCTTCGAAAGGTTTAAAATAGGCAACATTTCGTAAATAATAGGAGATTCTCTTATAATGGACAAGTGTTTGCGGACACCAGAGTGTCCGTGGGGACGAAGTGGAGGTTTGCCGCGATGACCGTGAAGGTCCAGCCACGCCATCTGGCGAAAACTCCTCAGCGGGATAGGCGGCGGCACGAGCTTGCTGTAGCTCAGTGACAGGGGATGTTGGTGGGGTTTTCGCCCTCACGTTGTCCTTAACCACTACAATTCTGAATTAATCTCGTGCCTTCGAACAACAGCATACACAAAGGTAAGTGAGGTCCCACAACCTCGAAAAAATAGCAAATAAAAGAAAAAACTATTTAATGGCAGTGGTCGTCGACCGGCTCATGTACCTGACAATGATGCTGGTCAAGCTATAGTGGACCCTGGCCTCTATACCCTTCTTTCCTATAAGGTACAGCAGCCAAAAATTTGGGTACTTCCCTAACGAAATCAAAAACTAATGAGAATTCTACCTCATACTAAAGCAACCCAGACCGGAAAACAGAGACCAAGGGTTCCTCTGAAGGAAAACGCCGTATTATTTTTCAAACAAAAGGGATCATTATATTACGATTTATATTCGATTTTACACAAGAAACCAAAGTAAAGAGGGCAGGTCTCCGGAAAATAAATAAAAAGATGTAAAACAAAATTTAGTTGCAATTAAGAAAATTCGTAATTCAAAGGAAACTGAACAAATGATTCAACAACATTTAAATTAAATTTAAAAAAAAATTGAGGTACTTACTTACGTGGCCACCTCGATTCGGTAGCAGCTGAAACTTTAAATGAATTAAGATGAAAAACAAGCTAGCCTTTGGCTAGCTTACCGAAGGTATGATACCCTTCACGTGAAGCCACTTTGAAATTAGTAGTAAAACTTGTTCCGATTCCACTGTTCCTAACTATGAGAAATAGTCGGGAGATTTCAACCAAATTTAGGAACGTGGTTGGGCTGGAGATTAATACCAACAAGTCAAAGGTTTTTAGCCCGCCATTGCGAAAAAAATCCCACATCTATTACCATCAATATTAATGAACAGCCTGTGGAGAAGGTAGACAGCTATATCTACCGGTGTAGCATTGTTGCCGAAAAGGAGTAGGATATCGCTCATTGTATCATCTCAGCTTCTAAACCAAGCTCGGCCCTTGTCGCTCCCTGGTACTCTCTGTGCTTTTGTATAGGAGCAGTACATGGAAAGAAAAGTTAAGTTGCCCTACGGGTCAGATGCCAGTCAATGAATTGATACGCAGGACAAAATGAGCGGTAAATTTGTCACTTATTGCGTAAGGATGATAACTGCATTGCTTTACATGCCATGAAATGGAACCACATTTCCAGCCAAGGTCGACCAAGAGAGTGTCCTAAAATCACATGGCCCCTATCTATAGCAAAAGAGTGTAAGGCGCTGAGTAAGTCATTTCTGGTGTTGCACCCCGTTGCCCAGAACAGAGTACAATGGCGCGCAGGAGTAGTTGATGCGCTATGCTCACTAGGGGTTAGGCAAGCAGTGGGCCATTGCTCCATTAGCTTCCATATCATAAGAATTATTTACTTCATTGCATTCATTCAAAGAGAGAGAAAACGACCCGAGATTAGCGTGTTTGCGTTTTCCCCAAAATCCTTGCCAAATGATTGGGGTGAGACTAACCCCTAATGGACGGGTTGCACGCTCTCCGAATGACCGATTTCGTTACAGAGAATTTCTTGATAGGCATGTGCATTGGCATACAAAGTTATATGGACGATATGTGGATTCTTTTCACGAAAAATCTAATGCTTCATTTACACGTGAACATTGGCGAAAACACGGAACATTAAAAAATTGAATTCTAAAGGGCTAACAACGAAAAGATCCCTTTCTGTCCTTGCATGGCCATCAAGAGTAAACGAGCATTTGCGAGAGATTAGAATGACTCAAATGCTCGTGAATTCATGTTATATACCAATAAAAGCAATGAAAGAATATCCAACTTCAATCTGGGATCAACGATCCTAGTCCAAAGATCAAATCACTTCGTAAGAAGAGAAAAAAGTCATTCACCACATGATATTAGCTGCAAGTTAGAACTCCGATGGAGGGGAGAGGAAAATCGAATTTAATATTCCGAGATGGGAAGTGGTTATTTAGTCTTATGGCCTGGTCGCACTTTGGTACTGAAGTTTCTGTAACAACAACGAGGGGCTTATTGGACTTATTATTATTCATGTACGAATAATTATAAACTAAAAAAAAACTTTTTGGAAGAAATAACCTCGACCAGTTGCAATGGCTGTTTGTCGCCAATACGTTGAGAGTTGAATCCACTCATAAGAGAAAATCAGGCTTGCATACATCTGCAGCTCTTTGATGGCAACTAGTCATGGTTGCTCAAAACCAGACCAGACCTGCCAGACCCAGGTCTAGTAGATACGATTTTAAAAATATCTAGGTCGCCAGGTATGTTATAGTAGGTAGGTCTGGATAGATACGCAGGTTTTGAAGGGACAGAAGATCAATGCTGGGTAGGTTTGTATCCAGGGCTGGGTAGGTCTTTAGGTCTGGCTAGATATACAAATCTGAGTAGATCCACAGGTTTTGAAAAAAACAGAAAATTAGTATGAGTTGGTATGTAGGGCGACCGGTAGCTCAGTGCGTATAGGCATTAGTCTCATGTCTGACTACCGGCGTTTCGGGTTCCAATCACGTCCGCGACGGGGTTCGTGGCCATGGATGTTTGTGCTGTTTCCCCCTGTGGCACAGGGCGTAGTAATAAGCCACAGAATCTCCCGACTTGTTGCAGGTAGGCGGTTAAATGGGGGAGCAGGGGCTGTATGCTGGCAACGGCATTCTCTGAAATTAATTTATGCCAACGAAACGTCGAATAGACCACATGGAACAGTTGGCGCGCTATGCCCCATAAGGGGTTAGGGCAATTCAGTACGTATCTAGGTAGGTCTCTTCTTTTGGGTAGGTCTGGCTAGGTATACTCGTCTGGGAAGATCCGCAGGTTTTGAGAGAACTGAAGATCAGCTCTGGGTAGATACGGAAAAAAAAAAAATGGAGTAAGTCTAGTTAGACACACATGTCTTGAAAGAACAGGTGTAGGTCTGGGTATGGATAGATTAGATATGTTTTTATTTATGCCAAGAAATTATTGGTTGTTTTTTTTTTTTTTTTTTTGAAATCTACGTTTAATTTTGCTGAAAAAATCAAAAGCTAAAGGAAATCCTGAACGGTAACCTTTTTTTTTTCAAAAACACAGCCAATCTTGCTGAAAAAAATCTTTTAGGGGGTTTTTTGGGTCGCTGATCACGAATCTGACGTCAAAATTGTAAAAAAAAAAAAACAAATAAGAAATGGATAATCCGGAACGGCAACACTTTGTTTTCGTAAAAATATTCCGATATTGCTGGAAGTAGGGATTTTTTCAGTCGCTGATAAAGTTTAAATTTAAAAAAATGTGGAATCCTGATTACTTTTTTACGAACATGAAAAAAATATCCATTCCAAAAATCATCAGACAGCAGTCTGCAACTGCATGCATAATGTGCTTTCAACTTCTAAATTGATTATACGAGTACATTAATCTTTATTTTATCCTGAAAGAAACTTGAACGATCCGAAACAATACAAACCGTTTTTCAAAATAAAGTTTGGTCGCATTGCAAATGTATAGGTAAATTTTAATTGGGTTAATTCTTTCCATTCCATAAAAATGGGGTAGGTCGGCCGACATAGATGTTTAGACCTAAGTCTTGTGCCGTACCGGATCAGGTCCGATCGGATCCGCTATATTAGCGGATCATACCAGTAGATACATAGACATTACGAACTAGATTTATTTTCTAATAAGAGAGGGGCTATATGTTCTTACACAAAACCCAATCCCGCCAAAGCCCTTTTAAAATGAAAACCTCCATCCATTTGGAAGCCCTTTTAACCTTTCCCCCAATTCGTTTCAGTGATTTTATTAAAATTAAAGGGTCCATTTTCGGGTTTATGAATGACAAACGCTTTAATCTCGCTACATGACCTAGGCTATAATATATAGCCCACACACATTCCCAAAAATTACTCGAAGAATGTGTCTTATCTTTCCTAATAATTGATCAGGACTACTAAAGACGGGTACACCTAATCGATTATTTCTTCATGCCAATTTCGACTCAAAATTAAATGGTTCGATCCCAATTAAATAATGGCTACCAGCGCTAAGAAGGCGAAGGTTACAGTTTATTGGACACACCAAATCCTCAGCGGTTTATGTCGAGAGTCTTTTAACGAACCAGATGCCAGATGGTAGAGTCCATCATATAATATAATACTTCGAAAATATTTTATTATAAAGGACTTAAATCACCATTATAGCCGTTTATTTGTTATCTACAGTCAATTTAAAAAAATTAACTTCAAATAAAGGCAAACTTTACGTTGACAATTGAAAACCCTCGAGAACGATTTCGTCGGAACAACTGTTGAAAATTGCTCCTTTTCACATCCTTAAAACGGCCGATCGGTCTAAAAGAATCGAATACACACCTCCGTTTCGCTTGTTGTTCACGAAAAATATTTAATGAATGGTCGTTGAATGACTCGCACGAATGCATCTATTCAAAGGGATCAATTCAACCAGAAAAATATGAAAGAATTTTGTGAGATCAGTGCCGGTGAGGCTAAAAATCAGAATACGGCACATGAACAATAATCAAAAATCAATTTCAAACTCAATGGACGTCCATTCTTCGACTATTAAGAAAGTGACAAACTATTGTTCGACGGTTGTTGGAAGGCGAACGAGTCGAGGGTGTAGTTCGTGTAGTCAATAGGCGCGGCAATACTCCTAGTGTCCTTTTTTAATGGCATCTTATTATTGCTCTTTATGAGCACTTTAAAGGTGATTTTCTCATAAATAGCCACTCAATGGACAATTTTCCTATTCATGTAAGAATCGAATTTGTTATTTTTGCAGACAGCGTGGTGCTATAGGTGTGCACTTGAAAATGGATTCGATTCGTTTTGAAAGAATTTTCCAATTTCCTGCTGACCCGATATGTCACAGTGACGTGAAAAATGTGCCATTGAGTCGAAAAATGCATGCTAAGGTTTTGTTATTTTTAACGAGTTCAATGAATAAGTTCCATTGATTCAAAAAATAGCGTGAAAGAATGGAGATTCACTACGGCACTTAAAAAGCAAGTAAATTGGTTTTCATATGAGACTTGAAACTCATTGAAAAGAAGTGCGTATTAGTTACGGTTGACTACAAATTTCATGGTAACCTAAGACAATTTTGGTTCAAACATCAATAACCTAACTTTGTAATCCGGTTGGCGCAATAGTTAGCACATTCGTCTTCTATGCACTGGGCCCCATTTCGATTGCTACTGCATTATGCAGTAGCCTTCGATAAAAAGGGAATTTACGTGTCGGACTATGAGCCCATTCAGCAGTTAAATGAGTACTCATTCGTGGGGTAAATAGCTCGGTTGAGCGTGTTGCTGATCATTATCACACACCTATGCACAAAACACACCGTTACGATACAGAAAATGAGAACGCCTTGGTACAAATTGGACTCTTGTGCCAGTTATTTATTTATTTTTTTAATAACCTGTCACCTAATGTCTAATACACGAGGATAACTGTCTTCGAATTTCAATTTGCTAATTTTTTGCGTATCAATCTAGACCAAAATGCTTATCGGAAATGTAGTAACTTTTTCTCACAACGTAAGCTGAGTTTTTAACGTCGGTCATGAATGTACAGTGTTATAAGGGCGTGCTCCAAGAGGCTTTTCAGGTCTTCAGCAACATTTTTGGAAATTTGAAATGGACGTTCCAGCACGACAATGCTCCGAATCACAACGCCGGGTAGTTAAGTCGTCGATAAGAATCCACAATTTCAGTCTTTTCGATCGGAAACCTTATTCATGAGACCTGAATATTATTGAGAACGATTGGGAATGGCTCATTTGAAGTGTGTATGGGTCAGGGAAGCAGTATTCGGACAAAAATGAACTAATGGAGGCTATTAAAGAGGCATGATCGACCATTTCGCTGCACTATATTAAAAAAAAACTCAGTGAAACCCTTACCAATAGAGTTTATGAAGCAATTCTACACAAGGGGTTCTACCTCTGTCAACTTTGTCGAGCGGTGAAGGTTATGCTCTGTGGGGCCTTCGTAATGTACTTGTTTTGACACATTTTTCACAAATGTCTTCGAATTTGATTTACTTCAAATCATTTATTTTTGTTAAACGTCATTAGACTTTCAAAAATAGGCATTAATGAGTTGGAACTGGCCGCTGTTAAGAAACCCCGTATCGGCCATTTTTTCCCCTGTTTCAGGGCTGGCTGGCTGGCGCTCGGTGACCGTGGTCGTTCTGTCACCGCTCTACTATACTAATCTAGAGCTCGGAGTTCGAATCTTGGCACGATCAAAAACTGCCTGTGGGTACTAATAGAACTCTCACAGCGCTTCGAGTATGTCAGTATAAATACGGCACGGATAGGAGGTGCATGCTAGCAAATGCACTTCCGAAAATTAGATATGCTATCGAAACGTCAACAAGGCATAGAAATGCTGGAGATGTTGACGCGCTCATGCCCCTGGAGGGGTCAACGCAATTAACAATACTGAGAAAATATCATTTCGGCGCGAGATGCTATGGGGCGAACATTGTTCGTTAGGGTTTATTGGGGAAGTGACATCAGGAGGTCGAGGAAAAGCTGATGAATTGAGCGGACGCGGAACAAAAAAAAAAGAAAAAGATCTGGGATGATGGTGAACGGGTGGCAATTTCGTTAGAGATGAAGTAAAGAGGACTTTTTTGTTCTTTGTGACTACTTTGTGAGAAGTTTGGAGAACAGAGGATTCGAAAGCATCGCTGTCTCTGCAGCTGATTCGCCACTGTTGTGTCAGCTTCGAATTTTTGTCCTCGTTTATTAAGAAAAATTTTAATTTCCGCGGTGTGAAGTTTCAATTGGACAACGCGAAACAAATTTTTGGTGTCTATTTTCTCAGGGTCGCGAAATGATCGCTGATGTCGTCGTTGTCGTGTATTTGAATAGCGCTCTGATCCGGGCTCCAGAAGCCCTACAAGTCTGGTGAGCCTTGTGGATTATTCATCGTCGGTTGCCTAGTGCCAATTTTGGTTTTTCAACCCAAGTTGCGTGTCACCCGCCATCATATTCAGGGGTGTTGGGATACTTGCACGCTGAAATCGCTGAAGGGCGCATTTGTCATGAATGAGGGTGATTCAAAATGTTTGCTGTATGCATTGAATCTAGAGTGCTCTGGTGTACCATGGTACTGTTGCACGATTGGCCGTTGGAATGTGACATCATCACCCCCATTTTTTTTAACGAGTTGGAGATATACGCATTTGCGGAGAGTCCGCTACGCCGTTACTTGCGTTTGTTGTGCAAGCATTATAGCTCAGATGTATCCGAAGAAGCGACAGATAGACAGTGCTCCAGTACCTGGAATCGCGAATGCGGAATGCTAGATACTGATAATTATTGTTTTTGCAGGATAGGGTAGTAATTGCCACGAATCCTTTTCTGCTGTGATAAAGAAACCGCCCGACGTACATTATTTTTGTGCAAGTAACATAATTAGCGCATTGAATTGTATTTTCATTAGTGTCTAACCTCGAATTAAGTTAGATTTTTTTAGGTTGTGTTTATATACTAACGACTTGCAGCTACTGCTCCGTTCTCTGAATGGCCATCCAGGAGTTGAGGTTAGTGAAGTATGTATTTATATTTGATACCACATTTTTATAGCATTTCATTTTACTTGGTTTCATTTGTCTCACTCGTTTTCTTTATAGTTTCTCTAAATACTTTAATTGAATTATATCTTGTTCATATTCACATTTTATTTTGACTTTGGGGTGAAGTGTTTGATGTCATTAGTTTGAAAGAATATAATGATATTGTATTGAATTTCGAAACATCGGCTTTTCCTTTAAGGAAATCTAACAATTCCCCATTTTAAGTTTGATAACATGATCTTAATCCTCGGTTTTCTTAATTGTCAATTTCGCTAAGGGAGGCCTTCCAATTTTTGGCTTTTGTCGGCCATGATGGCCTCACGGTCGGGATGTTTTTTTTTCTTTTGTGGGTAGAGGCGGCCGAGCTCCACCGCCTTCTGGACCTCGGACGTTAGAAATTGGCAAATGAGCTAGCTTACGCCATGCTTCATTGATTTTCCTAATTTTTCTACCCTATGTCGTCTTGCCATAATTAGGCGACCGTTAGCTCAGTACGTTTAGGCGTGTCAGTCTCGTGTCTGACTACGGTCGTTACGGGTTCAACTCGCGTCCAAGGCGTTGGAGGCTATGGATACTTGTGTCGTCTTCTTCCCTGTGGTGCGGGGCGTAATAATAAGTCACAATATCTCCCGACTTGTGGCAAGTAGGCGGCTAAATTGGAGCAGGAGATGCATGCTGGCAACGTGCATCGTCCGAAACTGGTTTATGCGAACGAAACGTCAGCTAAGCGCTATGACCCATTTGGGGTTAGGGAAAATTAGTAAACCTAGGCACAATATATGACTAGACAGGGGCAGTGAGCGGAAAAACACTACACCTGTTTACCTAGTCTGAGCTGCTGCAACCAGCTTGTTCCACCGCTTAGCTCGCTGAGGAGCCCTCAACATTGGCAGCTGTCACTATCGGACATTTACGGTCCCTTGTGCTCCGTCCCCATTGACACCTTCGTGTGTCGTCTCTCGTCCAATACACCTTTCGCAAATGATATCAAAGCTTTCTGTCTTTGGTCACATTTCAAGGGAAAGAGAGCTAAATAACTTAGCAACCGCAGAAAAATTAACTCTTTGAAGACCAGAACCAGAGGCCGTATAAGCATTCTGAAGCCCACCATCAAGTGCTTGGGCGTGATGAGTGACGCGAAGCAGACCTCAGAGAGTCACAGTAATGCCGATAAGAAGAATGCCAAAGATATGGGTCCTAGACCGACCAAAAACCTATTACCGTCTAAAGTCATCACCTCAATCCTGTTGCATGCATCATCTTCGTGGGGCTTCGTTACGCATGCAAAACCAAACGAGTCAGCTCGGTATATCGTAGTAGTTAAGAGTAGGCTATGCATACCGAACTACATCGCATTAAGCTGCCTACTTCGCCCCCGAAATGACCCCAGCAGTTATCCTAGTGTACGACACGAAGCTACTTCACGAAGGCCAACGGTTGGAGGCATCCGAAGTTTCGGAAGGACGTAGAAGCATGGAGAGGAAGAAGCGGATTGACCGAAATATTCTATTGTCTGCAATTTACGGAAAAGCTTGGTAAACTGGTGAAGGAACTGGGGGTGTAGTGAGCTTGAAAAATATTGTAGAATATGATACTTCTATCAGATAAAAGAGCCTGGAAGAGGAGAAGCGCAGATCTGCGCGTGAAAGTGGCGGCTTTTAGTTAACCAACCACACTCTTCGATATAATACTAATAATACTGAACAGTGATTCCGTGGGGCATTCAAGGAAAATAGAGAGTGAGAGTTATTGATTATAATTACAACAGGAAACTGAACACGACCACCAGTAACGTTCTGCCGATACTAGGAGTGAAGTCGTCGTTATCAACGGGGGTGTTTGTTATACCACCGCGAGCGATATACATTTGCTCTCTCAAGTGAGTTTTTAGAATCCTCCCTCATATAAAAGAAATGTAAAAACGAACATGCCAAAAAAGCGAGATAATTTTCTCCCAACCATGTGCGTGCCATCTCCGAAGTGATCCGACTCCGCCAACGCCAATAGTAAAACTAAAGATTGGATGGTCCGAATATCGAAATCTATCATCAACCCAAAGGATTGGAGCATATTTACGAGTAGCATTACCCATCCGATAACCATGCCCATCAAACAACATTGGACACCGTGTCAACAAATTTCAGAATTTTAGACAATGATAGAAGCGTTCTTATTACTATTCATTAAAAACGGGAGATGGAAAGGGAGCAAGAGGATCGTCTCCATTGATCTTCAAATTATGAGACTTAAATTTTCAGCTCACGTACCCCTCAAAGAAAATTTGTGACACAGCCGATGAATTGGAGACGTGGGGAAAATAAGGTGACTGCTAACGCCGCACCACACTTGAGCCTGGCATCTCCGTGGCTAATACGAACCAGCTGTAAGGGAAAATTTTTGGAGTTGCCCAAATCATCATTCTTGTCGTTTTAGAACTTACAAAATTATTTTTAAAATAATTGCTTTATTAATTTCAGTTTAGTTTTTACAGTTAACATTTCAAAATAATAATTTGGTTGGACTCTTATCGGTTTATTTCTACTTCAGGATAGCTGCTGTTAACGTGTAGTATTCCAGTTTTAGGGAACCCCGCATTGGGCGACGGGGACAAATGTTTCAAATATATTTGTTGTCCTTGAACTCCGGCTAGTCAAGCTTTACAGTCATACGAACCATCACTTGTCTGCTTCCCAAAATACGAATAAAAAACCGCGATCTTGGTTAACTTGGCACACATTCCACGAGAGGTAGTGCATCTTCAATGCGCTTATACGCTACCTAGTAACTTCTTTTGAAAGTACACTGTAAAATAGGTGTTCTAATAAAAATACTGTTTTTTTCTGGAATAGATATAATCCGATACAACAACCCTATAAAATGTTTCCAATTATCTTTTGAAATTTTTTTGGACTAGTCAACTTCGTATAAAAACATCTTCTTGCCCAAGATAGGGAAAAAGCAACCGAATCTATGAAGCGGAAGAAGGAAATGTCCCAAACTGGAATCATGGAGAAAACAAGCAAAACGGAAAAAAGCGCCAAAACTATTCGAAGGGGCTGAAAATAAATGAATGCACAAATATTTTTGCTTGTAAATATGAATTTATTATTCTTTTTTTCTTATTCTTAGTAAAAAAAAATACAATCAAAAAATGGAAGACATATGATTATATAAATTTTCTCTGCACTTAATAACAATAACATCACAGAGTACAGTCCGTAACCCTAAATATCACTCTCGAAATAAAGCTCTTCGTTGCCTCGTTGAGCCATGCTCAAATCCTGCGTTTCGCTAAAGCCTTTTCAGAGATCGGAAGAAATACCGGTACCATATCAGGAGCCAGTCAGCCGCGATGATTAAATTCCAATTCCACAAATTTTCAATATTTATCGTGGTGATCCTTTGCAGGTTCAGATATGTTTAGTTGCTCCCGTGGGTCGATGTCCAGAAGAAAGTTCCGACTTCGGTGCGAGCGTAGTGAACAGGGATGCATCGTTGACGTCTAACCGGTAGATCGTTGAGCAAGTCCTGTTCCAATTGTTCGTTGGCGGCATTTTGATCCATCTCTTCCGACGATGCGACGCTACGAATCTCCTCCAATGATGTATTGTAGTCGTTATCCAAAATTTCGGCTAGGGTTTTGCGTGTGCAACGCTTCTTCCTAACAATCTTCAACAGGGGTTTGAGTACGTTGCGAATTTTGCGAAGCGGCGACATTTTACCGCCTTCGCTCAACAGCATGGACGAGTTGTCGAAGTTGTAGTCACGACGGAAGAAAGACATTTTCGTTGTTCGTTCAAAAAGACAAGAAAGATTCTCGAATGATTAGATGTGTTCGGACAGAACGTGTTGCTTCAACTGATGACCTCTGCACGTGTTCGCATCCTTAAATAGTCCAGCATCTCGAAGGATCAACATCATCATCCCACTCCTAGACTCGAATTCGACCAATAGGATGCCTGAAAATAGGCAGGTGTTTTCAGTCAACATGATTTACTGAAATTTCGGATTCACTCAAGTGTAATGGATGCGAACGGGACAGGCTAGAGAAATAGTTTCGGATTTCGATATTGTTTACGTGGGTGATGGACTAAGGTCCCTCGGGATCTTTTCCGTCATCGCACCAACAATGCCCTGTCCCGTAATTCGCTACGGACCCTATACAGGAAGGATTATGCATACGAAATGCAAAGGAATTTCACGTAAGCACGAAGTTAATAATGGAAATTTAAGGTAGGCGCAGGTAGGATTGTGAATTCAATGAGAGTACAAGTTAGGGTCGTATCTGATTTTATGGGGTAACCAATTCGTATTGTCAAGGAAATTCCAAGTACCTGTACGGATCACTGTGTAGGTTGACGGAATTTTGATTAACGTGTCGTGGGGATTGAGATGGGATTCTAATTTAAGTGCATGCAAAGCATGCACGATTGGAAAATATACAAGTGTCAATAGTGTACTTGGAATCAGGAAGGAGATATTTACTAAGCCTTTGATTAGGAAGGAATAGTTGGTAGAGCAATTGGTATTTGTTGGGTTTGAAATCCATTTCCCGTTTTTCCATATTCATGGTGAGTGCTCATGCCATAAATTATTCATATTGGCAGCGTTGAAGAGCTGAAAGATGGAATTTTATTTTTATTTTGAATAAAATGCATGATAAATATTTATTGGTATTTTAATATTTTTTTTAACCGATGTCAATAAACAAATATACTAGTAAGAAGATAGAAGTGGAGGCAAAGAGTTGTTTTTATGATAGTTTACAAAACCAGTATTTCTTTTTCAAGAAGATCTGGCTCGAACTTTTGTTAAATGTTTAAGGATACAAAATTGACCATACCTAAATTAAGACATTTTTGCGTCCTTAAAAATTTGATAGATAGGAATGGTCCTAAATATAAAATGGTCAACAAACCCAATGATTGTATTATTTTAACAGTTGCTGAGATGATACAATATGTTTGCAATTAGGATACATATGAAAATAAGGACCATAAAATCCTTAAGTTTAATTGATGTGGATTAAAGTCTCTGATACTAATTTTGATTGTCGTCTTGAAGTTTATTCAATTGTAAAATACTTGTTCCAATTTCTTCTCGGAGTAGGTTGATAAACCAGCTATAGTAAGACAAAGTTGTTGGTGGTGTCATAGAATTATTTGGAATTGATTTTCGATTGCATCGAGAAGTTTGGAATCTCTCGCTTATAGCATCAATGACATAAATAATAAGTCAGTATTCATAATTTGTGTCGTTTTAGAGGTTGCATTTTAGGAGGATTTTTATTATTATTATTAGCTCATATGAAGAGAAAAAATATGCTGACAAATAAATACGCCAGTTACAGGTCGAAACATATACGAGTATCTTTTGAAAATAGAAGTTATATTTAGCACTACCAGCTCCTTTGTAAGCCCCAGAGTCGCGTGAAGGTAATAATCTGGAATCCCATAGGGGATTTCAACTTTAGGAATTACGTACCTTTATTGGATTTCTGCTTTAGGCAGTACGAGCACACAATGTATACTTCATAACAATTGGTCCACAAACAGTGAAAAGAAGTCGGAATGAAAATCAAAACAAAAATGCCCCAAAAATTTGGGTCGAATTTATATGTGTATTTAAATGAAGCTGTTTATCAGGCTATAATTGTCTTTATTTATTAAATTAAGTTTACAAAGTAATTCAGATTTTGATAATTAAGTAATTTAACAGTGTGTAGGTTTTTAATATCTGTTTAGTTTTCTAAGTTTTGTAATTAATATTATTTACGGTTTAGTTAATTGCCAAGGCGACAGATAAATTTTGATATTACCTAGTTGGCAGCTACAGTAGGAGACTCCACTAGCTCAAAATTTGATGCAGTGTGAGTGTGGACCTGCAGATTTCCATGCAGTGACGTCAGAGTCCGTTTAATATGGATTGAGTGCAACTATTCCAAACATTCAACTCGTCTCGTGGGAACACGATGTCACTGTTAGCCCGTCATGATGTATATACCTATAGTTAGGTATAGTAAGATCCACAAAAGATTCTGTCTAAAGCAATGAACACATTGAAAATGAATGAATACTTAACATACATTTAATTCAGAATTCTTTAAAGTTCATTAAATCATCTCATTATTTTTTTTTTTTTAGATTTGAGCGGTTAAGTTTAAAGTCCATAGTTTATAAGCAATGTGAGTTCTAAGATTGTGTCCACTGGTAATATGCAAAGTTTTGCGACCTCATGTTTGTAAAATTAGTTTTTATGTTTAACGGTTGCGACACGGACACATCCATCGTTACCTGGAGGAACCACTGTTGCGGTGGGAGGTTATCCTCCTTGATAAGAACGATATTACCAACATTAATGTTTTGCCTTTTGTTTTGCCACTTGTTGCGGAGTTGAAGAGTGTGTGAATACTCCTTACTCCATTGTTTCAAGTCATTTGCTGCACTAATTGCCACCGATTTAATCTGTTGGTGGGTATTTTTATTGTGCTCAACGATGGGACGGGAAGAACCAAAAAATGGACCGGTGTTAGCACCGAAGAATATGTACAGTCATCGTTGAGTGCATGTAGTAGCCTAGAGTTGAGGCATTCCTCGATCTGAGTTATTAATGTTAGCATTTCTTCAATGGAAATTGTGTGACAAGCTACTACACGGCGAAAATGGTCTTTGGATGACTTAACTCCAGCCTCCGAAATGGAGTGAAACTGGTGGTATGAAGTGCCATTCAATTCCTCGATGATTAACCAGATTAAGGCTGTCTGCGCTATGGAGTTGATGTAAATGCGGAACCAGTTCCTTTTCGGCACCGATGAAATTACGTGCACATTGTCACTGTAGAGGTCCTGACATCGTCCACGCCGGCTCACAAAGCAATGAAGAGCTACAGAGAATGCTTCGACTGATAGATCCATTACCAATTCCAAATGCACTGCGCGAGTGGCGAAGCACACAAAGACTGCTACGTAAGTTTTGAACGTCTTCTGACCACGTTCTTTGACCGTTACTAGTGAAAAGGGTCCCGCATAGTCTACTTCACTATGCAGGAATGGTTTAAATGGACGTACACGATTATGAGGTAGATCGCCCATTAATTGATGATTGGTTGCAGCTTTGAAATGGCTACACGTTACACATTTCCGAACATACTTGCTGACCAGATATCGTCCGTTCATGATCCAATACTTGCAAAGCGTTTTATGCAAAGTTGCCTGAACTCCTCCATGTAGTGTGATTTTGTGACAATGAGCAACGTGAAGTGACTTTGCGGTGTCAAGATGATGAGGAATTTTTCATCATAAGTCAGCATTGCATGTTTTATTCTACCACCAACGCGTAAGATTAGTTGTTTGTCCAATATTGGGTAATGCTCCGACTTCGTATGCAGAGTTCGTATTTCCAATTTAGGATCAGGTTCCAGTTTGACATGAAGACACTGGCACTTTCTCGATTTCACTATCGGTTGCCGCAGGGGCGTAAGCGAAAACAGTGAAGGGGACCTCAACAATCATTTGATCTTCATTCAAGGTTAGAAGCTTTCCATTGCTATACTCTACCAGATGTTGGCAGAAGTTACGACCACTTCTAAACTCTTTTATGACAACGTATACGCGATTAAGGTTGTTGCATCTTTCGGCTACTTCTGCTGAGGCTAGTAGAGAGTTCGCAGAACTCTTTTACAACGTAGCACACTACGCTGAACTTCTTGAGAATTCTGTCGATAAAGGAGTTCGATACTGCTTCGTTTGTCGTCTGACGCTGCAGCCAAACGAACCTTCAGCTCTTTTCTTACAACAAGCCGCTGCCATGAATTATTGGATATCCAGGGCTTCTTACGGTAATCCGGGTTTGTGCAGAGAATGGAACTTGTGCTCTGAATGTATGAATTTTTGATATCATCCCAGTTTTCGTTTATCTCACTACCTTTGCTGCTTTTGCACAAGACGGTCGATCTATTGTTTTGAGACAGCTGGATTTTTAAGTCAAGCGGTGTTGAGCTTGCGGCCTCTGTATCTTTCGTCGCTAGGACGGATAATAATCATAAGATTATGGAATCTCCCCATCCCAATATGGGCGCCCTACTTATTTTTCACGTCCAGGAGGCAACTCTTGAATCTTTTACTAATGGTCCTTGTGCTCAAAAATAGTACCACCGATGAAGAGACTGTGAAAGTTGCAGAATTCTACAAATCTTTCAACGTTGTCGTTACGATCCCCAAGACCGTGTCTCCCCATCACATGCCTCAACCCATTGTTATCAGCGCCAACTTATGCATTCAAATCTTCCACAACCATTACAGTGCCGCTTTTAGGTATTTCGCTCTGGACGGCGTTTCGTTGTTCGTGGAAGGAGTCTTTCGCCAAGACATTGACGGGTTCACTTGTCGGATAGTATTGTAGTGTTGCGATGCTCATCATTTTGAACCGGAGCCTGGCGGTGATGATTCTTTCGAAGACTAGATCTCAGGATAAGAGACAGTTACGTGCGGCTCTGGTTCAAAGGGGTAGTGTCTACTGGCATACATATCCAGTTCTCTGTTTGTCGGTTTCAGGCAGCAAAGGGAAAGGCCGTGGTATTATTTTCACACTCCACACCACACGGGGGAAGGTTTACCTCAACCAAATTAAGGACCGGCAGTATGGCGGCTTTACTTGGTTAACATTTGTTCACTAACACTGCCGTCCACGAGAAGGACCATGGAAGAGGATTTTGTCCCAATTGATTTATAAATGTTTTCCTTATCGTAAACATTTCGGATATGCCTAAAAGATTTACAAAGCATCCATCAGACGGCAAAACATGTGATCTTATTATTCAGTATTTCCTAATTTATTTCAGTTAGCCGTATTGCTCCTTTTCTCATAGCAATTAGACAAAGAGAGAAGTATCAACTGCAAAAAATATCATTCTCTTGCAATAATTCTGCCGAAATTCCCATGCTTGCAGAAAACATCACGTCCTACTAAATATGTTTTCTCTTTTTTTTCTTATTCTTTCATTAATCTCCCAAAACTCTAACCGATTTTCTACATTATATTCAAATAAACATGTCCCTAACAAATCTGTTTACATGCTCAATATCCTTATTAACTGCCAACTTATTCAGCCCAGAAAAAAAAATTGCTCATTATTCCTGAATTTTCGTGCGTAAGGATTCAACAACCAAATCCTATGCAAAATTGGGCTAAGACATGTCCGAACACGACGCTTCTTGATCTCTTCCGTAAAAATGACTAAGTATATTGTCCTGGATTTTCTTGTATCCTTCCTCCTTTCCCATGGAAAATCTTTTGAACTAAAAATCAGGTTTCTTTTTATCTTGAGATCTCCTACACAATCTTTAAGGAAATTGCACAATAGTCGTATTCAAGTCAAGTTTATTTATTTTCTCGGCTTTTTAGCGCAATTGGAATATGGCACAATAGGAGAGCCTCAGGAAAGTGGGACATAAAAGGAATCGATTGTTGAATAGAAGAAGACGAAGAAGTTAAGAATGGTAGGAACGTGAGAAAAATATTTTCTCAAGGATTAGGCGGTATCTGGGCTGTGAATATTGAGTGAAAACGTATTCGAAATTCGGTTAGTAACCATTTTTGAATGGCTAGGCGATTATTTTGCAATAAAAATTGCAAACGTGATCGATTTTTTTGTTGGTGCACACGTTCAATTAGGGCCGTTTGACTGTGATTGCGAGTACCGATAAGAGAGGTGCACAACTTGAAAGAACCTTTCCTCGGTTGCCAATCATGAAACAATTCGAATTTATGTCTCATTTGTGCACGTGTCCTCGATGATTTCCATTCCAAGCACACTGTATGAAAAGGGACTCGAGACACTATTCTTTCCGGTTGATGGTGCCAATCTCCCGTGGAACTGTCTGCACTCACCTGAATAGATTTCGTGAGGACGCAGCACGTAGTCTTCGCCAACTTGTCGTAACGTGTCTAGACAGTCAAGGAAACGTGAAATCGGCTCGGCTCCAGGACTTTTTTTAAGGATGGCACAGGTAATGGACAATTATCAGTGAATTAGGTACGCTGAAAGGATTATGTTCACCGTCTGTATATATGCTGGTCCTGGTTGATACTGCAAGAACTCGAATATTGGCTGACGAGAGAAGTGATGCATTACTTGATTTGATCTGAAGATTGCCTATTGTCGATTAGATATAATGCGGGCTACTAATTGAAATTATTTGTATGATTGGGAGGTTCGGAAGGGAAACGACGTAAAATTACTGCAAACATGATAAGATTGGGTGAAGACAAGACATCGTCTGTCGACTGGATGTGAATGAATGAGTTCAGAGTTTTTATCTTTTCTGTCAGCATCCTATGGATCTTTGCTTTTTTCGGCATGTTGTGAGTAGGCTAGATATTTAACTACTTTGGCTTTTGGGATACAATGTTTGTGGCTTGTGGCACTGTCGAGACATTGTAATATATGTCGCGACATATCCTAAAACTATTTTGTGGCACGTGCATGGTGCAAAAAATGTAATATACCTATACAAAGGAAAAAATATATGTAATTAAGATAAGGACGTTTATTCACGACTTACCTTGGCGACTGAGTGAAGACAGAATATGGCACCAACATGATGGTTAATCTACCTAAGTTTCTTATCTGTAATTCTGTAGTGATAATTTTTTGTGAATAAATAAAACAAATCAGAGTATATTTTGATTTAGTTTGTGCAGAAGGATGTAATGCCCATGAGGATCTGAAAACTCTGAAGGCAAGATCCCGATGCAGTAGCACCGAAATAGTCCACTATTAACATAATCATGGCAACGCAAATGAGATTACCATAAAATATCATTTGGCTAACGTTTTTATGCTCATGAAGTGAACACTTTTTTTAAATTTTCACATACTATTGTACTGAAAGAACGGAATTCGTCGCTTTTGATACTGAATCGTATATGACGATCTCCACTTAACGTCTACATTCGATGACTTAAGGAGTACCTAGCACTGGGCTTTCACCTCCACCTTACAGGATGGCTTTCTCCGACCGAAGTCAGAAGGATGACTACTTTGGAACATGCACTTTCCTCAGAACCTTACCATTATAGGCCGCGACCTAGGTTAGTCGACTTAACAATAACCACAGCCCCCACAAGGCCAACACCTTGATGGGTCAGTACCTTGGTACTGTGGGCACACCCGTCCCCGTGGTTCATTATTTGCTACTGACTTCTCAAAAGGCGGAATGATCTCACCGTTCAATACCCTAACGGAATATCTTGCTGATTAAGGATTGCATTCAGGGCCCAGCTAAACCCACTATCCCCAAAAAAGTTGAAAGTGCTTCCATTCCTCTCGTACTTATAAGCATTCTCGAGAGCGCTTCCGTTCCTCACGTACTAATAAGCGCTCTCCTCAGAAGGGGATAGTGCTTCTTTTCCCATCACAGGCTGGCGCCATGTTGAGGTACTAGTAAGCCAGTCGGCTGGGTCCGTGGGGTTGTCAGGCCCCAAAGCAGTATAGGAATCAGTATCTCTCCCTTTCCACCAATCCACACCTATGTTAGAATCAGAGATTGGGAAGACTCCAAAGCCGTGTCTTCATCAAGTCTAGGAATCAGAACACTGGGCAGACCCCACAAACCTTCCCGCATTATGACACCTATAGGATTGCTCCAATAGGAATCGTTCGAGAACCTTTCAACCAATGTAGCCTTATTACGTAGTTCGTTATGCGGAGGCACCACTCCCCATGTGTCGCATAACGACGGAATCTATTACGAGACCATCATGCAACCTTGGCGACATATAACGACGGAAACTAACTAGCGAGACCATCACTCAGCCACCATAACTTCATAACTAAGGTACGTGGGGTCGTCAGTCCCCAAAGGCCAAGGCCCCTTTATACTATGCACAGCCTCCTTGCGAAGAATCAGGTCCGCGGGTTCGCTACACCTAAAACACCTTAAGCCTTTTGACTCAGTGAATGTCCCCTGCGGAGACTGAATCGTAGATATGAATTGACGTCCCGCAAGAATTATCACCCCAAAATAAAAATAAACAATAGCCCCAAGTGTGAGATAATAGGCTAGATTAGGTTAAGGCGCTGCCATGGTGCAAATAAGAACACTCAGAGCACTCTTGGGTTCATTGTGGAACCACCAATAATATTTCACCCCACTAAAAAGAGACCTAAGTTCCAAACCGGCCTGTACTGGCAGTACATCGACTCAGCTGAAACTCCTCATATGATTGATGTCCTCCAAGTCACAGTAAAATCAGAAGCCTAGAAATTTTTTCCTCTTGGTGGCCAATGCTGGACAATGACTTAGAAGGTGTAGAACGCTCTCCTCCTCATCCGCAATCTCACAAGCTTCTGCAGTAGTCATTATGAGGAAGACGGAGCCTCCATGCGAGCTCACCGATGGGGCAGTGCTCCGTGATAGTCCCCACCACACTACCAATTTGCCTCCTATTCAGTGACAGAAAAGAGGTAGGTCGTTAGAATCGAAGTTCCGTCAAATCATTCTCGCCGTTTCTAGTGTTGGCTCTAGCCACCGCAGCGGACTTAATCGGCAACTTGCATGATGCACTTGGCATTTTAATATTCATACGGTCACTATCGACAACGCCAGTTGTCCCCTCACGAACAAGCTCATCCGCCCATCAGTTACCTGCAAAGCCACTAAGACTCGATATCGAGCAGAGGGTTATGTAGAAGAAATAACCCATCTCAATGAGAACCGAACGACACCTTGCAACAGTCTTTGAAATAGTGAGAACAGGGCCAAGTGTGCGTATCGCAGCCTGACTATCTGCCCTAACCCCTTGTGGGACATAGCTCGTCAACAGTTCCATGTGACCCAGTTGACGTTTCGTTGGCATAAACTAATTTCGGAGAATGCAGTTGCCAGCATGCATCTCCTGCTCCGCCATTTAGCCGCCTACCTGCGGCAAATCGGAAGATCCTGTGGCTTATTATTATGCCCCGCACTACAGGAAGAAGACAACAATGGCGGATCTAGAAATCGAGTTCAGAGGGGGCTCGACTTTATTTGTTACCTGGAGAGCTAAAGGTGTATTCATATTTATTAAACTTTCAGTCTTCAAATAGGTCTATTGAAAGCCTGGACACATTCCTTATTGGAGAGAAGCGTGGAATGATGATCGTAAAAACTCATGAAAGCCAGACATGGACTGAAATAGGGTTCGTTATGTTACTATCAGGGACTCATCATTCAACAATCCTTGTCATTAAACTAGACGGAAGTTCCAGTAAAAAAAAAAAACGCCGTAACTTAGGCCTGGATGACATTGCAATATTCAGGGAGACCGAAATTTTTTTTTAAGTTCATCGCAGAAAACTCCGACATTTAATCCATCATTTGTCTTGGAGCTATCTGATTCGGTTTCTATTAAATAAGGCAACAAGAACGCGTTGTCCTCCCACTGATAGCGTGATTTTACTAGAGCGACTAAATGCTTGTAAAACGCATATTTATTGGAGACAATCAATCGTTGACCGAACATTTGGATTGTTCAGAATTGCAGCGTGTCCGGAGCTTTAAGTAAGCCAATGACCAGTGTCAGTCTATTCACCAAAAAAGTCGAGAAATAGCAGATTAAGCAGCATGTTCAATGAAGAAGTATTTATCCTCAGAGCGCCACAAAAAGCAGGGCAGACTAATCGTTGCACCTTACTCAGGAAGCCACGGTTAGCGTTTGTAGCAGCCCATCAAAAAATTACCCCATGCAATACCGAAGCGGCTTCATAGAAACCTAGAGTTATCCGCAAAGACTGGGATCATCTCATGCAGAAAAAGAGGCTCTGGAAGCAAAAAAAAGAAACATTCTTTGTCTTCTCCGGATTTACCTTTAGCTCATAGTTACTAGCCCAAAGGTTGACTGCGAGTGGGCACTCTGCAATACCTCAGTGTAATAACACCAAGAAATTTACCATGGTAATAGCAATGGGATTCGCATATCCACGCGCGTTGCTGCCCAACACCTTCAGACTTTAAGGCAGTTTATTTAAAAAGGTCCAGAGTACCGAAGAGAACACTCAGTCTTTAGGAGTATCCCTGCTCACAAGCTTTCGTTCAAACGATTTTTCTACAATAGATAAGTGTGCACCATGAGCAAAATCGAGGAGGAATTCGTAACGCAAAGAAATCCACTCGTGTCGGGTATCTTTTGTATTCGCTGTAATTTTTATAAACCATTCTCGAGTATTTCCTCGAATATTCGCATACTAAGGCCTACATACCATATATTTTTGAGGGGGCCTGAGTCCCCCATGGTCCCCTCTGAGTCCGCCATTGGAAGACAACACAAATATCCATAGCCACGGACGTCGTCGTGGACGGAATTCGAACCCAAAACGCCGGTAGTCGGACATGAGACTGATGCCTCTACGCACTGAGTTAAGCGGAGAACACACATACGCGATCGCGGTGGCGATTGCGTTCGCGATGGCGATCAAACGCGTTCCACGTTATTAAGTTAAGCAGCACATACTTGTCGCGATCTGTCAGCGATGGAGTGGACATCTGCAGCGTTCGATCGCGAAGTAGTCGGCGATCTGAGATCAAACGCAACTGGTTGAACTTATCGCAGATCGCAAGTATTAAAAATGGAAGATCTCACGGGAAAATTAACGGGACATGTAAAAAACATAATATGTTGTTTGATATGTCACACACTGACTACAACAATGTGCGCATACAATTTTTGAAAAATCGAAAAATAAAAAACTTTCTTGCGATTACGATCGCGATTGCAACATGGTGTGTTCGCTTCCTCCTGTGATCGCGATCGCGAACGCAATCGTGATCGCCATAGCCATCGCTATCGCGATCGCGTATGTGTGTTCTCCGCTTAACCGGTCGCCCCAAAAGTGTGATTTAATTTTTATTTTTTATTTTTATTTCAGAATTTTGTGAAGAAAACTTCGGGAATTTGAAATGGAACAGTGCCAACAACGGCTTGATTATGCCATTTCGTTCCGACAAAAAGCAGAAGAAAATCGCTATTTCATTCACAATTTGATAATGAGCGATGAAGCCCATTTCCAATTGAATGGTTTCGTAAACAAGCAAGATTGCAGGATATGGGCTACGGAAAATCCAAGAACAGTTCATCAGCAACAATTACACCCACTTAAGTGTACTGTTTGGTGCGGCGTATCGTCTGAAAGGATCATTGGTCCATATTTCTTTGAAAATGCACATGGCGCCGCAGTTACGGTTAATGGTGTTGAATATCGAACGATGCTGGACAATTTTTTGAGGCCAGCTGTAGGAAACCATCCACAGTTGTGGTTCCAACAAGATGGAGCCACAGCCCACACAGCAAGGGATACAATGGCTCTGTTACGGGACCTCTTTGGCGAACGCATTATTTCGCGCAGAAGCGATTTCAATTGGCCCCCACGTTCACCGGATTTAACAGCGCCAGACTGTTTTCTTTGGGGTTATTTGAAAGAAAGGGTATACGTAAATAAGCCAGCGACCATACCAGAGCTAAAACAAAACATTCGCAATGAAATTCGAGCCATAACACCCGAAATTTTACAAAAAGTTATGGAAAATGTACTGGAAAGAGCACGAATGTGCGAAGCCGAAAATGGCCACCACTTGAGGGATATAGTTTTTCATACTTAAGCCAAAATTATTCCCCATTAATATACTGTATAACAAAAAAAAATTATAATAATTAACCATTAAATAAAAAAGTTATTAAACATTCAAACCATAACGGTAGTTTTGCGCCACCCTGTAGAATGCCAGTACACCCGGACCCCGATGCGAGTGAGAGGGCATCTGGGCCGTCCGCCAATCATTCCAACTATCCTATCGCTTCAAATTTTTTATTCCCCATTTTCGTCTCCTGTGTTTGTGTTGTCTTCCCAGTGCCTATGATTTTTTGTTAATACGTAAAGGCCGGGACCAACGAGCGGCGAAAATCCCGCCCACGTCTCCCGAGCTGAGCAACATACAAGCATACGCCGCGGCTTACCTCGTTAGGAGGCCTTTTTTCGCTAGTTGAAACAGCCCGACCATCACGGTCACTATGATACCTTAGGCTCCGTTCCCACAGACATTTTTGGATGACCACCAGCTCGTTCGTTACAAATTCCACATCTTGAGAAACATGGGTACAGTCTTCGGCGCAGCAATTTAAGCTACCTGTTAGACTACTAGAACACCTACAGCGTTCCACGCTTGTCAGTAAAAGACGAGTCGGATAGGAGGTGCATGCTACCAACGGCAATATTCGAAAAATATGCAATTGAGACGTTAACAAAGTATAACTATGAAAGAGATATTGAGGCACCCATTCCCTGCAGGGATCGAAACAGTTAGCAACAACAACATTATTTAAAAGGCTTTTTAGACATCGTTATCCAGAAATTGTCCTGCCAATCGCAATTAGTCATGCATAGACTTAGATTTTGCAAACGGACGAGCCAACCATTGCATTATGAAACAGAATCGCCTAACCGGTTAACAAGTTCATTAAATTTAAATCGCATTGTTTGTTTCTAGTCCTTGCAAATATATATTTTACAAATTCAATCAACTTCAGAGTCGTTCAAAGCCACTATGCCGACAGATCTTCAATTGGATATAGGTACACATCAAATGTCAGTCTGAAAATAGACACAGCAATTATGATTTTGTACAAGGATACTTGCAAGGTCACCTACATATATGCAAGAATAGTGTCAACGTGTTGATGGTTCTTTCTGATTTTACTCTTTTAAAAGAGTCCTTGGATATCACCTTTAAATAAAGCCATGTCCGAAGTATCTATTTGTTCAGCCACAAAATGTGCCAGAATGACTTACATATTATTTATCTTTGTAAGGACTTTAGTGACAAACAATCTATTTGTTGGTGAAATCAGTCATGAGATTTTAAAATAGAATGTCATGACATTCGGCAGCGTTAAAGCAGCAGCGTTGCAACATCAGCCTCTGCCTTTTCAAGGCTAAAAAAAATTCAAAATTGAGTAATAATTTAAGGATATGAATTATGTGTTTGATATTTGAAACCTCCCCTGTTTTCTGGATAGCCATCAATATCCACCCTATAGATAATCTCTTGTCATTAGACATTTTCATCCAGACATCCATAATTCGTCACTTGACTCAAGGAAACACATGCAACAATAAATATAATTACCACATGTTTGCATAAAATGCTAAAGTAAAAATTCTCTCCAGGACTAGAAAAATATAGTCCCTGGAAAATCCACTTAACAAAGAGCTGTTTCAAGTCATACCAACCGCATGCTAAGGCCACTTGATGTTTCCTTGGGCGTCTAGAACAGAGTACATACATTAAAACCACGTTAAATGCAGGTTGGTACTCTACCATTGCATGGTGTCAAGTGTACTGCAAACACGATTTCAAATTTCCTTGGATTACCTTCGCCACAATGAGAGGATGAAAAAAACGTGTTTGACTATAATTCCACCAATATTTTCTTCTTGATTCCTTTCATAACACCACACTTTTATTCCCCGGCGACATGATCGAAGGGTTTTCTCGGGACTAGGGTTATGCATCATAGGATTGAAGGTATTTTATTTGAATAGGTACACGGTATGAAGTCTTAAGGCATGTGTAGATGATCCATTTTGAAGGAGTGTTACTGGTTGTTGAGAGTAAATTTAAGTAAATGATTAAGAATATTTAAAAAATCATACGTGCATTTTTTGATATCAAATTTAGTCTCAATTAAAAAAAAAAAAAGTTTTTTCAAAAGTAGGGTTATCAAAATTTCAAATCAGGATCTTCTATATTTCTCGCGTGTTAATTACCTGGACTTCTCCAGGGGCATGGGCGTGTCAAAATCTCTTGAATTTCTACACCTTGTTGACGTTTCGATGGCATATCTAATTTTCGGACGTGTACCTCCTACTCGCAACTTTACAAGCTAGAAGCGCAGTGGGAGTTCTATTAGTACTCACAGGCAGTTTTTTTGTTCGCACCGAGGATCGAACCTCCATTCTCTAGATCGTAGAGCAGTGATCGAACAAACGCTGCCATCGATCGCGTCTCGTTTGAGACTGGCTAAATAATTTCCTATTCATATTCCTACATCTTGTAAATGCTCGTCACTCCTCCTACTATTTGATGCAGTCTACACCATCCCTTAAACTTTACATCACCCAAACACAACACCATAAATGTAATCAAACATACATATCTTGAATAATAAATATCCAAACGAGCCCAAAAACGATCAGACTTGATGGATGTCAGTAATATTTTCTTAACCGGATAGCTTCGACGCGAAGACCGTAGAGTTAAAAGTAGGCAATGAAAGATTTTTTTTTTTATAAAAGGGTCATCTTTTTTTCTTCCACTCCACCATAATTCTCTGCATATTCCATTTAGGATTCATACTTTTTTCAACTAGGCTGCTTTACATTGTTGTGTCGCCTACAAAAACGGACACTCCACTCTACATGAATATATGAACGGATAAGATACAATTTTCAGATAAGGTCCGGTCCCTTTGGACCGGAGATTTTAGTGAAAACGAACGACTAACGAACGGACTATCATTACAAGTGATGGCCAATTTGAACACGTGCAAGGGTCTTAAAGATAATAACGTATCTCGGACCCTTGGTCCAGTTTTTTTTAAGAGGCAGGTAGAGAGGCCACGAAGAGCCCACAATCATTTTCTTCACGTTATTGAAAGGTTTTTGGGATTTGAATCTTTTTTTTTTTGTTCAATATTGCCGAGGCGTCTTTTGTTACTTTATGTGTCCCGAAAATTCCGACATGCATTTTTATAGATTTCTGCCCGGGATGATCGCCCTTGAGACAGCAAAACTACCGGACAAAATAAGGGAAAAAGGATGCATTTTTGTATTTGTACTGTCATGGCCGTTTTTATAATTTTCAATGGTATTTTCAGTGAAGAAATGCAAGGAATGACCACTTCCTGTTGATCGGAATCCATATTTTAGGATTAAAAATTCAATGGTTTCCCTTTTTCTTTTTTCCTCGGCCTGATATTGTGCTATAGATGGTAATGCAAGTGTGCAATGTTATAACAATTGGAATCAGATTATGTGCGTAACGGGTTCGAGAGGGTTCTAGTGATTGACACAATTTCGATAGACGGTTGATATTGGTCCTTTTGATTGGGAACGGATTCATATTGAATTCAAGAGCAGATGTTGGACGTATGAGTTGGATATGGGAAAATAGGATTAGATGAGTTTTTAGATGAATTGGGAGTCCGATTTTTTAAGGAGGTTGATTCTGGACACTCTTTGCGGCCTGTAATTGGGTACTTAGTTACGCTGATGACCACGAAATGATGCTATATTAGGAGCCAATTCGATAATGGTGGTCGAAAAACGTAACCATTGTTGGCAGGCACATGCCCACATTTTTCTGATAGGAAGTATGCTTTTGGTGCAAATTCAGTCTTTGTTGGTAGAGAAAATTGGAAGATTCGCATAATAGTTTAAGTAATGGGCGACCGGTAGCTCGGTACGTAGAGGCATCAGTTTCATGTCTGATTACCGGCGTTTCGGGTTTGAATCTCCTCCACGACGACGTTCGTGGCCATGGATGTTTGTGTCGTTTTCCCCCGTGGTGTGGGGCGTAATAACAAGCCACGGCATCTCCCGACTATTCGCAGGTAGTCGGCTAAATGGGGGTGCGGGAAGTCCATGCTGGCGACTGCATTCTCCGAAACTAATTTATGCCGACGATACGTCAACTGGGCCACATGGAATAGTTGGCGCGCTATGCCCCACAAGGGGTTAGGGCAATTGAGTAATAGCAGTTTAATGCGGAATACATGTGACGACCTTCTGAGTTGTACAGTATTTGTTTTTTTTTTTTTCAATTGGCGCCCAATGTGGGATGTGTAATATGAATTAAATAGAGTTGCACTCATGGCAATTACACATAAAATGAAACTATTATAAAAATCGCAGCATTTAAGCATCCTGCATGCTGCATTTCGAACGTATAATGTAATTAAAAGCACTGAGTTTATGCCAGGTTTTAAGCCTAAAACTAAAGGAAAATCTTAGTCGCATTAATAGAATGCAGTGGAATCAAGATCTAGTGACCAAACCGCCACCTGATCCATAAGACTTAAATTGTTGGGCTGTAGTACCGAAAAGTTCGAGTAAATTTGTGTATCGTATTGTTCAATGCCTGTCATCGCATAATTTGCACGCGCTTGTGTTCTACAGGTCTACTCTTCATGATCGCGATACTTTTCAACTACACGTAAGGAACACTTTTCTCCCCTTTCAGGTTGGCGATGAGATGAACCAGGACGCTCCGTCATCTTGCTGGAATTGGAAGCCAAGAATCCATAATATCGGGGATCGGAGCGTGTAGCATAGGCCGTTCGACGGCCATTGCTTCTGCTTTTAATCTATGATATCTTTTCTGGGTGTGATCAGACCCTAGATGTATTAAGTGGTTCACCGATGGGTCTAAAACAAAACAGGGTGTTGGTGCTGGTGTCTTTGAACCCAACACCAGGATTTCGATCGCAATGGGTGTGTCGCCCAGCGTTTTTGTTTGGACTTCGCGGCGCTCAGACAGCCAAGCTATAAAAGCGCTCTCCTCATGTAAAGTCTCTTCAAAACTAGCGAAGAAGTGGAATGAACTCATTCAACTGTTGGCAACCAAAGCCTTCTTGTTTTGGGTGCCAGGCCACCAGGGCAATGAGGAGAACGAGGCTGCGGATGAACTTGCTAGGCAAGAATCATCCAGTCGTTTTCATGGACCTGAACCTTCTGCGGCTTTGGACTGGCCTCGGATAAACTACGGATTGCAGACTGGTCTGCACTTTTACGTCATCAATACTGGAATAACTTCCAGGGCTACGTCAATCAAAGGAGCTGATAATGCCCTTTATTCACAAGGGTACTACTCAAATTCGTAGAACAAATTTAAGACTACTAATAGGGTACTTATCTGGCCATCACCTGAACAAGATGGGTCTGTCCAGCGAGACTGAATGCCGTCTCTGTCTGGAGGACGTGGAAACGATCAAACACATCTTGTGCGAATGTCCCGCCATCGCGCGTTTTAGGATGTCATTCCTCGGGCAGGCTACTATCAGCACTGTAGACTTCAGGTGATTCCTGCTAAAGACTTGGTGGACGGTCTGTTGGATTAATTGGCTACGGCACAATAGATCTCTTATGGGCGCAGTGTTTTCCTGCTGGGACAGTAGCTCGACTATTTTATCTTGTCTTATCTTATCTGGGTGTATGAGAAAAGCTTCATCCCTTTGTCTTTTTGTTTACCCTAAGGTACATGATTATATGTTATCGTGTAATGGCTCAAGCAACGAGCGTGCTAAAAACCCTGTCCACTTCACTATAAATTGAGCTATGCCGATCAGCTCGTTGTGGATCGTACGCTTTTAGCACCACCGGATCTTCAATACCACTTCCAGTTCCTTCTCCGAAAACACATTTCGGTGAACATCCAAGCAACAAAAATCGTGTTGGTCTCTGTTAGCTTTACGAACGAGGAAAGGAAGACGAAACCAATTCATTGGTCAGACTGAAGGGTTCACTTAAGCTGAAACTGAGAAGGATCTGACCGTTATTATACATATATTATACGAGTCAATCGTGCTATGGCAGGCAGCTTATCGCTGTCAGTCTAGCTTAGTTTGGAGCATGTGAACTAACCTTAGCCGATTTTCAGTTCATTAAAAGCAATACGAGGTGGTAGTTCAAACTCACCTCACAAATAGATTGAATTAAGTAATACGTATACGGAAACTTAGTTTTTATTAATCATATGCTCGGAAACAGGAGCAATATGTGATCTGTATAAAGTCGACCTGTATTAGGCATAAAGTGGGGGTGAAAATTGGCCGTCGGCATTTTTCACTACCCCTGGCCACAAAGACTTTTAGTAGGAGCATGCTGGAAAAACTATCGTCCAAACTCCAAAGTGCAAATACGAATTGAATTGAATTGAAGATTTGTAGTGAGGTCTACGCCCTTGTCTTGTACTACTAAAAATCCTTGGGCCCAATAGAAAGGAGCTGTCATTATGTTGTCTATATTTTAGGCTTTTATGAAATTAACAATTTGCTTTGCATTTCAAGTAGTCCGGATGGCGCAACGGTTAGCACGTTCGCCTTCAACGCACTGGGCCCCGGTTCGATTCCGGGGATTTACGTGTCGGACTATGAGCCCACTCAGCTGTTAAATGAGTACCCATTATGGGGTAAATAACTCGGTTGAGCGTGTTGCTGATCACATACCTCTGCACAAAAAAAACCGTCACGATCTAGAAAATGAGATGATGCTAACTCATCTCGAGGCCGTGGTTCAAATTGGACTGTTGCGCCAGTTATTTATTATTATTTATTTGCATTTCAAAGTGAGGTACACCAAACTTGCGAATTAGATGTTGCTTTGCGGGCTTACACATGTCGTATTGACCGGAGGAGTGAGTTTAGATTTTTGGCGAAGGGAGTAGCTTTGACTGACAGTCGCTTTTTTATGGAGCAGGTAGGTTTTTTATTTAAAGGAATCAGAAAGGCTATGAACAAGCAGACGAATTTACTAGAATGGCATGTGCATCTGCTCTCCTTGTATTGGCCGAAATCTTTTATGTTGTCTGCCAAGTAGCAAATTAGGGATTGGAGCAAGATTGAGCTGCCTCCGTCAGTATCAGTGTAAATTATTAATCGCCGCCTACTCCTCCAGTCATATCCTGGATCTACTAAACTTGAGAAGAAAAAAACCATACCCATCGTATAAGAAACCGGCTGTCGTTTTTGTGTGGCCAACAGCGAATCACAGCAGTTCATCTTCTGCGGATGTGAAGGTCTTGCCCAATGTCGAACAGAATATTTCCTCATTGCCCGCCTTATGACCGAGGACATAGCCTCGATTTAAGCTGGTCATCTGAGTCGATTTATCGAAAAGATCAGGTTGGATCAACATAACTAGTCCGGCTCTCTAAGCAAGGCAGTAATATAATAGATCGCGGTTCCTCCTTAGAATGCCAGTTTATCATCTAACCTAATCTACTTTGAATTACTACTTATTACGTCAGTTGTAAAGGGATAATATACTCCACCTCTTTGGTGTCATTTTCTGATTCTTATGCGACCCCGGCCAGTCTGTCACAAGGGTGGGGGCGGGCTCGAAACCTATTCCTAGCATATTCGATTTAACATTAAACAGCATGTTCGATTCAAGATGATTGTGTCGTGATATTTAGGAGCGGTAATCTTCTTGTACCCAATATAGCACCCAAGGTACATCCACAGCTGTCTAACGCACCCCACTATGCAAGGACCTTGATGTGATACTCTCGAGGAGTGAACAAGCTTCGATTTTGATTGTCGATAAATATTCCTCTATTCAAAATGGTATGAATGGAGAATTTTGAAGGACTTTTCTCACATTAATCTATAGCGAAATGATAACTGCTACATCATTAAAACTTAAACAATATTTACTGTGCATTAGAATTTCAATACAAAACTAAATGCGGCCATGCACTTTGCCAGTAATATTCTATATAGCGACGCCAACGCCACGGTGGTTCGATGGTGAGGCGTTGGCTGCTAGTTGCCACAGATCTGATAATTAAGTGTCGTTTTCCCCGTATGTAAAATTTCGAACTTTGAGAATGGATGTCACGATAACAAGCCAATGTGAGGTCGGAGGCTATAGTTATGGTCGTTCAGATCAACCCAGGCCACCTAAGTGCTAAGACCTCTTCAGCAAGTGACTGATTTGACGGGCGCGGGAAAATTAGCTCTGCTATCGATATTGAAGGACTGTGTAAAGAAAGGCGTCAATTTCTGCTTGGATCCGACCGATTGCGGAATACAACCGATATATTCCCTAATAGTGGCATTTCGGGTGCCGGGCACTCCCTGCTCTACTTAGGTTAGATGACGCATTAATTTTCCTACAGAATTCCTGCAACTTTCACTAATTTCTATCTAAAGACAAAAAATTGTTCCAAATTTTGGTATGACCTAAAGCGGAAATCTTGTCTGAGATCTCCAAGAATGAATTTTTGAGGATTTAGCGAAAATCTACTCTGGCATATATGTTCATAATTACTAAGGTGTCGATGTCTTTTCGAGTATCCCAGAGTTGATTTCCGTGGGTTAGTACTGCCTAAATCGGTAATCTCTCTGAGATTTACCAGAGTGAGTAACTGTAGGATCGTATTATTTAAAACGGAAATCTACGCTGGGAGCCCCATACTGAATTTCTGCGTTAGGCAGTAACAAAATGTGGGGCGATCTTTCACTTTCAAAAAAAAAAAAAAAGTTTGTTGCAATAATATAAATTATAAATGGGCAATTGCTCGTCTCTTTTTGGCGCGAAAATTCCATATGATATATTATGCCGAAATCAGGGCGATCGTTCGTTTTTGTTTGGGGCAGTAGTTTTCACATACTCTACTCATGGACATACCCTCAAAATTAATACAGGCGAACTGCAGTATTCTAAGATTCGTTCGCATCCACACACAACGAAAATAGTGTGTAGGCTTTTTTTTTTCAACACCGCAATTATGACCTGCTAAAATTCAAGCGAATTGTGAACAGGCACTTTATATAAACTCAACCCATCCTTATTTGTCCCCTCAATAATTTCACTATCACAAATGACACGCTGTCACCCCAAAGAATATCCCAAGTTTTGACAATATTAAAAAAAAAGTAGAATATTCTTTAAGGAATTTCTTCCACCTCTAAACCAGAATTCCTTAGAATTTCTCACATCACTTTATCTCAATTGTCATGCATGTTACCTATCACATTTAGGGGAAATTAACAACTTGGTTGGAGATTTACACGTATTTTATTATTTATCGAAAAATTTCTTCTTCTTCACGTATTTTTCACCCTTGTCTCTGATTTCATCTTAAACAAAAATTGAAACTCCCATCCTCTATTCTTTAACACTAAAGTCTAAAAAGTCAAAACCGGTCACCCTTTCCAATTTATATGTAAAATCCAAACTATTGACGTTCATTGTTATCGAATTAAACCAAAAATGGGTGTACGTCAATTTGACACTAAATGAATTTGATTACTTGACTCACAAAAATTCCATTAGACATTCCCACCAAAAATTTCATGGTCAAACAAGCCTGTTAATAACCTCATTATTCGAAAATAATTTAATCCTTTTTCATGTTAATTGGAATGAAAAGGAACAACCCTAAAATTCAAAATACGAAAAAAAAAAATCCAATAAAAATCCTTTGAATTAAATTCGTTTTTAGATTCGATTCGATCTCACTATATTCATTAGAAGTCCGTCCGAATTGCCTGTTTGATAGAACCCAAAAAGGATCAATCGAAAATGTTATGTAAGTCCTCACTGTTACAAGTTGAATTTTCCCTTTTCAATGGTCCACACCCAATTGATCGTGTCTGACAATCAACTGTGTGTAGTCGACGACGTCGTCGTTATAATCATCACCCTCTAATTCCGTGCACTTCGTTCATGTTTTATGTCAGCTCATATTAATGGAGCCCTAATGTTATGAGAGGGTGTCGAATAAATCCAATTCACTGTAGACGAACTGTGACCATGCCAAAAAACCAATTTTGAAAAAATTTAAAAAAATGGTTCCATTTTCTATGGAGACCTCTCTAGACTGGAGATTTTATTAACGTCTATACCGTAAAAGAATTGAAATAATCGTCAAGTTTTTTTGCTTCCATCTCGCGACGAGATCCTTTTTACTTTAAGTCTAATCACTATAAGATGTGGTGGCGGTTTTAAGCCTCTAGGACCTTTCTGGTACGTTCTCATATCGTGATGGGTCATGGCTTGCGTGCACACGTGCACTTTTATGAAGAGGACCAGGATCAGTCTTGAGGTTTTAAGTGTGTCAAACACAACCGAAACTATGTATTACCCCCTACGATGAGATGGTTGATTTGGTTTTAGTTTTGGATATTTTTTTATACGTATAGGTTGTGTCTTTTTATTATTAGGAATGGGCTCTTCTCGAGGAAAGGTCTAATTTGAAAGGGACTGAGTGGTAGTTGAAGTGATGAGGGAGTTTATACATGTTATGATTTTTGACGGTATTGAATTCTTGAATTCGCCTCTGTTATGAAGGTTATTTTCTCGCATATGCTCACATAATTTTACTCCCGTTTAGAATACCTCCATCCCTATGAAAGTAAATTAATAAACTCTGAAGATTACTTTTTTTTTTGAAAATCTTCCGATTGTTCTGTATCACAATCACCACGCATTACACAAACAACAAATCGTTTGTTGGTGGTGTAATACGTGCTCGTTACTCGACACCACACTGGATTTATGTGCTGAAAGCGTGCTTTTTTCAACCACGAATTAGTAAGACCATCAATCGAATCTAATTCAAACAGGTTACTGGCTTCAATCTTTTGTTTTAAATAATTCCCCATTAGGATTTTGTTAAGGTAAATCCCAAGGTGCTGAAACTAATTTTTCTAGAAACAATAAGTTGAAGTTATCTAGAAAAACCATAAAAGACGAAAAATGTCGTATGTATGTACCCCTTAGACACTTTGAAGACATATAATACTCATAAGAAATGCCAGTAATGAAATTGATGGAGGGGTTTCTGTTTTTTTTTCCTTCAGATGAATTTATGGTTTGTCGGCAGTTTCTGTTCCAACATACATATAGGGGCTATTTGTTTACTATGAAATATTGATAATTTTCAATTCAAGGAGCTGAATATAAATTGAAGAGTAGACCGCTATCGACTAAGGAAATTATGGGGTAACGTTCCTTAAACCAAATTTCCAAAAGAAACTATTGCGAAAAGGTATAGAAGTGCTGAGAAGTATGTATCAATATTTTGGATTGAAATAAGAAGTAAAAAAATCATTTCTGTAGAAAGAATTTTAAAATATTTATGAATCGGGTTATATTTTCAATTGAAAATATAAAATCAAACAACAGTCATTGAATTAACGTTTAATGATTACAATAAACATCGCAAAAACAGTAACCATATGAAGAGGTCAAATATTCTACGCATTTCAGGCCAATATTGCTACGAATCCGTTTCAGGATAATACTAATGTAGTTAGCTCCGTTTTAAAAAGTAATGTTTTAGAATAAGGCAAAATATAGCTTTATTACTCAATTGCCGTAACCCCTTGTGGAGCATAGCGCGTCAACTGTTCCATCTGGCCCAGTTGACGTTTCGTTGGCATAAATTGGTTTCAGAGAATGCAGTTGCCAGCATGCACCTCCTGCACATCCATGGCCACGAACGTTGTCGTGGACGGGATTCGAACCCGAAACGCCGATAGTCAAACATGAGACTGATGCCTCAACACACTGCGCTACCGGTTTAAAACTTCGTTTAACCACCTGCATAAATTGTGGCGGTATTCCGAAAATCAAAAGGCAAGAGACTGTATTTGTTTGAGTCATGTTTTAGTGGCGTGCCCCTACTACTTTATATTTTGACCCAACTATTTACAAAGAAAATAACTTAAACAATTTAGTAATCATTTAAATTGAGAGTATTTATGAGCCGCAAAGAAGTCAGTGTGACTAGGCTCATCTTCCGTAATTTCTTTTTATACCCTGGACTTATAGTATACCAATAGTATAGGGCATATTATTTTTGCCACGACAAAAATATGTAACACCTTAAAGGAGGCTCCGGAGGTGTAGCAATGCTTAAATATAAATTATCAGGGTCACCTCCTGATTTGATTTAGACATGCCTGTGTGTCTGTTTGTCTGTCCGTCTGTTTGGCTGTCTGTCTGTCCGTCTGTCGGCCCGTTCGCATACGATATCTTTCGATACAATACAGCTAGAGCCTTGAAATTTCGGTCAAATTTTAGCAGTGTAATTTAATTAGTTGGTGTTGAAAATGGGCATGATCAGGCTAAGAAAACGCTTACCTCCCCTACATATGTAAAATACTTAAATGTATCTATAACTCCCGATTAAATAAACACAAAAAGCTCTAGCTGGTAGATTACTCGTGAGGGTAATGTTATACTCTCTTTGGAAAATAAAATTGATCAGTTGAAAACTAACGGTAATTTTCTTACAAAGAGCCATGTACTACCCTACTTTTCAGGTTTTTTGTCTGTAACTCTTATACCAATTTACATAGACACCTGATTTTTCGCATGTAACCCTGAGGTGAGAAGCTGCTTAAGGTTCTGTAAGTTAGGCATAATCAGATCAAAGTAACGCGTACCTCCCCTACAAATTTCAAAAAATAAAATATTCGTTTAATTACGATAACTTTCGATAGAATGACACTAGCAAGTTGAAAATTTGGTAGAATGTTGCTAGTAAGACCTACTTAGTTGGTATTGAAAATTAGCAGAATCCGACCCAAGGAGCTTCCACTTCCCCTACAAATTAAACTTCAAATAAGCGATAACTTTCGATAGGGTGAAGCTAGAGACTTGAAATTTTGTCTAAATGTTCGTGGGGTGATCTAATTGGTTGGTGGCAATGATTGGCAAGATCCAACCCAAGGAACTCCTACCTTCCCTACAAGTGAAACTTCAAATAAGCAATATCTTTCGATAGAATGAAGCTAGCGACTTGAAAAATTCAGCAAATATTTGTAGAATGGGTTAGTTAGTTAATTGATTTTGAGAAGATCCCACTGAATGTGTGCCAACCTCCCCTATACACTTGTCACGTATGAGACCCACTTTTAATCCATATGGTTGTTTCCAATTGGTACTTTTGGTATCACCACTAGGTCTGTACATGTCTAGGGTATTAACGCTTCGGACTCCGGGCCGAAACGAAGCTTCGGTCTGGTTAAATTTTAATTTTGACCAATGAAATCATATGTATGCTAACCAAGCCAAGCCGCAAGCAAGGGTAGGGTGATGATTTGGTTGTGGTAAGCATCTCCCTGCGGTATGGAGCGAATGAATAATACCACAGCTTTTCCCTTCTCCAGCCAGTCATTGAAACCGACAAACAAAAGACAGGATAAGAACTGACTCAATGGTTACAAATTTTGGCTGTAGTAAAATGGCAGAGATTGGTTTCAAGAATGTGCGTACTCTCCTGGACAATCGATCAAAATGTTTCCGAATGTACGATTTCTTCAAATAGAGAGTGAATTTCTGTTGTATAAATTAAACATCTTAAGAGTTTTCAATTTAAATTGGAATTGTTTGTGACACTTGGTTTCATTCTGCACACCAACTTAGTATGCGTCTGTAGCTTAGCTCGGTAACGCACCGGGCATTTTTTGCTACTCGAAACACGGTCTCTGCGGTTCGCGCCCCGCAACGGGACCAACTATTTTTTATTCTCAAATTCCCTCTGATCTTAAGAGTTAATTGGATAAGATGGTGAAACAGCGTCTTTCCAACGGATAGCACTGTAATGTCGTACTCCAGTCGAGGTACCGATAGTGGTCACGAGTCAAGTGCCTTTTAACCAGAGCCACACAAAACTGTCTCTTATCCTAGGATCCGGTATCCGATAGATTCATAACCGCCAGGCTTTGGACCAAAATGAGTAATATCACAATAAAATACGTAATGTTATGTTCCAACTGAATCTGACAGTGTCTTAGCGAAAGACTCCTTCTACGAACAGATAAACGCCGTCCAGAGCAAAACACCCAAAGGTGACATAATAATGGTCGTGGGGATCTGAATGCAAAAGTTGGCGCTGATAGCTATAAGCTCAGACTTGTCAAGGAGTGACAGGGTGTTGGGAATCGTAACGACAAAGGTGAAAAATTTGTAGAGTTCAGCAACTATCACAGTTTTTTCATCGGTGTCACCATGTTTGAGCATAAGTCACTTGGTCCTCTGTTGATTGGCACAGCACACAAATTCAGATCGACTACTTTACCATCAGTGTAAGATTCGAAAAGTTACCTCCTGGACGTGCGCCGGGCGCCGATATTGGAATGGGAAGAGAACATTAGGTGGATTTATGCTCGCGTCTTAAAGGTCGTACTTGTCGTAAAGTTGTAAACTTCTGTCATTGATGAGGGCTGAAAAAAAAAACAAGATTGTGGTAAGTAATGTTTAATGGTACAAAATATTATTCAAAACGTAAATATAAATGGAATACAGAATAATTTGGAAAACGTAGTGTGTACCATATTTAAATCATCGACATTGCATAAAGCAAAATTAAGACTAGTACATTTTCGCTCAAATTTATGAACAAAATTTTAAGATTTAGTGTCGGTGCTCTCTCTGTTAATAAATATTGCAACAGAATACTCATGTTTGCAGTTTATATTTTAGCGCAACCATGAGATCTTAAAATTTTTGTACAAACATTAGAAAAAATTTTTTAGTCTTATGTTTTTTTAAGGTAAATTAAATTAATTCATGTTGCCATGGTACAAATCTTTCGGGGGGGAACAAAATAATTGGCAAATGTTGACCGAATATGGTTGCCTTGAACGCTTCCTCGTGGATTTGGGTCTTTTCGCCAACTTTGCACTGCTGCATTGTTTCCACTTTCGAATCCTTCGAAATTGGAGCCGTCGTGTTTGCGGACAAAATTGTGAACACAACACATGCTTTAACAATTTCAATCAGCAAAGACTCTGAGGTATCTATTTTCCTTTGCAAAATTCGCCACTTTGCAGTCAGGTTCCCAAAAGCACATTCTAGGTATCTTCTCGCTCGGCCGAGACGATAATTATTTTTTTTTAGGTTCATCTAGATGTGTTCCTCCAAAGGGATGTAAATTATGATGAAGGGCGAATGCTTCATCTGTTACAAGGACGACAAGCCTCATATTTTCATTCATACAAGTCAGAAACCAATCCTCTAGCCTTGCCAAAAGAGTTTCAAGGTGTTATCGACATGCGGAAATAGTTAAAGGATTTGCCCTCATTGTTTTTCAAACTTATGAAGAACTTTTGGAATCTTTTTTTTTCGCGTTGGTGACCACTCATCAGTAAAAGATGGACCCAATACCTCCTAAAGTGCCGCTTATTCATTATTTTGTACCAATACAAAAGGAGCCGAATGCGTGGATCCATCCCATGCTTCGAACGTCGACGTCATCAGTGCTACTAACTAATTGAATGCGCCTTCGTTTCACGCTTATCAGGATGGCGACTGATCACGAAACGCTGTTTCAATTTCGAGAAAAGCTCATTCGAGTAAATATCGTATCGTATAGCGTCGTGTAAAAGCCGTCATACGGTAGAAATACCCCAAATATTGTGTAGCGATACTACAACCAAATCTAAACATACTAATTGCTCGTTGTCTTGAATATAACTCGCCGCAAACTTGTATTCTCGCATAGGTCCAGCGACAACCGATATCAGTCGGAGTCCACGTACATCCCTCGATGATAAACTTATGTAGTTAATGACATCAGTGAAACAACATCGTTGAGGATCAACATTGACATTGCGATAAATATCTAAAAATGAAAACAATTAATTCGCCCTATTTCGAAATTTACATTTCAACGTCCCCCAGAATGCTAAAAGGAGTCTTGTGCCGTAACCTCCGTCTTTGAGTCCCGCACTGTCACCGTTGTTCTAAAATAAAACAAAATGTAAAACATTAGGAAAATATATTTAATATTAATTAAACCGATACAAGAGAAGGATTTTAAATTGTTTTCCCAATAAGTTGTCTTTTGTCGAAATTTATCTTTGTTCAAATTTCCCTTTGTATATTGCCTCTACAGTGGATTAAAAAATTACTCAAATATTAAAATCTGTCGATTAAATTTCAGATGAATCTCTCTCACCTCATCTGGTGCGTAGTACATTAAGCTCAAAACTAGCTGGCTAGGAATTTACTGCACAAGTCAGATAAGGATTGTCACATGGAATCGCCTTAATGGTCCGTTAATTTTCATTTGAGTATATCCACCTCTTTCAAATCAATTCCCTGATTAGTGAAATACTCCCTAAATGACCAGATTATCGAATTACATTTTCCGAATTCACGAATACTGTACCAATCAAATTCTCCGTCATTTGCAATCATGGATGACAATTTGAAAAATCCGGTCAGTTATTAGACACTTTTCCTATTTGTCGGGAAAAGGAACAAACCTCTAGCATAGTCCGACAAAACCGATAATGAACCGAGACCATTAATCAAACCCAAAACCGATCAACCCTAGACTTGGCAATATGGTGCCAACCCATTATCATATTACGCGCACATCCAACGACTATTTCGTCTCGCACATGTGTTGCACACTAAACTAATTTCTAAATTTAGGATAATTTTCAAAAATGAAATTCGATTATAGCATTTGTACACTATTTACCCATTACTAGACAACCCCTCGAACAAGTTCCTTACACTTGTTGTGTGGACGCTTTATCGCATGTGTTTTAGATGCGACATGGCCTCACACATGCCCTTAACTAACCCGCCATTAAAAATATATATTCAATCTATATGGTCATGTGTTACACACTTTACAGTTAATTATCATCTAAATTGAAATGTATATTAAAAAAAATCTGATGCCCTGAAAATTTGAATATTTGCTCTGCTTGTCAAAATCCTTATCGGCGTCATCATAGCCCTAAGCAGTCATCCCTATCCATGCTGGAGATGTTGTTGCTGTAACTAGCAGCCACTTCATATTTCATTATCTTGAAAATACGCCGAAAAATCACAGAGCCATCAAATTTTTTTTTTGTGGATGCTAATGTGCCTTTAGGCTTTGCTTTCTTCAACGTTCTTTATCATGTCGGCCGACGCGACTCATCCATAAGGACGATGTGGAAAATTCTTAAGATATTGAAAAAATATCGAATTTCGCTTTTAACTAAAATCTGAAAAATGTTCCTTTTTTACGTATTGAAAACGCCAGCCAACAACCCGAAAAGTGGTCAATGTGGCGGAGGTTAATTTCATAAAAATAATGGCTCAAAGGGAGAGTTTTCATATTTTGTTGCTTGTATTGTCTCAATAAGTGCTTATGAGCTTATTTATCTACATTCAAAACAGTCAAGGATCAATTTAAAGGGACAGTATGTCTTTAAAAAGAGCACATAGTAGGAGTTGAAGAGAATTCAAAGTTGAATGAGACTTAACAGCCAAAAATGATAAAGGAATATGGCCCCAATAATTACTCAGTAAGTTCAGCGTACCGATATGAAGTTACAAGTTCAAGTTACAGAAGCCATGCACCACTTAATCAGTTAAGTTTACAAAGAAGTAAAATATATATCCTACTCCTGAGTTTCCTTGGAATAATTTCTATAGTCTGAATTTTTCTCAAAGACAGCCACCCCACATTGGACGCCAATTTAAATCAATTATTTGTGCAATATCAGAAACTGTGCTTCCTTAAGTTGATTTGGTCTAAAAATCAAAATCTACCATTACTACGAGTACTAGCAATTTCAAAGGACTTAAACCAAAATCTATGAAGGAACTTTACCTGCACAGACTGTTACCACCCCTGACCCAAATCGTCTTTATATGTTAATCTTGTAATGCGAGACATGTTCACTTGAGCAACAAATGTGGTAAACATTTTCAGCTGTTATACGATATCGTGTTAAGGATTCACGACGTTCACGTTTTTGCATAGACACACATTCGAGTACATCACATCGATGCCGGCATGTTACCGGAATACTAAAATGCGCATAAGTAAACTGAACCAACACTTGGCCAAAGGAGAAAATTAGGCTCTGCTTAGGATCACATTTGTTTAGGTTGGATGGCAACAAATCGTCCTTTTTTTTGTGCTCGTCCTGGCCGATGATGGCGGTGGCCACTGTAGATAAAATATGTTCAAGAGGATATTTCGATATATAGCGCGGAAATCTAAACCAAATGGAAGGCGGGAAAAAAGGAAACATATTCAATGGTGCCGACAAGGAATCAATCTGCCGGCTTAGTTATCTGAAATGTGAATTAACCGAGAATTAAACGATGATGTTGTTAAGTGGTATTCAAATATGGAATTAGGAAGATAATGGATTTTTCTACGAACGCCACAGCGGAACATATTGCTACCAGGAATTTGTAGAGAATTAGATGTATTTAGTACTCAGCATGGTTTGTGTATTTTCCGCCCAATTGAAGTGGCATAGCGAGTGACGAGACAGTTTTATGTTGTATTGATTGTCATTCAAGTCTGAAATGTAAATATATTGTACTTTGTCTTTGGTCATATTACACCCGGCGTCAAGTTTATTTGCATAAGTTACTCGTATTGATGGTGTTGACTAGCAGCCACGATTCAGGGAAAGTATTATTATGTTTTATTCCGAGACTACGACATGTGAGTCTTAAATGCGATGAGTTCTGTAGCGGAGGTGATACCACTAAACTTCATTTTTAGACCAAACTGGAAAATTACCTCCGATTTTATCTTTTAACCAATGCCAGTGGAAGCATCTTTTCTCCATGGTCCTCCCGTTGACTGCATCTGTAGCCATCGAAATCTTTAACTTACAAGACACTGGGCTCACATCAAGAGCGAAGGATTAACAGAGAGCAAGTTCCGTGTCTGGTCCAAGTCAACCTGCACCACATCGAAGCACTTCCATATACTCTAGGTACCAGAGCGATGACACTTTACGCTATTCCAATGGTACTAGTCAACCGAGGTTGGAGCACGACTTGAAGGAGTCCGAAGCGTATATACCCTAGACTTGTACAGACCTAGTGGTGACACCAAAAGTAATAATTGGCAGCGACCATATGCATTAAAAGTGGGTTTCCTATATGGCCAGTTTATAGGGGAGGTTGGCACTCATTCAGGGAGATCTTGACTATTCTCAAAATCAATAAACTAACCCATTCTACAAATATTTGTCGAATTTTTCAAGTCGCTAGCTTCATTCCATCGAAAATTATTGCTTATTTTAAGTCTCACTTGTAGGGGAGGTAGGAGTTCCTTAGGTCGGATCTTGCCCATCATTGTCACCAACCAATTAGATCACCCTACAAACATACAAACAAAATTCTAAGTCTCTAGCTTCACTCTATCGAAAGTTATGGCTTATTTATAGTTTTATTTGTAGGGGAAGTAGGGGTTTCGTTGGTCGGATTTTACATATTTTCAATATTAGCCAATTGGATCCCACTACAACTATTTGGCCAAAATTTCAAGTCGCTAGCTTTATTTTGACGTAAGTTATCGCTTATTTCAAGTGTCATCTCTTGGGGAGGTAGGGGTTCCTTAGGTCAGATCTAACCCAACTTTAATGCCCACTAACTCGATCTCATTTCAAACATTTGACCAAAATTTCAAGTTGCTGGCTTCATTCTATCAAAAGTAATCGCTTATTTGAAGTTTCATTTGTAGGGGAGGTAGGGGTTCCTTGAGTCGGATCTGGCCCATTTTCAATACCAACTAATAAGACTTTACTACCAACATTCTACCAAATTTTCAATTCGCTAGTGTCATTCTATCGAAAGTTATCGTAATTAAAATAATATTTAATTTTTTGAATTTTGTAAGGGAGGTAGGCGTTCCTTTAATCTGATTATGCCCAACTTACCAAAACCTAAGCAGCTTCTCACTTCAAGGTTACATGCCAAAAATCAGATGTCTATGTCAATTGGTTCAAGAGTTATGGACAAAAAACCTGAAAAGTAGGGTAGTAAGGGGTTCTTTGTAAGAAAATTATCGTTAGTTTTCAACTGATCAATTTTATTTTTCCTGAAGAGTATCAGATTACCATCACGAGCAATCTACCAAAGCTAGAGCTTTTCATGTTGATTTAGTCGGGAGTTATAGATACATTTAATTATTTTACATATGTAGGGGAGGTAGGTGTTCTCTTGGCCTGATCATGCCCATTTTCAATACCAACCAACTAGATTATACTCTCAACATTTGACCAAATTTTCAAAGCTCTAGCTTGATTTTATCGAAAGTTATCGTGCGAACGGACAGACAGACATGGCTAAATCGAGGTGACCCCATTGCCATACCTCCGGAGCCTCCTTTAAGGTGTTACATATTTCCGTCGTGACAAAAACAATATACCCTATACTAAAAGTCTAGGGTATAAAAATGGCATTAATTACAATATATTTATCTTTCAGAATTTTCCACCAGTTATCTCGCCGCTAACCACACCCGCAGAGAAAAAGAAAGCTTGTAGATGCGTATGCCTTGATTGCCTTATAACACCGGTATTTCTTTCTCTCTCTCTCTCTCAATTGCCTTAACCCCTTCTGGGGCATAGCGCGTCGATTGTTCCATGTGGCCCAGTTGACGTTTCGATGGCATAAACTGGTTTCGGAGAATGCAAATGCCAGCATGCACCTCCTGCACATCCATGGCCACGAACGTCGTCGTGGACGCGATCCGAACCGGAAACGCCGATGGTCAAACATGAGACTGATGCCTTAACACACTGCGCTACGGGTCGCCCCAAAGGGGTAAATGCTTACCACTCTCGGTTTCGTTGCTGCTCCCCAAAATCGCAACCGCAACCGATAACAAATTGTCGGTTAGTGCCTCGACAAACTCGAGGAGTTGCTGTACTCTGTCTGGTGAAATTACGTACGTCCATAACGAACGGGTAATAAAAAGAGCTAACACTATCTTCTGGTTCCTTTCTTAGGTGAAGAAGTCCACCAGTACAGCAACTGAATCCTTAAAAATTAAATTGGTTCTTAGGAGATCCGCTAAATATCAATTTACCCGAGATGAAGTTGAGGCCACATACTCAGCCATTTGCCACCCAGGGTTCCTGAATAAGCGCTAAGGTGGTCTAATTTTCAGCAAACATTTTCCTTTTGTATACTACAGGTTTGCTTGAAGCACCTTAGTGGCGCACATAACCGCTGTAGGAATTCAGCGGGTTGGCAAAGGCCCTCTTCTAGAGAATTGCTGCCATTTTAAAGATGTTAAAAAAAAGTTTCTCTCTGTCATTAATTCATTACATGTGGTACAACATCAAATTGGCCCAGAGTAAAACAGTGTGAATATCTGGAATGGTTAGCAACATTATAATTGTTGTGTTTTGTGCATTATTCTTGCGATGCAACCATCAAATTATGCAAAAGTAAAAACATAGTTAATATTGGTATTTTCCAATTCGGGCTGATGAGGGGAGTGTACGTCTTCCTTTGGTTAGAACAAAAGGACCTTCGTGGATATGAAGTGAAATCGAGACAATATTACTTCTATTCTATGTATGCTAAGGTTTCTTAAAATCAACCTCCACCACTCTAAAGCAGCTTCTGCGGGCGTTTTTCTTCGCCTAACAAGCACGGAAGAGAACATCGAACTAATACAGGAGCCTTGGGTAGCACATGATTTAATTTGCGGTCTCCTGCATAACACTATTTTCTACGTACATAGTTGTTGTTGTGGTAGCGATGTTTCGAATACTACAGTTCTTCTTACATCGAAGTGGTTTGGCAGCTATTGACCGTCGGAAAATGGGCTGTTCCCGTGAAGAACCGGCTGCCGCAGGAACGCCATTTTCTACGTCAAGGGTTATGGTAAACCCCGGCCATGTATTCTTGTGAGGAAAACTCATAAGACTTTCTTTCAATCGACATACAGTGACACTACTCCGTAGTAGTCTGTCTTGAGTTTAACGGCAAGGGTTACCTCGGCGTACCTACCATATGATGAAGTAGGCGCCTTCCCTTCGGCGAACCTTAGGAATTCTATCGTTACGGCTACAGCTCTAAAAACTAGTCTGATTCTTGGTTGTGACTCAAACGACCATCACGAAATTTGGGGTAGTATAGTTACTTGTCGAGAACCAACCTTTTGCTTTTGCAATATACCTTTATCACTATAAATAGGAGGTCCTCGATATTACCCTGGATTCATTGGATATTCTACACCTGATAAGTGACTGAAGAGTGTCGTCGGAACATTTTTTCTCAAATCATCGCTATCTCGAATTCAGGCTCGCCGAACATCCTTTAGCCAAGCCGCACACTCTGAATCGTAAAAAAAAACAACAGGCCTATATATATCGAAACTCTTTCCACTGTGCTACCTCCTCAACCAAGTCATCCCTGCTACAGACGCGAGTAATTACGCTCACCATCGCAATTAATACGGCGGTATCCACATCAGGTCCTGTTTGCTCGCATATAGGTTAGAAGAAACCAGCTTGATGGAGCGATAGAATTTCCGAGCTCAAATCTGCGTGTAAAAAAGGCTTCAATAAGGCAAAGGCGTCTAAGCTAGCGTCAGACTGGCGCTCCTCTAAAGGGCAAGTGAATTCTTACAAAAAAATTGCCGGCAGCTAAACGGAACTCATGGAGGAATGCTCTGGACTCCGTGAAATTCTGTCATCAGATCGGGCATGGGGGGGGGGGGGGGCAAAGACCTTTTCCATAGTCCTCCGCGTGGGCGCCCCCTGGTAACGGCAGTGTATCAATTCGCTGACGGCCAATGTCTTAGCGATAAGACAGTTTGGAAAAGGCAGATAGCTGTAGCCTGAATGGCTGACAAACACCTAAGCGTCTCAGGTCTAGTAGGATGGAATGACTTGCGTAGTTGGACCTGCTACATAGTTGTGTGGGCTCCAGCACGTTTATTAAACCATCTGAAGCAGCTATCTCCGAGGCCATCCCCTGAATGGGGTTAAGCGACGTGCTGACAACTCGTCCTTGTAAAAACCACTCCATGTCAAGAAACCTGGAACAAAAGCCTCGGATTGGACGGATCAACAACGACGACCACGCAAACGAATAAAGGATTATTCTTTCGGATCCTGGAATGTACGCTCCCTGAACAAACCGGGGGCCCAGAAGGCCCTCCTTCAACAGGTCGAAAAGTACAAACTGAGCATTACTGCAGTCCAGGAAACAAATTGGCTTGGCAGCGAGATTAATGACAAGAAATCGCACACAATTTTTACAAGTTGCAAACCATCGGGCCGCAAGGAGTTTGGAGTAGCATTTATAGTGGACAATCACCTCAAACCTCATATTACTGACTTCAAACCCATAAATGAACGGCTGTGTGCGATTCGCATCAAGACTCGATTCTTCAATCTCTGGCTCATCAATGTGCATGCCCCCACTGAAGTTAAAGAAGACGCAGTAAAAGACGAGTTCTACGCCCGCCTTGAGACTCTCTTCGACTCACTTCCAACAAACGACGTCAAATTGCTGCTGGGAGACTTTAACGCGAAAGTCGGAAATGAAAGTTGGCATCGGGGGACCACTGGAGGCCACAGCCTCCATGAAGAATGTAACGATAACGGCCAGCGACTTATCGACTTCGCCTGCAGCAGGAATCTAGTCGTAAGCTCTACGTGTTTCCCGCATCGACGCATTCACAAGCAGACCTGGAAGTCTCCAGACGCACATACCGTCAACCAAATTGATCACGTCCTCATTTGCAGGAGATAGGCGTCTAGTGTCATGGATGTCCGCTCCTATCGAGGAGCAAACTGCGACTCAGATCATCACTAGGTGAAGACGACCTACAGATGTAGAATCTCCTCAGTGCACCAGTCAAGAATCAGCCCTCCCAAAATCTTTGCGGTTGATAAGCTCTTGAGTGATACTACAGCGGTGGCGTATACTACCGCCCTTGAGGAAAAACTATCACCTATGCTACACAACATCAGCAACACAGGCGTCCATGGGTTCTGGGAAGAACTCAAGGGTACCATCAAGGATGTCGCAGAGAAGGTCGTGGGATATAAAGCCCGGCCAGCGCGAAATGACTGGTTCGACGAAGAATGCAAAAATTCACTTGACGCGAAAAACGAGGCCTACAGACAATGGATTCAACGAGGAACCAGAGCCAGAACAGAAAAATATGACGAGCTACGGCGAATATCGAATAGAATAATTAGACGTAAGAAACGTAAATACTTTGACGAGCAGTTGCTGAACATAAACGAAAACTTAGCTAATAGGAACACCAGACAAGCGTACAAACTAGTAAATACAATTAAGAACGGCTACCAACCCAGGACTAGCCTCTGTAAGGACAAGGATGGAAGCATCATCAGCGACACCGATGGTATTAACAAACGATGGGCCTCTTATTTTGAAGAGCTTCTAAACCGACCATCTAACATCCCCACACAGGAAGCTCTCGATGATATTGTTGATCTAGGCCCACCCATTCAACCCCCGACAGTAGAGGAAGTTGATCTGGCGTTGCGGTCACTAAAACGAAATAAAGCGCCGGGCGCTGACGAGATCCCAGCTGAACTGCTAAGATTCGGTGGAACGAGTCTAGTTGATGCCATACATCAATTACTCCTGCGAGTATGGGAGAACGAGGAGATCCCAGACGATTGGCGCAGAAGCATCATCTGTCCAATTCATAAAAAGGGAGATAAATTGCGGTGTGAGAATTACAGGGGCATCTCACTAGTTTGTACGTCCTATAAAATTTTGACGAAAATTCTGGAAAATAGAATAAAACCGTACGCAGAACGAGTCATTGGCGAATATCAAAGCGGTTTCAGACCTGGTCGCTCCACAACCGATCAGCTCTTCTCAGTCAAACTGATACTCCAGAGGTGCTGGGAATACAACGTAAACGTATACCAAATCTTTGTCGACTTCAAGCAGGCATACGACAGTATCGATCGTGGAGTACTGTACAACATCATGCTGCAATTTGGTATACCAGCAAAATTAGTGCGACTGACAAAGATGACGATGACCAACTCCGTCTCACAAGTCAGGATCCAGAATAGACTTACTGATCTATTTGAAACACGCACTGGTTTGAAACAGGGCGATGGACTGGCACCGACGCTCTTCAACCTAGCACTGGAATACGTTATTCGGGCCATGAATATGGACAACAGCAAGACGCTGCTCATCAAGTCGACACAATTAGCAGCGTACGCCGACGACATCAACATCATGTCCCGAAGATTGGCTGACGCAGAAGAACTTCTGCATACGCTCGATACCGCTGCAAAGGAAGTTGGATTACGTATTAACGAGGGTAAAACTAAAATAATGATGCAATCGGTGACAAGGACACCTGCACAACCGAGCATCAACGTGGGGGACCTCAACATCGAGTTCGTGAACAACTTCATCTACCTGGGTTGCAACCTGTCAAGAGACGCCAACGAAACTGACGAAATCAAGCGACGGATACAGTTAGCTAATAAGACTTTTTTCTCGGTTCTCCCCATAATGAAATCGAAACATGTGCACAGAAACACGAAGCTCCGCGTGTACAAAACCATTATACGACCAGTGCTATGCTATGGCTGCGAAGCATGGACCCTAACTCAAGCCTCCGAAAACATGCTAGACACTTTCGAACGTAAGGTTCTACGGTGAATTTTCGGGGCTGTTTGCGATCGAGATGGATGGCGCATCCGGTACAACCATGAGTTGTATGAAATGTACGATGAGCTGCAAGTCTCGAAAATCGTCAAACTACAACGACTTCAATGGGCAGGGCATGTACAAAGAATGGACGATGATCGCATGCCTAAGAGAGTAATGAATGCAGAACGAGTCGACGGAGCGAGACTGCGAGGACGACCGAGATCTCGTTGGGAGAGCTCAGTAGGTGTGGACGCCGCGCAGCTGCTGGGCTCCCAAAATTGGAGGACGCGGTTACGTGACCGAGATAATTGGAGGACAATGATCCAGGCGGCCAAGGCCCGACGTCGGGCTGTCGCGCCACGATGATGATGATGAGATCGGGCATGGGTGGATCTGATGACAGAATTTCACGGAGCTTTCTGCAAAGATGACGTGGCTCGTGGACGTCGTCCAGCAGGGCAATTATTGAGCTTCTGCTGGACACATTTCCCGGACAAAGAAGCGACTATATCTCTGAGGGACTCATCCAACTCCTCCAAACCCTGGGGCTATGAATCTATTCAGTCAAGGGAAAAGACCATGTGGAAGGTCTATAGTTTTGAGTCTTGCAAATCCGCTGGACCTGATGGAATCATTCCTGTGGACCTTCAGAATTCTTTGGGGATTGTTTACCCGTGGATAGAGGCTATCTTAACTACATGCCTAATATTAGGCTACGTTCCAAGTAGCTGAACGGAAGTGTTCGTCATTTTTATCCCTAAGGCAAGTAGAAGCTCGCAGGCCCTAACAAGTGACCTCAGGAAAATCAGCTTCTTTTCAACGTTGCTCAAACTCCTAGAGAGACTGATTGGCTTTCATATTCGTTATACCATCCTGTCACGCCTTCTAACCACCTCGTAACACGCTTACTCTACTCTCTGGTCAGTTGTATTGAAAAATCCCTAGGGCAGGAGGAATATACGTTGGCTGTGTTCCTGGATATTGAGGGTGCTTTCAACAATATTAAAGCTAGTGAGATAATAGAGGCACTATTGAGCCTGTGAGTCGACAAATCGTTCTTTAAACTCACCGGATTGCTGCTTACATCCAGGACCATTCGTACTACTTTAAGAAAATCGTTTGTGAGTATAGGATTTTGAAGAGGCACCCTGCAGGGTGCGATTTTAGAACTTAGCAGTCAATAAGCTAGTTTTGAAACTGGAAGAGATTTGTTGCCATGTCACTGCCTATGCAGACGATGTTGTCATTGCTAATTCTGATAAGTTTGCTGGAGTCCTGAAGGAGGTATTGCTGAATGCATGAACGAATGAATGGGCAGGTCATTGTGGCATCGGGGTAGACGCCAACAAAGCGGAACTTGTGCTCTTCACTAGAAAGCACGCAATTCCCCTGTTGAACTTCCTCTTTTGAATGGCTTTGGCAATAAATTAATTTTCTCGGACTCATCTTCGACAGAAACCTGACCTGAAGCTGAATATTCTAGAACCTACGAACAAAGCTTCTATTGCACTTTACTCGTGCAGGAAGGCTATAGGTAAGGACTGGCGCCTTCAACCCAAGGTGGTGTTCTGGTTAATTACACCAGTGGTACGTCTTATTCCACTATGCGGCATATGCGTGTGGTGGACGGCACTCAAAATGGCGAACTTCTGCAACTAGCTGGGGAAAGTGCAAAGACTTACTGTCATTGGCGCAATTGGAGTTTTAAGAACTTGCTTCCGGTGAATATTTTTGGGGAAAATTTGGCGGTCAACACGGCCCTTCGCTTTCGCTATAATTGACAGTGGCGCAGGCTGAGAAGTGGCCACTCCACTTTTCTGAGTGGTCTGGATCTCCCAGCGGAAAAGAATTACGTCTCTCCGAAATTTACTTTTGGCAGCAACCACATCAGCTTGATCCCCTCCTGGGATCAATGGGTGGACAACACCTCCATTATACCCTACTCCTCAGCCATCTACACGGATGGCTCTAAGACCGACGTATAAGTGGGTGCGGGCATTTACTCAGAGGGACTGAGGATTAATCTATCAGCCCTCCTTCCTGACTACTGCTACGTTTTTTAAGCGGAGATTTCGGCAATCTTGGAAGCACTGTCTTGGCTGGGGAGGCATGTTGTAACTCTCATGGACATTACTTTTTATGCAGGTAGTTAAGCTGCGATACGATCGCTCGAATCTTAGCTGGCTCCTCCAGTGGCAATCGGTGCCACTGATATGAACCACATTATGCCGCCTATAATAGTGTATAAAGTGGCTATAAAGCCACTGCGGCAAGATGGCTTGGGGATATTACTTGTCAAACTATGAGGATGATATGACCCGGGCTAGATCCCAACCGTTCTGCCATACTGCCCTCATTGAGCAGGAAGTACATTGGTAGGGTAGTTGGGATTATTACTGGGCACTGTCCTATCGGCGAGTATGCGAGGAGGCTTCGCCTCCGTTATCATGATTAATGAAGAAGTTATCGGAATGAGGATGCGGAGAAGAGTGTTCCTCACCTTCTATGCCACTGCCCAGCTTTGGCTGATAGAAGCAGGAGGTTTCTTGGACTCTCTTTTTTGCAAGACCTAGAAGGTCTTGTCGATGTTAGTGAGATTCAAATAAGTCGTTTTATTATCAGCGTCGCTTGGTTGGGTACCTACTCAATTGCCCTAACCCCTTGTGAGGCATAGCACGTCAATTGTTCCATGTGGTCCAGTTGAGGTTTCGTTGGCATAAATTGGTTTCGGGGAAGGCAGTTGCCAGCATGCACCTCCTGCATATCCATGGCGACGAACGTCGTCGTGGACGGGATTCGAACCCAAAAAGCCGGTAGTCAGACATGAGACTGATGCCTCAATACATTGCGCTACCGATCGCCCCCTACCTAGGTACCTAGGGATTAAAGTAAAGTACAGTGTCCTGGTGCTATCACAACGGAGCATAAGTGGTCTATGTTGGCTCTGATTAATCACGGCTACCCCTGCACCTACCTACCTACTTACTTCACCTAGATCGGGGTGATAATAGAGTAAAGGCATTTTGAATGCTCTGATCACTAGGAAAGTAACCTCTTGCTCATGGATTGAAACTTAGCCAATATCGGTATCTTTTGAATAGTGGTGACACTACGAGACCAATGCACTAAAGTTCTTTGCAATAAAAAGAAATGGAAATCGTTAGGATTGGTTTCCAGTTCACCTCATTTCAAATATTGGTATTAATATAGCTTTGGTAACACAACGAGCAGGGCTGCAAAAACGAACTTCGAGTTAACGTTTTGCATTGAAAATTCTCCCAAATAAGCTGCAACACTACATTGCTATTTCTCCGGGCGACGCATCGTGGTTTGCGCCGTGGCTAATAGTGGCTTTACCGCTGTAGCTTATAGAGCAAGCAAATAAGCGTTCTAGGGTGGCGTACTGAGGGCTGCAATCCCATAAGCCGTCGAGGTCGCATTATGCCAGCGGTTATCGGTTATGCCAAGTAGCTGCCTTCAAATAGACCATAAAACTTGAAAAAAAACTTGAATCCACAAATCCCAACATAGATGTGAACAACTGAATTGGGTATGCCAACTGAAATGCATAGTATCTGAACAAAATGTCACATCCTTTGTTAGTAAAGCGAATCCGAGAAAAATCTATTCTCTGTATTTCTAAATTCCGTGATTCACACAAAGCTTGAGTAATTCGAACCAATTTCCGAAATGAAAATCTATTTAACGTTTTCCGAAAATATTTTGGGTAATTCGAGAACAAGTCCGTGCTTCAATCATTCCGACGCATCATTGAACTAATAACGAACCCGTAATTACCAAATCGTCTTGTACTACACAGGAAGATATCACATTTCCACGGCAATTACTTGGCCGACGAAACCAATCAAACGTAATACGTCTGCGTACCTAGAATGAACATGTCTTTTTTAGAAAATTACTTTTCTTAACAATTGTGTTAGCCCCTTTTTTTCTGAGCCTGCCATACCCTATTGCCACTCAGCGGGCAATCTACTCTCTGATCCTTTACATTAGAGGCGACCTCGAACTAGCGTTGCGTGCGATATAGCAATTATATTGGCCTATAAGAAAACACAGATATTGCCAAACAATACGATTAATTCCTCAAGCTGAGAATAATAACATGTTCACGGAACAATCCTGTGAAGACATTTTCTAAAGATTTTCAATGCCTTCTCGGATTTGTTGCTTCGAATGGAGAGCGGACAAGACAACGAACATTTGGTTGAATAGCTTTTCTTTACACTCGGCGTATCATTGTTTGTGCAACAAGCGAATGGTTAGTTTAGGAAGCCCACAGTACTGTGGCCCAACAAACCAACGAATTTCTATTCAATGTTGTGTAGTAATAAAAACCATCGGATCACACCAGGGCAACTATTATGTCAGCAGGGACATATCTGTTAGGATCGAACCATAACAATGACGAATCGGCCGACGACAATTTCAAAAGACATTGTAAAACACGACATCTTCACAAAAGTCTTCGAATCTATGGTCATTTTCTTCAGGATCTTCTGCAACAGGATAATTGTGTCATTCAATCGAAAAGTGTCACACAAAAATCGAATGGCTGAAGAAATTGAGCAAATACCCTAAGATGTTTTTGTATTGAACGAGTGTTAAAAAGATGCCTCCAACCGATTCGAGGGGAAGTCTTAATGTTTGGAAAAATCACTCAGGGTATCGGGATAATGCAAAAGTACGAATTAGGTTTCGCTTTTGATTCTATTGACACCGAACCGACCAGTTTTCTTCTGAACAACTTCTTTGGTAGTCGCTGGTAAGTGAAAAGAACAGCACGATTAGCCGATTCGTGGGTGAAATATCAAACGAGGCGACACTAAATTAAATTGAGGGCATGTTAGTAATACCGATTAGGATTTTGAGGGTATGTCGGCGGATTGGGGATTACTAGACAATTATGTGTTGAACACGACGGTTTTCAAAAACGGTGACAAGAGGGATAAGCTGTTTCCCAAGATGGTCTTGACAACGTTTACAATGTTATTAGTTGCAGGCCGTTCTGAATACTAAAAAAAACTAAGTAGTTCCTTGTTTTCCCTAAATATACTGGTAAGCTCTAGAATAACTAATAAACCTACTACAAAATCGTTCTGATTTAGTTTAGCGTAAAATCATCATCATCGTGGCGCGACAGCCCGACGTCGGGCCTTGGCCGCCTGGATCATTGTCCTCCAATTATCTCGGTCACGTGACCGCGTCCTCCAATTTTGTGAGCCCAGCAGCTGCGCGGCGTCCACACCTACTGAGCTCTCCCAACGAGATCTCGGTCGTCCTCGCAGTCTCGCTCCGTCGACTCGTTCTGCATTCATTACTCTCTTAGGCATGCGATCGTCGTCCATTCTTTGTACATGCCCTGCCCATTGAAGTCGTTGCAGTTTGACGGTTTTCGAGACTTGCAGCTCATCGTACATTTCATACAACTCATGGTTGTACCGGATGCGCCATCCATCTCGATCGCAAACAGCCCCGAAAATTCGCTGTAGAACCTTACGTTCAAAAGTGTCTAGCATGTTTTCGGAGGCTTGAGTTAGGGTCCATGCTTCGCAGCCATAGCATAGCACTGGTCGTATAATGGTTTTGTACACGCGGAGCTTCGTGTTTCTGTGCACATGTTTCGATTTCATTATGGGGAGAACCGAGAAAAAAGTCTTATTAGCTAACTGTATCCGTCGCTTGATTTCGTCAGTTTCGTTGGCGTCCCTTGACAGGTTGCAACCCAGGTAGATGAAGTTGTTCACGAACTCGATGTTGAGGTCCCCCACGTTGATGCTCGGTTGTGCAGGTGTCCTTGTCACCGATTGCATCATTATTTTAGTTTTACCCTCGTTAATACGTAATCCAACTTCCTTTTCAGCGGTATCGAGCGTATGCAGAAGTTCTTCTGCGTCAGCCAATCTTCGGGACATGATGTTGATGTCGTCGGCGTACGCTGCTAATTGTGTCGACTTGATGAGTAGCGTCTTACTGTTTTCCATATTCATAGCCCGAATAACGTATTCCAGTGCTAGGTTGAAGAGCGTCGGTGCCAGTCCATCGCCCTGTTTCAAACCAGTGCGTGTTTCAAATAGATCAGTAAGTCTATTCTGGATCTTGACTTGTGAGACGGAGTTGGTCATCGTCATCTTTGTCAGTCGCACTAATTTTGCCGGTATACCAAATTGCAGCATGATGTTGTACAGTACTCCACGATCGATACTGTCGTATGCCTGCTTGAAGTCGACAAAGATTTGGTATACGTTTACGTTGTATTCCCAGCACCTCTGGAGTATCAGTTTGACTGAGAAGAGCTGATCGGTTGTAGAGCGCCCAGGTCTGAAACCGCTTTGATATTCGCCAATGACTCGTTCTGCGTACGGTTTTATTCTATTTTCAAGAATATTCGTCAAAATTTTATAGGACGTACAAACTAGTGAGATGCCCCTATAGTTCTCACACCGCAGTTTATCTCCCTTTTTATGAATTGGACAGATGATGCTTCTGCGCCAATCGTCAGGAATCTCCTCGTTCTCCCATACTCGCAGGAGTAATTGATGTATGGCATCAACTAGACTCGTTCCACCGAATTCTAGCAGTTCAGCTGGAATCTCGTCAGCGCCCGGCGCTTTATTCCGTTTTAGTGACCGCAAGGCGAGATCAACTTCCTCTACTGTCGGGGGTTGAATGGGTGGGCCTAGATCAACAATATCGTCGAGAGCTTCCTGTGTGGGGATGTTAGATGGTCGGTTTAGAAGCTCTTCAAAATAAGAGGCCCATCGTTTGTTAATACCATCGGTGTCGCTGATGATGTTTCCATCCTTGTCCTTACAAAGGCTAGTCCTGGGTTGGTAGCCGTTCTTAATTGTATTTACTAGTTTGTACGCTTGTCTGGTGTTCCTATTAGCTAAGTTTTCGTTTATGTTCAGCAACTGCTCGTCAAAGTGTTTACGTTTCTTACGTCTAATTATTCTATTCGATATTCGCCGTAGCTCGTCATATTTTTCTCTTCTGGCTCTAGTTCCTCGTTGAATCCATTGTCTGTAGGCCTCGTTTTTCGCGTCAAGTGAATTTTTGCATTCTTCGTCGAACCAGTCATTTCGCGCTCGCCGGGCTTTATATCCCACAACCTTCTCTGCGACATCCTTGATGGTACCCTTGAGTTCCTCCCAGAACCCATGGACGCCTGTGTTGCTGATGTTGTGTAGCATAGGTGATAGTTTTTCCTCAAGGGCGGTAGTATACGCCACCGCTGTAGCATCACTCAAGAGCTTATCAACCGCAAAGATTTTGGGAGGGCTGATTCTTGACTGGTGCACTGAGGAAATTCTACATCTGTAGGTCGTCTTCACCAAGTGATGATCTGAGTCGCAGTTTGCTCCTCGATAGGAGCGGACATCCATGACACTAGACGCCCATCTCCTGCAAATGAGGACGTGGTCAATTTGGTTGACGGTATGTGCGTTTGGAGACTTCCAGGTCTGCTTGTGAATGCGTCGATGCGGGAAACACGTAGAGCTTACGACTAGATTCCTGCTGCAGGCGAAGTCGATAAGTCGCTGGCCGTTATCGTTACATTCTTCATGGAGGCTGTGGCCTCCAGAGGTCCCCCGATGCCAACTTTCATTTCCGACTTTCGCGTTAAAGTCGCCCATCAGCAATTCGACGTCGTTTGTTGGAAGTGAGTCGAAGAGAGTTTCAAGGCGGGCGTAGAACTCGTCTTTTACTGCGTCTTCTTTAACTTCAGTGGGGGCATGCACATTGATGAGCCAGAGATTGAAGAATCGAGTCTTGATGCGAATCGCACACAGCCGTTCATTTATGGGTTTGAAGTCAGTAATATGCGGTTTGAGGTGATTGTTCACTATAAATGCTACTCCAAACTCCTTGCGGCCCGATGGTTTGCCACTTGTAAAAATTGTGTGCGATTTTTTGTCATTAATCTCGCTGCCAAGCCAATTTGTTTCTTGGACTGCTGTAATGCTCAGTTTGTACTTTTCGACCTGTTGAAGGAGGGCCTTCTCGGCCCCCGGTTTGTTCAGGGAGCGTACATTCCAGGATCCGAAAGAATAATCCTTTATTCGTTTGCGTGGTCGTCGTTGTTGATCCGTCCAATCCGAGGCTTTTGTTCCAGGTTTCTTGACATGGAGTGGTTTTTACAAGGACGAGTTGTCAGCACGTCGCTTAACCCCATTCAGGGGATGGCTTCGGAGATAGCTACTTCATATGGTTTAATAAACGTGCTAGAGCCCACACAACTATGTAGCAGGTCCAACTACGCAAGTAATTCCATCCTACTAGACCTGAGATGCTTAGGTGTTCGTCAGCCATTCAGGCTACAGCTATCTGCCCTTTCCAAAATGTCTTATCGCTAAGACATTGGCCGTCAGCGAATTGATACACTGCCGTTACCAGGGGGCGCCCACGCGGAGGACTATGGAAAAGGTCTTTGCCCCCCAGTTTTAGACCATTCTGATTATAAAAAAAAAGAACAGTAAAGTAGTTGCTTGGCTTCCCTAAATATACTTGTAAGTTCTAGAATCCTATTCTACTAATATTTTATACTATAGTACTTCCTACTATTATTATAAATGTGAAAGTTTGTGAGGATGTTTGCTGCTGTTTCATCCAAAAACTACAGAACGGATTTTGATGAAACTTTACAGTATTACAGTTTACACATCAGAAAAACACGTAGGCTATAATTTGAAAATATACTGAGTAAATTTTATAAAATTAGTAGGACTATTAGGATAGGACTACGGTGTTCGTGTGTTCATAATTCTTCCTCTCTTAAACTTACTTACACTCCGGACGAAGTAGTGTCAAAATCGCTCTGATCTACTTTAGCGGAAAATACAGAATGTGATTCTAGGCCTATCATCTATTATCACGAGGGTAAGGTGAAAAGTTCTCGGCCTGACAATGAAAAACTCCGATTTTTAGTTAAGAAATGATTTTATTTTTCTATCTAATCTCATTTGACTTCAACACACTTGGTCCAGCGTTTCTGCAACATCAGTATTCCTTCCCGTAAGTGAGAGTCTGGAAGGCTGTGAAAATATTCATCTACGGCCTTCTCAACTTCTTCATTGGATGCGAAGCGCTTCCCAGAAACAAATTTCTTCAAGTTTGGGAACATATGGAAATCTGAGGTGAGGGTGCCAAATCAGGAGAATAAGAAGGGGGATGTTCAAGCAAATCAAACCCCAAATCCCGCAGTCTTCCCATCGCCAATGCACACTTGTATACAGGTGCGTTGTCTTGGTAAAAGATGATTTTTTTTCCTGTTCAAGCTAGGCCTCTTCTCGCGAATTTTGGCATCCAACTGGTCAAGAAGTTTGGAGTAATATTCGCCTGTTATTGTCCTGCATTTTTTAAGGTTATCAATTAACAGGATATATTTCGCATTCCAAACCACGCACAAAATCAGCCGGATCCCGATTGAATCAGTACAAAGATTGCTGCGAAAATCGTTTGCGCATTTGCTTTTGATCGGCATTCAGCAAATGCGGCACCTATCTTGCGCGGAGTTTTCGCATCTCTAATTCTTTGTGCAAGATGTTTCGCACCATTTCTTCCGATATCCCCACAGCCTCAGCAATATCACTCACTTTCATTCGCCTATCGTCCAATACGATATCATGCACTTTTTCGAAGGTTTCCGGTGTGGTTGCGGTTTTTGGCCTTCCTTCACGTGGGTCATCTTTGAGGGACGTGCGACCACACTTAAATTCAGCTGCCCATTTTTTAACGGTGAACATCGAAGGAGCAGAACTTTGGAAGGGTTAATCCATCCAAAACGAAGAATTTTATAACCGCACGATATAAAAATTTCACCATTTTAACGAAAAAGACGTAAGAAGTCTACTGTAAAAATTCGTGTAAACATACTACTTCAGAGAACAAGTTGAAACTTGTCATACGAATTAATGACACGTGCATCCAGGCAGGATACATAAATTTTTGCTAATTGTAGCGGTATTTCTGTGTCAGGCCGAGAACTTTTCCCCTTACCCTTGTATTATTTTGTGCTACCACACTTTCGGCAATGGTTGCTGGATTTAACCCTCAGCGGACGCAAACGCCAAGCTCCTGGTGCGAAAAAACCGAACACAATTGATGGAGGCTACCAAGTTCCGTACAATAGCGCATGTGTGCAATACGATGCTGTGCGCCAATTACAAACTGTCAAGTGAAGACAGAAGCGATTTAGGCACTATGCTGGTGGCCAACAATATTATAGGCACCACATACACTCGCTCAAGACACCAAATTTTTTTTTGATTTCTCGAGCCAGTGCATCGTAGTTGTTCATCTTCACCGCTTTCTTTTTATCGATGTTACTATTAAAGGGGGTGGCAACATCGATTATATAAGCAGAACGAACGGTTTTGTCGACAAAAAGCACGTCGGGCTCGTTGTGAGCTACATAGGGTGATGGATTATCACTTGGCGGTTCCAAAACAACGAGAAGGCAGTGTTATAAATTACTGCTGGTGGTGTATACTGGTAGATAGGAAATGTTTTTATGATCAACCCATGTTTGGATGCAAGGTGTTGGTGGATAACCCTACATACCGCATTGTGCCTTTCTGTATACTTCACCGGCATTTCTACAGTACAGTCAGTACAGTACCCTCTACCATTGTTCAAGAGTCTCGAAAAAGGATTCAGTGCCATCAAAAAACCAGAGGGAACTCAGAGAATCCCCTTGAAATATCTCCGAATGTGGATCGGTTCAAAGAGCACATTGCCTTCCGTCGATGGAACTGAAAAGATTGTCTGCCACCCTCCCATGATTGTCACCAGAATATTTCTAAGGGAAGGATCCGCACGATTCAGACGGAGAACTTCGATCAGCCAAGAGTGGGGTATACTATCAAAGGCTTTGGCATAATCGTTATAACAACAATACAAATTTCTAGGATTGCGTGTTGCCTGTTCTACCGCTACCGAATCGATAGTTAGTTATTCTTTGCATCCCTTCGAGGCAACTCGACACTCTTTCTGTTTCTCGGCTAAAATATTGTTTTGTTCGAGGTGTGTGTGGATCCTTCCACTAATTATGGAAGTTATATATGATATTGAGTTGTCAAGAACAACTCAATTCGTTGTATTGCCGGAATCAATAATTAATTAGTACTGGTCGTTGTGTTGCCTCCAGTTTGATTCACGAAATAAAATTGTAGTTTCATTTAAAACATCGAACCGATATATTTCGGGCTAGGCCCATCATCAGGGTTCTACAATGGTTGGAAATTACAATTTTTATCAATATATAAATATAGACAATAAATAAAAATAGACAAACCTTAGATATCGAACAATAAATTAGTGAACAAAGATAGGAAACGTCAAATGCTTATATGTAAACAAGAAATGACAATAGCAAAAGCTACAAGTGTACTAAAATAAGAGAAAAATATCACAGACTAGATGGCGGGTAAATTATTTGAAACCCATTTTAATTAAATTAAAATATGAGTCCGAATAATGTTTTTTATCCGTTGTCTTTTATAACAACAATACAAATTTGTAGAAACCTTATCGAGACCAGGGCCCTTCCTGTTTTTGTACCGCATGATGGTTGTTGCTGTTGTTTTCAGCCTCGGTCCACTCAGCATGTTGAGAATGCTAAACGGTAGACTCCCGTACACCCCAGTACCGTTTTGCTTCTGTCACCGAGGAGTTCATTTCTTGGGCAGCTTAATGACCTGAAAAGGTTTTTCTGGCTTCTAGCAAATGAAGAGTTCTGGACACGTCTCGAGAGACTTTTTGTATATCACCCCAAACGATTTCAAACGGCTTTCAGCCTCTATTTAAGTGTGTCCAGTTCTTTCAGCAGTGGACTTAACTTATTCTTCAATCGTCTACTCATATTACCACCGCTGATTTGAGTCAGTCGGGCAATATCTTGACGCAATGATTCTCGCTTCCAATTATGACGAATTTTCCAGGCTGGGGCGCGTTTCTGACTCAGACAGGTAGCGGGATCCCTTAATTTTTGACCATGAAGTTTGGAAGCCGCAACTGCGCTAAAATAAGTGAGTCATTGCAGTTCCAGCAATGACGTGTCTGTACATAGTCGAAACGCAATCTCGCTATCGATCTGAGAGGGAATATTTGGCGTTGCAGGTGAGGTTCTTAGCCTGAGGATACCAAATCTATACAATGGATCAATTTCCAAATATTCCAAACAGGCCCTTACAAATTTGTTGTGAACCTCTACAGAGATTTTAGCACGGCGATGAGGAAGTGTACTCTGGTGGTTGTTATAACTACTCCTCTGTGGACTAGAATGACGATTAAATGGTGAACATACCATATATGACCCCAGCCTTTGATTTTGACTAGCGTCAACCTCGAGTCGAATGCGTTCCCTGATGTGTTCTGGAATCGATACTGATCTGAGACTCACTGCACGGAGACTTGCTCAAATTTAGGAAATCGCTTGATGAAGAAAAGGACGACAGGATATTATCGTTCCTAGTGTAAAAATATTCATTTCATCTATCCATTTCATTCGTTGCCTTCGCGAATCCGCGGCTGTGGTCACCTGGATACCAGACGAAACAGCAACCACAGACGAAGGAGGGATCCTTGGTGTTGCTGCGTCCTGCCGGTTCGCAGAGATTCACTTCTGGCAATCTACCTCTTTGTAGGAGCACGCCCGTGAGCCCATTTACCGCTGGCGACTGTCCCTCATGCGCAGAGGGGAAGCCCTTACCGGAGGGCGCCGTTTTCTCCGACACTTTGGCGGATGTCCCTCCCCTTTTTCTTCTTCGTATGTACCTTGTCTCCATGTATATTTTTCTCCCTTTCGGAGTTCCTCCATAAAAGTTATTTATGGGCCCATTTAATACCTTATGGCAGGTTTTAGTGAAGCCGCTTCTAATCTGAAGTACATACTCGTACATACGCTCACTTTCATGTCGTCTGGTTGCCAGTTTAGAATGAAAGATTTTGATTGTTGTTTCGTCCACGGATCCACCTACTCAATACATCTATGAAGCATTCTTTAATCCGCCATCTGAGGACGCGCTTATTATTACTTTTCAGGCTAAGTTACCCGTAAGGTGGACACTGTGACCATGTACAATCTATTGTGTCATTAATTTTCAAGGACTGAAGAAGGAATTAAAAAGCTCCCGAAATACGTATGTACTTAATTAAATACTTTTGTAGTAGAAGAAGCTACGTATTTTAGTATTAGAATCAAACTACAAGCTTCAGAAACGATAACTATTAAGGACAAATTAATTTCTACTAATCTAATCAAGTTCAGTAAGTCCTTGTAGGGGTACACTTGACAACATCAGAATTTTCGATTGACTCTCTAAGAATCAATCTCCTAGATAAAAAAAAATAAATAACTGGCGCAACAGTCCGATTTGAACCATGGCCTTGAGATGAGTTAGCATCATCTCACTTTCTAGATAGTGACGGTTTGTCTTTTGCAGAAGTGTGTGATCAGCAACATGCTCAACCGAGTTATTTACCCCATAAATGGGTACTCATTTAACAGCTGAGTGGGCTCATAATCCGAAACGTAAGTACCTTTTTTCATCGAAAAGTACCGCATTCAGTAGGAATCGAATCGGGCCCAGTGCGTAGAAGGCGAACATGCTAACCGTTGCACCATCCGGACTACCAATCTCCTAGATAGTGACTGGATATTCAGACACTCCAAACTGACACTCCGTCTCGTTTTACAGATCCTTAGTGTTAAAATTATATTTCATCCAGTGCTGCCACGTCAGATCCCACAATCAATTTCAAGTCCGCCCTTGTCAAACGGGTGGCGTCATTAAGACTGAAGCGATTTATTAATTCTTAAGATTACCGTCCCAGTGTTAAAGTCTTTTTTTGCAGACCATTCCCTAACCTGTACCCTGGCTGAATCAACACCACTGTAGGAATATGGTCCGCAGATTTGCAAGGATAAGCTCTAGGGAGGTCATCCGCAGTTTCATTACCATGAACAGTGCCGGATCCAGAGGACCATGGGGGCCCGGGCCGCCTCCGAACTGTTTGCCGAATAGAGCTTGGCTCTCCAATTATTTGAGAAAATACTCGAAAATGGTTTATAAAAATGACATCGAATACAAAAGATAACTGACAATTCAAGGGTGCACCGTCTTTTACTGACAAGCTCGGAACGCTGTGGTAGTTCTACTCTAGTACCCACAGGTAGATTTTAGTGTTGTGCCGGGGACTGAACCTATGTTTCTCTAGATATAGAACCATAAGAACCATAGAGTCGCGACCAAGAACTCACGGCTACCGAGCGCGTCACAGTGAGCTACCGGAAAAGGATAGCTCAGCTGATCTTTATTGCTCTTGGCTATTAAAACGTGAAGATAACGGCTATTGTCCCCTGTTATGGGGATCTACCATTGTAAGACATAACTTCGTTAAATCTCAAACTGTGTTTCAGCATTATAAACACTGTTCATTTCGTGTGCCACGATCAGTTGTTTGCGAAACGAAATTAATCCCTGCGCCCCTACTAGGCATAATAAAAGGCCATTTTTGTGACAAAATCAGGCTATCTTTCAATTAAGTTTTCATCAGTTGTTTAACACGACAATTCATACCAATTCCTTCTTGTTAATTTCATAATCCATAAAAAGAAAAGTGAGCAAAACTACCATTTTCAACAATAGTCTTGTTCCCCGGCAAACTATTATCATTCTACGAATAAATAATCCTTTTTACGCTTCGTTAAATCTTCTAAGTCGATCATTCACGGAGAGAGATGATTGATGGTGTGTCTTAACCTCTAAACTCCCGCACAAAACTCCAGAACTAAAATTTGAACAATGTAAATTCCCTAAAAATCTATAGAATTGCAACCGTAAAGCAATACCACGTTGGTCACTACTACCTCAGTTGCCTCAATTCCCTTTCAATTTTCCAATAACAATAATATAATTCCATGAGTCGCCCTCACAAATAATGAAAAACCGAAATTTGAAAAGAAAACATTCAGAAGAAAGAGATTATATTAAATTGTATATCGTAGTAGTATCTATATTAGTTGGCCTTTTATCTATTCTCTTACAAGGCGGACTTCAAATGTACGTAAATCTTCAATATCTTTTGAACTCGACTGATTTTCAGGATCAGTTCGAGTTCGCTTCTTTAAACTTTGTGAGCCATTTTCGAGATTTTAACTTTTAAATGTATCCTTATCCCGGGTACGTGCGTGCATACGTATATTGGTGTGTTTTTGTTAGTGCATTTAGAATGAGCCGCACTTCTCTTTTTTCGCTTAATTTGTTTTCTCTATTTACAAAGTTGGTGTAGGTTGAGCCCTAGATAAACCTACCTGAGTTATTTGCCTTACAATTTAGAGATCCTGAAAGTGTATTTATTAGGTATCACAATTGCCACGTCATTTTTTTCGGAGGGTTTTATGAAAGATAGAGGAGATGGGTGGTTTTGAGGGCACATTTTAGAGGTGAAGATGATGAAAGGGAGTAGGACGACGTAAAAATTTCAAAAATTGAACTTAGTTGAACTTGATAGATTCGTACGTAATCAACTCTAGCAACTTACAGCCTAGGGATTTAAATATATTTTTTTGATTTTCTAGAAAGCTTAAATGAAGTATGTTTTTAATTTAGTTGTACCATACACTGTCGAACAACCATACACTGTCGAACTCCAACTCGAAAACAAACCTGGTACAAAGACACACACACTCACTTCACATAAACCTGAAGAAAACCGGTCCACTTGTACTATGTTGGAGTTGGACAGTGTATAGCGACACTAAGAGATCACGGTTACCACCCTAAATTTTTCCATTCTTTAAACCTTTGCTTGAATTTTTTTTAAAAAAACTCCACTCGCATTAACCTCGCATTCCCCTACATCACCATCGTCACCAACTTATCGAGTTAACACTGAATGTCGGGACACGCTATCAATATAATGAAAATTAAAGGTAAAAAGGTAGGTGAAAAAAGGTCGTGCTACACATTATCAATCCTGAGCGGAAGGACTTTCGATTAAACATAATAATTCTCTGGTCGTTTGTAGTAGTTGTTGTTGTTGCTGCCATTAATACTGCTTGGTTTCCTTTAACATTTTTTATTCTTCTGCATTTCATTTCAATGGTTAGGTTACCTTTTCTTCGTTTTTCGTATTTGTTCGCCAAAAGAATGGGAAGACGCAAAGTATAGAGAAACCTCGCGTTCTTTGTTCAGGATTTTATTTGCCTGCAGAGGTGGATAGATAAAGGCGGTGGGTATCAAGGGAATTCGACAATAAATGACTTGTCGCTGTTTACAAATGTTTTTACAAAATATTTTTCTGAATAAGATGGCAAGATGAAATTGTTAATATGAGGGATGTGTATTGATTTTATCCCTAAAATAGTTGAGGCCGGGTATTGGTTTATTTGATTTGATATGATGTTTGGTTTAAGGAAGATATTTAGCTTGTTATTAATTTCATAATTTGTTGTTAAGGTAAAAAATCGATATTTTGGTTGTGTTGTTTGTTTTCCATTACATGGAGTTTATTTTTGATGCAGTACAAAAAATGTAAAATAATAAGCGTCTAATGTCAACGGAGTGATTCTTGTTTCAAATTTCAATTAACAATGGGAGTAGGGAATCAGATGTCTTGGATGTCGCTATTTATCTGAGTAAATGAGCTACTTAGGTGGGCTCATTTACTCAGATAAATAGCGACATCTGTGGGTAGGTTAGGTTATGTGCGGGGGCTGCCATGACAGATCACAGCATACTTAGACCGCAAATTGGGTCCGTTGTGGTATCTTCAGAAACTTTTTATACCTCTCCCTAAAAAGTAGGTATTAAAACCAGCCGGTGCTAGCAAGAATACGATTGAGCTTTGTCGCGCTAGCGTTGCTGAGGTCTTCCAAGTCCTAAAAGAACGAGGAACCAAGAAATCTCTGCAGTGGCGCAAAAAGTGAATAACGCTCTCCTCCTCGTCCACGTCCTCACAGCTTCCGCAGTAATCATGGTGGGGAACGCGCAGCCTCCAGTCTAATTCCCCAATATGACAGTGCCCTGTGATGACCTCCACCACCCTGCCGATGTGTAATCTGCTTAATGATAGCAGTACGGCAGAGCGTCTCGGATCAAGTCTAGTATGTGCGTAAGTTGACCAATCATATTCGTATTGGTGGTCCCTACTGGCACTTAGCTGCAAATGTGATCTTCGATTTTATAAAAATTGATGGTTAAAAGGTGAACGAGATGACTTCAATTAACAATTTCAAATTTGAACCATCATAGATTTTCCCAACTGAAACGGTAGTGTATGTTGTGGACCAATAATGGGTCCTAAAACTTCTTAAGGCTTCTACACGTAGATGGATGGACGGACGGACGGCAATTTTCGAATGATCATCGTTTTGGTCTATTATTCTCATTCGCAGTCAATTTTGCATAAACGACGTATGAACTTTTTCTTAAATTATGCAAATTCTATAACATCTCCCTTACTCAATTGCCCCAACCCCTTGTGGGGCATAGCGCGTCAACTGTTCCATGTGGCCCAGTTGACGTTTCGTTGGCATAAATTGATTTCAGAGAATGCAGTTGCCAGCATGCACCTCCTCTCCCTTGCAACCATTTGTAGAAACGAGCTGGTTAGTGCTTGCAAACAAAAGCATACAAATTTCATTGCTCTCCGCAAAAAGTCGACTAACACGATATTTGCCTAATTTATATGTACGACGATGATCTCCAAAGATTTATTTCACCAGGAACAGTGAGTTTCTCATCAGTTGGTGGCAAATGCAAGCACAAAGCTCTGAAATGTTAGCCTCGTACGGAAGTAGCATACTTCGCTATGACCCGCATCTACTCATATAAACGTAATGAACTTTTGAAGAATTTTGTTTTATGAGCGATCCAAGGGGAAACAATTGATTGCCTTTGAATGAAATTGAAAACAAATGAGTTCAATTGAGATAATGCACTTCTGCCGCTGACCCCGTGATAATAGCCAAAAGAAAATATTGGGTTGTTCGGAAAGTCATTTCGCTACCTTTCAAGAATTGGCGCTGTTATTGGCTGCGTTTCTATTTTGGACCGTGTCGGAACCGTGTCGACACGGTTTCATAGATACTTTGCGGAAACGCTACGATTTCAGACACCGATACCAGAATCTTTGTGAAGGGCAAAAGTATCCCGAATTTTTTCCGATCCGATTACCCCTACAACGATTCCTAGAGTTTTGACAGTTCGCTCTTGACAAGTTCTGTCACTCCATTTGTAAACAACTCTTTGTTGGCGTCAAAGTGCCTATAGTGATCGGAAAGTCTGGCCTCCTCCGTCACTTCGTTCGGAAATTGTTTTTAAATATCCCTTTTTAATTGCCGTATGTTTGTGTGAAGTGAAGTATATTCATGGCGGCAAGGGAATCGTGTCGTTCACCGGAGAAATCACGAATCGGAGAAGGGCAATGGATACGTAAAAGAACTCCGATACTTTTGGGAACGCACCCATTGAAAAAAAAACTATGGTGGCGTTAGCCAAGATTTCTTTTTTTGCCATTTGACAGCTGACATTTCAAGCTATAATCAGTCACAAATTGGTGGTGCTCTGTGTACAAATCTTTATTTGGCATTGACTTGAAAATGGAAAATAAAAGTGAACATTTTCAATATATTTTGCTTTTTTTACTACCGAAAAGGCAAAAACGTAGTGCAAGCGCGGAAAAAGTTGTGTGATGTTTATGGTGAAGACTCAAACAGAACGCCAGTGCCAGAATTGGTTCGCTCGTTTTCGTTTCGGAAATTTTGATTCAGTGATGCACCACGCTCTGGTCGTCCAACAGCTATTGATGACGACAAAATAAAGGCAATGATCGGCGCAGCACGATACAGGAGATAGCGGAGAAACTCAACTTATTCAAATCAATCGTTCACGAACATTTACGTTATACGTTATGTTAGCAAGTTCGATATTTGGGTTCCACACGAATTGAAAGAAATTCACCTTACCAAACGAATTAACGTTTGCGATTTGCTGCTGAAACGTAACAAAATCGACCCATTTTTGAAGCGAATCATAACGGGCGATGGAAAATGGGTTGTTTACGACAACGTCGTGTGAAAACGATATTGGGGCAAGCGAGATAAACCTGCACAATCGACATTACATAAATGCGGAAATCCATCAAAAGAAGGTTATGCTGTCTGTTTGGTATGATTTCCAAGGTGTTGTTTATTTTGAGCTGCTCCCAAGGAATCAAACTATCAATTCATATGTGTACTGTCGCCAGATAGTGAAGTTGGATAAAGAAATCAAATGGAAACGACCACAACTGGCAAATCGTAAGGCTGTCATCTTCCATCAAGACAACGCCAGACCCCATACATCTTTGGTCACTCGTAAAAAGTTATTGGCCTTAAACTGGGAAGTGATGCCTCATCCACCATATAGCCCTGATCTTGCACCATCAGATTACCACTTATTCCGTTCACTGCATAACCATTTAAATGGAAAAACATTCGTCTAGAATGAGGCTGTCAAAAATGAGTTGATTCAGTTTTTTGCTTCTAAAGACCACACTTTCTTCCACCGCGGCATTATGCAGCTGACTGAAAGATGGCAAAAGTCATCGAACAAAATGGCCAATATACATTGTACGTCCGGCCGCCCACGTCTACATGTACAACATGCTGGGGGCCATCCTGAAAATTTGTCCGTCACGCTAGATGTCACGATTTTGATCTGGCTAGCAGAAGTGAAAATAAACCAATTGCAAATATTTTCAAGTGCCATGATTGTGATGGCTGAGTGGTGTATAGAAGGCGTATTCCTTTGCGTATCTATCGAATGTAGTGTAGGGTATCAAACACGCATTACACGAAAGTAACGTGTCCTTTGTTTAAAGTGTGTTCGCTGCCTCATCTACAATATACTCGACAAATATGCAACAGGACGCGCCTAGAGTACATATTTCCAACCAGGGTCACAGAATTATCAGCCGGTCAAGTTTAATTTAAACGAGCGTAATGAGTAAATTTTCACTCACAGCGTGACGTTTGAGCTTTCAAATTTCAATACTCTAGGTGACGTAGTTACGCGGACGATGTATGCCTAGCTTTTATAATAGATATGTTCGAAGATGATCTCCGAAGATGTATTTTCTATTTTCATTATCTTGTCGATGGTAAATGCAAGCACAAAGCTCCGAGATGTTCGCCTCATAAAGAAATAGCCTATCTCGCAACGTCCAGTATCTATAGACATAATGAACTTTCGAAAAATTTTGTTAAGTGAGCGATCAAATGAAATTGATAGATGCAGCTTAAAGATGAAAGTAGTCTACAGCTTAGTTCTCATATCCTCTTATCTAGTAGTTTATCATCAATACACTGATGACGAGTATCTACACTGCGTGCGGATACGTCGGTACATGGATATGCCTTATGGCTACAGAATGCGTGGAATATGCTCTGTCAAATGATTTCATCCAGTATGATTAACGATACTAGAGTCTCGATAAAACCTATGTTGCTATCTTCGACAGAACATGTTCCCCACATTCGGAAGTAATACATACGACATATCCACCGACGTATCTGCACGCAGTATAAATACTCGTTATCAGTTTACCAATGATGAACTGCTAGATAAGAAGATATCAGAACTAAACTGTAGACTACTTTCATCCTAAATTTTAAGATTAAATTCCATATTTGATATCCAACATGCAAGTCGGACGCAGTAACGGTTCACCCTGTCATAGCCGGTCTGCCAGGGTAGGGCACTTCTACAACCGGCCTTGTCCGAACATCGGAGGTCGCGCAGTTATTATGACCATTTGTATCCCTGGTCACTTTCATGGGCACAGTCTGCAATACCACGTGGTTCTTGGACAGATGTAACATCCTTGAGGCAACAAAGCCATGGTTGAAGTCATGTGAAAAATCAAGTCAACCAAGGCAAGAATATGTATGGAATAGGTGTCCACGTCCACAAATTGTAACTCGCCGGTTCGTGCCCTAAAACTTGACAAGCAGCATTGAGACTTGTCATCCCGCGATTTGACAACAGCCGGCTCAACTCAACTCGGCCCTCGATCGTAATTGAAGTTACCAGTGGCTAACACGGGGATGTGCTGTGAGGACTTGGTAGCAATGTACCATTTAACTATACCATCCTGCAACCCGGTCGCGTTTGTTTGAGTAGAATACTATTTTTTTTTGAGCTACCTAAAGAATGTCTAAAACAATTCATCAGTACATAAGAGTATAAATATTGTCCGGCGTTTCCGCGGTTCATGAATGGGTGCCCTGTGTACTTTCGTGTTCAGTAAAATTTCATGTTCTCCTTGGCGGCATTCCTAATGTTTCGTTTCTTTATAAGAAACGTTGATAAAGCAACCTATTTGTCGGCATTTTCAACTGGTTCAGGCATTCAGTAGAGTAGCGTTTTAAGTGTGTCGGCCGACACGTTGCTAAAAGCCATACGAGCATGTACAAGCAGATCTTTGACTCGTCCTTTTTTCCGCCTGGATACTTGACAATACCACAAATCAAGTATATTAAACATGAGGCACTGCTCATGTAAATAATCCTTTTGGAAATGCTATTGCCCAACAATATCCTCGCCGGGCATCAAAGAGAACCGACTGTTAAAATAATATCCCTAAAATAATTTGTTTGTAGTAGAATAGTAAAAGTCAGCGGACGTACTGTTGAATACGCCGGTGGTAATTCAGTCTAAAGTAAGAGTCTAAAGAGTTTAGAGATAATTACTTTTTAAAAGTAGATTTTCAATTAGTCTCGAAATATATGAATACTTCAATAGAAGTAAAAATAGTATAAAATAGTTCGAGCCAACACAATTTTGATAAAAATTGTCCTATAGATTTCTGTGAATGCACTGTTCCCTTTAGGAAATGCAGTGAATGTGCGTGATACAAAGATCCTGGTACTTTCTTCAAGATGTAAAGTACTTGAAAGTATGAACATGAAACGACATTTTTTTCAATGAGTAGTGAAATCGATAGATAGAAATTTTGACTTAATTTAATCAGATAATCAGCTTGTAATTATGAATGCCCGAATTGGCAAAAAAGTCCGTGTTACCAACCACCAGATTGTTGTTGGTGTATCTAGTGAGCCGATATGTGAAATATTTCTTTACATCAGTACCTAGAACAAGTATACCCCTCTATTTCTCTTATAATAACCGGACGCCATCGGGACCAGCAATTTTGACAGCTTATGGGGAGTGTCCGCATAAAAGAACGTCAATATTTTGTTTAAGGCCACTTTCCTATTTTTTTAAATTTATATAACCGAAACTGGATAGCCTCGGACACGCCCTTTTGTGGACCTGAGACCTTTTGCGGGATTCCGCTAAGTTCCATCAGTAAATGCATCAGAGGCTGGGAGCGTACTGAGGCCATCGTCAAATGGGACTATCTCCCAGGTGAACAAAAATGGGCATATCTGGTTACTCGCGTAGCAGGACATTTGAACTTTTAAAAATGAACCGTAACAGGATAAAAAGAATTTGTGGCCTTCAAACTGAAGCTTCTTTGCCTAAAAGGTGACTTAAAAATCATGGGTATACTGTCATTTCCGCGAGGACGATTATGAAACGTCACTGCACGTTCACTGTGAATATGAGGCATTGTCCAAGCGTCGGCAAGTACACCTTTGCACCGCTTCCCTGAAGCAGGTGACATTTCTTCGAATCCGCTCAGCCTTTTAAGTAAATTCGCGCTATCAAACTTGAACGACAAACCTAGGCCTGCTCACAGACCAGGGGCTATAGCACAATAGACCGTTTGGTCTTGGTGCCCGCAGCCCCTCCATCAACCAGATCTAACCAAATCTGGACCTGAAATGAAATTGTAAATTTTTAACTACACCCTAATCCAGGGGTTCGTACTAAATGGTGGTATTTGGGAGCAGAAATAAAATGGTGACGTTGGAAATTTTCAAATTTTGGATGCAAACCGGCATTACCACAAAATAGCTACACTCGCTAATTACGCTCATTACGTCTCATTTGGTTATTGAATGCCACTAATCCGTCGTTCATAATCTTTTAAGCATATTTTACACACCACGGAAAAGATGCGAAACGGGCTCATCAGCTCATTAATTCACTTGCTCTTCGATTCATGGATTTAACAAGGGCTTAAATGGAAGTTTTCACATGATCTGCCCGTGAGTCGGACTCATCGACTCACCATTGAGTAAAAACAGCCTTCACACTACCGGCATTTAATTATGTACATGGTAAATCCGTCTACCATCAATTAGCCCATGAGTTCACCAACAAACACATTGCTTAACTTTCTTAGGCGCCAATTTTACATTCGCAGTAGTAAATTCGTCCGATCATTTAATTCCGGATCGACTGAAAAATTGAAATTAACCCTCCATGTACCTGGTGGGGTTTGTATGACACACTCCAGGCAAGGTATTACTATGTACATCCATTGCACCCATTTAATGTGAAATAGACATGACACAGTCCTAATCAAGACAGCAAGGAAAAAAATGCAATTTTTGATGCAAGTGTATCATCATCATCATCGTGGCGCGACAGCCCGACGTCGGGCCTTGGCCGCCTGGATCATTGTCCTCCAATTATCTCGGTCACGTGACCGCGTCCTCCAATTTTGGGAGCCCAGCAGCTGCGCGGCGTCCACACCTACTGAGCTCTCCCAACGAGATCTCGGTCGTCCTCGCAGTCTCGCTCCGTCGACTCGTTCTGCATTCATTACTCTCTTAGGCATGCGATCATCGTCCATTCTTTGTACATGCCCTGCCCATTGAAGTCGTTGTAGTTTGACGATTTTCGAGACTTGCAGCTCATCGTACATTTCATACAACTCATGGTTGTACCGGATGCGCCATCCATCTCGATCGCAAACAGCCCCGAAAATTCGCCGTAGAACCTTACGTTCGAAAGTGTCTAGCATGTTTTCGGAGGCTTGAGTTAGGGTCCATGCTTCGCAGCCATAGCGTAGCACTGGTCGTATAATGGTTTTGTACACGCGGAGCTTCGTGTTTCTGTGCACATGTTTCGATTTCATTATGGGGAGAACCGAGAAAAAAGTCTTATTAGCTAACTGTATCCGTCGCTTGATTTCGTCAGTTTCATTAGCGTCCCTTGACAGGCTGCAACCCAGGTAGATGAAGTTGTTCACGAACTCGATGTTGAGGTCCCCCACATTGATGCTTGGTTGTACAGGTGTCCTTGTCACCGATTGCATCATTATTTTAGTTTTACCCTCGTTAATACGTAATCCAACTTCCTTTGCAGCGGTATCGAGCGTATGCAGAAGTTCTTCTGCGTCAGCCAATCTTCGGGACATGATGTTGATGTCGTCGGCGTACGCTGCTAATTGTGTCGACTTGATGAGTAGCGTCTTGCTGTTGTCCATATTCATGGCCCAAATAACGTATTCCAGTGCTAGGTTGAAGAGCGTCGGTGCCAGTCCATCGCCCTGTTTCAAACCAGTGCGTGTTTCAAATAGATCAGTAAGTCTATTCTGGATCCTGACTTGTGAGACGGAGTTGGTCATCGTCATCTTTGTCAGTCGCACTAATTTTGCTGGTATACCAAATTGCAGCATGATGTTGTACAGTACTCCACGATCGATACTGTCGTATGCCTGCTTGAAGTCGACAAAGATTTGGTATACGTTTACGTTGTATTCCCAGCACCTCTCGAGTATCAGTTTGACTGAGAAGAGCTGATCGGTTGTGGAGCGACCAGGTCTGAAACCGCTTTGATATTCGCCAATGACTCGTTCTGCGTACGGTTTTATTCTATTTTCCAGAATTTTCGTCACAATTTTATAGGACGTACAAACTAGTGAGATGCCCCTGTAATTCTCACACCGCAGTTTATCTCCCTTTTTATGAATTGGACAGATGATGCTTCTGCGCCAATCGTCTGGGATCTCCTCGTTCTCCCATACTCGCAGGAGTAATTGATGTATGGCATCAACTAGACTCGTTCCACCGAATCTTAGCAGTTCAGCTGGAATCTCGTCAGCGCCCGGCGCTCTATTTCGTTTTAGTGACCGCAACGCGAGATCAACTTCCTCTACTGTCGGGGGTTGAATGGGTGGGCCTAGATCAACAATATCGTCGAGAGCTTCCTGTGTGGGGATGTTAGATGGTCGGTTTAGATGCAAGTGTACGTAGAGTGAAAACCAACATTTTAAAGAGTAAATTTGCAAAGTAACTGTAAATTTACGTTAATTTTATAACAAAAATTCCCAGAAATTAAGATTTGGTTTGATAGGTTAGGTAAGTCGATGGGCTCCTATGGCAATCACAGCTCACATAAATATCAGTAGATCCGTTGTGATACCACTAGTACACATCCGCTCTAATCTTCTCTGATAGCAAGAATCATCCATGGCTTCCACCATCTGCTCTTTCTAGCTCCTCCAATTAAGTGAAGAAAAAGGATCCAAGTAATGATCTCTTTCTACCTGCCAAAGTAGGACAGGAGCAGAGAAGGCGGAAGCTACTTTCCGCTTCGTTCACATAGCCACAGCTCCTGCAACAGTCGTTGTAGGGAAGCCGAAGTCCCCTGGCATGCTCCGCAATGACAAAATGCCCAGTGGTAACACCCACCACCGAGATAATATGCCTTCTATTAAGTGACAGAAGATTTTCGGGTGACGACGTCCAGTCTGGGCCACAGCGATCTATACAACAGGTATTGTCAGGTACAGGAGGTACATGCTAGCAACTGCACACATACGCTGGCCGGAGGTTATTTCTAACGACGACCTCATGTTCATTACTAGCCAGGACAGGATAGACACCTCCATAAAAAGGCAAAAGTGGCAATGGATAGGTTACACACTTCGAAAAGGGCCGGAAACTTTGCTAAACAGGCCCTCGATTGGAACCCACATGAAACCGATACAAGTCGCTGCGTTGGACGACCTAGAAACACCTGTAGAAGATCAGTTGAAGTCGAGGCTAAGTCATTAGGCAAATCGTGGAATCAGTTAAGGGCGACGGCGGCAAACAGGACGAGGTGGAAAATCGGCCTGGTTAAGACCCTAAGCCCCACAAGGGATTAACAGGATCCAGAGAAAGAGATTGTGGGCTAATCGACTCATCGACTCCGTGCGATTCCAATTGCGAAACCATTGAATTCTCTCTCTATTAGAAGTCGAGTCCGAAAAATTACCGACCACGTCCGGCTATAGAGCGTCCGTTCAAGAAAACGCAATTTGTTTCAAAACAAACATGTTCGAGACATAAAAAATTTGTTCGCTTAAAAGAGGTGTTCGGTTATAGGTATCCGTTCAGGAAGCATACACTGTACATGTTCATTAAATATAACTGTTCGCAATTCTCAAGAATTTTCCTGTTGGAAAAAATAAATCAACCCTTGAAAATCGACAAAAAATCCAAAATAATTGATTTTCAAAAGAAACAATTCCAACTTTAAATCCATACTCTGATCGGAACTATTCGATAAAAGCGAGACCCTCGAAAAATATGTAAATGGATAAAAATTTGTACACACAAAAACTCGATCCAATCGTGATAAGAAAAACTAACCAACCATCCAAGCAAAGCAATTAATCTTGAGTGCGTTAGTGTCAACTGATAGCCAAGTCTACTTTTCCGATAAGTTTCTGACCTCTGTTATCAGATAATTGTGAAAATTTACAACTTGAAATCAAGATTGTCCCCCGATATATCCTTCACGCAGAATATCCATCCATAGTACGCCTATTCATCCATACATTACATTTTCGCCTTTTTTACGAAAGAGATTTATTAGAATCCAAATTGTGTGTAATTCTACACCATTACCTGTAAAAATTCTAAGGACATTTCAGACAAATCCTCCCCGTCATAGACGAATCCACGTACGTGCACTTATTAGTATTCTGCACGGGATTTTGTGAGGAGATTTAGATGGTTATCAGAAGTCGACGAGGAAAAATCAATCTCTGATGTGTTTTTCAATGGATCCTTTTCGTCGGCTATCATATCGTCCGATCTAAATATTTTGTAAATACTTGTTGTCCTGTAGGATTTTATTTTCGGAGATGGAGATGCATTGGAATCCGAATCAAGGAATAAAAAGATCCTTTTGTTTGGAAACCATACAGTAGATGGTAAACGAAAGTATTTACGAGAATTTGAGTCTTGAGTTTTTTTTTTTTTTGGTGTGATGAGAATGAGTCACAGTATCCTTTTTGGAGGGAGATCGGGGTTAGGTGGGACTATTTTCACATTTTATTTGATTTGTTGTTTGAAACAACCATTGATTGAACTTGTAAATAGTCAGGTATTGCGCAAAATTAATGTAGATGCTTGTCTCACGATTTCGCGATCTTCAAATAACTAAGCAAAATTTAAATTTCTGGCTAAGTATTCAGAAATTTTAGTTCTGTTCATTTTTCGTTGCTTGTAAAGTACAGCAGAAATTAACATACAAATCCTCGCAATTTGCTGAAATTGAACCTCACTCATTATTAAAAACCATACTTTGCCCATGCGCTCTCCTCTCACCTACCTGCCAAATATCCACCCAAGAAAATCATATCTCTCTATCTCAATCTGAATGTAACAAGACACCAGTGAAACCTTTGTCAATAATCCTTGCCTATCTTGCACTTTGATCGATCAGATAAGATCAATTTCTTGGATAAATAGCCTGCAGTGATGTCCTACGTATTGTTTGTAACGAATAAGAAGGATATAATTTCGTCTTGCACTCTCAACACGACCAAGACATATCCTTTTTTTCGATTCTTTCTTCTGGTCGGATTAAGTAGTGCCCCAGGGCTCACTTAGGTAGTCCTTTCATTCTTCCACCCTCATCGACATTGTTCGAATATCCTTCAACTGAATCATATTTGAAACGATGCAATGCAATGAAACTGTGATATATTGTTAAGTTGGCGTATTAAAAATACTAAACAAACATTTTGTTGGATTTTAATTCTATTGCAGTATCGGTCAACCTCAGTACGGTTCGATGACTTTTTGTTAAGATTGAGATTTTTTCCGGTAAAAAGGGCGTTGGGTTTTGTTCTTTCACTTTGTGTGTGCACCTCAACAACGAATCAGGAACCAAAAAGAATTACAATTGAAATTTTGTTGTATTTAACGAACCATTCGATTTTCTTACGCTCCCAAGGATCTTGGACTGGTATGAAAGAGCGAAGAATGAATAATTCATCTTCATGTGGATTTATGAAAAGGAGTAGTTGACAGTAGTTTTGTGAAGGATTGAATTGAGGGATTACAATGCAGGATTTGGGATGTTGGCGGATGGTTGTAGGATGGTTATTGAAATATTTTGGTATTATCCTTTCTTTTCAAAATATTGTTAAGATTGATTAACAAAAGTGTGTCTTATTTCTTTTGAGGAGATACAAGGAAGAAGAATAGAAACGGTCGCCCACATCTTTCATCCGAACAAATTTTTGCGAAAGATGTGACAAAATGAGCTGTCATCGGAAGTGAGTTGCAACATTATCCCAAAAATGCAATTTCGGATAGCAAGATAGCAAGATGACACATCTGCGATTTTAAGTTCAAAAATTTAAATATGGCACTATACATTGAATGAGATGTATTCTAAAAGAAAAAAGAGATTGAACAGTAGACCAGACGCAAGGTTCATATCTCAAAGAGGTGAAATGACATATGTAATGAACCATATTGTGGTCTGGTTGTGCTGTTTCCACCGGCAGATCGCGGGCCGCACCTGATGAGTAGCGATCTGTTGTTGGTACGAAACCAGAGGCCACGGAGCCAATTACACCCGGACTCGGCATCTGCGCCGTCCGCCAACCATGCCACGCTTATCGTCCCATTTTTTATTATTCCCCATTTTTACCTCCCATCAAAGAAAGATACACCCACATAGCTATATATAAATAGCTATCGCGCGGATTTGTGCCGTGCTGGGAGGGAGTGCGATTTATTAAAAATTATTCTCAGAGTGAGGTGTTTTTCTCCGCTTCCAATCATAGACAAGTCGCTTTCTAGGCTATTTGCACACGTTTATAACTCAATCGGTGACGTGATGACATAACCACTCTAATAACGCGTAAATTTGATAAAAACCGTCACCAATGTGATGCAGCTGGCCATCTAGTCCTACACTGGGGTGCTTAAGTCGCTCTGAGCGTTGACCCAATGAAAACCGTGTTTAGCCTAAACTTGGGCTCGGTTTCCCTAGGCAGGAAGAGCTCTATTATTCTATTATTGTTACTCTATTATTCTTACGCCCCACACCACAGGGCAACTACCATATCGCGAACGCAGTCAGTGTAGGTCAAGCATCCTTTACAAAAAGCCTGGTGCTCACCCCAAAATGGTCAAGTTTTATATCAGCACCACCAGTGTTAACATATGAGTGTGTTGCACTATTATAGTGGTCCAAAGCTCATCTGGTTCAACCAAGAGTTGTACGAACCATAAGATGAGCTGGAAGTTTCGAGAATCGTCAAACTACAACGTCTTCAATGGCCAGGGTATGTACAATGAATGGACTATAACCGTATGTCATAAAAAATGTTAAGAGGACGCATCAGCGGAACAAGACTGGCAGGAAGACCGAGACCTTGTTGGGAAGAGTCAGTAGATGCTGACGCCGAACAACTGCTGGGCTTCGAAAATTGTAGGAAGCGGGCACTTGACTGACGTATTGTACATGGAGAACAATGATCCAGGTGACCAAAGCCTGACGTCAGGTTGTAGCACCACAATGATACACTTATGCAATGAAATGCAACGCCGTGAATGCAGTATACAACCCAACAGTGTCACTGAAGTTGACTATTCAACTCTCGTCGCCGCATATTTATGGGAATTAGTGGCTTTTAATATCTGGAATATATATACCATCTGATGTATGCGAGAAACGAACTTGGATGACCTAGACCGTTTTGAATGGAGAGTGGAAATCTCTGTTTAGACCACAGGTAGTTCATCCGATTTACCGATGATACAAAAATGGTACACCGAGTTAATATTGGAGATTTGGAACAGACACATGAATTACAATGGCACAGTTGTCTTGCCCAGCGTCTTTCAATCCAAGATACATATCATAGAGATCAGTATAAGAGAATATTAATCCCGGAAGCTCCGTGCGCGCGCATGGTTTTCTTCACAGATAGTCAAGCGGCAATTAAGGCGCACCAACACCAACCCGATTACTCATTATTATTATAGGCTATCATTGGATCTATTCATACTTGAGTACGGTGCGATAGCCTGGTGGAGAAGGGAATACACTAATGCTGAAAATTCAAAGGTAGGCCAGACACACAGATAATCATATAATGCATGCTTGGTGACAGGAGCAATCTGATCTTCCCTCAAAGGCACCCTTGAAGCAATGTACAGCAATGTATGATAATTGTAAAATAAAAGCTAACAACCGTCAGAATTAAGGCAAACAGCGCTCTCGCAAAGATCAATTCTGAACAAAGCAGGCTCAACAAAGGCAAGATAAACAGTTGGCCTTTGGACTACTGTCACAGTGGTGAAAAAAAAACAAAGATAAGGATAAGAAGTAGTGATATTCACGGACAGCCAGGCAGCCAAAGAGATGCAGTCGAAGTGAACTTTCATATTCAATACGAAATAGCTAAGACTCTCAACAAAAAGTGCCCTCTGAAACAGAATAATAGTACACATACTGGCTTCCTGTTCTCATCGGCATAGCCGGTCTGAACTACACCCTTCTGTGGATTAAAGCCGCTCTACGATGGTGCATCTAGGGAGACGGAGGTTCAATCCTCGGCGCGTCAATAAAAACTTCCTGCCGTCTGAGCACTACTAGAACTCCCTAGGCCTGATGAGAGGGAGGAGGAACGGGGTAATTCACCTCCGGCCCGGTCTTTCAAAGCCCCGGATTTTTTAAACACAAACAAATTTTTTAAGGCTCTTTGTACATATGAAAAAATATGTTTTACTTACTACTTTTTTTTTACATTGAAGCCACTAATATTATGGGGCCCTAAATTACAACACATGACACGTCCTGGACTCAACTTTCAAACTTTCGATCCCTCATTTCCTTTAGAATATTGTCATTATGTGCCTGTAGAGAATCTTCATGGAGCTATCATCATTAGCCTCGCATAAGCAACAGCTGACGTCAGAGACAGTGACCATTTTGTCCAGGTGGTTTCTCAGGTTCGAATACTCTGTGCGAAGGTTGGAAATTCAGCAGTACTAGGATGTACTTGTGTGAGTGACCAGATATGAGCAGTTTAGACTGTCTCAGGTCAGGGAGGCCATCACAGTACGCGACGTTCCCGTTCTCTAATACGAGTTTATGTCTAGAGGGGTACTACAAAAGGGATCTGGGCCAATGTGCCGGACGGCAGATGCTTTCCTAGCTAACTCCTCAGCAATCTGGAGCAATCAATAAACCACCTGATAATATTCGGAGGGAGTTCCTGTACTTATGTTCTGTATTCCATCAGATTTTAAGCCTCTTTATTGACAGTTTAACCTCCGCTTTTAGATGGATGTGAAACGGCAGTAGAACAATTGCAAACAGCATCCATTACTGGAGGAGGAGAGTGCACCGGTGAATCATTAAAACTGTTCGTAATTGCGCCCAATGCCGAAGAAGGCGCAACAGCGAGTTGTATGAATTCGACAAACCAGAGGTCTCCAAATTCATTAGAATACGTCGGTTTAAATTAGGTGCACACGTGGCATGAATGACTGAGCAGCAAATATCAAAAAAGGTGTTTACGGTAGTAGGCAAAGATGAAAGAAAATCCGTTAGACCGAAGAAACGATGAGACGAATCCTTTGACAAAGACAGCAACAAGCTGCTCGGATTCAGGAGCTGGCGGACATGGTGTTTGAATAGGAATGACTGGAGGTAAAGATTGGTGGAACCCATATCCTGCGAAGGGCATATAGGCTGATACGGAAGTAAGCAAGCAAGCCTTTGAATTTTGGCTAGTGTAACTTTTCCCTCCCATATACACGATTTTATCCACCAAATGACAGGCTCGCAATCAATACTAGATCACCTTCCATCCACAGAACTTTTCGAGAGCTGGTCCTCCTGGTCTTTCCTACAAATTGTTTACAGGTCCAGAGGACCCTGGTGGCGTTATCCGAAATAGTCTTCAGGTGTTCCATCTAGAGTAGTTTTTATCAATGTTAACAACGAGATTTTTACGGAATCTGCCAGGAGTACTTGAGAGTTGAACATGGTTGGGCACCTCATCGAACTTATAGTTATTTTCCTTGTGACCTTCAAGGATACTCTTACCAAATTTTTGTATAATTCCACTACGCATGAATTTTTTATGGCGTAATCTGCATCAAAAAAATTTATCGAACAAGAAAATGGTAAGATTTAACAAGAAAACCAATTTCTTCGAATTTCAAATAAAATATAAATGTACTTTGTTTCAACCCTTTGGAGTTGGGTCCGGAAATGCAGTACCCTGGGGCCCGGATTTCCTCTCCATCACTCTGGAACTCCCACAGTGCTCCGATCTTGTCAGGATGGCCCGCATAGGAGGTACATATATATTAGCAACTGCACCATCCGAAAAATTATATGCTATCGAACAAGGCAACAAGGCATAATAATGCAAAAGATGTTGACGCGCTCATGCCCCTAGAGGGGTCAAGGCAATTGCAACATCACCCGAGTAAAGAAGTTTGTTTTAACAAGTGCCCAACGACTCAATGCAATTAAAAACCGACTTAGCCGAATAGCCTTCACCACGAACGAGGAGGAGAATTTTGAGGAAGGCGGACTAACTCGTTCGTAAGTAGACCGGTTAGGACAACTCTTCACGTACTAGCAAGCTGCACCAATACCGGTTTACATGCTGTCAAGAATAATGGAAGTTTGGAAATCCTTGAATTTTCACAGTGAGTTCTTTTAATCCTATGATATTCAGGAAAATGAAATTCCTTGACAACAAAACTTCGCCCTTGAAAGATCCAGCAAAGTCCGAATACGAACGATTACGCCCCTCAGTACAAGCCTGGTAGCAATGCAAAAACTGAGCAGTTTTTTTTTTTCGGGGAACGGCATATACCAAACATATTTCAATAGCCAGTGTAGCTACTGGATAAACCATCCAACCAAATATGTGGCGCACGTGGACACTAAACTGACCTGTCGTAAATCACCACGAGCCACCCAAGGTTCCTGAAAGAGCACGAGGGTGATATGTTTCTATGCGAACAGCCTGCACAAGATGGCCGATGCCCCTTGGGATGGTGCAGGTTCGCCTGAAGCACCTTGATGGCACTCATTTGGAATTGTTGGTTGGGAGTGAGTTGGACCGGCCACGAACATTTTCCTGGCGGAATCTATTACCCCCATCGCTCACCCAAGTATGCATTACTTTTGAAAGATTAGCAGCACCCGTGCTAGTGCCAGCCCGAAGAGCTGATGGCTGGCTCTGCTAAGCAGAAGCCAAGTTTGGCACAAGCTGTACGTTGTTCTTGAAGGATCAACAAGCGTCTTAATTTTTTTGTGCACATTGATAACTCGCCTGAAGAACAGTGCAGTAAAAAGGGTGACTAAAATAAAGGCTGATGTCAACCCCATCAGAGAACACTCCAGAGTCCAGATCCTGCTCCCTCCTCCATCTGGGACCCATCTGTATGGATTTCATTTTCGTTGGGAAGCGGCATTGCGTTCTCTTCCCATTCATTCCGTCATGGTATCCGGCTGACAAATTTCTTGCCAAGCATGTCTTCGGGAGTGGTGTAGTCAGTCGTTGCCCGAATGTATAAATTGCTCAGAATGGCAGCATGCCCACGCCTGAAAAAAACCATTGACCAGTATCACGAAATCGGATGGCCGTATATGCGGCCACCTGTTTACCAAATATGTCAAGTGGTAGCATATTAAAGGCAGCAGAAGACGTAGTTCTAAAAGCTGCACAAATAGCAACGCTGGCCAATTTTTGCACCTTTCCTAGCAGGCTATGGTTATCCTCTATACAGTTCACCAGACCACTACACCATACGTTGGTATACGAGTATGACGCAAAACAGCCACATAGAGCCAACGCACCACTTTTGGTTGCAGGTCAAAAATTTTAACTACAGCTCTTTTGCAGAAGTAGAACGCAACAGTGGCTTTATTTGTTAATTACCTTGACCCCTCCAGGGGCATGGGCGCGTCAACATCTCAAGCATTTCTATGCCTTGTTGACGTTTCGATAGCATATCTACTTTTCGGAAGTGCAGTTGCTAGCATGCACCTCCTATCCGCGCTGTCTTTATACTGACAAGCTCGTAGCACAGTGAGAGTTTTATTAGTATAGTACAGGCAGTCTTTTGATCGCGCCGAGATTTGAACTCAGAGCACTAGATTAGTATCGTAGAGCGGTGACCGAACGACCACGGCCACCGAGCGCCCCGTCTACAAAAACAAGGCGAGGTATCGTATACCTGCTTGTAAAAAGAACAAGTTCCGTTTTAAACGGATTTATCTTTATCCCACAGTTATCAGTCCAAATGGTTAATCGCGAGAGGGCGTTTTGCAACACCTCACTAAGGACACTAGAAAATTTTCCTGATATAGCAATAGCAATGTCATCGGCATAAGCAACCACCTTACAAGCCAGCCAGTCCATTCCAGAGAAGGAGAGAGAGCACCCCAACTTTCAGGGGCACCCCGGTCATAAGTCTATGCTCAGACGGCGCACCAAAAAATGTATAACCCTAGATAACATGGCATATAAAAGATAATTCTGATGGTCTTCTCAAATTTAATACTATCTACATCAAATCTAATCATGTAGCCAGTCGGCCAAAGTCAGGGGCACACTGTCTAAATGGCTCTAAAGATCGAGATTATACAGAAGACGTTGAAATAAAAACCAGGAGTCCGAAGCGTACATACCCTAGACTTGTACAGACCTAGTGGTGACACCAAAAGTAATAATTGGCAACGACCATGCATTCAAAGTGAGTTTCCTATATAGCCAGTTTATAGTGGAGGTTGGCACTCATTCAGGGAGATCTTGACCATTCTCAAAATGAATTAACTAACCCATTCTACAAATACAATATTTGTTGAATTTTTCAAGTCGCTAGCTTCATTCCATCGAAAGTTATTGCTTATTTGAAGTCTCACTTGTAGGGGAGGTAAGGGTTCCTTGGGTCGGATCTTACCCATCATTGCCACCAACCAATTAGATCACCCTACAAACATACAAACAAAATTTTAAGTCTCTAGCTTCACTCTATCGACAGATATCGCTTATTTGAAGTTTCGTTTGTAGGGGAAGTAGGGGTTTCGTTGGTCGGATTTTACGCATTTTCAATATTAGCCGACTGGATCCTACTACAAACATTTGGCCAAAATTTCAAGTCGCTAGCTTTATTTTGTCGTAAGTTATCGCTTGTTTTAAGTGTCATCTCTAGGGGAGGTAGGGGTTCCTTAGGTCGGATCTCACCCGTCTTTAATGCCAACTAACTCAATCTAACTTCAAACATTTGACAAAAATTTCAAGCTGCTGGCTTCATTGTATCAAAAGTAATCGCTTATTCTAAGTTTCATTTGAAGGGGAGGTAGGGGTTCCTTGGGTCGGATCTTGCCCATTTTCAGTGCTAACTAATAAGACCTTACTACCAACATTCTACCAAATTTTCAATTTGCTAGTGTCATTCTATCGAAAGTTATCGTAATTAAATGAATATTTAATTTTTTGAAATTTTGTAGGGGAGGTAGGCGTTCCTTTGATCTGATTACTCCCAACTTACTAGAACTCAAGCAACTTCCCACCCCAGGGTTACATGCCAAAAATCAGGTGTCTACGTCAATTGGTTCAAGAGTTATAGACAAAAAACCCGAAAAGTAGGGTAGTACGGGGCTCTTTGTAAGAAAATTACCGTTAGTTTTCAACTGATCGATTTTATTTTTTCAGGAGAGTAAAAGATTATCCTCACGAGCGATCTGCCAAAGCTAGAGCTTTTCATGTTTATTTAATCGGGAGTTATAAATACATTTTACTATTGTACATATGTAGGGGCCTGATCATGCCCATTTTCAATACCAACCAACTAGATCATACTTCCAACATCTTACCTAAATTTCAAGGCTCTAGCTTGATTCTATCGAAAGTTATCGTGCGAACGGACAGACAGACGGACAGACGGACAGACGGACAGACGGACAGACGGACAGACGGACAGACGGACAGACGGACAGACGGACAGACAGACGGACAGACAGACAGACAGACAGACATGGCTTAATCGAATCAGGAGGTGACCCTGATCATTTATATATATACATTGATATACCTCCGGGGCCTCCTTTAAGGTGTTACATATTTCCGTCGTGACAAAAACAATATACCCTATACTAAAAGTCTAGGGTATAAAAGTCCAAAGTTCTTTGACACAAGAATATTCGAACTGTTGCTTTCCTCACCGGCCTCTAGTCGACTCAGCTGCGAATGAGTACATTGATTTGATAAAAAAAATAACGCAAAGGACGAGTGCAATTCTGACCATTAACCTCCCAATGAAATGAAGTGGTCTATTTCCATATTCCGACTGCGGGACCTTTCTTTAATTTGAATAAAGTCGTTGACCTATCCTTTAGATATTAGCCCCAGGAAAAGAATGATATTCTTTTCGTGACTTTATCCCATATGCGAAAACGTTATTTTTGTAGGTTTAAGGCAAGTGCCTGTACAGTAGAGAGGTATGCGAAAACCCGCACGGGTCTCGGGGTCTAGCCAGTTCCGCACTATTAAAATCCTAATAAGCATATCGTCCTTTCTTTAATCGTATACACTGTTTATTGTTAAAACGTGCCTTCTTCACGTATATGTATATTGTTATAAAAACTATGCACCTTGTGTCAACATTTCAATCACCTATACGGAACATGGAATATTTTCTCGGAAAAATCATAACAAATGTAGTTTTTACACCGACTTCCTATATACAAAACACTTTCCTCGATTTGACCAGTGCAATTGAAGACCCTCACGTTGTGCACTTTCCTGTTTTCTTGGATTAGTTCCGAATTCTTCGGAATTTCCGTGAAAACGTGAGAAACTCAAATACGTGCCTTTCATACGACAAGTGCCAAGACACCTCAAGTAATTACAACCTTGCTCGTTCACTATGCAAGGTTGATGGTTTTATTATAATCGGCTTAACGTATTAAAAGGCACGAATCTATCAGTGTTACTTGGCGCAATTGTTTAAATACTTCTCACAGTCTTTGTCATCGGTGCAATTACTGACTTGTTTTCGACGCGGTACAGGTACCGCACCGCACAACTTGTAATTTTGTGACGCAGGTACTCCCAGTAGTAACTTGTGATGCTGTACAGGTACCAACTACCTACACCTCACTTTCCGCTTTACAAGTGCAACGTGTGCAATAAATCATACCCCAACAGTAAAACAAGTAGGTGCACAACTTTCTCGTTCACCTGAACAATTTTCACGGGTACAAGTGAAATATCCTTAGAGGTGAAGCGAATTCAAGACAACCTACCACTCATTCGTACCTACCTCAATGATCATGTCCCGACCATTATTCATAGTCCCGGCAACCTGATTCAGCCACATCACCGCGTTCGCGGCTTCGGGCAATTTTATTGTGAAATTTTCGCTTGAGAACTAATGTGAACACCATATGGCGCGGATTTTCCAAGGATCACGGCTTGATAGGTAATATAACCGTTCGAAATCACCTTCTGAAAGGTCGCTCGTCTATTTTTTTTCCCGTATATCAGGGAGTTGATCAGATCACTTCTACTTTTTTTGCCTCTTGCGCTCCCGGAGATATAATTATAGAGGAGGAACCACTCGATGCGGATTGTTGTTGGTGGAATCCTTTTGCAGTCATTTATGCCGACTTATCTCTGAATAACACTTCATTACATCATCCTTTCGAATCTATTCTTCTCGAAATTCAAACGTAAAAAAATGTTTTCCGCTGGGATAATAAATAATTGCATTTTTGAAAGTTTTCACCTGCCTAATTCGGCAGATCCGATTGGACGATTTTCGGGAAATTGTTCTATGTGGCAAGGGAAAATAAGGAATTTCTGCAATTAGGGTAGAAAATTTCTGAAATACGCCCCGAACGATTTAATGTCGAGTTTACTTTGTGGTAATAATTTGAAATTTATATTAAAAACAATAACATATGGTCAAAGGATTTTTCACCGAATGGATCTTTGTGCGGATGAGTCAGTTAGTTTCAAGTGATGCTTGAGACAAAAAAAAAGTACCATCCAAATCTTAAATTTGGGAAGCTATTGTGCAAAACCGATATTGGAAAAGTGGGTTGGACTGTTTGGATTTTAGCGGAGTATTTCAATAGGAAGTAGGCGAAGATTGTAGGTTTTGGTTTGCTGATCGATATTTTCTGTGTGATAGCAATCATTTTAGGTAAAGTATTTCCCTTTCCGTTCCGAATCCGAACAAGGGGTACGAGGTGTAGAGTATTTCATTTCCGAGGCCATTTTTACGAGAAGATGGTAACTGGTAGTTGACATGGTCAGTGTCACGCACATCCTGATTTTGCTTCAATAACTTTTATTCAGTCAATGTACTAATTTACGGCTGAGTTGGCTGGGAGCTGTCGAGAGAAACAACTGTTTAAATATATTTGTGGAATGAATTGAACCTGCGACGTCTAGTTTTGTGATTCGACGCTCAACCCATCGAGCTACCGAGCCCGTTGACAGCAACAAGACTTTGAACCAAGTTTACCCTTTGAGTGAATATCTTAGCATGTATTTTAAAGGGTTTGGAAACGATGCTTAGAACCTTTGAAAGCAACGTGGCCGTATTGTATTTTCTATCGCTGCTATGGTCGCTCACATGATCTGAGTCCAAAGCGTATATACACTAGACGTGTACAGGCCTAGTGGTGATACCAAAAATAGCAATTGGTAACGACCATATGCGTTATATGGTTTTATAAGTGGTGGCTGAAGCACAACTTGTCAGAGCCGAATTAGCGCGAATGTGTCGTTTTGTAACCTCAAACCTCAGCAAAATCGTTTGTAAGAAGATGGTTGAACTAACAAGGGATGCAAGGATGCCTAGATCCAACCGGAGTAGTTCAGGAAGTATAGCAGCTCCCCTATCTTCACCCCTGATACATCCCCCAGGTTAACAAGAAAGGCCTTATTTAATGCTTGATGTCTGGCCCTAGCAAGGGTCGGGCATTCGCAGAAGAAGTTAGTGATGGTTTCTTTCTCATCCTTTTCCCCGCAGCTGCAGCAGTGCGTATTATATGGGATGCCAAGCCTTATTGCATGTTCTCCGATAGGCCAATATCCTGTAATGACCAACGTGAGCCTGGCGACATCCTTACGGGACTTGGTTAATAGCACAGACTTTTTCCTATTGTCATAGGAGGATCATATCTTCCTTGATACGGCGCAGGTGGACAAATTCCGCCATTTGAAATCTGCAACATTGAGGTAGTAAGAGGAGATATTGCTCTTAACAGTCCTCACCGAAATACAGACAGATTCCGCATGTGAGCTTTCTATGACGGCCCCTCTCCTGGCCAGCTTGTCGGCTTTTTCGTTTCCCTCAATGTCTCTATGACCAGACACCCAGACAACAGGGTGATATTGAGCCGTCTGCCAAGGCGAGTTAACTCTTCCCCACACCGTTCGACCAGTTTGGAGGAAGTACTCACCGAGTTCAGTGCCTTGATAGCGGCCTGGCTGTCTGAGCAAATGGCGATGTTCTGGTTATCTGGTATATCTCTGAGAGTGAGGCACGCGTTCATAATTGCGAGAGTTTCCACCTGGAAAGTGCTGACATAGTTCGGGAGGCGATGACTTTCCGAGATATTCAGTGCTTCAGAAAAAATTCCTGCATCGACGCCGCAGTCCATTTTCGACTCGTCGATGAAAATTGTGATGTCAAAGTCTTTCACCCCATTGTCCCTCCTCCATTCAGCCCTGAAGGGAAATTCCGCAGAGAAGCTTCTGTCAAACCTCAGTTTGGGCACAGTGAAGTCTGTTTTTACGTTGACCACATCTCGTGGCGTTGCTTTGGCCGTACGGCTTGGCAGTCCAGGCTCCCGAGTCACTGAGCCTGACTGCACTGCCCGCCGCCAGCTGTTTGGTAAAGAGGTCTATTGGTGGACGATGCAAGATCACGTTTAGCGCTTCCCTCGGGCAAGTTATCATGGCACCTGTAGTGCCAAGACATGCCGTCCTTTGCAAACTGCCAAGTTTTGTTATGTTATATCCTTTAGCGAGTGCTGGCCACCAAACTAACGACCCATATAAGAGAATCGGACGGACTACTGCTGTGTACATCCAGAGGACCATATTTGGCTTAATGCCCCATCTTTTTCCGAAGGTTTTCTTACAGGCATAGAAAGCGATACAGGCTTTCTTCGCCCGCTTTTCAATATTCAACTTCCAGTGATAGTTGGAGTAACTGACCATTTAGTTTAGGGGGGTAAAATGCGGTACTTTGATTTTAGCGGTAAATAGCATCAGTTCAGTCTTGCCTGGATTAACGGCCAGTCCACAGCTTGTGGCCCAGGCACTCAGCATATCCAGAGCCCTTTCCATGATATGGCTTATCACGGAGAGGCACATTCCTGACCTTTTACCACATCATCCGCGTACGCGACCACTTTAATCCCTTTCCTGTCAAGGCTTGTAAGGATTTTGTTGATGACCACAAGCCATGGTAGTGGAGGTAGTGGAGAGATGACCCCTCCCTGAGGTGTCACTATGCATTCAAATCAGGTAAGATTGCTGTATCTCAAGTCCGCACGAATAATTCTAGATTAGCAGAGTCACTATCCATTTGCCGATCCCTGCCTCTACTCCCAAATCTGATAGGACGTCGTGAATAGATTCGACGCTGACGTTATTGAAAGCACCCTCCATGTCGAGGAAAGCTGATAATGTATATTGCTCATACTGAAGGCTCTGCTCAATGGCACGCACCACTTCGTGGAGAGCCGTTTCTGTGAATCTACCTCTGATGTAGGCGTGCTGTGACTTGGAGAGCGGTGAACTTTCCAGGAATTGTCTGATGTGGAAGTCTAGGATACGCTCTAGCGTTTCGAGTACGAAGTAGGATAAGCTGATCGGCCTGAAGTACTTCGCACTTTCATGCCCTCTCTTCTCTACCTTTGGTATGAAAACGACTCGAACTCATCGCCACGACTGGGGGACGTGGTTGAGTCGGAGACAGCTTCTAAGGAACACCAGCAGCCTGGGAATTACTAAATCTTGTAATTCTTGCAACATAATGGGCAGTATGCCATCGGTACCGGGTGATTTGAAGGGAGAGAAGCTGTTGAAGCTGAGAAACTGTGTGTTTAGAAGGAGCTCAAGGGATTTAGAACTGGATTCCGTCCAAGTGCCATCCGTTCTTTTCAGTAAGGACGGATTGGAGTGCTCCTTGGACAGGATTTTGCTGATCCTTGCTGTGTTCTTGATATTATCCAAAGATTGGCAGAAGTCCTCCCACGTTTGGGGTTAGGCCGCTCTAATGGCTTTTTTGTATATTTTTAGGCAGTCCTTATACGGCTGCCAGAACCTGTGCTTGTTGCAAATATTGAAGATCTCCCTAGTCAGTTTCCTGAGCATTGAGAGGTCCTCGTTATACCATGGGGGAAGAGTTTTCTTACTACTGAATTTAAAAAATGAAAAATTGCGAAGGATATTCGGTAACTCCTAGCTAGCGCAAAAGGCATTATGTCCGTTCTTATTGTTGTTACGATACAGTCGAAAATGCCCAAAGCTATCTTTCGAATACACAGTCAACTTTTAATTTCATTTTTCATTACCGTCCGTCTAGTAACCATAAGGAATGTCCAAGTGGTTGTAAAAAAATTAACCTGTCAACTTTCAACTCTTACCTGTACAAATTTCAAAATCAACCGCCAAATCTTTCATGGTCATTTAGGTCACCATTTATCGAGTAGACATTGTCAATAGTATCTTCATCCCCTGATCCTTAATAGCCTGGTCTTACACCATCGCCTAACGACGTCTCGGTGTAGAAGGTAATGGCGATTTCATGCCTTTTCTTGTAAGTAGGTGTCTCAATTGATCCAAGTTGCAGTGACAAGTTCAATGACAGTCTCAATAGTTTTGAATTTATCATTTCTGGTCGAAAAGAAGCGAGATATTGCTCATTGTGTTATGTCTTTGAGACGCTATTACGCACCTTGAAATTGACTCCCTTGTTATGGGTTTATCGATTTCGGTTAGGATTCTACCGAAAATACGACAATTGTAATTGAAGAGGATAATAATGGGAACCATAACAAATTGTCATGGGATCGGAGAACTTTGGGAATTTTTCCCATGGTTCAGTAAATCACCTATCTTTAAAAGTCAATAAATGGGTTTGAAAAACGACAAGTCTGTAATAGACAGGTTATGTATCGTTTTTTTCTGCAATTTAAGGTAACGTTTTTTTAAGCTATGTTACACATACGATGGGCCGAAATGATCCATTGTGCCATACTATAATTTGGACAAAAGACTTTCCACTAACCTAAGAGAGATCCGTAAGTCCTTTGTGGGGGTAGTGAGGATGCTCTTGATGACATCTGCGTTTATAGTTGCCTCTCCAAAAATCAGTCTCTTATACCGAGCAATAGCTGCGCTTTTATATACGCATAATTTGCGTATATTGGACTCTATGTCTTGTTGGAATAGCCGATATTCCGCCTAGTGGGAATGACCCATAATATTGAGATGATATCCCACCCAGTGGTGCCCCGAAGGGTAACCCACAATCAGGCTCAAGTCCGCCCTAATCAAACGGGTAGCGTCGTTAAGATTGAATGGATTTATTAATTCTTTAGATTGCCGCAGGCCTGGAAGTTTGTTCCAGTGTTGAAGTCTTTTGTTATCTGACCATTGCCATTGTCCTGGCTGAACCCCAGCCTAGGCCAAAGTAAGGATCCGGTTTCCAAGACGAGCCCTTCTTAGCAATTCCATCCGCAGCTTAATTACCATCAATGCCCATAATGAGAACCCGGAACCCTATAGAGAGTTACTCGGTTGGTGGCTGCGAGAGATCGGAGGATATCGAAACACTCTTTTACTAGCCTCGAAGAGAGTTTATGAGATGAAAGCGCTTTAATAACCGGCTAGCTATTGGTACAGATAGGGATGTGAACTAGAATTTTCCTAGCGCAGTCCTCAATGGCATGGATCTCAGCTTGGAAGACGCTGGGTCAAACTCCCATAACGATTGAGGTCCTGGTGTTTGTCCAAAGACACCAGCTCCAACTCTCTGCTCCGTTCTTGAACCATCTGTAAACCATGTTAAACAACTGGTACCTGGACATGGGTTGCCATTTTCCTATTCCGTATATACTGGGATGAGGACCGAAACATCTGATATCATGCAGATCGGCATGTCAGGGGTTTGTTTTAGAATGCTTATTAGACCCTCTAAACTCTCATGTTCGTCAGAAATGTCAGGTGCACCCTGAGAGCATGAAAAGCTGCAGACACCTATATATGAATATGCAACGGAGTACGTCCAACAACAGTCTCTAGTGCCGACGCCGCGCAAGTTCGCATGGATCCTGTAATACCTAAAGAAGCTAGTCATTGAAGTTTGCTGCACAGTTGTGTGTACCATACAATTATGCAGCAAACCTCACAGACTAGATTGCTTGGGTATAACAGGATTAAGGATCTATCTGTTGGGGTTTGAGCCACTCCCCCAAAAGTAAGTTATCAAACTATTTGCGGGGGGTGACGCTTTTTTCGTGGTCCTCCTCGTGGGCGCCCTCTGGAACATGAAGCCTTATCCGGACTAGACAGAGGAATTCAATGGACTTTAACGTCTTATCTGCAAGATCTTGACTACGCTACAAAAAAAAATCATGGATCTGTCCGCAATGGCGATAGGTCTTGAGAGGGAGGCGAGCAAGGTTGGGCTAAAGATTAAAACTAACACGACCAAGGTTCTTAGCCCGCCATTGCGAAAAAGAAATCCGACACCTATTGCCATCAATATTAATGGGCAGCCTAAATAGAATGTGGACAACTTCGTCTACCTGGGTAGTATTGTTGCCGGAAATGGTGGTACGGAGCAGGACATTGCTCGTCGTATCAACCAGGCTAAATGCGCATACGGCATGCTGTCTAAAATCTAGTAAACCAGTTATCTCAGCATCAAGACAAAGCTGGGCCTGTTTCGCTCCCTGGTACTGTCAGTGCTATTGTATGGGAGGAATACATGGAAAGTTACCAGATAGCTTGTAATGAATCACCTGTAACGAACCATATTATGGTGTGGTAGTGCTGCTCCCACCGGCAGATCGATGCAGCACCTGATGAGTAGTGATCTGTTGGTGGTACGAAACCAGAGACCGAGGGCCCCATTACATCCGGACCCAGGTGCGACCGCGTGGGCGTCTGATCTGTCCGCCAACCATTCCATCCTTATCGACTATTTTTTTTTTATTCCCCATTTTTACCTCCCCTGTTTGTGTTGACTTCCCCAGGCCTATGAAATTTTTGTTAATACATAAAGGACAAAACGAAAACGAAAACCCCGCCCACATCTCCCGAACTGAGCTACAGCAAACATAGGCCGCTGCTTAGCTCGTTGAGGGGCCTATTTCTTCGTCAGATGACAAGGCCCGACCTACACGGTCAACATGCTAACTTAGGCTCCGTCTCCACGGGAATCTCCTTACGCCCACCAGACCGTCCGTTAAAAGCTTGAAGGCCGGGCCGTGCCATGCCATGAAAACGCCCCCTTAACGAGGTAAACAGCGGCCTATGTTTGCTGTAGCGCAGTTCGGGAGACATGTGCGGGGTTTTCGTCGCTCGTTGCCCGTGTCATTTACGTATTTATAGAAATTCACTACACAAACAGGGGAGGTAAAAATGTGGAATAAAAAAAGATAAGGTGATAAGGATTGAATGGTTGGTGAACAGTTCACTTGCCCTCGCGCTCGCATCGGGGTCCAAGTGTAATGGGACCCTCGGCCCCTCATTTTGTACCACCGACAGATCGTTACTCATCATGTGCTGCCATCGATCTGCCGGTGGAAGCAGCACTACCAGACCAGAATATGGTCCAATACAAGCTTAAAATTTTCGTCAACACATGTCTTCGTCAAACACTAAGCATTTTCTGACCCGAAATAATATCAAATGAAGAGCTAAGTTGCTGACAGCCAGACAGCCATACTGGCGCTAAGCAACTGGTCTGTCTCGTCCAAGCTAGTGCGCATCTGCCAGAATACATTACAAAAATTTGGCTCCTCGAACATGGTAACGTTATACTGGGCTTCTGGCCACGTCGGCATTTCTGGGAATGAACAGGCTGATGAGCTGGCCAGGATGGCCATGGCCTGGGATACGCCCTTTTGAGGACCTGAGCCCTTTTGCGCCATTCCTGTAAGTTCCGTCAGTAAATGCATCAGAGACCAGGCCACCATCCAATGGGACTATCTTTCTGGCCTGAGGCAAGCCAAGATGTACATATCTGGTTACTCGCGCAGCAGGACATTTGAGCTTTTAAAAAGGAACCTCAGCAGGGTTAGAAGCATTTGTGGCCTTCTAACTGGACATTCTTGCCTAAGGGGTCACTTGAAGATCATGGGTATAGTATCGGACGCTAGCTGTCGTTTCTGCGAGGCCGATGATGAAACGTCACTACACGTTCTCTGCGAATGTAAAGCACTGGCCCAACGTCGCCTAGTTCACCTCGAGATCGCCTTCCCTGAAGCGGATGACATTGCTTAGATCCCGCTCACCCTTCTAAGCAAATTCATTAGCGCGGTCAAACTTTATCGACAGGCCTACGCCTGTTGCCAGACTTGGGGCTATCATTTGGCCACGGTGCTAGTGGGCCTTTTGGCGCCCGCAGCCCCTCTCTCAATCTAATCAAAACTAATCTAAGTCGGCGTATGGGTCAGATGCCAATCGACAAATTGATACGCATACGAAAATGGCAGTGGATAAGTTACACATTGCGGAAGAATGGTAACTGCTACTGCATTGCTTTGCATGTGCCATGAAATGAAACTCAATTTTCCACCAAGGCCGGCCAAGAGAGGGTCCAAAATCACAAGGCGTCGCACTGTGGTAAGAGAGTGTAAGGCACTGGGTAAGTCGTTTGGGGAGTTGCGATCCATTGCCAGAATAAGTGCGATGGCACGGGGGTAGTTGACGCGCTCTGCCACACTAGGGGTTAAGGCAAAATAGTACTGTTTTCTGCAAATTCTTGCTCGGACGAGACTAGTAATTTCGTTGATTAATTTAGTAGCTAAATATGTCTGAATAGCACAAATTTTGTCGAATAGTTTAGTAAGCGATTTAGTCGAGTCGATCCTTTTTGTTTTATTTTTTCGGGCGAATAGCCCCTCCCCCCACTAAGCGTCACAACTCAGTGGCTCAAGTTCAAGTGCGTACTGTACACGACTGTAGTGTGTATAGTGTGTAGCAAACAGCAGCGAGTATTTTATTTAATCACTGGCCATTACTCGAGTATTTTAGCTACTAAATTTCTTGTCACTCGACTAAATACTCACATAGTCCAAACGAAGCATTACTCCTTCGTCAACTAATCAAAAAATTTAGAATAATAATTAAAAAGTATTACCCGTATGCGATGGTAGCAGTTCGGCGTGCGAGAGTATTTACGATAATCAGACCGCTTACCCAAATTTGATCTTTACAATTTCAATATTCATGATCTGTAAATTTTAAGATTCGATACAATCGAAGATAATCTTAAATAGGCTCAGCACGTCTTCAGAAAACTGGAAATTGATATAACTCAAAAGAATACAATGCATTGACCTCTGCTTCTAGCATCCAGATGCACATCACATAGGCATAGTCTCATGTATCCAGTATCCACTACATAACCCTGCCCTTCCCAAATACCACCTCCCGCTACTGATTGAAATCAAAATGAACCAGAGACGTAACGAAAACAACATTGAAAACGAAAGTTTTCATCGTGTTAAATTGAAACATCAAAAGAAGCCAAGAACCAAAACTAATGATGTAAACCTGTTCCTCAACAACTCTTGCCCAAAATCTAGAAAAATAAGAAAATCAAAAGGAATCGTGCTGACTTGTAGCTCGTGCTTAAAGTACCACATAGCGCGATCATCTCCCGGAAAAAAGGGGTCCACGCCATCGTCATCATCAATGAGTACCTTCAAAATGCAGTAGTAGACACAATACAAAATTTTGACTCAGCAACAATCCATTAACCACCACGCCAAAAACCTGTTAACCCTTTTTTTGTGATACAAGAACTTGTTCTCCCCAGCATGTCTATAGGTGTACCTGTAGGAACCACGTAAGGTAGATGTTGGCCCTATATGATGTGTGTACCTCTTTGAATAATGTTGTCCGAATAAAAAACTCTTAGTGCCACTTCTCGACCATCACTTCAATATCAAATTTCTCGTCATTATGATGATGAAGCCAGAAGATACCATAATGAAGGGATAAGTTTAAAAAGAAAAGTTAAAGTTTGTTAGTCTTGGGGATAAGAAAATGAAGAACTGGAAGACACGTGAAGCAACACGTGGTTAGGACATAGTGACCATCAAGTGAATAAGAACTAAAGATAAGGATTGTCCCTAAAAAATAAATAAAAAAACCTTGGGTATATTTACCCCCCTTTCCTAAATATTCAAAACTGTGATCCCTTTTCGCAACGCCACCCAACATTAAAGCCACCAAAGTACCCGAAAATCACTTGTTGACAAAAAATCCAGAACCCAAATTCCGAAACAACAACATATGGTATCACTTATGAATAATAATATCGGGGACCATTTTCAAAACCGAAAAAATCGATACGTTCCCACGGTTTCAAAGACGTTTTTTCGACAAGGGTCTGTAGTCCCTTTTGCACGCAAGAAGAAAAAAAAACAACCAATGTACCCTTAGGAAAAAAAGGGCCCGAAAGGAACCGAATACCTTACCACCACACATTCATCTGATACCCTCCCGATCCTTTTGTCCGTGCACGAAACTTGTTCCCAACTGAAACCAGAATTTTCCGTGAACACCTGCCTGAAATCTCGTCTCTGATTCGGCAGGTCACAGTCGGGAGTGGGGGAGGAGTACACAAAAAAGGGCCTTGGTATTCTTCTATGGTAGCGTTCGAGACGATCCGGGGAATGTATGTATATAAGGATCTGATTCCAGAATTTCGTCACACAGAACGTGATTAGAGTTTTGACGATCAACAAGTCGTGCTAGTGTTCTCTGAAAATAAATTCAAGAAAATTTCGTAATAAAATGTCTCAAGTTGTATCGCAGTGTTGTACCGCCAAAATGTGCTCGAAAGTTTCAAAGACGCGCAAGTTCAAGAACATCCTGAAGCCGATGCTGCGAAAAATCTTCAAGAGTGGCAAATCGAGCGGTGGTGGTGCGATGCATTCGACCGAGTCGCGAATTGCCAAAATCGAGAAGGAGTACGATTGCGAGTGGATGTCCGAGTCGACCGATAACGATATAAACGAAGATTTGGAGCAACGTTTGATCGAGGATATTCAAAACAGTCCCACCGATGCCGCCATCTTCATCTTCAACGAGGACGGAACACCCGAACTGCAACCAATCAATCCAAATAAATTCTTCATTCCGGTACATTTTGCACGAACAAACGCCGGCACCTTCTTCTGGACGTCGACGCAAAAGAGTGAACCCATGCAAATTGAGTGGACCTTCCTGGATCGATGGGCGCAGGCTTAAAGGACATGCAACGAGTTGATTCGAATTATTTTCCAACCGATCGGGGAAAATAATTTCCGAGTGACAACAACACTTTTCCTGTGATATTTCGTCGGCTGTTAGACACCCCAACCCATCAGCGCACCAGAAGTTCAACATTTTCTTTGCTGCTACGGGCAATGTGGTCAATCCATTGGAATTTGCTTGATTCGAGTGCAAACCAATTTTGCGAATTGATCCTGTGCCGGAGATGCTAGTGGCAGAGATGGACGAGAGAGTGGAGTTAAATGGAGAGAGGAATAGAACTATATATTTTGATATAAATTTAAAGTTTTAATTGAAAGTACGTTTGTTCTGCTTCAAGTGCCATTAATTGATATTTGATTAATTTAAAATGTTTGTATTGAATGTAAATGAATGATTGTATCTGTAATTTAAATTGTCTTCCTGTACTGTTAGATTTAAGGCTATTTACAATGTCTTCCATGTAAACCATTTTTTATTATTTTATTAAAAAATGAAATTAAATGAATTTTAAATATATATTTCTAAATCTTTCTTTTGTATCTGTTAGTATGAAGTTGTTCATAGGTGTTGTTGTCTTCCGCTAAATTCGTTCTACTTCTGTCGTTTTCAAATTTGCGTTGAAAGTGGATTGTTATGTTTTTGCATAGTATCCGCAACTTACTGACTTTGCCGTGTTTGCAGTTTCTTCATTCCAGAATGCAATGGTATGTAATTGTACCTCGTACCCTTCGAATCATGTATATTTTCCAGTGTTTTTTTTGCAGCAGAGGCTTAAGGGGATTTTGCCGAGTGTTTTGCGTACTCTAGTCATGATTTAGTAGCTATTTTTCCACGTGGGAGCCTGTTGCTTCTATGCTTGGCCTGAATCTATAGAAATAGATAATTCATTAATCTGTTATCAATCCAGTATCGAATTCATGGCGCAGACTTACAAATTTTAAAGAACCAAGAAAATAAGGTAACTCTTGGCGTGGCTAAAAAAAAATAGGTATATGCTTTTAAACTCAATATGGTGCAAAGTTTCGATTCAGCCTAGTCAAATTCAGGGGCCCTATCATGTAATTCGATTCGTATCGAAACGAATTTTCATTTTCCAATTCAAATTCGATTTGAATGCCACATGGTATCATGTAACTCGTTCGTTGCGAATGAATAGCAATAACTGACGTGTTTTGAAAATGTCATCTCAATCTCATCTATTCTAGTAGATAGGCAAAGTAGAGACGTTTGGCAAATGGGCAAATTGCAATCAACCCTTAGTCTGGTACGAGGGTCCAATGAACCCCTTCACATATCTCGTTTCGAAATATTTGCTACCCTGTCCACAATTTCGTTGGAATGCTCTCATGTATTTTACGTTTGTTGGACTCCCAATAGGAAATTCAAATCTTATAAGGAAATGTAATTTCATAATTGCTGAAATTTTCGATTTTTATAAATTGAAACGTAGACTGGGAAGAGCGGCCCATTGGACCCATTAGAGCTCATTGGAGAGGATTGCCATCGGCGTCTCATTGTTATGTTTACACTTGTCAGTGATTGATCGTCGTTGGATATAATCTAATAGCCACCATATACGATGCAATCCGTCGTCAGATCGATCTGACGATATTGTGATCGTCAGATCGATCGCACAGTGTATGTAACTATCGTTGACGATTTTTTTGACAGTTCCATATAATTTCGATTGTCAGATATTTTCTGGCGATTCATCGTCAGATCGATCTGACCATGTATCGCACCGTCTATGGCAGGTCTAAGGGAATGTGAGTATGTCAATGCAATTTACAGGGTATAGAACATGGGGCTGACTTTTTCGTACGACGTTTACCATTACATAGTTGAGAATGCTGACCGACGACGAAATTCTTCTGGCACTTAAAGCCTCTACTAATGAAGACTTTCACATCACCGAATCCGATTCCGATTCGGAAATAGATCACTTGAGTGAAAATTCGGACATTGAAGATGAACAACAATATTTTGACGGTGACAAGTATTCGGAGGGAAGCAGTGCAAACTCTGAATGTCCGGGAGCTTATTACCATGGAAAAGATGGAACGAAAAAGAGCAGCAATCTAACTAACTTACGACGTACACCCCAGCGTAATATAATTCGCGGATCTTATGGAAACTGGTATAATCAGTTTCCATTAGATCCTGAAAAATATTTACTGGAACCTATTGGGCGCGGTCCTGGAAACCTTCTGATATGGATCTGACTTTTCTGTTTTCTCCTCTATGTGCTTCCCCCTCCAGTAAATTTAGTACAGACATCTGTCAATTTTTGGATCTGAGAAATATTCCCACAGACGGCATACACGGCCGTCTTGTCAAAAAAGATCTGTCAAGTTTTTAGTTTCAAAATGGAAAATTTAATTATTGCGGAATTATTGGATGATTTCGGTGATATCCAAATTGTAAATAGTGTGCAAAGCATACTAAATATAGTGCGCGTTGTCATGGATAACAACATGACAAACGATTGGAGTTTGTTGGACGGGATTGAACGCGAAAACCGACCCAGAAATGCAAATTATTTCGAACAAACAGTTCCCGGATACGACGACTTCCTATTCAAGGAGCAGGTTTGTAGGCTAAAGGCGCAGCAAACTACCAATAAACACTTCGCAACACGCCCTGCACGCTGGCTAACGGATGACTGGCTATGTTGCTTTGGTGACAGAGGCGCCGGTGACATCTGAGAACTGTCAAAATTGCTGATTTTAGAAATTGACCGGAAAAATATTCAGATCTAGAGGGGAAATTGTCAGATCCAAAAGTGTCAGTTGTCTGTACTAAATTTACCGGAGGGGAAAGCAAATGGAGGAGAATTTGAGAAATGTCAAACCCTGATCCGCTCGCAGGAACGCAGCCATTGATGCATTCGATTTGTATCTAGGCAAACATATTCTGGAAAATATTGTGAAATTCACAAACTTTAAAGCGGAACAAGTTTTATCAAGCCAAAACAAAAAGTCGAAACCCATCGATGTTATCGAGCTGAAGGCATTTATTGGCATACTTATTACGAGCGGACATGAAAAATATTATCAGGTGTCTGTCGAATGAATGTGGTATAAATTTTATGGCTGTCCAATATACAAGGCTACAATGAGAATGCAAAGATTCCAAAACAATCTGCGTTTTCTACGATTCGCCGACAAAAATACAAGGAATCTTCCAGGATCGCGTGATAAACTCGCTTCTATAAGGGATGTATGGGAGAGGGTTATAACAAATCTTCGTAAAATGTATATACCTGAAAGAAATATAACTGTCAACGAAAAACTAGTCGCCTTCCGAAGTCGCTGCGATTTTCGACAATACATACCATCGAAGCCTGACAAATATGGCCAAAAAATATTTTGACTTTGTGATTCGGATAGCGAATATCCTCTCAATGCCATTCCTTATTTAGGACGAGAGGGGGTGGGTGAAGGTAGTGCCAGCTGCTAAGAATTTCCAAAGGAAAAAAACGCTGTCATTTGTGTCCTGCAAAAAGAGCAAGGAAACAGCGACAAATATGCAACAAGTGCGGATGCAATACTTGCAACGAACATGGAAAACTAATTTGCAACTCATGTGGCATATAACAATGCTATACCTATTTATACATATTTCTATTGTGTGACGGATTTTTGATGCTTGGTTGTTTTAAAAGGATACTTAGTTGTTAAATAACAAGAAAAAAAAAATTAAATACAAATAATTAAAGCGATTATACTGTAGTTTTAACTTCAAATATCATATGGGGTCCAATGGACCTACACTATCAGTGTACGTTACAAAAATAGCCAACCAGTTTAAGGGTTAAATTTAAAGTGCAAAGCTCGCAATTAGTTTGATAGTGTAAATAAAAATTTATTATGTTAAGCATTGAGGGTTATATTTTGTCTGATAATGAGGAGGAACGCGCAAGCACGAGAGTTGTTTGCATGAACTGAGGGACGCATCTAATCCTCTCGATCTGCCATCCAATTTGTAAAGATAAACTTGCAGCCATATTTCTTGCAACTCGGCAAGTAACGAGGAAGTGCTCGCCGAATGCGGATGTACAAGTATGGTGGAAGATGCACGGGATTTGGCGAGTAATTGGCAACTGAAGAACTCGCCAAATCCCGTGCACCTGCCGCCAGACTTGTACATCCGCATTCGGCGAAGACTTCCACGATATTTTCCGAGTAGTGAGTGATGTGGTAGCACCTTTATGGACAAAAGTACCAGACATAAATGGTGACGTGAATAACTTCATAGTTTAAAAATTAATTCGGTTAGATAAGCGTACTTGTCGTTACTTGCTGGACGAGATCACTACAGAGTTAAGAAGCGGCTTCGGTCTACATCAATACCAGCAGTTCTTAGGCTTCCAACTGCTTTAAGATTTCATGAAGAAGGCAGCTATCAGAAGGGTGTGGGACGTTAAGCTGGCAACCAACAACAAAAAATCGAGATGTAACATATAACATAATTATTTGCTAAATTGGTGCTCAATTCGAAAATTTGGTGCTCCAGCCGAATCGCCACAACTGAGTATCTTATGTGGGGGTGCTAGCTTGATGTTACGCTAGCACACCCACTTTTTAAACCGCATGTATCAACCTCAAAATATGCAAATTATTATAGTGCTAATTAAGTGCTAATTTGGTGCACAATTCCCGAGTTAAGTGCTGCTGCAGGGGTGGCAGAAATGATAATTTCTTTATGGGGGTGCTGGCTTGACCTTACGTTAGCACCCCCACTTTTTCAAACCGCAGGTATCAACTTCCAAATAAGCGTATAATTAAAGTATTAATTAAGTGCTAATTTGGTGCTCCTGCAGTGGTGGCAGAAATGATAATAATACCCTTAAAGAAAAGTTGTTAATAGCTATATCCTTGCGACAAAATAAAGACGAATAAAAAACAACCAACATACCCGCATTACTGGGGACTATAGAAAATCTTTCAGCAAGCAGATTTAAGGATAATTTCCAAGAAAATCTTCACGATCGTGCTAGAGTGAAATCAACTTTAATGGCGAACGGAACACGTCGTAGTAGTAGTAGTAGTTATGACTTCTTCATTAATTATTGACGCGTTCCGAGTGTCCCTAAAGAAAGATGATCGAACACGAAACACGCGCAGAATTAACAAAAATAGTGATGTATTCTTTTATCAAATATCGCATCATTTTTAATATTAAAAAAAATTCAGATATGACAGTTCCAACAAATTTCTGCAATCATGTGTTAATTTGTGGAATATTTTAGAAGCGATGAATTTTGTACTTCATTTTCCGTGGCAAAAAAAAGGATTGACGGATTTCTTGAATAATGCTTAGTATTTCTGGATGACTAGGTATACTTAGGGGACTGTTCTGGCAGCTCAGAGCATTCAGTCTTATGTCCTGTCCGGCATCGAATTTGGAAAAGAAGAATTAAGAGGATATAAGCTGAATTTGCGCTATTATCGCCAAAAATTACTTAATTGCCCTAACCCCTTGTGGGGCATAGCGCGTCAACTGTTCCATGTGGCCCAGTTGTTGTTTCATTGGCATAAATTGGTTTCATAGAATGCAGTTGCCAGCATGCACCTCCTGCACATCCATGGCCACGAACGTTGTCGTGGACGGGATTCGAGCCCGAAACGCCGGTAGTCGAACATGAGACTGATGCCTCAACACACTGCGCTACCGGTCGCCCCTCTATGCATGATTCCGAAGAATTCTCTTTACCTATACAAAAAAAAACAAAAAGTAAAGAACTCCTGCTGACTGTTTGTGCAATTCAACTCATGGTAATAATAGGCCCTCTTCTACGCTCCGTCTTACAAAGAGAATCCTACATATAGTTAAACCGAAGTCCTCATGCCAAAATTTTTGGCGCCAATTGCACAGAATCAGCCGACATCCTCTGAATTATTCTACTCACGGAGAATCGATGCCCGCGAAAAGCATCCTGTCTGGTTTTCCCACGATTTTGAGATCAACATCAAAAGTATAGTATTTCCCATTCGATGGATTCTACTAATTTTTTTCGCAATATTGCGTTTTCGATGTTCTTTTTCAAAGTTTCAACATTAATTTCCTCCTATTTCAAAATACATGTTTTTGGGTCGTATTTAATACAGCTAATTGTACTTGTAAACGTTTCAAAACACTCTAAAGTTTAAAACGAATTACTAAACATTTTCGGAGATACCCTTTTTTTGGACTAATTAACAAAACTGTCGATCCGAGTGATGGTGGTGGGGCGACCGGTAGCGCAGTGTGTTGAGGCATCAGTCTCATGTTAGACTACCGGCGTTTCGGGTTCGAATCCCGTCCACGACGATGTTCGTGGCCATGGATGTGGAGGAGGTGCATGCTGGCAACTGCAACTGGGCCACATGGAACAGTTGACGCGCTATGCCCCACAAGGGGTTAGGGCACTTGAGTAGTAGTATCCGAATGATCGGTTCTTTTTTCTAATGATTAAGAAACCCCTATAACATCCTAACGGGACTTGTATATAACGTTATGAAGTTTATAGAATATGCCGTTAGTTCTTTCCGAGATATAGAGTAAACCTTTCCAAGTGATTGGGAATGTATTGTATATGAAATATTATGAAGCTCACAAAAGTCATTGAGTGCTTGTTACAAGCAAAGCAAATTTCTGCAAACAAAAATATTAGACCGAACTGCACTCCTTTCGAATGTTTAACTGAAATGAGTCTACACAGGAAAAACTACATATCCTACGAGGAAAATGGCAAGGGATGCATTTTTGATAACTTAATTACCTTTCACTTAAGGTAATTAATATGCACATGGGAAAAATAGTTATCTAGATATTGGCAAAAAATAATTTCTTAAAATATCCACTGCGGAGAAAAAAAATCATTTAACAAATGTTGTTTGTGTCCCGCAGAGAGATAACTTACTTATTTTTGGAAGTACAATGTGTTAATTGCATTGACCCCTCCAGGGGCATAGACGCGTCAACATCTCTAGCGTTTCTATGCATTATTGACGCTTCGATAGCATATCTACTTTTCGGAAGTGCAGTTGCTAGTATTCACCTCCTATCCGCGCCATCTTTATACTGACAAGTTCGGAGCACTGTGAGAGTTCTACCCACAGGCAGTTTTTAATCGCGCTGAAATTTGAACTCCGAGCTCTAGATTAGTATCGTAGAGCGGTGACCGAACGACCACTGCCACCGAGCACGACAAGGAAGTACAAAAAGTTACCTAAAGTTTAATGTCAGCCTAGCACGTCTAGGTTTTCTAAAATATACTTCTTTAAACACTAGAATTGTTTCCAAAAAACTTCAATCTTTGTTTTTGTGTCCAGTTTGCCTAAAACAAATTGTGAAGTAGTTTTGTTTTGTTTTTTTGTTTTTTTTAATGGTTTTTTGGAGTGCTGATTACGAATCTGAGGTTTGCTACCAAAAGTTTTTTGTGGGATTGGAGTACCAGCCAAAATGTTGAAAATATGTTTCTGAGAATATTTTTAAATTTAGCGAAAAAATTTATAAAACAAAATGGATGTTGAACAGTCAAATAAAAAAGATAAATGCAACTTTTTGCGTCTCTTCACTAATTCTCGAGATACAAGTACTTGCAATTGAAAAGAAGTCAAAAAGAGCAAAATTTTCGTTTTCTTATGTATTGTTCAAGTGAAAATATCTCGAAAACAATTAAAGATGCGGAACAAACAGAAAATATTTTATTAATCTGTTCATGGTTTTTGATTTTGTCTCACAAATTTTTTCGCTAGGGTTGACAGCTTTTAAATTATTTGAAAAAAAAAAAACTTAAAAAAAAAATGTTTTTGTTGTGTTTTTTTGGCTATAACTCAAATGCCACAAACAAATTTTGGTAGCAAATCTCAGATTCCTAATTAGCACCCCAAAAAACGTAAATAAAAAAAAACAGAACTACGCAACAATTTGCTTTAGTTTAGTTCCAATAAGAGCGTGATAACTCGACTGACTTGTATAATTGGAAATCACTCTTTAATATGAAATAGCAGTGGACGAAAATAAAGTTAAAGTGAGAATACCGTTTTAATATTTATAATATCGATCAATTTATTCACGATTACATAAAAGGCTGTGTTACAGGGAATAACTTATCAGACAACAATATCATAGATATCTTAGGTGTATTAAAATAACAATTATCGATTTTTTGTTACACCATAATACATTAAATTTTACACTCAAACACATTGCGCTGAATTATATTAAGTAATAGGCTTTCATATTTCGCAAAATTGTTACCAAATACGCACAAAATTCAAAATTAATCCCGATTCTCATTGTACACTCAATCTAAAATTGAAAATCACTTTTTCAAAACTAAATACGAAGAGGTTAAATCAGATCAATCCTATTTTCTATTTGCGCTATCAACCACAAACCAACTCAGTCGACTAACAGTTTATTTGTCAGACTATTGCCCAAACAACAAATACCCAATGAATTTTCTGTTTAGACAATTCATAATCAAACGTACGATAAACTGATAAAAATTTATGTGTTTGATTTTATATGGGCATTTTAACAGGTTTCTAAATGCCTTCCCTAATGCACAAGATCACGTTCATACGTATACGTACATTACCATCCTCAACTGTTGCTTCATCTCATCCTCTCCCCTATTGAAATTCCTGGGTTAAAAAAGAAAATATCTACCCTCCGCAAAGCACCACTTTTTTTTCAATATGCACCTCGCATAAACACCAGCAAATTCTCATCAGGGTGCACACATTCCGGGACCCTATCCTTCACGTAAATCCTATCCTGATAGGAATGCACGAAAAGGAAAAAAAAACGAATGAGCACTGCGTGGGGGTAACCTGAAACCTCTTCGGATGGTTTAAATAGTTCGAACCCTCGCTGGTAATGTCACAGTTCAACTTCGTTCGGAACACGATCCAGTACTTTGGGAGAGGTGCTCGGCATCGTTTTGGTGATCTCGATCAAAGACATGGCCGTACTTGGGATTGTCCATGGATGCGCCATGATCTTACGTCCGGGACACCGCGATCCGGAGGCGTTGTCTGTCAACAGGCAAACATCAGCAGAAATTCAACAATCTTCTTGACAAATGTTCAATAGTGCTGAGGGCAATTCAGTGCAACAATCAAAATTAACAATCGAATGGCACGGAATGGTAGACGGAGGCTTCGACGATCCAACGGAGGGAGAAACTTTTGGTACTTCGAACAACTCATCGTCTAATTTCGATGGTCAAATCGTGAAATGGCTTATTTGGAACAACGAGATCAATAATCGAGCTAGCGATCAGCAAACTAGTGGCAATATTTTAAATGTGAGCATAAATGGACGAAGCTTTAAATATTTCTTAACGAAACTAAAACTGTGATTATATACGCCTTCAAAAGGATACTACAGGAACAAATAGCAAGAACTACTATTAGATGTATAAACAATAACCATGTCTTCCAATTTTTAGTTTTTAAGTGTGGGTACTTCTTCGATAATAAGAAATTTGTAGATTTAATGTGTCTTCATCATTGTCTTCCAGTTTGTTTGTTTTGCTTTAGATTATAAGCTAAAACAAATTGTAATAAAATTTTTTGTAAGAAAAACAATCGATTTTCTTTTCTGGTTAAAGATTTTTCATGAGTTTGACATTATTTCTTGTGATGTCTTCTGGTTGATATTTGTTAACTTTTTTAATTTCTTTGTGATTTAGCTTCAGTTCTTTGCATCGTACCATTGATTCTTTGGTCTCGCAAACAGTCGTCTACTTTACAGCTTGCGCTGAAACTAACAGTTCAATATTTGATGCACTCTGTTCTTTTGGACTATAGCACTGACATATATGCCATTAATGCGTGAATTGTGGGCTCGCGTCATGATTTTCATTTCGGTGCGTCGATCGCAGGCGACGATCAAAAAGATACATGAAAATAGTGCTTCGCGCTCTATGGGTTGATCGCTAGTCGAACAATATGCGACGATCGTGTGTCTAGCAAAAGGCACCTTTATTAACCCGAATGTCAAGTACTACTCGAACCGACTCAGTACGCTCAGAATTTATTGTGTAAATATTTTCAAGCAATGGACAGATTAATTGTTATAGACGCAGGTATGTGAGAACGTTTTAAATCATTAGAACTTACATAGATGAAAATTATTAAAGGGCCCTAGCTGATAAATGCGTGTGTTATAACAATATCCACAGCCACAATAAATAGTCTATCCATTTAAATCCAGAGCTTATCAACATCAATATTTTTTTTTTGCCTACGTATTTTTAGTTCCTTCTCTCAGGTCGCCACTGGACAGCATACCATACACTACCTAAAGCAGCCCATTAATTATAAGATATTTCTAAAGGAGGTAAGATAGTCGAGCTACTGACCCAGCAGGAAGGCACTGCGGCCATAGTAGGTCTGTTATGGCGTAGCTCATTAAGTCAACAAACTGTCCAACTTTCTAATATGTAGATGTCATTATGTCTTTTGCAGGAATTAACCTTAAGGCGATATTCAGATTAGCTACATTTTCAGCTCCGACGTAGCCACGCACAATAGCCAAGCATAGTCGATCGTATCGCATGCTGAGCGATGAGTGTGAATCCGCCAATTTGATGCTGTGTATCTCGACTGTAATTTCAAGCAGTCGTGCAGCGCGGTGTCGTGTGTGTGAATTTCGCCTAAGTCTGCAGTGCTGATAATAGCCTACCCGAGGAGTCACATATTAAAACGTGCAATGGCGGCACATTCACACAAGATGTGTTTGATCCCGCTGGAAAAACCCATCTTGTTCAGGTGCTATCTGACCAGAAGATGGTCAGATAAGTACGCCACTAGAAGTCTTAGATGGATTCTGTTCATTTGAATAGTACTCTACTGAACGAAGGACACTATCAGCTCCTTTGATTGACCTAGCTCTGGAAGGTTACTCCAGAACTGATGACGCAATAGTGTAGACTAGTCTGTGATCCGCAGTTTAACCAAGGTCAACTCAAAGCCACAGTAAGACTCTGGTCCATGAAACCGCCTGGACGATCCTTGTCTGGGTAGTTCATCTGCGGCCTCGTTCCTCTTAATGCCCTGCTGGCCTGGCACCCAACAAAAGAAGACTCGGTTTTTGGTTGCCAACAGTTGGAAGACTTAGTAACACTCCTTCACGGAGACTTCCATTACGATCGAAATCCTCGTGTTAGGTCCAGAGACACTTGCACCAACACCCTGTTCTGTTTTAGGCTCATCGGTGAACCACTTAATACATTTAGGATCTGGACAGGGCGTGCAATTTTCCCATTCGGAGTGGTCAGGGAAAAGGGCTGAAAATTTCCTGCCGAAGGAAACCTCCGTGATCATGTAAGCTGATCTCAAGCAGATCTGCAGCCAGGAATTTAATTCAGAATGTTTATGTGGCCGCCTTCTCCACTACGTACGTAGGAAGTCCCACGACACCAAAATTTTATGCAAAACGCAACATTTCGCGCTGTATTAGGTTGCCTTATTAGCATGCACAACCTCTCAGGGAAGCCTCTCCTGCGCAAGGCCGCCCATATAGAATCCATGTTCATACTATCAAAAGCCTTCTCTAAATCGATGAAAAGCAAGTGAAGCAGAGAATTGTGCTCAGTGCATTGCTCGATTATGAGTCGCGAGGTGTTAATATGATCGACACAGGAAAATCAGGATCGAAAGCCAGTCTGCTCTTCACCAATTGTGCTTTCTAAATGAGCTGTAACGGACGGTTTGGTGGGCATCCGAAGATGCCCGTGGAGACGGAGCCTTAGGTAGCATATGACCGTGAAGGTCGGGCCGTGCCATCTGGCGAAGAAAAAGTCCCCTCAAAGAGCTAAGCAGCAGCCTATGCTTGCTGTAGCTCAGTTCGGGAGATGTGGGCGGGGTTTTCGCCACTCGTTGCCCCTGTCCTTTACGTATTAACAAAAATTCATAGGCCTGGGGAAGACAACACAAAGAGGGGAGGTAAAAATGGGGATTAAAAAAAATTGGATAAGGATGGAATGGTTGGCGGACGGATCAGACGCCCACGCGGTCGCACCTGGGTTCGGCTGTAATGGAACCCTCGGCCTCTGGTTTCGTACCACCAACAGATCACTACTCATCAGGTGCTGCTTCGATCTGCCGGTAGCAGCAGCACTACCAGACCATAATATGGTTCGTTACAGGTGGTTCATTACAGAGCCTTTAGTTTTTTCAGTAAAATTTTGACTTTTGTCTTGGCAACGGCAGAAAGCACACAAATGCCTCTCCAATTAACACCTTTTTTCGGAAGTTTGGTGATCAGACCTTCCTTTCACTCAGTGGGAAAGGTCTCTATATTCCACGCTTTATTAACAAGTGGGTGCAGCCGGTGTGACCAAAAAGGATCATACTAAAAGTACCTACATCCGAGGCAGCTTGTTCGTTGAGCAACCGATCACTGAAAAGCTGGAAGATCGTCGTATGGATTGGCATTGCCACGTTCTAAGGCGTCCGCCTGAGTACCCTGTCATGAAGGCACTATCAACGAATGTTCCATTTGCTGGACCCAAACGCCGAGGCAGACGGAAACACACGTGGATCGATCAGATGAAAAAGCAACAACAACGCGTTAATCTTGGCGATGATACGATCCAAGACCGTGCTGCCTGCAGAAGGAAGCTGAGATTATACCGCCAGAATGGGCGAATTTCCAACACCACAGGCAGAACAACGCGAAGCCGCAGAGTGGTATGAATGGGGCAAGGAAGAAGAAGATTAACAAGTGGGTGCAGCAAATCGGCAGTTACGCTTGGCGCTGCTTGATGAAGTTTCCTCGTTTTAGTGCAATAATTGTAGCGACTATTTCCTCTTTAGTCGGGAAAGTGGACCGTATACACGCGTTATGACGGATAGCTAAATTATCTTTATAAAAAGGAACTTCACCAGAGGTTGCACGGTTCAAGACCGCAGCGAAGGGTTCTTTCCTTTATGGCATCCAAGTTTTTTATTTATGTCACTAGATGGGTGACCAATTATCTCAGCAGGTTTTTGCGGAAGACGGTCATTATATTTTGGTAAGACAGCAGGATTTTTTTTAGTTGAGCGGTGTTGAATATGCGGCGCACGGCTGCAATACTCAATCGGTCGCCTGCCATCCCAATATCGGCACCCTTTTTATTTCGCACGTCCAGGAAGCAACTCTTGAATCTTTCACTAATTTTCTGTTCGCACGGATCCACAGAGAACCAACTAATTTTGTAGTGGTCCTTGTGCTCAAACATAGTACAACCGATGAAGAGACTGTGAAAGTTGCAGAACTCTACAACCTTTCACCGTTGTCGTTACGATCCCGAAGACCGTGTCTCCCCACCACATGCCCTAGCCTATAGATATCGGCGCCAACTTTTGCATTCGAACTCCTCATAATCAATAGTGTTATCTTTGGGTGTTCTGCCCTGGACGGTGTTTAGTTGTTCGTAGAAGGGGTCTTTCGACAAGACATTGTCAGTTTCAGTTGGAGCACTGAATTATTTTGATGTTCCTCATTTTGGTCCGGAATCTGGCAGTCATGATGCTGTCGGAGACCGGATACCAAAATAAGAGACAGTTTCGTACTGGTTAAGAGGAGCCCCACATCTGACTCAGTCATCGCGGAATTCCCTTGTGTAGTGCAAGACGGCACATCAGGGAATGGGAACACTCAGTAACCATCGCGCACTGGGATAATACCCCTGGTCTTAGACAGGCCAAGCTGTTTATAGCTGGCCACTCACGCAACCGTACCCACGAACTGCTGAGACTACGCAGAAACCGGGTTAGAACTATTTGTGGGCTCATTACGGGTCACTTTACCCTGAGGGGTCATCTGCATAGAATGGGAATTGTCTCTGACCCATGCTGTCGCTTCTGTGAGAGCGAAGATGAGACTTCCCAGCACATTCTCTGTGACTGTGATGCACTTCATCTCCACCGCTTGAAGTGCTTCGGCGATGCATTCCCTGAAGCGGAAACGATTGCCTCACTAACACTCGAACAGCTGAGCAGATTTGTTGGGATGATTGGTCTCGAGAATTAGTCAGATCACTAATCTGCATAGACTTCAGGGTGTAGCACAATAGACTTCCGGGTCGCAGTGCTTGTTGGCCCTCTGGGCGAACTGCCCTCCATCTAATCTAATCTAATCGCACCGCCATTACCGGTGGCTTGACTTGATTAGCAATGCTCAACGACGACTACCGTTCCAGTGGCCCATGAGTAGGGCTATATTGGAGGATTTTTGCAAATCACTCCAGGAAACATTTTATGTGGAAAAAATATTTGACTTATTCCTTTTTGAAACATATAAGAAATAGGCTCGAGCTTTAAGATGCTTACGTACATAACAAATTTTCCAACAAGAAAACAAAGAATACGCTTGCGGAAATCTCGGAATGTAACCAAATGCGGAGAAAGGAATTCATAAATTCATATATAGTAGAATATGCTTAGAGCATGTGGCCCGGTGACGATGCCGGACTATATGGGGTTCCGGATTAAACAGGTGCCTGATTACCCAGACTTTACTTTAAAAAAAAAGATTGTTTTTCCTATAAAATAAGTAGGACACTCATTATTAGCTAAAAGCAAATTTCGCATTATCAGAAACTGTTCTGAGTTTACGAATAAATGTCTGATTTTACAATAAATTGCCACCCATCAAAAATAGTTGACGGTCAGAATCATGCACATAGGGTAGGGCTTTCCCTTTCGCACTACCTAATCAGAAGGGATGACTTTTTGTTGTGACAAAGTTGACAATTCCGAGTCGGACCTATTTGGAAGCGCTGACATTGAACAAAAATAATTTTGCACTGTTATTTTCTCACCATTAGATTTTCAACATGAATTGAAAAATAATAAAACAAAGATTCACTTTTTTAGTCGCTAAAATAATTCAGATTTCTAACAAATTCTTTGTATGCGCACAAGTAGAAACTATAGAGATCACGACGAAGTATAACAAAGTAAGCTGGATTCAAAATCTCATATTTTCAATCCTAACTAATCGCCAGAATAAATTCTTCTGACTTCCTAATTGGCTCAACGGGCACTGACACCCTTGAATTCTACTGCGTGACTGTCTATAAAGGAAAAACAAGAAAGCAACTAGTTTCCTATTTAAACAATTTATAATCAAAAGATACATAAAATGATAACAATTCTAAACGTATATGGACGAGGACTATTTAAAAGGGTCCCTAAAAAACACAATATCTTCCAACAAGTCACGAATACATTACCGCCGACAACTGTTGCTTCGTCTCTTGCACTCTACCATAAAATATTTGAGTCAAAATAGGAAAAAGACTCACCCTCCGCAGAGCGGCACATATTTTTTATAAATATGTTTCTCATATGGTCACCAGTCACTACCATATTTCTATTAGGGTGACGACTTTCGAGAGGGTCCCGTCCTTCACAACAACCTGGTGATAAGGGAAAAAATATAACTTCGCGTGGGGGTAAACCGAGACCACTGGGAATGGTTTAAAAGATGAACTATGGATCAAGGAAGTCACAGTTCAACAACGTTCGAAATACGATCAAGTACTTTGGGAGAGGTGCTTGGAATCGATCGTCTTGACGATCCCGATGAAGACGTGGTCATACTTGGAATCTCACTCAAGTATGAGTCATGATCTTACATCAGGATATCGCGATTCGAAGTCGTTATCTGTCAACAGACAAACTTCATGCAACACGAAATTCAATATTGGAATATGGAATTACTAATAGTGCTGAGGACAATTCAGTGCAAGATACAAAGATCGCCCGAAACACGAGAAAAAGGAGATAATTGACAGTCAATTGGAGGGAGGAATATTGATACCTGATACGTTAGTACAATATTGGACATTCAATGGACCTGTTTGATCAATCACCGACTCATCAATTGTACATCGACCAGGCGATCAGGAAATAGTGCAATTTTCGAAATGTAAGGATAGACGGACGAAGCTTTAAATAATTCTTAACGAAACTGAAACTGTGATTACGATTGCCTTCGAAAGGATACTACAGAAACTAATAGATTCATAAGGATTACAATTAGGATGTACGAATAATAACCATGTCTTCCAATTTTTAGTTTTTAAGTGTGGGTACTGTTTAGATTTGTAAAAAAAAACGTAGATTTAATGTGTCTTCATCATTGTCTTCCAGTTTGTTTGTTTTGCTTTAGATGTAAGTAAATAATAGCAATAAAATTTATAAAGAAAGAATGAAATTTCCGTTTTCTATTGATTGTTTGTGGGATTCCAGCCTTCCGTGTTGCAGATGCCATTCAGTAACAGAGTATTTGAAGTGTTCGAAACGGGCCACAATCATTGATACCATCCTTTTACTTCTCGCTTCATTGCATTGCTTTTGTTGCAAAATATGACATTGAGAAATCATTTTATGAAGTTTGGTTGTTGACATATTACTTTGTCAACTTTCAGGTCAATATGTGCATCATGCCTGCGACTCTTGTCAATGATTTTTGGTTGAAAGAGACGAGTTCATTAACGAGCCTAGCATCAAGAATGTGAGGAAGATCATGTGTGAAACGAAAACGACAAGGTCGGAGTGACGTAACGCAAGTTGCAAGGGCCCCCCTTGCGAAAACCCTTGGAACCACCCCCTTCTCCTCACCCTCTCCCTCGGTATTTACCGATTCCTGGACTTAAGTGAAATAAAATCGCACATTTTCGCAAGGGACTATTAAAAAAGATACAAAGTATCTACACTGCATGCAGATACATCGGAACATGGATATGTCTATGACTACCGACTGCGTGGAACGTCTTGTGTTGAAGATATCGACTAAGTTTTATAAAGAACCCAGTATAGTTATACTGGATGAAATCATTCGAAAAAACACGTCCCACGCTTTCAGTAGGCATAAGACATATCCATGTATCTTGTGGCAGTGTAGATACTCGTCATAAATTCTGCTTTGCTCTGTCCTGTCCGCTTGGGCTCCTTTCTCTCGCGGGATCATTTCGTTTTCGTTTGCATCGCGTGTGTGCAATATTCACCTCCTCTCGTGCACCCTGTTCCATCTACCCGTTCGGTACAGTTGCAGACTGCAGCCTATCGACATTTCTCTGAATACGTTTCTGCTAATCGCAATCACGCTTCCCACCATCTTTTCCCAATCGGACGTGTATTGTGTTTGTGTATCTATTGCAAAATCGCTCCCACACTATCCGCCAAACCCCGCCCCTTTAATCAACAGTCCGGGTCCGGCACACACAATCCGTTTCTCAAGTAACGCGTGCGACTCTATGCGATTGTGTCCGGCAAACAGAAAGGGAGACTAACAAAAGTAAACAAAACATTCCAACACACGCACAAAGAGAATGCACAAGAAAATTTTTGGAATTTTTGCAGAAGGGGGGGGGGGGGGGCATTTAATCTTCTGCAGACCTCTGAATGTACATCATGTCACGATGAGCTGCCCGGAACTATAACATCCTGCGACGAATATTTCTCTATTTCGGGGCTTGGGAGATTTCAACTCGCGCAGTACGAATCCGCCATTTTTTTTTATGATATGTTTATTGCATGTGTGGTGGGGGCCCACATTGTGGGCCAGTCAGACCTCAAATCGCCGCCATTGCAAATGCACAACCATTTGGATAGAATGAACTTCATCCGCGATGGCTCTCGCTCTCTATCTTCGGGGGCGGGAACTATGTAATGTACACACTCTCAAAATTGCATCTGCGCATGTCCAAAGGTTAGTCGAACTGACTACTTGCTACTTTTTCTGGGACCCTATTGATTCAGATATGTAGTACAACGCGTGCTATTTTATTTGTTTGGATTCCAGCCATTTTGAACATTTAGGAATTTTTGCGGAAGGGGGGCATTTGATCTTCTGCAGACCTTTGAATATACATCATAACATATAACATCCTGCGACGTATATTTCTTTATTTCGGGACTTGAGAAACTCTAACTCGCCTAGTATAAATCCGCCATTTTGTTCTATTTGTTTATTGCACGTGTGGTGGGGGCCCACATTGTGGACCAGTCAGACCTCAAATCGCCGCCTTTGCAAATGCACAAACGCAGTCGCTGGATCACCCGATTTGGCTCGAATGAACTTCATCCGCTCTCGCTCATCTTCGGGGGGCGGGAACTATGTACACTCTCTCAAATTGCGTCTGTGCATGTCCAAATGTTAGTCGAACTGACTACTTGCTACCTTTTCTGGGACCCTAGTGATTCAGATAGTACAACACGGGCTATTTTATTAAATGATGAATGGGAATTGGCGGAAATTGAAGGTCATTGAAAGTCCACCCGTTCACCCGTACACTATGTTATTTCTTGCCGTCCACAACGTCAACCTTTATCGCTATCAAGTCAACATCCCAACATGCACACACAGGATCCCCGCAGCGCACCGCCCGCGCGGATCTACAAGCACAGCCATGCACAATGACCACTTCACTCAAACGACATGCACAACCAGAAAAGAAAAATTTTCAATGGGCTTGTTTCCTCTTCTGACCCCCGAGTAGAAAAACAGACATTTCGTGTGACGGACAAATTTTTAGGATGACCCCCAGCTATAAGACATATCCATGTCAAAAAAACATTGCAATGAATTGTTCCATTTGTTAACAAAATCGATCGCACAATCATTCAACATAGAACAAGATAAAAAATCATTTTAGACGCAATCACACATAAGTTTATATTTTAGTTGGGAGGAATATGAGGACGACAGAAGTTTACGACAAATACCACGTTTACGTTTGCGACAGGGAGCGTGAACCCCCAAATACGATGCAGCAATTGCCATATTTAAAGTTGGTGCAGTCTGAATACGGTCCAAAAATGTTCTATTAAAGCATAGTTCTGTAGTCGTATAATCATACTGCCTTGAAACAACTTCATGTGGTCAGGTCCACTTTCGTGTGCTTAAGGTGATTTAAGAGAGTAAGAGCAAGTTTGGCTCTGAAACCATTACGTGTCGCAGATTGATCGGAATTGGAATTTGTTTCACATCGGTGTGGTATATCTTTGTTGAGTTCTGAGATTACCATGAGTACAACAGGTGTTACTAATGGTCTTATCAACATCACAGTAATTTTTAGAGTGAACCGCTAGGTCCTCCCAAAAGAGACCCACATAATCCTTGCAGTTTTGGGTGATCAAATTCTTGCCATTATTTATTTTATTGAGTTTCCAATGTATTAAGATACTACTTTCCTTTACTGGAGGAGCTGGGCTGGTGCCCGCTTGCCGGTTTGACGCGAAGCAGGGCCGTGGGGCGCCACGCGCTTAGAACTTGCCAGCCACAACCACAGAACCAATAGATGCCACGACAAGCGCGATTTCGTGGCGTACGGCTCTATACCCGGGAAAAATATCACGTCTGGAGTACTCTTCATATGATTGTCTAAAACTCACTTTGTTAACTACTTTATAAATATATATTTAAAATTTATTACCAGCTAAACTCTACTTTACACTTCGTGATCACGCAAGAAAAATCAAACAAAATCTTACACTAAATACTTATTGCTAATCTTAACGCTAAGCTAGCCTCTGAGGGGTGGCTCCACTTCCAATACCGACCCTATAATTATTCGTTGCAGCTTCGTCGCCGTTGTCTTCTGCTAAGCCAGCCGGGCCTTTTACCAATTTCCTTCCTCGTGACTGTACGGTCGTGGTAGTTCGTCACCTTGGTGTCTCGCTTCATACAAACATCTCCGTGCCACCAAGAAACTCTTCGCAAATCCACTCTGGGTTTGATTCTCCACTCGTCTTGGCCCCGATCCACAACCTTTGCCCAAAACCTTGCCGGTCCAATAAGCAGAGACAAACAAGGGATTAGAACGTCTTCCAAGAAAATTCACAGGCGTTACCATACACAACCTGTGCGGAGTACCCACCTTGTCGGTCCAATATGCAGAGACAAAAGAGGGTATGCGGTTAATTTTATCGGCCTTTTATGTTTTCGGCGGACCGGTGAAATGCCGCTAAATTTATATTACATTTATTATATTTGGCTGTATCTGTAACTGCATAATTCTTTCGCCATACTAAGTCTCCCACCTGAATCGGAATAATAACGTACGTCTGCGCAAATCGTATCGACATTTACTTTTTTGAGCCGCTTTTACCATCTTCTCCGCAATTTTGCGTCTCATTTCTGCAATCTTTGCCACTCTAGCCGTTGGGTCTATGTCTGCGTCGTTATTCCCCGGGCCTGGCACCGATTCCCAATGCGTAACCATCTCCCTTCCGAAATTTATGACCTAAGGACTTACTCCTGCCGCCTAGTGAGAATAGGTTCGAAGGGCACATCCAATTTTAGCTAAGTTCTTGTCCCATAAACAATGGTTATCAGTGACATACGACCGCAATATGCATTAATATTTTGGTTTACGCGTTCGGCAGGATTGCCTTGAGGATGGTACATTGCGGTAAATTTTGCTTGACAACCATATTGCTCTAGACGCATTTTATATGGTTTACTACGGAATTGTGCACCATTGTCACTGACGATCCATCTCGGAACTCCATATATTAAGAAAACATACTCCTCTAACAACCGCGTGATCTCAGATCCCGTGGCTGATCGCAAAAGGTACACTAAAGGGTACTTTGTTAAGTAGTCCAATATCGTCAATATGAATTTATGCCCCCGAGTTGTTGTGTAATGGGGGAAGCTGTCGTTTTTATAATGTGTTCCACTAATGTGGTTCTGTCAATTCCCTCGCCCGGCACTTCCAGCTCTCGCTTTAGCAAATCATCTAACTCCGTCCCCTCTTCTGGTGATAATTTAGTTCTTGCGCGAATGTGTTTCATGTGGCAACGCACTCACAACAAGTACTTTAAGTCATCGCGTCCTACCACCAAGAGAGATTGGTATACAAACACTCCCTTCTATGCTACAGCGCTCATTATTAGCCAACCTCACTGTGTCCTCCTCCGCTTTCTTCAGCTTCACTCCCAAAGACCGTAAGGTTGTCCATCCTGCTCTACCCACTATCGTCGTTGAGACCCAATAGTCCCTTCAAAGTTTTCCCGAGCACATCCACCCTCACATGAGGACGATTGTCTCCTACTGACGTCTCAAGCACAGTTGCTATGTTATTATTTGCGAAATCTAAATTGGGTTTTAGCGTGCTCGCTGGATCGGTTAGTGAGCACGAGGCCCATTTCCCGAACCCGCATTTTGTCCTTCTTCTGGTGCACGGCTATCCAGATGACCTGGTTTACACTTTGGGCATGATGATTTAATCACCCGAACACGTCCACACCCATAACATTTTTTTGGCTGAGGGCAGCGTCTCTCGATGTGACCCCCCTCCTCACAATTATAACAGCGAGGACAGGCCTCACTTTGCACTGAAGTCACCATCTCCTCGCGGCTGCCCCGGAAAACGCAAGGTCTGGTTCAGGAGGAGTAAATGCTTCGACGAACGCCCGAGTATTTTAAAGAAGACGACCCACGCGTACTAACTCGGCCACTGTATCAATGGTGATCAGACTCATTTGGGTCTGATAGAAAGGCGCAATGTTCTTGCGGAGTATTCTCAACCTTTCAGTTTAATCAGATGGCTAAAATTCCACCCTAAGTTATTCCACCAGCTCCTTCCAAGTCCTAGGCCTCTCGCGGTTGGCAGGGAACCAACTCAGCGCCTTCCCGCTGAACAACTCGACTACCGATTGTAACAACTGGCGTTTCGACACTAGTCGGGCTTCCCTCAACTTCGCCAGTCATTCCACAATAAAAACCATTTACCGAATGGGGAGCCTCACCATTAAATGTAATTCTGCATTTCCTTACATCAGCTCCTTTCTTTGGGGCAACTTCTAATGGTACGGCTGATGATGCTACAAAGGAAGGTCCTTCTCCCATTTCGCCGTCACTCTCCGCTCCAAACGTTGCTTTACCCAACAACTCCCCTAGAGCTGCTATCAGCAACCCACGAAACCGTTTCGTTTGCGACCTCTCCTCCGGTAACTCTGCATCCGTTCTATCCGCCGCAAACCAAAATCGATTTTTTGCTAAATTTTAACAAACTCGCTTGACGATTCATCAGCACCAAATGTCGACAGTAACTCCCTTATTTCCCGAAGTTTTTTTTTTTTTATTGAGTCTCCATTGTAGCAAATAAGTTGATTTAAATTTCACTCAACAAACTACTTTGCGCTAAAGTATTGTATTTCGCTGTAAACTATTTGTGGTTTTTTCTTCCATTTCAATATTAACTCGCGGTCCGGATTTGGACCGCAGGCCGGAGTTCGCCGATCCCTTGTTTTGAGTATAATATACAATTTTATGGTCTAGGGTATTTTATATTAATTTTGTAGGAAATTTTATGTGCTTTGATTCGGCCTTGGGACATTTTTTTTCTAGAATCCATAGTTTTCAAAAAAATCAAGGAAAACTCAATCAAGGACCTTTGACCCCTCTCCCCTACACTTCCGGACCCGGCGACTTTGGAGCACATATTCAGAGGAATTTCAAAAGCAAACCAGTAATCACGCTTTTCGGCTTTCCTAGCCTGGACCACGAGCAACGCAATCTAATACAAATGCATTACAACCTGATAATAACACTTTCAATTAAAAATAAAACGCTAAGCTCCCATTAGATCAACTTTGTTGCCTTGTCCATTCGTGCGACTACCGCTGTGAAATACAAGTTAATCTCAATTTGTTGCAAAAATTAATTCACTCACCGCGGTGTCTTTCTAGTCGTAGTCATATTGTGTGATTCATTGAAATTGTTAATTTCGATTTCTTGTGGTAATTAACAGTGATAAAACGGGCATTTAAAGCAGAATAGTAGGGAGAGCAGCAGTATCATAAACAGCTATCTCTTTTCATTTAAATCGTCTAATATACGGAAAATCCTGTTGATCGGGATCAAGCTGAGCCTTTTCGCTGCCGTTGATCCAATTAAGACTAATTTTTTTATGTTCAGTCTTCCTACCGAATCCAATCTGATTTGATCCGATTTTCTTCATCAGTACATATCCATAGTGCGTTCATCTTTAGAAAATTATGTTGACTCGAAAGATTGACGTTTCTAACAATACTATACATTATTCATAAGAGCATTTCGTATTCATCCATGTGAGCTAATTAGTCCTTGCTGTGTGTGATGATGATGATATTCATATCCCTGATGGCGGTGGACCGAAGAAAGATGCCTCAAGATGACTTAGTATAAAAAAGGTAGATTATGAAGCTATATGTGGTCATCATTTGTTTTGACGTGTCTGGTACAAATTGTACCTTGCCGCTTGTGATATATTCCGACAACATGGAAAATGTCTATCGATTGAAACTAATTTTTCTACTTGAAGATTATCGCTTTGTTACAAATCGTTAATTAGTGCTAGAATGGAGATTGCATTTATGATACGGAGGCGCATTACGAACACATCAAAGGATACGGATATGTCACATATAATGTATATAATGTGTGTTATGATAAATAATAGTTTACTCTCAGGTACCTGTCACACGGAGTCGATGCGTCGGTGAATTGATGAGCCTACAATGCTTTTAGTATAGGACTCAAACTTACCAAAAGAACAGAGTTAAATCAGAGCTTTCCCCCACAGATGAGTCCGAGAGTAGCTGAAGTATCATCGTCTCACCGACTGATGGCTTTTCTACAGGCTCTAATATTGGTTTTAATATAATCGGTGTTTCACAGACTCATCAGATAATATTTTTAACATCAGCGCATTTTTGCCCTTCGCACGCAGATTGTCTTTTTTTAACCCTCTGTATACCAGGTGACTTAATGTTTAACCCAGTACTAAATAGGGTGTGATAAACCTCAACTGAAAGCTATCATTCCATGAGTCCAACAATAACATTTCCACTCGAATAGAAAGCCGGTAGGGACTGAAATCATCGCTCGAATCTACTAGTTCAAATCTAAAATTGGTGCGGAAGAATGTCATACAATAGATGCTTTCGATTCACCGGATCTAAGACCGTTTTCATACAAAACGACAGACCGGGGTTAATCCAGGTCTCGTATGGGATCTAATCGGATCAAAGTTGAGAATCAATTGGTAGCCTTTTTTGCCTCTATCTAAATGTAAACTGAGTACACAATTCGCCCCCACGACATGGCGGAGTATCTGTATGGTGATTGCTTAATTTCGCTCGGCGCAAATTTGTGTCGTTCTTTTCACTCGTGTTCGGTCTGAGACCGAAATCCAGCGAAACGGACTCATTGACTTATCAACGGCAGATGGATTTAACATGGGATTTGATGAGTTGTTGAGTCAGTGAAACGCCTGTCGTACGAAAGATGCTTTCACTCGGTGAGTTGGTGAGTCGTTATCGAGTCACGGGCAGATAGTGTGAAAGCTTCCACTTACGCCCATGAGTCCAAGAGTCTATGAACCATAGAGGTGATGAGCCCGTGAAACGGCGATAGTGGGAAAGATGATATATATTTAGAATAGAATAAAGAACTGCGACTATTTACCTTAATAGTGCGCACTACGACCATGAGAGGCCTATTGTGCCCTTGAGAAAATTATGACAAGAGATATTCCACCAGTCTTCCGAAGGCGAATATGTCTTTTGCAGGAGTATTCCTAATACCTGCAAAGCTTAAGGCGATTCGCCCGAAGAGGGCAAGCCTTGCCCGTGTAATCGCTAGACATTCACATAAAATGTGATGTGTGGTTTCGACGTCCTCCAAACCAAGACGACATTCCGTCTCTCTAGAAAAACCCATCTTATTTAGATAAAGATGGAAGAAAGGTAGCCCACAAGTAGCCTCAAGTCAGCTCTACTCCTGTGGGTAATGTCCCCATAGTCGAAGGATCTCACGAACTCCTTTGATTGCCACAGCCCTGGAAGATCATCCCAGTAGTGTTGTCGTGGTCTTTCAGACCATTCCTTAATTATTGCCCTGACCGAAGTCAGACCTAAGCCACAATATCGTTCCGGTCGTATAAAGTTAGACGTTGAGCTGATCCAGAAAGGACCCGAAAGGTAGCCCACAACTAGCCTCAAGTCTGCTCTACTCCTGTGTGTAGTGTCCCCATAGTCGAACGGTCTCACCAACTCCTTTGATTGCCACAGCCCTGGAAGGTCATACCAGTAGTGTTATCGTGGCCTTTCAGAGCATTCCTTAATTATTGCCCTGACCGAAGTCAGGCCCAAACCACAATATCGTTCCGGTCCTATAAAGTTAGACGTTGAGCCTTGCCTAGCAAGTTCATCCACTGATTCATTGTCCTTAACACCGCAGTGTTTTAGCACACAGTGTAAATGGACTTGGTTGTCGGTTCAAAGACATTGGAGAAGTTCACGATATTCTTCCACCAGCCCTGAAGAAAACCTGTGTGAAGATAGAGCTTTTATGGCCGCCTGGCTATCCGTGCATATAGCAATTTGAGCGCCCCTTCTTCTCCAGAATTATCCTGTCGCAGACTTCTAAGGCGAAAATCTCGGCTTGGAAGACTCTGGGCTAAGCACCTACAGCGACTGGAATCCTGGAATTAGGTCCGATGACGCCAGCTCCCTGTTCAGTTTAAGACCCATCAGTGGACAACGTGATACATACTGACTCTGGGCAGGGATTGCCATTTCCCATACCGTGCTGTCAGGAGTGAGGGCTAAGAATCTGCGCCTGCAGCAAAATTCCATAGTCATATAATCTGATCTGTGGAAGATTAACTTTAACTTTTAAGAGGACAATTGATGTTATTAATGGGAACAATACTTCCAAATACCAATCGCATCGTGTTAATTGACAATTAAATCGGCTGCTGATAGGCGGAGGAACTTTCACGATCTAGAGGACCTTAGGAATGTAAGCGCAATACTGCTCAACCGATAAAGCGCCAGTACAGGCTGGTTTGAGACCTAGGCTTAATGAGGTGATCTTGGTGGTATCACAACCGAACAAATAGTGGTTTTTCTTTGCTGTGAGGAATCATGGCAGCTCCTTTACCTAACCTAGCCTAGATACAGGTAACACATTTACCACATATCACCAATATGTTATTCATTGTTTCCAATTATGTTGCTTTTTTTTCGGAAGTATAAACGTTATATGTAATAATTAATAATAATTGGGTCTTGATAATGAGAAAATACATGATTGGTCTTATGGGTCACAGTAAAAAAGGGCAGCGTTACGTGCGCTTAAATTAACGTTGCGGCGATACGGCGACTACGGTTGTCGCACCTCACAGAATCTGAAGTTGGCAAGCTAGAAAAAAAAACGTTCGTGGCACTCGAAGCACAAACATTTTTCGGTTAATGTTGCATTGACCCGGCCCAATTAGAATTAAAGTTAAAATTGTGGCAGGTTACTTTAATTAAATGTTTTTGCATTTTTTTAACAAGTATTTAACAAAAAAAACCTCAGTAATTCAAGGCACCTTACTTTTAACTTATTGTTAGTTCAAGAATTTTTCAAAAGAAGAAAACTGAAACTTGCCTCATTTAATGAAGAACCGTAAAGAAAGTATAAAACTGTCTAACAAATGCCACGTATATTTACATTCTGTTTTTCACTTCTCGCGTCACATACTTAACGACGATCGGCGTCTAAATTAATTGTCTAATTGAAAGCAACATGTGAAATATTTGTTTAAATTCAAATCAAAAAATATCTCGCGACAGGACATTAAATACCCAGTAGTCTGACATCACAAAACATTAAATTAGTTGAGATAATCGCAAACCCGTCACATCTTCAATCTTACAGTTTGACGGTTTTCTCCATGGCTGCTTTATGTTTGTGACTTCAATCTTTGTGCATTCGATCGCGTCTATATTTATCCAGCCACATTTGTGCCGATATCTACTTACACTTTGAATAACATACGTTTGTATGCATGTTGTATCAGTGCTTGTATAGTGGAAAAGTCTTGAGCAATTTACCTTCTTATTTAATAGGGGACTAACCTGCACTGTCACCGCAAATGTAATGGTTACTTAAAGCGATTGATTGGAACTAATTGCATTAACTTAAATCCGAAATGATCCTTATAGACCACAGAGAAAATCACGACCAGTGAAGATAATAATCAAACGTTGTAGTGTAGGGCTGCAACGATGAAAGTTGGATAAAATTTTTTTTTTGCATGTAGTATGAACACTTATTTACTATTATTTTTTAAGAATGAATGGAGTGTATCACTACCAACTCAATACAACAAATTAAGTTGGCAATGCAATCCACAAAAATTACTTAGCATTAAAGCCGATCGTACTAGTCGACTGGTTTCGTCCACCGATAGACCATACTCGTCAGGAGCTACCTTTAGTCTATCGGGGAGGTAGCTCTACCAGTCCAACTTATGTGCTGTATTCCAACTTTCGTCAGAATACATCAGTTGGTAAAACGCTCACTTTATAAATAGTGGACACTTTACGACACGGGTGTGAACCACATTGAATGAAATCAATATCATTATATTCACGGGTAGCGCTTTTTTCTATAAGTTTTTAAGAATGAATGGAGTGTATCACTACCAACTCAATACAACAATATTAAATTGGCAATGCACTCCTAGTGCGATCGGCTTTAATGCTGAGTAATTTTTGTGGAGTGCATTGCCAACTTAATATTGTTGTATTGAGTTGGTAGTGATACACTCTATTCATTCTTAAAAACTTATAGAAAAAAGCGCTATGCGTGAATATAATGATATTGATTTAATTACTATTATTATTTGCACTAACCCCTAGTAGGGTATAGCGCGTCAACTACTCCCATGTGGCTTAGTTGACGTTTCGACACCATAAACTGATTTCGGATGATGCATGTTGCTAGCATGCACCCCTGCCCATTTAGCCACATACAAACGACAAGTCGGGGAAAGTTTGTGGCTTATTGTTAGTGCCCACATCACAGAAAAACAACACAGACATAAAAAAATTAATGGTTGGATGAAAGCAGTAGCTCACCTATTACGTAAGCGAGGCCAAAGTACCTATCTTCAATTAAAAGAATAATAGTCCAGAAAAATTAAAAAAAACAGTCTAGACCTAAGAGCGTTAATTTGCAGAAGCCATATTGGACGGAGACAAATAGGGTCTCGAGAAAAATCCTGAAATTATGAAAATTAGAAAATCTCGTTCCCAACTCTATAAGAAACCGATATCTTTTCACTACCCTCTCAATCCGTTCAACAAATTTCCACGGTTTTCATTGTCTTCATTTCCTTTGGCATTTCAGTCTGAAAGTACGCAATACGAAATACCAATGGCAAAACAAGTGTCAGTTTTTCACGTGAAACATTTCACTGTCGTCGTGGCCATACTCCATAAAGCTTGCTATCGGCTGCGGTGGCTGATTGGCGGTTATCTAACTAGATCCCATGAGAGTGTTTTCTTTCTTCCTTCGGGTGACACTAAAGTGTAAGTGGGTATCGGCTGTAAGGAACGTTGTTGTTGCGCTATTCAAAAAATATCGCCGGCTCTAAAGTAATGGCATCTTCAGCACTTGGCTGGCGACCGTTTTATTAAACGCTAATAAAAGAGTGGCAAAATTAATATAAAAACCGAACCATATAGAGCGCATTAGCACAAGATTAGCAATGATCCGACGTGATGAATGGACCCGATCTGATGTATAAACTTGGAAGATATTTATGTGTGTAATATTGTGTTAATTCAAAGATACTTATGTATGCTAAGGTAGCTGAGAATGGAATGTGCATATTGAAAATTTTCCACAGATCCACTGTTCAACACTAGAAATTAAGCGAAGCAAAATAATGAAAAAAAAACTTGAGCGCCGACTGCAACAAGAATGTTAAATAGATGATTTTCTTGAGATGAATTGTCTTTTTGTCGCTTTGGAACTGATTAGTTGAGTGACTAAGATACGAAGAGTGGTCGCCTGGGGCGAGAAAATAAATGAGATGACTTCATGGCCTCTTTGTTTGCTTCGATAATGGTTTTTGCTAAGTGAATTCTTTGCCATATCCTGCAAACCGGTGACAGAAACGAAAGACTTAAGCCAGAAACTTTATTTTTTTTACACTGGTAAGCAGAAACGACGTTTTGAAGAGCGGTTATGATCATATAACTTTTCCTCAATAGTCACATGATGATTGGTTGGTTGATATAAGTGGTGGCTGAGGCAAAACTAGCCAGAGCCCAATCAGCGCAGAAGGAGCCCTTTTAAAGCCTCAAACCTCGTGAAATTTTGTTATTAAATCATATTGTAGTTGGATATTTAAGGGAAGCAAGGATGCCTAGATCCAACTGAAGGAGTTAAGGAAATATAGCAACTCCTCAATCGTCACCCTGACAGACGTCTTCCGGTTATAAAGAAAGGCCTTACCCAAGACCGCGAGACCAAGGTATCTGGATCTAGCAAGAACCGTGCATTCGCAAAGGAAATGAGTGAGAGTTTGGGTATATTATGGATTCTGCCTTAATTGGAGAATTCTCTCTATTGAATTTAGAGAGAACTTTTAATTGCAGCATTCCGGTCCGGTTTAGGAAGTCCATTTTCACTTTAGATGGTAAGAACCTAGAACGCACGCAGGGGGATGTGTAGCTATTACAGCGGAAATTTCTTGAGTTTTTTGAAAATTCTCTCTAATGTCAATTAATGCCTACTAGTTAACATAATTTTCCAGAGTTCCTTTTTCGTCTTCATTCCCGCAATTTCGGCAGTGCGGATTGTAAGGAATGCCCAGTCTGACTGCGTGATAGCATTTAGCCCAATATCCCGAAATGACCGCAGTGAGCCTGGCGACATCTCTACGTGATTTAGTTAAAATCACTGATGTTTTCCATATTTAATGAACCACCTGTAACGAACCATATTACGGTCTGGTAGTGCTGCTCCCACCAGCAGATCGAAGCAACACCTGATAAGTAGTGATCTGTTGGTGGTACGAAACCGGAGGCCGAGGGTCCCATTACACCGGGATCCAGGTGCAACCGTGTAGGCGTCTGATCCGTCCGTCAACCATTCCATCCTTATCGACTATTTTTTTTTTATTCCCCATTTTTACCTCCCCTGTTTGCGTTGTCTTCCCAGCCCTATGAATTTTTGTTAACACGTAAAGAACAGGGGCAACGGGCATCGAAAACCCCGCCCACATCTCCCGAACTGACCTACAGCAAGCATAGGCCGTTGCTTAGCTCGTTGAGGGGCCTATTTATTCACCAGATGGCACGGTCCGACCTTCACGGTAATATGCTACCTTAGGCTCCGTCATATCTTCCCTGATACGGCACCATTTGGAATCCGGAATCGTGAGGTGATGAGAGGAGATACTGGACTTAACAGCCCTCTGCACAATGCAAACAGGTTCCGTATGAGAACTGTCTAGGGCGACCCCCTTTCGGGCCAGCTCGTCGGCCTTCTCGTTGCTCTCCATATTCCTGTGCCCAGGAACCCAGAGCTGGGTAATATTAAGCTGCCTTCCAAGGCAAGTTAGCTCCTCCCCGTATCGCTCGAGAAGCTTAAAGGATGTTTTTACCTAGTCCGGTGTCTTGAAAGCAGCTGGCTGTCCGAGCAAACGGCGATGATATGGTTATCTTTTATAACTCTGAGAGTGTGACAAGCCTTCATAATTGCAAGCGTTTCCGCCAGGAAAATGCATGAGATTTTTCAATAATTTTGCTTTTCAGTGGAAGGCATTTCGCAGCATTCGATTCGTTCACAGTGCGGAAATGAACTCAAGTCGATTATCGATTTAGGCAGCACGAACTTATGTTTTCAGTGTGAAACTATTGTCGTACCAATTGTATCAACCTCTCCAGTGGAGTATGGTCGCGTCAGCATCTCTATCCATGCTTCTTGACTTTTCATTAGCATATGAATTCTGAGTGTCCAGTTGCTAGAATACAGCTCCAATTACTAATTAAATCTTTTGCCGCCCCCTCACGTCAAATTTCATTGTATATCATTAAGAGCAATTTTGTGGGATATTGTTTACAAACGTTTTTTGGACATTATTGATATTGCGGCTTCTGTCATCATTTTTCGGGGGAAGCTGATGGGGGGATAGTTTGCGGAACCGCGAAAGATCACTTCTTCAGCATTGATTCTGAGCAATAACCTGAAACAGAGAGCTGGAAGAAGGAACACTCCAATCTCCCACCAGACTCTGTCAAGTGGATGGTTGTGAAGGAAGCCGATCGAAGCATTTAGAGTCCAAAATGTCAAGCCTCTATGTCCGGGGATGCTCGCTATTGCAGATGTTCACGCCACCGGGAAATGTGCAGTACTTTGAATGAAAGCCGATCACAAAAATCAAAATCAGCACATGTCAGCCATGTTTTTTTCTAATTAAGGGATGAGCAAAGTTTGCGATGTTGGCAGCCATGCCATTATTTGTGATTGCACCCTGAAATGGTGCTTGCATGCACAGTTTCGGTTTTCAACCGAAAATGTCAATAAAAATAGCGAGTTATAGTGCTACGCTCGATGCCTTCGCTCTGGGTGCCACAAGGTGCCACAGCACAGCGATCTTCGCAAATCGCCATGCTGCCATTATGCACTGTCACATCGAAGCTAGTGCGCTGAGGCCAATAAGGATTCAAAGAGAGACTTCTTTAAATAAGGATAACATATGCTGGGTTCCTGGATAAATCGGCGTTGTCGGAAATCAAACGTCTGATGAATCAAGCACTTTCTCTTCAATGGTCCAGATTACACGGTATAACTCTCCAAAAAGGGTTTAGAAAATGAAATCAATCTAAGCCGCCGTTCACTTTAAGAGTCTTCCCGGTCTGCAGCAAGCCAAGATGTTCTTTTCAGGCTACTTTATTATCAGATCTCTTGATCTACTGCTGCTTAGCTGGAAGAAGGTTAAGTCGGATAATGTCGGTTCCATCTCGCATAAGCTTTTGAGCTACTACATCAGTGTGATTAAGCTTGAACAAAGGGCTTAGTCCTGATATCAGACCTGCGTCAGTAGAATAATAAACCCTTTGTGGATATAACATTATTAGCCCTGAGCCTCTTAGCAACAATTCTCCTGGCCAAGCAAAAATTATGTCGGTACTAATAATTAGTAGTTCGGATGGCGAAATGGTTGGCATGCGCTGGGCCTCGGGTTTGATTCCTGCTGAATGCAGTAGTCTTCGATAAAAAGGGGATTTACGTGTCGGACTGTGAGCCCACTCAGCAGTTTAATGAGCAGCCTTTAGGGGTAAGCAACTCGGTTGGGCGTGTTGCTGATCAAACACCGCTGCGCCAAACACACCTTGGAGATCTAATAAATGAGATGATGCAAACCCATCTCGAGGCTTTGGTCTAATATTGGACTGTTACGATAGTTACTTATTTCAATTATTAGTACCATATTTTCTACATGAAATCAACCAACTTATAAAATACCAGAGAGTTTATTTCGAGAGGTCTCCAGAAATATTTGGCACGGAAAATGAAGTTTCGGAGGCGTGCATCGTTCTTTTCTCCAATATTGGTTGTGAGTCAGTTGTAGTGCTTCTGTAAAGCTATCTCTTATCCTGAGATCTGGTCTCCGACAGAATCATGACCGCCACGTTGTGGGCCAAAATGAGAAACAGTATAATCATGCAAGGCTTCCCTCCAACTTAACTCGACAATGTCATGGCTAAAAGTTCCTTCTACGGAAAACCTTTTTAACAATCCTTAGGCAGTTTTCACTAACAGAAAAAAAACCAGGAACCATCGAAAAATGATCGAAAGTGTAGGTACGTCGTCTTAAGTCAATATTGCAGAATGTGTCCAGACCCCAGGTATACCAAGTGGTTACTGATGGGTCTAAGATGTGATATGTAGTTGGAACTGGGGTCGTTCGGCTGGACCAGCGTATCCAAAGCCGAAAGTCTATGCCTTTGAGGCCTGTGCCAAAGAAATTCTATTCAAGAAGTCCTGTGGCGCTGACAGTGCTCTGCAAGCAGCAGTTAAGACTGACCATTCACTGACCTTTAAAACTAGTGAAGCAGTGTTTTGATACTCCGCATAACTTACAATTACTAATTGCTTTACTCTTTGCTGGGTACCGGGGTATTCGAGAATTGATGGCAACGAAGCTGTGGGTGAACTAACAATACATTGGTAATCAACGACACACTTCAGGTCCAATCCGAACCTCACGGAACATCGTTGGGTGAGTTGTCTCCTCCTTGGCTATCCACCAAGATGGAATGTTGTTGGCTACCTGCGACAAATCGGAAGATGTTGTGGCTTATTATTACGCCCCGCACGACAGGAGGAAGACAATACGAACATCCATGTCCACGAATGCCGTGGACGGTACTTGAATTCGGAACGAACGTAGTCAGGCATGAAACTGGCGCCTCTAGGCACTGGTTTTCCATGGAAGACACTGAGTCGACCAAACCTCCTCTCTGAGAATTCACGGCGGTTGTTCATTTCAGGAGTAAGTTATTTGAAGATAAAGAATTTTCCAATATGGGTGGGTCGATATTGAAATGGAATAAAGCCAGCTATGTGTGATGTATTAACGCAATTCTTTTCTTATTTGAAAAGCCCATGGATGACATTATGTATGGAATATGACATCTATCAAATATCCGCCGCTGCTTCGCATGGTGGCACGAATTCGAGAGGTCTAATTTTCTATGGCTCTGCGGCATAGGTAGATTCGGCTGAATTTGAGCGATGGCCTCGGTTATGAGGGCATCGGTCGATTACGGCTTATTAGCATGGACCTGCGACTTTACAAAACTCCACAAGGAAAAGTCTAGCGGGGTCAAATGGCATGATCATGATGGCCAATTCACGTCACCTTCGCGAGAGATAACCATACTCTCAAATCGTTCATGCAAAATATCAATCGTGGCTTTCGCTCTGGCACATAGCGCCATACTGCTGGAACCACATATCCCCAACATACATATCATTCAATTGGGACCAAAAAAAATTGATAACCATCGATCTGTAGAGCTCGCCGTTGAGGATGATAGCTTCACCAATGTCGGTTTCGAAAAAGTAGAACCCATGACGCCACCGGGCCATCCCATCCAATCCGCAAAAAACAGTAACTTTTTATAGATGCAATGCCATTTGGTAATCCTCGTGTGGGTTGGGCTCGTCCCATATGTGGCAATTTTGCTTATTATCATAGCCATTCATCCAAAAATGCACCTTCTCGCTAAAGATGATTGAAATTGGTGTCCTCTTCCAACCTCTCCGAAGCCCAATCAACGATCAAACGGCGTTGTCTGTGGTCAATAACTTTAAGCTTCTGGGTTAGCTGGATCTTGTACGGGTGCAGGCCAAATACCGATGCAAAATTTACCAAGTTGAAGTCTGCGAAAGCCAACTTCTTGTTCACGGCGAGGAATTGACTACACCGGCTTCTTCTGCACACTTCCACGGACTGCTTCCATGTTCTGGGCCGATCTGGCGTTCCTTGTAGGCTGTTGGCTTAATAATTACCGAACCGGTCGTCTCGAATGGCCGCCACAGGCTGTCAACATTGACCCGCACTTATTGGAAAACCCTTTATTATTGTGAGCTCTACTGTTATTAAGAGTCCTCTCACGAAGGACCTACTGGATCGTACGGTTCTAATGCCTAGCATTGGATTAAATCTACTGCAATGCATTTTAAACGCCAATACCATGGTAGACATTTAGCTAAGACACAAACCACCTTGATCCGGCGAGATCCTAAATTAGAGCTCGATACTCCCGGATGAAAGACCGGTCAGTCGGGAATAGATCCAAGACCGGGTGAAACGAACGCGCCTATTAGCTAAACGTGTTCATTCGATTAAGAGCACACCCGCACTTTAACCAGTACATCATCTTACAGCGAGCATCATCACTACATGTGGGGTCAGATCAAATAAAAATTGCATTGATGGACGACCTGCTATTTGAATATCGAAGAAAACATGCGCCACAACAGTCCTAATATTGAATCCGAAAGACAAAAGCGTCCCAACAAACAGTCCGAAGAATGTCTAATCGGCGTTTCTCTACTCATCTACAGATCAGACCACTAAGCTCTAAATAAGGCCAATCATCATTGCCAGGGATTGTGATCATCACTGATTATTGGCAATGTTCAGCATAGAAATCGATGATCTTTTTCTTTTTAAGATCGAACGTAGCTAAGTGACTACCCACTAAGACTGCGGATATCAATGCAATCGGGTGAGCCTTTAGCTAAAAACATGCACCAGAAAAAGAGGTTATCATTGTTGGGATTCCTGATGCAAAAACAATTTACGGATACCAGAATGGAAACCAACTTTTTTCCGCTACATACCTCTTCGGTGACCCGATAGAGAGTCCGTCATCCAGTAATTGTTAATGGTTTGTGCACCAACAATTATTTCAGAAATTTATTGAAGAGTTAAAAGTATGAGCCAGAAGAATTCTTGCACGTCCTATAGAGGAAATTGGATATGATCGTAATAAGTTTGCTGTCGCGACCAGGTGATATATATAAAAAAGGGAAGTTTAATCAAAGAGATAGAGTAATAGATAGCAAGTGTCGTAGTTCATTAAAATCATCCATCGGGTTGGATGTTTTTGCTAGCCTTACAGTCCAATTGGAATGATGTCTAACCATTGGTTAATTAATTGTGGAGTAATTGGCTACTGTGTTGCGGAAACTTTAGGCGTGTTCTTTTGTACTCCAGTGTAGGTTGATTCGGGTTAACAACACGCAATTACAACAATGCGTTAATCTGGATATCTCTTCGAGTTAATAAACCTGCACTGGATTGATATGTCACGAGATGGCGCTTGCACCGCTAAATGGCGAATTTACACTGGAGTACAAAAGAACGTGAACTGGTTTCTGCCAAAATATTTTCCCGTCCCTAATATAGGTGAACAAATTGAATGCACATCTTCATGAAGGAATTGATATTTTAAATTGTAACGATTTATTGTGACTAATAACTTTAAAGTCGAATCGTAAAGAGTGCAAATCAATTATCCCCGAATGCACTTCAGTAAACAAAAAACTGCGTTAAATTTTATCGTCATTCGAAAATGGATGCTAAGCTCTTCATGCCCCCTGTGTCAATAATAAAATTTAAAGCTATGCCAAAATTAAGTAGTCCGGATGGCGCAACGGTTAGCACGTTCGCCTTCAACGCACTGGGCCCCGGTTCGATTCCGGGGATTTACGTGTCGGACTATGAGCCCACTCAGCTGTTAAATGAGTACCCATTATGGGGTAAATAACTCGGTTGAGCGTGTTGCTGATCACATACCTCTGCACAAAAACCGTCACGATCTAGAAAACGAGATGATGCTAACACATCTCGAGGCCGTGGTTCAAATTGGACTGTTGCGCCAGTTATTTATTTAAAATTAAGTACAAGCACAAATCCATCTTTAATGAACAAATCTTCAACCATAAAATCAACAAACCACCTGTCGATACATGATCTCTGATTACTTGTTACTCCAAAGACCAAACAGCCATCCCAATTATCCACCATGCATAGTACAATATATTCAAATGCACCCTCTAATGCCAAAAGCAAGACCTGCATGATCCTTTCGTGTCCGACCATACATCACCCTCGAGGGACGTAACGGCTACATTGACGACTTCACGATTTTCCGTCCGTTACGGAAACGTTCCCACGTTCCCACACTTTTTAAATCGCTCTTCTACTTCTGGACTATTGATCGCGAAAATAGCAGGTGGCTCCAGTTCCTACACACGGGACTAGGCAAATCTTTTCCCATTCCCCTAACTTTCATATGTCGCCTTTGATAGTCCAAATCATTCAAATGCCTTTTTAAAGGTATAGGGACGACCTTTATATTTGTCTAACTTCCAAGTGGCATTTGATCCTACGGATTGTGTCTGCACGTCGTGCATGCGTATAACACAAGCCTGGTGGGTTCCTCAATCGTCAAAATCTTCGTCCGTTTTTTCCATCTAGTTTTCTTCAACTTTTTTTTCTTATGGATTTCTTCGCTCATCACGGGATCGTGGGAAAGATCCTGGAAATTTTCATTTCGAAAATTGTATTTTGGTTCGATCCCAATAAGACGTCCTTATTGTCTGCCTATACGAATATGAATGCAAAAGGGACCCCGATGAGGAAAAAATTTGATATGCATGTGTGTTGTAGGAGAAGGGTACATTTGGGCATTTATCTAATTTCTGAGGTGATCCTACCCTCAAGATATGGAAGATTTGTGTATTGTTTGCTTGCGATAGGGAGGATTTGTTCACCTGAATATATATTTATGATCACTTGTCATGTGTAGGACATGGGCATGGGAACCGTGGGATTCCTGTACATTTGGTGTACGTAATAGTTTCACTATCATTAGATGAATAGGTGAGGTTGATAATGGCATACTTTGTGCTCGCGACCAGAGGAACACCTTCGAACGTGAGAAAATTTTGGTTGGCGCGAGAGCAACTCGTGGTGTAGGAAAATAACAGACACGGGAGCTTGTTTCATGATACCAGTTTTTTCTTTAAGAGATGTGTAAGAAGGTATCAGATTCAGAACTTGTGCCAGACGTTGCTTCTGAAAACTTGAATGGAAGCCATTAGAAATTACTGGAAGTTGGTATGTAACCTCCAAGGCCACCCCAAAACAACTCTTCTATATTGACATTTTGACATATTTTCTATGTAGGCACCATTGCAAGACAATAAAGGCTTAAACTACCCCGTATGAATGTATCCATAAAAAAACATCAAGCTAACATAGTATGAATGTGTAATGTGCAAATGTGTTACCAGAAGGTGTTAGATGGCTATTACACTATAAAAGTTCTTTTACAAATATCTTTTATAAAAGATAGGTATTTGTAAAAGAAATTTTATAGTGTAATGGGGTAACTTTTATAAAAGATGTCTTTTATAAATTTCTTTTATGATATTCAGCCTTTTCATGCTATATTTGATAAAAGACTTTTCACAGGCGAGAAAGAAGAAAACTGTTGTATCAGCTGAGCGTAGTGTTTTCTGTGAAAAAGCAACAGGTTTTTCGGGAAGTACAATATTACAAGCAACAACACAACGGTTTCGTCAAGCTGGAAATCAAACACGCTAAAATCTCAGGTTTATAGTGCCTAAAATCTAGTGTCCAATCGCGAGAAATCTTTGCGCAGTTGCAGTCAAACGTAAAATAAAATAAGATAACTGGCACAACAGTCCAATTTGAACCATGACCTCGAGATGAGTTAGCATCATCTCATTTTCTAGATCGTGACCGTATGTCTTGTGCAGAGGTATGTGATCAGCAACACGTTCCACTGGGTTATTTACCCCATAAATGTACTCATTTAACAGCTAAGTGGGCTCATAGTCCGACACGTAAATCCCCTTTTTTTATGAATGATGAATGATCCGAAAGTTATTGGTCATCCTCCCAATCCGGAAGCGCAAATCATGGGATTCTCGTTGCCCGAAATTATGTGCAAGTCGAATTCGTCCGAGTCAGGCTTTTCACTTTGTTAATAAGCCTGCAGGCATTATTAGATTGAGGTAGGTTTGAGATGGGACTATCACGCTTTCCTATTTATATGAAAAACAAAAATATGCATTAATTTCTCATTCAGCATTTACACTGCCAATGCCGCTGCTGATGCAACTACTTCGTCGCCATTGCCAACGAATTCATCGGTGAAGCAAAGGGTTAAAGAGAAAATATCAGTATTCTGTCATTTTCATGACAGTTGTCCATACAAATTTTACCGGAGGGGAAAGCATATAGAGGAGAATTCGAGAAATGTCAAAACTTGATTCGTTCGCAGGAACGCAGCTTTTGAGTTGCCTGGACTAGATGACATTGGTAATGCGCTCTCCTCGCCAACATAAAAAAGATCTGCCCATACTGCTGCTGCTGCTGCTACTGCTCCAATGTAATTCACTCAAGGCGAATGCGTGCATTCTAAATAGCCAAGATATAGGCGTTGCCGCTATTGCTGCCGCTGCGATTACTTCTGCCGGCAATGAAATTCCCGCATAAACTTTTTTTTACAGACGATTCCTCTATTCGCTTGAATGCAAATCACATCGTCCGCCTCAACCATTTCTTTTTGCAACGACTAGTACGAGTAGTTGCTGGGATCCAGTAAAATAAACAAATGGTTAGACTTCACTTCGTTTTCAACAAATTCATGCGTAGTTTTCCGTTCCCGACACTTACAACACCCGAAATTGTTTCGCCACAGGACACTCACAACAGTCAAATCCATCTGTCAAATGTCAAACTGAACCTGGCATTTAACAAATGAGACAGCATGCCACAAAACCACAACTAATTTCAAGTGACTTTTATTAAAAAAAACACAAGTCCAAGTATCTTTATTAAAGTCACAAAAACACAACCACTCAACCGATATCTGCATCGACACACCGACAACATTGATATTTTATAAATTTTTATAAAATATTTTACGTAGTGTAATATATAATTTTTTTGGTAGTAAAATATCTTTTACAAAAGAAGTTTTACAAAAACTTTTATAAAATATCTTTTACATTGAACTTTTATAGTGTAATATCCGCCTTATGGGGACGGAGCCCGAAGTTTGCCAAAATGACCTCTAATGGCCAGCAGGGCTAGAAGCGAATGCTACACAACGAGTTAAGCGGCGGCACATGCTTATTCCAGCTCAGTGCGGGAGATGGGTCAGAGTTTTTGCCCGTTCGTTGCAGGGTTAGAATCGTTTGGGACCTTCTCACAGAGCGTTCGACCCTGAGGTACCACCTGTACAGTATGTCTCTGACGCCAGCAGTTATTTCTGCAATGAGAGCCCCCAGCACATTCTCTGCGAGTGTGAGGGGCTTCGCCGTCATCGCAAAGAATGCCGCGATGATCCCTTCCTCGATGTGGATGCGATCGCTACACTTGAACTTAGGCAGTTATGCAATTTTGTTGGTCGGTTCAAAGTTGGTCATCAAATCTAAAACACAAAACTCGTGGGCTTTAGTACAATAGACCTCCCCCATGGCCGCGATGCTTTTGGACCCTCTGGGCCGACTGCCTCTCTCCGTACTTTATCCTACCTTTGAAAATCGATCAGTACGATGTTCAAGTCCAACCCAAAAATCAACACAATGCTTTCGTTTCTTAATTTCTCACGGCAAATTATGTGTGGTAGCTGAGGGCTCCATGACACTTTAATGCAATAAATTAGGCTGGTCAACTTCTCCGTTTACAGATAATATGGAACAAAAGTCGCAGGTACTTAAATGATATTCCAATGAAAATTATGGGCCCCGAGTGTGTCGAGTTCAGAACATGTAATATGTTGCCTCATAATATCAGCGGTTTAAATGCAAAAAAAAAACTTAATTTAAATGAACAAATGAACTAAAAAAATTGTGGCTACCGGTGAGATCGGAATTGTTTGAATATGTTCGTGACAGAATCGAACCTTCGACCATTTAGTAAATAACACTCTACCCATCGAGTTACCGCATTGCGTGGCCGTTGGATTGTAGTAAGACAAAAATTTTATTTTCGAGAGAAATTTAGCATGTTTGCTTGCCCGCTATGCGAAACCCTCACTAGCGTTTATGAGCCAATAGGGACTAGCAACATTTCTAAATTTCTCTTACGAATATTTCCTAATATGGGAGTGAGAAATTCAGGAAATTGAAACTGATTTCAGAATTATTACATCGTACAAGACAAAAATAAGAATCTCATTTCTTTCAAAAGACATGCAGATTCACACAATAACGCTACCACCAAACTTATTCCTCATTTACAGTTTTATATGATCTATCTATCTACCTATTTATCCCATCAAAGAAAAAAAGAAGACTCAATAAGAGACTTTTCTGACTGTTCCATATTAGCAGTCTAGCCACTCAGAACAGAAGCCTATACAAAGTGCAAGTACATATGTATGTATACAATAAGTATTATACATGAAAAGAGGAAGAATAGACCATGAAAACTGTTCAAACTAAGATTTTTATATATATTCCTATTGTAAGGAAAACACCAGTAGCACAACTAAAATACGTTACAAATGAAATTTTATTAGATACATACTTATCAATAAATAGACGGAACACTGTACACCGACGTTACATACTGGGGTGAAATCTTATTGTTTGGAAAATGTTTAAATACCTTACCACGAATACCTGGAATCACAGTCGAATTCAATCGTCAAAACAGTCAACAGATCAAGAGAGTTGGTACACGTGACCATCCCGGTCATCAGGACCAGACGATGAGGCTTCTTCGTTACTACGAGGAGTCTCATCCTTATTATCTGTGTCAAATAGTGTATGCAGTTAATTGTGATAGTTATTAGTTATCACACTGTGAGCTTATAAAGCACAAGTGTTCATATCGATTTATTGTAACGATCTACATCGATATATCCATAGACTGATAGCTGATTTTTCGTACAACAGAACCTAGTTGGCCATCAAATTATTATTATTGAAGAACTGAAAATATAAATAACGAATAAAAGGATATACGAGTATACATACGTGCTTCGAACTTTAGAAGTATCCAACAAAGATTGTGATATTGATACTTACTTCAACAAGCATCACCATTATTCATTTAACTGTGATTCGGTGGCCTGTAGCAATAAAAATATTTTAGTATTCGAGGAATACTGGCAACCTATTATAAAGCTTTAATAGTATATAAGCAATGAAAATTATATTGTGATATTAATACCTTCAGAAGGATATTCAACTTAATACTCGTAAATTTGCTGTAGTTCTTAGGATTAAAACATGTCTTCCAATTTTTTAGTTTGTAAGTGTGGGTACTATTTCAGTATACATAAGATATAGATTTAGAGTGTCTTCATCATTGTCTTCCAGTTTGATTTGCATAGATTTAAGAAAAATTTCGTAAAATATATTTGGTATAAAAAGCAAATTAATAATGTTTTATTTATCAGAAGCAATGTCCTCATTAGATGAAATTATCCGCTTCCAGTCGCAAAAATCGCATGCAATTGGAGGCAGGGATCGTTTCGTTTTCACTTTCGATCATATTCATTATTAGCGGAATACTCTCGACTTTGCTGTTTTATGAGTTACCGATATACTACTTAAATCCCAGTGTGGCATAGCGCGTCAACTATTCCTGCGCTCCATCGAACTCTGTTCTGGGCAATGGAGCCTGAAGCGCAACAGCCCAAACGACTCACCCAAAGTCTTACACACTTTTGCCATAGATCGACGCCATGTGATTTTAAGACCCCTTCTTGGTTGGCCTTGGCTGGAAATGGGGTTCCATTTCACGGCATGTAAAACAATGCAGTTATCATCCCTCCGCAATGTGTGACTTATCCACTGCAATTTAGGCCTGAGTACAAATTCGTCGATTGGCATCTGTCCTGTACGCCGACTTAGTTTTTCATTTGATATTGTTTCAGGTCAGAAAATTCTTAAAATTCGACGAAGACATCAGTTAAAGAAAACTTTAAGCTTTCTGGTAACTCTTACGAAAACTTTCCATGTACTGCTCTTACCTATACAAAAGCATAGAAAGTAGAAGGGAGCGAAACAGGACCAGCTTGGTCTTGATGCTGATATAACTGCTTTACCAGATTTTGGGCAGCATGCCGTATGCGAATTTGGCCTAGTTGATACGACGAGCGATATCCCGTTCTGTTCAATCATTTTCACCAATAATGCTACCCAGGTAGACGGAGTTGTCCACCTTCTCCACATGCTGCTCATTAATATGGCAATAGGAATAGGATTTTTTCGCAATGGTGATCTAAGAACCTTGGTCTAGTTGGTATTAATCTTTAGCTCAACCTTGTTTGTCTTCCTCTAGAGATCTAACGCCATTGCCGATAAACCCATGCTTTTGTGGGAGAGTAGGCTAATGTCCTCAGCGTAGTCAAGATGTTGTAGATAAGTTGTAAAGGCCCATTAAATTCTTATGTCTAGTCCGGATGAGGCTGCATCCAATATATCGCCGATCACTGTGAGGAATAGAATAGGTGAAAGGATACACCCCTGCCGAACTCCACTGCGAATCTCAAAGTCCCCGACATCATACCCATATGGAGAATGCATCATTTGGCGCCGTCTGGGGTTGCTTTAATAATAGCCACAAGCATCTCTGGGATACCTCTCCTGCGCAAGGCCGCCCATATAGAATCCCGGTTCACACCATCGAAAGCCTTCTCGGAATCGATAAAAAGCAAGTGGAACGGAGAATCGTACTCAGCGATAATTATTCGCAAAATGTTAATGTGATCGACACAGAACAATCCAGAACGAAAGCCAGCCAGCTCTTTATCAATTCCGATTTCTAATTGACCCTTTAGTTTTTCCTGGACGATTTTAGCTATTATCTTCGCAGCGGCTTACCTCTCCAATTATTGCAGTCCATAAAGGCTACGGAAGTTTTATGATCCAACCTTCGTTCCACTCAGTGGGAAAGGTCTCTGTATTCCACGCTTTATCAAAAAGTGGATGCAGCAGCTCGGCAGTTACGCTTGGCGCAGTGCAATAATTACTGTGACTAATTCCTCTTTCCACAGCCCCGACAGTGGACCGCATACGCACATTTTGATGGTAAGCTAAATTATCCAAATGAGGGGAGCTTCGTTAGAGGTTACTCGGTCCAAGACCGCTGCGAAGTGTTCTTTCCACCGCTTCATTTAATCCTCCTCTAAAATAAGTAGGTTTTCATCACTATCTTTCACCGTATGTTGGCAGGAATTGTAATGAACCATATTCTGGTCTGGTAGTGCTGCTCCCGCCGGCAGATCTATAGCAGCACCTGATGAGATAGGATCTGTCGGTGGTATGAAACCAGAGGCCGACGATCTCATTACGCCTGGACCCTGAAGCGAACGCAAGGAAAATCTGCGCCGTCCGCCAACCATTCTATCCTTATCGCCTCATTTTTTTATCATTCCCCATTTTTACCTCCCCTGTTTGTGTTGTCTTCCCCAGGCCTATGAATTTTTGTTAATACGTAAAGGACAGGGGCAACGAGCGGCAAAACCCCGCCCACGTCTCCCGAACTGAGCTACAGCAAGCATAGGCCGCTGCTTAGCTCGTTGAGTGGCTTATTTCTTCGCCAGATGGCAAGGCCCGACCTACACAGTCAACATGCCACCTTAGGCTCCGTCCCCACGGGCATCTTCGGATGCCCACCAAATCGTCCATTACAGAATTACGACAACCTGTAAACTCCTTGATAACACGATATACTGCATTTAAATTGTTGCTTGCGGCTTATTCTGCTGAAGCTAGAAGAGAATTTGCATTATCTATTTTACCGCGTCGGACACTATGCTAAACTTCTCGAGCTTTCTGACGTTTAAGTTTAAGTTCGATGCTGCTTCGATTGCCGTCTGATTCTGCAGCCAAATGAATCTCCAGTTCTTTTCTATCAACAATCCGCTGCCATGAAGCGTCGGACATCGAGGGGTTATTCGGGCAATTCGGGTTTGTGCCATGGATGATATCAGCGCTGTCAATATACGCATTTTCTATGGCATCCCAGTTTTCATTTATGTTACTATCTGGGTGACTAGTAAATAGTTATCTCTGCTGCTTTTTGCGAAAAATGGTCGTTATATTGTTGTAAAACAGCTGAATTTTTAGTCGAGCGGATCTTGGAACTTTCGTCGCTAGAACGGCGCACGGCTGCAATAGGCAACCGAACACTGGCGACCATAAGATTATTTTCTCTTCCGATCCCAATATCGGCGCCCTTCTTATTTCACACGTCTAGGAGGCAACTCTTAAATCTTTTACTAATTGCAAAGTATTCGATCTTATTTTGTGTTCCGCGCCGGTAAACAGGATACCATCGGATTTTATGGTGGTGCTTATAAGCACAAGTTTGAGGAAATATAGTGCCACTGATGAGGGTATGTGAAAGCTTCAGAACCCAACAAATCTTTCGCCGTTGTCGTTACGATCCCCATGACTCTTCCTCTCCATCACTTGTTTGATCCCATAGTTATATAAGTGAGGTGCATGGTAGCAACTGCACGTCTGAAAAGTAGATATGCCATCGAAACGTCAAAAAGGCATAGTAATACGAAAGATATTGCGCCCATGCTACTAGAGGGTTCAAGGAAATTAACAACATAGCAGTTCTAGGGACCTTCTGATTAATTGTTGGTTCTAGAAACCAATCTTTGTCATTGCACGGTAACCAAAAGTCGTAACCTTTGAGTCAATCCTTATCCGAGCCATAGTTGACGTTCCGTTAGCATATATATGTTTTCGGATAGTGCAAGTTACAGGCATAAACATCCTGTCCTTTGTTTGTCGGTTTGTACGACAAGCCGGCAAAGGGAGGGAAATTATTGTTACACCTTACACCGCAAGGGACTGTTTACCTCAACCAAATCATCGCACCGCCATTACTGGCGGCTTGACTTAGTTAGCAATGGTCAGCGACCACTACCGTTCGAGGGTGCGCCCCCATGAAGAAAACTATGGAAGAGGATTTTTTTTTTAACAATCCTGTATCAATCACAAATAAATAGACAATAAGTATATCAAAAATTCGATTGTCCTTACATAGCACATCAGGAATGAAGATAAGCCGCTTTTCACCAAAACAGAAAACGCGTCCCTGGACTATGGATGGGTGTGATACGACTCCTTTTACTTCAAATAATCGACTTGTACTTCCTGAAAGAAAAAGTGTGTTTAAACTGACAAACTTCTGCGTTACGACGAAGCCTCATTGTCAACCTGATGACCAGAACGATCTCAGAAATCACTTATTGTATCTTGTATAATTGCCTCTTTCGATGGATAAGCAAAATTGTGTTATTGCTAGGGGACAAACATTCTTACTTAAGTTTTAAATTAGGGCGGTCCGATTTACTATTAGAAGGCTGATTTGAGGAAGGAATGCGTCTTCAGTGTATTGAGATAAAAAAAAATGAAATTAAATGAAAAATTATTAAATTAATCTGGGGAGCATGTTTTGGGTTGAACTAGAAGATAACTGAAGGTAGTTAAAATAAAAGTGACCAAATAGTCTCTTATAATATCAAAATACAGAAATTAAACTCATTATCAGCCCACTGAAGTGATTTTCACTTTTATTGATGTCAAAAAAGACATCTATTTGTACAAAATACCATCCCTAATTTACCAAAAGCGTTTAAAATAATACCCGAATCAAATCCTCCTCCAATCCATTTAGCAATTGAATTTACTTGACATCACCTACGAAAACAATCGTAGAATATATAGTGAAATCAGCAGAGGTCACAATACTCAGAAAAGGATTTAACACACCGCACCCTGAATTCTACCAAAGAGTTATGTTCACACCTTTTTGATTTATGTCAAAATTTGTTCGAATCCTTTGAAACCACTATCGAAATACATACGATACTCGTATACGACATCCACCCGTTGACCATTGAAACTATTTTTGAAAACATCAGCAAAAGTCCGTTACATTTTTCCTCATTGTGTCCATTTGTAGGCCACTTCTTATTGTATTGTATCCGATTCTTACCTGTCCCTTACGAGCCCGCATCAATCTCGATTCCCACGATTTAATGCCCACGTGCAAACCTGTGACTACCAACATCGATCGATGAGTGGGGGTAGGTTTCTATTGTCCTCGACAGGTTTAAATACTAGGTCGTTGACGAGATGAAGGTACAGTTCGACACAGCTCATCAAACGATCCAGATATCGGGAGAGATACACAGGATCGTCAGCGTCGTCATGACGAAGGCGGGAAACTTCCAATTTCAGCGGAGTTTCTCGTTCTTCGATCATGATGACAGGATTTGAACGTGGAGTTCTGTCATCAACCGGGCAGGTTGAATTCAGTATAGCATAAATCAGATGTAATCCGGTGGACAATCTGGTGTCAAGGCTGGCACATAATTGGTCTACACCGAGTGACAAACGATAACCAGTGGCGATTTCATCTCATCGGCTTCGGCAATGACGCTGAACCAACAATGTAGTTTTAACGGACTCTTATCATCGTGTACGCCGTTTGATTTGAGTGATTCCCAGGCGATCACATTGTGCCTTTATTAGTTTTTATTTGATCGACAACCGACTTCAGACGGAAGGAGGTAAATGATTTGGTGCAATATCACATCGGAAAGATGTGATCAAAATTCGAGAAAATGCTTTAATACATTTAAGGACTGCTGTGATATCAAACACCTTCGAAAGGAAATTGTATATCGTCGATTATTAAACCTGTACACTTATTTGGATCAGGTGTATACGTCTATGAATCTTGTGTCTTCCAATTAGTCATAAGCTTTGGTATTAAGTTCAATTTATTATAAGAACTGTTTAGGATTAATGTGTCTTCATAAATTGTCTTCCAGTTTGTTTGTTATGCTTTAGTTTAGTAATAAAATTTTGTCAATAAAATTTTTCAAAATGCAAATTTATTTTGGTTTTTATTTCCATTTACATTCTGCTATTAGATTTCATCTTGTGGAATTTCAGTTTCTTGCATGATAGGAATCCTAGATATGCTCTGCTTAATTTTGGAATACATATTCATGACTTTGATATTCTTTATGGATCATTGGAAGCGCTCTTTATGTTGGTTGACAAGCTTCAAAGCAAATACATATTACATATAGTTTGAATGATCATCATACTATGGAAGACCATGACCTCTTCCACATTTATGACATTTGTCTTTTGGTATAGTAGTGTTATAATCGACAAGACTGTAAGAGACTTCTCGGTCTAATTTTTTGCTTCTAGGCTGCCTTGAGGGCGACGACCGGCAGTTCAGTGCGTAGAGGCGTCAGTCTCATATGTGTCAACGGTTGTTGTTGGTTCAAGTCCCGTCCACGGAGTTCGTGGCCATGGATGTTTGTGTTGTCTTTCTCTGTGGTGCGGGCATAATAACAAGCCACAACATCTCCCGACTTGTCGGAGGTAGGCAGCTACATGGGAGCTGGAAGTGAATCCTGACACTGTGCGCGTCCGAAAATGGTTTATCCCAACGAAATGTCAGCTAAACCACATGGAATAATTGACACGCTATGCCCTACTAGTGGTTAGGGCAAATGAGTATCCGTTGTTGACTACCACTACCTATCTTGTATCTAGGTTTCATCACATTTGTCCTATAGGTCTAACCTGGCAAACATAATTTTTTTCTTCCTTAACCGTCAAAACAAGATAGTCACTAAATCCGATTAGTTAAGAGAAGAGCCATTGAAGATCCGTGCCTTCCACTGAAAGATGTGAACAACGTTCAAGGATTATGGATTGGATATTTGCGGTAAACGTGCGTGCACTTTGGTTTTCGCCATGTTGATACGTAGGCCAACTTGCTTTGCTGCTTGGTCGAGAGTTAGCAACATTTCCGTTCGATGTCCTAGATGAAGTTGACAAGATGCCTGCCTGCGCGTTGTTGTTCGACTGATATTTGATCGCAGCGTTGACTTCGTCGGGTGTTGGGGTGTTCACAGGGCCGTTGAGGAAAAATCCCGACCAGGGACTCAAGAACTATGGGCTCATACGCAAAATGTCACATATGGTTCCCGACGATTTCTAATCAAATACTTATGCTATACATATATTATTTTGTATTATTTTAAGATTTTTTTTCGCTGTACAATTTAAAAAGAATCCCCACACAGTGTCAGTTTTGCAAAAAGGAGCAAATTTTTTTTAACTGGCTACATTACTCTGATACTGCTTCCTTTAAACAATTCCTTTCAGCTGTAGCGATATTTGGTGCTTGTTTCTACACATTTGACCTCTCAAATGGAAGATAGAAGCTTAAATTAAATATACCAATAGGCGGAGCTGTTCAGAATAGTACGCGTAACTGGACTAAACAATATTGAAAAGAACTCCTTTTCGGACCGTATACCTTCTAAGGTCCCGTCAGCAATATTAGGTGCGTTTTTTTCCGACAGATTAGGTCAGAGCAGAACAAAAATTTCACGCATTACACTAACAAAATTGTTCTAGATAGAGCCTGTTGTAAGTGTAATGCGTGCGATTGTTGTTCCCAATCCAAAAGTGTTAGATAAGGGTGTGAAAAATATCCGCAGTAGCGTTGATGTCCATCCACCGGAACTGCATATTCTGGTCAGGCAGTGCTGCTTCCACCGGCAGATCGATGGCAGCACCTGATGGGTAACCTCAAAAGTTGTCAAACTCCGGCGGTGAGACCCAACAATTTACCATTAAGGTTGATTTCGGTCACCCTAGGACCTCATCCCACCTTGAGGTTCCATCATCGGTCCCACCGCCAGAGTTTGACAACTTTTGAGGTTAATTAATTAATTAATTATATATTCTGGGGGACAGCCGAAGCAGACCACTAACATTTGGGTCCCTTTTCGCCCCTCCCGGTCATCAGTGGCTTCCAGATATTGACTGATAATTGTCGACCTCTTTCTTCATCACTGAGTCCCGTGTTATTGCTAGCATTTGTTTAAAGCTGAGTTCACTCATGGCTTCCACACTTATCGTGTGCCTGCCTGTGACCCTCAACCTCGTGCTAGCCAGTGCTGGACATTCGCACACAATGTGTGCTGCCGTCTCGGCCTCCTCCAGCCATACCCTGCAAACGTCATCTTCCCCGATTTTCATCTTGGCCAGATGAGCCTTAAAATTACCATGCCCTGTGACCAAGGCAGTTATCCAGCTTAGGGTACTCCGTTTATAACTGAGTACCTTTCTCGCTTCCCTGCCAAAAGGGCTGGTCATTGCGTTCCGAGCTTGTTTGCAAGTGACTAGCTCCTGCCATCTTTGTTGATGCATGGAGTCCATCCACTTCCCAACCTTCGCTCCAATCATGCCGTTCTCCAGAGCAACTCTGGGTTCTGGGCCAATGAAAGTTGTCGCAGATCCCTGTTTTGCTAGGGAATCCGCCGCCTCATTTCCTGTTGTACCTATGTGTCCTTTTACCCACATCAGCGTAACCTCATTTCCTGAGGCACACATGTTGAGCTTCCAGACACACTCTAGTACCAGTTTAGAGTTTATGTTCGTCTGCTGCATGCGTCTGATCACCGATTGGTTGTTCAGTGCAATAAGGATTTTCTTCCCCCGCACCTGACCTTCAAGCAGGTGGTCCAACGCATGCAGCAAGCCAGGCATCTCTGCCTGGTATACGGACACATACTCTCCTAGACTAAGTGCACATTCTAGGTTTAGCTCTTCAGAGTAAACCCCCGCCCCCGCTTTACCGTCCATTAAAGAGCCATCAGTAAAAATGCTGATGTCATTGTACATACACTCATTGTGTATGTTTCCATCTGCAATGTGAGTCTTGTGTAGTCTTTCAACTACCCTACGTCTACTCATGCCTTCTGCCGGCATTAGAGTCTCCCTGACCTCATCATGAATAATGTCTAGGATGCTCTTATGACCGCTGCTAGTTCCAAAGCGATGCCACATAGCATCCCTTTCCACACGTATTGCCGAAAGCGCCGCCGTTTTCTTTATAAATAAGTCCAACGGCGGCAGTCCCAGCAATGCCTCCATTGCTCGCGTTGATGTGGTGCGCATTGCACCACATATGCTTACGCAAGCTATCCTTTGTACCCCATCTAGCTTCTGCTTTGTGGTATTCTGCATGGCTTTTGGCCACCATACCACTGATGCGTAGGCTAGAATAGGTCTTTCCATCATTGTGTAAATCCAGTGTGTCGCTTTAGGTGAAATTCCCCACCTACGAGCACTCACTCTCTTACATTGATGCAAAATCCTTTTCGCTTTTTGGATCTTTTCATCAACGTGAACATTCCAATTTAGTTTCGCATCTAAGGTAACTCCTAGATGCTTCACTTCCTTGGACACCTTGATTTCCGAACCAAAAAGCCGTAAGGGAGTTATCTCTATGTCTTTCCTCTTACGAGTAAAAATCATAGTGTTTGATTTACTAGCGTTTATGGTTAGCTCTTGCTCATTACACCATTCTTCGGTTACTTTGAGAGCTTGTCCCATGCAACCTAGAATTGTGTCCATGAACTTTCCGCTGACCGTGAGTGCCAAGTCATCGGCGTATCCTACAGTGTGTACGCCCATCGAGTCCAGCTTCCAGAGAAGACTGTCCACGGTGATGTTCCACAGTAGAGGCCAAAGAACACCTCCTTGTGGGCATCCTCGGACTACCTTACCCCGTATTCTGTCACATCCACTGCTAAGATTTACCGCCCTCTGCTTTGAGGTTACTCATCAGGTTCTTAAGGTTCTACCCTCACTTTAGTGCAGCACGCATACAGGCACTTACAAACTCCGGGTAATTATTTTAGCTCATTTTCTTATCTTAAATCCTTATCCCCTCCTTAAAGAGTACCCATCCATGTAGAGTAGGTTTTCCTATCCCCACCTATCCTCCAACAGGCAGTGCCTACATTGTATTTGTCAAAGTATGCTTTTGCATCGTGGGCAAGACGTTTCGCCAAAAAGGCTCTTTGGAGCTACCGGAATCGGATTTCTAATCCGAGTCCCTCGATCGTCTTCCCACCTTTGTGTGTAGGCACTGACCTCCAGTAGCTCTTTCTGGCAGTAATTCGGATTTCGGAACTCGTCTCTGCCCGGTTCATCCTGTTTCGATGGTTAAAGGGATTAGTGAATCGCCTCTTACAGACGTTTACGCTTGTAGGAGGACTCAAGCTTCCCGAAACCTAGGAACAGAATGGCTAGAGCATTGTCGAGGAATGAATCCGGACTAAAACTAAAAAAAAATTTTAATTTTCTCTTGGCCGTCGGAGTTCCTTTTCCGTCTCTGTTTTCTTTTGATGAGATGAAATTGCTGAGAATTGAAGGGAGGAGGAGTCCGAAAGGAAATCAGGAAGCAAAGAACCTCAAAGTCATAAAATTAATACTATCGGGAGTTATCCTATATTTTCGCCCATTTTTTCTTCCCGTTTTCTTTTATCATTGATTAGTTATTTATTTTAGTATTTCACAAATACTCGTATACGCGTATTTTTGAACAACTTAATTACTTCATCTTCACTTCTATATGTTTAATCAATTCGCATACCATAACCATCATCTCTTTTGCTAAGAATTTGCAAGTATAGTTTGAGAGATGCTACTTAATTATACGCCACCACCAGTAGGGCAGGGGAAGGGAGCAGTGACCCAGGCCCAGCTCAATCCACACGCCGTCGAATTTTCGTCAGCGTGGTTGCCGGACGATGCCCCATTAGAGGAGCTACAGGAGCACAGGACCAGCTTTAAGCTCAGCAGTTACCGCATAACTTGGTGCCAGAAGGGCGGTTGTCATACCCTATATGGGGGCAACAACCACCTCCACAACAACAACCACCTCCACAACAGCAACCACCGCCTTGGTGGGATCCATCACCACCGCCATGGTGGGGCCAACAACCCCCGTCCTGGTGGGGTCAACCAACACCATACAGGGTCCCACAGCAACAACATCCCCTGCCGCTCTCGCATTCCGACCAGGGAGCGGTCGGTAGGTCCACGAATAGCGAACTGGCTAAAACTCAGGCGCAGTCACTTGCCAGTCAACTTCCGCATGGATTCTATGAATCGGTAGACCTGGTCAGCTTTACGGTGTACGATGAGAGAACAACTAAATAAGTAACGGACGGTTTGGTGGACATCCGAAGATGCCCGTGAGGACGAAGCCTAAGGTAGCATAATTACCGTGAAAGTCGGGCTGTACCATCAGGCGAAGAAAAAGGCCCCTCAACGAGCTAAGCAGCGGCCTATGCTTGCTATAGTTCAGTTCGGGAGACGTGGGCTGGGTTTTCGACGCTCGTTGCCCCTGTCCTTTGCATATCAATAAAAATTCATAAGCCTGGGGAAGACAACACAAAGAGGGGAAGCAAAAATGGAGAATAACAAAAATGAGGCGATATGGATAAAATGGTTGGCGGATAGCATTGTTGCCCTCGCGTTCCCATCGTTTGCATCCAGGTGTAATGGAGCCCTCGGCCTCTAGTTTTGTACCGCCGACAGATCATTTCTCATCAGGTGCTGGCATCGATCTGCCGGTGGAAGCAGCACTACCAGACCAGAATACCGAATTACCGCTTCCATCGATTTAATAACCACAGTTACTTCCAGCTTAGATTGTGGGCTATTCGCGGAATATTTTCTGCTTCCAGTGAAGGTGACTTCCAAGGTCCAAATGTGTTGGTGAGGACCTCAATGCAGTGCTCTTTCCACCGTCGCAGTTGGTCTTCATCAGTTCACAGGATGTTCAATTGCAAAAGATTTACCAGTTAATGGCTTGATTAGTTAGCAAAGGTTTCCACTGTAACCACGGTAAGTCGCTTCCTCTGCTTTCTCCGCTAATGCATTCATGTGGTTGCATGTCCAGTCTTACACTTCTTGGCACGCCTCTCTGAAGAGACCGGTATTCAGCTCTAAGTCGATCTTTTTCTGCGTCGTCAGTAGCTGAGTTAATTTGCGAAATGTATGGGTCAATTATGTAATCGGCCACTTGAATTTGTCGTAAATGAATATTTTCCTAGGTGCTTCCCAGTCAGAACGACTGTCTTTATGTCATATTTTGGTAGCTTGCTGGTAATATTCATCACCTGCGACAATACTACTCTTAGGGAAGTAAGTGTCTAGGAGAAGCTTTGCCGTACTGCCGGAGTCTTGCGTAGTATTACTGTCTGTTTTCTTGAGTGTGCTAACTAAGATCGAGCCTCTCTTTCCCAGAAAAATGTACAGTCTAACAGCTTTGGTAATGTTGGTGCATTCTTACAGGTGAATTTATTTTAACACCGATTTCTTCTCGAACGTCTTTCTCAATCCGTTCGTGAGAACCGCAATTAATCATGCGAACAAAGGATTTTTGGACGAAATTTATTTCTGGAAAATCTTGTCAAATCAATTGACTATTCTATCATGTAAATATGTGATGAATCCTGAATCATAGTTTCATAATCGACGGATGTTTGAGCCCACTGCATATTTTATTGAAATATGGGTTCATAGATTTTTAACTACAACACATTTTTATCAGATGCCACACAGAAATATGTAGGTACTTTCTACCCGAATTCTTACCACATGGAACTTCTTTCTAATGACAATATTACCTCAAACCACTTGAAAGTGGCAAATGTTAGCAATACGCATAAAGATCTGCTTAACACGTGGCTGCCACAAAACCCATATCCTATGTTAGAAATCGCATTTTTACTCGACAGAATCCACAGCACAGCACACAGCACTGAAACGCATGTTTGATTTTAAAAGCAACCAATTACCGAGTACGAGATGGATAAATGTTTCGCAAAATCATCACCACGTGAGAGATACAAATCGAATATGCGAGTCCCATTGACTTCTGATCAAGGCTGCCTTTTTTTCACTCTATTAAAAATGCTGTTTCTCAGTCAAAGTAATAATTATATCAGAAATTATTGAGTTAGAAAGATTCTTTCATAGTCAATTCTATGCATTTGCTAAAAAAAAATTAAAAAACGAAGGATGGTCCTATAATTTTTCCAGTTTATAAAACCATACCCATTTATTGTAGTTTATCAATCAACTAATTACTCCAGAGATTTATATCTTCTCGAAAAGAAATGACCCTTGAACTAATTTTCGAAAAAAAAAAAGTTTCTGGAAAAATCGTTATTTTTTCTCAAATCTATTGTCCATTTCCACTTTTTTTTCAGAGTCCTTTATGTCCATTTCGAGGCCACATCCTATTGTGCAGTTACGATCAATCCCTCTACCTGATCCATACGTGCCCGCATCAATAGCCTTCGTTTCCATCCAAGGATTTCGGTCCATGAGAAAAGAAAAACTTGACCATAGTGAACAAATCTTGCGTGGGGGTAAGTTTCCTTTTGTACCGAAATGGTTTAAATACTTGGTCTCCGACGAGATGAAATCACAGTTCAACACAGCTCATCATACGATCCGGTACTTGGGAGAGATACGCAGGATCGTCATCGCCTTCACGGCGAAGGCCGGAAACATCAACGTTCCGTTGATTTCTTCGTCCTTCCTCATGATGGCAACGATACAGCCGTGGAGTTCTGTCGTCAACCAGACAGGTTCATTTCATCTCAGTAAATCAGCAATAGTCCAGTGGACAATCTGGTGCAAAGGATTAGCACAAGCTTAATCCAAAACGAGTGACAAACAATAACCAGTGGGTCAGGCGTATTCATCTCAACAACTATGGGCAACGGACTCATAGGAGAGCGAATCGGCAGGAGAGTTTGGTAAAGCAGCAATGTAATTTTGTGGGATTCTTATCAACGTGGACCGCGTGTGAATGGTATAATCCCCGGGCGATCACATTGTGCCTTAATAGTTTTTAATTGATCAACAACCGACTTCACACCGAAGAAGCGGAAATGCAACGTATGGCAATATCACAACATTGAGGTGTGAACAAGAAATTTGATGAAAAGCTTTAATAGTTTATAAGGACTGTGATAGCAAACACCTTCAAAAGGATATTGAGTATCACCGAATATTTCAACTGTACATGAAATCAATGTCTTCCAGTTAGTTTTAAGTTTATGTGTAAATTTAGTTAAGAATTAATGTGTCTTCATAATTGTCTTCCAGTTTGTTTGTTTTGCTTAGGATTAGTTATAGAAATGATTGAATAAAATATTCAAACCGCAAATCAATTTGATTTTTTACTTTGGTTTCTATCATACTTGGTTTATCCTCTATTCTTTGGTAAATTTCAGTACGTTGCCGTCGTGGTAACATTGCATAAAATTATATTTCTGTCTTCTCAAATAAAAATTATTTTCAGACGGTGATTCTATAGTTGAAAAATACGTGAAAAGGAAACAAGGCAACCCGCATGAACTCTATTTCAAATGTATCAGTAATTATATAGGTACGTACGATTGATATTTTTCAGGAGCCGGTAGATTCCTTCCTTCCTAGATTTTCCCATGTCGCGTTCACATTTAAGATCAAAACATCCAGATTCCCACAAATGTACGTACCAAATGATTACAGTCCAACCACTGCAAATAAATTAATTATGCTCCTGAGCCGATTGGTATTTCAACCCCTACCCACAGAAACAGAGAGCGATCAACTGCTGTCAATCGAGGAAAGTATATTCTGATAAATATAATTATTCGAAAATTTGATGCGCACACAAACATTTGCCTATAATTGTGTAACACTAGTATGTATCAATAACCGCCCTACATAACCTTGTGGGAACACTCGAAAAATCCTTTAATGATAAGGAAATCGCATTGTGTGCTTTCCTTGATATTAAAGGAGCTTTTGGTAATACCGGTTATAATTGTATATCCAGAGTTTTGGAACTTAGGAGCATACCGAGTGCTACTGTTGCCTGGATAGACGTTATGCTACGCGGAAGAGATATTCGCTCTACGCTTGGCAGCACTTCGTTAGGCGTTCATGCTGTGAAGGGCTGCCCTCAAGGCGGGGCTCTCTCACCGCTGTTATGGTCTTTAGTCGTAGACGCGTTGCTTTCCAGGCTTGAAGAGAATGGTTATCAGGCAATCGGATACGCGGACGACATTACAATCATCGTCAGGGTTAAGTTCGAATCTACTGTTGCGGATGTAATGGAAGCGGCCCTCGACATTGTTCTGTACTGGTGTGCTGAAGTGGGCCTAAACGTGAACCCGCGCAAAACAGTCGTTGTGCCATTCACACGGAAACAGAACCTAACCTTGAGGCCGGTTTTACTAGGTAGGACGGCACTTGAGTACTCCACGCAAGTTAAATGTCTAGGCATTACGTTAGACTCGAAACTTAGTTGGAACACTCATATTGAAAATGTATTGAGCAAGGCTACTCGCTCAATGTGGGCCTAAGAAATCTCTTCGGACGGACCTGGGGGCTCACTCCAAAGATGATTGAATGGCTTTACTGCATGCTAGTGCACCCCATTGTGACATACGCTGCACTTGTATGGTGGCCAAAGACAGAGCAGTCTTTAACCATATTAAAGCTAAATAAACTGCAACGCCTTGCTTGCCTTGGTATTACTGGGGCTATGCGTACTGACCCAACATCTGCTCTAGAGGCGGTTATTGGATTAACTCCGCTACATATTTTTATCCAAGAATCAGCAGCTATTAATACTTTAAGAATATACTTACATATCTACTGACATACACATAAATCTCGTAGGTCATATGAGCATTCTGAATCAAATACCTGGTATGCAGATCTGCTTTAGATCAGATTACATGACCACGGAGGTTTGTTTCGGCAGAAAATTCTTAACCCTCATGCCGGACCGCACGGAATGGGACAATGGCGATCCCTGCCAAGATCCTAGGTGCATTAGGTGGTTTACCGATGGGTCTAAAACCGAACAGGGAGTTGGTGCTGGAGTCTATGGGCCAAACACCAGGATTTCAATCGCAATGGGTGTATATCCCAGCGTTTTTCAAGCCGAGATCCATGCCATTGAGGTGTGTGCCAAGGTGGTTCTAGACAAGAAACTCCATGGTGCTCACATTGCTATCTACTCGGATAGCCAGGCGGCTATAATGGCTCTCTCTTCGCATAGGTTCTCTTCGAAGATGGCGAAGGAGTGTCATGAGCTTCTGCAGACTCTGGCTTCAAAAAACCGAGTCTCCTTGTGTTGGGCGCCAGGCCACCATGGCATCGAGGGAAATGAGATCGCAGATGAACTTGCACGGCAGGGTTCTTCCGACCTTCTTCTTGGGCCAGAGCCCTACTGTGGTCTAAGTCTTACTTCGGCCAAAATGATAATTAGAAAATGGTCTGAGAGGATACGGCAGCAATACTGGGATTACTTGCCAGGGCTGCGTCAATCGAAGGAGCTAATAAGGCCCTTCAAATACAAAAGCATTACTTGCCTGAGTAGAGCCGACCTTAGGCTTCTTGTAGGCGACTTATCGGGTCATCACTGGGTGAGATATCACCTAAATAAAATGGGCTTATCTATCGAGACTGAATGTCGTCTCTGCATGGAAGACGATGAAACCACCATGCACATCATGTGTGAATACCCGGCCAGAGCGCGGGCCAGTATCAAGTTTTTGGGACAGGTCACAGTGAGCCTTGCAGTTATCAGGAAAGCACCAGCAAAAGACATAATCCACTTCGTAAAGGTGGTGGAGGGTCTTTTGCAATAATGTGGGCTATGACACAATAGATCTCTCTATGGTCGCAGTGCCCAACGGATGGGTAAAGAGGCCCCAACTCATAAACATAACATAACATGTATCAATAAATATGATTGAAGGGGCCAATTCACTGTCAGTTTAACCGAAAAATTACAGGAAAACTAGAAGTTGTCAGTACTTGAAATTATCGTCAGTTATTCCTACGGTTTCTCGTCGACGCTTGAGATTATCATCATCCTTTAATTAGTCCAGGTTACGAACGAAAAATTGGAAAAATAAATCGTGCATTTTAGAAATGTCGCCCAATTGTTCAGGACAGTCCCCTGAATATGTGCTCCAAAGTCCCCGCTGATACAGGGCCCGGAAGTGTAGGGGAGAGGGAGATCAACAGTTTTTTTTTCTCAATTTTCGAAAACTATAGATTCTACGAAAAAATGCCCCAAGGCCGAATCAAATTCAAATAAACTTTATTTCTTCATAGATACCATTTGTTCAAGATTGATTAATAAGATTAAATTAAGAAATTTATTTCGACAATGGGGAATCCAGATTGTGCAAAGATGTAATGGACGGTTTGGTGGGCATCCGAAGATGCCCGTGGGGACGGAGCCTAAGGTAGCATAATGACCGTGAAGGTCGGGCCGTGCCATCTAGCGAAGAGAAAGGCCCCCCAACGAGCTAAGCAGCGGCCTATGCTTGCTGTAGCTCAGTTCGGGAGATGTGGGCGGGGTTTTCGCCGCTCTTTGCCCCTGTCCTTTACGTATTAATAAAAATTCATAGGCATGGGGAAGACAACATAAACAGGGGAGGTAAAAATAGGGAATCCCAAGCGTATATACCCTACACTTGTACAGACCTAGTGGTGATACCAAAAGTCCCAATTGGCAACGACCATATGCATTAAAAGTGGGTCTCTTATATGGCCAGTTCATAGGGGAGGTTGGCACTCATTCAGTGGGATCTTGACCATTCTCAAAATCAATTAACTAACCCATTCTACAAATATTTATCCAATTTTTCAAGTCGCTAGCTTCATTCTATCGAAAATTAACGCTTATTTGAAGTTTCAATTGTAGGGGAGGTGGGGGTTCCTTGAGTCGGATCTTGCCCAGCATTTCCATCAACCAATTAGATCCCCCTTCAAACATTTAAACAAAATTTCAGTTATCGCTTATTTGAAGTTTCTTTTGTAGGGGAAGTAGGGGTTTCGATGGTCGGATTTTACGTATTTTCAATATTAGTCAACTGGATCATACTACAAACATTTGACCAAAATTTCAAGTCGCTAGCTTTATTTTGTCGTAAGTTATCGCTTATTTCAAGTTTCATTTCTAGGGGAGGTAGGGGTTCCTTAGGTCGGATCTTAATGCCAGCTAACCCAATCTCACTTTAAACATTTGACCAAAATTTCAAGTTGCTGGCTTCATTCTATCAAAAGTTATCGCTTATTTGAAGTTTCATTTGTAGGGGAGGTGGGGGTTCCTTGAGTTGGATCTTGCCCATTTTCAATACCAACAAAGTATGTCTTATTAGCAACATTCTCTCAAATTTTCAACTTGCTAGTATCATTTTACCGAAAGTTATCGTATTTAAAGTAATATTTAATTTTTGGAAATTTGTAGGGGAGGTAGGCGTTCCTTTGTTCTGATTATGCCCAACTTACAAAACCTTAAGCAGCTTCTTACTTCCAGGTCACATGCCAAAAATCAGGTGTCTACGTCAATTGGTTCAGGAGTTATAGATAAAACACTTTAAAAGTAGGGTAGTCCGGGGTTCTTTGTAAGAAAATTACCGTTAGTTTTCAACTGATCAATTTTATTTTCCCAGGAGAGTATAAGATTACCCTTATGAGTAATCTAATAAAGCTAGAGCTTTTCATGTTTCTTTAATCGGGAGTTATAGATACATTTATGTATATTACATATGTAGGGGAGGTAGGCGTTCTCTTGGCCTGATCATGCCCATTTTCAATACCATCCAACTAGATCACACTGCCAACATTTGACCAAAATTTCAAGGCTCTAGCTTCAGTTCGTCGAAAGTTATTGTGCGAACGGACAGACAGACGGACAGACAGACAGACTGACAGACAGACAAACCGACAGACAGACAGACATGGCTTAATCGAATCAGGAGGTGACCCTGATCATTTATATATATACATTGCTATACCTCCGGAGCCTCCTTTAAGGTGTTACATATTTCCGTCGTGACAAAAACAATATACCCTATACTATAAGTCTAGGGTATAAACAAGAAGTGGAACAATAGATATCAAAACTGGCCAGTATTAATAACCATACGCTCAAGAGTAAAAGAAATGTTAATACTTAAGTAACAATGTACATTATCAGTAAAGTAGAAAGTTTTTTAACTTATAACGTATAAAAACAGGAGTATTTTCTTTGTCATGCTCAAACGGTCGATGAAGTAAATAATCATAACGTTTAAAAGAAATATTTTCTGTGTACGCTAAAATAGTGGATAAAATCCACAACAATGACCTGCCTTATCCCCATTAGCACCCCCAAAATCAAAACCTCAGCCTTGGTTATCCTTGTCCACATTGTAAGCATACATATTTATCTACTTTTACAATCCACAAAGTATCTGCTACTCTACATTCCTGTTTCATGTTTTTATCTGTATCTCACGCTCTATGCTACATACTCATATGCGAACTCTATGAGAATCACTCAAAATTGAGTGCAATTGCATATGGTATTCCATCCAACTCAATTATGTTTAGCAGATATAGCAACCCAACGATGCATTCATTTCTACGACGTACAGATGGCGCCGATATTGACAAGAAGATTTTATGACGTTACCAGTTTTGTCCGTTTGTGTAGAAAATATAAATAAAATAAAATGCATATACAGATGTAGAAGTTCTAAAAAAAAGTTAATTTCGATTCTATTATATTATTTATGGTGCAATTGAACTAGCTGCAGGAATAAGATCATGAATATAAAATGCTAAGCCGCTCAAATTTCTCTCAGAAATTTCTTATGATTTAATTTTTTTATTATTTGTACGTACGTAAAATTTATGTACGTAAGTCAAACTTTATAAGGCCTATGTCAGCAGAGATCGTGCAATACGAAATATGCCAAAGTTTATCTGCCTTGGATCATCCGCTTCCAAAACCAAATAAATTTGTATTTGACTTTTCAAAAGAACATGAATATAAGAACTCTACAAATAATGTAGTATACATGTATTTTGTTACGCCAAAGGTAACATGGCTAGAGCTTTCGCGATTGGTTCATTGTAATGGGGTTAAGAAAAGATTTATGTACGTACGTTAATTGTATAGGTATATTGAAAACTACTGATGTTCTATGCTTGATTGATAGAGTGGGAGGCGGATTGCTACGGCAGCAATCTGATACGGGTTTGGTGAAATTGCGTTTAAGGTGAATAATTGCTGTGGCAGGAAACTGTTAACCCAATTTTTTTGGCGGGAAAAAACTGGCTCGTTTAATGACGGACCAAAAGTATTGAAGGCGGGTATAGGGAATTTTTGAAAACTAGGTGAAGGGGCCAAGGGCACATACGAGGACGATTGCGAATAACGGGTTTTTGGAAGAAATATCGAGGAGGACCTTTTTTTCGGTAGCGATATTGAATAGTGACAGTCATTTCGTGATCTCCTTGAAAGGGGAATGTTGAACCGCAAGAAAAATTAGGAGTGGTGAACATTAGGGGTGTTTTTTTTTCGTAACCGTGTAGGGTACCCGCCCTGGCTGCGCAAAAAAAACGCTTTAGGATAGCATCCGGGTTAAATTCCAAATCTTCAAGCTGTCTATCCTTTTTATTTTCTCTCTCTCTTTTAAGAATCCTATTGGAAATATTGTTGCGTGTACGGATGGGTATCTTTTACGACCCACACTGTACTAATCTCGAATGATCGATAACAAGTATCAGCTGACTGGCCACTAGCCAATTCTCGAACCTTCGTTGAGTCGTGAAACCCGAGACTCGAACATCTCGAAAAATCTAGAGTCTTCGCTAATTGACGAAAGCATGGATCTCCAACTATAAAAAGGCAGATGTCACCGAACAAGAAAGTAGTAGTCAGACTCGATACTCAGTGGCGGTTGGATCGCTATAAAGCGGGATCGGACAGTAGTGCTGTCGTTGTTGTTATTGCTAGTTTTAACGTTTGTTGTTAGTACGCGTGTATAGTTCGTTTTGTAAATAAAGTGTGTGTTTTTCAATCGAAGTGTTTCATTATTCAGCACAAGAATATCTAACGAACCTGGTTTCGTTTTGGTTTCGCTCAACAGAGGAAACATTACAATATATTAATTAATAATAGGCATGGGCTTATCGGAGCAAGACGTAACAATAGTTTACCAATGAACTTAGCTGATTGGCAAAAACACAAGCGTGCTAACTACATATTAGACTCCACACGACACTAAGGCCATCTATGGGCCACGCCAAGCTATTGAGTGGTAATTGAGTGTAGGGTATCCACCCTACTAAGCTTTACAGGTTATTGTTATTGGTGTAACACGTGTGTTATTTTAGCCTACACTCGATAGATTCCCCAAAAAACACGCCTATTGTTAATTTAAATCGCCCATGTCCACCTGAAAATGAATTCCGGTAGTTAAACCAGGCACCCGAAATCCCAGCACGACAATTTTTTTTGTGGCGTGGTTGCAAAATTATTATTGTCTTTGTATAATTCAAAAGAACGCAAGTGACATTCATTTAGGTACTCATAATGAGCTTAGCACATAGAAACAGGCCATGCTCTACATTAATAAGGTAAGGTCTGGAAGGGTTTCAACTTTTGAGTCGTGCGACTGACCTATAACACGTACCTATTCGATCGTCCGTTTCGATTTCATTGTCTACATAAAGTCACAATAACCCCGTGTTGGGGTTACAAGCTTTTTTGACTATTTTCCACGGTAAATATTCACCGTTAAAAAATACCCTGAAGTAACCTTAACCTAGTTTGAAATAACCTTATTGTAAATTAGCCTGGAGCTATGTTCTATAAAGTTTTGAGATTTTGTTTCTTGTGACTAATAGTATCACGTGTATTATATTACAGTTTCTTTGACTGGTCAAAATCACACCGACCCCACATTAAGTGCCAAATATTTACAGATTTTTCCAAAATTTTCCACCTATTTTCTTCTGTAAATTTTCACTGATATAGAATCGACAAATACGACTTAATAGATTTCGTTTTTTGTGTGTGACTAAATGTATCGTGTGGCCAGTTGATTACACATTTCGTGTAATTTGACAAGGTAAAATCTCATTGCCTCCAAATTGGACACAGGCTATTTCCGGCTATTTTCCGCTGTAAATTTTAGCCTATTATGGTTGGATTTGTTAAAGCATTAATTGTTTAAAACGCTCCCCATGAATAAATATCACCGCACACCACTATCAAAAATCAGTATTTGAAAAGTTCTAGTTGTTTTTTTGTAAAGTCTATCTTTATATTATATGAATAATTCTTTCCCACAAATGCAGAGAACTGTGAACCAATGGTCGGCTTTATGGAGTACAAACCTTTAGAAACGGAAGACCCCAACATATAGTATGTCTAATATCCACTTTCAAGGACTATGTTAAAAGATTAGAAGCTACCTATTAGATGAATAGGGCACTTCAATAGTTAAGGCTGGCACTGGTTAGCAGGATAGTAAATTCAAGATAATTTTTCACAAATGCAGTCCAACGGAGCGCTCATCATCACTCATTTTATACATTTCTTTATCATTCCTATTTCTGTGAATCTAACTTTTATATTGAGATTGTTATGAGTTCATTTAATTTGTTACATAAGAATTCTTTAGAGGAGGAGGATTAATCCCTCCCCCCTTATCTACGCCACTGAATTACGTTGTCAGAAATAAAGTAACCTTTGTTTAAAAAGTTATTTGTAAGAATACTTTTTCCGGTATTTCTGAAATCATTTTATCAAAATTTTCTTTAATAATCTATTCAACTTCGTTAATAGGTATATTGGTGAACATATCTTTTATGACAAGGGAAATTAATAAAAATTAAGTATTAAAATAAAGTTTACTTTTGATATTTGCAACTAAATGCAGCTTTGCGTCAAAATTCAAATTAAAATTTTTATTTACGGCTCAGTTCATATCATACCAAATGCATGCTCCTACTCTGCCAAGCATGGAACGTCTTTTATCTGTTTTTTGTAAGAAAATCAGTTATTTTTATTTATTTATTTACGTTTGTTAATATAATATATACATTCAAGACAGTTATATTAAGTTAGAGTACAGACTCTTCGAGTTTTTGCTACTATAGTTTAATTGGTAGATACTTCAAATTTAGTTAGTCTAGTTACATAGTATAATAATAATTCAAGGAAAAATTTTAACAAAAAACCTTGCGTGTATATGGTTCTTATACTAACTTATATCTAACTTACTGTAAGCCTACATCTAACTTATTCTAAGCCTACTACTATCTTACTATCTAAAGTTTGAGATCAGATAACAGGTGACCCAAACTAATTTTAAATCAATGCTAGTTAAATAGGGAACTAATTAGTGCATTGGAACTGGAGGAGCATCTTTCCTCAAAACTAGAAGATAATTCGAAAATTGTCAAGATATTGACTTTATATGAAGTTTGCGTGTCGAGTAGTAACGAGACTTTTTCGTGATCATTTTCAGGATCCGATTTTGAGCGATCTGAATTTTGCTTTTGTGGGTTTTGGCACATTGGCCCCAGACAGGGATACAGTAGGAGATTATTGATTGAATAGCGATTTTGTTAATAAGCGTTTTATTCACTAGTGAGAGTTGGGAGCGTTTTTTCAGAAAAGGATATTGTGCATATGTTGCTTTCGAGATCTTGGATAGGATTAATTCTGCGTGTTTTTTAAAGGTCAGTTTTTTGTCCAAAGTTACTCCCAAGTAACTGATGTCGTTATCCCAAGGTATCTGCTGCCCGAGAAAGTTCAGGTTCCGAGTAGGTAATTTATTCCTGCTCCTATTCCTTGTAAAATATACAGCTTTGGTTTTAGATTGATTAATTTTAATTTTCCATCTGTGGTAATACTGGTGTAAAGCTTCCAGCTGATTTTCCAGTGCAACTGTGATATTTTCGGGATCGTCAAAGCAACAGAATATGCACATGTCGTCTGCAAATAATGATATTTCACAATCATTGGTTTTAGGAATATCGGCAGTGTAGATATTAAACAAGGTGGGACTGAGACACGATCCTTGCGGAACACCGGCACTAAGTGTGTAACTGTCTGATAGTTTATCCCCAATTTTTACAACAGAGGTGCGGCCAGATAGAAAACTACTGATAATCTTGACTAAGTAATTTGGAAACCGAAAAGTTATCAATTTGTGCACTAATCCATCGTGCCATACGGTGTCGAATGCTTTTTCGATGTCCAGCGCTACTAGACCGACTGATTTTTTGTCAGCGAATCCTTCCCTTATTTTTTTCGTTACCCTGTACACTTGATGCGTTGTGGAATGGCCCGCACGAAATCCAAACTGAAATGAAGGTATTACATTCAACGAAATTGCGGTACTATTTAGACGAGACAAGATGACCTTTTCAAAAAGTTTTCCCAAAGCCGGCAATAAGCTTATTGGTCGATAATTTGATGCGATTTTTGGGTTTTTTCCCGCTTTAGGAATTGGGTGTATTAAAGCGTGCTTCCATGCATTAGGGAAGTAGTGAAGTTTCAGACAGGCGTTTATAATAAAGTTAATAAACACAATACATTTCTTGGGTAGATTTTTAAGTAGTAAGCTATTTATATTATCGTGACCAGGTGCTTTGTTATTTTTTAGGTTCTTTAAATTTTTTCTAATTTCCCTTGGTGTGCAGAGATACGTTTCTGCAATTTCAGTTGGTAGGTTAGGTAAGTTACGAATAGAATCTTCAACGATTTGTTTTATTGCGGCACTTCCCAGGTGAGCACTAGCGTTGTGTGATGCCTGAAAGTGGGCGGCTATCATTTGGGCTTTATCGCGGCTGTCAAAAATCAGACCATGAGTTCCCATTAGGGGCGGCATGTGTGAGTTTCGGTTAAACATTTTCTTTAGCTTCCAAATCTGATTATCGTTCTTTTTGAAAGTAGATAAACATTTATTCCACTTATTATTTTTTGTTTGAATAAGATTCTGTCTTATTGTTTTAGTGAGTTTGTTCACAACAGTTTTTAGGTGAGGATATCGCATGCGTTGCCATTTTCTCCTGAACAAATTTCTTAATGTAATCAGGTATTTAGTTTTGGCATCCAATTTCTTCTTTACTGAGTAGGTATATTCTTTTACTGATGATGATTCTTCCAGTGCATTTAGCAGTAAAGAATTAAAGAAGTTTAATATGTCGTCCACCTGGCTTGTTTCAGTTATAGTCGACAGGTCAAACGATCTGAGGTCTGTACTTTTCTCAAGTATGACTCTGTATTTTGTTTGTGGTTTTATGTGAAGCACGCGTCTGGACTCTATTAGAAGTAAACGGAACATTATTCGATATTAAATAATACGGGCAGATGGGGAGAAGAAAGTGCATTCATCGTAATTGGTTGATCTATGTTTATGAAGCCGTTGCTTATTACTAGATCTAGAAACGAGGGATAACCTTGCGATGGATAGTAAGTCGGATTTGAAGGGGTGTGAATGAAAAGGTTTTCGTTACTAAGCAAATTAAAATAAATACGATTTTACCTGCAGAATTGGCTTTCACACAATTCCAATGCCTATGTTTAGCATTAAAATCTCCGCATAGTAAAGATCTGTCGCAAGAATTTACTAACTGGATCAGATCATTTTCAAACAATGTTAATTTAATTTTATTTATTTTTGAACCCGGAAAATATATGCCGAAAATTGTGAAATTGTAATCTTCTAGTTTGACAGCAATACACTCCACTGAGCCTAGTACATATTCTGGCATTACATAATGCTTAATATGCGTTTTAATTAATATTGCTACGCCTCCGCCCTTTTCTCCAGATCTATCATTACGATATAAAATAAAATTAGAGTGTGAGAATTCATCTTTATCTTTTAACCAAGTTTCTGTAAGTACTGCAATATCGATATTGTTACTATCTATGAAGTTAAAAAATTCATCGATCTTGTTTCTTATGCTCTGAGCATTCCAAAGTACACATTTTAATTTATGGTGCATCCAAAAATTTGACTGCGAGATTAACTATACAATAGTATTGATCTTTCTTCGTTGCACATTGAGACAACTTCTCGAAAAGCTCCATAGATATTTCAAGAAGTTGTTCGGCGGTAAAGAAATTCGGCCTTTCGTTCGATGCAGTTGTGTACGTTCCGCGTTGAGCGGCCTGGCTGTAAGTCATAGGGCGATTTGTTGATTCGTTGGCATTGAGATTCGGCATAACTCCCATATGCACAGAGAGAGGCGGAAAGTTTGATGGGACAGTCATTGCTGCTTGTTTATTAAAAGCTTTTGACGTTGGTTTGTCTTGACTAACTGCAGTGTGATTTGTACGAGTTCTAGTTTTCTGTTTCTTTAACCTATCGCGAAGTTCAATAAATTCTTTGCGTTTTTTTTCAGTTATTTGGTTTTCTTTGCGTTTCTTGACCCCAGGGATTGATTGGCATCATTAAATTTTTTTCGTGTCATTTATATATTTTTATATATATATCGCCAAAATGGTGTAAACATGATAACTGTCAAACCGAAGTAGCAAACGGCCGTTAGTAACGGCCGTTTAAACAATATAACTCTATAGCGGAACAAGGTAGCTAGGTAAAACTTTTCTAGTTGGAGGGTGTTAGTGCTGAATAGGGTCCGGTGGATTTAAAGCAAAACTCACGGGATGTTAGAAAATCACAAATATATAACAGCATAAAGCTGTAATCAATATATCCCTTGGAATAAGTCGATAGAGCTTCAAACAAAGCTGAAGATAAATTTATAAAGTAAAATCTATCGAACAGTTAAAAATTTTCAGTCTTTTAAAATATCGATATACGAGTACGTAGCTCTGTAAAGTTTTCCACCTGGTACTAAAAATGATCTTTAGAGCTCGCGCCCACAGCAAACCTTTCAGTTCGGAGAAAAACTAAATAATTTAGTCAGAAAAACAGAACACACGGCGCACACACCAAACCAAACTATTTAGTAATCGTTGTGTGCACGGTCTAATAAAACACCCTGTGTTCTATTTTTCTGACTAAACTATTTAGTTTTTCTGCAAACTAAAAAGTTTGTCGTCACGACGGAAATATGTAACACCTTAAAGGAGGCTCCGGAGGTATAGCAATGTATATATATAAATGATCAGGATCACCTCCTGATTCGATTTAGCCATGTCTGTCTGTCTGTCTGTCTGTCTGTCTGTCTTTCGATAGAATGAAGCTAGAGACTTGAAATTTTGGTCAAATGTTGAAAATACAATCTACTTGGTTGGTATTGAAAATGGGTAAGATCCCATTCAAGCAACCCCTACCTCCCCTACAAATGCAACTTCAAATAAGCGATAACTTTTGACAGTATCAAGCCAGCGACTTGAAGTTTTGGTCAAATGTTTGAAGTGAGATCGGATTAGTTGGTATTCAAGATGGGTTAGATCCGACCTAAGGAACCCCTACCTCCCTTAGAAATGAAATTTAAAATAAGCGATAATTTACGACACAATAATGCTAGCGACTTAAAATTTTGGTCAAATGTTTATAATAGGATCCAGTTGGCTAATATTGAAAATACGTAAAATCCGACCAACGAAACCCCTACTTCCACTACAAATGAAACTTCAAATAAGCGATAACTTTCGATAGAGTGAAGCTAGAGACTTGAAATGTTGTTTAAATGTTTGTAGCATGATCTTATTTGTTGGTGGCAATAATGATCAAGATCCGATTCAAGCAACCCCTACCTCCTCTACAAGTGAAACTTCAAATAAGCAATAACTTTCGATTGAATTAAAAATTCGACAAATATTTGCAGAATGGGTTAGTTGATTGATTTTGGTAATGGTCAAGATCCTCCTGAATGATTGCCAACCTTCCCTATAAACTGGCCATATAGGAAACTCACTTTTCATGCATATGGTCGTTACCAATCGGTACTTTTGGTATCACCACTAGGTCTGTACAAGTCTAGGGTATATACGCTTCGGCCCGGTTTTTTCTTTTTTTTTTGGTAGGGGCCCATATATAGCGACCGGTAGCTTAGTGCGTCAGAGTGGGATAAAAGGCGAAGGAGTAAAAAAAAAACCTCAGTGCGTTGATACGTTTTTTTTTTTTTTTTTTCATTTTTCAAATTTTCGGGCCCCCGAGAAAAACACGCCCCCCCCCCTCTCGACGGCCCTGGTCGTGGGCACGAGCGCTTAGTATGTATTAATTTAACATAAACTCAGGAATTATCCTGAATTAACGCACATCAAATATCAGTTCATCTGGCTTCACTGCGCCAGGTGTCCTTTTTTTCTTGTATCATGACTTATCTTATGCTTCGTTTACACGTGAATATTGAACAAAACACGGAACATTGAAAAAATGCATTGAAAAACAATAATATCAAAAGGATACCTTTCTATTATTACAAGACCAAATTGTATTTACGACCAAATTTAATTTCCCACAAAGGATGGGAACGACTCAAATGCTCGTGAATTCATGTTGGCCATGTAAGAACAGAAAGGTATCTTTTTGTTTTTAGCGCTTTTCAATGCGATTTTTCAAGGTTCCCTATTTTGTTCAATGTTCACTTGTAAACGAATTATTACAATGAACTACACTGAATAAATTGACAAAAAACGGAACGTGTTAATATTAATTGCCTTGAACCCTCTAGGGACATGGACGCGATAACATCTAGGGCATTTTTTACGCACACTCTGATGAAACATAATCAATCACTATATAGCTGGCAAACTCGGTCAATATAATCGACTATAAACACGCTGTGCAATAGCATAGATCCGCAGATGAGGCATTAGATCACAAGCTCGAAGCTCATTCACAGCTTTCGCTTTATCAAATTTTTTTAATACTTTCTGAGCTGTCGATCAGCAAAGGGGCCATAGATTAGGACTTATGTTTTCAAAAGTCGGAACTCTCAAAAAGAATTTTTGGTCTCCTCTTCATTGAGATAGTAAAAAATTACTTTTATTAATTAATAAACTAGCTTGTAAACGATGCTTGATCAACGAATTTCTTTAGAAATTACTTGCGTGATGGAATCGAGTTGAGTAGTCGTGCTAAACAAAAAGTAAGACAAAAATTGTAAAAAAAATCCTTCAAATATTCGTCGAAACGCCTGTCGAAATTATTTTATTAACAATTAACATATGTACAGATGACACCTTGTCCCGCAATATTTTGACAGATTGCCAACGATTGACATGACCCAGACTTGAGACAGATCTTCCAATTTTCATATTCTGTTGAATGGATTCTGTATTACTTCAACCTATAAACACAATATGAGGCTCAATCTGTGTCGGTGGAGATAATTCTGATGCAAATAATATTTTGGTTTAACTTTTTGCGTCATTATGGTTAGGGTCATATCATTCAGAAACACCAAAAAATTATTAAATCTCCTGTGTGTGCATAACATCCTCTAATCAGAATTGAATCAAATTACTACTTTTTTCAAAAGAAAAAAGAGTATATATATGTCCCGATAAAGTATAATGCATTTCGAACTTGCTATTTTGGCCAACACATGGTTCATCATTTGTGCTTCAGCATGTGCTTTTGTTTAAAATATTTACGAATACACATTACCCATGAAAATGTGAATATTTATAGCCGCACTCTTGCCAAAACAAAGAAACCCATTTCGTATTACTTGCAATTCTGTTGTGTGACTACTGAACATAATATTTTGTGTACGCCATAAACTCTCCCCTTTCTCCATACAAAATCGAGGCTATTGCCCACGGACATGAACAATAATATCGATTAAAATACTAAAACCAGTCCAGAGACTCCATTCACGAAAGACACTTTTCAAATTTCTTATTGCAACATAACACACATTATAAACATATAAATATCATGTGGGCGCTCCTACAATGTCTGTAGTATATATAGAGATTATCCTCTTTGTAATTTATGATGTGCCACCCTAAAAATAGCTTTAATGGGAGTACCCAGTGAAAGTTTAGATATCCCAGTGAAATTATTTTCTCATTTTATTTTTTTTTCCTACGGTAGTATCAAGTCGTATCTGTTTATTTTTGAATCTTTATTTTTACAGGCATTGAGAAAATAATTAAATAAACGCAAAATGCTCAAAAAAATTAAGGAGGACGATGGCAATTCTCGTGTCGAGAGCAAGGTGGAACCATTTCAAGAGCGAATGTCAACAGGTGTTTGGCAAGCAGCCAGAAAAGATTTCATACGAAATCAAGACAGGATAGATAGAGAGAGAGAGAGATGAGGGTTGAAGTATTTCAATTTTGTTTGTTTAGTGGGGTCCTTTTTGTTAGACACTTTTCATTCAAGTACACCGACGCGCTAGTTGCTTTGTTACAAAATTGGTTGAATACTCATATATGTACATAGTTCCAGTAATTGTTGATATGGTGAATTGTTTTGAATGAGAATAGTATAAATGAAATAGTCAAAATAATTATTTGCATTTTTTGCCAGTCTTTTGGATGCAGATAAGAGAAACGATTAAACGTGAGACAAACAAAGTTAAATCAATCTGGCCCCGGTAATTTATCTGGAGTAAGACCTAATGGGGGGCAAAAATTAATCTTCCATGGTCCTCCGCGTGGGCGCCCCCTGGAACAGCAGTGGTCACTGATCATTTTTAACCAATGTCAAGCCACCAGTGATGGCAGTGCGATGATTTGGTTGAGGTAAATCTTCCTAATGTGATGTGGTGCGTAAAATAATACCACGGCCTTTCCCTTTGACGGCATGTCGTTAAAACCAACAAACAACACCAGCAACTTGCACTATCCAAAATCTTCTATATGCTAACGAAACGTCAACTATGCCTCGGATAAGGACAGACTCAACGGTTACGACTTTTGGCTATCGTACAATGATAAAGATTGGATTCTGGAATGTGCGTACTCTCCTGGACAACGGGTCAGAAGGTCCCCAGAACGCACGATTTCTTCAATTAGAGAGTGAATTTCTGAGGTATAACTTAAACATCTTAGGTGTTAGTGAGATAAGATGGTGGAACAGCGGAGGATTTATCAATCCAACGGGTAGCACTATCATGTTGCACTCTGGTAGAGCTACCGGTAGTCGTCGTGAGTCAGGTGTGGGGCTCCTTTTAACCAGAGACGCACGTAACTAACTCTTATCCTGGGATCCGGTCGTCGACCGAATCATGACCGCCAGGTTCCGGACCAAAATGAGGAACATCTCAATAATACAATGTTATGCTCCAACTGAACCCGATAATGTTTTGGCAAAAGACTTCTTCTACGAAGAACTAAACTCCGCTCAGAGCAGAACACCTAAGGGTGACAATATAATGGTTATGGGCAATTCGAATGCAAAAGTTGGCGCTGATAACTATGGGCTCAGACATGTGATGGGGAGACACGGTCTTAGTGATCGTAACAACAACGTTGAAACATTTGTAGAGTTCTGCAACTTTCACAGTCTCTTCAACGGTGGTACTATGTTTGAGCATAAGGATCACCACAAAATCAGTTGGTCCTCTGTTGTTCGGCGCAGAACACAAAATCAGATCGACCACTTTCCCATTAGTAAAAGATTCAAGAGTTGCCTCCTGGACGTGCGAAACAAGAATGGTGCCGATGTTCAGATGGGAAAAGACCATTATCTTATGATCGCTAATGTTCGATTGCGTATTGCAACCGTGCGCCGTCCTACTGGCGAAAGCCCCAGGCGCCGGAAATTCAACACCGCTCGATTAGAAAATCCAACAGTCTTACAACAATATAATGACCATCTTGCGCAAAAAGCAGCTGAGATAGCTAGTCACCCAGATATGTAGTGTCATAAATGAAAACTGGGATGCCATAAAAAATGCGTACATTAACAGCGCAGATACCATCCTTGGCACAAACACGGATTGCCGGAATAAACCCTGAATGTCGGACGCTTCATGGCAGCGGATTGTTGAAGCAAAAGAACTGAAGGTTTGTTTGGCTGCAGCATCAGAAAACAATCGAAGCAGCATCGAACTCCTTTACCGTCCGAAAGCTAGAAAAGTTAAACCTAGTGAGGGATGCGATAAAAAAATTTCTGCGAATTCTCCTTTACCCTCAGCAGGAGAAGCCGCTAGAAGTAATAACCCAAATGCCGTATACGGGGTCATCAAGGAGTTAACAGATGGTCAAAACTCCTGCTAACATCCGGTGAACGACATTGATAGAAACCTACTTATTTTGGAGGAGGCTCAAATGAAATGGTGGAAAGAACACTTCGCCTCGGTCTTGAATCGTGTAACCTCTGGTGAATTTCCCCCTCATGTAGATAATCTAGCCTACTATCAAAATGTACGTACGCGGTCCACTGCCCCGACTAAAGAGGAATTAGTCGCTACAATTATTTCACTAAAATGAGGAAAATCCGCCGGACTCGACGGAACTCCCTCCGAATTTTATCAAGCAGCGCTAAGCGTAACTGACGAGTTGCTGGAATATAGAGACTTCCCCAAGGAGTGGAAGGAAAGTTTGATCATCAAACTTTCAAAGGAGAGTAGCCTCACAGACTGTAATGATTGGAGAGGCATTTGTGTGCTTGCTGCCGTTGCCAAGATAATAGCTAAAATCGTCCTGGAAAGACTAAAGGCCCACTCAGAAAGTACAATTGATGAAGAGCAGGCTGGTTTTGGATCCGGACTCTCCTGTGTCGATCACATTATGCGCTGAGTACGATTCTTCGCTTCACTTGCTTTCATCGATTTCAAGAAGGCTTTCGGTAGGGTGAACCGGGATTCTATATGGGCGGCCTTGCGCAGGAGAGGCATCCCTGAGAAGCTTGTGGCTATTATTAAGGCAACCTATGATGGCGCGAAATGTCACGTTCTGCATAAAGGTAAGGTGTCGGGGGACTTTGAGATCTTACTCCTCATAGTGATCGGCGATGTGTTGCATGCAGCCCTATCCGGACTCGACAGAGGAATTCAATGAACTTTGACATCTTATCTACAACATCTTGACTACGCTGACGACATATGCCTACTCTCCCACAAAATCATGGATCTGTCCGCAATGGCGTTAGATCTCGAGAGGGAGGCAAGCAAGGTTGGGCTAAAGATTAATACCAACACGACCAAGGTTCTTAGTTCGCCATTGTGAACAGGAAATCCTAGACCTATTGCTATCAATATTAATGGGCAGCCTGTGGAGAAGGTGGACAACTTCGTCTAACAGGGAAGCATTGCTGCCGCAAACGGTGGTACGGAGCAGGACATCGCTCGTCGTATCAACCAGGCTAAATGCGCATATGACATGCTGTCCAAAATCTGGCTGAGCAGTTTGTAATGAGAGTTGGTGGTTATCGGAGTCAGCGAAGCTGAAAAGAGAAAACTGGAGTTTGTGACCGTGGAGGTCTGAAGGGCGTGGAACACGCAATCTCCATCAACTGGTAAGCGGCGGCATGTGCTAGTACGTAGCTCTGTTCGGGAGAAGTGGGGTGGGTTCTAGCTACCAGTCGTCCTCGAAATCCTCATCACATATAAAAAAATATTCACATGCCTTCATAGGGCCACCAATCCAAAACAAAGGGATAGTAAACACACAAAAAAAAAAACTGGTGGAGACGAACAACCAATAAAAATTGATAGACTAACAAGAAGCAGGAAATCATCTGCCTGAACTGGACCAAGCACCCATTTTTCTTGTGGATCCGTGATGGTTAGGATCCCCGACCTCTAAACCCACCTACAACCAAATTTGGTCCTCTGGCCGCGCATTCAGTGGGACCACCCTAAGCATATACCGAAGGAAGAGAACTAGGTGTTTAACCCATGATGCTGAAAAGAGGGAGGGCTTTGGAAAGGAAAAGACTGAGGGTTAACTCACTCCATAATTTTTTTATTACAGTCTTCTCTTGTTTTCCAATCGGTATGCAAACTAAACAATAACATTAATCAAGAAAGGAAAAAAAAAAATAGTATCGCGCAAATATATACATATGTACCACAAAAAAATTTTATTTATTTATTTTTTTATTTTTTTAATAAAGCAAACAGTAAAAGTTATATGACTCACCACTAGAATCTGCAACGGCCGTTGAGGTGCTAGCGCTGGAACAAATTTGTATTATACGTATTTATCACAAGAAGAAATTACTCGATATTACAACATTGCCGATAGAAGCAAAAGAAAAACGAAAAAAGGAGTTAATCTAGAAATCTAATTTTTACTGAATCAATTTTTTTTTCTTGAACGTTGAATGGCCTATAAGTAGGCAAGACGGGCGATAAATCCGATATGCAGCAGCAATTTGAAAAGCTCTCACAAAGTCAAGATGATGATTCTAAAGCAAACCATTTGCAAAGTTCTGATTGAGCTTTGAGCCATATGTTTTGTACCGTATGACCGATTCATCTACGGATCTATACGATGATGCTATGCTGGTGGCTGATGGTTGACGTCACAACTACTGTTGATGGAACTGTTGTGTATGCAGCCACTGATGAGTTGAGTCGATGAGAAGATGCCGACGTCACAGCCAACATGAAGCGATCACTTGCATCTGGGTGTCCATTTTGTCGTTAGGAGAAACGCAATTGAGTTGGCTATCTCAAACAAGGCATGGATTAAAATCACCGAGGGACGGACTACCATATATTTCTTATGATTTTTATTATATATTTCATATATGTAGGTATATGTATATTTCAGGGGCCACTAGGAATCACAATTTTTAACACGCTTTGTAAAAGCGTATGCCTAGCATGGAACTATCATTCTTGATCATATCGCCATTTATAATTTTTCAGAGGGGCTTAGCACTGGGGCACTATTCCATATTCGGTAATGTATTATTTGCCACTTTCACCAAACAGGGATTGGGTTAAATTATTCTGGTTTTGGAGAACAAACACTCCACAGACGGAGGAACTCGATCAAACGAAAATATCTAGCTCCGTAGCAGGATCCGTACAAAGATTTATTACGCCCGAGAAGCGAAGATATATCGAATTCAATTTCAATTTGCTTCGACAAAAAAAAAACTAGATGAATAGAAAAAATATGTTTTTTTTTTTTCTTTTTATGGGATTTTTTAATAGCTTCGCGCTTAGAGTCTCTCGTCCTTCCCGGTCGGAATTTCAAAACGGACTCCCGAAAAAAAATTCTCGTTCTTTGTCCAAAGTTTCCCTCAAATCCTTCCCCCATGTCCCTTCATGCAGCAATTTATCCCGCCAAAAGGAACTGGTACTCTCAGGTTCCGTCCCCCCATATCCCTTGATCCACGAATTTTCCCGCCAAAATTGGTCGGTAATCCTACTTAAATATTCCGCCCATATCCCTTTACCCAGAACGATGCCGAGTTCCTCCCTCCCAAACGCCAATTCTTCCACCTCTAATATGAAGAGAACAACAATCATGTAAAGCGATCGTCGTCGTCGGCAGTCTCATACACCCGCACGTACATATATAAGTCACTTCACCTGAAAAATCTCAGCAACGGCATACATATGGACATAGATGGGTACTAGGAGAAAGTCGTGCATTATGCGTCATTGCTTTAATGAGAGAACCCTTTTTGGTTTGCATTGCTGTTCTTGCTAGCCAGTTGCATTCGTTGGACAGTGCAACACAATGCGGAGCTGATGACGTATGAACTCCGAACAAATCTACAGATATCCACAGAGATTGCCTAAACATTGGCGAATGCATTATCGGCTCGATGGATTTTACACAATAGGATGAAGTGCACATTTGAGTCTCAGATTGCCTCCACAAGTTGTCAGATTGTAAGAATATGAAAATTCTTAATCTTTCACAACTTGTAGAGACCCAAATAAACACAAATATTACAAGTTATCTCAGCGTCAAGACCAAGCTGAGTCTGCTTCGCTTCCTGGTACTGTCTGTGCTTTTGTATGGTAGCAGTACATGGAATGTTTCCGTAAGTGTTACCAGAAAGCTGCAAGCTTCCGTCAACTCATGTTTTCGTCGAATTATAAGAATTTTCTGGCCCCAAACAATATCAAATGAAGAGCTAAGTCCGCGTACGGGGCAGATGCCAATCGATAAACAGATAAGCAGGCGGAAATAGCAATGGATAGGTCACAGATTGCGGATGGATTATGATTGCATTGCTTTACAACCCATGAAATGAAACCCCATTTCCAACCAAGGCCGAAATTCATTTCGCACGAGGAACTCGCGATGTGACGCAGCCGGTGACTCAGTTTCAGTTTCCGATTTTACCTGGTGTGAACGTTACGCGAGTGTGTTTCTGGTGCGAATGGTTTTGATGGGAAGCACTCGTCCGACCTGGCTGCTATCATGAGGAAATACTCGTCTAATCGGGCTGGTTCGAACAATAAGGTTATTTTGAGTCGCTGATTCCGAATCTGAAGTCAAAAAATAAAAGAAAAAATTAGGGTTGCCCACCCTAGAGTAGCAACCCTGTTTTCAAAGGGAAATACCCGTTCGATCGGGCTGGTTCGAACTACAAGGTAATTTTGAGTCGGTATTTTGCGAATCTGAAGTCAAAAAAAAAATTTGGGTTGCCTACTCGGGAATGGCAACTCTGTTTTCATGGGGAAATACTTGTCCGATCTAGCTGGCTCGAACTACAAGGTAATGATTGCAAGCGCTGAAGTCACACCCGGAGGCACAATTCATGAACACGATGCCATGGCGAACTGACCTATACTGACAACTCGTCTTCGCTCGTGTTTCTTGCGCGCAAAGTTGCGTGTAGTGTGGACGCGCAGGGCGAGACTGGCCTCGGGTGAGTTTTGGGTGAGTTTCCTCGCAAACCAGTAGCGCGAGTAGTTTCGCTAAATCGAAACGCACCTTAGGATCCTAGTACAACCGCCTTTTTCTCCTCTAGTCTGATATCCCTAGTTCACTCTATAGGTTCTGAATGTTTGAAACATTGGCTAATCAAACTTGAACTTCTGCCTACAGGACCCTACCATCAGCGCATTGATGACGTATTTTATGAAAAATTTGGCAAATAGCTAAGAAAAAGGTCATTTACCGCATTGCCGTTGTTCTCATTCTGTGTTCTGCTGAACAGTCTCTCCCGATTATTCTGTTTTGAAGATGTTGAGCCCAAATTAACTACAAGCAATCCTTCCCCTGGTTTCAACAATTGAATTGCTTAAATTGAGTGAATGAATGAATAGATAGGTAAATAAAGCCCGGGCCACACCTATCCGATCATACTCCGATCATGCAGTCGAACTAGTGTATGAGAAGGAAATGGTATTGGGTTTCGAACGGAGTATGATTGGACGCGTATCAGAAAAGTGTGAACTAAAGCCCGGGCCACAACGCGTCCGAAATCCCATATAATTTCCCTCTCATATACTCGTCCGACTGTATGATAGGAGTATGATCAGATAGGTGTGTCCCCGGCATAAGTCTGTATAGCGCTCACGATACCCTGACCAGAATTTGAAAAACAGTCTCCATAAGTGCGTTTTTTTTTTTCAACATCACAATTTCCAGGAATCACTCATCCCACATAGGGCACTACAATATCTATAAATCAGTGTTTTAAGTGAAATTTAAAATGTTTATACTTTTTTTTTCAATTCACCGATCTCATTGAAAATGTTTAATTAATGTCAAAAGATTCATTTCAACGTCAAATTTTCGAAGGAGAAATTGCGTTTTTGAAATTAAAGTTTACATTTGAGATTTTCTGGATTCGAGCCAAATTGGCAGCTCATTGTAGCATAACAGGATATGACAGTTTACTGCATATTGGAAACTTGACCGTTTTGCCATATGCAAGTTTTGTTTACAAACAAAGCACGCAACCGCTCAATAACTTTACACATTTGATTCGAAAGATTGTAAAATATCGAACAGCGCCCAAAAAGTCAGCATGACCTTCGATTTAAAAAAAAAAAGGTTGTTGCAGTCCTTTCTTTTCTTTTCTTATGTACAATAGTCGGCCAAATGTTATACATTTTCATTCTGAAATGTAAAGCGTCAGGTGCAAGATTCATTCAATCAAAATTGGCATGAAATATATTCCTGTTCGTGTGGCCCAGTTGGACGCCGCGTTTGCGATATTTTTAGTCAGCAAACATAGACAGATTACAATTAAATTTGTCACATGATTTCTAATTATGTTTAGCAGATTGTCGGACTAAATATAATTCGAAAAGCGTGCATTCGCCGTATGATGATTTTTTAAAGAACATTTTTGTTCAAGAAAAAAAAGGCTCATCAAAAATTTCTGGTCTTATAAATCATGACGATGTACGAAAACGTCCTTGCCACATAAATGTTCATTTACCCTTTTCGCACTATGCAAGTTTCATCGATCATCCCTTCAATTTGTATCTATTCATACCTTCCCGGATATCATGCTGCCTTCAGCATACAACCAATCTACATTCATATTCGGTTGCTTTTTGGACAGAAAATCAAATCCTCTTCAGTATCCCCGTCGCCTTTTCAATCATTTATACTGTTCACATATCACGAACATATCCTCAATCAATACCCGAAATCTAATATCTCTACAAATATTTCGATTTAAGCATTTGTAAAAATAGATGCTTCCAAAATCAGCCTGTCCTAACAGCTGCCTAATACAGGACACCCCAGACACAAAACTCCTCCCAAGTTCTGTCTATCATCCCGAATCCTTTCAACTGACTTTCGTTAAATTCATCCTGTTCATGCCGGCGAGAAACCAATTTCTATTGCTGTTGTGATGGATGTCATTCAAAATCACTTCATCGCTCCCATCCATCCGTTTCCGGGAGCCTCCCGAAGAAAAACAGCCAAGTGGTTTGATTGGTAAGATGAGAGGCTGAGTGGTGAGGCGAATGTTGGCAAAGCTGATTTCTTCATATCGAAAATCGTTGAGGAAGGTTCATGTTCGCACAGTGTCGACCATGATTTTCTGCCTTTTCGTCTCAAGGAAGACGGACAAATTGTTCTTTATGATGTCAAGATTTGCCGAGGAGCCTTCTCAGATGGTGTTGTATTGATTTATTGGTGGCTTTATAGGAATGTACCGAAGCAACATATGGAGTATTTGAAGATGGAAATTGAGTTGCAGGAATCGTATTGGTTTTAATTTTTTTTTTGTGATATTTCTAGAATATGTGGGGACACAAATGAAGGTACTCGTATGTTCGATTGGTATGTGCTCGTATGTAGTATTTAGATTCCTATTGCTTGCAGATTGAAACTGAATTTACATTGGAAATTACGTTAGTATCGTAGATAGACAAATCTAAAGCGGCTCACACACAGGCCAACAGTTGAGCAATAATCATTCAACCATTTGACAGTTGGCCAATAATTGTTCTATGTGTGGGTAAGTTGTTGCGATTGAGCAGCTGTTAGGTTAGGTTAGGTTAAAGCGGCTGCTGTGATACACACAGCACACATAGACCACCACTGGGTCCTTTGTCACACCACCATCGACTCCGCAGCCCGAGTCCTACCTATTCATTCATTCATAACCAGCCTTAGCTGTTGATAAAGCGCTGGAGCCGATCGATGCTTGATACCCACATAGCAGATGAAAGGGACTGTCCTGCTCATCCCCGCAGCTCCTACACAGGTCATTCTGATGGAAGCCCCAATCTCCTAACACGCCGATCGGGCAGTGCCCTGTAATGCCCCCACAAGAGTCCGTAGGTTTCGTCTATTCAATGCCAGCACCTCCGCTGAGCGTTTGGGATCGATTCTAGGCCAAAGTTGCCTAGTAGCCATACAAGTGCTACCATTACTCTACCTCGCGTTGGCAGTACTCGACGCATCAGTATTTACCATCATTTTACAAGCTGAAAAAGACCACCCGAGATGGCGATGACTAAGCCCGGTATCCACATTAGAGCATCATCTAGCTAGTTCAACCGCTTTGGAGTTTCCGTGAAAGCCACTATGGGCCGGAATCCAACAAAGAGAGATGTTAAATTCCCCATCTCCAGGAGACAGATGCTTTGAGTTTGTAAACACAGATTCAAGGGATTTAATCGCCGGCTGAATATCCGTGAAGATCGCAATATTCCTAGCAGCTATGACATTACGCCGGAACCAAATGAGAGCCTCCCAAATAGCCGCGATCTCCGTCTGAAGAACGCTGCAAAAGTCAGGGAGATGAAGTGACAAGTTTATATTCAGCCTGTCCGAGTACACCCCCACTCCCACTCCTTGATCCGTCTTAGAGCCATCGGTGTATAAACTTATAGCATTTGACTCCTGGAAAGTGTTAAACGCCCATTCGTCCCGTGAGGGGATTTGGCTTACAAAATTCTTACCGAACAGATACTTGTGGAGAGTGTAATCCGTCACCGCAGGAAGATCCAAGCTGCTAAGAACAGACGAATGTCCCGTGGCTGCAACAGTGAACTGTCCAGTTTCCCGAAGACGAATGGCTAGCAGCCAGCAACTGTTACGCCCGAACCAGATTGGACGCAGAATGCAGCAGCAGAGGCAGCGGCAGCCAAGCGTTAAATTAGAAAGCATGCACTTTCCTTAAGTAAACTAGATTGAACAAAACGGCAGCGACAGCGTTGAAAGCATATCAGCCTGTTATTGTTGCTGGCGCTGCATTAAGAAACTTAACGTCGAAGGATTAAATTAAATTCTCAACAATTGAACAACGGTTTCCACGTTTGTGGCGCAATTGACCAATTGTTGCCCAACTTCTCATTTAGAAAGTACATGTTTTTGGCTGTAATTTTTTTTTATAAATGAACAGCTTTGATTCTGCTTGTTAATTACGTTTATTTCATATCTTAAATTTTTTTTTCCATCAAGTCGAGGCTTCACGAGTCGGGGCTTGTTGACAGAAGCCCGTGACTTCAGAAAACTCCACAAAAAGAAGTCTGGAGCGGTCAAATCCGGTGATCTTGCCGGCCATTGTAAATCCCAAAACGACACATTCGGCGACCCGGGAATGCACCCTTCAGAATTTCGTGGCTCGTGCAGTGTACGCCGTTATGCCGTCCTCTTGTAACTCCAGTCGCATTCATCCAAGGCAGGAGGAAGGATAGAGTCGTCGATCACAGCTCTGTACCGCTCAACGTTTACAGCAGTGGCGAAGATAGCGAAGAAGGGGTGGGGGGTATGGGGCTCAATCCCTTCCCTTCGGGTCACCAATTTTAACCTATGTAGAGCTAAAATTCAGACATATAATAAAATGAACTTCCAACTGCTGTGAAAATTCGTATGGGCACCATTTTTCTCTTCGAGCTGATTCGAAAACAGCCGATCCCTTATACTCATATAATGAAAGGGTAAATCGATTGTCCGTTTTTGCGTTTGTTGTCCCGGACGCTTCTCGTGGTTCAACATCAATCAAATTTCTTATGCAACTTCTTAAGCACAACCCGTCGACTAATTTCTGCAATCAGACTTTTTTGGTGCATCAAGGCCAACAGGACCTTCATAGGTGTGGAGTGAAATTGAGTCTAACCTTAGAAAATATAGGCAATTAACCAACGTTGCTTATACAATAGAACAGGGCTTAAAGGACACAATTGATAAACAAAAAAAACATAATGGCCTGAAAATATAGAGAGGTGCATGCTGGCAACTGCATGCTCCGAGACCAGTTTACGCCGACGAAACGTCAACTGGGCCACATGGAACAGCTGACGCGCTATACCCCACAAGAGGTTTTTGGCCACAGCTATCTAGAGACGCGGGAGCATCCAGCCCGCGAAACATCAACAAATAAATTGAAAAAAGCGAAAACCGAAATGTAGCGAAGACTATGTTTACGTGACACAAGTATGGGTTTTCTGACCTCTGTAGCTCGGGTGATCGTGGCGGCTATAATTGGTAGAGTCATTGTCACGGGCCGTCTTAGGAAGTGTATCTAATTTGAAGTCGAGACAATGAAAAACACCTGAGATATAACAGTTTGAAAATTGCTATTTTTCATTTTTTTCGTTTTCTCGCTGTTCTTGGTGTACATTGACAGGACTACAGCCTCGTAAGGAGCGTATCGAGATCTGATTTATTTTCTCACAGATTGGCTCTGCCCCAAGGGTGTGTATAGGTTATCATTGGTTCTGATCCGTGCAGTAGTAAAAAAGATATATCCGAAAATTTGTGATTTCGTAAAGTTTTTCGCTTAAGTCTTTTCAAAGATTTCAAGGAAAAAATTCGCGTGGTCTGATTTCGACCAAATTTGGTGCATAACTTCCATAGCTTATTATAAGTACCTCACGGTATATTGCTGATGTTTCGGTCCTGCTGCAGGTGTGCGTCAGAACAAAGGGACTCTCTTAATCATGAAATGAAACAAAAACTAAACCTGGTAGATATGGGTATCTTCTGATTTACAGTGATGAAACCAAACCAGCGGAGTACTGTTTACCGAATTTTGAGACTTTTGGTCCGGACGGATGTCATTTTAAGCCCTTGGGGAAGATGAAAGGAAACTCTTGGCCTAGGCAAGATGGGTGTCACATGGCTGGGGGTTTTAAGGCGAATGGCATTTTGAGTCCTTTGGACTGAGAAAAGGATATTTTGACAAGAAGGTGATATCTAGGCAAGATGGTGGTGTTGAAACGAATTCACTTGACTACAGTTGCTGGCATTTTGAGTCCTTTGGAGAGAAAAAAGGATATTTTTAGCAAAGAAGTAATGTATTGGCAAGATGGATCGCATACGACTGGGAGTTATGAGGGAAAGCTACTGTTGCGAACCACTGCAACTCATTGCATCCTATTCCGAATCACACTAGTGCAATCCCAGCTGATGACACTCCGTTGACCAGCTAGCGTTCCCGAATGCAAGATATGTTGCAAGGTCACCTCAAAGAGCGAATGTATTGCTATTGGGACACTATGGTTGAGAGCCAACACAGATGATGCAGCGATCATGTCTGTGTATCGTTTGCTGTATTGCATAGAAGCAATTGTTTCATAGACGCAATTGTCTCTGTGTTGCACGGCACGGCGATACACAGAGAGGATTTCGTATGCGGGTCAGGTGGTGGTGTCAGCGGAGAGTCATCAATCACCGTATGCTGAACTGTGTTGCTTAGACGACGTCATTTTCAGACAACATAGTTTGTGTTGATTGAATGACGTCATTTCTATGGAACATAGTTCTGCATATTGGGTTGCAGCTGAAGAGGGTGGTGGAGTGAAGGGGAATGGGATGCAGTTTTGTGGGAGAGTTCGTTGACACTTTTGGTGAACGACAAGTGGGCTTTTGTTTTTGTTTTTTTTTTGCGAATTGGATGGAATGCGGAAGTCCGTTTTGTGAGGACAGAAATTTTTGGTGGGATTTTGACCGCCGGGGAAGCCGGTTGATTTGGTGGAAGATTTTTGGGGGAGATTGAATTTGGTCGTTGAAAAGGACAGTTGGGTGGTTGGAGGATTGTAAGATTGAGGTGGACGGTGGATTTTTTTTTATTGGTGAAGATCTAATATTTGAAGGAATTGTAAGTTTTGGTGGCGTGGAGAAATCGATTTGTGGATGTATTTTGGATTGTTTTTTTTTATCGATTGACGGACGCAAAATGCTGAAAAAATTTAATTTAATTATTACGAAAATTTTTTTTTCTTTTTCAATTCTTACGCGTATGGTGGCGACAAACACCCGTTGAAATTAGTTTTCCCTGATTGTCCGGTGAAAAGAGAAACAAATAGTGTTGCACGACTGAAGGTCGAATGATTTGTTCACCCGTAATATAATCTGCGCGTTATTACCGACCCTGCATCTTATTTTATATGAATAAACAAAAAAAACCGCTCAGCGAACTATCCTATAAATTATTTGCACTAAGCGATAGATTGAAGTGGAACGTTGTGGAATTGAGAGGAATTGAGTTAGTTGTGCGTTAAAGAAATTACGATTGTGATCCCCTAAGTTAATTTCGGAACTGATTGGAGGATTTAGATTGGCGAATCTTAGATGACGACTTTATACACATTCGGATGGACCTACGAACTGGATGATTTGGATTAACACCTTTTTTTTGTTTTCTATGAATTTTTTTACTTGCTTCTGTCAACGACTCTTCTGCTAATCATTTCACCATTTCATTCATTTGATAGCCAGTGGGCCATCATCGAGAGCGATCGATCGTTCATCGTGGGATGCAACTGTAAGTTCTCAAGTCTAAATTTATTTTTATAATTACTTTCGATTTTCATATTTGATATTTTGTTTTCTTGTTTAATTCTTCATAATTTAATTTTAACTTGGCTTGAATTCCATTTGTTTTTATTAGTTTTCATTATTTAATTTTTATTATATTTTTTTCTCTTCAATATAATTATTTATAATGTATATCTAATTCTTTCTCTCAATTTGGGTTCCTCCGTGTCCCGAAGGATGGACACAACCCTCCACTCCTCAAATCCCTTCCTTTGTATTTTCATGTTTTAAGGTGGCTTAACTAGGACTATTGTGCAAGGGCTCAAAATCCACGACCGTTCGCTGGCCTAGCCGGGACTTGTGCCACCCAGCTAGATTGCACTTTGGTCAAAAATATTTTTGTTGCAGTGACGGCGGCTCGACACAGAGCCGTAGTTCGCAACAGTACTAAGCTGCTCTTGATAGCAGTTTTAGTTTTTTTTTAACTAAAAAACAGCACCTTATTGGGCATGAATTGAAACTGAAACCAAACCTAACAAATCCTCTCAAATATTGGTAATTTCTGGATCGGGGTGATGATACCAATACTATGGATATAAGGGACATATAAGATATAGAGGACTGAACGGACGTCAAGAACCGAAAGACATAATGTCTTCGAATGCAATGAAAGATCAAGTCAAAAGCACATTTACAGAAGGATGCGCAATTAAAGAATAAGTTCTTTAAGGATAACTTTTTGAATGCGAATCATAGACAACTTGAAAGTAATGGATTCACGGGAGAACAATTCTGACACTTTTTTCTGTTTTTTTTTTAATTTTGCACCTAATTTATAGTAAAACGGCCTCGCTGATTCCAAAAGTGCAGTCCGTTTTTCCCCTATACGTTAGGTTTTCGAGATATCGTTTGTTTTTTAATTTTACGGAAAATTACAAAAGGCCCCCTTAAAAAAACAACTTTTTTTTAAAAGCTACGGGGCTGCATCCTTGTGCAGGACCTTCTAGTACCTGTATACAATAAAATTAAAAGCAATAAAAAAAAGTAATTTCTCGCTACCTGGATTGTTTGTTAAAAGTTGTGAAATTCTTCGGCCATTTTTAAGGCTCTTTTATGTAAAAAAATGTATTTAAAAGCCTCTGTTCCAGTATATTACTCTATTATTGTGCTCTTAACTTGTGTAATGGAAGCCTCTACTATCCCTCGTCGAAAGTGTCTCAACGCTCCGGACTCATTTTGCTATATATGTGGCAGTTATACATTTCTAAGTCAGAGGACAAAAATAGGCCCCTTTGTTCACCAGGCATATCTTGCCTACTTCAAAACTCCAATTTGCAATCAGGATAAATGGTGGGTCCCTCATAAAGTGTGCAGGTGCTGTGTCACACATTTGAGGTCCTGGACGAAAGCAGAACGACTTCAGTTGCCATTTGGTGTGCCAATGATATGGCGAGAGCCCTCAAACCACACAAGTGATTGTTACTTTTGTTGTACTAAAACAACAGGGTTTTCCCGCCGTTGCATATAAAACTAGGCCTGATGAAACAATTTGTGAAAGCCTTACCAACAGAAGGCAATTGTTTTACGTATATTCTGTCGGCACTTCCTGCGCTATCATACGAAAAAATAAATGCTGGTGTATTTGACGGTCCACAAATTCGACAGCTTCTTAGAGATACAAATTTTATTGAATCAATGGAAGAAAATGAAAAGACAGCATGGCTGGCATTTAAGAATATAGTGAACAACTTTCTAGGCAATATACGTGCATCGAATTATGCGATAGTAGTCGAGCAACTATTGGACAGTTTTCAAAGGCTTGGCTGCAATATGAGCATCAAAGTCCACTTTTTACACAGTCATCTAGATGAATTTCCGGAAAATCTTGGAGCTGTGAGTGATGAGCAGGGAGAGCGATTTCATCAAGATTTAAAAATCATGGAAACTCGATATCAAGGCAGATGGGATGCGAATATGATGGCGGAGCATAAAACGGGACTGTCCTGAAATTGAACACTCCAGGAAAAGCTACAAACGAAAATTTTTGCCATAATTTTTTTTTTAGTTCTTAGGTAATATTGTTAAGATGTAAAATCAAAATTTATAAATAGAAAAATTGTAACGAGTTTCGTTTGTTTTGATTTCAATGAAGGGAAGGTTTGTATGGGGGCCAAAATTTGAGCCCCCTGTATCTCAAAAACTGGACGTATAGGAGAAAAACGGTTAGCATTTCCGGATTCTACGACCAAAAATTAGCTAGAAATGAATATCAAATCGAAATAAACAAAATGCTGTTCCCCCGTGAAATGCGTCTTTCAGTCCTATGCCTAAAGTGCCGATGAATGCTTCGCTCTTTTTGAGTCATTCGGACACATTTCGACACTTATTCTGATCAACCGACTTTGTTTCAAGTTTAAAATAAGTAAACTGGAGTTCGGTGTTGTAATGAAGAACTATGGTTCGGACGATTCTAAACCCACAGATTGGTAAAACTTATAGAGAAAAAAATTCATAAGCAAAAATTTTAGTTTTAGGATTCGGGTCCCGGTTCTGTGAAAATGAGAGTTGAGTTGAGAATCTGTGGAGTTAAAATTTGTTATTAATAGCACCAAATTATTTCGGGTGTTGTTCTATCTATCAAACACCTACACGTTGGTAGTCAATAGTACATCATAAATTGTATAAGCTTTCTAGAGCAGTTTGGGAAGTCATATCCGGATTCTTCCTCCAGAAAATGCAAAACGGCATGATATAGCTCAAAAACAACTCTGTTGTGAAAAGTTTCTCACCTTTCCCTTCTGTTAAAGTTTCTCTTTCAGGGCTCAATATGCATACCCTAGAGCATGGTCCAAAGCTGCGAGTACTTTGGCGGAATTATGTTCATATCCTTTTTTAAGCTGATGATTTTTTTTTTTTTTTTTGCGGGAACTTTTTTACAACAGACTTGTTTTCGGGAAATATGTATACAGCGCGCAGTGGAAAGAAGGATGAGTGTGAAGTTTTAGCTCGAGAATTTTAAAACTGGGAAAGTAGTATATAGTAGAAATAGACGAACATCATGTTCACAAAGAATATGTAGGCCTTATATGGTCGGAGTTGCTTCCTTCTATGTGTTGCAAACTTCATGACAATGTTATTATATGATATAGTATACCTTTATTTATTGTTGTATGTTTATTGCATTTTATATAGGGAAAACCCATAAATGAACGGCTGTGTGCGATTCGCATCAAGACTCGATTCTTCAATCTCTGGCTCATCAATGTGCATGCCCCCACTGAAGTTAAAGAAGACGCAGTAAAAGACGAGTTCTACGCCCGCCTTGAAACTCTCTTCGACTCACTTCCAACAAACGACGTCAAATTGCTGCTGGGAGACTTTAACGCGAAAGTCGGGAATGAAAGCTGGCATCGGGGGACCACTGCAGGCCACAGCCTCCATGAAGAATGTAACGATAACGGCCAGCGACTTATAGACTTCGCCTGCAGCAGGAATCTAGTCGTAAGCTCTACGTGTTTCCCGCATCGACGCATTCACAAGCAGACCTGGAAGTCTCCAGACGCACATACCGTCAACCAAATTGACCACGTCCTCATTTGCAGGAGATGGGCGTCTAGTGTCATGGATGTCCGCTCCTATCGAGGAGCAAACTGCGACTCAGATCATCACTTGGTGAAGACGACCTACAGATGTAGAATTTCCTCAGTGCACCAGTCAAGAATCAGCCCTCCCAAAATCTTTGCGGTTGATAAGCTCTTGAGTGATGCTACAGCGGTGGCGTATACTACCGCCCCCTTGAGGAAAAACTATCACCTATGCTACACAACATCAGCAACACAGGCGTCCATGGGTTCTGGGAAGTACTCAAGGGTACCATCAAGGATGTCGCAGAGAAGGTCGTGGGATATAAAGCCCGGCGAGCGCGAAATGACTGGTTCGACGAAGAATGCAAAAATTCACTTGACGCGAAAAACGAGGCCTACAGACAATGGATTCAACGAGGAACCAGAGCCAGAAGAGAAAAATATGACGAGCTACGGCGAATATCGAATAGAATAATTAGACGTAAGAAACGTAAATACCTTGACGAGCAGTTGCTGAACATAAACGAAAACTTAGCTAATAGGAACACCAGACAAGCGTACAAACTAGTAAATACAATTAAGAACGGCTACCAACCCAGGACTAGCCTTTGTAAGGACAAGGATGGAAACATCATCAGCGACACCGATGGTATTAACAAACGATGGGCCTCTTATTTTGAAGAGCTTCTAAACCGACCATCTAACATCCCCACACAGGAAGCTCTCGACGATATTGTTGATCTAGGCCCACCCATTCAACCCCCGACAGTAGAGGAAGTTGATCTCGCGTTGCGGTCACTAAAACGAAATAAAGCGCCGGGCGCTGACGAGATTCCAGCTGAACTGCTAAGATTCGGTGGAACGAGTCTAGTTGATGCCATACATCAATTACTCCTGCGAGTATGGGAGAACGAGGAGATCCCAGACGATTGGCGCAGAAGCATCATCTGTCCAATTCATAAAAAGGGAGATAAACTGCGGTGTGAGAATTACAGGGGCATCTCACTAGTTTGTACGTCCTATAAAATTTTGACGAAAATTCTGGAAAATAGAATAAAACCGTACGCAGAACGAGTCATTGGCGAATATCAAAGCGGTTTCAGACCTGGTCGCTCCACAACCGATCAGCTCTTCTCAGTCAAACTGATACTCCAGAGGTGCTGGGAATACAACGTAAACGTATACCAAATCTTTGTCGACTTCAAGCAGGCATACGACAGTATCGATCGTGGAGTACTGTACAACATCATGCTGCAATTTGGTATACCAGCAAAATTAGTGCGACTGACAAAGATGACGATGACCAACTCCGTCTCACAAGTCAGGATCCAGAATAGACTTACTGATCTATTTGAAACACGCACTGGTTTGAAACAGGGCGATGGACTGGCTCCGACGCTCTTCAACCTAGCACTGGAATACGTTATTCGGGCCATGAATTTGGACAACAGCAAGACGCTACTCATCAAGTCGACACAATTAGCAGCGTACGCCGACGACATCAACATCATGTCCCGAAGATTGGCTGACGCAGAAGAACTTCTGCATACGCTTGATACCGCTGCAAAGGAAGTTGGATTACGTATTAACGAGGGTAAAACTTAAATAATGATGCAATCGGTGACAAGGACACCTGCACAACCAAGCATCAATGTGGGGGACCTCAACATCGAGTTCGTGAACAACTTCATCTACCTGGGTTGCAACCTGTCAAGGGACGCCAACAAAACTGACGAAATCAAGCGACGGACACAGTTAAGACTTTTTTCTCGGTTCTCCCCATAATGAAATCGAAACATGTGCACAGAAACACGAAGCTCCGCGTGTACAAAACCATTATACGACCAGTGCTATGCTATGGCTGCGAAGCATGGACCCTAGCTCAAGCCTCCGAAAACATGCTAGACACTTTCGAACGTAAGGTTCTACGGCGAATTTTCGGGGCTGTTTGCGATCGAGATGGATGGTGCATCCGGTACAACCATGAGTTGTATGAAATGTACGATGAGCTGCAAGTCTCGAAAATCGTCAAACTACAACGACTTCAATGGGCAGGGCATGTACAAAGAATGGACGATGATCGCATGCCTAAGAGAGTAATGAATGCAGAACGAGTCGACGGAGCGAGACTGCGAGGACGACCGAGATCTCGTTGGGAGAGCTCAGTAGGTGTGGACGCCGCGCAGCTGCTGGGCTCCCAAAATTGGAGGACGCGGTCACGTGACCGAGATAATTGGAGGACAATGATCCAGGCGGCCAAGGCCCGACGTCGGGCTGTCGCGCCACGATGATGATGATATAGGGAACTACCCTCATAAAACCAAATAGATCATCGTCCATCGTCTTTGTCATTTTTACATGAACCAACTGCGATTATTATAATCACAAACATCCTATATACTTGCTCACTAAGTTGACATGATTTCAAATTAACATTTATGAAGTATGTTGCATTGATTATCTCTAATATCACTCACTTTGCTCGACGACGATGTAGCCGTTGCTCTTGCTCTATATTAAATCTAACATCTCGACATATGAGCGTACTTGAAGATGTATCAACTTATCACGACATACACAGCACACTCATCACTCTTTATCAGTGTCGACATGTATCCTGGGAGAAGTTGGACAATTTAGAATAAAATGTGTAGGCGACCTGCAACACCGTACACTTGTTAGACAACTTTTGATAGAAGTTATATAGTACGTCAGTTAACTCAGTGATGTGACTTGCACAGTGCAATGCAAAGTTTTCTGCTAAGAGATTCAGAGATATTCACGTATTGTATACATGGTTGAATGGAGTCTTGAAAATAACTATGACGGCAGATCAACTCACATTCAATTGATGCATATGCGAATTGCTAATTGAAATGGTCGTGTATGATATGAACTCGATTTGAGCTTAATTTAAGTAACAGAGTCGGTGGATTTTTGTCAAATCGTAATGTGTCTACTAAAATGCTTAATATTTATTGAATGTAGTTGCATACTGAAATTCGTACGGTTTATTGTATTATACCCTTCACGAATATGATAGTGTATATTAACTTTGTCATGAAGTTTGCACAGAAGGCAGCATCTCCGACCATATAAACTATATATCGATGGTGAAAGTACCCAACCTCCTATGTCAAGAATGACATCGTTGGTTCATTAGCCAGTTGCGGCCAGAAAAACTCCAACAAAATCCCTGATGATGATTTCATTCTATTCAAATATAATTACATTTTTCAATTAAGATACAATCTAATTTAAATTGACAAGTTACAATAATTTTGATAATTTACTTACCACGAAGCCTTTTGGCCGCGAGTGGATCTATCGTCTGGCTTTAATTGTACTGCGATGATGTGGATTCCGTCTTGTTCGAGTCGCTGTATCGATTTAATGTCACTTTATCAATTTACGGTTCAACCTATTGTTTGTACTGATAACGCTAACAGGTATCAAAACAAGACGAGATCCACATTCACTGCGTTTCTCAAACTGCATCGGCAACATCGCCCCGGGCATCTTCGAATCTATGAGTTCGAAGACCGATGATTTGGTTTTCGTAGGTCAAGTACTGCAACTTGTCCAACGCCTCTCCTCGTCCTCGCAATGTTCCATCACTAAGCTTAATGTCGACCGTTCTTATGATGCTATCTAGTCCATGGTACAGTCTCATCGCGCGACCTTTCTTCCATGTTCTACGTGGATTCTCTGGTTCCGAAAGAAGCACGATGTCATCGAGCTGGATGGGTCTCTCGTCCTTGAACCATTTCGTGCATCGCATGATCGTGGGTAAATATTCTATGTTCCATCTCTTGCGAAATTTCTCGCCTAAGTGTCATGATTGCCGGCTTTTTGAGCTTCCGTATCCGTCACTTTCGATGAATTCGCCAACAGGCTGAGCTGAGCTACTCCCGAACAGTGCGTGATTCGGCGTGAGGGGTTCGTCATTTTCATGGTCCACGGGATTGTGCGTGAGTGAACGTCGATTCATTTCCAATTCCGCCTGAATAAGCGCTCTCTGAGCGTGTCTTTAGAAGGTTTTTCGCCCTGCAATGTGAATTCTACCGATTTGTTGATGCTCCTAATCAAACGCTCCAAAGCACCTCCCATCCATGGTGAGTATGCAGGAATGAATTCCCAATCAATATTGATCTGATCTGCAACGGCTTTTCGGTATTTGTCCACGGTTTCCTTGGAGTTCTTGGCAAATTGAGCTTGAGCACCTACAAAATTAGTGCCATTGTCACTAAACGTAGTTCTGATTGAGCCTCTTCTTGTTTGAAGGCTGCGAATAGCAAGGATATCCTGATCCAGCGAAAGGTCGATTAGTAGTTCCAAGTATACCGCCCGGTAAACAAGACACGTGAAAAAAATTCCATATCTTTTCACTATATTGCGTCCATGCTTCACCAATAGTGGCCTAAAACAATCAAGCCCTACGTGCGAGAATGCCTTTGCATCATACTGGAGCCGCTCGTCTAGGAGGAGTCCCATTCGCGGGTGAACCGGCTTCGCTCTTAGGTTCTTGCATCGCTGGCAATTGGCGCTCACTCGTCCAACAGCCGAGCGCACGTTAACGATCCATGCCCTGCTTGTGTCTGCGATGATGGTCTCTTCCCGCATATGCATATTTCGACAGTGATGATCCCTCAAAGGATGTTTGTTTGGTAGAATGGCTGGATTCCGGGCCGCGTACGAGGTGAATGCCCTTTGTGCTCGCGAACTCATTCGAATGATCCCGTCGACACTCATGAACGGGCTGAAACCATTGAGTAAACTATGCGCTGCTACCCTTTCTCGATGTCGAGTATCATGAACCTCTTTGGGGTATGCTTCGAGTTGTACCATTCTAAATAAAAGGTCCTCGGCTCGTTCACGCTCAATGGAGCGAATAAGGTTCAGTTTTTCATGGACTCTCTTGCGGCATGCGTCGGTTAATTGAATCATCCATGCTACAATTCAACAGTATGCTGCCCAATTTGCCTGATAGTGAGCTCGGATGTTTTTCAATGTTTCGAATGTGTAATCTGATGGGCTGATATGGTGAGTCATCAGAATAGCATCCTTGTCGTAGAATGCCTTGAAGATTGGCCATCTATCGATCGGATGCTGCAGGAAGTCTGATTCTTGATACCAGCGGTCGGTGTTCTCCCCTATGATGGAAACTGGTCTAGTAGCTTCGTCAGTAACGTTGTCTTGGGTATCCACTCATTCTGTGTCGTGTATTCCAAGATTTCGCCAACGCATACGGCTGCGAAAGATCTAAACTTCATTTTCATCCAGCACTTCCACATTAGGACACATTTGGAGTCGGAAAGAAATATGATATTTTCGATCTTCACAGTGTGTAACTTCTGAATGGTGTTTGCCAATCGGACGCCCAGAACGGCTGCTTGCGATTCCATTTGGGGTATGGAAAGCGGTTTTAGGGATGTGACTCTGGATTTAGCCATCACTAGACTAGTGTGAACATCGCCCTGTTCTGATTCGAAGCGAAAGTATGCAACAGCTGCGAATGCACCTTCGGAGGCATCCTCGAAAACAACCAATGTTCTTCTCGAGTCTATAGGAAGTCCGGGTTAGTAATGACGTGGGATTCGAAGGTTCGAAATTTGTCCTATCGTTGTGATGAAATTCCTGCAAGTTTCCTTTAGGTCGGAAGGAATTGGATCGTCCCAATCGATGCCAGTCCTCCAGATATCCTGCAGGACTTGCTTGCCACTTAGCGTATATTTGGCGATGATCCCAAGCGGGTCAAATATTTTCACCAATGTGCTCAAGACTTGACGTTTCGTGGGGCGAAATTCAGCATTCACTTGTTCTCCTTGAACTTGAAGGTGAAGTTATCCGTTATGGGTTCCTAATACATGCCCAATACCTTGGTGATGTATGTGTCGCTTTCAGCATCGAATCCGATAAGTTTTTCCTTGATATGTTTGGTGGGAAGCTTCTCAAGAAGCTCAAAGCAATTGGATTGAATAGCCCAGTTTAGTCTTAATGCTGAGATAACTGCTCTCCCAGATTTCCGACAGCATGCCGTATTCCCATTTAGCCTGATTGATAATACGAGCGATGACCTACTCCGTACCACCATTTTCGGCAAAAATGTTATCCAGGTAGACGAATATTGATGGCAATAGGTGTAGGATTTCTCTTCCGCAATGGCGAGGTAAGAACCTTATTGTTGTTGGTATTAATCTTTAGCCCAACCTTGCTTGCCTCCCTCTCAAAGTCTTGATTTTTATGCAACAAGTTTTAAATATTAAAATGAAGTATTAGTTCGGTTTGTGTTTGCTTGACTATTCTAGCTCGCATGATTATACAGTTATTGCGTTTCTAGTAACGTAAGATCGATGTAAAATAGTAGTCGTCGATTTGTTCTACATCAAGACCACTTTTTTCCCCTTTATGCCCGGTTCACATTATTCCAGTAACCAATCCAGTCCAGTAATCCAGTCCAGCGCTGGACTGCTACTGGAATAATGTGAACCGGCACTGGACAGCAATTCAATCCAGCAATCCAGTCCAGCAATCCAGTCCAGCAATCCAGTCCAGTGACTGGATTGTCGGTCTACTTTTTGATTCCGGCTCGCCCAGAAATCATTGTTACTATAGTTACCGAATCAACAACACACTCGCCGGACTACTGGACTGGAATCATGTAGACGATATGATCCAGTCCAGCACTGGACTGGATCGCTGGACTGGCTTACTGGACTGGAATAATGTGAACCGGGCATAAATATGAAACATTCGCAAATTTTCAAATCTAAGTCTTTAATCTTTACATGCCGTTCGAAAGCTAACATAATCGGGCAATTTTTGTCAACTTTGCGGAATTGTCAGTTCAAAATACCGTTACAATATTATCTTTCGAATTTTCGATGAAAAACCGATTTTGAAATTTCTTCAAAGCTTGGATAGTTGTATCTTTGAAACAACGGTGACTTTTGCAGTCGGGAAAGTCGTTTTATATGAAATTTTATTTAGTTTTAAAAAGTGATGTCAAATCTCAGATTTTACGATTGGCGAAGTGGCAAATTTTGATTTTGTTTGGCAGGTCACGATTTTTGATGACAACCACAAAAACAGTTATATCTCGGTAACGGTAAAAATATGTCAATTCTATTGGTACCATTTTTCCTCAAACAAACTGTGGAATAACAACTCGGGACACCCTGTATCTAAAATTAAAAAAAAACTACGTACTTATTATTTCGACATTTCACTCGAAAAAGATAGTGACCCATTGCCATTTACACACAAGTCGAGTTAAAGACCCATTAAATGAAACTTCAACCAAACCACAAACTTACCGAATCTAATTAAGCAACTTTACGAACTCCGATTCAATTAAAGGTAAAAGTTCGCCCCGTCCAGTGGTGAGTTCACAAAGCCATTTGTTAGGCGAAGTATCCCTTTTGACCGTCCTCATGGACCGAGGATATTTTCATAATAAACTTTAATAAATTTGCTGCATTTCGAGCTGATGTTGTTTTAATGAAGTTTCGAACTTATTTAAAATGACCACAGGACAATTTCATTTAACTGTCAAAATTGAATTGACATATTATGTGAAATGAAATGTAAAGTAGATGAGAAATAGTGGGCTGCTCAAAGTGTATGCAAAAGAAAATTGTTTAATAGAGCTTCAAGGGTATTAAGGAGGTATAGATAACATATGTGAGGATGCTGTGAGATTCATGAGGAATATAGATTAGTATGAATAGGCATGTCCCCGTTGAAGCAAGAGAATTAGCGGTCAAGTACCCGTGCAATGCACCCCCTCTGAAAAGCAAAGATCAGAAGAGCAAGGAACCCCTGCTTCACAAATCAGTACGGATGCGAATAAAAAACAGAACGAAGTGCTGGAAACACCCATCTGCTCGTCACGGAAGCATACCACGGCCAGCGCCATTAAATCAGCTCCGATCTCATCTCACACAGCCTCATCCGGGTGGCACCCCATCCAACGCCCTGGTTCCTCACGGTTGCAATGACCGGTAGACCGAACTGCATCCTCCCGGCACTGTGGCACTATAACCATGTTCCACAGGTGCCACTAAACCAGCATCTGCTCGAAGGCTGGATGATTTGTACGCGATGGTGGCAGCATCTGTGAGTGTAGCCATCCTTGCGTTAGATTATCCTGCAACTTTACTCCCGTCCAAATAAACGACTATGATCCAGGATACCATCATCAGGAGGATCAACACCATCTACGGTCGCAGCATAAGTCCTCAGTTCAGCATTCGTTTCCGACCAGGGTGGAATGCGACGACAGAGTGACCGCTGATTTACTTATCAGCATAACTCCTTCTCTCCAGGATTGGGAAGGTGCCTCATTACGATCAGCTGCAGGAGGAGATATTCCTCGTTCCTTTGTTGCTGCTGTCTACACTCAACATGACTGTCGCCGCTGCTATTGACCTCCTTGGCTGGCAAAATCCCGGGCTGCAGGACAAGAAGTGGAAGATCATCAGAGAGTTCCAGGACGGCGAAGGCGTCTCTACCACCGTATCTATCGACCCTGGGTCAATTGAACTTATCGCGAGACGCAATTTCCTGCGGTCATATAGCTTCGGGAAGATTCAAGTTCACTCAAAAAACTGGAGGGCTGTATCAGTCAGATGCCTGGCGCTAGGAACTACAAAAATCCGGGCACTATAGGAATGGAGTCCGGTGGCACATCCGCTGTGGGACCAACACGGGCGGCCATCCAACTACAACAACAAAATGCAATTACTGCCAACGCCGCCAATTCGACATCAACAAGCCCGCTCTTATGTGTCGTCTCGACACCCACCGCTGCAGAGGTAACTATGAAGGTGGATCGATGCACCATGCCGCGTTAACTATCTCCGCAGAGTCAACCATGGAGCTCGATCAACCACCACCCTGCTCCATGGAGATATTTCCGTGGGTGTGCTTTCTTTCGAGGACGCTTGCTTAGACTAATAGCCTGAGTATTGGCGTGGTTCAATCAATCAATCACCACGCTAAGGCCGCCTCGGATACTCTCACAGCTAGATTCGCCAGAGAAAACCGAGGAATATCTCTAATTCAGGAACCAATGCAGAAAAATGGAGTCGTAAAAGGATTAAATGTATGTAACTCTGCTCATTCACTTGACGCGAAAAACGAGGCCTACAGACAATGGATTCAACGAGGAACCAGAGCCAGAAGAGAAAAATATGACGAGCTACGGCGAATATCGAATAGATTAATTAGACGTAAGAAACGTAAATACTTTGACGAGCAGTTGCTGAACATAAACGAAAACTTAGCTAATAGGGACACCAGACAAGCGTACAAACTAGTAAATACAATTAAGAACGGCTACCAACCCAGGACTAGCCTTTGTAAGGACAAGGATGGAAACATCATCAGCGACACCGATGGTATTAACAAACGATGGGCCTCTTATTTTGAAGAGCTTCTAAACCGACCATCTAACATCCCCACACAGGAAGCTCTCGACGATATTGTTGATCTAGGCCCACCCATTCAACCCCCGACAGTAGAGGAAGTTGATCTCGCGTTGCGGTCACTAAAACGAAATAAAGCGCCGGGCGCTGACGAGATTCCAGCTGAACTGCTAAGATTCGGTGGAACGAGTCTAGTTGATGCCATACATCAATTACTCCTGCGAGTATGGGAGAACGAGGAGATCCCAGACGATTGGCGCAGAAGCATCATCTGTCCAATTCATAAAAAGGGAGATAAACTGCGGTGTGAGAATTACAGGGGCATCTCACTAGTTTGTACGTCCTATAAAATTTTGACGAAAATTCTGGAAAATAGAATAAAACCGTACGCAGAACGAGTCATTGGCGAATATCAAAGCGGTTTCAGACCTGGTCGCTCCACAACCGATCAGCTCTTCTCAGTCAAACTGATACTCCAGAGGTGCTGGGAATACAACGTAAACGTATACCAAATCTTTGTCGACTTCAAGCAGGCATACGACAGTATCGATCGTGGAGTACTGTACAACATCATGCTGCAATTTGGTATACCAGCAAAATTAGTGCGACTGACAAAGATGACGATGACCAACTCCGTCTCACAAGTCAGGATCCAGGATAGACTTACTGATCTATTTGAAACACGCACTGGTTTGAAACAGGGCGATGGACTGGCTCCGACGCTCTTCAACCTAGCGCTGGAATACGTTATTCGGGCCATGAATTTGGACAACAGCAAGACGCTACTCATCAAGTCGACACAATTAGCAGCGTACGCCGACGACATCAACATCATGTCCCGAAGATTGGCTGACGCAGAAGAACTTCTGCATACGCTCGATACCGCTGCAAAGGAAGTTGGATTACGTATTAACGAGGGTAAAACTAAAATAATGATGCAATCGGTGACAAGGACACCTGCACAACCGAGCATCAACGTGGGGGACCTCAACATCGAGTTCGTGAACAACTTCATTTACCTGGGTTGCAACCTGTCAAGGGACGCCAACGAAACTGACGAAATCAAGCGACGGATACAGTTAGCTAATAAGACTTTTTTCTCGGTTTTCCCCATAATTAAATCGAAGCATGTGCACAGAAACACGAAGTTCCGCGTGTACAAAACCATTATACGACCAGTGCTATGCTATGGCTGCGAAGCATGGACCCTAGCTCAAGCCTCCGAAAACATGCTAGATACTTTCGAACGTAAGGTTCTACGGCGAATTTTCGGGGCTGTTTGCGATCGAGATGGATGGCGCATCCGGTACAACCATGAGTTGTATGAAATGTACGATGAGCTGCAAGTCTCGAAAATCGTCAAACTACAACGACTTCAATGGGCAGGGCATGTACAAAGAATGGACGATGATCGCATGCCTAAGAGAGTAATGAATGCAGAACGAGTCGACGGAGCGAGACTGCGAGGACGACCGAGATCTCGTTGGGAGAGCTCAGTAGGAGGGGACGCCGCGCAGCTGCTGGGCTCCCAAAATTGGAGGACGCGGTCACGTGACCGAGATAATTGGAGGACAATGATCCAGGCGGCCAAGGCCCGACGTCGGGCTGTCGCGCCACGATGATGATTATGATGAACTCTGCTCTCGTTTATGATAGGGGTGCGAACCGATCGAGATCTTGCATTATCCTAGCGAATGGTATTAAGTACATTTGCAATAGCCATTAGCGCCATTCTTGGAGGTTGCCTGTAGCAAAGAGTTGTCGTATCCCCGAGGACTCTTGGGTCCCGTCTGAAGAGCTACAACGACTGGTCGAACACTGTAGAGTCAACTGCAAGAGCCTTTTGAAAGGATGTGATGCTACTGCACATCACACGGTATGGGGAAGTACCGATGCCAACAGTAGAGTACCTCCTAGATACATACTATAACTGGCCTAGACCTTAATATTCTTAACAGACGAGCCAGTTCGACTTTCACCACTAGGTTAACGCAAGAAGTCTTCGGCCTAACTTTGTGTAGTTTCTAACTATTTGAACGAGTATATAACTAACATGTTTCGGACGAGCCTTTCCGCTCTTACCGCCTGCATATTTCATTCGACATTGCACCAGTGGCTTCAGCACCAGTTCGCAAACGAATCCCACAACGTAAGAACTGGATCAGGTACTTCAAGTCGCTGCGAGGAAAGCTCTCTCTGATAAATTACACAACCTATGGGCGGCTGAGTCTTGATAGGCTCATCACGGACGTCACCACAGCCATTTCGAGAGCAAACGAAGAAAGTTTTCCTTCAAAGTCCGTCAAGGACAACCTCCCTGTTGTCCGTGGTGGAACACTGAACAATCTTGCCTAAGGAAAACGAGTAGAAAGTTGTTCAACAAGGCCAGTGGTTAGTGGGAACTCTACCGTTCCACTCTCACATAATATACTAGGAAGATTAGAGATGCGAAATGTCGCAGCTGGATGACATTCTGTGAGAATGTCAGAAACACCAACAAAGCTGCTAGTCTACACTGCGTCCTGGCAAAAAAAAGGTTCAAGCTTAGTTAGCACACTCAAAAACCGGACGGCAATTCTACGCAAGATTCCGGCAGTACGGAAAAGCTCCTTCTCGACACTCACTTTCCTGGGTATAGAATTCCTCTGGATGATGAATGTGACTTGATATGCCAAGATATACCACACAGTGCCAAGCATTCTGATTGAGTGCCAGCGAAGAGAATATTCACTCACAACAAAGTTAAGTGGGCGACTGGATCATTTGACCCCTTTAAATCGCCTGGCACAGATGGAATTTTTCCAGCCATCCCACAGAAAGGCCAGGAAGAACTCATTCCACACTTGGAGCACATCTTCAGAGGTAGCTTCGCGGTAGGTCACATTCCCTGCGTGGAGATCGGTGAAGGTGGTTTTTATTCCTAAATTAAGAAATAGACCTATGGACGACCCTAAATCGTATCGACCTATCAGCCTAACATCATTCTTGCTGAAGACCTTGGAGAAGATCCTCTATCTTTACATCAGGACATCGTTCCGCGTGGGAAACCCGCTTCACCCCAGACAGTTCGCCTATCAGCCTGGTAAATCTACCGAAACTGCTCTACACTACCTCGTTGGAGAAATTGGAGGAGCCTTGTCAGCTGACGAAATGGCACTTGACAATGAATGAGCACTTGACAATATCTCATTAGAGTCCACCGATAGTGCGCTCCGAGCTAAAGAAGCCAATATTAACCACCACAGTCTGGGCAAAATATATGCTATCCTCTGAAAGGGTCATCACTACGGCAGGTAACTGTACCCTCTCAGCAAATGTCATGCGGAGATGCCCGCAGGGTGGAATATTTTCTCCTTTCCTGTGGTGCATCATAGTCGACAGTCTATCTTCGATTAAATTTTCCACACAAGATTACGCGGACGATCTGGTTTTCATGGTTAGGAGAAACTTTGAGGAAGTCCTGCCCGATGTTATTCAAGTGGCGCTGCGAGTAGTTTAAGAATGGTGCGACTACAGCGGTTTACGTGTAAATCTCGCAAAAGCTGCCGTAGTGTCATTCATTAGAAAAATAAAACATAGGTCACTCAAGTGTTTCCTCAAATACAACTCCCCTATAAAACTGGTGTCTAATATCAAGTATTTGGGAGTTGTGCTTGACGAAAAGTTAGAACGACTTCTGGCAAAATAATTAAGGCTTTATAAGTTTGCAGACAGTATGTCGGCAAGACATGGAGGATCAAACCCCACATAATTCTGTGGATCTACAAAGCAAGCGATCGTTAGACCTATAGTAGAATACGGTTCGGTTGTATGGTGGAAAAAAAACACTGCCTTAGCCGGTAAAACTGCACTGACAAAAATCCAGAGACTTGCATGTATGACCATCACTGCTGCCCTGGAGGTTCCACTCGACCTTTCACTGTTACATACACATATTGAAGTAGAGGCACAAGTGCCAACGGTCAGAATCATAGAGACATAGAGATCAAGTTGAACTCAAATCAATTAGGCTGGTTGAAAAGTGACAATGTGCTCAGCTTGCATGACTATCTTGTTAAAACCCTTCGATTCCCCCACTCGTTTCGTTCAGTCATATGGGACAAACAAAGGTGGGCAAATGGCTACAGCGCTCTCCGACCCAACACAATCAAATGGTTCACAGGCGACTCAAAAACGGAAAAAGGTTCCTGTGCAGGCATTATTGGTCCTGAACACCGAGTCTTCAACCCGAAGGGTAAAACGCCGTCTGAGTTCCGAGCGGAAATAGACACCAACGAGGTCTGCGCTAGGCTGTGCCAAAGAGCTGGCTATTTAAACATGGACATAGCTATATTTACCAACAGTCAGGCTATCATCAAAGCACTTACCAGTACCATTATGAATTTTAAGCTGGTACTATCCTGTCAAGAAGTCCTCCATACTGTGGGTTCAACAAACGAACTCACTCTTTACTGGAATAATTCAAGTGGAGTGGGTCATTGCTAAACTAAGCCATGATGATTTAGTTCGGCTATCCACTACTACCAAAAACTTTTCAGCACAGGGTAATCATACCACTACTGTCCTCTGGTTTCGTCCACCGATGGATTTTACACGTCAGGAGCTACCTTAATCCATCCGAGAGGTAACTGAACAAAGTCAGTGGGTGGTATTCCGACTTCCGACGACACTATATATAGTGAAATGAGAACACGAACACGAGAAAAAAAGGTGTTGCGCATACGCGTGAAAATCATCAAAATTTTCCATTGGAGGTAATTCGCACCCGTGTCGTATAATGCGCACTGTATATAGTGTCGTCGTTGTAGGTTGTACTCAGTGGCGTTTTCCAATGTAAGTCAGAATACCAGCCACTGACCTGGTCGAGCTACCACCCCGATGGATAAAAGTAGCTGCTGACGAGTAGAATCTATCGGCGGACGAAACCAGAGGACAGTAGTGGTATGATTCGCCTAGTGCTGATAAGTTTTTGGTGGTAGTGGATAGCCGAACTAAGTCATCATGGCTTAGTTTCGCAATGACTCACTCCACTTGAATTATTCGTAATATTATATCAAACACGTGAAAAAAAAGTTGTTCCGCATATGACTGAAAATCATAAAGATTTTTCACTCTTTACTGGGTCCCTGATCACTCGGAAGTCGAAGGTATTGAGCTAGCAGATAAGCAAGCAAACTGAGCCTCCAAAGCCCCCTTCCACGATCCAGAACATTTTTGTGGAATTCCACTCTGTTACTGTAGAAACCAAATAAGAGAGTGGGAAAGTGCACTTGCCACATCCTAGTGGGAGGCCCTTCCAGTCTTGATACAGGCCATGCTAGGCATTTCTCGCTACTCGCGTACTCGTACCTTGGAATCACTGTGGCTGAGCAAAAACAGAGCCAGAATGATTTGTGGAATTTTGACAGGATACTCGCGTGTAAGGGGTCACCTTAAAACCATGCGTATTTCACAAGATACAGGCTGCCGCTTCTGCGAGGCTGATGATGAAGCTTCACAGCACCTCCTATATGAATGAGACGGTCTTGCGGAATGACGCACGGACTACTTCGGCATAACATTTCCTTCGACTGAAGACATCTCCTCTATTAAACCTGGCCAGATCAGTCAATTTATCGGGAAGAGTCGACTGGATCATGTGATCTAGTCTAGCTTCTCGATAGAATATGGGCTTTAGCACAATAGACCCATGGTCGCAGTGCTTGTGGTTTTAACACGACCCTTAGACGCGAGTGTTCTGTCAAAACGATCCACGGCCCTTCCCCTATCCATCTATTTATGAATACTATGTCTGAGAATTATTTAGAAAATTAAAATATTTTCCAGCTGAACTGAAACAACACCATCCATTTTCTTTTCACTCAACATCAAAACCTCAATGTAAAGTAAAGGAGTGCTATGTTGTAGGAGTGTCTATTTGTAATTGTATGAATTCTCTGTAAAACCGCCCTGAACAATATACGAGTCATATTGGATGGCAATGCCTTAAGGACCCTGTTTGCTATGCATGACCGTTCTGCATATATAAAATATGACATCAATTACGCTCCCGACGATGTCCAACCCATACATTACATGAGAAGTGATGTGTGTAATTTATCATAAAAAATTACATATACCAGAAATTGGAGAAAAAAATAGCATCGTCGTATCCCAAAGGACATCCGCTTTCCATGAAAAGCTTTTCTTATCCAATATATAATTTTATCGCTACACGTCGCATTTTTTCTTGTCATTCATTGATAAGGCTATTTCTTACAATATAACTTTGAGTAGATGTGAATTTTACAATAGGCGGTCCATCCATATCATCGTCTTTCTCTACCAAACTGAAGCTGCGCAAGAAGAAAAAATCTTTTAGACCTATCCTCGTGCTCGTATCAATTTATTTTGAGCTTCTTATCTTCCGTATCCTAAGAATAGGCATTCCGATGATGTTGGATAAATATTTTTCAATAAAGATACTCTCAATACACGTAGCAGACTTTTATGTCCACGCCAAATAAGATTAATATCCTTAATATGAGGTAACATAATAATCTTTTCATATCTGAATGTTGTACACTATTCCTGCTGTCGGATAAAAATATTATCCTTTTGAGCTACGACGACAACGTTTCTAACCTATGAAAATTTGTTGGCAAACAAGATTTGCACAGTCGACCTATGAGTGTATTAAAGTGATAAGTTAAACCATTCATGCTATTGATTATCTATTTTGTGTGCCGTATTGGAAGTCCTTTCAATATTGTCATATCGGAAAAGGACGTGGAAGAACGTCAGCAGCGAAATAAAATGAAATGAGAAAAGTGAAATGAGATGAAAATTGTTGTTTATATTGAAATGTGTATTTTGCGAACTGGATAATAATAGATGATGGAATTTGTGGGCGTTATTGCGAAGCATGAAACATGTCAAAATACATTCAAAGAATCAGTGAATGTCCTTCAGTATGTATTTTTATAAAGTGATGGATTCAGGATAATGGCAATTGCTTATGCAAATAAATGGGTTGAGGAAGTCTAATACATAGATTGAAACTACACAATTCACAATGTGAAACCAAGTGTCACAAAAATTTCAATATCAGATGAAATTGAGTCAGGCTACTGGCCCAGCGGGTGGGCACTGCGACTATAGAGGGGAATATTGTGGTGCGGCCTATTAAACCATCCAAAGACCGTCGACCCTTCTAATAAAGTCAAATGTGTCTTTTACAGGAATCAACCTAAACTCTGCAGAGCTGACAGTAGCTTGGCCCAGGAGCGGACGCTCGACTCGATCCCTACACTCAGTGGCGTATTATGAAAATAACAAGGGGGGGGGGGGAGGATGGAATTATTACCTTCGTGACACCCGCTGTGCCCGAATGATCATCCGGCGAATAATAAATTGCTGACAATGACGAATTGGACAAACACATTAATGTGAATGTCGTACCAACTGTCACTGCGAAATCGACTTAGCACTGATTTTTTCGAATAAATATTATGTATTTCGTTTTCCAACGAGTATATCACTTACCAACGAGCGAATATTATTTCTATTACATAGAAACGCTCGGTGGCCGTGGTCGTTCGATCACCGCTCTACGATACTAATCTAGAGCTCGGAGTTCAAATCTCGGCGCGATCAAAAACTGCCTGTTAATACTAATAGAAATCTCACAGTGCTCCGATCTTGTATAATGTACAGTGAAACCTCCACTCGCGGACACCTCCCATAAGGGGACACCTCCCATAACCGGACAAATAACTTATACACACGATTTAGGTATCCATTTGGGAACAAATTTACCTCCAATAACCGGACCCTCCAATAGACGGACACGGACACCATATTTCTGTATATATGATTCCAAATACCTCTCATGAACGGACATCAACCTCACTTTATCGCAATAAGATCCACATAAAGATACAATTAATTTGGTGATTTCCCTTATTAAAGACATTTAAACTAAAATATGACTGGACGTTAATTGTAATGTAATAAGGTGGTTCCCCGTTTTGGAATGTCATCCGTTTGTGCCTGGGAGTCGGTTTTCTATTGTCTTTTGATTCCGCTCGGTATATTTTAGTGTTCCGAGCATGTGTTTTAGCTTTTAAGTTAATTTAAAGGTGTTATTGGTGTTAATATTAACATGGCTCCTCGTAAAATTGTCACTTCTCTAAACGAGAAAAATAATATAATTAACGTTTACAAAAAAGAAAAGCTATCCGTTAGAGAACTAGCCAAGAGGTGATTTGTCATATTTTAGAAAAATTACTAAGATTACATCTCTTGTTTTAAGGTTTGGAATTGGGAAGACTCAGGCCGCAGATATTGTGAAAAATCGGGAAACTATTCGCTGTAAGTGGAAATCGGGCGCCAACGTTAATGAAAAGAGAGGTTTTCTGGGAACAGAAGGAAGGAAAATCAACGATTTATGCTTCGACTGGTTTGCCAAGGCTAGAAGCCAACATATTCCGATTTCTGGATCAATAATTAAGGCTAAAGCAAAGCAAATAGCCGAGGAACTGAATTGTTCTGGATTTTGTGCATCGAATGGATGGTTGGAAAAGTGGAGCAAAAGGCACAACATAACATATAAGTGTATATCTGGTGAAGCTTCAGACGTGTCCCAAATAGACGTCGATCAGTTCAGGGCAAAATTACCCTCCATATTACATGGGTACAAGCCTGAAGATGTGTATAATGCCGATGAAAGTGGTCTCTTTTTCCGTGCGTTACCAGATAGAACATTTTCATTAAAATCTGAAAAATGTGATGGCGGTAAGCTATCCAAAGAAAGGCTGAAAATCTTATTTTGTGTAAACATGGCAGGGGAAAAAGAGATGCTCCTCGTTATCGGCAAGGCCGCCCGACCTCGGGCATTCGGGCATCTTCGCCTAGAAGATTTGCCAGTTAATTGGAAGTCAAACCGCAAAGCGTGGATGACGGGCGAGATTATGTCTGAATGGCTTCAACAATTTGATCGCAAAATGAGGATCCAAAACAGAAAAGTACTTTTGTTTCTGGATAATGCAGCGTCCCATCCAAGAGACTCTAAGTTGACGAATGTCACCATCGTCTTTTTACCAGCTAACACAACGTCGGTGTGTCAACCTCTGGATCAGGGGGTGATACAAAATTTTAAGGTACACTACCGAGGACTAATTCTCAAATACATTCTTGCGAAAATTTATACCGCAAAGTCAGCCTCGGAACTATCAAAAAAGATTAATATTCTCGAAGCCTTGTACTTCATCAAAGGCTCTTGGGACAAAGTAAATGTAGCAACCATCAAAAACTGTTTCTCAAAGACAGCATTCATAGAAACAAATCAGGAGCTTTCAGAATTCGATGCAGAAGATGACCTACCATTGTCCACCTTATTCGGCTTACAGAATGTGTTCGGCAGTCAAGAAAATCAAAGTCTAGAGGAATTTTTGAACATTGACAGGACTATACACACTGAAGATAATAACTCTGAGACTCGGATTGAAGATCCAATAGACATTGAGGACGAAAGTAATTCCGGTGTCGAGGTCACTCAAGATACCGATCCAATAAAGTCATACGCAGAAGCTCTTAAGCAAATTGCTCGTTTGAAGCAATTCGCAAAAGAGGATTATGTCACCTTTCAACATTTAAAAAACGCAGAAAGTCGGATTGAGAATCAGCACTTTAAGTGGAAAGAAAGTACGCTTCATCAATCGAAAATCGATCAATTTTTCTCATCCAAGTAAATAATGATATTTTTTAGACATTACATACTTGTTTACATATATGTATGCCAAGCATGAATGTAAAACTTTTTTTGTTAATCATTTGAAATAAATACAGATTAAAATTATTGAAATGCGTTTTACACTGAATTTTGGTTAACACCTCTTATAAGCGGACACCTCCCATAACCGGACAAAAAGACTGCGACCGTGAGTGTCCGGCTATGAGAGGTTTCACTGTATAGTATATAGTATAAACACGGCGCGGATAGGAAGTGCATGCTAGAAACTGCACTTGCAAAAAGTAGATATGCTATCGAAACGCCAACAAGGTATTGAAAGGCTAGAGATGTTGACGCGCCCATGCCCTTGAAGGGATCAAGGCAATTAACAACATAGGAACGAGTGAATATTATTGCTACACCAGGACAATTTGCCGGATAAGTGGCACTGGATACACAAAGAAGGAATTACGCTTGCTCTGCCAATTTAGTCCAGCCATTGCCTGATTTGGGGAAACAAATTCTGGTGGAGAATTTTTATACCCTAGACTTATAGTATGCGTATATTGTTTTTGTCACGACGAAAATATGTAAGGCCCAAACCAGATTGAATGCAGAATGCAGCAGCAGCGGCAGAAGCAACAACAACAACACGTAGATCTGTCGCGATGGCACAGCGGCGATGACAGATCTACCTGGTGTTGTTGTTGCTTCTGCGGCTGCCGCTGCATTCTGCGTTCAATCTGGTTCGGGTCTAACACCTTAAAGGAGACTCCGGAGGTATAGTAATGTATATACAGTAATCCCTCGACATTCGCAGATTTGGCATTCGCGAGATTCGATTATTCGCGATAGTGAAAATGTGAACAAATTCGACATTCGCGAATTCCGTATTTGATTATTCTCGACCAACAACCCGACATTGTAATGAGACTTTCAGAAAGCAGTCCGTCTTGAGACAAATCCAGGCACTATCAAACATGCTGCATATCGACATACATACATGTGTACATTCATATGTATGTATTACAGTTTTGCGTCTGAGCACGTAATTTCAACAAATGTATATTCCGCAATCTATGGTTTGATTTTACATTTTTCCACACATTTCTACATTTTCTAAGTTGTGATCTTAAGGCTGGTATTCAGATAGCGTGAAATGAAAAAATTGACAGCAGCACTTTTCATCGGCGAAATGGCTCGTGGAAAAAAAAAAGTGGAACATGCCAATTTTTCACTTTTCACTCGATCTGTCTACCGGGGAAATGAAACACGTCAAACATTAAAATGACTAATTTGTTAACTTATCTATTGCCCACCTATAAACAACACCAGCAAAACAGCTGAGCTGTCAGTGAGAATTTTTCTCGTACATTTTGTACGAGAAAAAATTTCATCTTCGTCAAATCCACAAACTTGACTTTTCACTTCAAGGTAGTACACAGATCGCGTGGAATGAAATTTAGGTTCCACACAGTTTCACGTCTGTTTTCATCGGAGAAATATTTTGGGATTTTGTATGGGATTTCATGGCACTTTTCATTCCACGCGATCTGAGTACCGGCCTTTAAATCCGTATAAAATTTCGAGATGGCTTCTTTACCGAAACGGAAAAAAATGTAATGATACACACGGAAAAAATAAATATTCTTGACAAGTTGCGTGGAGGAGAATCTGCATCGTCGGTTGCGCGACTGTTAAATATTAACGAATCCACGGTGCGTTCAATTAAACAAAGAGAACAATTAATTAGAGATACTGTCGCGTGTAGTGCTCCAGTGAGTGCGAAAATCGTTTCACAAGTCAGAATTAAATTCTTCGAAGAGGCAGAGAAGGCATTAAGCGTTTGGTTGGAGGATATGTCCCAAAAGCGTATCCCGATCAGTTCTGCTCTTATACGAGCCAAATCCAAAAGGATACTTGACAAACTAAACACAGACTCATCGTTTAAGTTTAAAGGAAGTAAGGGTTGGTTCGAAAACTTTAAGAAGAGGCATAATTTGCACAATTTAAAGTTAGTAGGCGAATCCGCATCTGCTGATCATGAAGCAGCAAAAAAATTTCCGGAAGAACTTAAAAAAAATAATTGAGAAGGGAGGGTACCTACCACAACAGGTATTTAATGCGGATGAAGCAGGGGTATTTTGGAAGAAAATGCCAAATAGAACTTTTCTTTCGAAAACTGAACGATCGGCTACAGGATTCAAGGTTGCTAAAGATAGGGTTTCCCTACGTTTATGTGCCAATGCGTCTGGCGATTGCAAGATAAAGCCGATGATGATTTATCGCTCCTTAAATCCTCCAGCATTGAAGGGAAAGATAAAGATCAATCGCCCGTTTTCTGGTGCGCAAATAAAAAAATCGTGGATGACTGGCTCCCTATTTGAAGACTGGTTTAATAATTGCTTCATACCTGAAGTAAGAAAATATCTAAAGTCCCAGAACTTGGATTTTAACGTTCTAATTATAATCGACAACGCGCCTAGTCATCCACCTACATTGGTTGGCAGTCATCCAAATCTGAAGTTCGTCTTTTTGCCTCCCAACACAACATCTTTAATTCAACCCCTAGATCAGGGAGCTATTGCCGCGTACAAGGCTTATTATACAAGACGTTCTTTTCAACGACTTCTAAATTCCATCGAAATAAATTCGGAAGAAACAGTGATTTCCAGTTGGAAAAATTTATATATCCACGCCTCACTGATGGGATTGAAGCCAAGCTGCATTAACGCGTGTTGGAGGAATCTCTGGTCAGAAGTTGTTGAAAAGAGAGCAGTCCTCCCTTTGTAACTAATGAAGAGGATAACATTGTCGAACTTGCCCAACGGATTGGTGGTGAAGGTTTTGATGACCTCACCCGTGAAGAAATTCGTGATTCCCTTGGAGCTGATGCAAATCAATTAACGGACAAAGAGCTACTGGAAATGGGGAACATTCCTGTTTCGCGAAAATTGGGAGAATTCTCTCTATTAAATTAGGGAGAATTTTCACAAAACTCGGGAAATTTCCGCTTTACGACCTACTAATCCCCCCGGGTGGGTTCTAGGTTCTTACCACCTAAAGCGGAAATGGACTACCTAAAGCAAAAATTCCGGAAATTAAGGAATTAAAAAAATTCTCCCTAATTTAATAGAGAGAATTCTTCCAATTTTCGCGAAACAGGAATGTTCCGGAAATGGTTTCAGGCCCAAATCAGGACTGCCAAGAAAATAAGGACAAGCCTGACGAAGATGAAATTGGCGAGTTTAAATTTTTTTTACAATTTTCAACATGAATTTCTTATAGGCACTGATTTATCTTCGAAACTTTTGAGAGAAATTTTAACTCTTCAACAAAACGGGTTGAAAAAGCTTGTGAATACGACCCTGACTCTGCACGAAGTCTAAAGTTTAAGCGAGAAATCGAAGGTGCGTCGGCGGCTTACATCGAAATTCAACAGCAACGAATACAATCCTCTCAGCAGCGACAAAAAACTCGATAGTTTCTACCCTCGACAAGCGGAAATTAATCATAAATAAACCATTTTGTCGTTACTAATCATTTAATTCAAAATTCATATATATTATGTATTTGCAAGCATTATGTATTGAGTAATATTGCTTTTCTTAATTTTTTATCACCATGGACCGCAACCCCCATATTTACAAGGGACCCTAGTCTCGACATTCGCGATTTCGACATTCGCGTAGTTTTTCTGGAACGTATCCCTCGCGAATGTTAAGGGATTACTGATTACTGCATATATATATGATCAGGGTCACCTCCTCCATGATAACTTTCGATAGAATGAAGCTAGAGCCTTGAAATTTTAGTCAACTGTTGGCAGTATGATCTAGTTGGTTGAAAATGGGCATATTCGCTATGAAACTCGAAGGACCGTAAATTGTTCAATTTTAAGAAAACCCACGAATCAAAATATTCGATTAAATTCTAAGATAGACTTGTATTCCAGGGAAGAGAAACACTTTGTTCAGAACGCTAAAATCTTTAATGCGCTTGCTGTTTGATATTTCGAGTTAATTATTCAATTCCAAATCACAAGCAGGAATCGATCGAACTCTAGCAAATTCAAAATGTTCTAATTCAATTCAAATGTTCTAACTCAATATTCAAATCAAACCGAATGTTCTAATTCAATTCAAATGTTATAATTCAGTGTACGAATTAAACTCGAGTCTTATAAATTTCGACAAATTCTATTTTACCAGATTCGACCGAAATAAACTCTACCAAACAAGCCACATGACATCACTTCTTACCAAACGTTGTGAAATTCAATAAATGTCTAGAAAGCGATCGTGGCGTCTCTGGTGGAATCACGGAGAACCCTACACTATTTTGTACATATGGCTTCTCGCCCTCTGACAACAATTTCTGTAAGTATATTAATATGTGATTGACATTTCGCGATTGTTTTTTCTTACGTTCCAGAATAGTGACGGCGACTTGCAGCGTCATCGTCAACACCAGATAAGTTTCAATTGATATTAGGGGGATTCATGCTCACATCGTAAACTTCGTATTTATCGTAAAGCTGAAAACTTCCGTCATTTTACTATGGAGATGACAGAAGTTTATGACGAACACGACGTTTACGATATTTACGACACTGAACGTGAATCCCCCTATTCTTTTAAATATATTGTTGCATGTACGTAGTACGTCACTCTTATGACACACACTGTGCTGGGAATCTCGAATGATCGATAACAAAACAAGTATCAGCTGATGGGCACTAGCGGGTTCTCGAACCTTCGTTGAGTAGTGGAAACCCGAGACTAGAACATCTCGAAAAATATAGAGTCTTCGCTAATTGACAAATGCATGGATTAGCAGTTATATAAAGGCAGACGTCATCAGAGAAGGAGAGAAGTAGTAAGACTCGACACTCAGTGGCGGTTGGATCGCTATAAAGCGGAAAGGAAATAATCGTCATCTCGTTATCGTTAACGAATAGTTCGAGCTAGTTTAACGTTAATTGTTAGTTACGCGTGTGTAATTCGTTTTGTAAATAAAGTGTGTTTTTCAATCGAAGTGTTTTCATTATTCAGCACAAGAATATCTAACGAACCTGGTTTCGTTCTGGTTTTACTCAGCAGAGGAGACATTACAATATTATTCTTTGTGTTTCCTTTCACCTGTTTTCAGTTCTTCGAGATCATCCTTCTCCGGCCCCGTGTCGCTAGGCCTAATAACTGACCGGGCAACTTAAATTGTGTGGTCTCCGACGCGATGGCTAAATTTCCGTCATATATTCCTAAACAACGATGGCCCATTTCGCTCGGTCAATCATCAGCCAATACTTATGGACGATAGCGTGTAGAAAATGAACTGGAACGAAGCTACATAATTAGTGTCAGGTAAAGATATATATTATGAATACTTTGATGTGTCTTCTTTTCAGATTCTCGATGGATCCTCAACAGAGCACGATCAGACATAGAGGACGCCTACCTCCCCTACATATGTAAAATAAAATAATTAAATGTAGTTATTAATAACTCCCGATTAAATAAACATAAAAACCCCTAGCTTTGATAGATTGCTCGTGTGGGTTATTTTATACTCTCCTGGAAAAACAAATTGAAAACTAACAGTAATTTTCTTACAAAGAGCCCCGTACTACCCTACTTTTCAGATTTTTTGTCTATACCTCTTGAACCAATTGACGTAGACACCTGATTTTTGGTATGTAACCCTGAGGTTAGAAGCTGCTCGAGTTTTGGTAGGTTGGGCATAATCAGATCAAAGGAACTATTAAACAAATTTCAAAAAATTATATATTCCTTCAATTACGATAACTTTCAATAGAATGACACTAGCGCGTTGAAAATTTGGTAGAATGTTGTTTGTAAAATGGATGGTATTGAACATGGGAAAGATTGAACTTAAGGAATCCCTACCTCTCCTACAAATGAAACTTCAAATAAGCGTTAACTTTTGATAGAATTAAGCCAGCGACATGAAATTTTCGTCTAATATTTGAAGTGAGATTTAATTAGTTGGTATTAAAGATGGGCCAGATCCGACCCAAGCAACCCCGACCTCCCCTACAAATGAAACTTAAAGTAAAAGATAACATTTGTTAAAATTAAGGTAGTCACTTGGAATTTCGGTTAACTGTTTGTAGTAGGATCCAGTTGGCTAATATTGAAAATATGCAAAATCCGACCAACGAAACCCCTACTTCCCCTACAAATGAAACTTCAAATAAGCGATGACTTTCGATAGAATGAAGCTAGCGACTTGAAAAATGCGAAAAATATTGGTTGTGTGGGCTAGTTAGTTGATTTTGAGAATGGTCAAGATCCTCCTGAATGATCGCCAACCTCTCCTATGAACTGGCCATATAGGAAACTCCCTTTTAATGTATATGATCGTTTCCAATTAATACTTTTGGTATCACCACTAGGTCTGTATAAGTCTAGGTTATATACGCTTCGGACTCCAGGTCGAAGCGAAGTTTTAGTTTATTATTCGACCTTAATATTATCCTTGAACAGATATCGTTTGGATGTCTTTTTAAAGAATACATTAGGATACTTTCCCCTTATCTTATTTTTATTGCAAGTAAGATATCATTCTGACTGGGCGTTTAATACGGAATTCTTATCTTTTGCGATCATAATAAGATGTCATTTGTGATATACTCGTATGATATCTAGGGGAAGATACATACCTTTAAAATATCATTCAGAATCTTACTGTTTACTGGGATAAGACAATCTTATTCCATGTCTGTATGTTCCAAGTGCGCAATGAGGCCAATCAGCGCCATCTAGATATACAAGCCTGCGCTCAGCTGGTTTTGACGGCTAAATTACGCAATTATTTCCTGTGATGACAACATCGTATGCACAATCCAGTGGTCGGCGACTGATGGCGGCGAGTCCCCGGTATTTGTGCGTTTCGTGTTTAGTTTTTGTTTTCCGCGTTCAGTGTTTATTTGTTAGTAAAATTTCATCTAGTGATCCGGGAAAACAAACGCGTGCGCGATGAAAGTGTGTCGTGCGGTCAAAAGATATATTTTGTCAAGTGTGAACTGTTCCACGATGCTCTGCGACTGATCCCCGGGGCTGCAGCTTCGAACAAATTGGTGCAAGTGTCCAGAAAGTGTGTTTTTAGAGGACTAAAATGCCGTCTGGCTCAATTCCAATTGTAAAGATATGTCGTGCCGGGGACATCGTCGTGTGCAGTCACTGCCTTGGCGAAGGAAATAATGACGTACGCGATCAGCTGAGCGCAGGCCTGTCTATATAGATGGCATTGGGCCAATCAACTTGCGCCTTAAATCTTTAATATTTTTAGAGGTTTTTCGCGTATCATTCCATTCAGCCATCTATCGACTCTGGTAACACCCGTCTCAGCCGGTTTTCAGCCCGAAAACGTAAACATTTCTGTAGCACGTGGTCGATATCGATACTCGTATACACAATCAACAGATTGTTTTTCCTCTCTGTGCGAGCTTTCTACCAGAATGCCGACATGCCACCCCCGACGCCAGCCGACTGGACAATATTTTCAGTATCTGTTCCAAGCGGGCGATGTTGTAGGATTGTGTAGTATGGGTAGCTTTTCGTAGTACATTCTGTATTGGCGGCATATCAGACAGCGGCTGAATAAAATAGCTTTTTATCAACAGAAAAGTACAGCGAAAAGATACAGAACCAAGTTGAAATTTTCCGAATATCTAGTCGACATCAACGTGCAAATATCTCAGTTGGCACCGTGACGCCTTCTTGTTTAGATACGACGGCGGGTTTTAGGTCGGTTGGACGTACTAGTACTAATTGTAAGTGAAGCCCATGTAGAATGTGAAGTACTCTGTGGAAGAGCAGCATTCTATCTGTTGTGAGGTAATGCCGTTCAACAAGATTGTTCTTTAGTGTTGTTGTTGCCTTTTAGTGAGTGCACTTAAATCTGTTGCATGCTGGATAAGCGACCAGCTGTCTTGCCTGCAGACAGATACTGTGTCTCGGTGTGTCCGAAAGAATTTATGGCCGTAAGGTTCAAGTGCTCGTTTTTCATAAATATATGTGTTAATAATTAAAAATAATGAAAAATGTGTGTTCATTTGAGTAAATCAAATGATGAAAATGCTTAATATGTGGGTGATTGAATGCAGAAAGTTAATTGAAACGTTGGAAATTTTTAATTTCTGGTGAAAAAAAACGTGATATTTGCAAAAAAAAAAAAATCTTTTTTCTTACTTGTCTCCCCGAATAGTGTGTAGAGACAATTTCTATGTCAAAAGTGTCAATTAGCAAGTTCAGCGTAATTACAGATTTTCTTTGACAGAATTTAAACGAAGAATGTGTCAATTGAAGTCATTTAATACGTCTGATTTTCTCGAATTCCGGCAAATATTTGAAAAAAAAAGGAAATCAAGATAATCAGTGTAGGTACCGATCCACTTCTTTTTTTAAATAAAATTAAACTGTGTGGGTGCTATTGGCAAACTTGATATAATAATTTAACAAAAAATCTGAAAATCTTTTCTGCTTTTCGTGCTTGTAAGTCGAAGAAATGTGAGGGAAAATTTTCGGAAATTTTTCATCCAACTCGTATGGTGCAATATCTGATGTTAATTTATGTTTTTTTTTATGCCTGGCATCATTTTCGTTCAGAGTTAATTTTTAAACTAGGCACCTAACCGGTGAGAATTAATTTGTTAGCATTAGTGCAAATTTTGTCGTAAAGTGAAATTATTTTATTTAAAGAATATTTGAGAATAGCTAGAAGAGCTCGCTTGGCTCGCTTTTATATCTAGGGTTAGCTACGCTCACAACATTTACACTAATTTCGGTAATTTTGGAAATTTTTTCGGGGTCACGCACCCCGGGGGGAGAAGGGCTTTAGAAGCAACACCATTCGTCCCAGTGACCCCGAAACCATTGGTTTGACACTAATCTCAGCCATTTTCGACATTTTTTTTGCACTCTTATTACCCTCCGGGGCGACGGGTAGCGCAGTGTGTTGAGGCATCATCATCTCATCATCATCATCGTGGTGCGACAGCCCGACGTCGGGCCTTGGCCGCCTGGTGTTGAGGCATCAGTCTCATGTTTGACTACCGGCGTTTCGGGTTCGAATCCCGTCTACGACGACGTTCGTGGCCATGGATGTGCAGGAGATGCATGCTGGCAACTACATTCTCCGAAACCAGTTTATGGCAGAAAACGTCAACTGGGCCACATGGAACATTTGAGCGCTATGCCCCACAAGGGGTTAGGGCAATTGAGAAGCTTTCCTAGCGCTATCTCAAGTTTCGTTAAGGCTACCTTAAAACTTTTGTATGTCAGTGAAAATAGTAGAAATTAGTCAAAGAATTGTGGAAAAAAAACGCAAATAGTCAGCGCTAAATGTGGGATCGGTGTGATTTTATCTGGTCAACGAAACTGGTTGAAAATGTCTGAAGATATTTAGCGTCCACTGTGGGATCGGTGGAATTTTATTCAGTCAATCAAAGCAAAATAAGCATTGGGATTGTCACCTTAAGGCTGTCTTAGGGTTTCTTTAAGCTTTTCTAAGGATATCTTAAACTACCTTATACCTTTTTTCCTACGTCATTGAAAACAGATGAAAATAGTCGAAAACCAATAAAAACTAACCGTAGAGAATAGTCGAAAATTGAAAGTTGAAAGATATTCAGCGCCCAACGTGGGGTCTGTACGAACTTAGCCACTCATTCAAGTCGAAATGACAATCGAATAAACGAGTGGTGCATTTATTTACAAGACACTAAATCTAACCTCGTGGAAACCATGTGCTTTTCAAAATGTGGCATTTCGTTTCATTAGGCTGGAATCTCGCACCCCTATGCAATTACACCCCGTTCAAATGCTCGGTTTACATAATGTTTGGGCCTGGATAGTGACAGTCAATAACTAAATGAGATAGCGTAATAAAAAAATGTTGCTATTTCTTGATATCGCTGGTTCACATCCAAAAAGTTTGAAACTTTTCAATGTCACCATTATATTTTTGCCCTCAAATACAACCACTTAGTTTCAACCCTTGAATCGGGTGATTAAACATTTTAAATGTCACTAGCGGTCCAGTTTCGGCTATTTGATTCTTTAAATAATTGAAAGGTTCCTTCAAAAAAATGTTGGCGTTCTTTTATGTGGACACTCCCCATAACTGGACAAAATTGGTAGCCCTATATCTGACCCTGTACTTTAAACGTTGGCATGAATATACCTTCGTGTACAACTCTCTTTTTGCATCGAACGATGTAATTTGAAAGCGGGTTTTGTTCTTCCTGATATTTCGGAGGAAATGTTTGGATAGGGGATCACATCCAAAATATTTTGAAAGCGCTTTTAATGGCTGTTGAATTTGTCCATTTGAACAAGGTTTTTCTTTCAATACTAAATTTTTGTCATATTGGAATGCAGCCATCACTAAATTTCTCCGTTGATTTGATCTCGCAATTGAGTCAGCGTTTCTCGCAGCAGGCATTCTTGTTTTTGTCTTTTGGTGGCGCACTTCGCGTACCTGCGGTGTTTCAGCAACTCTACAGCGAACACTTCCAACACGCCACTGACGTTTGTAACGGACGGTTTGGTGGGCATCCGAATATGCCCGTGGGGACGGAGCCTTAGGTAGCATAATGACCGTGAAGTTCAGGCCGTGCCATCTAACGGAGAAAAAAGCCCCTTAACGAGCTAAGTAGCGGCCTATGCTTGCTGTAGCTCAGTACGGAAGATGTGGGCGAGGTTTTCGCCGCTCGTTGCCCCTGTCCTTTACGTAATAACAAAAAATCATAGGCCTGGGGAAAACAACACAAACAAGGGAGGTTAAAATGGGGAATAAAAAAATGAAGCGATAAGGATGGGATGGTTGGCCGATGGCTCGATGGCCCTCGCGTTCGCATTGGGGTCCAGGTGTAATGGGGCCCTCGGCCTCTGGTTTCGTACCACCGACAGATCCTTACTCATCAGGTGCTTCCATAGATCTGCCGGTGGAAGAAGCACAATCAGACCAGAATATGGTTAATTACACGTTCTTCTGCTGATTCTGCCCGTCTCGCTGCCCTGATCATTCTCGCATCGGTGCTACTTCGTCTCTTCGTACCATAATTTGTGTTTTTGAGATTGTCACCATACATCATCTCGTAAACTAAAAAAGGGTATTTTCACAAAAATATTTTTTTTTATTCGTCGTGTATATGATGAGCCTCGCCGAACAATTATCAAATATTTCCCGATCACTGCGCGCGACTGTATCATTTCTCCGGTTTAATTTATTCACGTTAGAACACAATCACTCGTTGTACCGCCACTCCTCGTACTGTCTATTCACCCTTCCGGTTCTAACCTCGTAAAGTTGGCATCTGTTGCAAATGCAACTTTTAATTGGTGTTGCCAGGTGTACATTATTGACCCCGAAAGCCAATGATTTTGCACTTATCTCGGTCATTTTAGAGAGTATTTGATTGACACTCACTTATATCCATGTGGAGGTTGGGATTTGTGGATGTGGCCAAATCGAAAAACTCAAAACGCTAGAACCTAACCTAACCTGGATCAAACGAATATGTTTGTGAAATTTTCATGGAAATCAACCGAATCGTTTGGCGACAAAAAAAAAACAACAAACACTTCATTTTTAGAATTTTGTAGTAAAAAAAAACCCTTATGAAATCGGTCAAATGTCTGTCTGCCCGTCTGTTCATAGAATATCTCACGAGCGGCTGAAGCTACATTCATGAAATTTTGTAGGAATGTGTAGAATTATTATAATTCACCGGAAGAAAGGATGCGTCATAATAGGCTAACTTTAAGGGGAGGTCTCCATAGAGGGGAAATGAAGAGGCGCTGTTACATCGATACACTCAAGACTAGTGAAGTCTTGTCAAGTTATGCTTAATATCGTTGAAGCCACAAATAACCTCAAAATCAACAGATCTAGTCCTTCTCTCTAGAATGAGGGCATAGCACAACATCCTGTTTGTCGCAAAGCTTGTGGTTCTTTTGCGGGCCACGGCCTATTAATTATTATCTCTCTATCTAGTGACATTCAGTAACCAGATGAGATGGCGTAATAAGAGAATATTGCTATTGCCTGACATCGCTGGTTTACATCCAAAAAATTTGGAAATTTCGAACTTCACCATTATGTCTTTGGCCCCAAGTACAATCAGTGAGTGCCTACCCTTGCATCAGGGTCGGATTGAGCATTTTAAATTTCACTACTGGTCCAGTTTTGACTATTTGATCCTTTAACAAAATTGGAAAGTTACTTCAAAAAAACATATTGGCTTTCTCTTAAACGGACACTCCCTAAGACCGGACAAAATTGTTGGTCCTGTACCGACAGTTTTAGCGCTTTTAGGCACTACTCACAAGGGGACACTTGGCGACTAAGCAATTTGTCATGTGTAATCTGACGGTTGCACTCATACGGAGATACTCCCGTCGCAGATACTCGACAACAGCGCGACCGGAGACTAGGAGACTCGACATGCTAGTTTTCGAGTCGCTCAGTCGCTTGGTTCTCGCGTACAAGGGTATGAATATGTGTGATCAAGTATTCAACGTAAGGTTTGTGGCGGAAAAACACTGATAGGAGACTCGTAACCTCAGTAGAGGCCGTGTGAAGATGACATGCTACAGTCTCCGGTTTCCAAGTCTCCGTCTCCCAGTCGCCGAGTATACGAAATTTGAGTATCACCAAAAAGTATAGACTACACAAGAGTGCTCACTCCATACAACTTTACCCTCCGTCGGTAGATTTGTACGTATTCATTCTCTTGTGTATGTCTCTTGTGTAGTCTATACTATTTGTCAATACATACAAATCTACTGGCGAAGGTGAAAGTTCTATGGAGTGATCACTTTTGTGCAGTCTATAATATTTGGTATCACCGTATGAGTAAAGCCTAAATCTAAAAGGAACCCCAATTTTGCCAGTCTGTTGTTTCAATTTCTTATCAGAGTTGTTATCAAGATAACAATGAAAAATTCTTCCAAACAAAAGCAAATGACACGACAAGAAAATCAACAAGAGAGACATTCATTATTGTATAGGTACATATCGTCTTTATATATAGTTTGCCATAAAATGTGTATCACTTTCACTAAGCTTAGAGTAACATACTTCTGCAAATCAGAGTAACTCTATGTGAACTAAATGATAAGATTTTCAATCATATCACAAGGATTCTACATGAAGTCTAAAGCTAACATTCTTGATAGGTGCAAACAAGTTTTATATTTGTTTTAAATTCGGGCCACGTCCCGAATAGGTGATTCATACTATTCTTAAGGCATCTATGACGTAGCCCTCAGGTCTGCTGCGAAGTGTTAAGGACACTGAAAGGTATCTATGGAAACATATTCAAAGCTTGCAGAGGTGGCGATGAAGGTTTAAGGTGAGAGGAAAATACTTACTCATCGATTCCTATGCTTGGGTAGCCAACAATTCTTAATGAATTGAAAATAGGTCCCACTGCCTAAAAACCAATGAAAAAAATTAAATAAGTAAACAGGTGATATAACCGGCAGTCGTCTGTCGGATATACCGGAAAAGTTCAGTGTTTTATGGTACGTGCCAACTTTTAAAACGTACCCTACCTGACAACACATTGCCATCATATTGCACTTTCCCAACATGCAAACATTTGAGGTATTCACTTCAACATACTTAAAAGGGGGCGGGCGCACGGTGCAACGGTTAGCACGTTGACTTTCTATGCACTGGGCCCCGGTTCGATTCCGATTCCTGTGGTCTTCGATAAAAAAAGGGGATTTACGTGCCAGACTACGAGCCCACTCAGCTGTTAAATGAATGCCCGTTTGGGGTAAATGACTCGGTTGAGCGTGTTGCTTATCACACACCTCTACACAAAACATGCCGTCACGATCTATTAAATGAGATGATGCTTAATCATCTCGACGCCTTGGTCTAAGAAACTGGACTGTTACGCCAGTTATTGTTTTTTTATTTTAAAAGTTTCAAGTTATACTCGTAACAAATATTTTTTTTTAGTTTGTGTCATAATATTATTTTAGGGAAGAAACTATCCGCTAGCAAGCAGGAGAAGGTTAATCTTCGGTGACTACTTTTTCAATCATCTGGGGGAACTAGCAGAGGTGGAGGTTTTTTTTTTTTTATAGGTGATGATGGAAATCTTCCAAAGATACCGCCGATTTGGCGGCATGCCGGATTTTTACCGACTAAAACCAAAAAACACCTCTCGCTGCCATTTTCTCCCTGCGGAACTACCTTTCGGCATTACTTCGCAGGGATGGCCTTGGCTAATCAGCCACCATTTCTGTTGCCCGACTTACGCCTAGCTTCTTCTTTGCGGAGCTCCTTATGGATGGTGCAGACCATCTGGCTCACCGCCTCCCAGTGTTGTGAAGATTTCAGCATAATTTCCACCACATTCTGCGGATTCACCTCACTCTCCAGTTCCGCTTCTAATTGTCCGCGGCTCTCTGCAAATCTGGGGCAGTCGAACATAACATGCCTCGCATCCTCAACTACTCCCTTACATCTGGGGCAGTCTGGAGAGTCGTCCAATTTAAACCTGTGCAGGTACTGTCTGTATCCGCCGTGGCCCGTAAGGAACTGGGTTAAGTAGAAGTTCACTTCCCCATGCTTTCGTTCCACCCATTTTCTTATATTAGGGATCAAGCTGTAAGTCCAACGACCAGTCGATGCTTCTTCCCAACGCTCCTGCCATTTCCTGAAGGAGTCGTCCCTCTCGATGCTCCTCTGTTCCCCCGAAATCTCAGATGGCTCCAGGGCTCGGTTTCGAAACAACCTCTCCGATTCATCGACCAGAATATCGATTGGGATCATTCCGGCGACGACGTACGCGGCCTCGTGTGATGTCGTTCGGTATGCAGAGCATACCCTCAACGCACTTCTTCTGTACACCGAACTGATGATTTTGGTATTGCATTTAAATTGTAGCGCGCTACCCCAGACCGGCGATGCATAGAGCAGAATAGATGTTACAACTCGAGACAACAGGAGTCTTCTGCTTGCTCTTGGGCCACCTATATTTGGCATCATTCTAGACAAGGCCACAGTAGCTGATGCTGCCTTGTCGCATACAGAATTCAGGTGCTCACCAAAACTCAACCTCGCATCGATCATAACACCCAAGTACCTAATCGCCGGCTTAGATGTTATTACAGTTTTCCCGACCCTGATCTGTAGAGACCTCTTCTTCCTACGCTTGCTGATAAGGACAGCTTCCGTTTTCTGTTCAGCTAGCTCCAGTCCAACGCTTTCCAGCCACAACTTGATGGTCGTAATTGCTTCGCTGGCGTACATTTCGACATCACGTGGGTCGTAAGCTACAATAACGACCGCAATATCATCAGCAAACCCAATTATCGTCACTTCCTGGGGTAGCGGAAGCTTGAGAATTGCATCGTACATAATGTTCCAAAGTAAAGGACCGAGCACAGACCCCTGCGGGACGCCGGCTGTCACTACATATTCTTCAGATCCCTCGCTCGTCTCATACTGCAGGATCCGATGCGAAAGGTAACTCTTAATTATTCCAGCCAGATAATCGGGAACACCCATCTTTTGCAGAACTTCATGGATGCACTTCCAGCTAGCGGAGTTGAAAGCGTTCTTAATGTCGAGGGTCACCACCGCGCAACATCTGCCCTTGCGCAAAGCATCCTTTGCTAGGTTGTTAACCCTCATGATGGCGTCAACTGTGGACCGCGCACGTCTAAGGCCATATTGTCTTGTCGACAGGCATTCTCCTTCCTCTATGAACTCCGATAACCGATTGAATATTATCCGCTCAAGTACTTTCCCCGTAGTGTCCAACAGGCATATTGGGCGGTAAGAGTTCGGTTCTCCCGGTGGCTTGTCTGGTTTGGGCAGCAGTACCAGTTTTTGCCTCTTCCATTTATTGGGAAAAGTTCGTTCCGACAGACAAGTTTGAAAGGTGTCGATGAACTTTTCCGGAATCGTTCTGATTGCCAACTTAAGCGCCTTATTGGGAACTCCATCTGGCCCTGGAGCTTTTTCATCCCCAAATCGAGATGCGGCTTGGAGTAGTTCTTCCACGGTTATGGGAGGCATAGTCTCACCTATCGACACTGAACCATGTTCCGTGTTTTCCAATTCATGTTGGGGAAATAAAGCGGAGACAATCTTTTTAAGAAGAGCAGGGCATTTTATCTGGGGTGATTTGTGGCCTATCTTCTTCGTCACAACCCTATAGGCCATTCCCCATGGATTTATATCTGCATCATCACAGAGTTGTTTGAAGCAGCTTTTCTTACTTCTCTCTATCGCCCGCTTTAGGTGTTTACGCAGGGCTTTGAATGACTTATACAGGTTAGCGTATTCAGGTTTATTTGTGGCCCGCTGACTGAGGCGCCGTGCTTTTAGGCAATTACGCCTCAGACTTGCAATCTCTTCGGTACACCAATAATTTTCCCTCCGTTGTTTGGGAAGTCCTCTCCTCGGCATAGAGGCATCACATGCTTTCGTGATGTGCATTGTAATCTGCGACGTCCTTTGTTCTGCCGGTCCTTCGACGGGCTCCATCTGAAGCAAGACCTGCTTGAAGGTTTCTTCGTCGAAGTTTTTGACGGACCATCCGAGTGTCTTTGTCGTTCCCCCTGATTCGCTTTTTTCCTCTGCTGTTGAGAAGAAAATTGCTTGGTGGTCGCTATGGGTATAGTCTTCACTTACATCCCAGACCATCGTCGGCGCTAAAGAGCTACTAGCGAAGGTGAGATCGTTAATGGAGACTGCATTTCCCTTCCTGAAGGTATTACTACCTCCCGAGTTCATTAAGACGACGTCTAGCTGCGCGAAAGCATCGAGAAGAGCCCGCCCTCGAGCATTCGTCTCTCGACTTCCCCATTCGGTCGCCCACGCATTAAAGTCCCCCGCAATTATTACCGGGCGACGCACACTCGCGTCATGAACCAATTGGTCTAACATTCCCTCAAAGTCGGCCAGATCCAGTCGCGGTGGGGCGTAGCAGCTGTACACCTGAATACCATTGATTTTGGCTCTTACTATGCCATTCAGCGGTTCTGACATGACTTCCTGGAAGAGGTGGAGGTTGATCAATTGTTTCGTTTCGGAACTAACTTTTTAAATCGATACTCTTCCCAACTGCTGGATTATACGTCAGAATTTACACAGGAGTTGAAATTCTCGTATAGTTACGCGTGTAATCTGTGGTAAAGTATGTCTTCAATCGACAAGAATTCCTGCCTTCTATTATGTATTAGAAATTTACTTAATATCAGCATTACCATTTGAAAGGCAAACATGATTCAAATATAATAATAATATTAAGCAGAAACCATAAAAAAAATTATATTGAAAGAGAATTTCCACAATTATGAATTTAACTAAACACTTTCCTTTATCCACGGCAATTTAATCTAGATTTTCGGGAAACTTTCTTATTGCCCAAATTCCAGACAATTTGAAATTCATTTCAAAGAATTTCTTTAATTTGCCTTTCAAATCGAGCGAATTCATAAAATGCTCCCTTGGAAGATTGCCGCTTGCCGTTCATTGCCCGCAGTCACATTGTCGACATATATACTTGGAAATTGTTACATACTTTGCTTTTATTATGACCAGCGGCAGGGCAAAACAACTAAAATAGCAATGAAAACGATTTGGCGCTTTTATGACTGCAGAGATGTTACCCTTGTTTCATTGTGCTTGCTAACATTCTTGTGTGCATATTGTTGTGTCACCTACCCCCACCTAAGACTGTTCTACTACGAACTGTCATGTCATGTCATACCCGACTCTATCGTATCCGTCACCTCTTAAACAAAATTACATTTTATATTATTTGTCTGAGTCATCAAAAAACGGTCAAGTTTATTACAAGGGGATGTCCTTGTGACGGGTCATACGAAATGTTCCTCATGTTGATGTTTACAAAGTGTACGGATCGGGAACGGAGTCAGTTAACCTTTCGACCCGTAATATTCTCGCCGAGGAATTTCACAACAAAAAATGTGAAAGATGTGAATGCGAGCCTAGCCACTCAGCCTGAAGATACTTTTTGAAAACCAAGTTGAATATTGTTCAACAATAAACATCATAAAATTACAAATGAAACTTTTCAAGAATTTTCGGGTAGAGGGCTGCCGGAGTGAGGATGGAAAAGATGAGGGTTTAGGGCGTTCTGAAAATCAATGAAATCTAAAACAAAACTGAAAGTATGTGTATGGCCTCAAGGATTTTCGATATTTTAAATGTCTGATACGAGATCTTAGATAAATTACGTCTATAGACTTTTCAGTAGACATTGTTTTATGACACGCAGTTAAACGAAGAGAACAAAAATGGTCCATCTATCAATGGTCGCGGTCCTGTGAGCCTTTGGTCTGGAACAGAAGAATCTGATTTTTTTCGGTTTCTCCTCCATATGCTTTCCCCTCCGGTAAAAGATGTGACGTCAACTGTGTTCAGATATTAAAAACTTACCGCTGACGGCCCCCATTGTTCCTTTGGAGTAGATTCCTGGTTTCCTGATGAAAATGGTCCTGGGATGACATCAGGAGACAGCCAGTTATAGTATGGAGAGCGGCATTTTGGCAAGCCTTAATATTTTTCCATTGTTTGCCATAAAGATTCTGTATCCAAACAAGAGCCGCATAGTTGGCCACTGATCTTCCGACTGCTTTTTATGCGACCAGTAGAGTTTCTTTGCCTTTGCTCCAGGTGCTATCGGCCAAGGCTTTGATGATTTTATTCTTATCGCACATCCTATCGCACACGGTTGAGGCATGGGGAGATGACATGGCCTGCCATGCTGTTCAGAGTGACTGGATTTTAGGATGGTTCACGGTAGGAATAGGTTGACTACAAATTGAAATTCCTAGTCGTATCTTGACTTTCTTCGTCCAGGTGGTAAATAAGGTTGCCGAGGATTTTGGCGCTGAAACGGTTAAATTTTTGTCTGTGAAGGATGAATTAAATTCTCCAAGATAATCGTTTATTTGTTCGCACATTTCCGTGATGTTATTCCCTGTTCAATGAAGCAGTCATTGGCATAGGAGATAATTTCGATTCCTTCGGGTATTGTCGGGAGTCCAGATAGATAAAAATTGAACAAGGAGGGAGACAGAACTCCTACTTTGGCACTCCTTGTTTGATCTTCCTTAGCTTTTATTTCTTACTGTATGTATCAATGTTCTTGCAAATGTACAAGTGCGAATCATTTTCAATTTAAATTGGAATTGTTTGTGACACTTGGTTTCATTCTGACGCACTTAGTGTGCGTCTGTGAGACGTCTTGCACATGGATAGCTGCAAAGATGCAAGACCTGATGAGTGCTACTATCCATACGAAACCACTAAGCTCGGAGAAATTAATTCAGAGGGAATTTGAGAATAAAAAATAGTTGGTCCCGTTGCGGGGCGCGAACCGCAGAGACCGTGTTTCGAGTAGCAAAAAAAATGCCCGGTGCGTTACCGAGCTAAGCTACAGACGCACACTAAGTTGGTGTGCAGAATGAAACCAAGTGTCACAAACAATTCCAATTTAAATTGAAAATGATTCGCACTTGTACATTTGCAAGAACATTGATACATATAGTAAAATTGCCAGGGAACAAATATCTCCACTTCTCACCCTCTCTCCACCCCTCTAGTGAGTTAATATAAGTGCTTCACACCATCTAGACCTCCACGGTCGAGTTTTCAAGTAAAAATCACGCCTTCACGGCTTATACAAACAGAATTCTCACACTTTCGTGGTCGTCTTGCACATGGATAGCTGCAAAGATGCAAGACCTGATGAGTGCTACTATCCATACGAAACCACTAAGCTCGGAGAAATTAATTCAGAGGGAATTTGAGAATAAAAAATAGTTGGTCCCGTTGCGGGGCGCGAACCGCAGAGACCGTGTTTCGAGTAGCAAAAAAAAATGCCCGGTGCGTTACCGAGCTAAGCTACAGACGCACACTAAGTTGGTGTGCAGAATGAAACCAAGTGTCACAAACAATTCCAATTCTATTTCTTGTTCCTGAATTCTGTGTTCGACTGCCTGCCTGCAAGATAATTGGCAATCCATTTGGTTATTTGAGTTGGAAGCGATTCACAATTTAAGTCAAACGGAAGTACTGAGTTTCTTTTAAGAATAAAAGTGGAGTCTACCATTGCTAGGCAGTCAACATGATCATGTAGCAATGATCTCCACCCAAAAATTTCTCTGTCCAAGCCTAACGCACGTGTGCTTGAGCTGGTTTCGTCACCCGATAGACTTTACTCTTCAGGGGCTACCTTGAGTCTATCGGGGAGGTAGCTCGACCAAGCTCAAAACTGTGTATTCAAACTTTCGTCAGAATACGTCACTTCGCACAATGATCACGGTATAAATAGTGTGCATTATACGACACGAGTGCGAATTTTCACTGTGTGAAACGCATTACCCCTTTTTTCACGCATAAGCGCATGTTCATATTTTTTTAAGAATAAATAAAGAAACCAGCTCAAGCACTTAGTGCTTTGGGCTTAGGCTGAGAAATTTTTGGGTGGGGATCATTGCTAAATAGTCTTGTTGACTGCTTAGCAATGGTACACTCCACTTTAATTCTTAAAAAGTATAAACAAGCGCTTATGCGTGAAAAATGGGTAATGCGTTTCTCACAGAAGTACTGAGTGGCTGACTGTGTCGAAGGCTTTTGACAGGTCAAGTGCCACCAGAATTGTTCTGTGACATTGACGATGTTGATTGTGGATGCGAGATGTAATGGCATCCAGGATCGTCGTCGTAATGCGCATCCTTCGAAAGCCGTGCTGGTGGTTTGCTAGCTGGACATGGGTCGCACAAACAGGGTGGATTAGGGCTTCGAGTGTGTGATGGGACGATAGGACTCGTCGAGTGTCGCTTTTTTCCTACCACTTCGTCCGTGATGCAGACAGGTATGTTGTTTGCAGTTCGGTTATGGAGTGTCCTGCGGATTAGGCGCTTAAGTCTGTCCGGTGGAGAATGTTCAATAAATTGTTTATTGAAACGACTTGCGCAGTGGGTACGGTCGCTAATTGAACTTTTTCCGAACTGGATGACGACATCCCCATTCTGTTTTGGTGGTTTAGAGAGGGCACGGACTGTCGACCAAAGTTTGATCACACCCAGTTAGGTTGCAGTTTTTAAGATGAGTACTCCATTTTAACCTCCTGTTTTCGGCTACTTGTCTATGAATTTTACAGTTTATGTCGCGAATTCTCATTACTCACCAGGTCCTGTCATGGATCTGCCGGTGGGAGCAGCACTACCAGACCAGAATATGGTGAGTTTCAGGTGGTTTATTACACATCCTTTAAGTCAAATATCCGGCAGGTGCTCCTCGCGCAACTCTTTCGAAGTCTTCCCGGGAATGTTTTCGAAGAATGCACATATACAATTTTCTGAGTTGTGTTCGACATCTTCACAAGGCGGTCTCCATAGCATATCGGCTAGGGTATTTGTTTTTCCGGGAGTGAAGTCGATTTGAAAATTATATTGTTGTATCAGAAAGGCCCATTTTGCCAACCTTCCAGTTGGTGACTTAACAGTCAACAACCACTTTGAAGGCCTATGGTCTGTCAAAGGGGTAACCTCTTCGCCTTGGATGTATCCTCGGAATTCGGAGCATGCCCATACAAAGGTCAGTACTTTGCGCTCCGTTGTGGACTAGTTTCTCTCTGGAGATGTGAGTAAAGGGGGGGGCGACCGGTAGCGCAGTGTGTTGAGGCATCAGTCTCATGTTTGACTACCGGCGTTTCGGGTTCGAATCCCGTCCACGACGATGTTCGTGGCCATGGATGTGCAGGAGGTGCATGCTGGCAACTGCATTCTCCGAAACCAGTTTATGCCGTCGAAACATCAACTGGGCCACATGGAACAGTTGACGCGCTATGCCCCACAAGGGGTTAGGGCAACTGAGAGATATTTGATTGGGTGCTCGTTTGGACCCTTCCCCTAAAGTACAACTACTCCGATAGCACAGACGCTAGCATCTATTTTAATTACATTTCACAAATTATCCTGAGCCTGCTTCAGAATTGGTGCCTTAATCAGAAGCGTTTTAAGTTTTGCAAACGCTTCACGTTGTGGGGTTCGAAATGGCGTTTTTGCTTGGTCAGATCAGTGAGTGGTTTGACAATTTCAGCATATCGATCAATAAAACATCGATATAATGAGCAAGTTTGAACGAATATTACTTCCTTGAAATTTTTTGGTTCCTTTACGCTCACTAATTGCAGCAGTTTTGTCAGGAACCGCAGAAATTCCGTCTTCGGTCAGGATATGTCCCAAATAATTCACATGCGGGCAACAAAAATTACATTTGGCTGCATTGACTCTCAGGGTGAATGAGGTTAGTCAAATACTGATACGGCAAATTGACTGGAAAAATAATCAAATACCGAAATTGACAGTTGAGGCCGTTTGTTTAACCGGATTGGAAACGGATGGGAAATCGTGTGGAAGAAAAATCAGAATCATGATCGCGGATAAGGTGCTCGTCAAAACGTGCCTATTATTGGTATTTACACGAGAAGCGAATTTACGATCCGATACGCTATAACGCTTAACAAGACAAGCGCTGCCGTCAAAAAATTTCTGCCAGTGCTGCCGCATACACACGACGGGTATCGTAGATTTGACGCGCCCAATGCGTTTACACACCTCCTGTATGAGAGGCTTTAATACTAGTATGCAATATAATAGAAAAAGAATTCTTAGAATCGCAAACTTAATAGCGAATCTAATTGCATGATAATTGACATCAATTAACAATAATTTTTCAAAAAAATAAAAAATAAAAGCTAGTACAACTAGACCATTTAGTTATTGTCGATTCTGGAGCATGGCTCAAAAAAGGCTGTCATCTACGCTTTGACTACAACTAAAGAACATTCAGTGCTCACGTCAATGTCGTCAACAAAACAAAATCAAACAAAATAATCGTCATGCCAGAACCTTAAGTTATTCAGCACGAAATAGAAAATCCAAAGGCCACCCATACGTTTAGCGTTTGCAAATTCAAATCACTTAAATGCTCTAAAAATAGTCGAGTGTGTCGTGTTGACAATATCTCTGTATCTATGTAGTCTAGCGTGATGCTGTGATGGTTTTTAGCATCAACACAACAACTTTGAGCAGCTTTGAGAATAATTCAAGAGGTTAAACGCCATGGCGAGGATAAGATCTTCATAAAGTGTTTTTTACACACGATCAGTCGCGACGTATTCTGTGAATAGTGTGAGAGTACCGTAAGGTATAGCACGAGGCATATGATGTGAGGCCTTCAGCGAGGCATGCTGTGAGGCCTGCCACGAGGCATGTGCTGTCAGGTTGGTTTTTACACATAAGCAGAAAGGCATGGTGTGATGCCTGCTGAGCGGTCCTAGCGCGAGGCATTGCTGTAAGGCCTGCCACGAGGCATGCTATGAGACATATCATAGAGTGAGGCCTACCTACCACGAGGCATGCTATAAGGCCTACCGCGAGGTATGCCATGAAGACTGTCACGTGGCCTACTGTGAAACCAGCCGCGAGGCGTACTGAAAGGCCTACACGTTTCCATACATTTTTTGTTGGCTTGCCATTTACAATTTCAATTATTGACTTCACATTTCTGCCTCGCGGCTGGCCTCACAGCAATGCCCCGTGGCAGGCCTCATAGCATGACTCGCGGTTGGCCTCACAGCACCTTCCTTACAAATCACTTAAAATATGCGGGGATGTATAATGCTCGATCACTACTTTAATAGATTTTGTAGTATTTTGTTGTATTGTCGTCCTCGTCATATCTGGCGAACTAATCGTCGTAAAATTGACTCAGGGGTCAAGTAGTAAAAATTCTGGATTCATTTGAATTTGAGCAGAAGCTCTATTTTTAGTCAAACAATTGAAATGAGGAGAGCTTACGAATGAATGTGATCATACGCAAAAGCTTTAAATTAAAATTAGGGCAAGTGGCCATTATTGCTATATCTGTAGTTTAGTAGACTGTTCGCTATTTTTAACTTCTTTATTTTTTATTCGCAATTTTAAATTTGTGAAGGGAATGGCAACTGCACTGCCTACACCATATTTGCACTTTGTTCAGGGCTGATTGGAATATTGTCATTAGGACTTCTTCGAACTTTTCGCTAACAGTTATCAGCAGGTCATCAGCATACCCTTGTATTGAATACCCCATAGCGGTAAGTTTTCACATCAAGCTGTCACTACAATGCACCATGGTTCATTTATTTCATCGTTTCCAAGTTACATGCCGTGCATTGTGTGCCCAACGTGCGAGCCAATTTTCACCTTGCCTTAGTGTAATGATAATAGACCTCTGGAAAAAAAATTCTCAAACTACCTTTGAAACTTACCACAATGCGTTCTATAGTCTTCCAGGGAGTTAGTTATTTAGGTTGAAAGGAGTTGAGTGGTACCAGGATCTCGTCAGAACCTAAAGATGAGACATTGTTTATGCTTATAGGGGGATGGGCGCGTCAACATCGTTTGCATAAGCATGCCTTGTTGACGTTTCGATAGCATAGTGCAGTTGCCAGCATGCACCTCGCATCCGAGCCGTCTTTTATTGACGAGCTTGGAGGCTACAGTAGTTCTACGAGTAATAATGCCCACAGGCTGTTTTGACATGGATATGTCTTATAGCTGGGAGTCATCTTAAAAATCTGTCCGTGACACGAAATGTCTGCTGTGCTACTCGGGGATCAGAAGAGGAAACAAGCCCATTGAATTTCGACTTGTGCTCTCTGTCCCACGCTCTCAGTCAACGCGACGACACGATAATCAAAACTCCTGCATACATACCACACCATACATTCAAAATCCTCAAAAATATAGAGTACGCTCCGTACTCCTTAACTTGACTAGGCCCGCAGAACACGTCGCAAGAAGTCGTCTGCTCTCCTCGCTCGACATGCTCACACGCAATTATGGTCTCTGAATGTATGCGAAATTTCGCTCAGGCCAGCGGACCTCCTCCTCTCATTCATTCATATCATTCTCATTCTCACCATTTCATTAAACAAATTGTGCACTCCCGACATGCACATGCATAGACCCAATCTGAGGTCACAATGAATGAAATTCAATTTTTACTCATTATTTAGGTCAAGGACGTCCAAGGACTTTCAATGACCTTTAATTTCCGCCAATTCCCATTCATTCATTTAATAAAATAGCGCGCGTTGTACTATCTGAATCACTAGGGTACCAGAAAAAGTAGCAAGTAGTCAGTTCGACTAAATTTGAACATGCGCAGACGCAATTTGAGAGAGTGTACATCCCCCCGAAGATGAGCGAGAGCGGATGAAGTTCATTCGAGCCAAATCGGGTGATCCAGCGACTGTGGTTGTGCATTTGCAATGGCGGCGATTTGAGGTCTGATTGGTCCACAATGTGGGCCCCCACCACACACACGTGCAATCAACATATAGAACAAAATGGCAGATTTATACTACGCGAGCTAAAACCTCTCAAGCCCCGAAATAGAGAAATCTTCGTCGCAGGATGTTATATGTTATGATGTACATTCAGAGGTCTGCAGAAGATCAAATGCCCCCCTTCCGCAAAAATTCCAAAATGTTCAAAATGGCTGGAATCGAAACAAAATGGCATTACCAAGCGGTGGAATTTCAAATGCAGTCATGTGCTGATTCTACTTGCGTGTACCAGCCGTCGAAATACGCGGTGTCGGAGGGTTCTAGACGCCATTTTGAATTTTCGGAAAATCCATCCGACACCCACTACTTGAGTCTTTCCCCCTACACTCCCCGAAAACACATAGCACGAGGTCTGCTCGGCTGTTTTCATGCACCGTCGCAATTTTAGGCCTCTCAGAATTTATGAAAAATCTCACTCAGGTCAGGGACCTCTTCCTTCCACTCCTCCCTCATTCATTCATTCGTCCTCATCTGTCTCACGCCCGTTTCACATTGTTCGGCTAAAACCGGGCCGGTGATTTTTGACATGGATATGTTTTATAGCTGGGGGTCATCCTAAATTGATACAAAGTATCTACACTGCATGCAGATATATCGGAACATGGATTTGTCTTATGCCTACCGAAAGCGTGGGACGTATTTTGTCGAATGATTTCATCCAGTATAACTATACTGGGGTCTTTATAAAACTTACGTCGATATCTTCAACACAACAGGTTCCACGCAGTCGGTAACCAAAGACATATCCATGTTCCGATGTATCTGCATGCAGTGTAGATACTTTGTATTTATTATAACGCCGGGAACGAAATCATATTTTCTAGATGCAGCATCGTAGAGTGGTGACCGAGACTTCACGTTGTTTAGGTTTATAGGTTCTAGTTGTGCTCGTATATTATCCTGGGACATGACGGCTCCTCACACCGCCGCAGACCTGAATTTGTAAGTTGATAGACCTTGACAGATGTCTATCGGGGATGTGGCGACCCTGTTAACTTGAACATGTTCAAGAGACTGTTAACTTGAAAGGCTACGGACCATTCTCCGGCGATTGGCAAAATAGCATTGTCCGTGGCAGGAAAGGAGGTGAAAACATGAGCGGGGTTTGGTTAGATCATGTTGTTCAGACATAGACGAGACTACTCAGTCTCGACAGATTTGATGCTCGTTCGTGGAGCATTATCTGGTCATTTGATGTTAACCTGATCATATTCAGATGATTGTTACCTACGATCTTTGATTTTTCAACTTAAAAGAAACATACAGTAGAATATACTCAATTGTCAAGTCAGTAATAATAACCAGATAAGCAATACGACTACAAAAATGCCTTTATTCTCAATCTCATTTAGTATTCAAAGCATTCTCACAAGTAACCGTAACGAAGACATATTAGCTGATTTCCACATTCATCCCCACTCCCGGATGTCAGCAACAGAAAATAAATTTCTTATGTCACAATGAATTATTTCGTTTCGTAAAGAAATATGCAACGAAATGCCAATTGAGATATGAGTAAACATCTGACAGCAATAAGCATACTGAATCTGAGGAGCGCAATTCAAATACGAGAACCTATTATTTGTGCCCCATATGTACATAGGTATGCATATACAGCTCTATGAAATTTGAAGCAAAAAGCTGGGTGGATCCACCTATTGCTCGCACTCGTACGTACTGTGCTCGTATCCGTTCGTCTTCGGCATTAGCTTAGAGCCTCAGAGGCAGGGGTGTGCTAAATATACGACAATGCAATTTAAGTAAAAAGCACTGGACGTTGCTTGCTACAATGGAAAACCAATTTACGTTCAGACAATTGAATCCCCATAAAAGGCAATATGTTATGTAGATTTCGTGCGGACGTGTGGACACCCAGGGAATGAGGGGGTTGAACGTAGGTGGTGGAACGATTGGAACGTTACCGATTGGAAAATTCATTAAAATGAGTTGAACGTTATTGGAAAATTTCCTATATGAATAATGGTATGCCGTGCAGCCAGAGCCCAACGTCGAGCTGTTGCGCCACGATGATGATGATGAATAATAACACATAGAAGACAATGATGTTTGCAAGGAACAAACAATACATTTGACTTATGAAGGATCCTCCTCTTAGGTCATTTGGAGACATATTCCATCGACATCAATACATATATGTTACATTGATTCGGTTATAGCTAACGAAAGATCAAAAATATTTATTTGGAATACTTCGTATTACAAGCACTCGTACCTAGCTCAAACTCTGATTTGTACAACAAAAAAATATTTGCATTGGTAATTGTTCAACGGGTCATTTTTTTATTTAATTATTCTTGGCACCTAATGTGGGCTGCCATGGCGAAAACTACAGCACACGTGCGTCGTCTGCATCACGATCCGTTGTGATACCCAACGGAATATGTTATCGAGACCATCTTAACCCTTTAACCAGCCTGAGCGCGAAACGTTATCCTTCTGTTTAGAATTACTAGAGAATTCATTGAATGTTGCTCGACACTAAATTGAAGATAGCGCTGATTAGAGAAGGAACCATCCGATGATACCTTCCAGCCCTGCACCAAGTGTTGAATATCCTCTGATACGAGAGAAATGTCAAGGACTTCCTTGTGGTTTTTATAATAAACGTGGGTTCATACTCCACGTTACAAATTTTATTATCATCATCGTTCGCTAGTGTCAGTACTAGCCTATACAACATAAGCATGAGCATATGCGTCGCAGCCAAGAATAAAATAAATGTTATCCTTCATTGAAATTGCGGAGAAAAGTGCGAATTGTCTTCATTTATTATGATCTGAAGTCCTACAGGCCAATTAGCCTGACTTCCTTTATGCAGAAATCGATGTAAAAAATGTTGGACTGCCTTATTCGGATTACACTCCTTAGTGGCAGTCCGCTGCACGAGAGGAAGTTCGCGTACCAATACCAACCGGGTAAGTCAACTGAAATTGCTCTGCACAGTATTATGAGGAATGTCGGTGAAGGAAACTGCCCTAAGTTCCTTCCTTGATATAGAGGGTGCTTTTAACAAAACCTCGTTCTCAGCCATCGATCAAGCTTTAAGGTCTAAGGCTGCGGATACTACCACTACAAATTGGGTGAGAGAAATACTTTCCTCTTGATTAGTAAAAACTATTATTGGAGACTGTACCCTCAGAGCCATTGTCACATGTGGTTGCCCGCAAGCAGGGTTCTTATCACCCCTCCTATGGTACATAGTGGCGGATGAGTTGCTGTGGGAACTTACAATACAAAAAAACGATTCTCTGTTCGTGCATACGCAGACGACTTGGTGATCAAGGTTAGAGGAAAATTTTTAAGAGGTCGTACTTGATATTCTCGAATCTGCGCTGCGCAGTGTGCAAGACTGGGGCAACGCCAGCGGGTTTCGAGTCAATCCATCCAAGACCGTCGTCGTTCCATTCTCTAATGATAGAAAGCTCAGACATATCAGGGGCCTTTTAATGTAGAACTCTCCCATACTTTTGACAGACAATTCCAGCTACCTGATCCTCGCCAAAAACTTCTTTGAAATGATCATCTTTGGTTAATCTACGATAAGGCCTTCAAGGCATTGTAACGTAACCTATATACGTACCCCAGCATCTTCAATATTAGTCAGAAGATGCGTGGCAATGTTTAGAATTCCGATGCATCTTGCATGTAATCGTAATGTTTAGATTTTGTATGAATCTCCAGTCTTTCCTAGAACAGATAGCGACTGTAAGAAACAAACAAGATCGCGAGCAATTCCAACAACCCAAATTGCTGAGTCAGTTACCAGAGGAGATAAAAACCCTCTTAGCATAAGTGTCTAGCTAGTTAATAAGGAAACATCGAGCTGTAACAACAAGTGTACAATTATAATAAAATTATATTTTTTTGAGAAAAACGAGTACCGTTTATCTTATTTATATAGACTATTTGTAGGTTAAACTTGGGGATCCAGTCCTGCTATTGCAATCTGGATTTATTAAGTTATTGTAAGACCTACAGTAGAGAATGGCGCGATGGTCTTGTGGAAAATGACAGGAGCCACTGATAGTAAGATAGGACTGGGAAAGATACAGAGCCTGGCCTGCGCCATTGTCGCCGGGGTTATTCGAACTTGCTCCACTGCAGCTCTAGAAGTTTTGATATTTGCCTCCACTGCACATCCATATCTTGGCTGAAGCAAAAATAACATCTGCAAGACTCGGTCTAAGCAACTGCAACATCAAACTTAGTCCAGCACAGGAACTTTGGAGCAGTGAAAGCATCGTACCATTTGATAAAGAAATTAGTTTTGGACCACTCCGCGATAATCTCAGGTAGAGAGGATTGGGAAGAGAAGTACTCAGAATTATAATCCGACATTATAAAATGGTTAAGGGATGGCTCTAAGACAGAGAAGGACACTGGGCGGGCATTGTCTCCCCGACCAGCTACACTTCATCCTTTTGAGAGGACTTTCTACAGTTTTCAAGCAAAAATACACGCCATAGAAGCCTGTGCTGTGCTTTGCAGGACTGCTGGGTACTGTAATAGGTCCATAGCAATCGTTACTGATAGTTAGGCAGCTATCAAGGCGCTTACTAATTGTGTCGTCACTTTAAAACTGGTATTAAGTTGCCAGCAAGCACTCCAAGAACTGGGATACTCAAACACAGTGACGCTATACTGGGTACATGTCAGCATTGATCATAATGAACGTGCTGATGAGCAAGCCATGTTGGCATCAAGACTTTGTAATATATCTGCGAGCGTAAGGCCCTGGCCCGCTTCCGCATGGAATGCTTTGGGTGTGCTTTTTTTTTAACCAGGTACTTTTCTTGAACCAGATGAAGTTTCTACAGCACAATATACCATCAGGTCTACTGGATGGTCTAATACGCGGTCTAATGCGTGGTCTAATGGACGGTCTAATGCGCGGTCTAATGGACGGTCTAATGCGTGTAAAAACAGCATAACGCGGGTAGTTGGTCTAGCGTGTAAAAACAGCATAAGTCATGCCCAATTGTGCGAACTAGCTCGTGGAGAGTCGTTTCTGTCGATTTTCCTATAGCGGTAGTCCGATAAAGAGTCAAAAATTAATTGAACCTGACTCCAACTGCGAAAAGTACATACCTTATTCACACATTTTCTCTGGGCGGCATTCGAAAAGGATAAACTGACTGACACTTTGTTTTATCTCATCAAGGTGATTTTAAACTGTTTTCCCTTCTCATTTTGGGCGATTTGTACCCCCCCACAGACAAAGTGTATCCACATTTTGTCCATAGTAGTAATTTTCACCTGCGTTTATTGGATTCTTTTTATTTTTAATGAGAACTTACCTCACTCACCGTCAATATCAATGCAAATTTTTCGCTGAAGCGTAATGTAATTCGCGAACGGTGGCTCGCTGAAAATGTGGTGTCCGATAACAACATTTAAACTGCTAATTATGTTCTAAATTAAAAGTTTCGCTGGATAACACGGTTCATTAGTTTGTTGATCAAACTTTCTAGCCGGGGTTGGCTCTTTATTACGTGAGTGGAGGCGGTATTGAGAAGATGATACAGTCCAGTGATTTTGAATTATGGTGATTGTTTCTGTTTTACGTTATGGCTGAAAGGGGAGAGCCAGATAATTATTTGTTCGGGGTAGCTATAGAAATAGATATTTAATTACATTAGGGTACTTATTTGATTTATATTAGTAATTACGAATTTCAATAATAGCTTATAATTAAGGACAAAAATTGGTAGTAATTTAGTTAAAGTAGACCCAATTAATCAGTTAAGAGAGAGGGTGCTTCAATAGGCATGTCGTGGAGTGAGCTGAAAGCGACGACGATGAACAGGACGAGGTGGAAAGTAGGCGTGGTTAATGCCCTGTGCCCCACAAGGGGTTAACAGGACCCAGAGAGAGAGATACCCGACTCGGTGTGATTTATTGAAATGAGAAAGTTGATTGTTTTCAGACCTTTATGTGTATCCATTTAAAATTACCGAAACGAATCATTTGTAATCGGAACAAATAACCCATTATTTGACAAGTTAGGCCCCTTAACATTCAGCTCATCCCAAAGTCGACAGTACAGTAAAGGACATTCGATAATCGTTCTTTTAATCGCACCAAATAAACGGCTTTCCGAAAATATAATAAAGACCTCTAATAGCAACTCTGTCGAATTATCAGCCCACCAGCAAGAAAAAAACGTATTTTTAATTTTCCTATGCCACAACCGTTGTTTTTTTTTTCGAAGACTATTGATTTCGTTAACCGTTTTTTTTCGACAACTATTTCTTCGCGTTTTTTTTTCACTTTCTTATTTATTATCTTATTTTCTTCATTACAGAGACAAGATTGAGAGACTTGCATAGGGTGAACTTTGCAGGTTTCAAAACTATTCGCAACAACCGCAATGGAGGAACAGCTATTTTTATTAGGGAAAATATTAAAATCGAGCCATATGATTTACCTGAATTTAATCATTGTTAGGCGACAGCAGCCGTCTGCAAAACCTCAGACAACAGACAAGTATTATTAATATCACTGTATGTGAAGCCCTCTCCTACAGCTAGTTCTCTTAGATCAGACCTTAAAAAGCTAGGTAGTCTTTATCCGCAGTTTAAATATATTGTTATAGGTGGGGACTTTAATTCCCGACGTACAAGTTGGGGCGATTCCAAGGAAAACCAAAACGGGAAACTGCTATGGGATTGGCTGAACAATTCGGTTCCTCCATGTACCTTTTCAATTATAGCTCCTTCCTCACCGACCAAACCAAGCAGCTCAGCCACAATCAACTTTTTCCTATTGTCAGATGAGTTCAAAGAACTTATCCATTCATATGAATGTATGACATTCATAATCATTTCCTCGTCAATCTACAGCTAAGGTTCCAAACCAATAGCCAACTGGTTAAGGCTGAACCGATACTATCATAATTAGGAATTTTAGAAGTACCAATTGGGATGAATATTCAGCTGATCTCGCTCCAACATCTGGTGATCTTACCCTCCCTTCAGACAGGAACCTATTCTGTTAAGAGATTGATATGTCAATTGACGTACTCACGTCAAAAATTAACGAAGTAATGGACAGCCACTCTCAATTGTCTCAATTGGGGAAATATAAACACAATGCCCTTCCGCCTGATATTGTGAAACATCTTAAGCTTAAACATATCTGGCGTAACCAACTGAAAAGAATTTACCATAGGGAGGGAAATAAGACCTCAAGTTCATACAAACGGCTACTACCTCGCATCAAATGTCTGAGTACCATCATTTCTGAGTTGGTGTCGAACTTCCGTAGTAAGCAACTTGTCGAAAAGCTTAATGACATAAAGCCGGGTGCAGATATGTTTAGAGAGATCAAGATCCTATCAGGAAAACACATACATACGTAATGAAATTAATCTCAAGGTAGACAATCGTGTGTTTATACGAGGAAAAGGCTTAGGTTTTTGCGAGGAACTTCCAACCCCAACTCAACTCTGTGAATAGCCAGACACCACGTATGTTTAATAACATCGTGAAACGTACTGTTAGTAGCTTCATGAACAACAACAATGAACCTATAACCCAGTTTTCGATAGAAAACACATCTGACAGGCCTGCAGATTCGCAGAAGTTCCTTAGTAGGGGTGGACTCCGTGACCTCATTGGCAGAACCAATGGAAAAAAAGTCATGTGGCCCAGATTAAGCTCCAAACAGTGTAATACATAAATTGCCTCATGCAATTTTGACTTTTCTATTGATAATTTTCAATAACGCTTATAATTTGGGATATTTTCCAACAGTGTGGAAAACTGCGAAAATTATCCCTACAAAAAAGGTGGACAGGAAAATCCGTCCAATTATAGGCCGATTTCCCCTCTTTCCAAGTTGGGGAAACTCTTTGAAAGATTCTGGACCTAAAAATACTCGAGTTCTCTGACATACATGTATTCTGTCTTCCTCCCCATCAATTTGGGTCCAAGCCGAAGCATAGAACCCAACATGCTACCTCCTACCTGTTGCACGTTATCAATAAAAACCTTAGTGAGAGAAATAAACCAAACCGACTTACAATTAGTGAAAACACGATGACTCAGAAATCATTTTGCAATCAGCATCTAATATTTAATAATATTACTCGTATATGTATGCAGTGACGTGCACTCGTAGTAAGCAATTCCAAACTGCTTGACTTACCGAAATAAGCAATTCAATAATAAACTTTGCTTACACCAATACACATATCATCATTTCAGTCAATGTTTTTCTTTAAGCTGAAGAATACATATTATCATTCAAATATTCCTTTACACATTCAAATTCTGATCCGCGCCTTCTTTTGGTTAAAAAACATTCGTTCAATTACTTTAGATAATATTCAAACCTCCCACATTTTGCACACCATAGACACCAAACTTAGAATAGGAACATAAAAGAACTACGATTGGGGTAAACCCCAATCATGCAATACTCTAGATGAATTTGAACCTGGTTAAAGCCAATAAATAATTTTGGTTGCAATCTCGGATGCATCGTTAAGACGTAAGATGTAAGTCGTTAAGACGTTAAGACGTATTTCATGAAATAGTGCAGTTTGTATGGGAGGGGGTAGAAGGAGGGTGAGGATTACAATAAATTTTATAATGTAGGTTACAGTTATCATAAAAGTGATATATTCAAAATTTCAAAGCAAGATGTTTTATAGTTTCTGAGAAAATCCGATTATTGTAAATTATCAAAAATGTGTCATTTTGTATGGGAGGGGGTAGACGGAGTAAGGGTAATCGATTAATTTTTCTGAATCTAACTGATATTGTTAATTAAGTGTTAAGTACAAAATTTCAGCCCGATAAATTGTATAGGTAATGAGTAAATTGGCTTAACGTATTTCATGAAATAGTGCAGTTTGTATGGGAGGGGGTAGAAGGAGGGTGAGGATTACAATAAATTTTATAATGTAGGTTAAAATTATCATAAAAGTGATATATTCAAAATTTCAAAGCAAGATGTTTTATAGTTTCTGAGAAAATCTGATTATTGTAAATTATCAAAAATGTGTCATTTTGTATGGGAGGGGGTAGACGGAGTAAGGGTAATCGATTAATTTTTTTGAATCTAACTGATATTGTTAATTAAGTGTTAAGTACAAAATTTCAGCCCGATAAATTGTATACGTACTGAGTAAATTGGCTTAACGTATTTCATGAAATAGTGCAGTTTGTATGGGAGGGGGTAGAAGGAGGGTGAGGATTACAATAAGTTTTATAACATAGGTTACAATTATCATAAAAGTGATATATTAAAAATTTCAAAGCAATATGTTATATAGTTTCTGAGAAAATCTGATTATTGTAAATTTTCAAAAATGTGTCATTTTGTATGGGAGGGGGTAGAAGGGGTGGAGCGATTTAGCCCGTTCACGAACTTAGCCTTCATTTTTTGTCAAAAATAACGTGTGCAAAATTTGAACTTCATAGCTCAACGCGTTCTCGAGCTAGAGAGGTCACGGACGGACGGACGGACAGACGGACAGACGGACAGACGGACAGACGGACAGACGGACAGACGGACAGACGGACAGACGGACAGACGGACAGACGGACAGACGGACAGACGGACATCCGGTTTTGAGATATTCGAGTGATAATATGAACTTCTGTATCATTCATTTTTTTCTGCGAGCCTTATTTCTTAGCGTTACAAACTTTGTGGCAAACTTATAATACTCTCAGATTTCATCTAGAGTATAAAAATGTGCCTAGATCTTTAGATGCATGTACCATGTGTGCATCCAAATACTAGAGACATGTTGATTCCAGAAAATGGGAATCTTGGATTTCGGTAGTACATTGGGCAACGATTTTTTTTTGTTTTGTTCGCAAATTTATATGAGACAAGTCAAGCACTGGCGCGACTGCTTTTGTGTGTGGGATAAAGCCCAATGATGCTTGTTAATGAAATGTTGCCAATGCAGGGAATGTTTATGGGAATTTGATTTTTCCAGTAGAGCTTTTGTTTTTGTTATGTAATGGATTTTCCGTTGCAATTTAAAAGAGGAAATCAGTGCAATCGGGTGATTTTGATTAAATTGTGATTTGAAGTTTTTTTGACCGTTTGTAGTGATTTAATTGATTTGATTTGTGATAAAAGTGGTAAGTTTTCTTTTCGCATTATGTCGGAGTATTGCTGCGCGACGGATTCCGTACTAAAAGCGGGATTTTCAACTCTTTCCTTTGCCAAGAAAAGAGAAATTATAGAATCGGATAGACCGAAGCCAGATCTTAGTTTAGAGTTTAAATTAAAAAATATTACGCGAAAATTCCATATCGAAACGTATGAAAAGTACATTTGGTTAACGGGAAGCTGTAAATTAAATAAGTTATTTTATTTTGCTGGCCGTGTCTTTTGTTCACGAATGAAAAATCTGTTTGGAATAAAGCTGGATTTAGTGATTTGAATAATTTTACGGGCTCAGCTGCAAAGCATTCAAGTTCCGAAAAACATCTTCAGTCGTTAATTAAATTAGATAATTTTGGTTCTCAGCGTATAGAGTTTATGCTTAGTAACCAGGTGGCAATATCTGTTAGTTTGCATAATGAAAAAGTTGAGCGTAATCGTAATATTTTGAAACGTTTAATCGATACTGTAATTTTTTGGCAAAACAGGAGCTTCCTTTTCGCGGAAATAATGAAGACTCTTCTTCAAATAATCGTGGTAATTTTATCGAAACCGTAAATTTCTTGAGTTTGTACGATCCGATAATTGAGTCCCACATAGATTCTATAAAAGCAAATGCAGCGTTTTCGGGTTTGTCTAATAGAATCCAAAACGATCTTGTTTCCGCTATAGCTAATGTGGTTCGAAATAAAATCAATTTGGAAATAAAGGAGGCTCCATTTGTAGCTGTAATGGTCGACGAAACGCCAGATGTTAGCGGTCGGGAACAATTAACGATGATTTTTAGATATACAATATCAAATGAGATTGAAGAAAGATTTATCGGATTTTTGGATGTAAGCGCTAATCGTACAGCTACAGCAATAAGCTCTCACATTTTAAAACAATTGCAAAATTTTAATATCGATAAGAAATTAATTGCACAATGTTACGATGGCGCAGCAGTAATGAGTTCTCAAATTCGTGGAGTTCAGACTTTAATTCGGGAAAAACATAAATCGGCAATTTTCGTTCCATGTTACGCTCATTCACTAAATCTAGTATTGTCTAAAGCAGTTGAGTTTATTCCGGAAATTAAATTATTTTTCGCGCACATCAATAAAATCGCATCATTTTTTAATACATCCACTAAAAGGTCGGACCTTTTTGCAAATATAGTAAATCGTCGTTTACCATCGGTTTCCAAAACGCGTTGGCATTATCATTCGCGTATTATTAACGTTATATTTGAACATAAGCATGAAATTTGTACAGTTTTTGAGACAATTTCGAATGGTTCTCAACACTGGGATGGCGATTCCTTGACTTTTTCCGATATATACTTACAAAAATTCGCAGAGTCAGATTTTCAATTATATCTGTTAATTTTTTCTGAAATTTTTTCGAAAACTGATATATTATTTAATATTATTCAGAGCAAAGTGGTAAACATTTCATATGCAAGCCAAAAAATTATTGAATTTGAAAATTGGCTTGAAAATGACTTTTCTAAAAAGTTTGATAATTTCTATTCGACAGTTACAGCAGAATATCAGCCACCACGTAAGAAATGTAGAAATGCGATAGATCCCTTACAAAATTTACGGCGGATATTTCGGGAGATTATAGATGTTATTCTCGGGCAAATTCGAGATCGATTCCATTCGTTTAAAGATCTTTCATTTATAGAGTTGCTTGAACCGAATTATTTTTCTAAATTCAAGTCAAATTTTCCCGATAAAAATTTTGACTCACTTATTGAATATCAGGGTCAATTTTTCGACAGAATAAAGTTGAAAAATGAGCTAAAAGTTATTTATTCTTCAGATGAGTTTAAAAACGCGAATCCTAGTAAAATTCTCGATTATTTTCAAAAACGGCCTTATGTCGCAAACGGTTTTAAGCAAGTTCATATTTTAGCAAAATTATTAACGTCAATTCCAGTCACAGTGGCAACTGCGGAAAGGTCATTTTCAACACTAAAGCGCGTTCACACATTTTTGAGAAATCGCCAACCCCAAGAACGAAATGCGAAGAGAAAACGATTTTTTTGATAATGTGATTAAAGAGTTTTTACTTAAAGAACGGCGCATAGATATGGAATACAAATAAATGGCAATGGCGAAAGAATATTTATTTATTTCAAATACCCCTGAATTTTTCTTAGTCTTAATTAACATAATATTTATTTATCATTTTTTTTATTAGTAATATTTTATTTATTTATTTTTTTTTTGTATTCCGAATATATGTGCCAATATTTTATTTATATCTTTCCTGATTTCTTCTTTAAGGCTTAAAGCCGCTTGGTATAAATGTTTTTGTGACTGTCCATATTCTATTATACAGTCCATTTTTGTTTATGCTAAATTGGCTTTAGGGCGCCCAACTGCTTGACTATGAAAAATTTCCACTGCACGTCACTGGTATATAGTATATGAAGATTTTATAATTTTTTTAAGTACCTTTGAAAATACTTTATTTGAAATGTTGTGTTTAATTATGTCATTCCACACTCTTATTATAGCAAAAGTGGATAGTAATATCAATAGTGCATTAAAGTCATTCAAAGTTTTAATCTGCATCCTTTCAACTTATCAGGGGTGCGAAAAGTTCCTTCGCAGAATTTTGCAAAGTGAACAGATTTATGCAATGATATCAAATTATAAAGTTTTGATTTGTTCATACTCGTTATTGCAATCACACCCATAAATTTATTCGCTTGACAAAATCCAGCGAAGTAATTTTTTACAGCCTCGGTGGGCGGTAAGGATGTAGATTCCAACTTCAAAGAACTTTTTTTCACTCATCATATCCATTAAAAATACTAAGGCGATAAGCCAGGGCTTCTCACTGAATTATAAAGCAAGTTCCCGAGAATGGTTTGGTAGGCTCTCCGGCGCATGTCCCTTAAATTAAGAAAATAATCGGTAGGGTCTAACGTGAGGCAATACGGAAGTAAGAAATGTAATAATAGCTGCGTTTTTTTCTTACAAGGCAGAGTAGAGTAGGATAAGCGGCAAAAAATCAATCAAATCAATCGAGAGTAGATTAGAGTGGCGAACACGAAAACAGGGCATGTCTCTGGGAGTGTGTCTTGGTTTATTTGGCATTCAAACGTCAACTCAAATTTCAAGAGGAAACTTAAATCCTTAGTGCAGATACAATCGGACAAATTTCTTGTAGGCATCAAAACTATTTTGTATGTTTACTATCCCATATAATAACACAAAATATTTTACTGACAGGAAATAGATTTTGTGTGCTTCCCAAACTGTAAACTGCCCGAAAACTTCAACACCTGCGCCGCCTGCATTTCAAAACGCAGACTACTTAACCGAGTAGAATTCTTGCACTAACCTTCTATCCAGAGCAGCTCAGTTCAAATTTTTGGGTAATTGTGTGGTCTTAACCTGCTCTGCTCTGCATAGCTGGTAAAAAAAACGCGCCTAATAAATTTGTAAACTGTGCAATTTCATCAATTTCTTACCCCTTGTGAGTTTATGCGTTATCCACGACAACCCGAGCTTCTGCTAAAAAGGATCAAGCTATAACATAATTCAGGAGGTACCAGCCAAATTCACAAAGTCCTGGAAAAAATCGTAGTGCGTTCATTTGGTGAAAAAAAGTCGGTACGGTAGACCAAGCAAAACTCTTCATGACGAAAACGAAGACACACACACACTTCGCACCGCATATCCGGCAGGCCATATCTGGGGCCAGGGCGATGGGCTGAACTCCCAAGTTTCTTGTCCATCAATATGTGGATGGATCCGCTGAGCTGGTGGGCGGTGAACGCCACATTTAACGGACAAGAAACCCATATGGGATGCTGTGCGGGAGCTTGTTGACTGCTGCAACAAAGCAGGCTGCGCATAAAGGAGTCGGTGCTCTTGTAGGGCTACAAATATCCGATGCGCCCCTTGCTGCACTGGTTACCATGGCAAGCGTGGGAACACCAGTGAGAGGTACAACTTCAGTCCCGATCTATTTCGCTCTTATATTTTTTACTATGCCTAAGTAAAACGTTTTTCATTTGATTTGTTCCTGTATTTAAACTGGGAGTAGAAACCGAGGAAGATGAAGATGATCCAGATGATGTGACACCTCTGTATCGATGTGCCATACTAAAGCGCAACCTTCTATTCACAAAAATAAAATAAAAAGTACTGCTGAACGACTTTCTAGGTGTACTCTTTTACGACTCGCCATGGCGGAAATTGTTAAAGTTAAATGAATTTTGTAATTGTCTTTGGGCAGCACTGTCTAATATGACAACACTGTAGTTTAAGAAGTTTATACTCTCTTCCGTGCTTGACCGTCCAGATGTACAGACGTGTTTTGAATTAACTAAATAAATCTGTGGGAAACTAATCCAATCGTATTGTTAATCGGTTTGAATTTTATCAGGTTATGGGCCCAGACAACGCGTGTGTTTTTTAATACTGGAATTAGTGTCTAATTTTTACTTGAAAATAATTTAAATTGGGAATTTATTCAGTTCGCCGTTTATTCGAAAAATGGATTCCCTTCCGGTGCCGAAGTTCAATGGAAGAAACTATCGCCAGTGGAAATTTCAAGTAAATTGCGCCCTAAAAGCAAAAGGTCTGGATGTGATCAAGCAAGAGCCGCCAGCAAATGAGACAGCAGAGCAGAAATCTTTACGAGAACGGAATGACGCCAAAGCAATGTTTGTCATTACTTCAGCGATGGAATTTGATCAGATTTCGCTCCTGGAAACTTGCTCGTCAGCGAAGGATATCATCGATAGGCTGGATGCTATATACGACAAGAAAAGTGATATGTCGAAAATGATGCTCTATGAACAATTTTCGACATGCAAATATGTCGCCGGCGAATCTATGTCGACGTACATAGTCAAAGTGGAAAATATAGCTCGTCAGCTACGAGATTGCGGCGAATCTCTGAGTGAAGTAGCAGTCATCACAAAAATTATTGGGAGCCTGCCAGAAAAATATAGATCGTTCCGCCAAGCCTGGCTTTCCTTAGACAAAGGGAAACAGACTATCCATAATCTGTTAACGCGACTCCAAGATGAAGAGGCAAGCCTTTCAAGTCATGAAGAACCTGTAGCTCTTTCAGTTGCCAAGTCCAAGTCAAAAATTCGATGTTACAATTGCAACAAAATGGGACATTTCGCACGAGATTGTAAGAAGCCAAAAAAACAAACCGGTTCCAAAGGTACGGCATTCAGTGTGGAAAAGCATCAGTCAGTACTATCAACCATATCAACAGATGGGGATACCTGGATTCTCGACAGTGGCGCGTCAGCGCATATGACTTTTAGAAAAGAGTTTTTCGCAGTGTTTAATCAAAGTTATGAACAAAGTGTCACCTTAGGCAATGGTGAGGAACTTAATGTAGAAGGTGTCGGTACTATAAACATTTAGTGTTTCTTGAAAGGAAAGTGGGTCGACGCGAAAATAACAAATGTATGGTACGTCCCAAAACTAAAAAGAAATTTGTTCGCGGAAGGTGCAATAACAACAAAAAATATGAAAATCATAAAGCAAAACAAGTGGGCTGAAATTTTCGAAAATGGAAAACTAGTTGCTTGTGCTGAACGCGATAATAATAACCTATACAAAATGCTTATAAAAACAAAAATTAGTGAGGTGCATATTACATGCAGTAGTGCAAAATTATGGCATGATAGACTTGCCCATATTAATCATAGAACCATTCAAAATATGGTTAACAAAAACATTGTTACCGGTGTGCAGCTCAATTCACCTGAAAAGTTTTTTTGTGAAGCCTGTGTTTACGGAAAACAGCATAGATATCCATTTAAATCAACGCCGGATTCGTTGAAAGAAGACGGTGACATTGTCTACAGTGATTTGTGTGGCCCAATGGATACTCCGTCGGTAAGCGGCGCAAGATATTTTGTGACATTTTTGGACGGACATTCAAATTTCCGATTTGTTTATTTTCTGCATAACAAATCTGATACACTGAAATGCTTTAAAGACTTCGTGAATTTGGTTGAAAATCGATTCAACATTCGGGTAAAGAAATTGCACTCCGACAATGGTGGTGAATACTGTAGCGAAAAATTTCGGGAGTACTTAGCAAGCAAAGGTATTCAGTCAGAAACGACAGCACCATATACTCCAGAGCAAAACGGAAGGAAAGAAAGGAGTAACAGAACAATCATGGATTGCGTGCGATCGATGTTATACGCCAAAAACCTGCCAAAGTACTTGTGGGCTGAAGCTGTCAATACAGCAGTATATATTCTAAATAGAACACCGTGGAAAAATAGTGCAACAACTCCATACGAAATATGGACGAAGAAGAAACCTTGTTTGGCTCATGCTAGAACGTTTGGTTCGACAGCATACATGCATGTTCCAAAGGAAAAAAGATCGAAATTATCCCCAAAGAGTAAGAAGATGATTCTTGTTGGATATGAGAGTCAGTCTTCAAACTATAGACTATTCGATTTAAAAACAAAGACCATTTCAATATCGCGAGATGTTTCCTTCAACGAAAATGATCTCAACGTTGATCAGTGTGATGGAACTTCGAAATTTCTTCCAATAGTTGATGAAGATGCTGACAGTGAAGAGTGCGAAAATAATGAAAACATTTCTATAAAAGGTGAAGCTGTCGAAGAAAAACGAAATCTACGTCCACGCGATCAACTTCGGCAACCAGAACGTTTGGAATTGAATTTTACGGAGCTCTCTGTACCAACGACTTAAGGTCTAGACACACAGTGTCCGTACCAGGGCAGCGCCGTAGTCGCCCGTATACTGGCGATCTACGGTAAGCGAATTGTACCATATAAAACAGTCTGCTGGTCCACACTATCCACACGGACAACAGACCGTCACCTGCACGTCACGGGGCGAACCGTGCCCGTTTAGTTTGGTTTAATTTTTCTCGCTCACGGTTCGGTACGGAAAGAAATTGGATACACACATAGCCGACCGAACACGGAGCAGCCGCCGCCGGGTGGGTTGTTGTGTAGCCATCATACGGCGAAGAAAATGTACAATGTTGAATAGATAGACACACGTTTGCATTGCATGCAATTAAAGTCGCTAGGAAGAATCGCGGGAATCGGGGACACATGGGAAACACACGGTTGGTCTCGGTACGGGTACTGTGTGGTTTCGCTTGCAATGTACGGTCATGTATCCGATATACGGGCGACTACGGCACTGCCCTGGTACGGGCACTGTGTGTCTAGACCTTTATAAGGAAGCTGTGAAGTCAACTGAATCTGAACACTGGAAGTTATCGATTCTGGAGGAACTGAATGCGCATCAAGAAAATAATACCTGGGATCTAGTTACTGCTCCGAAAAATGTTAAAGTAATTGGTTGCAAATAGGTATTTCGCATTAAAGATGACATCCAGGGCATTCGATTTAAAGCTAGACTGTGCGCAAAAGGATACTCCCAAAAGGAAGGCATTGATTATCAGGAAACTTTCGCACCTACGGTTAGGTACGACTCTATAAGGATACTTCTGTCAATAGCTGCTAGGCACAACTACGAAATGGCTCAATTTGGTGTTAAAACAGCTTTTCTGTATGGAGAACTTTCTGAGGATATATATATGAGCCCTCCAGAAGGCTTGCATGTGGACTCTAACATTGTGTGCAAGCTGAACAAATCTTTATACGGACTTAAACAAGCTCCAAAATGCTGGAATCTTACTTTTGATGGCATCCTTCAGAAATATGGACTTAAACCAAGCAGCGCAGATCGTAGTGTTTATACTGCGTACGTGAACGGCATTAAAGTCCACTTACTGCTTTATATGGATGACGGTTTGTTGATGTCCTCCAGTCGGAAGGCATTAGATGCTGTTCTTGAAGACCTTGGAACCAGATTCAAAATATGTGTTATCAGTCAGCCTACCAACTTTGTCGGTATACAAATTTTTCAAGACAAACTTAAGTCGTCTATTTTCATAAATATAAAAAATTATATCGAGCATCTAATCAATAAATTTAACTTAGGTGATAGTAATCCAGTCAAAGTTCCTGCAGATCCCCATGTTCACTTACGAAAGGCATCTGACGACGACGAAGTCAACTCCAACATTCCATACCGTGAAGCAGTCGGGTCATTAATGTATGCTGCGATTGTTTGCAGGCCCGATATAATGTTTGCAGTTAGCATGGTAAGCCGATATTTGAACAACTACACCAAGGAACACTGGAACGCTGTGAAAAGGATCATAAAGTATCTGAAGGCAACTCCTGACTATGGTTTACACTATTCCAATAGCGATGATCTGATTGTCTACTCTGACGCAGATTACGCAAACGATTTGGATGACAGGCGTTCGACGACGGGATATGTTTCAATGAAAAGTGGAGCAGCTATAACTTGGAACACTCAAAAACAGCAAACGGTAGCCCTGTCGACTACTGAAGCGGAATATATGGCTGCATGTGCAACAACGAAAGAATTATTATGGATAAAACATCTTCTAGTTGATATTGGTGAATTTCCAAATAACTCTGTAACCTTATGTATTGACAACACTAGTACAATTAACTTAATTAAAAATCTAGATAACCATAGACGTTGCAAGCACATAGATATAAAATATAATTTCATTAGAGAAAAGTTTTGTAATAAAGAAATTATCTTAAAATTTGTTGAAAGTAAGGAGCAACTAGCTGATATTTTTACAAAACCATTACCAAAAGATAGATTTCATAAGAATTTGAATTCAATTGGACAGAAGAATGTAAAGTAAGAATGATTGTTTTGCGAACACTACTATGAGATTAAATATGAACATTGAATTTGAAATAATGTAATTAAAAGAAGAAGGCGCTCATTTAGGGGAAGTGTTAAAGTTAAATGAATTTTGAAATTCCCGCCTTCTTTTGTAATTGTCTTTGGGCAGCACTGTCTAATATGACAACACTGTAGTTTAAGAAGTTTATACTCTCTTCCGTGCTTGACCGTCCAGATGTACAGACGTGTTTTGAATTAACTAAATAAATCTGTGGGAAACTAATCCAAACGTATTGTTAATCGATTTGAATTTTATCAGAAATGTGTGGAGAAGATACCTCGTTTGGGATTCCTAGGCCTATTTGCATAGAATTAAGCCCCTAGCTAACATATGGGTCGGATCGAGTTGAGGGTGGTTGCTTTCGACTCGCCATGGCCGAAATATGTGGAAAAGATACTTCGTTCGCCACTTTAGGACCAATTTATATTTTCCAAATTTGGTTGCAATTTTGAAAAAAAGGGCTTAAAACCCAACTTCAAATTAATCCTGCAAACTTCCAACGACTAGCCTTGATGGTCATCGCGAAGGCAAGACGCACGGGGAATTGCAGACGTTTGAACACGAATGGGAAGTCCATTGGAGTCATCGGGATGTGCGGAATCACACTTGTTCATACTTTCCATTTATAATCGTTGTGTCGATGGCGTTTTTCATAAGATTTTTCACAGCCAGTCTCGTTCTATTGCACAGTCGAGGTTGATTGATTTTACGCAACATGATAATGACTGAGCCTACCTTCAACAGCAAATTGTTCGGTGGTAATCCAGGCGACTCCAGCGAATTCAAAAATTCTGTTGACTACTTCATCCTGGTTGATAACTGTGTCAACCGATTTGAAGGAAAACAACTGTCTCGGAATGAAATTTTGAATGGTCGCGTTAAGATCATCGATATCTTTGTTTTTCGATGACAATACGGCTCGTTCGCTCAGCCAATTATAATTTCTGAAGTTCTGCACTATGTTCGGAACGACACGTCGAATGGCTCTTCCTAGGTTTAGGCTTTTAATAAATAAGTACCTGTTAGCCAGCAGGGAGGTTACATCGAGAAAATGGGCCTAAGAATGGTATGTTGGTCTCATTAAAACTTTCCGCAAAGATCTGTGAATGTGGTAGCAGTATTCTTCTAATTTGTCGTTCCTTGTTTTTCAAATCATTATCTAACCAAATCCAGTCCCAGGACGTAACATGAATGGTGTTTTCCAGGATCCCGATCAATGATTGAGTTGGCATGCATAAGATTTGGCGATTGTGTTCGTCTTTCGATTCAGAAATATCCCCCTACTTGTCGAACACCATCATGTACACACCTAAAATGGGGTTCACACTATAGCCGTTAGCCGCATTACTTCATCTGCGCCAGATCATTTAATCTGAAACTGTCAAATGCATAAAATTTTAAATTCTACACAACCAGATTTAGCGCAGATGAAGTAACTTGGCTATAGTGTGAATCTCATTTAAGATGCATACTTTCAAGTATGCATTCTGATCAATACACATGTTTAACTATGCATTCTGCCTAACGTGCACCGCAAACTACAGTTCTGTCCCATTCAATTATGCATACTGACCTGCACGGCAAACCACCTGAGATGAAACCAACCGCTCGTGTATGCATTTTGTTCAAAGTAATGAGATGAGTTGATAAGTGTTTAGTTTTGCTTTGTGTTTTATGGGCCATTAAATGGTATGTTTTTGTTGTGGTATATTATCCTTTTACTTTTTTTTTTGCAAACCACCATCAAAACCATCGGAGGGCTAATTCAAATAAACTGTGAAATTTTCATCTAAATCGACCCAATAATACTCAGCTCGACCCGCAAATATATCCTTATTTGCTAACCACCAGCATGTACACACCTAAGATTCGCTCCTTCAACTATGCATTCTGGCTGGCATGGATATCGAACCACTTGACATGAACAACACCAACCATTCATTCCTATTCAATTATGCATACTGGATGGCTTGCACTGCGAACCACTTGACAAAAAACCCACAATTCATCTAAGGATTCTGTTGGAATTAATGAAACGAATTTAAATGGTGTGTTTTACTTTGCTGTATATTTTCCTTTTTGGATTTTTCGCAAACCACCATCAAAACCCGCAGACAGCTAATTCGAACAAACTATGAAATTTTCATTTAAATCGGCCCAGTAGCTTAGGCACCATTTCGGTACTCACAAAAAATGGATTGATTTTTATATACAATATATAGATTATTATATTAATATTGTTATTAAATAAAAACTAGTGCTAAGCCACCCGCAAGTTAGCTTGATTAATATCAAATGACTGCAATGTTAAATAACTGTTAAGGGTATCATAGCCTAGGCCCAGTTTCTTTTATTAATTATCCGGACTAGTCCGACATTTAAAAAAAAGTGAATGTTATATCCTTTTTAATCCTTGTTTTGTAATAGGTGTTAAAATGGCGGAAACGCATTTGTGACGGTCGTTCATGATTGTGTAACGAAATGTATCTAATAGTCTAGTATTGAGTATAACATCATGAACGACCATCACAAATGCACTTCCGCCATCTTAACATCTATTACAAAACAAGGATTAAAAAGGATATAAAACTCATAGTCTGGGAGGCAAAGGGTAGGACTTCATATTCAGGTCAATTCGTCTCGACAGTAATGGCCCACACACTTCTGCTTCCGAACATATGATGAGCCATCAACACTCACTATATTTTCGCCATACAATGCATGCTAATCAGGAAAGTGAACAGCTAGCTATATCTGGAAGTCATTTGCTACCAACAACTACCAACTTCGTCGTTGCGACCACCCACTTTTATTAGCACCAAACTCACGTTTATGGCGCAACCCTCTCCAATGCCAACCTTCTGTAGGATCACGTGTACGCGGCACATTAGTTGATTAACTTAACCGATAATTTTCCTTTATAGTCCGAGTAATAGTCATAAATTTTTTCCGCCCATTTTTGGTAGCTAGAAACTGTCATAAATATCCGTAGTCCCCGTTTTTGCCACACTAACAGCGATCGTATAAGCATAAGTATGTACGAGCGTTACTATAACTTTGCACTGCGACTCTTTGCTATTTTAATTTGTAATAAAGTTGAATAATAATGTTTCATTACATTTTTTTCATGTCGCCGAAATCAGGCTTCGTTTTTATTGTTTTTGATATTCTCCTATTTGTTTTCTTATTTTGATGACGAACAGTCGACAACGTAGACCGTAGACTATTACTCGTATGATAAATCATTTTCGGACTAAATGTCAGCAAATCTTCCAATTAAGTGAGCTTTTTTACGTCTAGAGACGACGTGACCTCAACTCTTTGGAAACTTACTATGTAAATACCAAAGGATGGCCTCAAGATTAACACAAATATTCTCCGAGAATAATTGCCTAGATAAAGTACGAATAATGCGAGCAGATAACGAATGAAGTCGGTAAAAGCAGAAGGTTCTCATTGGAGAAATCGATTTAATCAATTTTGGGCATAGGCGAAGTACTAACAAGTAGCAAATCTACTCAATTTTCTTGGAGCAGTAGAGAAAGAAATGAAAACGAAAGATATTTCCGAACTTCAATTAAGGATAGCTCAGCATTTTGCTTTTCTTCCTTTTCTTCTTCATTCAGTAAATCTTTTTCTCTGGGTTCAATCTACTCGTAATTGTATCTAGAGGATTATAAACGCACTGTCGAACATATTGCTGTAGTCGTAATAACACTAGAATAGACGAGCATTCATGAAAATTACTAGTTTTCTAGCTGTCCTGCACCAGCGATTTGGAAAATTACGTGTTGGTGAGGGTATCGCCGCTACTACGAAATATGGTCATGAGTGAATCGAAGGAATTTGAGAATGTCATTGGATTTAATTGAAAATAATAGCGATTTACAAATGTAATGACTGGCTCGTTTTGAATATAGGTCTACGGTGTCCTTTGTCAATAACGATTACTGAAATTTAGTGTGTATTTGCATTTGATGTTTAATCTAATTCTGACATCGGATATTCAATTGACTATAATATTGGCCGGTTCAAGGTCTGTCAGGTGTGTGTGACGGGCTGCGAAGAGACATTTATATTCAAATTGATCAACTGGTTGACAGGTAACCGATTTCTCCTAATACTATACATTTTAGTCCAGGACAGTGACGTAGCCAGAGGAGGGGTCCTGGGGGTCCAGGGGGTCCAGACCCCTCCCGAAATATTTTAAATTTGAATAATAATACAGGAATATAGGCAGGCCATGCGAATTTGAACAGGATATCATTATGTAGGAGCGTGAAATCTCCTGCCTAATAAATTAAACTATACACATTAAAACTCATAAAGCATCCTGAAAAGCCAAAAATGTTCCGTTTTTTTTTGTCTTGTTACGAACGGCACCGCGCGCCTTTTCGATTGTCCATTTCTGATTAGTTAACTAGTACGCCAATCCCACATTGGGCGCTGAATACTTTTAGGCTTTTCGATCATTTCTCCACTCTTTTCTACTGTATTTTTTCATTGATGTGAAAAGGGCCTTAAGGTAGCTTATACTGTTTTGCTTTAACCCCTTGTGAAACTACACCATCCGAAATTTATATGACGAAACGTCAATAGGGCATTACTAGAAATGTTGACACGCCCATGTCCCACTGGAGGGCTTAAGGCAATTAGTATGTCTCAAAATGATGAGGGTTGTGAACTAAGCGTCAACTTTAAGAACTACAGACATTTCGAAGTGGACTAACATACAAATTTTACGAGTGATTTCTTGGAGTACTGAGGACGAACCTGAGCTTCAACAAAGAAAATGTTGGCCGGAAAACCTATTTTCTACCAAAATAACGAATTTTTTATTCATTTCCGCAAATTTTGGCATATTGCTATTGTTGAATGTTTTCGGGTGCCACAAAAGAATTGCCTGCAGCATATTTTGTTAACAGAAATCTGAATTAAATATCCACGTTCCGTCTTGTCGAACTTTTTTTTGAATTTTTCTCATTTTTTTTCCGGTTTTCCCCAATTTTTCCCAAAATGTGCATCGTACTGAAAAATTAACTACTGCTTTTTAAAGTAAATTAAATTTTTTAAAGTAGAGTACAAAATTGCTTACGTCTAGAGCTTCTCGAGAAACGAGTCTTGGGGCGGGAATGTCCAAGAAATTAAATTTGGAGACACATAATTTTTGAATTTTCACCTCAGGTACGAAGGGACCCTCATAACTTCAAAGTGGCAAATAAAATGGAATTCGGAAAAACATTCAGGTATTGCTGAATACTACAACTAAAATAAGTAAAATTCAAAATATTCGTCTTGGTGATGATTTTTTTTACAAACAATTTTGGAGATTAGAAGAAAAGGGACTCGGGCAATGGAGAGTTTTGGGTTGAGATCAGTCTCCACACCTCTCATTTTTGGTGATATAAGGGGGCGCAATGAGTATGATAAATTTTCTCATCTAAATTCAATACAAGTTTATTGTAGGAAATTCTCTCTATTTTCCAAATTAAATTAAATCTGTTAAACGTTATTTTTGTAAATTCTGTGGAAAATGTTTAAAACTTAAGTTGACAGACAACCGAACATTCAGTCAAAATCACCTTGTTGTATTTAGTGCTAATTTAGTAAAGCTTTCCCACTCCGAAAAACACCCGGAAGCCGTGTTTTTCTCAATTCAAACTTATGCACGTGACATTATCCAAATTAAACAGTTGTGTGGTTTGACGCTATTGGATGCAGAGCGTTCAAGTTTGTGCGATACTGAGGGATGTGATCCTTTAAGGGCAGAGCGAGCGGAGCCCACACAAGAGACTGTTGATTCACAATGAAATGGGCAGTCACGTGCAGAGCTCGCGAAAAACACGGCTTCCGAGTATTTTTCTGAGTGGAAAAGCTTAAGACAGATGCCAAAACCTCCCCAGCAAGTGACAAGCTTGCTCGGCCATCGGCAGTAAAGGGCTTGGTGTATGAAGTATCATTTGCTTCATTGCTTAGAAGATGCAAACCGAAATAGTTCCTAACTTAATCTTGTAGTGGGTATCAGAAGATGCCCGTCGGGACGGAGCCTTAGTGCGACCACAGAGTGAAAGCTGAAGCTGATGCTTACGCTGGTTTTTGATTGCGAACACTCAGTGAAGAGAAACGTTTACGTGAAACGTGCTCATGGAGCTTTCCCTGCCAATGTTGCTGAAGATCACATTCGTAATTGACCGGTGTATTCGCCCATTTTTATGTGTGTTATGAATGGAATTTATAAAGAAAATCACCGGACAATTACGAATGCGATCTTGAGCTTTAGCAATAGCATGGGCAGGGAAAGCTCAATGAGCACGTTTCACGTCAATGTTTCTCTTCACTGAGTGTTCGCAATCAAAAACCAGCATAAGCATCAGTTTCAGCTTTCACTCTGTTTCACGTCAATGTTTCTCTTCACTGAGTGATCACAATCAAGACACCAGCATAAGCATCAGCTTCAGCTTTTACTCTGTGGTCGCCCTTAGATAGGTAGTATAATGACCGTAAAGGTCAGGCTGTGCCATCTGGCGAAGAAAAAGGCCGTTCAACTAGCTAAGCAGCGGCCTATGCTTGCTGTAGCTCAGTTCGGGAGACGTGGGTGGGGTCTTCACCGCTCGTTGCCCCTATCCTTTACGTATTAATAAAAACTCAACCTGGGGAAGCCAACACAAACATGGAAGGCAAAAATTGGGAATCATAAAAAAATGGGGCGATAAGGATGGAATGGTTGGCGGACAGCGTAGATGCCCTTTCGCTCGCATCGGGGTCCAGGTGTACTGGGACCCTTGGCCTCTGGTTTCGTACCACCGACAGATCACTACTCATCAGGTGCTGCCTTCGATCTGCCGGTAGAAGCTGCACTACCAGACTAGAATATGGTTGATTACAATCTTCATACACAAAAAGAGGGGCATTGAGGGCCCGATCTTCTCTTCGTGCAGCACAAATGCATAAAAATGCAAAGAAAAATCTCTCCTGCAAAATTCCAGGTTCAGTTGCTACTTATCCTTGTAACCATTTCGAATTCTAAAATCAATGAATATTCTTAAAAAAAAAACATTGAATATTTTTCCTACGGTTGCTGTAAGCTGACACTTTCCAGGTAGAAATTTAATAAAAAAGGAAAATAATAACAATAAATCCAGCAAATTCAAGTCAAAAGTCAAAGAATGAAAACCCACTTTTCTCTTGACTATCTTCATAGCTCTTTCAGTCGTTGCCCATTACCAAAATTTATAGAATTAATACTCTCATTACTCAGATGCTTCCACGAATTTCCTATAATTAAATGGCTTTCCATAAATAAATTAAGTTAACTTCATTTCGGATCACACGCATTAAACAAATTCATACTTACCTTTGAGCTTACATATGGAGTGTGCAGTGTCTGTACTAAAAATATGGATACCATCAGAAAAAATTAATATCGACCATGCACTATTAAGTCCCATTAACTGTGTATTATAATTAAATGTACACATTGTTCTTAAAGCAGGACGGTATTACTATTAATAATTGGAACGCGTACTTTGAATACAGATGTGAAACTGTATTAAAGAATGGCAATCTTTGGTAGTTTTAGTATTTTGATTTTTGTTTATGTAATTTTTGAATTATTTAAAAGTAAATTGATAAATAAAAATTCACCATTCAATATCTGTTCGTCCCTCTGGTCAGAAACTGTCTCATGAACGGCTAAAGCTACATATGTAGTCCTTTTCAAAATTATGTATAAATACAAATATAAAAAAAAAAAAATTTATATATCTTCTATCTATCTATGTACAGGGTGTTACTAGAACTGAGGCTCAAACGAAAATGGGAGATAGAGGAACTTGTCTTGAGTGGAAAATCGTTCCACACATACTTCCGTTTTTGCACCGTTAAGGAGATAGCGCGATTTTAAGGACGAAGGATTTTCATCGTACCTGTGATCACTGTTTGATCTCTAACTTCTGCTGTACTTAGCGTAACGTAATAATTCTGGGCTCGTTGGAAAGGACACAAATTGTTCTTTCTAATTGCTATCAACTGTGCCAATCAGTGTTATACTTTTTGAGAAAAATTAATTTAAATGACACAAAAATAATAAAAAAATAGAAAAAAAATACAAAAAAGTCCTGTTTTCTCCAAAAAGGACCTGATTAACCACCAAATTTTATTACATTTTCGGAAAGCCCATAAAATTTCACTATAAGTTTGCAAACAGAATTTCTTCATAGGTTGAATTGTAAAGGAACGGGGCTAACAGTTATCAAGCACGTTCCCTTCAAGTAAATCTGGTTTGACACCCGTCATTCGCCGAAAGAGTATGATTAATAATAGTGAGGACGAAATAAAAGAGTTGAAGTATGTTTATTACGTTTATTTAGTTTATTACGTTTACAAATAATTTTAATCGGTCCGGTATTTCTTCCCCCATTTCTCAATTCCACCAATTATGCCGAAATTTTGGAGGAAACTTTTTCCAGACCTCATAGAGGATATACCACTCCGTGTACTGGTCAGATTTTGGAATCAGCACGATGGAGCGCCAGCGCATTATGCTGCGAATGTCGGTCGGTAGCTCGACGCGAATTTTCGGGATCGATGGATTGGTCGTGGCGGTCCCATTGCATGGCCTCCACGATCTCCCGACTTAACTTCCATGGGCTTTTCTGTCTGGGGGTATTTGAAAAGCATCGTCTACGCAGAGGAAATTCATACACGAGAACAGCTCATTTCCCGTATCACCGAAGCATGCGATCAGTTACGAGCCCAACTACTGCGTGTGAACCCCACCAATGCCATTCATCGGCGATACCACTTGTGCTTGCTCCACAACGGCGGACATGTTGAGATTATTTGTAAACGTAATAAACTAAATAAACGTAATAAACATACTTCAACTCTTTTATTTCGTCCTCACTATTATTAATCATACTCTTTCGGCGAATGACGGGTGTCAAACCAGATTTACTTGAAGGGAACGTGCTTGATAACTGTTAGCCCCGTTCCTTTACAATTCAACCTATGAAGAAATTCTGTTTGCAAACTTATAGTGAAATTTTATGGGCTTTCCGAAAATGTAATAAAATTTGGTGGTTAATCAGGTCCTTTTTGGAGAAAACAGGACTTTTTTGTATTTTTTTTCTATTTTTTTATTATTTTTGCGTCACTTAAATTAATTTTTCTCAAAAAGTATAACACTGATTGGCACAGTTGATAGCAATTAGAAAGAACAATTTGTGTCCTTTCCAACGAGCCCAGAATTATTACGTTACGCTAAGTACAGCAGAAGTTAGAGATCAAACAGTGATCGCAGGTACGATGAAAATCCTTCGTCCTTAAAATCGCGCTATCTCCTTAACGGTGCAAAAACGGAAGTATGTGTGGAACGATTTTCCACTCAAGACAAGTTCCTCTATCTCCCATTTTCATTTGAGCCTCAGTACTAGTAACACCCTGTATATATATATAAATGGAGTGTTTGTTTGTTGGTTTTTTGCGGCCAGACTCCATTTTCGTTATGATCCAGAAAAGGTTCTACCATTTTGAATTTTTCGATTTGGCCACATCCTCCAATCCCATCGCAACCCCCCAAAAGAGGTCGATTGAGAGTCGAATAAATATTCTTCAAAATGACCGAGATTGGTGTCAAAGCATTGATTTTCGGGGTTGCTGAGATGAATAGTGACACTGCCCCACTTCCCCTCTCCGAACCCTGCGGCTGAGTGACTATGCGAAAAAAATGTCCAACATGACCGAGATTAGGGATCTGGAGTCCGACCGCGGTCAACGGCTAGATCGATCCCCTTATTCCTCTTTGCAAAACATTGTAAGATTTGTAGAATTTTTTCTTCCGAAATCATACCATCGATATATCTGCTGTAGGACAAAATATAACAGTATTATAAGAGAAGTAGCATAAAACATCCCCATAAGAATTAAATACAATTTATGCTAAAGTGGTGTTGTGAAATAATTTGTTCAGAAAACCTGACTCTAGTCCTCAGGATAATATCTGACCAGCACCTGTTTGTTTCATTGTTATCACTTACATGAAGGGCTGAGTTGAAGGTCTTTCACCCTAGCAAATCACGGATTCGTTTTACATAATTTTTGTTATTAAAATCTTATCAACTACGAATATTAAATCCATCAATCATGAACCGAATTTATCCAATCATCTAACGTCGACATTTCATTTTCATATGTATGTGGGTAGATAAGGATAGAATATTTGTCGTAGCAATATAGTCCAGTCGGCAGGTATAAAAAAAGGGGAGTCCCTTATAAAAATTACGAATTTAATGAAACTTGTGGATGTTGTTTGTGGGTGTCATCCAGTAGTGTCACATCCAATTCGTCCAACAAAAGTTCCCTGCATAGAGAATAACTATGGAGGAGCAATACGCATATACTCAACACTAAACTATTTGAAGCAATTCCAGTCGTAAAAAGTGAACAGAGAGACACACGCCCTCCACTGCGCAACACCCGCGCAGTCTATATAAAAGCACAGGAAGCACGTAAGATGTCATCCCCTCTCCTACTTTTCCTATTGGAACAATAACATTCCAGTCTGTCTCTCTGCCGCGGAACACCCGGTCGGTCCATATAGAAGCAAAAGAGATGTCAAATTTCCATTCCCCTTCCTACCTCCTCACTTGTGCCGAATTGCTTCGTTTCTCTCGCTCTTTTTCATTTCCTCTGATTCTCTCTCTTCAAAGGTTCCCTGTGATAACTCACTCATTTGCCCTAACCCCTAGTGGGGCATACTGGGTCAACTATTCCATGTGGCCTAGCTGAGGTTTCGTTGGCATACACCATTTTTGGACGATGCACGTTGCCAGCATGCACCTCATACTCCCATTTAGCCGCCTTTCTTCGACGAGTCGAGAAAGATTGTGGCTTATTATTACGCCCCGTAACGCAGCAGATAAGCAACACAAACATCTGTGGACGGGACTTGAACCCGTAATGCAGTCAGACATGAGATTGTCGCCTCTACGCACTGAGCTACCGGTCACCGCAAATTTTTTGCTTTTTTTCAGTTTTTTTTTTGTGCAACTTTTTTTACCTTGCATCTACTATTTTAACTTTATAGAACGTTAAATTTCCTACAATTTACACTGTTCAAACTCATTTTTTCACAAACTACAGACATGGATACAGCTCTTTAAAACAAAGTAAATTCCTAAATGGTCACAATGTCAAAAAAAACTAAAAAAAAAATTTGGTTCTTGTATCTTTCATTTTACATCATCCAAACATCAGGAGGATGCTCGTATAGTACTGGTTGGAAAGGGTATAAAAAACAATCTGACTTTTTTTCTACTTGACGACGTTCAACAATCACCCCCACCCCCTTCAACCTACCCTTCCACCAAAATCAACTAAGGTACACATACTGCATAAGTACACACGTCTAAAACTTGATTTGTCTTTCCATTTGGTTATGTTTAATCCTCCAAACTCCTCCCCCTCTCAAAATCTCTATAGGAAAAGATAAGATTAGTGGAGCTGCTGACCCAGCAGGAAGGCACTGCGATCATAATAGGTTAATTGTGCCGTAGCCCATTAAGTCAAAAGATTGTCCACCTTTCTAATAAAGGACATTATGTCTTTAGCAGGAGTCAACCTGAAGTCTACAGTGCTGAGAGTAGCCTGCCCGAGGAGTGACATTCTAAAACGCGCGATGGCGGGACATTCGCCCAAGCTGTGTTTGTTCGTCGTCTGCACGTTCGCCAGATGGAGTCGGCATTCAGTCTCGCTGGACAGGCCCATCTTGTTCCGGTGACATCTGACCAGATGATGGCTAAATAAGTACACCACTAGTAGTGTTAGATGGGTTCTACCCATTTGTAAGTACCCTTGTGAATGAATTGCATTATCAGCTCCTTTGATTGGCGTAGCCCTGGAAGGTTGTTCCAGTACTGATGACGCCATAGTGCACATCAGTCTGTGATCCGCAGTTTGGCCGAGGACAGCCCAAAGCCATAGTAAGGCTCAGGTTTATAAAAGCGACTCGCAGCTCGTTCCCCCCAATACCCTGGTAGCCTGGCACCCAGCGCAAGAAGACTCGGTTGTTGGTTGCCAACAGTTGGAGGAGTTCGTAACAATCCTTCTCCAGTTTTGAAGAGACCTTATGTGAGGAGAGCACTTTTATAGCTGCTTCGCTGTCTGAGTAGATAGCACTGTGAGCGCCGCGAAGTCCCGTTTCCAAGATTACCCTGGAGTAGACCTCAATGGCGTGGATCTCAGCTTGAAAAACGCTGGGCGAGACTCCCATTCCGATCGAAATCCTGGTGTTGGGTCCAAAGACACCTACACCAACATCCTGTTTTGTTTTAGATCCATCGGTGAACTACTTAATACATCTAGGATTTGGACAGGGCATGCCATTTTCCCATTCGGAGCGGTCATGGATGAGGGATGAACATTTTCTGCCGAAGCAAAACTCTGCACGTCAGAAATTAGTTTCAAAATGCTCTTGTGAACGCCTTCTCCACAACGTACGTCGGAAGTTAAACGGAGTCTAGAGCATTTAGAGCAACTGATTCTTGAATTAATATATGCAATGGAGTAAGTCCAGTAAAGGGACTTGCGGAAAAGGGACCCAAACGTTAGTGGTCTGCTTCGGCTATCCCCCAGAGTATATAATAATAAGTCCAGTAATCGCCTCCAGGGCTGGTGTAGGACAAGTGCGCATAGCTCGAGTGATGCCAAGGCAGGCAGAGCGTTGAACCTTACTGAACTTCAGCAAAACGGAAGATTGCTGTGTTTTCGACCACCACACAAGCGCTGCGTCGGTCACCATGGCCGCCGCACTGCATGGTATATAACCACTCAATTATCTTTGGGGTGAGCCCCCATTTCCGTCCGAAGAAACTTCTACAAGCCCGCATTGTGCGTGTGACTTTCGCTAAGTTATTATCTATGTGAGTATTCCAGGTCAGTTTCGAGAAATTTAACTCCGGTGGAATAATATAAGGTCGTGCCGCCTAACGAAATTGGATCTAATGTCCTTTTTAGTTTTCGCGTGAACGGCACAACGATAGCTTACATGTAAGCCAACAGCAACACAGAACTATGTCAAGGGTCGACCCCATGACCTCCGTGATGGTAGATTCGAATTTGCCTCTGACTATGATAGTTAAATCATCCGCGTATCCGATAGTAAGATAACTGCGCTAGTTAAGCATGGAAATCAGCTCTTCCTCTTCTACGACAAGGGACCACAAAAGTGGTGATAGAACGCCACCTTGTGGACAACCCTCAAAGGCATTCACGCATATGGGTATACTGTACATCTATACGATTTGGGCATGTGCTCTGGCTTATTACCCCCTTTGGGTTTGAAAATCACATTAACTTTCCTCCAATGTTGTGATATGTACACAAGGGTGTAACTTGCCCTAAAAAGCTTGATTAGCGGAGTATATACATACATATAATTTCCAAGCTGTTATGCAATAAAGCGGGGAATATGCCGTCCACTCCGGGAGCTTTAAATGGCTCAAAGGACTCCATCGTCCATTTTACTTTGTCCATGTCAAAGATAACCCGCGATAAACCGTGTGCCCGGCTTTCGGGAACCCATTTGGGCCTAGCAGTTAAGGAATATGATTTTGAAGTTCGGAGAATTTGGGCAATATATCGCCTGAGTAATGGTGAAAGGAAGAGTGCACAGGGGTGTCGGTGAAAGTATTTAAACCCTTTCGGCGAGGCAAAATTGACTTTTTTGTTCATGAAGAGGGGTGTGGGCACTATGGGTGTCGAGCGATTCGAAGTGAAAGAAGCAGTGCACAGTAGCACTGGTGAAAGCATTTAAACCCTTTGGTGAGGCGAGAAAAACCTTTTTGGGCATGAAGCGGGATATGGGCGATATGGGTGCCGCGAGATTCGAGGTGAAAGAAGGACAAATAACATCCCCATGTTTCATTTAATTCGCAATTTTTGTTAGTGCCAATGCACCTGCCGACTGGACTAATTTAAGTTAGGCAACTAACGCGTCTCCCGTTGCTCCCTTATTTGTCTTTCCGATACATTGGCAATCCAATTTTGGACTAGTCCTATCGGCCATTATATCAAATTAAAGGCAAATAATGTCATTTAACCGTCATTTATTTCTTACCATACAAACTCTCAAAAAAGCTAATATCAACAAGAAAATATTCTATTCATAAACTCGTATATATGTATGTATGTACTCGTAATTTGTAGCTATCATTTTCATAGTCCATAAAATCCTAAGCAGTCTACTGAATCGAAATTATCTCTTTAATGTCATTACAAGCTGCTGAACGACAATGACGCGACGCGATTAGTTTCTCGATGATATGCCGCCTAATTAAAGAAATTGCACTGAAAATCTTTGTACTCATTACAATATACACCTTCTCGCATACATGCATTACGTAATAATTTATTAATTACATTCAATGTCATGTCATTGTATCTTTCATATCAACCATATCATATCTGCGAAAATTGTGTGTACTCGATGTGTACATTTCATTTTCAGTGTACATTCGACTACATATTCGTATGATACTACAGTTGAAAGTGTCGGTGTAGCATACTGTGTCGCTGCCAATTGATGTAGAGTAGGATACGAAACGTACTAGATACAGTTGTAGTTACATTAGTCACGGAAAAACCAATTTGCTTCCGACCCACTAATATCGCAAATAGTATGAAAAGCAGAAAAGTGTATGTACATAGAATACTAGACTAGCAATTCTAGCGTGCTAGAGCAAACAAAATGTGTTCATACGAGTATATCTCTCTTTACAGTTGATGTGATGTATCTGTAATTTCCAGGAATAATTTTAACTGACTTATGATTACTACAGAGTGTTGTGTGTTTAGAACGTTGTGATAACAAGAAAAAATATTTAAAAAAATACAAAAGTGATATTACGGAATGTCGAGAAAATGAATAATTTCAGTGAATTCAAAGTGCAGTGAGAGAAAATATTGTAAATTAAGTAGCATCTTATATTCGGAGTATGGCTAATGTGACTACGATTGTGTAACGACAGTGCTGATTTATTGGCGACTACGAAAATGGGGAAAGTGGTGCTACCGGAGGAGGAAAGACTCCGTCAGGATGACGAGCAGCCGGAAACGGGTAAGTAGGTCCAAAATTTTATCTTGTTTTTAATTACTTTATATTCTAATTTCGTAACTTAAATCTCCCCATGGAAATTTTATTTAATTTAATAATTATGAGTAATTATTGTATAGGGGTTTTTATTCAATACTGATAATTCGATTCGGATCTAATGTAGCCTTGATCATAATAAGGTTGAGCCTACATTCGGATTTCACTGAACATTATTACGAAGCAATGAAAAACATTTTTATTTAGGGTGTTGAATGGATCTAACCGCCGCGTTTTTATACCCTAGACTTATAGTATAGGGTATATTATATTGTTTTTGTCACGACGAAAATATATAACACCTTAAAGGAAGCTGCGGAGGTATATCAAAGTATATATATAAATGATCAGGGTTACCTCCTGATTCGATTTAGCTATGTCTGTCTGTCCGTCTGTCTGTCTGTCTGTCCGTCTGTCTGTCCGTCTGTCTGTCTGTCTGTCCGTTCGCACGATAACTTTCGATAGAATAAAGCTAGAGCCTTGACATTTCGGTCAAATGTTGGCAGTATGATCTAGTTGGTATTGGAAATGGGTATGATCAGGCCAAGGGAACGCCTACCTTCCCTACATATGTTAAATACTTAAATGTATCTATAACTCCCGATTAAATAAACATGAAAAGCTCTAGCTTTGGCAGATTGCTCGTGAGGGTAATCTTATACTCTCCTGGAAAAATAAAATCGATCAGTTGAAAACTAACTGTAATTTTCTTACCAAGAACCCCGTACTACCCTACTTTTCAGGTTTTTTGTCTATAACTCTTGAACCAATTGAAATAGACACCTGATTTTTGGCAAGTAACCCTGAGGTGAGAAGCTGCTTAAGTTTTAGTAAGCTGGGCATAATCAGATCAAAGCGACGCCTACCTCCCCTACTAATTTCAAAAAATTAAATATTCCCTTAAATACGATAACTTTCGATAGAATGACACTAGCAAGTGGACAACTTGGTAAAATGTTGCTAGTAAGATCTACTTGGTTGGTATTGAAAATGGGCAAGATCCGACCCAAGGAACCCTTACCTCCCCTACAAATGAAAAATTCAAATAAGCGATAACTTTTGATAGAATGAAGACAGCAACTTGAAATGTTGATCAAATATTTAAAATAAGATTGAGTTAGTTGGTATTAAAGATAGGCCAGATCGGACCCAAGGAACCCCTACCTCCCCTACAAATGGAACTTAAAATAAGCAATAACTTACGATAAAATAAAGCTTCCGACTTGAAATTTTGGTTACATGTTTGTAGTAGGATTCAACTTTCTAAAATTGAAAATACGTAAAATCCGACCAACCAAACCCTTACTTCCCCTATAAATGAAACTTCAAATAAACGATAACTTTCGATAGAATGAAGCTTGAGATTTGAAATTTTGCTTAAATGTTCATAGCATGATCTAATTAGTTGGTGGCAATGATGGGCAAGATCTGACCCAAGGAACTCCTACCTCCCCTACAAATGAAACTTCAACCAAGCGATAACTTTCGATAAGATGAAGCTAATGACTTGAAAAACTCGACAAATATTTGTAGAATGGGTTAGTTAATTGATTTTGAGAATGGTCAACATCCTCCTGAATGAGTGCCAACCTCCACTATAAACTGGTCATATAGGAAGCACACTTTTAATGCAAATGGTCGCTGCCAATTGGTACTTTTGGTATCACCACTAGGTTTGTACAAGTCTAGGGTATACCTATATATGCTTCGGACTCTGGGTTTTTTTTGGATTAATATGTATGAATATTTTTGGTACTTCCATTCACATACCTATAACTGATGCTGAAGCTATACTTACCTAGCAGCTATTTCAAGCTCACAATTCAGAACCCACACATTATCCTTAATTTCTCGGTTAATGTTTGAAAAGAAAATTCATGAAACCCCGAAAGGATGTTCATGAATAATGGCAAAACATAGACTATGTACAAAATTCTATTGTCGATTTGTGGAAAATATGAGAAAAACGATAATTTAAGTATGGTTGAAAAACACTCTATCAAATTGAATATTCAAGAGCCCTGGTAAAAAGGGTAATTTAGGATAATTAAGTTGCATGAATTAACATCAATTCAATGGGTTTCAATACATTTCTTCGGGACAAGGTAATAAATAAAGTGAATTTATCTATTATTGTTGGAAGGTTGCTTTAGTCCATTTTAAAAGGAATGACATGAACAAGGGTATACCCATCTGATCTGTACCTGTTCTTATACCCTACACTTTATAAAGTATAGGGTATATTGTTTTTGCGCCAACGAAAATATGTAACACCTTAAAGGAGCCTCCCTAGGTATGGCAATGTATATATATTTAAAAACGATCAGGGTCACCTCCTGATTCGATTTAGCCATATCTGTCCGTCCGCCTGTCTGTCCGTTCGCACGATAACTTTTGATAGAATAAGGCTAGAGACTTGAAATTTTGGTCAAATGTTTGTAGTAGGATCTAGTTGGCTGGTATTGAAAATGGGCAAGATCCTACCCAAGGAACCCCTAGGGTTAGGTTAGGTTAGATGGGCTGCTTCAACCAAACAGTGATCAAAGCACACTTAGACCCCACTGGGCTCGTTGTGATACCCCTAAGTATCGCAACCCGAGCCTACCTCAGTCAAGACACCAGCCATAGCTGACAATGAAGCGATGAAGCTGATCAACCCCAACATCCTTGAATTCATCCAAATCAGTAAAGAAGTAGGACCCAAGGATATCCTTCTTGCGTCTCACAAGGGCTGGAGAGGCACACATAAAGTGAAAGGGACTCTCCTCCTCGTCCCCACAACTCCTACAGTAATCATTGTGTGGGAGCCGAAGTCTCCTAGCATGCTCCCCGATAAGGCAGTGCCCAGTGATAAGCCCCACCACGTATTTTAAATGGTTTTTGCTCGGCAGCAATAGCCTGCAAGAGCGGTGGGAGTACACTTTCGGCCGTATTTGCCTAGTTTCATGACACGTACACCATCTGGTGTTAGCCCTATCGTATGCCAACGCTTTAGTGACCAGTTTGCAGGCTGCTAAAGGCATCCCAGTACTACGAAAGCATTCCCTGGTCGTATTGGTAGTTCGAGCCCGGGCCAGTTCATCAGCTTTGCAATTACCAGAAAAACCACCATGTCCTGGTATCAGGCCACTGAGAGAGCTGCGACAATTTAACACCGTCTTTGACATAACAAAGACAGAACTAATTGATTTTGATTTGATTTGATCGCAGGTTGATGATCCGTGTATATTATAATATCCCTAGCAGATATGACATTACGCGCAAGCCAGGTTACCACCTTGGAGATTACACAAACTTCCGCCTGAAAAACGCTACTGTGTCCTGGCAGGTGGAGCGACAAGCCAATATACAGCTTCTCCGAAAATAGCTCCAACCCCTCCCTCAGTCTTAGAGACGTCCGTGAAAATGCTGATGGTATCAGATGCCAAATTTGCGTTCTCTGGCAACCCATTCCTCGATGGGATGAGGCTAGTAAAACCCTTGTCGAAAAGGTATTTCGGTGAGGTGCAGTCCGTCACAACGAGAATACCAGTGTTATTCAAAACAGTTGAGTCGCCTGTGGTTGCCGCGGTCAACTAACCGGTTCCGCGAAGATATTCAAAGGAATCAAGTTTAACAGTGCGCCCAAGTCAGCAATCGGGGTGGTGCTTAGGACTCCCGTGATGCCAACACATGCTGTTCTTTGGACCTTCTCCAACAGAGCTCTGTACGACGCGATGCTACGTTACGGACCGCAGCACTGATGTGTATAGCCAGTAGACCACCTTCGCTTGCAATGCCCATTTTTTGCCTATAGCCCTCCTGCAAGAGCACAGTGCAACAGTTGCTTTACTCACACGTCGCCTTCCAGCATAATTGATTATACTATCCAAGATAAGTCCAAGAAATTTGGCTTTATCAGCAAGCATAAGCCTTGAGCCCTCCATCAGTGGTGGTACAAATGCAAGTATACTATATCTTCTAGTGAAGAGAACGAATTCCGTATTCTGCGGGTTCCCAACCCCACCAGCCCATTTCGTCAGGACGGTATGGTATGGTAAGAGGGGCTGCCGTAATCTATTTACAGCACACTTAGACCAAAAGAAGGTCCCTTGTGTTGCCGCGAAATTCTGTAATTTCATCCGTCATCCATTGCTGAGTCATCTGCAGCTAATAGCGAGTCACAGGAGTCGACCCACATCTGCATTAGCTAGGTCTCCTAGATCCGCATACACAAATTCACCTAGAATCGACATTCTCCTGTAGGCTAATGCCGGGCAGGTGCAGAGTGGATGAAAGATGCTCCCCTCCTCATCTGTGTCTCCGCAACTTCTGCAGAAGTCATGATATGGAAGTTGGAGCCTCCTCGCGTATTCACCGATAACACAATGACCAGTAATAATTCCCACCACTATACTGATGTGTTGCTTACTCATCGACAGCAGTTTAGAAGTACGGTTTTCGTTCAATAAGAGCCATAATAACTTCGCATTTTGGCAGGTACTACCACTTAACCATCCCTGTCTATCGCTGTCATAATTAGCTTATGTTTACACCTGAAGATGGGCATGGCGAAACCCCGACCCATCTGAAGAGTTATATCGTTCGTACCGTTCGGAGCGAGCTCGTCAGCCCTACAATTACCAGCGAAAGCCGAAGCCGAGGGCATTCTGCATTATATCGCTCAGTACACAGGGAATTTGGTTGAAATTGCAATAGCAATGACGTCCGCATAAGCGGTAACATGACTGCCCAACTTCTCCAGACTTAAGAGCAACCTGTTGACCGCCAAGTTCCACAGAAGGGGAGAGAGAACACAGCCTTGAGTTGTGCCTTTACTTACGTACCTGTGTACAGATGATATACCGAGACTAGTCGAGATCACCCGAGATGTAAGCATCAGGTACACAAACCTCTTATGTGGTAAATAAGATGAGATCAGCCAGTATCGCCTCTTCCCGAATTCCAGGCTGACTACCACAGAGTCCCCGTTACTGAAGGGTGATACTAGGTATGCATTTAGATGTTTCTTCACAAGAATGCAGGATCGGAGTTTGCCCTTAATCTTAACTTAAAACATATTATAACTAGGAGACCCCAGTCCCTTCACTACATAACGGACAACCCAGGGTTCCAGTAATAAAGCAATATCTTCTCCCTCTCTCTCGATTCAAAGAAGAAGAGCAGCCGAAGCTGCCTTACAGTGGTGGAGGTTAACTTGTACGAATTTGACCATTATTGCGGCAGTTTTGTAGATTTTAGCACAGTAACGTTAGCGTCACCCTCAGCTTCGGATGCTGACAAGTCCGTGTCAGATTTAAAAATACCTTCGGATGCTAGCGATAGGCAGTCATCCTCACTACACTGTGCATTGACCGTATGGATTGCTGAAGAGTCACTCACGCCTACTGGGTGCACGTCCTCCTCCATTGGGGTCAATGCAGCTATGTCAACAGTTTTTTGCATCGCTCTTATAGACTTTGACCTTGATTTTTAGGAAGCCATTGGATATTACACCGCTAGTCCTGGCAAGATGCACCACGGATTCCCTATTATGCGATATTCAGATTAGCTACATTTTCAGCTCCGACGCAGCCACGCACAATAGTCAAGCAAAGTCGATCGTATTGCATGCTGAGCGATGAGTGTGAATCCGCCCATTTGATGCTGTATATCTCGACTGAAATTTCAAGCAGTCGTGCAGCACGGTGTCGTGTGTGTGAATTTCGCCTTAATAACGAAAACTGCCGATCTATAGTCGTCAACAGGCTCGCCCAATTTTACAATCCTCCAGTCGTGAGCAGGAAGATCCGGACTGCTAGTACATATCTGATACAGAATTTCCTGCGTATCCGTTAGCTGAGGTGGCAGCCAGGTACGAGCTCTGGGTCTGGAAAGTATTTCACTACGCAGTATTACCTCTAGCTTTGCGTCTGGACAGAGCTCACCCGCCTTGCCGATGGCAATCCGAAGAAGATTCGCCGAACGTTGATCAGCAAAGCTCATAATCTTAATCCGTCCTTGATGCCATCCTCCATCTTTACAAACCGGAGGTTGCCCCGGATTCTCCTCCATCACGCCACGGAAGGTGAGGGATAGACTACCCATCGACCTTCCTCCAATTACCCCTACCTCCCCTACAAATGAAATTTGAAATAAACGATAACTTTCGATTGAATGAAGTTGGCGACTTGAAATTTTGGTCAAATGTTTGCAGTAGAATCTAGTTGGTTGTAATTGAAAATGATCAAGATCCGAACCAAGGAACGCCTACCTTAATTTTTGCCAAAAGTTTGTAGGAGGATCTAGCTTGTCGGTGTTGAAAACAGGTAAGATCCGACCCAAGGAACTACTATCTCCCCTACAAATGAAACTTCAAATGAGCGATAACTTTCGACAAAATGAAGCTAATGACTTGAAATTTTGGTTAAATGTTTCTAGTAGCATCTTGTTGGTTGATATTGAAAATACGCAAAATCCAAACAAAGAAACCCCTACTTCCCCTACAAATGGAAATTCAAATAAGCGATAACTTTCGATACAATAATGCTAGGCTCATGAAAAATTCGGGTATTATTCGTAGTGTGGGTTAGTTAGTTGATTTTAATAATGGACAAGATCCTTCTGAATAAACCACAACCTTTTCTCTATTCTTCTTCCGAAACACGTAGCTGCATATCAGTGAGTCGGTAGCTTAGGTTAGCGTTGAGGCACCAGTTCGATGTATTACTCCTTTTAATCATGGATTCAAATCCCGCCGTGATAATGACTGGTGTACGAGCTTTTTGCCGTCTGAATAAAAATATCCAGTTATTCATCGTATAGATAATTTATTTTAACCGTTCTGATGGATAATTTTTCATCCATTCGGAATATTTTGAAACTCATCCAAAGGTGTAAAATTAATATCCACACAGAAAGTATCTAGGGACGCGGGAGCGTCCCGCCCCGCCAAAGAAAAACGAAAAAAATCGAAAAAAAATTAAAAGCGACCAAGACTATGTTTACGCGACACAACATGTACGGGTTTTCGGACCTCTGTAGCTCCGGCCGCGGATGCTTGTTCGGGCTCAAATTTGGTATGGTCATTGTCTCCGGTCATCTTACGAAGTGCTGAAAATTTTATTCCGATACAAAGAAAAACACCCGAGATATGATAATTTGAAAATGGCTATTTTTCAAATTTTTCTTGTTCTTGTTGTTCTCGTTGTTCTTTGACAGGGCTACAGCCTCGTAGGGAGCGTAACCAGGTCTGCTTTCTTTTCTCACGGATTGCCTGTGTCCCAAGGGTGTGCATAGGCTATCATTTGCTCTGATCCGTGCAGCAGATACAAAGATACATCCAAAAATGTGAAATTTTATAGTAGAGTTTCTCGCTTAAGTCTTTTTTTATAATTTGAATGCGACACAGGAAATCACTCGCAGAGATCGCATGCCGACGGGGAGAGACGCAAACACTTGATTATGTGAGTAGTGACGACGACGGATGCAAAGGTGCGTGCGCTCTTCGGGTGAGGAGAACCATACGAGGTAATGGCTGTGGGCGTGGCTTGTGGCAAGTGCATGAATGAAAAGTGTGTGATGAAAAAATTGAAACTGAATGTTTATGGCTGCATCTTAGGATGTCCGGAAAGAAAAAAAAACATGCTGTGTGGTCTTTGAAGAGAGAATCAGAGAAAATGAAAAAAAGCGAGAGAAACGAAGCAATTCGGCACAAGTGAGGAAGTAGGAAGGGGGAGGGAAATTTGACATCTCTTTTGCTTCTATATGATCGGGCGGGTGTTCCGCGGCAGAGAGACAGACTGGAATGTTATTGTTCCAATAGGAGAAGTAGGAGAGGGGATGACATTTCATTTGCTTTATGTGCTTCTGTATAGACTGCGCGGGTGTTGCGCAGTTTAGGGCGTGTGTCTCTCTGTTTACTTTTTACTAGTTTGTATGTGGTGGAATTACGTCCAGAATTTTGTGCACAGTAAATGGGGGTTTCATCCCCTTCTATATGGCTCTGTGTGTGTGGTATATGATTGAGGTACATAGTTTCATTTATTGCATATGAGATATGCATTATGATGTAAGATGATTTTTTCCAATATGTGGAAGATGGGAAGCGATGTTTAGGCAAGATGGGTATCACATGACCGGAGGTAGTGAGGCGAATGCAGTAGACTGTTAAAGGTATTTTGAGTCCTTTGGGCAGGAGAAAGGGTGTTTTTGGCAAGGAAGCGATTTCTAGGCAAGATGAGTATTATACGACTGGGGGTGATGAGGCGAATGCACTAAATTACTGTTAAAGGCACTTTGAGTCATTTGAACTAGAAAAATGATATTCTTGGCAAGAAAACTATTTACCCCAAATGGGTAACCTGAGTGGACTCATAGTCCGGCACGTAAATCCCCTTTTTATCGAAGACTACCGCATTCAGTAGCAATCAAACCGGAGCCCAATGTATAGAAGGCGAACGTGCTTACCGTTGCGCCATCTGTATTACTATGCAAAAAGATATGATATCTCCCAAAAACAACTCTGTTGTAAAAAATTCCCCGCCAAGAAAAACCTCTCAACCGCAAAAAGGGTTGATATGAATACAATACCGCCAAAGTACTCGTAGCTTCGCGCCCCACTCTAGGGTTGGCATATTGAACGCTGATTGAATTAGTAAATTTCTTTCAAAGCTGATTGGTGGGGAGCTTCATAGCCATAGACAAAATGACAGTGATAACGACAACGATGTCGTTCTGATAAAATGATGGTTATGTAGTTGCGTGCGGATCATGCTTTAGGCTCTTATGCCAAGTATTATTGGCTTCTCGCCCGGATCTCGTTATAAAGCTTCCGCCTTACAAAAGACTAAAAATTCACTTCAGGCCAGAAGTGATTAATAGACCATTTTCTACCCCGTTTTTCTTCAGATTGTTCAACTTATTTTGTTTAATGGAAGCTCCCCGCCAATCAGCTTTGAAAGAAATTTACTAATTCAATCAGTGTTCAATATGCCAACCCTAGAGTGGGGCGCGAAGCTACGAGTACTTTGGCGGTATTGTATTCATATCAACCCTTTTTGCGGTTGAGAGGTTTTTCTTGGCGGGGAATTTTTACAACAGAGTTGTTTTTGAGAGATGTTATTTACACCGAAAAAAACCGTTATAATGGCACACCAAATCGGTGAATTTTCGGTAGTTAGTTTTTTGTTGTGCAGTACGCCCGAATTACAGAGAAAAAAACCGTCAACCCTGACTTGGGTCAAGTTTGTACTCATCCATTACTATGAAGATAAATCGGATATTTTTGGACTTTATCAGTTATGTACATACTTGTTTAGTAGCGAGTATACATATATACACTTTTTTTTTGTATTTATCTTTGGCAAGCGAAGTGTGTAGCTGATAAAACGAGTCTGAGGTGAACGGCTTCTTGATATGGACGTCAAATCTTCGATAAACTTCGTTATCAGTTCACTTAATCAAAAAGATTATTCCGTTTTATGAAGAAGTGCTTAAGCGAAAGCCAAGGAATACTCGTATCCAGCTATAATACGATAAGTTGAATAGAGTTGAGAGAGGAAATAGCAACTACATGTTGTACATACTATATTTATGCGATATACAAGTATTTACTAGATGGATTAAGATTATGCATCTCTGCGAACAATGTGTCAAAATTGGATCATTACTTCGTTTTATTTTAGCTCAAAAAGTATGAGCCCTTCGCTATTTGTCCTAACCCCTAGTGGGATATAATCGCATCAATTGCTCCTCAACTACGTTGACGTTTCGTGAGCATAAACTGCTTTCGGAGGATGAATGTTGCTATCATACATCTCCTCCCCATTTATCCTCCGAACAAAGGAAATACTCCATTTTCTACGTGAATTTAACTTTCGCTAATCTTTTCTGCTCTGTTTTGTTCAAGAAGCGAGCGCAAACAGAGGCAAATTGCGTGAAACATGGCATAGGCAATACAAGTGATTAAATTATGATACTTTACGACTTCTAGACTCGGTTTACAAACAATTTAAGCGGCCCCTGTACGCTAAATAATTTTGCGCGAGCGAAATATTGTAGTTCAATTCAGTGCGAAATGAACACTTTCTGTTTCTCCTTATCGATCTTCTTCGATTGTGTATGGATACCTTCAACAAGAACTGCCACAGATAGAATGGATGATTGTTCAATTTCTTGACGATTACCCTCAGATAGCACTTTCATTAGCTAAGTTTTATAATAGTCGGCGAAAATTTGAAGGATCCATTTGAAGCTATTTGACTATTTTTGTGGACAATTAAAATTTGTGAAGAGACAATTTTTGTCCAAAAATTATTCGCACACTTGCAAATTTTGCTAGTCGGAGATAGGCGCCTCGAAAACTTAATTCAATTTTTTTTTTTCAATAGGTGACACCACTGGAAAATGAACATGACTCATTTCGAGAGGCTCATCTATCACTAGTTTATGTATGAAGTTTCATAACATTTCGTCCATTCGTTTACAACCTACAGTCGCCTTTCGCTACTTCGCCTTCGTAAAAAAAAATGGAGCGAAAGGAATATCGCATCTTGATCAAACATTGTGTTTTGATGGGAAAAACTTCTGAACAATCATTGCAATGCATGCAGAAATGTTATCCCGCGGCTGGGTTTCGATCCGGTTTCTCCTGTGTCGACCACATAAACACCCTGCGGATTGTAATCGAACAATGCGTCGTGTGCAGATCTCCGCTGCATTTGCTCTTCATTGATTTCGAGAAGGCTTTCGATAGTGTGAACTGAGATTGCATCTGGGTTGCTTTGCGCAGGAGAGGTATCCCTGAGAAGCTTGTGGCTATTATTAAGGCAACCTACGTACGTCCGCGCGAGATGTCGCGTACTCCACAAGGGTAAGGTGTCGGGGAACTTTGAAGTTCAAAGCGGAGTTGGGCAGGGCTGCATCCTTTCACCAATCCTATTGTTCTTAGTAATTGGTGTTGTGTTGCATGCAGCTTTACCCGTGGGATGCCGTGGAATTCAATGGACCTTGATGTCTCACTTACAACACCTGGATTACGCTGTTGATACATACATATATGCCTACTCTCCCACAAAATCATGGATCTGAACGAAATGGCTTTGGATATGGAGAGGGAGGCAAGCAAGGTTGGGCTAAAGATCAACACTAACAAGACCCAAGTTCTTAGCCTGGCTTTAAGTCCCACTCACACCATTAATGTTAATGGAGAGCCTGTGGAACAAGTGGACGGATTTGTCTACCTACCTAGGCAGCATTGTTGTCGTTGATGTTGAACAGGATATCGCTCGTCGCATCAACCAGGCTAGATGCAATTTCGTCATGTTGTCCAAAATCTGACAAAGCAGTTATGTTAGTGTTAAGACTAAACTGGGCCTGTTTCGCCCCCTGTCTGTGCTGCTGAGCAGCACATGGGAAGTAAAAGTGACCGCAACAGTTACCAGAAAATCGTAGGCTTTCGTCAATTCCTGTTTTCGTCGAATCTTAAGAATTTTCTGGCCCGAAACTTAGTCGGCGCACGGGTCAGATGCCTATCGACGAATTGATTCGCAGGCGAAAGTGTCAGTGGATTGGTCACACGTTGCGCAAGGGCGATAATTACATTGCTGGACGCGCTATGCAATGGAACCGCATTTCCCAAAGCGGCCGACGAAGTTGTCGTCCTAGAATCTCGTCGCGCAGATCAGTGGATGATGAGTGTAAATCACTGGGGAAATCTTGGCGTGAGATACGTAATATGGCCGGAAATCGAACACGATGGCGCGTAGGTGTAGTAGACGTGCTATGCCCCACAAGGGGTTAAGGCAATTTAGTAGTAGCTGCTCCTTCGAGAACCACAGTTGATCAGTGATTTAGTGAATTTAAAATGGGTCGTACAAGCGCCAAAGACGCACCTAGCTCTAGAAGGCTAAAGAATACTACGAATGCGGAAATCGTAAAGCAAGCACATCGAATTGTTTGGCGTTGTTGCAGCGTAATTGAGCGGACTTTTTCGACGTTTTGTGACGATGGTTCCATTACCATACGCCTGAGTCCAATAGCGTGCCTGCAGAGTGGCTGAAAAACCACGAAAGCCGACCAAAGCAACCAAAAGACCAACGCTCGGCCGGGAAGGTTATGGCCTCCGTTTTTTGGGATGGGCATGGCTTAATCTTCATCGATTATCTGCAGAAGGGAAGAACAGTCACATAATAGTATTATGCAGCGTTAATGGATAACTGAACGACGAAATAAAGAAAAAATGACCCCATATGGCGAAGAAAAAAATTTTGTATCATCACGATAACGCACCGTCACACACGTCCTTGAGAACGATGGCCAAATTATATCAATCACGATTCGAATTGGTTGCTCACCCACCGTATTTTCCAGACTTGGCCCCCAGCGACTATCATCTGTTCCCACACCTCAAGCTGTGGCTCCAGGGAAAGAAACTCAGATCGAATGCAGAAGTCATCGTGGAAACCGGGGTGTATTTCGAATGTCCGTTACGCTGGCACCCCTACCACTAAGTATCGACATCAGGCATGGTGTATAATTAGGTGCTAATTAGTTGCTCTATTCCCGAATTTATTGCTCCTGCTGATTCGCCAAAATTGATGATTTTATTTTGGGGGGTGCTAGCGTAACGTTACGGTAGCACCCCCATTTTTTTTATCCAACATCCATCATACCCAGATTTGATGTCAAATTAAAGCCATAATTAATTGCTAATTTGTTGCTCTATTCCCGAATTTGTTGCTTCTGGTGACTTGCTAGGATAACATTTTTTGTATGTACAGAAAATTTTATCCTGGCAAGTCACCAGGAGCAATAAATTCGGGAATAGAGCAGCTAATATTTATTGCTTTCATTATGCATCAAGGTTTTTTCAGATTTGTGCCAGTGGAGATAGTACAGGGTGGTATAAATGAGGTGTCCTTCCCATATTTAAGCTGGAGTCCTGGCGAATCGGCAGGAGCTATAAATTAAAGAATAGAGCAACAAATCAGCAATTAATTATGGCTTTCATTTTGCATTGAATTTGGAGACAATAAATTCCGTATTAAAACGAAACGTTATCCTGGCAATTCGGCAGGAGCAATAAATTCCGGAATAGAGCAACAAATTAGCAAAAAATTATGGCTTTCATTTTACATCGAATTTTGGTGCGATACATAACGTAACATTACGCTAGCACCCCCACATAAAATCGTCATTATCCTGGCAATTCGGCAGGAGCGAATAATTCGGGAATAGAGCAACTAATTAGCACCTAATTATACACCGTGTCTGATGTCGATACTTAGTGGTGGGGGTGCCAGCGTAACGGACGTGTATTTCGATGGCTTGGACGTTTCGTAATACATGAAGGGCATCGAAGTGCTGGAAAATCACTATACCAAGTGTATCGCCCTCGAATGCATCTATGTTGAGGAATAAATATAACTTTGCCCAAAAAAAGATTGTTTTTATTAAAAATCCCGGGACTTTTCAGCCCATGTAGTATATAAGTTTCGGACTCGGGACATTACATTAAAATCTTACCGAAACAGCACGCGTATCCTCCCATAAGAAGTTTCACTTCAAAAAATTTTCCAAGAAGATTGTCTGCTGGGTGTTGCTTATATGTACTATGTTTGTATATATAATATTTAAATAGTTTTTGGTGTTAATTGAAACGTGAACATAATATTTCAAAAAATTCGGCTATCAATAGATACGTTCACACACATATCACACACAAGTTGTACACTATTCAAATGTTCGACCAGAGATTGAAATCAATTGAGAAAGTGCAAAGACGAAGATTAACATGTTATATCTAAATATTTAGATAGCATGCTTTTCGTCTATTGGAAATAGTTGGACAATTCGGAATTTCTACACTACAATTACAATAGAATAGGGTTTTGTCAAGTATTGACGATTTGCTTGTTTTCTATAAAATTTATTTATACTTTTATCTGAGTTTGCGGATCATCGACCTGAAATGGCAAATTATAACAAATAATAGCTGCGGTTTTTCGTACAGAGCAGAGTATAGCACATTAAGCGGCAAAAAATGATCTAGAGAGCAAATTAAAGTAGCGAACACGAAACGGGGCATGTCTTTGCTGGGAGTGTGTCTTGGTTTAGTTAGAATTCAAATGTCAACTCATATTTCAAGAGAAAACTTAAATCCGTTAGTACAGATGCAATCTGACAAATTTCCTTTAGGTAGCAAAATTATTTTGTATGTTTACTATTCCATATCATTACACAAAGCGAACATTTTATTGACAGCAAATGAATTTTATGTACTTCCCAAACGGAAACTGCCCGAAAACTTTGACTAGACATACACATCCAAATATGTAATATCACAAATTATTCAAAGTGAATATGCTGCCACCTAACAAAAATTTCAGCAATAGATGCCGCCTTATTGGAACGAAATTGAACGGACCCACTGAGCAACCGACGCTATCGCGGGGGCTTTTGAGAGGGCATTTTTTTGGCGCGCATCTGATTCCGGGGCATTGAGTGTGGAGGAGTGTTCGCATTCGTATCGCGTTCGGTCCGTGAATTTTTATGGGAACTTTTGTTCGCTTGTTTGCAAAGTCCCGGAGAACATAGATTGCGAAAAACGGTTAGTGTGGGAGTGGTTGAGTGATCCTGGTGGTCCGCTGTCCGTTTCGTTGGGAAAAAGTGCCTCCGTATATTCGTGCTGAGTGTTTACTTTCTAATTTTCAATACATGGGAAATACACACGTAATACTACTGTAGCGTGAATACCACTTACCATAAGAGTGGGTAGCATAGCTACGAGCCCGTGCAGTGAGCCCCGTGCGAGAAAAGTGCCATTGTGTGGAGGGCTCCGCCACCAGCGCAGGAGCCCCCGCTAAGTGGGCCCCCTGAACTAACACCAAAGCAAAGGCGACGAGCAGAACAATCATGAAAAGTTCTCCGTACCAATAGTAGCTATCCCACTTTCTCTAATAAGACGCTGAGGTGCGAGATAACGTATTAAGAGTGTTTTGATGAGAGATGAAGGTATAAAGTCAGTCTCAAAGTAGAAATCATCAATACTTGTACACTCGTATTGCAGGATTCGGGGTTATGCTAAAGCAACTTGATATTCTCGTGTTTTCTTATTATCATTTTGAGTTTTGAAACTAGCTTACGTGCAGCCCTTCCATACAAAAAAGTGATAAAGTCCTCTAAAAATTATGTATAAAATTTTTAGATTGATTAGATGATGATAATGGTGGCTTGAAAAGAATCACCGAATTAAGGAGGTGAATAGCACCCGGTATATAAACCTAGAAAAGACTATTTCAGTCATACATTTTGCGGATTTCATTTGAAATTTAAATTTCTCAATGAATTGTATCAACATCTTTGATGTTTAGAAGGAATGCTGATTAGCTTATGTCACGATTTAGATTCCAATACGTTCTACTCGGAACTGTTCACAGTTCCAAAGCAAAGTTAGGTTGGCGGAATCGAGTTACTTGTATTCATAGAGAAAATCTAACTGGATTATCCGTTCTGTTCATACTCGCCAGTTTGAGTTAAATGCCTTGAACTATTTTTCCAATTGTACTATACACTTTCGGGTAAATTATCCCAGATCGAAAAAAAAAAATAAGGTTTTTTTTATTCCATTTTTCTCGATAACTCTCATAATTCATTTTTGTTCGGATGTATCATTTTATTGGTCTCCATTTTGTTGTGACGATTCAATTGAAAATTTGAATTCACATAAAATTTATTATAAATACACTCAATTTGTATCATTTTCTGCTGGTCCTAAGAATTGTCTTATGGGGGATTTAAATGAAAAAAGGGGGGAATTGTTGACCTCTGACAAATTTGCCCACTTAACGTCGTTATTGGAAGCCCAGATGTATGCGAGTTGAAGCTAAATGTTTTCTACTAGGAAAAGAATTCTATTTAGTTGTGAATCTCATAATGAGAAATGTTTTTTAGAGTGCTATTACAACTCGATGTATAGTACTTCAGCCTAGAATACTTTTCTTTCTCGCTTTATTAGTTGAATACATGAAAAAAATAGGATAAAATCGAAAAAAAAACACTACACTATATCGTAAATAGGAATAACTTGAATTTTGCCGAATAACGAATAGTTTTGAATAAAAAAAAAAATATACATGCGCTTATCTGTCTGAATTATTTGGTATGCGCCATGCTAAGCAAAAATAAAATGCAGGGCTAAGTAGAGCCTTTTCTTCCTTCTCTCCCTCCTCTCGGCATCTCATGGTTTGATTTCTTTAGTTGGGAGATTTCTCACATTGTTGCGCCATGAAATCTCACGGCCGGGAGGGTTGTGAGCGCAGGACCCATGTCATCTGGGGCCCATATATGAGCCGAACACTATCTTAGGCTCACGCAACCTGGAGGGAAAAGGAATCTGTTCTGACTGGACGGTTTCTTTTTGTGTGTATCCGGCCTTCGTGCCTTATTTGAGTAGTTTGACTGATGCAGTCCTTTGTCCCTGCACGGGATTTTGCTGTTGTTTGATGGGAGTTTGCCGTTCTGACGTGCACCTTAATTTTCAGTTTATATATATTTTTGAATTTCTTTGCCTTTGTCTCTTTTTTTTTGTAACGGGCCTGATGTGCGATACTTGTTCTGTACGCTGATGACGGAGGCCAACAGCTGCGTAACTCACCCCGCAACTCCCGATAACTGAGCTGGTCTGCCAGCGCACATCACCTGTAGCATGTTGGAGAGGTTTTTTTTCACCTTTGGTGCCTTTTGGCCTTCACCGCCAACTAGTACTCCTCGTCCTCCGGCAGTCATCACTACAAATACTTAACTAATTCCCTTTTAGCCTCAGCAGAAGAAGCCGCAAGAAGTAACAACTTAAACGCCGTATATACAGTGTCATCAAGGAGTTTACAGGTGGTCGTAACTCCTGCCAACATCCGGTAAAAGATAGTGATGGAAAGCTACTTATCTTTGAGGCGGTGGAAAGAACACTTCGCCGCGGTCTTGAACCGTGTAATCTCTGGTGAAGTTCCCCCTCATATAGATAATTTAGCTAACCATCAAAATGTGCGTATACGGTCCACTGCCCCGACTAAAGAGGAAAAAGTCACTCCAATTATTGCACTAAAACGAGGAAAGGCCGCCGGACTCGACGGTATCCCTGCCGAACTTTATCAAGCAGCGCCAAGCATAACTGCCGATTTGCTGCACCCACTTGTTGGTAAAGCGTGGAATACGGAGACCTTTCCCACTGAGTGGAAGGAAGGTTTGATCATCAAGCTTCCAAAAAAGGGTAGCCTCACAGATTGTAATAATTGGAGAGGCATTTGTGTGCTTCCTGCCGTTGCCAAGATAATAGCTAAAATCGTCCTGGAAAGACTAAAGGCCCACTTAGAAAGCACAATTGATGAAGAGCAGGCTGGTTTTCGATCCGGATTCTCCTGTGTTGATCATATTAACACCTTGCGAATCATCATCGAGCAATGCGCTGAATACGACTCTCCGCTTCACTTGCTTTTCATCGATTTCGAAAAGGCTTTCGATAGTGTGAACCGGGATTCTATATGGGCGGCCTTGCGCAGGAGAGCCATCCCTGAGAAGCTTGTGGCTATTATTAAGGCAACCTATGATGGCGCGAAATGTCGCGTTCTGCATAAAGGTAAGGTGTCGGGGGACTTTGAGAATTGCAGTGGAGCTCGGCAGGGGTGCATCCTCTCACCGATCCTATTGTGATCGGCGATGTGTTGCATGCAGCCCTATCCGGACTCGACAGAGGAATTCAATGGACTTTGACATCTTATCTACAACATCTTGACTACGCTGACGACATATGCCTACTCTCCCACAAAATCATGGATCTGTCCGCAATGGCGTTAGATCTCGAGAGGGAGGCAAGCAAGGTTGGGCTAAAGATTAATACCAACAAGACCAAGGTTCTTAGCTCGCCGTTGCGAAAAAGAAATCCGACACCTATTTCCATCAATATTAATGGGCAGCCTGTGGAGAAGATGGACGACTTCGTCTACCTGGGTAGCATTGTTGCCGAAAATGGTGGTACGGAGCAGGACATCGCTCGTCGTATCATCCAGGCTAAACGCGCATATGGCATGCTGTCGAAAATCTGGCAGAGCAGTTATCTCAGCATCATGACCAAGCTGGGCCTGTTTCGCTCCCTGGTACTATCAGTGCTTTTGTATGGGAGCAGTACATGGAAAGTTTCCGTAGAGTTAGCAGAAAGCTGCAAGTTTTCGTCAATTCATGTCTTCGTCGAATTTTAAGAATTTTCTGGCCCGAAACAATATCAAATGAAGAACTAAGTCGGCGTACGGGTCAGATGCCAATCGACGAATTGATACGCAGGCGAAAATGGCAGTGGATAGATCACACATTGGGGAAGAGTGATAAATGCATTGCTTTGCATGCCATGAAATGGAACCCCATTTCCAACCAAGGCCGACCAAGAGGGGGTCCTCGAATCACATGGCGTCGATCTGTGGCAAAGGAGTGTCAGGCACTGGGTCAGTCTTTTGGGGAGTTGCACCCTATTGCCCAGAACAGAGTACGATGGCGCGCAGGAGTAGTTGACGCGCTATGCCCCGCTAGGGGTTAAGGCAAAGTACTAAATACTTAACTAGTTATATTCCACAGGCATTATTGATCCCGTGGAGTTTCCATAGCGAGTCGAAAAGAGTCCTTCGTCGAGCGTCTCCTGGTTCACTTCAACGGGCCTGGTGCACTGGCTGCTTCACGTCCGGCTAGATTCCTAACTAAAATGTACACAAAGAATTATTTTCTGTTAGGAATTCAGCTTAAAACTAGTTATCTGACGATCGTCGACCTATGTGGCGGAAAGGATGAAGTTTCGATGCCAGAGCGATAGAAACATCAAACCGAAACGAATAATATATACACGGAATTCGTATATTTAACGTCAATTGAATTGCATTGTGAATTGCAATTTTATTATTTAATAAATTTAATTTCATATTGTGAATTACGCCAATGTTATTTGTATAACTTCCGTGAGATGGCGAGAGAAATGGGATGAATTAGCGAACAAAGAAAATAAATCATTTTTGTTCAAGTACTGTCACAGAATGAACACGAATAAACCGCAAATATTATTTTGTCAAACAAGGATCGTTTCTTTTTGTTTAAGCGTTAAGTCTAACAAAAATCCGATGAGTGGGAGGCAAATCGAACCTCACATTCGGAATATAACAACAATATCAGGTCTGCCTAAAGACAATCGTGGTCCGAATTTTCTGAGGATGTTGATAGCACAAATAAGGCTTCGTCGGATTTTGGCTGAAAAGGGCGCTGATCAGATAAGTGCTCTTAAAAGAACGGACGGTTGAATTACAACTGATGCCGAGGATACTGGTAAACTTTTGCTGAGTACGCATTTCCCTGGATATGTGATCCTAGGAGGGAATGTCCCCCTTCCTATCTCGGGTCGTCTACACAGGGCACGTCTGTCTGATTGGAGAGCTGCAAGAACCATTTTTACTCCCGATAAAGTCAAATGGGCCATCGACTCCTTTAGTCCATTCAAATCCCCTAGTACTGACGGAATATTCCCCCCCTTCCTCAAAAGGGGCAGGAAGCATTGACTCCATATCTCACCACTATTTTCAGGTGTAGCTTCGCACTGGGATACATTCCTGTCGCTTGGAGACCGACCGAAGGTAGTTTTCATCCCTAAGTCGGGGAATCGCCAAGGGTGACCCTAAATCCTATAGGCCGATCAGCTTTACATCTTTCATGCTGAAAGCGATGGAAAAGATCCTTGACGAACATATACGTCAAACTCTCCTCAACAGGATTCACTATATGATAGACAGTTTGCCTACCAATCAGGAAAGTCCACCGCGACAGCTCTACATCACCTGGTGAGTGAGATATAATCGGCAACGGAAGCGAAAGAAACTGCCTTATGCGCCCTCCTCGACATTGAGGGCGCCTTTGTCAATACTTCGTTCACTGCTATCGACAGCGCTTTAAGGGTCAAGGGTGCGGACGTGACTACCGCAAAATGGGTGGGACAAATGTTCTCATCGAGAAGGGTCCATGCTGCGATTGGAGACTGCTCCTTAGCGGCTAGTGTCACTTGTGGGTGTCCACAAGGAGGTGTCCTATCGCCACTCCTGTGAAGCTCAGTGGTGGACAGTTTGCTTGGGAACACGGAGCTTCTCTTCACAAGGATACGCCGATGATCTGGTGATTTCGGTTAGGGACAAGTTCGAGGAGGTCTTATCATCCTTCAATCAGCACTATGCATAGTACAGGAATGGTGCAGCGCAAATGGCCTACGAGTTAACCCTTCAAAGGCAGTTGCAGTCCCTTTTACTAAGAAAAGACACCTCAGACAAATCAGATGCCCCCTAATGTACAATCTACCCATACCCTTGGCAGACAACGTCAAGTACCTTGGGCTCATTCTTGAGTAGTATTAGACAAAGCAACTAAAGGTCTGTGGATATACAGACAATAGTACAAGAATGTAGGCAAGACGTGGGGAATCAAACCCTCTATCGTCCTCTGGCTTGGGCGAATCAAACCCTCTATCGTCCTTTGGATTTACAAGGCGATCGTTAGATCCATGCTAGAATATAGTGCAGTTGTATGGTGGAAAAGAGCCTATACAATAACTGGCAGATCCACCCTACGTAATATTCAGAGACTTGCTTGTCTCATGTCTACCGGAGTCATTCACTCCTGCCCTTCTGCGGCGCTTGAGGTACTGCAAGACCTTCCACCATTGCATGTACATGTAATAGCACAATGAAAGCTGGCGGTCCTCAGATTGAAGGCTTGTGATGCCCTTACTAAGCTGACCAGTATGCCATCGGACCGTCTGGTGAAAGAACCATCCAGCAACAAGTTCTTCAATACTATAATCTGGAGAAGAGAAAACTGGTTGGAGGAACATTCCGTCAAGTGGTTCACGGATGGATCAAAGACGGCTAATGCGACACAGGTGCCGGAATAGTGGGCCCTAACCAGGGTATTTCTATACCTATGGGTGGGTTCGCAATTTTCCAGGCAGAAGTACATGCCATCGAGTCGTGTGCGGAGCTCTGCCTGAAAGCCGGAATCTGTAGCAAGAATATAGCTACATATAGGTATAGTATATTTACTAACAGCCAGGCAGCCATACTGGCGCTAAGCAATTGGTCTGTCTCCTACAAGTTAGTGCGTAGCGCCAGAATGTATTACAGAAAGTTGGCTCCTCGAACATGGTAACGTTATACTGGGTTCCTGGCCACGTCGGTATTTTTGGGAATGAACAGGCTGATGAGCTGGCCAGGATGGCCTCGGACACGCCCTTTTGTGGACCTGAGCCCTTTTGCGAGATTCCGCTAAGTTGTGTCAGTAAATGCATCAGAGACTGGGAGCGTACTGAGGCCACCGTCTAATGGGACTATCTTCCAGGCCCGAGCCAAGCCAAGATGTTCATATCTGGTTACTCGCGCAGCAATACATTTGAACTTTTAAAAATGAACCGTTACAGGGCTAGAAACATTTGTGTCCTCCTACCTGGACATTCCTGCCCAAGGGGTCACTTTATAAATCATGGGTATAGTTTTGGACGCTAACTGTCATTTCTGCGAGGGCGATGATGAAACGTCACTGCACGTTCTTTACGAATGTGAGGCACTGGCCCAACGTCACCTAGTAACCCTGGGCATCACCTTCCCTGAAGCAGATGACATTACTTTGATCCCGCTGACCCCTTTAAGCGAATTCATTAGCGCGATCAAACTTGATCGACAGGCCTAGGCCTGTTGCCAGACCAGAGCTATAGCACAATAGACTATTTGGCCTTGGTGTTAGTTGGCCTCTTGGCGCCCGCAGCCCTTCTTTCAATCTAATCTAATAATCGAAGTCTAATGAAAAACTATCTGAGTTTGCGTTCTCTTTTTGACAGCCATTGCAGGTAGCTAGCTAACTCGTCAACTTTTTTTCTGTCACTGAGAAAAGTGTTAGTCCAGGACCTCTACTTTATGCACTTTAAAGAGTTTTGTTATTTGATATCTAATCTGAACCTATATCCGCGTTTTGTTTTGCTCCCTCTTGAAACGGACGGTTTGGTGGGCATCCGAAGATGCCCGTGGGGACGGAGCCTAGGTAGTATTTGTATATTGACCGTCAGGCCGTGCCATCTGGTGAAGAAAAAGGCCCCTCAACAAGCTAAGCAGCAGCCTATGCTTGCTGTAACTCAGTTCGGGAGATGTGGGCGGGGTTTTTGTCGCTCGTTGCCCCTGTCCATAAGCCTGGGGAAGACAACACAAACAGTGGAGGTAAAAATGGGGAATGAAAAAAATAGTCGATAAGGATGGAATGGTTGGCAAACGGATCAGACGCCCAAGCGGTCGAATCTGGGTCCGGGTGTAATGGGACCCTGGGCCTCTGGTTTCGTACCACCAACAGATCACTACTCATCAGGTGCTGCTTCGATCTGCCAGTGGGAGCAGCACAACCAGACCAGAATAAGGCTCATTGCACTCTTTTGGAACAACTGTACGCATTACACTAACAACATTGATCTTCAGAATTCTAGATGAACAGCTGGTGTAAAAAAGTTGTTCTCAAGGCGAATTTGTAGATTGCAATATTCGGAGTTCGCTAAGAGTAATGAATTATTTTTTTACGAGAGCAGCTTCAGCAGATCTGGCCCCTATTATGTATGTAATTCGACTCAAATCGAATTACTTTCGAAAGGATGAAAATGGTACCATGTATCTCCAAAATGAGCCTCTCAATTTCAATAATCATCGAGCATTCGGTACTGATTATTTGAAATTGGGAAAATCCTTTTCGACTTACATGGTATGGCTGCGTTCCTTTGAACGAATCAGGTTTTGACATTTCTCAAATACTTCTCCATATGCTTTCTCCTCCGGTAAAATTTGTACGGACAACTGTCATGAAAATGTTCCCCTCCGGATCTGAGAAGTATCCGAGAAGTGTCAAAACTTGATTCGTTCGCTGGAACGCAGAGATTTTCATCCATTCGAAAGCGATTCGAATCGAATTACTTGCTAGGGCCCTGCTTTTTTGTGCAAAATGGCAGCTTTAATGGAAACTTTCGGGACTATCGAAACTCTCCACCGACATTTATTCGATTCTCACCATGGATAGTTCCTTAAGCTTGCTTTGGCACTATCGTAAACAGTTACACTGAATCCGACTAACGAAACCCCGTATACCAACAGTTAATTAACAATAGCTTTATTTCTCGGGGCATATGTAGAAATTATTTTTGGATGGAATAAGTTACGTAAATTTGCGCGTATCTAGTCGAAATGTTATTATATACTCGAAGTTTTATGAGGAAGCCAAAAACAAGATTCCGCTGGCATTTTATGGATATTCGTACTATGTATGTACTTATTTGCTTACGATATAATTCATATTTTTATGATGGGGCGAGTTTTAATTTTCATAGAAAAAACTCCTTTCTTTCAATTTCAAATCGTAAATTTCATATCTAATCATCCGCAAGTGCCAAAAACGATCTGAGCGATAAGTTTCTGTTTATCAGCTGTTTCTCTTTATACTCTAGATGAAATCTGAGAGTATTATAAGTTTGCCACAAAGTTTGTAACGCTAAGAAATAAGGCTCGCAGAAAAAAATGAATGATACAGAAGTTCATATTATCACTCGAATATCTCAAAACCGGATGTCCGTCTGTCCGTCTGTCCGTCTGTCCGTCTGTCCGTCTGTCCGTCTGTCCGTCTGTCCGTCTGTCCGTCTGTCCGTCTGTCCGTCCGTCCGTCCGTGACCTCTCTAGCTCGAGAACGCGTTGAGCTATGAAGTTCAAATTTTGCACACGTTATTTTTGACAAAAAATGAAGGCTAAGTTCGTGAACGGGCTAAATCGCTCCACCCCTTCTACCCCTTCCCATACAAAATGACACATTTTTGAAAATTTACAATAATCAGACTTTCTCAGAAACTATAAAACATATTGGTTTGAAATTTTTAATATATCACTTTTATGATAATTGTAACCTATGTAATAAAACTTATTGTAATCCTCACCCTCCTTCTACCCCCTCCCATACAAACTGCACTATTTCATGAAATACGTTAAGCCAATTTACTCATTACCTATACAATTTATCGGGCTGAAATTTTGTACTTAACACTTAATTAACAATATCAGTTAGATTCAAAAAAAATAATCGATTACCCTTACTCCGTCTACCCCCTCCCATACAAAATGACACATTTTTGATAATTTACAATAATCAGATTTTCTCAGAAACTATAAAACATATTGCTTCGAAATTTTGAATATATCACTTTATTGATAATTGTAGCCTACATTATAAAATTTATTGTAATCCTCACCCTCCTTCTACCCCCTCCCATACAAACTGCACTATTTCATGAAATACGTTAAGCCAATTTACTCATTACCTATACAATTTATCGGGCTGAAATTTTGTACTTAACACTTAATTAACAATATCAGTTAGATTCAAAAAAATTAATCGATTACCCTTACTCCGTCTACCCCCTCCCATACAAAATGACACATTTTTGATAATTTACAATAATCAGATTTTCTCAGAAACTATAAAACATCTTGCTTTGAAATTTTGAATATATCACTTTTATGATAATTGTAACTTACATTATAAAATTTATTGTAATCCTCACCCTCCTTCTACCCCCTCCCATACAAACTGCACTATTTCATGAAATACGTTAAGCCAATTTACTCATTACCTATACAATTTATCGGGCTGAAATTTTGTACTTAACACTTAATTAACAATATCAGTTAGATTCAAAAAAAGTAATCGATTACCCTTACTCCGTCTACCCCCTCCCATACAAAATGACACATTTTTGATAATTTACAATAATCAGATTTTCTCAGAAACTATAAAACATCTTGCTTTGAAATTTTGAATATATCACTTTTATGATAATTGTAACCTACATTATAAAATTTATTGTAATCCTCACCCTCCTTCTACCCCCTCCCATACAAACTGCACTATTTCATGAAATACGTCTTAACGTCTTAACGACTTACGTCTTACGTCTTAACGATGCATCCGAGATTGCAACCAAAATTATTTATTGGCTTTAACCAGGTTCAAATTCATCTAGAGTATTGCATGATTGGGGTTTACCCCAATCGTAGTTCTTTTATGTTTTTTTTATGGTTCCGCTATTCATGTTTCTATTTTTGAAATTCTGCACACAATTACCTCGTCTTAATGTACTCTCTCGGTTGAATAACATTTCCGGAGTTCGTAGTGTATTAAAATACGATTTGTTTACGAAGCTCATCCTGGATGGAATAGGAAACACTTGTTCTTGTCAAAGTTCTGTCTGCTTGGATTGGATGCCTATTGATTGATAACTACATGAATTAGAGTGGGCTCAAATTGTATTTATCGTGCGTACAATACTAGGTACGCTTCAGCCCCATTATCGTTAATGAATGACCACTTGGAAATGTCTACAGAAACTTCTTATAAATTTATGGTTATATTTATAATGAGAAGACAATAGTCTGCTTATTTGTCTGGCAATCGGTTGACGAGTTTGCACATGTTGACAAAACATATTGCCCAGATAATAAAACTGAATTATGTCATATTTGTTGATAACTCAATTAAGATAGAAATTGAATAGGAGTGACATCAAATGTGAAAAAATAGCGTTTTGAGTGTTGTAAAACCTGATATGGAATATATTTTTGCATGAGATGCTCATTGCTGTCTATGGTTGGTAGGATACAGAGTAAAAAGTTAAGAAAAACGTCCCAAATAACCTCTTTAAAGTTTTCGCAGCAAAAGTACCGGCCATAATTGCACACATGTAACTGAAAGAAGTGTAATAAATTCGGGCCTATTTAGTGCTAATTTCGTACAAATTCTATTCACATTATTTTTAAAAGTTACGGTAGTGTCCAGCAGCTTAAGATTTAAGCTGACGGACTATAAAATAAAATTTTTTTAGTCACAAACTACTCGTTATATTAAGTGCTAATTTCGTACAGTCGAAAGAAATAAATAGATTTTTGTTTAGAGTTACGGTCATGTCTAACAGCTTAGACTTAAGCCGACAGACAACCGATTTTATATATTTTTATTTATTTATCAATTTTTTTTTTTTTTTTTTTTGTCATAATTTACAAGTGCTTGGTGTATTTAGTAATAATTAGTACAGCTTTTCCACTCCGAGAAAATCATCATCACCATCGTGGCGCGACAGCCCGACGTCGGGCCTTGGCCGCCTGGATCGTTGTCCTCCAATTATCTCGGTCACGTGACCGCGTCCCCCAATCTTGGAAACCCAGTAGTTCCGCGGCGTCCACACCTACTGAGCTTTCCCAACGAGATCTCGGTCATCCTCGCAGTTTCGCTCCGTCGACTCGTTCTGCATTCATTACTCTCTTAGGCATACGATCATCGTCCATTCGTTGTACATGCCCTGCCCATTGAAATCGTCGTAGTTTGACGATTTTCGAAACTTCCAGCTCATCGTACAGTTCATACAACTCATGGTTGTACCGGATGCACCATCCATCTCGATCGCAAACGGCCCCGAAAATTCGCCGTAGAACCTTACGTTCAAAAGTGTTTAGCATGTTTTCGGAGGCTTGAGTTAGGGTCCATGCTTCGCAGCCATAGCATAGCACTGGTCGTATAATGGTTTTGTACACGCGGAGCTTCGTATTTCTGTGCACATGCTTCGATTTCATTATGGGGAGAACCGAGAAAAAAGTCATATTAGCTAACTGTGTCCGTCGCTTGATTTCGTCAGTTTCATTGGCGTCCCTTGACAAGTTGCAACCCATTTAAATGAAGTCGTTCACGAACTCGATGTTGAGGTCCCCCACATTGATGCTCGGTTGTGCAGGTGGCCTTTTCGTCGGTTGCATCATTATTTTAGTTTTACCCTCAGTGATACGTAGTCCAACGTCTTTTGCAGTGGTACTGAGCGTATGCAAAAGTTCTTCTGCAGTCAATCTTCTGGACATGATGTTGATGTCGTCGGCGTGCGCTGCTAATTGTGTCTTGTTGTTTTCCATATTCATAGCCCGAATAGCGTATTCCCGTGCTAGGTTGGAAAGCGTCGGTGCCAGTCCATCGCCCTGTTTCAGATAAGTGCGTTTTTCAAATAGATCAGTAAGTCTATTATGGATCCTGATCTGTAATACAGAGTTGGTCATCGTCATCTTCGTCAGTCTCACTAATTTGGCCGGTATACCAAATTGCAGCATGATGTTGCACAGTACTCCACGATCGATACTGTCGTATGCCTGCTTGAAGTCGACAAAGATTTGGTATACGTTTACGTTGTATTCCCATCACCTCTGGAGTATCAGTTTGACTGTTAAGAGCTGATCGGTTGTGGAGCGACCAAGTCTTAAACCGCTTTGATATTCGCCAATGATTCGTTCTGCGTACGGTTTTATTCTATTTTCCAGAATTTCTGTCAAAATTTTATAGGACGTACAAACTAGTGATACGCCCCTGTAGTTCTCACACCGCAGTTTATCTCCTTTTTTGTGGATTGGACAGATGATGCTTCTGCGTCAATCGTCCAGAATCTCCTCGTCCTCCCTTACTCGCAGGAGTAATTGATGTGTGGCATTAGCTAGACCCGTTCCACCGAATTTTAGCAGTTCAGGTGGAATCTCGCCAGCGCCCGGCGCTCTATTTCGTTTTGGTGACCGCAACGCGAGATCAACTTCCTCTACTGTCGGGGGTTGTATGGGTGGGCCTAGATCAACAATATCGTCGAGAGTTTCTTTTGTGGGGATGTTAGATGGTAGGTTCAGAAGCTCTTCAAAATAAGAGGCCCATCGTTTGTTAATGCCATGGGTATCGCTGATCATGTTTCCGTTCTTGTCCTTTCAAAGGTTAGTCCTGGGTTGGTAGCCGTTCTTAATTGTATTTACTAGTTTGTGTGCTTGTTTGGTGCTCCTATTAGCTAAGTTTTCGTTTATGTTCAGCAACTGCTCGTCAAAGTATTTACGTTTCTTACGTCTAATTTTTCTATTCGATATTCGCCGTAGCTTGTCATATTTTTCTCTTCAGGCTCTGGTTCCTCGTTGAATCCATTGTCTGTAGGCCTCGTTTTTCGCGTCAAGTGAATTTTCGCATTCTTTGTCAAACCAGTCATTTCGCGCTCGCCGGGCTTTATATCCCACGACCTTCTCTGCGACATCCCTGATGGTACCCTTGAGTTCTTCTCAGAACCCATGGACATCTGTGCTGCTGATGTTGTGTAGCATTGACGATAGTTTGTCCTCAAGGGCGGTAGTATACGCCACCGCTGTAGCATCGCTCAGAAGCTTATCAACCGCAGAAATTTTGGGAGGGCTGATTCTCGATTGGTGCACTGATGAATTTCTACATCTGTAGGTCGTCTTCACCTGGTGATGATCTGAGTCGCAGTTTGCTCCTCGATAGGAGCGGACATCCATCACACTCGGCGCTCATCTCCTGCAAATGAGGACGTGATCAATGTGGTTGACGGTATGTGCGTCTGGATATTTCTAGGTCTGCTTGTGAATGCGTCGATGCGGGAAACACGAAGAACTTACGATTAGATTCCTGCTGCAGGCGAAGTCGATAAGTCGCTGGCCGTTGTCGTTACATTTTTCATGGAGAATGTAGCCTCCAGTGGTCCCCTGGTGCCAACTTTAATTTCCGACTTTCGCGTTAAAGTCTCCTAGCAGCAATTTGACGTCGTTTGTTGGAAGTGAGTCAAAGAGAGTCTCAAGGCGGGCGTAGAACTCGCCTTTTACTGCATCTTCTTTAACTTCAGTGGGGGTGTGCATATTGATGAGCCAGAGATTGAAGAATCAAGTCTCAATGCGAATGGCTCACAGCCGTTCATTTTTGGGTTTGAAGTCAGTAATGTGCGGCTTGAGGTGATTGTTTACTATAAATGCTACTCCAATTTCCTTGCGGCCCAATGGTTTGCCACTTGTAAAAATTGTGTGCGATTTCTTGTCATTGATCTCGCCGCCAAGCCAATTTGTTTCCTGGACTGCAGTAATGCTCGGTTTGTACTTTTCGACCTGTTGAAGGAGGGCTTTCTCGCCCCCCCCCCCTCCTCGGAGAGCGTACATTCCAGGATCCGAAAGAATAATCCTTTAGTCATTTGCGCAGTCGTCGTTGTTGATCCGTCCAATCCGAGGCTTTTGTTCCAGGTTTCTTGACATGGAGTGGTTTTTTCAAGGAAGAGTTGTCAGCACGTCGCTTAACCCCATTCGGAGGATTGCCTCGGAAGATAGCTGCTTCAGATGGTTTAATAAACGTGCTGGAGTTCAAACGACTATGGTTGCAGGTCCAACTACGCTAGTCATACCATCCTACTAAACCTGAGACGCTTAGGTGTTGGTCAGCCATTCAGGCTACAGCAATCTGCCTTTTTCCAAACTGTCTTATCGCTAAGACTTGGCCGTCAGCGGTTTGAAACACAACCGTTATCAGGGGGCGTCCACGTGGAGGACTATGGAAAAGGGGTTTGCCCCCCGGTTCTTGTATTGGATGTGGGAATTTAAGGTGCCAAGTCAAGTTGCAATGGTGGTTCTCCTCAACTTTTTGTTAACTAAATTAAATATATAAATGATAAATAAATTAATTTTATTTGAAATTGAGTTTATTGTGTTTTAAATATGAAATATGGAACTGCTAAACTGTTCGTGCTAGTATACTAGTATATGTCAAATTTGATTGGCGGTTTAAATTATTCAAAAATCAGTTATTGCTAATTTTCGTTTAATTCGTACTCTTCAAGGACACATTTTAATGCGTCGTTACGAACCAGTAAACAAGTCTTTTCCTTTTAATTCATTAAAGCTCCTGTCAATACAAATCCTATTAAAGTGATTGAGTAACATTTAACAACCATGGAACATTAATTTTAATCAGCACCGTCATGCAAACATCTAACATGTCGCCTAAAAGCTTCCGTCAGACAATTCCTATATCAAAATATTATTGCAAAACGTCGCCAATGATATCTATTTTTAATTTCCGTCTTTTTGCTCTTGTTTTGTTTCACAAATACTCACCCACGAGGGGCAAGTCACGCGTCTATCTGGACAATGATATACGTATATGACAAGGATGCTGACGGGTATGATGACAAGGATGATGCTATGATTTTATGTACAAAAAGCTCAAATGATATTGTTTTTATCCTTACGGAGACATACTCCGTGAGTTGCATGTATGCGTGCTTCGTTAGCATGTATGATTAAAAGGGTCTGTCTAAATGTATTTTTGGGATCAATTGATTTTAACATATTAATTCAGTATTACGTGTGTAGATACTACGCGACCGGCTTGATTGGAACAGTTTTTCAACAGACAAGTGTTCATTAGACTAGAAGGATGGGATTAACCCAGATTCGTTAAGATAATTTTAGCGGAAATCTGTGGGAAAATCGTTATTTTGATGTATGTTATCGAAAAATATTCATGCAGGGACTAAAGCTAAATATTTAAAATCGGAGACTCGAAATGACATCTTCGGTTCAAAAGATGATAAAATTAATGAAAATGCTTTTTTTTTAATTGACAGATCCTATAAACCAAATCTGTTAATTCAAATGTCAATGGTTTATCCGCCTCTTCCTGGATAGATCAATTTCCGAATCGGCACGAAACGATACTTAAGTATTTTAATTAAATTCAATGCGATTTCCTTAATTTGCAAGAAATTACAAACTTCATTTGTTTAAGAAATCAGGTATAAACTATTTACGAGTAATTAAAAAGTATTCATTATTATTCCCATTCATACATGATTTCAGTGTGTGAAATAGTTATTTTTTATTTTTATTTTAAATTTGGATATATGTGGTACTCTAGTGCTTCGTCGTTTCGTGCTTTTGAAAACGTTCTTTTCTTTCTTCCATTGTCTAAGGTAAATTAACAAGCTGACAAGGTACTGCAGTTGACATTTTGACTTTCTTGAAGGAAAATAGCACACTAAATTTGCAATAAGCACCGTCAGTCTCTTTAGAGTACGATAACCAAGAGTATTGGCGAAGCCAATTCAACTGAAATCTGTCGCAGAGTATCGCCAAACAGTTCACACTTGAAAAAAGACGTCATTTGACTGCACGACACATTTTCATCGCGTATGTGTTTGTTTTCTCAGATCACTGGATGCAAGTTAACTAACAAATAAACATTGAACGCGGAAAACGAAAACTAAACACACAAACGCACAAAAACCGGAGACTCGCCGCCATCAGTTGCCGACCACTGGATTCTTTTTCGCAGACTCTATGATGAAAGTGCAGCATTCAATAATGACATCTTTCATCACTCAAAATCAGCTGAGCGGAGGCCTGTATGTTAAGATGATAATGCTCCTCTCCAATAATTGAAGGTTGAAAAATATATATTTCATCTGGAATCCAAACATTTCCTAATATCTCTAATCTATCTTGGTCACTCACGGTCCTATTAGCAAAACGGTAAATCATTCTGATGGTATGGCAGACAGGAATGGTGATGGCTAGTCTAAAATCGCGGGCTTCAAATTTTCATTACTTTCTTTGGATTGTACAGATTTCGTTTTCTTTACTGTTGAGCTGCAGAAAAAGTCTTCAAGTGGATGTTCACACTGCGTGCGATGCCGAGCCGGACCGGGTCGAGCGATGCAATGCGATTACAAGCGGTTAAAGCAAGAAAATCGAAAGTCTTCAATTTTAAATGGAATTACGCTTTGAGTGTACACATTGCGTGCGATGCGATGCCGAGCCAAGCGATGGCCCGATGTAATTACAAACAATTTTGCTTTCTCGTGCGAGTACCGGCTGCTGATTTAGTTCGATGGAATTTTATGGGCTTTGCGATGCTTTGCGATGTGAAGCTCTATGGAGCAAGTACGAGCTGTAAAGTAATATTTGATGTATCAGATCACACTGAAAAAAATGCATGTATGTCTGGTTTTATACCCTAGACTTTTACTGTAGGGTATATTGTTTTTGTGACGCAGAAAATATGTAACGCCTTAAAGCAGGTTTCGGCGCGGCGGTGTGGCAGTGTATACATGGAAATTATGAGGGTCACCTCCTACTTCGACTTAGCCATGTCTGTCTGTCTGTCTGTCCGTTTGCACGATAACTTTCGATAGAATGAAGTTAGAAACTTGAAATTTTGGTCAAATGTTTGTAGCACGATCTAGTTGGTTGGTATTGAAAATGGGCAAGATCCGACCGAAGGAACCCCTACCTCCCCTACAGATGAAATTTCAAATGAGCGATAACTTTCGATAGAATGAAGCTAGCGACTTGAAATTTGGTTCAAATGTTTGAATGTAGATTTAGTTGGTTGGTATTGGAAATGGCCAAGCTCCGTCCCAAACAACCCCTAAGTCCCCTACAAATGAAACTTCAAATGAGCGATAACTTTCGATACAATGATGTTAGCGACTTGCAAAATGCGACAAATATTTATAGTGTGGGTTGGTTAGTTGATTTTGAGAATGGGCAAGATCCTATTGAACGAACGGTAACCTTCCCTATAAACGTTAGTTCAAATGTAAATATCCAAAATTCGAATGGATGAACGATGAAACTTTTCATTGGATCCACGCCCACAGCTCAAACTGACCATATGGGAAATTCACTTTTAATGCATATGGCCTTTGCCAGTTGGAAGCTTTGGTATCACAACTAGGTCTGTACAAGTCGAGGGTAGAAAGGGGGCGACCGGTAGCGTAGTGTGTTGATGCATTAGTCTCATGTTTGACTACCGGCGTTTCGGGTTCGAATCCCGTCCACGACGACGTTCGTGGCCATGGATGTGCAGGAGGTGCATGCTGGCAACTGCATTCTCCGAAACCAGTTTATGCCATCGAAACGTCAACTGGGCCGCATAGGACAGTTGACGCGCTATGCCCCACAAGGGGTTAGGGCAATTGAGAGAGAGATATACGCTTTGGACTCCAGTTTTGATTCAGTATGGCTCAAATGAAAGGTAATTACCACCGTAATAAGGTCGCGTTTAGAAGGCGTGGTTTCACAAGCGGTTTGAGCAGCGGACACCGCTGCGTATAAAGGCATAAAGCAGAAGCGGCGGTTTACATATTTAGTGCCGGTGCACATGAACGTCCAAATGTCGCCTGACGCTGCGTCACTTTTAATCGGATAGGAAGAAATACATTACGGGCAATGAAGCGATGCACATGGCCGCAGAAAGCTATCCGATAGCTATCTGGGATGACGCTGGCTTGTAAATTCAGGTTCGCCATTATGTGGCCCGGCTTATATAATACAGAGTGACGCTGCGTCCTATCGCATCATGTGAATTGAAATGCAGATAGGTATCAAAGAGGGAGGAGCTTAAGTGACGCGACGTCCGGCGTCATTTGGGCGTCCATGTACCGGCTCTTATACTGAATTCAAAACCTTTCTTCATCTCGTCTGAGGTCGCGGAAGAGATGATGAAATTCACCAACACTGGGCCTTTCTTCATTAATGGGATGCACCCAATAGTGACGCCCTTCTATTTTTAGAGCACTGTTTTCAAACAGAAATAAATTTACTGGGTCAAGCACAAACGACATGATGTCGAACAGATTATATTCCTTGAACTAAATTGGTCTCTACTCTCCATCATTCCGTGCAGTGAACATTCCGGATCATCATTACATCGCAAGCCATCGCTCTGATCGGCATAGAATCGCAAGCCATCGTTCGGCTCTGCATCGCACGGCGTGCAATGTGAACACCCATCACATCGCATCGCATCGCTCGACCCGGCTCGGCTCGGTATCGCACGCAGTGTGACCATCCACTAAGGCCCGTTTTCTCAATGTCCGATTAAACTCTTTGTTAACTATTTTAACAGGGACACAAATTAAAGGAAGCCCGTTTTCTCATAGGTCGATTAAATTACTGAGCCATGAAGTGTGGAACTTATCCCGGACCACAAATTATGGCAAAATCGGCTGATTTTCTTGGCGGAATTCTAGCGTTCGCTAATCTATTTCGTATCAGTACAGTCTCTCAGCATATTCTTTCGCAGCTGCGTTTTATCCAAATTCTTTTCTATCGAATGAATTTCCAGGAACTCTATACTTTATGGCCACTTTCATTGTTTTCATTTGAATTTGCAAAAGTGAATAGTTCTAGCCAACATCTAGTATCAAGTGTTGGGTTTTTGTTTGGGGTTGGGATTTTTTTTGGATAAGAGATTAATCGAACGCTAGGGGAAGGCTAGGTAGGTAAACGCCTGTTGCGGCTAAAGGATTATGAATTCGAAAAATATTTCTATTTATATTTTGCTGAAAATTGCATGGGGAATCACGTGACAGTGCGTTTATACGCCAATTTTCGGACACCTTGTATATGTAGCACATACAATAGTATAGTATTGGGAAGTTAAACATTCGCTGATTTCATCAAATCTCCAATCGATACATAAAATTTGCATACCATCTACGCTCTATGTGGACTCCTATCTGCCAACCATACGTAAACCCCAACATTAAAATGAATTCACGCCAAAATACACAATTCTGATTGATGCAATGACTTTCAATAATAAGCAAAATATCATCAAATAATAAAATAAATATCATTTTCGACATTTATTGTTTCAGGCCACTGAATATTTGAAAATCTTTGTTTACACCCAATGTAAATATAACTTTTCCGTTTTCCATTAACATAATAAACGTAATATGGAGTGAAGGTTAAGGTAAGAGATGACAGGTTGTAAACAGCACGTACTTAGAGAGTCACATACGTAACCTGATCAAGTTACTTATCAGCATATTTATATTTTCCGGTGGGTTATCAAGCGTTTTTCTTAGCTTCCGCTTCCACATACTATAGATATTATATGAAAACATTTATCATTCCTGGAATTCAGATACGCCTCTGAAATTCAAGACATTCGTTTCATCTCTTACCTATTTTCCACCCATCCATCCACTCCCATTAATGTCAAGTAAGTTTGCTCCCTTTTCATAAGGACTTCATTCCCTGTCTACACCTCATATATGTCTAACCAAGTTTCATAGGCACAGTAGCCCGCCTTCAGTAATATAAACAAGAAAAATGTTTCCATGCAAACACATTTTCTTTGAGCGTAACTTTAGAGTCTAAGGGATTGAAAAAAGTAAAGGTATATGTAATTTTAAAAGGAAATGAAAAATCGTTTGATATTCTTACAGGCGCTTTTCAGAAGCAACATACCAGTTTGCTTCCTTGTTGCCCCACTTTGTGTCCTTATCACTAAGTGTAAGGCCTCAGGCAATCCATAGCTTTGCGAAGGATATTCTGGGACGAGCCTCAGGTGTACGTAGGTGTTTATATGAGGTGCGGATCAACTTGTGGTTTACGCTGAAATGTCTGTGACTTTTCTTATTGGCCTTGAAAATTGTCATTATATGGAAACAAGGGAACAGGAAGATATATGGAATGGCAAAATATGTGGGACACTTTCACACTCACAACCTGATACGGGTATCTGCCACACCACTAAAAACTATATATTTATAGATAGTTGATTTGATAGTCAAAGCGGCATCGATTTGGCGGGAAATTTTGAATGAATCTATTTCCAAAAATTACGCTTGAAAGTTTCAGTTCGGGAACAGTACCTTTTTTTAAGGTCGCCACCCATTGATGAGCACAACCACGACCAAACTTCCATTGAACCATCAAATATCATAGAACGGTGGAAATAGGGGGAATTCTTTTGACATGGATATGTCTTATAGCTGGGGGTCATCCTAAAAATCTGTCCGTCACACGAAATGTGTTTTTTTCTACTCGGGGGTCAGAAGAGGAAACAAGCCCATTGAAAATTTTTCTTTTCTGGTTGTGCATGTCGTTTGAGTGAAGTGGTCATTGTGCATGGCTGTTGCTTGTTGATCCGCGCGGGCGGTGCGCTTGCGGGGATGCTGTGTGTACATGTTGGGATGTTGATTTGATAGCGATAAAGGTTGACGTTGTGGACGGCAAGAAATAACAAAGTGTACGGGTGAACGGGCGAACTTTCAATGACCTTCAATTTCCGCCAATTCCTTTCATCATTTAATAAAATAGCCCGTGTTGTACTATTTGAATCACTAGGGTCCCAGCAAAGGTAGCAAGAAGTCAGTTCGACTAACATTTGGACATGCGCAGACGCAATTTGAGAGAGTGTACATAGTTCCCGCCCCCCGAAGATGAGCGAGAGCGGATGAAGTTCATTCGAGCCAAAACGGATGATCCAGCGACTGCGTTTGTGCATTTGCAATGGCGGCGATTTGAGGTCTGACTGGTCCACAATGTGGGCCCCCACCCGACGTGCAATAAACATATAGAACAAAATGGCGGATTTATACTAGGCGAGTTAGAATCTCTCAAGTCCCGAAATAAAGAAATATTCGTCGCAGGATGTTATATGTTATGATGTACATTCAGAGGTCTGCAGAAGATCAAATGCCCCCCTTCCGCAAAAATTCCAAACTGTTCAAAATGGCTGGAATCCAAACAAATAAAATAGCGCGCGTTGTACTACATATCTGAATGAATAGGGTCCCAGAAAAAGTAGCAAGAAGTCAGTTCGACTAACATTTGGACATGCGCAGACGCAATTTGAGAGTGTGTACATTACATAGTTCCCGCCCCCCGAAGATAGAGAGCGAGAGCCATCGCGGATGAAGTTCATTCTATCCAAATGGTTGTGCATTTGCAATGGCGGCGATTTGAGGTCTGACTGGCCCACAATGTGGGCCCCCACCACACATGCAATAAACATATCATAAAACCAAATTGCGGATTCGTACTGCGCGAGTTAAAATCTCCCAAGCCCCGAAATAGAGAAATATTCGTCGCAGGATGTTATTGTTCCGGGCAGCTCATCGTGACATGATGTACATTCAGAGGTCTGCAGAAGATCAAATGCCCCCCCCCCCCCTCTGCAAAAATTCCAAAATGTATCTTGTGCATTTTCTTTGTGCGTGTGTTGGAATGTTTTGTTTACTTTTGTTAGTTTCCCTTTCTGTTTGCCGGACACAATCGCATAGAGTCGCACGCGTTACTTGAGAAACGGATTGTGTGTGCCGGACCCGGACTGTTGATTAAAGGGGCGGGATGAGGCGGATAGTGTGGGAGCGATTTTGCAATAGATACACAAACACAATACACGTCCGATTGGGAAAAGATGGTGAGAAGCGTGATTGCGATTTGCAGAAACGTACTCAGAGAAATGTCGATAGGCTGCAGTCTGCAAACTGTACCGAACGGGTAGATGGAACATGTAGATGGAACATGTAGATGGTACAGGGTGCACGAGAGGAGGTGAATATTGCACACACGCAATGCAAACGAAAACGAAACGATCCCGCGAGAGAAAGGAGCCCAGCGGACAGGACAAAGAAAAGCAGAATTTATGACGAGTATCCACACTGCCACCAGATACATGGGTACATGGATATGTCTTATGCCTACCAAAAGCGTGGGACGTGTTTTTTCGAATGATTTCATCCAGTATAACTATACTGGGATCTTTATAAAACTTACGTCGATATCTTCAACACAACAGGTTCCACGCAGTCGGTAGTCATAGACATATCCATGTTCCGATGTATCTGCATGCAGTGTAGATACTTTGTATTTTTTTCCACACGTCCTATGAAATTGATAGTTCGATGGAAGTTTGGTCGTGGTTGTGCTCGTCAATGGGTGGCCACCTTTAGAACTGAATGTGTAGAAAATGGTTCGTGGTTCGATGCGTGCTTGCGATCAAAATGCTAGTTGTGTATGTCGAGCTTAATGCAGTTCCATTGACGTCGGTTGCCCAACCATAATACAATTTTTATACCCAAGATTATTTTTGAATTCGTCGCAGAGATATTACTTGGAAATTATTGACACATGGGTCCACCAACAATACATCAATTACATTATAAATACATAGAATATGGAATATAAAATATACTCAGCTCCCAGAAAAAAATTTCAGCAACGCAAATGCCCATTTCTTAGCCGATTGCCCTAATTGTTTCTTTAAATGTCAATTCATGTTGATATTTCGCCCGCGCAAATGTATGAAAGGAAAAAATACAAATTACAGCTCAATTCAATATGAAAACAGCCGAAATTTTCTTTCGAACACCTGAAAGCTTCAACAAAGACATAAATATACATTCACTTATGAAAAGATATTCTATTTGGGTGCAAACGCTTCGAATTCTTGCAATACGGCACAACGCACTTCATTGTTAATTTTCAAAGTTTTTCGCACAATGCCACTAGCACTCGTTTGCAAATTAAGCTCGTATCGTTCATACACTTACGTGGTAAACTTTTAAATAAATAAATAACTGGCGCAACAGTCCAATTTGAACCACGGCCTCGAGATGAGTTAGCATCATCTCATTTTCTAGATCGTGACGGTTTTTGTGCAGAGGTATGTGATCAGCAACACGCTCAACCGAGTTATTTACCCCATAATGGGTACTCATTAAACAGCTGAGTGGGCTCATAGTCCGACACGTAAATCCCCGGAATCGAACCGGGGCCCAGTGCGTTGAAGGCGAACGTGCTAACCGTTGCGCCATCCGGACTACTAAAAACTTTTGGTCACTCAAAACTTTTTCAATTCGATTTAATCGAGATTTGAAAGTAAAAAATGGCATAGTTGAACACATGTGTTCACAAATGTCAACAATTGGATTGACATTTGATGAAACAATTGTGGGGAAATCGTCAAGATGAAGAACAAATTCGGGGACGTACTATTCCGTGTATGTAATGTCGATCACCATCGTGGCGCGACAGCCCGACGTCGGGCCTTGGCCGCCTGGATCATTTTTCTCCAATTATCTCGGTCACGTGACCGCGTCCTCCAATTTTGGAAGCCCAGCAGCTGGGCGGTGTCCACACCTACTGAGCTCTCCCAATGAGATCTCGGTCGTCCTCGCAGTCTCGCTCCGTCGAATCGTTCTGCATTCATTACTCTCTTAGGCATGCGATCATCGTCCATTCTTTGTACATGCCCTGCCCATTGAAGTCGTTGTAGTTTGACGATTTTCGAGACTTGCAGCTCATCGTACATTTCATACAACTCATGGTTGTACCGGATGCGCCACCCATCTCGATCGCAAATGGCCCCGAAAATTCACCGTAGAACGTTACGTTCAAAAGTGTTTAGCTTGTTTCCGGAGGCTTGAGTTAGGGTCCATGCTTCGCAGCCATAGCATTGCACTGGTCGTATAATGGTTTTGTACACGAGGAGCTTTGTGCTTCTGTGCACATGCTTCGATTTCATTATGGGGAGAACCGAGGAAAAAGTCTTATTAGCCAACTGTATCCGTCGCTTGATTTCGTCAGTTTCGTTAGCGTACTTTGACAAGCTGCAACCCAGGTATTTGAAGTCGTTCACGAATTCGATGTTGAGGTCCCCCACATTGATGCTCGACTGAGCAGGTGTCCTTCTAGTCGACTGCATCATTATTTTAGTTTTACCTATCAATGAGGGTAGTCCAAATTCTTTTGCAGCAGTATCGGGCGTATGCAGAAGTTCTTCTGCGTCGGTAAATCTTCGGGACATGATGTTGATGTCGTCGGCGTACGCTGCTAATTGTGTCGACTTGATGAGTAGCGTCTTGCTGTTGTCCACATTCATAGCCCGAATAGCGTATTCGAGTACTAGGTTGAAGAGCGTTGGTGCCAGTCCATCGCCCTGGTTCAGACCAGTGTGTGTTTCAATAGATCTGTAAATCTATTATGGATCATGACTTGTAAGACGAAGTTGGTCATCGTCATCTTCGTCAGTCTCACTAATTTGGCCGGTATACCAAATTGCAGCATGATGTTGTACAGTACTCCACGATCGATACTATCGTATGCCTGTTTGAAGTCGACAAATATTTGGTATACGTCTACGTTGTATTCCCAGCACTTCTGGAGTATCAGTTTGGCCGTAAAGAGCTGATCGGTTGTGGAGCGAACAGGTCTGAAACCGCTTTGATATTCGCCAATGGTTCATTCTGCGTTCGGTTTTATTCAATTTTCCAGAATTTTCGTCAAAATTTTATATGACGTACAAACTAATGATATGCCCCTGTAATTCTCATACAGCAATTTATCTCCCTTTATGTGAATTGGACAGATGATGCTTCTGCGCCCATCGTCTGGGATCTCCTCGTCCTCCCATACTCACAAGAGTAATGGATGTATTGCATCAACCAGACCCGTTCCACCGAATTTTAGCAGTTCAGCTGGAATCTCGTCAGCACTTTATTTCGTTTTAGTGACCGCAACGCGAGATCAGCTTCCTCTACTATGGGGGGTTGTATGGGTGGGCCTAGTTCAACAATATCGTCGGGAACTTCTTGTTTTGGAATATTAGAAGGTAGGTTCAGAAGCTATTCAAAATACTCGTAAGAGGCCCATCGTTTGTTAATACCATCGGTGTCGCTGATGATGTTTCCATCCTTGTCCTTGCAGAGGCTAGTCCTGGGTTGATAGCTGTTCTTAATTGTTTTTACTAGTTTGTACGCTTGTCTGGCGTTCCTATTAGCTAAGTTTTCATTAATATTCAACAACTGCTCGCCAAAGTATTTACGTTTCTTACGCCTAGTTATTCTATTCGATATTCGCCGTAGCTCATCGTATTTTTCTCTTCTGCCTCTGGTTCCTCGTTGAATCCATTGCCTTATAAGCCTTGTTTTTCGCGTCAAGTGAAATTTTGCATTCTTCGTCCAACCAGTCATTTCGCATTAGCCGGACTTTATATCCCACAAACTTCTCTGCGACATCCCTGATGGTACCCTTGTGTTCTTACCAGAACGCATGGACGCCTGTGTCGCCGATGTTGTGTAGTGTAGGAGATAGTCTTTACTCAAGGGCGGTAGTATACGCCACCTGTGTAGCATCGCTCAGGAGCTTATCAACCGCAAAAATTTTGGTAGGGCTGATTCTCGATTGGTGCACTGGGGAAATTTTTTATCTGTAGGTTGTCTTCACCAAGTGATGATCTGAGTCGCAGTTTACTCCTCCATAGGAGCGGACATCTATCACACTAGACGCCCATCTCCTGCAAATGAGGATTTGATAAATTTGGTTGACGGTATGTGCGTCTGCAGATTTCCAGGTCTGCTTGTGAATGGGTCGTTGCAGGAAACACGTACAGCTTACGACTAGATTCCTACTGCAGCCGAAGTCGATAAGTTGCTGGACGTTGTAGTTACATTCTTCATGAAGACTGTGGCCTCCAGTGGTCCCCCGGTGCCAACTTTCATTTCCGACTTTCGCGTTTAAGTCTCCCAGCACCATTTTCAAGTCGTTTGTTGGAAGTGAGTCGAAGAGAGTCTCAAGGCGGCCGTTGAACTCGTCTTTTACTGCGTCTCACTAACTTCAATCGGGGCGTTCACATTGATGAGCCAGAGATTGAAGAATCGAGTCTTAAAGCGAATCGTACATAGCCGTTAATTTATGGGTTTGAAGTCAGTAATGTGTGGTCAAGGCCCGACGTCGGGCTGTCGCGCCGCGATGATGATGAATGTGCGGTTTGAGGTGTTTGTTCGCTTTTAATGCTACCCCAAACTGCTTGCGGCCCGATGGTTTGGCACTTGTAAAAATTGTATGCGATTTCTTGTCATTGATCTCGCTGCCAAGCCAATTTGTTTCCTGGACTGCAGTGATGCTCAGATTGTACTTTTCAACCTATTGATGGAGGACCTTCTCGGCCCCCGGTTTGTTCCGGGAGCGTACATTCCAGGATCCGAAAGAATAATTCTTTAGTCGTTTGCGTGGACGTCGTTGTTGATCCGTCAAATCCGAGGCTTTTGTTCCAGGTTTCTTGGCGTGGAGTCGTTTTTACGAGGACGAGTTGTCAGCACATCGCTTAACCCCATCCAGGGGATGGCCTCGGAAAATAGCTGCTTCAGATGGTTTAATAAACGTGCTGGAGTTGACACAACTATGTTGCAGGTCCAACTACGCAAGTCATTCCATCCTACTAAACCTGAGACGCTTAGGTGTTGGTCAGCCATTCAGGCTACAGCTATCTGCCTTTTGCCGAACTGTCTTATCGCTAAGACTTGCCCCCCCCCCATTCTGGTTTCATTTTATTTTTCATTAGAGTAGGATATAATAAATACAGCCTTGGCCAAAAGTATTAGGCACCCTGTAAATAACTGAATATTTTTTTGTTTAAATGAAAAAACAAAGTTTTTTTTTCGAAATTATTATGTATCGATGAAATTAAACTAAATACATTAATATCTTGTGGGTCCACCCTTTGCTTTTATTACAGCAGCAATCCTCTTGGGCATACTCCTAACGAGCTTTGTACAGTCAACGGTACTTATGGAGTTCCACTCGTGTACCAAAGCTGCTTTTAACGCCACTTTTGATGTGATGGTGTATTTCTGTATGTTACGCTTCAGAATACCTCAAAGGTGTTCGATAGGGTTCAGGTCTGGGGACTGCGCTGGCCACTTTAATAATTCAATATTGTTGTCTCTAAACCAGCTCATCGTAATCGCCGATTTGTGACAAGGAGCATTATTTTGTTGGAATTTGACTCCACGTAGATTCGTGTCACCAAAAATGCGCGTTAACGAAGTCATTAGTACAGTTTCCAGCACATTTATGTACTTTTCACTGTTCAAACGGTCTTCACAAACGAACATCTCGCCGACTCCACCAGCAGCCATGCTACCCCAAACCATGATACTTCCTCCTCCATGTTTAACTGTAGGCACCACGCAATCTGGATGATATTCCTCACCAACGCGCCGCCTAACAAAAGTCGCACCAGGTGTTCCAAATACCTGTTAGAAAATACAAAAAACCTGTTTCAATTTTTTGGAAAAATTTTCTGAAATCGAGGCCTCCGTAAAAAATTACGGTTATTGTTGTTTGAAAAAGGCTATAATTAAGCTTACCTGGAAACTTGATTGATCGGACCACAGAACATTTGCCCAATCCTCTTCTGTGAAATGCTGGTACCGAAGAGCCTGCTTCTGCAAGACGCCTTCTTATCGTTCGAGCACTTATTACTTTCCCCAAGTTTTCCGACAGGTTAACAGCAAGCGCAGAAGATGTTTTTTTACGCTCCTTCAAAGAGTCGCGGACAAGTTTTCTGTCCTGGCGTTTTGAAGTTACGCGTTTTCTGCCTGTTCTTGGCTTATTTTCATGAGAACTGGTCTCCGCAAACCGCATGATAGCAGATTGCACTGCGCACCGAGAACATTTCACTAGCTTGGCAATCTCAACTTGAGATTTGCCCTGTTCATGTAATAACTGAATTCTACAGCGTTTTTCAATACCAAGCTCACTCGTTTTAGGCATATTGTATTGCACAGAGTGTCTAGTTTGCAAATAAATTACAAAAACAAGCAACCACACCCTATAAGTAACAAATGGAGACTGACAAAATATTATCAACAATTTCTCAAATACCCCATTTCCTGGAATTTGCACGCCAGATGTTTCATGGCTCTTCAAAGAAGATCATTTTGCTGTTATTATTGTTTGGACAAACCAGTATCGTAAATATTAAAAGAAATTATCAATTCTAACACACGTTTCAAATTACATGTACGTCCGGATGGCGCAACGGTTAGCACGTTCGCCTTCAACGCACTGGGCCCCGGTTCGATTCCGGGGATTTACGTGTCGGACTATGAGCCCACTCAGCTGTTAAATGAGTACCCATTATGGGGTAAATAACTCGGTTGAGCGTGTTGCTGATCACATACCTCTGCACAAAAACCGTCACGATCTAGAAAATGAGATGATGCTAACTCATCTCGAGGCCGTGGTTCAAATTGGACTGTTGCGCCAGTAATTTTTTTTTTATTTTTCAAATTACATGTGTTTTGAAGGGGTGCCTAATACTTTTGGCCATGGCTGTATATAGTACAATAGAAAATAGTCGAAAACGGTCGAAAAGCCCGAAATTCTTTGGGCGTCCAGTGTGGCGTCAGTGTGATTTTATCTGGTTAATCAATGTGAAATTTCCAAAAATATTAGCCGTTGTAATGGACGGTTTGGTGGGCATCCGAAGATGCCCGTGGGGACGGAGGCTAAGGTAGCATAATGACCATGAAGGTCGGGCCGTGCCATCTAGCGAATAAAAAGGCCGCTCAACGAGCTAAGCAGCGGCCTATGCTTGCTGTAGCTCAGTTCGGGAGATGTGGGCGGGGTTTTCGCCGCTCGTTGCCCCTGTCCTTTACGTATTAACAAAAATTCATAGGCCTGGGGAAGACAACACAAACAGGGAGGGTTAAAATGGGGAATGAAAAAAAATAGTCGGTAAGGATGGAATGGTTGGCGGACGGATCAAACGCCCAAGCGGTCGAATCTGGGTCCAGGTGTAATGGGAGCCTCGGCCTCTGGTTTCGTACCACCAACAGATCACTACTCCTCAGGTGCTGCTTCGATCTGCCGGTGGGATCAGCACTACCAGACCATGATATGGTTCATTACAGGTGGTTCATTACACCGTGTTTGTTGTACAGTGCCAATCATAGCAGAATAGCAATTGCATGCGTTACATTAACAACAACTGCTCTGGAGAATAGGTGTTGTTTGTGTAACGCGTGCAGTTGTTGCTCTGCTCTGAAGATCTGCAATGCTCAAAAAAATCCAGAAATTGCCGACTGGGCGCTAGGTGGCGTTCGTAACAAGATAAAAAAACAAAAGTTCTTAGCACCTTTACCTTAAGCATACTTTTAATTTTTTAAAGTGTAACGTATAGTTGATTTTATTGGGCAGAAGATTCCACGCCCTGCATAATGACACCCTGTTCAAATGCACAGTCTGTACATACATATGGTAGAGAGAGAGAGAGATAGTCTGTTTTGTCGTATTTTTTTAAAACTCAAAATATTTCGGGAGTGGTCCGGACCCCCTGGCTACGTTACTGGCCCATAACCTGTTTTTTTTTTTGGTTTTTCTATTAGAACCTATTTCTTTATTGACATAATTTTCTTTGTTAGGATTCACATTTCTAATTAATTGTTTTGAAACATTCCTGTTTCGGAAAAATTAGGAGAATTCTCTCTCTAATCGAATAGATTAGAGAGAATTTTAACAAAACTCAAGAAATGTCCGCTTCAGGACCAACAAATCGCCCCACGAGGGTTCTGGGTACTTACCACCTAAAACGGAAATGGACTACCTAAGGCAGAAATACCGCAATTAACGAATTTTAAGAATTCTCTCTAAATGCAAAAGAGAGATTTCCGCTAATATTCGTGAAACAGGAATGTTCCACTTTTTTAACATTTTTGTTTTTGACAGCACCTACTGCCTCTAAGAATCTCGTACTCAATTTGAATTTGAACATACATAAATAATCTTGTCAGATTTCATTAGGAATTTTTAAGGAAACTTCTACAACCAGATCATTTCTTTTACTCATAATTTCCACTCTCTCCTAACTCTGGCTGATGTTCCTGCAATATTCTCCAATTCCTAACTATTGGTGCCGCTATAAAATTTTCGCTGTCGAAATCGATCAAATTAATTCCAATATTATCCACCGATCTGATTCATTACCAATTCTCAATATTCAATTTTACACTTCATGTTAGCGTCAACAATTTTACTCCTCCAAATTTTTCCACAAATCCATGGCATGGTAGGGTGCCAAAACGAATCCACTTTGAAATCCATTAAAAATTTATTGTCATTAATAAGCTTCATAAGAGCAGCTACTTACACAGTCCACTTGAGACTTCATATGGCTAAGTGTACCCACATGTCTGAATGTATTCTTTAATGGAAATGAGTGAGTACTTTTAAGTATATGTGAAATCTCAATCTCTGGAACAGTAATAAATTAAACAGATTAATAAATTTTTCATATGAATTTAGCACGTTCTCTCAACGGCATCGGAGATCTGTATTCGGTGTATTTTGGGAATTATGACCTAAACTTGCAAATCAAACCGAAAATTAATATCCATAAAAAATTAGCTAGCTGAAATTAGTACGATTACACACCTGCCACATTTCATCCCCCCGTAGTGATACTCGGAAAAATTCAAATAAACCACTCAAATTAACAGCTCTGTAAATGATGTAGCGACCAAGGTAGTATCAGGCGCGTGCTTTAATTAAATTACCAACTTAACATCCATAATTGAATTTAATTCCATGGACATTGATGCCGAAAATTCGTCTCTCATTCCGGTATAATCTTAAGTTTGCTAATTCGCACCTGAGGCATTAACGCCAACACCTATCTGACTCGCTTTTGCAAGACATCTTTCATAACGTCGTCGCCACATCGTCAACTTCAAAGAGACACATTTTATTTTCATCCCGGTTTATCTATTTCAAGATTTTGTGGCTCGCCCTCGGGTCGTAGTAGGGTAGATTTTGGCCGACCACCAAAATAGACAGCATGATATTCGTGTTAAGAACGTCCTAATTCCTTCTGGTGGAATTATCTAATCTCTGGAATAAGAAGTGTATTAATTTTAGTCCTTGAAATGGACGAATGAAGACAGGCGGGTGTAATTTGTGCGCTTGAAAATCGGGTAAATACGAGTAATAAGTGCGCAACAGTGAGCAACAGGTGATAAGAGTGAATTTCACAAAACCCCTAATTAAATTTAATGTCAACTATAAGTAAGTTGGTGTCTTAGATTTTGCTTATGTTGGAATTAAGCTAACGAAAATGAACTGTTGTGAAGGGTACGGGTAATGATAAGGACAATTTTAAATGCAAATTAACGTTGAAAGTTTCGTGTGCAGATTGGATATAATCTAAAACTGGATTACTAACCATTACAAGAGTCTATTCGAGATGTAAATGATCCTCTTCTAAGAGGTTATCATGTATAATAAGAGGTGTCATCAAAAATACGTGCACTTTTTAATAAAAGAATTAAAAAAAGATCCTCAGAACTCTAAATATTGCGTGATTGATTCCCACGAGAGAGGCAATTATTGACTTGTGTAGTAGTTCTCGAGATTCAAAATTTGTAGAAATACCTTAAAAAAAACGAAGTTTTGACTACTAAAACTAGGTCAGGTTGTTGAAGGTAAATGGGCTGCCGTGATACGTGAAAGAAAACAAGGACCACGTTTGGGTTCATTGTGGCACCACGAAGATCACTACCTACGTATTGACGTATCAAGCTGTATGTAGTCTTCTCGGTCTCAACATCGAGTCTTCCTGTTTTGGCAGCTAAGCAGTTAACGGTTGTCTTCTCGGTCTCAGCATCGTGTCGTCCAGTTTTGGCACCTAAACAGTTTACTGTTGCCTTCATGTACGGAGCCCACCCGGCGCTTCTTTGATCGACCATGAGCTCTTTCACCGCTGATGTCAGCTTGGAATGTTTTCTGGTTAGGTTAATTTAGGTTTTTTTTGCGTAAACCGTTGTGAATGAACACATACGGAGATTTATTCAAACTATTAGATATTACAAAGTTATACACAATAGTTTGGTAAAATTATAGGCCGCCAAGGGATACGGCATTTGGATAACAGTGTAAAGTTAAGGTATATATTCTATTGAATTGTTAAATGGTTATTCATTACTTTAAGTTTAGATACAATGTAGGTTAGGTTAGGTTAGGTTAGCTTAGGTTAGGTTAGGTTAGGTTAGGTTAGGTTAAAGGGGTTGTTATGATTGTCGACAGCACACATAGACCGCATCATGGTCCGTTGTGATGCCCAACGGGATATGTAGTCACGGCCCATTCTAAACTTCGAACCAGCCCGAGCCCACAACGAAACGTTGGAGCTGGCCAACATCGACGTCCTGCAAGTCACCCAGGTCGGCGAAATAGTAGGTCCCAAGAGTAGCCCTCCTAATACTTTCCAGGTCCGGGCATTCACAGAGAAGGTGGAAAGTACTCTCCTCTACCTCCTCATCCCCACAGCTCCTACATAAGTCGTTATACGGAAGCCCAAGCCTCCTGACGTGCTTTCCAATTGGGCAGTGCCGGGTGATGATGCCCACGACCGTACCAATGTGCTGCCTTTTCAGCGACAATAGCTTAGCGGAACGACTCATATCCAGCCTGGGCCATATCAGCTTTGTCTTATAACAAGTGCTGCTACTTAGCCACCTCGTGTTAGTGATACTTATCGCGGCCTGCATTATGCTATGCTTACATGCATCAAAAGGCATCTCAACTTTACAGAGAGTACGCTCGGACTCTTCCGACGTCCCTCTTGTAGCCAGTTCGTCAGCTCGGCAGTTGCCAACGAAACCACTGTGATCCAGAATCCAGCACAAGACAATATCTCTGAAAGATTCGCGACACTCCAACACCATCCTTGAGGTTATATGTACGGATTCCAGGGCTCTAATCGCAGCTTGACTATCTGTTAAAATAATGATGTTCCTCACAGATACGTCATGACAATGGCGTCCCAGCCAGACCAGGACTTCCCAAATAGTTACCAATTCCGCTTGCAGAACGCTACAGTAGTCGGGTAGTCGAACCGATAGGGTCAGATTCAGACATTCGGAGTAAATGCCAGCTCCCACGCCATTGTCATTCTTAGACCCATCTGTGTAGATATGTATCGTATCTGTTGTCGGAAGAAAGTTTTCATTCCATTATGTATGTAATGGGATGAGTCTTTTGAAGGACTTAGTGAACATAAGTTTTGATGAGACATAGTCCGTTCTGGCAGGTATATCTCGATTATTTAAAATCGTCGAGCGCCCACAGTTTAGAGCTAACCATTGTCCTGCATCGCGAAGACGGACGGCCGTGCGTGCAGCCACCTGTTCGCCAAAAATATCTAGCGGGAGCAGGTTGAGCATTATTTTCATGGCATCAGAAGGGGTCGTTCTGAGACCCCCGCTGATTGCCAAACTAGCTGATCTTTAAACTTTTTCCATTAATTTGCAATTTTAAGTGCGTTCTGGTTACTCAATGTGCGCCCATTCGCGCAGCGTGCCCAGCTCCCTTCCACTTCAATTATTGTTGATTAACGAATTTCGAAACCTCTGCTTCGTCATATAGGTATATTTCGGACAGCTCACTACAGTAGTTTTTTCACCATTAGTCACCATCGCAAATCGCTCCAATTATCATCCTTCGCAGAACTCTCCTTTCGAGGGTGTCTGTCATTCTGAGATGATAGACGCCCCTTCTAAAGGGGTGCGTGAGAGTCTATGGTTCGCATAGATGGCATAACACGGGCCTGATTATTGTTTTATCAATTTGGAGTGTTGCCTTTCTGTGTATGCAGATGCCTTGGGGAGCTTCGCGTAATAGCTCCAATTTGCAATCTGTATTTGACACTTGGTTTCGAAAGTTTCGTGCAATTGTTGGTGATATTCGTGCCTAGTTAGATGAAGTATTTCACTCTTTTGATAACTTGATCGCTTAGTCGAATTTCCGGGATGATCGGCTTCTATTATGCGGCTGGGAACTGTTTGTATTTGGAGCTAGTGCTATGCACTCTTACTCCATTACCACTGTGGGCCCATCGAAGTCTTCTATGCAACTTTGATCAGACCTCGGTGTGATTTAATGTAGTATATTCCTAAGGTGAGGGTAGACTTCTCTCCCTGTTGTGTCAACTCGAAGGTCCTTGTGAATGTCGTCTATTCGACTGTACTATGGAATTTTGAAGATTCTCCGCAGAGCGAGATTTTGACAGACCTGGCGTTGCTTTAAGTTCGTCTTTGAAGCTTGGTCGTATGCCAAGCTTCCGTACAGTATACTTCGCTTGTAAATTAACGACTGTTGTTGCTCAGTTTCTTGGAGTTTATGATGGAGTATAAGGGTTGGAGTACTCCGTTGCATTTTTGGCGTAGCCGTTTTATGTGTTCGATCCAAGTCAGTGACTTGTCAACTGTCAGTCCGAGATAGATGACAGTCTCCTCGTCTACCTCTTGTTCATCTACTGTCAGATTGTCTGGCTCTTGGTTATGTCGTCTCGTGATGAAAATCGCCTTCATCTTGTCCGCGTTCACTAGTATTTTCCATTTCCGGAAGTAATCCAGAAGTATGTCTGTTTACTCCTGGAGTATTGAAGTTACTCTACCTGCAGCTCTAGCAGTGTAAAAGATGCATGTGTCATCTGCATATAGGGATGAATGCGCATTTCGAAGATTGTCTGTCGTGTGTAATGAATACAGTATTGGGGAAAGTGGTGATCCCTGTGGGACTCCAGCTTCTATGGATCTTTCCGGGGAAAGTGTGAAGTTAATTCTAACTCGGAAAGTTCTACCTTCTAGGAACGAACCTACTATATTAATTGTATTGTGTAGTTGAATAACTTTCCGCCCTTTTTTTTCGATATTTGATATTTATTTAAACAATTACTTAAAAATGATTTCATTCAAAGTATGCTGCATTTGAGGCGATAACTTTACTCCATCTTTCAGGCAATGAATGGATTCCTCTATAAAAAAAAATTCTTGATCTTTTTACCCGATCCAATTTTCGAGCCAATTTTCGATGTTTTCGAAAGAAGAGAACCTTTCTCCAGAAAGGGCTGTCTGCATGGACCGAAACAAGTGAAAATTCGAAGGTGCAATGTCTGGAGAGTAGGGCGGGTGGGTTAAAACTTCCCATTTCACTCCTTCGAGGTAGTTTTTGACCGGCTTTGCAACATGGGGCCTGGCGTTATCATGGAGCAGAATTAATTTTTTATGTCTATCGTTCCATTCTGGCCGTTTTACTTTTAAACGGTTCAAACGTATAAGCTGCAGTCGATAACGATCCCCAGTGATGGTTTCGGACGATTTCAGGAGTTCATGATACACGACTCCTTTATGATCCCACCAAATGCACAACAAAATCTTCGAACTGTGGATATTTCATTTTGGCACCGATGGACCAGGCTCACCTGGCATACTCCATGACTTACGTCGTTTAGGATTGTCGTAGTATATCCATTTTTCGTCCCCAGTAACAATTGGATGCAGGAAACTATCAAGTAATTCTCTCAGTTTAAAATATTCGAATTTTTTAGGGGCTCCCTCGCGTGCTTTGTCACTTACATCAAAATCGCCATTTTTGAATCGCCGAAACCATTATTTTGTCGAAGTACTCGACGGGGCATTGTCACCATAAACATTTACAAGCGAACGATGTGTCTCAGCAGCGCTTTTGTCCATTAGGAAGTAGTGCAGCTGAACTTCCCGCAAATGGCGTTTTGTCGGATAGAAAGTTGACATCTTTGACACGAGATATAAAAGGTTTGGTTAACTGAGAATGAATGTCAGCAACTGAGTTTCACCTTCGAAATACATGTACGACTTGTCTGTCAAACACGATCATAATGCTCTAGCGACACCTTTCAAGAAAGGGCGGAAACTTATTCAACTACCCAATATATAGGTAATATGAATCAGTATGTTGAAGTCATTCATTTTGACGATGAGCCCCACATGCCAGACTTTGTCAAAGGCCTTCGCTACGTCAAATATAATGAGGCCTGTTGACCTGCGCCGATTAATGCGATGCGATGATTAAGTGCGAATATATTGGACTACTCTGGCTAGCTAGAGCTCGCAAGAGTGTTCGGCTTTGAAGTCAAATTACTCTTCTGGGAAAACGTTCCTCTCGTTCACATGATCTAGCAGTCGACAAAAGAAGAGTCGCTATACTATGTTAGCGATCGATGACAGAAGACTTATGCGTCTCCAATTCTGAGGAAATTTGTGATCCTTTCCAAGTTTAGGGGTCATTACGATATCCGCTTTTTTTTCATACTTGTGGGTACCACCATAGATTCGAAATTACGTATATTATTGCAGTGATTAACTCTCGGATGTTGTCCGGTGCGTGCATCAACAAAGAGTTGGCTATGGTATCGGGTCCTGGCGATTTTCGTTTGTTGAGGATGCTGACAAGACTTCTGACCTCGTCTAGGACAGTCTGCCTAATTGATTCTTCTCGGGTGGCGGCTCTGGAAAGTATCCCTTCAGCGTTATTGTTGATTTCGTCCTCCTCGTCAAGGTTGCCGTCGGGGAATTCGTTCTTTGGAAATTGGAGTTCCAGAGGGCCAATATTATTGTGGAAGTCAGGCTTTCTATCGCGTCTTCTAAGTCCCTGCTGGTTTCTATTATTTAAGAATAAAAGTGGAGTTTTCCATTGCTAAGCAGTCAACAAGACTACTTAGCAATGATCTCCACCCAAAAATTCCTCAGCCTAAGTCAAAATCACTTAATGCTTGAGCTGGTTGACTTTACTCTTCAGGAGCTACCTTGAATTTATCGGGGAGGTAGCTCGACCAAGCCCAAAAATGTTATACCTTGATCATTGTGCGAAGTGACGTATTCTGGCGAAAGTTGGAATACACACTTTTGGGCTTGATCGAGCTATCTTCCCGATAGACTCAAGGTAACTCCTGAAGAGTAAAGTCTATCGGGTGACGAAACCAGCTCAAGCACTAAGTGGTTTTGACTTAGGCTGAGAAAATTTTGGGTGGGGATCATTGCTAAGTGGTCTTGTTGACTGCTTCGCAATGGTACACTCCACTTTTGTTCTTAAAAAATATAAAAATGCGCTTATGCGTGACAAATATGTAATGGGTTTCTATTATTGTTTGCGGGACTATTGTACTCAGGATATCGTAATAATCTTTCCAATCTGTTGTCTTTTTAAGTGGATCCGGGTCATCGATGAACATTTCCTCAATGAGGAATTGGACCGGCTTTTGTTCCGACGAAAATTCGTCCAGGGCGTTTATCCGCACTTGCAGATCCAGTGCTTTAGATAACCCTGTATCGACAGGGTTGCCGTGTCTCGATCCGAAATACGTCGATTCTCTGTGAATATGAGTGCATACTCAATTATTTTCTGTGCCGAATCTATGCGGTTCTGATCAGTCTAGATTGTTTCTCACAGCACCCGAATGGTGATATGCATTCATATCCCCTCCGAGAAAAACTGTACCTTCGATTTCCAGAAGCGCCCGCAGGTCTTCTGAAAATTTCCTATTTATTGGTCTATTATAGACCGAAACTAATGTGAAGTCGAGGAAGGTCGTTTGCACTTTCATGGGAGCTGCTTCTTTGAATTGAAAGTCTAGGGGAAGAATTGAGTGATGGCTGATATTTAAACTAACTAGGATGGCTGTACCATTCTATCACTCCTGTATATAATATAGTTGGGTACTCGGAAGTTGTTTCCAGGTCTCTTGGATGAGCATGATATCTACTTGATACTCTTGTAAAAAGTTGATCAGCTCACCATTGTGTTGTTGGATGGATTCGGCGTTCCATGAAACCATCATCTTAATGTTTGGGTTGGGAGGTTTGTCAGATTCTGGGCTGCGAACAGACCCGGAACCATGGTTGCCATCATCTGCTCCATCATTTGCCGGCATTGTACCTGCATTTGGCCAAAAAGGGTCTCTACTTGATCCGGAGCTCAGGATTGTGGCTTGGTTGGGTGTAGGTTGGGTGTCTATCGATTGGAATGGGCGTGACGGAGGCACAGCGACCCTTGTTGTCTGCACAAACGTCTTTCTGATATTTGCAGGATTTTTGGGGCAGCCGCCGAAGCTGGCTGGGTGCTCGCCACCACAGTTGGCGCATTCCGGCTTTTCCTCTGATTTCAGAGTGCAGTTCTTGAAGTGGTGGAGGCCATCACACTTCACGTACCGCGATTGAGTGTGGCACTTTTTGACCGCATGCCCGAATTGTTAGTAGTTGGCATTGGGACTGTCCACTTTTTGATCGCTGAGCTTCTACTTTGATGCCGGAGTGGCCGCAGATGCCAGTGATGTTGTGTATATCGGTCTCAGTTTTTTGGGAGGAGAACTTTGACCAATTTAAACCTTTCTATTTTTTTTTAGTTTAGGTTTTGAAGAAGCACTCAATGGGGTGAAATCCTTGTGCTTCAAGGTTCTCTTCGATTTCTTGTGGAGAGATATCCTCCATGTTGCGGATAATTATATTCAGATATTTCTTCTCCTATGATATTAATATTTTTATCGGTCAGGAATCTTGTGCATTTCCTGTGATCATTTGTTGTCTTGTCCCTTTTGGCAGTTGAATAACAATTATTCATGTGTTTAAGCTATCGGTTAATGGTCGTTCATTTGTCAGGTTTCCTCAAAATGACGGGCACCGGTTTGTCTTTGACGGCTTCTTACGTTAGAGCAGGAGTAGGTCTGGGGGAGGATATGGCGATAGCCGGGCTTGGTAGCGTTCGGTACCGCAATTGGTTTCGGAATTGACTTCCTTGGGGTTAAGGTTTTCTATGGTGCCCGGATGTTGGTTGTCGGCGATGGCGGGGCTAGAGCGGGAAACTCCTGGTCCTTGTCCTCAGTCATCTTTTCTATATAGAGGTCGTCAGTGGCCTCGTCGTTATTTTCCGAGGAGGCGTTGCGGTCCGTCTCTATGTCTTTGTCAAATGACGCAGACGTAGAGGGACTTGCTAAACTTTTGGCTTTGCGTTTGCAATCGTTACCAGAAAGCTGCAAGTTCTCGTCAATTACTGTCTTCGTGGAATTTAGAATTTTCTGGTCGTATATATACATATATGTATGTATATCGCTTACTATACCAAAAAAAGTGTATACCTTTCTGATTGTTAAAAACAAAGTAATCTTTCGAATTCAAAGAGAGCACAAACTTTTTGCTTAGCCTATATTGAAAGTTATGCTATTGATAAATGTAACCCATCCTCAACCCGACTACAGTTTCAACATTCTCCGCTTAGAACCAAACATATCATTAACGTCGGAAATTATGTATCCAGCGGTCAAGTAGCGTGTCCTTTTACATTCATCCAAATTTCCCAGCATACTAACAACCCTATTAACTCTCAATTTCCATCCGAATCCCATAAGCGTGACGTCAACCGAAAGACATGTGACCGATTGTGTTCACAGACGATCAGTTCTAATAGGTTCCAATAAAACATGCTACCAATAACAGTAGCGATAGGAGACTCATTAATCTGTTATCGATGCCATCAGCTATGCCACCCATCGGCCGATAAGAAGCATGCCAAATGGAGCAAATTCACATACATCCTGGACCAATTAGAGACGAAATTGTCGAAACGATTTACGACCAGCAAATCGTACATACGCCACTACCCTGGCCCGAATGTAGAACATTAAATTTTACGAGAGAACATCCTATCGGTCGCCCTTGGGGCCAAGCAAAAGACGGCAGGAAGATTCATCCGAAACGAACTTCTTGCTGAACACAAGCGCTTTAAGAAAAGTGCCTTGTGGCGATTATTGTCTGGCTGTTGAGATTCTCAAAATGACGCCATCTATCCAAGATTCCGGGACAGGATCTTATTGTCCTTAAACAATTAAACGTTATTGTACAATTACTCAAGTAGAATGGCTTCAGTGTTCATTTAACACTTCATTGAATGTTTGACTGCCAGGCATTTTGTGCAGAGATGCCAGGCGACTCGTCCTTCTGGTTTACTTAGCCGCTGGTGAAACGATAATAGCTACAAGTTGATAAGTTGAGAAGCCATCAACTTTGGAATTTTAGGTTTGTGCGGATTTATCGGCGAAGAGTTGGAGAATTTTGAAATTATTGAATGAATAATGTTCAGCGATTGGGCCCATAAGTATTGCGTTCTGGGATAATGATGAATTATTAGATTCAGTGAAGTATCAAATTTATCTTTGCCTGTCTGAGATATTCAATTTTCCTGGCTTTATTTACGGCCAGCAATCGAGGATAACATCGCACTATGATTGTGTTCTCTCAGAACATTTCTGGTGGTAAACTAATGATGGCTAACCGAAGTAGAATGCTGAAATGGAGATAAATTGCAATCGTTTATCTTAACGCGCCCAATAAAATTCTATCAGATTGAGGATGAAGTAGGTAGGGAATGTTTGTAACAGGATTTTGAAATAATTTTCGGGAAATGGATGATGATCACGTATAAACACCATTGAAAACAATCAATCCCGCTTTATTAGTTCATGGAATATAATAAATCACTTTGTTTACTGCATAAGAAAATTACTCCGCCAAAGCCTGCCCTAAGCCATGGTTGTGAGAGGAGGAGGGAATAATACAATAGCTGTAGCCTGACTGGCTGAGTTACATCTAGCGTCTCAGTTCACTAAGCTGGCATGAATCACGTAGTCAGACCTGCAACATATAGTAGTTGTCTGAATTCTAGTTCGTTATGAACTACCTGAAGCAGTTATCCTAGTACCTAGGCCATCCCTGAGTAGTGTTTAGCGATAGGCCGCCAACCCATCCTTGTAAAATCTACTCCATGTCAAAAAACCTGACAAAAAGCTTTGGATTTGACGGATCAACAACGATGGCCACGCAAACGTTTAACTGATGATTCTTTCGGATTTACGAGGGTAAGGTGAAAAGTTTTCGGCCTGATACAAAAATACCATTACAGCCATCAAAAATGTATGTTTCCTGTCTGGGTGCACATGTCATTAGATCGTGTGACAAGTTTCAACTTGTTCTCTCAAGTAGCTTGTTTGTACGAATTTTTGCAGTAGACGTCTTATGCCGGGTTCACACTTATCCGATCATAGTCCGATCATACAGTCGGACGAGTCTATGAGAGGGAAATTATATGGGATTTCGGACGCTTTCTGGCCCGGGCTTTAGTTCAAACTTTTCTGATACGCGTCCAATCATACTCCGTTCGAAACCCAATACCATTTCCTTCTCATACACTAGTTCGACTGCGTGATCGGAGTATGATCGGATAGGTGTGGCCCGGGCTTTACTCGTACATGCGGTCATAAAATTGTTCGTCCGAAGTTAACAAAAGTTAACGGGGACACTGCTCCTTCGATATCAACCGTTAAATGAAACCGGAATATAGAGGGCTACGCTCGCAATCCGAGGGTTTTGTAGCATGTACTTATTTTGGTACGCAAGCATCGGCTAATTGCTCTTCTTGGTACCACTTAGATGGATAAAAAAAAACATAATAAAAATGTCTGACCCATCATATCATATAGTATCTTACATGCCCATTCATATTAAGTGATTGTAATGAAACTTAGAACATATTATTGCCTATGATGTTGGTTATCCTTGGCCATCAGTACTTTTTGTCTCGGACGTGTTTAAGGGATGCAGGGGTGCGCTAACTGTAACTATGGAAATAAACTATTATTAACCTATTTTGAGGAGATATACAAATTCTATTATTTCCCGTTTTACATGCTACCCGGAACCCACCTTCTTGAAAATTTTCATTTTTCTAAGTGTAACGGTATCGAAATGCAAGGGGGGGGACAAACTCGGATGACATATTTTCCCCTCTCCCTCTTTTCTTACTTTCACCAAATTTCATGTAGCTTCAGCGGTTCGTGAGATATTTCATGGGCACAGACAGACGGACGCATGACCGATCTCATAAGGGTTTTGTTTTACTACAAAACCCTAAAAATGGGCAGCTGAATGTAAACGTGGTCGCACGTCCCTCGAAGACGACCCACGTGAAGGACGGCCAAAAACCGGAACCACACCGGAAACCATCGAAAAAGTGCATGATATCATGTTGGATGATAGGCGAATGAATGTGAGTGATATTACTGAGGCTGTGGGGATATCGGAAGAAAGGGTGCGAAACATCTTGCACAAAGCATTAGAGATGCGAAAGCTCTGCGCAAGATGGGTGCCGCATTTGCTGAATGCCGATCAAAAGTAGGTAGGTAGGTAGATGGGCTGCTGTGACAAAACACAGCTCACTTAGACCTCAAATAGGTCCGTTGTGATACCAGTAACACACATCCTCTCTCAATATTTCTGATAGTTAGAACCATCCAGAGCGAACAACATCCGCGCTTTCTAGCTCTTCCAAGTCAGTGAAGAAGTAGGATCCAAGTAACGACCTCCTTCTAACTGCAAAAGTTGGACAGGAGCAGAGAAGGTGGAAACTACTACCGATCAAAAGTAAATACGCAAACGATTTTCGCAGCAATCTATGCACCGATTCAATATTTTGTTATTTTTTATCTCCAGCCAAAACTTGGCTAAACCAAAAAGTAATGACTGGTAGAAAGATCGTCTGAATTCGGGGCTTATTCAATCAGGTCAAAAATCCATATTTCTTTCTTTGCCTTAGTTGAGACAAATCTCTTTGATAGTGGTGAAGCTGCGAAATAAGTCCCTCTCGGTTCGCTTAAAATGCTTTTGAAAGGATCTTTATATTCTTCATCTGATAGCGATTTTCGGCCAAAATTCAGCCAGCTCGGCAGCCGTCAGCAGCTCTCGTATTATATTAATCAGTAGGTACAGTGGCTAGGTGTAAAGTCACTGTCTGGTTAGACTGTCAGGTGAATGTGTGTTATTCGAAAAGGTGGAAAACCAGGAAAAAAAATCTGAAGAAAGCTGTATCCATATTAGGAAGAGTAAGATTTTATGTCCAACCCCTTGTATATGATATCCCCGCCAACCTAAGTATTCCTTTTTATACCCTAGACTTATAGTATAGGGTATATTGTTTTTGTCACGACGAAAATATGTAACACCTTAAAGGAGGCTCCGGATGTATAGCAATGTATATATATAAATGATCAGAGTCACCTCCTGATTCAATTTAGCTATGTCTGTCTGTCTGTCTGTCTGTCTGTCCGTCTGTCTGTCCGTCTGTCCGTCTGTCTGTCTGTCTGTCCGTCTGTCTACCCGTTCGCACGATAACTTTCGATAGAATGAAGCTAGAGCCTTGAAATTTTGGTCAAATGTTGGTAGTATGATCTAGTTGGATGGTATTGAAATTGGGCATGATCAGGCCAAGAGAACGCCTACCTCCCCTACATATGTAAAATAATTAAATGTATCTATAACTCCCGATTAAAAAATCATGAAAAGCTCTAGCTTTGGTATATTGCTAGTCAGGGTAATCTTATACTCTCCTGGGAAAATAAAATCGATCAGTTGAAAACTAACGGTAATTTTCTTACAAAGAGCCCCGTACTACCCTACTTTTCAGGTTTTTTGTCTATAACTATTGAACCAATTGACGTAGACATCTGATTTTTGGCATGTAACCCTGAGGGAAGAAGCTGCTTAAGGTTTTGTAAGCTGGGCATAATCAGATCAAACGAACACCTACCTCCCCTACAAATTTCAAAAAATTAAATATTCCTTTAATTACAATAACTTTCGATAGAATGATACTACCGAGTTCAAAATTTGGTAAAATGTTGCTAGTAAGACCTACTTAGTTGGAATTGAATATGGGCAAGATCCGACCCAAGGAACACGCACCTCCGCTACAAATGAAACTTCAAATAAGCGATAACTTTTGATAGAATGAAGCCTGTGACTTGAAATTTTGGTCAAATGTTTGAAGTAAGATTAAGTTAGTTGGCATTCAAGATGGGTAAGATCCAACCTAAGGAACCCCTACCTCCCCTAGAAATGAAACTTAAAATAAGCGATAACTTACGACAAAATAAAGCTAGCGACTTGAAATTTTGTTAAAATGTTTGTTGTAGGATCCAGTTGGCTAATATTGAAAATACGTAAAATCCGACTAACGGAACCCCTACTTCCCCTACAAATGAAACTTCAAATAAGCGATAACTTTCGATAGAGTGAAGCTAGAAACTTGATATTTTGTTTAAATGTTTGTAGTGTGATCTAATTGGTTGGTGGCAATGATGAGCAAGATCCGACCCAGGAACCCCTACCTCCCCTACAAGTGAAACTTCAGATAAGCAATAATTTTCGATAGAATGAAGCTGGCGTCTTGAAAAATTCGACAAATATGTATTTGTAGAATGGGTTAGTTAGATAATTGGTTTTGAGAATGGTCAAGATCCTACTGAATGAGTGCCAACCTCCCCTATGAACTGGCCATATAGGAGACCCATTCTTAATGCATATGGTCGTTGGCAATTGGTACTTTTGGTATCACCACTAGGTCTGTGCTTCGGCCTGGCTATCACTGATTTGGCAATGAGTTAAATTTTTCAAGCAAACCTTACAATAGAAATCATGTCCAACATCTTTCCTTCCTAAAAAAAGGACTGTATGAAAAAAAGCTGCTACCTAAATCATCATCGATTTTCCTAGGGAATAAGGGATTGTAATTAAATTTTTCTTTCCATTTTTTTTGTATCCTTGAAGCTCTATTGCATTGCACCCCGATTCCAACAGTGCTCATATTTTCTAAGTTGTATTTCATTTTGCTACATACCTAAGAAGGTTCTGTTATTGTCCTGACGAGCACCTTCAGCAGCACTAATTGCAAAAACCAGTCAACGGGTTTTCTAGTGACTAAATGGACAAAAACCCGTATCCATATCGTCCCTTTATGAGGACGAGCCCGAAACGTGTTTTGAGAGGGTTTGTCGTCTAAAATGGCAACAAAACCGTATTCACTCGCTCATATCATATTTATTCATACGTCTCCAAATTGGGTACTAGCTCATTCTATATGTGTCCATTCTAATGATGCACTCACGGTGGATTTGTAATCCCTAAAGTGGAAATTTCTTGAGTGTCGGTTCATAGTCCATTTCCGCTTCAGGTAGTAAGAACTCAAAATCCTAAAGTTCCTAAAGCGGAAATCCCTTGAGTGTGGCCTCAGAGCTCATTTCCACTTTAGGTGGTAAACAAATCCATTCTTTCAAAGTAACGATATCAATAAGGATTTACGTTCATTTAGCCACTATGCCAATGTCTCTGTCTCGTCCTCACAAAAAAATGAGATGGATACGAGTTTTCGGCCATTTAGTCACTAGGAAACCTTATCGATTTGGTCACTGAATGGGGGGCGTATTGGCACGGGCATATAGCCATTTTAGCCGACAAATGCACTATAAAAACGTCTCGATCTCGTCCCCTTTGAGAGGACTAGATGGATACGTTTAGGCACTAAAAAAACCGTCTCGATCTCGTCACTGGCTTGGAGACGCACTGAACACGGTTTTTGAGACTCGCCTCCCGGTTATATTCGAGTCCGCTACCAGTAAAACATTTCGGTTGAGAGTTCATTTAATTCTAGCTGTTTTGACAAACCCTAGACTCGTAGGGTAAGACGATCGATCCCCTTAATCACCCCCCCCCCCCCTTATCTACGCCACTGTTTGGCAAATAAAACATACAGTATGCCGTTCCTAAAACACGAAAATAATCACATGTCCTGGTCAACGATATTGAAGCGCTGACTAAACGGTGACTCAGCGCTGGCATTTTAGGAACGCACCCATTGTTCATGATGCTGTTATGTTTTTATGGTTCTTTCGTGATAGTAATATAATAAGGATCCATTAACCAAAGGATTCCTGAGTTTTGGATCTGTTCCGGATAAATTTATATTGGCTACGAAGAAAAAACTGAATCTCAAAACTTAAATATGGTCCTCTTTTTCTTTTCAGCCGAGAACACCCATCTCGATGACCTCTATACGCGATATCGGCAGAGACTTCGAAAGTCCCTGTTTATATCGGGACTGTCGATATCACTGGTGGCATGTGCTCTATCCATGATACTGATATTGGCTAGTGATCAGGTAAGGAAAAATGAAAATTTCTGTATACAAAAGGCGCGTTTTTTTTCAAACAGTTCAGATCAAGAGCAGATCAAAAATCGCACGCATTACACTAACAACCTGCTTTGTATATAGGTAGAACAATTTTGTTAGTGTAACGCTTGCAATTTTTGTTCTGCTCTAATCTGAACCGTTAAAAAACGCGCCTTATATAAATAATTAGGCGTATTCGATTCGCCAGATCTCATTGGATCTTCATACAAATTGGCAGACCAGTCTTTGATCCGGTCTGTTGTTGGATCTCGTTGGATTTGTTTGGCTGGGTCGTGCCATCACATCCAAAAAGTTGTCGCCCTGATATCTATCTGACAGTTCTCGAACGTTAATTCGCTGTCATAGGTGTCATGGAATTTAAGAGATGCGTGCGCTGTATATGTTTTAAATTTCGAATTGCATGTTTGAAAAATCAACATGCTGTAAACAAGATACGTGCAGAGAACGCTCATTTCATTAAATTCAATAGGATTTAACCTGCGGCTGCACGATTCGCTCGTTCTGGGTAATTGACAACTCCCATTAATTTGACGTTGTCTTCTTCTTATTTTAATAATTACTACCAACTGTTAGATTTTGAGATCCATGCCGTTTTATTCATTCATGATCCAGACCAAAACGAATCGAACGAACCTGATATTTTATTTGTATAAAATTTTGGGTTGGTTTTGGTTAATGATTTTCATTGCTCTTTCCAGAATGTTTTGCATTTAGTTATGCTTGTTGTAACCATAGTCGTATGTGGAAGCGTTCTAACAGCTCTACAATTTCCAGCAGTATTGACTTCTCCATTTGCAGCACTTGCGTTTGCCATTACAACTACGGCTACGTTGGCATTCCTGTCAGTTGTTGTCGGTGGAACGTTGGCGCCATTGCCCCTTTTTGCCGTGATCCTGGTAAGCTAATTTATTTCGTACTAATATTTTCGTTTGGGATTCAATATGCTAAACTTTTTAATTGTTATTTTCAGGGAATACATACAATGCTTCCTGTGTCGTGGCCGGTTTCAGTGGTCATGGCTGCATTTATGACAATCTTGCATTTAGTGTACAAGATTGGCTTCAGCAGTGATTCGCCAAGCTTTCAAATGGTAAGACAAATTTATATATCGTCGTCGTCGTCGTGGCGCGACAGCCCGACGTCGAGCCTTGGCCGCCTGGATCGTTGTCCTCCAATTATCTCAGTCACGTGACCGCGCCCTCCAATTTTGGAATCCCAGTAGCTGCGCGGCTTCCACACATACGGAGCTCTCCCCACGAGATCTCGGTCGTCTAGGCGTTCTGCGTTCATTACTCTCTTCGGCATGCGATCACCGTCCATTCTTTGAACATGCCCTGCCCATTGAAGTCGTTGTAGTTTGACGATTTTCAAAACTTCCAGCTCATCGTACAGTTCATACAACTCATGGTTGTACCAGATGCGCCATCCATCTCGATCGCCAAAACGCTTTCCTCGGACTTAATTTTTCTTCCCTCTGTTTGAATATTAAAAAGATTTTCTTTTTTTGGACACAGCAGGATAAATCCACAGAGTTACACTAACAACTTGAGTGGTTGTTAGTGTAACTAAATGCTTCCTTAAGCATGATTTGGAAACTTTTCCGTAAGAAAAGTAGTATTTAATAGATTAGTAGTACGAGGGCGGTTCAAATATGATCGAGACAAACGCTGTAGATGGCGCGCCTGTATGTTTTGAAGATCGCGGCTTAAGTATGTGATAGCTGGGTCACTTACGAATAGGGGCATAGTTTTCGTCGCGAACGCTCGTTTCACGTGCATGTTACGACCATGAGTGAACATCAAGTGACGACCGCCGTTGCGCAACGTATTGTCATTCGTTTTTTGGCGTGGGAAGGCGTTAAAAACACGGAAATTCTTCGGCGTTTGCGATGAGGTCTGCTATGTTTAAATGGGCCAAAGCGTTCAAAGTTGACCGTCGAGAATGAGCCGCATGATCGTCGACCGCGAACCAGCATCACACCAGACAACATTCGCAGCGTAGAACAACTCATTTTGGAGGACCGTAGGATGAATGTTGGAAACATTTCGGCTGAAGTCGGCATTAGTATTGGAAGTGTAAAGTCTATCATCCACGAACACCTTCAATATCTCGCAAAATAGCGGCGCGATGGGTTCCCAAACTGTTGAACTTCGAGCAAAAATTGATGCGGTTGGAAGTTTGTCGCCGCTTGCTGACGCGATACGAGGCGGAGGGGGACGGTTTTTTTGACGCGAATCTTCACTACAGACGAGACATGGGTACACTATTACACTCCTTAAAGCAAGGTGTCGTCTAAAGAGTGGAGGAACAAGTAGGAAGGGGCACCAGTCAAAGCGAAGACAACCAGGTCTGCGGGTAAGGTTATGTGTACTGTATTCTGGGACCGGCGGGGAGTGCTGTACGTTGACTTCCTGCGCACACAACGTTCCATCAATGCTGCATACTACTCTAACCTTCTGAAAACACACGTGAAACCCGCTTATCGCTCGAAACGGAGGAGGATTCCAGTGCGAAGTGCTATTCTTCTCCAGGATAACGCACGACCTCATAACGCGCTTCTCACGCTCGATACAATATCAGAATTGGGGTGGGAGGTACTAGAACACCCTCCCCCCCCCCCCCTACAGTCCGGATTTATCACCCTGCGACTACGACATGTTTGGACCACTGAAAGAAGCCCTCGGAGGTCAAAAATTCAACACCGACGACGAGGTAGAGGAGTTCGTGCGCACATGGGGCTGTCCAAGTTGCCCAAGGAGTTCTTCGATACCGGCATCAAAAAACTTCCGGAGAGGTGGCAAAAATGTGTAACTAGTGAGGGGAATTATCTAGAAAAACTGGAGGGAGGGAGGGGGGCGTCAGACTGAAGTTTTGCCCCTGGCGCTAAATACTTTAGCTACGCCACTGTCCGGAGGCTTGAGTTAGCGTCCATGCTTCGCAGCCACAGCATAGTACTGGTCATATAATGGTTTTGTACACGCGGAGCTTCGACAAAAATTTGGTATACTTCTACGTTGTATTCCCAGCACTTCTGGAGTATCAATTTGGCCGTAAAGAGCTGATCGGTTGTGGAGCGACCAGGTCTGAAACCGCTTTGATATTCGCCAATGATTCATTCTGCGTACGTATGTACGTATGCCCCTGTAGCTCTCACACCGCAGTTTATCTCCCTTTTTGTGGATTGGACAGATGATGCTTCTACGCCAATCATCTGGGATCTCGTCGTCCTCCCATACTCGCAGGAGTAATTGATGTATGGCATTAGCTAGACCCATTCCACCGAATCTTAGCAGTTCAGCTGGAATCTCGTCAGTGCCCGGCGCTTTATTTCGTTTTAGTGGCCGCAACGCGAGACCAACTTCCTCTACTGTCGGGGGTTGTATGGGTGGGCCTAGATCAACAATATCGTCGAGAGCTTCTTGTGTGGGAATGTTAGATGGTAGGTTCAGAAGTTCTTCAAAATAAGAGGCCCATCGTTTGTTAATGCCATCGGTGTCGCTGATGATGTTTCCATCCTCGTCCTTACAAAAGCTAGTCCTGGGTTGATAACCGTTCTTCAAATTCAAATTCTTTATTCTACCGTTCAAAGGGTTTTTGTGTTACATAGATACATTTTTTTTATTAAGTGATCGAGCACTTGCTCTAACAACTAATGAGATAAACAAAGTGTAGTGTAAAAATTACAAACAGAATATAAACTATGGTGATTTTGATAAAGTGAGGTAAGAGGAAAAGTGGGATTCAAAACCTCTTATGCTTAATTTAGCCTTAATTACTAACTTATATATATCTTATTCTATACCTAAAAAACGTACTTACGACTATATATACAGCTAAACTGTGCTAAGCACAAAATAGATAGTGAGTTGCATTTTGTAGTGCAGAGTAGAGAAAAGGTACAGTACATACTGTAGATACTCGTATCTTGATATTATAGTCCAGAGACATGGTGGAGAGATTATCTTAAGTCGGCAAGCAGGGGGTTGACGGAATTAGTGCAGGATAAGTGAAAGTTTATAGTGATATGGGAAATTTTAGAATGAATTAATGGAACTTTGGCGTTGGAGTGTAGTAAAGATCTAGGAAAATAAAATGGCAGATCTAGTAGGATTTTTAGAATTTTGTTTTGCTTAATTTGAAGTTTATTTGTGTGTGACGTAGCGCAGGATCCCCAAGCTGCTGCTGCGTAAGTTAGAGTAGGTTGAAAGATACTTTTAAACAACAATAGTTTGTTTTCGATTGACAAAGTTGATTTTCTGTGTATTAGTGGATATAAAATTTTTATTAACAAATCGGCTTTTTTGAGTAGAGCATCAGTGTTTGCCTTAAAAGTGAGTTTTTTGTCAAGGAGCACTCCTAAGTATTTAATGTGGTCCGGGTTCCCAAAAACGGCATTGCCCCCTGACTGTAGTGGCTGGGTAGGAATTACTGAGGATTTACGCTTTCTTGTAAAGTAAATGGCTTCTGTTTTGTTAGGGTTAATTTTGATTTTCCATCGTGTAAAATAATTTTCTAAAGTTTGGAACCCGTTTGTCGGTGCATTTGATATGAAGTTAGGAGAATAAGAGGTACAAATCAGGGCAGTGTCATCAGCGAATAGACAAATATGACAATCCCCAGGAACTGGTATATCGCTGGTGAATATGTTGTATAGAACCGGGCTAAGAACTGATCATTGGGGGACACCCGCTAGGAGTGCAAAAAGTGATGATTTGGATCCGTCGACGTTGACATAGAAGAAACGATCAGAGAGGAAGTGAAGGATTAGTTTAGTAAGATAAGGTGGAAATCCATAAGCATGCATTTTATAGATGAGTCCTTCATGCCAAACGCAGTCAAAAGCCTTTTCAATATCTAACGTTAGCATTCCAGCGGTTTTACTCGACTCGAAACTTGATTGTACTATTTGCTTAATCCGCGCAATTTGGTGCACCGTACTATGCGCTCTTCTAAATCCAAATTGCTCGTCTGGGAGTATATTCTTCTCAGCTAGTACTTCTTCTTCGTTCGCCTTCAACGCACTGGGCCCCGGTTCGATTCCGGGGATTTACGTGTCGGACTATGAGCCCACTCAGCTGTTAAAATGAGTACCCATTATGGGGTAAATAACTCGGTTGAGCGTGTTGCTGATCACATACCTCTGCACAAAAACCGTCACGATCTAGAAAATGAGATGATGCTAACTCATCTCGAGGCCGTGGTTCAAATTGGACTGTTGCGCCAGTTATTTATTTTTTTTTATTTAGTACTTCTTCAACGCGATCTTTTATTAAGCGTTCAAATATTTTCCCCACATTGCATAATAAACTTATAGGGCGGTAGCAACTTATCAAGGATTTTTGTTTATTCGGTTTTGGAATACAAATTACAGAAGCAATTTTCCAAGCCTTGGGAAAGTAAGGAAACTTTATGCAGGCGTTAAATATTTTACACAAATAAACATACATTTTCTTGTGCATGTTTTTTAACAGAGCCGTTGGAATTAATTCAGGACCAGGGGCTTTGTTTGTTTTCGAGAGCTTAATTGCATTTTTAATAGAAGATAGGGACAAAAAAGGGTATTCTAAAATTTGTCAGGTTTTTAGCCAAATTTTTAGTTTCTTCATCTCCTAAAGAACAAGTAGCAAGGTGTTGTCTGTGAAAGTGTTCACCAAAAGCTTGAGATTTCTCAGCATTTGTTATGAGAATTGAATTCGACTCATAGATAGGGGGAATCATGTTTCTTCGCTTTTTAAGCGCTTTTGTGATATTCCAGAAGGTCTTACTACCCTTTTCTAGCGATTTGATGCGATTGCTCCAATGCAGGTTCCTAAGTTTGTGGATCTCTGCATCTATTTCTATTTTTAGTCGTTTGATCTCCACTTTATAGGCTGAACATCTAGAGCGTTGCCATCGCCTGCGAAAGCGGTTTCTTTCGGCTATAAGGCGTTTAATATTCGGCGTGAGATTCATTTGATTTGGCACTGAAGTTGGATGTGCCTGCGAAATAAATTCCTGTGCTGATATCAAGAGAATTTAATTGAAACTCGATATATGGCAATCAATGTCATCTGTTGAGGAGAAATTCATATTTCCGCTGTCAAGGAATGTACGTCTGCCGGTTGCTTGTGAGAAACGAGACCAATTGGCTTTATTCAATAAAAAGTCTCTTGGTGTAGTTTAAACTTCGACTCATCCAATTTTTATATTTCTAAGCCCATTGCGTACGTTTTCGCCTGAAGGAAATAAAATGGTTTAAGCGACATTTTTTCCGGGCGCAGTAATTGGGGCGCCATGTTAAGTTTTCGCCCTGGGTGGCACGGCACTGTTACGCATTAACAATAATATAGGTCGGATCGATAGAATCGGATTTATGTCTGAATTATAGTTTGATAGAACGTCCGAAAGAATACGCATTTTACATACATACATAATGAAAGAGTAGTTAAGATTCGTTTCTTTGGGACTGAAAGTCATTGGTAATCATCAAACTTTGGCGCCACGGAAAGTAAAATCTTCTTTATTTTCAGTGTGTGAAAAATTGTAAAGACCATTTTTTCATCGTTTTTGGAGATATTTTTATTAGCCAAATTCGGGGATTTTGAATTTGGGGATTTTGAATTTGGAGATTTTGTGTCTTGGGATTTTCTTCATTTGGAGATTGTAGTTCCCTATTTAAAATGCCGATTATTGACAAGTTTCAGTTTAACTACGTCAGTGTAATTATCACTGAGTGTAAGATATATTTTTCTCACCTTATTCCTAGTGATCGAGCGAGACGTTTGTTTTTAGGCTGCCACAATTCTCGTACTTGGGAAATCGGCATGATAATTACTCCTTCGATAGGTTCTCACTACAAAAATTGTACTGTATTACAATGCCGAGAAAAGGAGATTCGTTCGACTTCTTTATTTTCTATACATTCAAACGATTCAAATTTTTACTTTTATAACCCACATTGTTTACTACATCCTTTCTCAAACAATTTTTTGGATTCCCCCGGGAAAAATATTGATATCCATAATTCAGCATTTAAAACCCGCTGAACAATCGCCAAACGTGATCCTTTTCATTCCCACTAAAATTCCCATTTCTGCCAACCACTTGTCTTCGATGATGTCCTACTTATTCTGTTCATGTATTTTTTCTTCTCCGAATAGATTGTGGGTGAAGTAATAATGCTAGCGACAGCCTCCTTGTCAGGACTCTATTATCGAATTATGTCGGATGCGGCCCATAATCGTACAGTTGATGGAACACGGACCGGAATCGAGCAACGTGTTAAATTGGAATGCGAACGTGAACAACAGGAGCAACTGCTACTTAGCGTTATTCCCGCTTATATTGCTGCTGAGGTATGTATTCCATATAAATCGTTCAATTCCTCACTTTTGGTTAGGATGTGGCTGACGATAGATTTTTCGGTTTGGGTGAGAGGACTACATAACATATAACGTGCTCTGTTGTAAATGGTGGGAATATGGATTTTGCAGCCGGAATGCGTAAATAGTGGGGAGACATTGCTGAATAGACGCACTCGGAAGTGCCGTGTAGGCCCAGAATGAGGAAATGAGGAATGTTTAACAAGCACTTTCTATTGCCAAATGTACTTTGATCAGATGAAAGACGAACTTTCCATTTAAATGGTAATGTGTAATATGGATTACGAGTTCGAATCCTGTTTTTTGGAATAATGAGCTGGTTCGATGAGAAGAATTTAACGTTCGTTTTATAGAATGCTTCTTAAATATTAAATAAAGTTTCGCGGAATTAATGACAGCAAACGAGGCATACATAATAGTACTTCTCAGGACAGGATTCCCTTCAGGGACCTTTAACATGTTTCCATTACTCTCTGCTGAATAATGTGTGAACGCAACTTGAATTCTCTTTGACATTGATTCAACATTTTTCTTTATTCCCTATACAAACATTTTTTATTCGCTTCTGTCCTTTATTCCTATATTATTCTAATCACCCCTTTATACTCTCCCATGTTTTCATGTAGGTCAAACGTAGCATAATGCTTAAAATGGCGGATGCATGTCAAAGAGCTGGAGGTCAAACAACAAGATTCCATGAACTTCACGTACAACGTCATAACAATGTTTCCATTTTGTATGCTGACATCGTGAATTTCACTCCGCTATCAGAGCAGCTTACAGCCAGTGACCTAGTAAAGACGCTCAACGAACTCTTCGGTCGTTTCGATCAAATAGCACAGGTAAGTCGGGCGAATGGTCGTACCAAGTTCTCAAGAGGATCAGATTATCTTTTGAACAATGGAAAGTTTTCAGCATGGAATAACTTTCGTCAGGAAAAGTCTGCAGATTTATATATGTAAAAGGATTGGCGGGAAGTGGAGTTCGAGTGGAGATAAGCGTGAATTTTAAGTGGACGATGTGGTAACATGATTCTGAATTTTTCGTTCAACTAAAATCTTGTGATGATGTAAGTCCTGCGAGTCATGACCTTTAAAAGTTTCTACTGAATAGATGAGGGTGGCAGAGACTTTTGAAAATCTTCACTGATATATGTATGTTCCATAAATGTCAGTCATTTGGGAAATTTGCAAAAGATATGTGTAATTTGTAGACATGACATGAATCTGTAATTGACGGCTTGGTGGGCATCCGAAGATGCCCGTGGGGACGGAGCCTAAGGTAGCATAGTGACCGTGAAGGTCGGGCCGTACTATCTGGCGAAGAAAAAGGCCCCTCAACGAGCTAAGCAGCGGCCTATGCTTACTGTAGCTCAGTTCGGTAGACGTGGGTCCCTGTCCTTTACGTTTTCATAAAAATTCATAGGCCTGGGGAAGACAACACAAACAGGGGAGATAAAAGTGGGGAATGAAAAATAAAATGGGGCGATAAGGATGCAATGGCTGGCGGACGGCGCAGAAGACAACACAAACAGGGGAGATAAAAGTGGGGAATGAAAAATAAAATAGGGCGATAAGGATGCAATGGCTAGCGGACGGCGCAGATTCCCTCACGTTCGCATCAGGGCGTAATGGGACCCTCGGCCTCTGGTTTCGTACCACCGACAGATCCTTGGTTGGTATAAGTGGTGGCTTAGGTAAAACCTTACCATAGCCCAATTAGCGCAAGAAGCGCCATTTTGAAGCCGCAAACGTCGTGAAAATTTGTTGTTAGCTGATAGTCGGAAAATACAGGGGATGCTGCCTAGATATTGCGCTTAACAGTCAACAGCGGAATACAAACAGGCTCCGCTTGAGATCTGTCTAGGGCGGCGACCCTCCTGGCCAGGAGGCCGCAGTCCATTTTGGACCCGTCGGTGAAAATCGTGATGTCAAAATCCTTCACCACCTCGTCTTTTCCCCATTCAGATCTGGTTGGGAATTTAGCAGAGAAGTTTCTCCCAAACCTTAGTTTGGGCACGGTGAAGTCAGTATTTACCTTGGCTACATCCTGTGGCAACTGGCTTTGAATGTCGCTATGACCGTACGGTTTATCAGTCCAGCCTCTCGACTCTTGCCTGACTGCACTGCCCGCCGCCAATTGTTTGATAAAGAGGCCGATAGGTGGAAGGTGCAGGATCACGTTTAGCACTTCCCTTGGGCATGGCACCTGTGGTACCAAGACATGCTGTTCTTTGCATCCTGCCAAGTTTTGTGATGTTATATTTTTAAACAAGCGCTGGCCACCAGACTAACGATCCATATGTAAGAATTGGACGGACTACTGCTGTGTACATCCAAAGGACCATATTTGGCTTAAGGCCCCACCTCCTTCCGAGGGTTTTCTTACAGGCGTAGAAGGCTATGCAGTCCTTCTTTACCCGTTCTTCAATGTTTAACTTCCAGCTGAGCTTCGTATCTAGAATGACACCTAAGTATTTTGCGCTGGGCGATAATTGAAGTGGCTGTGCGTTTAGTTTAGGAAGGGTAAAATGTGGTACTTTGGTTTTTGTGGAGTATAGCATCAGTTCAGTTTTATCTGGGTTGACGACCAGGCCACAGCTTGTGGCCCAGGTGCTCACCATACCCAGGGCCCTTTCCATGATTTGACTAATCACGGAGAGGCACATCCCTAACACTACGATATCCACATCATCCGCGTACGCGATCACTTTAACCCCTTCTCTGCCAAGCCTAGCTAGAATTTCATTAACGTCAACTAGCCAGAGTAACGGGGAGATGACGCCTCTCTACACACATATCTGGTTAGGTAGCTGTTTCCTAAGTCCGCATGAATTATTATAGATCTTAGCAGGGTTACTATCCAGCTGCCGATCCCTGCTTCGATTCCCAAGTCTTATAAGGCATCATGAATAGATTCGATGCGGACATTGTTGAATGCACCCTCTATGTCGAGGAAAGCAGACAATGTATATTGCTTATACTGAAGGCTCTGTTCGATGGTGCGCACTACCTCGTGAAAAGCCGTTTCTGTGGATCTACCCTTGAGGTAGACGTATTGAGCCTTCGAAAGCGGTGATCCTTTCAGGGTTTGTCGGATGTGTAAGTCAATAATACGCTCTAACGTCTTTAGTACGAAGGAGGATAAGCTGATTGGTCTGAAATCCTTCGCTATTTCAGGCCCTCGCTTGCCTGCCTTCGGTATGAACACGACTCGAACCCTTCGCCACGACTGGGGGACGTGGTTGAGTAGGAGACAGCTTCTAAAAAACACCAGTAGACTGGGAACTACTAAGTCATGCAATTCCTGAAGCATAAGGTGCTGCCATAGATCTACCGGTGGAATCAGCATAACCAGGCCAGAATATGGTTCATTACAGGACAGCTTCTACTTCAAGGACTGCAAAAAAGTAGAAGCTGAGGGCAGAGTGTGCTGCAAAAAGAAAAAAAGACAAACTATTCTACTGAGCTAACCGGCAACTATTATAGAAGAGCAAAATAGCAAAGAGAAAAAACGAAAAGAAATACTCGTACTGCATTTCCTATCATCCAGATGATCAACCTGTTACGGAGAATCCTGAGGCCAGCAGAGGCGCAACACTGCATTCCTTGCCCTAATTTACTCATAAACTCTGTAAGCTGTTGAGCACATGAATAACAAAAAAATGCAATACTAGTCAATTAAAAAATGTAAACTTACCTGAAAGGAAAATCCTGGCAAACAGAAAGGCAGCCAGGGCTCCTCCGCACTTTATCCGGACACCGAAGATGCTCCAAATGCCGGCAATTCAACGCATTTATGGAGGCCTTAGGTACGTGGCTAAACCACAAAAGACAAACACAACACCGGAAATGCCTTGTTAAACTGAATCTTAAAAGATAATCTACTTTATAGGAAGGATGGGGGTGCTACAGAGGAGAGCACAGCTACTTGAAGGGAAAGTACGTGAAGTAAAGTGGCTAAGTCCTAAAACTTATTGGACAAACTGGACGACGAAATAAGGAAAAAAAGAAAGAAGTTCTGTCACGATAACGCACCGCCACACACGTCCTTGAAACCGATGGTCAAATTAGACCAATCACGATTCGAATTGGCTGCTCACCAACCGTATTTTCCAGACTTGGCCCGCAGCGACTATCATCTTTTTCCAAACCTCAAGCGGTGGCTCTAGAGAAAGAGATTCGGATCGAATGAGGAAGTCATCACGGAAACCGAGGCGTATTTCGAACGCTTGGACGTTTCGTACTACAGAAAGGGCATCGAAATCTTGGAAAATCGCCATACCAAGTGTATCGCACACGAAGGCAACTATGTTGAGGAATAAGTATAACTTTACCAAAAAAAGCTTGTTTTCATTAAAAATCCCGAAACTTTTCAGCCCATTGTTTTCAACAGAGAACAATATAAAATATATTTGTATTTGATAAGTATCCATTTGCAGTTGAATGGCTCTGTCAAACACGTGCCATTTTTTGCAAAGGTTAATACTAATATTGTCCCATACCTCGCCCTACAATGTAATATTGTACATATTACGTGTTTGATATTTTATTCTCTCCTGCCGTGTGCAACGTGAGCAAACAAACAAAAAGCAAGCATGCTGATACAACCTAGGCAGAATTATCACATCACATGTTTTCTCTCTTCCAGGAAAACCAATGTTTGCGCATCAAAATTTTAGGAGATTGCTACTACTGTGTATCCGGATTGCCTGTATCTCGGCCTCAACATGCAGCCAATTGTGTTAACATGGGACTCCAGATGATTGAAGCAATTAGGTAACTTAATCGTATACATGTGTATGAGTGCCTTTATCCTGCAGCTATCCTGTTGCAATACAAACAGGTGCCGCGCGCCTTGCAACAGACAGCTTTTATCTTTTATACCTTATCTAACTTTCGCCACTGTATGAAATTATCAGTATCATTAATTTTATGGACTTTTGTTCGTCTTTTGAATGTCCTTGTGGTGCGTTGTAGGTTTGTACGCGAAGCAACTGGTTTCAATGTCGACATGCGAATTGGCATTCACACGGGCAACGTATTGTGCGGCGTCCTAGGACTACGAAAGTGGCAATTTGATGTATGGAGCGATGACGTGACTTTGGCTAATCACATGGAAAGTGGAGGTGTGGCCGGGTATGTGTAAATTATTGTACGTTCTACTTTTTTCGGTTCTCAACAGGTGATGGGGGTTAATAAGGTGTTGTGAAGGAAGAAACTCTTGATTGAAAGGGATTCAGCTTCGTAGCAATGAGAAGGATAATTAACAGTGTGGGCGCAATAATTAATTCAGTGAAAATTCATGTTACCAATTTGATATTGTAAAGGACGTTTGAGACACCCGAAGGTGTCAACGGGGACGGAGCCATTGTGACCGTTAAGGTCCGGTAGTGACAGCTGCCAAAATTGACAGCTGCCATAATTGGCTCCTCAACGAGCTAAGCGGCGGCCTGTGCTTGCTGTAGCTCAGTTCGGGAGATATGGGCGGGGTTTTTTCGCCGCTCGCTGCCCCTGTCCATACATATTAAAAGGGATGTCACAGGCCTGGGATAGACAACACAAACGAGAGGGCAAAGTTCGGACAAAGGAAGGTGAATGTGGAGCCAGCCTGCTCAAATGCCATCTTTTGATGCTCCGAGGTCCAGATGGCGGTGGACCTCGGCCTTCTTCACCCTCTGAAAAACACAAAAAAAACCCGACCGTGAGGCCCCCATGGCCGAAATAGAAAATTTTTGAGAGGGGCCTCCCATGGCGAAACAAGGGATGAGGCCTTTCACCTCATCCCGTCATCCAGCCTGAAATGAGGTGTTGGGGAAGGTTCCTTAAAGGAAAGCCATTTTTTCAATTAAAGTGATTGAAACATATTTGTATTTATTCACCGAGTTTTCAAACTTAAGAGAATTAATAAAAGAAAAATATACAAAAAAAAACTAGCACAAAATTCAAGTCAGTGCGCGAGTTCTAAAAATATAATATATATATGTATACAAATAAGCCACAAAACTTACCCCAAATCCGAAATGGCCATTGCGGTCTGGAGCAGCTGAAAAAAATAGGTTAACGCACTGACGCGACCAAAGAAGTTAACAAAAATTATTTAAGCAAAATAAACTCACTTAAGAAAAGAAAAACTAATACAAAAGAAAAATTACTCGGGCTAATAAAAAAAAGGAATCGTTATCGTAACCGAAAAACTACTAGAAGCGGGCGGTAGCACAGAAAAAAACGCAAAGGTCGGTAACACAAACTATATCCAGCTGATAATTGTTCGACAAGATGGCAACCACTTCGCATTCCACATCCTTGTTCAGCGGTCCCTCGGTAGCGGCACCAACTGCATAGCACTATGCTGTCACATGATCCGTCGCCTAGTTGGAGTACTCGATTTTTCGAGAGATAGCACGAACAAGAGGCACAAAAGGGGGCACACTATGGTCACTCCCACGGCCACGAGGTACTACGATGAGATCCAAAAACAAACGGAATTGCTTGGTCCACCGATGACCCACTTGCACTTTTCAGGCAATGAACACCCGTCGGGGCTCTTAAAACTCGAGCACCTTGCCGCGGAAGGAAAAGCAGCGCGGCAATTCAAACACTCAGGGACTTGCGGACTCCATCTGACCCAATCAATACGTCCATAATGGCGGCTCACACAAGCGAAAAATAAGATTCATCACAATGTCGCTGGTCCAAGTGGAAGCGTTCACCCGATGATGACGGCGGGTTCTTTCCTTTTCATTGCAATTTCCCGCCGATCCTCCACCGTTCCAAAAATACCGCCGGTCTCTTTAGCGGGTCACTCGCCACCTCCTCTCAAATCAAACCATCCAAAAAATATCGCCGATGGCAGATGCTGGGTAATGAGCCACTTTCCCTCCTCTCGGCACGGTCGCGTCAGCACGGCAAATCCAACTTCCAAGTCATCGCCGACAAAAATCCCGAATTTTCCTCAAAGCGGGTGGCTTCCAACTTTGAGACCAAAAAAATACGGCCGATCGCGACGGCCGGAACAAAATCCACGGGCTGTACAAATCCGGTCGAAAAAAGAAACTCCGCGTTTCAATCTTATTCACACCGAAAATCCAATTCCAAACGCCACCGGTCTTTTTGCCGGATCTCTCCCCACGCAACTTCCAAAAGAAACGACCACTCGCCTTGGCGGTTCAATTCCAACTCCCCCCGATGACATTCGTTTTTGGCGCGCACCTCCGAAAAAACATGGCCGCCCCCATGTAACATCGCGCCAAAACTTTTTCACCACAAATTGCATGGCTGCCAACCTCGGGAATTTTTCCCATCCCTAAATCGGAAAAAAGACATGGCTGACAGCCGGTTTGTTTACAGCGGCCAATTCTAACCCATAACTGCCCCTTTTTGAATCTGTGACAACTTTTCACAAATATAAAGGATTTGAAATGAATCGAATTCAAATATATTTGCGAAAATCCACAAATTCAAAAACTGACAGTTATGTGTCAGAATTGGTCCGTTACAATATTTAAATTGGCTCCTACATTTTCACCCAACAAATTATTTATTGCTGTTTTACGTGAAATATTCGGTTATTAAAAAAAAACTATTAAAATCGTTTTTGTGCGTTGGAGCCAAGATGGCGACTTTGTGGGCAATTCCCCAAATTACGAGGAATCCCCAACTCGATTGGGAATTTTGTGGGGTTTAGCATTATATGTTGAAAATGCGGGGATCTTGACATTTTGCCATTTGCGAGAATTAATGCGAACTACCTGGAATTAAACTATGTCAAAACCTTTCATGAAATTGTAAACGCTGAATTCAGAAATACGAGTACAACACGTTTCGTTGGCTTAGAGATTGGAGTGAGTATACACCGTTCAACTATTGTATATTTCTGCAAACATTCCAAGGTTTTTAACTTGAATTAACATCGGATATCACTTAGAGATTTGATTTTAGTGATCCTTTATTTTCTATTATGTATCTCTATTGTTAATCGATCAGAGGCTCTACAATTCAAAATTAGAGCACTGGCTGGGTTCAGAGTTACCTAAAATCAGACACTGCTCGCGGTTATGCAGTCTGTGCCTGCTGAACGCCACTCTCGTTGTCACACACTTTATATACGAAAGCCAAGGTGAAAGAAGAAGGAGAGCGTGAGCGGTAAGTAAAAATATTTCTTGCTTGGTGATCGGTGATGAGTTTTTCCTGCCAGCGGATCAGGGTTTGACATTTCTCGATTTCTCCTATATGTTTTTCCCTCCGCTAAAATTTGTACAGTCAATTTTTGGAACTGAAAAGGTTCCACTCCGGATATGAAAAGTATTTTAATCCAGAGGGGAAGATTTTGAGATCCAAAAATTGACAGCTCACCGTACATATTTTATCGGAGCGGAAGCATATGGCGGAGAAATCGAGAAAAGTCGGATCCATAAAATTCATCCAGAGGCTCGCCAAAACGCACCCAATAGAACAGGATCGGAAGATACCTCGTAGAAATCTATTTGTGAGTAGGGCCAATTGAATGGGTAGGTAACTGTCAGTGATTGGTCACGGTCCTACCAGCGGATCAGGCTTTCCTCTCCGGTAAAATATGTACGGACAACTGTCAATTTTTGAATCTGACTACTTTTCGGATTGGGGGAGGGGGGGGGGGGGGGATATTTTCAGATCCAAAAATTGACAGTTGTCCGTACATATATTTTGCCGAAGGGGAAAGCATATGGAGGAGAAGTCTGTTCTTGTTCCGCTCGTAGGACTGCAGCCAATACAAAAACGGATGACGAGTAGCGAGCTCACGCCTTATACTGGATTCAGCTTGCCAGCAATTGATGGGGATGACGATACTGAAAGTCACGGCACGGAACCGTGGATGTTCACAAATTTAAAAATCGCTTTCTGCTTATTGCATGTGCTGCCATTTGCAAATGCATCCGTAAGCAGAAAAGCGAAATCGCCTACATACAGATACCGAAGTATATTTAATGGCTATTAGAGACGGAATTTAAAAACAAGAAGGTTGCTTGAAACTTAATTTTGATGAATTAAATTGCAAAATGTAAACAAGAAGAAGATATGGCAAAAGGCAATAACCAATTAAGAATAAATAATATTGATTTTTATTAAAACTTGTTTTTTTTTTTCTTGAGATAGTGGAGAATTTGTGTGGAATCGGGACTTTATTCTCCCCAACTTTGGGTAATTTGTCTTAGATTTTTGGGGAATTTGCTAAATTGGCATTGGTAACGCTGGTTGAAACATCGTGTACGAAGTTTTCCATACAAAAATAAATTGCTGTATTTTGTGTTATATTGCTATACCTATAGTTATAGTGCCAGAAATTTTTGTGAAATCAATGTACATATCAATGATCTAAAGATAACGAACTAGTTTTTGAAAAATGAGAAAAAAAATGCATGTGTAAATTGGAAGCAATTGTACATGCCATAGCGTTAGGTTTTCGACCATACCTCATCATAACCTATCCTCACCCGGAAAATACCAGATACGGTACGGTCGCTTTATAGGCATCAAGTAAAAAATACTAACACGCCCCTCTTATCGTTTGTCGAAGCTCCAAAATAACCGCACCTGGACGGATACTGGATACTTCGTTCTTTGTATCAAGTGACTTTTGGCATTCTTCGTCGAACCAGTCGTTTCACGATCGCCGGGCGTCAATAACGTGCGATTTAACGTGATTGTTCACGATAAACGCAACTCCGAACTCCTTGTGTCCAGATGGTCTACCGCATTTGAAAATTGTGTGCGATTTCTTGATCCCGCTACCAAGCCAATTTGTTTGCTGGACTAGAGTGATGCTCAGTTTGTATTTCTCGGCCTGTTGTAGGAGGGCCTTCTCAGTCTCCGGTGTGTCTAGGGAGCGTACATTCCAGGATCCTAAAGAATAATCCGTATAAACGTTTGCGTGGTCGTCATTGTCGATCCGTCCAATCCGAGGCTTTTTTTCCTGGTTTCTTGACCTGGAGTAGGTTTTACAAGAATGTGTTGTCGGCCCATCGGTAAACCCTATTGAGGAGTGGCCTCGGTGATGGCGGCTTCAGGTGGTTCATTACGTGTCAGAGTTCACACAACTATTTTGGAGGTCTGACTACGTGATTTATGCCATCCTAATGACCTGAGATGCGTAGGCGTAACTCAGCCAGTAGGACTATAGCTATCATTTCTTCCTCCTTTCACAACCATGGATTGGGACAGGCCTCGGTGGAGTTCCAAGATGAATATTGGTATCAAACCAGCCGCTTCTAGCAATGAAATTGGTTGAGCTGAGTCACGCTAGGGTTGCTCAGGTCATCCGAGTTCTGGACCTGGACAACGCTAGCGCGGCTCAGCTCAACCATTTCATTGCTAGAAGCAGCTGGTTTGACACCTAGATGTTAGAGTGTGGTATGTATAATGATCTTGGCGGTATCACAACGGACCCATTTGTGGTCTATGTGTGCTGTGACGTGTCACGGCCCCTGTACTTAACCTAACCTAGATAAGTAAAATAAGTCAATAATGCAAAAAACTGTCATGGGAATGTGCTAGCGGTCATTATATTGTATTAAACTACTTACCAAGTTTGATTGAGATCAGACAAGCGGAAGTCGCATGACAAACAAACGCATAATGGACCCACAAACGAACAGCATGCATCGGACTCAAGGTTCAAATTGGCACGCGCGAACGATTCAATTCCGAAATTTGGGGTTCATTCTCTGGCAAGAGATGACTTACAGACAGGGCGCCTCTACCATACTCGTATATGCAGACTATGCATTTGAACAGGGTGTCTTTATGTAGGTGCGCGATATCTCCAATCTAATTAATTAAACGTTACATTTAAAAATCAAAATGTGCCCTTAAAGTTGGTCCGAAAAAGTTTGTTTTTTTTTTCTATTGACTAACTGCATCGCGTGCATGTTTGAATGCCCATTTCAGATTCAATAACTAAATAAATTTACACTGATCCTACATTGGGCGCACAAAATTTTCGAGCATTTACGGTAATTTTTCGACTTTTTGCAATGGTGAATTTTCACTATTTCGTAGGACTCAAAACCGTAGGGTAGCTTAAACGCTCTTGGGCTTTGCGCTTTATAACTAACGGTACTAACTAATATTGATCTCACATTGGTCGCCGGATATTTTGGGACCTCCGAAAATTTCTTCGACAATTCTTGCTATAAGTGTCACTGATGTCAAAAAAAAAAACTTCAAGGTCGTCTTAACGAGCCTTGACTAGTTTGTCTTAACCCCTTGTTGGGCGTATCGCGTCACCAACTCCATCAGTCATCTGTACTGGTTATATGTAGATGGATTCCCCTATTTTGGTGCTGTTGATAACAAATACAAGGCTTAGTGAGGTCTGAGGCTAAAGATATGGTCGTGTGCACCGTCCACCTTCGTAGTAAGTGACAGATTTGACGCGTGATGAGTAACTAGCTCTGCTATTCAGTCCATTCTAAACAATCCTTGGCCCTACAACTGATATAGGTGCCTCCAACAAGGGTTGGCGGCGCATTTTGCCTAGTCCGTGAAGGACAAATCTGAACAACAAAGTTGATCAAATTTTCGCAGTGCGACATAACATATGAGTTTTAGGTGAAACGACACTTGGAAAAATCTCAATGAAAAGGTGCATGGATGAGATTAGGATTACAAGATGAAAAAATGGACGGAGTTTGTAAGGCCCTGAGTGCGTGAAGCGGTCACCCAGGGACTGAAATCAACCTTAACGGTAAATTATTGGGCCCTACGTTGGGCGCCATTTGATAACTTTTGAGGTTCAGTTCTACTATTTGCGCTCCACATTGCCTTACAGACAACGCAAACAATTTTCTTTTCTCTCTCTTTTAATTCTTTTCCCATCCATGTAAACTTTACTTTTCCACATCAGACTGGGAGTATCTTATTTTGTCTTTTTGGCTGCTTTTACATTGTAGACAGCAACAATATCGACGTGGATTGGATACCCTGTGAAACTGCCGGTGTCGGGAGATTACTCGGGGATCCTCGATCGTCGTTTTAACCTTTCGGTAGTAGGCACTGACATTCAATGGCTTTTCCTTATAGCAAGTCCGATTACGTAATTTGTATTTGCCTTGCTTATTTTGTTAAATCATTCAAGGGAGAAAGGGAGAAACGTTGACATTGACTTCTATAAACCTATGTACAAGATAGGTACCTCATCGACAAGTAATACATACATAAAAGTGAAATTTATTTTGTGAACAAGTTTCTCAAGGCCTTCGGTAGGAAGTGGTCGGCTAAAAGAAGGCACCACAAGACGGTAAAAGCAGAGATTCCGAAGCGGGCCTTCCTGTGTATGTCTAATATGTATTTTGTCACTAACCATTTTCTATTAAATGAACAGTGCGGTCAAATATTTAAGGCCGGCAATGCACCGACGATAGTTAGTACCAAGCAAAACCGCCCGAACAAAAAGGCACTCGTACAACTGCTTTTTTCCAAGCGGCGTCGATATCAGTATGACGCGAAACCGCTTGGATTAAAATGGCGCTTGAAAAGTTACTCTCCTAACTGCTCTTTTCCAAGTAGGGACTATTTTGAAAAAATGTCTGGGGAGAAACTCCATTGCCTGCGCCTTTATTTAGACTTTGACCGGCCGTGGACACACACAAAGATTGCGTTCGAACCCAACTAATGCTAACTCATTTTACAGGCCACAAAAATATACTGCTGCAATGTATGAGAAATTCGCAAGCAAGTTTATGATCAACTAGCTACGATGGCTCGCTTCGCTCGCCCTCGCATCTAGTGCTCGCTGCGCTCGCAACATTCACCTACCCTGACTTATTTTTTTCATGCATGAAGCTGATCCCGCGCCTAATCTTCCTGTTAGTCGACTGGTGGCGAGGTGTGTGGTTCTAGAAATGGATTACCCTCTGAGCCACGTTTGTTGTGAACGAATAATTTCAATTTGTTTCCATTTGAATAGTTCACTAAATTCAAGGTTTTGTGATATACAACATTTTTAGTGTTGTTTTGCGGTGCGTAAACAAATAGAGAATCTGATTTTCCTACTCGCGAACAGGCGACGTGCAATTGGCCGTGCTAGAAACACGGACTTTTTTTAATTAATGCCACACACATTCATCCACTGTCCTTGTGCTTTGTTGACTGTCATCGCAAACGCAAGACGCACCGGGAATTGCAATCGTTTGAATTCGAATGGCAGATCAATGGTAATCATTGGAATTCGTAGAACCAACACATGCTCACCCTGGAATTTTCCTTTGAGAATTGTTGCTTCTATGACGTTGGGTAACAACCGTTTCACAGCAAGTCTGGTTCCATTGCATAGCTTCGGCTGGTTCAGATTTCGAATCATTATGATGACTGAGCCGCTTTTCAGTTGCAGTTGATATGCCGGTAATCCTGGCACATCCAATGAATTCAAAAATTCTGTTGGGTAGTTGACGACATCTTCTTCTTTGGTGATGGTGTCCATAGATTTCTATGTACTCACTTCGCCTTTCGAACATCGAAATTCAATTGGTGGACATCGACATTCTTTGCTGCTAAAATAGCTCGTTCAGCCAACCATTCATGATTGGTGTAATTGCGTACGATGTTCGGGAAAATTTTTCAATGAGTTGCTCCTTGGACTGAATGACAAAAGTGAATGGGAAATTCACTGAAATCACTTGTCTCATCAACTGGAACATTTCCATTGCCGATGTCCAACAATTGCTTCGAGAACACATCAGCAGAATGATCATGTTTGTTGTCAGTGTGATGTCTGCACGTAGGTTCATAAATGAGTTGATCCGCAGGTGTTGATCTCGGAATGACGGGTAGCGTTTGACAGAAATCGCCGGAAAGCAGAATCATTGCGCCTCCAACGATTGTGATTATTGCGCAAGTCTTTCAGAGTGCCATTGAGAGACTCCAATGCACTTTTATGCGCCATCGTGCATTCATTCCAAATGACTATTTTGCAAGTTTGCAGGAACGTTTTGCCAGGTCCCCCAGGCGCATCAAGAAAGAAAATCGCACCTTGTCCATCATCGGTCGCTTTCATCAGTGTATCGGATGCACTTTTCTGCTGGGGATTCGACAATGGCACATTTCTTTGCACTGCTTGACTCAATGCATCTCGATCGTAATCAGGTTCTCGTTCCAATTCCCGGTTGAATGCGTCGTGCATTGGACGATTGGGGGTCGGCATTCCTAATTTACTCAACCAATTTCCGCAGAGCAGTAAGCATATATTCTCTTTCAAAATGAGCGCCTCGTTATGTATGGCGTCACTCATTTGAAGTGGAATATCGGCTCTTGAAATGCGAACTCTATGCAAAATATCGTCTGACATTTCATCTTTGAATTTGTTCCACAAACCGTGTGGACTCGATGGGACGATGGCAAACAATCCCAATGAGTGTTATTTTCCAGCAAATGCAATTGTTGGCAGCCCTCTATTTTCCGGTTTCATTTGAGTTTGAGCTGGGTATGGATCCAAGTTGAGCGTAAAGAGACAGAACAAAAAAAAATCAGCCAAATCGGACACACCTCAATTTTCATTTCAGGCAAGAGGTCGCCCTTTTTAGGAGAGACCACGTAAAAAAAAAATTAATTGCATTGAGAACATGTGGAAAGTACAATACATGCAATGTACTGGATATGTTTCCTCGAAGGACACCAGAATGTCCTTTATTGTCAGCAGGTCGTCCTTTTGGACTTTGGGCTCGGTGAACATGTAAGTTGAGCGTGAAGGGAAAAAAATTTGAAGCAAATCGTATGTAGGGTTAAGGAGATACAAGGGAAAACATGTCTCCATACAAAATGTATAGGAAAATGGAATTTCTCGAATTTCAAAATTTCCCGGGAAAGTTTCCAATTTTGAATGACGTAAGGTTTCAAGAGGAGCGTAAAGAAACCGGATGCAAAAAATTTGAAGCAAATCGGATAAAGGATAACGACGCCAACCCTGTACATACGACACAGGTCGTTTCATTTTTTTTTTTTTTTTGTGTTTATTCTCCGTTAAGATCTAAGTTCGGCTTAAAGGAACAGATCCAAAACATTTTTAGGCAAATCGGACGAAAGGGTGTTTTCATGTGCGACAACAGGTCGTCCTGGATTTTTTATATGAATATACAAATAGGAGATCTCGTTGGGAGAGCTCAGTAGGTGTGGACGCCGCGCAGCTGCTGGGCTCCCAAAATTGGAGGACGCGGTCACGTCACCGAGATAATTGGGGGACAATGATCCAGGCGGCCAAGGCCCGACGTCGGGCTGTCGCGCCACGATGATGATGACAAATAGGAGGGAGCATTGCAAATACAAACGAAAAAAATTTGAGCCAAATCGGAGATGAAAAAATTTTTCCATGCAAAATGTATGGGAAATGAAATTTTCCAATTTTCTCAATTTTCCGGGAAATTTTCCAATTTTTCCGTTAGTATCTAAGTTGAGCGTAAAGGAGCACAACAAAAAAATTTGAGCCAAATCGGAGAAAGGGTTACTGAGTTATGCCTGTACATACGTAGACGACTTATTTTTATATTTAAGATTTCTGATTGAAGATTTGTGGTGCCTTTATCCACCACCATGAAAATTAATCAAATGCATCTAGTCTCCACACGGCTGTCCCAAGTGACACTTTCATAATCCAACTGCTGGAAATTTGTTCATAAATCTTATGTAAATTTTGTATAGACTTTCGTAGTACTTTCTATGACAACCATTTCTCTGAATGGCATCATTTCTCATGTGTTCTTCATTCGTACTTTTAAGTTTCATCATTTTATTTAAACTGCCTGGAAGCAGAAGAATTTTCTCTGTAGGCCTCGTGGTCACAAATTAAATTTTCATTTGTATACCCAAAGTTCTTTCGAAGCTTGTATTATACAACAGAATACTCAAAATACTTTCACGCCGAGAGGAAGAATAATATTTCTCAAAAGACACACATGAAAGATCGCGGGAATTATTTCACAAAAGATGGAATTTGCGGAATGAACCACGTTTCTAGTAATATATTGTTAAAGTTTTCGGAATAGCTTTGCATATATTTGAACAGATTTTCGGAATAAACGAAAGTGGGGATGAAAGGTTTTTGACAGGGATTCGAAATAGTAATAATTGTAATTATTTTTAATGGTTTTGAAAGGTTTTGTATTTTTTTCTAAATTAAATATTGAAGAGGCTCTTTGAGTGTGTTTCGGGATGAGATTCAAACATTCAGCTGACTTAATATAACGAATAAATTTACAAATATTTGTATTCCATCCCCAGGCGCGTGCACATTACACGACAAACCCTCGACTATTTGGGCGATAAATTCGAAGTAGAGCCGGGAAATGGGGGTTCAAGAGATCCCTACCTGGCCGACCACAAAATCGAAACATACCTTATCGTACCGCCTAAGGTAAGCAAACCCATAATCAATCATCCTCCCTTCCACGAAACAATAAACAAAAATTTATTTTCTAAATCCACCCATTGATTTAGAATAAATCTCATACCATCCCACCCTTAAGACATTTTGACCCAAAACTTGTAAATTTTATTTATTCATTTTTTTCCATCATTTACTCTTGCATTTATACCAGAAAACCATCACTCGAAATCTTCCACAAGTCGTTGAAGTACCCAACACACCCCCGCCGGATACAACTACCGCGCCACCGGATTCGTTGTCAGTGAACCAGATTAGCATATCGGAGCCGGCGTCGGAAAGCGAAAGGTCGCCCAGTGATGGAACGCTTAGTGAGAATCGGAAGACACCTGACGAGAAATCAAGGACAACGCTTCAATTGACACCCACCATTGCTGAAGAGGGTAGCGAATCGACAGATAATCCCAACAACAAATCATCGTTATCCTTGCCGTATGAAAGTGCTCAATGCGAAGCACCGGCCAAAGAACGGCGGAAACTCTCCGTACAAGGTGAGTGGTGGGTCGATGAATAATTATTCGGGATTTTTCTTTGCGCTTCTAGTTCGCGTCCTAGTGTACGGTTGAAAAAGTTCCAACGACGGCGATGCCACGACAGTTGCCAGGGACTGGGACTTTAAATGCGGGCACAAAAAAAAAGGTCAATCCTTTTCGATTGACGATGTCGACATACGTCTGGCATTCCTGAGGGAAGGATATTCTGCACGGTTCGTTGTAAGATTCTTATGTCCTTCTTTTCATTCTGGCAGAAAAAATAAAATCCCTGATGCAGTGTACGTGGTTAGAAAAATCTACGATGGGGGAAAAAAGGTTCAGAAAGTCTTTTGTTATGGTTTATTTGTTGAAATAACCCTAATAAGTAATAATGGACTAGACTTTTAATGAGGGGACTAGTTTAAGGATACTTTTCGTGAATAATAACAGTTATAATTATAACCCAGACTAACAACTGCCAAAATCTAACTCAGTCAGTCCATGCTGCTTTAAGTGTGTGTGTTGTGTGCATATCCTGAAATAACGCATATTCAATTTTGCAGGTCTGATGGCATTTGCTGAACGGCGACGATCATCGTCGGGAGCAGCACTCGCGGATATAAGAAAGCCATCCATATCCAATGGTGATAGTTTCCGTATACCCGGCACAGGTGAGATTATCTCGTCGTTTTTGCTACTTTATATCCTGTCGACTCGACCTTTTCCATAAAAGCTATTAAAGCCTGTGTGTTCAGGCAAGGATGTACGTGCATTTTTATATCCTCTGACCGAGCAAAACTCCCCAGTAGCGAAGGATATTGTGTGGATTTTCAGTCCGAAAGGGCGTATCTTTTGCCACCAGTCATAAAGCTATTCAACAAAGCTGAATCCCTTGCGTTCCGCACGATGATGACAGCTTGGTGGCTTCCACCAGCCAGCAGGGAAAATTCAAAGTAAATTCCACTAAATTGCATTACGGAAGTGCAATTGGGACTGGTCTGGATGATAAGTGAACATGGCTATTCCGGAAGTAATTGATTCGTTCATATCAGGGAGTGGTGAAGACTATGAAATGTGTTGGAATGGAAAATGATTTTTATTATTTGATAAAATGTGAAGTATGAGAAAGTTTGTTTTGAAATTTTTTTGTTTTTCTCGGCAATAATGTCCTTTTATCGTCATAAATTTCTTCCTACTTTCAGCTACGCCGGGTGGTGCTGTGACACGATCTCGCCCATCATCGAAAATGACGAAATACGTTGAATGCTGGGGAGCTGATAAACCCTTCGCGAATATCGCCGAATCAAAATTAGCCAAAAATATCGGTCTTGCGGTAAGTTTTCTACCAATCTATCTGATCCTGTTTTCTGAACATTCCGTATCAATTGAACATCTTAAATCTCAAGAGTATCGCAATGATCGAATCGAATCTTTTACCACCGGAGCGACGTTGTTTTGCCAACTTTAGCTGTATCGGACCACCGACTGAATTGAAGCCGATCACAATGTGGTATCGGAATAGTCCGCGCGAAGCCATGTATCGAGCTCAACCGGATCCGCATTTCAGATACGATCTCATCAGTGCTTTTGTCATATTCGTATCAATTGCAGCTATTCAGATAATTGTTATACATACGTAAGTTGACCACTGTGAAATATTGTTTCACGCGATCAAAGAATTGTGTTTTTTCTATCGCTTTTCAGTAATATAGCAGTTTTGGGATCTTTAGGTGCTTCCTTAATAGCATTAGGCCTATTTTTGTACTTAAGTCATTCACAAATGTCCGAGAGCGCATCGCCTGGAAATAATGGTCCGGGTCAAGTGATAGCCAGCAGTCGTACGCTACGATTAGCCATCTTTTTAATTGCGAATGCTCTGATATCAGCATGTTCGGTATTTAGTGTGGTAAGTTTGTTTTTGTACCTTCATTCTAATCGACCAAGTTTACCTTTTCATTTTTTGAAATTCTACGAATTGGTGGTGAAATGTAGGTTTGGTTTTACATGAAGATAATACCGATGCATAAGCTGGGAGTATATCCTTGTAAGGGAGCATCGCTCATCATTCGATGGATCAGTATGCATTCGTTTACTACTTGATATTAGCATACAGCTTAAGAAGTCACTACAAAGGCAAATAAAGATTAGCTTTAAAATCATCGCAGCATGGATAATGTTGCAAACGGATTCCTTCCGAAATCGACAAAAAAAATCCTTAAATTTTGTATAAATAAAAGCAACAGTACAAGAAGTGCCTTGCAAATGAGTGAAAATTCGTACTGCCTCAAGCGGAAATCCACTTGAAGGTAGCTCAAGGGGGGACTTCAACTTTACATTGAAGGAGCTAACCATGTATACACTTATTGTTGTATGTTCTTAATAAACCCCTCGAGGGGTATGGGCGCGTTAACATCTTTTGCCTAGCTATGCCTCGTTGATATTTTGGTAGCATATTTTTCGCATGGTGCTGCTAGCAACTTGCATGCACCCCCTATCCTAACCGTGTTTTTACTAAGAAGCTCGAAACGCTGTGGGGGTTAGAGTAGTACCAACGCCATCTAGATATACAGGCCTGCGCTTAGCTGATCGTGTACGTCATTAATTCCTTCGCCAAGGCAGTGACTGCACACGACGATGTCCCCGGCACGACATTTGTTTACAATTGGAATTGCGTCAGACGGCATTTTAGTCCTCTAAAAACACACTTTCTGGACAACTTGCAGCAATTTGGTCAAAGTCGCAGCCCCGGGGATCAGTCACAGAGTATCGTGGAACAGTTCACACCTGCCAAAATACATCTTTTGACCGCACAACACACTTTCATCGCACACGTGTTTGTTTTCTCGAATCACTAGATGAAATTTTACTAACAAATAAACACTGAACGCAGAAAACTAAACACGGAACGCACAAAAACCACCACTGGATTGTGGATACGATGAAGTCATCGAAGGAAATAATTGCATAATTTAGCCGTCAAAATCAGCTGAGCGCAGACCTGTATATCTAGATGGCGTTGGTAGTACTCACATGTAGTTTTTTATTGACGCGCCGATTAAATTAGATTATATTGTAAGGTGGGCGTTGAACCCCGTGAGGTTCAAAGCACAGAGGCCGGACTGCCTGTTTTATATGTTTATACTCTAGATGAAATCTGAGAGTATTATAAGTTTGCCACAAAGTTTGTAACGCTAAGAAATAAGGCACGCAGAAAAAAATGAATGATACAGAAGTTCATATTATCACTCGAATATCTCAAAACCGGATGTCCGTCTGTCCGTCTGTCCGTCTGTCCGTCTGTCCGTCTGTCCGTCTGTCCGTCTGTCCGTCTGTCCGTCTGTCCGTCTGTCCGTCCGTCCGTCCGTGACCTCTCTAGCTCGAGAACGCGTTGAGCTATGAAGTTCAAATTTTGCACACGTTATTTTTGACAAAAAATAAAGGCTAAGTTCGTGAACGGGCTAAATCGCTCCACCCCTTCTACCCCCTCCCATACAAAATGACACATTTTTGAAAATTTACAATAATCAGATTTTCTCAGAAACTATAAAACATATTGCTTTGAAATCTTTAATATATCACTTTTATGGTAATTGTAACCTATGTTATAAAACTTATTGTAATCCTCACCCTCCTTCTACCCCCTCCCATACAAACTGCACTATTTCATGAAATACGTTAAGCCAATTTACTCAGTACGTATACAATTTATCGGGCTGAAATTTTGTACTTAACACTTAATTAACAATATCAGTTAGATTCAAAACAATTAATCGATTACCCTTACTCCGTCTACCCCCTCCCATACAAAATGACACATTTTTGATAATTTACAATAATCAGATTTTCTCAGAAACTATAAAACATCTTGCTTTGAAATTTTGAATATATCACTTTTATGATAATTGTAACCTATGTTATAAAACTTATTGTAATCCTCACCCTCCTTCTACCCCCTCCCATACAAACTGCACTATTTCATGAAATACGTTAAGCCAATTTACTCATTACCTATACAATTTATCGGGCTGAAATTTTGTACTTAACACTTAATTAACAATATCAGTTAGATTCAAAACCAGGTTCAAATTCATCTAGAGTATTGCATGATTGTGGTTTACCCCAATCGTAGTTCTTTTATGTTTTATATCAAATTTTATGTAGTTTCAGAAATTGAGGTCAAATCTCGCATTAAATTACTGGGAGAGTAGCAAATTTTGATTTTGTTCAGAAAGGCAAGCTTTTTGACACAATTTACAAAAAATTCTATAACTCTGGAACGGTTAAAAGCAGAGTGTCCACTTTGGTGTCAATTTTCCACAAATAAACGGTACTATGTACCATCAAAGTATTTACCATCTGAAGCGGGGCACCCTGCATATGCCTTTTACTTATATTTTAGTGGTTCATTTTGACTGTGAGGTGTATTTTTGAACTTTTGGAGTTTATATAATTTTGTTGTGTACTAAGAAGATAAAACAATTATAAAACACACCGAAATAAGAGACTTGCATGTTGAGACAATAAATTTACATAAAAATAATTTTAATCTGAATGGTTTTTTAGTCATTTTTTAAGTAATTCTTTCTCACTGTATATGCAAAACTGGCCTATACCTTTCAAGCAGAATCAATTTTTCGAAAATAAAGTGTAAACTGGAGCGTTGGAGTGCCGCACGGATTAGTTTCCCGCTAGCTACCCTTCAGATGTGCGGACACAGAAATCTGAGAGCACGATACCTGAACGGGCTGCGCAGGGGTGCACAGCCTGTCGGGAGAGGGACTTACGGGGATACGCTCCGGAATGCGTCCTACAGCGGCGCACCATATTGTCGAGGCCCTACCGATGTCATGCACTCGTTTGTCCTTCTTTTTCACTCTCCGTTCTTCTCCAGCAAACGTGACGTTGATTGCCGACCGGCAGGAACACCCAGGGCCGTCGAGAGGGGGGGGGAGGAGGGGCAAAACGCCCAGGGACCGGCGGGCGATTCAAATTACGGCGATTCTTCTGTCGCGATCAGACTGGGCGGATATCCGCAATATGGGTCGACGTCTTTTCCGCAGACACGACAGCTCGAGTCAGATCCTCGTACAATTCCCATTGCTTTCAAGTAATTTCTCAGGCACGAGTGTCCAGTCAGGAGGCCGCATATGGTTCTCACCTTGTTCTGGTTGAACTTTAGCAGTTCACTTGATCTGCTATGTGAGTAGCCTGTGATGAGAAGCTTTACCTGCCTGGGCTCTGGATGATTAACCCAATAGTTCCCAGTTTCCTGACAAGACAATTAATTGTACCGGTAGGAATACCGCAAAAGAGCTCTGGTCCGCAAAAGGGCGTAGTCCAAGCTGTTCTGGCCAGTTCGTCAGCCTATTCATTGCTATTTACACCGACATGGCCAGACACTCAGAATAGAGTAACTCTTTTACGAGAGCCTACTTTGTGTAGTACATTTTGGCAGCTACATATGATCTTGGATGTTGTAGTTCTTTTTCACAGTGCTTGTATCGCCACCCGTTTGTCAGTGAATATTGTCAAGTTTTTGTTGTGGTAGCCAGCCTTCAGGCATAACTCGCACACGCCACAATGGCATGCACTTTCATTGGTTTTCGAGCCATCCGTGAACCATTTGATGGTTTGGTCGAGAGATTGCCATATTTCTTCTGCCATTGTTCTTAGTTCCATTTATGTAACTGCGGTAGACCATTCTTGCATGATACTTCCTTCCTAAAATGATCAGACGGCATTCTTATGACAGTATTTTCATTGAGGGGGGGGGGGGGGGGGGGCGACTGGTAGCGCAGTGTGTTAAGGCATCAGTCTCATGTTTGACTACCGGCGGGTTCGAGTCCCGTCCACGACGACGTTCGTGGCCATGGATGTGCAGGAGGTGCATGCTGGCAACTGCATTCTCCGAAACCAGTATATGTCGTCGAAACGTCAGCTGGGCCACATGGAACAGTTGACGTTGAGTTAGGGCAATTGAGAGATTTTCATTGAGCCGGCTACTTTATGTTGAATTTGACATTGCATTCGCTGTCGGTTGCTGCAAGTCTTGCGGTTGCCGTTTTTGCTTCTGCTTCTATATGGATGTGTATCGGCATCAGGTCGAGTAGTACCTCAAGAGCGCTAGATGGACATAAGCGGATAGCCCCCGTCGCCGTCACCATGCAGGTCTCTGGACTCTGCCCAAAATAGTCTTACCCGCAGCAGTAAATGCTGTTTTTCAAAAGACGACTGCACCGTATTCTATTGTAATATAGGTCTAACGATAGGCTTGTAAATGCAGATTGCTGTAGAGGGTCTGATTCTCCACGTCTTACCTATATACTGCCTACTACCCTGAAATGTTCCTGCCGGAGCAGTTTACTATCGAGGGTGGCGCCCAAGTATCTCGTGTTATCTTCTTTGGGTAGGGGTGAGTCGTACATTTTGGCGCGTCTGATGCTGCTAAGGTTTCTTCTTCTAGAGAATGGAACTGAAAACTGCCTTGGATGGGTTGACTCGAAGTCAATTGTCGTTACACTATTCTTGTACCATAAATAGAGCTCCTTCAAAGATTTCTGATATAACGTTCTCGGACTTTCCTTTAACTAATATCACCACGCTATGCCGATCTCTGTGCTAAGTATCCGCACTCTTAACCTTTAGTGCCGTGTCGATGGCGGTGATGGTGAATGATGTGTTGTCGAAAGCCCCTTCTATGTCAAGGAAAGCCGTAAGAGCCGTTTCTTTCGCTTCCATTGTGTCCTCGATCTCTCTGATTAGGAAATAAAGAGCCGACTCAGTAGATTTGCCTGCTTGGTAGGCGAACTTCCATTCATGTAGACGATTTCTCTTTAGGAGAGTTTGACGAATATGCTCGTCCATGATTTTCTCTATCGATTTCAACATAAAAGAGGTAAGTCTTATGGGTTTGTATAATTTACGGTCGCCTTTTAGACGGTTACCCATTTTCGGAATGAAAACTACCTTAACAGATCTCCATGTAATTGTCGCGCTCGGTGGCCATGATCGTTCGGTCACCGCTCTACGATAGTAATCTGGAGCTCGGAGATCAAACCTCGGCGCGATAAAAAAAAACTGCCTGTGAGCACTAATATAACTCTCACAGTGCTCCGAGCTTGTCAGTATAAAGACGGCGCAGATAGGAGGTGCATGCTAGCAACTGTAGTTCCGAAAAGTAGATATGCTATTGAAACGTCAATAAGGCATAAAAATGCTAGAGATGTTGACGCGCCCATGCCCCTGGAGGAGTCAAGGCAATTAGAGAGAGAGAGATGTATGAGGAATAAATGCCGGTGCATAGCTGCCCCTAAATATGCTGAAGATGTGGGGAGTCGATGCCTCTAGCCCTTCCCGAAGAAGGGCGGGGAATATTCCATCAATACTTGCTGACTTGGATGAATCGTAAGATCCAATAGCCCACTTGACCTTATCCGCCGTGAAGATAGCTCTTGCCGCTCTCCAGTCATATGGCGTAGCTTTATAAACTTCACCGAAAACTGGTGGCACAGGGCCATCTACACCCAGGATTTTACAGCCAGAAAAGTGGGTACTTAGGAGAAGTTCCCGGTTGTTTCGGCATCTATGGTTGTGTTGCCATCCACATTTTTAAGCGTGCTTATCTGATCAGTACTCTTTCTGACCAAAAAACGATGCAGTCGCGTAGCTTTGCTCGTGTTCTCAACACTTCCGCAGAACCTGCTCCACGTACATCTTTTGGCAGACCTGATCTTCTTGTTGTATTCTAAAAGCGAATTTCCGTAGTCCTCCCACCCGCCAGTTTTTTTTTAGCTATGTTGAAGATGATTGTACCCATGTTTCTCTCGATGTAAAATCGTAGAGTGGCAACCGAGAACCCACGGCTACCGAGCGCGTCAAACTATAAGTCACCATTTACAAAAAAAAATACGCCAAATATCCTGAAACATTAAGTTTTCAGGCGTAAAACTTTAGCGGCTTTTGTGAAAATAGGTTTATTGGTTCTTGAAACTTGGAAATACTCGTAAGTTGAAAGAGGGTTGACTTTTTTTTATTTGACAGGACCGTTGGAAACACGGTAAACACCTTCATTCTCTTAAACCCGTGATTTTTCGCTACTTCCTTGAAAATGGGTTTATTGAGTCTTGAATCGTACACTCTTATCATAGTGTTCATACTTGCGGCCGAACTACTTGATTTTGGCTAGACCACTTGATTTGAAACTGTCAAACAAACAAATTCAAACTCATTACACCTTGATTTCCTCGATCGAATTGATTTCAACGCCTAGTGGGACGTGCAACAACGCCAGTCGAGTTAACGCCATGTGGATAAATTACGCTTTTAAGTTGATTAAAACCATATGGCGAAATCACGTTTTTTACAGCTTAATTTCGCCATATAAAAAGCGTAATAAGGCCATACAAGGTTGATTGATAGGCCCTAAAGAGAAAATTCCTTGAAAATTCAGAATGCATTTCCACTTTATGCCTCTTGTACCTATAGTGTTGCACGGAACGAAATGCAACGAAAAGTGCATTATCGAAATCTATTTCGCTGTACTTCCTCGATGGATTAAGGTAGCTCCTGCCGAGGAAAATCCATCGGTTGACGCAACCAGTGGACAGTGGTATGATTGGCCAAGTGCTGAAAAGTTTTTGGTGGTAGTGGATAGCCGAACTAAGTCATCATGGCTTAATTTGGCAATGACCCCCTCCACTTTAATTATTCTTTACTCCTGCATGAGTACTTATTTTCGGAATAGAGCACTAAATTAGCACTTAATACTTTTATTATGCGACGATTCAGCTGGAGCACAACATTTTTTATTGGAGCACACCCTTATTATGCGATATGTCTCGTCTCGATTTTCCGTTGTTTAAAGAAGTAGTGGTGATTTCAAGCCAGCACCCCTATATAAGATACTCAATTTTGGGGATTCGGCTGGAGCACTAAACTTTTAAGCTGAGCACCTAATTAGTACCTTATTATGCGATATGTCACATCTCGATTTTTCGTTGTGGTGCTGCCATCTTAAGGGACATAAGACAGACGCTTGTCGTACTAGTAAGTTTCAATACAAAGATTTAGGAATTTTGTTATAACGGATTTTTCAATTATTTGAGTTTGATTTCCGGATTTTATTTCTGGGTTTTGTGTTTATAAATAGCGTGGTAACCCGTACGTTACTCACTCAACGGCACTTTAAATCGTTTATTATGTTCACGACGACTTTCTTCAAGTACCTAAACTTGTACTGGTCCCTCTGTTTGCACGGAAACTCTGAAGCAGAAGACTGAGACCAAGCTTCCTATTAGTAAGCAATAGTCCTATATACGGTTTATGATTTACATCGGGACTACAGAGTGATTTGTTTTGCAAAACAAAGCTATGCTGTTGAGCAACATCGGAAATACTGTTCCGGAACATTTGTTTATACAATAGTTTAGTCCAGATTGTGAAACCTCCAATGAAATATTTTTTGCTTTAATTTATTTACATTCAAAGAATCTGGTACCTAAATTTAAATCTTATATCATATTTTTTCCATCTTTAGATTAATTTTGATGAAGAAATTGCTGTGGATATTTATCGAAGTGAATTGAATACAACGGAACTCCCACCGATCGAAAGAGTTGATTTCATTGAAGTGGCAAATACAGCGCCTTGTTACCTTCTTTGCTGTGCACTAAGTTTAGCTGCTGTTTCGGCCTTCCTGCGAGCGGGTTTTATATTGAAATTGTTTGTTATGTTCACTGCGGGAACAATTGAAATTGCCGTATTGTGGTCGAGTGATTTGTTCCAGTCGTATGGAGATATTCATCAGCAAGATAGGTAAGTACGTAAATGTTAGGTAAAATTAGCAATTTGACCAGTCCGACACTGTACCAGGGTCGTACACAATGTAAGTTTCCTTATTTTATTAAAAAAATAAAATAAAAAATTTGCAAGTGTAGCAGGCCGCCAAATTAAATACAACTCTTGCTTTGGCGTTCACAAGCAGACTGACTCATCTTTCTTTATTGGGCAAAATTTCAAGCTAGGATCGGGTGATACAATGACCACATTATATTGCTTAATTAGTAAGATAGAAAGGGACGAAACAACTCCACACAAAAGAGAATTAGAATACAACTTATATTAAAATACAATACTAACATACACTATTGCTGATGCTTGGTGGATATAAGGAACTATACCCAACTGCGAACTATAAGACAAATATTACTTATACATAGCTCGGCCATCCTGAAAAACGAGATCACCTGATCTCGTGTCGAGCTAACAGCACTCCGGTCCATAAACCACGGACGAATATTACTGACGGCCCACACAATCCCCCCTCCCCGAGCAGCTACTGAGCTTCCAAAATTGTAGGACGCAGTCACGTGATCGAGATAATTGGAGGACAACGATCCAGGTGGCCAAGGCCCAACGTCGGGCTATCGCGTCACGATGGTGATGATGATAACGAAAGCGCCCAATATTTTTGAAAATTTGAGAGCATTTCGTATTCTAGACTCTTATGCCAATTCACTTTGTTTGGAGCGAGATTTTTTTTCGCTCCATGAGAAAAAACACGTATGCACAAGCAAATATATAGTACAAGCAGTTAATTGATCAGATTTTTCATGCTTTCTACAATTAATTGCTAAATGCATCATAGAGACATAAATGATGCATGAGGAATCCGCAACCAGGTCAGAAAAAGAGACTTAGCGTACACCAACTTCGGTTAAGGATCACTGTTATCAAATGGTAAAGCTCAATTCATTTTCGAAATGTTCTGGACTATAGTTATCGAATTGACTATGAAAGGGGCTCTGCAGATAGCAAACCACTTTTTCGAAAAGGTACCATTGTTAGGTAGCTATGTGTAGATTCAGTTTGGTTTACAGTTCCTTTAGTCGGATCTTGAAGAAAGATTGAAAGTCTTATCAATGTTACTTCGTCATAAAACATGTAATATAATACTCGCATATATTGGATAACGGGAGTGCAACTAAATCACATAATTGCCTGACTGTTCTCTGTAGCACTGTTAAGAAACTTCTCACCGGTCTTACGAATGTGTTGCTGATTTTTCGCAACCGATAAACACAAACTCTCTTCCTAAATTAGCAAAACATTTCCCTTTTACATTTAAGTATGTACGTATGTACCTTAAACTCATCACGTTTCTTATATATAATTAAATATCGAATATTTCCTTCAATTACCATTTCAAGTTTTCCTTTGGCACTACGTGGTCTCCTTCTACTCTGGCTAATAGCTGCCGTCCTGCATACTCTGGATCGTCAAGGAGAATTTGTAGCTCGTACGGATTTTCTTTGGAAGGCCAAACTGAAAGTGGAGCAAGAAGAAGTTGAAACGATGCGAGGTATTAACAAGGTAAGTCAATCAGACGATGGACGAGAATGGAAATCATTTCCGTCTTCCTGACTTGAGCATGCAGGCATACTCCTTAATTCCAAAAGTAAGCTTCAGGCTTGAAATATCTTCAATTTCCGAATTAATTATACATCCGAGGCTCAGAAGCTACTGTTGAAAATAATATGACTTAGGTATTCCTCAGAATTGTCCTACTTTTCGTACACTCAATATTACGATTACATATTCGTCTTTTTGACATCTTTACAGATTCTACTGGAAAACATACTTCCGGCTCACGTAGCATCACATTTCTTGCTCCAGGATAGATCAGCCGACCTATATCATGAGAGCTATTCATGTGTAGCTGTAATGTTTGCATCGATACCAAATTACAAGGAGTTCTATGACGAGACGGATGTGAATAAACAAGGATTGGAATGTTTACGTCTACTCAACGAGATTATATGTGATTTTGATAAGGTGAGCTTAAGTGGATGTTGAAGGTGGGTATTTTGATGAGAAAATTGCGAATATCTTCAAGGCTGGAACGTAGGTTTACTTTAAAGCCAAACAATTAATACAGGGTGTCCAGAAATTTCCGGATAAGCCCTCCACCACGTGATTTCTAACGCTTTAATTGCTACAATAATTTTAAGTTTTGAAAAAATTTGCCAGCCTAATATTGCGCAATGTAGACTTTTAAATTTACACTTCATCATAGCTAATACGTGACCCTAAAATATGAAATCCAGTTCAGAAAAATAGAATAAATTATTTGGAAAATGCAGCTCTTAAAAGTTAAATTTTTTCAAATTTTTGTTAAAAATGTTGCTTTTTAATCTATTATAGTTTTTCTTAATTTTTCACACTCACTTTCATTCATAATAATTTTCTTATAAATATTAAATCTGTTCTATTATAATACAATCGTCTTAGCTTTATTTTTTTCGGAATAGTAAAAATTCGGATAAAATGATGTTTATCTGAGTAGTGAGAAATTCGGATAAAATAGTTTTCGGGCAGTTACAGGCTCATTGACGTAGGTAGATAGGTAGGTAATCAGGCTGCCATGATAAGCACAGCATACTGAGACCACAAGTGGGTCCATTGCGATACCACAAGGTTCTTTTAACCCCCATAACTCTAACTAATTATTGGACCAACCAAAGCTGGTGATAAAAAGCGAGGAGGCGGCCGAAATTGGCATTCGTCAGATTCTCCAGTTCTGAAAAAAAAAAAAAACCAAGAGGTGATCTCCTCTTACTTGCCTAAGCCGGGCAAGAACAAAGAAAATCGAAACAACTCCCCACCTCATGAACGTCTTCACAGCTTCTGCACAAATCATTAAATGAAAGGCGAAGCCTTTTAGCTGGCTCCCAAATAAGACAGTGGCCAGTAATCACTCCCACAACAGAGCTGAAGAGAAGAAGAGTCCACATCGATCTACTTGCATGGCATGTAATGCCTCTCAACCACCTAACATTCGCCTTATTGATAGCGTCCGGCTTAAAGTATAGCCTACATGAATTAATAGGCCTACAAATATTAGCATGTTGCTACTCATCAGCGTGGAAGTTGCCACCAAAACCACTATGCGCGGAATCCGGCACAAAGCAATATTAAAAAACCTCCCCGGCATTCAGTTATTATTTTAGTTGTTGATTCCAGGCATCTTATTGCGGCTTGGCTATCTGTATAGATTGTGGCATAACGTACCGCCTGAGCTAGGTTAGAGCCTCCAAAATCGCAGTGACCTCCGCCTGGAGGACACTACAGTGATCCGGGAGACGGAACAATAAGCTTAGGTTAAGCTGATCGAAGTAGACGCCTAATCCCGATCCGCTGTAAGTTTTCGAGATATCCGTATAGATGTCTATAGAGCCGGTGAACCGAAAACTATCATCAGTCCACTGATTACGAGAGATCATGCTAATGAAGTTCTTCCCGAAAATGAGTTTAGTTGAAGTGAAAACAGTTCCAGCCTGGATTCTCAGGTGGTTCAAGACCACCGAGTGGCCAGTACTTGAGGAAAATTAGTGCCTTGTTTCACCAAAGCGAATGGTAGCGCAGACAGCAAGCTACTCACCAAGAATGTCCAATGGAAGCAAGTTAAGCAGAATTAGTTCTCAGGACTCCACTAACTAATAGAACTCTCGCAGTGCTCCGAGCTTGGCAGTATAAAGACGGTGCGGATAAGAGGTGCATGCTACCAACAGCACTTCCGAAAAAGTAGATATGCTATCGAAACGTCAACAAGGCATAGAAATGCTAGAGATGTTGACGCGCTTATGCCCCTGGAGGGGGTCAAGGTAATTAATAAGAGAATAGGGCGAACAATTAATACGTAGAGCCGGTAGACAATCTTATGTTAAAGACCCCAACTGCTTCCAATAGCTTTTTTACGTAAGCGTAAAGAGCAAAAGTGACCTTCTTCATATGCTCCGCTTATCAAAAATAACTCCTAGGAATTTTGCTTTATCAGCAAAAACAAATCTGGTAGGTTCGTTGCCAAAAGCGTGTAAAAGCGAAATTGGGTAGAAAAAAAGAACCGTGTAAATCGGTGGACAGGTGTATTTGCTATTGCTCTAGAAAAGAAAATTGAGAAAAAATAGATTAAATAGCTAAATTAATTTCAAATTATTGTAGATTAGATTTAGAAAAATTAATTTTCAAAAATCTAACTTTTAAAAGCTACAACTTCTAAATAATTTTTCTGAACTGAATGTCATATTTTCAGGTAAATTATTAGCCGTGATACAGTGCAAATTCGAATATTTTTCGTCGCGTAGTTTTCACGTTATTGAAATTTTGGCAATGTGAGGTCGGTGAATATTTTCAAAATCTTAAATGGCTGAAGCAGATAAAGTGTTAGGAAATCGAAAAAAAAGAAACATCTTCATATCAGAATTGCATGAGGAATCGCGTCGTGGAGAGCTTATCTGGTAGTTTCTGGACACCCTGGATAATTAAAGTGACGTCATATCAGTGGTGGATTTTGAAATCGAATTCAGAGGGGGCCCCACTTTGTTTGTTGTACTAACGGCATCGGGCAACTTAAGAAGCAGGACTTATCTTTCACTGAGGGTCCAGAGGAAACTCTGGACCTGCTCCTACACACCCACTTTCGGGTTCAGTCCAAGCTGGAGCCTGTGCGTCTGCTCCATCGACGGACCATCGGGTTCCGTGTAGCCGGTTAAGTAGCCTCTCGTAGGTCATATTCGGAAAAAAAAACAGTCAAATGGGCCGTAGAGTCCTTTGAACCCTTCAAGGCACCTGGTTCCGATGGTATTTTTCCTGCTCTTTTGCAATACTGCCCTGATTTCATTATCACGCCATAGATTGTACTGTTTAGAGCCAGCTACTTCTTGAGCTTTATGCCACGTTTATGGAGGCCGGTGAACGTGGTGTTTATTCCGAAAAACGGAAACAAGCCGGAGGAGCTACCGAAATCTTATAGGCTGATCAGTCTCTCATCGTTTCTCTTAAAAACGATTAAAAGGTTACTGGATCTGCATATCAGGCAGATAATGGAATACACGCGGGCACGAAATTTACTTATCTTTGGGTGGTGCCTCAATTTATGTTAACACTGTTAAGAATTGCCCTCAGGGTGGCGTCTTTTCCCCACTTCTCTGGTCACTTGTCTTAGATGAGTTACTCGCTAGGCTCTGGGATTGTGGCTATCATGCTGCCGGATACGTCGATAATATAATCATAATCATAAGAGGAAAGTTTGATACAACCGTCACGGAGGTGATGGGTGCGGCACTCGACCTAGTCCTTCGGTGGTGCACTGAAGTTAGCCTGAACGTTAACCGTCAGAAAACAGTCTTAGCTCCATTCACCCGGTAGAAAAATCTTAGTTTAAGCCCGGTTAGCCTAGGCAATATGGCACTCGTGTTTTCCCCCGAAGTGAAGTGTCTAGGCGTCACGTTGGACTCGAGGCTCAACTGGAGCAAACACGCCGAGACTCTCATTAGTAAGGCACCTCGGATTATGTGGGCTTGCAGGTCTCTCTTCAGAAAAACCTGGGGTTTCACCCTTAAAATGACTAGGTGGTTATATTCTATGCTGGTGCAACCAGCTGTATATATGCTGCGCTCATATGGTGACCCAAAACGCAGCAGCGTTGCACCATACAGTTGTGTAGCAAATTAAAACGTCTTGCATGCCTTGATATGACAGGATCCATCCGTCCATCGCCCCACATCGGCTATTGAGGCGATGGTTGGACTGACACCACTACACATTTCAGGAATCTGCGGCACTAAGTGCTCTTCGAGTGCATCTAACGTATGATACTCATGTGTTCAAACAGGGCCACATGAGTATTCTGGAGTGGATTCCTGGCTGCGGAACTTTGCTTCGGTAGAAAATTCTCAGTCTCCATCCCTAGTCAATCGGAATCTGATATTGGCAATATCTGTACTGACTCCGGGGGTATCATGTGGTTTACCGATGGGTCACAAACGCGACTAGGACTTGGTATTAGCGTCTTTGGACCGAACACCTGGATCTCAATCACTATGGGTACTTATCCCAACGTTTTCCAAGCCGAGATCCATGCCATTGAGGCTTGCGCCCGAGAAATTGTGTACAAGAAGCTTACTGGCGCTAACACCATTATCTGCTCTGACAGTTTGGCAGTTACTCGTATTAAGGCTCTTTCTTCACGTAAGTTCGCATCGAATCTAAAGAGTGTTTTAATACCCTTCAATGTCTGACAAACTCTAACCGGGTCACTTTATGTTGCGTACCTGGGCATCGGGGCATTCATGGCAATGAAGCTGCGGATAAACTCGCTAGGCAGGGCTCATCGAACAAATTTTTCGGACCTGACTCCTACTGGAGTCTAAGCGGGGCCATAGCCAGAGCGCTGGTGACGGATTGGTCTGCGGGCGAAAGACTGCGGCCCTGGAATAATATCCTAGGATTACGACAGTCCAAAGATTTTATCAACCCCTACTGCCTCACAGAAGCTAGCCACTTCTGCAGAGCTGACCTTTGATTGGTCGTTGGTTTCCTCACGGACACCACTGGATAAGACATCACTTAAACAAAATGGGTCTGTCCACTGAGACGGAATGCCGACTTTGCCTGGAGGACATTGAGTCTACCAAACATCTTCTCTGTGAATGCCCCGCAGTTGCTCGCGCCAGGTTCTTGTTTCTTGGATATTCCATCGTGAACTCCGGTGTCATTAAGAGTACTACTTTAAAGAACCTACTGGCCTTTGTCAGGTTGGTTGAGGATCTTTTGGATTAGTTGAGACTATGGCACAATAGATTTTATGATCGCAGTGCCTACCAGTTGGGTATCTTAGCTTGCCTTTAATTATTAATATTATTATTAATACGTTGAAAGCTAAGGGTATTTCCACACTTATTCAACTTTAGGACCTCAAAAGGCAGTCATAAGGGCTGCTGAGCTTACCGCAGAGCACATGGGCTGAAATAGAGTCCATTCCGTTAATTCCACAGACTCATCACCCAACAATTCTAATCATTGAACCAGACAGAACCTCCAATTAAACGATTGAGTTTGCCACCATCAACATTATTTAAGTCATCCAGTTTAGTCAAGAAATCGGATCCAGGATATGTCTTCCTCCTTCTTATGCCATAGCAGAACAGGGTCGCAGAAAATATAAAATATCACCCTTCCAGGAGGAAGTACATGCCATCGAGGCATGTGTTGCATTATGGTTGACGAGCGGCTACAGCAACAAGGATTTAGCAATATCCACTAACAGCTGGTTGATAACATCTAAGATAGTTTGTAGCTGCTAAAAAGTTCTGTATAAACTAATCTCTCTTCGTATAGTTACACTACTCTGGGTGCACGCTGTCAACAATGGTAATGAACAGGTCAACGAATTATCTGAAATTGCTTCAGCTCCACCTAAGAGTCATGGGAATTGTATCGAACTCGTGCTGTCAATATTAGGACTGAAACTAAAAAGTTATAAAATGGCCCCCAAAGTGGGGCCCAATAATTTACTGTTATGGTTGATTGCGGTCCCTGGGTGACCGCTTCGTGCATTCAGGGCCTTACAGATCTCGTCAATCTTTTAACCCTTATTCCATCCATGTATCTTTCCAGAATAGCATTTCGCTAGTGTCATTTCACCTCGAATTCCTATGTTAGTTCGCTTTGCCAAATTTGATCTCCTTTCAGGTTCATATTTGTGCCTAACGGATTAGACAAAATGGGCCGCTAACCCTAGCAGCGGTGGGAGTGGGCGTTTCCCCGAACACCATCAGGATGTACCTGTATCAGTTGGATTGGTGGGAATGAATTTGATAGCCGAGCTAGCGACTCATCGCGCGTCAAACCTGTCACTTACTAAGGAGATTTTGATGTCCTTAACGGTGCGCGTGACCATATCTTCTGCTTCAGATCTCACTAAGGCTTGTGTTTGCTTGCAACACTAAAATACGCGAATCTACATATAACCGATACAAATGACTGATAGAGTTGTTGACACAATACGCCCCACAAGGGGTTAAGACAAATTAGTCCAACGTTCCTTAAGACGATTTAAGGTTTTTTTTTTTTGACATCATTGACACTTTACACCAAAAAATTGTCGAAAAAATTGCCAAAAAATCCCCAAAATATCCGGCGCCCAATGTGGAATTAGTGTGATTTCATCTGGTCAATAAAGTCAAAAAGGGTAGTCGACTAACTGCTCAGTACCGCTAGTGAAAAGGCGCAAAAACCCAAAGCGTTCAAGGACTTAAGGTAAGGTAATTTCGTCTTTTGGCACCCTCTTCGGCGCCCTTTCGGAGTGGGCGCCCTAAGCGGCCGCCTGCTTCGCCTTAGCCTTTGACAATGTCCATCCAGAGTTGGGACGTGCTAATCGCTAGTTTATATGCAGCGATAGGTATATACTATAGATGTTTCGACGAGTTTGTTCAGCATCGCTTGTTTATACTCTGCAAGGTAACCTCGTCCACTCTACTGTTACCAGCGAAACCACTGAGACCCAGAATTCAATATTGCTAATTGTCTTGACCTCTCCAGGGGTATGGGCGCATGAACATCTCTTGCATATCCCTTGTTGATGTTTGAATAGCAAATCGGCGCCATCTTTATACTGACAAGCTCGGCGCGCAGTGGGATCTCGAGGATCGAACCTCCAGTCTTTAGATTGTAGAGCGGTGATCGAACGAACACGGCCACCGAGCGCATCAGTATTCAATTTAAAAAATTCTAAATAGACAATATTATGGCACGGTCTTTGACGAAGTCGGACCCGGTTCGAGAGGCTTAATGACACGTGACACACATTAGAGGTTCAGGTTCCACAATTGCCAGAAACTTGGCCGGGAAAACAGTGTTTAGGGAGACTGGAAGAGAGATTTACGATAATCAGAGAAAACTCCGACCCATAATTCTTTATCGGTCTTGAAGCTATCTGAATAAATTTCTATTGAAGTAGGCAACAGAACCACCTTCCCATCCAATTGACTGCGTGATTATTAGACTGTCATCATAAAGCTTGTCAAGCGCATATTTGGATCGGGTCTCTATTGAATTCGCTGTCATTTGTACAAATAATTTTCTAGTATATCCCCGAATTCTCAAAGACCAAGCTGTCCATGCCAAACATTTTGCAGAGGGGCGCGGGCCTCCATGACCCCCCTCTGGATCCGCCGTGCTTTGTATCACTATTTCCATCATAGCAACTAAGAATGAAACCGGAATATAGAGGGCTACGCCCGCAATCCGAGGGTTTTGTAGTGTCCCATGCCAATATGTCATATTAAGACAATATTGCGAATTGTAAGTTTGCATAAAAAATATTGAGAATAAATTGTTTGAATAATTATAGAGAATAGAGTCAGCGACCAGCATACCCCCCTTCCCCTCCTCCCTCCTCTCCTACCAATCATTACCCTTTTGAAAATGGTTAACTCCAATTCACTCTACGGAAAACAATATGCAAGTATGATGTACTCGTAGTACTAGTATGGAGTACAAGAGACCTGTTATGTGCATTTTTTGTATGGTTGATATCAAAATGACCAAATCTAAATGAATGTACTACTATTAAATTTTACCTGATTATTACGAAATTTGGAGATATTATTGCACATGGTGTTGATTATCGTCGGCCATCAATATTTTCGACCTCGAATGAGTTTGAGAAATGCAGGGGTGTGCTAACTGTAACTATAGAAATATACTATTATTAACCTATTTTGAGAAGATATTAAAATTCCATAATTTTTTTTGTTTTCTGTGCTAGTTGAAAGCCATCTTCCTGTATGTTTTCATATTTCTAAGTGTAACGGTCTCGAAATGGTAAGGGGGTTGGGACAAATTACAATATGATCTCATATTTTCCCCTCTGCCTCTTTTCCCCTTTCTTTGAATTTGATGAAGTCGCCAAAAATGGAATGTACTCCGTAGTACCTTTCTCATGATACCCCACTTGCCTATATCAGATGAAAAAAATGTTGACCTTGATTTCCCCTCTATGGGAACCTCCCGTTAAAGCAGCACACCTGCCTCCCCCCTTAAACTTCTCTCCCCTACCACTCCTATACCACCAATCTCCACCCTTTCAGAAAAGGTTAACTCCAATTCACTTTACGAAAAAAATAAACAATATTCATGTATGCAGTACTAGTATGTAGCCGGTTATGTGCATTTTTTGTATGAATGGCAACAAAATCTCAAAATTTAAATGAATGTACTATTATTAAATATTATGTGATTATAATGAAACTAGGAGGTATTATTCCCTATGATGTTGGTTATCATTGGCCATCAATATTTTTGACCTCGGGTGCGCGTAAGGGGTGCAGGGGTGTGCTAACTGCAACTATAGAAATGTACTATTATTAACCTGTTTTGATGAAATTTCAAAATTCTAGAAATCTAGGTTTTCTACGCTAGTAAAATGGCGCTTTTCTGTAAATTTTCATATTTCTAAGTATAACGGTCTCGAAATGCAAGGGGGGGGGGGGGGGGACAAACTCGGATGACATATTTTCCCCTCTCCCTCTTTTCCCGTTTCATCAAATTTGAAAAAAAAATTCAAAAATGGAATGTACTCAACGGTACCTTTCTTATGATACCCCACTTGCCTGTACCAAACGAAAAAAAATTTCGACCTTCATTTCCCCTCTATGGGGACCTCCCCTTAAAGTTGACCTATTACGACGATTCGCTTTCTCCGGCGAATTATAGTAATTCTGCACATTCCTACCAAATTTCATGTATGTAGCTTCAGCCGTTCGTGAGATATTCCATGGACAGACGGACAGACGGACAGACAGACATTCGACCGATTTCATAAGGGTTTTGTTTTTAATACAAAACCCTAAAAACCGCCTATTAAAAAGCATATCATTCTTTATTCTGATATACAACTGCTAGCTAACTGCCTTGTCCAAGAAGACGAAGAAGTCTGTAAACTATTTCCCAAAATGTTCATGAATATTCCTCGATTTTTTAAAAGATGTATTTCACATATTAAATGTATCCTCCTAGAAAAACCTACAAAACGGCAACACTCTTCAAAACCCTCTGTCTCAATTCAAATCCTCGCATGAATTATACATAGCTCTTCCCATTTCCTTTGAACTTTTCTAAACTATCCAAAACTTCGTATTCCGAGAAATTGAATGTGCTCGTTTTCGTCCCAGAAACACTTCCGCTTTCATTAAGTTGTGTATTCAGAGACTTTTACGGACCGGGAATTCATGGAGGACACCAACGAATCCTAAAATCACTTTCTGTCCAACGTTTAATCACACTTGTACGACTATGACACATAAACCATTTAGGAATGAATAGGGTTTTACGTGCTATTTTAACGTTCCCAAATCCCATTTACGCCCTTCCGATCCGATTCGATTGAACCGTATCCGGTGTGTTCGTTGCTATCCTGAAAGGATGGCGAATTAATTAAATTTCTGCTATTGCGATTTCTAGTCATCGTCGTCGATTTTCTGTTTGATTTATTGAATTTATTCGGTCCATTTTTTAATTTTTTTTTTGTGTTGATTATTCTATTGGGTGTCTAGTTGCTGCTGAAACCGAAGTTTAGTGGAATTGAAAAGATCAAGACAATCGGCAGTACATATATGATTGCATCGGGACTGCGACCGGGCAAAGAGGATGGCGCTAATGTGAGTATTTTATTATTATAACATGTGGATACGGTTTGATATGCGAGTAGTTTGGAGAATGTTTTTTAAATTTCTGAAATTGTAGTTTGTTTTATGAAAATCGACTAATTGACAGTTTGTTTGTTTTTCTCTTTTACATAAAATCTAACTGCAATATTTATATATTTTGATTATGCAGCACATTAAGAGTGAAGCGGTAAGTAATGTTAACATATTTGCATGTGTTTTTCTTTTCACTACCGTTACGTCACCATGATTGGGTTTCAAATTAACACAAGTCATTTCTAATTGTACTAACTATCTATACCTTAAATATCCATGAAAATTTTGTTCAACGATATCTTTTAAATCTAAGCAGAATTACTTTTCTTAGTTAACTGAGTCGTCAGAGCTACTTTTCTTAGTTATTGAGTCGTCGTCTTTCCATAAAGATACGCCTGCTATAATGTTCCTCGACCTAGAACTGTGAAATACGATTTGCTCCGGAAAGCGGCACAATGTTTCGAATGCGAGCCTTCTTATGTGGCTGTTAATACAACCAAATTATTTTAAAACTTTCATAACCTGAGTCCTTTTAGCTAGACTTATATCATGGCTAGACCAGCGGAAGGAACCAATAAATCAAATTTTGAAAGCCTGATGAACTAAAGCAGGAGGCTCGGCTTATAACGGCCTGTAGACAATATCCAGCCCGCTGTTTTAACGCTAAATTACATGCAGCTGGACGCGGCGGACAGGCGGCAGTATTCCATTGATCAAATTTTGATCAGTAATTCTCATTGGCAGCCCATGGTTCAAGAATAGAAGGTTACGCAAAGAAGTGTGCAACTTTTTCGTTCTCTCTGCGCATGACGTCACAGTTTTACTTTTCGAAAGCTTTCAGCGAATTTGTTAGGAAATCAGATACTTTTTAGAGAGAATTCGCTTACAAATCTTCAGTTTTCATCCGATTTTCGTGAAATTTTTAGAATTTGACCTCCACGACTAGGGGAAGGTAAATGTTCACAAAATATTTCAAAAAACCACCCGCATCCCCCATTCCACCCCTAAATGGAAATCTGCGAATTTAGCTAGAGTTTTATTCCGATCTTGATGAAATTTTGTATTTGAGACCTTCCAGACAAGGGGATGGTGACTGTCTACATCAGCCTTACGAAAACTACCCTGAACTCCCTTCTGACCCCTAAAAGGAAATTTACAAGTGTATATGCAGTTTTAATCCGATCGTGATGACACTTTGTATATTAGACATTAAACGCTAGAGAAAGGTGAGTTTCTACATTGGAAAAACCTCCCTCATCCCTCTTCTCGCCCCTAAAAGGAAATCAACGAATTTATCCACAGTGTTATTCTGATCCTGATCTAGATGAAACTTTGTATATTTGACCTTTATGGCTGAGGGAAGGTGACTGTCCCCCCAACACACACGCATACCCTTTCTCATCCCTAAAAGGAAATCTTCGAATTTTGAGTTTGAATTTTGATGAAATTTTATATATTAGTTCTTCAAGGCTGGGGGAAAGTTGCTGTCTAAATAGGATTTTGGAAAACCACCCCAATCCTCCTTTTCACCCCTAAAAGAAAATCTGCGAATTTTCCTGCAGTTTTATTCCGATCTTGGTGAAACTGTGCATATTTAGACCTTCAACGCTAGAGGAAGGTGACTGCCTATGTCGAATTTCGGAAAACCAGCCCAACCACCCCAAACCCCCCTTTCACCACTAAATCTCTAAATGCATCTACAGTTTTATTTCGATCTTGATGAAACTTTGTATATTAGAGCTTCAAGGCTAGAGGAATGTGAGTATCTACATAGGTTTTCAAAAATCAACCCCAACTTCCCACCCCTAAAAGGAAATCTGCAAATTTACGATATCTACAGTTTTGTTCCGTTCTTGATGAAATTTCGTATTTTTTTATCTTTTGGAAAAGAAAAAAATACCTTTGGTTTATTTAATTTAATTTAATTTTTAATGCAACACTTCATTTTTACTTATAGTAATTAACTCGGAATTTATCCAAAATTGTTGATGTCCAACGCGATAAGTTTCAACGCAAAGTATTTCAAGGCTTTCAAGAACAATCCGAATTGTGAAATAACGGGCTCTCAAGTTTACAGTTCAACGATCGTCGAATAACGGGCCTTCTTTACTTCAAACCAAGTTTTACAAAGAATGCCCAGCCGATGGGCCGAAGTAGCACTTACGCGACAGACGATAAAGTGGTTTCCCGAGATTCCATTTTCGGGTGAGAAGGCGGATGAGGGTGTTTTTTTAAATGTTTTGTAACCATTAAGCGCTCGTGCCCACGGCAGACTTTTTAGTTTGCAAAAAAAAACTAAATAGTTTAGTCAGAAAAATAGAACACACGGTGGTTTATGAGACCGCGTACACAGCAATAACTAAATATTATTATATTATATTATTTTGCTGTGTGCGCGGTCTCATAAACCGCCATGTGTTCTCTTTTTCTGACTAAACTATTTAGTTTTTTCTACCAACTAAAAAGTTTGCCGGGCGCGAGCTCTTAACATGGTTTTCCAAAATTCTATGTAGACAGCAACTTTCCCCTAGACTTGAGAGTCTAATATAAAAAGATCGAGAGATGAGATCAGGGTGTTTTTTTTTAAACCTATGTAGACACTCACCTTCCTCTAGCGTTTAAGGTCGAATATACAAAGTTTCATCAAGATCGGAATAAAACCGTAGATAAATTTACAGATTTCCTTTTAGTGGTGAAAAGGAGGATTGGGGTGGTTTTCGGAAATTCTATTTAGACAAAAACTTTCTCCCAGCCTTGAAGGTCTAATACACAAAATTCCATTAAAATCGGAATAAAACTGTAGATAAATTCGCAGATTTCCTTTTAGGGGTGGGAAATGAGTGTGGTTTTTTTAAATGTTATGCGAACATTAACCTTCCACTAATCTTGGAGGTGCGGCATAAAAAATTTCGTCAAGATATGAACAAAATCGTATATAAAAATGTAAATTTACTTAAAGGGGGAGGGGCTATAAAGGGGGATGGGGTGGATTTTCAAAATGCTCTACAGACAGTAACCTTCCCCTTGTTATGGAGATCCAAAATTAAAAATTTCATCAAAATTATAATAAAACTGTAGATTTGAAAGCAATTTTTCTTTCAAAAAGTATGAAACTTCGTACAAAATACCCGTGTTTATATGAAAAATTGAAACTGTGACGTCACGAGCTTTTTCTCTCGTTCGTTGGCTGAATAACGGACCTGCGCGTTGCGTAACGTTCTATTCTTGAATCATGTTGGTAGCCAGTCGTACACGACGTTTGAGCTTTTTCGCAAAATTACGCAAATTCCATGTAGACAACCCCCTTGTAACCATTTGTGGAAAGGAGCCAGCTAGGGCGTACAAGCAAACGCTTTCTAATTTTATTGCTCTCTGCGAGAAGTCGACGCACACGATGTATGCATAGTTTATAGTAGATTTCTTCTGCGGCGATTCCCGAAGATCTACTTCCCCATTAGCGACAGTGAGTTTCTCATAACTCATCATGTTGTGAGTGGCAAATGCAAGCAGAAAGCTCTGAAATGTTTGTCTCATGAAACAATGACGTACTACTCAACGTCCCTCGTCTACAAACACAGCGGGGTTTTGAAGATATGTGTTTGGTGGCCGATCAAAGGAACAGATTGTCATTGAATGATATTGAGAGTAAATCAGTTCAATTGCAATCATGTACGTCTGCCCCTGATAATTATTGAGCATTTTCTCCATTCTATCCAGATCAAACCTTTTTCGTCCTATATTCGCCCCCTTAATTCGTCCACTGACAGACCTGCTAACGTCCGTCTTACGACTCGACCGCAACCGCTCTGCAAGAAGCTTGCAAACTATTCGCACAATTCTTCTCTACATTTTCACCCTCGACCTCGTCGGAAACTTTAATCAGTCGTCTCCATTGACCAGTCTGGATCTTTCTTCCACTCCACTTGATGCTGCCTCCATCATTAATTGCTTGGATACAAATGGTGGTTGTAGTCCAGATGAAATACCCAACTTTTTCGTTAAATCATTGTCGTTCTCTTGAAGTGAGCTCCTGTCTTTTTTGTTGAACTTAAGCCTGAATGAAGGGGTTTCCCTAAAATTTGGAAACGGGCAAATGTACTGCCAATTCTCAAAAACAATAGCACGTCTTCCGTAACCAACTACGACCTGTCTACTTGTCGGTCTTGGTTTCCTAAATTACTAGAACGTGTCGTCCACAATAGTTTATATAACTTTTTGTCCAAGTCATTTGTCGAGCAACAGCACGAATTTATCCAAGGTCGATCTACCTGCATAAATTTGCTTAATGTTACACATACGGTTGCAGAGGCCTTGGACAATCAATGGTCAAGTTGATGTCGTGTACACTGATTTTTCCAAGGATTTTAACACTGTTGATCGCAATCTGCTGCTTGGTAAACTTCAACATTTTGACATCTCTGGATCCCTTTTGTCCTGGTTTGCTCCATACTTGTCATATCGTGAGTGTTGTGTCGTCCACAACAGCTTTGCTTCGTCTATTTTTTTACCCCTCCTCGGGCATGTTCCAAGGATCATTTCTCGGTCCTTTATTATTTGATATGTTCATAAACGACCTATCACTACACTTGTCCTCACTATGCCTCCTGTACGCTGTCGACCTGAAACTGTACAGAATCATCACATCGTTCGTAGATTGCTTCAGTTTTCAGTGCGATCTCGATGCGTTAGATAGATAGTGTAATGACCTGCATTTAAATGCAAGTAAATGTCATTCAATGACAAACAGTCTAAAACTTGATTAATTCCCTTCGTTTATGTTGTCCGTGATGTCTCTTTACTTTAAGTAAATCGCTTTAAAGACCTCGGAACCATTTTCGACACTAAATTGAAATTGGACCTGCACATTGTCGAAGTCTGTACTGGCGCACCCCGCACTGCAGGTTTCGTCCTTCGTTGCTCTCGTGCGTTCAATACAACATTTCAACCTGCCTTAATCTGTTCAATATTCTGGTCCGTAGTGTCCTTGCATTTTGTTGTCACCCCATTACGGCTACCTCATCTCTCTCCTTGAATCCATCTATCGTAGATTTATGATGACCGCCTGGCCCTTTTGAACGTCCATTCGTTAGAAAAACGTAGATTGTGTCTGGATGAGTGCTCCCTTTTCAGTATCTGCTCCAGACACTCGTTGGAAAGCTTGTCAAATGTGATCTCTCTTTGCACATTCAACAGACAGAGTATAACGTTGTCTCTTTATTGGTCATTCCCCTTGCCCGCACTGAGCTACATTTTCATTCTCCGTTGCTCCGCATGCCACGCAACCATTTCCTTCAGCTTGGGCCTTTTCCTACGTCACCCACTTTCTTTAAACATACATAATTTGAAAAGCATCCTTTGTTTTCTCGTTTGCCATTGTTGCTAATTTTGATTTTCGAATTTTGAATTTATCTGGTTCGTATAAGTGGTGGCTGAGACAAACCTTACCAGAGCCCAATTACCGCAAAAAGTGCCGTTTTGAAGCGACATGCCTCGTGAAAATTTGTTATTGGCTGATAGTCAGAAAATACAGGGAATACTGCCTAGATCAAACCGGAGGAGTTAAGCAAGTAAATCAACTCCCCATCCTTACCCCCGACACACCCCCCAGATTGTCAAGAAAGGCAAAATGCACGATATCTGGTCCTAGCAAGACCTGGGCATTAGCATAGGAAGTGGGTGAGGGTTTCTTTTCACCGGGCACGAAATCGACTACCATGGCTTCCTCGAAAGATTCAATCTCCTTGTCCAGCTCCTCAACGGAGTTTATTGAGGGATTAAGTATATCTATTAATGGGGAAGATTCTCTGAACTTTTTCCAGCTTTGAGCCGTTTTAGTCGGCTGGGCCAGATGGTTTTATTCCTTCAGATATACAACACGTGTCAGACATTGCATATCCCTGGATTTAGATCATTTGTTAGGTCTGTCTAGACTTGGTCTATATCTCTCGAACAAAGAGAGAGGTCAAAGTGGTCTTCATTCCAAAATTGGAAGGTCCTCGCACGCAAGCTCGAACGATCTTAGGCCCATCAGCTTGTCCTCCACTCTACTTAATGCTGGAGTGGCTCATAGACATTTACTTACGGGGTAGCATTCCCGCGCCCCTTTTATAGAACTGACAGCATGCTTACATGAAGGGAAAATCTGTAGACACAGCCCTTCACTCCATCGTGGGCAATATTGAGAAAGCACTAAGTTATAAGGAGTACGTTATGGTCGCTTTTCTGGATATCGAAGGCGCTTTCAACAACGTGAAGCCTTATGCAATCACTGATGCACTATCTTGCATGGGGTTGGATGACTCACTCTGTAAACTTTTTAGCCTGATGTTAAAATCTAGGATTATTTGTTCAGAGCTGGTTGCTTCATCTGTACGTAGGTGTGTTGAGGGGTCCTCTCACTGCTCCTCTGGAACACTGCAGTCAACAGACTACTCCTGGACCTAGAGGCACTGAGATGGAAGGTTATTGCCTATGCGGATGACATTGCTATTGCAATCTCAGGTAAGTTTCCTACTACTCTTACTGAGGTACTACAAAAGGCTCTGTTAACAAACTGGGCAGAAAATTGTGGCGTTGGGGTGAATCCAAACAAAACGGAGATTGTCCTCTTCACAAGAAAATATAGAATACCTCCTGCGAAGCCTCCTGTGATGGAGGGGGTGGAACTGACTTTCACTGAGAAATTGAAGTTCCTTGGAGTAATTTTGGACAGTAAGCTGAAATAGAGGCCCAATATTCAGGAGCGTGATTGCACTCTATTCTTGCAGGAAAGCCATCGGAAAAATCTGGGGACTGCAACCGAAAGTACTACACTGGCTCTATGTGGCGGTTATTCGCCCTATACTCTTGCACGGCGTGATCGTTTGGTGGCATGCACTTAGCATTGGAACTAACCGCAATTTAGTGGGGAAAGTGCAAAAATCTGCTAGTGTGGCAATGAGCGGGGCCCTCAGAACCACACCATCCGATGCCTTAGATATTATACTCCACTTTCTTCCCTTAGACATTCTCGCTGAACAGATGGCTGCATGTTCAGCGTTCCACCTTCGCTAGACAGGTCAGTGGAAGACTTTAAACACTGGGCACTCGACGGTTCTAAACAGTCGAGGTATACCTTTAACGACGGATTATACTACGCCTAAATATTTGTTTGGTAAGAACTTTGCGCAATGGGAAGATGATCTTCCTTCATCCCTGGATTCGATGCACACCGATGGTTCCAAGACTGATTCTGGATTAGGAGCCGGCGTTCATGCCAACGGGCCTTGTTTAAACCTATCGGTTCGGCTTCCTTCTCATTGTAGTGTTCTTCAGGCGGAACTCGTAGCGATTCGGGAAGTTTTGACCTAATTGGGACGCCATGTCATAACCACGAGAGACATTACCATTTTTACGGATAGCCATTAGATAGCGGTTAGATCCCTTTAATCCGTACTTACCACTTCAACAGTGGTGATGTATTGTCGCGCCTCTCTTTTGGAAATCGGCAAATTCTTCAACATTATCCTTTGTTGAATTCCGGGCCATAGTGGCTCTATCGGGAATTGCAGAGCTGATGAGCTGGCTCGGCGGTGGATACCGGAAATTGTACCAGAAAATCAACTCAATATTGGTACGCCCATGGATTCATGCAAGCATGCCATTAGGCTAGCCGCGATCAGCAAGGCGAACTCAAGATGGCTTAATGGCAGTACGTGTTACAGAGCAAAGATGATGTGGCCAAGACTGGGTCTCCACCTCTCTATTAGGTTGCTAATGGTAAAAAGGAAAATTATTGGTGCTATTGTGGGCGTTGTCACTGGACATTGTGCGATGGGCGAGCTCGCCAGAAAGCTTCGGCTTCCTTATAACGATTCTTGCAGAAGCCGTGGGAACGAGGAGGAGGAGAAGAGTATATCTCTTCTTCTCTGTGGATGCCCGGGCTTAGTGGGCATGGGGAGGTCAACTCTTGGAGCATACTTCTTTGCCGAGGTAGGAAACTTGGAAAACGTCGGTATTAGTCAGCTCCAATGTTTTATCGTATGCTCAGACTGGTTCGGGGCATGGGAACGCCGGGATAATTTATCCCGTGAGGTATCACAAAGCACCCAGACGTGGTCTAAGTGTGCCATGGTTATCGTGGCAGCCCTCTAATTTTACCTAACCTATACCCGAGAGCTTCGCTTTGAAGATCTGTCTGAACTTCCAGTCGATTATTTTCGGGTTTCTGTAAGGTTTCGGAGTCTCCCTGGAAACATTCTAATTGAAGAGTATATAGTTATGATCCGAAAAAGATTTCAGATCGGATACCCTCCAATGTTCAACCTTAAATATGTTGTTGTCTGTCAGTAGTGTGACGTCTAGGACTTCTTCCCACCCTACATTGTTTTCCGAGCTCGGGAAAACAAAGGTTGGGGCGTTCCCCTTATTACACACCACGAGGTTGGCATTCAGGATAAAGTCGAACAGGGACTCATCTATATCGTCGATTTCGGTGCTCCCCTTGAATTTATATTGTCTATCTTTCTTGCTTTTTTATTTAGACTACTTTATTGAATTTACTCAAACGTAGGATTACTCGTTTTATAGTATTTTTCGGTTTCTGTATTTTCACTTTTGTTTCACTTCTTTTCATTTAATTGTTATACCGCTTGACAACTTCAAATTATAATTTGTTCTGTAATTGGGACCATAGCTCTGTAGGACAGATTTTGAAATAAATAAATAAACCCTAACTCATACTCAGCATTTGGACTCTCTCTTCTCTATTCTGTCTTCTGCATCCTATTAACCACTGAAACGACTTCCTGTTGAAAAGACGATTAAAATTGCGGAAACAATCTTATTTTCACTTTGACGGCAAATTCCTAGAACGAAATCAATCAGTCCGAAGGAAAAATAATTTCTGCAAGCATTTTACGTATTCTATTTTGCTCTTTTCGAATAAAATTAATATAGTGATGCCAATCTAATTAGCAACTTTCCCTGATGAATATTGCTTTTTTGATTACGCTCTTCACTTGTGAAAACTTCCGTTTTTTCTGACAAGTTAAGCAGAAATCGTTCAAAAAGTTTCCTCATATCCTTAGATGATTCCTTTCGATCAACTCCTTCACTAAAATACATCACACGACTGTCCAATTTGATTATTCTGCCTATTAGGAAACATGGCAATTTATTTCTATTTTCGCAACCCTGTTCACCTCTCGTATTAAACGGCAAAATACGTTCAAAACTTCTGACCCATACCGTGTGGTGGGATAGGAAGTCGGGCAAATACCAACTAGCCACCAAGAAGTATTCCGGAACTTCCTTTATGACTTCCCTTCAGGATTTATCCAATTTAAGATTGTTGCTACAATGTTTCAACGCTACCTTGGGATATATGTATTACGGACGACAATCTTAAGATGTATCCTATTGGCGTTGTAAAGGTCCCTTAGGTGATAGAAGGTAGATTGATGGTCATGTGGGATAGTACGAGTATCTGTGTTAGAAACGCCCGCATGTAAGCTGAGCAAAGTAAATCAAATTAGTAGACCACTTGACATTGCTACGCTTGGATGGGACTTTATATTGGATGTATAATCAGGTTTTATCCTTACCCGTCGCGAAGCCAAGAAAATTGAGGGATGTTGCAAGGAGAAGTTTGCTAGCGGTGTGAAATCAAAATGCTACACTCTATGTATCGTACGCTCTGAGGGTATGAAGACATGATCTACTTTAAAGTGCTTGGTACTCGTAGATTTAATACGACACATCGTATGACACATTTTGTCAACATTAAATGTGAGTTATGTTGAAAATATGACAGCATGTTACATAGCTCTCTACTAGGTTTGAGCGTACATCAGAGGATCGTATACGGTTAGGGTTAATGCCCGTCTTGTGTGTAATTTTGTTGATGTCCTTAGGAGGTGCGAAATTTTATGAGAAGTGATGTGCGATACAATTTGTTCAATTTGGGAATTGAACTTTAGTGGGTGTTCAAGCTGAAGACTTAGGTTGGTTAGGTCTACTCGCTTTGCCACAAAAATATGCAACAAGCACACTGTAAGCTACATAATGGAGGACGAGATGAATGAATGAATGAATGAACGTTCATTTTGTGAGCGATGGGCCAACCTTATCAACGGACGCAGTAAAAATTCAAAAAGAATGTATTGTTTGGAACGAGACGATTTGTGGGATGACTACCTAACATCCCTCCAGAGGCTAGATGTCTAGTAAATAAGCATTTTCTTCTTCTCTTATGGAGCCAACTCACTATTAGTTTAGCTGACAAACTGATGATAAGCTGACAAGAATTTCACAGACGGGAACAAATGAAGATATGAAACTTGTAAACTTGTGCAGAGGTGTGTGACCACCAACACGCTCAACCGATTTATTTACCCTAAATGGGTACTAATTTAGCAACTGAGTGGGCTCATAGTCCGATACGTAAATCCTCTTTTTATTGAAGACGACCGTATTCAGTAGGAATCGAATCGGGGCTCAGTGCATAGAAAGCAAACGTGCTAACCGTTGCGCCATCTGATTAACAATAAACTTGTGGGAAAAACTGACCAGAGCACATTTCGGAAAAACTAACAATATTCCTCAGGCGGCCAAGGCCCGACGTCGGGCTGTCGCGCCACGATGATGATGATTCCTACAGGAAAAAGATAGATAATCGTTAAAATAAGGTTTCATGTAGTAATATCATCAGTTAAACTATTAGTGATTGAGCTCCTTTATTATTAGTATTATAAAATAGTCTCAAAATACGATATGAAAATCTTTTGGATGGGGACTGTTGATTCACAACCAACAGTATCAGACAAAGTTTGCATGGACGATTTCGGTTTGGAACGAGTTAGACTAGCTTTAGTTAGACTATGCTGATGACGTCTCGGTTGCTATCTCCGGTAAATTCCCTGGTACACTCAGCGTTCTAAGACTATTTCCTGAGGGTCAGGAAAGATCCGTTAAAAGCGTAGCCCATACAAGAGACCCATAGCGAGCGAAGCGAGCCTACATGTTTGTTCGATACAGAGGGTTCCGACGAAAATTTAATTTTTTTTTATTTATTGTCGAAATTTTTGATAAGTCGAGATTTTCACCTGTCGAGATTATGATACAGGCGAGATATTTGCAGCCGATATCTCGAAATCGAGATTGCGTTAATCGAGATCTTAAAAGTCGGCGTTTCGGAACCAACCCAGAATTTTTAATTGATTTCAACCCTTTCAGGTTGGGGCCCGCGGCCACCTGGTTCACAGTTGGAGTAAATAATATTTTTGGTAGAATTTCACATGGTTAACCCAGGTGTATCTTTTTTCAACTCTTTTTGTGCAGTCACCAGAAGAATATTACATATTCTAATTCGAAATAACAATAAAATTTAGATTTGATTTTGAAAGAGCTAGCTACCTCGAAAGCGCTAATGCTTGAATGTAAATTATTAAAATGAGTAATTTTGACTACTGCACATCGCCTCTTATCACTTTTGAACACACAATTGCTGCACAGTAAAGTTCGAACGAGATTTCATTTCTGAAAATACATAGTTCTTTACGAAGAGGTAGTGCTTATGCTGTTCAATTGGAGATATGAAGCTAGAAGCTCAGGCAATTTCATCTCCCGAATAGGGTTTCTGTAATTACAAAGCAGTGCCTCGGAACTCGGTGGTTTGTAATAGCGTTTTGTCATCGAATGTTTTGAAATATATTGGAGAGGAATAGTGAAATGGTAGGATCTGGGTGTTATTCATATATACAAGAGAAGGCTGCAGATGTGGACCCGCCTTTGTTCACGAAATCGAATTTCATCAATCCGTTGTGCCTGCAGTCATTATGCCATTAGGCATTGCGGTTCTGGAGGGTATATCATTAATCAATCGCCGCAGGCTTCGGAATGACGAAGAACTCTGTTCAGGGATAGTTTAGGGGAAGGATCAGCTTTGTAACGAGATCATTTATTGTCTTAAAATTTTCGAATTATCACCATGGCGTGAGAAAAATCTAAAAATGTGATGAGAAACTTCATTATAAGCAACAATGATTACTTGAAGCTTAAGCAATTTAACAAGGCATTCTAAAATTCTGCGAGCCGCTTGTCAGGGACGCTTCGGCGGCTAAAGTACCTACATATGGAGTAATCTCCACATTTGAGAAGCCACTAAGTTTAGAGAAAAAATATAAAATTTGAGAATTCAGAAATTTGTCTGATTTAAGGGGCAAACCTCAATCAACTATATTTCGGATGACAAAAAATCTATCTTTCTATTTTGAACTTTTGGATTAATTTTTTTGCTTTCACCTCAAAGTTAGAACACGTACATTCACATCACAATGAAAATCCCAGATGTTTTTTGTCGAATTTTAAGATGACGGACGAAATAAACCGACCACCACAACAATGGGCGAAGAAATTTATACACATATTTTTAAAACTTTTTCCATCTGTTCTACTCGACTATATATTTCAAAGAAAATGTTACTTGTTACTAACCCTTTGAGATTTCTTCTACGCGGCCCTGGTAACTCCAAGCTAGATAGCTTAATTGTCCCATATAGCGATAGATGAAACTATCTTCACAACTCGTATGGGCTTTTTTATTCCTAGGGCGTGGTTAAGCTCTCATGTGGGATCCAAAGAGTCTATTTTCTACACTTCTGAAAATGTTTGAGAGACTTGTTGATGTCTACCTACCGCAGCATCGAACTTATTAACGTGATGATCAACATCCAGAATTATATCATTTAAAATAGCGACCCCATCGACATGCAGAAGGGGCTGCAGGGTCACTTCTCAAGATGGTGTACTTTCACCCTTTCACCACTCTAATGGAACATCGTTGTCAAAAGACTGCTTAAAGACCTGGAGTAGATGGGCTGTAGAAAGGCAGCCCATGCTGGTGATGTCTATCTTACTATCTCTGGAAAATTTGCAGGTACCGAAAGCTACATAACGAAACATTCGCTTTTTCTGTTAAACAACTGGACAAATAAATACTACCACTACTACGTAGTAAAAACAATCGGCCCTATTCACAAGAAAACGCGATCGCGTATACTGGTCCCATTTTGTTGGGCAGCTAATGGCTGTTTCGTTATGTTATAAGTACCAAGGCTTGATCTTTCACGATGGTATTTATTTGTTTTTTTTTTTTTTTTTTTTTGTAGTGCAGGAGTACGAAAACGCGAAAAACGAGGCCTACAGACAATGGATTCAACGAGGAACCAGAGCCAGAAGAGAAAAATATGACGAGCTACGGCGAATATCGAATAGAATAATTAGACGTAAGAAACGTAAATACCTTGACGAGCAGCTGAACATAAACGAAAACTTAGCTAATAGGAACACCAGACAAGCGTACAAACTAGTAAATACAATTAAGAACGGCTACCAACCCAGGACTAGCCTTTGTAAGGACAAGGATGGAAACATCATCAGCGACACCGATGGTATTAACAAACGATGGGCCTCTTATTTTGAAGAGCTTCTAAACCGACCATCTAACATCCCCACACAGGAAGCTCTCGATGATATTGTTGATCTAGGCCCACCCATTCAACCCCCGACAGTAGAGGAAGTTGATCTCGCGTTGCGGTCACTAAAACGAAATAAAGCGCCGGGCGCTGACGAGATCCCAGCTGAACTGCTAAGATTCGGTGGAACGAGTCTAGTTGATGCCATACATCAATTACTCCTGCGAGTATGGGAGAACGAGGAGATCCCAGACGATTGGCGCAGAAGCATCATCTGTCCAATTCATAAAAAGGGAGGTAAACTGCGGTGTGAGAATTACAGGGGCATTTCACTAGTTTGTACGTCCTATAAAATTTTGACGAAAATTCTGGAAAATAGAATAAAACCGTACGCAGAACGAGTCATTGGCGAATATCAAAGCGGTTTCAGACCTGGTCGCTCCACAACCGATCAGCTCTTCTCAGTCAAACTGATACTCCAGAGGTGCTGGGAATACAACGTAAACGTATACCAAATCTTTGTCGACTTCAAGCAGGCATACGACAGTATCGATCGTGGAGTACTGTACAACATCATGCTGCAATTTGGTATACCAGCAAAATTAGTGCGACTGACAAAGATGACGATGACCAACTCCGTCTCACAAGTCAGGATCCAGAATAGACTTACTGATCTATTTGAAACACGCACTGGTTTGAAACAGGGCGATGGACTGGCTCCGACGCTCTTCAACCTAGCACTGGAATACGTTATTCGGGCCATGAATTTGGACAACAGCAAGACGCTACTCATCAAGTCGACACAATTAGCAGCGTACGCCGACGATATCAACATCATGTCCCGAAGATTGGCTGACGCAGAAGAACTTCTGCATACGCTCGATACCGCTGCAAAGGAAGTTGGATTACGTATTAACGAGGGTAAAACTAAAATAATGATGCAATCGGTGACAAGGACACCTGCACAACCGAGCATCAATGTGGGGACCTCAACATCGAGTTCGTGAACAACTTCATCTACCTGGGTTGCAACCTGTCAAGGGACGCCAACGAAACTGACGAAATCAAGCGACGGATACAGTTAGCTAATAAGACTTTTTTCTCGGTTCTCCCCATAATGAAGTCGAAACATGTGCACAGAAACACGAAGCTCCGCGTGTACAAAACCATTATACGACCAGTGCTATGCTATGGCTGCGAAGCATGGACCCTAACTCAAGCCTCCGAAAACATGCTAGACACTTTCGAACGTAAGGTTCTACGGCGAATTTTCGGGGCTGTTTGCGATCGAGATGGATGGCGAATCCGGTACAACCATGAGTTGTATGAAATGTACGATGAGCTGCAAGTCTCGAAAATCGTCAAACTACAACGACTTCAATGGGCAGGGCATGTACAAAGAATGGACGATGATCGCATGCCTAAGAGAGTAATGAATGCAGAACGAGTCGACGGAGCGAGACTGCGAGGACGACCGAGATCTCGTTGGGAGAGCTCAGTAGGCGTGGACGCCGCGCAGCTGCTGGGCTCCCAAAATTGAAGGACGCGGTCACGTGACCGAGATAATTGGAGGACAATGATCCAGGCGGCCAAGGCCCGACGTCGGGCTGTCGCGCCACGATGATGATGATGAGGAGTACGAAAATGAGAAGTCTGGCAAGCCTGCAAAAGTGGGTTTGGCGACCATCGATAGTTAAAATTCGCATAAAAAACGTTAAAATTATGTCATTTTCTGAAATTTTCCGCTTTGTATTGTGAAAGACACTAATTTTTCAGGATATTTTTTATTCTCTATTTTTGTAGTAGGGTTCAAAAAAGATTCTGCCGAAAGTGCTCGTAAATATGAATTGGACTTTTACTAGGATCTCGGAAAAACTACAAGAAAAGTACCTTTTTAGTTTTTTTTTTTGTAATATTTTAAAACCGATTAACCGCATCGTAAAAAATTCAAGACAATATGAAAGAACACCAGGAAACTTTTGAATGTCTGATATTAATCTTTTTCGTGTCTCAAATAGTTTTCGAGATAATTACTAGAAAACACGAAACAAAAAACTTTTTAGATGTTTTCAAAAATATTTCGAAAACGGTTAATCAAGGTGAAAAAGCTTATGTGGCCAGATGAAAGATCACGGCAAAATCCATAAAAAATGTCTGAAGAATTTTTATCGTATCTGAAGTGGTTTTCGAGATAACCTTCTGCTAAAACTCAAAAAACAACAAAAATCAACTATTTTTTGTTTGTTTTTGGAAAACATTTCGAAAACCGTTTATCATATCGAAAAATGTTCTAAGACAATTATTGTATATCATTGTAAGTGGTATATAGGTATTTGTCAGAAATTCCAGTCAAAGATTTTTATAGTCATTGGCCATAAAATGTATCACTCCGCTATGCTCTGAAATTTCTGCCGAATATACCACACTTTAAATGAAGTTATCTCGAAAACTATTTCAGTTAGGAAAAAAGTTATTCATCGTTTTTTGATGTATTTCCTTGTGATCTTTAACTTTGTCTTAGGACGTTTATCGATATGGTTAACCGTTTTCGAAATATTGTCCATAAATAAACAAAAAATCGTTAATTGTTGTTTTCTGAGTTTTAGCGGAAGATTATCTCGAAAACTGTTTTAGATAAGAAAAAATCGTTCAGAGATTTTGCTACCTCGGAAGCATAGTTACAGTAGATGGTGGGGATGCTGATGTACTGTCTCGCATCAATAAGGCTCGGGCAGCTTTTTTCAGTTTGACTCCTTTCTGGCAAAACAACAACATCTTCAGACGTACCCAACTCAGGATCTTCGAAACCAATGTAAAATCTGTGCTTATTTATGGCTGTTCAACTTGGAAGGTGACCAATAAGATAACAACTAAATTGCAAACTTTCGTGAACCAGTGTCTACGGCGCATCCTACACATACGCTGGCCGGAGGTCATTTCTAACGACGACCTCCTGTTCATTACTGGCCAGGACAGGATAGGCATCTCCATAAAAAGGCGAAAGTGGCAATGGATAGATCACACACTTCGAAAAGGGACGGAAAACATTGCTAAACAGGCTTTCGATTGGAGCCCACAGGGAACCAATGCAAGCCGCTGCGTTGGACGACCTAGAAACACCTGGAGAAGATCAGTTGAGGTCGAGGGTAAGTCAATAGGCAAATCGTGGAGGCAGTTGAAGGCGGTGGCGGCGAACAGAACGAGGTGGAAAGTCGGCGTGGTTAATGTCCTTTGCCCCACAGAAGGTTGACAGGAACCAGAGAGATTGTGGTCTTTCATTTGGTCTCAAAAACTTTTTCACTATGATTAACCATTTTCGAAATATTTCCAATAAACCGGAAAAGTTTTTTTTTCTGTTTTGTGTTTTCTTATGATTATCTCGAAAACTATTTGAGACTCCAAAAAAATTTATATTTAATTTTTAAGAGTTTTCAGTTGCTCTTTCACTTTATCTTAGAATATATTACGCTACGGTTAACTGTTTTCAAAATATTTAAAAAAAAACTAAAAAGGTCTTATTTTGTAGTTTTTCCTAGATTCTACCGATAATTCACTTCGTATTTACGAGCACTTTCGGTAGAATCTTCTCTGAACCCCAATACAAAAATTGAAAATAAAAAAATCCTGGACAATTAGTATCTTTCACAATACAAAGCGGAAAACTTGATAAAATCAAATTTTAATGTTGTTTTACAAATTTTAACCCTCTCCGGCCTCCAATCCACCCTCGGAGATTTGCCAGACTTCTCATTTTCGTATTTCTGCATTGCAAAGAAACGATCGGGAAAGTTCTAACCTTGGTACTTTTATTGTAACCGTATGGGCCGCCAGCTCCCCAGCTAGTGTATTAGAAGCTTTAAAAAGGATATAGACCGAGACCAATTATAGGACGATTACTTGACTACTTGATATTCCCTGCGGACAGAGGTCTAGTAAATGAGCATGTCTTGCTATTTATTACTTATTGCCAGCTGAACTCCTTTAAATTGTCCAATGTAATTTATCTGTTTCCAAAACATAGCATACGTTCACAAACAACTATTGAGACATATAGTATGTTTACCATCCCAAATGTTTATAATCCCAGAAAATCTTTTGCATGAATATATGCGAAAGTTTTTGGTTCTTGTCAAGTAAACCGGATATACGTCCTTTCTCTATGCTGACGGAAAAGAACACTCTCTGGACAAGGAGCTCGAAAAGTTTCGAATTTATCATTGAAAGTAAAGGACACTCTTTTTACTTGAAAACTTTTTCAAATTTATCTTATGCAGAGAGAATCCGAAAACATTATGGAAACAAATGGTAAGAGTTGAGACAGTTTTCCCGCTCCTGTTCGTTTAGGATATAATGAATTTAGAATACAAAATCCGTTCTCGTGAGATTGTGTTGTCGACGACTGTCCGTTCCATTAGAAAAATATATCTTGAGGACGAAAGATCCTTTATTCGTTCTTGAAAAAACTTCAAAAAAAGGCAAAAAAAATTGTCTGTTTTCGTAGGAGATAAGATAGTTCATTTTTGTTTTTCACATTTCCGTAACTCGTGCTGTTTTCAGTGGACGTCAAATTTTAAAATTCTTTATGTATTAAAGAAGGCAACAACTGTGGTTTAAAAAGCATGTCGCAATTCAGGAAAATCAATTAACAGCATGACATAAAATTTTACAGCTGTGTCTTCTAAAATATGCTATCATTTGCTCGTCTATTGACAAATTATGAGCAGACACCAAACTGAATAAATTTTCTATTTATCAATTCATTGAAAGGTATCACTTTCGCAAATTTTCCCGATTTATCAATGTTTTGGTTATTAGTTGAGACGGTAAGCCACCTTGCAAAATATGATAGAAAGATGCCGTTTAGTACGAATGTTAGTGGGGCCCATACTTTCAATTGAAGAGATGGAGCTGCCTTGGACCCCACGGCAGAGCGGCTGTGCAGGTGAAAAACCGGAAAATTTGAGCCCTTTTTTTTTATATTCTCCTCATAACTTCTAAACGGTGCCTCGGACCGAAAAACTTATTGGGATGTAAAATAAGTTAAAGAGCGTCAAATTCTGCATCCAATGCACTTCTCAAAGCCCAATTCCTGTTTAATAGTATAGCCAAAAAAAGTAACTTTTTGAGGCTTTGTGGAAAAATCGCATTATATCACTTTTCAAGCTCACATTTCTCTGTAACGGATACTCCAAATGAAAAACCTCATAAGTAAAAGTTGAAGATGTTTCGATTTCTGGTTAAACGTGCCAATACCTTTCAAATCGGTTCGCTTTTAGTGTAGTTGTGAGCGAAAATGCTGGAACGCTTGTTTTGCGATTCCAGCCTTAATAGCTTTATTTCGGTAAGTATATGATACTTACCGAATGATGTTTTATTTTAGTCTTAATTTATAGATAATTAAATTTTGTTCAAAAAGTCTTTGCTTGATAGCTTAGGTCATAGTAACGCTTTTTAGGATTTTGTAGAAAAAAAAAAGATACAAAGTATCTACACTGCATGCAGATACATCGGAACATGGATATGTCTATGACTACCGACTGCGTGGAACCTGTTGTGTTGAAGATATCGACGTAAGTTTTGTAAAGATCCCAGTATAGTTATACTGGATGAAATCATTCGAAAAAACACGTCCCACGCTTTCGGTAGGCATAAGACATATCCATGTACCCATGTATCTGGTGGCAGTGTAGATACTCGTCATAAATTCTGCTTTGCTTTGTCCTGTCCGCTTGGGCTCCTTTCTCTCGCGGGATCGTTTCGTTTTCGTTTGCATCGCGTGTGTGCAATATTCACCTCCTCTCGTGCACCCTGTTCCATCTATCTGTTCCATCTACCTGTTCCATCTACCCGTTCGGTACAGTTTGCAGACTGCAGCCTATCGACATTTCTCTGAGTACGTTTCTGCTAATCGCAATCACACTTCCCACCATCTTTTCCCAATCGGACGTGTATTGTGTTTGTGTATCTATTGCAAAATCGCTCCCACACTATCCGTCTCATCCCGCCTCTTTAATCAACAGTCCGGGTCGGGCACACACAATCCGTTTCTCAAGTAACGCGTGCGACTCTATGCGATTGTGTCCGGCAAACAGAAAGGGAAACTAACAAAAGTAAACAAAACATTCCAACACACGCACAAAGAGAATGCACAAGAAAAATTTTGGAATTTTTTCAGAAGGGGGGCGGGGGGGCATTTGATCTTCTGCAGACCTCTGAATGTACATCATGTCACGATGAGCTGCCCGGAACTATAACATCCTGCGACGAATATTTCTCTATTTCGTGGCTTGGGAGATTTTAACTCGCGCAGTGCGAATCCGCCATTTTGTTTTATGATACGTTTATTGCATGTGTGGTGGGGGCCACATTGTGGGCCAGTCAGACCTCAAATCGCCGCCATTGCAAATGCACAACCATTTGGATAGAATGAACTTCATCCGCGATGGCTCTCGCTCTCTATCTTCGGGGGGGCGGGAGCTATGTAATGTACACACTCTCAAATAGCGTCTGCGCATGTCCAAATGTTAGTCGAACTGACTGCTTGCTACTTTTTCTGGGACCCTATTGATTCAGATATGTAGTACAACGTGCGCTATTTTATTTGTTTGGATTCCAGCCATTTTGAACATTTTGGAATTTTTGCGGAAAGGGGGCATTTGATCTTCTGCAGACCTCTGAATGTACATCATAACATATAACATCCTGCGACGAATATTTCTTTATTTCGGAACTTGAGAGATTCTAACTCGCCTAGTATAAATCCGCCATTTTGTTCTATGTGTTTATTGCACGTGGGGTGGGGGCCCACATTGTGGACCAGTCAGACCTCAAATCGCCGCCATTGCAAATGCACAAACACAGTCGCTGGATCACCCGATTTGGCTCGAATGAACTTCATCCGCTCTCGCTCATCTTCGGGGGGCGGGAACTATGTACACTCTCTCAAATTGCGTCTGCGCATGTCCAAATGTTAGTAGAACTGACTACTTGCTACCTTTTCTGGGACCCTAGTGATTCAGATACTACAACACGGGCTATTTTATTAAATGATGAATGGGAATTGGCGGAAATTGAAGGTCATTGAAAGTCCGCCCGTTCACCCGTACACTGTGTTATTTCTTGCCGTCCACAACGTCAACCTTTATCGCTATCAAATCAATATCCCAACATGTACACACAGGATCCCCGCAAGCGCACCGCCCGCGCGGATCTACAAGCAACAGCCATGCACAATGACCACTTCACTCAAACGACATGCACAACCAGAAAAGAATAATAATAATAATTTTCAATGGGCTTGTTTCCTCTTCTGACCCCCGAGTAGAAAAACAGACATTTCGTGTGACGGACAGATTTTTAGGATGACCCCCAGCTAGAAGACATATCCATGTCAAAACAAAGCCCTTATGAAATCAGTCAGTTGTCCGCCTGTTCAAATAATATCTCGAAAACGGTTGAAGCTACAGGTATCGAATTTGATAGAAAGAGGAAGGATTACTACAATTTGTGTCATAAGGCTTTTCATTAGTGGCCAAATTGCAGGGGGGGGGGGGGTCTCCCTTTATGTTAACCATAGAGGAGAGTGTTATTCGTTATTCGAACCGCATTTGCAATCTGATCTCTTATTACGTGACGATTTTCATGTCTTGTCTGAGAATAAAGGCCGCACAGGTTGCTCGGCTGGATGTCGTATAGGACGTGTAAGTTGTAAAAGTGATTTATCGTTTCATATACCTTACTTTTACTTACGGCTCGACTTTTACTTTTCTAGTTACTTGAAAGATAGCTTAAAATCCATGACTCGGGAAAAGAGAGGACAAGGCGTTCGAAGGCGCGTCATGCCAAAGATGAAAATGCCAAAGAAGTAGGAGTGGCAGTACTTTCTTTCTTGTCGGGAGGCTTTGTACCATAAATTTGACAGAACTTTCAAAAAACTTTCACTCACGGATGATGCATTTGAGGGACACCTGGAAAGTGCTTCCCTTCAAGCCATGAAATTCTGACAGGCTGTGTAAACGCAGCAACATATTCTATCTCCTAGAGATTGGGGGTAAAAACTAGAAGGAGAACGTTGGCTTCCACTATGGACAACAGCGCCGGTTGTTGGAAAGGCATGTGCAACTCTTCATCGTTACAGGTGCAAGACACCCTGCACGAGCAGCTGTGACTGCAGAAAAAAAAAGTGTGTCCTGCACAAAGAGGTGTACCTGCGGTTGTGAGTTGTTGTATGGTAGCATAATTTACTCATTGTGTATTTACCTATTATTATTTTTTATTTAATAACAAAAATGGTAACTTTATGAATTATGAAAATAAAGTTAAACACAACGCCTCATCTTTGATGTTTCCTCAATGAAGAATATATTTAAATTTTCCAAAAATCCTGAGAAAATGCGAATATTATTTTAACTTATGACCGCATGGAATCGCGGTTGCTTTCATTCGACTCACAATAACCAAATACATTAGGAATCAACTTAAAAGTGGCACAAAAGCTTTTCATTTTCAACTTTAAATAAGTTAAAATCTTATTTAATAAATAAAATAAATTAAATTAAATTAATCTCTCTCTCTCAATCGCTGTAACCCCTTGTGGGGCACAGCGCGTCAACTGTTTCATGTGACCCAGTTGACTGCACATCCATGGCCACGAACGTCGTCGTGGACGGGATTCGAACCCGAAACGCCGGTAGTCAAACATGAGACTGATGCCTCAACACACTGCGCTACCGGTCGCCCCAAATAATTAAATTAATAAAATAAATTAATTATTTAATACTAAAAAAAAAAAAAATAAATAAATCTTATTTAATATTTAAATAAAATAATCAGGAAGAATGTGAATATCTTTTGAACTAATGGTCGTATGGAATTGCGGTTAGTTTCATTCATACTCAAAATAATCAAATCCATTAAGAGCTAACCTAAACTGGCATAAAAGCTTTTTATTTCTAACTTATTAAATTAAAAATCTTATTTAATTAATAACAAAATTCGGAAAAATGTGAAAGTCTTTTGAACTAATGATCGTATGGAAGAGCGGTTGGTTTCATTTCATTAGAAACCAACCTAAAGTGTCCTACAAGTTGCTTGAAGCTTGAAATTATGGAAAAAATTAACTAATTAACTAATCTTATTATTTAATTAATTTAGTTAGTCTGACAAACAACTTCAATAAACAAGGTTATCTACAAATTGAGGCTAAACCAAAACTTTTAGATGTTATACTCAAATCGCTAAAAAACCTTTTTTGCATTTTCGCTCACTACACTAAAAACTAGCCGATTTGAAAAGTATTGGGCTAGTTGAACTTGAAATCGAAATATCTTTAACTTTTACTTATGAGGTTTTTCTTTTGGAGTATCCGTTTCAGAGATATGTGAGCTTGAAAATCGATATAGTGTGATTTTTCTCCAAAGCCTGAAAAGGTGACGTTTTTCGACTATCGGTTTTGACTATTGATTTGATTTGATGTCAACCTCGGCCCAGACCCTAGGTATGTCATGTGGTACACCTATGGGCCTGAAACTGAACAGGGCGTTGGTGCGGGCGTCTTTGGACACAGCGCATGGGTACATGGTCTAGCGTTGTTCAAGACGAGATCCATGCTATTGAGGTCTGAGCCAGGGTTATTCTGGGAAACAACAGCCAGGCAGCCGTTAAGGCTAGACTAGTTAAAGACCATCATGAACTCCTCCAATGTCTGGCAACCGTACACCAAATATTTTTGTATTGGGTGCCAACTCACCGTGCCTTGAGGGAGATGAAGCAGCGGATGAACTTGCAAGGCAAGGCTCATCATCAAATTTTCTCGGGCCGGAACCCTTTTGTAGCTTGGGCTTAGCTTCAACTAGGGTCATAATGGATTTATCTAAAAGTATATGACAGCACTACCGGGACAGCCTTACAGGTCTGCGGCAATCAAAGGAGTTGATGAGACCCGCATGAGTAGAGCCGACCTTTGGGCTACGTATCGGGCCAACACTGGGTGAGATTCCATCTAAACAAGATAGGTTGGCCTAATGAGACGTCGTCTTTGCTTGGAAAACGTTGAGACCAGTCAATAAAAATAAAAAATAGATTATGGCACAATAGACTTCCTTTGGTCGCAGTGCCTTTCACCCTTTTAGGGTGAGTAGCCAATATCTTCTTCTATCTATGAAACTTTATTAATCTCATTTCACCAAGCTCTTTTTAATTTTTAATTACGCATTATTTACTGCAATGTTCTACTTGATGTAGTTTTTAAGTTATTGCGTTTTTATTAAAGCAATATTGGGTTCACACTAGGCGCTAGATCAATTCAATCTAGAAAATCGAGCCGTGATGAGGTTGACTTTGTATCTGACAGTTTTAGATCAAGTGAACTGGCCAGATTGAGCTGAGGCTGAGATGCTGGCAACTGCATTCTCTGAAACCAGTTTATGCCTATGAAACGTTAACTGGGCCACATGGAACAGTTGACGTTTGGGTGGGGCGAAAAGGGGCCCCCTCCCGGTCATCAGTGGCTTCCAGATGTCGACTGATAGTTATCGACCTCTTTCTTCATCACTGAGTCCCGTGTTATTGCTAGCATTTGTTTAAGGCTGAGTTCACTCATGGCTTCTACACTTATCGTGTGCTTGCCTGTGGTCCTCAACCTCGTGTTAGCCAGTGTTGGACATTCGCACACAATGTGTGCTGCCGTCTCGGCCTCCTCCAGGCATAGCCTGCAAACGTCATCTTCCCCGATTTTCATCTTGGCCAGATGAGCCTTAAAATTACCATGCCCTGTGACCAAGGCAGCTATCCAGCTTAGGGTACTCCGTTCTATCCTGCCATCTTTGTTGATGCATGGAGTCCATCCACTCCCCAACCTCCGCTCCAATCATGCCGTTCCCCAGAGCAACTCTGGGTTCTGGGCCAATGAAAGTTGCCGCAGATCCCTGTTTTGCTAGGACATCCGCCGCCTAATTTCCTGTTGTACCTATGTGTCCTTTTACCCACATCAGCTTAACCTCATTTTCTGAGGCACACGTGTTGAGCTTCCGGACACACTTTAGTACCAGTTTAGAGTTTATGTTCGTCTGCTGCAATGCCTCCATTGCTCGCGTTGATGTGGTGAGCATTGCACCACATATGCTTACGCAAGCTATCCTTTGTACCCCATCCAGCTTCTGCTTTGTGGTATTCTGCATGGCTTTTGGCCACCATACCACTGATGCGAACGCTAGAATGTGTCTTACCATCATTGTGTAAATCCAGTGTGTCGCTTTAAGTGAAATTCCCCACCTACGAGCACACACTCTCTTACATTGATGCAAAATCCTTTTCGCTTTTTGGATCTTTTCATCAACGTGAACATTCCAAGTTAGTTTCGCATCTAAGGTAACTCCTAGATGCTTCACTTCCTTGGACACCTTAATTTCCGAACCAAAGAGCCGTAAGGGAGTTATCTCTATGTCTTTCCTCTTACGAGTAAAAATCGTAGTGTTTGATTTACTAGCGTTTATGGTTAGCTCTTGCTCATTACACCATTCTTCGGTTACTTTGAAAGCTTGTCCCATGCAACCTAGAATTGTGTCCATGAACTTTCCACTGACCGTAAGTGCCAAGTCATCGGCGTATCCTACAGTGTGTACGCCCATCGAATCCAGCTTCCAGAGCAGACTGTCCACGGTGATGTTCCACAGTAGAGGCGAAAGAACACCTCCTTGTGGGCTTCCTCGGACTACCTTACCCCGTATTCTGTCACATCCGCTGCTAAGATTTACCGCATTCTGCTTAAGCATAGAGTCGATCCACTTAATTATAATATAATCAGTCAGGGCGTTCCTTAGTTTGGTAAAGGAGATTTTATCAAAAGCACCCTCTACATCCATAAAAGTAGACATAGCGATCCCGCCATTGTTAATCTCTCTCTCTCTCTGCAACTCTAACCAGTTGGTGTAGAGCGGTTTCCGTAGATCTGCCTGCTCTATAAGCATGTTGGCACCTACTCAGAGGACTATACATTAGCGTGATGTTCTCCAGGTAGTCCACCAACACTTTTTCCATTGTTTTCAACAGGAATGATGTAAGGCTAACCGGCCTGAAGGACTTTGCCTCTGTATAGTCTTTCTTTCCCGGTTTAGGCAGGAAGACCACCTTAGCCTCCTTCCATGCCTTCGGGATATAGCCTGCTGAAAGACAGGCGACGAATATATTCCGGATCCTATCTAGTAGAGCGCTCATGCCCCACTGTAATAGTGCCGGGAATATTCCGTCCATTCCAGCCGTTTTAAATGGTGCAAAAGAGTTTATAGCACTTTTGACTCCATTTGGAGTTATTATCCTTTCAGCTTCTTGTTGACTTCCCCCACCAGCTCCTTTGTTAGTTTGGGCCCATGGTTGGTTTGACTTGAAACTTCCAGGAAAATGTACCTCCATCAGCGCCTGCAACGTTTCTTCCACTGTTTCTGTCATGGAACCATCAACTTTGCGTATCAGCCCCATTTTCGAAGCAGTGTCTTTCGATATCATCTTCTGTAATCTGCATACTTCCGACGTATCCTTCATGCTAGAGCAGAATTCCCTCCACGTATTTCGTTTCCGGAGACGTAAGGTTCTTTTCAGCTCCCTCTTTTTATCCTTGTATAGTTCCCAAGAGTGAGAGTCTCTCTCCCTCATGTAACGGTTAAAGGCTTTCCTTGTCTCTTTTAGACTCCAGTTCCCTACTCCACCGTGGTGTTGGGTTCTTTTCGTCCACTACTGTGGAGGGACAAGCGTGTCCGAAAGCGCGATTAATAGCGGAGCTCAGTTGTTCCACTGTTCGCTCTATCTCGACCGTATTCCGAGGTATTCCGTCTTGAATATCCTCGACTTGTTCCAATAAATATGTCTCGTACTTAACACGATCAGTATTTTTTGGCACTCTTATACGTTTGCGTTCGCTACTCCGTTTTCTGCCATACGGAATTTCAAACTGGATAGCCCTGTTATCAGACATGGTTAGCCTGTCCACCACTCTCCAATTCTGAACTCTGTCAAGCATATTAACAGAGCTTAGGGTAATGTCGATCACCTCAGCCCTTCGTGCATCCACGAAGGTGGGAGCGACCCCTTTGTTTGCTACCAGCAGATTGTACCTTTCCACAAATTCAAGCAGCTGCTGTCCTCTGGGATTGTCATCTGTGCTGCCCCACACAGTGTTGTGCGCATTGGCATCACAGCCTATGATCAGGGCCATATCTCTTTCTTTACAATATCTTACCAGATTTTCTACTTGCTCTGATGGAGGTGGTTCTGGTGCATCATAAGGCAGATATGCTGATGCAATTAGGAATGATCCTGCACCACTGCCGATCATTACTACCGTAAGATCAGGCGAGCAGAGATGCATCATTTGTACTGCACGTATTCCATGACGCACCAGGATGCATGTCCTTATTTTACCGTCCACCTGTGCATGGTACAGATTTGCGGTTTGTTGTGACAAACCCCTAATTTTGTTTTGTGAAATCCAGGGTTCCTGTATCAAAGCTATGTCCAGTTTCTCTTCATCAAAGCATCTCGTCATTATCGCTGATGCCGCTTTACTGTGATGAATATTCCGCTGGCACACAGCTAGTGTTTCTTTGTGCAACCCCCACGAGGGGTTACCTCAATTGAGAGATAGAAATTACCTACAAGTTGAGATTAAAATAAAACTTCTGGCTGTTATACTTGCCGAAATACAGCTATTAATTTTGAAATCTTAACAGAAATGTTTGATTCAAATGGGTTAAATATTGGCTACGATAGACTTGATACCTTTACCTTTTTTTAATCAGTTCTTCATTTGGAGCGTCCATTTCAAATATCTGTGAGCTTGAAAATTGATGAAATGTGATTTTTCTAAGCCTGAAGCATTATCATTTTGTGACCCGATTTTGACTATTTTGTTGAGTCAAAAGTTCTCACATTTTCACCTGCCAAAAGTTAAGCTCAGCTTATGCGACTGTGGAAACACAGTTTCCATATATTCAGAATCTACAGAAGCGATTACAATTATTCCCAGATATTTCCCAATTATTTCCTATAAGACCCCTAAATTGACTAAATTTTACTGGCCTATTCTTGCAACGAATAAGTGACAAAAAAATGGATAAGTGCAATTAATTTCATTCCCAGAGGCGATTGCACTTATCCGTTCTCAACTGTATTGCTGATTTGCTCTGATTTGGTGCTTTTGAAAGGCAATGTAATGAGTACGACTCCATAATAAACAGTCGTAGAAGCCAACGCTGGTTTCCTCGACCTCTTCTATTCTACAATCTACATACTACTGATTTATTCCTTCTTTCCTTAATTCGTTAATTCCCGCAGCCTTTCTCCCAGAATTCACACAATTTATTTTCAATATCGTACATATATTAAAAGATACAGGACAAATTGATTGTGTAATCTTTATATCTTTTTCTTCTCTTTTTTTTTCGCCCCGACAACGACAGGACGAAAAACGTACGGAAGAACATAATGTTGTGATACTTGTGGAATTTGCATTGGCTTTGATGTCCATCCTGGATCAAATCAATCGAGAATCCTTCCAGCGTTTTCGATTGCGTATGGGATTGAATCACGGACCGGTGATAGCAGGCGTAATCGGTGCCCAGAAGCCCCAATACGATATATGGAGTAATACCGTCAATGTGGCCTCAAGGATGGATTCGTGCGGTGTTATGGGCCGTTTACAGGTGAGTATCTATCCCTACGAATTGATTGTTTTCGGGACGCATTATTCGAATCTTGTATTTTTCTTTGGGACATTGCTGAAATCTGTACACAACACATCGGCAATGATTGATCTAATCGAATTCAGTCACATTATCTTAGGAACGTATTATTTCCAGCAAGCCTTAAAACGGCAGAAAAATAAATTGCAGAGAAAAAAAAATGTGCCGAGTGTGTCGGTTTGTGATTGAATACGATAAAAGCAAAAGGTTTATTTCCAATGAGTGATCATTTAATCCCCACATGAATACCGAAACTTTTATCAGATACAAAGAAATATTTTTTTTAACTTAACAACGTAACTTAAGTAAAGCCCGTATACACATCCAGCCTAAAAGTACGCACGTTGTGTAAGTTCATCCTATACGCGGCAGAAAAAAAGATCATGTACAGGTGTATCGCCGTGGAAATGTGGGCATGTATTTGAAAGAAATGAAAAACCTTCACATTCTAGGTGTTTCTACTTATCTGATGCTTTTTTGAGCTGAAATAAAATGAAATCGTGTTTCATGCGTCAATGATCTGGAATAAAGGGACATATTTTCCTTTACAATATAACATTCATTGTTCTTGTTCGTTTGCTTGCTGTTGAACAAATAAATGTTTATATTTTCTGGCTGTTTGTCAGGACATGGGGGTGAATTGAATTGGAGAGTTCCTTCCGTTGGTGTTTGGGAAATTATGGAATACATATTTGTATTTTATTTAATGATGGGGCATGTGTATTTATACATTGTTACCGAGTTTTATTTTTAAAGTTCATTTTTAACAACTTTGTTCTTAAACGAGCGAAGAAAGTTTGATCGTATTAAAACTTTATTAATTTGGAAATGTGTTTTTTTTTATCGAAAATTCGGAAAGAAAACTGCAACTACAAACTGTTATCCAGGCGACTTCCAGGGAAAACAGTTGACACACAACCTCAATAGAGTGCTTGGAATCAAGATTCTGTGTGCCGTGGAAGGAAGTTAGCCCAAAGGATTCATTCAAGTAAAACTCAGAACTGGATTTGTGTCAAATAGATTGTTTTTACCCTGTCCCCCAGTAGTTCCATATACCACCACCACAGCTCCGGCATACCACCTAGCCAAGATGATGAATGATAGAATTCGAGACCTATCTCCTATACGGTGTTCGATACTCTGTAATAGTGATGGGCATAATGAGTGCGTTCAGAAGGTGGCAAAAGAGCAGAAACCGCTCGCGAGCAGCTCCGCAACTGCTCGGTTTGGAGTCTGCACCTGCTGAACGCTACTTCACCAGCTGACAAATCGACCAGCTGAAAGCTGACGATGACAATTTTAGACGTCAAGTGCCGAAAAGTGGAAAATACATGAATCCCACGCTGTCCATTACAAAAATCACGAACAACGAGAAAACAAATTCAAAAGCACCCGAAAACCAAAGAACTACAAGCCGAAAACGGCGAAAACACAACAACCAATTTGATAACTATCAAAACTCGGAAACTCGCAACATGAGCGTGAGGTTGAAAAAGAAGAAGAAGAACCTGAGCACTGAGCACTGATCAGTGAGCAGAAATATTTCTTGCTCGGTGAAATTTGATCATGCTCACCCGAGCAGAAGTTGCTCAGTCACTTCTGAACCCGCTCGTTCTGAACATGTTCGCTGAGCGGAGGTTGCTCAGTTCCTTCTGAACGCACACATTGACTCTTTCCACTGTGCCAGCACATAAGCTCTGACTCTTTCCAATGAGTCGTTCAAAAAGAGTCGTTCAAAAAGAGTCATGCAAAGAGTCTGAAACTTGGTTAATAACATATTCAATAAAAGTCGTAAATGGTCAACCCCAATTTTTTTTTCTCTTTTTTGACCCCATATTCGGAGTTGGCGACCCCCCAATGCCCTTTAGTTCGAGCCAGCCCGATCGGACCACTATTTCCCATGAAAGGGGGCTGCCAGTCTGGGATGGGCGACCCCATTTTTTTTTTCTCTTCTTTGACCCCATATTCGGAGTTGGCGACCCCCCAATGCCCTTTAGTTCGAGCCAGCCCGGTCGGACCACTATTTCCCATGAAAAGGGGGCTGCCAGCCTGGGATGGGCGACCCCAATTTTTTTTCTCTTTTTTGACCCCAGATTCGGACTTAGCGACCCCCCAATACCCTTTAGTTCGAGCCAACCCGATCGGACCACTATTTCCCATGAAAACGGGGCAGCCAATCTGGGATGGGCGACCCCAATTTTTTTTCTCTTTTTTGACCCCAGATTCGGACTTAGCCACCCCCCAATACCCTTTAGTTCGAGCCAATCCGATCGGACCACTATTTCCCATGAAAAGGGGGCTGCCAGCCTAGGATGGGCGACCCCAATTTTTTTTCTCTTTTTTGACCCCAGATTCGGACTTAGCGACCCGCCAATACCCTTTAGTTCGAGCCAACCCGATCGGACCACTATTTCCCATGAAAAGGGAGCTGCCAGCCTGGGATGGGCGACCCCATTTTTTTTTCTCTTTTTTGACCCTAGATTCGGACTTAGCGACCCCCAAATTCCCTTTAGTTCGAGCCAGCCCAATCGGACCACTATTTCCCATGAAAACGGGGCAGCCAATCTGGGGCGGGCATACAAAATCAACTCGCACAAAAAGATTCGTTCAAAAAGAGCGATACAAAATCGAACCGCACAAAAAGAGTCGTTCAAAAAGAGCGATACAAAATCGAACCGCACAAAAAGATTCGTTCGAAAAGAGTCAATTGACTCTTTTGACTCTTTTTGAACGTGTCGCTCTTTTTGAACGTGTCGCTCTTTTTGAACGTGTCGCTCTTTTTGAACGAATCTTATTGTGCGGTACGATTTTATATCGCTCTTTTTGAACGAATTTTACATAGAGAAGGGAGAGGGATAGGGAGGGAGAGGGCTGAGGAGCATCCAAATAGTGGGGATGGATGCTCCTCAGCCCGGATGGGGGATCTAAAGGGGGGTCAAAATGGTGTCAAAAATGCGAAATTCCTTATATTTTAGAAGTTATGGCCACAAAACAGTTTATTTAAAACTAGGGTATAGTAGTGGTGTAATTGCTTGAAACAGAATGATTTATGGGATAAATTAAATAGTGGTCGTGTGAACGGTCCACAACCCAAGTCAAAAGCAGTTCACTTTCCAGTCCACGCTCGATACAAGCATGAGATCGAAAGCGTGCCACGATGTCATGTATTGGCCCTGTCAGAACGCTGCTTTACACTGTAGATGGAGTGGAAGTGGAAGCTATGGGTTTTTGTTTGGTTTCATCTAAAGTTGAGCTTGAGATGATGATACGTAAGACGAATACTTTTGTTTTAGAATGTTGGGATTGTTTTCTGTATTTGGAGAAACTTGTCTGTGCGGTGGGACGCGACGTAAGTAAATTATTTTTGATATGTTTGCATTTGCAGTCAGCATGGGTTGTTGCGTATATATTTAGAAGTATACACAATGCGTGCATTGCATACTGCATAGAGATGAATATGAATGGATTTAGATGGGATTGCTTTGGTAGATAAATGATAGTGGTTTTGCTTTTAGATAGATCATGGGATGGGATGTGAGTGAATGAATGTATTGTAGTACATTATATTGTATGTATTGAGCAATGAGCGTGGATTGGTTATGCGTTGGGTAATATTTATGCGATGGGCTAGTTTGGGAATTAATTTTACAGTGAGTCTTTCTTAAATTGAACGACTCGAAGGCTATGTCGTTGTGCCGAATCTTTCGCTCATCCTGATGAGTCGTTCAAAAAGAGCGACTCGTTACTGTGTTACACATCACTACCTGTAAGATTTCTGTTTGGTTGATCCGGGCTCAAATGAGGACGGAGGTCGAGCCATGGTCGTTCAGATCGTCCGTGACACCTAAGTGCACCCATCACACGATTACTCAGCTATTTGAACCCAAAATTTGTAGAAGTTCATAATACTCCTTCACCAGCTTCAAAGAGAGCACCATAATGGCCGCCTGGCAATGTAAACACAACGGAGTTTCTTGTCTAGAACTTCCCTGGCACAGACCTCAATGGCATGGATCTCTGCTTGAAAGACGCTGGCAACCCATTGCGATTGAAATCCTGGTGTTTGGTTTGGACCCCAGCACCAACTCCCTGTTCGATTTTAGACCCATCCGTAAACCACATACAATATCCGAAATCGAAGGCCCGGCGTCGTCAGGACTCTAGGAGTCCAACAACGAAATAGATGGGCTATGACGCCTGGCGGCAGAAGCGACTACAGTCTCAGCCATAGAAATGAAGGCTCCACTTTATAGCGAGCATGCTGGTTGCTCAGAATTTATTGGAGTTTCTCATAAAAGGAAACACGCGACGTGTGCTGCAACAAAGGCGCGATGAAAACAACACTATCATATCACATGTATAAATGACTGAATCGACAAATTACGCATTGCACAAATCAAGAGAAAACATCTCTTCTATTTTAGTTTATGCAAGTCGTCAAAAGGGCACACTGGAAACTTTCCAAAAGTAGCCGCACAATTATTACGGTCTACGGAATTGTTGAGGTCTCGATGGTCAATGAGGAGGGTTTTGCCCGGAGTCCTCTTGGCTCTATTTATCTCTAGGGCTTCCAGGAGGTTGGGCTTTCTCCCTTTGGAACAGATATGAGGGATCTGGGGTTTAAAGTTGTTTCCAAACTTGTGACCTGTTTCCTTTAAATGATCGGAAAATTTCAGAAATTGGATCCGCTCTTATGCTCCTCAAATTTGGTCTCAATTAATCGTCCTGTTTGTCTCACATATACCGCTAAGCATACGGGGCACTCCAGCTTATATACCCCCGGTTTTTTTTATTGTTGACTGTGCGAGGTTTTGCGTTGAGCAGTCTCTTTCCAAGTGTGTTACCACTTTGCAAGGCTGGAACTAATTTGTCTTCCTTGTAGTCTTTAATCGTTTAAAAAGGCTGGAAAGAGCGAAACCCGTTAGGAATAAAAAGAATCTTGGTAAATCAAATCAGTCAAATTAATGAAATTCAAATGGATTATCACAACGCTCAAAAATCGTCAATCTAGTTAATTTAGTTTATCAAATGTCAAGCAGGTAGGCAATTTTTTTCCTCGTACTATTTTTCACAGCTTGTACAGGCATTACCAATACTTATTAGATATCAACTCGTACATCCCGGTTTCGAAAAGGTGTTCACTTCAGTCAATTTCTTTTTAGTGCTTAAGTATAAATTAATTGTTTTTTTTTTCTCCCTCTTTTTATAGACCACCGAAAACACAGCCAACGTTCTAATGGCAGCCGGCTATGCATGCGAATGTCGTGGACCGACATATGTCAAGGGCAAAGGAACGCTCACCACCTACTTCGTCAAGACCCCATTTGATGATAAACTTTAAAAAATTAACATACGAGCAGAATACATGTTAAGAGTTTCTATTGTATATTCTTGCTAGAATAATAATTGTAATTTAAAACCAAAAGATTGATATAGAAGAAAACAAAAATATTTACTGAAAACTTTTGAGAATTGCTAAAAGGATATTTAGAATAAACTTAGTGCTAATGAATTTTAACTTTACCATTTACCTTTCCATCCTCATTATAAATAATCTCTGTCACTCTCTATTATAACAAAATTATACTAATAAATAAATCATGAAAAAAACATAATATACATATATATCTATGTATATAATATGAATTATCAGAATTAAGAAATGCATTTAAATTGTTATCATCTAGAATATAAAGTCGAAAGATGAATACAAAATAGCTGAAATGTTAGCAAACTAAATACTAAAGATATTAATTCATAATTTCGTTAAGACTCTGATTGTTGATTCTTTTTTAAATATTTTTATTGTTAATTTCTAATGTGTTGATTTTAGGTACAACCTACGGAAAAAAATGTTAAGAAAATATAAAGACTAATGCTCGACTTTTTTATGCAGTGATTTTGTAAGATTTTAGTTGCATATTTGATTCGGTTGCGAACATTGCCATTCTTTAAGGTAATTTTAACGAATAATGTGTCACAAGAATAGCAGCTTCTTATTGATTATAATCGCTTGAATGATAGAAATTGTAATATCGTGTATGAAAAATACATTTGTAAACAAATGTTTATTTATTTTTTCAAACTGTGTTTTATTTAAATTTTTCAGTAAGGAAGTCTTTTATTCAGCCGCCTTTTAACGCGTGCGTGTATTCGTTTCGTGGTTTGGTTTCATTTTTAATTCCTTTTAAGTTACTTCGGAAAGTATATACGAAACTACAATACTTGGGAATAGTTTTGAATTTTTAACAGAGCCCGTTACAACTTTCAAAATCTTCTTCGTTAAAATTTGGATTCTTGACTTAACGGTGTAAATACGATCAGTTTGGAGTTCAAGTAGTCTCGTAGTAGTAGTACTGAGTCTTTCCAATGAGCTCTCGGTCTTCTCGACGCGTCGCACAGTAGTTTATGAGCGAAAAAAAACCTAAAAAAATTTTTTTCCAAACTTTGTTTTCGTAACTCTAACTAACTAACTAGTTCACTGGTACGTTTCTAACAAAACAATAGCAAATTTGTTCACACACAATTGATAAACAGAGTTTAAACATGGATGAAGGGCCAATATAATGGTTTTGTCTTAAATGAACGACTTTGCCCACCCGAGCAACCGGAGTTATTGGCATGGACCGTGTTAACATCAAAATACCAGCCTCATCGTGCAAATTTGTCATCAAGGCCATCGCGGTTGACAGGGCGAACATGAGATGGTTAAATGGCGATACGTGCCGAATAACGAAGTCTATTTGGCCGAAACTTGACCCTAGTCCCTCCGCCACACTGCTTTCACTGAACAGGAAACATATTGGCAGAGTTGTGGGGGTTATTACGGGGCAGTGTCCTATAGGAGAGCTTGCCTGGAGAGTTCGTAGGTTTTTCCGGGAACTGGAGGACCTAAAGTATATGAGTGTAATACAGGTCAATCACTACATTGCCAGCACAGGCTGGTTTGTTGCCTAGGTTTAATTAGGTGACTTTGGCGGTATCACAACGGACCCAGATGTGGTCTAAGTGTGCTGTGCGGTAGCATGGCACCCCCTTTACTTAACTTAACCTATTATGTGGAAATGTGGGTTAACGTACACCTAAACGACGACTATCGATTATACACAATTCACTATAATACTGACGAAGACGACCAGCAATAGCAAATCTTAGCAGCCATAAACTATAGAAATGAAAAACGAGAGAGCCATGAAAATCAAGTAAGCCGGGAGGACGAATGACAGCGGAGAGGAAGTTCCTGTTGGACCGTAACGACGAATACTCCATACGACGATACAATTGATAATAAAATAATAAAAGATTGATTAATTGTAACTATACTGCAAATTGCTATAATTATAATAAAAATACATTTCGAACATTCGGTGATTTGTAATTATAATCCTACATATATTATGCATATACACGTACCTACGTGAAGAATTTATTAACGTGGGATCAGCCCGAATTTGGTTTATTTTTTGTTTGACTGTTGTAAAAGGAAAAATTTGGAAATCATGTAAGTAGTTGCCACTAGCTTCAGTTTAATGCTTTGTTTAGACGTGAACGCTAAGCTAAGCACCGTATATTGAAAAATTTCCTTGAAAAGCACCAACAACAAGAAGATACCTTTGCTGCTCTCACATGGCCAACATGAAATAATGAGCATTCGTGAGCATTTGAGTCTTTCCCATCTCTTGCTCAAGGTATCTTCTTGTTATTGGTGCTTTTCAATGCAATTTTTCAAAATTCGGTCCTTGGCTCAGCGTTCACGTCTAAGCGAAGCAAAAGAAATATTATTTTCAAATTATCATATATTGTACAATATATAGCACATTCTCAAAAGAGTAGGAATAATATACGAATACGAGAAGTAATAAATTGACATAAATGATTTTTTGAAATGGTAATAGGGGACAAGGGGATGTTTCGTGGAAGGAGTGTGGCAAGATGGATCCAGAGATATTTTTTTTTTTCAGGCAGCGTTTTCTTCGAATGTTGACAACGACACCATGCGAACTGTAATATCAGTTTGCAAACCGTCCCTCTTTCAGCAGCTGACCATGCCGGGTCTCACAAAAAATAGGTACTTGAAATTCTTTGGGCCACCAAACCAAATAATGATAGCAACCTCGTGCTTGATCATTCGAGTACGGTGCGGCGTAGCTCATTACTTGTATTTATAAACCTTCATGGTCGTGCTACAGCATCACAAAACAAAAAAATAACCGAAAAACTACAAAACAATTTGTTTAAAAATAGCCCGTGTAACCATACTTAATGACCAGGCTGTACTGTAAGTAGTTAACTTAAAGTTTTCTTTCAACTCTATCACAAATGCTTGAAGTTTGTAAAAATAAACTTCTCACAAGTTTTCAAGGTTTCCGCATAATTGGCTCCAGAACACAAATAAAACCGATCCAATAACACTTTCCAGGTTAAATTTATTTCTTCCACCAAAACTTACCCTTTACAATTTCAACATCATTTAAATTCTTTCCTGTATTTAAATTTTTCATTTAAGGCGACTTCTGAAACTCTTCGTGAACTCTGAAACTTTCCAACAAATAAAATCGTCTGGCAAGTAATTAAAGCATCCAATTTTCTGGCCGTAATACTTTTCCTTTTTGTTCCAACAAAAAATAAAAGATAAAATCCAGGAAAGGAAAGGAGATATGAGTACTACGAGTTGACCGCATACTTTGAACTTATAAGAAATCGATGGGAATGAAGTTTTCTGTTTCCTTTTACATTCATAATCTAATGTCATACGTGACGATAAAGCAAAACTCAGAGGTTTTTGAAAGGAAAACGGGAAACTTCTTGAAATTATGGGATAAATAAAAGATACTTTTTTCTGTTGATGACGGGAGATTGAAGCACAAAAAGGCTACCAGTAGGTCTAGGTTTTATATTTTGGTTTTTGAAAATTTTCCTTAGGCGAAAGGATGTACGTATCGAACGCAGAATTTTTCATTTAATCTTTTAAAATATTGAAAGTCGATTTTTGAATATACTGTCAGATACAATGCTTATAACCAATTTAATTCAAAGAACTTTACATCAGAAAATTCTTTCCCTATAATATCTTATCTTTTTAAATACCACCTCAGATGAAATTACCACCTTCAGATGAAAAGAAAATTTATCAGAACAGACGTAACCACACATTATATGAATTTCTGAAACAGGACGCGTGACTTGACTCTAAAGAGCTACCTTAGGATATCGCTAAATTCTTATGAAGTCATTTTCCGTAGGCAACACATTTCACATATTATCCGAAATTCTTGAAATTAGTTGATTACTCACATCTTTGAAAATACTCCAGACGAGGGACCAGCTTCATACCATGAAGTGTTTTATTGCAGTAATAAGAAAATCTGAAATTTTATTAGAATACCATGTCGCAATAAGGTTTTAAACGAATATTGTTGTACCCTGGAGCCAAAATTAAATGATTAAAGTTTTTCTTTATGCCCCTGGACTTTTTAAACGAGTCGCTCGTTGTTTTAATTCGCCTCTGGATGGACGTAGTCTCGGAAATATAAATCTGTGTCACATAACATTCAAAGTAAGTGTCTGCATAAATTCTCATGTTTCGCCAGTCGGTATGTCGTGAAAAGTGGGCCCAGAGTGCGTGACAGACAATCTCTGAGATTATTTTAGAAGTCGATAGAGGCTTAGCCGGAAAGCTTGAATTCAAAGGAGGATGGGCATTTTTGTATTGAAGTTGGTCGTTGAACTAACAGTATTAGTGTCAATTTAAAGCACTTCTTGGCGAAGTAACTTTTGCATGAATTTAATCTTCTTGGCCACTGGGGTTCTTTAGAAAGGACGATTTTTATGTGTCCTTTGAGACAAGGTTTTTCCTCGAAAACTTTGACAGAGGGAAGCTAGAGACCTGCAATCTTGCTCAAATATTTATTGTAAGGATTTGTAAATTCGTAAATAAAATGAGACCGATCCGTCCAAAGGAACATCTACCTCTCCTACAAATAAATTGAAAATATATATATATACCTATATACATATGTCTCCCGATTGGATGGCAGTAAAAAGCTCTAATTCGGGTAAATTGTTGTTTGGAACATTCTACTTCTTTAGAAAAAAATTGTCGGTGGAAAGCGAAGGGTAATTCCCATACAATGTACCCATTTTACCCTACTTATCAGATTTATGCTCATAACTCTTTAAAAAATTCACCAAGGGAGCTGATTGGTTGCAACACGGGTTTCGTGAAAGACCGTGACTAAGATCTCACTACAGGAGTCCGCTCGTTCAAAAACCAAGCCTCCTTCCCGTACAAAAGTCAATCCTTCGTAACACAATTGTCAGAGTTAATATTACCGTAACTACTGAAAGACACAGTCGGTGCTTCCATATGTTACATAAAATCATATAAGAACATATTTCTGTGAATACGAAATCATCGGGTGAACACACTCTCATATAGTCTTCCGCGTGGGCGCCCCCTGGAACGGTAGTGGTCACTGACCATTGCTAACCAATATCAAGCCGCCAGTGAAGGCGGTGCGATGATTTGGTTGAGGTAAATCTTCCCCTGTGGTGTTGGGCGTAAAAATAATGCCCCGTCTACCCTTTGACGGCCTGTCGTTAAAACCTACAAACAAAGGACAGGATGTTAGCCAGCAACTTGCACTATCCGAAAAATTCTATATGATGACGAAACGTCAACTATGCCTCGAACCGAATCAACGGTTACGACTTTTGGCTATCGTACAATGACAATGCTTGGATTCTGGGATGTGCGTACTCTCCTGGACAGTGGATCAGAAGGTCCCCAGAACCGCTCAATTAGAGAGTGCATTTCTGAGGTATAAATCAAACATCTAAGGTGTTAGTGAGATAAGATGGCGGAACAGCGGAGAATTTGTCTTCCCAACGGGTAGCACTGTAATGTTGTACTCCGGTAGAGCTACCGGTAGTGGTCGTGATTCAGGTGTGGGGCTCCTTTTAATTAGGGCCGCATGAAACTGTCTTCTATCATGGGATCCGGTCTCCGACCGAATCATGACCGCCAGGTTCCGGACCAAAATGAGGAACATCTCAATAATACAATATTATGCTCCAACTGAACCCGACAATGTCTTGGCGAAAGACTCAATCTACGAACAACTAAACGCCGTTCAAAGCAGAACACCTAAAGGTGACATTATCATGGTCATGGGTGATTTGAATGTAAAAGTTGCCGCTGATAACTATGGGCTCAGACAGGCAGACGTTTCGTTGGCATAAATTGGTTTCAGAGAATGCAGTTGCCAGCATGCACCTCCTGCACATCCATGGCCACGAACGTCGTCGTGGACGGGATGCGAACCCGAAACGCCGGTAGTCAAACATGAGACTGATGCCTCAACACACTGCGCTACCGGTCGCCCAACTATAAAAGGCAGATGTCACCGTAGGAGGAGAGAAGTAGTAAGACTCGACACTTAGTGGCAGTTGGATCGCTTTAAAGCATCCGCTATAAAGCGAAAAGGAGAATAATCGTTATTCGCGGTTAACGAGTAGTTCGAGCTAGTTTGACGTTTTAACGTTTGTTGTTTGTTACGCGTGTGTAGTTTGTTTTGTAAATAAAGTGTGTGTTTTCAATCGAAGTGTTTTCATTATTCAGCACAAGAATATCTAACGAACCTGGTTTCGTTCTAGTTTCGCTCAGCACAGGAAACATTTCAGTATTTAATGCAACATGTAGCCGAGTCGTCTCGCTTATAGAAGCTGACCTAAAGCAAATTGTGGTTATTTTTATGGTTTTTTAGCAAAAACAAAACCCTTATGAAATCAGTCAAACGTCGGTCTGTCTTTTCATGAAATATCTCACGAGCCGCTGAAGCTACTTTCATGAAATTTAGCATAAATATGTAGGAGTACTACAATCCTCCGGAGAAAGCGATTCGTTTTTATAGGCTCACTTTTTTTTCATTTGGTATAGGCAAGTGGGGTATCGTAAGAAAGGTAATGTCGAGTGCATTCCATTTTTGGTATTTTCTTCATTGGCGAAGGGCGGGAGAAGTGTGGAAGAGTGGTTTTTTATGGGACCATTTTAGGTCTGTGAAGTTGGCACCTCGAGATGATTTTTTTCCATGCAAACTGGCTAAATCGTTTGAACAACGTTAGCCCATGTTTATTGAGGAAAATTTTTCGTTTGCCTACCTTTAGAAAAAAAGTTGTTAACAAATGTATTTTTTAAAAGGCTGGGAACCACTGAAAATCTAAATTACTGCCCATCGGAAGCCCATGTGTGCCCAAGAAAAAGTCTCGCTTGCCAACACTTAGAAAGTTAATAACAAAATAATTTTTCTGGGCGAATCGCAAAGAAGCGAGTTTTAGAATTTTCCATATTTATGCGCTATTTCACGCTTTCAAGCAAACATGGGCCTGCGATGGGCAAACGAATTGCATAAATTGGGCGAAAAAAATTTAAATTTGGGCTTTTCATTTTTTAACAAACATTTTGATGTGCGAATAAAAATAAATTGATAGGTGGGCAAACGTAAGTAAAGGCTGGGTAATCCTAGGCTATCGATAGGCAAACGAAATAACGTATAAAATCGCGAAAATTCGAAATTTGGATTTTCAGTGGTTCACTACCTTTAAAAAAATACATAGAACTTTTTTTTCAAAACGTGGACAAACGAAAATGTTTACTGGGCAAACGATTTAACCGTGTGATTCTTAATTATCACTTTCACCCGACCGTGGAGGCGAGGAAAGCGAATTCTAAAAACCTAAAAAAAACTAGGTGAAGACACATAGATTACATGTATGTGCATGTACATGTGCATGTTCATGGCCCAAACCCGGATTGCCGGAATAAGCCCTGGATGTCCGACGCTTCATGGCAGCGGATTGTTGAAAGAAAGGAGCTGAAAGTTCGTTTGGCTGCAGCATCAGACGACAATCGAAGCAGTATCGAACTCCTTTACCGTCAGAAAGCTCGAGAAGTTCAGCGTAGTGTGCGACGCGATAAAAGAGTTTATGCCAATTCTCTTTTAGCGTCAGCAGAAGAAGCCGTTAGAAGTAACAACTTAAACGCCGTATACGGTGTCATCAAGGAGTTTACAGGTGGTCGTAACTCCTGCCAACATCCGGTGAAAGATAGTGATGGAAAGCTACTTATCTTGGAAGAAGATCAAATGAGGCAGTGGAAAGAACACTTCGCCGCGGTCTTGAACCGTGTAACCTCTGGTGAAGTTCCCCCTCATATAGATAATTTAGCTAACCATCAAAATGTGCGTATACGGTCCACTGCCCCGACTAAAGAGGAATTAGTCACTGCAATTATTGCACTAAAACGAGGAAAGGCCGCCGGACTTGACGGCATCCCTGCCGAACTTTATCAAGCAGCACCAAGCGTAACTGCCGATTTCCTGCACCCACTTGTTAATAAAGCGTGGAATACAGAGACCTTTTCCACTGAGTGGAAGGAAGGTTTGATCATCAAACTTCCAAAGAAGGGTAGCTTCACAGACTGTAATAATTGGAGAGGCATTTGTGTGCTTCCTGCCGTTGCCAAGATAATAGCTAAAATCGTCCTGGAAAGACTAAAGGCCCACTTAGAAAGCACAATTGATGAAGAGCAGGCTGGCTTTCGATCCGGATTCTCCTGTGTCGATCACATTAACACCTTGCGAATCATCATCGAGCAATGCGCTGAATATGATTCTCCGCTTCACTTGCTTTTCATCGATTTCGAAAAGGCTTTCGATAGTGTGAACCGGAATTCTATATGGGCGGCCTTGCGCAGGAAAGGCATCCCTGAGAAGCTTGTGGCTATTATTAAGGCAACCTATGACGGCGCGAAATGTCACGTTCTGCACAAAGGTAAGGTGTCGGGGGACTTTGAGATTCGCAGTGGAGTTCGGCAGGGGTGCATCCTCTCACCGATCCTATTCCTCATAGTGATCGGCGATGTGTTGCATGCAGCCCTATCCGGACTCGACAGAGGAATTCAATGGACTTTGACATCTTATCTACAACATCTTGACTACGCTGACGACATATGCCTACTCTCCCACAAAATCATGGATCTGTCCGCAATGGCGTTAGATCTCGAGAGGGAGGCAAGCAAGGTTGGGCTAAAGATTAATACCAACAAGACCAAGGTTCTTAGCCCGCCGTTGCGAAAAAGAAATCCGACACCTATTGCCATCAATATTAATGGGCAGTCTGTGGAGAAGGTGGACAACTTCGTCTACCTGGGTATCATTGTTGCCGAAAATGGTGGTACGGAGCAGGACATCGCTCGTCGTATCAACCAGGCTAAACGAGCATACGGCATGCTGTCCAAAATCTGGCAGGGCAGTTATCTCAGCATCAAGACCAAGCTGGGCCTGTTTCGCTCCCTGGTACTATCAGTGCTTTTGTATGGGAGCAGTACATGGAAAGTTTCCGTAGGAGTTACCAGAAAGCTGCAAGTTTTCGTCAACTCATGTCTTCGTCGAATTTTAAGAATTTTCTGGCCCGAAACAATATCAAATGAAGAGCTAAGTCGGCGTACGGGTCAGATGCCAATTGACGAATTGATACGCAGGCGAAAATGGCAGTGGATAGGTCACACATTGCGGAAGAGTGATAACTGCATTGCTTTGCATGCCATGAAATGGAACCCCATTTCCAACCAAGGCCGACCAAGAGGGGGTCCTCGAATCACATGGCGTCGATCTGTGGCAAAGGAGTGTCAGGTACTGGGTAAGTCTTTTGGGGAGTTGCGCCCCATTGCCCAGAACAGAGTACGATGGCGCGCAGGAGTAGTTGACGCGCTATGCCCCGCTAGGGGTTAAGGCAAAGTAGTATGTACATATATAGCTTGCATTGGTCCCTTAAAAACATTTCCGGAGTATGTCGGAACGGTAGACCGTATGAATTACCAGTGTGGAATAACACGTTATTCGCATGAAATAGATTTCAATAATTAGCTTCTCAAATATTTACTAAATTTGTTACATCGACTGGTATTCTGTTATGAATTGAATTATGAATTATACTATATTATCAGTAGTTTCAGCTGCAACATATACAATAGTCAAACGGGATAGTGGGCCATTTTCAATTAAACCAGGGATTTTTATATAACCGAGCAGCACAGCTTTCGTTATTATGTTCCATACTCAGTATACATATACGTAATCATTCCTAACCATGTTAACGAGTCAGCGCTTTCCGTTCTCCCTCAATAGAGCACATCATATTGTGATGCCACCCAATGAAGTTACCGAAATCTGAAGTTCATGAACACACCCTTGCAAAGGACGCCACTTTAAACTCGCCATTTCACAAAATTGGTTTAACGCTAATTCCCCGAATATTAAAATTCATTGTCATAAAATCAAAGCTCAATATCACTGAGATAATGTTTTTAGTCTCTATGAGGGCCTACCCCACAATGGAATAAGCACGCGATCCATGAGAAATTTATAATTTCGCTTCCAATTTTGCTTATTAAGCATTTTGTGTTTTACGTCCAAATTCTTTCCAATTCTATGATTAATGCTATAATGAGAAAAAAAAGGACAAAATGAATTAGATGAACTTTTAGGAGACTGAACGTTTGATGTTCTGTACGCAAAAAAGATGAATACAGGAATAAAAAGCGTTGGGTTTAGTCTCAAAGGATCCATTTTAATTCTCCTTGCCTTCTAACTGGTGCTTATGTAATAGCGGATGGGTGCTTTGCCACTGGCGATATTTGTTTTTTTTTTTCCAAAATTGAAAAATGGATGTGATCTGATTTGAACGCCATAAGTTCATAACAGAGAGAGTTGGGTTTGAATGACATAATTAAATCTGTCAGATACAATCTGTTTTTGGAGATGATGAATTGATGCTACCGTTAAATTTATAGGTACGCAGTGAATCTATTATAACTACATAGATCCGAATTTAAAGATAAGTAATAATTGTTCCTTTGTTATATATAATCTTTTGATGTAGGAATAATTTTGCAGACCTTTTATTCTGAGTGCTTGCCCTTCATAATTTCTGTAAATAAAGTCCATAATTACTGGAGCCATGATTTCGTGCATGTAATTGGGAAAGAGTTTTCTTCACAAAGCAGCCAAAACAAAAAATCGAAAACATTACAATTGCAAGTATACTACCACCAGGGCTGGTCAAAGGGTAAGGCGAAACAGGCGGTTGCCTGGGGCACCGAATTTGAAAGGTCGCCGAAGAGGGGGCCAAGATGAAAGCCAAGTTTGTCAATATAAAGTTGAATGTAATATAATTCCATTTGAAATATCCAAAAAAATAATAACTGGCAAAACAGTCTGCTTTGTGCAGAGGTGTGTGACCAACAACACGCTCAACCGAGTTATTTACCCCATAAATGGGTAGTCATTTAATTCCATTTAATTATTATATAAATATTTACCGATTTTTCCCGATCAAAAGGGATTCTCAGAGTTAAAAGAAAGAATAGAGATTATTGTAAGGTTAAAACTTACGCGCGCGAACGATTAAATTTCGAATCTTGCGCTTCATTCTCCAGTGATTGTTACATAAGCTCCTGGTGGCGTTGAAGGGGTTTAGCAGCCCTTGACCTTTGCAAAATCGCCCGGACAAAAATGTTCTCAAAACTACTTTTCTCCCAGCGCGCGGGCGGCGTCGAAATTAGTATGAAATGAAACCACTTGAACAAAAGTGTGTATCGTCGGGTTACTGCAAAAACAAGCTAACTACATTTTTGCCATTTTTGAGTTAAGGGCCGTTTCGTGCTTAAAAAGTGCTCTACTGTATACTGCCAAAGCCAGGAAAAGGTCTAATGCCTGTAAGAGGTTGATTCATTGGGGTCAAACAAAAAGTTAAGTTACTTTCGACTACTTCGAATTCCAACAAAGTAAGACAAGAGCACATACATATACTTTAATATGTATGATATTCTTGTACACCTCAAAACTATTTCTGGATCTGCAAAAAAAGCTATGTGTCACTTACCTTAATTCTTTGTATAACCTAAGGCGACTATTACACGATAAAAGTTCTTTTACAGATATCTTTTATAAAAGATATTTTAAAGGAACTTTTATAATGTAATAGCCGCCTTAGGCAATTCCAATGAGTTATATTTAGCGTGTTTTTTTCTTGCGTAACCGTTTAGGGTCGCTGCCCTGGTTGTCAAAAAAAACGCTCTAGGGTAGCATCCAGGTTAAATTCCGAATCGTGAAGTTGTCTACACTGACGTCAAGTGGTACGCCTCATATGTGGTGAAAATAAATTACAAATTCGGATGAAACAAGCTAGCCGAAGGTGTGATACCCTTCACGCTACGCGTGATATCTTAAGAAATAAAAAAGTTTCTCTGAAAAAAACTTGCTTTTGGAACGGTCGTTCCTATGACAGCTAGATGATAGAGTAGTCCGATTTCAACTAAATTCAAGGATGTGACGACAACGGCCAGCGACTTATCGGCTGTAGGAATCTAGTCGTAAGCTCTACGTGTTTCCCGCATCGACGCATTCACAAGCAGACCTGGTAATTTCCAAACGCACACACCGTCAATCAAATTGATCACGTCCTCATTTGCAGGAGATGGGCGTCTAATGTGATGATGTCCGCTCCTCTCGAGGAGCAAACTGTGACTCAGATCATCACTTCGTCACCTATAGATGTAGAATTTCCTCACTGTACGGATACCAATCGAGAATCAGCCCTCCCAAAATCTTTGCGGTTGATAAGCTTTTGAGTGATGCTACAGCGGTGGCGTATACTACCGCCCTTGAGGAAAGACTATCGCCTATGCTACACAACACAACAGCAACACGGGCATCCATGGGTTCTGGGAAGAACTTAGGGGAACATCAAAGAGGTCGCAGAGAAAGTCGTGGGATATAAAGCCCGGCGAGCGCGAAATGACTGGTTCGATGAAGAATGCAAAAACTCACTTGACGCGAAGAATAAGGTTTATAGACAATGGATTCAACGAGGAACCAAAATATGACGAGCTACGGCGAATATCGAATAGAATAATCAGGCATAACAAACGTAAATACTTTGACGAGCAGTTGTTGAATATTAACGAAAACTTAGCTAATAGGAACACTAGACAAGCATGCAGACTAGTAAATACAATTAAGAACAACTACCAACCCAGGACTAGCCTCTGTAAGGAGGAACATGGAAACATCATCAGCGACACCGATGGCATTAGCAAACGTTGAGCCTCTTATTTTGAAGAGCTTCTGAATCTACCATCTAACATCCCCACAAAATAAGCTGTCGACGATATTGTTGATCTAGGCCCACACATACAACCCACGACAGTAGAGGAAGTTGATCTCGCTTTGCGGTCACTAAAAGAAAATAAAGCGCCGGGCACTAACGAGATTCCAGCTGAACTGCTAAAATTCGGTGGAACGGGTCTAGTTAATGCCATACATCAATTACTCCTGCGAGTGCGGGAGCAATGAGGTGATCCCAAACGATTGGCGCAGAAGCATCATCTGTTCAATTCACAGAAAGGGAGATAAACTGCGGTGTGAGAATTACAGGGGCATCTCACTAGTTTGTACGTCCTATAAAATTTTGACGAAAATTCTGGAAAATAGAATAAAATCGTACGCAGAACGAGTTATTGGCGAATATCAAAGCGGTTTCAGACCTGGTCGCTCCACAACCGATCAGCTCTTCTCAGTCAAACTCATACTCCAGAGGTGCTGGGAATACAACGTAAACGTATACCAAATCTTTGTCGACTTCAAGCAGGCATACGACAGTATCGATCGTGGAGTACTGTACAACATCATGCTGCAATTTGGTATACCAGCAAAATTAGTGCGACTGACAAAGATGACGATGACCAACTCCGTCTCACAAGTCAGGATCCAGAATAGACTTACTGATCTATTTGAAACACGCACTGGTTTGAAACAGGGCGATGGACTGGCACCGACGCTCTTCAACCTAGCACTGGAATACGTTATTCGGGCCATGAATATGGACAACAGCAAGACGATGCTCATCAAGTCGACACAATTAGCAGCGTACGCCGACGACATCAACATCATGTCCCGAAGATTGGCTGACGCAGAAGAACTTCTGCATACGCTCGATACCGCTGCAAAGGAAGTTGGATTACGTATTAACGAGGGTAAAACTAAAATAATGATGCAATCGGTGACAAGGACACCTGCACAACCAAGCATCAATGTGGGGGACCTCAACATCGAGTTCGTGAACAACTTCATTTACCTGGGTTGCAACCTGTCAAGGGACGCCAACGAAACTGATGAAATCAAGCGACGGATACAGTTAGCTAATAAGACTTTTTTCTTGGTTCTCCCCATAATTAAATCGAAGCATGTGCACAGAAACACGAAGCTCCGCGTGTACAAAACCATTATACGACCAGTGCTATGCTATGGCTGCGAAGCATGGACCCTAACTCAAGCCTCCGAAAACATGCTGGACACTTTTGAACGTAAGGTACTACGGCGAATTTTCGGGGCTGTTTGCGATCGAGATGGATGGCGCATCCGGTACAACCATGAGTTGTATAAGCTGTACCATGAGCTAGAAGTTTCGAAAATTTTCAAACTGCAACGACTTCAACGGGCAGGGCATGTACATCGAATGGACGATGATCGTATGCCAAAGAGAGTAGAATGTAGAACGGCTCGACGGAGCGAGACTGTGTAGACGACCGAGAGCTCGTTGGGAGAGCTGGGCTTCCAAAATTGGAGAATGCGGTCACGTGATCCAGATAATTGGAGGACAACGATATAGGCGTCCAAAGCCCGACGTCGGGCAGTCGCGCCACGATGATGATGATCTACATTCATTGAGCCAAATTTCAAAACTTCAAAAAGACTTTGTTAGTTCTAAGTATCGTTGTAAAGTAATCATTCGATTCTCTGATGAAAAACAGATTTTGAAATTTCTTTAAATTTTGAACAGTTGTGTCTTTGAAGTAACAGTGATCTTTTTAAGCTGGAAAAGTCCATTTATATGAAATTTTATGTCGTTTCCGGAAGTGAGGTCAGATCTCGGATTAAGTGGTTGGATTAATGGAGAAAAAGACAGGCTTTTAGACACAATTTACAAAAATAAAATGCTATAAATCTGTAACAATTAAAGAAAGAGTGTCCATATCATAAGTTAGTTTTCCACAAGTGAACAGTAGTATCCGTATTAACCATTAAAGTATTTACCATCTAGAACGGTACACCCTGTATACTCGTATTTACATCAGATACTCCGAAAGGACTAACAATATAAATAAGGCGAGAAATCTCTGAACGCTTATCCTGGTAGTGGCTATACCACTGCGATACAGAAGTCCGAGTCAGAATCAGTTTTGAGACATGCACTGAACAATAGTTTTGGGGCGAGTGCCACTAAGAATCAAGTAGCGCTGATACTAAGTTAGCGATACCAATCTAACAGACCTTACCTTCAAAAATCGCTAAAAATTACCCCGTTTCAACAGGCATTTCAATAAATTTTATTACGTATATAGTTTTCCTACGATTGCCCTCATCTGTTGATACCATATCCCACCTTTAAGGGTGGCCACACACTGTCGAACACGATTTTTACCCTTATAAAAGGAGGAAACTTTATTTCCTTCTATTATAATGGTAAATTTACTCTGTAATGCAGATATATGATACATATCGAGTGTAATTTAACACAAAAAATATGTAAACAAGTACTCCTAAATATTTACAAATTTGCACCCGGAAATATGTAAAAATACTCTGTAAAAGTAGGAATTTTAATCAATTTTTACCCCTAAAATGTGTGATATTACCTATTTTTTCACCACCTCAAAAATAAATAACAGGCTCTAATTAATGGATGAAGACCTACAAGTACCCCGAATGGGTACTCATCTAACAGTTGTGTAGGCTCATAGTTCGACACATAAATCCCTTTTTATCGAAAAGACGAATGCCTTCCGTAGGAATTGAAACCAGGACCCAGCGAGCAGAATGCGAACCTGACAACCGCTTCGCCATCCGGACTACTTATGAGCACTAATTAGAACGACTTATATTATTAATGCTACAAAATGCAGCAAAAAATGAGAAGAACTTCATTTGCACTTTATAAAAATGCATCAAAACCCGAATCATAATCAAAATGTTGTAAAAATACTAAAAAAAATTCATGATTTCAAATTTTACACCAATTTTAGTGTAATTTTCCGAATTTCTTAAGCCGAACATACACCATCCGGAATTCCTGTCCGGAAAAACTGATCAGGCCCGGCCTTGAGGAATTCCGGATGGTGTATGGTCGTTTCAGGCGGCGCGATTGGCCTTTCAGGCGGCCGGAAGGTAAATCGTTCCCGCCAGGCCTCCACCACACACGTTCTGGAATTTTCCTCCGGAAAAACTGATCAGGCCTGGCCTTGAGGAATTCCGGATCGTCAATGGCATGTGCAGGCCGCCTTGAGCCGGATGGATAATTGGAAATCGATCTTATCGCCATAGAATGAAACTATCTATCTATTGCATTGAATTGTATGGCATTTTACTTTCCATAACCAAGCTTCAGACACATTCGTCTATTGAAAAAAACTGCAATGAAAATTCATTCTAGTCACGCGGCCGAACAGGCTGCCTGACAGGCCGCCGGGCAGGCCTTTGAGGCAGCCGGATGGATAATTGCCTGTCCGGCGGCTTGTCCGGCCGCCTCAAGGCGAACTGTCCGACCGCGTGACTAGAATGAATTTTCACTGCAGTTTTTTTCAATATACGAATGTATCTGAAGCTTGGTTATGGAAAGTAAAATGCGATACAATTCAATGCAATAGATAGATACTTTCATTCTATGGCGATAAGATCGATTTGCAATTATCCATCCGGCCGCCTCAAGGCGACCTGAAGCAGCCATACACGATCCGGAATTCCTCAAAGCCGGGCCTGATCAGTTTTTCCGGAAGGAATTCCTAATGGTGTATGGTGTATTCTATATTCAGGCAAACCGGAAGGCCGGGCCTCATCAGTTTTTCCGGAAGGAATTCCTAATGGTGTATGTTGGGCTTTAGATATTACATAACATTGGTTTAAATATCAATTCTTGATGGTTGTAAGAGCGGAAAAATAAGTATAATTAATCGAAATTGAGAGGAAATTTAAGTTCACTTTTCAGAGTATATTCGAGTTCGTGTTCGATAGTGTGTGGCCAGAGTAACGAACAGTTTTTTAATACGACTCTTCAACAAAGCCGAATATTTAAATGAAACTTCTTGTTATTCCAGCTCGCCTTTCATTTTATGAGGACTCTCGTTCGAATCATGACCACATTCGCCATCCCATCCGTCTGTATTGCTGTCCCGACTATACAAAACGGAAGCAAGAAAAGGAACTCTTACGATTTCCATAGTCGGCAAATAGGTAAATAACATTTCAAAGAAATTTATTCTGAATTTTATCATGTTAGTATTGTAGAACATTTTTGTTAACATTCTGTTGTGTTGATATTTCACCGAGATTTGCTCGTCCTTCGCTGCTGTTCTGTTTTTGTGCTATTGTATACAGCGCTATACAAATGACATGAGATTTTAAAAAAGGCATGGAATTAGGGTATGTTGAAAAGGCAAATTGTCAACTGTATTTCAGAAAAAAAAAGGTTGACTGAATTAAAAATGCTACTAAGAGGAGAAAAGGATAATCAGAAAATTTTCCGAAAGTAGAATGGATTTCTACAAACATTCAATTGCAGGATATGTTGATTATTCCCGTTTTTATATTACTTCGTACTGTGCCAGAGTCTTTGTTTACTTTGACTTTTAGAATTAATAATGAAAATCAAGTTCTTTGAAAGAGTTGCCAGGAATATGTCCTTTGAGATGACTTAAGTTTTTTGTAATATTTTTTTTTTATTTCTGAGCAATATTATTTGGGTTTAATTAGCGGCTCCGAAATTAAACAATAAAAGTTAAATTCAAGAGTTTATAAAGGGTGTTTTTAAATTAATCACAGCCAGAAAAGATTTATTAATTATGAAGAATAATTTATACTATTTTGTTTGTAACGTGATTACAGGCATGTAGGTTAGGTTAGGTTAGGTGGCGGCCTTACAGTCCTACATAGACCGCTTGGGTCCATAGGGATGCCATAAACTGACAGCGAAGCAAAGGAACTCAGTAATGGGATTAGTTAATATCGTTGGGTCATTGTTGAATTCGAAAGTTTTCGTCGCGTTCGCGAATTTCAAAAGACTCTTTATACTGAGGTCCCCGTATGTTTTCAAGTTGCGGAAAAAGTAGGCACCAAGACATTTTTTGCTTGTTGTTGCGAGTGCTGCGCATTCACACAAGAGGTGTTCCAGAGTTTCTTTAATGTCAGGCAGCTGACAGTTTCTACAGCCGTTAGAAGTGATCAATCCTAGCCTATAGGCGTGCTCCCCTTTCAGGCAATGGCCAGTAAGTAAACCGCCTAGCATCGCAGACTTACCCCTGGAAAGTTCAAGGAGTATGTTTGTTTTCCGTTAATTGTAAGAATTTCAGACTTCCCTCGTTATCCTGGAATTGATGGCTCCGTTCCAGTCCTTATTGGCAAGTTGCATCATTTCTGATCTTGGTACCTGCATTGATATAGGAATTGCTATTGCCGTTGCGTTATCAAGAGCAGCACCATGTTCTGCAAGACCGTCCGCGATATCGTTGTCAAGTATGCCGCTATGACCTGGTACCCATCGGAGCTCTACTCACCTTGAAGAACCTAGCATCTGACGAACCAAAAGACATCTGAGCACTGTCTTTGATCTTATGGTGTCGGATTGTAGCGCAAGCAGGTTGACTATCCGAATGAATAAAAATAAACTTGCTGTCTAGAATCAACTCTGAGTACTTTGCATGAGTAATCAAAGTTAATTCGACACCCATCCTTGGGAGGTTGAAGCCCAGAATTTTGGTTCTCCGTATGAAGAAAACCATTTCAGTCTTTTGCGGGTTCTCATTTAGACCCACCTTGCCTGCCCATTTTAGCAGCTTATTTAGAGTCATTGTTGTGAGGTCCGATCCTTTCTGGATACAAGTATTACTACATCATCTGCGTAGGCCACCACACGTATGCCTACCGCTTCTTTTTTGTAAAGTGTTAACCACTAGTATCCAGAGAAGTGTTGATAGTACACCTCTTTGTGGCGTACACCTTCTGGCTGTTTGAGTAGCTCTCGCGTTGCCCCATGAAGACGATATAAGTCTGTTGGATAGCAGTGATTTGATCCAGATCCTTATGGATTCGTTAACCCTATGAAGAGAGTCCAAGATCGCTTGGGTTGTGACATTGAAGGCCCCGGCTATGTCCAAGAACGTGCTGAGCGTGTATTCCTTGTATTAAAGAGAATTCTCAAGGGTGGAAACTACTTCGTTCAGAGCTGTTTCCACCGATTTCCCTTTTAAGTACACGTGCTGCGTGTTAGAGAGGAAGCCAGGTTCGAGCAACTCTCTAATGTGCCTATCAAGTATTTTCTCCATGGTCATCAGCATTAAGGATGTGGGACTGATAGGTCTGCTTTTTGCAGCATTGCAGGTATGATCTCATCGGGTCCGAATGATTTGTATGTGTCGAAGGAATTAATGGCCCATTTTACCTCCATGACCGTAAAGAGCCCTGGCATATTGCTGCAGCGTGAGTTAGTCATCACCGTTGTTGTCTGTTGTAGGGTGGGTGGCATAGTCCGGGAAGTGCGTTGCGAGGAGTAATTCCAGTGTTTCCGCACTTCCTTCTGTCCAACCATTACCCTTGTTGAGTGTACAGGGCGGCATTGTATAGTCGCAATTCTTCTGATGTGCATTCAATCTGACTGCAGAAGTCTCGCCAGCTCAATCCGTTTCGCCGTTCTCAGCTGTTTTTTAAAGGATTTGAGTGAATTTCTGTATTCACTCTAATCTTCATCTTTCCCTGTGCGTTTTGCAGCACTAAAAAGCGCCCGCACCTTGCGGCGAGACACCATAGTGTCTTCATTCCACCATTTTGGCTGAGCCTTCTTACGAGGTTTGCTGCGCAGCCATGATGCCTTGAATGCATTAATAGGTGTGTTCGTGACGAACTTATTTATGCGTTCGATGTCTTTAACATTTCGTTCATATTCTGGACGTCTATTGGTGAGTTTGTTGCGTATGATTCTCGTATATAACTCCCAATCCGTCTTCCACGGGTTTCTGTATAATTTCACCAATTTATCGATTTTGCATTCAACGTTGAAGCTAATATATTTATGATCAGAGAAGGAGGGTCTTTCCCTCCAGTCTAGGATATCAAAGGTACTGATATTGGTAAATGGTGTCAGATCTAGGACATTTTTGTTGTTGGGAACTTTATATGTAGTTCGTTACCGCGGTTTACAATTTTTATGTTAATACTGATAATAAAGTTCAATAATGACTCACCCCTTGCATTATCGTCTTTGCTACCCCAAAGAGTATGGTGTGCATTTGCGTCGCTTCCAATCACTAGCTTCGATCTCTTCGTCGTCGAGTACTCCACTAGCGCCTGTAACTCATGTGATGGTGCGGTTGTGTCGTGGACCATGTAATCTAAAGCAATCATAATCGAATCATTGCTTCCATCCACATGTATCACTGTTAAGTCCATAGTGCTCCTTTCGTAGTGAAGGAGTACATTTATGCTCTTTTTTGCCATTGCGGCCGTGGCTCCTTGGAACAGATCATTGAAAGTAGGACTTTTGTTTTGGGTACCATTGGGATTGGATCCCTCTCGACTATCTCGAGCTGAGTACCCTCCCAGTGACCATCTAGCATGGCAACGTTGTCTTTGCACCATTGAAGTGTCGCCTCGTCGTCACAGTTGATGATCTTCACATCATCAAAACAACCTGCACCGTGAAAGGATGGCATGCGTTGATCTTCACAGTCCGCTCTTTCGGCCAGTCTCTCAAAGAGTAATGTCTCAGCCAACTCCCATCTCTCGCGGGTTAATTAGTGCCACTATAAGGTGCTTCCTGGGCGACCGGTAGCGCAGTGTGTTGAGGCATCAGTCTCATGTTTGACTACCGGTGTTTCGGGTTCGAGTCCCGTCCACGACGACGTTCGTGGCCATGGATGTGCAGGAGGTGCATGCTGGCAACTGCATTCTCCGAAACCAGTTTATGCCAAGTAACGTCAACTGGGCCACATGGAACAGCTGACGCGCTATGCCCCACAAGGGGTTAGAGCAATAGAGAGAGAGAGATAAGGTGCTTCCTGGCCGCGTCCGCCAAGCTACCTTTAGGCTTCCTGTTCTTCTTCGCTTTGTTCCCCGAGTGGGTGCTTGCGCCTCCGGGCGACATTGACTTTTGCTGGTCGAAAGTTGTGGTTCCTCCTCCAACTGTTGCCTTTTGATAGCCACCTTAGTTGGCTCTTTTTCTTCAACCCTGTTGAAGAATTTCGGGTTACTACTGGCAAAACCTTTCCGACTAGAGAAGTGCTTCCTTCCCGACTCTATCGTATCTTCGGCCCATTTCAACCTTTCGGACTCTCTCGAAACTGGGTAAATTCTGGTGCCAAGCTCTTGTTTCAGCCGCATGGTTGTCTTGTAGCTCTGGAGGGGCCTGAGTTTCACCTTAGTCTGCTTGGCCTTACGGTTACGAGAATCAAGCAGGAGTTTCTTTTCTGCCGGTGTTAGATTATTGTATAATCCCTGTTCTGAGCGATCCAGGTCAAGCTCAACAACGAGGGGGTTTACTGCGATTGTTTTCTGCAGGATAGTATTAGAGCCAGTAGCATGACCGTCTGAGAAGCCTGGTTTTGCCGCTCACTCGACTGTTTTGAATGACCACTAACGACTAAGGTGGTGCAAGCACCTCCCGAGCCCTCGCCGGTAGTCGCAGCCATGCCTCCTACCGGCGGTTTGGTAGACATCCCTACCCGCGATTTGTTCTTATTCGCTTGCTTAGTCGTATCGTAGTTTGGGTTTTCTTTACCGTCTACCAGCCCGGGAAAGGCAAGTTTCTAACACTCTGTGCGTTGTTTCCGCAGTTATATTGAACGCGAAGGGAAAATGTCTTTGCTAGAGTGTATGTTTGTGCCTATAAGGCATGTAGCCATCGTGGTTATTTTTGACGAAGCACATATTGTCGGTATAATTTAAGCCCACACTTTCCATTATTTGAGGCTCTGTCTCACCAATAACGAGCTAGTTCTGAATAGACCACCTATTCATCTGCTCTGATACGTGGATGGAGAAAAACACAACTCATGTCACTCCTTCCAGGTTTAAGCACAACGCTCCTCCTCCAGATATAGTTCTACAGGTGCGGCAAATTAAGAAACGTTTAAGCTTCTCTTCTCTTCAAAGAGCTTATCACCGATACAAGAACAGAGTCAGTGATTAATATAAATTTACATTGAATTTAAACGAAAAAAAAACCGCAACAAGAACCCGCCGCGGATTGTTGAGTGGCGAGATGGCATTTAAATCCAATGTAAATTTGTAAACGGTTACAACGCTACCTGACATCCTTGGAGCAGCTCTGCAGCTCTTTCGACTGTACATGAATGGTGGAACGACAACGAATTTCGATTCAACCCATCCAAGGCAGTTGTGATTCCATTCTCTAGAAAAAGAAACCTCAGTCGCATCGGACGACCTTTAATGTACCACTCACAACTTCCCTTGGGAAATCACACCAAATACCTGGGTATCATCGTCGATAGTAAGCTACTCTGACAAGAACACCTCGGGGTAGTGGCGGAAAAGGCCACTAAGACTTTGAGGATATGTAGGCAATATGTAGGTAAGATGTAGGGAATAAAACCTTCAACAGTCCTCTGGATTTACAAGGCTATCGTTAAATTTATATTGGAATATGGTGCAGTAGTCTGGTGGAAAAGAGCATTCACTGTTGCTGATAAGATCACCTTAGGCAAGGTGCAGAGAGTTGCTTGCCTAATGGTGACGGGGGCTATCCACTCTTGACCATCTAGTTCTCTTGATGTACTGCTCGACCTATGGCCACTACACATCCACATAAAAGCACAAGCCAAAATGGCAACCGCGAGACTTGTAGTATGCGACGCGAATGTAAATCCAGCACAAATTAGCTTGCTTAATGAAAGTATTGTCATAAATGTGCCATCTGATCATCTTGTGAGGGAAAGATCATGCAATAAACGATTCACGGCCGTTATTTGGGACAGAGAACACTGGCAAGAGAAATACGCCAATCTTCTCCCTCACACTATTATGTGGTTCACGGATGGCTCGAAAACCAATGAAGATACCGGGCGGCCAACCACTCCACTCCAACCACGGACTTTCATACCCATGGGCAAGTTTGCCACTGTCTTCGAAACGCAGCTGCACACCATCGAGGTATGAACCGAGCTATGCCGGAAGATCGGCTACGACAAGAACGTGGCTATATTCTCTGACAGCCAGGTGGCCATCAACGCGCTGTTCAAAAAGTACTATACAGTAATATCTAGGATCGTATATAGTTGCCTAAGAGCACTACATAAAGTTGGCTCTCAGAACAGAGTAACTCTATTCTGGGTACCTCCCTGGCCATGCTTGTATCAGTGACAATGAACAGGTCGACGAAATGGCCAGAACAGCTTCGGCCACTCCCTTCTGCGGACTGGAAATCTTTTGCGGTATTCCAACTTGTACAATCATGAATCTCATCAGAGACTGGGAACGCAATGAGGCTACCGCCTATTGGAATAATCAACCAGGGTTGAGGCAGGCAAAGCTTTTCATCTCGGGCTACTCGCGTAGCAGATCGACTGAATGGCTAAAGTTAAACCGAAACAAGGATAGACTGACTGACTGACTGGACACTCAGGCCTGACGGACCGCTTGGGAACTATAGGGATTCTTCCTGACTTGAGCTGTCGCTTTTGCGGTGAAGAAGACGAAACTTCGACCCATATTTTAAGCGATTGCCATGCCTTAGCCCCGCGGCGTAGACTTCGGAGCAGCCTACCCGGAGGCTGATGATATCGCCTCGGCTTTATTATTCCTCCTGAGCAAATTTATTAGCTCAATCCAACTTGATCGACAGGTCTAGGCATGTTACCAGACCCAGGGCTTTAGCAAAATATTCCACTCGGTCTCTGTGCTCTGAACCCCACGTAATTCAACGCTCACCCTACGATCTAATCTAGTCTAATGTAGCGACTCTTAGGTGGTCATGTATGGTTTCACCGAGGGCTATCAAGGTGGGAAAAAAATATTTGCAAGTGGCAGAGCTTGAACTCAGACCGCACGAATTCTGAGTTCACATCTCTCTCTCCCTGAGACATGACCACTTGAGTACCACTGACGAATTCATCAAACCGGCTTGATGAACTCGTCAGTGATACTCATGTAGGGACTCGTAGGTGGTCGTGTATAGTTTCATCATATGCTTGAAAAATACATAAGTGACTTTAGTCCTGCGACTAGAACAATGGTGATGATACCTTTTATCCAGGCCTGGATAATTAATGAGTGCATTGATGTCTTCATCATGATTTGGTTAGCAGGGATTGAGGCGATGAACTATATATAAATAGCCCAATCGAATCATAATGACCCATAACACCTAGTGAGGCATAGCGCGTCAACTACTCCTGCGCGCACCTGCCCTCACGACTTACCGACGCAAACTCGCCACTATGACTGTCTTGGTGGACGCCTGTTGGTCGGCCTTAATTGATAATGTTTCCGGCCAGGAAATTGGACGAAGACATGATTTTACGAAAACTTGCAGCTTGCTGATGAAATAAAATAAATAAATAACTGGCGCAACAGTCCAATTTGAACCACGGCCTCGAGATGAGTTAGCATCATCTCATTTTCTAGATCGTGACGGTTTTTTGTGCAGAGGTATGTGATCAGCAATACGCTCAACCGAGTTATTTCCAAGTTTCCATATGCTACTTTCATACAGCAGCACAGGCAGTACCGAGGAGCGAAACAAAAGCTTCCTGGTCTTAATACTGCACTCTGCACTGCATTCCGAATACGGATTTAGCCTGATTGATACGACGAGCGATGTCCTGCTCCGTACAACCATTTTCGGCAACAATGCTAACTAGCTAGATAAAAAAATCTTCATAGCTATTATTATTACCACCTAATAGGAACCTACCACGAATACCGCGCGATAATATGCAAATCTTGTTACATTCTTCTGGGAAATAAATCATCACTTATAATAAAATTCAAATATAAATAAAACAACTTTCAGCAACAATGCTTTATTGCTCCCCACTTGTAAGATTTCCGAAAACCTTCGCAACAATTTTGATATACTATATGACCTTAGCATCCGCTCGAATCTTGAGAATATGTACGTGTAAAGTTCATTTGTATGTGTACGAGCTTGAACGTATCTTCTCAAAAGTGCTTATCATAAGGACCACCCAGTGGGAGCTACAGCTATATAACATTGTGAGACGGAAGCGCACTTAAACCATCAGAAAAAGGAATTACTATGCCAGTTTCAGAAGGCTGTGGTTTATCATTTGTTGAACAATATTATTAAATCCCCTTATGCGTAAAACTGCGCCCTGTTGGGCAATTCAAGAATCCCTTGTCCTTGAGCCCATATACAAGGGAACCTGTTTTATTCTTTAATTAAATGATAATATCAAATACTCGTCTATGCCGTTGTCGTTGTTGCTCCGAATCAGAGCAAATCGACAAAAATCCAATAAAAATATGCAAAATCGATGGATAAGTAAGTAGCTTTCAGGATTCCTTTCGAGTGTGCAGCAATCTGAATATAATAAAAGTAATATTAAATCGGCTCCTTGAATTTGAGCATTTATTTGGAGATGAAATTGAAACTGATCGGCTTTACCACTCGTATGAATTATTTAATACTGTGGAATACAATGCTTTCTTTGCGTACTTAGCGAAGTAAGTACCTACTATACAAATGTTGGTTTGATTTCGACAAATATTGACTTGTACTCGTATATGGAACGTAGCTGAGTCCAATTCAGACAGCTTGTGTTATGCGAGAATTCACGCCAGTTTATAAACCTGTATTGAAAATAAAATATCAATGACTGTAAAAAAGAGATTGCAACTAATCAAAGAAACCTGGTGAATTTTATATAATGTTGCCTTAAACGTGCCATACACACACCGATCGATCAGCCGATCCGTCGCCCGATATAGATATCGGCCAATGGATCGGCCTGTGTATGCGCTTATCGTTGACGATTTTTTTGACAGTAGCGTATAATTTTGGATCAACTGACATTTTGTGGCGATCCATCGGCCGATCGATCGGGCGACAGATCGGATAATGTATGGCGGCTATTAAACCTTTTGACATAAGAACGGAGGCGCGAGTGTTTCGATAATTATCAAAATATCTATTCGAATTTTTTGTACAGTGTAATACAAGTAAAAAGCTCAAATAGTAAACAGTGTAGTCACCTTCAGCATTAATGGCCTGGCACTTTCGAGGCATGCTTTCGACGGGGTTTTTAGCGTCGATTGTTGGAAGAGAACGCCAATTTTTTCCAATCTCCCGAGAAAGCTGCTACAAATTGTGATCAGACTCTTTGCTCTTCATAATGGCCCAGACATTTTCCATGGGGTTTGCGTCAGGAGATTGGGAGGGCCAGTCAAAGGTATTGATGCCATTTTCCCCCTTCCAGGCACGGCAGAGGCGGCTTTGGGTCGTTGTCTCTTTAAAGGACCCAATTTCTGTCATCAGGTCCAAACATTTTCTCGGCCGACTTCATAAGGCTTCGTTTGTAAACTTCAATCATTTTCACTGCATTCAAATTCTGCGTGAAAAGACCCAAGCAACCAAATCCCCGCTCTGAGAAGCACTCCCAAACATTTACTTTTATCGGATGTTTGACAGTGTGCTGAACGCAATCGGTACTGCTTCCCAGCCAGACACAATTCCCTGGAACCCATGCCCAAAAATTTGCTCCATCCGAGAAAATAGTTTTCGACGAATCGCGATCCTTGTTTTCCTCCGCCCAGTTCAGGTGTTTTTCCATGTGGTGTCACCGGAGCTCCAGCGCGCTAAAATAAATAAAGAAAGACGAAATTGTATGTATGAAAATGTAATTTAATGTATGCATTCAAACTCTTACCTGGTCCCAACGTCGAGCACCGTGCGCCTGCAAATTCGCTGGAAGCCCGAATTCTTATCCAGCCGCATCAGAACTAGTCCCGAATACGTTGATCACCTGGAAATTGGAGCAAAAACATAGTAACATGGACTTAAAATTAAAATAATACTTATCTAACCCTATCACGACGTAACCACAAACGATCGAAACAGACAACAATGGCACTGTCACTCAAATGTTAAGTCAAACGTCAACGCGATCGTTCCATAAAAAAAGACATCGCAAATTGCAAGAATTGGGTTGCATGCAGCGACATCTACGACGAAGGATGGTACCTCAAATTAATTTAAAATAAATATTCTGGAATATTCTAGGCTGTGTCGGCGATGGGAATCCTTTCCCAAGGGTGGGGGTGATCCGAGGCAATAAAAAGGGACCGGATCGGCTGCTCTTTTTCCCTGCAACCCGAAAACGAGGTACAGTTCGTGATTGTGAATAATATATTTGGTGGCACCAAAACCGGGTATAGTCGGTGTAGTGAAAAAGTGCTTCGTCGGCAGCCTGAAATTGCATTCAACGGTCTAAAGCTGAACTAAGCGGATGCAGCGAATAGCCGGCAGTAAATTGGTGGTAAATTTGGACAATTCGAGCAGCAGGCGGAAGGGAAGTGCTGCGACACCCCAGGGACCCCCAACCTGAGACGGCGACAGCGACCTGTTTTTGATTACCCGCAAAATCGGACCAGGAATTGATTGTTTGTATGAGAAATTGGATCCGGTAAGTTTTGTAACGTTTGAGGAAAAAAAATCGGAATATTCCTGTTTCGCGAATATTAGGAGAATTCTCTCTATTACAATTACAGAGAATTTTTTTAATTTCTGGCATTTTCGCTTTAGGTAGTCCATTTCCGCGGAACATTCCAGTTTCGCGAATATTACGAGAATTCTCTCTATTGCAATTAGAGAGAATTTTTTTAATTCCTTAATTTCTGGCATTTTCGTTTTAGGCAGTCCATTTCCGCTTAGGTGGTAAGAACCTAGAGCCCACCCGGGGGGATTATTAGGTCCTAAAGCGGAAATTTCCTGAATTTTGTGAAAATTCTCCCTAATTTAATAGAGAGAATTCTCCCAATTTTTGCGAAACAGGAATGTTCCATTTCCGCTTTAGATGGTAAGAACTTAGAACCACCCGGGGGGATTAGTGGGTCCAAAAGCGGAAATTTCCTGAGTTTTGTGAAAATTTTCCCTAATTTAGTAGAGAGAATTCTCCCAATTTTTGCGAAACAGGAATGTTTCAAAAAATCAGTTAAAATCTTTTGGCTATCATTGAATTCTTGTATCTGTGAAGCAAGGTGGGGCTAATATTTTTCTTTTCCGCTAAGGAGTGTATGTTCAGTGCAGTAATCCCAGTAATTCGCTGTGTCCAGTTTCAGGAAGTGTAAAGTGTGTGCCGTGTTGTGGGTTTGTGCTTTTGACCGGAACATCCCTCGCCGGGTCCGTCTCCTCGCGTTTCGGGCCGGCCGGCCCCAAGAAGGTACTTCTTGTGAAGCACGTTGTGCCCACGCCCATCTCACTGGGCCTGTCGGTTGCGGAAGTCCCGGCGGATATCTGATCCAAAGCACAAACGAGGGAAGGGAACGTATGGGTGGTATTTGGTGCGGTGAAGCGGAGTCCTACTTCCTCGAGCTCGAAACAAGTCGCGGCATTGAGAGTGTGGCATTCCTTGCCGACTCGCCTAGAAGAGCGGCCAGACGGAAGATTCCTCAACAGGAACTTTTGGAGGCAGAACGCCTGGAAGAGTTGTTTAAAACGCGTGTACGAGGAAGGATGACGAGCTCAGGAAGAGAAGTTTCCGCCACCCAGGTAATTTCCACGCAGGACCGCATGGAAATCCGTAATAGTGTTTTGCGCTGAGAAGAGGTTTCGAGCTCGTAGAACGGTATCGCAGCTTGGCTTCATGTAAACGTCGCCTTATCGTGTTGAGGCTGACATGAATTCCCTTCCGGGCAAGTTTGACCTTGGCTTCGCGCAGGCGCAGAGTGGGATGACTCCTGAATATCTGCACTATCACTTTGTTGTGTTTGCTGGACGTCGCTCTTGTTTTCCCGCGTTCAGAAATATCATCAACATATTTTGTCTCTTTGTACCTTATCACCCACTTTTCAACGAACTTCTTTGACTTTTTAATAACTTCAGCTGCCGCGGAATATGATAATTTCGGTCCTTTTGCATACGTGCACAAAAAGACAACCTCAAAGCGCTTCGAGTACGTGGAACTCATTTTGATAAACGACTGCTCACTTCAATGTTTCGTGCAAATGTATATAATTCAGTGATTACGTCGTAGCTGACCGATTGTACGATCCTGCAAAAGAAAAATTTGGAATATTTTCAATTCTACTATTAAAAACCCTACGTCCTTTACTGTGGAACAGACTGTACCCTCTCCACTTTTCTAGACTCAACCCAGAAGTTCAGGGATTACGCGAAGATTCGAAAACGCATACAGTCAATTGCCAATACTACTATTTGCCCTAACCTCTAGTGGGCTATTCCCACGTGTCTTAGTTGACGTTTCATTAGCTTAAAATGGTTTCGGACTATGTACGTTGATAACATGTACCTTCTGTACATTTAGCCGCATGCCTGCGACAGGTCAGTAATTATTGTGGATTGTTACGCCCCGCACCCCAGGGGTAAGGCAACACAGACATCCATGGCCACGACGTGATCGAAACTCGAACCCGTGACGAACCGGTATGTTGAGACATCAGATTGATGCCTCAACGCACTGAGCTACCGACCTCCCCCCTTGTCAATACTATACAATTTATATCTCACTCCCAAGCGAGTCATACTTTCAAAAGTAATCGATTTAAAGCAGCGTCTGACGACTAAGTGTATCAGTGGACGAAACGATGGATATCGGCGAATTAATCCAGAAATGAATTAGTCCAGATTCCAACCAGGAAACTGTTTGCTCTGCACTACGCAAGAGTACTAGAAGACTCTTCAATAGAGCGAAGCGTACTGGTGAGTGGGAACAGTACCGAGCCTCGTTTACACTCTACAACAAAAGTGTCCGCAGTGCCAAGAAACGCAATTGGATTAGGTTCTGCGAAGGTTTAGGTAATATAATGTTCTGGCCAGAAAAGGCACCAACCAAGTCAACACCCTAAGCCCTTAGGAGACAAAATGGCAGCATCACAGAGCATGGTCCAGATTGGACTGTTGCGCCCGTTGTTTTTTTTTTATTTTGACATAATTTTACTACCCGTACTACCCCTCGGCGAAAAAAATTTGTCTACACCTGCACTGATTGACATACTACATGTTACACCCAAAATCAGCAGAGGAGCAAATATGTTCGCCTTGCGACATTGGAGGGAGGGGTTTGGTCGATATTTGAGGAAACACCACAGGGAGGTCGACTCACATCGCACTTATTTTTACGGCGAAATCACATTCAGTCGCTAACGCTGTTTGCAAGGCAGATGACGGTTTTGCTCCACTCAACATCAAGGATCTATCATTTACGCCTTCAAGTCCCGTCAAAGTCGTACCAAGTGCGGATCGACGAATGGAAAAAAAGAAGAAGGCCGCCATTCATCGATCTTCAAAAGGTGACTTGGCGTGCATGGCGTCTCTATGTAAAACCAGAAGAGTCCACGATTACCATTCAAGGCGGTGAGACGTGTGGTTCCCATCCATGCATATCTTCAATATATGCAAGCAGGGGGTGGATGATAAGCTTTACAGAATGTATGGTTCGCTGTTAGAAACACTAGACCATCTCATCTCCGGCTGTTCTGCAATGGCACCGACAGAGTACTCGGACAGACACAATACTGTATGAAAGGCAATCCACCAACACCACAAGTAGTGTTTGACAGAATTCTCTTTATAATGTACTAGGATCGCTAGATTATCACTGAGCACTTAGTCCCCCAGCAAACCCAATGTACTCCCAATTGACAAGACTAGTCCTCTCGCATACCTTATAATGAACCACCTGTAATGAACCATATTATGGTCTGGTAGTGCTGCTTCCACCAGCAGATCTGTGGCAGCACCTGATTAGTAGTGATCTGTTGGTGGTATGAAACCAGAGGCCGAGGGTCCCATTACACCTGGACCCTGATGCGAACGCAAGGAAATCGGCGCCGTCCGCCAACCATTCTATCCTTATCGCCTCATTTTTTATCATTCCCCATTTTTACCTCCCTTGTTTGTTTTGAATTTTTTTAATAGATAAAGGACAGGGGCAACGAGCGGCGAAAGCCCCGCCCACATCTCCCGAACCGAGCTACAGCAAGCATAGGCCGCTGCTTAGCTCGTTGAGCTAGATGGCTTGGCGCGACCTTCACGGTCATTATGCTACCTTAGGCTCCGTCCCCACGGGCATCTTTGGATCCGTTACAACCTAATAGATGCTGCCAATCATCATATAAGTAACTTCGAAAAAAAAACGCTTGCAGAAAGAGAACAAACTCAGCGCACTATTCTGTATACTTGTTCAATGATGGAAAAGGTGCTCTGTGACGCCCCACTGCCGATGGATATCGAGGAATATCAGTAAAATGTATTTTAGCCCAGCAACTTCTTACTTGCTTCCGTAACTGGTAAATTCCGGCCAAAGTCGATATTATTCCGCCAACTCGGTAGAAAATAATAATTATAAAAGATAACGTCAATTAAATGTCAACCGTATTTTTCGATGTTACTTTTAATTACGCTTTCCGTCTCGAACAGGCGATTTTAATGAGTCTTCCGGGGAACGCGATAATACTAAAAATATCCACATTCAAGCAAACTAACAAGAAAAAAAATAATACCAAAAATTCGCAACAAAAGAAAAAATCCTTAAACTTTCAAATATCTATTCTCCTTAATGACTAATCTGGTCTTGATGGACATCCACTCTCTTTGACATTTAGGCTGTTCCCTTTGAGAATTTTGAGGATTTTTTCTTTTTCTAAAGTTAGCTACTATGGCCGGAATGAATAAACGAAAATCCATTCTTGGTGTAATCCGTTTCCAGCTTACAAATATCGCCGTGTTTAGTCCTGCCATGAGCAGAGTCGGTTGGACACAATTGATTGACACATTTCAAGGGAAATATGTACTTGCAATAAGGACATGATATCCTGTCATGTAGCCCCGGGGTAGTCGTCTGTATCCAGAAAATATTTTTGCCATCTATCTTTATTTCAAATTCTTAGAAGAGGGATTATCCAATAAATATTTTGGGGAGAAGTATTATAGCATTTCTTGGTATTTAGTATTTAAGTTGCAGCCATGAATTTTATGGCGAAGTAATTGAGTTTAAAGTCAGACGGAAAGTGGACTTAAATGTAGAACCGTAGAGTAGCAGTGACTCAAAAAGCATCCGTCACAACTTTGTTGATCGTTTCATATTGGCATACATATGCTTCGTTTATACCAAACATTCTTTTCTGGTTTCCGGTGGATAGTCCTTTTCGTATAAGTTTGTATTACTTGTATGGTTCAGGTGTTGGGACCATCACCACCAAGACAAGCTGACATAGGAAAATGTTCGTGTCCTGTCGTGCAGTTAAGTGGATAAGAGGCGGGGTGGATGTGGAATGCTGGTTTGTTGGTGGATATGAATCAATCTTTCTAGTACCTTTAGTAAGGTCGATGAACACAGATGGATCTAAAACGGACGAGAGAGTAGGCGCTGGAATTTTTTGTGATGGGCTGAACCCAAGCCTCTCTTTTAATCTCCCCAATTACTGTAGTGTTCTTCAGGCAGAGATTACGGCGATTACAGAAGCCCTGTACTGGTTGGTGCGTCATGTAATATCAGATAGAGATATAACAATTTTTACAGACAGCCAAGCTGTAATTAAATCTCTCAAACGGGGTTTGAGTACGTTTGCTTACGGAGATGAGTGTGTTTTTTACCATTTTCTTATGCTAGATTCCGGGCCACAGTGGTTTCGCTGGTAATTGCAAAGCAGACGAACTTGCCAGGCAGGGTACAACTTACTTAGCTGGTGAATTTCGTCGTAATATCTACATGCCTATCCCTGCAAGCAAACTATATATTAAAACCGAAGCAATTATCAAGACCAACTCTAAATGGTTAAATGGAAGCACATGTCTTTCAACAAAGTCGCTGTGGCCCAGATTGGATTCTAGCCGATCAGCTAAATTGCTGTCACTCGGAAAGCAGCATATCAGAGCGGCGGTGGGAGTCATCACTGAGCATTGTGTGATTGGTGAGCATGCCAGGAGGCTTCGCCTTCCGTACAATGACTTCTGTAGGAGCTGCGGTGACGAGGAGGAGGAGTAGGAGTGCGTTTTTCATTTTCTATGCACCTGCCCTGCTTTGTCAATAAGGAGAAGGACTTTTCTGGGAGCCTACTTCTTCGCTGAATTGGACGACTTGGCTAATGTTGATATTGGCAAGCTTCATCGTTTCATTTACATTTCTGGCTGGTTTAATGATTAGGATGGTCGGGTGTTGAATCCTCGGTGGTAACACAACGGAGCCTGCTGCGGTCCATGTGTGCTGTGTTAAGCACAGCAGCCCTTTAACCTAACCTAAGGTCGATGAAAGGCTGATAGGTCAAAGATCAGTTGGACGCACATGCGAGAATTTTCCTGATTTTAGAATAAAGACAACTCTAACCTTTGTCCACAGCGGTGGAATGCATACCAAATCCAAGAATGCCTTAAAAATGGATGCAATCCAAGGGTATACTTAATCAAACTTATATTGCAAGTCTGCCGCGATAGTACCATCCGGTATAGCGGATTTGAATGATTCAAGACCGGAAATCGCCCGTAAGATATTTTCCTCTGTAAGAAGAGATGAGGAGACTTAGCGAGTTGCTGAACACATCGAGGCATTCACAAATATCGGTATCAATCGAGCTATCTGGAAAATACGTTTCTAGCAAAAGCTTAATAGTTTGTTCACTCGTTGCGGTCGAAGATCCGTCCGGCTTAAGTAAAAAACTTTTCATAGCTGCATTTGCAAATAGGATTCTACGAAGCCTAGAGGCCTCACTTGATTCTCGTATGCACCCACAAAAGAGCCACCAAGAACTATATTTAGCCAAGGTAGGTAGGTAGGTAGTAAGGGCTGCCGTATATAATACAGCACACAGCACCCTGGAATTAAATAATTCCTTCCGTCAATCAAAGTTAAACCATCCAGAGCTAATAGCAAGACGCAGGAGCTGACTCACATCCGCATTAGCTAATTCTTCCAGATCAACATAGGCATATTCCCCGAGAGTTGACCTTCTTCTAAAAGCCAATGCCGGGCAGGAGCAGAGCAGATGAAAGATACTTTCCTCTTCATCCACGTCTCCGCAGCTTCTGCAAAAGTCATGGTGTGGAAGCCGGAGGCTTATCGCATGCTCGCCGATGACACAATGACCAGTAATAATTTCTACCAGGAGTCTAATATGTTGCTTTTTCATAGACAGCAGTTTAGAAGTACGGTCTATGTTCAATGATGGCCATAATTGCTTTGCATTGTGGCTGGTACTACCACTAAGCCATCTCAAGTTAGTCTTGTCTATTGCTGTTGCAGTTAGCCTATTTTTACAGCTGGAGATGGGCATGGCGAGACCCCGACATATCTGAAGAGTTGCGTCAGTTATACCATTCCTGGCAAGCTCGTCAGTTCTGCAGTTACCAGCGAAGCCGCTGTGGCGCGGTATCCAGCATATTATAATATTATAGAGTCTCCCCATCTCCGTAAGGTAAGATTGACAGTTCATCACAGTTTTTGATGAGACTCGATAAGAATCGAGGGATTTTACTGCAGCTTGGCTATCACTATAAATTGTGATATTTGTTGCCGCTATAGCCTTTCGGCCAAGCCACATCACTGCCTCTTTAATTGCATGGAGCTCCGCCTGAAACACACTACAGCAGCTTGGGAGGCGGAGTGACAGGTTTAGGTAAAGCCCCTCGGAGAAGATACCAGTCCCTACCCCCTCTTCGGTCTTGGAGCCATCCGTATAGATACATAACGAGTTAGTACTGCAAGTTGGGTCATACGTTTCCCAGTGAGTACGGGAAGGAATTGACCACGTATAATTTTTGCTGATCGTGATTTTTGCTGTACAGTAGTCCGATAACGATGGTATGTCCACATTTTTCAGAATTGATACGTGACCGGTCTATGATTCCACCCAGCAACCTGCCTCCCGTATGCGGATGGCGGCGTTTGCGGCGACTTGTTCGCTTATAATGTCCAAAGAGAAAAGGTTGAACATAATCTCTAGAGCCGCGGACGGAGTTGAGCGGAGGGCCCCGCTGATAGCCAAACAAGCCGCTCGTTGAACCTTTCCCAACAATTTGAGATTTGACTCTGGTCGTAGGGCATTCCACCAAACAAGTACCCCATGCAGTAGTATCGGGCGCAGGACTGATACATAAAGCCAGTGGAGTATTTTTGGTTGCAGACCCCATGTCTTTCCTATAGCCTTCCTGCAGCAGTATAGCGCTACGGTTGCTTTATTGGCCCGTTCTTGAACGTTCGGCCTCCAATTGAGCTTCCTATCCAGTATAACACCCAAAAAGTTGGCTCTTTCCGATTAGGCCAGAATTAAACCTCCTAGGACAGGATGTTCTACGGGAGGAAAATATTTAGCCAATCTTATTTGCTTTTTGTAAGCATTAAGATACTTTTTGTAGATTATCCAATCTGAACTTAGTCTGGAAAATTTCGCCTTGTTGAAGCTTCTCCTGCAAGCCACGCATAGATCTGAGATTTAAATGTTCCACCAGGTTGGCTTCATATTGCCTGATTGTCTACTTACAGAGCAGGACCTTAGCACGGCTTCATTCAGAGCCACACGTTAAAGTGTAAAATATGTCATCCAATTCTTCCTTGCTGTGTGGCTGGCACTGTAAAGGTCGATTCAGACACATCAGTCACGTCACAGTTCAGTCAACCTTCCGAATCCTAACCGTCGCCGTCAAGTCACAGTCAAAATTGCGGCTGTATTCACATATATCCGTAGCCGTCAGTAGTCAGTCATTTTTTGCGTGTACTCTCGAGTGTACCTCGATTTAAATATTAAACTATTTCAACTCAGAGGAAGGGAGTGTACCGTGGCAACATGCAAGAATTTAAAAATACAATTAAGTATTGGTGTTTCAATTTTCAAAACGAATTGATTGTATTTTATTTATAATAATAATCTTGTTTTTTTTGCTTACCATCTATTTTTATTTCATTTCCAATTTGCTTTCATATCCTGTTTTTATATGCTATATCCATATATTTATTATGCGATAAACCGTACAGAACGGGGTAATTTCGAACCAACTCGATTAATTTTTCGTCGTCGCCCATGTTCAATTTCTAAACTGACGTCCGTCAAACACAAAAAATATCGTTGGGAAGAAATGTGAATTTGACTGTTCGGTGACGGAAGCGCGACTAACTGTTCGGATTCGTGACTGCGCCGGCTCAGTGTAGACAGCGCCACTTGACTTTCAAGAAACGATATTTTTTGTGACTGATACCGGACGGTTCTGACGGAACTGTGACGTGACGTGACTGATGTGTGTGAATCGACCTTAATTATGGTAGCACCATTGAGACAGTTTTCCGGTATCCGCGTCAGTTCGTTTTTTTCGATTTAAGATGGCTGATTTCTGTTCTATTCGTTCGTCCAGAGAAAATTAAAGATAGCGGTGATCGGAAAAGGAGTCATCCGACGAGATTCTCCAACCCCGTAATATTATGCTGAATATTTTCAAAAACAAGGGATAAGTCCAATACTCCTTGCCTACTCTTGGTAGGGCTACAATATAACTTAGAATATTTGAGCTTAATAGAAATTCGAACATCAATTCTCCTTGCATTTGAGTCGCACCCAAGTATATGTGAGCATTTTTTTGTTTTGGCGAATGCTATAGCACCTCTGAAGTTATTCGGCGGTAGGGTGCCGTTATAGTCATTTGGTAGGTATGGCGAGACGATCCACCATCGCCCCTCCCCACCTTCCAGGCACACCACAACAGAATCCTTGTCGCTATTTGCCGATATCAGGGAAGCATTAAGCGATTTCATTACAAGAAGGCAGGACAGGGGTTTTCCCTGGGTTCCTGGTAACGTAAAAAAAGTGTATAATCCAGAGAACATAGGCTCCTCACAAGATTGCGAGCTCCTGCTATATCTTCCTCACTGCACGCTAAGCGAAGAAGAAGAGGAGCCGATACGGCTTTGGAATGGTGAAGATTAATTTGTACAAAAGCGAGCATCACTACGCCAGTCTACCCGATTCCACCACCATGACGTCGGCGTCGTTGTCGACAACGGATTCGGAAAAATCGTGAGGTATTGAGGGCTTCAATACGTCCTCTAGATTGGCCAATTCCGATCCCAGTGATACGCACTCGTCATCCGTATCCTGTTGTGATAGAGGTGATACGGAGGGGAGTGCGCTTTCGCCTACTGATCCCACTTCCATGGGATTCGGTCGGGAACTCTTTAGTCCAGCCTTCTTCATATCATTTTTAAACATCTTTATCTTGGTGGTCAAGGAGTCGCTACCTAGCCACCTACCTACCGAGCTAGAGGGGCTAGCGATTCCGTGTTAATCACTAGAACTACACAGCGAGAACCTTTTACTGGCTCCTCCAGCTTGAAGATCTTCCACTCAAGGAGCATATTACTCGTCCTCATTATGAAGAAGATTTCCTCCACATCATGAACGGTGAATAGAGTCCACAAACTTGTGTATATACTTCTTGTGTACATATATCTTCCTCAGTGACTCGATCATTAATTTTATTGTCAAGTTCGTATATGCTTGCAACTTATTTATGTCAATTTGGTTTTTAATGTTGGACTTTTTTCGCCGTATTCATTCTCGCTTCCGAATGTGTCATTACGATCCTCTTCGATTTGATTCTTCTTCAGGATTTGATGGTAAGCTTCCGTTGTCGTGAAGAAAATTCTTATCTTCTTCCGGGGTAAAATATTGTGCGCGTTTGTTGCACGCGTTGCCGCTACAAGTCCCACAAATTGGAGAGTATTGTTTTACGTACGGGCCACGAATCATAGCTTCGACGCGCTTATCATGCCTGCCTTAATCCATGCGGGAAGCAGCTCGACCGAGTCTGGTTCGTATTCTGACCTAAATCGGAATACGTCCCTGGGTGTAATGCTTATACTCTATATATGTAGTGTGTATTACACGATACAAGTGCGAATTAAGAGTAAAATCCATGGTGTGGACGAAACCAAGCGACAGATTGTTTTCGTGTGATAGTATCTAGCTTTGAGTCATTTTGACTTAGACTCGCAATGACCCACTCTACTTTATTCTTTTTATATAAACAGTTTGTCATATCACCACAAGTAGTAGCAAAACTTCAAATTAACAGTTTGTGAAATTAACAGGTTAGCAGGTTGATAGTATACGATATTTGCTTGTTCCGATTCCGAATGGGACGCTGACTACTACACACAGCAAAACAATTGAAGTGTCACTTTCTCGCCGAATTCTTCCGGTTACTATACATAAGAAAGCCGAAACTGTAATTGATGCATTAGAGCAGAAAAAGCGAAACGTAGCACATATTGTAAGACGTTAGTTTCCAGTATAACGGTTAATTTGGCTACAGATAACTAAATATGAAGGTAAGATATGTTTAGTGCAGCTACTGACCCAGCAAGAGGTCACTTCGACCATAATAGGTCTATTGTGTCGTAGCCCATTAAGTCAAAAGACAGTCCACCTTTCAAATAAAAGATAATACATATGTCTTTATCAGGACTCAACCTGAAGTCTGCAGTGCTGATAAAAGCCTGCCCGAGGAGTGACAACCTAAAACGCGCGATTAAGGGACATTCGCTCAAGATGTGTTTGGTCGTTTCCACGTCCTCCAGACAGAGACGGCATTCAGTCTTGCTGGACAGACCCATCTTGTTTAGGTGATATCTGACCAGGTAATGGCCAGATAAGTACCCCACTAGGAGTGTTAGGTGGGTTCTACTCATTTGAGTAGTACCCTTGCGAATGAAGAGCATTATCAGCTCCTTTGATTGATGTAGCCCTGGAAGGTTTTTCCAGTGCTGATGACGCAATAGTGCAGACTAATCTGTGACCCGCAGTTTGGCCGAGGCCAGCCTAAAGCCAACGTAAGGCTCAGGTCCATAAAAGCGACTGGATGATCCTTGTCTAGCATGTTCATCAGCAGCCTCGTTCGCCAATACTCTTCAATAAAATAAATAACTGGCGCCACAGTCCAATTTGAACCATGGCCTCGAGATGAGTTAGCATCATCTCATTTTCTAGATCGTGACGGTCTTGTGCAGAGGTGTGTGATCAGCAACACGCTCAACCGAGTTATTTACCCCATAAATGGGTACTCGTTTAACAGCTGAATGGGCTCATAGTCCGACACAAAAATCCCCTTTTTTATCGAAAACCTACCGCATTCAGTAGGAATCGAACCGTGGCCCAGTGCATAGAAGGCGAACTTGCTAACCGTTGCGTCATCCGGACTACAATACTCTTCAATAGGTCCATAAATATCTGTGTAGATCGCGAGCACAATAGAAGAACTAGTTTCTCGCTATCACAAAAGCTTAGTCGCCTTTTCAGAAAGTGCCGATTCTGACGAAGCAAATTTTTGTCTAGAATAGCACCTAGGTACTTGACCTTTCCTGTCAAAAGGGAACAGTCTTGGATGGACTTACTCGGAGGCCTTTATCGTTGCACCTGTCTTAAACAATATGACGATTGAGCTTGCCTTCAACACTACACCAAGACTTGAAGATTTCCCACATTTGAAAGTCTCATTTACGAACGCAACGCGTATTGGTATATTCTATACACGTGATCACAGTTAAGAAGTACTGCAAATTACAAGCAAGTGCCATGAGGTGCACCGTAAAACCTTAACGTAATTTGCTAAACGATTGACAGATCTTGAAGCCTTAGAATTCATAACAACGACAAGACATATGAGGCACCGTTTTCTCACCCTATTACTCCGTCGAAAAACAAATATAAAAGCTAAAATTCTTCCATGTTTAACCCATTCCTTCCTTTTTTCAGCAAATTCCTTTATCTTCCTCTCAAAGATTAATACATTCAACACGCTACTGCTGCTGATTTGCAAACAGAAAACGGGAAATGAAGTATCCAATTTCCGCAGTCATTTCTCACAAAATGTAAATCATCTTTCAAGTGACGAAAAGCGAAGTTAATCACGAACGCCAAGCGACTTCACAAAAAATTCCTTGGTTAAGGCTGTACAGGCGAAATTTATTTTCTGGTACACCTGCAAAGACAAAGACAAGACAATCTTCTTGGGGCTTTCTTTCGTTTTCTCTTTAGACCTTTCGCCTGTTGGGGGAATATCCCGCTGACACTTCCACGGTAAATTTGTCAAAACTGAGGAAGAGTGAGCGTCATCATAGCCTGGCTTTATTATTTCTTTATATGTATATCGACATTCTAAGGGTCGCAGCAGCTGGCTGAGGCTATCTAGATTACTTAGAAAGACGTTCAAGTATATCTTTTTTACAGGCAACCACCACAAAAAATGTGCTAAGCGTCATGACCAGATGATGGGCGAAGTAAAACGTGGCAAAAGTACCGGATATTAATGTCCTTCCAGAATAAATAAATGGCGTATCATGGCAACAATTTGAACTTCTTTGTGGTGTACGCTAACGCATTTTGTAGATTTCCTTTTTATGCGTTAGGAGTGTGCTTATTTACGGCTATGGTGAATATTCACCATTTGGTATTTATTGTTTTTCGAGGTATGAAATTCGGAATGGATGGTTTTAATTAAATTTCAATGATTTGTGTCCGTGAAGCGGAAAAAAAAAACAAATAAATTCAGAAAAATTTATGGATCATTAATGCTATAAATTGTTAAATAATTTTCAAAACAACATAATTCCTATAAAAATTCTGCTAGATTTACAAATGCGAAGTTGTATCATGTTCAAATCAATTTGAGAAAAAAACAAGCTAGCTTGCCGAAGGTATGCTACCCTTCTTCGAGTTAGAGCCATTAGAAAAAGTGCAAGCTTGGGCCCTCTAGCTGCCCCCGTTTTAGAGAAAAATGCACTTATATTTTTCGGTCGAGGGGTCACTTTGCCTTGAAATTTTCGATGTTTTTCGGGGTTTTTCGCAATTTTCCGTCCAGAATGGTATTTTCTATTTTTAAGGGAGGTTCAAGCTGTATTTTAAGGCAAAATTCAACTCTCTAACTGCCGTAGCTTTCGAGTTAGAGCCATTTGAAAAAGTGCAAGTTTGGGCCCTCTAACTGCCTCCGTTTCGGAGAAAAATTTACTTTTATATTTTTCGGTCGAGGGATCACTGTGCCTTGAACAGGCTCTCACTCGAAAGCTACGGCAGCTAGAGAGTTGAATTTTGCCTTGAAATGCAACCTGAACCTTCCCCCAAAAATGGAAAATACCATTCTGGACGAAAAACTGCGAAAAACCCCCAAAATTCCAAAGCAAAGTGACCCTTCGACCGAAAAATATAAAAGTACTACTACTCAATTGCCCTAGCCTCTTGTGGGGCATAGCGCGTCAACTGTTCCATGTGGCCCAGTTGACGTTTCGTTGGCTTAAACTGGTTTCGGAGAATGCAGTTCCCAGCATACACCTCCTGCAAATCCGTGGCCACGAACGTCGTCGTGGACGGGATTCGAACCCGAAACGCCGGTAGTCAAACATGAGACTGATGCCTCAACACACTGCGCTACCGGTCGCCCCCTACTACATGCACTTTTTCAAATGGCTCTAACTTGAAAGCTACGGCAGGTAGAGAGTTGAATTTTGCCTTGAAATGCAGCTTGAACCTTCCCCAAAAATGAAAAATACCATTCCGGACGAAAAAACTCAAAAATGTCATGGCAAAGTGAGCCCTCGACTACCAAATATAAAGGTGCCTATAACTCCGTTATTAAGGCATCTAGAGGGTCGAAACTTGCACTTTTTCAAATGGCTCTATCTCCAAAGCCACGGCAGCTAGAGAGTTAAATTTTGGCTTAAAATGCAGCCTTATCTCTGCCTCAAAAACTACAAATACCATTCTGGATGAAAAACTGCGAAAACCCCCGAAAATGTCATGGCAAATTGACCCCTCGACTACCAAATATAAAAGTGCCTGTAACTATTATTAAGGCAGCTAGAGGGTCCAAACTTGCACTTTTTCAAATGGATTTATCTCTAAAACCAAGACAGCTAAAGAGTTGAATTTTGTCTTAAAATGCAGCCTGAACCCTGCCCCAACAACTGAAAGTACCATTCTGGAGGAAAAACTGCGAAAAACCCCGAAAATTCCAAGACAAATTGACACCTCGACCGAAAAATTTGAAAGTGAGACATTCTCCGAAACGGAGGTAGCTAGAAGGCCCAAACTTGCACTTTTTCAAATGGCTCTAACTTGAAAGATACGGCAGCTAGAGAGTTGAATTTTATATATTTGGCGCCCAATGTAGAGACGATTTCTGTTACAGAACGGGACTAGGAATTATTCATCAGGTTCCTTTTTAGTCCTTCCACCGATTTGCATTCCTACAAGCACATTAAGGCTAATTGCTCTAAGTCTTAGAACTAAGCCATCTTTACTTCACTTATTTTCCCTTCAAGTAGCTGTGCTTTCCTCTATAGCATCCCCATCCTTCCTATAGAGTAGATTATCCTTTTAGAGTCAGTTCAACAAGGCAATCCTGGCGTTGTGTTTATCTTCTGTGGCTTAGACACGTACTTAAGGCGTCGGTAAATGTTTTGAACTACCGGCATTTGGAGCTTCTTCCGTGTCTGGACAAAGCGCGGAGGACCCCTGAGTACCTTTTTGTTTCCTAAGATTGTCTTTTCACTTTAGTTTAACATTTTTGATTGCCCAGCATTGCATTTTTGTATTATTCATGTGCTCAGCAGCTTACAAAGTTTATGAGTGAATTACGGTAAGAAATGCTGTTTTGCGCCACTGCTGACCTCGGCGTTCTCTGTAACCTGTTGTAATGTTACGAAGCATATTATGTTCTGGTAGTGCTGCTCCCACCGGCAGATCGAAGCAGCACCTGATGAGTAGTGATCTGTTGGTGGTACGAAACCAGAGGCCGAGGGTCCCATTACACCCGGACCCAGGTGCGACCGCGTGGGCGTCTAATCCGTCCGCCAACCATTCCATCCTTATCGACTATTTTTTTTATTCCCCATTTTTACCTCCCCTGTTTGTGTTGTCTTCCCCAGGCCTATGAATTTTTGTTAATACGTAAAGGACAGGGGCAACGAGCGGCGAAAACCCCGCCCACATCTCCCAAACTGAGCTACAGCAAGCATAGGTCGCTGCTTAGCTCGTTGAGGGGCCTTTTTCATCGCCAGATGGCACGGCCTGACCTTCACGGTCATTATGCTGCCTAAGGCTCCGTCCCCACGTGCATCTTCGGATGCCCACCAAACCGTCTTTACACTGTTTATCATCTAGAATTCTAGAAGAAAGGAAATGCAGTATTTTCTCTTTCATTTCTCTTTTCTACTTTTCTCCTCTACAATGGTCGCCGGCTTCCTCAGTCGGTAGAGCGTGAGACTCTTAATCTTAGGGTCACTTTCTCGTGCTCCACGTGGGCGCCAAATATGTAATGGACGGATTGGTGAGCATCCGAATATGCCCGTGGGAATAGAGCCTATAGTAGCACGGGCCGCTGCTTAGCTCGTTGAGGAGCCTTTTTCTTCGCTAGGTGTCACGGCCTGACCTTCACGGTCATTATGCTACCTTAGGATCCGTCCCCACGGGCAGCTTCGGATAATGGCTGGATTACATTTTACGGTTTAAATCTATTCTTCAAAATTTTCGGCAGGACGTTCAAACTAGTGAAATGCCCCTGTAATTGTCACACAGTTTATCTCCCTTTTTGTGCATGACACAGATGATGCTCCTTCGCCAATAGTCAGGGACCACCTCGTCGTCCCATATTCGCAGAAGTAGTTGGGGTCTTTCGGTCTATCTTGCCTGGTGTATATTGTTTAACGGTGAACGTAAAAACTTATGGAAGGCCGCTGATTGCCGATCCCTGTGCTAGACGATGAATCGCTGTTGTGTTTTCATATTCTCTCAACACCCATCGACTTTATCTTTTAAATTCCTACCACCGCGCCATGTATGTGTGCTTTTTTCTCTTTTTTAAGTGCTTGAAAACTTGCAAAATTTATAACTCTCTGTCAAGGATGTTCAAATCGTGTATCCGTGACTTCAATTTGAATTCTTCTGCTTTCACATTCAAGATTCCACTTTTTTAGCTTTTCACCGGTTTTATGATGCACATCACATGAGTTTCCCTGCTCATGGTATGACATATCCTTCAAACAACACTCCAGACCTATCTAATACATTTTTTGTTTCGCCTAGGACAGCTATCACTTCCAAGACAATGATATTTCATGCGAAAATATCGCGAAAAGTATGCTTGTTGAATTTAAAAAGCTCCCACACACTGGCAGATTGCCTTCATAACAATTTCGCCCGTTTCAATTTCTATCCATGGATTCCCTCAAAGCTACGAGTACTTATCTCTGTGTTCGAAGCATCGTCGCTTTGTCCTGTTTCATAATCAACTTTTAAACAATAGCCGTAGATTAGAGAAAACTGAATGCAAGTACTAGAGAAATAGAAGAAAAGTCAACTCGTACTTCCTCTAAATGACTTTAGTTAGACATCGTTAAAGATAAAGGATAATGACGACGACGGAGCGGCGCGACGGAAAGAGAAAAGAAAGATTAGTTCATCGGATAGATGGCGAAAGTTAAACAAAAAACAATTCGAAACTTTCTGAAAACAAATGTACTTAGTGCATTACGGAAGTTTTAAATGACTTGAACCGGAAATGGCTGGGGGTGAAAGAAAGCAGCAATACTTGAAGAAATCATCAAATCGAATTACGGAAGAATTGAGAAGTTGAAAATGGAAGGAAGTAACTTTTTCTCAATTGATGACTTGAGTTAGGGAGACGTTGTAAGTTAACCCTTAAAGAAGGACTCAAATTTCTTAAATTGGGTTAAGCTCTTTCTATTCCATTTAATTCATCATCATCGTCGTGGCGCGAAAACCCGACGTCAGGCATTGGCCGCCTCAATAGTTGTCCTCCAATTGTCCCGGTAACGTGACCTCGTCCTCCAATCTTGGAATCCCAGTAGTTTCTCGGCGTCCACATATACCGAGCTCTCCCAACGAAATCTCGGTCATCCTCGCAGCCTGCTCCGTCGACCCGTTTTGCGTTCAGTACTCACTTTGGCATACGATCATGGTCCATTCGTTATACATGCCCTGCCCATTGAAGTCTTTGTACCTAGTTTGACGATTTTCGAAACTTCCAGCTCATCGTACGGTTCATACAACTCATGGTTGTACCGGATTCGTCATCCATCTCGATCGCAAACGGCCCCGAAAATTCGCCGCAGAACCTTACGTTCAAATGTGCTTAGCATGTTTCCAGAGGCTTGAGTTAGGGTCCATGTTTCGCAGCCAGAGCATGTCACAAGTCGTATGATGGTTTTGTACACACGGAGCTTCGTGTTTCTGTGCACATGCTTCGATTTCATTATGGGGAGAACCGAGAAAAAAGTCTTATTAGCTAACTGTATCCGTCGCTTGATTTCGCCGTCAGTTTCATTGACGTCCTTTGACAAGTTGCAACCCAGGAATATGAAATCGTTCACGAATTCGATGTTGAGGTCCCTCACATTGATGCTCCGTCTTGCAGGTGTCCTTGTCATCATTATTTTAGTTTTACCCTCGTTGATGTGTAGCGCAAATTCTTTTGCAGTGCTATGGAGCGTATGCAGAAGTTCTTCTGCGTCGGCCAATCCTCGGGCCAGTATGTTGATATCGTCAGCGTACGCTGCTAATTGTCTCGACTTGATGAGAAGCGTGGAGCTGTTGCCCATATTCATAGCACGAATAACGTATTCCAGTTCTAGGTTGAAGAGCATCGGTGCCTGTCAATCGCCCTGCTTCAGACCAGTGCGTGTTTCAAATAGATCAGTAAGTCTATTATGGATCCTGACTTGTGAGATGGAGTTGGTCATCGTCATTTTTGTCAGTCGCACTAATTTGGCCGGTATACCAAATTGCAGCATGATGTTGAACAGCACTCCATAATCGATACTGTCGTATGCCTGCTTGAAGTCGACAAAGATTTGGTATACGTTTACGTTGTATTCCCAGCACTTCTGGAGTATCAGTTTGACCGTTAAGAACTGATCGGTTGTGGAGCGACCAGGTCTGAAACCGCTTTGACATTCGCCAATGATTTGTTCTGCGTACGGTTTGATTCTATTTTCCAGAATTTTCGTCAAAATGTTATATGACATACACACTAATGATATGCCCCTGTAATTTTCACATCGCAGTTTATCTCCCTTTTTGTGAATTGGACAGATAATGCTTCTGCGCCAATCGCCTGGGATCTCCTCGTCCTCCCATACCCGCAGGAGTAATTGATGTATGGCATTAGCTAGACCCGTTCCACCGAATTTTAGCAGTTCAGCAGGAATCTCGTCAGCGCCCGGCGCTTTATTTCGTTTTAGTGACCGCACCGCAAGATCTACTTCCTCTACTGTGGGGGTTGTATGGGTGGGCCTAGATCAACAATGTCATCGAAGGCTTGTTGTGTGGGGATGTTTGATGGTGGGCTCAGAAGCTCTTCACAATAAGAGGCCCATCGTTTGTTAATGCGATCGGTGTCGCTGATGATGTTTCCATTCTTATCCTTACAAAGACTAGTTCTGGGTTGGTAGCCGTTGCAAGATAGCTGCTTTAGATGGTTTAATAAACGTGCTGGAATTCACACAACTACGTTGCAGGTGCAACTACGCAAGTCATTGCATCCTACTAAACCTGAGACGCTTAGGTGTTGGTCAGCCATTCAGGCTATCTGCTTTTTTCCGAACTGTTTTATCGCTAAGACTTGGCCGTCAGCGGTTTGACACACTGCCGTTACCAGGGGGCGCCCACGTTGAGGACTATGAAAAAGGTCTTTTGCTCCCCATGCATATACATATATATACATGCTGCAATGTTAAAATAGTTCACACTATCCTTGCTATCGCGATATCCATGTTTTGAGCTAGAGCCCCCGCACACGGCAAACTTTTTAGTTCGTAGAAAAACTAAACAGTTTAATCAGAAAACTAGAACACACGGCGGTTTATGAAACCGCGCATACAACAGACTAAACTCTTTAGTTATCGCTGTATGCGCGGTCTCATGAAACACACACAGTGTGTTCTATTTTTCTGATTAAACTATTCAGTTTTTCTACAAACTAAAAAGTTTGCTGTGTGCGCGAACTCTAATATTAGTAATTCACTGTGTTACACACAGTTCAAGTATTTTAAAGGAAAGGAGGTTTTTTTTACTTCATTCCCGTTTAATGAGCAACGGCTCCAAAACCGAAACCAAGACTCAATCTCCCCATTTCATTCTACCCTATTTATTCAACACAGCAACTTATTGCCATTGAAATACGAGTATGTTCCAATTTTCCAATGACATTCAAATGCTGCCGATTTTATTTGGCTCTTAAAAAATACCCCCCGTTCGTTTTTCAACCGAACACAACGAGCAAAAACTCCTCAGTCCTCAATTTTCAAACTGCAACTGAACAAATGGGTCATTAAAAAATCGTAAATGTCGTCGAAAATTCGAAGTCTGAGCATACTCATAGGTTTCTATAAAAAAAAATTGAATTTAATTTAACTGATTGTTAAAAGATTAATGGTAGAGACATTTTTTGAGTATACGAGTGGCTGAGGTTTCTGGTTCAACCATCCGGTGCAGGTCAGGGTAATGAGAACGCATTATTAAAAAAACATTATTCTGTCATGTAAAGTATCTCGATAAGGATAAAAACGTACTATTCGTCTGGGCGAATTTAGGTGGCCGGTCTAAAATTTATCCCAGTCACTTGTTTTTCTTCACTGGAAAAAGAAAATTATTTAGCTTGAAATTCCACGAAACCAGGTATCAATTATTCTCTCTTATGACAGTTGAATTTGACAAGCTAAATGCTTGCTTATAATCATAATATTTTAGAATTAAGTTTACTTCTGATAGGTTTAATAAAATGTAACTTTGCGCCAACACTCAAATCAGACAATCACCTCTTGGGACACCACCAGTCTCGCTTCTTATATACCGGTTGTTCACGGGTTCGAATCCCGTCCTGGACATTGATGCTTGTGCAGTATTCCCACACCACAGGGTGTGGGAAGTAACAATTGTCCACAACCTTTCCCGACTTATCGCGGGTATTCGGCTAAATGGGCAGGGGTGCATGCTACTAACATCCACTCGTCTATGCTAACCAAACATCAATTAAGCCACATAGAAATAATTGACGCGATATATCTCGTTTGGGGCTAGAGCAAATAGTAAATCATCGATAATGCAAATTTTAGCCACGACTCTGTCAATTTTATATGAACTTCATGGGTTCATTGGTTTCCTGCATAACTTTTTTTTGGCTTCTTCCTTTTTGTTTCATAATATGTCATAACCTGCTCTACACCTGACAGGTGCGCAAAAATGCAACTTATGTTTTTCCTGATTATTTTAATGCATTTGTCAGAAACGCGTTTGGCGACCATTAAATGGATATCGTTAAATCCAAAATTTTACGGAAATTATTTTTAAGACACAGCAACATTTACGAGTATATCGTAACAAACTGGATTTCTTTCAAATATCCCTTATTATTCACTCATATTTCTTGTCATCTCACACCTATTAAGACATAAAAGCTTTATTCAAGGTAGAAGGATGATAATAATTAGGTATCTAATTATCAACTTGACATTGCAATTATTTCGCGTGCCAAGATAATTGTAGATTCAGAGAAAATCATAAAATTTAATTAAATTCAACTCGTTATAAATACAGACAAGATGGACGAATTCATGCCTTAATTGTATCTTATCTAATAAAATTTCAAGTGATTAAAAAAATAATGAGATCAAACAGAAGACACAGAATTGTTGAACATGAGGCGAACGACAAAATAATTGAAATCACTCAACTGGATAGACATTGAGTAACTACTTTGCCTTAACCCTTTGTGAGGCATAGCGTATCAACTACTACTGCGCGCCATCGTACTCGGTTCTGGGCAATGGGACGCATCTGCCACACGACTTACTCAGCCACGCACACACTTAGCTAAAGCACGTTTAATAAACCATCTGCAGCAGCTATCTTTTGAGACCATCCACTGAATGGGGTTAAGCGATATACTGACAGCTCGTCCTTGTAAAAACGACTCCACGTCAAGAAACCTGGAACAAAAGCCTCGGATTGGACGGATCAACAACGACGACCACGCAAACGACTAAAGGATTATTCTTTCGGATCCTTAAATGTACGGTCCCTGAACAAAGCGGGGCCGAGAAGGCCCTAATTCAACAGGTCGAAAAGTACAAACCATCGAGTTCTACTCCCGCCTTGAGACTCTCTCCGACTCACTTGCAAAAAACGACGTCAAAATGCTGCTGGGAGACTTTAACGCCAAAGTCGAGAATGAAAGTTGGCACCGTGGGACCACTGGAGCCCACAGTCTGCATGAAGAGTATAACGGCAACGGCCAGCGACTTATCGACTTCGCCTGCAGTAGGAATCTAGTCGTAAGCTCTACCTGTTCCCCGCATTCACAAGCAGACCTGGAAATATCCACATGCACATACCATTAACCAAATTGATCACGTCCTCATTTGCAGGAGACGGGCGTCTAGTGTCATGACCAGTATTATCGAGGAGCAAACTGCGACTCAGATCATCACTTGTTGAAGACGACCTACAGATGTAGAATTTCCTCAGTGCACCAATCGAGAATCAGGCCTCCCAAAATCTTTGCAGTTGATAAACTTCTGATCGATGCTTCGGCGGTGGTGTATACTACCGCCCTTGAGGAAAGACACGCCTATGCTACACAACATCAGCAACTCAGGCATCCATGGGTTCTGGGAAGAACTCAAGGGTACCATCAGAGATGTCGCAAAGAAGGTCGTGTGATATAAAGCCCGGTGAGCGCGAAATGATTAGTTCGACGAAGAATGCAAAAATTCACTTAACGCGAAAATGATGCCTAATGGATTGAGAGAGGAAGCAGAGCCAAAAGAGAAAAGCACGACGGGCTACGGCGAATATCGAATAGAATAATTAGACGTAAGAAGCTTAAATACTTTGACGAGCAGTTGCTGAATATAAACGAAAACTTAGCTAATAGGAACACCAGACAAACTTACAACCTAGTAAATACAATTCATAACGGCAACCAACCCAGGACTAGCCTTTGTAAGGACAAGGATGGAAACATCATCAACGACACCGATGGCATTAACGAACGATGGGCCTCTTATTTTGAAGAGCTTCTGAACCTACCATCTAAAAATCCCCACACAAGATGCTCTCGACGATATTGTTGATCTAGGCCCACCCATACAGCCCCGACAGTGAAGGAAGTTTATCTCGCGTTGCGGCCACTAAAACGAAATAAAGCGCCGGGCACTGACGAGATTCCAGCTGAACTGCTAAGATTCGGTGGAACGGGTCTAGCTAATCCCATATATCAACTACTCCTGCGAGTATGGGAGGGCGAGGTGATCCCAGACGATTGGCTCAGAAACATCATCTCTCCAATTCACAAAAAGGGAGATAAAGTGCGGTGTGAGAACTACAGGGGCATATCACTATAGTTTGTACGTCCTAAAAAATTTGGACGAAAATTCTGGAAAAGTGTACACTGGTAGTTCTGATTGACGTGGCGGGGATTGAAATCCTGCTCTCTAGATGCAGCACCGTAGAGTGGCGAGAAAGACCTCACGGCTAACCAGCGCATTCAAGTAATAAAGATAGATTATATCAAATATCGGTATGTGCACCTTATAACAAAACCAAATGTTAGACGGTTGAAGTTTTGAGCTCATCTTTTCAAACCTATAAAAACGATCCATACAATAGAGCCTCCTACAACGCAGGTGTTATGTTCCGCGTCATAGAAGAAACCCGACATAAAATGTTTTGTACAAGTAAAATGGAAGTATCTAGGGTCGCTTCCGCAAATACATATGTATGTAAAGATATCTTTTCTACCACTCGCGCTATAAAAGACAAAGTGCTTTGTGGAGGTACAAATCGCATTCGCTGCGTTAGCGGAATCTACGTTGTAGAAATTGCGTTTTAGAACAATCTGCTGATCTCAGCCATAAAGGTTCGACATGATAAATTATTTTACCTGGAATATAATTATTTTCCAAAATAAATATTTAGGGATTTGTTTACAATACCTTGATTTATCCGCTAAAAGTCGAAAATATTGTTTATTACCTGAAATTTAATTGTCAATGCACCTTTTTTCTAATTATGTGTGCACCTGTGGTGTGCAATTTAATTTTTGATTTAAAAGTTGCACCTTCAAAAGGAACGCATCCGGACATCCAAAAATCAGTTCAAAGCAACTTTCTGACAGTCACAGTTACGGAAAAAATCTACCATGTCCAATTTTGCTGAAAATATATACGATTGGTCATCGGACGACCTTGATGATACAATTGGTTCAAGCACTTCACTAGACCAAGGCGCCCGTCAAATTGAAGCGTTATTTGGAAACGAACCGGAATTTGAGGAGAATCGTACCGAGACATCACAATATCAAACGGTTAAGGATGACTTATATATGTCCTCCGAATCAGATAGTAGCTCCTCTGATTCCAACTCTTCTGACTCGAGTAGCAGCAGCTCCGAATCGGATAGTTCCGATTCTGACAGCGATAGTGCCGAGTCTGACAATGAAGTAAATTCAAGTGGTATCACAAGAAGTCAAGAAAATCCGTCTCCGCGTTCTGACATCCCCGGTCGAAGTGCAGTCGTCGAAAATCCCGTCTTGATTAGCGAAACTATTATCACATCCGATCTAGTCGAATGTCCGAAACAAATAGCCAATAAACTTGGCACAAATGGCGACAACTCCTCCAAGCCATTTAGCTGGTCGGATGAAGAGACTGACGACTTATCAGTAGAGGTACAATGGGCCAAGTTAAAAGGTAAAACCTTATCTTGTGTCCCTCGTCCAAAACCAAACAAAACAATTATATCGGAAGACGAGCGAAACGAGAACCCGGCAAAACTTGATCTGCCAGAAGTTACGACGATTGTCAGAAGTAACCCTAATCAGAAAGTTTGTCCACAAACGACTGATGAAATTACTAGGAGGTTGATACATCCACCAATCGATAAAGCAAAGGAACGGAATAAAAGTGGAAAGCGACATTCGTCATCCACTAATCGAACGTCTAATCGGAAATTTGGCAAACCAATTCAACAGCCTTCGAAGAAAGTAGAAATGGAAAGTCTATTTGTGAATCCTGATGTCATTCTGGGCGCTCCAGCGTCGAAAAATGTTGAAATCACAAATTCAACGAGTTCCGATCAATTCAGGGAAAGCCATCCAACGAAAAAACAACGATCTGAAAAGATTTCTGTCAGCTCCAAAAGCAATTCAAATGTGATGGAACAGCAAGAAAAGTCGGCGAATGATGAAAGGCGGGTGCGAAAGAAGGAAGTAAAGTCGCCAAAGAAACACGATGTACCGAAACGGCGAGATGCCGAGAAGTCAGCCAACCCATTATCAGTGAAACCTTCTGAAAAGAATAAGTTCGATAATCCTGCTTCTGAGTCGCAGAAACAAATCGAATCGAGAAGTTCCAAACCTACTAAAACAGAGCTTAGCACTGCAAATGAGAAGCGCAAGGCTAATGCAAGCGAATCGAAGAAACGCAATTCAAGTTCAAGAAAGGCACGAAACCTTCAATTAGTGGACTTATTTGGTGACGATTCTGACACCGAAATGGCCGTCGTAATTAAGGAATCAACTTACGACAAGACTTCGGGTAAAGTTGCGAATAAATCGAAATTAAGACATGGGTCGAATGAGATTCATGATGTCGAAACAAATGAACCTAACCCAAAAGGATCAAACCAGTTGAGAGTAGAACTGGAGCATAGCACTGCAAATGAGAAGCGCAAGGACAATGCAAGCGAATCGAAGAAACGCAATTCAACTAAAAGTCGAAACCTTAAATTAGTGGACTTATTTGGTGACGATTCTGACACAGAAATGGCTGTCGTAATAAAGAAATCCACTGTCGACAAGAATTCGGGTAAAGTTGCGGATAAAGCGAAATCCATGCTTGGATCGAAGGAGAGTCATGTTGTCAAAACAAATGAACGTGGCCCAGAAAGATCAAATCAGTTGAGAGCAGAAAAGGATACATCGATAAATTCGAAACAAAAGTCCAGCCGGAGTCATAACATCGTCGACCAAAGGAAGCCGGAGCTCGAACCGAAGGAAAACCGCCATGTGAAATCAAGCAACCGAGTCAAGGAGATATCAATTCAGTCGAGAGCAATAAAGGACGTATCGAGAAATTCGGAACAATTATCAAACCGAAATCATCATGCCAGTACTTCACCGGAGAACCGTATCGGGCAAAATCATGCCTCCATCGCACCCCCTTCATATCCACCTAAAGACCGAATCAGGCCATACATCCCGGTAACCGGCAAATTCGCAATGCACGAGCAAGCACGACATTCTGATTTGATAGCTCTATACGGAGTTCATGCGGTCCGACGTCCGGAGGTAAAACCTTCAATTGCCAAACAAACAAAACATGCTGCAGAATCATGTTCATCCAATGCTGAATCGAGGAAAATCAGTTCATCCAGTAACGAATCCAGGAAAGCTGTTTCGTCCAGTAATGCTGAATTTAGAAAACTCAGCTCATCCAGTGTTGTATCAAAGAAAGTCCGTTCATCCACTAAGATCGAATCCCGGAAAATCAGTTTAGCTAATGTTGAAATCCCGCAACGAAAGCGATTCATGCCAACTAGACCACCGACATCACGCATCGAAGAAAAGGAAAATCGCAAAGAAGTCGAAAGAGTGACCTCGATCCCGGAAAATTCTACATCATGCATTCCGACAAAGACCAGGATCAGTCAAGTATCGAAGGATGCCATGTCCTTGCATAATATCATGAAAGAAAAACTGGCTCGAATGTCAGCGTCGCTTGTGAAACCGCCGAGGAAAAATGCGAAAGCATCGAAAAGAAAGCCCGAGGAAATGGACGAAAATGTGTCGAAGCCTAAAAGTAAGAAATCGAAATTGTCTGCTTAATTTGAGTTGTATTTGTTATTGTTGTTAAATGAAGTTTTCAAAAATATTATTTCCATTTTTTATTTACTTTTCGCATTGTGCTGCAGATTGGGAAAATTTTGACACTGAGCATTTTATTATTTAATTAATTAGCCTGAAGGGGACAGGCAGGCAACAGATGTACCTTAATTTCAATTGCTGCGTTTTGGCGATTGAATCAGGAACGGACTTCTCCTCCATGCGGTTTCCCCTCCAATAAAATATGCACGGAATACATGCGGTTGTTAATTCCAGTATGGTTTTCCGTCGATAGGTTTTTAGTTTTCGAACGTGTTGTCATGCGCTGGGGTTTATCGTTTGCCTGTTCCTTGGCTCTCCCCTGGATTTCTCGTCTACTTGATATGCTTCTAGCTTCCTCTAGTAAACAGGGCACAAACTGACTCGGCGGACATTATTTCGCGTAGGTGTTTTTAAAGCTACTTGCCCTTGAGATTGGGACCGGGACCGTCAGTAATTCGTGCTGTTGTCCGTGAAAGTGGAGAGTTGCCGGTATCTTTTAATAATACTAGGTCTCCTTCCTTAAGTGGCCGATCAGGTTTATATCGTTTCTGAAGATGGTAGAGGTACTCGGATTCGAATTCGTTCCAAAATTGTCGTTGGAGCTCTTGAATTTTATTTTATGTTGTAAAATGCATCCTCAAGAACCTTCGCCGCACTAAGTTGGTGCCATTATCGGATCTTATTGAACTCGTGAATGCTGATAAATAGTTTTTTGTGCTCAGGTCCACGCAAATTTCTAAGTGAATTCGTTGACATGCAAATAAACAACGCAATGTACACTTCCATCGGCTTTCCACATTTCAACTGAAACGGAAATGGTTTAGGAGAACTACCAGTTACTTAAAGATGGCTCCAAATTCAAGAGATCCAACGACAATTTTGGATCGTATTCGAATCCGAGTACCTCAAACGATATAAATGGAGTCGTCCTGATCGGCAACTTAAAGAAGGAGACCTAGATTAAAAGATACAGGGAACTCCTCATTTTCACGGACAACAGCACGAATTACTAAGACTTACCCGGTCGCAATCCCAAAAAAAAACACCTTAACGAAATAATGTCCGCCGAGTCAGTTTGTGCCTTTTCTACTAGAGGAAGCTCGAAGCATATAAAGTAGACGAGAAATCCAGGGGAGAGACATGGAACAGGCAAACGATAAACCTCAGCGCATGACAACACGTTCGAAAACCAAAAACCTATCGAGGGGAAAACCATACTGAAATTAACAACTGCATACCAAAGCGGCCACAAACGCTGAAAAGAATACTTTTCAGATCCGGAAGAGAACATTTTCAGATCCAATTATTCACAATATTCTGTGCATATTTTACTGGAGGGGAAAGCATATGGAGGAGAAGTCCGTTACTGATTCGCTCGCCAAAACGCAGCAATTTAAATTAGGGTGCCTCTTATTTTGGATAAATAAATAAAATGCTCAATGTCAAAATTTTGCCAATATGCAGCACAATGCAAAAAGCAAAAAAAAAATGGAAATAATATTTTTGAAAACTTCATTTGACAACAATAACAAATACAACTCAAATTAAGCAGACAATTTCGATTTCTTACTTTTAGGCTTCGGCACATTTTCGTCCATTTCTTCGGGCTTTCTTTTCGATGCTTTCGCATTTTTTCTCGGCTGTTTCTCAAGCGACGCTGACATTCGGGCCAGTTTTTCTTTCATGATATTATGCAAGGACATGGCGTCCTTCGAAACTTGACTGATCCTGGTCTTTGTCGGAATGCATGATGTAGAATTTTCCGGGATCGAGGTCACTCTTTCGACTTCTTTGCGATTTTCCTTTTCTTCGTTGCGTGATGTTGGTGGTCTAGTTGGCATGAATTGCTTTCGTTGCGGGATTTCAACATTAGATAAACTGACTTTCCGGGACTCGATCTTAGTGGATGAACTGAGTTTTCTAAATTCGGCATTACAGGATGAAACGGCTTTCCTGGATTCGTTACTGGATGAACTGATTTTCCTCGATTCGGCATTGGATGAACATGATTCTGCATCATGTTTTGTTTGTTTAACGATTGAAGGTTTTCGGCTTGATAATTGTTCCGAATTTCTCGATACGTCCTTTATTGCTCTCGACTGAATTGATATCTCCTTGACTCGGTTGCTTGACTTCACATGGCGGTTTTCCTTCGGTTCGAGCTCCGGCTTCCTTTTGTCGACGATGTTATGACTCCTGCTGGACTTTTCTTTCGAATTTATCGACGTATCCTTTTCTGCTCTCAACTGATTTGATCTTTCTGGGCCACATTCATTTGTTTTGACAACATGACTCTCCTTCGATCCAAGCATGGATTTCGCTTTATCCGTAACTTTGCCCGAATTCTTGTCGACAGTGGATTTCTTTATTACGACAGCCATTTCTGTGTCAGAATCGTCACCAAATAAGTCCACTAATTGAAGGTTTCGTGCCTTAAGGTTTCGACTTTTAGTTGAATTGCGTTTCTTCGATTCGATTGCATTGTCCTTGCGCTTCTCATTTGCAGTGCTATGCTCCAGTTCTACTCTCAACTGGTTTGATCCTTTTGGGTTAGGTTCATTTGTTTCGACATCATGAATCTCATTCGATCCATGTCTTAATTTCGATTTATTCGCAACTTTACCCGAACTCTTGTCGACAGTTGATTCCTTAATTACGACAGCCATTTCGGTGTCGGAATCGTCACCAAATAAGTCCACTAATTTAAGGTTTCGTGCCTTTCTTGAACTTGAATTGCGTTTCTTCGATTCGCTTGCATTAGCCTTGCGCTTCTCATTTGCAGTGCTTTGCTCTGTTTTAGTAGGCTTGGAACTTCCCGATTCGATTTGTTTCGGCGACTCAGAAGCAGGATTATCGAACTTATTCTTTTCAGAAAATTTCACTGATAATGGGTTGGCTGACTTCTCGGCATCTCGCCGTTTCGATACATCGTGTTTCTTTGGCGACTTTACTTCCTTCTTTCGCACCCGCCTTTTATCATTCGCCGACTTTTCTTGCTGTTCCTTCACATTTGAATTGCTTTTGGAGCTGGCAGAAATCTTTTCAGATCGTTGTTTTTTCGTTGGATGGCTTTCCTTGAGTTGATCGGAACTCGTTGAATTTGTGATTTCAACATTTTTCGACGCTGGAGCGCCCAGAATGACATCAGGATTCACAAATAGACTTTCCATTTCTACTTTCTTCGAAGGCTGTTGAATTGGTTTGCAAGATTTCCGATCAGATGTTCGATTAGTGGATGACGAATGTCGCTTTCCATTTTTATTCCGTTCCTTTGCTTTATCGACTGGTGGATGTATCAACCTCCTAGTGATTTCATTAGTCGTTTGTGGACAAACTTTCTGATTAGGGTTACTTCTGACAATCGTCGTAACTTCTGGCAGGTCGGGCTTTGCCGGGTTCTCGTTTCGCTCGTCATCCGATATAGTTGTTTTGTTTGGTTTTGGACGAGGGACACAAGATAAGGTTTCACCTTTTATCTTGGCCCATTGTGCCTCTACTGATAAGTTGTCAGTCTCTTCATCCGACCAGCTATATGGCTTGGAGGAGTTGTCGCCATTTGTGCCATGTTTATTGGCTATTTGTTTCGGACATTCGACTGGATCGGATTTGATAATAGTTTCGCTAATCCAGACGGGAGTTTCGACGACTGCACTTTGACCGGGGATGTCAGAACGCGGAGACGGATTTTCTTGACTTCTTGTGATACCACTTGAATTTACTTCAATGTCAGACTCGGCACTATCGCTGTCAGAACTATCACTATCCGATTCGGAGCTGCTGCTACTCGAGTCAGAAGAGCTGGAATCAGAGGAGCTACTATCTGATTCGGAGGACATATATAAGTCATCCTTAACCGTTTGATATTGTGATGCCTCGGTACGATTCTCCTCAAATTCCGGTTCGTTTCCAAATAACGCTTCAATTTGACGGGCGCCTTGGTCTAGTGAAGTGCTTGAACCAATTGTATCATCAAGGTCGTCCGATGACCAATCGTATATATTTTCAGCAAAATTGGACATGGTAGATTTTTTTCCGTAACTGTGACTGTCAGAAAGTTTCTTTGAACTGATTTTTGGATGCCCGGATGCGTTCCTTTTGAAGGTGCAACTTTTAAATAAAACATTAAATTTCACACCACAGGTGCACATATAATTAGGAAGAAGGTGCATTTCAATTAAATTTCAGGTAATAAAAAGTATTTTCGACTTTTTACTGATAAATTAAGGTATAATAAACAAATCCCTAAATATTTATTTTGGAAAATAATTATAATACAGGTAAAATAATTTATCATATCGAACCTTTATGGCTGAGATCAGCAACGTAGATTCCTCTAACGCGGCGAATGCGATTTGTACCTCCACAAAACACCTTTTCTTCTATAGCGCGAGTGGTAGAAAAGATATCTTTACATACATACCTGTAGAAGCGACCCTAGATACTTCCATTTTACTTGTACAAAACACTTTATGTCCGGTTTATTCTATAACGCGGAACGTATTGTAACACCTGCGTTGTAGGAGACTCTACTACATGGAATGTTTATATCTATTTGAAAAGGCGACCTCAAAGCTTACCTTTTTTTCTACCAATGATATGGCTCTAAATGAATGAACTTAATCACATAGCGATCAACGTGCAGGTCTATACAAATAATACAGCACGAAATGCTAATCATCAATGTGGAAAAAAACTAATCGTTTTTAACTCTTAAACAAAAATAAGTTGCAATTACATGTCCTAGATCTGCACTAAAGTTACTGAAGTACCAAAAAAACGAGGGCGAATTATATGTAAACGGGACGTTTTATTTTTAAAATACACAAATATACTCTGACTTCTCCACATAATCTCCAGCCCTTCCTGCATATTTTTCTCAACGGATTGGGAGATTTTTGAATTTTTCATCGTAAAAAGTCTTCAGACGTTCCCGTATATGGAGATGGAACGCCTCTACCGCTTGGTCGTCGCCGAAGCTTGGCCTCCAAGCGTTTCTTTAAGCGGTCCAAAAAGATAAAGATCGTAGGGAGACAAGTCTGAACTGTTGGGAAGCTGTTCCAATGCTTCCTCTCCTAATTGATCCAATTTTTTCCTCATGGCGTTGGCTCAAGAACTTTCGCCTAGTCCGACTTCCGTTTCCTTCGAAAGAACAATGTTTTGAACACTGACGTGACTGATCTCGAGTTCGTCGGCGATAAATTTGCTTCAATGTTGTCGACGGTCACGCTCGTGCATAAGCGTCTTTCGTGGCTCTGATTTTCAATCCGTCCTCGTCCTACAAAAAATTTATTATAGTATGCCTTGCAAACACACGTGTTTTGGAGACGGAGTTCTTCCCGTATTGTGATGTATTTTTTTTTTAAAGTGTAACTTTTATAGCGACGACGCATCGATGGGTAGTGAATCGAAAAAATATACTTACTTGTTCTGCCATCCAAATCAGAGAAGCGCTCGCGTCGCTGTGATACAAGCTCATATATTTTTGTTGTACATAATTTTTAAATTTGGTTTTTTGGCCATAACTTCTAAACTATAAGGAATTTCAGATTTTTGACGAAATGAGTGAGAGGGAGGGGATAAAAAGCTAAATCTTTAATTACAGAATCCAGTATGCAGCCTTAACAAGATTTTTAAAAGTTACACTTTTGACGCGCGGTAATCTTAGCACGCATTTAATTTTTTTAATTTCTTGTGGTTTCGTCCTTTTTGTAATGGACGGTTTGGTGGGAATACGAAGATGCTCTTATGGACGGAGCCTTAGGTAGCATAATGACTGTGAAAGTCGGGCCGTACCATCTGGCGGAGAAAAAGGCCCCTCAACGAGCTAGGCGGCCTATGCTATGATTTTCGCCGCTCGTTGCCCCTACCCTTTACGTATTAACAAAAATTCATAGGCCTGGGGAAGACAACACAAACAAGGGAGGTGAAAATAGGGAATACAAAAAATGAAGCGAAAAGGATGGAATGGTTGTCGGATGACTCGATTGCCCTCGCGCTCGCATTGGGGTCCAGGTGTAATGGGACCCTCGGCCTCTGGTTCCATACCAACGACAGATCCATACTCATCAGGTACTGCCATAGATCTGCCGGTGGAAGCAGCACAACCAGACCAGAATAAGGTTCATTACACTTTCTTGGCAGCAAACTTGATAATAGTCCGTTGTTCCACGGAAACGTGTACTTCTTTCTCGCTCTATAGTACCTTGAGGTGCTTCTATCCCCTCCCTAACCGAATAAGCTACCCAACAATCAACCCCTCCCAGAGAGTCGACCGCTTCGTTATTTCTTAAAAAATCAGTCCCGTTTATGTTTGATCCACCCCCGTACTTCATGCCGACTCAAGCTGGTCAATGTCCACTGGCATCTTTGTTGATTTATTCATGAGGTCGTGGGCTCTTTGTACTCTTGGGTGTGGTACAGTAGGTGTGAGATTTGAATAGTTTGGAGCAGCGAAAGAGCAACGACTCCGCGTACGTCTTTCGTCAGTGAAATGCAGCCATTTTGAGCCGTGGTCATATAGCTGCTGACTCTTCAAAGTCACCTCCGCAAATTTCACACTGTCCGCATGGAAATAGCCGATGTCCTTTAACAGCCATCCATTACAAAACATGGCATATCAGTTTGCCCATAATATGAAATAGACGTATGACTCTAAGATAAGAAAACGATGCATATCATGGAGTATCATTTGTATACATATTGAAAACGAGATCCTTGGCATCCACTACGGCATTGGTACTCATCGACTATACGTAATTTATTGATGAAATGCGTATAGTCGATGTCTAAGAATAAGCAATGATCTCGGCAATTGACTATTTTTATGGTTTCTGTATATACATATGTATATACGGGCATGTACATGCTAAGCAAGTTAACAGTCAAGAAAAGAAAATTACGCTTCCCACTCCCACAAGAGCCACCAATCAAGATACAAGTTGTATCTATCATCCTTATTTGTACGAGTATTTATTGAAGCGCGATAAGTTTAATTAAATGTTGTCCAAGAATTGCGACCAAAAATAATATAATACTCGTAAATCAGGTCCACTTATACGTGTCCTTACCACGACAAAGTTACAACGAAGCAAAGAACGTCATTTTGTGGCGGTCATAAAACCCACCTACGCAGCAGGACACGGAATTTCCAGTAATTTGTGTATCAAGTCACGTTTTTCCTTTGTCCGACATTGTTCTCTTTGTCGGCCTATTCTCTAGCAATGAATGTCCATTACGAAAACGAATAAATGAAATCTTATCTTCTGGTACTTAACCTTGTCCCGTGGAGGTAGTTAGACTGGTCGTGAGGTCTCGGTCGCCATTCCACGATGCTACATATAGGGAAGCAGGGGTTCAATACCCCGCCCCATTAATTGAAAATTACCTGTGTGTACTAATAAAACTACCACAGCGTTTCAGGCTTGACTGTAAACGACGACTTAGGTAGAAGGCACATACCAGCAGCTGCACCATCCGAAATGTATATGCTGTCGAAACGTCAAGAAGACATAGCTAGGCAATTTACACTGATTTAATCAAACAATGTAAATAAAATAACAACTAATATCCTTACACATTTTCCATGTACTTATACAATATTCCAATATTATTATATGGTCCGGATGGCGCAACGGTTAGCACGTTCGCCTTCAACGCACTGGGCCCCGGTTCGATTCCGGGGATTTACGTGTCGGACTATGAGCCCACTCAGCTGTTAAATGAGTACCCATTATGGGGTAAATAACTCGGTTGAGCGTATTGCTGATCACATACCTCTGCACAAAAACCGTCACGATCTAGAAAATGAGATGATGCTAACTCATCTCGAGGCCGTGGTTCAAATTGGACTGTTGCGCCAGTTATTTATTATTTATACAATATTCCTAAAATCATACTTCGTAATAATAATCCAATTTCGTTCCTATGTTTGAACCTTATCTTCATCTACTAACAAAATATTGTATTAACCTTCAATTCACAAAAGTTCGATTGACCTCACTTCTCTTTCAGTGAATAAAGGCAAATTCAATCCAATTAGCAATAAACATTTTCGTTGATGCTCTTTTCGACAACATTACGGGTCAGTCCGTATAAAAGATCCTAGCAACTTGCTCTGGTAATTTTCTTGAATAGGAATCGTGCTCTCTCTTTTAGCCGGGCATATGAGGTTGGGAGAAAATCGACAGGTTGCCAAGGCTCACTTTCTCTGCTTTCAAACGGTGACACACAAGAATTAAATTCATCCATTTTACATAATGACTAGAACTTGGTTTGAAAAAAAAATGGAGAAATAAGGGCTGAGCAAATCTTTGAATATGTTTCTTTGTTACTAAAAGATTTAAAATGCATGACGTGACAATCATTATCGCTCGACAGTCCGACGTTTGGCCCTAGTCTTCTGGATCATTTTTCCCCAATTGTTTCGGTCGAGTGACTTCATCCTCCAGTTTCGTAAGCTCAGTGTATCTAAGGCGTCATCAACCGAACCTTCACAAGGAGCTCTCGGTGTTCTTCACACCTTTGTACCGCTGACGCATCTTTTCAATATTTGTTTAGGCATGCGGCTGTCGGCATTGATTGTATATGTCCATTGATGTGGTTGTATTTCGACGATTCTCGAAACTTCCAGCTCTTCGTTTAGCTCGATTCATTCATGGTTGTTCCGGATGTGGTCGCGAAGTGGCCTTTCCTTCAAACATCTTTAGCATGTGTTAGGAGGCTTAAGTAGCCATAGCATATTCTTGTTAATTGCCTTTAACCCTCCAGGGGCATGGGTGCGTCAACATCTCTAACATTTATATGCCTTGTTCACGATCCGATAGCATATCTACTTTTCGGAAGTGCAGTTGCTAGCATGTACCTCCTATCCGCTCCGTCTTTAAACTGGCAAGCTCGGAGCAACGTGAGTGTTCTGTCAAGATTTGAACTCCGAAATCTAGATTAGTATCGTGGAGCGCTATAGCCATAGCATAGGGGGGAGGCAAAAATTCCCCCTCCATAGTCCTCCGCGTGGGCGCCCCCTAGAACAGCAATGGTCACTGACCAAGCCGCCAGTAAAGGCGGTGCGATAATTTGGTTGAGGTAAACCTTCCCCCTGTGATGTGAAGTGTAAAAAATAATACCACGGCCTTTCCCTTTGAGGGCCTGTCGTTAAAACCGACAAACAAAGGACAGGATGTGTATGCTAGCAACTTGCACTATCCGAAATCTTTATATGCTAACGAAACGTCAACTATGCCTCGGAAAAAGACTGACTCAATGGTCACGACTTTTGGCTATCGTACAATGACAAAGATTGGATTCTGGAATGTGCTATGTGGATACGGATCACATAACCAAACAAGCATACCTCGAAAGGAACTTCAAATGAACTTCCCAACAAAGGGAGATCTGAACTTGAGCCAAGGTACAGACTGCATGTTATAGCTTAGCCTCAGCAGAAGAAGCCGCAAGAAGTAACAACTTAAACGCCGTATACAGTGCTATCAAGGATTTTACAGGTGGTCGTAACTCCTGCCAACATCCAGTGAAGGATAGTGATGGAAAGCTACTTATCTTGGAAGAAGATCAAATGAGGCAGTGGAAAGAATACTTCACCGCGGTCTTGAACCGTATAACCTCTGGTGAAGTTCCCCGTCATATAGATAATTTAGCTAACCGTCAAAATGTGCGTATACGGTCCACTGCCCCGACTAAAGAGGAAAAAGTCACTGCAATTATTGCACTGAAACGAGGAAAGGCCGCCGGACTCGACGGTGTCCCTGCCGAAATTTATCAAGCAGCGCCAAGCGTAACTGCCGATTTGCTGCACCCACTTGTTGATAAAGCGTGGAATACAGAGACCTTTCCCACTGAGTGGAAGGAAGGTTTGATCATCAAACTTCCAAAGAAGGGTAGCCTCACAGACTATAATAATTGGAGAGGCATTTGTGTGCTTCCTGCCATTGCCAAGATAATAGCTAAAATCGTCCTGGAAAGACTAAAGGCCCACTTAGAAAGCACAATTGATGAAGAGCAGGCTGGTTTTCGATCCGGATTCTCCTGTGTCGATCACATTAACACCTTGCGAATCATCATCGAGCAATGCGCCGAATACGATTCTCCGCTTCACTTGCTTTTCATCGATTTCGAAAAGGCTTTCGATAGTGTGAACCGGGATTCTATATGGGCGGCCTTGCGCAGGAGAGGCATCCCTGAGAAGCTTGTGGCTATTATTAAGGCAACCTATGATGGCGCGAAATCTCGCGTTCTGCATAAAGGTAAGGTGTCGGGGGACTTTGAGATTCGCAGTGGAGTTCGGCAGGGGTGCATCCTCTCACCGATCCTATTCCTCGTTGTGATCGGCAATGTGTTGCATGCAGCCCTATCCGGACTCGACAGAGGAATTCAATGGACTTTGACATCTTATCTACATCTTGACTATGCTGACGACATATGCCTACTCTCCCACAAAATCATGGATCTGTCCGCAATGGCGTTAGATCTCGAGAGGGAGGCAAGCAAGGTTGGGCTAAAGATTAATACCAACAAGACCAAGGTTCTTAGCCCGCCGTTGCAAAAAAGAAATCCGACACCTATTGCCATCAATTTTAATGGGCAGCCTGTGGAGAAGGTGGACAACTTCGTCTACCTGGGTAGTGTTGTTGCCGAAAATGATGGTACGGAGCAGGACATCGCTCGTCGTATCAACCAGGCTAAACGCGCATACGGCATACTGTCCAAAATCTGGCAGAGCAGTTATCTCAGCATCAAGACCAAGCTGGGCCTGTTTCGCTCCCTGGTACTATCAGTGCTTTTGTATGGGAGCAGTACATGGAAAGCTTCCGTAGGAGTTACCAGAAAGCTGCAAGTTTTGGTCAACTCATGTCTTCGTCGAATTTTAAGAATTTTTTGACCCGAAACAATATCTAATGAAGAGCTAAGTCGGCGTACGGGTCAGATGCCAATCGACGAATTGATACGCAGGCGAAAATGGCAGTGGATAGGCCACACTTTGCGGAAGAGTGATAACTACATTGCTTTGCATGCCATGAAATAGAACCCCATTTCTAACCAAGGCCGACCAAGAGGGAATCACATGGCGTCGATCTGTGGCAAAGGAGTGTCAGGCACTGGGTAAGTCTTTTGGGGAGTTGCGCCCCATTGCCCAGAACAGAGTACGATGGCGCGCAGGAGTAGTTGACGCGCTATGCCCCGCTAGGGGTTAAGGCAAAGTAGTATGTTATGACGGCAAAATCTATACAAGGGTCTTCAAAGAGGATGACAATGATTGGCGTCGACAGTAGGGCGGCCATTCGGGGTCACACATATGCAGAGGGGTTGTCGACAGAAAACCTAAACATACCCCTTTAAGGATTATATGCGTGTCCGGCCACAATGGTGTCGTAGGCAACGGAAAAGCTGATAATCTGGCAATGACAGGTTCGGGAGCCGAAACAGCCCACTGGCGGTGCTTATGTCACGGTCACCGAACATCACAAACGAAGTAGATGGGCCATATGGACTAAACTACAATCCGACTCGAAGCATCTGAACGGACTAAGGGGTAGCCAGAACCTTGTGGCCATCACCTGATCTTATCAAGAGCAGGCCACTGCTGAAACACGAAATAAATATGCTGAGAGCGACGGTAAGTTTACTCGCAGGACACCGCCGTACCGCATCTCTTCTGAGTAAATTGGGATTGACCTCCAGCAGCCTATGCTTAAGATGTCAGATGGAAGAGGACACCATCACGTACACCTTGTATGAGTGTCTAGCCCTAAAAAAGAACGCCGCAACATCTTAGGTGCTTACCGCATTCAAGAGCTAGCAGAGGTGGCCAGCGCCGTCTCGTTGAATCAGCTGATTTAATTTAGCGGGCTTGTGACCATCTAAGAAGCCAGCGGAGGGTGGCCAATGGGCCCAAATCGGAGGCCTAATGCGAGCTACGACAACCCTCTGACCTGACCTAACCTAACCTGGTTAGCATCATCATATCATCGCAGATTTACACAGGAATAACATTCTCGAAGTCGTAATCACCATTCCGTCTACAATTTAATACCAATTTCTACTAATTCGTCCTTAATATGCAAGGCATGATTTCTTTAAAATTTCCTCGGAATAAATGAAAATAAGTAATTGAATATTTTCATTTTTCAGTGTGCATTGTTAACTGGAAATACAAGTTGAAACAACATCATCCAAGAAGCTCTTGTTTTCCCCTTCTTCGCCCGACACTTAAAATTGTCCGTTCCAACTACGACAATGTTATCACTTTCCACCATTCGCCCGGGTACAACAATTATTAAACCGTCCCCGGCTCCATATCATTACCATCCATTTAAAAACTTTTCCTGCCACCACCTCTTACTCAAAACATTGTTGCTTTGGTAAACCTGATAATATCCTTTGACATAAAATTCTTTAGCTTTAGTCACGTATCGTGAATTGTCATCATAATTAAATTCGCCGAAAACTTTTCCTTCGAACGGTCCTGCCGAGTTTCTGTTTCTGTCATGTCACGTGAAAAAGAAATGTTACGCGACACTAATTTCATTTTTGCAAAAATTTCTAAGAATACACATAAAAGTGCGTAGCGTAGAAAATGTGCTCCGTCAGTGCGTGTGTATGTGTTAAATTTGTCGCCTAATTTTGTAACGCGATAGTAGCCACAAGGAAAATGTCGATAAATGTGTTTTCACCTCATACTCAAGCTTATGGGTCTGAAGACAGAAATTTCGGCTGTTAGAACAAGGATATTCGTGTAACGATTTAATATAATTAACCGGAGAAATATTTTGCTTGGTAGTCACATTTTCCCGGTGATGGTAGGAATTAGGGGAATTTATGCTGCAAGTGTTGAGATAAAGGAGTTTAATTAGGAGGCCAGATATAATTTCGAAATCGTTACGAGGATATTCAATTATATAAACTCTGTTAGATCTGGTTTGTGAAAGGAGTTTCTGATGTTTATAATTTAATGAACTAAAAGCAGAAATTAATCGTGGATTTCTCTTCATTACGGAAAATCACAGAAAAACACATTTAAAATTATTTTAATATATTTAATTATGGAGATACTCTCAACGCATGAAGCTAAAGAAGTCACATACCAGTGGCGCAGATAAGAGGGTGGGGGGTCAAGGGAATGAATTTCCCCTACTGTTTTATATAATCGATTATAGGTTGTCTTTCTCTCACAACTAGTCCGGATGGCGCAACGGTTAGCACGTTCGCCTTCTACGCACTGGGCCCCGGTTCAATTCCTTCTGAATGCGGTATTTTTCAATAAAAAGGGGATTTACGTGTCGAACTATGAGCCCACTCAGCTGTTAAATGAATACGCATTTATGGGGTAAATAACTCTGTTGGGCGTGTTTCTGATCACACACCTCTGCACAAGACATACCGTCACGATATAGAAAATGAGGTAATGCTAACTCATCTCGATGCCATGGTTCAAATTGAACTGTTGCGCCAGTTATTTATTTTTATTCTCTCATAACTAGCTCAATATAAAAATTCGATCCACTGAAATCGAAATGATAAACAAAAGTATAAAATATTTTAGTTATAATGCATTATGCACATGCTTCGCAAGTCAGTTCAATTGCGCTCGTGCGCCATTACTACCCTACTAAGCAGTGCGGGCTTTAACAATTAAAGTGTCTTGTTTAACTAACTGAAAGTCGCTTGTAACATTTTAGCATAGTCCTTGAAAATGCATGTTAGGCATTATACAAAATACCCCACTTCAAAGTGTCTGTAGTACTTCTAAAAGTCGACCGTTACTTCAGTGTCCTTTTGCTCTTGTAGAAAAGTACAACAAAAACAATTTGTTTTTCTTTTATTTTATAACCGCTGTCGATTTGTCACAACAGAAAACTATTGTTATCATAAAAAAGATAGACTTTGCGAGGAAACTAGAATTTTGACAAATTCGATTTTTCAAGAGTGGCGTGCGGTGACGTTTATTATTCATGAGGAAAGATTGAAAGAATCAATGGTACCGTTAGTCACAAGAATCCAAACCCCAAACATTTTACTTTACTTACAATTTACTTCACGCTACTTTATCTTATCGTTACCATAAGGTATCTTTAGGTTACCTTGTAATGAGATCCCTGAGCTCGACAGATGAAACGTCGAGGTGACACTTACTGAACTGGCACCTGCTAGTAGGCAGCTCGGTTCGTGAGATGAGGGTCGGGGTAAAAGAGGACAGCTCAGAAATATTGGCCACTCGGAGTCATTACGTTTAACAGCAGGTGCGGGTATGCCTACTTAAAGAAAAGAGCTGAAGAAGAAAACAAACTGACCTAACCCTTGAAGAGAAAGAAAGAGAAAAAAAAAGGAGGGAGGACCCCCGACTTGCGGGCCGAGTCCCCATATTTCAGCCCCAGCATCCAACTCAAAAGAAGAGCCAAAACATATTTTTTTTCCAGGTCCGAACAAAAATCGGTACCTTCCCTATGGAACTTAAAGCGTGCCGAACATAACGCACGCTACCCCAAAGACACCCCCTTAGCACAGACACTCTAATGACAAAACATTTTTCTACATAGACAAAACATAATTTATTGTTATTATACGAGTAGAATAACTACGAGATAATACAAATATATACTACAATATAATAGATATTTTTCTTTTTTTTTTCTCGAATTACGGACCTGTCAATATTGTTGTTATATTGTAGAGTAACTACTAGATAATACAGATATACGACTACAATACAATAAATATTTTTTTTTTCATGAATTACGGACTTGTCAACACGTTCACAATGCATATACACTTAGCAATTTCGTTCCTTTTTTTTTCTTTTTTTTTTTACTCACGGTTGACCAAAGCAGGGATTCCGGTGGCGGCCGCTACGGGAGTGCTGCAGGCGTGTATCGAGTCCGTCGCTACTTAATACTAACCATAGGATTTACAATTTTTCTTTTTCTTACATATAATACACGTTTATAATACCACTACAATCACAATTTGTATTTTCCCTTTTCAATAACTCCTAACACGACTGTGGCGCTTTGATGGTCCACTGGCGTAAGCGAAGCGTAAACGGGATAGAAGCGGAGCATCCGAATTATCGGTGGTCCGCAGGGCGAACGATGTGGAAGCGGAGCGCTCGAAGTATCGATGGTCCGCAGCGTAAACGAACGCAAACGGGACAGAAGTGGAGCAACCGAACTATCGGTGGTCTGCAGCGTACAAGATGTAGAAGCGGAGCGCCCGAATTATCGGCCACGTGCGCGCCGCTTGAGCGAGTGCCTCCAGGACTCCCACAACCCGCGTATCACTTTCCCTTATGTTGTAGAGTATCTAACCTCTAAAATTATCGCCCTTGTTGGTTCTAGGCCTTTTTCTTCGCGGCAGCCAAAATTTCCCTGCGGGACTAGTAAATTGCAATAGAATTACTAGAAAATAACACGAATCTCACCAATAAACTACCTCCGAAAAATGGTCGCGCAGCACACACTACTTTCACGATCGACGGCCTGCCGGGAAAAGACATGAGGCCGTCAGTAGCGCTTTCCGCACCCCGACCTTGACAGATCGCAAATTCACCATACGAGAAAACGGCATAATGCAATGAACTGCAATATGCCCCTGTTCTTTACTTGGGAAAATTTGCGTGCAGTGGCCCCAGATGGTGGAAATGCCACTGTCATTCTGACAACAGGTCAAGAGACAGTGGTATTGTCAACATGAAGAAATGTTTCCTGCTGTCCACGGAAATCCCTGATAAGGAACTACAATATTTCAACCTCAAGACTTTGTTTATCCTACGTCAGTGAACATTTACAGTAGAAAATAGTCGAAAAAGTTTGAAAATACTCGGCGCCCAACGTGGGGTCAATGTGATTTCATGTAATCAGCGAAATCGAATAGGCACACGATGCCGTTAGTCTCGAGACTTGAACAATGTGCGCCTATGGTAGAGTGGGGCCTGGCTCCATGTGCTAACCTTATGCTGAGTGCCTAAATAAATGTCACCTCTGGCGATTCGGTCCCTTCATTTCATGAATTTCTAAATAAATGAAACAAAACAAGACAGTCTTCGGCTAGAAGGGTATCATACCTTCATTTTGATTTACGGTACATTTGCCACCTTGAAATTAGTAGTAAAACTTGTTCCGATTCAACTGTTCCTATGAGAGGTATCTGTGTTTTGAAAGGTTAATGGAGAAGGGAATGATAGCTGCAAACAAACAAGGTTTTGCCAGGCAACTGACATCGACTACTTTCCAACGTGCATGATGCTTAACATGCCGTCGCCCTTAGCAGTCACTAGGGGGACTACTCAATTGCCCTAACCTCTTGTGGGGCATAGCGCGTCAACTGTTCCATGTGGCCCAGTTGACGTTTCGTTGGCATAAACTGGTTTCGGAGAATGCAGTTGCCAGCATGCACCTCCTGCACCTCCATGGCCACGAACGTCGTCGTGGACGGGATTCGAACCTTCACGGATGTGATAGATTATATTAGCTTTGTCATGAAGTTTGCAACGCACAGAAGGAAGCATCTCCTACCATATAAACTATATAATATTCTTGGTCAGTATGATGAGACGAGTCGATTAAGCTTTGTCCGTCTGTCCATCTGTCCGTCTGTCTGGTTCTATGTAAACTAGTCCCTCAGTTTTAAAGCTATCGAGCTGAAATTTTGTACAAAGACTTCTTTTTATTGCACGCTGTAAATATGTTGGGATCATTGAAATCGGACCACTACGTCATATAGCTGCCATAGGAACGACCAGTTCAAAAATTCATTTTTGTAAAAAAAAAAACTTTTTATTTCTAAAGATATCTTTTTAAAATTTCACATTAATCAATAGCATCTTTAGTCAAATCACATTCCAAATTTTATTTCGAAAGATATCTTTGCCAAAATTAATATTATTCAATTATATTAACTGCCAAACCACGTTTCTAATTTGGTTGAAATCCGCCCACTATTTCATATACCTCTCATAGGAAGAGTGTAATCGGATCAAGTTTTACTACTATTGTAATTTCAAAGTGGCAAATGCACCATAAGTCACAAAGAAGGTATGATACTTTCCTGAACGGCGCGCCGCCCAAAAATCGTGATTCGTTGGTTTCGACCGCTGTTGCAAAGCTTTCTCATTCGACGACTCTGCTTTGTACATCGCACAAGTGGGAGAGGCGTGACCGGGAATGACCCAAGCAAGATATTACTTTCGCCTTATATAGGTCGACCAACACGAGATGGGTGAGAATTCCTACACGCACGCAAATTACAACGAGCAGCTTGCAAGTAGCTGAATTTCAGCTCAATCAATGTTCTGGCTACCAGGCGACCAAGGCCCGACGTCGGGCTGTCGCGCCACGATGATGATGAATGTTCTGACTAAGCGTCAGTGGCAAGTTACAATCAACTTTTTGCCGGACGACGGTCTTTTACTCTTCTTCCTCCACTTCAGTGGGGGCGTTCACGTTGATGAGCCAGAGGTTGAAAAATCGAGTCTTAATGCGAATCGCACACACCCTTTCATTGATGAGTTTGAAGTCAATAACGTGCGGTTTGAGGTGATTGTTCACGATGAACGCAACTCCAAACTCCTCATGTTCAGATGGTTCACCGCTTTTGAAAATTGTATACGATTTCTTGTCGTTGATCTCGCTGCCAAGCTAATTTGTTTGGACTCCAGTGATGCTCAGTTTGTTTTTCTCGACCTGTGGTAGGAGGGCCTCCCCGGTTTGTTCAGGGAGCGTACATTCCAGGATCCGAAAGAATAATCAGTTGAACTTTTTCGTGGACGTCTTTGTTGATCCGTCCAATCCGAGGCTTTTTTCCTGGTTTCTTTACATGGAGTAGTTTTTACAAGGATGGGTTATCGGCCTATCGCTAAGTAGCATTTAGCGATAGGCCGACAACGACAGGGATGGCCTCGGTGATAACGGTTCATAACGTGTTAGAGTTCACACAAATATGCTGCAGATCTGACTACCTGATTTATGCCACCCTAATAACCTGAGACGCATAGATGTAACTCAACCAGTCATGCAACAGCTATCATTCCCTCCTCCTTTCACAACCATGGCTTGGGACAAGCTTCGGTGTAGTTTTTTTTATTATAAAAGACCCTTGTTGGCAATAAAATGCTTGAAAAACCAAATGTGCCTATCTTCAAGACGCAAATTTGCTAAAAATAATTTCTAAGCTCCGTAGGCTTTGAACGCTTTAGTTTCACCACCAAATACTCGTACATTACATTACATTACGACTCTAGTTATCTCCTCTTACTACTAAAGGGTGTCCCAATAGGGATTTCCCCATTAAAATTCTTAAACAGGCCTAAACGTCAAAACCTGTTTGTTTTGACATTTTTTATCTTGAGTCCATTACATTTTAAACCATGCACCAGTATACAGTCGAACAACGCATAAAAATGATCGAAGCCAATTATGTAAATGGTCGTTAGAAAAAGTGCTCATCGTGCGTTACGTGATTTTTCGATCCGACATATATGTACAGTCCAAACGAGCGCACAATCTCGAATATCGTGGGTGAATTTGAGACAACCGGGACGGTTGTGGAAGTGACAGCACCATCATCGTCCAGTTCGTCCCACCGAAAACATTTCAGCTGTACGCGAAAATGGGGCAAATACTCCGTCGACTTTCATTCGTCATCCGGCTCTGGAGCTGGAACTCTCACGTTAATCTTCGCAGCGAATTTTCACAACGGACTTGAATTTTCACGCCTGCAGTGTTCAAGTGACTCAGGAGCTCAAACTCACAGACCACTTCAAGCGTCGCCAATACGTCAGATGGATATATGAGCAAACATTAGTGGATGACAACTATACAATGGAAGTCATCTTTTGCGACGAGGCACACTTTCACCTGGATGGATTCGTAAATAAACCAAATTGTCGCATCTAGGCTCATGAAAACCCAAGGGAGAAGCCTATGCATGCATCCACGCTATCGCGTTATGCTAATGGATTTTTATGACCCAATCGGAAGCTATGGACGTGGACGATATGTGGTTCCAACAGGACGGTGCACAGCTGGCCAAATAATCACTCTAAAGCAAATGTTCAATGGTTGGATTATTCCCCGAAGCAGTGACGTCGATTGGCCACGCAAATCTTGTGATTTGTGATACAATATGAAATATTTCCTAAAACTCTATGCTTCTGCAATTTTATATAAGACGCATATTTGCTACAAAATGAAACAAACGGTTAAGTTCTTTCAAATTTGACAATGAATTCGGTCAACTCCTGTGCTATTTGACGTGCTACTTGTTGGTGCCTCGGTAAATTTAACTTATAAAGCTGGGGTTTTCAAGAGAAACGATGACGGCTGCGACCGCTACCTGTCGGCCGTCGTGTATTGGCGCCACCGCTAGTTGATGTTACGTTTGCAACGAACGCTATCTAGGAAAGCATCATAGGAACGTTTTAGTGAAGTAAGCCAACACTACATGACGGCCGTCAACTGAGCACATCGTTTTCCTTGGAAAGCCCGACTTAAGACTCAACAACGTATCATCAGAAACTGCTTCTAATGATCTTTATGATGCCACTTATGGAGTATTTCATCTACTCGTATTCAATGACTGCTTTAAATATTCATATGTACATATACAGTCGGCGCCGCTTACTCTGATCACGTTTTGACTGAACAGAAGTGATAACAATAAACGGACGATAACATTAAGCGAAAACGGCCAAAAATCATGAAACTCGTCCCAAATTAGATAAAATATTCAAAGAAATAGTCGTTACACCAGAATTAATTAGTTAGAAATACATAACCCTTTTATTTACTGTTATTTGTTATTATTACATTAAGTTAAGGCCTCAGTTTCTTCCTCAGTAGGGACCACTGCATTGCAACTGAAACTGATCACTAAGAGATCGAAACATTATGTAAAGCTCGACACACATAGCAACCATTTTGGTCGCGAGCCACCATCGAACCACGTCAAAATCAGTAGAACGTGCGGAAAAGATAATCTCCTCATTTCCACTGTTCTATTGATGTCGATGTGGTTCAATAGTTGGTGCCGTTCCAAAAAAACGGAGCAGAATGCAGTAGGGAGCGGCCTATTTCTATAGATACGAGTATTGACTGAGAAATTAAAAGAGCGATGGGCGCCAAATAATCACCACAACTTACAGGTCTTATTTTTTTTTTTGTTTTGTTTTTTATTTTCAGTTCAAGTTTTTGAGCTGTAGCATAGGCGAGTTGATAACATTAACCGGAATATCAATTACAATAAGCGATGCTTTGTCATAAAACTGGTTTTCAAATTTTGATAAAAATAAACCGTTGATAACATTAACCGCGATCACAATAACCGGAGTCCACTTAGAAAATAAGATCAGCTAACTTATTGATATAATATTTATTCAATTTTCTTATAAAAGATCAGTAGCTCTACGCGTTGAGAGCTGTTTTCACTCGAGGGATAAGTTAGAGTCCTGCCCCACATACAAAAAAAAATAGTCCAGATGACATATCCCCACCTTCTGCTAAAAGCTTTCTACGCCACTGTCATTTACTCGTATTTTTGTGCAAAATCAGTTCCTAGTCCGCCAACTTTACCCGATCTCTTCATTATTCCTTTGGCATATGTTGTCCCATATGCTGTTAATATGCATCCCTTAAGCTGGAAAGTTAACAAAGTTTCCAATCACTCAGCTATGGCTCCATTAATGTCCACTTTCATCCTAGTCTAGTCATGCATGAAGTACGAGCAGTTGCCACTGATGAACCTTCTTCTTATCTCATTTAATCTGGTGCGACTCGTGAGCTTCGGATATAAGTTCGTTACCAGCTATTTGCTTGTGTAATTAGGTTAGAGATTACAATAACAGCGTAATGGACATTAAGGGGCATAACCTGACTGCAATGATGATAGTTCTGGGAAATTGTGTTTTGAAAACTCACACACAGAGGCAGAAAGAATCTAAGTGAAATGGTAATTTGAATCAAGATAATGCTGATGTTCGATGGTTCCTGCTGGGGGTTGTTAAATAGATATAACTTTTACTATTTGCATCTTAAGAAAGTTAAAAACAAATATGCAAATTTAAAGATTATCGGAAAAGATTGTTGCCCTGGATGACAAAAGAAAACTTTATTATTCATTTCAAGATTCCAATTCCATCCGTTACCATCCATTACTAAACTACGAAATATATCTCTAGTCACAACTGATAGTCAGTTCATGTTTAGAATTTCAAAAACAGAATAATGTTTCCTTTTTGTCACATTTCTATTAATCCGGGAATGTGTGCTTTGGGTGAAGCTTAAAACCCCGAATTTCTAGTTGGAGGACTATTCCGAAATTACAAGTAGTACTCGTATGTACGAGTATGTACGGTCATATTCGATATTCACATGTTTGCCCATTTCGGTTACTTAGTCTATCGACAGGAACAACAATAACAAGGACGATGTTAGCAAACATGAGTTTGAAGTGCTATTTTGCATTCGAATGAACACATACTGTGCAGGATTGTCAGTCGGGTGACAACTCGGTAAAGTGCTGAAATTTTGTTTTTATCCCTTTATGGAAGGATTGCATTATATAGAGCTGACATGTTCAGGAATTCAAATCGATAGCTGTGAAATTGTTGCATTTTGTTTTCAATTTCGTTTAATAAGATGTTGATATTGAGTTAAATTGACTGGAAACATAAGTTGTTTGTAGAAATAAATTTAAAACTTTTTGAAGCGCAAAAATATTTATTTCAACAGCTTTGTTGTTGTGCCTTTCTGGCCGAGCTATACGTCGCTCAAAATTTGGCTTTGAACCGTACACTTTCATCGCGGATTTATTAAGTATATACATTTCAATTTAGTATAGTATTTCATTAGAATAATTTCAGTTTAACTTAACTTTAATCCTGTCACTTGGTGATACTAATGCCCTACTCTTCGCACGGTTAACTCGTTAACTTGTTGCTGGCATCATTATTTTATCGGAGCTCTAGTAGTTCCGATGTTGACCATCATCATCATCATCATCGTGGCGCAACAGCCCGACGCCGGGCCCTGGCCGACTTCATCATCCTACAAATATCTCGGTCAAGTGACCGCGTCCTCCAACCTTGGACGCCCAGCAGTTGATGATGATGATGTTGACCACTATAGCGTTGGAGTGTCCGCAGCAATGACATGACGGCGCTATTTCTACATCCTTTTTTAAGTGTTTAGGTCTATAGAATGAAAAATCTTTAGTTAAAAGTTATCAAGAGTTAGACAATGAATGACTAGAAATGTTTAGCAATATTATAGTTATTTCCAACTCATCCATTCCGTGGACACGATGATACGCAAGCGAGTAGAACCTATGTGGTGTCCTTTCGCGTTGGCTTCCAAATATGATTCAAATTATGCTTAATATGCGTACACATGGTGCTAAAGTTACTAACTTTTTAAAGATTAAAGTTTATTTTAGATGAATCAGCAAATCATTTGCGAATTTAAACATTGTTGAGAGCACATTTGACTTTCTTATCTTAAAAAATGCGGATTTTGGGAAAAGAGTACTAAAAGCAAGTATTACGGCTCATTTCGCAAATTCAGCATTTTAAGCTGTCTCACTATTCTTGCGAGTCAGTATCATGTCTGTCTGTACCAGTCGGCTATTGTCAACCTTGGAGCAGGAACCCAGCCTCGACTGAGAACGATGAAGTAACTCTAAAATTCGATTCGAATCCAGAGTTTCAGAATTTCCGAAATCATCGAGTATTCGATTCGAATCCAGAGTTTCAGAATTTCCGAAATCATCGAGTATTCGCTTCAACTTCAAATGAATAGAATAATTTAGTATCGAACAGTCGATGATTATTGAAATGGAGATATTCGTCTTGAGGTTACATGATACTATGTTTATCTTGGAGGGCACTCAACTGGTTTTCACTGATAAGGCTAAATTTCTTGGTCTTATCTTTGACAGGAAGCTAAGGTGGGAGCTTAATATTCAAGAACGAGTAAGAAAGGCTAGGCCTGTTCCTAATACCGGGATCCCGGTTTGGTACCGGTTTTTTCAGTACCGGTACCAAAAACTAAGAGTACCGGTATCCCGGTTTTTTTAGTACCGGTATTGAGTACCGGGATCCCGGGATTTGAGTACCGGTATTTTCAACCACGAGCCGGTTTTTTCATGAGTACCAGGATCCCGGTACTCAGTACTTGTTCTTTTCAGCTCCGAGTCTTTTCAGTACCGAGTCTTTTCACTACCTGTTCTTTTCAGTACCGGGATCCCGGTACTCAGTACCTGTTCTTTTCAGTACCGTGTCTTTTCAGTTCCTGTTCTTTTCAATACCGGGATCCCGGTACTCAGTACCTGTTCTTTTCAGTACCTAATATTCATGATTGATGATTGAACACGGCAGCCAAAGGTGTTGAAAATCTTTTTTCTTTGCAAAGTATCTTTTGGTGGTGCTTTGAGAAAATATATTTTTTTTTTCGCAATGCCTTTGCGATTTGTGTTAATTTCACTTAAGGGTTTTTGTATGAAAATATAACTTGTATGTTGCGCAGGTTGTCGCTATGCAATCAAGGATTTTTATATGTACGTGAGGAGAATTTATGGAAAGAGACGAATGTGCTGTAGATGTAGAGTCCTTCGGTAGCAGCAAGGGCATTCGAAAAAGGATATTTTTGGCAGGGAAGCGATAAATGGGCAATGGGTGTCATATGAACCGGGGTGGAGAGGCGAATGTCCAGGAGTACTGTAGATGGCATTCCGGATCCTTCGGTGGCGACAAGGACATTGCCCATTATTGCCCATTTTTCACTTGACTTTAGTGAATGTCCTTTTCGCCACCGAAGGACTTGAAATGCCATCTACACTACTCCTAGATATTCGTCTTTTCACCCCGATTCATATGACACCCATATTGCCCATATTTCGCTTCACTAGCAAAAATATCCTTTTTCGAATTACAGCCGAAAGTGGTATATTGGATATAGTCGTACATAGCCGTTGTACGTCCTATTTTATTGTACGGTATTAGTGTGTGGTGGACAGCACTCAGAGTAGCGGCCTACTGTGGTTTGTTTGGGAAGGTACAAAGGCTGGCTTCGTTCGCCACGACGGGGGCTTTCAGAACTACTCCGTCTGCCGGACTGGACGTGATTCTAGGCTTGCTCCCACTGGATATTCTTGGCGAACACCTGGCAGCAAACACGGCTTTGCGCCTTCGCGAGGTGGGCCAGTGGCGTGCGCTGAGTGCGGGACACTCTACTATACTGAACAACCTGGATCTCCCCAGGGAGACGGACTACAATTCTCCAAAATATCATTTTGGCAGAAACTTCTTCAGCCTGATTCCGTCGACGAGTCTTTGGACAGGGGATGTGCTCTTAACTACCAATACCATGGTCATCTATACAGATGGCTCCAGAACCGACGAGGGGGTCGGGGTAGGCATTTACTCGGAAGGACTGGGGATTAACCTCTCACTCCGTTTTCCCGGCTATTGCAGTGTCCTACAGGCGGAGGTTTCGGCGATCTCGGAAGTCCTGTCTTGGCTGGGCAGTCATGTCATCACTGTGAAGGACATCACTATTTACACATATAGTTAGGCAGCGATTCGCTCACTCGAATTTGCCCTCACGACATCTAAAACCATTGATAACTGCCACTTGGCCCACGCAGAGATGGACGGCTTCTTCATAGTGATTTTGTGGGTAACTGCAAGGCGGATGAACAGGCTCGGGAGGGTACAACTGGGATGGTTGACGAAAGACGCAGAGTCATTAAAACGCCACTTAGCATGTGCAAACTGTCGATTAATACAGCTGTTGTGAACAGGGCTAATACAAGATGGCTCAGCGGCAACACCTGCCAAAAAACGAGGTTGATTTGGCCGACATTTGATCCCAGTTGTTCTGCCACACTGCTGTCGCTGAACAGAAAGCACATTGGCAGGGTAGTAGGGGTGATCACGGGGCACTGCCCAATCGGGGAGCTTGCCAGGAGACTCCGGATTCCTCATCACGACTTCTGTATGAGTTGGGGAGATGCAGATGAGGAGGAGAGTGTTCTCCACCTTCTCTGTCACTGTCCGGCCTTGGCCGGCAGGAGAAGAAAATTTTTGGGTTCTTGGGTCTTTTATGATCTGGATGACCTTAGGAATATGACAGCCACAAGGCTCAACAGTTACATTGCTAGCACAGGCTGGTTTGATATGAGGGTTCGTTTGAAGGCGATTTTTTTGATGGTACCACAACGGACCCAATGCTGGTGCTAAGTGTGCTGTGATATATCACGACAGCCCCTGCACCTAACCTAACCTATGTTTATCCTTTCGAAAGCAATTCGATTCAAATCCAATTACACGATAGAGCTCCTGTTTTTCGTTATTCGTGACAGTAACAATTTGTGCTATTTCGAGTTTTATTTTATTTTCTTATCTTTTTTATATTAGAAAAGACTTAAGACCGGGTCGTCTGGTAACCCTGCTCACAGTCCTAGTTTAAAGTTTCAACACACTGCGAAGGGATATTTTTTTAATAAAATAATTTTCACTAGCCATACATATTAGCCAAACCCAGAGCCGGCACTACTACCTATATATAAGCACACCGTGACTCCAACGGAAATTAGCACCCCAATAGGGTCTAGACTTTTAATGGCTTTTTGTTTAATAATTAAATTTTCGGGTGCAAACTTCACGCAAAAATTTTTATCGTGCAAAATAGTGCAAATGCTTAAAATCGATGGATAATGAAGAAATCTAGAGTTCCTGACTAATTTTAGAAAAAATTCTGCAAAAATACAAATTTTATAAAAAAAGAAAATTTAGGGGTTGCAACCTGACGATATGCAATTTAACTAATACAGGTTAGTTCCCATTCATCAAATCAAGTTTCAATTTATTTTCTAAATGAAAAAACCTCCGGCAGGCTAAGAATTCTCAGGTTATGGTAACCTAGACATCCTCACTCACTCCTTAAGGGGGGAAACCACAAGAGGAGGTTCCAAAAATCTAACTTTTTTTTATTGCGTAAATTGATAGCTTACCAATCCAAAAATACGCTGCCAAAACAACAAAGCAAATTCGCATTCGTTTAGATTTTATGAGCATAGAACTGAGCGCTCATCGGGTATAGTCTACAGGCTCGATGGCACTCTAGGGAGTAGGGCGGAGCACTACCTGAGGTAGTTACTTTATATACCTATACTTACGTAGCCTTGTAGCGGAACGCCACTTTTGCATCTTTGTTTTCAAATAACGGTATAGAAGGTACTGAAAGCATCAACAACACTTTCGGTTATGTTCTGTTTTTCAAACGCGTTTTTCTCAAAATGACTTTTTTCACATTTTCGAGACTTCTAACTCAAAAAGTAATGAGCCGATCATTATGAAAATTGAAAGTATGATTTTTGATAAAATTACAAAATTATGAACTAACATTTGGGATGATATCATATTTTTAAGGGTTTTTTTTTTTTTTTTTGATAATTAATGAAAAAAAATGTGGAAATTGAAAAAAAAATTCCAATACCTGCGAAATTTTTAATTCCCATTATTTTCACCTACATTGAGGTTCATATTCTCAGAAAATAAGTTAATAATGTAAAACGAAAACCTTTTTTGTTTCGGGTAAAAAATTGGAAACGCTACACGACCCGCAATTGGAAAACTCTAGTTACGACCTTCAGCGAACATCAGTGCGTAACTTTGTTATTTTAGGCTAATATTATTCAAAAAATTCACATAAGTTATTCGAAATATGTATAAAATTATTTCAAAATTTGATTGAATTCTAATTAATTCTTCCCATCCAAAAAATTCCTACAGAATAAGTGAAAATGAGCCTCCTAATATACCCCCCCCCCCCTTAAGTGACGTCATAGGGATGAAAATCTCCAAAAATAACAATTTTTAAAATCTTCATAAATTTCTACATCACTCCTTAAAAGGACCTCTAGCCAAGTTCGGAACTCTGCGGTGCTGGTGTCCTCCATCCCCCACCCACAAGTGACGTCATAATTATGAAAACTCGAAAAAGATACCCCACACTCACTTTGATACGGCCATACTAACTGGAATTTCCAAAATCTTCAGAAAGCAATTATTCGACTATCTTTTGATAACGAGTTCCGCCCTCGGAGTTGGTTTTGTTTACGTATCATTACCCCCAGTTGAATCGATTGGCATCATTCGATTTTTTTTTATTTCTCTCGTTTTTTAATGTAATTTATGTGCGTATATTGCATATACACTCTAAAAAGTGAACTTAAAATTCCTCTCAATTTTAATTAATTTACTTATTTTTCCGCTCATTTATTTATTTATTTATTACAGAAGAATATAACAAAACTAGTGTTTTATACTACTTAAATTAAAGCACTGGCTACTAAGGCCTTAGGCTTATTTTCCGCTCATATACACATCAAGAATTGATATTTAAACAAATTTTATGTAATGTCTAAGAAATTCGGAAAATCACACTAAAATTGGTGTTAAATTTGAAATTATGTATTTTTACAACATTTTGTGTATAATTCGATTTTTGGTACATTTTTACAAAGTTCTGGTTCGATTTCTAGTGAAGGCATTCGTCTTTTCAATTTATGGACAATTTATGTGTCGGACTATGAGCCCACACAGCTGTTAAATGAGTACCCATTCATCCATTAATTAGAGTTGCGCCAGTGATTTATTTTTTAGGTGTTGAGAAAATATGTAATATAGCACATTTCAGGGGTAAATTGATTCATGTTTCTGCTTTTGCAGAGCATTTTAACATATTTTATTTACGGGTGCAAATTTGCAAATATTTTGGAGTACTTGTTTACATATTTTTTATGTTAAATTACACTCGATATGTAAATCTGCATTACAGAGTAACTTTGCATACAGCAACTACTGACAGTATTGCTACCCTACACTAGACTAGATAAATACGCAAAAGAACGCGCCTTATATGGACCGGACGGTTTTCCGAGGAAGAGGGCGTGTGTCTCCCTGTTTACTTCATACCTTATCGCATGTGCTAGAATTACTTCAGAGAGTTAAGTGTACAATGTAATTTCGTCTTCTTAAATCCCTCTCAGTGAATGCAATAATTACATGTTCCGCTTTTTGCACAAGTGGCAACTCTACTAAAAGCTTTTGTGGCAAATATCTTGGCTTTATAGCAGGGATACTATGGAACGAAAGCTCATATCTCGTATTGTAGACAGAAACCGAACAAACTTTCAAAAGCTTAATTTGCAAACTTGCAAGTATTATATGCTAGATACAGTACATGTAAAGATTTGTGAATGAACTCACCATACATACAAAAGATTAGATAGATTCCTTGAAGTATTTCGATTTGCATAAACAAACAGTAACAAAACTTCCTTGGGTTTATTTATTGGTAAGTCAACGATCGAAGATGGCTGTAGTTTTTCGACAGTTTCTCTTTAAATTCGCGATTTAAGTGGTAAAGATGACCATAAAGGAGTCCGTACAGCGTACACTAAGGCCGGTTTCACATGGAACGCACGATACACGGGATTCTAGCAGAAAGCACCAGTGGCGAGCGAGCTTTCATACGAGTGCAATTTAAAATTAATCGCCGCACAAACAAAGCTCGCTCGCCACTGGTGTTTTTTGCTAGAATCTCGTGTATCATGCCTTCCATGTGAAACCGGCCTAAGGCTGCGCGCATGTTGGCTCACGTTCGCGTGTCGCGTTCACGTGTTTGTTGTCAAACGGTTTGGGTCTATGGTTTGCAACCAAAGATGCGAATCTGTCAATATGACAAATGCTCGACTATTGTCGTATCAACAAATTGGGTTCATTATTGTGCTTTAAAACGGATAATTAGATAAGAATTGAGTGGCAAAATAAACGACTGGAGAGTGGTAGAATGTACATAAGCAAATATTTCATACTAAATTACTGGCGTTAACACACAATAATGAATCCAATTTGATGATACGACAACAGCCGAGCATTTGTCAAATTGACAGATTCGCATCTTTGGTTGCAAACCATAGACTCAAACCGTTTGACATAAAACACGTGAACGCGACACGCGAACGTGTCCCAACGTGCGCGCAGCCTTACAGTTAACTGACGATATTACTGCAGGAATGAGAATATTCTTGTAGTCTAGTCATCAAATAGTTTTCCTAAAACAAATTGTGGTGTAGTTTGGATTTTTTCCTTTTGTTTGCTTCCAAAATTTGTTTTTTTTTGTGGAATTTTGAAATTTTGTTTGAAAAATTTTCACATTCAGCGAAAAACTTTCTGGGGCAAAATGAAAGATCCTGAATAGATAAATAAAAAAATGGTAGCGCAAATTTTTCCGTATCTTCAATATTCGCACTTGAAAAAGGCTAAAAAGAAAAAATATTGTAATGTTTCTTCTGTTGAGCGAAACAAAAACGAACCCAGGTTTTTTAGATATTCTTGTGCTGAATAATGAAAACACTTCGATTGAAAAACACACACTTTATTTACAAAACGAACTAATTATATACACGCGTAACCGACAATTTACGGATAACTATTCGCTTTCGGCGGATATCTGACACCAATGAGCTTTCGCTGAGAACTACATTCCGATCCCGCTTTATAGCGATCCAACCGCCACTGAGTGTCGAGTCTGACTACTTCTCCTCTCCTTCGGTGACATATGCCTTTTATAGTTGGAAATCCATGCATTCGTCAATTAGCGAAGACTCTAGATTCTTCGAGATGTTCCAGTCTCGGGTTTCCTTTATTTAACGAAGGTTCGACAATCCGCTTCATTAATCAATGTTTCTGTTTGGAGAAGGTTCTAGACTATAGATGGCTCGAGAATCGCCTAGTGTCCATTCAATTTGTACTTGTCATCGATCATTCGAGATTATGATGAAGCTTAGTACAGTGCGTGTCGTAAGAGATACCCACTCCGTACACGCAACAATATGTTATCTGATGAAAGTTTCAAGTGAGAATTTCTCGAAAACTATTAAGAATACGGAAAAAGTAGTGCTACTCTTTTTCATTAAGCTGTTCATAGTCTCTGATGTTTTCTCACAAAATTTTTTGCTACGGTTAACGGTTTTCAAATTTTTTTTAAAAAACAAAACAAAATAATGTGATTTTATTGTTTTTGGGCTATAACTCATCATAATCATCATGGCGCGACAGCCCGACGTCGGGCCTTGGCCGCCTGGATCGTTGTCCTTCAATTATCTCGATCACATGACCGCGTCCTTCAATCTTGAAAGCCCAGTAGTTGCTCGGCGTCCGCATATGCTCAGCTCTCCCGACGAAATCTCGGTCGACCTTACAGTCTCGCTCCGTCGACTCGTCGTGCGTTCATTACTTTCTTTGGCATGCGATCATCGTTCATTCGTTGTACATGCCCTGCCCATTGAAGTCGCTGTAGTTCAACGATTTTCGAAACTTCCAGCTCATCCTACAGTTCATACAACTCATGATTGTACCGGATGCGTCACCTATCTCGATCGGAAACAGCTGCGAAAATGCGCCGCAGAACCGTGCATTCGAATGAATGTAGCATCTTCCAAACTCATTGTGGCCCGATGGTTTGCCACTTCTAAAAAATGTGTGCGATTTCTTGTCACTGATCTCGCTTGCAAGCCAATTTGTTTTCTGGACTCCGGTAATGCTCAGTTTGTGCTTTTCGACCTGTTGAAGGAGGGCCTTCTCGGCACTGGGTTTGTTCAGGGAGTATACATTCCAGGATCCGAAAGAATAATCCGTTAGTCGTTTGCGTGGTCGTTGTTGTTGATCCGTCCAATCCTAGGCTTTTTTTTCAGGTTTCCTGACGTGGAGTGGTTTTTACAAGGACGAGTTGTCAACACATCACTTAACCCCATTCAGGAGGTGGCCTCGGAGATAGCGGCTTCAGATGGTTTAATAAACGTGCTGGAGTTCACACAACTATGTTGCAGGTTCAACAACAAAACCATTCCATCCTACTAAACCTGAGACGCTTAGGTGTTGGTCAGCCATTCAGGCTGCAGCTATTTGCCTTTTTCCAAACTGTCTCATCACTAAGACTTGGCGGTCAGTGATTTTACCCACTGGAATTACCAGGGGGCGCCCACGTGGAGGACTATGGAAAAGCCCTTTTGCCACCCGGCTAGAACCACAACAACAAAAAGAAATTGGTAGCAACTGTCAGATTCGTAATCCACGCGGCGAATCATCTGTATGGTGGCTGTGTGGATTCGCCAGTCGCTGTCCAGTCGTCTCGAACCCGGCCAATATTGTCAGAAAAACTGATGAGAAATTCTAGGAATAACTGACGATAATCTGAAGCGGAGATACTAACCTTCCGTTTTTTCTGTAAGAATATCATCAGTTCAACACGATCGTAAATAAATAGGAACATTCCTGTTTCGGAAAAATTAGTAGAATTCGCTCTATTTGATTAGCAAGAACTTTCACAAAACCCAAAAAATTTCCGCCTTAAGACCTACAAATCCCCCCGCATGGATTCTAATTTCTTACCACCTAAAGCAGAAATGGACCACCTATAGCGGAAATGCAGCAATGAATGAGTTTTAAGAATTCCCTCTAAATGCAATAGAGAGAATACTCCTAATATTCGCGAAACAGGAATGTTCCAATAAATAAATAAGAAGCCCTTTACGGATAGTAAAAACTCTAATAAAGCCGCTTCTAAACGATGCGTCCAACGTTCGATCCAACGTTGGATCCAACGTTTGAATCAAACGATTTGGCAATTGAAGCGACAAATGTATCTTCTCAACGGCAACGACAATTCGATCGTTCTATTCAAACGTTTGACGGTTTGGCCGAGTAGTCAGTTAATAAATTAAATTGAAATTACTTATCACGGTGATGGCGGAAGGAAGAAAAGATAGCATCTGTTGCTGCCGCCATGGTGGTATTGTCGTGTTGCTACTTTTTAATTTAAAAAAAGAATCCGGTTTACCAAATTCGTTGTGCCTTGCAACCGAGCTTGCTTCAAATGTTTCTGCTCAACGGTTCGGCAATTGTTTCGTTCAAACGTTGGAACGTTCGAATTCATTTGATTTGGGTACGAAATTCGCCAACAGAGCGAACGTCTTCCAACGCGAACGTTCGACGCTTGACATTGGAAGCTCGTAGCTCGACATTCGGCCACACGATGCTACGAACCATTAAGCGTCCAACGTTGGAAGGTGTTCGTAGCATAGTTTAGAAGCGGCTTAACCCTAAAAATATGAAAATTGCAAGCAAAACCAGTATATTGCATCATAGTGCATAATCAATATCCAGAATGTGATCCGAGCATCATAACCTATGATTTTCCATAGTACGAAGCATATTTTCTGCCCTAACTATCTAACTAACCATCGGCCACAACTCTATGATCATAGAACAATCATAACTTCCAAACGTGTCAATAACACAACATTCGGAGCCATGCTAAAAATATAAACACCAGGTCTCAACTAAAGGCTGATACTAACTTCTTCGTGCGTAGATCTTGCATTTATCTGTCTACCACGAAAAATGGACAGTAGAAACTCGCACACAGCACATGTCCGCGGCGCTCTACACGGCAACTGAACTTCCCGTTCTTACTTAAAAGAGACCGATCACCACTATGATGACTGCATGAAATTGGAGTGGAGAATTTTTTTCAATATGTCCGGTTTTGTGTGAAATGAAAAATTTGACTACTGAGGGAGTGAAAATGTGGGATTTCGCGTGAAAAGGCGACGTTAGTACTATGCTTTAAGATACAAAAGTACTCGTATGTACCTATATGATAAAACAGGTGCTCATGCTGATCTTCAATTCCCTGATCTCTGTCCATCCGTGAAATTGCAGTCATTCGCACAGCAATTCAATGCACGAATGCATATTCAATCTGAGTACACCATATTGAGGAATTTGCACTTGCACTTATAGGATCATTGATGAGGATCGATTCAGGTTAAGTGCAAGAAATGGAGGGTACGTAGACTCCAAAGAAGAAATTAAATGGGGTGAAGATCATACTTACATATACATACGAGTATGTGTGCACGTTCAAATTGCAAGATAGTGGATAGTGCACTTATGTGGTTCAATTTAAGTTTTAAGTATATTTCAAGTTATCACTGAAGATATAGTTGTTTATCCTGACGGAATAGTTAATGGATACAGATGAAATTAATGAGAACAATGCCACGGGAAAAAAAACACAAATAGGAATGCTGGCCAGTCTTTGGGCCTTTCCCATCAAAGTACGGTTAGCCTCTATATTCAGAATAGTACACCAGACGCTACCCCAAACATAAGTATAGGACACAAAACTATAGGACGCAAAACAGTTACATAGAGCTAATGGAGTATTTTCGGTTGCAAGCCCCAGTTTTTACCTATGTATAGCTCTCTTACAGGAGCAGAGTGCAACAGTAGCATTATTACCCCCTGTTTCAAATTCATTATAATTTCTTATCCAGATCCAGTATCCCAGAAATTTCGCCTATCGGCAAAAACAAGTTTCGCACCCTGCAGCACAGGAGGCGCTACAGAATGTGTCTTATAGTTCCTTGTAAAAAGAACAAGCTTAATTTTTTGCGGATTATTTTTTATCCCAGAGTTATCAGCCCAGATGGTTAATCCTGCGAGGTCATTTTGCAATACCTCACTAAGAACACTAGGGAATTTGCCTGACATAGCAATGGCAATATCATCCGCATAAGCGACAACTTTGCAACCCAGCCCTTCCAGGTCAAATAACAGTCTGTTGGCTACCAAGACCCAGAGAAGGGGAGAGTGCATCCCACCTTGGGGAGTGGAGAAGAACCATGGTGTATTCCTTATTTTCCAGCGATTTTTCGATACAGCTCACCAGAAAATATAGGGCTATATTGACTGACTTGCCGTTAAAGTAGGCATGCTAGGAGGAAGATTAAAGATTCGATGGAATTTCACCGCGTAGATGAACGTCTATAATAGCCCACATAGACGATGCAATCCGTCGTCAGTGTATGTGACTATCGTTGACGATTTTTTTGACAGTTCCATATAATTTCGATCGTCAGATATTTTGTGGCGATCGCACCGTCTATGGCGGGTCTAAGTCTCTCGAACAATTTTAGAAGAACCGATGATAAGGTGATTGGCCTAAGATTATTCTTACGAACTTGCAAAACTCTACCCGCTCTTTCGGCATAAAAATTACTTTTTTCCAGATAGATAAAGGTTGAACAAGGAGGGAGGTAGAACTCCTCCTTGTGCACACCTTGTTTGATCTTCTTTAACTTCGATTTCTTGCTCCAAAATATTGTGTAGGACTGCCTGCCTGCCCGCAAGATAATTGGCAATCCATTTGGTTATTTGCGTTGGATGCGATGTACAATTTAAGTCAGACAGAAGTGCTGAGTAACTGACTTTGTCGAAGGTTTTCGAAGGGCCAAGTGCCACTAGAATTGTTCTGTGACATGGATAAAGTTTATTAAGGCCATTGTGGGTGCGAGATGTAATAGCATACAGGGCCGTCGTCGTACCGTGCATCCTTCGGAGGCCGTACTGGTGGTTTGCCAGTTGGATGTGGGCCGCAGTAACAGGGTGGATAAGTGCTTCGAGCGTTTTTGGCAACTAGTGACAGAAGTGTGATGGGACGATAGGACTCGCTTTTTTCCCAGATTTCAAGATTGAGATCACTCTCTCTTTCTTCCAGAGCTCTGGAATAATCAGTGATGTGATGGATAGTTTAAATGTACCCGTGAGATATTCGATAGCTGGTATGTCGAGGTGTTTGAGCATTGCCATTGAGATTCCATTAGGTCCCGAGGCTGTCGCGTTATAATAGCTGCAACCACTTTTTCCGTGGTGAAGACTGGTATGTTGTCTGCGGTTCGGTTATGGATCCTCCTGAAGATTATGCATTTAAGTCTGCCTTGTACTATAGAGGATGTTTAATAAATTGCGCAGTGGGTAGGGTCGCTAAATGAATAGTCTTCCAAATGGATGGCGACATTCCCTTTCTATTTTGGTGGAAGTGGATTAGAGGAGGCACGAACTGTCGACCATAGTTTGCTCACACCCGTGGTTAGGTTGCAGTTATTCAGATGAGTACTCCATTTTAACCTCCCGTGTTCGGCAACTTGTCTATGAATTCCGCAGTTCATTTCGTGAATTCTGTGATCGTCTGGGCAGGGGGTGGCACTTCATACGATTTAAGCAAAAGCGCATTGCCAATTGATACGCAAATAATCAAATGAAAGTTGCCTTTAGAGGGATAGGGACGGCAACATTTTAAAAAGCTCTTCAAATTCCAACTGCCTAGTACGTTTCATCGTATGAGTAACATACTTGCTATTCCGCATTACCCCTTCGTGTACTGATGGAATCCAACACATATGCAACTACTAGGCAGGCACTCTTAATTCGTATAGAGTCCCATTTCTTGTTAGCAATAACAGGGGGGTGGCACTTCATACGATTTAAGCAAAAGCGCATTGCCCATTGATACGCAAATAATCAAAGGAAAGTTGCCTTTAGAGGGATAGGGACGGCAACATTTTAAAAAGCTTTTCAAATGCCAACTGCCTAGTACGTTTCATCGTATGAGTAACATACTTGCTATTCCGCATTCCCTCTTCGTGTACTGATGGAATCCAACACATATGCAACTACTAGGCAGGCAGTCTTAATTCATATAGAGTCCCATTTCTTGTTAGCAATAATCTCTATTCTTTGGCAATAATCTCTATTCTTTGGTCTGGGCTTACGCTACTGATGCAGTCTCTCTCGCTTGACAACCTGACGGCTGAGGTAAGCAAGTTAGACCGAATTTGTAATGGGTGGTTTGGTGGGCATCTGAAGATGCTCGTGGAGACGGAGCCTAAGGTAGTATAATGACCGTGAAGGTCGGATCGTACCATCTGGCGAAGAAAAGGCCCCTCAACGAGCTAAGCAGCAGCCTATGCTTGCTGTAGCTCAGTTCGGGACACGTGGGCGTGGTTTTCGCCGCTCGTTGCCCCTGTCCTTTGCATGTTAACCAAAATAGGCATGGGGAAGGCAAGACAAACATGGGAGTCAAAAATGGGGAATAATAAAACAAGGAGATAAGGATGGAATGATTGGCGGATGGTTTAGTTGCCCTCGCTCCCGCATTGGGGTCTGGATGTAATGGGACCCTCGGACTCTGGTTTCGTACCACCGACAGATAATTACTTATCAGGTGCTGCCATCGATCTGCCAGTGGAAGCAGCACTACCAGACCATAATATGGTTCATTTCAAATTTTCGGAATACGTCCTGCAGGAATGAATTCCGGATCGTGTATGGTCGTTTCAGGCCGCCTTCAGGCGGCCGGATTGGGTTTTCAGGCGGCCGGAAGGAAAATAGTTCCCGCCAGGCCTCCACCACACACATTCCGGAATTTTTCTCCGGAAAAACTGATCAGGCCTGGCCTTGAGTAATTCCGGATCGTCAATGGCATGTGCAGGCCGCCTTGAGTCGGATGGATAATTGGAAATCGATCTTATCATCATAGAATGAAAGTATCTATCTATTGGATTGAATTGTAGGGCATTTTACTTTCCATAGCACAATTCAATGCAATATATATTAAAATTCATTCGGACGGCCTGTCCGGAATTCCTCAAGGCCGGACAATTCGCCTTAAGGCGGCTGGATAGGCCGCCGGACAGGCCACCTGACACCTGACAGGCCTTTGAGGCGGCCGCATGGATAATAGGAGATTGATCTTATCGCCATAGAATGAAAGTATCTATCTATTGCTTTGCCTGTCCGGCAGCCTGTCCGGCGGCCTGTCCGGCCGCGTGACTAGAATGAATTTTCACTGAAGTTTTTTTCCCAATAGACGAATGTATCTGAAGCTTGGCAATGGAAAGTAAAATGTCGTACAATTCAAAGCAATAGATAGATACTTTCATTCTATGGCGATAAGATCGAATTCCAATTATCCATCCGGCCGCCTCAAAGGCCTGTCAGGTGGCCTGTCCGGCGGCCTCAAGGCGGCCTGAAGCAGCCATACACGATCCGGAATTCCTCACGGCCGGGCCTGATCAGCTTTTCCAGCAGGAATTCCGGATGGTGTGTGGTGTATTCTATATTCAGGCAAACCGGAAGGCCGGGCCTGATCAGTTTTTCCGGCAGGAATTCCGGATGGTGCATGTTCGGCTTAAGGACCGGCTCCCATTAAGCTCCGATTATGAGGCTAGCACTGGCAATCGGGTTGTCTGGAGACCTGGAACAGATAGTGACAATAAGAGTGGGCGTCTCGTCATTCAATGTACAGAAATCTGAAGCGTCAAGTTGCTCCACTATTGAGATACCTCTGGCGTCGTTGTTAACATGTGAGTGCCAGAGATAATGGTGAGTATTGAAGTCACCAAGCAAAAGACGATGATAACCAGTGACGAAAATATTGATATTAACATGGTAACTCGAAGGACAACTGGATACCGGTGGAGTATATAAATTTGTAAATATCAATATCAACATTGCCCGATTTTATGGCGATGGCTTGCACTTCCATGGTGATATCGTTGTTGATGATATCTATTTCACAGTATTACACGGAATTGTGAATGATGTAGACAAGTCCTCCTCCAGCGTTGGTCAACCTATCTTTCCTGATAATGGCGTAGTCTCCATGAGTGTCGAGGGACGAACTGGGATGAGGCTGCGTCTCCTGTGTGGCTCCAAATTGGATACGGTGTCTGTTCATGAATGAGGTGAATTCAATTTTATTTTGCAGCCCATTGAAATTTAGTTGGGCGAGTGAGAGCGTATCAAAAATGCGATCGGTGGTGCAGGCGAGAGATTGTTTTGTTGGGGAATCCTATTGGAACTAAAAGGGACGAAGGTAATAAGGTAAGATGTCGGGGGACTTTGAGATTCGCAGTGGAGTTCGGCAGGGGTGCATCCTCTCACCGATTCTATTCCTCATTGTGATCGGCGATGTGTTGCATGCACCCCTATCCGGACTCGACAGAGGAATTCAATGGACTTTGACATCTTATCTACAGCATCTTGACTACGCTGACGACATATGCCTACTACTCTCCCACAAAATCATGGATCTGTCCGCAATGGCGTTAGATCTCGAGAGGGAGGCAAGCAAGGTTGGGCTAAAGATTAATACCAACAAGACCAAGGTTCTTAGCCCGCCGTTGCGAAAAAGAAATCCGACACCTATTGCCATCAATATTAATGGGCAGCCTGTGGAGAAGGTGGACAACTTCGTCTACCTGGGTAGCATTGTTGCCGAAAATGGTGGTACGGAGCAGGACATCGCTCGTCGTATCATCCAGGCTAAACGCGCATACGGCATGCTGTCCAAAATCTGGCACAGCAGTTAACTCAGCTGAGCCTGTTTCGCTCCCTGGTACTGTCTGTCAGTGCTTTTGTATGGGAGTAGTACAAGGAAAGTTTCCGTAGGAGTTACCAGAAAGCTGCAAGTTTTCGTCAATTCATGTCTTTCTTTTCTGGCCCGAAACAATATCAAATGAAGAACTAAGTCGGCGTGCGGGTTACATGCCAACCGACGAATTGATACGCAGGCGAAAATGGCAGTGGATAGGTCACATATTGCGGAAGAGTGATAACTGCATTGCTCTGCATGCCATGAAATGGAACCCCATTTCCAGCCAAGGCCGACCAAGAGGGGGTCCTCGAATCACATGGCGTCGATCTGTGGCAAAGGAGTGTCAGGCACTGGGTAAGTCTTTTGGGGAGTTGCGCCCTATTGCCCAGAACAGAGTACGATGGCGCGCAGGAGTAGTTGACGCGCTATGCCCCGCTAGGGGTTAAGGCAAAGTAGTAGTATATACACACCGACCACTAGTCATTAGCATTTTCAGTTCTAGATCCCAGTAACCAATTCGGTACTATCATCCAATGTCACGCTAGAGTTCACTGCTTAAACTTTGTCCATTCTAGTCCTTCTGAAACCTTCTCTAACCTACTCCGCTGAAGAAGTCGTCGTATTCACCCAGCCAGAGTAAACATACTCCGTACTCGTATGTGGTGTTTACCTTATCAAAAGTCAGCTCCACATTACCAGTTCTTTACTCAACTCACCTACTAAGTAGTTTGTCTAGACATATCAAATATGAAAAGAATTTACCAACCAGAATTTGCACTGAGTGGACGACGAATGTGAGAACGTACAACTTATTCGATGTGTGACGAAATCTCGAGATATTATACACTACACCACAATAAAATTTTTCGTCAATATGCATTGCAGGTATGCATTTTAAAATAACGAGATGGACATACAAATTGCGTGAAGTGCTTTGTTTATGGTCATTTCAAGGTGGTTTTGGCTTGAAGTGTTTTTTCGGCGATTTCCGGAATGTAATGGTCCGGTTGACAGGCAGTAAAGCGTAAACTGCGGCGAGATTGAATGCAAAGATACAGTAATTCTCCGGTTTTTGATTTTAGTGGACATGTCTTTAGTTCACAGATTTATCTGGAAGGAACAAGGTTTCGATTAATTTTAAATATTGATGAAAGTTTCTCAATTTTCAATCTCCTTTTTGTGCATTGCATCAAAAAGTCAGATTATATTTAAGGTAATCGAGATACAGCCAGTTTCCTTGCTCAAATAGTGAAAACAAGAAGAACTTAACCAAAGAAAATGAAAAGGGTACAAAATCCATTCCAAATTGCCTGCAATTAGCCCAAATATGTCTCCACCACAACATCTTTATAAATGTATCAAGTTTTTTTTGTGTATACCTATGTATGTAACCGATATCTCGTAAAAGATTGTCATTGCAATTACACGAAATAAGCTCCAAATAACAGCTGCTCACCATCTCATCTTAAAGTGCAAGTACATATTCGTATATCACAATATGATCCCCAAGCGTATAATGGTATCAAAACAGATTCCTTGTTACATACGCATATCTGCGTTTTTCTGGTCTGCATGATATCTGAACCCTTTTTAACATACTCTGGGTTCCGGATAATTGTATCACTGCAACGTGAATGATGCGATGAGTAGCAGCATACGAGTAACATGCATGTTGCTCAGTGCATAATGTGCATTCACGTACAAGGATTAGGTTTCCTTATATGGTGCAAAGGAGCCCAATGCATATTATATCCGTCTATATTTCGGCACATGCTTGACTTCACCACGCCAAGTCTTCACCTCGTTTCGGCTAAGGTAGCTCAGTGAAAAAATAAAACGACCAGAAGTTTCCACATATCAATAGAGGTGTCAATTGCACATTTTTGCAACAATGTTGCATTGTGGTCTCATGACATGCAAGACGCACGCGTCATTTTGATGTAATTGTGATTTAGAACAAGAAAGAAGCAATCACTGTTATTTAATATTATTGCCATTTTGTTGTATATGCGTAGAGCAAGATATATAGGCACGTTAACAGGCGTGTAAGCAATGCCTTCTATTAATGTCAGACAGGTTGTCATTTAAGACGATGTGGTATTGTGTGAATTTCAGGGAATAGATACGACTATATCTATCTATTCCTTGAAATTCACACAGTCGTAGTCGTAGCTGTCCCAAAGATGCAAGCTCTCATTTTATAGTTTTAGCGAATTACATTGAATTCAACGAAAGAATTAGTGGAACAATAGGAAAATATAAAGTTTATCAAAATTTTTAAAGAATTCCACTTTTAGGACAACAACCTAAGTTGTCGCTGCTTCGCAGCCATTCTCAGAGGGGCACCGAAATAAGCAATGTCGAAAGTGGCCATCCGAAATAATCCATATGGATTCTTACGTTTCGAACCGAAAGTGTCCCTCGGAAAATAAACGAAATAAACGATGCATGGACAACATCGGTTTCATATCGAAATAAGCGAGTGAAAAAAAAAACCAGACCGAAGCTTCGCTTCGGACTCCAGGCCCTAAACTTCTACAGACCTAGTGGTGATACAAAAAGTACCTATTGGTAACGACCATATTCATAAAAAGTGAGTTTTTTATATGGCCAGTTTATAGGGGAGGTTGGCGCTCATTCAAAAGGGTCTCGACCATTCGAAAAACCAACTATCTAACCCAGACTATAAATATTTTTCGAACTTTTCAAGTCAATAGCTTCATTCTATCGAAAGTTATCGCTTATTTGAAGAGTCACTCGTAGGGAAGCTAGAGGTTTCTTTTGTCGGATCTTGCGCATTTTCAATAACAAACAACTTGAGCGTAATACGAGTACAAACGGGGCAGACGGAAAAAGTGGACAGTTTTTGCCACCTCGGAAGCGTAGTTACAGCTGATGGTGAAGCGGATGCTGATGTACTGTCTCGCATCAAAAACGCTCGGGCAGCTTTCTTCATTTTGACTACTTTCTTGGCAAAACAACAACATCTCCAGAAATACAAAACTCAGGATCTTCCAAACCAATGTAAAATCTGTTTTTCTTTATGGCTGCTCAACTTGGAAGGTGACCAAGGCGATAATAACAAGATTGCAAACTTTCGTGAACCAGTGTCTACGCTGGCCGAAGGTCATTTCTAACGACGACTTCCTGACCAGGACAGGATAGACACCTCCATAAAAAGGGAAAAGCGGCAACGGATAGGTCAAGCATTTCGAAAAGGGCCGGAAAACATTGCTAAACAGGCCCTCGATTGGAATCCACAGGGAACCGATGCCAGTCGCCGCGTTGGACGACCTAGAAACGCCTGAAGAAGGTCAGTTGAGGTTCAGGGTAAGTCAATAGGCAAATCGTGGAGTCAGTTGAAGGCGATGGCGGCGAACAGGACGAGGTGGAAAGTCGGCATGGTTAATGCCCTATGCCCCACAAGGGGTTAACAGGATTCAGAGAGAGAGCTTCATTTTATCGAAAATTATTTCTTATTTTAAGTTTCATTTGTAGGGGAAGTAGGGGTTCATTTGGTCGGATCTGGCCTATCTTTAACACCAACTAACTAAATCCTACTTCGGACATTTGACCAAAATTTCATGTCGCTGGCTTCATTCTATCAAAAGTTATCGTTTATGTGAAGATTCATTCGTAGGGGAGGTAGGGGCTCCTTGGGTCAGATCTTACCCATTTTCAGTAATAACTAACTAGATTTTCCTATCCACATCCGACCAAATTTTCAACTCGCTTGCTTTATCCCGTCGAAAGTGATCGTAGTTCAATAATATTTCAATTCTTGCCATTTGCAGGGGAGGTAGGCGTTCCTTTGGCCTGATTATGCCCATCTTATTAAAGCTCGATCATCTTTTCACCTGAAGTTTACGTACTAAAAATAACCTCGCTACGTCAATTGGTTCAAGAGTTATACATAAAAACCCTGAAAAGGGTAATACGGGGCTCTTTGTAAGAAAAGTACCGTTATTTTCAAACTGATCAATCTCATTTTTACAGGAAAGTCCAAGACGACACTTTCAAGTCATCTGCCAAAGTTACAGCTTTTAACGCTTATTTAATCGGGAGTTATAGATACATTTAATTATTGTGAATAAGTAGAGGACGAAGGCGCTTCTTTGGCCGAATCACGCCCCTCGATACCAACTAACTACATCATACTACAAACAGTTAATTATAAGCCTCTAACTTTATTCTATCGAAAGTTATCGTGCGAACGAACAGACAGACAGACAGACATGGTTAAATTGAATCAGGAGGTGATCCTGATCATTTATATATAAACATTGCTATACCTCCGGAGCCTCCTTTAAGGTGGTACATATTTTCGCCGTGACAAAAACATGTCTAAAGGGCGGAACCCGAAAACATATAAAGGCTATATAGCGATTTTCGTTTGTTTCGTCACCAAAGCCATTCATCTGGAGGCTGTCAGTAACTTGATGACGGAAGCGATGCAAGCTGCTCTGCGAAGATTTGTTGCCCGACTTGGACTTTGTAAAAATATTTACTCACATTTCGTGGGAGCTAAATCAACTTTAGACAAAACATACGATAAGTGCATAAGAAATGCGAGCGCTGACGTAGCTAAACTAATCGTTAATGACGGAATCAAGTGAAATTTTATACCAGCTGGTTCACCACACTTTGGAAGTCTCTGAGAGGCTGGAGTTCATTCTGTTAAGCACCATCTTCGTAGAACTGTTGGAAACCACACTCTGACTTATGAAGAATTATCGACGGTGTTCACACAAATAGAGGCATTTTTTAATTCCAGACCATAAAGTCCTCTTAACGACAATCCCGAAGAATTGACATGCCTATAACAAACGCCATCTAGATAGACAGGCCTGCGCTCAGCTGGTTTTGACAGCTAAATTACGCAATTATTTCCTGTGATGACGCCATCGTATCCACAATCCAGTGGTCGGCGACTGATGGCATCGAGTCCCCGGTATTTGTGCGTTCCGTGTTTAGTTTTCGTTTTTCGCGTTCAGTGTTTATTTGTTAGTAAAATTTCATCTAGTGATCCGGGAAAACAAACACGTGCGCGATGAAAGTGTGTCGTGCGGTCAAAAGATGTATTTTGTCAAGTATGAACTGTTCCACGATGCTCTGCGACTGATCCCCGCGGCTACGGCTTCGACCAAATTGGTGCAAGTGTCCAGAAAGTGTGTTTTTAGAGGACTAAAATGCCGTCAGGCGCAATTCCAATTGTAAACATATGACGTGCCGGGGACATCGTCGTGTGAAGTCACTGCCTTGGCGAAGGAAATAATGACGTACGCGATCAGCTGAGCGCAGGCCTGTCTACCTAGATGGCGTTGCTATAACTCCAGGTCAATTCTTAATCGGCGACGCCTTATTGTCACCACTACAAGAAGAATTAAGTGACTCAAAACTTTCCCGATTGCAACGGTGACATCTTCAACGAAAATTAGTGCAGGATTTTTGGCACAAGTGGCGAATGAAATGTTTACATCGACTTCAACAACGGTCTAAGTGGCAAAACCCCTCCCAAAACTTGCAAATAGGTGACCTGGTTATTATCAAGGACGAACGTTTACCACCATTGAAATGGGCAATGGCCAGGGTGATCACTGCTCATCCAGGAAGTGATGGATTTGTACGAGTCGTCGATCTGAAGATAAGCAGCTCTACTATATGCCGTCCAGTGCACAAAGTATGCCTCCTCCCCACACACGACACATAATGGAATACACACAACTACAATAAATAACGAATAACAGTTCCCAAAGAATTCAAGAAGAATATTCAGACAACGCTAAGGATTAGATTTGTAATGAGCGCGTAAACAAATCAATAAAAATATTTATCACACAAAAGGTACACAGTTCAAAAAATACACCACAAATTGCAATACTCGCACTACTGTCTTTCCCATTGTTGCGAACCACGGCTTTGTGTCCAGCCGCCGTCACTGCAACAAAAAAATTATACAAAGTATCTATACTGCATGCAGATACATCGGAACATGGATATGTCTTATGCCTACCGAAAGCGTGGGACGTGTTTTATCGACTGATTTCATTCAGTATAACTATACTGGGATCTTTATAAAACTTACGTCGATATCTTCAACACAACAGGTTCCACGTAGTCGGCAGCCAAAGACAAGACAAGAAGGACACAACTGGTGTCCGAAATGCGCATTTACAAATAAATAAAAAAGAATCCCGTCTTAGGAAAAATCAACGTTTTTCATTTAGTATTGCTATAGGCGTGGAAAACATCGGCGAAAATCTCTTGTGTATTGAACATATCCATGGTCCGATGTATCTGCACTCAGTGTAGATACTTTGTATCATTTTAAATTCGGTTTTTTGGCCATAACTTCTAAACAATAAGGAATTTCGGATTTTTCACGAAATTTTTCCCCCCAACATTATAGACCCCCATGCCCGTGGACCTCGAAACATCGATCCCCACTATTTTTATGCTCCTCAGTCTACTTTTTTTTATACCCTATTTTTTTTTTAAATTCAAGCGTCGCTGTGGTGCAATCTCATAGACTTGTATTGTACATAAAGCCAAAGACATATTCATGTTCCGATGTATCTGCATGCAGTGTAGATACTTTGTATCATTTCCGCTTAATTTCTCCTCACATATAATAAACTAAATCATACCACCGTTTTAATTTCCTCCATCGTTCGTCTGGCTTATCCAAAATACCTTTACACTATTGCAGGTACAAGAAAACAACCACTTAAACATCATCATCGTTGGATGAAACGACAATCGACCAGACGCTCGTCCCCATTCGAGCACATCTCAGCCAACACTAGAGCCACACAGGGCATTCATCCATCCACTCCACACATTCCGTGCCAGGTTGTTGCTAATTGCTAATGCTGGTCGCCTGTTCACCCGTATACTATGTTATCCACTACTTAGGTCGGCATGACGCGTTTAGAACCGAGACTGTAAACGCCGCCAACGCGATTTCCTCCTATTTCTTGCCGTCCACAACGTCAGCCTTTATTGCTATCAACATCTCAACATGTACACACAAGATCCCCGCAAGCGCGCCGCCCGCGCGGATCAACAAGCAACAGCCATGCACAATGACCACTTCACTCAAACGATATGCACAACCCACATTCTAGAACTCGGAAAAATTTTCAATGGGCTTGTTTCCTCTTCTGATCCCCGAGTAGCACAGCAGACATTTCGTGCTACGGACAGATTTTTAGGATGACCCCCAGCTATAAGACATATCCATGTCAAAATTGTTTTCACCAGAATGCTTTTGGCTCGGTGGCACAGGTCCCGGCTAGACCAGAGGAGGTTTTGAGCCAAAGCACCCTGGTCCTAGATTAGTCACCTAGAACATTAAAAATACAAACGAGGGAAGGATTAGGAGAAGGGAGGCAATGTGTCCACTTAAGAACCCAAAGTGATGAAAGAGGCTAATTATCTCTATCTGTCGACGATAGATATTGGCGTAGGTCGGTTCAGCTGAATCAGCATGCAGCATACTTTATGCGTATGTAAAGCGAATGCTGCATGATGATTCACCTGCACCAGTGGTTCGCAACACCATCTATTTCCAATCATCACAATTATTTAGTGGCGAGTCAGGGTGCCCGAAAACCCCTTGTTCCGGGTTAATACTTCAGATTCGCATGGTGTAAATACCGTGAACCTTGCGTTGTACCGATTTGAATTTATTGAATTCCGTCTGTTATCTGCAAGATGCTTATGAAATCTTTAGTTTCATTTTTGATAAGTTTTCCCGTTATCGACATTCAAATTATCACATCGTAGATAATAACCTGCCGCCACGTCTTCAACCTCGATTCAACAGTTTATGTCCGTATCACAATTTACTATTATGAAACAAATGTTTCATGGCCGGAAGAATGCTCTAGGCATCTAAAAAGAAAAACAATTATTCAAAAGTGTCATTCTTTGTTCTTTATCAATAATTTATTTATGTGAATATACTTAACTGATTCATTAAATATGTAAACAATCATCAACTGTCAAATTTGAGATAACCCTAAAATTTAGAAATTGGAGAAATTGTAAAATTGGAGAAATTGTAAAATTGGAGAAATTGTAAAATTGGAGAATTATGTCAAATAAAGGCACTTGCAATAGTGGATCACATAAGAAAAGACCTGTTTTTGAAGTCGGCACCAAGATTGGAAATAGCCGCACTGCACCAGAGATATACAAGTGGAAATTCTGCAAATTCTACCCATCAAATAAAACGAAAAACACATACAATAGTATGAGCCTGTGACGTAATTATTCAGAGAGCCGATATGCGCAAGGCACTTGTCTTCCTTGTATCATGACCTCTACCGGTAGCTCTACCGGAGTAAAACATTATTGTGCTACCCGTTGGAGAGATAATTTCTCCGCTGTTCCACCATCTTATCTCACTAACTCCTAAGATGTTTAAGTTATACCTCAGAAATTCACTCTCTAATTGAAGAAATCGTGCGTTCTGGGGACCTTCTGATCCATTGTCCAGGAGATTACATACATTCCAGAATCCAATCTTTGCCATTGTACGACAGCCAATAATCGTTGGCTCAGTCATTATCCAAGGCATAGTTGACAATCCGTTAGCATATAGAAGACTTTGAATAATGCAAGTTTTTGTTTGTAGGTCTCTACGGTAGGCCACAAAAAGGAAAGACCGTAGTATTATTCTTACGCCCCATACCGCAGGGGGGGATGTTTAACTCAACCAAATCACCGTCATTACTGGAGGCTTAACTTGATTAGCAATGGTCAACGACCACTGCCTTTCCATGGGGCACCTACGCGGAGAACCCTTCCCCCCTTTGATCAATTGATCATGTATTTTCCGATGTTATTTTTTAATTCCAAAAACATTAGATAACGTTGAATTAGCTATCCATGCACATATCTGATTACAACACTCAGCTGATCGATATGTTATAGTATCTATTGAATCAACTGATATGCTGAGATATCCAGAGGCTTTTACTTCCATCACAATAAGCATATAAATAGTTTGAGTTGAGATTTGAATTAATTCTTTAGAAATTGTTGTGGATAGGTAAAAGTATCTTCCACTACCACATATGAGAGTACATCAAACTCATTTATCAGCTCAAGTAGTCCTAGAAAATTCTCATTTTTCAACGATTGAAATTTAAAAAAAATTATATATTGAAGTTTTGGATTGATAAATTTTTATGTCCTCTTTTGGCATATTCCACCTTCAAGAAAAAAAATAGTAAATTCAAATGCAACTAGCGCCACTTGTCCTACATCCTCTTCTGTTATTAACCTTCATTCATGGCCATCGTGTGTGTGATTAAACATTTTATTCAATTAAGAATTCATAACATATCGCATGAATATGTAAAAATTAATTCTTCAGGGAGAACATGTATCAAAGGGCTTTGCACGCACGTCTATCTTTCGCTAAGAAGTTGATGTATAGCTCGAGAACTATTGCTTGTAGCATGAAACATTTTGTTATACTTACAATTATTGTTTTTGAATGACTGTAAGAAAAGCGATAAAACTATTTTGTCGGTTAGAGTGGTGTCAAAAGGAAACATTTCAAGCAGTAGATTTGGTTTCAATTTCGAAATATCCTGTCAGATTTTTTAATGTGAACTCCTTGCTTAAATTGATTCTTCAAACGACACACTGAAAACAAATCAGAATAGATCGGACAATCAGCTAAACTGCCTACGATAAACGCATACGATATAGTGCGATCCTTCGGACGATCACAATGGCTGCGACCCTACGAGCAGATCGGGACTATCCCTCCGGTAAAATATGTACGGACAACTGTCAATTTTTGGATTTAAATACTTTTCAGGTTTATTCAGGAATATTTTCAGATCCAAAAATTGACAGTTGTCCGTACTTATTCTACCGGAGGGGAAAGCATAGGAAAGTCAGGACGCTCGTAGGACCGCGACCAATATTGACGATGACTGGACGCAATATAGCCTATGTGACCTCTTAGGAGATTTCGCCTATCGCCGATTCCATTACATGTAGAGTTTTGAAATTTCCTCTGGCCATGTTCTTAGGTTTGGACCCACGTCCAACACTGCCAAGAAGCCATAGTCGAACTAAGGTTCACAGACGCAACAGATTTTCCAATATTTCAAATACTTCTCCTACATCTCTAAGAAACACTTGTACGCTAAATCATGTGAAAATTAACCCTTGTCCGTCTGACCCACTTCTGGCCAACTATTTTACATTCCGTAAATAGTACAAATTCGCACAATTCCCACTTATACCTAGTAGAGTCAAAGAGCTTGCTGATAATTACTTTATATCACGATACGTGATAAGACCAAACTGACCGCGACTCCAGCGTCAATTAATGGGCAGAATGACAATATGATTTGTACAATACATCGGATGGCATAGTATAGTATATCCACACGTAAGATACTGCAGATACATAGATACATATTTAACATTTTGCAATGAAATACGCGTAGATACTGTACTATTGATAGGTGTAATGAATGCGGTGAGAGTGTAATCACGTTTGCATGTGCCGCCACCGTCGACGACGTCGTCATTATTATCAACATCGATGATTGTCAATATAATAACAAGAAAACGACTCTACGTGCAAATCCGGATTCATTGTACCTGGTGACATCGTTTACTATGGTGTTTTTTATGATATGATAAGAATACCTAATTCAGGGCTGATTAAGTTGTCGGACTTTTAAAATAAAAACAGAATCAAGCTGGCATAGGCACTTATCTGTTTGGGGCATCGCGTAATTTCACAATTTGTTACATTCATCATCAAACTGTTGATAATTAGTTTAAATACGAAAATAATAACAAACAATAATTTTCTCCTAAAAATTATGTAGTGATTGTGGTTTCTACTACAGTAGACAGGGCCGTCGAGAGGGGGGTGCGGAAGTGGCTAATCGCAACAAGCACGTGTTTTTTTTTTGGGGGAGGGGGATATTCATCATCATCGTGGCGCGACAGCCCGACGTCGGGCCTTGGCCGCCTGGATCATTGTCCTCCAATTATCTTGGTCACGTGACCGGGTCTTCCAATTTTGGGAGCCCAGCAGCGGCGCGGCGTCCACACCTACTGAGCTCTCCCAACGAGATCTCGGTCGTCCTCGCAGTCTCGCTCCGTCGACTCGTTCTGCATTCATCACTCTCTTAGGCATGCGATCATCGTCCATTCTTTGTACATGCCCTGCCCATTGAAGTCGTTGTAGTTTAACGATTTTCGAGACTTGCAGCTCATCGTACATTTCATACAACTCATGGTTGTACCGGATGCGCCATCCATCTCGATCGCAAACAGCCCCGAAAATTCGCCGTAGAACTTTACGTTCAAAAGTGTCTAGCATGTTTTCGGAGGCTTGAGTTAGGGTCCATGCTTCGCAGCCATAGCATAGCACTGGTCGTATAATGGTTTTGTACACGCGGAGCTTCGTGTTTCTGTGCACATGCTTCGATTTCATTATGGGGAGAACCGAGAAAAAAGTCTTATCAGCTAACTGTATCCGTCGCTTGATTTCGTCAGTTTCGTTGGCGTCCCTTGACAAGTTGCAACCCAGGTAAATGAAGTTGTTCACGAACTCGATGTTGAGGTCTCCCACATTGATGCTTGGTTGTGCAGGTGTCCTTGTCACCGATTGCATCATTATTTTAGTTTTACCCTCGTTAATACGTAATCCAACTTCCTTTGCAGCGGTATCGAGCGTATGCAGAAGTTCTTCTGCGTCAGCCAATCTTCAGGACATGATGTTGATGTCGTCGGCGTACGCTGCTAATTGTGTCGACTTGATGAGTAGCGTCTTGCTGTTGTCCATATTCATGGCCCGAATAACGTATTCCAGTGCTAGGTTGAAGAGCGTCGGTGCCAGTCCATCGCCCTGTTTCAAACCAGTGCGTGTTTCAAATAGATCAGTAAGTCTATTCTGGATCCTGACTTGTGAGACGGAGTTGATCATCGTCATCTTTGTCAGTCGCACTAGTTTTGCCGGTATACCAAATTTCAGCATGATGTTGTACAGTACTCCACGATCGATACTGTCGTATGCCTGCTTGAAGTCGACAAAGATTTGATATACGTTTACGTTGTATTCCCAGCACCTCTGAAGTATCAGTTTGACTGAGAAGAGCTGATCGGTTGTGGAGCGACCAGGTCTGAAACCGCTTTGATATTCGCCAATGACTCGTTCTGGGTACGGTTTTATTCTATTTTCCAGAATTTTCGTCAAAATTTTATAGGACGTACAAACTAGTGAGATGCCTCTGTAATTCTCACACCGCAGTTTATTTCCTTATGAATTGGACAGATGATGCTTCTGCGCCAATCGTCTGGGGGGGATATTAAAACAATTTAAATTAAAAAAAATCAGGAAGGACGGGAGGCCCGACACGAGAATCAATCGTAGCTCTACAAACGCTCTTCTTAGAAAGCTTTACCTGTGTATCATATTTGCAAAAACATAACAGGAAAACTCAATAAACGTTTTAAAAATTGTCTTCCAAACTCTTAAAAGGATATAAAATTGCTGATATACCTGAATAAATGCAAATAAAAGATGGGTTTCATTTATTAAACCTCATCGCCAACTACACGCTACAAAGCGATGCCCTGGAAGTGGAGAACGATGAATGTTAGGGAAATAAGTATGGCGCTTAATTTATTTGATGGAAACTCCGCTGTAAATCGGTAACCACTCATCGGAGATGGTTTTGCTTGATCTCAAATTGTTGATTTTAGTCTTTTTTTACTAAAATAATTTTGCTAAAAAGTGAGAGTGTATCCGGAAAAGTAAATCAATGTTTAAAAAAAAATGCCAAAAGTCGCCGGAGATGCGGTGTCCTCGGGGTGGAGATTGTGGTGAATGAGCAAAATATGTACTAGTTTGATAGAGAACCGCTGTAAATCGGCAGCCACTAGTTGTAGAATTTCGGACACCGCTTTTGGGGTGGGTACCTCTCACTATCCGGATAGCGACCAAAATCAAGGGATTCAATTTTTTTACAGCAATGTTTTGCTAGCATTGAAAGATCAATAGCAATTAATATAAATATCAACATTAACGGTTCAAAACAGGAGCTTTGGCCCATTTTATTTATTATATTCCAAAAACCCCACATCCAACCAATGGTTATTGGAATATATAGTGGCAAAGGTAAACCAGATAGTCTTGAATCATTTATAAGACCATTTGTGGATGAACTGAAGGATTCTACAGTACGAGCTTTTTTATAAAAGGTAAATAAATATTCGTACATCTTATATAAATGTTTGCATTGTTCACTTTATTTATAATATCGATGTTTATTTGTGTTACTAATTTCAATGGTCAAAATCGGATCCTCAAATTGATCACGAAAAAGTCTCGTTACTACTCGACGCGCAAGCTACATAAAAAGTCTAACATCTTGACAATTTTCGAATTAGCAAGGAAATTACCTTCTAGTTTTGATGAAAGATGCTCCTCCAGTTCCAATGTACTAATTAGTTCCCTAGTTAACTAGCACTAACTTAAACTTAGTTTGGGTCACCGGTTATCTGATCTCAAACTTTAGATAGTAAGATAGTAGTAGGTTTAAAATAAGTTAGATGCAGGTTTAGAGTAAGTTAAATATAAACTAGCATAAGAACCATATACACGCAAGGTTTTTTGTTTAAATTTTTCCTTGAATTATTATACTATGTAACTATAGACTAACTGAATTTAAAGTATCTACCAATCAAACTATAGTAGCAGAGACTCAAAGAGTCTGTACTCTAACTCAATATAACTATCTTGAATGTATGTATTATATTAATAAACGTAAATAAAATAAATAATAACGAGGCCGAAGCGTATATACCCTAGACTTGTACAGACCTAGTGGTGATACCAAAAGTACTAATTGGTAACGACCATATGCATGAAAAGTGAGTTTTCTATATGGCCAGTTTATAGGGGAGGTGGGCAGTCATTCAGGAGGATCTTGACCATTGTTAAAATCAATTAAATAACCCATTCTACAAATATTTGTCGAATTTTTCAAGTCGCTAGCTTCATTCTATCGAAAGTTATTGCTTATTTGAAGTTTCACTTATAGGCGAGGTAGGAGTTCCTTGGGTCGGATCTCGCTCATTATTGCCACCAACAAATAAGATCATGCTACAAACATTTAAACAAAATTTCATGTCTCTAGCTTCACTCTACCAAAAGTTATCGCTTATTTGAAGTTTCATTTGTAGGGGAAGTAGTTGTTTCGCAGGTCGGATTTTACGTATTTTCAATATTAGCCAACTGGATTTTATTACAAACATTTGACCAAAATTTTAAGCCACTAGCGTTATTTTATCATAAGTTATCGCTTATTTGAAGTTGCATTTGTAGGGGAGGTAGGGGTTACTTGGGTCAGATCTTGCCCATTTTCAATACCAACCAAGTAGATCTCACTAACAACATTCCACCAAATTTTCAACTTACTAGTGTCATTCTATCGAAAGTTATCGTAATTAAAAGAATATTTAATTTTTTGAAATTTTGTAGGGGAGGTAGGCGTTCCTTTGATCTGATTACGCCCAACTTACTAGAACTCAAGCAGCTTCCCACCCCAGGGTTACATGCCAAAAATCAGGTGTCTACGTCAATTGGTTCAAGAGTTATAGACAAAAAACCCGAAAAGTAGGGTAGTACGGGGCTCTTTGCAAGAAAATGACCGTTAGTTTTCAACTGATCGACTTGATTTTTTCAGGAAAGTGAAAAATTATCCTCGCGAGCAATCTGTCAAAGTTAGAGCTTTTCATGCTTGTTTAATCGGGAGTTATTAATACATTTAACTATTGTACATATGTAGGGGAAGTAGGCGTTCTCTTGGCCTGATCATGCCCATTTTCAAGATCTGACCAAAATTTCAAGGCTCTAGCTTAATTCTATCGAAAGTTATCGTGCGAACGGACAGACAGACAGACAGACGGACAGACGGACAGACAGACAGACAGACATGGCTAAATCGAATCAAGAGGTGACCCTGATCACTTATATATATATACACATTGCTATACCTCCGGAGCCTCCTTTAAGGTGTTACATATTTCCGTCGTGACAAAAACAATATACCCTATACTAAAAGTCTAGGGTATAAAAATAATAATTTCAATGGTCAGCACGGATGTCAAAAGCGCACAACAGTACTCTACAAGAATGAAATTATGGGGATTCTCAAAGGCAATCCGCCTCATAAGTCTCTCTTACTGTGTTACGAGATCAAAATTGTTAGTTTGGGGGATTTTTTCTCGACGGCCCTGACGGTAGACCTGTTATTAATCATTCTAGTGGTGCTAAAAAAAAATACATTTGTCCACACTTCTTTTTATTTTGCAAAGCCATATCTAATAAACAGTCTGTCTGATTTCTGCTGGATTAGGGTCGGATATTAGGTGAGATTCAGTCTTTACTAGAATATATTACCTTGTGCCCCGATTCGGCAAGAGTGAGTTTTTTGGTAGGCACCGAAAAAACTCACTGAAAAAATTGACCGAAAATATCAGTGCGCACTGAAGCAATTCAGCAAAAGCTAGTGAGTTTTTAAGTGCCAAATGAATTTTTCAAACAATAACATCAAACACAATAGTGCGTCTGTAATTTTTCTGATTGTTGAAAACATCATAAAACGGGTGACGCTTATGTAGTTGTATTGAGACGACGTATCAGGAAGTACCAAAGTTGTCATATGCTTCATATGAACTTATACCTGGAATCGATCCATAACATTTATTCTTTTTTAAGGATTAAAGTGTGCTAATAATTAGAAGTCGGGAATGAAAGTTGGCATCGGGGGACCTCTGGAGGCCACAGCCTCCATGAAGAATGTAACGATAACGGCCAGCGACTTATCGACTTCGCCTGCAGCAGGAATCTAGTCGTAAGCTCTACGTGTTTCCCGCATCGACGCATTCACAAGCAGACCTGGAAGTCTCCAGACGCACATACCGTCAACCAAATTGACCACGTCCTCATTTGCAGGAGATGGGCGTCTAGTGTCATGGATGTCCGCTCCTATCGAGGAGCAAACTGCGACTCAGATCATCACTTGGTGAAGACGACCTACAGATGTAGAATTTCCTCAGTGCACCAGTCAAGAATCAGCCCTCCCAAAATCTTTGCGGTTGATAAGCTCTTGAGTGATGCTACAGCGGTGGCGTATACTACCGCCCTTGAGGAAAAACTATCACCTATGCTACACAACATCAGCAACACAGGCGTCCATGGGTTCTGGGAAGAACTCAAGGGTACCATCAAGGATGTCGCAGAGAAGGTCGTGGGATATAAAGCCCGGCGAGCGCGAAATGACTGGTTCGACGAAGAATGCAAAAATTCACTTGACGCGAAAAACGAGGCCTACAGACAATGGATTCAACGAGGAACCAGAGCCAGAAGAGAAAAATATGACGAGCTACGGCGAATATCGAATAGAATAATTAGACGTAAGAAACGTAAATACTTTGACGAGCAGTTGCTGAACATAAACGAAAACTTAGCTAATAGGAACACCAGACAAGCGTACAAACTAGTAAATACAATTAAGAACGGCTACCAACCCAGGACTAGCCTTTGTAAGGACAAGGATGGAAACATCATCAGCGACACCGATGGTATTAACAAACGATGGGCCTCTTATTTTGAAGAGCTTCTAAACCGACCATCTAACATACCCACACAGGAAGCTCTCGACGATATTGTTGATCTAGGCCCACCCATTCAACCCCCGACAGTAGAGGAAGTTGATCTCGCGTTGCGGTCACTAAAACGAAATAAAGCGCCGGGCGCTGACGAGATTCCAGCTGAACTGCTAAGATTCGGTGGAACGAGTCTAGTTGATGCCATACATCAATTACTCCTGCGAATATGGGAGAACGAGGAGATCCCAGACGATTGGCGCAGAAGCATCATCAGTCCAATTCATAAAAAGGGAGATAAACTGCGGTGTGAGAATTACAGGGGCATATCACTAGTTTGTACGTCCTATAAAATTTTGACGAAAATTCTGGAAAATATAATAAAACCGTACGCAGAACGAGTCATTGGCGAATATCAAAGCGGTTTCAGACCTGGTCGCTCCACAACCGATCAGCTCTTCTCAGTCAAACTGATACTCCAGAGGTGCTGGGAATACAACGTAAACGTATACCAAATCTTTGTCGACTTCAAGCAGGCATACGACAGTATCGATCGTGGAGTACTGTACAACATCATGCTGCAATTTGGTATACCAGCAAAATTAGTGCGACTGACAAAGATGACGATGACCAAATCCGTCTCACAAGTCAGGATCCAGAATAGACTTACTGATCTATTTGAAACACGCACTGGTTTGAAACAGGGCGATGGACTGGCACCGACGCTCTTCAACCTAGCACTGGAATACGTTATTCGGGCCATGAATATGGACAACAGCAAGACGCTACTCATCAAGTCGACACAATTAGCAGCGTACGCCGACGACATCAACATCATGTCCCGAAGATTGGCTGACGCAGAAGAACTTCTGCATACGCTCGATACCGCTGCAAAGGAAGTTGGATTACGTATTAACGAGGGTAAAACTAAAATAATGATGCAATCGGTGACAAGGACACCTGCACAACCGAGCATCAACGTGGGGGACCTCAACATCGAGTTCGTGAACAACTTCATCTACCTGGGTTGCAACCTGTCAAGGGACGCCAACGAAACAAGCGACGGATACAGTTAGCTAATAAGACTTTTTTCTCGGTTCTCCCCATAATGAAATCGAAGCATGTGCACAGAAACACGAAGCTCCGCGTGTACAAAACCATTATACGACCAGTGCTATGCTATGGCTGCGAAGCATGGACCCTAACTCAAGCCTCCGAAAACATGCTAGACACTTTTGAACGTAAGGTTCTACGGCGAATTTTCGGGGCTGTTTGCGATCGAGATGGATGGCGCATCCGGTACAACCATGAGTTGTATGAAATGGACGATGAGCTGCAAGTCTCGAAAATCGTCAAACTACAACGACTTCAATGGGCAGAGCATGTACAAAGAATGGACGATGATCGCATGCCTAAGAGAGTAATGAATGCAGAACGAGTCGACGGAGCGAGACTGCGAGGACGACCGAGATCTCGTTGGGAGAGTTCAGTAGGTGTGGACGCCGCGCAGCTGCTGGGCTCCCAAAATTGGAGGACGCGGTCACGTGACCGAGATAATTGGAGGACAATGATCCAGGCGGCCAAGGCCCGACGTCGGGCTGTCGCGCCACGATGAAAATAATTAGAAGGCACCTAAGGGATACTCAAAATACGTTCAAAAGTACAACGGAGGAATAATTTCTGCAATTATACCGCTTCCCTCTACATCTTTGCATAGATTTTTTGAAGAAAATAAAGCCAAACTTTTATACGGATATTAATGAAAGACGTTCGGCGATTCCCGTCCATATCAGGTTCCTGTGCGCTTTATGGTTCTTCGCTGTTGGAAATTTTCAGCGAACAGTTGGTCAGGACTTTTTTACGTCTATTTCCCAAACATCAGTTCATCGATATATTCATGAGGTTTCCAATAAACTCAATACAATTTCAAGCGAGTATGTTCAATTTCCAAATGAACGCGAACAAAGGGATATTAAATCCAAATTTTCCGAAGTCAGTGGATTTCCGGGAATCATTGGATTAGCTAAGCTCTTTTGGAGCAATTTCTTTCCTTAATGTGCAGTCTGAAAGTCAAACATTTTATATTAGCGACTTTTCCTCAGTAAACACGTACTTTTAGTCGGTTCAAAACTTACGCCACCTTTAGGGGTCCTTCGCAGCTCCTTCTGAAGAATTGAGCTTTTCCATTATCTCCGACCACTTCTTAAATCTTAAGTTGGCACCATCAGTCGACTCAAACCTAAAATTGAATAAATAAATACATAAATAAGGCACAATTAGTTTGTTTTACCTTCTTCCTCTTTGCCCTTTCATAACACTCTGCGGCTTCGCGTTGCTCTGCCTGTGGTATTGGCATTTCGCCCATTCTGGCAATCTTGGATCGTATCATCGCTGAGATTAATGCGTTGTTGTCGCGTCTTCATCTGATCGATCCACGTGTGTTTCCGTCTGCCTCGGGGTTTGGGTCCAGCAACATTCATTGATAGTGCCCTCATGACTGGGTTCTCAGACGGACGCCTTAGAACATGGCAATACCAATCCATACGACGATCTTCGAGCTTTTCAGTGATTCAACAAACAACCTGGAACAGATGAAGGTACTTTTGATACCATCCTTTTTGGTCATACCGGCTGACATCCGTAGCATTTTCATCTCGGTTGCAGTCACTTGATTGGACTTTCGCATGTCCATCAAGCAGATGCATAAATGAGTACGGGACACTTTACCTATCATTGGCAAAATTTAAATTGAATTCCATGAATGCTAGCAACGTCTCACGTTGTTTTTCGCTTGGTTTCTTTAATCGTCCATCCATTTGGTTTTTTATACCCTAGACTTAGAAGTATAGGGTATATTGTTTTTGTCACGACGAAAATATGTAACACCTTAAAGGAGGCTCCGGAGGTATAGCAATGTGTATATATAAATGATCAGGGTCACCTCCTGATTCGATTTAGCCATGTCTGTCTGTCTGTCTGTCTGTCCGTCTGTCTGTCTGTCTGTCTGCCCGTTCGCACGATAACTTTCGATAGAATGAAGCTAGACCCTTGAAATTTTGGTCAAATGGTGGTAGTATGATCTAGTTGGAAGGTATTGAAATTGGGCATGATCAGGCCAGGAGAACGCCGACCTCCCCTACACATGTAAAATAATTAAATGTTTCTATAACTTCCGATTAAAAAATCATGAAAAGCTCTAGCTTTGGTATATTGCTAGTAAGGGTAATCTTATACTCTCCTGAGAAAATAAAATCGATCAGTTAAAAACTAACGGTAATTTTTTTACAAAAAGCCCCGTACTACCCTACTTTTCAGGTTTTTTATCTATAACTCTTGAACCAATTGACGTAGACATCTGATTTTTGGCATGTAACCCTGAGGGAAGAAGCTGCTTAAGGTTCTGTAAGTTGGGCATAATCAAATCAAAGGAACACTTTTTGTGTATTGTTAAAAGAAATAACAAATTTCACTCACCGATTATATGGTCTACTTTCTGCGCAGGGAACATAAAATATATTTATACAGTCTTGTATTTATATAAAACTTCCAACCACGGACCTGTTCACATCTAGCTTTTAGTATATGTAATCACTGTTACTTTTCTTGTTCGACTTCAATGGCGACCAAGTCACTTCAGCCAGATTTATCGCAATTCGTATGCTCTGCATCAAACGTAACATAATCTTCTTTCAGAAATGGTCGGTCACGATCAAACGAATAAAAAGGGTGCAATAATAAAAGGTAGTAGTAGTCCGGATGGCGCAACGGTTAGCACGTTCGCCTTCAACGCACTGGGCCCCGGTTCGATTCCGGGGATTTACGTGTCGGACTATGAGCCCACTCAGCTGTTAAAAATGAGTACCCATTATGGGGTAAATAACTCGGTTGAGCGTGTTGCTGATCACATACCTCTGCACAAAAACCGTCACGATCTAGAAAATGAGATGATGCTAACTCATCTCGAGGCCGTGGTTCAAATTGGACTGTTGCGCCAGTTATTTATTATTTAATAATAAAAGGTAGGGGTTGCTTTGGTTGGATCTTACCCATTTTCAACACCGGCAAACTAGATCTTACTACAAACACTGGGCCGAAATTTCAAGTCACTGGCTTCATTCTATCGAAAGTTATCGCTTCTTTGAAGCGCCATTTGTAGGGGAGGTAGGGGTTTCTTAGTTCGAATCTTGCCCATTTTCAATTACAACCAACTAGATGCTACTGCAAACATTTGACCAAAATGCCGCTCGATAAAATGAAGCTAGTGGTTTGGAATTTTTCTCAAATATTTGTAGTAGGATCCAGTTGGCTAATATTAAAATACGTAAAATCCGACGAACGAAACCCCTACTTCCCCTACAAATGGAACTTCGAATAAGCTAGTGACTTGAAATTGTGGTCAAATTGAAAATATTAGTCACGTTAGACTTGATATCAAATTTTCTTCAACTTTTGTATAGTAGTTTTTCCATTTGGATCATCCGTTTCACAGATCTGTGAGCTTAAATAGTAATAAAGTGTGATTTTTGTCCGAAGCCTCGAAAATTGTCGTTTTTTGACTACCGATTTTGACTATACTACGGACCCGAATTTCAACTTTGAGCATTGCATTGAACACAGAATTTAACGCTCTTTGATCTACTTCTACGACTTTTTTTCGATCCGAGGCATACAAATTATGAAGACAACACTAAAAAAAGGCTCGAATTTCTCCAATTTTCACCAACCAAAAGTTAAGCTCACCTTTTGCGACCGTGCAAACTCAGTTTCCAGGTATTCAGTATCTATAGAAGGGATTAAAATTATTTCCATATTTTTCCCTAATTTTAAGTACATATTAGAATTTTATTTTACTGTCCAGTTTGCATGGATACAATAGATTAAGTTGGTGGTGTACACAAAAAGGCGAATTTAAGAAATGATTCAGTAATTGTCCCGATGTTGCAAGTCGACCTGAATATTCACGAAACCTACAAAAAATGAAACCGGAATATAGAGGGCTACGTCCGCAATCCGAGGGTTTTGTAGCAAGCGCTTATTTTGGTATATAAATATCGGCTCCTTGCTCTTCTTGATACCACTCAGATGGACAAAAAAAAACATAATTAAAATGTCTTACTCATTTACATTTTACATGCCAATTCATATTACGTGATTGTAACAAAACTTAGAACATATTATTGCCTAAGGTGTTGGTTATCGTTGGCCATCAGTACTTTTGACCTCGAAAGTGTTTAAGGCATGCAGGGGTGTGCTAACTGTAACTACAGAAATAAACTATTATTTACCTATTCTGAGAAGATATACAGATTCCATTATTTTCCATTTTATATACTATTCGGAACCCACCTTCCTGTAAGTTTTCATAATTCTAACAGTCTCGAAATGCCACGGGGGAGGGGGGGGTGAATTACGAACTAATATTTTCTCCTTCCCCACTATTCACCTTTCTACAAATTCAAGAAAATGCGAAAAAATGGAATGTACTCAACATTACCTTTCTCACGACACCTCACTTGCCTATACCAGTCGATAAAAAAAAATTTGACCTTAATTTCACCTCTATGTGGACCCCTCCCCTTCCAGCCGGTAAAGTTTGCCAATTACGACGCAGCGCCCCCAACTAATCTTTACCCTTTCAGAAATGATTAATTAAATAACTGCAATTCGCACTACGAAAAACAACATGAAAGTAGTACTCACACCTATGAGGCCGGTAGGTGTAATTTTTGTGTGGATAGTGTCAAAATGCCTAACTTCAAATGAATGTACTATTATTAAATATTATGTGATTGTAATGAAACTTAAAGATGTTATTGCCTATGATGTTGGTTATCATTGGCCATAAATTTTTTTGACCTTGGGTGTGCTTGAGGCGTGCAGGGGTATGCTAACTGCAACTATAGAAATGTACTATTATTAACCTTTTTTGATGAGATATCAAAATTCTACGATTTTCGGTTTTCTATACTGGTAAAATGCCGCTTTTCTGCAAATTTTCATATTTCTAAGTATAACGGTATCGAAATGCAAGAAGGGAGAACAAACTCGGATCACATATTTTCCCCTCTATCTCTTTTCCCCTTTTTCAAATTTGATGAAAATACCGGAAATGAAATGTACTCGGTGTTACCTTTCTCATGATACCCCACTTGCCTATACCAGATGAAAAAAAAAATTTGACCTTCATTTCCCCTCTATGGGCACATCCCCTTAAAGTCAGCCTATTACAACGAATCGCTTTCTCCGGCAAATTATAATAATTCTACATACTCCCACAAAATTTCATGTATGTAGCTTCAGCCGTTCGTGAGATATTTCATGGACAGACGGACAGACATTTGACCGATTTCATAAGGGTTTTGTTTTTAATACAAAACCCTAAAAACAACCTCAAAATAACAAATTTTCATTACAGCTCTGGACGGATAAATAATAAATGCATCATAAAATCCAGGAAATATTAATGTTAATTCAACTTTTCGATTTGAAATCATCAAATGACTACCAAAATCCTGCCTACGTACGTCTTTCACTCCAAATAGGACTTGAATATTCCTTTTTAATTCCTCCCCACGTTTTACCGCTCCAACTTTATCGCGAATAGTTGCCTATACTTAAACTTTATGGAGAACAGTTCTCCTGGTATCGGCCTCCCATTGAGATTATGATATGGTATAACCGTCATTAGTATCTAACTAGTTAAAAAGATTCAACGTTAAGAATGGTGGCGTCCTTCGAAAATGGCGAAATGACAAGAAGAGGAATATTCAAATTGCAGCAACTGCTTCTACTGCATGTAAAATCTAAACTATTAATAGCCCGAAACTATTTCACGATTTAATTTCGAGCTATTACTCGAGTTTACGAGTAGGAACATCTAACATTAAAGTGCACTTTTATTAAGTTCATCCAATTCTCAGTAAAATGTTACTGCGTACTTTCAATAAAGGTCTTATGAATATTACTAGAAAATTCAATATAATAAGTACCACAGTGATTCAAGTCATCGTTCTTCGCTTATGCAATCGGAAATTTTCATAAGGATCCATATCATTAGCCGTAGTCGAACTTAATTTATATTCCAAATGTCATTATTGATTTGGTCCCAATAATTCATATACAGTGAAACCTCTCATAGCCGGACACTCACGGTCGCAGTCTTTTTGTCCGGTTATGGGAGGTGTCCGCTTATAAGAGGTGTTAACCAAAATTCAGTGTAAAACGCATTTCAATAATTTTAATCTGTATTTATTTCAAATGATTAACAAAAAAAGTTTTACATTCATGCTTAGCATACATATATGTAAACAAGTATGTAATGTCTAAAAAAATCATTATTTACTTGGATGAGAAAAATTTGATCGATTTTCGATTGATGAAGCGTACTTTCTTTCCACTTAAAGTGCTGATTCTCAATCCGACTTTCTGCGTTTTTTAAATGTTGAAAGGTGACATAATCCTCTTTTGCGAATTGCTTCAAACGAGCAATTTGCTTAAGAGCTTCTGCGTATGACTTTATCGGATCGGTATCTTGAGTGACCTCGACATCGGAATTACTTTCGTCCTCAATGTCTATTGGATCTTCAATTCGAGTCTCAAAGTTATTATCTTCAGTGTGTATAGTCCTGTCAATGTTCAAAAATTCCTCTAGACTTTGATTTTCTTGACTGCCGAACACATTCTGTAAGCCGAATAAGGTAGACAATGGTAGGTCATCTTCTGCATCGAATTCTGAAAGCTCCTGATTTGTTTCTATGAATGCTGCCTTTGAGAAACAGTTTTTGATGGTTGCTACATTTACTTTGTCCCAAGAGCCTTTGATGAAGTACAAAGCTTCGAGAATATTAATCTTTTTTTATAGTTCCGAGGCTGACTTTGCGGTATCAATTTTCGCAAGAATGTATTTGAGAATTTGTCCTCGGTAGGGTACCTTAAAATTTTGTATCACCCCCTGATCCAGAGGTTGACACACCGACGTTGTTTTAGCTGGTAAAAAGACGATGGTGACATTCGTCAACTTAGAGTCTCTTGGATGCATTATCCAGAAACAAAAGTACTTTTCTGTTTTGGATCCACATTTTGCGATCAAATTGTTGAAGCCATTCAGACATAATCTCGCGCGTCATCCACGCTTTGCGGTTTGACTTCCAATTAACTGGCAAATCTTCTAGGCGAAGATGCCCGAATGCCCGAGGTCGGGCGGCCTTGTCGATAACGAGGAGCATCTCTTTTTCCCCTGCCATGTTTACACAAAATAAGATTGTCAGCCTTTCTTTGGATAGCTTACCGCCATCACATTTTTCAGATTTTAATGAAAATATTCTATCCGGTAACGCACGGAAAAAGAGACCACTTTCATCGGCATTTTACAAATCTTCAGGCTTGTACCCATGTAATATGGAGGGTAATTTTGCCCTAAACTGATCGACGTCTATTTGGGACACGTCTGAAGCTTCACCAGATATACACTTATATGTTATGTTGTGCCTTTTGCTCCACTTTTCCAACCATCCATTCGATGCACAAAATCCAGAACAATTCAGTTCCACGGCTATTTGCTTTGCTTTAGCCTTAATTATTGGTCCAGAAATCGGAATATGTTGGCTTCTAGCCTTGGCAAACCAGTCGAAGCATAAATCGTCGATTTTCCTTCCTTCTGTTCCCAGAAAACCTCTCTTTTCATTAACGTTGGCGCCCGACTTCCACTTACAGCGAATAGTTTCCCGATTTTTCACAATATCTGCGGCCTGAGTCTTCCCAATTCCAAACCTTAAAACAAGAGATGTAATCTTGGTAATTTTTCTAAAATATGAAAAATCACCTCTTGGCTAGTTCTCTAACGGATAGCTTTTCTTTTTCGTAAACGTTAATTATATTATTTTTCTCGTTTAGAGAAGTGACAATTTTACGAGGAGCCATGTTGATATTAACACCAATAACACCTTTAAATTAACTTAAAAGCTAAAACACACGCTCGGAACACTAAAATATACCGAGCGGAATCAAAAGACAGTAGAAAACCGACTCCCAGGCACAAACGGATGACATTCCAAAACGGGGAACCACCTATTACATTACAATTAACGTCCAGTCATAGTTTAAATGTCTTTAATAAGGGAAATCACCAAATTAATTGTGATTAAGGTTGATGTCCGTTCATGAGAGGTATTTGGAATCATATATACAGAAATATGGTGTCCGTGTCCGTCTATTGGAGGGTCCGGTTATTGGAGGTAAATTTGTTCCCAAATGGATACCTAAATCGTGTGTATAAGTTATTTGTCCGGTTATGGGAGGTGTCCGCTTATGGGAGGTGTCCGCGAGTGGAGGTTTCACTGTACCTATAAGTAAGTCATAAGCAGATCATACAATATTCATACAATGTCGCTAAAGAACTACAAGTAAAGTATTGTACATACATATGTATCGCCTGTTGGGAAGAATAGTGATACAACTCAAAATTTTAAATTTTTGGGATTAATGAACCTACAGTCATTATCTTTAAATTTTAACCTGGAAAATTGTCATAAAAATATTTCCAACGTTTTCTGACTGGGAGCGGCATGTGTCAATATTGTTGCCTTTATGTATGCGGGGCAAAAATTCTCTTCCAATGTCCTCCTCGTGGGTGCTCCCTAGAACGGCAGTTGAAGCTTCTGATTCGGGTGATGAGACCAATGCACTCGAGTACTTTTGAAGGCATTTTGAGTCCTTTAGTCGGGACTTATACCATTTTGAGTCCTTTGGTGTGAAATAAAGGATACTCTTGGTAAAAAACGACATTATCGTCAATGAAGCGATAACTAGCCAAGATGGGTATCATATGACTGAGGATGTTAAGGCGAATGCACTAGATAGTTGGGACGCTACGCGACATAAATCGACGCCACCTTGCAAAATATGATAGAGAAATGCCGTTTGGTACGAATGTTGGTGGGGCCCATACTTTCAATTTAAGAGATGGAGCCACCTTGGACCCCGCGGCAGAGCGGCTGTGCGGGCGAAAAACCGCGAAATTTGAGCCCTTTTCTTAATATTCTCCTCGTAACTTCTGAACTGAGCCTCGTATCGAAAAACTTAATAGGTTGTAAATTAAAGACCGCTAAATTCTACATCCAATGCATTGCTCAAAGTTGAAATTTGGTTTAGTAGGATAATCAAAATCGAAAAACGTCACTTTTTGAGGCTTTTGAGAAAAATCACACTATATCGCTTTTCAAGCTCACATATCTCTGTAACTGATACTCTAAATGAAAAACTGTACAAGTAAAAGTTTAAGATATTTTGATTTCCGGTTTAACGTGCCCAATATTTTTCAAATCGGTTAATTTTTAGTGTAATTGTGAGTGAAAATGCTGGAATGCTTTCTTAGCGATTCCAGCTTTAATAGCTCTATTTCGGTAAGTATAGTAGCTGAAGTTTTCTTTTAGTCTCAATTTACAGATAATTAAATCTTATTCAAAAAGTCTTTGCTTGATAGCTTGGCTTGATAGCTTAGGTCATAGTTGCGTTTTTTAGGGTTTTATAGAAAAAATAAAACCCTTATGAAATCAGTCAGATGTCAGCCTGTTCAAAGAATATCTCGAAAAGAGCTGAAGCCACAGGTATGGAATTTGGTAGAAATATGAAGGATTACTACAATTTGTGTCATAAGGCTTTTCATTAGTGGCCAAATTGCAAGGGGTGAGGGGGTAACCATAGAAGAGAGAGTTATTCGCCGCTTGAAGCACATATATGAAAATTTCCAGGATGGTGATATAATTAGGATAGCGACGTTAAATATCCAGGATGTTGATATCCTTAGGAAAAAGTTTAATAATAGTATATTTGGATAATTTGATTTGTTTTGTGTTTCGTGACAAGTAGTAATGTGTTACAGTTATCAAAATTGATAGTGCGTATGATAGATGCTGATTGTTATTTGGTGAGTTTGAGGGCATCCCTTCAAGCCATGAAATTCTGGCAAGCTGTGGAAACGCAGCAACATATTCCATCTCCTGGAGATTGGGGGTGGAAGCTAGAAGGAGAACGTTGGCTCCCATTATGGATAACAGCGCCGGTTGCTGCAAAGGCATGTGCCACTCTTCAGCGTTGCAGGTGCAAGACACCCAGCACGAGTAACTGTGGCTGCAGCAAAAAAAGTGTGTCCTGCACAAAGAGGTACACCTGCAGTTGTGAGTCAGCCACTGTAGGGTAGCATAACGTACTTATTGTGTATTTACATCTTTGATGTTTCCTCAATGAAGTAAATATTTTCTTCATTTAAGTTTTAAAAAATCCGGAAAAAATGCGAATATTATTGTAGCTTGTAACTTATGACCGCAAGGAATCGCGGTTGCCTTCATTCGACTCAGAATGACCAAATACATTAGGAATCAGCTTAAGTGGCATAAAAACTTTTTATTTTCAAATTATTTGATAAAAAAGCTTAATTAATAAAAAAATAATCTGGAAAAAATGTGAATATCTTTCGAACTAATGGTCGTATGGAAGTGCGGTTAGTTTCATTCTACTCAAAATGATCAAATACATTAAGAGCTAAGTTAAAAGTGGCATAAAAGATTTTTATTTGTAACTTATTTAATACGTAAGCTTATTTACTTAATCACAAAATCTGGAAAAATATGAAAATCTTTTGATTTAATGATCGTATGGAATTGCGGTTGATTTTATTCAACTCAAAATGACCAAATACATTAGGAATCAATCTAAAATGGACAGAAAAGCTTTCTATTTTTAACTTATTTAATAAAGCAGCTTATCAAACTAATATCTTTTTTTATTTAAATGGGAATATCTCTTGAACTAATGATTGTATGGAATAGCGGTTGATTTCATTCGATTGAGAATGACTAAATACATTAGGAATTATCCTAAAAATGGAATAACAGCCTTTTATTTTCAACTTATTTAATAAAATAAATATTCAACAAAAGAAAAAAATTTGGAAAAATGTGAATAAGTTTTGAACTAACTGTTGTATGGAATTGCCTTTAATTTTATTCGACTCAAAATGATCAGATACATTAAGAAACAGCCTAAAATTGGCATCAAAGCTTTTTATTTTCCACTTATTTAATAAAAAAGCTTCCTTAAGTAATCCAAAAATGTGGAAAAAATGTGAATATCTTTTGAACTAATGGTCGTATGGAACCACGGCTAATTTTATTCTACTCAGAGTAACTAAATACATTAATAACCAACCTAAAGCTGGCATAAAAACCTTTTATTTTCAACTTACTTAACGTAAAAGCTCATTTGACTAATAAAACAATCTGGAAAAATGTAAATATCTTTTGAACTAATAGTCGCAAGGAATTGCGGTTGGTTTCATTCGACTCAAAATGACCAAATACATTAGGGACTATCCTAAAACTGGCACAAAAGCCTTTTCTTTTCAACGTATTTAGTAAAAAGTCTTATTTAATTAATAACAAAATCTGGAAAAAAGTGAATTATTTTTGAACTAATAGCCGTATGGAATAGCGGTTGATTTCATTTGACTTTGAATGACCAAATACATTAGGAACCAACCTAAAATGTCATATAAGTTGCTGGAACTTTGAAATTATGGAAGAAATTTAATCATATAATTAACTAATTATTTAATTAATTAAATAAGTCTGACAAAAAACTTAGCAACACTCACACTAAACAAGGTTAAAGTATCTACGAATTGAGGCTAAACCAAAACTTTTAGCTGTTATATTTATCGAGATACAGCTATTAAGGCTCAAATCGCCAAAAAACCATTTTTGCATTTTCGCTCACAACTACACTAAAAACGGACCGATTTGAAAAACATTGACCACGTTAAACCGGAAATGAAAATATCTTCAACTTTTACTTGTACGGTTTTTCATTTGGAGTATCCGTTACGGAGATATGTGAGCTTGAAAAGCGATATAGTGTGATTTTTCTCGAAAGCCGCAAAAAGTGACGTTTTTCGACTATCGATTTTGATTATACTGCTAAACCAAATTTCAACTTTGAGTAACGCATTAGATGTAGAATTTGACGTTCTTTAATTTACAACCTATTAAGTTTTTTGATCCGAGGCACCGTTTACAAATTATTAGGACAATATTAAAAAAAAGGGCTCAAATTTCGCGGTTTTTCGCCCGCACAGCCGCTCTGCCGCGGTGTCCAAGATGGCTCCATCTCTTAAAATGAATGTATAAGAACCACGAACAATCATAACAAATGGCATTTCTCTATCATATTTTGCAAGGTGAAATCGCTTAGCGTCCCAACTAAGACTACTTTGAAGTGGTTTTGAGTCCTTTGGGGAGGTAAAAGGACACTTTTAGGAATGAAGTGATATCTAGGGAAGATGGGTATCATATAACCAGGAATGTTCTTGCGATATACTATACTAGAGTACTGCTGAAGGCATTTTGATTGCTTTGGTAGGTAAGATGGGAGTCATATGACTGGGGATATTGAGGCAAATGAACTAGACTACTGCCGAAGGCATTTCAAGTCCTCTGGTGTGGAAAAACGATATTTTTGGCAATGAAGTGATATCTTGGCAAGATAGATATCACATGACTGGGGGTGCTGAGGCGAATGTACTTGATGACTGTTCAAGGCATTTCAAGTCCTTTGGTGTGGAAAAATTGACATTTCTGGCAATAAATTGAAATCTAGGTAAGATGGGTATCATTTGACTGGGGGTGTTTAGCCGAATGCACTTGACTACTGTTAGGGGATTTTGTGCAGAAAAGGACATTCATTGTAATGAAGTGGTATACAGGCAAAGTGGGCATCATATGACCGGCGATGTTGACGCGAATATACTAGACTACTCTTGATGGAATTCTGAGTCCTCGGAACAGAAAATGAGTACATTCTTGCATTTGCCGGTTAGATATGGGTATCTCCTGAATCGGGGCGATATGGATAACATTTTTCCGAACGCATCACTTGTTTTCTTTTTGTATGTTTATGCTAAGGCTTAGGGGATAACCTTTAATGCGAGAGCACAGCCTTAGCGGAAAGGAAATTAGGGTAGTGGGGCTAGGATGGGTTGAGTTTGAATGAGGTACCGCGGTGTACGTTTCGTTTAAGTTTTTGCAGATCGTAACTGCAGGGGGAAACAAAAGATGGTAGGTTGTTCTACATTCGTGTTGTGCTGGATATAAATGAATCATAGAATTTAACGGTATGACTAATACTGAGTTCAAGAAAATGAGGATGGGCAGGCTAGCCGGGTGTCACGCGAAAGAAGAGCAAGTCCAGAAATAAAATAAACCAGGCCCGGAGTCCGAAGCGTATATACCCTAGACTTGTACAGACCTAGTGGCGATACCAAAAGTACCAATTGGTAACGACCATATGCATTAAAAGTGAGTTTCCTATATGGCCAGTTTATAGGGGAGGTTGGCAATCATTCAGGAGGATCTTGACCATTATCAAAATCAATTAACTGACCCATTCTTCAAATATTTGTCGAATTTTTCAAGTCGCTAGCATCATTCTATCAAAAGATTGCTTATTTGAAGTTTCACTTGTACAGGAGGAAGGGGTTCCTTAAGTCGGATCTTGCTCATTATTGTCACCAATAAATAAGATCAAGCTACAAATATTTCAACAAACAAGTCGCTAGCTTCACTCTATCGAAAGTTATCGCTTATTTTAAGTTTCAATTCTAGGGGAGGTAGGGGTTCCTTAGGTCGGATCTAACCCATCTTGAATACCAACTAATCCGATCTCACTTCAAACATTTGACCAAAACTTCAAGTTGCTGACTTGATTCTGTCAAAAGTTATCGCTTATTTGAAGTTGCATTTGTAGGGGAGGTGGGGGTTGCTTGGGTGGGATCTTACCCTTTTCAATACCAACCAAGTAAATCTTGCTAGCAACATTTTGTAAAATTTTCAACTCGCTAGTATCATTCTACCGAAAGTTATCGTAATTAAAAGAATATTTAATTTTTTGAAATTTGTAGGGGAGGTAGGCGTTCCTTTGATCCGATTATGCCCACCTTACTAGAACTCAAGCAGCTTTTTGCCCCAGGGTTACATGCCAAAAATCAGGTGTCTACGTCAATAGGTTCAAGAGTTATAGACAAAAAACCCGAAAAGTAGGGTAGTACGGGGCTCTTTGTAAGAAAATTACCGTTAGTTTTGAACTGATCGATTTGATTTTTCCAGGAGGGTAGAAGATTATCCTCACGAGCAATCTACCAAAGCTAGAGCTTTTCATGTTTATTTAATCGGGAGTTATAGATACATTTAATTATTTTACGTATATAGGGGAGGTCGGCGTTCTCTTGGCCTGATCATGCCCATTTTCAATATGTACCAACTAAGTAGATTATACTTCCAACATTTAACCAAAATTTCAAGTCTCTAGCTTCATTCTATCGAAAGTTATCGTGCGAACGGCAAACAGACAGACAGACAGACGGACAGACGGACAGACGGACAGACGGACAGACGGACAGACAGACAGACAGACGGACAGACAGACAGACAGACATGGCTAAATCGAATCAGGAGGTGGTCCTGATCATTTATATATATATAGTGCTATACCTCCGGAGCCTCCTTTAAGGTGTTACATATTTCCGTCGTGACAAAAACAATATACCCTATACTAAAAGTCTAGGGTATATTAACTGGCGCCACAGTCCAGTTTGAACCATGGCCTCGAGATGAGTTAGCATCATCTCATTTTCTAGATCGTGACGATCTTGTGCAGAGGTGTGTGATCAGCAACACGCTCAACTGAGCTATTTACCCCATAAATGGGTACTCATTTAACAGCTGAGTGGGCTCATAGCCCTACAGGTAGATCCCCTTTTTTATCGAAAATTACCACAATCAGTAGGAATCGAACCGGCGCCCAGTGCGTAGAAGGCGAACGTGCTAATCGTTGCTCCATCCGAACTACAGTTCAGGAATAAGACTGGATATTTCGGCAGATCAACGGCGGTTGTAGTAGCGATAAAAAAGTGATAAACAACCGACATTTCGCCGGTGCTCAAGCAGCTCTATACGAGAAGTTTTGAAAGCTTTCCGTTGAACTTTGTCTAATGCGGATAGAGCAATTCGACCTGCGCCTTCCCATATGTGGGAATTATATTCAAGTCTCGGTCTTATGTGGGCCTTATAAATTTGCGCCAAATCAGATGGTGTAAAGTATTTTTTACAACGATTCATGAAATCCAGACACTTCATTGCATTTTTTGCAATGTTGCAGTTTGCCGACCAATTTAGTTTACTAGATATGTTTATGTTGTTTGGGGCGACCGGTAGCGCAGTGTGTTGAGGCATGTCTTATGTTTGACTACCGGCGTTTCGGGTTCGAATCCCGTCCACGACGACGTTCGTGGCCATGGATGTGCAGGAGGTGCATGCTGGCAACTGCATTCTCCGAAACCAGTTTATGACGAGAAACGTCAACTGGGCCACATGGAACGGTTGACGCGCTATGCCCCACAAGGGGTTAGGGCAATTGAGAGAGAGAGAGAGAGAGATGTTTATAGTACGTGCAATGTGGGTGAATCAGTAATGCCGACACCATCAACAGGAATGGGTTGGGCGGTAGATGGGGCACGTCGTTTATTGGAAATAAGACAACATTAAGTTTTGTTGGCATTAAACTCTACTCAATTCGATAGTGAGTCAGACATGCGATCTCGGTTGAAAGATGTAGCATTTTGGCAGGAGTTAGCTGCTGTGTTAAAAATATAAATTGAATCAAGGGTGCTGTCATCTACAAAACTGTGAATTTGATGTCACACTTAAAAGATCGTTGATGAACAGAAGAAAAAGCGTTGGTGATAGGACGGTACCTTGAGGGATCCCTGCGTTGGTGGTATGGCAATTTGATTTAACTCCATCAAGGACCACTCGAAGCAAACTCTGTCAAAAGCTTTCGAAATGCCGAGGGCGATGATTTTAGCTTCACCAAATTGATGAATACATCGATTCCATCTTTCGGTGAGGTATGTCATTAAATTTCCGGTGGAGCGCGAAGAACAGAAACCACAGACAACTTGAAAGCAAAAAAAAATATCATCGCTTTTTTGAGTCATTATTTTTTTTAAATCTTGTATTTTTATCACTTTTCCTGGAATTTTCGCGTAGATAATGTACAAGTTTGCTTTAAAAAATTGCTTTTATCAATTCATCTTATAATCGGCTTATGAAGTCGACAAAGAAGGCGGGGAGGCGGGATACGAAGTTACCATTTTACGGGGTGATGTCAACTGGCTGGTGAATGATCAGTATGACGAGAACGAAAGTTATTTTCGGGCGACTGTCATCGGCATGCGCATGAAAGGGGTAACCCGGAGAGAACACCACCGGTAATGAAAAAAAAAAATTAACACCCATTTCGCACACCATGGCCGACAGGTAGAAGTTGTTAATGGAAAACTTCTAAGGCAAAATTAAAAAGCCGTTGCACTTTTACACACTAATAAGTGTATCGGACGTAAAAGCAGAGAAGAGAGTATCTACTATAGATCAATTCAAGGCGAATGCTTTTTTCTTTTTCTTTTTTCTCACTAAAAATTATTGTTTGCTAGACTCTAACTGATTGCCAATACAAGTTTAGCGGCGTCTCAAAACAAAACCCATTTCCATGTTAAGAGTAGATCGTCTATAAGTGGAGATGTGGTTAGCTTCTATGGTACAAATTACATATTTTCTTCCCACATGACAGCGCACCTAGAGAGATCCAAAGGGATAGACAACCAAAAATCACGAATTCCACGCAATTAATCACAAAATTTACATTTCTAAAAATTAAAATCTCAAAATAGCTAGGACGATTCATTTGCCCAGGGAATTCTTTTATTCATTTTCACCAGCATATAAATGAAACACACCTGTTTGTTATTCCGAATTAGTTCTTATGCATAATCAGCATTTCAAATAAACAGGGCCGCACTGCAAGCATAAACTAATTCCTACTCGTATTTCGAATAAATTTGGAATTTTTAACTATTCCAAATACACTCCAGGTGTTTAGAAGTCACAAATCACCCCAAAATACCATTATGTTACTAATTAATGTACGAGTAAAAACAACAATCATATCACCGCTAAATCTTTTCAATGCAAATCATTTCAATGGCGAGAATGTCGGATTCAAAACAAGACAATCTCTTGGAAAAAAAATTCTTGAATTAACCAGTATATCGGTAAATTTCAAAGTCAAAAAGAACACCTTCAAAGAAGGTCGGTCATATACGAATCCATTGTAGTACATCAAACTCTACAGATCATCACCTGATCATTGAATGATTCAACGACCTTCAAGCATCAACGGTCAACTTATCTCCATCTTTTCTCTGCATTTCAATATCTAGGTTGATTGAAAACATCATATTATGGTATTTGGTGAATTGTGTGAGTGCCCATAAATATATTCTAGCGATTGAAAGAAAGTCTCGAATTTCATTGGGCGAGCAAAACCAGTCGTGCTATCAAAAGTGCGCCCTGCCAAAAAGTGAGTTTAGCCCAACCCATAGAGTAAGAGGATCGAACCAGGTCATCGTAAGTTGTTTTGTTCCTCCAAGCCAAGCTTAACTTCTTTTCCAGCACTCTGCCGAAATCTGCATAAATGAACTTCAGCAACAATATTGGACCAGGTAAGTAATACTTCGATCGCCAAGTTTATTCAGCTGATTTTGATTGTATCGAAAGTTTCAGAGGAAAGGCGGAATATTTTTTTGATAAATCGATTGAAAATGAAATATATTTTAAAATTACAAATTTCGTTCCACCCCGACCGTCGGGGTGCGAGGTGGAAGGAAGCGATACGGGAAAAGTTTATAGTCGACTGAAGAAGACCATAGCCCTTTACGTATAACATGGCACAGTCACGGCTAAAAACTGAAATTTAAGGAGTCGTCTGCTGCCACTTCAACTCACGGCGGCCGAACGGCGAGCGCAGATGCAGTGACGTATGAGATAAAATGCGTGCTTCACATTTTATTTTTATTATTTTTCTTTCCAGCCACGCGGAGCAGATTAAGACCACACAATGACACTAACAGTTTGATCTGAGCTGCTCTGGATAGAAGGTTAGTGCAGGAATTCTACTTGGCTAAGTAGTCTGCACTTTGAAATGCAGGCGGCGCAGGTATCGAAGTTTTTAGACAGTTTACAGTTTGGGAAGCACATAAAATTAATTTCCCATCAATAGAATCTTCTTCTGTGTAATTACATGGAATGGTAAACATTCAAAGTGATTCTGCTGCCTAAAGGAAATTTGTCCAATTGTACCTGTACTAAGGATTTAAGTTACTTCTTAAAATTTGTCTTGACATTTGAATGCTAAACTAAACCAAGACACACTCTCAGCAAAGACATGCCCCGTTTTCGTCTCCGCTACTCTGATCTGCTCTATAACATTTTTTTTTTTTCGCTTATCCTACTCTACTCTGCTCTGTACAAAAAAAAACCGACAATTATACGGTTAAATCGGAAGGTTAGTAGCCACGGTTTTAGTGTTCCAGTAATTAAAATAATAACGGATCATCATATTGACACGGAAGTTTTGATAAGCCTTGTTCAAAGTAGACCTGTGTTGTGGGACAAGTTTTTAGAAATATACAAGGACAGAAATGCAACAAAAGAGGCTGGGTACGAAGCTTGAATTGATTTGCGACATGAATTCGAATCTCTGAACCAGGGGTCGGCTAATTCCGGCCCGCCGGCCAAATCCGACCAGCATCTGAGTTTTGTCGGGCCCACGAGTAAATATTATTTTTGCCATGATCCAATTAAGAAGGAGTCAAGCTTATTAATATTTTAAATAAATTCTTTATATATTAACAACATAATTTGCTTGAATTTAATTTCAATCAATGTCGAGCACATAATCAGCACAGTCACACAAATTACGCCAGCTTCCTTAGGCATGGAGACTTACTACTTGCCTTAACCCCAAGTGGGGCATAGCGCGTCAATTACTCGTGAGCGCCATCATACTCTGTTCTGGGCAATGGGGCGCAAGACTTACCCAGTGCCTTAAATTCCTTTGCCAATGATCGACGCCATGTGGTTTAAGGGCCCCTCTTGGTTGGAGATGTAATGCTATGCATTTATCACTCTTCCGCAATGTGTGACCTATCCACTGCCACTTTCGTCGATTGGCATCTGCCCCGTACATCGACTTAGCACTACATTTGATATTGTTTCGAGCCAGAAAATTCTTAGAATTTGACGAAGATATGAGTTGACGAAAACTGGCAGCTTTCCGGTAAGTCTTACGGACACATTCTATGTACTGCTCCCATACAAAAGCACAGAAAATACCAGGGAGCGAAACAGGCCCGGCTTGGTCTTGATGCTGAGATAGCTGCTTTGCCAGATTTTGGACAGCATGCCGTAGGCGCATTCAGCCTGGTTGATACGACGAGCGATATCCTGCTCCGTATCTCCATTTTCAGCAACAATGCTATCCAGGTAAACGAAGTTATCCACCTTCTTCACAGGCTGCCCATTAATACTGATAACAATAGGTGTCGGATTTCTTTTTTGCAATGGCAGGCTTAAACCCTTGGTCTTGTTGGTATTAATCTTTAGCCCAACCTCGCTTGCCTCCCTCTCGACATCTAACGCCATTGCGGACAGATCCATGATTTTGTGGGAGAGTAGGCATACATATGTCGTCAGCATAGTCAAGATGTTGTAGATAAGAAGCCGAAATTCATTGAATTCCTCTGTCTATTCCGGATAGGGCTGCATGCAACGCATCACTACGAGGAATAGGATTGGTGAGAGGATGCACCCTTGCTGAAATCCACTGCGAATCTCAAGGTCCCCCGACACCTTACCTTTATGCAGAACGCGACATTTCGCGCCGTCATAGGTTGCCTTAATAAAAGCCACAAGCTTCCCAGGAATGGCTCTCCTGCGCAAGGCCGCCCATATAGAATCCCGGTTCACACTATAGAAAGCTTTCTTGAAATCGATGAAAAGCAAGTGAAGAGGAGAATCGTACTCAGCGCATTGCTCGATGATGATTCGTAAGGTATTCAAGTGATCGACACAGGAGAATCCGGATCGAAATCCAGCTTGCTCTTCATCAATTGTGCTTTTTAAGTGAGCCTTTAGTATTTTCAGGACGATTATAGCTATTATCTTAGCAACGGCAGGAAGCACACAAATGCCTCTCCAATTATTACAGCCTGTGAGGCTACCCTTCTTCGGAAGTTTGATTATTAAACCTTCCTTCCACTCAGTGGGAAAAGTCTCTGCACTCCACGCTTTATCAACAAGTGGATGCAACAAATCGGCAGTTACGCTTGGCGCTGCTTGATAAAGTTCGGCAGGGATACCATCGAGTCCGGCGGCCTTTCGTCGTTTTAGTGCAATAATTGCAGTGACTACACATACGCACATTTTGATGGTTAGCTAAATTATCTATATGAGGGGGAAATTTACCACAAGTTACACGGTACAAGACCGCGGCGAAGTGTTCTTTCCACCGTCTCATTTGATCTTCCTCCAAGATAAGTAGCTTTTCATCACTATCCTTCATCGGATGTTGGCAGGAGTTACGACCACCTGTAAACTCCTTGATGACACCGTAATTGGCTTTTAAGTTGTTACTTCTTGTGGCTTCTTCTGCTGATGTTAAAAGAGAATTCGCATAAAATCCTTTATCGCGTCGCACACTATGCTGAACTTCTCAGGCTTTGTGATGGTAAAGGAGTTCGATGCTGCTTCGATTTTCCTCTGACGCTGCAGCCAAACGAACTATCAGCTCTTTTCTTTCAATAATCCGCTACCATGAAGCGTTGGACATCCAGGGCTTATTCCGGCAATCCGAGTTTGTGTCAAGGATGGTATCTGCGCCAATAATTTACGCACTTTTTATGGCATCCCAGTTTTCATTTATGTCACTATCTGGGTGGTTATCTCAGCTGCTTTTTGTGCAAGATTGTTGTAAGATAGTTGGATTTTTTAGTCGAGTGGTGTAGAATTTGCGGCGCCTGGATCTTTCGTCGCTAGGACGGCGCACGGCTGCAATACGCAATCGAACATTATCGATCATAAGATAATAGTCTCTTCCCATCCCAATATCGGCACCCTCCTTGTTTCGCACGTCCAGGAGATAACTTTAGGCAAAGTGGTCGATCTGATTTTGTGTTCAGCGCCGATCAACAAAGGAAAACTGATTTGGTGGTGGTCCTTATGCTCGAACATAGTACCACCGATGAAGAGACTTTTGCATTCCAATCACCCATAACCATTACAATGTCATCTTTAGGTGTTCTGCTCTGAACGGCGTTTAGTTGTTCGTAGAAGGAGTCTTTCGCCAAGACATTGGCGGGTTCAGTTGGAGCATAACATTGTATTATTGAGATGTTCCTCATTTTGGTCCGGAACCTGGTGGTCACGATTCGGTCGGAGACCGGATCCCAGGATAAAATACAGTTTCGTGCGGCTCTGGTTAAAAGGAACCCCACGCCTGACTCTTGACCACTACCGGTAGCTCTACCGTAGTACAAGATTACAGTGGTATCCTTAGGAGAGATAAATTCCGCTGTTCCACCATCTTATCTCGCTAACTCCTAAGGTGTTTAATTTATGCATCAGAAGTTCACTCTTTAAGTGAAGATATCGTGCGTTCTAGGGACCTTCTGATCCATTGTCCAGGAGGGTACGCACATTCCAGAATCCAACCTTTGTCATTGCACGATAGCCCAAAGTCGTAAACGTTGAGTCTGCCCTCATCCGAGGCATACGAGTAGTTGACGTTCCGTTAGCATATAGAAGATTTCGGATAGTGCAAGTTGCTGACATACACATCCTGTCCTTTGTTTGTCGGTTTTAACGAAATGCCGTGGTATTATTTTTACGTCCCACACCACTGGGGTAATGTTTACCTCAACCAAATTATCGCATCGCCATCACTTTCGGCTTGACATTGGCCAGCAATGGTCAGTGACCACTGCCGTTCCAGGGGCACCCACGCGGGGGACTATGGAAAAGGATTTTTTGCGCCCCCGTGAATGAATAATATTTAAACGCACACAATTTTTACTTTACATTTGAAAATTCATTTATTATTTGAATCAAAATTAAATCAGTTTGATTATTAATTTATTGTACTTGTTAAGCATTTGGATTGAAAGAACCTGTATTTAAAAGTAAATTATAGCATTTAAATTATGTTTTGAGTTAAAACTCCATTTAAATGGATGGGAATGAATTTCAAATACAAATTGTATTTTAATTGAAAAGATTTGAATTAAGATGCTTGTTTTTGGAATGTATTGTACTAGGATTTATCTCTCTGTGAAGAGATGTAGACGCGCCAAAGTCCCTGAAGGGGTCAAGACAGTTAACACACTGCTCATTTTAGTAGAAAGGCACCGGGTGCGAGGCCTACGTCAAACTGACAGCATCAGCATTTATTAACGATTGGGCCAACATTTTCGGTCTGTAATATTGTCAACGTTATGAGTTTGATTAGTTTTAAAATATGAGAAAAAAAATTGATGGAAGTATGGACCACAGCTTTAAATTTCGAAATATAGTTTAATTTAAGCTATGGTTGCTAATTGATCTCCTAGAAGAAGTGGCAACTACTATCGTCCAATTTCGATAATCCAATGTCTTCGAAAATCTCTCCCAATACTTCGCACCAAAGTCTAAAAATTCATATTATCACCTTACTATAAACTCTGAAATAAAAACGAAAAAAATTCCGAATACAAAATCTACCTGACCTCTACCTGTGATCAAATATACAGGTAAACATTTGGTGTAATGCAAAACGAACAAACTGAAAATAACAACCAAAAAAGCAATCTTGCAATAAACAAGAAATCTTCTCGAGAGTCTAGAGAAGATAAATTCGACGAGATCTATCTGAGCCGAAGAATCCCGGCCAGAGATATTCGCGACAAGAACGCGGCGAAGCAGGCAAAGTGGATGAAGACGATGCAAAAGATCAGGTACGAAAAGAATCTGAGCAATAACAAGATGCCAGTGTCGAAGGTGTACATACTGGAGAGAGGGGGTGGCGACGGTGAAGGAAATGAAGGTGTGCTGTGCTGTGCACACCACTGACCTTGAAAAGTTCAAAAAGAGAAGTCTCATATTATATGGAATTGTATGCTGTTGTGATGGTTTGGCTGCAAGTCTTCGTATCTACCTACTCGCATAGTAAAACATGTTTCGCTGAGGAATATATCGAAAAATAACCGTAGCCGCCCTCTTCTTCATCGAGACTACAATCCGTATAAATTGTGGCCTCACGTCTCGTTTTCTGGTTGCTTGAGCTTAGCCAGTCGACGGATTACTTGGCATAGTCGCGCAATTGAATTAACAATGAAGGAGATATGTCAAGTATCCCCCACGGAGGAGATATTCAATATCTTGATGGAGGTTGAAAGATGCATTCAAAGATTTCTTCCAAGATTTACTTTTTTTTTCTTTAATTTAAACTAGAGCCTGGAATTCCTCATAATCTTATACGTTAATCGGTCTGATACTCCCAAAGATGAAATCCTGCACTTCGGGCAGGATAACTACTCATTTGCATCGTGTATCCGAGATGGCCGTTCATTGTCTGCAGTGTCAGTTGGCAATTGCTAACGCTAAACACAATTAGCGGCCGATCTGGTGGTAGGGTTAAATGTTACTTCGCAGCCTAGTACTAGTTTGAAAACAGTCATTAATTTAGCCCTACATAGTTAATTCTCCTATCAGGCTTTGCCTATAGAAATATGGTGTTAGAATGTCCTTAATTCAGGGACTGGGATCTTCGTGAAGTACTTAAAAAAAAATCAAGGCAAGAAAGCAGAAAGCAAATCTGCCGCCTCACCACCGGCTCAGATACAGAAACAACATGTGACACTAGGTTCACGTCTTGGCGGAGCGGTGCGGAGTCTCTCAGACATCGAACCAGGTGCGGCAGGTAGTGCTACTATCGGATACGATCGAAAACTACCTGTAGACCATGCCAAGCGTCGTCTAATTGGCACCACCTGAAAAATTTTCAAACGGAACTTATAAGGTTTTTTTTTTCTTTTTCTATTTTGTCCCCAAAAGCAACGGTAACTAACGGTACTTATAAGATTTTTTTTCTATTTTGTCCCCAACGCAATCTTAAATCATTCCCCGATTGGTGTTCAAGCGGTCTATATGTATATAGTATACTACTTTGCCTTAACCCCAAGTGTGGCATAGCGCCTCAACCACTCCTGCGCGATATCGTATTCTATTCTGGGCAATGAGGCGCAACTCCCCAAACGACTTACCCAGCACCTTACACTCCTATGCCATAGATCGTCGCCATGTGACTTTAGGACCCCCTCTTGGTCGGCCTTGCTTTGAAATGGGGTTCATCTAAAACAACGAAGTTATCATTCTTCCGCAATGTATGACCTATCCACTGCCAATTTTCGCCAGCGTATCATTTCGTCGACTAACATCTGCAACATACGCCGACTAAGCTCTTCATTTGACATTGTTCTGGGCCAGAAAATTCTTAGAAATCAACGAATGTGTTGACGAAAACTTGCAGTTTTCTGGTAACTCTTACAGAAACTTTCCATGTACTGTTCCCATACAAAAGCGCATACAGTACGCGGGAACGTAGGGTCTTAACGCTAATAAAACTGCTCTGCTCTTTAAACAGCATGTCATATGCATATTTAGCCTGGTTGATACGACGAGCGATGTCCTGCTCCGTACCATCATTTTCGGCAACAATGATACCCAGGTAGACGAAGTTTTCCACCTTCTCCACAGGCTGCCCATTAATATTGATGGCAATATGTGTAGGATTTCTTTTCGCGATGGCAGGCCAAGACCCTTGGTTTTGTTGGTATTAATCTATAGCCGTACATTAGGTGCCTTTTTGAAGATCAAACCTTCCTTTCACTCAGTGGAAAAGGTCTCTCTATTCCATGACTCTATAGTCATCAGCGCCAACTTTTGTATTTAGATCCCCCATAAAAACTATAATGTCCATCTTTAGGTGCTCCGGCGCTCTGGACTTTGTTTAGCTGTTCGTAAAAGAAGTCTTTCGCCAAGACATTGTCGAGTTCAGTTGGAGCATAACATTGTCCTATTGTGACGTTCCTCATTTTGGTCCGGTCCGGAGCCTGGTCGTTATGATTCTGTCGGAGACCGGATCCCAGGATAAGAGACAGTTTCATGCGGCTCTGGTTAAGAGGAGTCAAACACCTGACACACGACCACTACCGTTAGCTCTACCAGAATACAACATTACAGTGCCAGCCGTTGGAGAGGTTAATTCTCTGCTGTTCCACCATCTTATCCCAAAACCCCTAAGATGTTTAATTGATACCGTAGAGATTTACTCTCTAATTGAAGAAATTATGCGTTATGGGGACCTTCTGATACATTGTCCAGGAGAGTAAGCACATTCCAGAAACCCATCTTCGTCAACAAAACCAAACATTTAAAAAATCACAAGGAAGCCTTAAAGTTAGAATTAAAAAGGTTTTAGTTTTGCGCCTTGTAATTTACTCCAACACGCGCTTATTCGAGCGCCCATCACAGGTTTAATGATTATATAACACACAGACCCCACATTGGGCGTCGAAAAGTTTAGGACTTTTTCTACCATTTTTTGCTGCTTTCTACCGTAAATTTCTATTGATAGGAAAGGGCCTAAACTGGTTTCGATTTTCACTAAAGGTATTCAATGACTTTCGTCTTTATCGACCAGATAAAAATCACTCATTTATCGCCGAATATTTTCGAAATTTTCCGTAAGTGAAAATATTAGAAATTAATTGAAAAAAATTTCTACCAAAAAAACTCCAATTTAATATAGTCCCAGGAAGACTTAAGGATGCCTTCAAGTAGCCTTAATGTGCCAATTCGATTGCCCATTTTCGTTTTAATGACGTAGGATGCAAAACAGCCTTAGGGTAACCTAAGAAAAGCTTAAGATATCCTTAAGAAAGCTTAAGGATGCCTTAAGATAGCTTTAAGGTGTATTAAAAGTTTAAAAAGGCTAATTGGATAAAATCAGTAAATTGAGCGCCGAATGCGATCCGTATCAGTAATATGTTGACATATTGCTGTTTGGTGGTGCTTTTTCCACAAGTAAAGAGGATAGTGAACTTGGTGTCAACTTTATGAAGTACAGACATTTAGAGGCTTCCTGTATTATGTCTAGCATAAATTTTCAAGGACTATGCTAGAGGTTAAAGCGGAGAACACATATACGCGTTCGCGATGACGATGGCGACCAAACGCGTTCCACGTTAGTAAGTTAAGTAGCACATATTTTTCGCGATCTGCTAGCAATAGAGACCGAACGCTGTAGATGTCCATCTACAGCGTTCGATCGCGGGGTAGTCGGCGATCTGCGATCAAACGCAACTGTTTGAATTTATCGCAGATCGAAAGTATTAAAAATGGCAGACCGCGCGGAAAAATTAATTGACAATGTGAAAATAAAATTAGATTGCGATCGCGATTGCAAAACGGTATGTTCGCTTCCTCCTGTGATCGCCATCGCGAACGAAATCGTGATCGCAATCGCGTATATGTATTCTCCGCTTAAGACCAGCACTGTGTGTCTTAAAGAGTGGGGTTTCCAAATAAGGTCGGCAAGCCAAAAACCAAATTGCTGGCTAATTACTCAAGACGGTCACTGAAATTCTATTCTGTGGAATTTGGCTCCTTGTCGAAGGTTTTCGATTTGTGGCCTTCTTCGCCACATTCGACCTGTCTTGTGAGCTACTGCACTCTTTCGCTAAGTGGCCGAAGGCACACTTTTTAATGGATATTTCTCCCTTGCTCAAAAATTTGCCTATCCAACTTTAATTATACCCTAGACTTTATAAGTATAGTGTATATTGTTTTGTCACGACGAAAATATGTAACACCTTAAAGGAGGCTCCGGAATACCTCCGGAACAATGTATATACATAAATAAATAATCAGGGTCACCTCCTGATTCGATTTAGCCATGTCTGTCTGTCTATCCATCAGTCTATCTGTCCGTTCGTACGATAACTTTGGATAAAATCAAACTAGACCCCTGGAATTCAAATTCGTCAAATGTTCGTAGTATCATCTAGTTGGTCGATATTGAAAATGGGCGTGATCCGGCCAAGGGAGCGCCTGCCTCCCCTAAATGTTCGAAGTAGATAAATGTATATATAACTCCCGATTGAATAAACGTGAAAAACTGTAACTTTGGCAGATGACTTGAAAGGGTCATTTTGCAATTTTTTTCTACAAGTAAAATGAGATTGACCCGTTTGAAAATAACGGTACTTTTCTTACAAAGAACCCCGCATCACCCTACTTTTCAGGGTTTTTGTCTATAAGTCTGGTACGTAAACTTCGAATGCGAAGCTGCTTGAGTTCTAGTATGATGATCATAATCAGGCCAAAGGAACGCCTTTCTCCCCTACAAATGTCAAAAATTTAAATATTACTTGAACTACGATCCCTTTTAACAGGATAAAACTAGCGGGTTGAAAATTTGGTCGGATGTTGATAGTAAGATCTAGTTAGTTGTTACTGAAAATGGGCAAGACCCGACCCAAAGAACCCCTACCTCCCCTACAAATGAGACTTAAAATAAGCGATAATTTTCGATAGAATGAAGCCAGCGACCTGAAATTTTGGCCAAATATTTGAAGTAGGATTAATTTAATAGGGGTACCGGTTAATTCGTGCGGTTTTCTAACAGAAAATTGAAGCTTTATTGTGAAATAATGGTTACAAATTTAATATTCAAAGTATTGTCCATCGCTAGCCATAACTTTTTCCCATTTTTCTGGCAATTCACGAATACCCTTTCTGAAAAATTCGGCCGGCTTCTCCGCTATCCACGAATCGATCCAATTTTTGACTTCTTCATAATTGGAGAAGTGCTGGTCAGCCAGACCATGTTGCATTGATCGGAAGAGATAGTAAACCGATGGCGCAAGGTCTGGACTATACGGCGGGTGGGGTAGGACATCCCATTTGAGCATTTCAAGGTAGGTTTTGACGACCTGTGCAACATGTGGCCGAGCATTGTCATGTTGCAAAATTACCTTGTTCATATTCCGGCCGTTTTTCGCGCAGTGCTCGGCGCAAACGCATCAATTGTCGTCGGTAGACTTCCCCTGTGATCGTTTCATTCGGTTGCAACAGCTCATAATAAATCACACCCAGCTGGTCCCACCAAATACACAGCATAACCTTCAGGCCATGAATATTCTGAACGGCCATCGATGATGATGCATGGCCGGAGTATCCATACGTCGCCCGACGTTTTGGATTATCGTAATGGACCCACTTTTCATCGCCAGTGACAATTCGATGCAAAAATTTTTTTCTTTTGTGCCGTTGAAGCAGTTGTTCACACGTAAAAAATCGGCGTTCGACGTCTCTTGGCTTCAATTCATACGGCACCCAATGGCCTACCTTCCGGATCATTCCCATTGCTTTTAGACGATCGGAAATGGTTTGTTGAGCGACGCCAAGTGATTTTGCAAGTTCTTTTTGCGTTTGGGATGGATCTTGGTCGAGCAATGTCTCCAATTCGTGATCTTCAAACTTTTTTGGCTGTCCGGGCCGTTCATCGTCCTCCAAGTCAAAATTGCCACTTTTAAACCGTGCAACCGTCCACCAAAATACGATGACTTTCGGCAGCCTTTTTCTTCATATTGATGTAATGAAGAAGTACTCCCCGCAAAAACACTTTATTCGGCACAAAATTCGACATTTTCAGAGTAAAAAAAAGTATTCTTGTTTACACTTCAGCTAAATGACACATACTGATTCTGAAACTATATGACAGTAGCTTTCCAACACATATTTGGAAAGGTGAATCACTGGAATAAAAATAAAGTTACGCCATCTGTTAGAAAGCCTCACGAATTAACCGGTACCCCAATAGTTAGTGTTAAAGATGGGCTAGATCCGACCCAAAGAACCCCACTTCCCCTACAAATGAGACTTAAAATAAGCAATTACTTTCGGTCAAATGAAGCTAGTGACTTGAAATTTTGCTCAAATGTTTGTACTAGGATGCAGTTGGGTGTTATGGAAAATCCGCAAGATCCGACAATGAGTGACTTTTCAAATAAGCGAAAACTTTCGACAGCATGAAGGTAGTGACTTGAAAAATTCGATAAATAGTTTCAGTGTGTGTTAGATAGTTGACTTTGAGAATGGTCAAGATCCTCCTTAATCAGCGCCAACCTCTCCTAAAAACTTGTCATAAAGGAAACTCACTTTTAATACATATGGTGGTTTCCAATAGGTACTTTTGGTATCACCACTAGGTCTGCACAAATCTAGGGTATATACGCTTCGGACTCTGATTTTTCATTCTTTTGAGTACAATATTTGTCACATCCGTTGGTAGCTATTCCAGTACCGCCATATGCCTTCCTGATCGATTTTACAGCTTCTGGTTGTAGATCCACTTCTAGCGGGAACTTTGCGCAGATTTTCTCTTTCGTTGTAACCTTAGCAAAATCATGGCACTCAATTCATGTTTCCTGGAGGAGCATTTTCACTTATGCAGCATTTTTTAGGACTTCAGCGACGCTCTGGTTGATGTTGATGAGAAGATCGCCCTTTAGAGTCCATCTTATTTGACTGACATTGCTCCGCGGCTCTTTTAAGCCTGGCTCAGACTTCACTCTTCTGAGAATATCGGCATAAATCTTTTCGTCCTTCTGCGAGATGACCATTGCTTCGCTTTGATTTCCAGTTATTTTTATTTTCGTCCGTTTTTTATTGTCAACATTCGTCCAGGGGCTTGGATCCTCTCCAGCTGTAGGATCTATTAGTGCGATCAAGGATCATTCGGTTTTACTGCTTATAAATCAAAGACATGCCAAAGTCAATCGTTTGGTGTTTATTAACTTTAAGTTTTGACCAAAAATAAAAATGGAGTATATGTCACACACTCCACTGCATTGTTACTTTCCCATCGCGCCACTCTCAAGACGATTGACTTATTACACATGTGTGTGCAAAAAATAACTCCCCAAAATAGACATAAAATTGGCATCGAGTAGACAGCAAACATCAAAGATACGCAGCAGCAGTTCAAGATGCAAATTAATTTCAGAATAGATTTCAATTTGACGACACTCTCTCAGAAACTGGTTGCCGCAAGCAGCGCAACGAATTAAAGCCCAACAGCCAGTGTCTGGAGAGCATACATATGTGAATATGTACGCAAATACTCTATGCAATCTATCCGTAAAATTGACATAAGAAATAATTTCCAATGACTATTTTTACCGTACTAAATCTGCATACACAAGTTACATTACATCCACTGCGTCACAGACAAACTTTATGCGTTCAAAATCGAAATTGAGCACCATTTAAATTCGATGGGAAAAAAGTACAAAAATACGTAAAAGAACGTCGCGTCGTGATTATTCGTCAACTATGGACTATGGACATGTCATCCTGGAGGAGCGTACGCTGTCAAATCATGAAAATAAAAAAAACAACGCACCTGGAAATGTTTTTTTTTTCATTGAATTTCTCTCTTGCTATGTGTGTCTGTATCTCAATTTTAATGTCACAGCTTGCAGTGTTATTTTTCAATTTTCCCGGAGTTGTTCGTTATTTTTCTTTAATACACTCACACACATTTATCCGCTCGATATTTTTCCACGTATACTATGTTTTTTCTGCACTGTTGATACAAGATTGGCTTGCCATCCCCAACACCCGATGTAGGATGTACGTATATTGTATGTATGGTAGCTCTACTCTCGACATAAACACACAGTCTACATTGATCCTTTGCAACAGCTCTGAATTATCCTTCCATCGTGCGTCACTATCAGAGTATATTAAACATTACGTTCAATTCAGGATTTCAGTACGGCACTACGGTATGGAGGAAAACTCACATCATGTTTCCGATACTATACACTTTGGCAGAATCAGTTTTATTTTTTTAAATGTACGTACATACATGATACACTAAGTGAGAAAAAAGGAGATTTGTTTTTCTGACGAGGATGTGTGTTTTTAATATTATTTCTTCAATTTGATATTGTTTATTTTCATTTAATTAGGCTGGATATCATCGTCATATCTATAAGCTATTTCTGAATCCTCTAACCAAAAATAAAGACTACCTCGCAGAAGATTTTGAAGAATACATTCAGTAGTGACAGTTAAATCTATAATTGCTTTGAGTTGTGATACGGGGGGAAAAAAACCTTTTCCATAGTTCTCCTCGTGGGCGCCGCCTGGTAACGACAGTGTGTCAAACCTCTGACGGCCAAGTCTAAGCAATAAGACAGTTTGGAAAAGGCAGATAGCTGTAGCCTGAATGGCTGACCAACACTTAAGCGTCTCAGGTTTAGTAGGATGGAACGATTTGTGTAGTTGGACCTGTAACATAGTTGTGTGAACTCCAACCCGTTTATTAAACCAGCTATCTCCGAGGCCACCCCCTGAATGGGGTAAAGCGATGTGCTGACAATTCACCGTTATAAAAACCACTCCACGTCAAGAAACCTGGAACAGAAGCCGCGGATTAGACGGATCAACAACGACGACCACGCAAACGACTAATGGATTATTTTTTCGGATCCTGAAATGAACGCTCCCTGAACAAACCGGGGCCCGAGAAGGTCGAAAAGTACAAACTGAGCATTACTGCAGTCCAGGGAACTAATTGGCTTGGCAACGAGATCAATGAAAGTAATCGCACACAATTTTTACAAGTGACAAACCATCGGGCCACAAGGAGTTTTGAGTAGCATCACCTGACCTGGCAATACTCAGAACTTTTAGCAGAGCTTGGCCAAACTAATGCTGATGTCGATTCAACCAGATTACGGGAGTGACTACTTAAAGAGTGTCATGAACTTGAACACGCTGGAACACACGGGCAATATATTCTCATCGCCTTTAAAAATGACATGGATTTTTCAATCCGCGAAGACATTAGGTATTTTGATTCAGAAGACATGAACCTGACACAGTCGGCTGACATCGTCAGACAGAATATGATTGAGCTTCCACCAAGGGACACCTGTGACATGTCAAAAGCAAAATCAAGAGGCCTGTGTTCCAACATACCCCATCACTCTATTGGAAATAATTGTAAACGGATCTGATTCACGCAATGCCGACTCATACGACGTCGATGTGGTTCTGCTTTGGATGGCTCAACTAATATCGTTTCTAAACAGCGATTACATGCACTTGAAATATATTTCTTTGAAATTAGCGAATCGGAAAACATAAGAGACGATACCCCACTCGGCGTAACGTGGGTATAAAAATGTTTCTGAAAATACGCTCTGTAAGCCGTTTGATTAGTCCCCATTTTGAAAATACGCCACGTAAGGTAGAAAGATAAGGTAAAATAGTCGAGCTACTGTCCCAGCAGGAAGGCACTGCGACCATAAAAGGTCTGTTGTGCCGTAGCCCATTAATCCAAAAGACCGTCCACCTTTCTAATAAAGGGCAGTAAGTCTTTAGCAGGAATCAACCTGAAGTCTGCAGTGCTGATAGTAGTCTGCCCGAGGAGTGACATCCTAAAAGGCGCGATGGCGGGACATTCGCAGAAGATGTGTTTGGTCGTTTCAACGTCCTCCAGATAAAGGCGACATTCAGTCTAGCTGGACAGACCCATCTTGTTCAGGTGATGGCCAGATACCCCACTAGGAGTCTTAGGTGGGTTCTACTCATTTGAGTAGTACCCTTCTGACTGGAGCGCATTATCAGCTCCTTTGATTGACGAAGCCCTGGAAGGTTATTTCAGTACTGATGATGAAATAGTTCAAACCAATCTGTGATCCGCATGTTGGCCGAGGCCAACCCCAAGCCACAGTAAGGCTCAGGTCCATGAAATTAACTAGATGATCTTTGTCTAGCAAGTTCATCCGCTGACTCGTTCCCCTCAATGCCCTGGTGGCCTGTCACCCAACACAAGAAGACTCGGTTTTTGGTTGCCAACAGTTGAAGGAGTTCGTAACACTCCTTCACCAGTTTCGAAGAGACCTTATATGAGGAGAACGCTTTTGTAGCTGCTTGACAGTCTGGGTAGATAACAATGTAAGCGCCGGGAAGTCCAGTTTCCAAGATTACTCTGGCGCAGACTTAAATGGCGTGGATCTCAGCTTGAAAAACGCTGGGCGAGACATCCATTGCGATCCAAATCCTGGTGTTGGGTCCAAAGACACCTGTTCTGTTTTAGACCCATCGGGGATTTACTTAATACATCTAGGGTCTGGACAGGGTGTGCCATTTACCTATTCAGAGCGGTCAGGGATGAGGGCTGAAAATTTTCCGACGAAGCAAACCTCCGTGATCATGTAATCTGATCTCAAGCAGATCTGCACGTCAGGAATTTGATTCAGATTGCTCATGTGACCGCTTTCTTCACTACGCACGTCGGAGGATAAACGAAGTCTAAGAACATTTAGAGCTGCTGATTCTTGAATGAATATATGCAACGGAGTCCAATAATCCCCTCCAGGGACAAGTGCGCATAGCTCCAGTAATGCCAAGGCAGGCAAGGCGTTGAAGCTTATTGCACTTCAGGAAGACAGAAGATTGCTGAGTTCGGCCACCACACAAGCGATGCGTAGGTCACCATGGGCCGCACCAGCATGGTGTATAACCATTGAATTATTTTTGGGGTGAGCACCCATGTCCGTCCGAAGAGACTACTGCAGGCCCACATTGTGCGTGTGGCTTTGCTAAGTATAGGTACATTATCTATGTGAGTATTCCAGGTGAGTTTCGAGTCTAGAATTACCTCGAGACATTTAACTTCAGTGGAATAATCTAAGGTCGTGCCGCCTAACGAAATTGGATCCAATGTTATATTCCGTTTTCGCGTGAAAGGCACAACTAAAGTTTTCTGTGAATTTACATGTAAGGCCACAGCAACACACCAGTGCAGAACTACGTCAAGGGCCGACCTCATCACCTCCCTGATGACAGATTCGAATTTGCTCCTGATTATGATAGTTAAATCATCCGCGTACCCGATAGTAAGATAACCGCGCTCACTGAGCATGGAAATCAACTTGTCTACGACAAGGGAACACAAAAGATGTGTCAGAACGCCACCTTGTGGACAACTCTTTACAGCATTCACGCAAATGGATGTACTGCCTAGAGTTGAGTGAATATCCCGTCCACAGAGCATGGCATCTATCCATGCAATGGTAGCGGGTGGGATGTCCCTGAGTTCCAGTGCTCTGCAAATGCACTCGTTGCCAGTATTATCGAAAGCCCTCTCATTGTCAAGAAAAGCACACAACGCGATTTCCTTATCACTGAGGGACTTTTCGATTGTACTCACAAGGTTATGCAAGGCGGTCACTGTTGACTTGCCTTTCGTGTACGCGGATTGCATACGATGTAGAGGGCTCGACAGTTCCATCTTGTGCCTGACATGCAAATCAAGCAACTTTTCCATGGTTTTAAGGAAGAAGGAAGTAAGGCTAATCGGTCTATAGGATTTGGGCATATGTTCCGGCTTATTACCCGGTTTGCGTATGAAGGCCACATTAACTTTCCTCCAAGGTTGTGGTATGTACCCAAGGGTGTAACTTGCCCTAAAAAGTTCGATTAGCGGAGTTATTATGATCTCCAAGCTGTTTTGCAACAAAGCCGGGAAAATGCCGTCCACTTCGGAAGCTTTAAATGGCTCAAAGGATTCTATCGCCCATTTTACTTTGTACATGTCAAAGATGACCCCCGTTTAACTGCGAGACCGGCTTTCGGGAACCCGTTGGGGCCTCGCGGTTAGGCAGGGGTCACCTTTAGACAGTACGGACCCTGGCAAATGAGTCTGAAGCAGCAGCTTTAGTGTTTCTTCTAGACCCTCAGTATACGAACCGTCTGGTCTCAATAGAAGACCGAGCCCGTTTGCTGAGTCTTTGGATAGGGCTTTTTGAAGGCGCGCCGCTTTCAGTTGCGACCGAATGCTCTCACAATGTCTATTCCAGCATACTCGTTTGGAATGCCTAAGGAGTTTTTTTTTGTACTCGGTGAGAGCAGTTCTGTACTCATCTCACTTATTGAAGCGCTTGGCTTTGTCGAACATCCTCCTAACTTTAGCTCGCTTGCAGGCTAAATCCTCGCTCCACCAGGGTACTTTATGCCCCCACTTTACCGTACGTGAAAAGGTACTATCTCTGTAGGAGGAAGTTAAAATTTCATTGAGCTCATCAGCCGCAATTTTCTCAATTTCCCCTGTAGTGCTGATGGGACTGACCAGTAGTTTCGCTTTGGAGCTATCTAGTTCACGGAATTTAATCCAGTTAGTTTTTCTTGGACAATAAGTATCCGAGCGAATGTCAGATTGTCCTAGGATGTCAAATCTGATGTGTCTATGATCTGAAAGAGACACTTCGTCCGACACTTGCCAGTTCGCAATAAACCTGGAGAAGAAACCGCTAGCAAGAGTAATGTCGAGTACCTTCTGCCCTTGCCGCCGTGAGAAAGGTAGGTTTGCTCCCCCTGTTCAGGACATTCACATGTTTACACATAAGATAGTCAAGAAGGCGCTTACCTCTATCGTTGATGTCGCTGCTACCCCACACCGTGTGGTGTGCGTTCGCATCGCAACCGATCACATAATGCAGGTTAGTACGTCGACAGAAGTCGACGGGCCGCTGGACCTCGAGTGGGGGAATCTCAACATTGTCAGATGGGAAGTAGGCAGACGCAACTACCACTTTCTGACGACCTTTGAGCGTGGATACTTCCACCAATACTGCAGCTAGATCTCTAGAAATAAAATTCATCATCATCATAGTGGCGCGACACCCCGACGTTGGGCCTTGGCCGCCTGGGAATAAAATTAGTTTGTGGCAAATAGTTCACGCATTTGTCGATCAGAAGCGCCGCACGCGGATAACCCGCTAACCCGTCATACATCAACTTACCAGTTGTTGTGTTTAGACCGCGAATTCGGGCACGAGCCACCCATGGCTCTTGAATAAGCGCAATGGTGGCCTGTTTATCGGCGAATATTTTGCACACAGTAGCCGATGCTCCTACTGCGTGGTGCAGGTTCGCCTGAAGCACCTTAATGGCGTTCATGGTCCTGCGAGGATAGCGAGCCTTGGACAAGGCACTTTTGCTTGCCCTGCCGGAACTGTTGCCTCCGTCCCCCTTTCGTTGCCGCTCCCTTCGGTGAGAGCCGCTGAGGTTCCTCGGGCTATTAGCAACACGAGGACCAAACGGGTTTCTGCCCCGTATCGACGGTGCGCCTTGACGGACATTGACCGCTGGCGGCACAGGCTTTGCACCACTTAATGATACGCGATGAGTGCTAGATGCGTTGCTGTTAGACAGTGTAGTCGCATCTATGATAAATGTGGAGTTGCCGTCGGTTTCGACAGGCCGGCATTGGTCGAAATTGAGTTCACCGCAACCTTATTATCAGGTTCGCCTGCGGCGGGTGGGACATCCTGTTTAACGGAGGAAGACTACATTTGGACGCTTGCACCTGCCCAGATTGACCATGGCGTGCGTGAAGCGATAGGTAATTTTTCCCTTGCGCTACAGCAACCTATTCATCGAGGCGTCGTCCGCTGCCAAGACGAGGTGAAGGGAGTCCTCATTTACCCCCCTATTTATGACCCTCCAATTTTTGGTTGGAAGGCGATACGCCACGTAGGGCTCCGCAGATATCGGTAGTGCGTTTTGTCAGCGGATGACATACGTGAAAATTTTCAGCCAATTTTCAAAACACGCAAAAATACGTTCTAGCCCCTGTTGGAAGGCAACACCCTCGTAACAGGGCCCCGACCGTGGCAAGACTTCCAAATTACGTCACTTGAGCATAAAATGCAAGGTGGGTTGGCTTACCCTCCGGACTAGATTGAACGCCAACCTCTTTCGCCCTATCATATTCAACCTTGTGATGATGAAAATGTTGTCCAAAGCAAGCAAGTAAAGCTCTGTTTCGTTAGGACTCAAACTCGGAGAAATGGATTCGTAACCCGGTAACCTGTAGATTCTCTACAGAACCTGGAGTCCGGGTGAAACCCGTAGCGATGGTTACCCTAAAAATGATTGTATTGTGTGCGCTGAAATTGAGTCGCAAAATATAATAATTTTTTAAATATTTTTCGAAATCAAACGTTGCATTCACAAACCATTTAAAAGTCCTTTATTTAAGAAGCAGATCCATTTGCAGACTGGTCTACAAAAATATTTATCGGTGGTAGTCACTTCAATAAAATATCCAACAGCATCGCCTGCAGTTCCAGCAGTACCCTCTAGTCTAAGTTGGGGCTCAGAATGCCAGCAAAAATCTTTTCCAATACATCTTGGAAGCTATGTAGGTATATCATCCATGCAGTCATAGAGAGTGAGATGTGTATTTTCGTATGCACATACATAAATGCGGGCGAGATTCTGACTTAGCAACGACATGTACATAGGTGTATCTCAAATTGAATGAAGATCAGGACTTCTTATGCACGCGAAACCGAAAAAGAAACAGGTTTCAGAGCGTATACCAAGAAGAACACCTTGAAAGAATTTTTTTCAAGTACTGAATTCCTCACGTCTTCGCCGTGCTTCAGTCTGCTTCGCTGCACTACTGCGGCCAAAGAACATGTTTTTTGGTCGATCAGTATCTATCCAACCTCTAACGATGTCTAGAAAAAAATATGTTGATCGTGAAATTTTACCGGACCAAACAGGTAAAAATTTCCTGCCGAACGTAGCCTAATTTAGCATTCGTGTGACTACATGCATACGAGTAGATACGAGTATAGTTGGAGTACTAACATGTGTGATCAGCACTGATAATTAGAAGAATGCCGTGGCATAGGCCGAACATGAAACAGCCCCGCAAATATACGTAGTGCTGTGTGATCCATCATGTGCAAATATAGAGACGACCATACAGCATGATCTGCAATTTCAATACGATCATCGCATCTAAAAGTCGAGAAGATCTTTCGCGGATACAATTTATCTATTTATGTGCATCGAATGGTCATTAACCTGTATCTTACTGACTGACTGCATCTGTTTAAACGGTGTTAGCACAATCAGCCGCACATCTACATATACGCTATCTTTTACGACCTATTCCAAGTATGTACAGTTGCGTCGCGTATTTGCAGGAAAAAAAAATCAAATAACGTATGCGCGAAATTTTCTATAAATAAAATGCACAAAAGTTTATTCAGTTCGGCCAGAATATACTGAAGTAGTCGTATGTAGGGACGGATCTTTCTGTACACGGCACTCCCTACAGGACCGCATCCAATCTAGGAAAGACATCGCGGGTTGTCTGAAGAGCTCGTTGCAAGCAGCAATATGCACATTACACGCAAATGCAACAAACGTGAATGCCATTAAAGTGCTCTTCAACTACAGCGTGGAGATGATCGCGAAGGAGTAAATGTTTGCTATAAGAAGATACTCGTGGGTTCTTCATTTTGCCGGATGATCATTCATTTGTCAGGGACAAATATTGACGAGGAAGGATGCATCGTTGATGTATAAATAAGATCTGAATGTACACTGGGCGGGATATTTTATACGAAGATTAAAAAAAGCTTCTTTCCTGTTTCAGAATAGCGCAGCTTTTTGTTAATTGCTTCGACCCCTCCAGGGGTATGTGCGCGTCAACATCTTTAGCATTTCTACGCCTTGTTGACGTTTCGATAGCATATATACTTTTCGGACGTGCTGACTTTATATATTATAGTTTTTGTTCGCGCCGAGGATCGAACCTCCATTCTCTAGATCGTAGAGCGGTGACCGAACGAACATGGCCAGCGAGATTGAGAGAGTTTGTGATGTCCCATATTTTGGCCTGGTCGTGCTGCTTCCAACAACAGATGGAAGGCAGCACCTGATAGGTAGTTATCTGTCGGTGGTGCGAAAACAAAGCGCGAGTCCCATTACACCTGGACCCCGATACGAGTGCGAGGGCATCTGCGCCGCCAATGATTCCTTCTTAGCTCGTTGAGGGGCCTTTTTCTTCACCAGATGGCACGGCGGCCCGACCTTCACGGTCATTATACTTCCTTAGGCTCCGTCCCCACGGGCATCTTCGGATGCCCACCAACACGTCCGTTACATATTCGGCGCCCAACGTGGGGCTCATTTCTGGTCAAGAACAGGACTAAAAAGGACCTCATCGGGTTCTATTTAATACTTTCACCGATTTGCATCCACACAAGCACATCAAGCCTACTTGCTCTATGTCTTAGGATTTAGCCACTTTACTTCACGTATTTTCCCTTCAAGTAGCTGTCCTTTCCTCTGTAGCACTGCGTCCTTCCTATAGAGTAGTTTTTCCTTTTAGATTCAGTTTAATAAGGCAGTCCTGGCTTTATGTTTGCCTTTTGTGGTTTAACTACGTACCTAAGGACACCATCTCTCTCTCTGGATCCTGTCAACCCCTTGTGGAGCATAAGGCATTAACCACGCCGACTTTCCACCTTGTCCTGTTCGCCGCCATCGCCTTCAACTGTCTCTACGATTTGCCTAATGACTTACCCTCGACCTCAACTGATCTTCTCCAGGCGTTTCTAGGTCGTCCAACGCGGCGACTTGCATTGGTTCCCTGTGGGTTCCAATCGAGGGCCTGTTTAGCAATGTTTTCCGGCCCCTTTCGGAGTGTGTGACCTATCCATTGCCACTTTCGCCTTTTTATAGAGGTGCCTATTCTGTCCTGGCCAGTAATGAACAGGAGGTCGTCGTTAGAAATGACCTCCAGCCAGCGTATGTGCAGGATGCGCCGTAGACACTGGTTCACAAAAGTTTGCAATCTAGTTGTTATCGCCCTGGTCACCTTCCAAGTTGAACAGCCATAAAGAAGCACAGATTTTATATTATTTTAGTTTCGAAGATCCGGAGTTTGGTACGTCTGGAGATTTGTTGTTTTGCCAGAAAGGAGCTAAACTGAAAAAAGCTGCCCGAGCCTTATTGATGCGAGACTGTATCCGCTCCACCATCTGCTGTAACTACGCTAAGGACTCCATAAATGCATTGAATTGCTGACATTTGGAGCATTTTCGGTGTCCGACCAAAGCGCGGAGGAGCCCTGGGCGCCTTTCTGTTGCCTGGATTGTCTTTTCACTTCATTAATATTTTTGATTACATTGTTGCATTTGTTTATATTATTGAGATACGCAACAGTTTTCATAGATAATAAGTGAATTATTGCAAGGCAGTGCTACGCCTCTGCTGGCCTTAGAATTCTCTGTAACCTGTTGTTCATCTGGATGATGGAAGTGGCAGTTTTTTTTCGCTTTTTTCTCGTCTACAATGGTTGCCGGCTAGTTCAGGAGTCCAGTTCGTTTTTTTTTTCTTTTTGCAGCACACTCTGTCCACAGCTTCTACTTCTTTGCAGGTCTTAAAGTAGAAGCTGCCCTGTCGTGAAACATATTCTCGCTTGGTCGTGCTGCTTCCACCAATAGATCGAAGGCAACACCTGATGAGCAGTGATCTGTCGGTGGTACGAAACCAGAGGCCGAGGGTTCCATTACAACCGGTTACAGATGCGAGCGCGAGGGCATCTGCGCCGTCCGCCAACCATTCCATCTAATTTTTTTATTATTCCGAATTTTTGCCTCCCATGTGTTGTCTTCCCAAGGAATATGAAATTTTATTAATACGTAAAGGACAAGGGCGACGAGCGACGAAACCCCAGTCCACGTCTCCCGAACTGAGCTGCAGTAAGCATAGGTTGCTGCTTAGTTCGTTGAGGGGCTTTTTTCTTCGCCAGGTGGCACGGCTCGACCTTAACGGTCATTACGCCACCTTATTCTCCGTCCACACGGGCATCTTCAGATACCCACCAACACGTCCGTTACAAGTTCCGAAACTCCACTGTCCCCTGTAGGATTTGCTTTCAGAGCGCCATCTCATCCAAACTCTTCGGTATCGAAACGAAATTGCGAACTCATATTTCGGCATTGGAGAAGTTTCATATTTACAGATTTTCATAATTAATAAATCGCTTCAGGAGTAACATTGCTAGCCGTTTGAGTATAGACTGATACTAGAATACCTCTGGGTGAGATCTGTCTGTCCAATGAGACGGAATGTGGGCTATACCTGGAGGAAAACGAGTTTGCTAAACACCTTCTCTGTGAATGTCCTGCAGTTGCCCGGTCCAAGAGTTTGATTCTTAGAAAGGTCATAGTAAAGGCCGATGTCAACAGGAGTACCCCCGTTCGTATGAACTCTTTTATCGCATCGCATATTACGCTGAACTTCTCGAGCTTTCTGATGGTAAAGGAATTCGATGCTGCTTCGATTGTCGTCTGATGCTGCAGCCAAACTAACCTTCCACTCATTTCTTTCAACAATCTGCTGTCATGAAGCGCGAACATCCAGGGCTTATTCCGGCATTTTGTGTTTGCACCAAGGATGGTATATGCGCTATCAATGTACGCATTTTTTATGGCATCCCAGTTTTCATTTATGTTACTATCAGGGTGGCTGATTATCTCAGCTGCAAGCTGGTCGTTATATAGTTGTAAGACAGCTGGATGTTTTAATCGAACTGTGTTGAATTTGGGGCGCCTGGTTCTTTCGTCGCTAGGGCGTCGAACGGCTGCAGTACGCAATCGAACATTAGCTGTTATAAGATAATGGCCTCTTCCCATCCCAATAACGGCCCCCTTCTTGTTTGGTACGTCCAGGAGGCAACTCTTGAATCTTTTACTAATGGCAAAGTGGTCCATCGGATTTTGTGTTTTGCGCCGATCAACAGAGGACCAACTGATTTTGTGATGGTGCTTATGCTCAAACATAGTACCACCGATGAAGAGACTGTGAAAGTTGCCGAATTCTACAAATCTTTCACAGTTGTCGTTACGATACCGTGTCTCCCCATCACATGCCTGAGCCCATAGTTATCAGCGCCAGCTTTTGCACTCAAATCGCCCATAACCACTAAAATGTTACTTTTTGGTGTTCTGCTCTGAACGGCGTTTAGTTGTTCGTAGAAGGAGTCTTTCGTCAAGACATTGTCGGATTCGGTTGGAGCGTAACATTCTATTACTTAGATGTTCCTCATTTTGGTCCGGAGCCTGGCGGTCATGATTCTGTCAGAGACTGGATACCAGGATATGAGACAGTTTCGCGCGGCTCTGGTTAAAAGGAGCCACACACCTGATTCACGACTATTACCGGCAGCTCTAACGGAGTACAACATTACAGTGCTACCCGTTGGCGAGATAAACTCTCCGCTGTTGCACAATCTTATCTCACTAACTCCTAAAATGTTTAATTTATACTTCAGACACTCACTCTCTAATTGAAGAAATCTTGCGTTCTGTGGTCCTTCTGATCCATTGTCCAGGAGAGTACGCACATAATAGTCTAAACATCTTATAATAAATAATAACTAGAAAATACTACATTACACTTTCATAAAACCCCTTATCCCACATTGGGTGCCATTTCTTCTTAGAGCAATATCGAAAAATTATGGACGATTTTTCAAATTCGCCTTTGGAGAAGCATGCGACTGATCTTTGCCCTATCGTTATAGTATAATCTCTTCCAATTAGCTTTCTTTAAAACATAAAGGTAGCCACACACGGCAACCATTTTGATCGCGAGCAATCGTCGAACCACGTCAAGCCCAGTAGAAAAAAATCTCATTTCCACAGTTCTATGATATTTGACGGTTCGATGGAAGTTCGGTCGTGGTTCTACCGGATTATGTGTGGCGACCTTAATCTTAATCTGCGTTAAAAGACAGGGACTAAATGCATATGGTCACAAATGTATTATATGATAACCGCCATCAGTGTTGATCATCGGTCAATGGAAATGATCTTCAAAGTTCAAAATTGCATCCCGTGTCGGATGCCCTTCGTTTAACCCGACTCGATCACATATACCGGAATCGAATCTTCTCATAACAGATGAATGCATCTGTGGTATCTACGCAAGTAGGCATAGTATTCAAGGTCTCTCTCTTTCGCTCGCACTTCTCTCCAATGATGATCAACAGCTTCAGCCTCAAGTTCATTGGCGGAATTTAACGATCTGCGTGTGATGAACGTTTTAAAAACTTTTAATGCAATAATGGCGCCGCCATGCATCTATATATCTGAACTTGTGCCGTCTCTTGTTGCAGTTGCCGGTAATGCACTTCTTTTGTCTGAACTGTGTGGCACACATGCGGCGCTGCATTTACCCCAACAGACACGAACATTATTGGTACCAGAGGATGCATAGTCGTATACTATTGCTAAGTAACTTTGCCTTGATCGGACGTATCTGCGTAGCAGTTGCATGTAGACAACGTGCAATGATCTGACAATTGCAATCTGGTCTGCAAATGCAAATTTTATATGATGATCGAAGAGAAATCCAGAGATCAGTGCACCCACGCGAGTAGTTGCTTGCTTGGTTGCTTGTGCTTGAGACTCTAAAATCTGCTTTGTTTGTTCATCTTTAAGGTGGCGTATGATTGTCGTCATAAGTCTTTTGGGGAATCAACGATCGAAGGGACGAGAAGACGAATTGCAACGATCATTCTTTCACGGTGAGGTGTTGTTTGCACATCAAGCAAAATTATGTTGATTTTTTAATGGATTACTGGATCTCTGGCTTGAAATACAAAAAAAAAAATAACACAGAAAATGGAAGAAGGTATTTCAAGAGGAAGAAGCAAAAACATAAAGTAATAGTATCAGAGGACGATACCACGGAAGGTGATCCACTGAGCCAATTTCCGGCATACTCAACAGCTAAAAAAATTAAACAACAATTCAACCACCGTTTTTCATCATTACAAACAAATGTCTGTAATTCATCGCCAAATAGGATTACTTACAGCGTATCGTCCTATGATCCAACTCAACAGTATCCTGATGATCAGTGACGTGCACTCGTAGTAAGCAATTCCAAACTGCTTGACTTACCGAAATAAACAATTCAATAATAAACTTTGCTTACACCAATACACATATCATCATTTCAGTCAATGTTTTTCTTTAAGCTGAAGAATACATATTATCATTCAAATATTCCTTTACACATTCAAATTCTGATCCGCGCCTTCTTTTGGTTAAAAAACATTCGTTCAATTACTTTAGATAATATTCAAACCTCCCACATTTTGCACACCATAGACACCAAACTTAGAATAGGAAAATGTGCCTAGATCTTTAGATGCATGTACCATGTGTGCATCCAAATACTAGAGACATGTTGATTCCAGAAAATGGGAATCTTGGATTTCGGTAGTACATTGGGCAACGATTTTTTTTTGTTTTGTTCGCAAATTTATATGAGACAAGTCAAGCACTGGCGCGACTGCTTTTGTGTATGATATAGCCCAATGATGCTTGTTAATGAAATGTTGCCAATGCAGGGAATGTTTATGGGAATTTGATTTTTCCAGTAGAGCTTTTGTTTTTGTTATGTAATGGATTTTCCGTTGCAATTTAAAAGAGGAAATCAGTGCAATCGGGTGATTTTGATTAAATTGTGATTTGAAGTTTTTTTGACCGTTTGTAGTGATTTAATTGATTTGATTTGTGATAAAAGTGGTAAGTTTTCTTTTCGCATTATGTCGGAGTATTGCTGCGCGACGGATTTCGTACTAAAAGCGGGATTTTCAACTCTTTCCTTTGCCAAGAAAAGAGAAATTATAAAATCGGATAGACCGAAGCCAGATCTTAGTTTAGAGTTTAAATTAAAAAATATTACGCGAAAATTCCATATCGAAACGTATGAAAAGTACATTTGGTTAACGGGAAGCTGTAAATTAAATAAGTTATTTTGCTGGCCGTGTCTTTTGTTCACGAATGAAAAATCTGTTTGGAATAAAGCTGGATTTAGTGATTTGAATAATTTTACGGGCTCAGCAGCAAAGCATTCAAGTTCCGAAAAACATCTTCAGTCGTTAATTAAATTAGATAATTTTGGTTCTCAGCGTATAGAGTTTATGCTTAGTAACCAGGTGGCAATATCTGTTAGTTTGCATAATGAAAAAGTTGAGCGTAATCGTAATATTTTGAAACGTTTAATCGATACTGTAATTTTTTTTGGCAAAACAGGAGCTTCCTTTTCGCGGAAATAATGAAGACTCTTCTTCAAATAATCGTGGTAATTTTATCGAAACCGTAAATTTCTTGAGTTTTTACGATCCGATAATTGAGTCCCACATAGATTCTATAAAAGCGAATGCAGCGTTTTCGGGTTTGTCTAATAGAATCCAAAACGATCTTGTTTCCGCTATAGCTAATGTGGTTCGAAATAAAATCAATTTGGAAATAAAGGAGGCTCCATTTGTAGCTGTAATGGTCGACGAAACGCCAGATGTTAGCGGTCGGGAACAATTAACGATGATTTTTAGATATACAATATCAAATGAGATTGAAGAAAGATTTTTCGGATTTTTGGATGTAAGCGCTAATCGTACAGCTACAGCAATAAGCTCTCACATTTTAAAACAATTGCAAAATTTTAGTATCGATAAGAAATTAATTGCACAATGTTACGATGGCGCAGCAGTAATGAGTTCTCAAATTCGTGGAGTTCAGACTTTAATTCGGGAAAAACATAAATCGGCAATTTTCGTTCCATGTTAAAGCAGTTGAGTTTATTCCGGAAATTAAATTATTTTTCGCGCACATCAATAAAATCGCATCATTTTTTAATACATCCACTAAAAGGTCGGACCTTTTTGCAAATATAGTAAATCGTCGTTTACCATCCGTTTCCAAAACGCGTTGGCATTATCATTCGCGTATTATTAACGTTATATTTGAACATAAGCATGAAATTTGTACAGTTTTTGAGACAATTTCGAATGGTTCTCAACACTGGGATGGCGATTCCTTGACTTGTTCCGATATATACTTTCAAAAATTCGCAGAGTCAGATTTTCAATTATATCTGTTAATTTTTTCTGAAATTTTTTCGAAAACTGATATATTATTTAATATTATTCAGAGCAAAGTGGTAAACATTTCATATGCAAGCCAAAAAATTATTGAATTTGAAAATTGGCTTGAAAATGACTTTTCTAAAAAGTTTGATAATTTCTATTCGACAGTTACAGCAGAATATCAGCCACCACGTAAGAAATGTAGAAATGCGATAGATCCTTTACAAAATTTACGGCGGATATTTCGGGAGATTATAGATGTTATTCTCGGGCAAATTCGAGATCGATTCCATTCGTTTAAAGATCTTTCATTTTTAGAGTTGCTTGAACCGAATTATTTTTCTAAATTCAAGTCAAATTTTCCCGATAAAAATTTTGACTCACTTATTGAATATCACGGTCAATTTTTCGACAGAATAAAGTTGAAAAATGAGCTAAAAGTTATTTATTCTTCAGATGAGTTTAAAAACGCGAATCCTAGTAAAATTCTCGATTATTTTCAAAAACGGCCTTATGTCGCAAACGGTTTTAAGCAAGTTCATATTTTAGCAAAATTATTAACGTCAATTCCAGTCACAGTGGCAACTGCGGAAAGGTCATTTTCAACACTAAAGCGCGTTCACACATTTTTGAGAAATCGCCAATCCCAAGAACGACTTTCGGATCTTCCTTTAATTGCGGTTGAAAAGGATCTTCTTATACAAATGCGAAGAGAAAACGATTTTTTTGATAATGTGATTAAAGAGTTTTTACTTAAAGAACGGCGCATAGATTTGGAATACAAATAAATGGCAATGGCGAAAGAATATTTATTTATTTCAAATACCCCTGAATTTTTCTTAGTCTTAATTAACATAATATTTATTTATCATTTTTTTTATTAGTAATATTTTATTTATTTATTTTTTTTTGTATTCCGAATATATGTGCCAATATTTTATTTATATCTTTCCTGATTTCTTCTTTAAGGCTTAAAGCCACTTGGTATAAATGTTTTTGTGACTGTCCATATTCTATTATACAGTCCATTTTTGTTTATGCTAAATTGGCTTTAGGGCGCCCAACTGCTTGACTATGAAAAATTTCCACTGCACGTCACTGCTGATGATTAAGTCTAAAAATGTTTAAGTTTTTCGTCGTCTGACTAACGATAGCTCGCGACCATTCTATTGCCCATTTCTGTTACATTGTGGAGCTAAAGTCGCAGCGACCCACATTGGGTGCCGAATATTTTCGGCTAAATTCTACCATATCGCAGTCATCTGTTTTATGTCATCATGCATAGTAAAAAAATTTCACCGATTCGGTGTGCATTAGATGGTCTTTTCGGTGTAAATAATACACTTTATGTGCGGATAATATTCTTATGCCTATAGGTGAATTTAAAAATACACCGAATGGATTAAAATATTATCTATCAAAATAGTGAAAATAAATATCCCAACTGTGAATATACAATTTTAAATTAAATCGAGCTCGAAATTTGATCCCTCGAATAAAAGGATGAATACATCGGACTGACAACACCTCAACGAATTAAGCTGCCGACTGACCAGTGGCGTAGCTAAGATTTTATTTCGGAGAGGGTCCACACATTCGATACTAACAGTACTGGTAAGGGCAGCCCCAGAAAAATAGTGTACGACTCAGTGCCGGAAAAAGGACTTTTTGTACATTAGTACTTTCACGGCTCTGAAATTTAAACACTAAATTGGATTAGGAATCCTTTTTAGTAACATAACGGTATTTTTCACGTTTCACCAGAGTTTTTTTCAATAAAACTATTTTTTATGCAAAATTTACAAGAATAGGAAACAAAATTCAAAACTATAGAAAATTTCCTAAACTATAGAAAATTAAATTTCAGAAGATATTCAGCAATGGCCACATTCCCGATAAACATAGCACAAAGATAAAAATTACCCAAAAATACAAATATGAGGCTGAAATTAAATTATTACGTAACTTTTTTTTATCTGTGCCTCATTAATAGTAATAGTAATTAATACCTATTAATGTCATTTTATTTGCGTGCATAAAACGATTTTTGGGTAAAATACTTTTGCCGACCTTAACTATCTTAGCGCCCTAACATAACGGTATTTTTCACGATTCACCAGAGTTTTTTCAATAAAACTATTTTTTATGCAAAATTTACAAGAATAGGAAACAAAATTCAAAACTATAGAAAATTTCCTACAATATCAATTTATTGGGTTTATTCGATAAAATTAGTCATACCTACTGATCGCCTCCTTATATCACAGAAATCACAAAGGCCTTGAGGCTCATCTTGGTAACACCCAACCCACTCCATTTTCCGCAGAGGACAGTTTTAATTTCAGAAGATATTCAGCGATGGCCACATTTATTTCTTCCGAATACCATTTTATTGAGAAGTTTTGTTTTGTCACTTTGAGGCTACGAGCGTCCCTCTTATTCTGAGGTTAAAGTTCAAAAATTATGTATTTACAAATTTATTATGTTGGTCATTCGCGGAATGACAATTTTCCCGATAAACATAGCACAAAGATAAAAATGACCCAAAAATACAAATATTATTTTACAAATTCTGTGAAAGTGATTTGTTTCCAGGAGGCTTAAATTAAATTATTGCGTAACTTTTTTTTATCTGTGCCTCGTTAATAGTGTGATCCCTACTAATACCTATTAATGTCATTTCATTTGCGTGCATAAAAAGATTTTTGGATAAAATACTTTTGCCGACCTTAACTATTGTATCATAGCGCCCTAGTCAAATAATAGGAAATCGCTTGTAATATTTTGGCCGCTTCTAAATGTCTGTAGTTCTTAAAGTCGACACTTATTTCACGGTCCTCTTCATATTTTGGAAAACACCATGTAACGGACGGTTTGGTGGGCATCCGAAGATGCCCGTGGGGACGGAGCCTTAGGTAGTATATGACCGTGAAGGTCCGGCCGTGCCATCTGGCGAAGAAAAAGGCCCCTCAACGAGCTAAGCAGCGGCCTATGCTTGCTGTAGCTCAGTTCGGGAGATGTGGGCGGGGTTTTCGCCGCTCGTTGCCCCTGTCCTTTACGTATTAACAAAAATTCATGGGCCTGGGAAAGACAACACAAACAAGGGAGGTAAAATGGGGAATAAAAAAAAATGAGGCGATAAGGATGGAATGGTTGGCAGATGGCTCGCTTGCCCTCGCGCTCGTATTGGGGTCCAGGTGTAATAGGACCCTCGGTCTCTGGTTTCGTACCACCGACAGATCCTTACTCATCAGGTGCTGCCATAGATCTGCCGGTGGAAGCAGCACAACCAGACCAGAATATGGTTCATTATAGGGCAGCTTCTACTTCGAGGCCTGCCAAGAAGTAGAAGCTGAGGACAGAGTGTGCTGCAAAAACGAAAAAAAAGAACTGGGCTCCTAAGCTAGCTGGTAACCATTGTAGAGGACAAAAATAGCAAAGAGAAAAAAATACTAAAATACATTTCTCCATTATTCAGATGATCAACAGAGTTCAGAGAATCACGAGGACAGCAGAGGCGCAACACTGTATTCCTTGCAATAATTCACTCGTTATCTCTGAAAACTGTTGAGCATCTCAGTAATAGAAACAAATGCAATAATGTAATCAAAGGTATTAATGAAGTGTAAAGACAATCCTGGCAACAGAAAGGTACCCAGGGCTCCTCCGCGCTTCGTCCGGTCACCGAAGATGCTCCAAATGCCGGCAATTCAAAGCATTTATGGAGGCCTTAGGTACGTGGCTAAACCACAAAAGACAAACACAACACCAGGATTGCCTTGTTGAACTGACTCTAAAAGGATAATCTACTCTATAGGAAGGATTGGGGTGCTACAGAGGAAAGCACAGCTACTTGAAGGGAAAATACGTGAAGTAAAAATGGCTAAGTCCTAAGATTTAGAGCAAGTAGCCTTAATGTGCTTGTGGGGATGCATAACGGTGGAAGGACCAAAAAGGAACCCAATGAGGTCCTTTTCAGTCCTCTGCTTGACCAGAAATGGGCCCCACGTTGGGCGCCAAATATGTAACGGACGGTTTGGTGGGCATCCGAAGATGCCCGTGGGGACGGAGCCTTAGGTAGTATATGACCGTGAAGGTCCAGCCGTGCCATCTGGCGAAGAAAAAGGCCCCTCAACGAGCTAAGCAGCGGCCTATGCTTGCTGTAGCTCAGTTCGGGAGATGTGGGCGGGGTTTTCGCCGCTCGTTGCCCCTGTCCTTTACGTATTAACAAAAATTCATAGGCCTGGGGAAAACAACACAAACAAGGGAGGTAAAATGGGGAATAAAAAAATGAGGCGATAAGGATGGAATAGTTGGCAGTAAAAGGACCCTCGATCTCTGGTTTCGTACCACCGACAGATCCTTACCCATCAGGTGCTGCCATAGATCTGCCGGTGGAAGCAGCACAACCAGACCAGAATATGGTTCATTATAACCACCAAAATGGCAAATAAATTTACATTTAACCGGTACGCGCTCTTTCCCACAAGGGCTTATGGCAAACCAGTACAAGCTACCTTAAAAGCCTTTCAGTAGAAAATATTCGAAAAATTATCGAAGGAACCGAAAATATTTGGCGCCCAATTTGGGGTCAGTCTCAAACTAACGCGCACGGTGGCCGTGTTCGTTCGGTCAATGCTCTATGATCTAGAAAATGGAGGTACGATCCTCGGCGCGACCAAAAAAGTCCTATGTCAGAGTAGGATATATGCATACCGCAGAAAATAGTCGAAGAACGATCGAAAAGCCCGGAAATTGTTGGCGCATAATTTTGGGTCAGTGTGACTTTATCTATTTAATGAATCCAAAATTGGCAAAAATATGTATTCGCAAATAGGGGCGCGGTGCCATTCCTAATAAGGCCCTAACCAGATTGAATGCAGCAGCAGCGGCATTGGCAGCAGTAGCGGTGGCAGCAACAACAACAACAGGTAGATCTGTCGCGATGACACAGCGACCTGTCATCGCCGCTGTGTCATCACGACAGATCTACCAGTTGTGTTGTTGCTTCTGCCGATGCCGCTGCTGCTACGTTCAATCTGGTTAGGGCCTAAGACAAAAAACAACAACAATGAAAAATATTTTTACCTTAGCGATACTTTTTGATTTTCAAGAGTGTAATGTACAGTTTAATTTATTAGGCACGAGATCTTAGGCATCTACATAATGTCACCTGCTCAAATTTACAGTCTGTTCGTATGGTAGAGAGAGAGAGAGAGACTGACTGACCTTAAAATATTGCGGGAGGGGTCCAGACCCCTCCTCTGGCTACGTCACTGCGACTCACTAATATGCAGATACGTGCTATTGTGATATAAATATTTACACCACCCATTGGATTAATACCTCCGGTGGAATTATGTATTTTTGGTTACCATATTGTCTTCCACACCACCTGTAAAATAAATTCACCAAGTAAAGGTATTATATTTTAAGCACCAATCGTGCGGTGTCTTGGAGGAGTATTAATTCACCGAATGGATAGGAAATTGCATTATCCGGCAACTGGTGTTCAAAGGAGCCAAATACTTTTAACTGTGTGGATGAGTGACCGAAACAAAAGGAAACCACATCACAGAGATAATGACTGATTACAGATGAATGATAACTTTATTTCTAGTTAATTTTTTGATTTTTATACCCTTCACGGATGTGACAGGGTATATTAACTTTGTCATGAAGTTTGCAACGCACAGAAGGAAGCATCTCCGACCATATAAACTACAATATATATATTCTTGGTCAGTATGATGAGACGAGTCGATTAAGCTTTGTCTGTCTGTCTGTCCGTCTGTCCGTCTGTCCGTCTGTCCGTCTGTCCGTCTGTCCGTCTGTCTGTCTGTCTGTCCGTCTGTTTCTATGCAAACTAGTCCCTCAGTTTTAAAGCTATCGAGCTGAAATTTTATACAAAGCCTTCTTTCTATTGCACGCTGTATATATGTCGGAACCAACGGAATCGGACCACTACGTCATATAGCTGTCAGAGGAACGACCGGTCCAAAAATTCGTCTTTATGAGAAAAACTTTTTTGTTTCTAAAAATATCGTTCTCAAATTTCACACTTATCAATAATATTTTTAGCTAAATTACATACCCTAATTTGGTTGAAATCGAACCACTACGTCATATAGCTGTCATAGGAACGACCGGTCCAAAAATTCGTCTTTGTGAGAAAAACTTTTTTTTTTCTAAACATATCATCTTCTAATTTCACATATAATATCTTTAGTCAAGTCACATTCCCGAATTTGGTTGAAATCGGACTACTCTATCATAAAGCTGTCATAGGAACGACTGTTCCAAAAGCAAGTTTTTATCAGAAAACCTTTTTTATTTCTGAAGATATCTTTATGAAATTGTATATTACTTAATCATATTGACTGCTAAGCCACGCTGCTAAATTTGGTTGAAATCGGAATACTATTTCATATACCTCTTATAGGAACAGTGAAATCGGAACAAGTTTTACTACTAATTTCAAAGTGGCAAATGTACCACAAAACACAACGAAGGTATGATACCCTTCACGCGAAGGCTAGCTTGTTTTATTTTAATTGAGTTTGAGTTCCAAGTTAAAAACCAATATTTAGGATTCGCCAATTAATTTATTAATTCTGATTTAATAACAAGATGAAAAGAGCTAAATATGTAGTTTTCTCGCAAAATCTCCACTGTCACATCCTTTCGTGCATCGGCAAAAAATCATCCTCAATATTTCATCAAGAGCAGCATCCAACTCTGAGAGTTTCGGAACTAGTTAGTCATTCCTCCTCTCCCAACCCCAATTCAATGCCTCACCATTAGGCTCCTTCACTAACCACAGGTGTACTTGGTGGTAGGTCCGGAATGCATGCTGCTGAACAGCTCCTTCAGTCTGAGGGAGAGTTGAGAGATCGGGATTCATATTTGCAGCTGCTTTGATGAATGATTTGTAGCGAAACTCGATGAGGGATTTTTCTGTGGCTGGAGCGCCATACCATGAGAGAGTACTCATGATCCCCGCTATTTCAATGGACTCAGGGGAAGAAGAACCACTGGCAAATACCTTAGCTGCACGTTGAATGATTTTGAACTTCTGATACGATTTGACAAAACCCAATTTATTCTTGCGATATGCTGCGGATGTTGAGTCACAGCCTGTGAATGCATGTAAGAATAACAAATGGACATTGTCCTTCATTTTCAACTATTGCTGCAGCTGTTGTGAGGAATATACAGTAGTCTTGACTTTTCCTCTTCCAGGTCTTACCAACAGAATGTCACGATCTGATGGGGCTTTGGCGACCAAGAGAACAGCCAGCTCAACGTCCTCTCCAGTAATAACTACCGAGTAATTTTGCGATCTTGATAGCTGTCTTCACAATATCAACGTCAGCATTACCTGAAGCTTGGAGCATATTTACCTATGCATCATCAGCAGGTTTATCAACTGACTGGAAATTTTAAAGGAAATCCTCTTGTTTGCCTTTAATTTCACTTTCCAAACTCATATTGTTGTCCACACATCTCCTGAGCCGATATCGTCCACTCTGCTCCGCTCCTTTTGTGCTCTCTGATGTGTCACTGTACTCATCAAAAACCACTGTACAACTGCTCCAAAAATCTCAAGTAACCATCACAAATGGTTGATACACTTGTCTATTTTGTCAAACAACTTTGTGGACTAGGAAACCCCCATCTACAACAAATTCAAAGGTAGTGAAATCAACTTTCTAATCAATTCCGTTAAAAAATGTGTATAGTGCTGACTTTCTGCACTTCCTCATTCCACATTCGTTAAATAATGCCAAGGGGTAGGGAGCCAATTAAAACTGCATATAATTGTTTAAATCTACTCGTACAACTCACGAACGTTTGAAATTAACTGAAACTGAAGATTAAGACCGACGACCGTCCCGTCAACTGTACAGACGTTTTAATAATATTATTTAATAATAACTAACTTAACGCTTTCAAAAATTATCGATTTTCATTACTGATATACATCGAAAACCGTTGGCAATTCCAGAGATACATCTGTATGGCGTCCATTGCATAGGACATTTAATTAACTTTAATATTTTTTGAAAATGACTGTACATGTTAGAAATTCTATAACTTTTGATTGGTAAAAGATAAGGTAGCAAAAATGTATGTCAAATTGAAAGAAATTTAATTCTCTACTTCGTCTCAGACTAGTTTTCTGAGAAAAGATCGTGGTAGGCAGTAGAAGGAGATGATTTCTGCGAAAATTGATTTATTTGATATTATCGATTTTCAATAAGGTATATCTCGTATACCGTTAGAAATTCGGCAAATATGAATTTTATAAAATAGGCAATTTAATAAGCTTTCATTTTGGCATAGAGCATATTTTTCTGGAGTCAACCGTTTCCGAGATATTGTATAATCGAAAACCCCAAAAATGGGACCTTCCCCCCTTCCCCCACTCTTCCCACCGTAAGCTCACGTCCCAGGGGCGAGAACTTTTAGTATTTTTGCCTCCTAACTACTCCTAAAGGCGAACATACACCATCCGGAATTCCTGTCCGGAAAAACTGATGAGGCCCGGCCTTGAGGAATTCCGGAACGTGTATGGTCGTTTCAGGCCGCCTTCAGGCGGCCGGATTGGCCTTCCAGGCGGCCGGAAGGAAAATCGTTAACGCCAAGCCTCCACCACACACGTTCCGGAATTTTTCTCCGGAAAAACTGATCAGGCCTGGCCTTGAGGAATTCCGGATCGTCAATGGCATGTGCAGGCCGCTTTGAGTCGGATGAATAATTGGCAATCGATCTTATCATCATAGAATGAAAGTATCTATCTATTGGATTGAATTTTACATTCCATAGCCAAGCTTCAGATAGATTCGTCTATTGAAATAAACTCCAGTGAAAATCCGTTCTACTCATGCGGCCGGACAGTTCGCCTTGAGGCGGCCTGTCCGGAATTCCTCAAGCAGTTCCATCCGGCGGCCTGTCATGCGGTCTGTCCGGCCACCTCAAGGCGAACTGTCCAGCCGCGTGACTAAAATGAATTTACACTGGAGTTTTTTTTTTTCAATGCACGAATGTATCTGAAGCTTGGCTATGGAAAGTAAAATGCCGTACAATTCAATGCAATAGGTAGATACTTTCATTCTATGGCGATATGATCGATTCCCAATTATCCATCCGCTGGCCTCAAGGTGGCCTGTCGCCCCGGTGTATTCTATATTCAGGCAAACCGGAAGGCCGGGCCTCATCAGTTTTTCCGGACAGGAATTCCGGATGGTGTATGTTGGGCTTAACGAAGTCCTGAAGTCAGAAATTATCGCATATTCCATGTATACCCCTCTTTTATGCACTCATTGATTGGTCTATATGGTTATTTCTGGAATTGCGGTGATGGAGAAAATGAAGCATTTTCGAAGAGATTTTGAGGAGACAAACGACATGAAGGACGCAAAGAATTCAAAGTAATTTCAAAGGCACAGGCAGCAGCATGCAAACAGCTTGAAAGCAAATCGATCATTTCTATTGGGATGGGACGGTCGTAGGTCCTGAAGTAGTAGTTGTGTCATTTAGCCTACGCATGATCAAATAATTTCAACTCTTCAAATCAAATCTATAATTTCAAGGTGTTTATACTATCAGGAGACCATAGCGAATCCCCAGCATTGTACCCCAATTCTTTACCTTCTTTTCCCCATCCCGAAATTCAACCAAAACATGATATCCCTCTGTCATTAGACCCGTTTAATGATACTCATTTAAGTGCACATTTACCTCAAAAATTTGCATAAAACATGAATTTCTCATGTTGCAATTCAAGTGTTGATCCGCCTGAACATGATTTCCTCTGTCGTGGACATAATTTATAGCTTCATTTTGACGCTGATCCAAGAATTTTGCATGCTCACTTGCAACATTGATCTGTAATTGGTTTCACCATCAGGTCTCAGTTACTTTACTCCGAGGACGATCCTCAGGTACTCCAGGCGATCATATGTACGCGGCGCTTATAAACGATTGTGTGCCAAGAAAACACCACCCCATTAAGTACGATTTTTTATTTCTGCCCAATATAATTGCAAGGTGAAGCGATGAAAAACATGACGTTGCATCGAGTGGAGCATATCCTTCCTTCCGAAAATTGCTTGTATGCTACATAAACTGTCCTGAATATGTCTTTTGCGGTATTGCCGTCAATGGAACTATCGAATTTCTCCCCCTGACATTAAGGTGGATCAGAAATGGTACTTTAATAACATAATGAGATGTTGCTACCGAAGATGCTGCGAAAAATGAAAGAAAACCTCACGATACGGATCAATGTTTCGATCGATTTTATGATGTTTACGCATCAGTTTAATGGACGCATTAAACACATCATAACATTTAAATGCATGGAATCAATTTCGTATGTGCATGATTAAAAATTGTTTTTTAATTTACACGGAAATTATAGGGATATATATCCGAGCATAGCTGGAAGGATAATGACGGTTGTTTCGAATTAAATTAAGGCGCAAAACACCGGGCAGTGGTGAAAAGCGGCTTTGAAGCGGTGTTACTTTCTATGGAATTTTTTTGAAACTTTGCCACATTGAAAATGGATTCAGGTGGTATTTATGCAAGTTATCTCTCCGACAAATTTTAAACAGGAATTTGAAGTGGCATCTTTTGGAAAATTAGTATAATAAGCTAAGCGGAGATCAGAAAGGAGGAGGCCGTACTGAATATTTACGCAACAACAAAGCCGTTTTATATGAAATTTTATGTAGTTTTAAAAAGTTATGACAAATCCCAGATTTGATGATTGGCGAAGTGGCAAATTTTGATTTTGTTTGACAGGTCACGATTTTTGATAACAAACCCACAAATATGTATATCTCAGTAACGGTTAAAGATATGCCAATTCTATTGGTACCATTTTTGATCAAACGAACTGTGGAATATCCCCTATCAGTATTGCCCACCCAACGCAGGACACCCTGTATAATGTAAACATTACACTCAGGGATGTATTCCGATTTAGTCCGGAATACGAACCTGGCTTGGTCGAGCTTTATACTGACGTTCTTATACTGACCAGCTCGGAGCACTATGAGAGTTATATTAGTACCCACAGGTATGATTCAAGAATAGAAGGTTACGCAATGCGCAAGTCTCTTATTCAGTCACCGAACGAGAGAGAATACTCATAAAGTCACAGTTTCAATTTTTCATATGCGCGCGTGCATTTTCTACGAAATTTCATGGTTTTTGAAGGAAAAATTGCTTTCAAATCTGCAGATTTATTTCGATTTTGATGAAATTTTTAATTTTGGACTTCCACAACAAGGGAAAGGTTACTGTTTGTAGGGCATTTTGAAAATCTACCCCCATCCCCCTCCAGCCAACCTAAATTTGCATTTTTATACACGGTTTTATTCCTATCTTGAGAAAATTTTGTATATTGGACCTCCAAGATTAGGGGAAACAGCTGACATATCAAGCTATAATCAGTCATAAATTGGATGTCCTTTGTTTACAAATCTTTATTTGTCATCGACTTGAAAATGGAAAATAAAAGTGAAAAATTTCGACACATTTTACTTTTTTACTACAAAAAAAAAAAACGCAAGGCAAAAACGCAGTGCAAGCGCGGAAAAAGTTGTGTGATGTTTATGATGAAGACTCATTAACAGAACGCCAGTGCCAAAATTGGTTCGCTCGTTTTCGTTCCGGAAATTTTTATGTCAGCAATTCACCACGCTCTGGTCGTCCAATAGCTGTCGACGACGACAAAATAAAGGCAATGATCGAAGCTAACCGGCGCATTACGATACGGGAGATAGCGGAGAAACTCAACTTATCCAAATCAACCTTTAACGAACATTTACTGAAGCTGGGATACGTTAGCAAGCTCGTTAATTGCGTTCCACACGAATTGAAGGAAACTCACCTCACCAAACGAATTAACGTTTGCGATTTGCTGCTGAAACGTATGTAATGAACCATATTATGGTCTGGTAGTGCTGCTCCCACCGGCAGATCGAAGCAGCACCTGATGAGTACTGATCTGTCGGTAGTACGAAACCAGAGGCCGAGGGTCCCATTACACCCGGACCCAGTTGCGACCGCGTGGGCGTCTGATCCGTCTGTCAACCATTCCATCCTTATCGACTATTTTTTTTATTCCCAATTTTTACCTCCCCTGTTTGTGTTGTCTTCCCCAGGCCTATGATTTTTTGTTAATACGTAAAGGACAGGGGCAACGAACAGCGAAACCCCCGGCCACATCTCCCGAACTGAGCTACAGCAAGCATAGGCCGCTGCTTAGCTCGTTGAGGGGCCTTTTTCTTCGCCAAATGGCACGGCCCGACCTTCACGGTCATTATGCTACCTAAGGCTTCGTCCTCACGGGCATCTTCGGATGCCACCAAACCGTCCGTTACATATTTGGCGCCCAACGTGGGGCCCATTTCTGGTCAAGCACAGGACTTGAAAGGACCTCATTGGGTTCCTTTTTGGTCCTTCCACGGTTATGTATCCCCACAAGCACATTAAACCTACTTGCTCTAAGTCTTAGGACTTAGCCACTTTACTCCACGTATTTTCCCTTCAAGTAGCTGTGCTTTCCTCTGTAGCACCCCCATCCTTCCTATAGAGTAGTTTTTCCTTTTAGATTCAGTTTAACAAGGCAGTCCTGGCTTTGTGTTCGTCTTTTGTGGTTTAGCCACGTATCTAAGGCCTACATAAATGCTTTGAATTGCAGGCATTTGGCGCTTCTTCGGTGACCGGACGAAGCGCGGAGGAGCCCTGGATACCTTTTTGTTTGCCAGGATTCTCCTTCTAAGTAACTTAAAAAAATTTTCTTTACACAGTATTGTATTTTTCTATTATTCATATGCTCAGCAGCTTACAGAGTTTTTGAGTGAATTACGGCAAGGAATGCAGTGTTGTGCCTGTCCTGGCCTCAGAATTCTTTTTAACCTGTTGCTAATCTGAATAATTGGGAAATGCAGTAATTTTGTTTTCTCACTTTGCTAATTTTTCCCCTCTACAGTGGTTGTCGGCTGACTCCGGTGCTCAGCTCGTTTTTTTTTATTTCTAGCAGCACACTTTGTCCTCAGTCTCTTCTTCTTGTCAGGCCTCGAAGTAGAAGCTGCCCAGTAATGAACCATATTACGATCTGGTAGTGCTGCTCCCACCGGCAGATCGAAGCAGCATCTGATGAGTAGTGATCTGTTGGTGGTACGAAACCAGAGGCCGAGGGTCCCATTACACCCGGACCCAGTTGCGACCGCGTGGGCGTCTGATCCGTCTGTCAACCATTCCATCCTTATCGACTATTTTTTCTTCATTCCCAATTTTTACCTCCCCTGTTTGTGTTGTCTTCCCCAGGCGTATGAATTTTTGTTAATACGTAAAGGAGAGGGGCAACGAGCGACGGAACCCCCGCCCACATCTCCCGAACTGAGCTACAGCAAGCATAGGCCGCTGCTTAGCTCGTTGAGGGGCCTTTTTCTTCGCCAGATGGCACGGCCCGACCTTCACGGTCATTATGCTACCTAAGGCTCCGTCCTCACGGGCATCTTCGGATGCCACCAAACCGTCCGTTACACGTAACAAAATCGACCCATTTTTTAAGCGATTCATAACGGTCATAACGGGCGATGAAAGATGGGTTGTTTACGACAACGTTGTGCGAAAACGATCTTGGGCCAAGCGAGATGAACCTGCACAATCGACGTCAAAAGCGGAAGATTATGCTGTCTGTTTGGTGGGATTTCTAAGGTGTTGTTTATTTTGAGCTGCTCCCAAGGAACCATACTCAATTCAGATGTCACCAGCTAGTGACCACAACTGGCATATCGAAAGGGTGTCATCTTCCATCAAGACAACGCCAGACCCCATACATCTTTGGTCACTCGTAAAAAATTATTGGCCTTAGGCTGGGAAGTGATGCCTCCACCGCATAGCCCTGACCTTGAGCTCAGTGAAGTTGGCACCGTCACATTCGATTTTTCAAATTTAAATTGTGCAGTTCGTTTGCCCATCGTAGGCCCACGTTTGCCCAGGAAAAATTTTCGTTTGCCCACTCTTACAAAAAATAATTTTTTTCAAAATGCAAAAACCCACGAAATTTTTTTTTCAAAATTGGGAATTTTTTTCGCTATTTAGTTTGCCCAACATTAGCCCAGGATAGCCCACCCAAAATTTTCGTTTGCCCACACCTCAAATTTTTTTTATTCAAAAAATAAAAAAATTTCCCACATTGGGCGCCACACTATACACCCTCAAAACGATAATATTTAATTTAAATTGCCCACCGAATTAGCCCATTATAAGCCCTCGTTTGCCCAGCAAAAATTTTCGGATGTCCACCCTTGCAGAAAAAGTTATTAGAGAATTAAATTTTTTGGGTTGCGAATACTTATATCCTTAATTTGGCTCCTTAAAAGATAATTTTGAAGTGTAAACTCATCAGTTCGATTGGCCATCGTGCATTATCGTTTGCCCACGAAAAAGTTTCGTTTGCCCACCCTTGCAAAAAAGGTCATAAGCAGAAATTTTTTTTAGGTTGGTTATACTTATATTGTTAATTTGGCCCCTTCAAGGATCATTTTGTATAACCAACCTAAAAAAAAATTGGATCAAGGCAATTAACAACCGTCACCCGACAGTTAAAGTGCAAATTTTCTTTTAGGGGTGAGATGGAGGATTGGGAAGGTTTTCCGAAATCCTACACAGACAGTTACCTTGTTTTTGCCGTGAAAGTCTAATATAGAAAAAAGGTAGGAGAGGGTGATTTTTTTTAATCGTATTTGAACGTTAACCTTCCCCTAGTCTTGGTCCCATTTTCAAAATTTCATGAAAATCGGATTAAAACGGATAAGCGAATTCTCTTTCAAAAAGTATGTGATTCAATACCGAATTCATTGAAAGCTTTCAAAAAGTGAGACAGTGACGTCATGCGCAGAGAGAGCGAAAAAGTTGCACACTTCTTTGCGTAACCTTCTATTCTTGAGCCGTGACCCACAGGCAACAAAGTAGCCTTTTAAAATTGATACTGAGTTTTGCTCTCTGACGTAAGGAAGTGGAGATTTTGAGTTAAACAATTCTCGAAACGGCTGTCCCTATTCAAGTGACCAAGAGAGTAAAAGAAAGATTCGGACAACTGGCTTGATGGCAGGTCTGATAGGTGGACGGATAGCAGGTTTGGTAGCAGGACTGGTATGACGTCTAAAATCCCCTTAAAATTTGTCTTCCAACAAAATAACTCGCCAAGAAGTTCATTGCTATAAATAATATTTCGCAAAACCCCCATCCATGCTCTCAAACATTGTAAAGAGCTCTTCAATTACAAAATGGCTAAGCAAATAACAAAGCAACAACGGCTGCACCCCCTGAAGGGCAGGGGACTAAATGGCGAAAATTGCAGTTGCCTACACCTGACATGCACTTCTCTAATTTGGCGCGTAAACAGTTGTTAATGGCTACGCCTATATAGCAGTTATGCGGTTTCCCGAGTCACCACTCTTAATCATGTATGCACTTCGCTAAAAGAAAAGATAGAAAACCTCTAAGACTTACTCTTGTGGAATACGCATTTGCTACAGATACTCGAGCGCACTTAGTGCAGTATCGGTATCAGTTGCAATCGGGCAAGTGCAACCCAAAAGGGAATTCAACAATGGTGAATGGAAGCAGTTGCAAGTTGCAACCATCCGGGGGTATGCGGGCTCCTCCTTCTGGCACGAGACCATACTACGTACATTCGGATATTTCTTCGAAACTCTACCCGCTGTTCACCAACACTCACCTGTGCCGTGGCGAAGAGGCAAAAGAAAAATGCAAGAAGTGCACTTTGCATTGCATTGTTTGGGGCATGTACTCGTACCAAATGCGAGTGGACGGCCTAGTCGACCCGCCAACTTGGAACGAGGAAATTGTGGGTGGAAAGGTGGTGGTCACCATCGTTTGAATGTTTTGTGGTTTGCTGAACAAGAATACCAAACCGTCCAGAGTATTTTTGTTTTGAAGACAAATTCGGCGGGCATGCCGTTATGGATATTTCTACCAGGCGTATGAGAAAAAGTGAAGGGGCGAGAGTAGGTGAAAAGTTGTCCGTTTTGATAATGAGTTGTGAAAACATGACTAAGAGTGCAATGGCCAACGAAAGTTAAGTGTAAGTAGCAGTTTTTGCCAAAAAGTGCAATGACCGCGTAAGCTTTTTCTATTGTAAATTGTATTGGTTTGTTAAATTGGAAAGATAAATACGAGTATAGAAAGAGGAGTGATTTGTAGAATATGGAAATGTAGATTTGAAACTATGATTTCTTTGTATCGAAATTGTTGCTCATAATACAAAATACTCGTATTTTTTTAGATACGATTTCCAATATTACAATTTTGATCCATCATATACGAGTAGACCCTAATCAAAATAGAGTTTCTACTTGACTATTACCCATTACTAAATTGCCCTAACCCCATGTATGGGACATAGCGCGTCAACTGTTCCATATGGTCCAGTTGACGTTTCGATGGCATAAACTGGTTTCGGAGAATGCAGTTGCCAGCATGCACCTCCTGCACATCCATGGCCACGAACGTCGTCGTGGACGGGATTCGAACCCTAAACGCCGGTAGTCAAACATGAAACTGTGCTACCGGACGCCCCAACTATTACCCATTGATTGGATTGGATTCTGGAATGTGCGTACCCTCCTGGACAATGGATCAGAAGGTTCCCAGAACGCACCATTTCTTCAATTAGAGAGTGAATTTCTGAGGTATAACTTAAACATCTATACTGCCCGCTGTATTAAATCAGTGGCTTTCTTTCTTTCTACTAACGGGGTTATTTTGTCTCCTCCCCACCTCACGTCCTGTCTTCTCAACTCACCTCTCTAAAATCTACTTGATCCTCCCTCCTGCCCATGGCCGGCGAAAAGTGTGTTAAATATGCTGAGATCTCAACACACGAGAAATTTCGTGTTGAGTACACGAGAAAAGCCAAGGGGTTTGATCCGTTTTTTCATGTCTATCCAAACTAAAATTAATAGCTATAAAAATAAAACTTGTGCTCCGACTTTTTTAAATGTTTTTATTAAAATGAAAGCAAATTTTGTCAATATTTGTAACAGACGCTTTGGTGGGCATCCGAAGATGCCCGTGGGGACGGAGCCTAAGGTAGCATAGTGACCGTGAAGGTCGGGCCGTGCCATATGGCGAAGAAAAAGGCCCCTCAACGAGCTAAGCAGCGGCGTATGCTTGCTGTAGCTCAGTTCGGGAGACGTGGGCGGGGTTTTCGCCGCTCGTTGCCCCTGTCCTTTGCGTATTAACAAAAATTCAAAGGCCTTGGGAAGACGACACACGCATGGGAGGCAAAAATGCGGAATAATAAAAAAATGGGGCGATAAGGATGGAATGGTCGACGGATGGCTCGCTTGCCCTCGCGCTCGCATTGGGGTCCAGGTGTAATAGAACCCTCAGTCTCTGGTTTCGTACTACCGACAGATCCTTACTCATCAGGTGCTGCCATAGATCGGCCGGTGGAAGCAGCACCAGAATATGGTTAATTACATGTTCAGCTCGCATTAGCCAATTTGTTTGTTATAGAAGGTGTTGCATATGAATTTGAGTAGAATTGTGATAACAATGACGTTAACTGGGCAGTAATTTTATTCTCGCCCGATTTCTAAAGAAAAAGACAACAAACCTTGAGTCTTGGCACTTGGATAGCAGCTCTTATCAAAGTCCATTACTTCGCATCCACGTTCAATTGGAATTGATACATTATTGCAACTTGATAGTTTCGAATTATCGAAAATATCTTCCAACCAGCCGCTTCCCTGTAAAATGATGATATTTATACCCTTCACGGATGTGATAGGGTATATTAACTTTGTCATGAAGTTTGCAACGCACAGAAGGAAGCATGTCCGACCATATAGACTAATATATATAGTCAGTATGATGAGACGAGTCGATTAAGCTTTGTCCGTCTGTCTGTCTGTCCGTCTGTCTGTCAGGTTCTATGCAAACTAGTCCCTCAGTTTTAATGGTATCGAGCTGAAATTTTGCACAAAGCCTTCTTTCTTTTGCACGCTGTAAATATCTCGGAATCAACGGAATCGGACCACTACGTCATATAGCTGCCATAGGAATGACCGGTCCAAAAATTATTCTTTGTGAGAAAAACTTTTTTATTTCTAAAGTTGTATTTTTCAAATTTCACGCTGGTCAATAGAATCCTTAGTCAAACCATATTCCCTAATTTGGTTGAGATTGAACTACTCTATCATATAGTTGTCATAGGAACGACCGTTCCGTTTTCGTTAGAAAAACTTTTTTATTTCTGAAGATATCTTTACCATATTTCATATTATTCTATTGTATTGACTGCCAAATTACATCCCTAATTTTGGTTGCAATTAGCTTACTATTTCATATACCTCTCATAGGAACAGTGAAATCGGAACAAGTTTTACTATTAATTTCAAAGTGACAAATCGACCATAAGTCACAACAAAGGTATGATACCTTCGCGTGAAGGGTATCATACCTTCGGCAAGGTAGTCGGAATCTTCCGAAACAGAAACGCCTTTTCGCCTTTTGTTTTACTGACTACATCGTTTTAATTACTGCTTAGCGTCCTCATAGTGTTCTGTCATCATTATGCTTCTCAACTATTAATTTTTTTTCATTATGATGTTATATCCTCTTATATCCTTAAAACAGTTTGTTCTCTCTATCTAGATGAACGACTTATCTAATTTGCCAATTCTCACAGAAAGTATTCAAAAAAATGGTTACCGTCTTTATCCTAATTAGTGGCTACCGAACACCACTGACCATAATCCATATCAGCAATGCAATATGTACCACACCACATCTTCTGCAAAAGCATCCTAGTTTAACACCAACATGATGTACACATACCCCAATAGTTCATCAAACTGAGCAAGCTCCGAGGGGGTTGAGTAGAACTCACGTACCACCCAATTGGTAGATAATTCGTCCTTGAAGCTATTTGCCGACAAAAACCCAAACAAAGCCATCAAACTCCGGTAATTCCTTTGGGTAAGGAGGGCTGGCGGAAAATCGACTTATCCTTGCATTTATGGCTGTAGCCTTGTTGGGCGTTGAAGTATGAAACGGATGGTGTAGTGTTTTCTCGGTGTCAATAACATTTTTGGAAATGTTGTTCAGAGTACGTTACACTCATACACTTGGGAGAGTTTTTTTTTTTGTTTTTCCGCAGCCCGTTTATTAATAGTAGTGGGGATGCTAAGGGCGACGCCGAAGGAAAATGGTATTTTAACGGACTAAAATATTACCGACGGGTGTTGTGTTCGGGAACTTTTTAATAATAATAATAAAAAGAAAATCTTTGAGTATATGCCATTACCCTTCGCAACACTTTAGATAATATCCATGCCTGCTGAAATTTTCATCCTTTCGCTCTGAAGCCTATTTCAACCTACAGCTCAAATTCAAAAATATTACTTCCTTTGTGTACCCTTAAATACACCTCGCTCTTTTCACTGACGGGACGAACCCATGAGTGAATTTTCACATCATCGAAAGACCTGTGTTTGACCTGTTGTTGGACTGGGACATTTCCGAAAATTCTGTTTTCTTATCCTCGACATGGTGGTTTCATGTACTCATAGGACTGGGAATTTTCCCATCCCCCCATTATCGGTCCCATATCAACGAGACGACTGATGACAAAACCTTTGAATTTCGAGTTGGTTGTTTGGCTGCTAGACATACGGCGCAAGGAGCAATAACCTTTCCGGTTGCCATTCTTAAGAAGTTATTTTCGTTTGGGTTCATTTGGGGATTTATTTTCCAGGTTCTGCTTTTCACGATGTCTTCCAGAAAGAACGTCAGTTTTTCGCAAAGATGGCTGGGCTTAAAGGTGTGGAAAAGCGGGCGAAATGTTTTATTAGCATTTGGTTAAAGTAAACACTCGACTTTTTGGCTACGTTCTGGATGATTTTACTGGATATGGAAGGGCATGTATGAATGAAAATCTTTTTGTGGGTGGATTTTATTAAAGTATGTTGTAGAGATTACTGGCAAGGTATTTTAGGTATAAGATTCGTTGGAAATTTATCTTTTCCTTGATTCGAAGGCGGTGAAGTTTTGGGCATTTTGGGGATGTTTTTTCTTTCATAAAGGACTCTCGAGAATCACTCACTCACCGACCGCAGTTCTTTTATGGTGAGCACTTTTCAAGCCTGGGAATCTTTACAGTCAACGTCTATCGCTATATCGGTACACGTCAAAAGTATAGTAAGCCATGGACCCTTAATACCACATAATACGTAGTCAAAACCCAAGGAATTTGTCTTTTACACATAATCATCATCATCATTATTGGGGCTCAACAGTCCGATGTTGGACATTGGCGGATTGGATCATTATCCTCTAATTTACTCGGTACAGTGACTGGGTCCTCCAAAGTCGGAAGCACACCCCACTTGTTCGGCCACCGTATCCACTGAGTCTTCCCAACGAGCTCTCGGTTTTTCTCTCAGCTTTGCACCGCTGATGCGTCTTTTCCATATCCCGTTAGGCATGTGGATGGACCATTTGTGATATGTGTCCTGCCCATTGAAGTCGTTGTAGTTTACTACTTTGCCTTAACCACTAGTAGGGCATAGCGCGTTAACTACTCTTGCGCGCCATCAGATTTTGGACAGCATGCCGTATGCGCATTTAGCCTGATTGATACGACGAGCGATGCCCTGCTCCGTACCACCATTTTCGGCAACAATGCTACCCAGGTAGACGAAGTTATCCAGCTTCTCCTCAGACTGCCCATTAATATTGATGGTAGGTGACGGATTTCTTTTTCGCAATGGCTGGCTAAGAATCTTGGTCTTTTTGGTTTTAATATTTAGCCCAACCTTGCTTGCCTCCCTCTCGAGATCTAACGCCATTGCGGACAGATCCATTTTGTGGGAGAGTAGGTATATATCGTCAGTGTAGTCAAGCTGTTGTAGATAAGATGTCAAAGTCCATTGGATTCCTCCATCTAGTCCGGATAGGGCTGCATGCAACACATCGGCGATCACTATGAAGAATAGGATAGGTGAGAGGATGCACCGCTTTCCGAACTCCACTGTGAATCTCAGAGTCCCCCGACACCTTAGCTTTATGCAGAACGCAACATTTTGCGCCGTCATAGGTTGCCTTAATATTAGCCACAAGCTTCTCAGGGATGCCTCTCCTGCGCAAGGCCGCCCTTATAAAATCCCGGTTCACACAATCGAAAGCCTTCCCGAAATCGAAGCGGAGAATCGTACTCAGCGCATTGCTCGATGATGATTCGCAATGTGATCGACACAGGAGAATCCGAATCGAAAACCAGTTTGCTTTTCATCAATTTGCTTTCTAAGTGGGCTTTTAGTCTTTCCAGGACGATTTTAGGATGCACAAATGCCTCTCAAAATATTACAGTCTGAGAGGCTACCCTTCTTGGGAAGTTTGATGATAAAACCTTCCTTCCACTCAGTGGGAAAGGCCTCTGTATTCCACGCTTTATCAACAAGTGGGTGCAGCAAATCGGCAGTTACGCTTTGCGCTGCTTGATAAAGTTCGGCAGGGACACCGTCGAGTCCGGCGGCCTTTCCTCGTTTCAGTGCAATAATTGCAGTGACTATTTCCTCTTTAGTCGGGGCAGTGGACCGTATGCGCACATTTTGATGGTTAGCTAAATTATCTATATGAGGGGAATTTCACCAGAGGTTGCACGGTTAAAGACCGCAACGAAGTGTTCTTTCCACCACCTCATTTGATCTTCTTCCAAGATAAGTAGCTTTAAATCACTATCCTTCACCGGATGTTGGCAGGAGTTACAACCACATGTAAACTCCTTGATGACACCGTATACGGCGTTTAAGTTGTTAGAGAATTCGCGTAAACTCTTTTATCGCGTCGGACACTACGCTGTGCTTCTCGAGCTTTCTGACGGTAAATGAGTTCGATGCTGCTTCGATTGTCGTCTAATGCTGCAGCCAAACGAACCATCAGTTCTTTTCTTTCAACAATTCGCTGCCATGAAGCGTCGCACATCCAGGGCTTATTCCGGCAATCCGGGTTTGTGCCGAGGATGGTATCTGCGCTATCAATGTACGCATTTTTATGGCATCCCAGTTTTCATTTATGTTACTATCTGGGTGACTAGTTATCTCAACTGCTTTTTGCGCAAGATGGTTATTATATTGTTGTAAGACAGCTGGATTTTTTAGTCGAGCGGTGTTTAATTTGCGGCTCCTGGGTCTTTCGTCGCTTGACGGCGCACGGCTGCAATACGCAATCGAACATTGGCGATCGTAAGATAATAGGTTAGGTCAAAAGGCTGCCGCGGATGACACAGTACACATATAGGCCACCGAAGGGCCCGTTGTGATACCTACCAGGATAAGCACCTATCCCATTGGAATTGCTATCCATTGAACCAGCCAGAGCTGGCAATGAACCGATAAACCCTGAGCGGGCTCATGCCCCTTAGCTCTTTCAAATGAAGGAAGAAAGAGTCCCCCAGAAAGACCCGCCTCCTCACAGCCAAGGCAGGACAGGTGCATAGAATATGGAGGGTACTCTCCTTCTCATCAGCATCCTCGCAGCTTCTACAGAAGTCATTTTAGGGTATGCGAAGTCTTCTTGCGTGCTTCCCAATGGGACAGTGCCCGGTGATAACAATCACCACCACACCAATGTGTTTCCTATTCAGTGATAATATTGCAGCAGAACGGCCGGGGTCTGCTATGGGCCATAACCTCTTCATGGTTTGACAGGCACCGTCCTCAAACCATCTAGCGCTCGCTTTATTTTTCGCGTTAGAGTTGATAATTCGCTTGCAGATTGTGAAAGGTACTCCGATGTCCTTACGACCATCCTCAATTGCCCCAGTCGTCCCAGCCCGAGCAAGCTCATCAGCCACACAATTACCAGCATAAGCACTGTGACTTGGAATCCAGCGCAATGTGATTTCAAAGTGACGTCCCATCTCATCAAGAAGCGATCGACAGTTCGTAACCGTCTGCGATGTCGACAGAGCCGATTCAAGTGATCGAATAGTGAGTTTCCTACCAATTGTGACATTATATCCCAGCCAGGCGAGAGCTTCTGAAATCGCCAAAATCTCTGCCTGCAGCACGCTGCAATGATCGTATATGCGGAAAGATAAACTAATCTTCAACGTCTCCGAAAAGATACCGGCTCTAGCTCCAGCATCCGTTTTGGATCCGTCAGTATATAAAACGATGGAGTATGGGTGAGTGATTGCCCAGTTTCCCACATGTCCCTTGAGGGAACCTGGTTCACAAAATTCTTGCCAAACATTTAGGAGGGATATAATCCGTATATGTAGGGAGGTTAAGATTATTCAAAATAGCAGAGAGCCACTGAACGGTCTCGCGAAGTCGCAGTGCTATAATCGCTGCTTTCTGTTCAGCAAAAATATCAAGCGGTAAAATATTTAGAAGCACATCCAGGCCAGCTCAAAGCTCATGGAGTGGTTCTCATAGCCCCAGTTTAAGCAATCGTCGCCAATCTTTGCACATTCCCCAGGAGAGTCCTGCAAGATCCAAAAGCAATCTATTGATTGCTAGATTCCACAACAGCGGTGAGAGCACACCACCTTGAGCTGTGCCCCTACAGACGAATCTACGCACAGTAGACTCTCCCAAACTGGACTGTATAACCCTGCAAGTTAAGAGCAGGTTAATTAGTTCACACAATGAATCATCCACGAGCAGGCCCGAGAGTGCCTCAGTGATGGTCACATATAAGATGTTGTTAAAGGCACCCTCAATGTCCAGAAAAATTACCAAGGTGTATTTCTTGTAACTGAAGGATTTTTCAATGCAGCTAACCAAAGAATGCAGGGCAGTGTTCTCCGATTTGCCCTTCCAGTAAGCGTGCTTCGAGGTGGACAGCAGTTGGAATACTGTCACGTAGATGGATGTCAATTAACCTTTCAAAAGTCTTAAGAATTGTGGAGGATAGACTAATCCGTCTGAAGTCATTAGGGTGCACATGTGAGCTCTTTCCTGCATTGGGTATAAAAGTCACTTTAACCTCCCTCCATATATGAGGAATATATGCAGGCAAGCTCTGAAAATAGCCGCCAACCAAGGGTACACGATGTCCAATGCGTGTTGCAGGTCTGCCGGAATGATGCCATCCGGCCCAACGGATTTGTAAGGGTTGAAACTATTGATTGCCCAAAGAATCTTTGCCTCTGTAATAGTCGACCCTAGTTCACATGTAGTCCCAGAAGTTGTAGACGAAGCCAAGGGCATTGTAATTGTCGAACCTCCGGGGAAATGCGCATCGAGCAGAACCTCAACGGTTTCTGTACTTGATGTTGATCATAAGATAATCGTCTCTTCCGATCCCAATATCGGCACCCTTCTTGTTACGCACGTCCAGGAGGCCACACTTGAATCTTTTACTAATGGCAAAGTGGTTGATCTGATTTTTTTTTTGCGCCGATCAACAGAGGACCAACTGATTTTGTGGTGGTCCTTATGCTCAAACATAGTACCACCGATGAAGAGACTGGGAAAGTTGCAGAACTCTGTAAATCTTTCACCGTTGTCGTTACGATCACCAATACTGTGTCTCCCCATTACATGTCTGAGCCCATAGTTGTCAGCGCCAACTTTTGCATTCAAATCGCCCATAAGCATTATAATGTCATCTGTAGGTGTTCTGCTCTGAACGACGTTTAGTTCTTCGTAGGAGTCTTTCGCCAAGACACTGTCGAGTTCAGTTGGTGCATAGCATTGTATTATTAAGATGTTTCTCATTTTGGTCCGGAAGCTGGCAGTCATGATTCGGTCGGAGACCGGATCCCAGGATAAGAGACATTTTCGAACGGCTTTGGTTAAAAGGAGCCCCACACCTGACTCTACCGGAGTACAACATTACAGTGCTACCCGCTGGAGAGATAAATTCTCCGCTGTTCCACCATCTTATCTGAAAAACTCCTAAGGCTGAAAACATACCGCATAAGACAAAACGTTTGTTTTTGTCTCAACAAACAACCGACCATTGCTTCTTATCAGCCAGCACACACCAGAAGAAACGAAACGAAACAAACGTTTTTGTCTCGATGCGTTTTATGACTGGTTGTCGACAATGTATGTCTGTCTTTGGATATTATCAATACACACCGAATGAAACAAACTAGTTTCAGACAAACCTCGTTTTAGATAATTGGTCATTTTATGTAAAATTTTGTAGATTATAGACGTCGTCGTTGTAAATTCAATTTTGTCTTATCTCAACACACACCAAACGAAAAAAACAAAAAACGTTTTGTTTCACTGTGTTTCACTTGGTACGTGCTGCAATGAAAAACGTTTTCTTGTCTTATGAGACAAAAACGTTTTATCTGATGCGGTGTGTTTTCACACTTAGCTAGCATCGAAAAAGCTCCATTTCTTTGGATTATGAACTGATCCATGTGCATGACAATGAGACTCTACACTCTACTTGTGTTTCTAGAACAAATTAGTCAACACATACACCTCAAACTACCTCACTTGCCAATAAAATCAACTCGCCACTTTTATTTGCCATCCATTTTCACACATAGTCCATTAAAACCCGCCCGATACAAAACTTGACCATATATCCATCAAAGAAGTCAAGAAAAACCCGCGCCAGAAGGCCATACAACTTTTAGGTACACTATCTACCGTCTTCCATCTATTAGCATGATCAATACGATTCCTGCTAGAGGCTAAAGATCTGAACAACTAGCCTAGCCTATCGTGGCAAGCTTAACCTCCACGGCCCCGGAGTCAGCTTGCAGCTAGCATACCGACTGCGTCCGCTTCGGTGTGCAGATTAGCAAATTGCCAGGGAAAAAAGACAACGCAAAAATGTTCTCACACGTGCTACGAATTAATTTGACGGCACCTTTTCTTCTCCAATTATTTACACACATGTAGCTCGCGGTAATATGCATGCATTGCATTTAATTTGATCAGAATGAATGCGAAATTCTATTGGATTGTGACCGAGAAGGCCAGGAGAGATGGGGATGGTCAGTCCATAGTTTAATGTCACAATAGATCCGCAAAAATGTAGATGCATTTCAAAACTGCTCTTTTGACGCATTTTCTCGGACTGTTTTGCGCAGAATGCTAATTGATGACGAGCGAGGAGGACACGTAAGATGTGAATTTATTAGACGGTTTTAGGTTTTGAAGTTTAGGGGTATATGACAGCAGGATGTTCGAAAGAATGCTATTTATTTACCAATGTTTGGTGACCAGCTTTTATTCGGACTCGCTGGATTGGCATCATTTGATATTATGCCGTATGAATAAAAATCGTAATTTTTTAGCATTTAGAGTACTCACTAGCCAAAATGTTGAGTAAAGTACAGTCTCAAAGTATTTACTCAAATGTGTATGCTAGAAGTTAAACTCACCTTACTCAATTTCGAATTTTCGGACTGACTGCTCCGCCGAAACCTGTCCCAAGCCATGGTTGTGAAAGGAGGAGGTACTAATAGTTGTAGCCTGACTGGCTGAGTAACACCTAAGCATTAGCTTTTCGTCTGAAGTTTACATGCCAAAAATCAGCTCTCAAGAGCTATAGACAAAAAAAAGCGCGAAAAGTAGGGTAACCTGAGATATTTGTAGGGGAGGTAGGGGCTTCTTTGATCTGATTATGCTCATATTACTGAAACTAAAAGGGCTTTTCATCTGAAGTTTACATACAAAAAATCAGCTCTCTACGTCATTTGGTTCAAAAGTTATAGACAAAAAACGTGAAAAGTAGGGTGATACGGGGTTCTTTGTAAGAAAAGTACCACTCGTTTCCAACTGACCGATCTCATTTTTAGCAGAAAGTATAAAATTACCCTTCCGAGCCATCTGCCAAAGTAAGAGCTTTTGACGTTTATTCAATGGGGATTTATAGATATATTTAATATTTTAACATAGGTAGGGGAGATAGGCGTTCCCTTGGCCGGATCATACCCATTTTCAATACCAACCAACTGGATAATACTGCAAAGATTCGTGCGAATGGACAGACAGACAGACATGGCTAAATCGGATCAGAAGGTAACTCTGATCATTTATATATATGCATTGCCATACCTACGGAGCCTCCTTTAAGGTGTTACATATTTTCGTCGTGACAAAAACAGTATACCCTATACCTTAAGGTCTAGGGTATAAAAATCAATTTCTCAACTTCAGTAAACGGCAGTGTTAAAATCGTTGCCGATAACATGTAACGCTTCTTGATTTATCTTGCTACAATTACATTAAATAAAAACAGTTAACTAGACAACTTGTTCTTCCGCTGAATTCACCAAGGCAGAAGTTGATAAGTTGACGTATGCGCGTTTAGCCTGGTTGATACGACGAGCGATGTCCTGTTCCGTACCACCATTTTCGGCAACAATGCTACCCAGGTAGACGAAGTTGTCCACCTTCTCCACAGGCTGCGCATTAAAATTGATGGCAATAGGTGTCGGATTTCTTTTTCGCAACGGCGGGCTAAGAACCTTGGTCTTGTTGGTATTAATCTTTAGCCCAACCTTGCTTGCCTCCCTCCCTCCCTGATTTTTCCAGTTGCCAATGACAACACCCAAATACACGTTACTGCAAGAAACGAGCCTTCAACCGTTATTTCTGGATACATTAAAGACGCATGTTAACTATCTCATGAAGGTTGCTGCCATGACTGACGAACGGTTGCCGAAAAAACTATTGTTGCATGCAGTAGCTTCGAGAAAAGCATTTTATAACGATTTACAGGCGCTTGCAAACGAGTGTGGGACAGATTTCAATTGGAACTGTGCAGTCGAATCTTCTTACATACTACAAAAACTAGTAAGCGATGTAAGGCAAATGGTAGTTGAAACAACCAAGGAAAGTGCGTCGTCGACTCAGCATCGCCAAATATACTCGCGGCTAAATCACGAACTTCAGGCGAATACATATTTTCAAAATCAATACCCGAAAAATAAAATCTCACTTATATTTAGAGCGAGAGGAGAATTACTGCCGCTAAATTATGTACCACACCGAGGAGATCTACCCATATTCTGCAGTTTATGCAACTTGAGGACCCGAGAGGATACTCTGCACTTTATAGACATATGTCCAATATTGAAGGAGGTCAGGAGATCCTGTTTCGGAAAAGACAGTCTAAGCAACGTGGAAATGGAGGAAATATTGAACGGTTTTGATTGGGACTAATTATTTAACTTTTGGAATATAGCACTTAAATACCGGCAACGGATAATTAATGAAAGTATGTAAATATATTCCAATGAAGCATTCGTGATTACTGGTTAGATGTACATGCAGAATCTGGAGTTGTGTGAACTACATCACCCAGTTCTCCGGTAATACCAAATAGTATAGATTCTACAAGAGTTATCACTCCATATTAGTTTCTCCTCTGCCAGGAGATTTGTATGTATTGGCAAAATGTATAAACATAGTATAAATCAATACATACAAATCTACCGCCGGAGGTGCAGTCAGCTTTCTTGTAAAGTCAATGCAATTTGTCAATACATACAAATCTCCTGGCAGAGGGGAAGTTATATGGAGTGATAACTCTTGTAGAATTATCAATCCTCTTTGGTAATACCTAAACTCAACGTTAATGCACCATTAGATCCCAAACCAAAGAAAAGTGTATCAAATAATACTGAATAAAGAGAAATTAAGCACACTAAAAAAGAAACATAAAATATAATAAATGTAAACATATAATCTTTAAATAATAGAATTAATCAACTATAACCTAATATGTAGTCAATTAGTTTAAAGTCAATCAAATCAGGCAGATGGCTAAGCCATGCCATAACATTTGTTTTAAAATCAAACTACATTACAAATGTATAAAATGAATTGTGAATAAAACATCTATCTATCTATCTATCCATGATTTTGTGGGAGAGTAGGCATATGTCGTCAGCGTAGTCAAGATGTTGTAGATAAGATGTCAAAGTCCATTGAATTCCTCTGTCGAGTCCGGATAGGGCTGCATGCAACACATCACCGATCACAATGAAAAATAGGATCGGTGAGAGGATGCACCAGTGCCGAACTCCCCTGCGAATCTCAAAGTCCCCCGACACCTTACCTTTATGCATAACGCGACATTTCGCGCCATCATAGGTTGCCTTAATAATAGCCACAAGCTTCTCAGGGATGCCTCTCCTGCGCAAGGCCGCCCATATAGATTCCCGGTTCACACTATCGAAAGCCTTTTCGAAATCGATGAAAAGCAAGTGAAGTGGAGAATCGTATTCGGCGCATTGCTCGATGATGGTTCGCAAGGTGTTAATGTGATCGACACAGGAGAATCCGGATCGAAAAGCAGCCTGCTCTTCATCAATTGTGCTTTCTAAGTGGGCTTTTAGTCTTTCCAGGATGATTTTAACTATTATCTTGGCAACGCCAGGAAGCACACAAATGCCTCTCCAATTATTACAGTCTGTGAGGCTACCCTTCTTGGGAAGTTTGATGATCAAACCTTCCTTCCACTCAGTGGGAAAGGCCTCTGTATTCCACGCTTTATCAACAAGTTGGTGCAGAGAATCGGCAGTTACGCTTGGCGCTGCTTGATAAAGTTCGGCAGGTACACCGTCGAGTCCGGCGGCCTTTCCTCGTTTTAGTGCAATAATTGCAGTGACTATTTCCTGTTTAGTCGGGGCAGTGGACCGCACATTTTGATGGTTAGCTAAATTATCTATACGAGGGGGAACTTCACCAGAGGTTACACGGTTCAAGACCGCGGTGAAGTGTTCTTTCCACCGTCTCATTTGACCTTCTTCCAAGATAAGTAGTTTTCCACTTCACTGGATGTTGGCGTTTAAGTTGCTACTTCTTGCGGCTTCTTCTGCTGACGCTAAAAGAGAATTTGCATAAACTCTTTTATCGCGTCGCACACTACGCTGAGCTTCTCGAGCTTTCTGACGGTAAAGGAGTTCGATGCTGCTTCGATTGTCGTCTGATGATGCAGCTAAACAAACTTTCAGCTCCATTCTTTCAACAATCCGCTACCATGAAGCGTCGGACACCCAGGGCTTATTCCGGCAATCCGGGTTTGGGCCAAGGATGGTATCTGCGCTATCAATGTAGGCATTTTTTATGGCAACTCAGTTTTTGTTTATGTCACTATCTGGGTGACTAGTTATCTCAGCTGCTTTTTGCGCAAGATGGCCATTATATTATTGTAAGACAGCTGGATTTTTTAATCGAGCGGTGTTGAATTTGCGGCGCCTGAATCTTTCGTCGCTGGGGCGGCGCACGACTGCAATACGCAATCGAACATTAGCGATCATAAGATAATGGTCTCTTTCCATCCCAATATCGGCACCCTTCTTGTTTCGCACGTCCAGGAGGCAACTCTTGAATCTTTTACTAATGGCAAAATGGTCGATCTGATTTTGTGTTCTGCGCCGATCAACAGAGGACCAACTGATTTTGTGATGGTCCTTATGCTCAAACATAGTACCACCGATGAAGAGACTGTGAAAGTTACAAGTAACTCTACAAATCTTTCACCGTTGTCATTGCGATCACCAAGACCGTGTCTCCCCATCACATGTCTGAGCCCATAGTTATCAGCGCCAACTTTAGCATTCAAATCACCCATAACCATTATAATGTCACCTTTAGGTGTTCTGCTCTGAACGGCATTTAGTTCTTCGTAGAAGGAGTCTTTTGCCAAGACATTGTCGGGTTCAGTAGGGGCATAACATTGTATTATTGAGATGTTCCTCATTTTGGTCCGGAACCTGGCGGTCAAGATTCTGTCAGAGACCGGCTCCCAGGATATGAGACAGTTTCGCGCGGCTCTGGTTAAAAGGAGCCCACACCTGACTCACGACGACTGCCGGTAGTTTTAACGGAGTACAACATTACAGTGCTGCCCGTTGGAGAGATAAATTCTCCGCTATTCCACCATCTTATCTCACTAACTCCTAAGATATTTAATTTGTACCTCAGAAATTCACTCTCTAATTGAAGAAATAGTGCGTTCTGGCAAAGATAATAGAATGTATAAGATGTCCCAAGCGGCGTTCGAGCAGTGAAAGAGCTTTCATATTAACGACCATTCTCCAGCGGCTATTCAAGCTTTCGCCGCTTTATTTTGTAGCCAACTGTGTCGATGCAGAGCTTTAAAGAAAACGAGAGAACCTTGTGATTTTTTTATTCCATGACCGGGTCTATTTTTGTTGTTGTTTGTGGACATGCGATGCGATTGAGTTTTTTGCCATTCTGATCGTTCCGACCAAAATCCGGGTCGGTGCACAATTGTACAAGGAAGGGTATTTAACTGATTCATCCGAATATGTTGTTTATATCCGGGATGCGACACGTATAGATTTTTCAGAATATCTTCGTTATGGGTGAAAATGCAAATTTTTGTTAATGTTTATTTAGCCTATATAAAGGTATTTTACAGTGATTCCAGGGCGCGGATCACCGGTGAAAATGAGAAAAATAGCATTTTAAAAATGTTGTTGTTGTTGTAAAAATGCCATTTTTCCCATTTTCTCTGTGATAATTCAATCGAAAAAGACACATCAAATTACGTAATTATTTTTATAACTCCGAATTTGTTGCCCATATTTATTAGTTTTATCTAGAATATTGCATGATCATGATTTACTCACAATAGTAGTTCTTCGACGAAAATTGTATTTTACTGATTTAATACCCTTAGCCTATTATTTTTGGTAATATTCATAGTTTCCTTTGCTTTCCATGAACAGTTCTTTCGTAGAAGAACCAATAATATAAAATCTAATACTTCTTCACGATGCTTATTGCACGAATTTGTTGTATCAAACCAATGAGGGAAGTTTTCGTTGGTTTCGTTAATACAAGTATTTAAAATTGTTTTTTTTTTTAGGGTTTTGTAGTAAAACAAAACCCTTATGAAATCGGTCAAATGTCTGTCTGTCCGTCTGTCCGTCTGTCCATGGAATATCTCACGAACGGCTTAAGCTACATACATGAAATTTTGTAGGAATGTGTAGAATTACTATAATTCATCGGAGAAAGCGAATCGTCGTAATAGGTCGACTTTAAGGGGAGGTCCCTATAGAGGGGAAATGAAGGTCGAAATTTTTTTTCGTTTAGTACAGGCAAGTGGGGTATCATAAGAAAGGTACCGTCGAGTACATTCCATTTTTGGAATTTTTTTCAAATTTAGAGAAACGGGAAAAGAGGGAGAGGGGAAAATATGTCATCCGAGTTTGTCCCCCCCCCCCTTGCATTTCGAGACCGTTATACTTAGAAATATGAAAATTTACAGAAAAGCGCCATTTTACTAGTGTAGAAAACCTAGATTTCTAGAATTTTGAAATTTCATCAGAAAAGGTTAATAATAGTACATTTCTATAGTTTCAGTTAGCACAACCCTGAACCCCTTACGCGTACCCGAGGTCAAAAATATTGATGGCCAATGATAACCAACATCATAGGCAACAATATTTCCAAGTTTCATTATAATCACATAATATTTAATAATAGTACATTCATTTAAAGTTCGGCATTTTGACACTATCCATACAAAAAATACACCTACCGGCCTCATAGGTGTGAGTACTACTTTCATGTTGTTTTTCGTAGTGCGAATTGCAGTTATTTAATTAATCATTTTTGAAAGGGTAAGGATTGGTTGGGGGCGCTGTGTCTTAATTGGCCAACTTTACCGGGTGGAAGGGGGGTCCACATAGAGGCGAAATTAAGGTCAAATTTTTTTATCGACTGGTACGAGTATAAGCAAATGAGGTGTCGTGAGAAAGGTAATGATGAGTACATTCCATTTTTTGGCATTTTCTCGAAATTTATAGAAAGGGGAACTGTGGGGGAGGAGAAAATATTAGTTCGTAATTTAACGTATGGTTCAGACTTTCTAGTTCATTTGTCCTCTTGAACAGTTTATCATACTTCTTTTTATAATATGTTAAATTTGGTTGGTTCTTAAGACATCTATTACAAACTAATGCCTCATCTATCATACTGTTTGTTTCTTTGCTTTTATCAAAGAAACTAGCAGATTTTTTAAAATCATTCAATGTCCCTAGTTCCTCTTCCGAACTAAATGCAGATGTATAGCATCGTTTCTGTCTTCTAACCTGATCTTCTTCGCAACATTTGACGGAATTTTGAAAGACTGCAATAGGTGGATCAATTTCATATTTTGTATCATCATGAAATTCAAATGTTTGAGAACTTTTCGGAAGGTTCAATGTAGGGAGTGCACCATGAGATAATTTTCTTTTACAAATGAGCTTTGGCTCAAAATGTTGAGAGCAAACTAACTTATTTTTTGTTTGCTCAGCACTGTTTATATTGCAAACTGATATCCACTCATCTTTTCTTTTCTTTTCTGACGGAAACATAAATAATTGAAAATGTTTACTGTTGCCGACGCATTTAGAAATACAGCAACGCCTAATTTTTTTCCCACGCTATAGACCGGCTCATTCTCAACTTCATGATTCAAAAAAAGGACAGGAATGGCACCATTTTTTAATCGTTGAGTTCCCTTAGAACTGCTTTCAAAATGTTTATCACAAACAAATTTTCGGTTCGCTTCGTCTTTAGCTATTTCACAATTACTTACCCATTTCTTCCGAAGATCGAAGCACTTGGGAAATCTATATAATTTACTGTTTGAAGAACAATTGCTACAACTACTAACACAGCAACGCTCATAACGTTTTCGACTTGAAGACTGTTTCGCCGAGAAAACGGCTGATTTTTCAATATTACTCTCCATAATATAATATAAATATATAATACAATATAATAATATTTAAATATAAAAAAAATATTATATATATGCATATTCAAAAATACAATAAGTATATTATCGCAAAAAATTTATCACCAACTATCACAAAATCACAGCAAAAATAAACTTTCGGAGTTAGTGAAAATCAAAAATTACAAGAAAATTTTTATCAACAACTATCACCAAATTACAGCAAAGAAAAACTTCCGGTGTTCGCGAAAATCAAAAACCAAAAGAATCGGCCTCACTCAATTATCCCTATCATTCAAAACATTGCATTTCATAGTAAATCGCATCTTCCCTCAACGTAAAGACAATAGTATATACACTATAGGTATAGTATCATAGAATATACATAGCAGCAAAACAAACTCAATGCGCCCATAAGAACCTATACCTCTTTTTTCATAATCCACAAGCAGCTCACTCACAGTCGCGAAAAACAGTTGGCTACAAAATAAAGCGGCGAAAGCTTGAATAGCCGCTGGAGAACGGTCGTTAATATGAAAGCTCTTTCGCTGCTCGAACGCCGCTTGGGACATCTTATACATTCAATTATCTTTGGTTCTGGGGACCTTCTGATCCATTGTCCAGGAGAGTACGCACATTCTAGAATCCAATCTTTGTCATTGTACGATAGCCAAAAGTCGCAACCGTTGAGTCAGTCCTTATCCGAGGCATAGTTGACGTTTCGTTAGCATATAAAGATTTCGGATAGTGCAAGTTGCTGGCATACACATCCTGTCCTTTGATTGTTGGTTTTAACGACAGGCCCTCAAAGGGAAAGGCCGTGGTATTTTTTTTTACACCCCACACCACAGGGGGACCTCAACCAAATCATCGCACCGCCATCACTGGCGGGTTGACGTTGCTTAGCAATGGTCAGTGACCACTGCCGTTCCAGCGGGCGCCCACGCGGAGGACTATGGAAGAGGAGTTTTTGCCCCCCTGTTTTTTCAAACTCGAGATAAGGACAGCATATAAGGAAGAGGGATTGATCCCCTTTATCCCCCTTATCTACGCCACTGGTAAGAGTAACTTCCCTCTTTCATCGGATGGTGATTGTGACGGCAGAAAGTTAAAATATATATGTATAGTTGAAGAGCCCCTGGCTAACCGGAAACTCAAACCTTAAACCTTAAGTCGGTGATAGTGCATCACCGTCCACCGACCTATTGATTAATATCAAAGACGTTAATAACTAATAAAATGTGCTTTTTATAACGCCTATCCCTTTATATCGCTGCCACGCTCAAACGCATTGTATCGGCAACAACTAAGTCATCCAATTTATTATTTCTTTAAAACACACATTGTACACGCCGTACTAATGATACCCCTAGCTAATCTACAGTCTGCTGAACTCGACAACTGACCTCCATGATAACAATAAGCAGCTCAACCGATAAGACAACTTCAAATGCACTCGCTCCATCTTAGCGCCAAAGCTAATCGAGTTCATGAGTGTTGGAGCTCGTCACCATTAAAATACCATTAAAATCTTGGACCACTTTTCAATCACCCCACCCAACGTCGCCGAATATTATGACTCACGCGATAGCCAATCAACTTCTCTTTACCCAATAAGAAAAAAAGCTTTTCCTCAAAAGTTATACCAATTTATTTTTATTTGTGCCAAAACAGAAAAAAATAATCGACATACCGCCAAACTGTGTGGGTACCAAAAAAGATCGTCCAAAAAAAGATCGTCCAAAAACAAATCAAATATTCAAACAACTTCTCTCGCGGAGCGTTTTATTTCAACCATGACCCGGGGCAACTGAATTTTGAT